>JAJFZO010000658.1:7500-2742968 GCA_021397835.1 Moringa oleifera | reverse complement strand
CTCGAATTTGGTTGGTTATCTGAAATAATTGAAAGCAAGTCAGTTGCAAACTTATGCCAATGCTATATCAAAGGAATAATTCATGGTAAACTCAAGGGACAGTATGAATACTAGACGGCAGAAGGGGTAAAGAAAAGGAATGGCATTTCATACAATCCAACAACTTTCTGAAATTAAGATCAATATCAAGATTCTATACACATTCAGTCTTCATTGCATAAATATACAGAATTTTAGCAACTTAGCTTTGCAGTGATATTTCTTGGTCTTGACTTGAAATGCTCAAGATTGGATCCATAAAGTGACAGTAAAAGTTTGAAAAAAAGATACATATATAAATTTGAAAAAAGAAACCTAAAAAAAAAAAAAAAAACTAAAGAAGTGACCTATTTATGCAATCAAGAATTTGATCAGTTCAGTTAGCATCACAGTCAAAACATAGAAAAGATAAGCATTGTTCACCATACCTCGCCTAGTCCTCCTGTAATGACCTCTACTGAAAGAAAGCTACGCGTGTGTTCATCATTGACAAAAACCTCCCACTTAGTAAAATCAATCCAATAACTGCTTACAAATAAAAGAAATCACATTATAAATCCTCATGAAAAAGTTCAATGAGGAAGACTCATAACAATGTCATGAACATCAACCAAACTTGATCATATTTACTAAAGAATCTGACCGGTTATGAAACTGAAGTTTCTGGCGAAGCATAGCCAACATGGAATCAATCTGGTGCACTCGGATTGGGACAGTTCTTCCTAAGCTTATATGGAATTTCCTGCCTAATGCAACTTGTTGAAGCTTACTATCATCTTTGCACAAAATGTTAAGTGGAACGTCAACATCAACAACATGAAGACTGGGCACAAGTGCTGCAACTTTCTTCAGGAATTGGACCATCTCTTTCTTTGGTGCAGATGGTATATAAACTGAAAGAACATTATCAAATACTTCCCTAAGTCAAAGGAAAAAAATTTGAAGAAATTCTGCAAATACAGTCCCAAATTCAAAAAAAAAAAAAAAACATTTTAACTCAGTTCTTGTATCTCTTAGCTTGGTAATAAACTTGAACTGAACATGCATCAAAATATCTCTATGCTCAAGCTGATTCCCAGTCTACACTACAAGTCAATTGCATTGTTTCATAGCACCTCAAAGCTTCTCCATGTCACTCAGAGTCCAAGGCAAGAACATGAAGTAGACTATCAAGTTAGGAACTTTGACATTATGGTCAGATACTTCAGAGGCAATATCCCCTGTCAGACCATTCAACTGGTTAGACAATGCACACTATCAATTATGGTAAGACACTTCAGAGGCAATAACTCCTGTCAGATCATTCAACTTGCCTAACATCAGTGGGAAGCTCAAGCAGAGTGTGTCCGGACATAAGAAAGGATTCTCATATTCTTTGATAACACAACCTCCAAAAAAACAAGCTCATTTCGAGTACACAACTCAGATAATTCATGGGTATTTAACACCAAGTTAGACTGTTTACCAGTCCATAATCTACCATTAAATCAGTTATTGCCACAGTTTCACAGATATGTGGAGCACCATAATCAGAACCATTAAAATCGCCCGCTACATTAACTAAACAAATACAGGAAGTGTCTAACTGAAATCAAAAACAAAATATCAACAGGAATAAGATAGTACCAGGGATGTAGACGTGCAAAGCATAGTTGCCTTCAACGTGGGGAAAGCTTCGGACTCGACTTGTCTGCCCTTTTTGCAAGCAATCCATCATCCCTTCGTCATCAGAAACAGGGATCAAGTGGTGGAATAAACCATACACATACATTACTAATAAGCATAAAATCAGTTTTCATTTGAATAAGCTAATAGCAAAGCCTGAGACGTGAACAAAAGAGAAGCATCAAATGTAAAGATTGCAGCAGCAAATACCGAGGGAATTGGGAGGATCAAGGACAGACAGCGGAGGCGGTGGCAAAGGTACAGACACAGTCTCGTTCTCAGTGGCATTCTTGGTGGTTGCAACAACAGAAGCCTCGGAGTCTGAATCAGAGGCCGTGTCTCCATACGAGGCTCTCAGTGCGTCCATTCGCTTTTCTCTCTCTCTTCCCTCACCGTCACCGGTCCTGCGTTTCTTCGAGGCCTTGTGGTCCGTTCTCTTTCTCGCCACGGAGACCCATTTCTTCCGGGTAGTTATTTTAATGGATCGGGCAACAGGTAGTCAGCCTACCCGTTGGACCTTTTTCTGCTGCAATAGGCCTTTTAAAACCGAAAAGGCCCTTGCATTCAAGGCAATAGGCACTCAGCTTACCCATTGGTTCTGTTGGGCTTTAAGTAGGCCTTTATAAAATGAAAGAAAGCCAGCAATTTGAATTCGAGGCCGCCCTCACAAATAGAGGAGGGAAAAATCAAAGAGCCTCATCGACCTCCAATATCTGTTCTCTAATTAAAGAGGTTTTGCTGTAATCCGAATCCCCATTGCTGTCTCTCTCTCTCTCAAGAGACAAAAAGAAGAAAAGAAAGAAAAATGCCAAATGGAAATGTTAACGTATCGGGTTACATGTCCATCGACGTGAACAAGGAACCAATGCGCGGTCAAATTTCTAACAATTTCAGAGCCGTTAAGCCTCTTCTTGATCGCAAGCGGCCACGCGATGGCTACTTATTTTCTATCGATCATTCTCCTCACAAGTGAGTTGCTAATAGCTTTACTCTCTTTTAATGCTTATTCACTCCCTTTGATTCGATTACTGCTTTCTAGATGGCGTGTTTGCTAAATTTTGAGGACCTCTCATATTTCTTATCATCTCAGCTGACAACAGAAAATCCTCAATAATATAAATCACTTTATATATTTTCTATTTGAAAAAGAAGACTTTGGTGAGCTTTAACAGATTAGTTAAGATACGTAGTAAATATTTATGACATAGGGGATCATTGCAAATTTGCAATCATTCATGTCTCTCACTTTAAACGCCATAGCATGACTAATATGAGCTTAATCTGATTCTGTTCAATGCCAGAACTAGGGATGTTTCTTCTATCCAGTTCACAGCTCACTTTCCTTGTCCTAGAAGAGCTCCTCTCATGGAGATATCTGTGAATATGCCATCTCCGAGTTCTGTTTCTGGATCAAAGTTAGCTGTAGGTGAAATTATCTGCCCTTCATGTACTAGTCGCAAATCTCTCCATAAAACTGAATCACATAGCGAGACCTCAAGTGCAAGGACAATTGGTGCTCTCATAAAGAATGAATGTCTCCCTGATGCATTTGCAACTTCAATAGCACAACCAGATTGCTCTAATTTTAGTGATTCTTTCTCAACATATAGCCTTTTAGATGATGATTTTGATGAATCCATTTTGAAAGAAATTGATGATGTATATGAGCAAAAGTCTGCAACAAAAACAGAAACTCGAGGCACAGGTATTAACTTCCATGTGGAAAGTCAGTCCAATGATAATACCCATTGCAGTTTCATGGCCCTTCCAGACACCATTGGTAATGGTCATAATGTAAGAAAAGAGGCTGAATTGAACCCTGGCAATGGCTTGGAATCTAGAGTAGAGGCCACAAACGCTTCTCAGACTATACAGAGTGGGAGCATGCCTGTTGAACATTTGAAATACTTAGAATCGTTGAATGAGAGGCAACGAGAAGCAGCTTGTACTAATATTTCAGTTCCTTTAATGATTGTTGCTGGCCCAGGAAGTGGAAAGGTCTTGTTCTCTCTCATTCTCTCACAGCCAGATAGAAAGGCTTCTAATTGTATATTTGCTTGTAATTTGCATTATTTTCTTCTTTTCCATGGTTAGAGTTGACGTTTCTTATTTGATGTAGACTTCAACAATGGTTGGGCGTGTTGTGATGCTGCTCAATGAGGTATTTATCAGTTTTTTGTTCCAAGTAATCTGTCATTCCTTTTGTCTGTTTGATTGGCATCAGTTTGGTTTTGTATCTCATTTTCTCCCATAAACTGAAGGTGAAACATAATCTATCTTCATGTTATATTCTCCCCCGTTATTGAATTCATATGGCATGTCTTATGAAATGTAAATGGCACATTGCTCCTACGTCAAATTTCTTCTCGCTTGGTTGTACCTTTGTTTAAAACTTCTTGATTCTACTTTCTATCTACTAAACTGTGGTCAGGGTATCCATCCATCAAACCTTCTTGCAATGACTTTCACTACAGCTGCAGCTTCTGAGATGAGAGATCGCATTGGAGCAGTGGCTGGGAAGTCAACTGCTAAAGAACTTACAATCAGCACATTCCATTCCTTTTCATTGCAACTGTGCCGTTTACACGCAGAAAAGTATGCACATTCAGAGATTATATAATTTTGGTTCTGAAGTTAAAGATCCTAGAATTTTGGATTATGTTTCTCTCACATAGTAATAAAATACCATTTTATATTTCGCTACTAGAACTGCAATGCTTTGTGACAATACCCAAAACTACCAATTATAAGCAATGTATTTCTAGTAATTGAGACTTGAAAACTGTAAATCTACTAGGTTCTTAATTCATAACAAAATGCAATATGATTGACTGACTTCATTTCCGCTTTGCAAATATCATTAATTGTTAACTTGTCTGGTGCATGTCAGAATGAAATTTTTGTTGAACTCTTTTTGCTTTTTCTGTTATGGGATTCTTGTTTTTGTGTTGGAGAAAAGTGATCTATGTAGCTGAACCCAACAATTTTGGGATTACAGTTTCATTAAGATTAGTTTGCATCTCATGTGTCTGCTCATGTTATAGGTTAGAGCGCACATCAGAATTCTTAATATATGGCCATGGACAACAGAGAAGAGCAATCATTGAGGCAGTGCGGTTATTAGAAAATGAAAAGAACACAGAGAACTACAGTACATGTGAACTCAATTGTGGCTCTAATGGAACAAGGAATCCAGAATATTTCAAGGACAAATCGAAAAGATGGCAAAAGTTTGTGACTCAGGTTGGTGATGAAAGGATGTATTGACATGTATTACTTCACTTTCTGGTTCTTTACATCTCATATGATTTTGTATCTCAATATTGAGAATTTGTTTCACATTAATATTTTGACTTATGTTTCTAATCGTTAATGTATCATTCTAGAGGTTAAATGACCATGAGAGTGAGTTGTTATTGCATGACTTATTTTCGATAGATGGTTGCACCAAGATTACATGCTTACATGGATACTGTAAGTAAAAGGATATGACCTTTACAAGGGCTGGTGAGTAACTAAGAAATTTAATCTAGAATTGGTTTGGAGAATTGGATTGAAACTGCGAGCTTTCATTGTCTAGAACGAAAAGAGAGTATACCTGAAAGCAAATCAAAATATCTTCACACCTGTTAGAGGTTGGAGGTTGTGGACGAAAATTTGGATAAAGTAATGGAGGGATTCAAATCAAGAATAAGGATATAAACCGTGATTTTCATCCTGGGCATTATGAAATCAAATGCTAGAGATTTCAGATGTCTCTCTTCACAAAAAATCTTGAATTGGTGATGATCACTTCTTATGTAAGATATTGCACCATATCCAAGTTGGACGATGACTTCAACACAAGGCATTGTACAAATGAATGTTATGCTCAAATGCTATGATATACTATGGCAGGGAAAAGTTGCAGGTTCATAGAGGAAATGAATGGGGGGGTTCTGGGGACTGAATTAGTTTTTTTTTTCCCAGTTGCCATGTAATCTTCTGAACAACATTTATTTATGCATTTGAGTTAAAAATGATACAATTTATATAATAAGAATGGTTTGGCTTCTTGCTTATGTTGGAATATAATCCATGACATTGATGGACATGTTCTAAAATACAAAATTATAAATCTTACTGCCACCCTCTTTTCTAAAATACATTTTATTGCTTAATGACACTTTCTGATTGCCTTATAAATGTATATAATTTCTTCTTCTTCTTCTTTTCAGACTACATTTTATTTCTTGAATGATGTCATTTTATGCCCCATTTCAGGCAAAAGCTTCTGGAAAAACTCCAGCTGAGTTCCTTAAAAAGAGTGATGAGATAGGAGTAAGTAGGTCAACTGCTATGTCAGACATTTTACTTCTGTTACTTAGCTTAGTCTTGTCATCCTGAGATTTTGATCTGAATCAGGCTGCAATTCTTGAAAATTACAACAACATATTAAGATCTTGCAATGCCTTGGACTATCACGATCTAATCAGTTGTTCTGTCAAGCTGCTGAGAGACTTTCCTGAAGGTTTATCTCATCTCAGTATATTCTACCAATGCATGCCATTTTACATGGTACTCACACGTTGCAGTTATTTGCTTGATCAAATTTACAGTATTCCAAGAGTCCCAAAATTCCTGGAAAGCCATTATTATAGATGAATTCCAGGACACTAGTGCCATGCAATACAGTCTCCTACGCCTTCTTGCATCTCATAAACATGTAACTATCATAGGTGATGATGATCAGGTAACTTCTTTTGTCTTCTTTTTGCGCAGTTGAGTTCAAGGCATGAAAATGTATCATTCGGTTCAATCCTCTTCTGCTTTGTTCTCTTTGTTCATACAAATCAAATTTCCTTCTTAACTGCTTAATGACAAACTCCATATATCTATTGCAGTCCATTTTCAGTTTCAATGGAGCTGACATTTCTGGATTTGATTCATTTCGTAAAGATTTTCCAAGCCACAAAGAGGTTGGGGATGCTCTTGGGAAGCTACTTTCTCTTTCTTATCCTTCCTTCATCATGTACAATTTAGTGGATTTATCACTTTTGATTACTTTTGGTATAAAGTAGTTTTTTCTAAATATGTTGGTTCATTCATGTTGCCTTTGGCATCTGAAATTTTCATGTACATTCATGATTCAGGTCAGACTTATTAAAAACTATCGGTCTACACGTTGCATCGTTGAGGCTGCATCTTCTATTATACAACATAACATCCAGAGATGCCAATCAAAAAATATACTCACAGAAAATCCCCAAGGGTCCAAGGTATGTTAATCTTACCATGTTTCTTAATTCTACGAAGTTTTCATTCTTCTTGCAGTTTGAACCTAGTTTCTGGGTGATCTGGTCCATGACACAGATAGTTATCAAGGACTGCCACAATGAGGATGCACAGTGTGCATTTGTTGTTGACAAGATCTTAGAACTTGTATCTGGTAGTTCAGCTGATAAATGCTCCTATGGGAATATTGCAATTCTTTATCGGCGACAGGTAAGTGTGACTTTTACAGTGTTAGTATTTGTGAAACTGATAAATTGGATGTGTTCTGACCAATCATGGCTTCTTCCTATATTACAGGTATCAGGTAAAGTGTTCCAAACAGCCTTTCGCAACAGGAAAATACCATTTAATGCTCATGGTGTGGCCTTCTACAGGAAAAAGGTCAGCAACAAACTTCTGGAATGCTATTCTGTGACACCTATAGTAGTTCATCATTTTCAGTCTGCAAAGCATACAACACTTCAATTTAATTGCTGTTAAGAACCATTTTCATATCGTGAACAAGACTAATGGCTGAAATAAAAGTTTTTCTTGAAATTTAACTCATTTTATGTGTATTTGGTGGCATTTCCATGAGGTAATGAAATGGTAGCCAAATTTGCTCTTGTCAATGATGTTAATCTAAGTTAGGGGAGTAGAATGGTTATTGCTTAGATTTAAAGTTTGAGCAAAATTTATCATCTTATTTATCACTGCTAAAGATAACTTATCAATGTGATTAGAAACTTTCTAAAAGATGCTTATAACATTAATAAAAATATGGAGATTTTTTTTTGACTAGGACATGTGATTTGAATAGATTTACTTTTTTGATCAAAAACAAAATCATATTAGTATAAATGGATCACCAAGGAGTGCTGCCTTGTTCCACATTTAATAATAACTCTAATCTATTCTTGATCATCTCAAGTGAAGTTTCCACCTCCTCAAAAGCCCTTATCTTCCTCTCCCTCCATACTATTCAAAAAATAGCTAAAGGAATTAGCCATACAGTCTTCCTCTAGGCTTTAGGTACAAATATGCCATTCCAAGCTTCCAACTCCTCCACAACTGACCCAGACACCATCCATTGTTGATACAGTATAGACAATGCCCTATCCCACACACCCCTGGACCAGCTGCACTATAGTATAATATGATCGACTGACTCTCCTTGCCTCTTACATAACAAGCATCTCTTTACCATCACTTTCCCTCTTCTTTGTAAATTGACAATGGTTAGGCGTTTATCCCATGTCACATCCCATGTAAAGAAAGTCACCATAGGTGTGGCCTTGACCTTCCAAATAAGTTTCCATGAAAACCGTCAGCCCCCACCTTATTCTTGTGACCTCTTTTAACACCTTGAAACAAGATTTAACCGAATACTTTCTTGTGGCATCTTCCCTCCATTCGACTACATTCTCACTCTGTATCAAGATGGACAGCATTAATCCTCTCAAAGAGTCTTTCAAACACATCCACCTCTCAATCTTGTGCCTCTCTTCTGAATTTACCTCCATGACACACCTCCATCTCTCTTTCTCACATATTCGCTCTCCCATGGCTTTTTATTACACAGTAAGCTATGTAAGCTTGGAAAATCAATCGCTAGTGGTTTATCACCACACCAGACATCCTTCCAGAACTTTATAGAACATCTCCAACCCTAAACCCTAACCATGGATCCACCTCAACCCATGCCTTCTGATTCTCTTCCTACCATTGTTACCCACCTTCTCTCTTCCATCCCATGCCTAGCCTCCACCACTAAAAATCTCCACAACCATTTCCCCAACAAAGCTACATAGCGGCTTGATAACTAACCCCCCATCTTTTATAGATTTTTGGATGGTCCTTTACCCAACCAATTGATATTTGACGTTCTCTCCCAAGCTACCTCATAGGAACTACCTTTGTAGTTTCTCCAATTTGCAACCTTCAATGGAATAAGGAAAAGGGACATAAAGTACACAAGCAAACTAGACAAAATGCTTTTAATCAAAGTCATCCTCCCACCCTTAGATAAATACAATCTCTTTCAACCAGCCAGTTTCCTCTCAAAATACTCTACAACCAAATTCCATATGGCTTTATCCTTATGCTTAGCCTTCGCTGGCAACCTTTAAACATTTCATGGGCAAAACTCCTAGCCCACACCCCAAGACATTAGCCAAGTCCTCGCCATCCACCCTCTCTCCAATGAGAATGAGCTTACTCTTCCCCAGGTTCACCCTCAACCTTGACATTGCCTCAAACCCAAAAAGAATACATTGCACATTCACTAGTTGATCTTCATCAGCCCCACAGAAGACAATGGTATTGTCTGCAAATAGCAGGTGAAACGCCTCTGCCTCACTCACCCCTTAACTGAAAAGCCTTTTAGAAAACTAGTTTGAATTACCTTTATCAACATTCCATCAAGAGCTTTCATCACCAAAATGAATAAAAAATGAAATAAAGGTTTACCTTGTCTCAGACCTTTAGTTGCTTTGAAGAATCTAGTTGGCCTGTTATTCACTCATACAAAAGGGCTAGGACCTCACTTAAACTTATCAATCTCTAACATAATGGAACTACGGTTTGACACAGGACAAGAAAGAAGCCTTTTGACTCACATAAGGGGACTCCTCCTTCCATTGACTAGATATGAGAAAACGGTCAAGCTGCAAATATATCAGGTTATCACTTAAACTACACCACGTGAAATCTCCACCTTGCAATAATAAGTCCCCAATCCCCAATTAAACAATTGTGTCATGAAAACCTCTCAGCTTTGCTAACTCTCCACCACCACCCGTCCTCTTATGATCATTACAAGACCATATTAAAATCCCTTCCAATCACCTGTTGCCAATTCCCTTGCCTCTTATCATCTCTTAACTCCTCTTATGGCCTTATTTTACTGTCACTGTTCCCATGCCCATACACTCTCATAAATATCCACTCCATCCAATTCTCCTTCTTATGTAGCAAAACGGAAATTGATTGCTCTCCAAACCAGTTATTAGTGCATCAACTAGTTTTATCATTCCACATAACTAGGATGCCTCCTAAGCACCTTCTAGTTAGCAATGCCTCCCACCTAACGGCTCTACTTTCCTACACACTTCTTATTATCCCTTCATTCATATATTTTATTTTAGTTTTTTGCAAGCAAACCACCTCCTCTTTCAAACTTTCTAATGCATGTTTAATCAACACTTATTTTTTCATACTATTCAACCCCTTCACATTTCATGAAATGATTTTAAATATCAGCTAAATTAGAACCTCCCTTCCCCTATTTTTCTCATAGTTGATGGAAAATACTAACCTCCTTAACTCTTTTGATGACACCCCATGTCCTTTTCTGCTTGCCTTATCCCTTCCTCCCTTGGCCACTTCTTTTCTATGCCTTTGTTCTATTTCATTGAATAATGCAAATGCTTCTTCCTTAAACCTTGCAAAATAAATCCTCACTAACTTAGCAATTTTGTTCATTGTTCTTAACACTTTTTTCTATACCATCTATTGCCTTTTCTCACCTCTTTCTGCTTGATTCATCCTTGCTTGTTTTGGTAATGCAATACATGCCACCCTAGCCTCTCTCTTCTGCTCTTTCATTGAAGTTGCTTATACTCAACTCGTTAGCGCTCCGTGCTCAAAATACTTTATTTGCTGCATATTTTAAACAAAGAAAAAGTAAATAAGATCTAATCTTTAGCTTTATCTATTAATTTGAATTTTGAATTAGTATAATCTTTAAATTTAAATTTTAGATAAGAATAATTTTTAGTTTGAATTTAAATTTTAGGATATTTAAATAAGCACAATTTTAGTTATTGGTTGTTCCTTTTTTCCTATAAATAGGACTAAGCAAGCAATTTCAAGCCCCAAAAATTTTTATTCTTCTTGTCTATTATTCTTTTTCTCTTCTAAAAAATCTAATAAAATGATACTAGAACCAATAAAGTGGTATCAAAGCTATTATCTTGAGGAACTTGTGAGATTGAAAAAATTCAAACATAATCTTTAAACGCTTACCACTTATCTCTCTAGAAAAAACAAAAATATTATAATTTTACCTCTAGTATTTGATGAAACAAACTATCAAATGTGGAATGTGAATGGAAGTGTAACTTGATGCAATTGATCTGTAAGAAACTATTGAACAAGAAACTGGCACAAATCAGAAAGCGAAAGGAGAAGTAAAAAAAAATAAAAAATAAGAGTAATATTGTTTACAGCAGTCTCATCTATCATATTTACTAGAATGATGAAACTGAAAATAGTCAAAAAAATTTGAGATTTTTTGAAGTAAGAGTATAAAACGAATTAAAGAGTCAAAAGAATGGAAGTGCTGAATTTGATTTGAAAATTTGAGATATAGAAAATAAAAGAAATAAAAATAATTAAGGAATATTTTGACAGATTTTTTGGTATTATTATTATTTTTTTAAAAAAGAACAAATTATATTAGTATAGATGGAGCACTATGGGGGTGCTATCCTGTGCAAATTTAATTACATAATAGGAGTTTTAATAGCTCTACCAAATGCACCCCATTGACACCATATTTACCTGTTCTCCAAAAATTCAAAACTAACCCTAATCCATCCTTGATCATCTCAAAAGCCTTTTTGTTCCTCTCCTTCCACACTAACTGAAAAATAGCTAAAGGAATTAGTCGTATTGTTTTTCTCTTAACTTTAGGCAGCATTATACCTTTTCAGGCTATCAATTCCTCCACATTCTACTTAGATGTCACTCATTGTTACCATAGTAAAGACATCATCCTATCTCAGACACTCTTGGATCAGTTGCACTATAGTAGAACATGATCAACCATTTCTCTTTTTTGCTTACGAAGAAAACATTTTTTTACCATCACTTTTCCTATCTTTTGTAAATTTTCAATGATTCGGGGTTATTCCATGTCACCTTCCAAGTAAAGAAAGCCACCTTAGGCAAGGCATTGACCTTTCAAATAAGTTCCCATGAAAATCGCTGCACCATACCTAGTTGTTGTTGTAATCTTCCTAACACCCTGAAACAAGATTTAATCGAATACTTTTTTTGCGGCATCTCCCCTCCATTTACCTCATCTTCCCTTTCTTCATCAGGGTGCGTTGAATAAATTCTTTTAAAGAACTTTGCAAACACATCCACCTCCCAATTCTGTACCTTATTTTTAAAATTTATCCCCCATGACAATCCTCCACCCCTCCACCACACAATCTCTTAGCCATACCTCTTTATTACACGCCAAACTATAGATCCTCGAAAATTTGATCATTAGGGATTTGTCACCACACTAGATATCTCTTCAGAACCTCACCAAACATTCTTGCCCAACTTTAAAACCCACCCTTGGTTCCATCTCGATCCATACCTTCCGCATCGCCTTCCAACACCCACACCTATATGATTCCCTTCTTACCACCATCACCCACCGTCCTTTCACCCCATGTCTAGCCTCCACCACTTACCATCGCATACTATCTTACTCCACCAAAAATCTCCATAACCATTTCTTTAAAAAGCTACATTAAATCTCCGTAGTGACTTAATACCTCACCCTCTTTCCTGCTTAAAATTTTGGACGGTCCTCCACCCAACCAAGTGGCATGTGAAATTCTCCCCCAAACTAATCCATAGAAATTGTCTTTGTAATTTCTCCAACTTGGGTGCAACCCCCTGTGAAACAAAAAAAAAGTGACATAAAGTATACTGACAAACTAGATAAGGTGCCTCATGGATAAATACAACTTTTTCTAGCTTGTCAGTTTCTTCTCAAAATACTCCATAATCAAATTTCATATGGCTTTATCCTTCTGCTAGCCCTTAGTGGCAACCCCCGATATTTCATGGACAAACCTTTCAGCCTACATCTTGACACACTAGCCAAGCCTTTACCATCCATGCCCTCTCCAATGGGAATGAGCTCATTCTTTTTCAAGTTCACCCTCAATCCTGAGACTGCCTCGACCTTGAGAAGAGCACACCTCAAATTTACTAGTTGATATTCATCAGCCCAACAAAAAACAATGGTGTCATCTATAAATAAAAAGGTGAGACACCTCCAACGCATTCTCCCTTTGATCCACTAAAAAACCTTTTAGAAGATTAGGTCGAATAGCCTTTACCAGCATTGTATTCACCAAAATTAAAAAAAAAAAGGAGATAGAGGATCACCTTGTTTCAATCCTTTATTTACTTTAAAGAATCTAGTCGACCCACGATTTACTTATATAAAAAAAAGTGACTGACAAAATACAGATATTTATGCATCTGTACAAATGCTCTCCATTCCTTACCCTCTTCAACAAGTATAATAGAAAGTCTCATGTCACATGATCGTATGCATTCTCCATATCAACTTTACACACCATATATTACTTCATAGGTGATATATGTCACGTCCAAAATTGTGGTCCTTTAACAGAAGTATTGTGTAACACTCACTATAATATCAACCACACTATGTAATCTCGCAGCCAGTGCCTTTATGATCACCTTATAAATACTTTTCACCAAACTAATAGGTTAAAAATCTCCAATATCACAAGTCTTCCGAAGTTATAAAAGCAATATTTATCGAACTCATAAATTTTTCGGTCTTATGAAATTTTTGGAATAACTATACAAAGTCACCTTTGAAAGTCTTTAATTGGCTCTCAAGAAAAGCCATAGTGAAACTATTCGGTTCAGGCACCTTATCCTCCACATAATCCATCAGAGCATGATGTATGTCATTTTCCTGGAACGGCCTTTCAATCCACCATTTTCAAATCACTACCAATCTCTCTAATCTCTAGTGCATCCAAACTCGGTCTCCAATCTCGATCCTCATTGTACAACTTTGGATAAAAACTATTGACTTGCTCTTTTACCTGTGTATGATCCTTCACCTCTTCCCCATCAATCACTAGTGAAGGAATAAAGCTCTGCCATTTATGACTATTAGCAACTGTATGAAAAATTTTGTGTTATGATCATCCTCCTTTAACCATAAAGCTCTAAACTTCTGTAGCCATGAGATCTTTGCCCACTCTTTTGCTTTGTCACCATGTCAAGCAATGAGTTCATCAACCTGCTCCTTTCTCATTACTCTTGCATTCAAATCTGTTAACTCGTTCCACAATCGCATCTTATTTGCAACCACATTCCCCACCTATTCCCAGTTTCATACCATCAACTTTCTTTTTAAATCTTGCAATTTAATAGCTATTACATAACTCACGTGCCCCTCCACTTGGACTTTATCCCACCAATCCTTTACCATCTCAGTAAAACTATCCACAGGAAGTTACATATTCTTAAAACGAAATGATGTAAGGCCCCATTGAATCTTATCCAAACATAATCGGACTATGATCTAACACAAGTCAGGGAAGAAGCCTTTGACTTATGTTGGGAAACTCTTTCCTCTTATTGATTGAACGTGAGAAACCGATCAATGTGCGAATATGTCGAATTATCTCTCAAATTAGACCAAGTAAAATCTTCACCTTGGATCAACAAATCTATCGTCTCTAACTCAGTAATTATATCATGAAAATCTCTCACCTTTGTGGAACATCCACTACTACTCTTTCTCTCATCCGCATGCAGTATCATATTAAAGTTCCCTCCAATTACCCATGGTCAATTCCCTCACCTTTTACCTTCTCTTAACTCCTCCCATAACTTTACTCTACCCTCACTATTCCCATGCTCATACGCTTTTGTAAACATCGACTCCATCTCATTCCCCTTGTTATGTAATAAAACGAAAATTGACTTCTCCCCATACCAGTTATTAATGCATCGACGTGTTTTTTCATTTCACATAACTAAAATGCCTTTTGAACATCCTTCAACTAGCAGCACCTATCACCCCACCGCTTTACTCCTCGATACACTTCTCACAATCCCCTCATTCATATCTTATATTTTAGTTTCCTTCAAGCAAACCACTTTTGCTTTTAATCTTCTCAATGCATGCTTAACCAGTACCCATTTTTCAAGACTATTTGACCCATTCACATTCCATGAAATGATCTTAAATATCATCTAAATCAATACCTCCTCTCTTCCACTCTTTCTCATAATTAATGGAAAAAACTAAGTTCCTCAACTTTTTAGATGGATTCTATGTCTTTTTCTACTTACTTGATCCCTTCCTGTCTTGGTCACTTTCTCTTTCGTGGGCCTTTGTTCTATTTCTCTGAATAATGCAAACTCTTCTTCCTCAAACACTGCAAAAGGAATCCCTAATGCCTTAGCAATTTTATTCATTGTTGGCATTACTTTCTTCGAGATTATTTGTTGCTTCTCCTCTTCTCTCTTTCTCTCTACTTGAGTCATTTGTCTTTCCTTATCTATCTGGAACCTCCATCATCTTGGATTTTTCCTTCTCCAAACAACTTGTCGTAGTGTACTTATAGAGAAATGCTAGTCGTGATTGATGGATATACATCCCTTCCCAGCCATTGCATCTTCATTTTGCCTTTCTCCGCACATCTTCCATTTTGTTCATTTGGCTTTCTTGATGTCTCTAGCTTTCTGCACCTTCAGACAGCCGAATAACACATTTGTAAAAACACCAGCTCCTTCATTATTTGAAAATTTTCCTCCAGTAGAGGTCTGCCCACAATGAAACACCAGCGTAGAGCAAAATATCGCCCTTTTTTGTATTATTCCACCCCACTTTTGACATTGACAGATGGTTGCCAATCTTGGCAGCGGTCCTCAGATCCACTAAATTTGCCTAGCTTGCCTTATGCTTACAAGCCTCTTGAAAACTACTATATCCATTATCGAACTCGAGCCCATTTTAAACGGCCCATATTATTGGGCTTTTTACCTGGTTTGAATGCCTAATCTCGAATCTGACTCGATTTGAACCCTACCATCTTCTTTGCTCGGACTCCTGCCTCTGACTTACTCAATTCATCCCATTGCAGATCTGACATCTCTCCTTCCTCGCTGTCAATTTTTATCCACCCTAACCCTTTCAAACTTGACAATAACCCATCGTTCCTCCGATATCTTATATTGAAATTCACACTTCCACAACAAGTAGTCTATTCTGATCATAGCTACTCGTTGATTCCCATTGTCTCTCATTGACATCGCCCTATCAGCTACTCCTTCCTCCTCTCTGAATAGCACTGATGTCTTCCTACTTGGTGCAGTGGAAGGTTCGCTTCGAAACAAAAGTGAAATAAAATAAAAGAACAAACCCGAAGGTTAAACTTTTAGAGAAAAATTTGATGAATTGTATTGAATTGCCTCTAATTATTACAATAGGTCTTTAAATAATGCAAAAAATTAAACTAAGAATAGGAAAACTAGAAATAAAAAACTTGAAAGAATAGAAAACTAACTAAATAAAAAACTCGAGAAAATAAGAAACTGACTAAATGAGAAACTTTAGAGAATAAGATACTGACTAAATAGAAAACTAAGATATCTAATCAAAATAGGATATTAGTCGAAATAAGACACTATGTTAATGTGTACTATATCAATTTCTTTCACTTCGAAAAGAAGTCGCTCTCGAGTTTTATGGCTATAAAGAAAACTCATCAGGGAAAAAACACTGAAAGATATCAGCAACATTCGGCGAGCGTTACAAGCTTCTAACCTTTGTCGAGCAACTCATTAACTTGCCACTGTAACTCTTCATACTCAACTAGGCTTATACAACAATGTCGAATATCTCGCATAGGAGGTAGCTCATTAGGTAACTTATTAGGAGATTAATTAGCAAAATCAGTAATTACCTTTTGGATCTTGGGTGGAACCTCAACAGTTTCTTCTGCTTAGCCTTTACCCACTAACACTACGATAAAGCTTGGCTCTTTAACTTGCTCAAAGAATTTTGAGGCTATTATATTGATGAATAATGGTTTATCTTTTTTAATAACATAATTGCTTTACGAAGGTTGAGACTGTGGTAACAACACGATTTTCTTGTTAAGCATCGGAAGATAAAAGTATCATCTCATCTTTTATAAGTGGTATCAACATCATAATGCCATGGTCTTCCTAATAGGATATGACAAACGTCCATCTTTATTACGTCACATACGACTTTATCTTTGTAATATTTTTCAATTGACAAAGAAATTTTGCAAAATTCTTGCTCTTGAACTTTCGGACCTTTCTTGATCCATGCGATCTCATATGGAGAAGGATCTTTCTTGGACTTCAAATTTAATGCTTTCATAAGAGCTTTAGAAACAATATTCTCACTACTACCACTATCAATAATGACGTTGCATACCTTATTACGAACAATGCATCGAGTTTGAAAAATCTTGTGTTGTTGAGTGTTATCAAGTTTCTTTGGGGCAAGCAAGAGTCGTTGGATAATACACGCCACTTCTTCCACATCTCCTTCTGCAAACTCTGCACTATCATAATTTTCTTCTTCAAGAACTTGTTCTTCATCACTACCATCTTCTTCTACAAAGTTAACAAATCTTCTATTCGGACATTAATTTGAAAAATGGCCTGATTGATTGCCGTCGAAAGTTATTCCTGGGATGCATAAGGGATCCATTAATCTAAGTTTCTATTTTCGTCGCCAAATTAATTGCATCTATCATGGTCCAAATCCCTTGAAGAGCAAGTAGATCTTGAATAACCATCTTTAGGCCTCCAATATAACGAGCAATCAATTGATCCTCTGTCTCAGGAAAATTAACCCGTGCATTTAATTTGTAGAATTCTTCTGTGTACTCATTAATAGTACGGTTAACTTGTCAACAATTTTGATATTGTTAATATAAAAACTGTTCGTAAGTTGGAGGGAGAAATCGTCTTTGTAGTAATTGCTTCATCTTGGGCCAAGTGCAAACACACTGCTTTCCTTGGCGTTGATGATTATATTGAAGTTGCTCCCATTAAGCAGAAACTTTGCCATTCAACTTATATGCCACGAGCTTGACTTGATTTTTTTTTGAAATATTCAAATAATCAAAAAAATTTAGACAGTTTTTACCCAATTGAGAAAATTTTTAATGTTTAAACAACCATCTAAACTAGATAAATCTATCCTCATCTTAAATTCTTGAGTGTATGGGCCTCGATTTTTGTCCTTAAAACAAAAATCTTCTTCTTCAGATGAATAATCCAACCTCTGTGGTTGCCTTCGTCCAACCTTAATGTCGAAAATCACCATCTCGAAAAGGTGAAAGGGCATCTCTAACCTCAAACTCGCCATCACACTGTTATATAGGAGCTCTTCGATTTTGCCGTTCATAGACCCGTAATGGGACGTGCTCTTGAAATCACGATTCATGGCTCGTCCTACTTGAAATAGGGCTTCATTATCGATTCTTGAGCCAATTTGGGGTTGGTATTGATCGTCATGGCCTGTCATGAGTTGCTGTTGACATCTTAAGCGTGGGTCAACAGGTGGTTGGTGTCTAAGTTGCAAATCCACATGATTTGCTGCCCTAGAATTTTTTGGAATAAAATTTGCACGACTTAAGTCTTGTTGGCCACCATTCTTAATGTTGTCATGCTGATTTGGTCTTTGCTCCGTAGAATCTCGTCTTCCTTCCATAGTCATTGCAGTTATCATCTGCACAATATTATGAAGGGTTCCTTCGATCCCATCAAGCCATTGCTCAAACTGCCGTTCGAAACGGAAGCGAAATAAAATAAAAGAACAAACCTAAAGGTTAAATCTTTACAGAAAAATTTGATGAATTGTATTGAATTGCCTTTAACTATTACAATAGGTCTTTAAATAATGCAAAGAAATAAATTAAAAATAAGAAATACAGAAAAAATAAGAAAACTAGAAATAAAAAACTTGAAAGAATAGAAAACTAACTATATGAGAAACTTGATAAAATAAGAAACTGACTAAATGAAAAATTTGAGAGAATAAGAAACTGACTAAATAGAAAACTAAGATATCTAATCAAAATAGGACATTAGCCGAAATAGAACACTATGTTAATGTGTACTACATCACTACTTGCCTTCTGAATCCTATTTAACAAATTTCACCACCCAAAACCCACCCCTTATTCAAAATTAGTAATGCCCTTGTTTGATCCCTATTAATCTCTATCAACCTTAGAAAAAGTCCTTAATGATTAGATCCAATCATCAAAAATCGTCTCTTCTTGATTGCACCATGGATCCTCTCAACCACGCGAACTCATCCTTGTTAAAGAAAATCGATGAATGCTTTCGCCTTCCACACTTAATAATCTGCCTCGATCCTGTCTTATCTTTTTTTATTCTTATTTCAAATGCTTTTTTTTTCAATCCTGACAAGTTGGACCCATGGTGGACCCTTACCTCAGTTTCTCTCATAGCTGAAAAATAGTCATAAGAAGGGTGCGATAGGAGAACTTCCAATAACAAAGTAAGACTCCTTAGTACTGATTTTTCTGATTCTACAATTGTTCAAAATATTTTGATCATAATTTTTTATTTTAGCAAAAACAACGTAATATGTATTATCTATTAGCACCAAGTAGGTGCAATCCTAATCATAATTCTTGAAAATTTTGAGGCTATAACTTCAGTTTTAGAAAACTCTAAAGATTTGTTAAACATTACTTTGGCAGAATTATTAAATGCAATGTAGGCACAAGAAAAAAAGATGATCTATAAGGCCAGAAGGATTTGTTGAAGGTGCTTTTTGAGTCAAATTACAAAACATCAAGGGGGCAAAAATAATAAAAATTGGCATAACAAAAACAAGTTTAAAAGTTCTTTAAGAATAATTTAAAAAATCAATCATGCACAGAACAAGTGTTGGTGAATGCCACATATCACAAGTGTGAGTAGTTAAGGCTACATAGAACCTGCAGCTAGTTCATACAGATGTGAGAGGAGGCTTTGCAACTTGAATATGGCTATAAACCAAGGAGGCAAAATTCAAGGCACTTCAAGTTGAAATTCTAACTCCTAAGAGAAGTACAAAAAAAAAAAAAAAGTGCAGTCAAGTCTACTACAAAACAAAAAATCAAAAATGGTGATATCCTAACAAAGACGCTTTCAGGAATTATATATGAATTCTTGAAAAAACAAGTTGGTATATGCAGCAAAAACAACAACGATTAGTATTAGCAACATTCTTTATTTACTATATATTTTTAGTAAAAATAAAGCAAATAAGACCTAGTCTGTACTTTATCTAGTAATTTAAATTTTAGATAGGAATAATCTTTTAATTTAAATTTTAAATAAAAATAATCTTTAATTTGAATTTTTAAATTTAGATTTTAGGATATTTAAATAAGTATGATTTTAGTTTTTAATTGTTACTTTTTTCTTACAGATAGGACCTCTATTAACGAAATAAAGTAAGCAATTCCAAGCAATTTCAAGCCCCAAAAATTTCTATCTTCTTATCTATTATTCTTCCATTCATTTGTTCTTCTACTGAAACTACTTGTGCCCAACTCATTAGTGCTCAGTATCTAGCCTTACTATTCATCTTGCTTTTTCAACCTTCAGCACTCCACCATTAGATTTTCCAGAAAACACAATACTCTCTTTCCCTGATTATCTCTAACCTTCATCATCTTAGATTTCCCTTTCTTCAAACAAACCCTCCTTGCTTACCTATAGAAACATTCTGGTTGTGAGTGATCATACTTCCTATCCATGTTATAGCCCCTTTCACTATTAGCCACTGCATCTTTTCTTCCTCTTTCATTATACATCTCCTTTTATGCTTGTCCAACTTTCACAATACCTTCGAGCATCCCTATAGCACATCGTGCCTCCTTAGATCTCACTCTTTGTTAACCTAGCTTTCGTGCCTAGTACTCCCTCCACCTACCAATAAAAGTTTGCCCCCAGTCAGTGGCCATCGCAGAGCGATGCACTGCTTATGTCTATGTCGTTATGCCCCAAATCAATAGATGACCATCAACCTTGCCGACATTCACTAGATCAACCAAATTTGTTCTAGCCTGCCTTTTAACTATAAATCTCTTAAAATTTGCCTTCCTACTCATCGAAAATAATGTCCTGTTGGTGCTAGTAGTTAGACCCTGATCAATGTCGCCGGTGTAGAGCTCGATCGCCCTTTACCTACTATTAGGTCTCTCAAACCTGACAATCCATCGCTCGAGTTCTCTTTATCTATCTTCAAATCCGACTCCGCATGAGATCCAATGTCACATCACTCGGGCCCATTTTAGTTGGCCTAGACTTTTGGGCTTTCTGCCCAGGTCGAAGATTCGAGCTTATTGCTAACCCGACCTGGTTGACCTGATACGACACAGTCGGAGCCTTTACCTCCTCTGCCTTCTAGTTCCTTTGTGCCCCACCCTCCCAAATTAGATAGTATGCCACCATACCTCTGGCATCCTACTTGAAACTCATACTTGCAAGATGGACAACCCATTTTGATCACCGCTACCCATCGGTCCCTGTCGCCTCTATGTGGCACCACCTTACTAGCCCCTGCTTTCTCCTCCCTGAACAGCACCAATGCCTTCCCACTTGCCTTCTGAAGCCTGTTTAACAGATTTCACAACCCAAAATTGTCCTCCCATTCGAGATCAGTAACGACCTCATTCGATCGCCCTGAATCTCCTTCAACCTCAGAAATAAACCTTGGTGATTGCATCCAATCATCAAAAACACTACTTGTTCTCCATCACGTCTCTTTCTAACCCATGGTGACTTGCCCTTCTCATACATCAATTGCGCCATAGATCCTCTCAATCACTCGAACTCATCCCTACTAAAGAAAATTGACGAACACCTTTGCATTTCACACTTTGTAATCCTCCATGATCCTACCCTTATCCTCTTCAATTCCTATTATGAAAGTCTTTCGTTCAATCTTCACGATTTGGATCCACTGTGGATTCCTTCCCAATCCCTCTCAATCTCTCTCATTCTTTTTTTTTCTCAATAAATAAGATAATAAGTTCCTTACAATAGTCTTTGTTAGTTTTTCGAAGAGGTCAAACTATGATTTGAATATGTTTATTAGTGTTAATTATAATTTGCAGTTAGCTCTAACATACCAATATCCGCAATTTTCATATGAGAAAATTCTTAATCGCATGCTCTCATATGGAAATAGTACAAGTAATGAGATATACCCTCTTCCTAAATTGGAAATGCAAGATCTGGCATTTTTCGTTTTCCTCTTTGCTTTATCTTATAGGTTTCCTAGACCATTTACTTAAACCTTTCAGCATCACCATATTGATTTGTAATAATTTGGAATATTTATATATAAATAACAGGAGCCAAAAAGAGTGACTAAGGTTGCTTAGGAGACTTGTATATAGTTGTT
Source organism: Moringa oleifera (assembly GCA_021397835.1). Taxonomy (NCBI): domain Eukaryota; kingdom Viridiplantae; phylum Streptophyta; class Magnoliopsida; order Brassicales; family Moringaceae; genus Moringa; species Moringa oleifera. Next base: position 2,720,749 of record JAJFZO010000658.1, on the reverse strand, counting down.
TGACTTGATGATTAGGTATATTTTGCCAACATGATTTCTATGCAAGGCCACTTGAGTGCATTGGAGAACCTAGTTCTTGGGAGTTAATGTCGCACTTTCACAGCCTTTATATGATACTACTACTTATTATTCTGTTTTTGAAATACGTTTCCAAGCTATTGAATCTTTGACTCTGCTGCCGTACTGCTCTCTAAATTTTGATGAGAATGCTATTTTCCTTTCTATTTAAAGTTGGATGTTCACTGATCACTTCTTTCTTAGCAGGTAGTTCGAGCCATTATTGCTATGCTTAGAACGACAGTGCCTGGTTGTGATGATGGCCCATATCGTCAAGTGTTCAAGGCTTTACTTTCTTTAGAGAAAGAGGAAAAGAAAAGGGTATATTTTCTAGAGATGCTTGTGCTTGGGCATGCATTCGCATGTAGTGCAGGCTTGTTTACTCCTTTATCACATATATACTCATAATAAGGTTCTTATACGTGAAACTTGTCTTCTTCTTTTGCAGGTAGTAGAATACATTGACAAAATTGTGACTATCAGAAAATGTAGCTTTATATCAGCTGCCATTGACATATTTAATGCAAAGATTTCCGGTACCTTCAAGAGGTTCTGTTGAACATTTTATCTTGAAATTATTATATATAGCAGAATTTTTATGATATCTCCACATGCCAGAAATATGTAGAAATTTTTATTTTTATTTTTCCTGAATGCTTTGCATGCATTATATTTTTCTATAGCTTGATTTATGTTTGCTTCTCTAGTAGAAGAAAGTTGTTCTGCTATTAAGACTTGCATTTTAGAAATGATAATTATTTAGGGGTTATGATGCTGGTAAGCTGACATGACATCTGCCATTGGAAACAAAAGTTGGAAAGGCATTCTATAGCATAGTATCATAGTTGTAATAAAGATAATGAATTAAACGAAGATATGCAATGTCTTTGTTTTCTTCCATCAAATTACTAAATGATGGAGTAGACTGAAGGCCTTGCATGTGCAAATTATTAGTGTTCAACATACAATTTGCCTTATCCAACCATGACCTACTAGCAGCTCAGTGGATTCTGTGAGTTCAGATTTTTTAAACATTTGTGACATTTATTTCAATATTAGAGAAGAGTTGTGCTTTTGAATTAACTTGGTTGACTGTTCTAAGCTGTTGATATAGGAGTCAGCTTACTCAAGGACGTAAGGTCTTATCAACGATAGAGAGGATATCAAAACTTGTTCACAGGGTATGGATATCTCTTGTGATATATGGTAGTTGAGCATTGTCTATTGAAGAATCTAACCTTCTGGAGAGTACACATTCTATCAATGCTTGCAGGAACAATCAATTTCAGCTGTGATAACTTTGGTGGCAAACATGATACCTCAGGTTAGTCTTTCTTCTCAAGTGCCCTCCAAATTTTAAGTAGGAAACTAGTAGTATATGAGCTCACAGCTTTTTGGGTGTTTGAATGAAGCTTATTCTATGCATTTCATGTTGTGACAGTTAGGATTATATTGTTATTTCACGTCGCTACACACAATTATATTCCCTTGACTTCTACCAGAATGTTTCCCTTGTTAGACCTTTCTTCTCTAGTTCTTATTTTTGGTGCTACAATGAAATACATTTTACCCTTCTTGTATTCGTTTTTGAAATAACATCTTTCCATAAGGGACCTAACTAGTAAAAGAATGTTATCTCCCTGTCAGAAGTTTTACTGCTATTACATTCATTCTGTATGCTGATGTTGACAGTCCAACTATTTGCTTATCTGTTTTTTATCTCCAGAAGTACCTCCTGGAACAACGGGCTGTCGTTGATGTTGATGGAGGGAAATTGCTTAATGAAGATAATGACCTCAGATCTGTAAGTTCAATGCTTTCATGAATATGAATTTGTGCTATCTTTCGTCCATACCTGTTAGTAGAATATCATCTGCATATGTTTCTTTTCTTTTTGTAAACATTCCTGTTTTCTATTTTCTTTTCTGGCCATGTGATTATGTTTGAAATTCTATCAGAGAATATTGTTTTAACAAATGTAATTATGTACTCTATGATATCCATCAATAGAATTCAATTTCTACTGTGCCCCCAAAATCTAGGCTTCCTATAGAAAAGAAGCCTTCATTCATCTTTTCTTGTGAACTATCCTTCAATGAATGTAATTGCATCTGGCTGTCCGATGATCAGGATATTAACTTCATCTCTAGCAGAAACCTAGTAAAAGCCTCTCTGAAGGCCATTTGGATATTTGATATATATACTCAGGATTTGGTTATTCTACCTTGCAGGTTCTTCAGTATCTACTGGATGATGTCTCTGATTTTCTGTCTACAGAATTTGAGACGACAGGAGAAGAAGACTTAGTTGAAGAACGAACAGGCTGTGTTTGTGTACTCAAAGCCTTCGTTGACTACATCTCAAAGCGTGAGAAAGAAAATTTTTGCTCCCGAAAACAGGACAACAAAAATTCTGTCACCTTGACTACCATTCATCAGGTATATTCCAGATGCTTAAACAGCCCTTCTTTGCCTCAGGACTCCCATTTAGGTTTCTCTGGGGAGTTATAGCCTATACTCAAATTCCCTTGCTTCTTTCCTGTGCAGTCGAAGGGCTTGGAATGGGACATTGTCTTTATAGTGAAGGTACTTGGCAACCTTTTCATTAGCGCTCTTTGATCTCTTTTTAGAGATTTAGAAGTAATTTCCCTTTTATAATGAATCATTTGAATAGCTTGATATTTATATGCGGTATAGTTAATGTTAAATCTAAAATGCAAGTTGGAAAGCTTTTAGGAGGTCATTGCATGGATGTAGATATTTTAATTGAGAAGATTTTGAAGAACAGGTTTTTACTCCAGAGGATGCTGATTTATTTTCATTCTGTAACACTAGAGAATTGGAATAGGTATAGGTGGTAAAGCATTCATTATCATGAATGACAATTTGTTCAGCCTTCTTGCTTGAATTAACTTTTCCGCTGAAATTTTAGGCAAATGAAACTGAGATTCCTCTATTACATGAGTACAATGGCACTGTTAATGAAAGTGGGACCTCAGTTGAGGTAAGCTTTTCTTGTATAATTGGTTCTTTTATCACATTAATTTTTTGTCTCATAATCTGCTGCTCATTCTCATTTGAGATCTCAGGAGGAAAGGCGCTTATTATATGTGGCAATGACTCGTGCTCGGAAGAAACTTTTCATTTTGTATGTTGTGGTGGATTCAAATTGGCAGGTTTGTACAACATAAGCTCGTGTGCTACTTTGTTAATTATTATTGTTTGGCCTAACACTTTGCTTCTGCTCAGATGCTTCAACCTTCACGATTTCTCAAAGAAATTCCAGATCACCTTAGGGTGGTTCAGGTATGTGCCGTGAGTCCAATTATTTGCCTAGTCATTGTTTAAGTTATAAACAGAGATGCCACATATTCCTCTCTGTTGCTGAGTCTTCTTGAAATTGTTGTCAAAGGCAAGTGCCTCAGCCTGCTCTAGGCATTCAAGCTAGGCTCAAAATAAGCACAGCGCCTCTGGACATCCAAAGCAAAGCGGCTTAAATCAGCCTCTGGCAATCGTGTGTTTTTGAAAAGTAGAAAGCAAGAAAAGCTAGTGCTTTACTAACATGTCTTTCAGTCTGCGTTGAAAAGCTTTCCAGTTTATTTGTATTATTTTCCATTGTTAATCCTCTCTTTCTCTCCTCCCTCGTCCCTCTTCTCAGCTCTTTCTCTCTCCAAAGAACTGCTTTTATTTTCCTAAACAGAGGAACTTGTTTACTTGTCTGTAGGCTAAATATCCTTTTGTCATCATTTTAATTGTCTAAAACAACACATGAAACCCTCTGTTTTATTTTAATAAAATAGAGCACCTCATTCTTTGCTGTCCGTTTATTTTTTTATTCTTCAAATTTATTTCCTTCAGTCTCTTCCTTGCACCACATTTTTCTTCATAATAGCAAACAGAGCCCTTGCCTGAGGCCTCAGGGTTCTATAAGAGTCCTAGGGCTTTGAGAGTGCTTTTAGTCTTTGCTTACACTATGCTGCTAAAGATGGTTTTCTTTTGTAGCCATGCAACAGAATTGTTGGCTATGCTGTCAGTCAACATTATGTCATTCCAGCTCCATGTACAACCTTCATTTCCAATATATTTGACTTCCAAAATTTTGTAGTTAATCGGGAAAACTACTGAAGTTGCATAATATTATTTTCTCTGAGCAATTGAAAATTACTGAACTGAGTATTCTTTCCACAGCATAATCAAAATCTAATAGTGACAGTACACTGTTGGCTAGTAAATTTTTACTCAAAAGTCAGAATTCTATTACTGTTATTCAGCTATTTCATCAGATATCTTAGTTTAGTATCACCTTGATAACTCATATTTCTCACTATTGTAAAGTCAAGTCTATATTATTTGTCATGGTAATTACAGTTAAATGTGGATCGTCTTTTCAAAGCATGAAAAGAACTGGTTTGATCAGGTGGATCAACGGAGATCACTAAACCTGAATCATACATCCTCAGGATTCACATGACTCAATGTGTTAAAGCTCGAAGTTACCTTTTACATTCTATTCTCTCTGTTTTTCTGTAAATTCTCATGAAATATGACTTCCTTTATGCTCATTCTTTTGATTCTCATGTAGGCCGAACTAAGTACAAAGCTGCACATTCCAACAGAAATTGATCAGTGCAACTCTGACCAACCAGATGGAAAACCCTCTGAAGTAGACACAGCTCCACATGATTTCTTCAGAGTTCAAGCTGATGGTGCCTCAAAAGAGTCAACAGTGGAGACCTGCTACGGGAGCAGTTTCTTAAGAAGGTTTTTTTTAAAAAAAAAATTACCAAGTCACTCATATATATCAGGAAGTAGCTTTTACTTAATTCTTCTTTCTTCTTACTACAGATTCAGTGTGGAGGACAGATCAGTTGTTTCCCATTTATTCCATCAATGGGCCAAGAAGCAAGCATTTCAAGATCCAAAGAGATTGCTTGACAAGGTGAGATTCATTTGCTTATCCATAGTTTTCTTTTTCTTTTTATATTTTGAATAAAGTTGCAGAATTTACTAGGTATAGAGTCTAATATTGAGAAGCATATCTAGTGGACCATGTTTCTCACCTTTGAACATTTATTTGTCCTTCCTTTAAAGGTAAATACTGGTTTATAAATTTAGTGACTAGAAGCTACTGCTCTCCAGCAGATTTGGTTCTCTTGCATGAAACCATACTTTTTCCATTTTTCTTGAGAGTTAGATAGGTGAATATTTCTTCAGAAGTAGATAAATGGAAGATGTCCATTTTTTCATTTTCCCGTGTGTGCCTGTTTATATACCATATAACACCGATAGAAACTTATTATTAATTGTCAACTATTATGAAGGTAGGTCATGCTAATTTGTGAGCTAGTTCATTAGAAGCCAGAGATATACAATTGCTCACCTTTCTATGCCCTGCCAGTTATGTTACTACTTGTTTTTCACATGAATAATATCATATTGTATTTGTTCCCTGGACTGCACCAAGGCCATTCATAACATACATAATATTACTTCTGGTGGTTCTTTTTTTTAATGAAAGCTTAAACTCCCTTTCGGAGGTTGCTTCAAAATGGGATATAAGGACCCTTAAGTAGATTTGTCCTTGAATGTCAATATAATTGATCTTTGCGAATGATTTGTACAGTGGTGTTTCATGTAGCATGTGTCAAAAGGATCCTGAAATCACTATTTCCTTCTCCTGGATCACTATAATAATTTTTCCCTCACTTTTGAATTGTAGACAATGTCACAAATTGATGCATGGTTGTTTTAACCAACTTTCTGTTGACACTAAATCTGCAGGTTTGTTTTGTAATCAATGAACGCCTGACACTCAAGAAAAACAAGCATAAGGTAATAATATGGCTCCATCTCTTACCAACAAAATATTATTTTTCATATTGTCTTTAGGTTTAATATTATGTTTTTAACCGGAAGAAGTTTTGTGGGCGTTAAATGAAATTCAATTGGAGTCTGATTCCAAGTCTGTTCTTTACATATTGAACCAAAGAAACATTATAACTTTCACTGTGACTTTGGGTAATAGCTGGCTATTTGGATCATATACAGGGTTTAACATTTACAATATTATTTATATTTGTACCAGCCATATTGTTCCTGATAATATGTACATATGTATTTGTCCAAGCCTCTTGCAGCTATGAACTACTCTAACAGAGAAACAACTGCATGATTTTCAGGATGTTTTGCAAGCACTGAAGTCTTGCTTGAGCTGCGACGAAGCATTTCACTATGCAGAATACGTAAGCAGACAGAATAATCATGCATAATTGCTGATCTTTTCTTCCAAAAAGGATCCCACCTATAATCTTATATGAAATTTTATTTACTACATAGCATATCATTACACAGGTTTTGAGATGGGAGCAAATTCCTGCAGATCTGCGTGCTCATTTGATGCGAGAGAAACAGGTCTGGTTTGTCAGCTTCAAAGTTTCTGTACTTTCTTCTTGAAGAGTTTGCTGAATTGGATAATCCTCTTCTCCCCTTCCCATCTTGATAAAGATCTAATGTTGCTAATCCAATGAAACCTATGTTTTCTCTCATCCAGGAGCACTTCCAGAAATTAAGAATTGAGAATTCAATGAGTTCATCAGCACCAACATCCAAACAGGTAAAGCTAACAGTCAATAAACAAGCCCTTCTTTGGACCTCTTCTTTATGTTGAACATCTCCTTTTCCTGTCATATTTATTTTTAGACATCAAATTTAAGTTTATGCAGCCATTAAACTCACCATAGTCTGTTTCTCTTGCTGGATGGCAGATTGCTTATCTGCAGAGTTTGGGATGCACCATTGCCCCTACATCACGTCTCCATGCTTCTCATTTGATTGAGCAGTACAAATCATTGTGACCAAAGATGGTCAGTGAAATGACCACATTACATATGCATGTGTGTGTATATTATATATATATATATATATATATATATATATATATATTTGTTTAATTGTTGTTGCCAATGAAAGCAGAAAATTAAATCACCTGACCCAATGACCCAACAAGGGAGATGAGCTTAGAGACAAACAGGGGAGCTGAGACACATTCAAATATAAGATCAAAAAATTCTCTATGAAATGAATTCAGCCACACATGTAAGAGTTTTCAAGGCTTTTTTTATATGAATGTTGTATTTTGGATAAATATATTTCAAATTACAAAATTTATCCTTATCTTTTTAAGATATTATCTTATGTATCTTGTTTGTATCAATCTTTAAAGATAAATTTGTTTGAATTATATCATCTTTTAACGTATCTTTGAATATATGATACCTATCAATATCTTAGTTTCATTACAAGTAGCAAAGGGGAGGACAGTTAATTTCATTTTATTCTTCAAACTTTTTTTCTAAAGCATGTCCCTTAGAGTCTCACAAAAGTAAAAGAAACATTTTTTTGAGTTGTTCAAAATTACTAATAACACACTTTGACTTAACTGTTAATAATCATTTCTTTTCAAGTAAAGGTTATGTTATCTCTAGTTGTTTGTAATCAACTGCAATCTCAATATCATTTTAAATATCATTCACTCTAAAAAATAATAATTTATCATTATCCCTTCTATAATATTCTTTCTTTATCATGGATGTTGCACTAATTGTTGTTGAGTCCATGATACTTTGATGTTTCATAATATTTCCGATGTCTTGAATTTAACAAAATATCTCACCCAACGATTCCATCTTGAAAGTATAAAAAGTGAACTTCCCCAGCAATTAATACAACATTCATGATTGAAGAAAAAAATGCACCTTCCTTAAAATTGTTGTGCATCTCAGGTGTTAGGTCTTCCACTGGTCAATCGGCAGGACTGACCCAAATTTGACATAACACAGCTCTATTGTTGGCCCTGGACTAAGCAAGGATACCTTTTTTTTTAATCTAATTTCAATAATAGAAGTAAAACAATAAAAAGAATATTTCAAATTAAACAAGAGATTAAAATAAGATTTAATACAAAGCATCTAATTATCTAAACAAGAATAATATATTTATAAAAATAAATTCTTAATTTATTTTCTCTATAAACGGGCCAAATAAACCAGCTCTTACAATGGCCCACTTGGCACACATTTTGGTCCAAATTGATTACTACAGGGTCAGGACACTCACTAAGAAAAAAAAAAAAAAAGTTAGGTCCAACCCTGACTCTTTGGATGAACCCGACATAGCAGTAAGAATTGCCACTCACACTCAAGACTTAAATGACCATTACAGAAAAAACAGACTAAGCATTTCCTCAAGCTTGAGGCCTGGATGAGCTCATCCGGTCACAGGCAGCAGACCGGCGGCAATGTCAATTGAAGAAGAGCAAAGGAGCAGAGTTAACACCACTATCAGGTGACAATTAACACAACAAGAACTAGTTTAATCAAAAGAGCAAACCGAGGACAGAGATTGCCCCTCAAAAGAAGAAATAATTTTCGACAAACAGGTGTTGTATTATATTCTTGACCTGTTTAAAGAAGAAATAATTTTCGACAAACAGGTGTTGTATTATATTCTTGACCTGTTTATATATACAGAGATTTATTCTCAACAGACTTTTATGTCCTACACTCTTCAAATTTAAATACTACCGGTGGGAGAGAACAGTGATGCACCTCTAATCAAAAGCATCGAATCCATGGATTGTATCACTTGCCTTGGCATTCCAGTACAAACGCACGTTGACCAAACTAAAATGCTGAGTGATGCTCCGCTAATCAAAGGGATCAATCCGTGGATCATGTTCACTTGCCATTGCCATCCCAGTGCAAAGGCATGTTGGGCACATTACCTGTCAAATAGAAGATATAAAGCAGCATTTAAAGCTGAGCACCACTAAATGGTCTAGAGATTGAATCGTTGGTATCAAAAGATAGATATACAGTAATATGGATATGATCTCTAATGTCCTTTGATTCATGTAACACAAGCCAAAGCAAAACACCACACTGCTTATTTGTATGTCCAACCTTTCCGGATCCTGAACAGTTTGAACATCTTTCCGTTTTCGGTGCTGATAGAGGCTGATCCACCCCACTGACCGTTGACACTGGTTCTATAAGAACAAGAGCTCCTGTGCTTGAGCATCGAGCACAAGCAAGATAACCTGTAATTATCAGTTCAAGGGTGGACATGAATAGAGTTGTTAGATTCCCCACTTCTCCAAAATGATACAGTTAACTTAGTAGTCTCTTTTTCTATTTGAATGCAAATATAAATGCAAAAACCAATTGGAGAAGTCTGATCATAATTTAAAACTAAACTTAAGATGCTCACAGACAATTTCAGAGTGCAAGACAGTATTAGCATCTTTTATGCTCCTGCTGTTTAAGGGAAGAAAGAATAAGAATTCAAGAAATTCCAGAACATACCAGTTCCAAGACAGTATTTGCATCTTTTATGCTCCTGCTGTTTTACATTGTTTATTTCAACCACCATCAGAGCCGAGATAACCCCTACTGCCCCTCCAGAGAATGATGCCACTATAGGATCAACCTGACTGCAGTTTGCAGCATCAATAAGTCATCAGAACTGATAAAAACAGTTGATCAACATTATTTGACAAATTCACATCAAGAATGATAAGTCACGCCTCTTTTTCACCTTAAAGTCCATTGTTTTTATATTTCTGTAAATTAGGATGAGTTTTCTTCCTTTTTTTTTTTTTTTAATACCTGATGTATCCAGGAGGGGAATCCGACTAGTGGATGGGAGATCCATCCTAAACAGTTTTTACCTTACTGGACAAAGTAACAGATAGATGTAACATTAACAGCCCACTGTCTGATCTAAATTATATGATAGGGATCATACTCCCTTTCTCTTCTCCGTAAGCTTTGAGATTTGATACATTGCACAAATCACCAAAGTAATATGACAGGAACTAGACCGTCATCCCCAACCCCCTCACCCCCAACTAATCAGCAGTCTACAAAAACAAAAAGCATTTAGAAGGGACTATATTCAAGCACATAAACAAAAACAGTCTAAGAAAAATCAAACTCGATCAGAACTACAAACAGGGGAACAAATCTCAGTTACATATTAAAATATAACCCATACCTCAACTGCATTGGCAGATGCATACTACGGATAAAATCCTCATATGATGTGCCCCCTAATCCTAGCTTAAGCTCCAACTGAAACATGAAAGGGAAATATCAAAGAAGGTAAAACAAATAAACGACCTTATGTGAAGAACCAGTGAATTGACTCGATATCACCATACCAAAGTGAGAGTAAAAATAACATTTTATCAAAGTAAACAATGATTCACCTAATCACAGTGGTTAATAACAGAAATGACTTACAGTGGGTGCAAGGAGGCCACCAAATATGATAATCCCGGCTATAAGAGAAAAGCAAGTGGCATAATACACCTTTAGATTTGCTGACGTCTGCAAGTAACATTATAAGTATAGTATTAATTATTTACCATGTGATCGACATCTTCAAGGAGAAGAAAAGAAAAAGCTACTTCTATCATGGTAACAATCAACAAAAAAGGGAATTGCAAGTAAAATAAGTCCTGTTAAACATAACTTATTCAGTTGTGAAATCATAGCAAGACAATTAGTAAAAAGAAAGAAAATTCACCAAAGGAGGCAAGAAAGGGATGAACGACGGAAAATTAGGGAGTTCATTTTCTTGCTCCTCCTCTAGAATACCAAGTTCAGCATTTTTAATTCGCTGTTGTATCCTCAGCCTGCGAACCTAAATATTTCAGGATATATGGCATCAAAAAACAAGTTAGAAAAAGAGGAACAAAAAGTCACTGCCAGAATGATGAATGTAAAAATGTACTGAGGTTAATACATACTTGCAATCAGAAATTTATAACACTTGATGAATAGTATTACAATATTAATCCTCATGTTCTAAGTCATCTAGCAAACGCGAAGCTAACTACAGCTACACTCTTTTGCATAGCATGAGGATGGAGCAGGCAATGGCTATATATCAAAGCCTAATATGAGGAGAGGCATGCCAATTTATATTAACTTACACAAGCCCCAAAAAAAAAAAAAAAGAATGAGGATAAGGATGAGATGAAGAGTGAAGGATCCAAACCTAGCTAATGAAATCAAAAGCTAAAGGGACAAAAAGAAAAGAGGGGGGGAAAAAAAAAAAGACTACTCTATTAAAGTATGTGCTTCAAGTTACTCAACAAATTAACTTTTTTGGTCAGTTATAACTATGCAACTCCCTGTGACACATCTTTGTGCTTTGCTCAAAAAGGTACAAGAAGGACAAGTAAATCTAAGCTTAATGGTGTCCAAACAATGAAGTGTCTGCTTGTAAAGAAAAATGAAGTAAATCTCATGCTCACCTCCTCCATATGCAGGAAGATTTTGTTACGGCGGCTTCGAATGTTGTCTTGAATTTCTTGCAATTCCATTTTGGCAAAGTCCTGCACTGTTTCCGGCCCTTCTATGATACAAAATCTGCATTTTCAAGAACAAAACTTCCACACATTATGAAACTTAGGGATATCTTTAACCATCAGAACATACTTTACTTGCACAAGTTTAACAGCCTTCACAAAGCTAGTCATCCTAGGTGCATGACATATGCCAAGAATCAGCCCCATTCACTAAGATATTTGATCACATTGTTAACTGATTGATTATGTACTCCCATAAGGAGTCCATAATTACAACAGGACTGATAGCTTCCCTCAATTCGCTTTTATACAAACAACATAGAAGACAACTGTATGCCATCAATCATTAATTTCATCAAAGAACTTTTCTTATACATGTCTACATAATCCATATATATCTACATAGATATTTATACGCACACAGAGGCAGAGACATAAACATATAGAGATGGAAGAGAGACACAGTACCCCGCTGCGTTTTTGTCGGTGGGATCAGGGTCGATTGAAGGTGTGAAAGAAGAAGATTCAGGCTCAGTTGACATGGACCGCCATTTCAAGTTCGATTGATGCTTAACAAGTTTAAATCTGGTGTCGGAGTAATAAAAATTGCACGGATACAACGGCTTTGACGGATATGAAACCGCCAAAACACGGCCTAGGCAATACATACCTCCTAAGTTTTCTTTCTCTTTCTCTACAAAGCCGCTTCTCTCTCCAAAAGCAGAGCAATCTCGTCGCCTCGAATCTCAATAAACATATGTACAGGAGAGAAAAAATTATGATGGAGAGCGAGGAGAGAGCGGAGGCCAGGGGTGAAGACAGAAGAGAGAATTGGAGTTTGAGGAGCCCATGACTTGGGCAGGATCTTTCTACTTGTTCTCAGGTGGCAAAGACGGTGGTCTGCCACGTGGAAGGTGTATGTTCGTCGAATTTTTCATTTTTCACATGTAAACAGAATTTTGAGTGGAAGTAGTGCTCTTCCAATGGACAATCCACTGCATTTTGATAATATTTTAGTCTTTTTGTTTTTTCTATGATAATATTGGGATAAAATATAAAAATAATTTAAATTAAATTTATTTTTACATAGAAATCATTTTAATTTTTAAATTTTATTTTTGATTAAATTTTTACTTTTAAAATATATGTGAATAAATTTTACTATTTTAATTTTATTTAAATTTTAAATATTGAAAATATTTAAATTTCAGATATTTTACAACAAATTTTTATTTATAAATTTTTACGTATGTAAAAATACATTTAAGCTATCATTATAAAAAAATAAAAATTTATTTACTATTAAAATTTTTTTTAAAAAATATATGCTATCAAAAATTTTAATAAAAATAGTAATTAATTGAAAATTTTTTAAGCATTTTAGCCATTTCGAAAATAAAAAATTTATTAATTTTTATTATTTTAAGATAAAATCTAATTTAAAAAAAATAAATTAATTAAAATTTGCTTGAATGCGATTTGAAAGTTAGAATTTAATTAAAGAGAAATAATAAAATTTAAGGTTTTAAATAATATTTATTTTTATTTTTAAATTTAAATTTTACATATTAAATAGATAATTATATATTAAAATTTTTAATTTATTTTTAAATTTTATTTAAAATTAAAAATATTTTAACAATTGAAATATTTCAAAAATTACTTAAATCAAGTTTATATTTTATTTATTTATTTTTAAATTTAAATAATTTGTTATTCATAAATTATTTTTACAAATTTTTTAAATTTAAAATTATTATAATAATTTAAATATTTAATTTACATCAATGTAAATTACATATCAAATTTTATTATATAAAATATTTCATTTAAATAATTCTAAAATTTTTTTATAATATTTAAGTTAAATAAATTAAATTCAATCAATATTTTAAAATAAAAATAAAAAATACTGATTTAGTTTATAATTTTTTAATTTGTATTTTTATTTTATTTTATTTTAAAATAAATTTAATAAAGTAATTCAATATTATAACATAAAGTATTCTGTTATTTAAAAAATTTAAATTATATTTTACATGTAAAATCAAATTTTAATATTTAAAAATAATTAATTAATTTTTAATATATTAATTTAAAGCAAATTAAATGTATTGAAATAATTTAAAATTAAGAATATTTAAATTAGAGATTTTATATTTCAAGCTTTAATTTAAAATATTTGAGTATTTAAAATATTTTAAAAATATATGGTTAAAATGTTAAAAAAATTAAACTTATTTAAAATTAAAGATAAAATCAAAATAAAGTAAAATTCATATGATTTATTTTTAAATATTTTAATTATAAAAATGTTTTTAATTTTTTATAATAATTTAAGATAAATATTAAAAAATTATATTTTGTCTTAAAAAATATATATAGACTTATCTAAAATCTTAATGGTGAAAAATAAAAATTCAATTCCTATAAAAAATTTAAAAATAAATTTACAGTCTATCTACTGTTAATCAGTTGTTACTATTGCATATTTTTAAATATTTTCTTAATGAAAACTGAGAATATTGTGATAGGTTGTATGAGTTAATATCTACCATATTATTATTCCGCCCCCAATCCGAAAACAGGGTAACAAACATTTCGAATCCGTGACCAGGATAAGAAAGTAAGCATGACCAATCACACCAGGTCTTTGTTCCAGGAAACCCTAGCTAAACTTCTATAAATACCGAGCAAACCCGAACGGCTTTGTGCGGAGTCTGCGGACTGGGTGATCTGCATTGTGATTAGGGTTTAGGTTCCTCTTCTCAGGATAGGGTATCTGTCTCTTGGTTCTGTTTCTCTTTGTTATGTTGTACCTCTTCAAAATTATTTTTATCGGAGAAAGATCGCTGTGATGACTTCAAAAATTCAAGCTCAACAGACCGGAATGCAGGCTTCTCTTATTGAGAACTTTGCGTGTCGACAACCCCGCTGAACTGAGCGATCTCTTTCTCTCTCACGATTACTATTTCTTTGTTTGTTTGATTAGAAATCTGGGAACAGTTAGAGTCTTATGCTTGATATGGTTTTGAATCTTTTGATTTGTGCAGCACTTATATGCTAATTTTCTTTTATTTTTCTTTTAGAATTTATCTTTTAGTTTCTTTGTGGGAAATTAAAGGTTATGATGAAGATACACAGCTCCCTCTTCCGAAGTTTAGTTGAAGAGATCAGCTGGCAGAATCGAACCTATGACTTTTACCGCCGCCACTGAGTAACCTTTATTCCCACTGTAAAATAAAAACACCAATTCAAAACAAAATGTATTTCAGTTTCCTCAATCAGTTTTTGTTATTGATGATTAACTGTGTTATTGGAGTGCCCTTTGGCTTCAAATGTAACTAGTCATTGTAGATGAGGATGAAGCAATAATCATTATAATCCAACACTTGATCTGAGACATTCTTGTGTCTGAGTGATGCTCAACTGATAGCTTCTGAATCTGCTTATACTTTTTATCCTTTCATCCGAATTGCTTCTTGTCAGAAAGGACACTGATAATGCAAATGAATGAGGTGATGGAATCTAGATGAAGACCTCTAGCTTCTCTCAAAATTCTGTTTGCATTATTAGTCAGGGATGAATTCACTTGAATTTGGATATGGAAAAATAGTTTTCTGTCAGATGTATGGTTTTAAAGGTAAATATTGTGTCAGCGATTTGACTCATTTTTTGTGTTAAGGGTAGATTTTAATTAATCCAAGTTATTATTTCCTTGTCAAGTAACATACTTCTTCCACGTATCATGACAGTTTAGCACTTTGTGAATTGTTTCTTGGTTTAATGGCGGATGCTAAATCATGTAGGAATTATTGTTGACAGTCTGTAAATGTTTGCTTATCTAGCATTGTCTATGTTTGAATTAAAAGATTTAATCAAATTGAGAATTTTTGAAACCAACACTATTCAAATTGAGATAAAATGCATTTTGCTAGGCTAATCTACCCCATGAATTTCTCAGTTTCATATCTTTGAAATCATGTCATATAAGTCAGTCTTTTGTGGTTAAGACTCTTGACTAAATTAAGTTCTGGTATATAAATCTTTTATCAGGATCATCACATGATGAAACATGGAATCTTAGGACACCTTCCTACATAGCTTTAAACAGCTCTGGGTGAGAATAACGTTCCTTTCTTCTGATGATGACTAATTTTTGTATGATTGGCTACAAATTTACCGTTTGTTATATGCATGGCACATAAGTTAATGGTGTTTGAGAGAGTCTTAATCCAGTTTCTATAATTGTTTTGGATAAATGGACATAGGCACTTAGGTATTAGTGGATTTTCTAACCCATTTTGACAGCAGCACTGTAATTTAATTTTAAATATTGGCACCTCTTTGGAAAGCTGTGGCCGATGCATTAGATCAGGAATTCATGTCAGGGCAAAGGGCGTACAAAGTCAACGGGTTCTTTTACAAGTGGAAGCCATTCTGGTCTTCAAAATAGTTGGATGTCAGCACCCTGGATAATTTGGCTCTCTGATCAAGCCTTTAAGGAGAGGGGACTTTTGAGGATGGTCATCAAAGTATTCCATGTTGAACCTTTGTATATCAGCTTCACAGTGACGAAAGCTATCAGTTCCATGTACTCCAGAGCGGTTACAGGCCTAAGTTTTCTCTGAAAGATAATTTTAGATGAAAGGTTCACATCTTGAAATAAAATAGAATTGTGCACTGCAAGTTATCCATAAACAATGCTTTCTGAATTCTGTTCAGAAGTGATTTGTAATGCAACAAGAATTCGAGAATGTGAACAGCATTGCTGCTTGCGATAGTATGATTTGATCAAGCAATGTGTTATATATATAGTATCTCAATATGTAGCCCTTGCAACCTGGTCAGATAATTGCTTTGAAAATTTGACCAGCTGAACTTATTGTGCTCATTTTGCTTCCAGCTCATTGCAGGAGCTGACTCAAGTTTAACTTCAAACAAGCAAGTTGTAATTTGGACTGATGTAAAAATTTTAACCATATTACTAAAAGCCTTATCTTTTATTTATGACCTATAACAAATGGCTGCCTAGGGCCTAGGCTTCTCTTTGCATCCACTGTCCTCAGTCTTTGAGCAAAAATGAAAATTTTGTCAAGTAGGTAACTCTTCAAGTTGCCTTGGTTATGCATGGTCAATCGGTTCCCACAGGGTCAGTGCCCATGTCATATTATTGTACAAATTGTATACAATTTCTGCTAAAGGTGGAGATCATATATTGTTTTTGTTGATGCTGCACAAAATTTTCGGATATCTTGATGTAGATACGTCGATCCCCTGAATGATTTTGTTGAGTATTGATGAAAGAATAAAAAATTTGCAAAACCATAAAAGGAAAATTAAGTATTAATGAAAGAATAAAAATATTATAAAGTGATAAAAAGAATTATCAATAACAATGTAAAGCAATTGAAATACTTTTTTAAGTTTAAATCAGTAAAATTTTTTTGTAAAGTCTTTGTTATTGGTTCAAAATATATTTAAGAGATACCTTCAAATTTTTTTTAATAAGTGTATTGAAAATGATTATTTATTATTTTATCATAATAGAATTTGATTTAATTTTGATAGATAAGACGTCGACTTGTCTTTACGTTAATTGAGATCATTGATTTTTTAATATCTTGATAACATCTATTTTGTTAAAAAATTTAATTTCATAAAATTTTGATGAGCATGTTGATTGCTTTATTAACATATGGATGCAATTCTTGTTGACATACGATTATTTTTATTATTTTGATATTATTTTTTATTTTTTTAAATAATATTTATTATAAAAAATACCAAAGCATTTGAATCTTTAATTATATTTTTAATGGAATTGTACTTGCTTTGGTCGCCTTATTGCCTAGGTGATTATAACTAAGATTAAAAACATAATCACATAGCTTTTACAAGAGATTAAGACATATTTCAAACCAAAATTGTTACCAATTCATCTTGAGATTTCTTTATGTTCTTTGTTAGGTTTCCTGCATGAAGACTTCTAGATTACAATGATCAAGAGTTATGCAGATGATACCCAACTTCTCGATGGCTGCATGGTTTCTCATTAGGTGAACATTGCACTAAAGGCTAACGCCTAATCAGCCAAAATGATTAGCTAAGTAACTCTTTCTCAACTGATTTAGGAAATCAGTTCGAATCCATCCCTAACAAAATGGGTCAATTTTGCATGATGAGAAGATACCATTTTAAGGGCAAAGGTACCCAAAAAAACGGGTATATATATTATTGCACATGAAATTGATCAGTGTACTCAAGTTCTCAATTGACATAAGGAGTCATGACCCAATTTGGTAGGGCTAAAAAGACCTTTAGCAACTTGGACAGCAAATGGCTCAGGCGCAGAAGAACCCCACACGGCTTAAGCTTTGGCCCAATATATATACAAGATCATGGAACTGTACCCAACTCAACAGGATCCTGGCTTATGGATCATGGAAGTGCATGTATGGCAGGATACTACCAATGTGCCCCAGATTCTCGACAGGTCCAAGAACACGTCTACGCTTCTTCATTCTGTCTGCTTTGCTACGTAATTATTCTTATCCTCCTTGGCAGTCTTAACGCTCCACCTTGCTCTTGAAAAAAAGCAACACAAACTTGAAGTAGAAATTTTACCTAATTAGTGCTTAGAAGCCCAAAGTATCAAATGGGGAAGACTACTGGATCCCTTTTTAGTGGAAACCAAAAGCTGCGAAGCAGCGTTCGGTCCACAAGCTCGTAAACCCACGACCCACAGACTACAGATATTTCTCAAAAGCAAGCATGCTTTACATTGGCACGTGCCATCAAAAATTCCCACTAGATAAAGAAGATCACGAAAGGGATATCCACGTGTCAGGATCAGGTCGCTTTCGAATGTAAGGTATGACAATGACAGATCGGAACCCAGGAAAACCACAAACTGTGGAAGCAAAAGTTACGACCCACCAGTTCTACTGTGCAACAGCAAACAGCCGGGAACCAGCCATTATTGTGGTTCTAGACAGCGAGAGGAGAGGTTAGTGGTGCTATTTGCCTCTTTCCTATTTGGTACGCCTGCTAACGTCGCCACGTGTCTCAGGTGGCATGGCCGGCTAAAGCTACTACCACTCTCACTTCCCTTACACCAGCCAATTCCCTTATCTCTCAGCCGGTAGTTACAAAATTGACCTCCCACCCCCAAAATATCAAGATCCATTGAAAGAACAAGATAAACCCTCAAATTAATTCCCCCATTCTTTCAAAAAACATAAAAAGAGATTCCTAGATTTTCAGTTGGATAAGATACGCCCAGTTGCACCTGAAAATAACAGTCACAGGAATAGAATCAGGTTGAGATACACTTATTGTTGTATTAAATAAATATAGCGATTGAGTTACACGCGCTGATGTCGCAAGGTAATTTAAAGTTACCCTTTTTATGCTGATGTCTAGTTAAATGGATCAGGTGCTTTAAGACCCTTTTTATTTTTATTTTTGTAATTTTGTGTGGTTTGGGTGACAGTTGATAAAAGCCAGATAAGGAATGGCTCATAAGCAATTTGATTTAACGATGATATGAGTATTATTTTAATCACGAGGCGGTGGTGGTGCGAAACTGGGTGGGCAATTGGGTAATGCGTTGGTGTGGGTAAAATCGGCATAACATGTGCACCATATAAAAAGTGAATATTTTCACGGGTTGGGGTGGCCCATTTCACCAATCACGCCATTATATATAAGCCACTTTCATGCACCCATGATCTCCAAGTGCAGCTCATCAGTCATCACCAGTGATCCAGCCTTGACTTTTGCCTACAAAAAGGTTCACGAGAATTTCAAACAAATCCACTGAGAGGAGAAAAAGATGCAAAGGGGTCTGTTTTCTTTCACGTTCACTCTCTCGTTGATCTTCTTGGTCACTGGAACTTCCGTCGCGTTCAACTTGGTTGGTGGAAGAAAGGTGGGATCTGCTGAGACGTCCATGGAGCCGAACAGTGGGGGTTCTTCGGGGGCTTCTGGGTCCGCTCATGGCCCTAACTGGGATTACAGCTGGGGTTGGGGTTCAAGCCCTGGAAGTGGATGGGGGTACGGCTCCGGCTCTGCTCGGTCGCCGAATGGGTTCGGGAGGGGTTTCGGGTTTGGGTTTGGTTCTGGGACTGGGACTGGGACTGGTTCCGGCAGCGGGTACGGGTACGGCTCTGGAAGTGGCGGTGCTCACGGCGGTGGGTATGGATACGGAAGCGGAAACGGTGGCTCCGGTGGAGGGAATGGTGGTTCGGGCAGCTACAGCAACCGCTCCCCACAGTATGTGAGAGACAGAAACCACCATGGTTAAAGCTTGACTGAAGATATCAATTATTACAGGTTCCCATGTTTTCTAGGAGAAATATGGTGAAGCAGTATAAGATACGCATGGTGTGCACGACTATATAGTACGGGTTCCCTGCCTACGTTGTTAGTATCTTGTAGTTACTAACGTTAATGTACTAAATACATAGCGCGTGTCCCCTTATCTTAATATATATCATGTTGTCTGAATCTCGCTTTCCTGCTTTATACTGTCTTGTTTCTCTGCTTCCTACCTTGAGCAAAACGTCGAAGAAGGCTGATACTTGGTCTGGGCATGATTGTTTGATTCGGCAAGAAACTCAAGAAATTTCGGTAAAATAAAATTGGGTATGCAAATTAGGCTATTATTGAAATCCATAATCGAGTTGGGCATAAGTTAGTCTAATGAAGTGGTACGAAAATTGGAAAAATGACCTTTGAACGGGCAAAAAAGGAGCTGGGTCAGTTGAGGGGAAGAGGTTGAAGTTCAAGCTGTGGGACACTTACAGAGTGGATAGCTTGGCCAAGCCTTCAAATTTGTTTTGTGATTGTTCATGTGTGTTCACGGGCACTATCCTGATAGAGTTAAACAATGGTTGGGTTAAAAGGGCAAACAACGAATTAATAAACAATTTTGATGATATTAGGTAAGCAATTTTCTGCATAGAGTTAGCTATTATTTTAAAAATTAAACCCGGTTGATTGATCCCATTGATTGAATTGGAGTCAAACTCTTCATGGATCTAATTCAATAAAACCCTATTTGATTTATTAAAATATTATAAATTTATAGTTAATTTGTATTAGGAAAATGACTTCCATCCAAAGATTTTGATGTTATTTTGAAACAAAGTTTAAAAAATAAATAAATAAATTGCAAACATTAGCTATTTTCTTTTAATTTTATTGTTAGTTTTAATAATAATTATTAAAACATTATAATTATTAACTACATAATCACCATTTAACTTTTGAGTCTACTTTGATCCTTAATTTTTTGGTTTCTCGGCTTAATTAGTCTATCGGATTTTGAAAACATTAAACTTAATCACTTGATCCATATTATAAAAAATAAAATTATTAAATTAAATACCAATCTTTTATAAAAAAATATTTTACCAAATTCTCAATATTCAATCATTTTTCTTTGTTATTTTTCTATCAATATAATTACTAACATGACCCTTGGAAGCTATCTAATCAATCATCTCAAGGAGATTCCTTTTCAACCTTGCAAGTTTCAGTTTCACTGTCAAATCACCAAATATTAACTTCTCACGCCCTCTCATCTCTCCCAAACAGATTCAACTCTTGGAAGCATCAACTTCTGAGTTTAGTCGGCCAGCTTCCACTTGATCTCAGCCTGCTGTTTCTCTCCTCCACAAAAACGACGTCACTAAATCTCTTCAGCAACAGTAGAAGCACTCAGAAGCCTGAACGGATTCGAGAGGTTCCTAGCATATTAGACGGAGAAATCTCAGAGTCTTGAGCATCCATCACCAAAATCGCAACCACTTGGCACCAATTTATGTGGGGGAAAGCTTTCGATATGTCAATCTTTTCTTTGTCCTTGAGAAATAACATTGTTCTTCCTTTCAAGGCTGAGGTTCCCTGCGTTATCTGTCCCATTCGAAATGAGTTTTGGTTAGCTTGTAATTCTCCTAAACAAGAACTTGTAAACGAGCTTGCGGTACCTCCCTATTTCCTGCCAATACAACCCACCATTAATATACACTAAATTCAAATTCTTTAAGATGTTTTAGCATGGGCTAAACCAATTGAACAGTAGGGCTGTGGTAAGCGGAATATGGGTCGACCTGGCCCAATAAATCGGAGGCCCAAGATTCCATCGTTGGTTAACAATTATTGGTTTGTACTTTATATACCTAAGCTTTGCGTGATTGGCAGCGATGAATTAGGAGACTCAGAGCCAGCAGACAGCAGTGCATGCCATAGTATAATAGTAACCCATTAGACAAGCAAAGCTTGATCCCGTTAGCCAGACCGTAAAGACAAAATACCCATCTGTACATATCCATCCCATTGAAAGTCTAAAGGATTTCATATCATATTACAGAGAAAAGAAGAAAATAAACAAAAAAAAAAAAAAGAGTACTACGAGTTCTTTGTACGTCGAACTCGAGCAAGATGAGCTTAACGACGTGTCAAAAAGTTTGACAGGCAGAAACCCTGAAACGTCAACCGAGAGAGTTGACTTTCCTGGTCCGAACCAACCAACGTGGGCTGCAGCCCGCAAAGCAAGGGAGGGACTTGTGCACAAATATATCACCGGCTACAAGGCCTACACAGCGAGTTGCTTTTGGTGAGTCGACTCGTCTTCGCTGAAGCAGCAATGGAGCTTTAGTTGCCGGCCGAGATGCCGAGGCGATTGCGTCAGCACTTCGCGCTGAAGATACGAACAGTAAGTGTTGAAAGTGGAAGGGGTTACGTTCAATTGGAAGGCTAAACCGAAGAGGAAGTCGACCTCAAGAAGGTTCATCTCTGCGGTGCTGATCCCTCCAACTTTTGCGTAGTATGCGTTGTTGTAGTACCTGATCGTACAATCATTCAAGAGCTCTTAAAACTTCAGCAAGATGAAATAACAGAAAAAAAAAAAAAGGAACTGTTTCTGGAAGAAAGAAGATATTGTTTTTTTTCCCCCTTATGGGTAAAGCTACCATGACTGGCGTTGCCCTGATAGGAAATTGACAGTCAAACCACCCCCATGATTGTGCAGAAAGGGAAAAGTGCAAGGTACCAGTTGTGAAACACAAACAAAGTGAATACCGTGGGTGTGATCCTTTTCAGCAGAATGCATGGCCTTGATTGAGCTGTCATTAGCTACAGCTGTCATTGATCTACAATAATGACACCCACTGTCATGCTTGCAAGTTTCTCACAGTTCTATAGGGAACTTGCATTACAGGCATGCCTTGATGGACAGAGACAGCAACAGCACATCTTAGGTGGTGCTGTCTGGTAAAAAAAGGGGGAGGCTTTCACGTGGTTGTCTTCTTTTTCTTGGCAAAAACCGTGTACCCATCTTATGCTTTCCTCTCCACAGTTCTTTGGACTTAGTTTTTGGGTCATCCCATAGAAAATATGGATTATTGCTTCATTTTGCTTCTCACCAAAAACCAGAAATCATCTCTTACTAATACATCAAATTTAGAGATTTAGTTTCTTATGTATTGCTGGCGGAACATCGAAGCAAGATTTTTAGTAGTAAGGAAAACCAGAGGAGAAACAGCCTTATGCAAAGTGATATGAAGGAACAAAAGATTATGGAGTCCTGATCAAGAGTCCACTAATAAGGAGAGAGAGAAGGCTGATTTGGCCAGGATAGATCGAGAAATCCAATTTGGAAATGAACCCAGCTCAGTAAATTTCCTAAAGAGAGAGTGAGAAAAATCTGTTTGTTTGGAAAGTGAGAAAGTATCAGACCAAATCTAGTTTAGCTAACAATGGGATCTCCGTAATCGGCAGACTGAAACCACGTTGAAACCCCGTTTACATTCAAGATTAAGAAAATTATGTAAAAACCAGAGAGTTAGAAACTGAGATAAGCAGATGAATTTTCTGGGAAAGTTAAGACTTACATATCATCCATGAACTTAGCAGAAACCAAGACACTGGTGATAAGCAGCCTGTGCACATTGAAAGAACTGATAGGCAAAGACGGCTGCCGCTGCGCAAACCGATCAAGGTAAACGTAAGCCACAACGTAACACGACGGGCTGCAATTGGCGTACTTGAAGATCCTCTCGAGATAGCTTTGAATGGAGATGGTCGGCCTGGTGAGTCCATGAAAGACCGAGATCTTCTGCGGCTGAAGCCGGCCGGTGAGATCGTTAGACTCGGCAACTCTTTGCAGCAGAGATGAGAGCACGGTTATTACCTTGGGCATCACCATCACCTCCTGGTCATGATCGAGGCTGCTCTCTGGCTCTGCCATTTTTGGTTGGTTTCCGTTTGTTGGGTGTTTGGTTTTGCTTTGTGTTAGCTGTCTTACAAGACACAGCTTCCCTTGTCTTGAGTTCTGCATAACTTGTTACATGGCTACTATGTTAACAGTGGCTTGTGTGCTTAAATAGGGAAACTAGGCAGTATATGGAGAGGTGAGTGGTCAATAAGAGGATGAGCTTATTGGACAGCTTTAGACTTAGCTGTTCAAAGATTCACAGAGGCATTCTTCCAAGTGGGATTTTATTATTAATTTATTCATTTCATTACCTTGTATAATCTCCCAAAGTTAGTATAATTTTTTTATTAATCTGATTTTTTTTGAATTTTTAATAAGTCAAAATAATATTTATAATTATAATGTAAAATAAATGAAAATATTGATTAAAATAAATTATTACATATCATAATCTTTTCAAAAACTCAACACAATTTATATTAATAGAAGATACATAATTTTTTCTGTTAATTGATTATTTATGAGTAAGTTTAATTGAATTTGTGATCACCAAAGTGATAAAATTTTGATTTATAGAAATAAATCTGATAAATTAATTTTGTTGAATTGGATAGTTGAACAGTAACAAGCAAAGTTATGCTTTTTTTTTTTTTTTTTTGTGTTTCCCCCTAAAAGATACAAAAGGAAGTTTCCTGTGAGGACATGGAATGGGACAAAAGCAAATGCCAGGGCCTGCTATTGGTTGTCTGAAACTGAAAGGGTGTTTTTTATAATTGGTAAAAAAGATGAAAGAGTTGAAGATTGTAATAAAATTAATGCCCAAAAGGCAACATTACAGCATTACAACATTATATAGGTTTGTGTTTGGAGATCTGAGTTGGGTTTATCCAAACATAGCTTCTGCTTTTTAAGAAAATCAAACAGTCCCAAATATTATCTGTATCCACTACTGCAAATTATATTCGGATAATTACATTACATAATATTAATAAAATATAAAACAATAAAGAAGAACTATGATAAAATTAACCTTCGCAAAATAAATAAAACATATGAATTTTCGATGAAAAATGAATATAGACAGACTATATGGAACAATGATGAAAGTAGCCAGCTTTCACGATTAATCAAATGTGAGCCCATTGCCATATGCATTCGTGTGGCAATAATTTCATCTAGAAGTCAGTATCACTATGGTAATTTCTAGTTTTGTACTCACTTTTTTTTATATATTGTATAATTATATATTCGGAACACGTGGGTACAAGTAGTCGGTCCATAATTAACACATAAAATGCATGAACAAAAGCTAATGTTCACATCCTCCATTAGGAATAGAGAATGATTATGCAGTGGGTGCTAGCCTGGATAGATTAAGGTTTAGCATTGTTAGGATTAAATAGGTTAACCACCATCTTAATTTTTTCACCATTTTCTGCTTTCTTGTACTTCATACCAACTCTATCTGTATCAGGTTATGGAAATTATTTTTATGATTTTCCGATGAAAATTATGAACGTAAATAAAATATTGTAAAGTAATAATTAACAAGATTTAATCACAGCTATCTGATTCTTTCTTTGCTCTGTCATTACATTACACGACACTGGACCGTCTTAGATTAAGTTGCACGGCAAGCATTAAAACTTTGAAGAAGCATTTTGGCCTATTACCACAAAAAAAGAAAACTATTCTTGGCCAGCTGTGCCCTGCCACATCGCCGCTGTCCACGAAGTTGGAGTAGCCTAGCTTGTGCTTAACACGTTAGTAAGGTGTGTTATGTAGTGCATGTTGTTCTGATTTTTAAATAGATTTTGAAGTCGGATAAGCATTTCTGCTTCTGACTGATTCACTGATTCATCATAGTTTTTCTCTCCATGTTGTTTATGAAATGGCGCTTTAGGTTTTGTTTGCACGTTTAATATGGCGGGAAGACACCAAAGCTAAATCTTTGCAGATACCCTGATCTGGCACCATTGCTCTTGCTTGAGCATGGGAAGCTACCTGATAAAGGTGTCCGTAAGGCCTGCTACCTGGAACCCGAAGCTGCAGAGAGTGTAGCAGGCCAGGTAAATTCCGAGCCAAGTCTATTTCTATGCGTGTTCTGGTTACTAAATCATAATGCCAAGGGCCTTTCTCTGACAGGCTTGTTGGATCAAGTCGTTCATTATACAGAACAAGGACAAAACATAGAAAAGCCTCCTTCTGTCCTTCATAATACAGGAGGTGTTATTACATATATAATGGTGTCTGACTTGCAACTTGAACTACCAGCAGAAGTGAAAAGCACTACCAGAAAGTGTATAGATACATATAAGATATGAGAAAGAGGTTTACGACTTAATTTCCAGAATTTCCCGGTCCATGTTTCGTAACTACAAAACCAGTCATTCCATGCAGAGAAATATTTTCCATTTGATTCTATAGCAGTTGACAGACAGAAGAGCAGGCACTATAAACATAAGTGTATCTGGTTACGCCAAAGCTGGCTTAGCCATAGCATCGGATTGCATCATTGCAGCCCTTTGCAGCAGATTGCTTAAAACCAAAACGGCCTCCTTTGGCAAGGTATTGTTGGTGGTACTCTTCTGCTCGGTAAAACTTCTTGGCAGGCAGGATCTCAGTAACAATCTTCCTGTTTACAAGCTTCTGGTGTCGTTCCATGGATTCCCGTGCTGCCTTCTCCTGCTCAGGAGTGTAGAAGTATATCCCAGATCTGTATTGCGTTCCAACATCATTCCCCTGCCCACCACAATAAACAAAGCCTTGGAAATGAGCAAAATGGAAAAGTTAGGGAAATAAGCACTACTCATGTAAGAAAGATAATTGAACATCAAGTTCATCCGATACTAGGGTTTCTGGTTTTCTCTGTCATAAGCATGCCATAGAAAATATGAGAAAAGCGTTGATCTCAAAAATCTGCAAAGCCAACACGAGACTAACAATCATATTCTTGCATTAAAATACAACTGAGATGTTTATTGACCAAAGCACAAAACAGAAACCCATAACATAAATAATGGAAACCCAACTCAGGAACTGCTTCTGCAGCACTCTGTAATTTCAATTCTCAAGTTGGATTTCATCCGAACTCTGAAAAAATGATGCTCCCTGACATGTTTCAAGAACTAAAACATACACTAAGAAACAAAATCTATGATTTGTGATCAACAAAAACTCCATAAAGATGAGAGAGGCATCCCAAATTCTCACTAGATCCTTTCATACAAATACTGAATTCATATGGATGACTGGCCATCTAGAGAATAGTTTGGAGCAAAAGAAAAGATATTTTGCAATAGGCTTAATTTCTAGAAAAAAAAATACACTGTCTTCTTCTCCAACTCTAAGCTTATTACTTAACTGGCATAGAAATAAGAAAAGAACTGAGATGGATAAGGACAGACACTTCTTGAAATAAACTTTCAGATTTTCTGTATCAGATGCAAGAGGAATTGGTTAAATATATTCTCCTTCGGTGTAGTTAAACTCCACAAATTTGGGAGAACGTACTGAGTTGGAAGCTTGGAAAAGTCTTTGTGTTTCTAAAACTAAGGGGAAAGTTATGGCATCAGGGCACTTTGTGGAGTTCATGGAACTTCTACTTTCTAACTGGATAACTTCGTATATGGGTGGCATCCCCTTTGTGCTAAGTGCAAGCTATATTTATAATACTTTGTTTTTTAGAAAAAAAAAAAGAAATAAACTTTAGGAAGAACCGAAAAACAGGACTGGTGAGAGGATAAGAATGAGGGAATGAGCGATATCTCTCTCCAATCAATAACAAGAGAAGGAGAAACCATGAAGCAAAAATAACTCATTTTCCTGGAAACTGCCATCACAATGGAACAATATTTTCTCAAAGTTCCTATAATATCAATGCGGCATGTAACCAGGTGTAGCTACAGTTCATAAATCTGGAAATACAAGGCCAAGCTAAAGCAATGATATAGAATTGAAAATGAAGTCCCTGAGTGCAGGATGTATAGAGCCCCTACTACACCAGTTTAAGACTCTCCAATGAAAATGAAGCTGAATAACTGCTACAAAGCCACTTCAGACTTGAGCAAAACCGCTCAAGACAAGAACCACCATGGCCCCAAGGATTAGGAACCTTTGAATCAAATTCTATATGAGATGCCTTTGGCCTCTAATGCATGTCACTTGTTAATCAATTCAAACAAACGAACATCAAGCCCTCTAAATTAATCAAAATAATTTAAATTATGAGAATATGACGTCCAAAACCGCCAAAATCAGCACGGATTATTAAAAATTATCAGTAAAACAGTCCAAAACTACCAGAAGACTGACAATCAAACCAGCAGAAGCATCAATGACCTTACTTGATCATCCGAACTACCCAACTCTGCCATAATCAAACAGGCGAAATTGCCAACCAGGAACCTTTAAAGAAAATCCAACATTCCAAATAACCTTGAACAACTCAATAATCCACCAATTCACAACCTGTAAACGAAAGAGAACATCCCCCCCCCCCCCCCCCCCAAAAAAAAAAAAAAAAACCTCTCAGAGCATACCTGTCGATTCAAGGTAGTAGGATCATGCCTGGACCAGAACACGTCAAGCAAAGTGTCGTAGCCACAATCCTTGGGATCATACTGCACCCTCACAACCTCGCTGTGGTTCGTAGTCCCGGAACAAATGTCCTCGTAGGTTGGGTTGTGCACGAACCCCTGGGTGTACCCGACCTCGGTCTTCGTCACACCAGGCACTCTCTGGAACGCCAATTCAACGCCCCAGAAGCAGCCGGCACCAAACTGGGCGAATTGCTGACCTGGCGCCGGGATGTCATCGTCTGGGCCCTGCGCGATCGTCGAATTCTCCACGGAAGCCGGGTCTGCGTTTGATTTGAACCCGAATCCTAGCTTGTTCAGTATGTTCATGGGGGGCCTGTAGATGGAGATGTGTCTTGTATTCTGAGGGAAAGTTGCGGTCGATTTGGGTCTAGAGAGAGAAAGAGAGAGGCTTTTGGCACACAAAGACAGAGAAGGTTTAGAAAGAGAGGAGAGGAGAAGAGGTGAGGAGGAGGCGGCCAGCATGTGGAGCATTGTAGAGAGTAATGACGTGTAGAAGTGGGTTTGGAGAAGAAATGTCTTCATAATATGTCCATTTTTATGACATATTCCCCATATTTTCTCTCTTTTTCTAATATTCCTTCCAGGTATATCATTTTCCTTTCATACCAATACAACTCCTGTATAAGAAATTTTTCGTAAATATAAAAAGATTCAATTTTCACAAGAAAATGAATTTTCTGACATTTTTATAAAGTCAAGTCTTTCTCTGCATGGATGGTATTTTATTACGCGGTTTCGCGCCATTTTTTCTTAATTTATAAGGTTGACAATATACTAACGTGGACTTTGACTATGCCACTCGGTTCCTTTCCTCTTTTGTTCTTTTTTTTTTAAAAAAAATCTTTTTGGGATGAAAAAGCCAAGCAGTTTCTTCATTTTGGGATAAAAATGCAATGTTTTCATGTTCCAATCTTGGTGAAATCTTTCACATGGCTGTGAAACTAAGTTACAGAAACAAGATAGAGGGAATATGCTGGACTTTGTAAAAATCTTGGCCGCGAAGCCTGTCGACGAATGTTTTTGGCGTTTGTTCAATGACTAATTCCCGGAGACTACCCAGAGATCTCATCCCTTCAGGGAGCATCCTTAGATTCCAGCAATTGAAGATTCGGAAGCTTCTGAGTCTTGGCATTGCACCTTGTTCCACATCCAACTCTTCCAGTGATTCCAAGGAATCCAACTCCAGAACTTCAAGCTGAGGAAACCCATCGGGAGATATCGTCAGTTTTTCTTTGCTGTACGAGTGGGCTTTGAGTCGGAGATTTAGAAGTTTCGGCAGCCGTTCAAGAATCCCTATTGAATCTTCACTGAGATGGGCATGTTCTAATGTCAGCTGGGAGAGATTTGGTGGGAACTCTTCCGGGCTAGGTAGTTGATTAATTGCTCCTGTCATTCTCAACTTGACGAGACGATTGAGAGAAGAAAGCTCAGAGAGTAATGGGAATGCAGCATCTTCAGCTCTCAGGTAGAGT
Organism: Moringa oleifera; assembly: GCA_021397835.1. NCBI lineage: Eukaryota > Viridiplantae > Streptophyta > Magnoliopsida > Brassicales > Moringaceae > Moringa > Moringa oleifera. The sequence continues at coordinate 2,691,023 of JAJFZO010000658.1, read as the reverse complement.
GACTGAAGCGCCACAAGGGTAACAATGGAATTGAATATTCCGGCATCTGAGCTGAAATTTCCTCTTATTCCCAGTTTCCGCAGACTGCTTAATTTTGCGGTGTTATTCACTCTCCATCTGTCCACATGAATCTCTGATAGAGTCTGGAGGTGCTTCAGAGTATCAATCCGCAGGTGGCCACCGAATTTATACCCACACATGTAGAGATGTCGAAGATCTGAAATCTTCCATATCACATTGGGAACAATCCTCAGATGAAGATTTGCAGAAATATCAAGAGTCTGAAGGTTAAGCAATGAACCTATGGCCGATGGAAGCATTTGTAAATTGGTCTGCTTCAGCCCCAGATACTTCAAATGAATCAGTTCCCCAATCGTGCTTGGAATTTCCATGCATGTTATGCCCTCCAACTCTAGAGTTCTGAGCAGTTTGAAATTCCTGCCAATGTAGTCAAGATCTGAGCCTTCTATTTTATACGGATCATTTATGTAGTAGTTCGTACGGTTTCGTGTATCTTCTCTGAAGAAGAGCAGTGAACGGAGGTGTTGATTGGAATAGTTGCTCTCAGGCCATTGGAAGGTAGAATACATGGCATGCCGACGACATCTAGCTGAAGGGCAGAGCTGCTGATTCCCTTGAACTTCAAGAAAGTTCTCTGTTTTGGCCTTTGAGATGGAGAGGTCTCGTAGTAGATCATGAAGACGGCACTCTTTGACCCTCTCATTGAGGCTCAGTTTGGCTACCTGAACCATGTTTCTCTCAATCAGCTCGTTCAAGTAATCCTCTGCAACATCCTCTAGCCTTTCTTCTTGCTGTTGAATCAGACCCTCTGCAACCCACATGCGAAACAATTTGTGAGTGGGAATGAATAGGTCTTCAGGGAACTGGCCTAGATAAAGGAAGCAGGCCTTGAGATTATATGGTAAGTCGTTGTAACTCATAGCCAGAATAGCTGATACTCCATTTGGGTCACGAGCAAAGTGGGAGTGCATATTGTTAAGAACTCTTTCCCATTCACCCAGCTTTCTTTTTCTCAGAAGCAAGCCTCCGATTACAATGATGGCTAGTGGTAAACCAGCACATTTTGCTACAATCTCTTTGCCAATCTTCTCCAACCGGGGGGATCGATGTGAATCATTGCCATCAATGAATGCTTTCTTGCAGAACAACATCCAGCCGTTCTCTTGGCTGAGGAATTGCAAATCATAAGGAACGCTGTGAGTGTCTGCTCTGACAGCAATGTTCCTGTTTCGAGTGGTAAGCATCACTCTGCTACCATTGTTCCTGTCTGGGAAGGCTCTGGCAAGACAATCCCATGCTTCAGTAGTCCATATATCATCCAGAATCACCAAATAACGTTTCCTTCGTAAGTGTTCATGGAGCAATTCTTCTAATTCTTCATCCTGCAAAGTCTGCAATTTTACTCTTGGTGATGCAACTTGTCTTATGATAGACTGTAGTATGTCTCTGGTGGTAAACGACTGGGATACATAAACCCAAGCACGAGAAGGAAACCGAGCTTGAACATCACCATGATTGTAGACCATTTTGGCTAGAGTGGTCTTTCCTATCCCTCCCATACCGACGATTGAAACAGCATGCCAACGATCTTCTGTCTGGACAAGTTGTGCTACCAGGTTGGCTATATGATCCTCCAGGCCGACGACGTCTCTTTCATGACCGAGAGGGGTCGATCGTCTGAGCTTCAGCAGGGTCTCACGGGCGTTGCTCGTCCCCTCTCCAATGTTCTTGATGCCGTACAGTTCACGACTGGCAGAGACGTCTCGGATCCTTGCCTGGATGGCCACGAGCTCCCTTGCCATCTTGCATCGGCGCCTCCACTGTTTGAAAACGGAAGTGCTCCGATCAATGAAGTGTTTTTTCTTCAGGACGCCAATTTTGAGGATATAAGTGTCTATGAGGTCTTCAGCATCATAAGCAATGTCTCTGATGTCAGACACCCAATTACTCACTCTCTCATCGTCGTCTTGCTTTGCATCCGCATCTCTCAGGAAGCACCGCATCCGCTTCAGCTCATCCTGCAAACGCTCAACCTCTTTGCGGACATCTCCGTGAAGATCGATTTGATCAAGCAGATCAGCAAGCCTTTCTACTAGAAAAGAAACAGCAGCTTCAGCCATGTTTGCTGCTCTTTTCCTTCTGCGATCTCTTTGAACCTCTTCACTCCTTTTTAAGCATTCGAAGCAGTTGCTAGGTCTGCTTTACCAATTCTCTTTAGCCCCAGATCCACAAGGGACATATTTCAATGTAGGTCCACAAGGAATCTTGGAAGGGTGAAGAAAGTCACAGATGGAAAAGAAAGCAAAACACTTGCCTGTGGACCATGAGGTTCCTGTTGGCCGCCTGTTTGCGAGAAATAAGTGCACACTTTCCTTGAAAGCCAGAGGCGCGTCTGGCAACAACCCGGGGTCAAGTTGTTCGTTTTTAATTAGAGTTACAATTTGACTGGAACTTGGCGTCAAGTATTCAACTTCTATCCTGAATGATTGCATGCGCTTCTTCTTGGAAAGAGCAATGAAACCAGAACTGATTTTCCTTTCCCCTTCTTGGCAGCTTGTTCGATGATCACACCATGAGCTGGTTCCCTCCTTTGATGGTGAACCTGAATGCTGTGAAATATTTATCTCAAAGGTGTGTTTTCTTTACTTCCTGTTCTCTTACATTGATTTTTACATAGAAATTATATGGCAATCTAAGGGTAAATGTGACTGAAAGTAATACTTTTGACTTTTCAAAAGAAATTAATTGATCTGGAAAAGGAAAAGAAGAGAATGAAAAATAAAAAAGAGAATAATATCAAATTGTTCTAGTAAGTTAATCACAGAATTGTTTGGAAAAAGATAAAGAACTCCAAGGATGAAAGACCGTAAGTAGCATCTTTTACATAATGATTGGGAATATTAAATGTTATTTTTCCTATCTCTTTCCGGGAATTGAAGACATAATTCGTAGATGATAATGGGTAAATCTCTTTACCTCATGGGTGTTCGTTTCATCATCTTTGCCATAATAATCCCATTTCTTAATTTCTTTACACATGCTCATGGAGAAAAGTTGCTTTCTTGAGTCTGTAACAGTCCTGTTACTTCATTTGTTCATAAAAAGCTTGACAATGGCAGTAGCCGACAGGTCCATCGATCAATCTGCCCTTCTCTCCTTGAAAGCTCATATCACCCTTGACCCTCATAACATCTTGGTTCATAATTGGTCAACGTCCTCTTCCGTCTGCAACTGGATTGGCGTCAGTTGCAGTGCCTACCATCAAAGGGTCACAGCCTTGAACCTCTCTTACATGGATCTTAATGGCACCATTCCTCCACAAATGGGTAACTTAACTTTCCTTTCTCTGCTATCAATCAGAAACAACAGCTTTTATGGCTCCTTACCCGATGAGTTGGCTCATTTGCATCACCTAGAAAATCTGGATTTTGGGTTCAACTTCCTAAGTGGGGTAATCCCGCCAGGGATCTGGTCCTTACCTAAGCTCAAGATCTTTGTGCTTGAAAGGAACGATTTCATGGGTAACATCCCATCATCACTGTGGAACACTTCTTCATCGCAAAAGATTGACCTCGGTCGTAATCTGAACTTGGGTTCCTTGGCCTCCAATGTCTCAAACGGGTCGCCGCTGCAACTCATAAATCTCAGCTTCAATGGTCTATCTGGTCCATTGCCTGTTGATATGTTTGATCATCTTTCACAGTTAAGTGGCCTTTATTTGTCAGGAAACCAGTTATCTGGCCAAATACCAGGTAGCTTATTCAAGTGTAGACAGCTGCAAGTTTTGTCCTTGTCTTACAATAATTTGGCAGGAAGCATACCCATGGAAACTAGGAACTTGACTATGCTCAGGGAGTTATATCTCAACCACAACTACTTCACAGGTACAGCTCAAAACTCTTGCAATCTTAGTCACAAGTTCTGTTCAATTTCACGTCCAAATATGAGCCTCTGACAATGTAAAGCAGCAGATTCTGATTTAGAATTGTTGGTGTCTCCTGCTTCCTTCTTTGCTTCCCCCATTGGAAAGCGAATTAATAAAAACATTTCAAAAATTATTGTTATGGGTATGTATATTCTATCATTTTTTATGACTCCATTAAATTATATATGGGTATATAATTCTCCCTCATGGGAAAGTGAATTGAATCTTAAGTTACCCACTAGGACTCTTTAAGACTCTGTGAAGAAAAATCCTTAAAACAATCGCTGGCTGACCGGTGAGAGGTAAAATCTCCTATGTTCATCATGATAAGCTGTATTTTCAATAATTATTGTGTCCATAGTATCACTAGCAGTACCTTTTATGTTCCCTGAGAGATGCCTTACGAAGAATCGGGTGTCAACCTAATTATACATGATAAGTATACAAGATAACACCTCGTCATATTGACTGTCATCTATAACTAATGCCCATCCAGATGCATTGTTGTTATTCTGCTCGCTGGTGCTAGAAGAGGTTCTTTCCTTAGATCTTAGCTTTGTTGTCTTTCATCCTTAATCTACCTTGAAAAGGATAACAACGACAATGAGCAGACTCAAAGAGACCTAAGCTAATATCAAATGACAGAATAAAAACCTAGAGGTTAGAACAGCAAAGAAGTGTAATAATGAAGGATAGAGGATATGCAGAAGCCAAAAATATAATGTCTGCAGCAGAATTACTTCTCCAGGTTCTCAAGTTACAAGTCATCCATAGAGCCCAAAACAAGAGAAGATGGTACCATAGACCAAACAAGATAACTGTTGTTTGTGGCTGGCTCACTATAAGCCTTATGTTCAAGTTTTCTATGATTAGCATCCATTTATCATGTATATATCAGAGTTGAAACTTAGACCATTCTCCTTAGAAATAAGATAGAGTAAGTGGAGGTAAACTTTGCAGACCTGATCAGTGGTAATTTCAACATTGTGCTTTGCAGTTAGAAACTAAGTAGAAAGAAGAAACACTGGCAGATGGTTTTCAGAGATCTTAGCAAGATTATAACTCCATGGGCTAGTTACTGATCTACAGGCTGGGCCTAACTTGCTGGTGGATCTTATCGCACTTCATTTTTAATGGAATGATTGACAGCAGTAAAACAATTGTATGTGTAAATGTTGTGATTGCATTTCTAATGTTTATGTGTTAAAAACCAATTTGCAGGGGCTTTTCCATCTGAGATAGGTTATCTCACCAACTTAAAGAATCTGAGCATATCAAATAACCACCTCAGAGGTGCCACTCCATTTTCTATCTTTAATGTTCATCCTTTGAAAATGTGTTAACCTGTTTATCAATTGGCTCTTTGGTAATCTTCTCCTCCAATATGTCTTGACTTGTCTTAGTACTTGAACTACTTGGTTTTATGCAGGTGGCATACCAAGCAGTATTGGGAACTGTTCATTGCTCAGAGAAATAAATTTCAATGAGAACAACTTAACTGGTAGGATTACTGATCTTTCTTCTACTTCAGGGCAGTTCTCACAATTAGAACTACATTTCACCATGGTTGATTGCCTTTTATGTTTGTAATGGTTGATCACTACATGTCACTACATTAAAGAGAAGTTTAAGAATGAAACACAGATAAATGTAACATGGCGAAAAATTAGCATGGATGCCCAATTTAATTTTGTTGTAGGACTAACCTTGTTATTTTGGTTTCTAATTTTTGCTTGGTTGTCTTAACAGAATTCCTCTCTTTGGCCTTTGAAAGTGTTCTTATTATGTATGTATTTATATATATATATATATATATATATATATATATATATATCTTTGCTGCAAGATTGACCTTTTGTTAGCTCTCTCCTTGATCACCCCTGCAACTAATTAGTCTAAACTTGTTATGAAAAGATTCACTTTGTAAGTGATAGAATCTATTGAAAGATGGTAATTAAAGCTTGAGATTCATGCATGGTTATTTTTGCTGTGGCAGGTGAAATACCAGTCCAAATTGGTCATCTTTCCAATCTAGAGGCACTGAGGGGTAATAGTAACTCCCTGAATGGCCATATTCCTCCTATGATCTTCAATAGTTCAAGGATTAGAGTTATCAACCTTCATTCCAACCACCTTTCAGGCAGTCTTCCACCCAGCACAGGCCTCTTCCTTCCAAATCTTGTGGAGCTTGTTCTATGTGGAAATGAACTTGGAGGATTAATTCCCAACTCTATCTCTAATGCTTCCCAGCTCACCTTGATAGACTTATCGGATAATTCCTTCACGGGCTTTATTCCTAGCAATCTGGGTAATCTATTGTACCTCCAAAGACTCAATCTAGCCAATAATTACTTGACTAGCAAGTCTTCTTCTTCAGAATCCGGCTTTTTTTCGTCATTGACAAGCTGCAAGTATTTGAGAAGATTAGAGCTATCAGGAAATCCACTAAGTGAGTCTATCCCAGTTTCTTTTGGAAATCTGTCCAGCTCTCTTGAATACTTCTTGGGAAATGGTTGCAAGTATAAGGGCAGTATTCCTGGGGAAGTTGGTAACTTAAGTAGCTTGATAGCCTTGAAGCTGGGAGACAATGAATTGAGTGGAATTATTCCAGCTACAATTGGAAGATTAAAGAAGCTCCAAGGTTTGTACCTTCAGGGCAACAGATTAGAAGGAATCATTCCCTACGAATTATGTCACTTGAACAACTTGGTGGACTTATCCCTCGGTGGTAATAAGCTCTCCGGATCAATTCCAGAATGTCTGGGTGATCTCACAAATTTAAGAAATCTCAGCCTACATTCTAACATATTAACTTCCTCTATACCCTTGACCTTGTGGAGGCTTAAGGATATCTTGGCTCTAAATATATCCTCAAATTCTTTAAATGGCTCTCTCTCATCTAATATTGGCAACTTGACAGTTGTCACAGAGATTGATTTCTCAAGGAATCAACTATCAGGAAACATTCCAATGAGCATAGGAGACCTCCAAAATCTAGTTCATCTTTCCCTGGCAAAGAACCGATTAGAAGGGCCTATTCCAGAATCATTTAATCATTCTACTGGCTTGGAATTCTTGGATCTCTCCTATAATAACCTCTCTGGAGTATTTCCCAAGTCCTTGAGGGTACTCTTTTGTCTTAAATATTTTAATGTGTCTTATAATAAACTGGAAGGACTTCCTAACATAGGACCTATGTCAGCTTCATTATGCATGATGAATAAGGTACTCAATGGTGTGCCCTCGCTTCATGTACCTCCGTGGAGAACTAGAATTGGTGGAAGATCGTTGATTTTGCTTCTACTGAAATGTCTCTTACCCATAACTGTGTCAGTGTATCCACTGTGGCTCATTTATGCGTTGATAAGATACAAAAAGAGGGAAACAGATCCACTCCTGCAAACTGATAGAAGAATTTCATATGAAGAAATTCTGCTAGCAACGGATGGGTTTAGCGAAAGTAATCTGCTTGGCAAAGGGGGTTTTGGTTCAGTTTACAGAGGAACACTTAAGGAGGAAATGAATGTTGCCATAAAGGTTTTCAATGTGCAACGAGAAAGAGGGTTCCTGAGTTTTCAGGTTGAGTCTGAAGTAATGCAACAAGTGAGGCATCCCAATCTTGTTAAAGTCCTCAACTGTTGCTCTACTGTTGATTTTAGAGCCTTGGTGCTGGAGTACATGCCCAATGGGACCCTTGACAAGTGGCTCCACACTCACAACTATTTCCTGAATGTCTTGCAAAGACTTGAGATAATGATAGATACTGCATCGGCTATTGAATATCTTCATCATGGTTCTTCAAGATCAATTCTTCACTGTGATTTAAAGCCAAGCAACATATTGCTAGATGAAGACATGGTTGCCCGAGTCAGTGATTTCAGCATTGCCAAACTCTTTGGTGAAGGCAATATTCTAAAACAAACACAGACTAGTACCTTGGGCACTTTTGGGTATATGGCACCAGGTGAAGTTCAGCACTTTGTTTCTCATTTGTTTTTTTTTCCTTTTCTGTCAGTTGGGTTATGATGAGTTGTTGTTCCCTTATATGTAGAGTATGGATCAAATGGAATTGTTTCCACAAAGAGTGATGTTTATAGCTTTGGTATTCTGATGATGGAAACTTTCACTAGGAAGAAGCCCACGGATGACATATTTGGTGAAGAAATGAACCTGAAGTGCTGGATAACAGAATCATTGCCTGATGCAGTAGAAGAAGTTGTAGATGTCACTTTGCTGCAGACCGAGCAAGAACACTATGCTGCTAAAACAAAATGCATGTCATCAATCTTGAGACTGGCTCTGTCCTGTTCTGCAGAGTCTCCTGCTCAGAGGATTGACATAACAAATGCCCTACACGTACTTGAAGGAATCAAGAGGCGGTTTCTATGGGATATTGAAGGGAGGGAATAAGTGGGGAGCCATCAAATCTTGTATCATTTTGTCTGGTTTTATGATTTCACTGTTCTGGAATGAGGAGCTAAGCCCTCGTGCCTCAGCATCAATGAACAGAGTGTAAAGAAAGTCGTTTTTTTGGTGAAACTGAATCAGCTTGAATGAAATTTTGCTAACAAAGAAAACGCTTCTTTGTTACAGATGATGCCAGTGGCATTTACTTATCCGTGCAGGAGATGCTAACTCATTATCTAGAATGTGTATATTGAATTAATCTCTAACTCGATCAAACTTGTGCCATCCACAATAGGGTAACTACAAAAGCTAGAAAAGTTGCAGCAAGAGAAGCCCTTCCACTGCACATGAACCCAGCTGAAGTAGGAACAACAGTTGAAGGATTGTGGCTCTTCGAAGAAGGCTGAGGAAAGTTAGCCCCTGGTTGAGCTTGGGGTGCACCAATCGGCGAAGATGCTCCATTACCTTCTACATTCACTTGAAGTTTCATTCCGCCAAGGCAGTGTAACCTGTTACCGCAAATGAAGTATCTCCAGCCAGGCTTTGTCAAGGTAACCGTCGTGTTCCCATTTGAATATGCTTTTAACACATTAGTTGTGTTGCATTTGTTGAAATTTTCTCTAGTCACCTCATTCACAGAGTGAGATGACGAGAAATATTGGAACACTACAATAAGAAGAAGTAGCAGGAATTTTGGGATTAAACTTACGTAATGAAGCCTGATAAGCTTATATTGATAGAAATGAAAGGAAACGTTAGGCAGGTTTTAACTGGAAACTTACCGAGAACATCTCCGACTGTAAACCTCTTCTCCATTGCCCATGAGTCAAGATCGGTGCTTACGTCCCAGCCAGAATTGTCCCCCACCAGGTAATTTATAGCGTTGCATGTTATTGCTATGCCACTGGTAACAATCAAATAGATTACGAACAGCTTAGCCATATTGAATGGAATTAATGTATGCTGAAGAGCTTGCTGCTCAGACATGAATATATATACATATATATATATATATATATATATTATACATAGATGATTTTTGCTGGTAATTAGATAACCTAACTACTCCATTTCATTCATTTCTTCCGTCTTTGGTAATGATTTGATGACTAATTAAGATGCCTTATTTACCCTTTTGTTGAGGAAAACCATTAGTAATTCAGGGAAACCCCGGGGAAGGATATTCCGAGTTAAGTTAGTATTTCATGGAAGACAGCACCGGTTCTAAATGGATTTAGTTGTAGTCTGATTCTCTATATGGGGACAATGTTGCTAATCTACCCACATCACTCTAGCTTCTCAAGCAATCGAAATTGACTGTACTTCTGTAACATGTATTCTTATTTCTTGTTAATCATACAACCATTCTCATGTCTAGTATCATGAAGGATACTGCATGGCTACATGCTAGGTGCTAACAAGCTTAAGGATTATTCATTACAGCTCCTTGATCATCTAATTCGCTAGAATCTAAGTTCTCATTTTCATGTTGTTTTCATTACATTTTGCTTTGTTGTATGTGTTGCTGGTCTGAGTCAACAGGGAAGGATTTGGTGTTGGGTGAGGTGTTTAACTGCCTTACCAATGCACATCAACATTCACCCACCCCACCAACTTATAGGTTAATTAATCTTTAGACCCCACTAAGTATGATCTGGATAACCCAATTTTCCTTTCAACTTTCCCGAGAAAATAAAATGGCTTTTGTGGAAGTATAAACTGTTAGTTTTCAAGGCTTTGAGAAGGCATACAAGTGTTTTTGGAAGAAGAATAGTGGACAGAAAAAGAACAAAGTCCCACAATGTTGAGACACTGGTCCTGTAAACCGAAAGCCAAGACTCAGTCTGAGTGTACCAATCATATCATGATATAAGCTCTACAAGATACAAAGTATAACTAGGAACAGAAAGCAGCAGGGTTTGCATTCCGGCTGCAGATGCTATGAATCTAAGAACATATCCATCTTGCCACGTGGCAGACAGGGAAGCAGCACAGCCCGCAAATGAAAGTGAGGGGCAGGCCATGTGGAGCCTCTAGTGTTATAAACAATGCCACCAGAACCAACAGTGTGCAGAGCGGACACAAGTGCAACAGTCTTCTGTTTCTGTTCTTTTTCAATTGAATGGAACAAGTGTACAGGTTCCTCGCAGTCAAACAGACACGGAGGCACTCATGTATCTGCACTATATCCTTCCAATCAGGTACCGCAAAGAGGAACTAAACCATCCCTCTAGCACCTTCAAAAAATATATATTTTTTTTCTTGGTCCAATTTCCCAAGAGATCGCAGCCGTCACCTTGTTAAAAAAAGGGAAAAAGAAATCCCGCTGTTAAGTTGAAATGGCCTGATAGGATATGGCAGGAAATCTGTACCCATTAATTTATTTTCACTAATTTAATAAACATAGTAAAGTTGTTGATTATAAAAGAAATTGGAAGGCCTGATGGTTGCTTGAGCTCTGTTGAGTAGTGGGTCTTTATGTTTCAGACTGTTCTTCTGAAAAATAATGCCAAAAACCCATTTGTAATTAATGGCAATAAACTGAAATATGTCTTCATGCAAAATAACTGAGCTGAAAACTATGGGTGGGCTACGTTTGCAGCAATATTATCAACAACTATATGATGATGATGGACATGCGTACATAATTGTTCATGCTGGTCTTTAGAAACAAAAATATTCAGAAATCATGTGAAAATATGTACATGGCCAAGGTTCTGGTTCAATGTATAACAAATAGGCGTATGCGTACAGGCTGGATTCAAAGTCGGCAGTGGAAAACTTTGGTATCCTACAAGCTAAAGTGCTGATTTGTTTTCAAGTGATATTTAAATTTTTTGGACATATTAATTCGGATAAATTCACGATGCAAAAACATTAATGCGTGAAAAAAATATATGTTTTCAGCTTCCCCCTGTCTATATGCAGTCCACATGCATCGTACAGCTCTCCTATTCAAGCATGCCAAGCAGCCAAATTTCTCACCGTCATAAACCTGTATATATATATATGTGGTAGCAAGCCGGGTCGATGCGTAGCCATTCCACCTTCAGTGTTTACTTATCGGTATCTTCTGTTTCGGGTATCCTGTTGTGGTTGTCTAAATGAGTGATGAGAGCTCGAGCTCATTTTCCATGGAGAATGCTTTGCAAGAGAAGAAGAGTTTATCATATTTGCCGGATTGCTACGTTGTTCCTTCTTCACACGGAGCCAGTTTGGCTACTCAGAGTGCCAATATACCCATAATTGATTTGGCTAAGCTGAGGCAGGTGGGCAATGATAAACAACGTTCTTCTGTTATCAAAGAACTAAGCGAAGCGTGTCGCCATGTAGGCTTCTTCCAAGTAAGTTCTCCATTGAGAAATAAGCCTTCTTTTTCTTTCACAGCCTTTATCTAGTTACCTATGAATTAAGTAAAAGTTCTTTGTCTTTATCAGCCTTATATTAATATTATGTCAAATATATTATTTATTTTCAAGTAGTTCTAAGAATGAGTTATTTTTATTGTCTATCATCCTATAAATATCTTTATAGGATGATGTTGTTAAGTATACACTAATTACGAAAATAATTCTCTTCTATTTTCTATCAAACAGATTGTGAACCATGGAATTTGTCAGTCAATACTAGATGATGCACTATCTGCGGGTGGCGAGTTTTTCGAGTCACCGGCTGAAGAGATGATGAAGTTCATGTCAAGCGACGTGCACAAGCCCGTGAGGTGCGGGACAAGCCTGACAGGAGGGGCTGAGAAGATTCAGTTCTGGAGGGTTTTCCTGAAGCATTACGCTCATCCCTTGGAAAACTGGATTGACTCATGGCCGAAGAACCCACCTGGTTACAGGTACCAGCTGCATTCCTGCATATGTTACCTTACAGGCATTGATGTCAGCTTCAATTTTCAAGTTACCTGGAAACCACTCATATTATATGCAAAAGGCGTCAGCATGAGAGTACATTGAATCTGAGAAAATTGATCATATAAAAGGCCTTAGCATGAGATCGTAAATTGAATCTGAGATCACAATAGGGATATCTCTGCCGTAATATATAGCGCCTAAAAATAGTGTCATCTCGCATTTAGGGCAATCCTTGGCCTTTAGTCAGGTACCCTCTTTTGTCTTTTTCACTGAATTAAGGTCATTTTGCCGATTCTCCTTTTCTTTGGATATTTTGAGGCAAGAAATGTAATAAGTCAAGTTAATATACAGTTGTCTTAATGAAGAAACAACACCCCTAAAGTCTGCAGAGAACTGCTAGCTTCTGAAAGTTTGAGTTATTTGACCTCAAAAAGAATGAGAAAAGCCAAAAGAATTAATTAAAACGAAACATATGAGCTAAATAGTTAGAGGGAAACTGACCAAAAACGCATGCAGTGACCTTGGTCATATAAAAAATGAATACCACAGCCATGTGGAAACTGAACAAAAACGCATGCAGTGACCTTGGTCATATATAAAAAATGAATACCACAACTATGTGGCGAAAGAGTTGGAGCTACAGCGTAACCTGTGTATGTTTCTCCTGTTTCGGTTGAGTATAATGATCACTTACCACTTAAGAGAATCAAAACAGGTTAGAGTGTTAATGAAGCCATGAAACAAGAGAAAGAATATAATTCATTTTTCAGTTTGTTTTAATAGTTATCGATTTGCGTTGGTTTTCAGGGAAAAGATGGGAAAATATAGCAGTGAAGCGAGGAAACTAGCCCTGGAACTAATGGAAGCTGTGACTGAGAGCCTTGGTTTAGGACCAAAGTACTTGGGCGAGAAGCTGGAAGAGGGCATGCAAGTGGTGGCAGTGAACTGCTATCCTCCATGCCCACAACCAGAAGTGGCTCTAGGCTTGCCTCCTCACTCGGATTACAGCTGCTTAACCATTCTTCTGCAGAGCTCGCCTGGGCTGGAGATCCTAGACCTGGAGGATGGCAAGTGGAAGGCGATCCCGGACCTCCGTGGCGCGCTGCAAGTGCACGTCGGTGACCACCTTGAGGTGCTGAGCAACGGCGAGTACAAAAGCGTCTTGCACAGAGCGACATTGAACTGCGAGAGGACAAGGGTCTCCATCGCCAGCCTGCATAGCCTGGGCATGGATGAGAAAGTGGGAACTGCGAAAGAGCTTGTGGATGAGCAAAACCCTGTGAAGTACAGAGAAAGCAGTTTCAGAGATTTCCTGAATTTTCTCTGCACAAACGACATCTCAGAGGGTAAAAGTTTCATCAGCACTCTCAAGATCAAGAAGATGGATGGTTGCTCTTAAAATCAAAACAAATAAAGAACTAAAACAAAATTGCAAAACATAGTAGTTGATAGTTGCTTTTCGCCGTAGCTTTGTTTTGCTTAATCCTTTCATTGTGCCTTTTTTTTTTTTTTTTTCCTTCAAGAAGATTTGGGAAATGGGTACTTGCACGAACAAGCTATTTGAAGAAAGGAATAAAATATCAGATCTAGTGGCTGTTTTAGGTTGTGATAAGAATGTAATGAAACTAGTTTGTTTGTCTAATCCTGATCATGGATTAGATTTCCTTGTATGAGCAATGAGTAATTAAGTGAAGTTTAATGTGGACTTGTACTTATTTGTCACCTCCTGTTTTTATATATATATATAAATTAATATATACAAAGATGAGTTTTTTATTATGAAAATTTTAATTAATGGTTTGATATTTTAATTATGTGTATATATAGTTATTAATAATCGGATTAAGAAGGGTTCATCCAGAATTTGACGGAGTCCAAAGATTTTGCCAAATGCCAAATGCCAAAGGCTTAGGCTCTAAACTCGGGCACAAGGACAAGTTCCATTCAGGCAAATAAGATCCAAAGAAGAGAAAATTGGTAAAACCCAAAAAAGGAGAAGGAGAAGAAGAAGAAAAGTTTCCCAAATCCAGTCAATCAGGAAAAAGTTTTGCACAAAATAACATAAAACTAGAGCAAACAAATCTTCAATTAATTTTCACTTTTAATCAGTGAATTGTTTTCTTTTTTTCACGATCCAGAAGAAGATGCATAGATCGGCAAGCTGGAGCAGATCCTCAAACGAGTACTACTTGAATGCATGGCCAAAGGAGGCAACAGAGAGAGACGACTCATCATCAGCAATAGAAGGAAGCGAGCTGCCTCCTTACGATCCCATCACTGAAATGGCTATGAAGGAAAAGTCCCGAGCCAAGTTCGCCGAGCACGCTGTGCATTTCATTCCTCTTCTCCTCCTGGCCTGTGCATTTCTTCTCTGGTTCTTCTCCTCCCCAGGTACACGACCAAGATCCAAACCAATCCGACTGTTCAATCCTTTTGTTCATATGCTTTACGTAGATCGATCTTTTGTTTGGGTGCAGAAGTAGACGTGAAGCTGAAAGGGGACTCAATTGCCGCAAAAATCGAAGGACTGACGATCGAAGGAGACATTGACAACGATAGCGACGGTACGCAAACAGGGTTTCTGCCGGGGAAGGAGTTGGTAGAAGCCGAGAAACATAAGCAGCTCGAGCCTCGGAAAGCTTCAAGGAAGATAGTGAAGGCATGAAGGGGCAGTCATCAATGCATAATCGTTATCTTTACAACAAAAAGTTTAATTGTTTCGCTGTTTCTGATTCCAGTCTGTTTGAATCGCTGAAAATCCAAAAGAACTGCCTTGATTAGGACATTAATTTCTTTGATTAAATTGCAGTAATTATGATTTAAAATTGCATGTGAATGCTACTCCCACAAAATTCCTTTATGTAAAGGAGAAGACATATAATCATATTAGTTGATTAAATGAACGATTAAGGTTTCCGGTAATCTGAGAAATAATTTGGAAATCAAATACCACTCCTGCTCTTTGCCCATTCTTCTTACAAATATAATCCATATCCTCTGGAATGTTATTTTCCAGGCATTTTATTTTTCATTCAACTTGATTGAGTCATTATTCCATTATTTGTTTATTTATGTCATGATATTTGGTTTCATGTCAATTTAAATATGAAAGATTTAATTGGTTCTATTTTACTTTCACCGTTTAAATTTGATCTAATTTCAATTTTATTAAAAGATAAATAAATTGAAAGTTCTATATAATAAATTTTGGTTTAAATTTTTTTATAAATATACAATTAATAAAAAATTATATAAAATTTCATGTTTTTCAAATATTAAAAATATATATTTTTATTTTATATCATCAAAAATTTTTAAAACTATTTAAAATAGTTATTTAAAATTAAATTAAATTATATAATTTATTTGAATTATTTTTAAAATATTTAAAAAATAATTTGATATATTAAAATTATTTAACTTAAATTTCATGTGAATCAAGTTAAAACATTAAATATAACATTCAAGCAATTAAAATTTTGATGCCTTAAATGAAATGCATGTAAAATCAGAATTAATAAACTGATATTAAATTTTGGTCTTTTATCACTAAATTATCCACACACCAACACGTGTACGAATTTATCTTTCTGAACTCCAATTTTACAATTATAAAAAAGGGCAGAACCGTTAAATAATAGCTTTTAGTTTGCGTGTAATGCGTACAATCAATCTGTAAGAGAATTTTGACTGCCGGATCTTACCAAGCCTATATATATAAACCATATATTTCGCTTTGCTCTTCATTTCTACTTTTCTTTTTTCTGTTGCCTTTTCCGGTTCCCATACTTTCTCAAAGACCATTCTTTTCTTGTTTTACCTTTTTGCTTCCTCTTTCTCTCTTCCTCAGTCTTTCTTGTTGCCAGAATCCGGCCCTGTCTCCGGCCGGACCAGTCCCATCCTCGGTCAAATAAGCATCTGGTTGTAGTCATGAATCCTGAATAGTAAGCGCCTAGATCTCGTTTTTGTTTTTGCTCTCATTCTCTGTGTCAATCTTAACCTATGTTTGTTGCTGGGGGTTAATAGATAGAGTAAAATGAAGAGAATTTTCTTAAGAATTTTTTTTTTTGTGGCGACCGAAGACGTTGTTGATTTTATTAATCTTTGTTATTATGTTGTTATTTCCTAAGATCTGAAACTCTGTGCTTATTGCGTCCAATGGGACATGATTTCTTTTGATCTATTAGGTTTGTTTTTTTTTGGTTAAACAGTATCGTACTTGTTTTTCTTTACGGGTTGCAGATTCTAAGGGACTGATTTCTTTTTTTTTTTTCCAAATACCTTTATTGTTTCTTGGTCACCAGACAAAGCTCTAATTTGAAAGTTTGTTTAGATCTAAAGAAACTGTTGATGTGCTAGATTTTCTATTGATTCAATAAATCTGTGCTGGAATTTCCTTCTTGATTCAGCTATCCTTAACTGGTATCCTGATTACGAATGGGTTCAGCTCAGCTTATGTATTTTACTGAATTCCAATTTTAAATTCTAGTGTGCGTGTTCTTCTTCTTGAGCACATGTTGAACTTAGTGTACTATGCAAGTTCGGAGTCCAAAAGGTTTAAATTTGGTTTCAAAGGAGCATGATTGGGATTTGCATTTCATCTACAACCAAAATAAGGATGGCATACATTGGGTAAACTGTTTCTTAGTGCTGATATAGACTTAAAGCTAGCATGAGAAATTTAATTTCCATTTTTAGATTGACAAACCTTGCGTTATAGATAAGTTCTAGAGGTAAAAAGAAAATGATTTCGTCTGCCTTGTTTATTGTGATAAATTAGCTCATGGTTCAGTGTTTGGTTCATCATACGTGGAAGTGTTTTTTCTTGAGATATATGAGTCTCTATAAAGAAATAGTGGTGTTTTGGATTTATAATTTGGAGATTCAGGTACATATTGCCTGATTAATGTTCACAAATGACTGGATGAAATGCCTTCCCCTTTATGTTATTTGACTGATCTTATTTGACTGTACACATTATCTTTTTACTCATTAGACTAGTGAAAATCTAACTATTTTGACGCTTGATGCAGTGATTATTTGTTCAAACTTTTGCTAATTGGAGATTCTGGGGTTGGCAAATCATGTCTTCTCCTGAGATTTGCTGTAAGTTTTAACTTCAACAATTTCTTTCATTCCCCTTCCTTCTTTCTTTTAATCTTCCTTTGTTCTGTCACTTTTTTGTTCTACTTATTGGAGCGTTGCCAAAAATAACTAAAAGTATATGAATATGTGCATAATTTCTATATTGCATCATATAACATGTTTCATTTGTTAGATAATTATAGCCTCTTAGTAAACAGTTGGTGTTTATTGCAAAGTATGAAGAAAAAGGATCTAAGTCACGGTTTTAAGGTGTGATTCAATTGCTTAGCATGGGAGAGAGATTGATTCTGGAGCTTAGCGTGTCCTTAGATTCATCAAACTTACTTTTTTCTCTCTCTAATGCAGGATGATTCTTATCTGGACAGTTACATTAGCACAATCGGAGTTGATTTTGTAAGGACGTTGATATGTGGCTTAGCATGAAGCTTATTTTTCATTTATGTATTAACTCTGATTCCTTTTCTCTTGTTCTATAGAAAATACGCACTGTGGAACAAGATGGGAAGACCATAAAACTTCAAATTGTGAGACATCTTATCCTTATTTGTTATGCCTGAATATTTGTCTGTTCAGTGGCCATAAAAGTCATATTAGTCAAGTGTCCTAATTTTTTATTATTGAAACTCTTATAGCCTGGTGCAAATGTAAAATGTTGTTTCTTTGTTTTCTGGTACTTGAAGATGCTTTGTGTTTAACTTATTCTCCCTTCTATTACACCAAGCAGCAATAATCATCCCTGCTCGCAAAATTCTGTGACAGTTTCTTGGACCAGCTTTTTATTCTAAATAGGTTTATTGCAATGTATTTATCCTTGGCCCTTGGGTGCTCATGCAGAAATTTGTCTTTCGTAATGGCATTTTTTCAATATTATTTATGGATTGTAAATTCCTCTTGTAAATATTCATGACATTTTTTTTCTTACGGCAGATAATACTTGTTTAAAATTTCTAATGCTGTTATTGATGCACATTTTTTACTTCCCTTCATTCATCTGGAACATGCAGTGGGACACTGCAGGACAGGAACGGTTCAGGACTATCACTAGCAGTTATTATCGTGGAGCACATGGCATCATAGTGAGCTCTCTCTCTCACACACATGGACTATCACTTTTCTTTTTGTATGTCTTTCCCATTATAGTGCTCATATGGATTTATTTCTTGGTGTTCTTTTGCACATGTGGCAGATAGTTTATGATGTGACAGACCAAGAGAGCTTTAACAATGTCAAGCAGTGGTTGAATGAAATTGATCGTTATGCGAGTGAGAATGTAAACAAGCTTCTTGTTGGAAACAAGTGCGATCTCACTGCTAATAAGGTTGTGTCTTATGAAACAGCAAAGGTAAAAGCTACTAATCTGCGGTTACTCATAATGCATTTTCTGTGACTAAACTATTGAAAACTCAAATAACCATGTTCTTTTGGTGGTCAAAGGCATTTGCAGATGAAATTGGTATTCCCTTCATGGAGACCAGTGCAAAAAGTGCTACTAATGTTGAGCAGGCTTTTATGGCTATGGCAGCTGACATTAAGAACAGGTACTTCTGTACTTGTCTTTGTGGTGATACGAGTATGATGAAAAAATACAATGTAATTTATCTTATTCAGACATAGAATATTTGTGATTGTTTGTGTTCGGATGTTTGGGAAATTTGAGTTGAGCAGAATGTCAGTCCTTAATAATTCACCTGAATCTCTTATAAACAGATTTTTTTAATTTATTTTTTTGGCTCTCCTTACTGCAGGATGGCAAGTCAGCCCGCCATGAATGCAAGGCCACCGACAGTGCAGATTAAAGGACAACCTGTTAACCAGAAGAGTGGTTGTTGCTCTTCTTAGTTGGTCCATATGATCTTCCATGGCATGGAGCATGGATGCACATGAGAAGTTTTCAGTTGGCACTGAATGGGGAAAGACTTCTTACCCCCTTGAACCATATATGATCATTTGCTTTTTCAGCTTTCATGTAAGCCATCGTAAAATTTATTTCTTTTCAGTTAATCTTATGACTACGCACCCTGTACAAATGATGTGTTGCTTATAGTAGTATATGTCAATTTTTTCTGTTCTCAGTGTTTTACTTTTTGTATAAATGATGTGTCGCTTATAGTAGTATATGTTAATTTTTTCTTTTCTCAGTGTGTTTCACTTTTCTAAGAAAGCTGTGGATCCACCTTCATTCTATCACAAATGACTGTTCTATACTTCAATTATTTGCGGAGGGCAGTGCTGGAAAAAAAAAATAAGAGATTATAAAAGCATAGTTTGTGAATGGCCTGGTAATCATGGGACACTGAATCTCAGAACTTTCACTCCACTTATGGGAGAAAAAGAGTCACCAAGAGGCTGAAGGCGAGGTTCTCCCTTTTTTCTGTCATCTGACTGTTGCTGGATTGCCCTTCATGGCTTCATATGTTCATATATGTACGTAATTCTTCACATATATACATATGTATGTATGTATATATATATATATACACATGTATGTATATGTACCCTGCCAGTGGAATCCACCTTTAATTTAGTAGCCATGCTACCATATCATGCGTGGATTATGACAAACATTTGGCCTTTTTGGGGAAGGAGGCAGGAGAGTACCAGTCTGTATTTGTTACTGCATGAGGTTGTCATACAAAAAGGCTAATTTTTTTTTGCTGCAGCATCATTGCATCCTCCAACAAATGGGAGGTGGTGGAGCCCCGGACCCAGGGGTTTATAAGAGGAACAACCCAAAGACTTGCGATCTGTATGTCCATTAAGGCTCAAAAGAATAACCATCCTCTGAGGTTATTAATTCAAGGGCTAATCAAATTATGATCTAAAATTTTACTTGGCCCACAAAAAAAAATTGAACTATAAAAAGAAAACTTCTCACCAAAATTTTTCACTTCACACTAATGGCACCAGGTGCTTGAGATGGTCGATTTGTACTCTGCGGTGATTGAGGCAGTCCAAGTTTGAGTTCCAAAGGGTCCTTTGCAGCAGTTGACGAAGCTGCAGGGCCAGCTTGAAACATACCATTCTGAATTGACTTAGGGAAAGGGATACGCCACGGATGAGCAGTAACAGATTCAAAAGTAGCCCAGCCACACAGAGCCGTGCACATGTGGGCATAACTTGGCCTTGGATAGTCCACTGTTGGCACAACTGACAGACATGGTCTCATTATAGCTTCTCCAAAGTTCTGTGGATTAGGAGGCGCTCCTGCCTGTGAAAACAAAAGAAATTCTACATAAATGGTATGACATCATGGGCAAGAAACCAAAGAGAGATGGATATATAGACTTTAATAAGAAGGGATGACAACAACCAACAATCTATTATTCATGCTAATAAATTCCAACTAAAATGCTGGTACGGAGAGCTTGATCCATAAAACAACCAGTTAATTATAGAACATGCTAGTCTTAAGGTTTGTCATGAACTATCATTTTGATACACTTAAGAAAGCCTACAAATTATACAGTTTCACCCGAAGGACTTTAATGCAGTCTGTTTCATTGCAGATAATAAGTAAACTATCCCAGGCAACAAATTATCAATCAAAGAGTGTTCAACAACTAGATCCCAATACCACTACATAAGCCTAAACTTTATTTCCACCATTTTTAGGTTCATACCATGGACTGAATTTCCTCGTAATTTGGAACACCACAAGCTGGAGCCATAGAGAAGACTGCAATGTCATCCTGGAAATGATTTTGGGATCGCTTTGCAATCTGAGCTGCTGCATCAGCCTGTAAGAATAAAAAGAAACCATTGTAGTTATACAAGTTCCAAGCTTGTAGCAACTCGTTCGTGTTTTACCTGATGCGGAACTCCTACTGTAATAGTCCATGGCAAAGCTGCAACCGTACTTGGCTGTGCCGCCCAAAAAAAAAAAAGCCTTTAAAGTTATTACAATACTCCAGTAATTTCCAAGCTTTTGGAACAAACTCAAAATATAGACAATCTTACCTTAGGTAGAATTTTAGGTGGTTGCATCAATGGCCCGATTGGGGAATTTTCAGGAGTTGTCCCCTGTCAGTCCATCAACTGTAGTCATGTGTATGCAAAAAATAATTTATGGTAACTAATTGTCATTCTTCTCGTGTGCATCTGAATGTTGGTGATTAATGGAAATGAGAGAGATTACAGATTCTTGTAAGGGCATGTCAAAAAGGCTGGTTCTTCGTCCCTTCTTGTCATGTGAAGCCTGCCTGAGAAAGTACTTCTGTGCATGACTGGCAATCTGGGTTGGGGTCCTGGTGATTACAAACTTCTTCGAAATTCCTCTCCAATCACCTTTTCCAAGCATTCTCAAACCCGGCTAAAAATTCATGATGCTCCTCCTCAGTCCAGGGCTTCCCTGAGGAAAGACAAACAAGTTACAAGTTCCAAGAAGTCAATCTACATTGCATGAAGTATCCTACAAGCCAAATAGAAAGAGAAAATTCCAGTCTATCAAATGTTTCTGGAGTTTTCCATTCAAAGGTGGAAATGTCACTTTCACTAGCATGACAATTGATTTCCCGCCTGACATAAGCCAACAGAAAACTTTATGAATAATAATAGGAAAGAAGATAACGGATTGATGCCATCTAATGCATTCATGGATTAGAGTAGAACAATGCCTTTAAACCCCATAAAACATCACTTACTATAATCTCAAATTAACAACACAGATGTAAAAGACACTTAAATCCAGTTGATCAGCTATAAGCACAAAATTCTTGGCCTATAAAAGAGATGCAGAAGAAGGTATGCATATACCCAGTACGGTGGAATCCAAAATAATGGATTACAAACAATCAGATATAGCAGAAAAGTGAAACAAAACATTGATCCCAAGAACATTTCGGTATCATAAAATGTAACCAATTTAATTCCATGACATTAATAAATCGATACACAAATGGATTCAAACAATAGCTCAGACATGAAAGCCTGAGTGGTGGTTCAAGCATGAAGATTGTTTTATCTGCTCAAAACATTGGTTTCAACACCTATGGAAAAAGATAAAAAAAAAAAAAAAAAAAGAGGATATAGAAACAAATGAATCTAATGGAGAACAAAACATCATATACAGACTCCTGCAGGATATTATTCTTAGATTTAAAACAATCCTTAGAACCTCCACAAAATAGGCAAGTCAGAAATAAAAAAAAAAAAAAAACGTCCAGACAAAAGTCAATCTATACCTTTTTTCCTTTCATGTTCAGCTTTGCCTTTCTTGGAATTGATCAGCCCGTCTGAGAGATACCCGGCCTCAACAGTGGCATTGTTCTCTGCAAGAGACTGCAGATTTCCCAGGCTAACACTCTTCTTCATGAACGACTCTTGCTTCTCCATTATATTCACGCCAAAAAGCTTGACGCAACCACCACCGTTGCAGGTTCTCGAGTTGTGCCCATTCTGCCCGCAATGGGAACACTTCCTCGCTGCTTGTTTCACCATCTCTCACAGCGGAAAAAAGAAAAGAAAAACTGACCAATATTCAAAAACCCAACTCCGAGTTCTTTCTTGGCTATCGCGTGCACAAACAGAGAGACAGAGTGAGAAGAGCCTTTCTGGTTTCCTACGCTAATCAAAACCACGTAACCTAGTTATACATTTTGCCAACAGGTGGACATGTTTACCCTCCTGCAAGTCTACAAAGCCGAAGATGAATCCATTTTCCCCTTATTATTTTGAGGGTCTGGATTTTATGGGCTTTCTTTCACTCTGGGCCAACTAATTATGTCCACTGGAGGGCTAATGGATCAAAATTTTTTATTGATATAATTATGTTATTTTTAAAAAATATTATATTTAATAATTTAATAAAATTAATAATTAAATTTATGTTTATATATTAAAATTATGAATCATGTAAATATTTTTATTTTTTATAAAAATAAAATAGAAACTTATATTAATAAATAATTATTCTTCATCATCGATATTGTACTTCACACGTAATTTTCTAGTTAATAATGCATGTAAATCTACTTAATCATGAAAGATCTCCCACTGTTAATAGCACCATTAGGTACTTCATATTGTGCTTTCTCTTGCTATCTCTCATTAACATAAATAATATACAATGAAACTTTTACGTGATATTTTAAATTTTTTAATTTAAATTTTTAACTTTTTTTAATAAAAATGTTGATTGGTCTTCATCTATGACAATCATATAAGTAAAATGACATTTCAACCTTTAAACAATTTAAGCACAATAGATCACGGACTCATCTATGACAATCATATAGTTTACGTGGTTTATATTTGTATCACAAAGCATAACGTAACATTAAATTCGCTTTCATATATGCCGAATATTCGTGCTAGCTTTTGATTAAGTCATTCTTTCATGTTATAGTATATCAAGCCACCGCACTTTTGTTTATTGAGTTTGTATCACGTCACACATTTCAACGCTTGAAATTATACGCTCACACGTATAGAAATAATTAATATAACTTTTTTTTTAAATCATATCAAAAACTTCATATGTATTCTCTTTTAATTTATCTCGTACAAGTCCCAATGAAACATCATTCAAGTGGGTGTGATTATTTTGAAGGGTTAGAATTAAATTTTATTGGGTTTTTCTGCCTTGTTATCACCTCATCCACTTTTTAAAGCATCCATTCATTCTAATTAAAGTGTATTTAATTCGAGGGCAAATCAGTCTTACTGAAATGTCACTTATTATGATTTGCGCAACAAACCTTAGACTCATCAAATCTAAAGATTTAACCTTCTTACATTAAAAAAAACTGATAAATCAAATTTTAATACATTAATTTTATTTAAATTTGATCTTAATTTAAGCAATTATGAAAAACTAAGATATTCATAGTTGAAATGCCATAAAATGGCATAAATAAGTTTTTTTTATTTAATTTCAAGTACATCTCTTAATTTTAAATAATTTTTAATATATTTTTTGTGATTTTTTTTTCAAAAAATTGATAGTATAAAATTTTTAAAAAATATATTTTCAGTACTCATAAAATTTTGAAACATTTGTAACTGTAATTTAAATATATTTTTACATATATAAAAAATTTAAAATTAAAATTTATTGTATAAAATCTTTAATTTAAATATATAAAATTTTAAATTTATTGATAATGTTCAATTTAGTTTAAACTAATAAATTAACGTTTAACTTATCACTTTTTAAATATAAAAATTTAATTGATAACTATATAATAAACATCAAGATTATATAGTATTTTTACCCTTAAAATTATACTAGTTTTTTTTTTAAATATAATCTATTAATTGATGATTGAGTAAATATCCAAAAATAAATTTAATTTTATATTTAAACTTTCATCTTGAGCAAAATATTGAGAATTTTTAAGATTACTTAAAAATAAAAAAAGAATTTTTTATTAAAAATAAAAAAAATATCTTTTGCTTTTTTTTTAACAATCTCATTCTGTCACTTTTGACATTTTTCCCTCTGTTTCTTGTTTTTCAAATTATTTTTTAATATTTAATTATTTTATAATAAAATTTAATTTCATTCAAGTTAAAATTTTGAATGCAACTTTCATAATTTATTTTGGAAACAATAATATAATAGAAGGAATTTTGTTATTGTGTAACTCCAGACTTTGTTATAATTTTCACTCTTTTTATGAATTTAATAATATTGCCGGCTTTTCAGTATTGTAGTTAATCACTTCATGTAGCCCAAGTTAAAAAGATGCAATATAATTAATTATAGTAAAGTTTTAATATATTTGTCACTTAAATGCTAAAAGGAAAATAAGTTATCAAATTGTCATTGTTGTATATCACTATTTAGATGGTTTAAATTAAATTAAAATTTAAATTAATCTAAAAAATAATATTAGAGTGAAGTAATATAAAAATAAAAACAAAAACAAAAACAAAAAACAGAAAAGGTGAGTAAAGTCGGTCATATTGCGTGCGTGGCACCCTTGTGTGTGCAACTTAAAAGCCTGAACCCGACCGCAGAAGAATAAAGATTTAGGAGGCGTGTCATTACAGCGGCTGTAAAATCACACCTCGAGGACTGCGACAGTCTCATCCATTATCAGCTCTCTCATTCCTCTCTCGCTTTGAAAGCTTCAATTAAGAGTGCAGACTAAAAGCTGCTCGTAAGATTTATCTCCAAATTTGAACTCTTCAATTAGGGCTTTTGTATCAACAAAAGGTCAGTTTTCTATTCTTTTGTTGTTTATATCTAATGCTATTCATGATTATGCCTTTCCGAATTGTTATGTTCGTATCATATGTAGCGCTTGTTTGTTTGTTTGTTTGTTTGTTTTTTTTCTTTTACACCTTTTTGAAACGAACTGCGGGATCATCTGATGATAATTCTAACTCATGGTTTCGAGGTTTTGTTTGTTTTAAAGGAAAAGGTTTGTCTGCATTTTCTTGGAAATTTGTAATCCCCAGAGAAAATGTGAATTAGAATGGCAAAAGCTAGCTTCAAGTTGATAGAACAATTGAAATATCCAACTCTTGAGGTCAATGTGAATTAGATTTTATATATACACGTGGTATAACCGGTTACTACTGGTCTATGCGACATTTGTTAATACATTGGAGCTCAGTGACCCTTTAACTTAGAGGTTTATATATGCGGGTGATTTTTATTCCTACTTTAATATTATACTGGTTCGATGAAATTGAGGCATCTCTTCTTTTCAAGAACAAATTGACTAAGGTCATCTAGTTTTCTTACTGCACTCTTTCTATCTGTTGATTCTCACTCTCTCCACTAGTCCGAAAAGCTAGGCATGAAGTTGAAATGTATTAGAGAATTTTGAGGAACTTGCTTTGTACTATCATAGTTAAATATGCTTTTTCCATGTATGTGAACTTTATTTTGGTACTTTAGGTATTACCGGAGTTATTTAGCATATGAGGGATTCACTTGGCTTCCTTCTGTTGCAGGTGTTGCCTGAAAAGCGGTGTTGCTTATGCTGTGTAAGTTGAGACAGCTATGATATTATACTTCAGGATTGTCTAGCAAGAATGCCAGGCATACCTCTAGTGGCTCGTGAAACCTCATCGTATGTTTGCTTCTAAATGTTGCTTCTTTTATGTTTTTTTTTTCCTCTTTCACTCCTGCTTTTTGTGTGAAAATGTTCTAATTATTTTGCTGTTAATTTATACTAAGTTGATAAATCAGTTTTATTTGAATTTTGTGTTCAAATTTAATGATATTTGATGTTTTTTGAGAGCCCCTTAATGACATGCTGCTACATGAAGAATATCTTCAAGTTTAAGGTAGTAACACTTTTGTGGTAATTTAATAGCTTGGTGAAGTTCCATTCATGGGATTATCCATCTCTCAGTCTAGTTAGTAAACATTGAAAGGTTGCCGGTCATTAACCTTTTGTTCTGATGGCTAGTGGCCAATTGATTTCTTCATTGGAGCTTTCTTAAATCATACTTGAACTAACCAGACGATGGTGAGGCCTACAATGCTTGTAAAGAATTTGATATAGGAGTTTTCTATTGTTTATTTTTTGTAATTTCTCCATTAATAACATGGGAATCAATGTTCTTCTAATTAGTCTATATTCTCTATGACTTTTTGGGGTAGTCTTTTTGATTTTATAACAATTGTGACAAGCTTTATGTATTAGGAGTAATTTGAACTTTCTCTTATAATTGAACATATTTTTTTTGTTGGATCTTTTATGCCACAAGTTTTTCAATATTGTAATTTGAGCATGCAATGGCTCTTTGTTTGTGATTTCAGCTATTCCAGAAGCACAGATCAGATGTGCCGTGAAGACTCTCGTGCGCATTTATCAGCAGAGGAAGAACTTGCTGCTGAGGAGAGTCTTTCGATTTATTGCAAGCCTGTAGAACTATACAATATTCTACAACGACGTGCTATAAGAAATGTATTTAATTGGCCATTGTTTCCATCTTTGTCCTATCTTGTTTTTTTTTTCTTTTACCATATGGTCTGGTGTCCTTCTGTCTGTAGGAATTGCAGATGGCTCAAAATGAGCATCCTAGCTTGGACCATCTTGTGTTCTATTTTTATTTTTTTTTTCAGAGAAGTGGTTTGGCTGTGCAACCAAAATGAGTTTGCCAGTTGTTGGCCTCGCAGAGTTCTTTTTCTCATTATATATTGGTCTTAAGTCCATTAAATATCAGTATTTATATTTATGGGTTCTTTTATTTATGTCATGCTACTAACTATAACACACTCTGGTGTAGCCAACATTTCTTCAAAGATGTTTACACTACAAAATTCAGGCAAAGCATAAAAGGAGGTAATAATTTTTTTGGTTTCAAGCTTTTTTTATATTTTCGAAGTTTATTTTTTACAGGTTGTTTTGGTAGTATAACCCTTTTCTTCTTGTGTGCGGATCAATGGGATAATTCAGAAATTGGTTTGGAGTAATTGAGAGATATCGGTTATCATAATAAGAAAAGAAAAGGAGTAAAGGACCTCTTTAAATTTGTTTGGGAATATATGGATTAAGGTTGTATAGCTCTGGGTGACTGTTTTTTTTTTTTCCTTCTTCTAAATGAGTATATATAATTTATGAAAATCTTAATCTCTTATAGCTATAGCTAACTGTAAGAGTATGGAGGCACCCCATCAGTGCTCTATCTATTTAATATATATATATATATATATATATATATATATGTTATTTGTTTGTTTCTGATGGAAAAAAAAAAAAGAAAAAGAAAAAAGAACTCTATTGGAGTAACTAGTGACTTTGAATATTATATGCTTTCCTCATGGTATTGGCACTGCAGTAATTCTTTTGTTGTTTGCACCTAAGCTTTGCTCGGTACGTTGTGCTTCATGTTATTTGTTAGTCATATATATGTATAAATGTAGATGTGTATAATTTATTGAAAAGAACCAGGCAGTAGTTTTGATAGTTGAAACTACACATATTGGGTATAATCTAGGCTGGAGGCAATATAAACTGGAACTAGAAAAGAAGATGGGGGAGAGATAGGAGACATGACAGAGACTTTGGGTTAGCAAGGCTAAAAATATAAGGAGGGAGAGAGCCAATGGACATCACGAGATTTTTGCTGGTTTCAAGATTAAACAGTAAATGTAATTCACTTCACTTTGTGGTTGTGATCATGCCTGAGATTCTGGTGATAGTTTTCAGACTTTTGTTGTTTTAAGATGCTGGTATATTTGTCTAGTTATAAACAGGATGTTGCTTTACATAAACATGAGTTCCAAATGAATTTGGCTAACAAGTTCTGCTGGTTGAATATGTAGAATACAAATGACAATTTCCCTGTCGGGGGCTTTGAATGAAGGTGTACAAACTCAGAGACTGTTTCCTTTGTACATTTTGCTGGGAAGACTAATTTCTAACAATGCAGTGGCAGAGGTAGGGATATGTTTCTTTCTTTTAAGTCAAATTGATTGATCGTAGTAGATCTTCTTTTCTCCCATCATTCTTCAATTGATTGTTCTTAGTTGCTGACATTTTCTTTTACATTCTCAAAATGAAGCATTCTGCAGTATATAAATTCAGTCGAGCATGTATCTTGACAAGTTTTGCTGGAGTTGGTGGAAGCACTCAAGCTCAAGCGAATTTTGTTTTGCCTGAGATTAGTAAACTTGCATTGGAGGCCAAATCGGCCTCACTTGCCATTTTATTTATCAGCTTTGGTACATATCCAAAATATTCCAGTATTTACTTTTTGATTTTCATTGCAAACTTTGTGCAATCTTTATTTTCTTGTATATATGGTTTCACCTCAAAACTCGGTCCCTATTTCTTGCAGCTGGAACTCAAAATTCACAGTGTGGCACTGATTCAACCAAGAGTCATTCAGGTATGAGATGGTTCCCTGTGGGATATTCTTTTTTTTGCTTAACTTGTATTTGTTGACAAACATTCTGATATTTGGCCTTTTGTCACAAAGTCAATGGATTATCACCTCACTAGTTGGAGTTTGGCACAATACAACATGTTTCATGCAATATATATTCATGTGTATCCAAGCTAGCATCTAAATGCTGACTATAAATCTGGATTATCTCACAGTGTCTTGTAACTGATAGGAAGCCCCTCTCTTCTGGTTTGGTGTCATTTAGACAGACGTTAGAATGTAATTGAGTGGATGACTGCCTCCAAAATTTGTAAGCTCTGAAGCATTCAAGTCTTCAGTTTTGACTGTGTGGTAGTCTGACTAAATTCATTGGCTTGTTGCTTGCTTGGGCAACCGCCATGCAGTGTGTATGAAATGGCAGATGGTGTAATGGTTAACTTTGAAACTACTCTTAGAGCTGCTAAAAGGTTAATTCCGCTTCTTATTTTTATACTCATCTCTTTTTGGGTAATCTGTAAATGACCTGTCATATTAAAGGAAACTTCTGTAAACCACTTTGATAGATATCAAATTTTCAAATGTAGTTGATACCTTATGATCCTAGCTTCGCAGGAAGGCAATCTTGATTGAGATACAGTAAGTGAATAAGCAATATGAAGACACTTATTGGCCTCTGACAATATATTTCAATTGTCTTCCAAGTCTTGCATGAGTTGAGCTTGGATATTACTAGTTTTTCTAATAATCTGCTCAACTGATATTCTTCTAAGATCAAAACAACATACTAAGAATGTAGACTCATTATTCCCCTAAGCCTAAATCTGTTATGCAAGTTACATTACATTTTCATTCAACAGGAAATATTGGAGGATATTGTCTATGGGGCAAGATACTGTTTGAATCACTGTATGTGTCATGGGAGAAGTCCCCAAATATGAGTTTGGGGCAGAGAGCTGAAGTGATGTCACCCGTTGACATGCAGCCTTGTTTCATGAAGGTTACTGCTTAACCATTTCATCCTTCTCTCTCTCTCTCTCTCTGTCTGTTTTTTTTTTTTTTTTTCAATTCTTCTTTTAACTTCATCTACTATTTAATTGCCTGGCTATGTTTAGTTGATAATTCCATTTTCTTATAATTTTGATAGGCTGCTGTTTGCTATATTCATTTTTTAACTCTTTTTCAATGCCAATTAGCATCTTCCTATTCAAAGCAAATCAATATCATATGTGAGTGTTCCAAGATATGAATCTCATTGTCAGTGTATTTGAGGTTTTTGACTTGTATCTATTTGAGAATGAAGCAGACAGAGCTAAAAATCTTCACCTTGGTGCTGGCGGATTTTATTCATTTGAGACAAGTTAAATGCTCTAGTTTGATGATAAAATCTTTGATACAACTGATTCCTCCCTGTTTCACAACTGCTCAGACAGATGATGAATTCTAGCATTATTCTACACCAGGCTTTTCTTTACAGCTTCCCCCAGTGCACAGAAAATTAGATTATTTTTTGCTGCTAGGATATATGATTACATTATCTTTCTTTGAAATATCCTATGAAAAAATTGAGGAGTATAGTGACTTTTGCAACCCAATTTTAATGTCTGATTGGAAGTTTGATTTTTATGGACTACAAGAATGAGTGAAGAGCTTCTTTTTTTCACTTGGAAGTGTTGATATGTGAGGAAAGAGTTAATGTTAGTTTCTTTACATTCGGTTCCCTTAAGATTTTTCTTTAAGCTATGCTACATTTCCTTTTGTAGTTGAGTTGTTCAAATGAAGAGAAATGCATCTCTATTCAAGTTCCCTGCAATACTGGAATGGTGGTATGTTCCGCTTTTATCTTCTGTTTGTTCACTCTAGGGAAACAAATCATTTTTCATCATGTGACAGTAATTTTTGTTACTTGTTAATGAGTATTCAGAGATGCTTTTTGTTGTTTTGTTTCCTAAGAACACACAGCAGGAGGTGCAAGTCACTGTTTCTGCAGAAGAGGTTGGGGTGAAGGAAAAATCTCCATATAATTCATACACTTGTGGCGACATTTCATCCTCGTCATTGTCTCATATTATTCGGTAATCTTCAGTTTGCCTCATAAATTTGACTGCATCCTTTTACTCTCTTCACTACTATTGGCCTCTGTTCATGATTGTCACTGAACACTGCCCTCAATTTTGTGTTGCTAAAATGCTTTGGTGTTTATTCAAATTCTAACCTTTCCCCTAATCTTATTTGGTCAATATGACCTATATTTTCATAAAGGTATTGAAATGCTATCTCTGTCTCTCTCTCCCTCTATGTGTTTGTTTGTGTTCATGCTTGCTCCTGTATGCTCACTTGTTTGTGATATCCATCAGGGGTGCCATTCATGCTACTGTAGCAGCGAGGATAACATTCATGCTACTCTAGTGGCCTAGCCTTCATGCTTGGGTAGTTAAAATTACGGTTTCCAAGTATTGGTAGGATTAATATTTGAAGGTTTAGACTTCATTGATTTTTGGCACTAGTCCATAACAAGATTGTATTCCAACTTATTGGAGGAGTATGTGATGTGAAATCTGCTATAGAACGTTGTTTGGACTGCATAAGACTCTGTATCGTCATTCTCTTCTATCTTTCCTTTGTTACTTTTCTGCTTTCTTTGCTTTTTTGTATCTCAACCTGTCTCCGGTATCCCCTTTATCTTACTGTCAAGGGTCTGGTCTTCTTGGCTACCTATAACTATGGGCTCAATAAAGGGTTAGAGTTCATTATATTGATGCTAGGCTATAAAGAAGATTCTAACATACCCATTAGTATGAAAACTACGGCTCTGGGACTTTGTTTGGACTCATTGAGATCCTGGATCTTCGTGCTCTTTCGTTCTTGATTTGTTGTCTTGTGTTTCTCCTTTGTCTCCAAACATATCTGTAACTGTTTTCTTCTGTGGTCTCTGAAACTGCGTCTATGTTTTAAACCAGCTTTGATCAAAGAACCCCTTTATATCAGATAGAAGAAGCCTCTAATATTCTAATTTCCTTTTTGTTTTTTCAAGTTAAACCCATCTGTTCTGATAGCACCCTTAATGTTCCATCCAGCTTTCCTCCACATTAAAGCCTACAATTGCAAAGGCTGATCTCACCAGTTTAAGACCGATGAGATGGGTTTAATATCTTACTCTTTTTTTTTTCCTTTTTTTTTTTTTGTTGGTTTTGCACATAGTCCCTTGTACTCTCCAAGCCCTGGCAAACTCATTTGTTATTGCAATTGCCTTTTCTTTGTCTCCCTTTTATATGTGCATGGCTTTTCTAATGTTCTCTCCCTTTTTTTTTCGTTTTTTTTTTTTGTTTAATGTTTCTTTACAATTCCATTTCCTCTTGTAAACTAAAGATTGTACTGCTCTCTTGTCTAGGTTGAGAGCAGGAAACGTAATTTTCAATTATAGATACTACAACAACAAATTGCAGAGGACTGAAGGTATGCTACCTTGTTCTTAAACTTTTGAAATTTCTTTTTGACTCACCAAAAAAATTCTCCTTTTTTTTTCCTGTTATATTTCACAAAATACTTTCTTCTTTACCTATTTCATTTGCTGTCATTTTTTACAATTTTAAATGTTTGCTGATGTTCTACTCCTCACCTTTTATTGAATTAGTTGTTCTTCTTCCTGATAGTTTCATAAAATTTCCCCCCATTTTCTGATGCATTATACCCTTTTTGTGCTATATGAACCTGCAGTAACTGAAGATTTTTCGTGCCCATTCTGCTTGGTTAAATCTGCGAGCTTTAAGGTTGACTCCGTTCATTACATGTTTTTATGAATATTGTTTCCTTTCGTATAAAATTGTATTTGTAGGTGCTTCACTCTTGTCAGTAGATGCTTATCATTACTTTTTCGTTGGTGATAATTTCGCAGGGTTTGAGACTTCACTTGCCATCATCGCATGATCTGTTCAACTTTGAATTTTGGGTTGGTAAACTTCAGGAATCTGTGGTCGCATTTTGGTCATTAGTTATTGTGAATGATTACAGATGAATCTGTGGATATTTGTAGGTCACTGAGGAGTATCAGGCTGTAAATGTATCAGTGAAAGCTGATGTCTGGAGATCTGAGGTCAGAATAATTTTCTTCTTGAAATGGAGTTTTTAAGGAGTCTTCAGAGTGTCTTATTAGTTAGTAGTTACTAAGTGTTGTAATAAATGCTTATTACCTTGAGTTCTGATTTAAAAAAAAAAAAGTTTATTACCTTGAGTTTCCTACATAAGGTGACAAATTAGGATAATCTAGTCTTTCTTTTTTTCATGGAATATTATATCTTTTTTCTATATGCTAATTTTTTATGTTCATATCTAGATACATTTTACTGTTGGCTTCTAATAATTTCATTTTCTTCATCGTGTGTAATTTTTTAATTAGTCCTTGACAAATTAGGATAAACTGGAACTTAAGGGAGAGTAGGGTGCAAATTATTTCCAATAATTATTTGCAAATGATTTTTCAAATTGGGATTTGTGTTGATTGTAGATGGGTGTTTTGAGCAGCTTGTTCTTGTTGTTAATATAGAACATTGTGCTTATCATCAGGTTACAATTAACAGTATCCTGTTATCAAATGACTTTGGGAAAATCTTGTCGTTTGAAATATTGCTGATGCACTGTGGTAAAGTTTAGGCTGGTAAATTGAGGATTCTTATCCAATATATGGCAGTTCCAAGTGCTTACTTTTGTAGCCTTTTCCCTGATATAAAATACCTTTGCTTCTAGAGCCTGCTAGAAGGTGCAATTAAAGATCTCCAAATCCCAGGAATTTTCTTTTTGTTCTGAAAATTTTCATATTTGTTGCTTTAGAATTGATGTGGCTCTGTACTATTTCAGATCATTGGGGAAGGTATTGACCCTAAGCAGCAAACTTTCTTCTTCTGGTAAGCCTGCTGTTTCAGCCATTGTTCCAACATATTCCATGTCTTGGAAGTTCCTGTTGTTATATGTGTAACCCATGATCTAAATTGAAAATGTAGTTCAAAAAGATTAAGGCAAAGGAGACAGAAGAACCTGGTTCAAAACACAAAGCATGTGCATCCACTTGTCTTGGAGACGAACGTGCCTGGTGTTGGTTGTGAGGTTCTTGATAGGGCTGATGGTACGTGTTCTATACTTCTGTCAGTGTATACAATAAAATTGATGCTAGGCTTCTATCATGTGAAACTTTGAGAATGACTTGGTGTGTACTTTCTAGTAGTGAGGTTTCTATGTTTTGGTCGATATTTTTGTGTGTGTATCTGTTTATTTGTAAGAAATATGGGGGTGGCAAGGCACTCTTGTGGAGCAATGAGCAGAAATGAACTAAGATGGCTGACACTTTGTGAGAATGATGTCTGAAACATGCAATAGATCTCAATAGAGAACTTATTATGTAAAAAACAAAAGTAGAGAGACAAGGACTTAATGCCAGGGAAAACTTCCTTAGACATGCTTATCGAAGATTCTATGAATTTAGAGCTTGTGGACATCTATGGACGATAATCACCACTATTCAAAAACTGAACGGAGTAACTGACCTGCTATGAGTTCACTTTGACTCCTTGCAGTAGCTACTTGTAGTTGTACTGAACACCAAATCCTTCTAATTGGAGGGGATAAATCATCTGAGACATCCAAGGTAGAAAAGGAAAACATGAGAATGGAAATGCCAAATTAGACAATTGGTTTTTCTGTTAGTCTTATATTAACTAAAGCTATTTTAGAGGGTTAATAACACTAGTGAGAGTAAAATCTGTGCCTAAAAGAATGCACTGAGCCTTGGGAACTGTTCTTATCTACAATAAGAGTTTTATTCGATATGTTCAGATGTTTCAAACATAATTTGCATTACATTTTACTGTGATCTAGATCTTAGCTGATCCTTCTGTAATAATAGTCAACTTGTGCTTCCAGATGCTCATTCTAGTAAAGGCGAAAAAGCTCGTATGTCAGGTGAGAATAATGTGCATAATGCTACAATTGGTGGTGCAGACCGTGTGCTAGGTTTTCCATCTAGCTTTAATTTTGCAGGGTTTTCTGGTGGTGCAGCACTATCATATGCTGATGCTGACTGTGTTCAATCAGTATCTGGAAACAATCTTGCACCCCCTGCCATGCTGCAATTTGCAAAAACCAGAAAGCTGTCTGTAGAACGATCTGACCCAAGGAAGTATGTCTTAATACCAAATTTTCCATCTTATCAGTATATTCTTTCCTTTTCCTCGTTGAAAGGTTTTGATTTCAAGGATGAATTCATTACTTAGTCAGATTTTGTTATTGGTCAAGCTTTTTTATCTGGAGTAGACATAATGATATTGGCTGATCTATGTGTCTACCTTCTGCATCAGCACAGTAGAAAGTTGCAGCCAATCTAATCATGCAACTTATGTTGCATACATCCACACACAATTGCTTTGGCTCAGTGGCTGTAGTTGGTCTTTTTGTCATTATTCGTGAGATGTAATTATGTTGATTGATAATATAAGTTTTCTTTTGTTTTTTTTTTGTTTTATTGATAAGTAGGTTTCCGTGCTCTACACAAATTGAAGTGATTAGCATCCTAGTTTAGAGTGGGACAACATATCTCAATTTGCTTTCTCTTGTAAATTTGAGCATTTAATTTATGATCATGTTTCACATTGCATTTCTTAAGGTGTTTTTCTTTTACAACATTTGAATTTCTTTTATCAAATGCCCTTCCTTTAGTGAGCATAGAAGTCAGAAAGATGGGCCGTCATCCTAAACATGTTAGTCTATCATCTTCTTTATTCTCATATAAATATCATATGATAGCAATAAGGGATCTAGATGTAGTTTGTACTCTTAGCTCCCTAACTAAATAGTTCTGTTGTTTCTGAAAGGAAGAGAAAATGAAAATAATAATGAAGAAAGCAATATTATTCAAATATTGACTCTTTTATTTAAGTTCACTGTTCTGATCCTGAGCCTTTGGACTTGAATAGATGGGAACAATTGGATGCCTTTGCATTTGCCTGATAACTAATCCTTTGTAGTATGGATTGATACGATAATTTGTTTTGTTCAAGTGAATGTGTTTCTTTTATCTTTGGTTTATACTTTTGGGACGCAATGCTCTATATGCTTCTAAACTTTTGAAGTTGCTTATTTCTTTAGTAAGGATATAACTAGGGAATGATTCACCAGTAACTCTTTTGAAGTACTGAGTTGCATATTGCCAATTTGCCTTATAACATGCTTAATTTAGTGTAGATGTCAAATGAGATTCTTTGTATTGTCCATAAAAGTAGAGTGTATTCTTATGTTAATACTTTTGAGGTTGTATTCTAATTCTGAAAGCGAACATGTGTCTTGACACATGAACATGAATTTGACATGCTCTTTTTTTTCTCTCTCTCCCCCCCCCCCCCCCCCCCCCTTTTCTTCAGTCGTACCCTACTTCAAAAGCGACAGTTTTTCCAC
Organism: Moringa oleifera; assembly: GCA_021397835.1. Lineage (NCBI taxonomy): Eukaryota > Viridiplantae > Streptophyta > Magnoliopsida > Brassicales > Moringaceae > Moringa > Moringa oleifera. The sequence goes on along the minus strand of JAJFZO010000658.1, from coordinate 2,654,477 downwards.
TCTCATAGAGCTCAGGTAACAAATTACCTTTGCTGATATGTTAATGGTCCATTTCTTTATTTGTTTCAGTTGTTAATATTGGTGTCAATTGTGGGACTGATCATATAAATTTACAATTTTCTGCATACTTTTCTTAAAATCTTTTGACCTATGAATTTGTAATTTCTTCTCAAAGTTGGGGGATTAAAATTTTTATCTATATATGGCCCAGATATTTGATATGTTTAGGACTCACAGATATGCTTAATTAAGTATCCATAATTTGCATGTAAATCAAGATGTATGAGTGTGGCAACGGAAGGTGGGGATGGATCCTCTGATAGCATAGAAGTACCCATTTTATTATTTAATTTCACATATTTTATTCTCCTTCACTTATTTTTTAGTGATATGTTTTCTCCTATGATACTTATAAATCCAGGATATTATTACTAAAATATATACTTTTTGGACATTGAGTATGTAATTAATTCCTCTTCTCAAGATAGTGTTTCTATATGCGGTGCATAGAATTTGACGTTTGAAATGCATTATTTTAGCATAATATGACTTTGAAGGGTATCCTTAAGTTGTTTTGAGTGACGATTTAATTGCTTTTGTATTAGTTTTGCCAAGAGGACTTATCATTTGCAATAGGAAATTACTTTGCACTTTGGCAGTTACATCAGTCATTTGACCGGCAAGACGAATTAATCACATTGCTTTGGGTTACATGCATCAGAATACATAAACATTTTTAATTATTGTATTTTATTTTAGTTGATTATTTATTTGTTTGTTTTTATATTGTACCTTGAAGCCAATGGCTTTGGAGCAAGTTATGTCAGACCGTGATAGTGAGGATGAAGTTGATGATGATGTTGCAGATTTTGAAGATCGAAGGGTATGTCTGACAGTTGAATGAAAACTTTTGGATTTATAACATTTGCAAAATGTGATTGTTTTTTAATTAAAGAGTGATTTATTGGTCATTAAGAAGCATCATTTTCTAAGGTCATTTCTATGACTTATCACAAAGCTACACTTGGAAGTTATTCTATTTTTTTCTTAAAAAATTAAATTAAATTTCAATCTTAGTGAAGGTATTTTAGGGCTGATTCATGGAAAACATTAGTTCAATTCTGATTCCTATTTTCAGCAATGTTTCTAGGGGACTAGATGAATGACTGAACCATGTACTCTGACAGTTCGAGCTGTGACTCTGAACTGTGCTTGGTCCAACCTATTCCTAAGTAAAATGAACATAAGTAAACTAATTTTGACAAAATCACATAATTCGAGTTGGTTTTGGAATGTGTTTTATCTTAAAACTGTGGTTGTTCCAACCTATTCTTGAATGGTTCTTTTCTGAATTTAGGAAAGGCTTGAGCCGTGTAATGTGGTGGTCACCTTTGATTTACTCAGCATTATGGCTCAGCTGGGCCTTGGTTTTGTTACATTCTAAGTCTGTCTCCAAGTCTCTGTTCAAAAAATGAGAAAGCATTAACAGGCTCTAGTTTGTTGCAGATGCTTGATGATTTTGTGGATGTCACCAAAGATGAGAAGCAAATGATGCACTTGTGGAACTCATTTGTGAGGAAGCAACGGTAATATCCTCTTTTCACTACAATCCAGTTTTGCCCCTTGGAACTTTCTCTATTTGAAAAAACAATGAAATTATGGCCTCTTGGTTGCTTGGATATAATTAAGAAAACTTCAATCTCCTCTTGGTGGGTTGGTGGGCTCTATCCATGGCCGCATGGTATTATGCCTCTTCTTACTTTCTTCTTTGAAGTTTTCTTCTGCTATCCTCCGGTCCTTTCAGCGATTTATTGATGAAAATTTACTTGGCCAAAAATCCAGAGTCAGTCTATGTGATACGAAGATGTTTGGTTTCAATGTTATTTTGCCCTCTAGTGACAATTAAAGGGGATTTTGTACAACTTAATGCCTAATTGTGGCATGATTGGTTGATGATTAGGTAAGTCATGGCGCTGTAGTCACTCATTTTTGGTTCTACTTTTGGAATGTTTTGTTTCTCTTGGTGGCAGGGTGCTAGCAGATGGTCATATTCCTTGGGCATGTGAAGCATTTTCGAGATTGCATGGCAGTGACCTTGTTCAAAACCCAGCCTTGATTTGGTAGCTCCAATCTATATTTGACTTCAATAATATTTTCTTTTTTCGGGATAATATATTCTATGCCTTCTGTTCCTGTACAATGATGCCTGCGTCCTGCATTAAGAATTCTTAATTCTCTCGCCCTTGCTCATATAATTCGTTCTACTGCATCTCTTTGGCATAGACTCCAGTCTTGGAAAACCTTGATAGAAGTCAACAGCCACTGGCATAAGGCCAATAGTACTTGAATTGTTGTTATGTTTTCATTCGAATTCCATCCTTCAAACTAGCAAAATCTCTATGGAATTGCTTTAGCTGTGTACTTAGTCTGACCTTGCCTCTGTTATAACGTTTCTCATTTAATTTTAGTTTTCAATTTACTCCCACAGTATTACTTTGAAACTTCACCGGTGTCTGGAATCACATATGTCAAGGAACTTCTTGTTCACATATGCATTTGGTTAGCCAAAAAAAAGAAGGAAAAGAGGGGGGGGGGGGGGGGGGGGGGGGGGGGGGGGGGGGGGGGGGGGGGGGTGGTGTGGAGGAGGGGAAGAAAAAAAGTGAATAAGTGCATAGGGCCATCAACGTGTTTCAAATGATAATGCATAGAAATGGGAGGGCAATATATCTGTTTGAACTGTTGTATGTTTGCATCCAAGAGTTATTGAAATGGGTATATGATAAAGGACCTGTGCAATAGAAGATGAGTTAATATGTGCTGCACTATCAACCTGGTATCTGTACTTGTCCTTGATGGTCTTGTTCTGACTGAATGTAATATCTAAAATGGAATCAGTACACCATCTTGGCACAATATGCATTTAAGATTTTATGAAATACATGATAGATGCTTTACGTTGATTGGAACTTATAGAATGCCATTTTGTTGATGGTCTTCTGCAGGTGTTGGAGGTTATTTATGATTAAACTTTGGAATCATGGTCTTCTTGATGCACGTAGCATGAACAATTGTAATATTATCCTAGAACAGTTTCAGAAGCAGATTTCTGATCCTAAGAAAAGCCAAGGATGACTCTTTTTCCTTTTCCCAGTTGTAGTCCAGCATTGATAAGCAAAGAAGAAAGCTTTATTACCCATTAATCTGACTCTTAGTTCCTGCATTTGTTGCAGCATGCTTTCTATTTTGGGAGGCAACCTGCTTGCCATTGGGAAGATGTTACCTTCCCGGCATTATAAGTTTTGGGGTTTCCCGTTTCATTTTCTTACATGTACCATGCTGTCACAATAAATATTTCAGCTGATTGTTGATAAAGATATATCTGGAAAATGAGAAAAGGAGTTTCTTTCGGCCCAGTTCTGGGAATTTAGGTTAATCCCTTTGGTCAGACCTTACTAGTTCTTTAGCTGGACTGGACCAGTTGTTCTGATTACTGAAGTAGTGGCTGACAAAAAACCATTAAAAGTTTTGTTTATCTTCATAGATTTTGTGACATGGGTGTTTTAGAAAATCTGAGTGTATAGGTCATATTTTTATGCCATTTATGTTAACCTTTTGGATTGATCATTAATGCACAAGAGTTTAATGGTAGTCCTGGGGCGCAGCTGGACCTTTTAGCTGTCAAAGCTACTTGAATCTAGAACAGATTTGGTTAAAATGCAATCTTTGTTGATCGACCAGTGAAATTTCTAGCTAATTGTGTAAGGGTAAAAGTTCTTATATATTGGGAGTTTCATGTCCATTCAATCTTGTTAAAAATTGGATTAGAGCTGGTTAATGACTCAAAACCAGTTTGAGTTGGTAAATAATTTCAAATAGGAAGGGGAAAAAAATGTTGGATTGGTAATTTCCAGAGGAGACTCTGAGGTTAGGTGCACATTTGAGAATTTTTACCCTTACAGAAACGAACGGATCTTTCTATTTTTAATGTCAGTCCTTTCAAGTTAGGGAATTCAGGTTTCTGTACGGTTGGTATTGGTTTTGAAAGGTTAGCAGGTAAATAAGCTTAGATTTGTGAACTGTTGTTGCATCCTCAATACAGTGTTTCAATAACAAAGCTGTACCTTGAGGTTAGTTGTGGCCTCTAGATTGTTATGACATGTTAATTAATTAAGAATGCGGAATTAGAGTGGGAGATACTGATGAATTTCATGTTTTGTTTTCGTTTATTTTTATTGACAGTTAGATTTTTTGGTTTTTATGAGGAATTGAAGTGACAAACTCAAGTTGGTTGAACAGATTACATGCTCATTCTTGATTGTTAATAAAAATCATTATTTTATTTTTTATTTGTTTTCAAAATTATGAGTAGAATAAAAAAAGTTAAAAACTATATTAACTAATTATTAGATATTGATTGTGCTATATTGATAACTCAGATTATGTTTACAATATCTCTCCACATTTATAACATAAAATTTATTTATGTTTATGATTTAAAAATTATATCTCGTCACTTATAATTATGTTGATGATTAATATAAATTTATTATTATTTTTTGATTTTTATAAAATATAATTTTTTAAATAATATTTGTTGTATAATTTTTAAAAAATTATAAAACTAATAAAATATATTATATTTTTTAATGGCAAATACAAAAATTTACATAAAAGATATACTAGTAAATTTATAGTAATTTCTTTTGATTTCTATTTTAAATGAACGTATGAATGAAATTTATAATTATTTCGATTCTAACTTTTTGAACTTTAAGTAATCAACTTAGTATGAATTAAGACTCCTCATTTTGATTCTTGCTTGTTTTGGGAGGCAATTCCGATTGGTTAATAAAAATGTATAAAATGCTATTTAAATTTTTTTTCTTAGTTTAGCCAATTTATCAAGAACAAGAGAAAAAGGTAAAATAACATTGTATTGATTGTTCTCTAAATAAAACTTTTCTTCTTTCACATGTAAAAAGAAATAAATAAATAAATTTAATTTAATTTCAAGGGGATGAATGGTATAACTTGTACAAATTTTTTCATTTTGCAGTCTGATTTGATTCATTAGTTTGTAGTTTTTGGAACACCTCCAAAGAAAGAACAAATAATAATTTCAAAAGAATTTATTATCAACCCCTTTCGGATATAAATATATTATTACTCGGGCTAACGCCTATTTTGATTAGAAGTAAGTAGTTGTGATTATATTCAGTTTTAACTCAAATTATAAGTTTAAATTTTAATTTCGATTAAAATTTTATTCAAAATTATTTTAAGGTTTGATTGAAATTTTGGTTTAAGATATTTGAATTTTTTAAAAGATAATTTTAAAAAATAAAAAATTAATTCTTAAATAATTATTAATTAAAGTACATTTTAATTAAATTAATTTGACATTTAATTTTGTGATAAAGTAAAAATCATAAGAGGGTTTGAAAGTGATTCAAATTATGGTTCATAAAATGAAAGAACCGTAATTAAATATTAATGACTTTGATTAAAGATTTGTCGAAATCAAAACCATGATGAATAATTTAATTTGATTAAAAAAGTAAAAATTTTCTTTATAGTATTATAGGTATTATCATCACTATTACCGACACAATGACTGCAATTGCCATCATCTCCATCTCTACTCCTGTTGCTATTATCATTATTGTCATCACCACATTTATTACCATCGTCACCGTTAATACAATACCCACAGTGGATTAAATTAAGTACATATTGAGCACAATAACACAACAAAGCCTAATATTAGATCAATCCAGCTAGCAGCCATAGCAATGAGCAAGAGGGCCCATCACAATCCAAAAGCTCACTATGAATCCCATTGCCATACCCACATAAAACCAATAATTCACTTCTCTTCCCTCGTCATCATCTTTTCTACCTTCTTCTTCTTCTCTAACATGAGGTTCTGGGCAAGTCTTCAACAATGGTAGTCCACAGAGGTGGTTTCCAACGAAGCGAGAGGGATCGAAGCTTTGAAATTGAGTGCTTGAAGGGATTTTTCCGACCAAATTATTGTAGGACAGATCCAAGTAGCTCAAGAACGTTAACTGGGACATGCTGGGAGGGATTTCACCGTCAAGATGATTTCGAGACAGATCAAGGGATTCTAATGATCCCATATCTCCAATCTTTGCAGGAATTCTTCCATTCAAAAGATTTCTTGACAGGTTCAACCATCTCAAGCCAAAGAGACTGGTAATTTCTGTTGGGATTTCACCTGATAGGCTATTGCTCGAAAAGTCTATACTTGTTACGAGTCCCAAAATGGTGCCATATTCATCCTCTCTACCTTTCGTCACCAATGACAATGAGTCGATTGGACCTTCAACAAAGATAGAGTACTCGAGTTTCTGGTTAGTCATTAACTTCTTTTGATCTGCAGCCATGGCAGTTAAATTGGAAAAACATTTTGGTATTCTTCCTGATAAATTATTGTGCGCAAGATCCAAAACTTGTAGAGAACGAAGACGACATAATTCTTCAGGAATGTGACTTCCAAATCTGTTTGAATGAAGCTTAAGCATCTTTAGCTCAGCAAGTCTGTCTCCAATCCAACTTGGTATCTGTCCCACAAGCTTATTTTCTCCCAAATCAAGAACCTGTAGCTTCTTACAATATCGCAAGGATGAAGGCAAAGCTCCTGACAAATCATTCTTACTCAAGTGCAATGATCGAAGAAAGCGTAAAGATCCCATGGAACCAGGAATCTTTCCTGTCAAGTTGTTCCCTTGCAAATTTATTGAAACCAAGTTGGGCCGATTCATCCAACAATCAGGAATTTCACCGGATAAAAGATTATCCCCTAAGTGAAGGATTTCAAGGTTCTTTGGTCCATCCATCAGGTCACACAAGAGGTGAGAAATAGATCCAGAAATCGAGTTGTTCGAAAGGTTCAACTGCTTTACACTAGAGGACAAACCAGCTGGTAAATGACCTCTCATGGAATTGTAACTTAAATCGATAACCAAAGTATTAGACAAAGACATGTGAGAGATTCCACCTTGAAGTTGATTGTGAGAAAGATTAGAGAGTACAATGTTGGAAAAAGAATTCCAAAACCAATTGGGAATAGTATCTCTAATTCCATTATTAGAGATATCTATTGTGGACAAATCGCTTTGAAAGCGAAGCCACGATGGGAATGAAGGACCCAAATGACAAGATGACAACAGGATTGAATGCAGTGAGAAAGGCGGAACCCAATCACGACTGACTTCCAAAATTTTGCGGTTTTCAGATAAAGACAAACTTTGTAAAGCAGTAAGATTTGCAAAGTGCACTTCAGAAACAGCACCTTCCAGTGAATTTTTCTCCAGACTTAGTCCTTTCAAGTTAGAAAGTTGTCCTATCCATTTAGGAATAGATCCATTTAACCTATTATTAGAAAGAACTAGATTTCTCAATGACTGCAATGATCTTAAAAACTTTGGAAATGGACCAAAAAGTTGACAATCAGACAAGTACAAAATCTCAAGTCCATTTGATACACATCCTAACGACAAGGTTTTTAAAACTTGTGATATATCTTGACTCAATGGATTACCAGACAATCCAATAAACCTTAAGCTACAGAGACTCCCCAAAAATCTGGGCAACGGGCCTTCAAGTTTATTTTGGCGAAGTTCAAGATGCATCAACCGGGTCGAATTTCCTATGGCATTAGAGATTTTACCTTGAAACTGATTATCAGACAAAGAAAGGTACTGAAGGTGGCTTAAGCCATGCAGCCAATCAGGAATGAAAGAATTAAACTGGTTGGAGCTCAAGTCAAGATGAATCAACCGGGTCAAATTTCCTATGGCATTAGAGATTGTACCTTGAAACTGATTAAAAGACAAATCAAGGTGCTGAAGGTCGCTTAAGCCATGCAACCAATCGGGAATGGAAGAATTAAACATGTTTGAACTTAAGTCGAGATGTTTAAGAGAGGTCATGTTTCTAAGACCAATGGGTAATGGGCCTCCAAAGTAATTACGTGATAAATCAAGGTGAAACAGAGTCTTAAGGTCAAAAACCCATGCGGGAATCAAGGGACTGCTGAACCCATTATCAGAAAGATCAAAGATGACAAGAGAAGTAAAATTAGGAGAAATTGAAAGAGGCATGTGATCAAGATGACAACCTGACAAGTGTAACTCTTTTAGGGATGGAAGAGAGCTTGTCACCTGTAACCAATCACCAACTCCTCCCAGATTTGCACCACTCATGTCAAGATGCTCCAGCAATAACAGATTGGAAACCCACTGAAAGTTATCCACGTCCAATGGATGATAATCAGACTCTGTTTGCAAGTTGAGATATATCAAATTTGAGAGATTTCCAAGTTGATGAGGAACCCGTCCCTCAAATCCTGTTCTGGAGAGATCAAGATATCTTAAACTGCCCATGTCACCAAAGAAGCTGGGAATTCTTATTCCTCCAAAATCATTCCCACTCAAATCCAAGTAAGTAAGATGCTTCAACTCCATTAATGACGCATCTACCTCACCGCCCAACCGAGACCTTAGATAAAGATCAAGTGCTTTGACATTTTCAACATATGGGTCGATTGGATTTCTAAGGTGGAGTTCACGGACACGGCCGGTGATGTTGTCGCAAATCACTCCAGGCCAACCGCAACAGTCGTCATCCATAGCCCAAGACTGCAGCCGGGTGGAATTATCTACAAGACCACGCTTGAATTTCAGGAGGGCTTGCCTCTCACTTTCATGACACGCCATTGTTGAGCTTGCCATGCAAAAGCTAACAATGGCGGCCAAATGAATGATCAGCCCCACAGATAGGTTGTTGAGAGCTCTCATGGAAGACTCCATAGCCATGGAAATACCCAATTCAAGAACGTACTCTGAGAAGGGCTTATATATGCACATCGCAAATCTGATGATTCCTTCTTATGTAGAACCAGGTAGGCAGGTCCGAAATAGCAGCTTCTTGGCAAAACAGTTGATGCAAAGCTCCAAATCACCCTCAGGAGTTTTCTTCCAACTCCAAAACCGTGAAATACGACGCTCATGTTTTCCATGTTTGTCATGACTGAAAAGACACATGGCCAACAAATTTCTTCTTCTTCTTTTGACACAGTACTTTCCTCGTTTCCGTCTAACAAGAGTAAGAATTTCTAATTGAACAGCTATGCCATCACTGTACTGTGCCTGAAAACAAGTGCATCCAACTAAATTATGCATATGTTCTCTTATTAATGTATCAACTCTTATTATGCAAAAGTGTGTTTAATTGATAGCCTTAACTAACTTCATTAAATTCAGTAAAATTTTACAAGAAGTCGCAAGTTGGTCTTTATCAGCAATCAGATTAAAGAGAAATTGTAAGATTATTAATTAAGAGAAAATTAGAGATCCTGACTACTGATTGAAACAGTACTCATTTAATTGCCGTAATAGCCGGAGATGAAAAGCAAATTGAGATCTATTAATTTAAGACTAGTAATGGAGAGTCATGCAAATATAACTATCCATGGAAGACTTTGGAACCCATTTATTACGTTTCGTGATGTCTACGGTCTCCCACTATATCATCAAACACTTTAAACAGGTCAATTAATGGTGACCCACCGAATACTGGGGACTCATAATAGTTGATGAAGACCTCCGAGCTGAGGACCCAATTGATAGTTTCTCTTTTGGTAGAGCACCGAGCTAATGGTCCTCCTTTGAGTGTGAGAGTTCCATTAGATGAATTCGATCGTCAAGTCTTCAAAACCCATCCAGACTCTTACGTTTCCTGATGTTTCTTACCCCAACAACAGGTTAATTTGAAACAGAATTTAAGACTTTAACATTCAGAAATAGATGGTGAAGACTTGAATTCTAAGAGTGATCATCAATTAGAAAGGAAATTAAATTAATTAATTTTAATCAACGGGTTTTGTTTATCTTCTTAGATTTTTGTGACATGGGTGTTTTGATTAATTATAGATGAAATCAGGTGTGTAGGTAATATTTGTAATCTACTTACTTTGATGTCCATTCACTCTACTAACAATTTGGATTAGAACTGATTATTGTCTTAAGAATTAGTTTGAGTTGATAAGTAGTTTCCTGGGAAAGCTTTTAAACTCTAATTTCTTTTTATTTTTCTTTTCAAATTTAAGAGTATATTTCCACTTTGATATGCTAATCAAAGGAAAATACACCAATTTTAAAAATGAAACTAATAATCTTTTAAGCATATATATGCAACATATGAGAATATTTAATCAACTAAAGGTAAAAATAAGTAATTAGAAGAATGCAAAGGCTTTGAAGGAATTGTTGATCCTACATTTAAATTCTCTTGTTTATAAGGAAACAAAAATTAAAAAAATTAAATCAAATTAAATTTGAGATTCAAATTGAAAAGCAAGTTAGTGTAAATTTTTTTATATTTATTTAAAATTTTATGGATATTTATAATTTATGTGTAAGTAATTATATAAATAATCTAATTTTTCAAGTTATGAAAAACTTATTATTTATTAATAAATTTGATTACCTTTCAACAAATTCTTTAATTTTGTTTTTTAGTAAATTTTTAATTTTTTAAATAATTATTGTTATTATTGATCTTCACTATTATCGTCATGATAATATTATTATTGTTAATATTACATTATGATTATTTATCATCATCGTAGTCAACTCAATGACTATTACCATCACCATCATCTCTATTGTTATTATCATTATTATTATTGTCTGTGTTATCATTATAATTGTCATCCACTCAATAATTACCTTAATTTCGTGTGTGTGTCTTTTTATTTTTTTAATATAAATAAATAAATTGAATGTTATTGTATTTTTATTTGTTTTTTTAATTAATATGTGACTAAAAATATAAGTTTTGATTTGAAATGAATTTCAAATTTTTTTGAAAAGAAAAATCAATCTTTTTTTGATTTGCAACAGATTTAAAATTTTTGAAAACAACATTGATTGATTTTTTAACTTAAAAATTAAATTTTGCTATAGATCTATAAAAAAAAAAAAAAAAAGATGGTTAATTCATGTGAGCTCAAGTAATCAAATAGACAAGGACACGATTAGACAAATTCAAGTGGATTAATCAATGCAATATATATTGGATAATAAAACAGACCTTAAGTTGTAGAAATTCCTCAGACGTGTAGGCAAATGAGCCTTTAATTTTATTGTAAGAAAGGTGAAGATATGTAAATCAAGGTAGTCAAATTTCTTATGGCATTCTTGAAACTGATTACGGGCCAAGGAAAAGAGACTCAAACAATGGGGTGTGGCATGGAAGAATTAAATTGGTGTGTCACTTTTAAGTCCAGATTTGTAAGAGAGATCCAGATCATGTTTGTAGATCCAATTGGTAATGGGCCTTCAATGTTGTTTGAACTTAAAATCAAGGTAAGTAAAAAAGAGTGTCAGCATTAAAGACCCATGTGGGGATTAAAGGATAGCTAAATTCATGATTTGAATAAAGATGGAAGACCACAACAGAAGTAAAGTTAGCAAAAATTAAGAAAAAAAAGTACATGATTAAATTGACTTATATATGTATACATATATGTTCGAACCATACTTATCCAATTCCATGATGAAATCAGAAATTAGATTAATTATATAAATTAAAGCATCAGGTAGATTAAATTACAATCTCATCACATAAAGTGAGTAAATATTAAGCACAATAACACAACAAAGCCAAACATTAGATCAATCTAGCTAGCAGTCATAGCAATGAGCAAGACGCCACAACTTGTCCCCTATTTTGTCTAGCATCTGAAAATAAGCAATTCTCCATGACCTGTTGTATAACAGAGGACCCATCACAATCCAAAAGCTCACTATGAATCCCATTACCATACCCACGTAAAACCAATAATTCACTTCTCCTCCCTCATCATCATCTTTTTTACCTTCTTCTTCTCCAACTTGAGGTCCTGGGCAAGTCTCCAACAATGGTAGTCCACAGAGATGGTTTCCAACGAAGCGAGAGGGATTGAAGCTTTGAAGCTGACTGCTTGAAGGGATTTTTCCGACCAAATTATTGTCGGACAGATCCAAGTAGCTCAAGAAAGGCAACTGGGACATGCTGGAGGGGATTTCACCATCAAGATGATTTCGAGACAGATCAAGGGATTCTAATAATCCCATATTTCCCATCTTTGTAGGAATTCTTCCATTCAAAAGATTTCTTGACAAGTTCAACCATCTCAAGCCAAAGAGACTGGTAATTTCTGTCGGAATTTCACCTGATAAGCTATTGCTCGAAAGGTCTATAGTTGTTACGAGTCCCAAAATGGTGCTATATTCCGCCTCTCTACCTTTCATCACCAATAACAATGAGTCGATTGGACCTTGAGCGAAGGAGGAGTAGCTGAGTTCACCATTAGCCATTAACTTCTTTTGATCTGCAGCCATGGCACTTAAATTGGAAAAACATTTTGGTATTCTTCCTGATAAATTATTATGCGCGAGATCCAAAATTTGTAGAGAACGAAGATGACATAATTCTTCAGGAATGTGACTTCCAAATCTGTTTGAATGAAGCTTGAGCATCTTTAGCTCAGTAAGTCTGTCTCCAATCCAACTTGGTATCTGTCCCACAAGCTTATTTTCTCCCAAATCAAGAACCCTTAACTTCTCACAATGTCGCAAGGATGAAGGCAAAGCTCCTGACAAATCATTCTTTCTCAAGTGCAATGATTGAAGAAAGCGTAAAGATCCAATGGAACTAGGAATCTTTCCTGTCAAGTTGTTCCCTTGCAAATTTATTGAAACCAATCTGGGCCAATTCATCCAACAATTAGGAATTTCACCGGATAAAAGATTATTCCCTAAGTGAAGGATTTGAAGGTTGTTTGGTTCATCCATTAGGTCACACAAGAGGTGAGAAATAGATCCAGAAATTGAGTTGCTTGAAAGATAAAATTCTGTTACATTAGAGGACAAAGGAGCTGGTAAATGACCTTCCATGCTATTGTAGCTCAAATCAATCACCAAAAAATCATCCAAAGACGAAATCATAGACATGTCAGGGATTCCACCGTGAAGTTGATTATGAGAAAGATCTATATAATAAAATTGTGAAGAAAATTTCCAAAACCAAGTGGGAATAGTATCTCTAATTCCAGTATCAGAGATATTTAAGAAGTATAAACTACCTTGAAAGCGAAGCCACGATGGGAATGAAGGACCCAAATGACAAGATGACAACTCGATTTCAAGCAGCGAGAAAGGTGGAACCCAATTACTGTTGACTTCTAAAGTTATGCTGTTTTTAGATAGAGACAGAGATCGTAAAGCAGTAAGATTTGCAAAGTGCACTTCAGAAACAACACCATCCAGTGAATTTTTCTCAAGACCTAGTACTTTCAAGTTAGAAAGTTGTCCTACCCATTTAGGAATAGTTCCATTTAACCTATTATTAGAAAGATCTAGATATGTCAATGACTGCAATGATCTTAAAAACTTTGGAATTGGACCAAAAAGTTGACAATTAGACAAGTCCAAAATCTCAAGTCCATTTGATACACATCCTAATGACAAGGCTTTTAAAATTTGTGATATATCTTGACTCAATGAATTACCAGACAAGTCAATGAACCTTAAGCTACAGAGATTCCCCAAAGATCTGGGCAACGGGCCTTCCAATTTATTGTTCGAAAGGTCAAGATTAATCAACCCAGTCAAATTTTTTATGGCATTAGAGATTGTACCTCGAAACTGATTACCAGACAAAGAAAGGTACTGAAGGTGGCTTAAGCCATGCAGCCAATGAGGAATGGAAGAATTAAACTGGTTGGAACTCAAGTCAAGATGAATCAACCGGGTCAAATTTCCTATGGCATTAGAGATTTTACCTTGAAACTGGTTAGAAGACAAATCAAGGTGCTGAAGGTCGCTTAAGCTATACAACCAATCAGGAATGGAAGAATTAAACTTGTTTAAACTTAAGTCAAGATGTTTAAGAGAGGTCATGTTTCTAAGACCAATGGGTAATGGGCCTCCAAAGTAATTACGTGATAAATCAAGGTGAGACAGAGTCTTAAGGTCAAAAACCCATGCGGGAATCAAGGGACTGCTGAACCCATTGTCAGAAAGATCAAAGATGACAAGAGAAGTAAAATTAGGAGAAATTGAAAGAGGCATGTGATCAAGATGACAACCTGACAAGTGTAACTCTTTTAGGGATGGAAGAGAGCTTGTCACCTGTAACCAATCACCAACTCCTTCGAGATTTGCGCCACTCATGTCAAGATGCTCCAGCAATAACAGATTGTAAACCCACTGAAAATTATCCACGTCCAATTGATAATCCCGCACTTTTAAGTTGAGATATATCAAATTTGAGAGATTTCCAAGTTGATGAGGAACCCGTCCCCCAAATCCTGCTCTGGAGAGATTGAGATATCTTAAACTGCCCATATCACCAAAGAAGCTGGGAATTCTTATTCCTCCAAAATCATTCCCACTCAAGTCCAAGTAAGTAAGATGCTTCAACTCCGTTAACGACGCATCTACTTCACCGCCCAACTGAGACCTTAGATAAAGCTCATATTCTGTGACATTTTCATGATCTGGGTCTAGTGGATTTCTAAGGTGGAGTTCACGGACATTGCCGGTGATGTTGTCGCAAACCAACTCAGGCCAACCACAACAATCGTCATCCATAGCCCAAGATTCCAGCCGGGTGGAATTATCAACAAGACCACGCTTGAATTTCAGAAGGGCTTGCCTCTCACTTTCGTGACACCCCATTGTGGAGCTTGCCACGGCGGCCACTAGAATAAGCAACCCTACATCTAGGTTCTTGAAAGCTGTCATGGAAGACTTCATAGCCATGGAATACCCAATTCAAGAACGTTCACTGAGAAGGGCTTATGCAGATTGCAAAGTTAATGATTCCTTCTTATTATATATATATATATATATATATATATATATATAAACCTAGCTAGGCAGGTCCCAAATAGCAGCTTCGTGGCAAGACACTTGCATAGCAAAGTTCCAACTCACTCCCTCAATAATTTTCGTCCACGTTACAAATTTCCAGATTTGTTTTTTCAGAACATGGAGTTCCGATCCAATTCCACTGTCAGGAATTTTCGTCTATGCTTTTCATAATTGTAAGGACCGCCCTTACAAATTAATTTCCTCATCTTCTTCTGTTCACATTTTCATCTGTGATCCATTCTTAAACATGCTTTTCATATCTGCAAAGACACCACCTACAAATTTCTTCTTCTTTTTCACATTAATTAATTTGCTTGATTTCCGATCTAATAACACACCTAAAAACAATTTAAGTGCATCCAACCTAATCATGCATGGGTTCCGTAATTGTAAACACATTTTTCTCGTAGGTCCCTTTATTCACAAGAAATTGTTATTTGCATATGTGTTCAGTGCACATTGCCCGTTAACATGGTACCCCCACCATAGTTTTGGTACTTCGAGCCTTGCGAAGTAAAAAGAGTGTGCTCATAGCCAATTTCTCTTTCATCTGATTCCTGATGATTTCAATTTAAAATTTTATGACAATGAAGCTGACCCTCCGTCAAATATCAAACTAACCAATTAAAATATGGTTCACGTGCTAACGGATTTCTGGGGCTTGGCCACCTGGTCCCCCACGGTGGCAGGCACCCAACCCACACCTCCCCAAAGTGGACCACGCGGCCACCCAAAGATATATATATATATATATATATATATATATATATATAAAGATTTCCTTTTTTAAACCGAATTGTAAACTTCGTGAAACTCTTCATTTGATGGTAGAAATTTATTAAATAAATGTTACATATATATCTCGTGACATTATATCTATATATAACGAAAAACATTTTCCAAACCACCATTTGAATGGTTTCAAGTAGATTTAAGAAGGACAAAACACAAGGGCGGGAAATAGTGAACCTTAACACAGAGAAGACTGCAACTAATTATACTCCATTACATATATCCCAAAGAAATAAACACGATATGCCACAGACAAGACGACGACAACAACAACAACCAATCACTCATTTAAGCCTCCAGACACTGTAAGCCGTTAGATCTCGACGTGTTGCTCAGATGGATGTCTTAATTCTTCATCTCTCTATCTCCACCTGGTGTCCGAACTGCTCCGACGCCTTATCCTTCATCTCTCGAGCCTTGCTGGCTAGCTTCATCCGCGCTTGCTCCAGCTGGTCCGCCCCTACTGGGTGCCTTCCAGTCACGTACCTGCATGTTATTTTAAGTTTAACAAAACCCAGATTATTAACTGCGATTTAATTTTCGCTAATTAATTAAGGGAAACAGAAGAGGTGCGTACCTGTAGATCCATGACAACACAGTCACTGAAGCAACGCCAAAACCACCCGAGGCCAAGAACCCCATGATCAAGAGCGCCACAGTGATCACCGCAGGGACTAGAACCGGACTGAAGATGACCAGCAGCGGCGTAGCGATGGTCAGTGCGATGACCGTGCCGGCAAGGGTCAAACCGGAGAGGACCAACAGGGATCCACCAGCAGTGGCTGCGGTAGCCGCCTTGACTACCTGACGATACCTGGGTTCAGTGACGCGATGCTTGGTTTGTAGGTTCTCAGCCATTGATGCAAAGATCGGAACAGCAAATCACAATATATCGGCAACTGTGGTGATAGTCTTTGCGTCTGGGAGTGCCGATCGAAGGTGGTGAGTTGATATAGAGCGAAATGAAGACCAGTGGGTCCCTCGGAGGGTGACACGCGTTAAGTGAGCGGTGGTACGTGTTGAGGTGCTTGCATGCAGAGGCTGCATGTAGCAGAGAGGCTCTCCTCGGGGACACGTTGATTTTTGTCGGAATTGAGCCTTCGAGGTTGGTGGCACGAGAGATAAGAAAGGTGGCGGGAGTTCTGAGGTGACTAGAGAGAAATTATCCTGTGTATACTCGAGCAACACAAACACGTTCAGTGATTGGCATATGATTTGTGGCATTGGGTATTGATGAAGGGCGGTAGGTAAGTTTGTGTAGTCCAGCCCACGTAGGAAAAGGGCCAGTAATGAGAAATATCAGCCCATAACAGCAAGCCCAGATTTTGGAGCCTAATCAGGCTTTACAACAGTTTTGCTTTCTAATTAGCCCTATAATTCTTGCCATTAGTGTAGAAAAACATAGTGGATCCCACTAATGAGGCAAAAGATTTATAGGATCTGTCTTAATTAATTATAACTAAAAATAGTTTATGTTACTTATCTATTACTATGTCTCATTTTAAGACTTGTATTGGCACACAATGATTTGTTATTAGTTTGGTCACTTAGCATAAGCAAACAATAAATTTCTAATAATAGACTCAAACTTAAAAGAGCTTAGATACCTCAATACCTGACCATATCACAGTCTAAAAACTATTCAATCAAAAAATATATAATTTTTTTACCCTATTATTTTATGCCATTTTACAAATTTTAAAAATTTCACAGGCATCTAATACAATCAATTACTATAACATAACATATTAATTAATAAAAAAATCACTTTTTCCAATACAATATCTCGCACCGGATTATATAAAATCTGACATGATATTATTACATATATATATATGTGTTGAGTTTATCTCTTAGGAAGCAACTTTAGCGTACATGTCACCCTCACTCCCTGGAAACCATACATTAAACAAAATATCTCCTGCATTAATTTAAAACCTCACACATGACATTTATTATTCCTTTCATATGGTTTACTCCAAATTGACGGGCAGACACCCAAAAGTCTAGCCAAGCCTAAAAAGTCATACCCCACTTAATGTGCAACTATAGATCCTGTGCTAATTTGAAGTCATTATATGAAATTTAATGATATTTTTTGTAAATTGCAGTAATCATGTGAAGAATAAATAAATAAATCTTAACTGTTAATTTTATCAAATTGTCTTGTATTATAATATTTTTTTAAAAAATCATACAATTCAAATCAGTAGAATAAATAATGCTTGCATTAACAAAAGATCCTAAATTAAAGTTTATCATAAAAAAATATTAGTGAAAAAAATTAAATTATCACACTTCATTTAAACAATGAAAGATTACGGGAATGTTCTTTATATTATATGGTTTATGCTCGATCATTTAGGTAGTGGGATATTAGTTGTAACATGGAACGTCCTTATAAAGTAAGATTACTAAATATAGTTTGTTGGAGCCATTGAGAGTGGGTACATTTAATTATTTTAGTGCACAATAATAATGTCTAACTGTAACTATATACCCTTAATTAACAATAAGATATGGCCTATGCTCCACTGCTTTTGGCATATTGAAATGGAATAAGCATCTTATCCATATCTTTTCATTAGCAGTAATCATCGAAGTTCCAAAATCACAAGCTTACGCAGTTTTTACTTTAATGATCTATTAATAGTTAGATTAAGAAAATCATTACAATTTGAAAAGTAATATTGTCCTAAGAATTGATTTGTGATATTTTCATTTAGTCAGAATTTCTGATTTTGTGGAGTGTTTGGTTAATACATAAAAGTCAATTTATTGAAGTGACCCCCATTATTTGTCTGTTCGATTGCCATAGTTTCATGTTCACACCAACCAATCAGTCCCTTCCCCCATTACAGACAAGACCCGCGGAAGAAATCAACCACTAACTGCTCGCCAAGTAGCACTGAAAACAGAAAACTGAGGCCCAGTTCAGCTTACATTTGGGCCTATTGGTCCAAAGCCCATACAGTTGGCTCCGGTTATCGGCGCTTAGCAGTGATCCTCACAGGGTCGGACGCGTTAGAGCCAATCCGGTGCGGGAAATTAAGCAATGCTTTAGAGCCGCGCATCCTGTAAGCCGCTCGATCGTAAGCTAAAGCGGCCTCTTCAGCCGTCTCGTACGTGCCAAGCCACACTCTCGCGCCATTTCTAGCCGGGTCTCGAATCTCAGCGGCGAACTTACCCCACGGCCGCTGCCTCACCCCTCTGTAGTGCCTCCCCTTTGCCACCTTTTCGCTAACTCCGTCGGAGCACTTCTTTTGTTTCTTCGGTGAAGAAGCACTTTCGTTTTCGCTTTTTGAAGCCGCAATCGGAGCCAGTCCAATCGGGTCAGGCTCCACGATGGGAGCGGACTCCATCTCATAACTCGGCTCCGCTTTAACTGTCCTCGCCGTCAAATCAAACGGAGACCACCCGAAATGAAGCGCATCACTGAGTGAATTGTAGATGATCATGTCCTCGGAGTCGTCGACTTTCAACGGCAAGGCCCCCCAGTGCTCCGTCAAGCAAGGGACGAGACTAGCACAGCCGGAGCTGCGATGAAAATCACCCGCTGAGGCTTGATTCATCCCGCGTAACTGTACGAACCAGAAATTTGAAGAAGAAGAAGCCTCCTGATGATAAGGACCAACTGAACAGAGAATATAATAAATGCACAGTCGAATTTACGGAAGCAGGATTCAAGGCTCATTTATACTAACAGAAACCATTGAATTCACTTCCTCGGGGAGCCTTTTCTTTTTTTAAAAAAAAATCATCGAAATTTCCAGCGATAAGTGGGCAAATTAAAGAGATTTTATGTCGGAGACGTCATAAGCTTGCATCAGCCGTGAGACAAGTCCACGATAAACAAGAGGACACGTGCCCCTGCAGGTGAGGTGATTTACTAATTTTGGTGTTTTCTTCTTTAATTAAAGTGAGAGCTTAAGCATTTATATTACATAATTCATGTTGCGTTTTTTTACTATAGTTTGGGATTCAGTTGCTAAATAAATTATATTTTTAGGGTATTAATTAACCCTAAAATATAGCAATAAAATATGAATTATTCTTATATTAATTTGAATACAAGGAGGTTAATTGGTGGTTTTGGTCCGATACCAGTGGCCTGAAGCCCACTTGCCGTTTCCGGGCTCCACCAATAGGAATAATTCAGTGGGAAAGTGAAAACGACAACGGATTACAATGGAACTGCTCCGTGCATAGTGGGTTTTGAAATCGGGTCCAAAATGGGTCGGTTCATGGATCATGGAAGCTGTCAGAATTGTGATAGAAAAAGAGGCCACGACAAGGACATGTTGGAACATTCATGATCAGGACAATTCGACCGGACATGATTGACTCAAAACGACAATACTATTCCCGTTTCACTATGCGGATTGTTTGTTTGCGTAATTAATGTTACATTAGTCAAAAGAGTCGCAAACTATGACTTGAACGTCGTTGGTTTGACTATGAAGAAGACCGTTCAAGAGGGTTGCCTGCTCGCAGCCTTCCGGCTTAAACAACTATTAAGATTGACAAGGGCACGTGTCACATTCTGCCAAATAATAACATTTTATTATATGATTTATTATGTAATTATATGTCATGATTTTTTTTTTTTTATGTTTCATTTGTCATGAATGACTTAATCTATTCTACATAACAAGCTAAAAATTACATATTTGTTATGCACACAGAACAATTTATTTAATTTTGAAATATCAAATAAAATAAATAAATTTAATAAAAATGTTAAATCCGTTGGGTTAGTTAATCAGTAAGTATAAATGTAAATAATTACTGGTGTATATTTAAATAACATAAACATTTATAGATCCAGACAAAACAGAGAAATCCATATTAAATTAAAAAGCAAGTTGGTTGGAAAAGAGAGCAAGTGGATCAGAGATGCATGCACGGTAAGTACCTTTATTTTTAAGCTTTGGATAAAATCTTTGAAAAGTATGACACTTTTAATTAGTTTCTATAGTCAATGTTCAATAATTCAAGACCACATGGCTTTTGAATCGGGTCTCTATAGTCAAATTAAGACATAAAAGTTAATCTTACTTTAATTAATTAATCCACTATTTCAAGTAGAAATTTCTTGGTTTATGATTTTGTCATACCAAATCTTTACAAGTTAGAAGCTAAGACTTGGAGCCACTAAGTCATTGATTTTGATAGTTTAGCGCTGTCACTATGTGCCTTGAGATTAACAACATTTATTTTCCTATAACGGGTAAAATAAAATTTTTGTATTATACCAATGAATTGGTATAAGAATATATTTTTTTTTACTACAAATGATCAACTAAAATTACAGGATAATTGTCGGTTTAGAACGCCGTGACGCATTTAATTATCTTTTTATTATAAAGTTTATTTAAATTAATGTTTTTTAACAAGCGTAATACGTATATAATACGATATTGATAAAGATAAAATAACTGAGAATGTTACCATTGATGAAAAGTTTGGGATAGAATAATATTGATAAGTTTACAAATAGTTATGGATTTTGGGCATCATTGATTCATAATTCACAACATTATCATACACCTTAACTATACAAATTTAATTAATTTTAAAAGATTATTTGTTTGTATTAATGCGAGAAGCTCCAAAATTGTTGATTATGATTATGTTAGGATTAGGGTAGCTGTTGTTCTACTATTATCATATACAAAGGGATTAACTTAGAAAAGTTTGAAACGGTTCAACCAAAGTCGGAGACCGGTTGACAAAATGTTCACAATCTTTGAAATTATCGCAGTCTGAAGGTTTTATTTAATGGCGTCGATCAAGAAAATAAAACTCAAGACATTTTACTAGTCTAAGGGCACGTGGGTTAAATACAAAATGAATATTATTCTTAAAGGGTAAGTGATACATTATTATAATGATATTTACCAATCGGTCAGTTTGATAAAACTGTAGCAATTTTGTTAGGTTATGTGAAGAAGTAGCCTGGAAATGGAGTTTGCTTGAAGGATTTAGCCGGAAAAGAAAAGGAAATTAGATGTGGACCCTACACAATAATTAAAAATATATAAAAATTAATTTAAAAATAGACGAAGGGACAAAGAGACAAAGAAAGAGAAGTCCACTTTAGTATTATATTAGAAGAGAATTAGGCCAATAAGCCAAACGATGCTTCCAGGTTGGGGCAAGGAAGCTCCATGAGAAACATCTTCATCTCCTTCCTTCTTATATCCTGAAAATTCTGCTTTATAAGCATCAATTGCCACACTCCTCTATTTCCACTCAACCATCTCCGTCCTTTCCTCCAGTTACGGTAGAAAGTTTTTGAACTTAGTTTCCAGAGAGAATGTCGAGTGCTCATCCTCTGGGTATGGCGTCTTCACAAGAAGAATCAACCCTAGAGCTCATAAGGCAACACCTCCTTACTGACTTCACTTCCATGGATAACTTCGTTTCCAGTCTGGATCACTGCACCTTTTCCATAAACCCCACCGAGACCAGCACAACCAGTTCAGAATCCTCTCAGCCTCTGTTCAATCAAACCCACATGGAATTCAGTTCCGAAGCTCAATTCCCTCTGAGCCCTAGCGGCGCGAAACCCTCTTCCACATTCAACCAACGTAAACCGTCGTTGAACATCGCGATACCCAGACCAGTACCAAGCGTCCGCGTGAACCCTGACGACGCAAAGCACTACAGGGGGGTCAGGAGACGACCATGGGGCAAGTACGCCGCCGAGATTAGGGATCCTAACAGGAAAGGCGCGCGCGTCTGGCTAGGGACTTTCGACACCGCCGTGGAAGCAGCCAAGGCTTACGATAAGGCCGCCTTTAGATTGCGTGGCAGCAAAGCGATACTCAACTTCCCTCTCGAGGCTGGGAAGGATTTGGATTCCGACGGATTTGAATTACCCGAGGATTCTCGCAGGAAGAGGAAGAGAGAAGAGGAAGGAGCGAGTGGATCGGAGAGTACCAGCAATAAGGTGGTGAAGAGAGAAGAAGCAGCCGAGGAGACAGCAGCGGGTCCTTTAACGCCGTCATGCTGGACTGGGTTTTGGGACGGCGGAGATGGGAAGGGGATGGGAATATTCAGCGTCCCGCCGTTATCTCCGTTATCTCCTTTCGGGTACTCCCAGGTTGTCGTCACCTGAGGGGGGCGTTTGCTAAATCAGAAAGGTGTAGCACGATGACGTGGCTAGTAGAATTATCCAAAGAGATTTTAAGTAATTAAAATGAAAAAAGAAACAGAGGGTGGGCCCGGGTGACGAACTAATCGGTGTAAATAGGTAGCCGGTAGCGTGCAAGGGGCAACTAGTAATACGTTGTTCCTGATTTGTTGATTGTATTTGTTCCTTTATTTATTTAGCAGATTGCCTAAGAGCAAAACCTAAAGTTTGATATCTTATATATCCTTTTAGTTGTGGTAGAAAATATAATTAAAATTTATTAATAATTTATTATATAATTTAGTTTATAAATTTTAATTTATGTATTATATATTTAGACAGAATTTAAAATTATAATAAACTTTTTTTGAAACATAATAAATTTTATTTATTACGAAAGTATCATTTATCAAATTGACATCATCACTAAGCATGAATCAGATAACATAAATTAGTAAAATTGATAAAATCATTAAAATAAAAATTCCTTCCTAATAAAACGGATATGAAAAATATGTAATGAAATGAATCTGATATTGAAAATTTTTCAAAATTTTTAAAATACAAGTAGATGGAAAATCAAAAATGTGGTAATTTTTATTTCTCTTTCCACTTCATCTCATTGAATTATTGTTAATATACAATTTAAAATTAAATATATTGAAATTTAAATATATTTAAAATAATTTTTAAATTACAATTAAGTTTAACATAATTTAAAGAATTAAATAAAATATTTTTAAAACGTATAAATAAAAAATGATGCAATAAAAAAAAAAATTTCTTTTTATCCATTTAGAATTCTTGGTTTTGTGTTCGTTATTGATAAATAAAAATATAAAAAATAAATATCATTTAAAATCTTAAGTTCTATCTTTACTTTTCAATTAAACTCTGAATTTCAATACCTATTTGAAAAATTATGATGTATTGATTTTATTTAAATTAGACATTGATTTAAAATAATTATAAAAAATAATTTTTTATTTTTAAAATAACTACAAATTATTTAAGTAGATTTTACACTTTATTTTAATTACATCTTTCAAATTTAAAATTTTTTAACTAACTAATTATTTTTTATAAATTTTTAAATTTTTTATAGCATATTTTTTTTAAAAAAATATTTTTTAATACTTAAAAAAATTTTAAATTTTTTATAATGACATCTTGAGTTAAAATTTATTGCAAAATATTTTTAATTTAAACAAGATTAAATTTAAATAAGATTAAAATATTAAATTTTGTTCAAATATGTTTTAAAAACAAAAATTCATTGAAAAAAATTAAATTTAAAATAATATTTATTCAAAAAAATAAATTAACAAACAGGAATTGGATGGGAAAATGCATCCTTTTCCACCTCATCTAGTTAATTTAATTTCATTTATCCAAGAAAGCGAGTAAATTATAATAGGAAAGTCTCACAAGTAACTAAAGTTTGGCAAAGAAAAGAAAACAGAGCTGCGAAAGAAAGAGAAGATCGGTAATTAATTACAAAGATCCGGACATGTTGACAGAAGTGGCTTCTCACACATGAGTCCATGCACGGAACCTTGAGCAACTTGGGTTGTGACGCAGAGGCCAAGACTAGTAAATGTGAGAGGGAGAAATTTCATACGCAAAGTTAATGTCTTGGTTGGAAGCCAAAATTAAGTTCACTAGATATTTTAAGAGACCTACTACCACATCATTAAGAGATAGTTAATCAAAGAGCATAATGGCCAAGCATCCATGATTTCTATGCCGACTCTTCTTCCTGATGCTGTAAGCTTATCGATGTTCAAAAGAAAGACAGTACTGCGGTACTATTGGTGGCAACTTGTTAGGGTGGGATAAAGATGAGGAAGGAGTGGGGCTAATGTTGCTTTTGTGTACGGGACACAAAGGTGTATTAAAACTTGGGGACCCCAAACTCTTGGAACAGCCTTTTGATGGCTTGCACCTAGTCATCTCTATTGCTCTTTAACTACAACGACCCTGACACAAAATGGCAGAGAAAGCTGCCTGTGGAGCCCTGAGCAGTGAGCCAGTTGCATATATCTGTCTGTCTTCAATTTTCTTTGCATTGCAAGCTTGCAGAAAACAGCTTGCTGCTGATAGATCCATGCCTTCCTCAACTTGCGAGTGCACAACAAGAGAAACCATATAGGATTCTTTCGCTTTTCCGCCATGCCACAAGTTGGAGGGCCCCCCACCGAGCATTAATGGCTGGAGTGGATAAGGGTTGATGAGCAGGCCAGCACAGGAACCTGGGTAAATACCGTGGGGAGTAAACAGATCACCTTTACAGCTGAACAGAAGAAGTAGATTCAGGTGAGTCCCACATCAAAAGGGGCAGAGAGACTTAGTTTGTTGACTTTTTTTGTCGATTGGTATGAGCCAATTCCTTTATAAGGTCCTCCTTTGGTTGCTTTTTCACATTCGGATATCTGCTTCCGTAGCATATTGTCTGCAAAAATGGCAACACCAGAGGAGTCTTTAGCTTTAGAAGTCATTCAGCAGCACTTGTTAGGAGACCTTACCTCCACAGATGCCTTTACATCAGACCTCGAGTTTGATCCTTTCTTTGTCTCCTGTCTCCAGTCTTTCTTACCCCAAAACCCGACACCCAAACAAGAGCCTGACTCTCCCATTTCTGAGGTCTTGGATTTCTGCAGCCAAGATATTCCTGTCATGGAAACGAAACCTGAAATCGTTGACTTGACTTCCTCAAAGGCTGAGTCTTCCGGGTCAAGTCAGTCGAACCCACCCGACCTGGCTGTGGAGCAGACGGTGGCCGACTCCGAGGAGAGGAGGCACTACAGAGGGGTCCGAAAAAGGCCATGGGGCAAGTTCGCTGCGGAGATCCGAGACCCGAACCGGAAGGGGAGTCGGATCTGGTTGGGAACCTTTGATCGGGACATCGACGCTGCAAAAGCGTATGACTGTGCAGCCTTCAAATTCAGGGGTCGGAGGGCCATACTAAATTTTCCATTAGAGGCCGGGAAATGCATCCCGCCGGCGAACACCGGCCGGAAAAGGAGAAGACAGAATAAAATTGATCTGCTGGGACTGGAGAATGACTCGTTACCAGAAGAAAGCTGGAAAGAGGAAGAGGAGAATCTTTCCCTTGTAGCTCAACTGTCACAGTCAGCTCCGGTGTTGACTTGTTGACATCTGAGTGGAAAAACTACTGCAATGATTTAGGGAAATGAAGAAAAGTAAGGGTGCTAATTAAGGCTAAGCCTTGCAGAGCCAATAGTGAGGACTGCCACCAGTAATGTAAATATGCTGTAGTTAGAACTCAGAAGTGGATTTGCATTACGGATTTTGTGGCATCCTAAAGTACTGCCACCAGCAAATGCTGCAATATTATTTCAAGAATTTTCTGAAACTGCAATTTTTTTTAAGCCCCAAAGTCTCTGTACCAGCATTTAGTTAGGTGACTGTCTGTCCATTTGGACAATTAATTGTGCTTGAGGTACAATCTCTCAATGAGAAAGGTTACAGAGTAAAGATCCCATAGCACATAGACATGTACATATATATAAATATATAACTCTTCTCCAATCCTATTTATAGGGATTTAAATTTTCTTACTTGAGAGAGAGAGAGAGAGAGGTTGAATTTGTGAAAAGAACTTTGGTGTTCAATCTCCACTAAATACAGCGTTGGAAAATGGTGAAAAACTGTTCAGGAATGTTGACTTTTTATTAAAAAATACATTTATAATTCGTTATATTAAAATAAAAAATACATATCACTTATCATAACCTATTAAAGAAAAAAACCAACGCAATTCAAATTAACAAAAGTTTTGATCTGTCTTTACAATTGGAGTAGGCCCTTTTCATGAAAATATAAAGTACATAATAACTGGATAAGGTTAGTCAGTACCGTGGCTTTTCTTAGCCGATGAAAGGGGTTAACTCAAATTGAATAAGCGGTCCGAGGAAAAGACAAAAAGGACCTAAGGATCATAATCAACACAAGCTGGAGAGTGGAGTGTTGACAAAACAACTGAAATAGGAAGCTGACAACCCAGTCAACCAACTACATCAGGTCAAGTGAAATAAAACCAGAGGCTCCGGTCCTTGGTTTATGCAGGAGCAAGGATGGTTGGCTGCGTTTTGCGGAGCTATCAGACGGGACCCCCATGAAGGAATTGTACGGAGAGCCAAGGTGACAGAGAGTTGATGAACAAGTTGCAGGGGGGGGACCCTTTTTGAAACTACTTGCAAGAGCTTGTCTCCTCCTTTTGGTACCTAGACCATATACAATGTCTCCCAGTACACGACTAGTAGATGCATGGTGTGCAAGTTGTAAATGATGGACATTGAAAGCTAACTTGCAACTTGGTCTTCAAACAGAAAGATGAAAGATATAATTAGTCGTATAGTACTGTCGTCATCTGATAATGTCACATGCTACAGGTCAACTCGTGAAAGTAGTCCTCGGATTCAGAGCTGGCCGGTGGGCAAGCAGATTATTAATACACAGGCTCACCGTTGTTCGTGATAAACAATCTCTTGTCGTTCAAGTTTTGCCTATCCATAGAAAATGTGTTGCCACTTGATCTCAATGTATTTGATCGGGGTTTTGCAGCCCCCAAAGATCTGCATAGAAAGATGCTCTCCTTCATTAAGTATGCATTGTATAAATCTTCTTCTACGCCTACAAACAAACAAAAAGGAGCTGCCTAAGAAGCTCAACAGCCATAATGGATTCCAACAGAAGAACACAAATGAGTAAGGATAAATCATTTAAGGATGAAAAATACAAACAGTAACAGGGCCTTGATTAAAATAATGGTATTCATGTCACAAAGTCTATGAATAACTAGTAAAAAAAAAAAAAAAAATTGAAGCAGATAAACCAATCAGTAACTAATTTCTCTAGCCGGTAATGCTTATCCACCCAGATCAGATCACATTAAAATGGTCATCTTTGCTCCACTAATACATTTTATCTGGGTATGTATTTTTGTTTGCAACTGCCTACGTAGTTGTTAAGTTCTTTAGTTTGCCCACAGATTCCAATCCAAGGGGTGAAACAAGTACACAATGATCTTCATAAAGAGCCAAATTCGAAATTCACAAGAAATTCTCAAGGGTCTTGGTGGTTTACTTGCATGGACAAAATAGACATGCTTGTAATTGCCCATGAAGTTCAATCAGTTGGCTGATGCATTTAAATGAGAACATCTAAGTCCTGAAAGGCTGTGTTCACCAATGTACAAGGTATCTTCAGGCACATCTCTGCATATTGACTCAGATGGCTAGTTAGTTTTGCTGGATAAGCTTTGCTTCTTGTGTTTTCTTCCATTCATCTTTTCCTTTCTTCTCTTTGGGGAGAGGCATGGATGAGAGAGATCATAGGTTCAATGTAAACAGAGACAACATATTTACTTATAGCATAATAACAACATTGATATCCTTTGACAATCAGAAACTTGTTTGATGAATTGCCATGACCACAAATTCTTAAGATAGATGAATGAAGATTCTACTCAATGAATTGATATTTTATGATTAAATCTGACGTTCTATATCTACCAATAAGAAATTCTGTCAGGTCTATTGGCTCTTCAGAATTGCAAAACTGTAGAGCTTTGAGCATGATCGCAAGAAACAAAGTTTGTGCGGCATGGACATTTTGGATGTAATCCTCATAAAATCTAAATAGGATATCTTCAAGTTACTGATCATATCAGCTCTCTGCCAACTCTTTCTTGCACCCCTTCATCACAGTTTAACACAGTACAGAAGAAACAAGTTGCCGTGCTCTACTGACCCTTTTGGATATAGCTTTTATAAATTCTGAATAGGAGATATCTTCATGTTATTGATCATACCAATGTGCTCTCCATCAACTCTTTCTTGCAGTCCATCACAGTTCAAAAAACTAGGTTGATTTGTTGATGCAAGCAGTCTGGCCCACATCCTATCTGTCAGCTTAACAGTGTTCGTTGTCTCAGTCACACGCTGCATAACCACACCATGCCATTCAGAAATAAACTCAAACTGAAATCTTTCAAACCAGATCAAGAGAATAATACATGTGCTGAAGAGTTGAGTAACAGAGCACAATGCACAAATCTCCTTTGTATTTTAGGGTTTTGCTTAGGGAAGAAAAATTTCCATGACATGAAGTGCAAAATGCAAAATAACCAACCTGATAAGTTTCCCTAATCTGACACAAGAAAACATGTAAATAGCTCAAATTTCAAACAGCAGCAATTGACTGACAAGATACATGAATGATGCTATTTTCCACTCTGCATCAGCTACATATTAAAGGGCACCTTCATGAGCTTGACGGTTGTCCAATTGTATCCCAAACAGGAGTTTATGGAGAAAAATGCAATGTTCTGGTTGTTCCTAGCACATCTTGTATTCCATCCCCAGTGAACAAAGGGCCAACGGGGAAAAAGAAAAAAAGTAAAAAGACATATCTTAAACTTGGAAAGTATATACCTATCCAAAACTGATGAGTTCAATCTGCTGGTAAGCAAGCGATGATTTGTCGTTTAAGTTCAGGATTCAAATCCCCTCTGAGCCACCAGAGGTTTTCCTGATCGTTAACTTCAGGACCTTGAAGAGAACGAGTCATTTCCTACCTGGATACCTAAGTTATAATATATATATATATCCATGTTCAATAGAGGCAACAAAACATGGCTTATCTGTCTTATATCGCTTCTTAAATCTTTACTCCACCCCAACAATGAAATAACTTCAGAAGAAAACAATCAGTCCAAGTGGTTGAATTGACTTTCCAATTGCTTATAGATATTTTAGTTTCACATTGAGGTGTAAATAAGAGTGATTTATCCAGCTTAACGATTTTTAACTTTTAAAAAGTATCATGTCATCAGAAACCGAAGCTTTCATCATTACCTCTAAAAAAGAGCTGAATCAATAACAAAGTTTACATCCAGAGAAGGTCCTAATACTCAGAGATAGGATGAGCAAAGAAAAAGCTTACAGAGATCGGAATATAAGCTTGTTTACTGTTTACACGTCCAACTGTGAACCCTGTGTACCCAGCCATTGCCCCATGAACAGCACTTTGAGCAAGAAGCGTGCAGTAGACGTTGTCTGATGCATTACTTGGAATAGCTCGTATCATATATGTTGGGTCTGTAAAGAAAAAATGTATGGGACGTACATACAGAAATTTCAGAACAGTATCTCTTCTACAGAGAACATAAGTCCAGAATAGGTCCAATCTTGATTGCTTGACTAATGTATACAAACATTTATGTAATTCAGGTTTCTCTTTCCTCTAATACCAAAAAATTTATTGAAATAACCAAGTTATCATATTCCTTTTGGAATCTTCATAAAACACTATTAACAGGGCTCGTTAAAAACAGATAGACCTTCTAGTCAAACACTACATTTAAGTAGCTACATCAGTGACTTCCCATAATAAAATGGATAACCAGTAATACAGGAGCAACAGCATGAACTGAACCTTAAACTAGACTCTGATGAGTTTACTCCTAATAATATCTTACTATTCAAATGATAATGTACACTGACTTTTCCTGAATTGTCTATGATACATAATTGTCAATTGGGTAAACATATCTTTCTGACCTTCCTTAATCCTCACCAGATTGATACAGAGAATGTTTCAACTGCAATGAAAAACAGGCAAAAGAATCAGGAAGGTACCTATATATTTCATACTTATTGCCATCTTGTGAACCTCTGCAAAATGATCCTATGACATGAAGCATGTAAACTATTACTACTAAATACTAACACAACAAACAACTAAGAAAGCAAATTGTAACACATTCATAGAAGTGATTAATATCTCGAGTCAAACACTGTATTAAGAAGTTTCTCTCCAAGGTACTTAGTCTAAGAAAAGTTCCATTATATGTGTAACGGAAACAAGCATGCATAAAAGATCTCGTTGGAGGGATATGTTCTTATTGAAACTGAGATCACCACCTGAACAGAAATATGGTGTGTCCTACCTTAATCTTTTGAGATAACCAATGACCAACATCAAGGAGTAGCCTGTTCCCTGATGCATCTTTCTCCTGAACTGCATGCATACTTTGGGCCACATATTCCTGCCCTGCTCCTTCAGCTACCACAATAACCAAGTGCCCATTCTCTTTAAGCCGCTGTTCAATAAATTCAAAAAGCCCATCATGGCCTTCTAGATAGAATGGAGACTCAGGAATCAAGCAACAATCCTGTCACATTTGAAAGACTATTAAAAGAACTTGGAGTCATAATTATGAGAAACCGGAAATGCAACTCGCACAATCAAAACATTCTGAATGAATGTGGCATAATACCAAAAAGAAAAAGAAGGAATATGATCACAAGGCAAATAAAAGCAGAGCCGCAATCACTATAACAAAGTTAATAAGACCTTCTTAATCAGTTTACGTAGTAATAAAGAAGGAAAATACCAACTTATGGAATGCAAAACTACAGCAAGTCAAACATTTGTTATTATTTCTAATAAATGCAAGCTAGTAACTAAAAGGACTTTATCTAAAGACCAACTAAATAAGAAAATTTCTAAAATACTCCAAATATGTCAAATCAAATAATTAGCAAAAGGTTGTTTCAGGCAGAAATGCTTGAAAATCTTAAAAGTTTTGAAACAACTATCTACCTCTTGAAAAACCCTATACAATGCTAAACAATTCAGACAGTGTGAATTTCAATTCCACCTCTCAATTGAAAAGTTCTCATGCAAACTTTCCGTTTAGATGCTTTCTTGCGCCACATGGAGACATGTTCTGCTAGCATTCTGAAAATTCTCAAACAGTAATGAGAACTTCACATGAAAGACACAACAACAAACAGAAAGGTCACCCAAACATAAAGAGGAGACACTAAACAGACATTTCATTATACAAGTCATATATAGAGATCCAAATGCTTGGTTATGAGTTAGTGTCACCAAGTTCACCAGTTATATCTGCCCCAAGAGCTCCATATTTACTCTTAATAAAATCGAACACTTCTGTTAAACCAGAATTTGTTCTAGACATCTTTAAGATAATAACTAGGTGCACCATAACATGAGAAAGGGTCTTACCACATCTCGACTTGCCAAAGTTGCATACATAGCGATAAAACCTGGAAGAATCAATACAAAAGCATACCAACATGATAAAGTAATATATACACAGAATTTGGTATAAATGCTAGGACTAAATAAGTGGTCAACATCCATCACATAAATGGCAAAAAACATTTACCACTGTATCTGCCCATAAGTTTGACAATTCCAACTCCATTTTCGACACTTTCAACCTCCACATGAGCAGCATTTATGGCTCTCTGAGCTTCTTCAACAGCAGTATCAAAGCCAAAAGATTTGTCTATCACCTAAACGCACAGGTAGACAGAAAGTTTGGCAGTTTAATGGAGTTGTGCTCTTTGATTTGAGCATAAAAGCATCAGTGCACAAAGCAAGTATAAGTCAGCAAAAGGATATCTCTAAAGTCATCGTAGATAAAGCTTACAGCAATGTCATTATCAATTGTCTTGGGAATGCCAGCAACTGCCACCTGAAGACCACGTTTCTCAATTTCCTTCACAAAAAGCATCAATTAGAACCCCCTCCAAAAAAACAAGAAAAAAGAAATATACATGCGTCAACATTGCAACATGCCAAAGGATTGGCTGATACTAAAGTTGACTGAAGAAACTGATTTCACATTGGAGGATTAGTCACCTTATAAATCAGAGCTGCTCCCTTTTGTGTACCATCACCTCCAATAATGTACACCTGAAATCCATAAAGAGATTAATTCTCCTTTTCTTTTCTTTTCAAGTTAGATATCTTTTTAGTAACCGTCTACAACCACCCATTGATGTCAAAGAAATAACACAAGTACATACCTGATTTATTCCCCTATCCTGAATGTTATCAACTATCTTGTTGGTATCATGCCCTCCTCGTGAAGTGCGAAGAAATGTGCCACCGCGTTTATGGATATCATCCACAACTTTAGGGGTCAATGCCATGGTATTCCTTGAGTAGAAGCCTTTGTACCCTCCCTAGAAAATAAAATATTAAAGAGCCCTGAGGTAATGTAGGACAAAGAGGAGAATAAGAAAGAAGAACAAAAGGGAAGAAAAAAAGTAGAGCCTCGACCCTTAAACAATAAAAATCTCAAATCTCAAAATATTGAAATTTCTCAAATTATAATATAGCAAGTCTTTAGATGGTAAGTATTTATAGCCACCAAATATTCATAGAAATAGAAAATCTAAAATTTTGATAAGAACCGAATTAATAGAAATATGAAATCTAAAGTTCTCACATATAATAGAAATAGGAAATCAAAGTCCTAATAAGAATTTAAAAGGAAAAATAGGAAAAAAATAAATACATCTTGTTTCCTAATTTTGGGCTCTACGTCTAAAATAGGTCTTCCTAAAAATCTTTGATCGATGCTTCCTCATTTTTCACTCAACTCTAACGGGTCAGATTGAAGATACTACTCTAAGAATTCAGAGGTCCAAGACACAAAAATCATCAATAGGAATCCAAGTAGCAACAGACACACCATTTAACAAGATAACAATGAGTACTTTGATGATGCGCAAAGTATATTAATATCCTGCTTGATCTGGTAGCACTTGTAACATAGGTGTTGCTCAACGGCAACGAGAAAACTAGGCAATGAATATGAAAAGCAATCACAATTGATTAGGTTTGAGCTGATGCCCAGGATTAACGCGTGGAAGAATGTTTTTTTTTTTTTTTAAACTTTTCTTCTTCCTTTTCTATTCTTTTGGTGTGTGTCGACAAGATGGGATTCATCGAAATTGGATTGGTACCAATTCATGTGGGACAAGGAAGAGAATAAGAAACAATTAAGGATTTTGAGAAAATCAAGGTTTTAGGAAAAACAAAAAATCAAAACAAGGTCTCAGGCCTTAAATAGCAAAGATCAAGAATCTCAAAATATTGAAAATTCTCAAATTATAAAATAGCAAGTCTATCCCAAACATTAGGATGGTTAGTACTTATAGGCATCAAATATTCACAAAAATAAGAAATCTAAAATCCTGAGAACCAAATTAATACAAATAGAAAATCTGAAGTTATCATAAGAACTATAATAGAAATGGGAAATTAAAGTCCTAAGAGGAATTTAGAAGATTAAATAGAAAAAGAAAAAATACATTTTTGTTTCCTAATTTCATGTTTTTTGCCAAGAATAGGTCTTCTTACATCTTTGATCGATGCTCTATCACAAGGTGATGCAACAAATATTGTGTTAATACAACACATGGTGTAAAAAGTTAGAAAAGGATACCACAAAACAATATTTTACCAGTAGTTTTTCCTATTCTGGAATTACTCACCGTCTTTTCTTTACGATCCTAACTACTTCCCAGCCAAACGAAATGATAACTAAGTAACACCTCTTTCATGAATGTTGTTGGATAAACTGTCAAAGTTATTAGGATAGAGAACCCAGAAAGGATAGCATACTAAATCAAATGCTTGTCACAACTCAGAATACATGAGCAAGTTCATTAAATTGTCCAATCAGTTGCAGACAAGCTAGCCACATTGCCTTGGCAGGCTTATGAATATGACTTACATAACATCTCATACACACTATGAGACTCGCTCTTAACTTCTTTTTTTTTTTTTTTGGGTTTTCTAACAAGAAATCACTCTTAACTTCTAAAAAGCACTATGAAGACGTCTCCATAAACAAGCTCAGCAAATCAACAAACCCAACCATTAACACAAAAAAACTACTAATTAGAAAAGACTAGTAGAATATTAATGAGATAATTCTAATATAAAGTGTTTGCTTCCATTAATTTTTTACTCAGTAAAAGATATAAATGAAACTGTAATTGAAATATAAAAATAATGCTTAACTTTTCAAACTCAGAAAAGGACTCAACAATACCATGGAAAGTATCAAATTTTAAGCAGTTTAAGGGTATCAAAATCTAAAGAAAAATAGGACACTCCATTGCTCAGCAAGAATAGATTCATTCCATGATGCAAAGAAACAAAACTCAAGTAATGCAAAAAGAATCTAATGCCTTGATGCCACAATGCCTTACAAAATAAATACTAAATACTTCAACTTAACGCAAAAATGCTAAAAAGAGAAAATTCACCTGCTAGTTCAATACTCAGAAATAAGAATATTAAAGTATGAAATCTATGGGTCCTAAATGTCTATATAAAGATACTGTTCCACATAGACAAGTTTTCCTTTCTTTTTGGCATGCTTTATAACAGCAAAATTCATACAAAAATTCTCTTGATGAAGTAAACAATATGGAACACACCTCAATGCCAAGTATGTCATCAACATTATACATGTAGTTCAAGCCGCATACTATCTCCCGAATGACTGTGTTTATTCCTGGGCATAACCCGCCACAAGTTACTATACAAGCTCGCACTTCATCAGACTTGAAATACACCTACCCCAGAGAAACATTAGATTAACTTTTGATGATCAAATTCCACAAAGCACATAGCAGTGGCCAAACGGTATAATATACCTTCTCTCGAGGCCCTGCACGCCGGAAATGTACTCCTCTGGGACTAGCTTTCTGGACAACAATCTGAAGGAGATGAAATGTGATAAATGAGATACACAGCAGGTTCTGCAACCGCAGACTAGATGAGATAAATGTAGCATATAAAATTTTGGGTAATAAATTCTCAACTTACTTGTTGGGTAACCACATCCTCTGGGCTGACAAAAGTTTGCCTAACAAAAAGAAAGAATAATTTATAGGAAGAGCACAATAACATCCGAAAAAACTTCAGAGGTTAACTACAATATTGAATTGTAACACCACAGGCTTGGAGATCGCTTACTTGACAACAGCATATGCTTGGCTCTTTTGTAATGGATTTGGGTAAGACTGAAAGTAAAGAAGAAACATAAGAAATCTAAATGACCTATACATGGAGTAACCAAACATATATAAAACGTCTACATGTATGGTTGATAAGAAAAAAGATATGAAGACCTAGAATCAAAAATCAACTCAACGAAGCCCCAGCGTCAACTAAATACTGCATGACCAACGCATCCTTTTCTTATCGTCATTACTTGTTTAGAGTCAGATTCTCAGTAACTTCCATACATGTCCCCTTTATAGTCTTCACTCTCTGAAATTAGAAGCTAGGTTCAACTGGCTAATAAACAAACCTGAAATCAGCTTGTTCATGAACTCAACCTAGGTTCATTACATCACCTCACTGAGCTGAAACCAGACTCAAATTTGTTTAAAGAACCTGGCTGAGCTTGAATAAGACGTCCAGAACTTGGCCAAATTTTGACTTGATTGTAATTGCACCTAGCAGGAACAGAGTAAAAGTTGGCTTGATCGGGCTCTTTCACACCTTGCAGCCTATCCATGCATACTATAAGTAATGTTTTCAACTCCTAGGCTTTTCATTTTCTACGCTCTCAGGTCCAAGCATCCAATATTTGGCCAACACACTTGCAGCACTTATAATAGATCGAGCGATTCTATGTTAACGAGCGCACCGCTAGCTGTTACTCAGTTCTAACTTTAAACATCATTTGTGCAGTTCTTAATCGTGATCTTAAACAACACGCTACTGATCGATCTCTCATAATCAAACTAATAGAAATGAAAGGAAAAGAAAAGAGATAATCCACAAGAAAGCGAAAATTAAAGGAAAAGCAAAGCATGAATTACCGGTAAATTGGGAAGAAAATTAGTTAAGTGAGGAACGTCTTCCAGGACAAAACCATCATCGTTTGGCCGAGGCAAACACTGAGCTGTGATTAGCTGATTTTGGCGCGAAACCAATGATCTCTTAGGATAGTGTATGGATTTAAAAATAGAATGGAGGTTGGGACATACAGTCAGGTTACGGAAATTGAAAGAAACAGAAGAAAGTGAAGGCGAGGATCTAGAAAGAGGAGCGGGAATGGAGAGTTCCATTGAAGAGGTCATATCTGAGGTCTTTTGCAAGGAAAGTCTACCGCATGAAATGTGAATCATTTGTGATGGGATTCCTAAGTACACACAGAGAAAATGTGGGGAAGCAAGGAAAATATCCAAACCAGGAAGATTTTAAATTATGGATATATGGGCTGGACGGTACTGATCTTAGGATTACCTTGGAAGGTCAAACTTGTACTTTGAACTCTGTTATTATCATTATTCTGAATTTCTTCATTTGGCTTTAGTTCTTTTTCCTTTTCTCTCCACATCCAAAGGCCAGATGCTCTATAACGGATCAAGCTGTTTTCATAACCAAAAATAGGTAACCAGTCCTGGTACCATCTTCATTGGGAAGCAATGCCCCCAATCAAAGATCAAAAAAACAGTAGAACTTACAAGATTGAGCCCGGAATCTGCCATTAAATTTGTTAGCCTTTTTTTTTTTTTTTGACTAATATTATATCCAAGTTCAGGTCTCTCCCACGGTTCTGCTTTTAACAGTTTCAGTCTTATGGAGGCAACATATCTTCAATTGCAAGCTGATGTAAATCCAACCCAACTTATTATCCTTACTTCTTCCTATTTGCCTTTCGGAACTCAAACTTAAACTGCAAATGATCATTCTAGCAAATAATGTAAACAAGAAACAATGACATTGGCGTATTCAAAGATTGCATTGATTGATAACGGTCCAAATGTATATAATATACAAAGTAACAAACAAATTTCTTTTCGTTGCTGACTAAATCACAGTTCCCGTGGATTCATCTTTTATGAGGATTGATCCAGAATTAATAATATCCAACCTGCAACAGGAATTCAGGCAAAAGTCACTAGTGCATAGGGAGGGGCATAGGATTTTCAGGGTGTTATAGCATATTCAGCAGCAGGCTTACCTGACAGACTTCACATCTTAGCTGCAATGTCTTCTATTAGCAATTATTGAGCTCTCAAGTAAGAAAATGATCAATCATATGTTGTATGACATCTGCACCTTCTATATGCATGATATGATCTTTGACCTGCAAAAATTTCCAAAGTAGGGTCTTGCTACTTCAAAACACACTAAAAAAAAAACCAAAAAACAAAACAAAACATTTTCCTTTTCAAGTACTTTATGAAATTAGATTAATAATTAATTGTGATGCCTCAAAGGTAAACATTCAAAAATTCGAGAGATAGAGACCTGTATGACACTATGAGCGGCAAACCTCTGTCTGCTGCTGTGGAAGCTAACATCTACTTTTTCCCATGAAACACGAGAGAGGCCTTTCACCAGCTCCTCTGCACAACCGGATTCAATGTTAACCATACAGTAACATTAAATGATCAAATCAAAGCAAAAAAATCACAATAGGGAAAGAAAAGGGAGGACAACAAACAACAGAAAAGGCAGAAAATTGATTACACTGAAGTAGCAATCCGGTTTTGCAGTTATTCAGGTTGAACTCATCAAGAACAGAATTCGAAAGTCTAAGCCAGAATAACTATTCTAGTAAAGTAGCTCACTAATGGTGAACGAGATGAATACAAGACTACACAAAACAGAAGCAACTAACATAAACAAAATCAAACCAACCAAAATCAAATTTCCTTGTCAATCAGAAATTTTGTTTCAAACCTTCTATCTTGTCAGAGGCATCATCTTCTCTTGAAATTGTCTCGCACTGCTCAGCATCACAGCCTTTGCAGCGTTCTTCATAAACAATATGTGGATATTTTTCATTCAGTGAATCCTCCCACTGAGAAAGAAAGATGATTTGGTTGTGAAAATAGGTCAGATGGTCAGAATGTGAATTAATTTGGAAAGACTTCAAGCCAATTATAATACCTTTGGCAATTCACTATTCCGTCTAATCGATGATGTCCTCCACCCGACAATATCTGATTAGTGATTCATAATGGAAAACAAATGACTAAAAATT
The DNA here is from genome assembly GCA_021397835.1 of Moringa oleifera. Classification (NCBI taxonomy): domain Eukaryota; kingdom Viridiplantae; phylum Streptophyta; class Magnoliopsida; order Brassicales; family Moringaceae; genus Moringa; species Moringa oleifera. Next base: position 2,615,731 of record JAJFZO010000658.1, on the reverse strand, counting down.
TGACCTAGATATTGTTAACTTCACATCAATAAGAGCTATACTAGTCATAAAAACAGGATACGATCATAGCCCACATTTGAATACACCACACAACGTTTGAAGATACGCAATGCAGACCTGCAAAGAGAAGTTGGTTATTATTCAATCATCTACATATCCAGATCTCCTAAACAAGACATCTCATGTAACCTTGTTAAAGGAATCTATGCAACAGGGTGCCAGTGCCATACATGAATTGACAATCACCATTATCTTCTACCATGCGTCTAAGCAATGGAGGCTTTCCCTCATCTTCATCCGTGAGAAAAAGGTGCCGACCGGTTCTCCTAAATATCCAATGAATAAGACAACTTGCAGCTTTCTCAAATGCAGTTACACCGAAGAGAAATGGTACCTATCATCAGGAAAGAACAAAACAAAGGAAAAAAGTTATGCCAATGTTTATAACAACCATAATTATAACAGCTTAAGCTGATAAAGTGATAGCCTATTCCTCTTTCAGGTTTTATGTTCAGATGAACATTTATATAGGCTAATTTGAGTTTTCACCTTCGAAAGACTTATCAATCCAAATATTTCCTGTACCAACAGAGGTGATTAATCTTGCACTACCTGAGCATTTGCTTGGACAAGGTGAATTCAGCCAGCAAAAGTGATATTACAAATTCCTAAGGTCGAATCAACTCAAGGTTTATTAACCTTCTAAGTACAACAAGAAATTCACTAAGATGAGACATCTAACATACATGTACAACATAAATGTACCTGTTTGTTACCCCTAGAACCAAGATGAGGTGTGGCAACAGTTATGAAGTTCATAGCCTCCAAACCACATATTGTACCCTTTGAATCATCTTCACGCTTATTAGTTAATGGTTCCTCCACTTTTTCTCCCCTGCATGGTCTGTACAGTCTCCCAATTGCATATCTTGCCACAAGTCCTCCCACAGAATGGGCAATAAATGATATCTTTTGGAGATTCGGTCTTCTCTGAATCACTTCAAGGACCTGAAATTGAAGAGTTTAATGAGTTAAACAGCTCAGCAATATATTTTATATGAAGTGCAAAAAGTTGGTTAATTTGAACACATCAAGCAGGCTCACTGATCTAATGCAGATCTATGATAACAACAAAGATACCAACCTCTTCTGCCAGCCGCTCACCCATTACATCCACACCATCCAGAGTGAGCCTAGACATATTTCGTTCACTACCTGCAAAACAAGTCAACCAACTCCACTGAACATTGAGCAAACCTCTTCCAGCTATCACACTTAACTATCAGCTTGGCTCAACTTCCACTTTGACCCACTCAGAAGAAAAAATTGAAATGAATTAAGTTACACACACAGGCATGAATAAACCTAAATCAGTAACCCTAAACATTCAGCAGCTCGATGTGAATTATTGTCATAGCAACCACAGTAAAAGAATAGAAGTGGTGATTGACCATATGCAACAACAGTCAAATCACTGAGGCCCAACGAGAAAAACCCATGACAATGGCCATAAACATATAAACAAAAATTCTGGGGACACATGAGTGCATGGATAGTATTATGACCCTAAAACCTGTGGGATGTAAAATACTAGATTAAACCATTGTTAGATGCACCTTGAAAAAGCACCACATGTATTAAAATGACAGAAGCAATTTGTTTTTCTTTATTTTCCCCATATAAGAAAACAATTACATAAAGAACTAAAACCCTCTTACAGTGAACAAAAACTTTATCCGGCAGCATTCTAACGAACTGCTCAGCTCCAAACTTCCAATCAGTGGCACTGCACAAGCCAATTAAAGGGATATAAAGATCCAGATTCCTCTTGCCAATTCAGAAAGGAAGGAGAAAAGAAATTAATTGATCCCGAAAATCGGTCCAAAAGATCATAATCAAAGCAAAATGGGTACATGTGCACCAAGCGACTCAAATCAAGTCTTCATACCCAATTCACCCAGGACTAGAAGCACAAGAGGACGAAACTTTCACATGAATGATCTAGTTTCAGTCTCTTTTGAAAATAGAAAAGCCAAAAAGAACAAGCAAATCCCACTAATTACAAATGCATCAAATATACAAACAGAAACAACAAAATTAACAATTACATTGGAAAAACAACATAGTTCCGCCCCGCAACCATAACAATCAGATAAATTTAAATTAAAGACCTTGATTGCAGATTTTATTCATCCGGAAAAAGAAGCCTTACCTCCCAAGAATACCATGGACCATGACAACGAGATGATCAGCGGCAAAGGAGTCAGATTCCTTACAACTCCAAACATCGCGACTCCCGTTAACTGATTCTGAAGAGCATATTCCGTTTTCCATATTAATTCACCCTTGCAGGATCACCTAAAAACATTCGATATAGAAAGATAAGCGAAAACCGAAACGAGGATCTTTTCAGCTGGTGAAAATTTGAGAGGCAGAGTTCGCAAAAGTTAGGGAAAATGTGGTAAGTGTGAGAGTTCGTTGAGACTAGGAAAGGAGAGAAAGAGAGAGACCTGAGAGCGAAGGAAGCTATGAAACGAAACGAAGTAACGACGCTTACACGAATGGAGATGTTGATTTCCCGTAAAGGCCGTGAAATTAAAGTTTGATGGACTATTTCCTGTGGTTGGTACAGTTACCATTGAAGTGCGTCCACATTGCCTAAGAGCACCTATTCTTATTTCATTCAGTTTGTTTACAAGTCAAACCCAAAATCAGACCACCGCGCTAAAGTGGAAGACAAAAATCTTTGGACAAAATTGTTTCTTTGATTACAAAACTACCGAGGTGGAGGAGTGAACAATTTTAATTTGTCCTCCCACATTAGAAAAACAATGTGGAAACTAAATATTGAATAAATTGATTTATCTGAATCATGATCAACTTGATTATTAATTTTTTTTATTTTATTTGAAAAAACCTTTTCCTATTAACAGGAAGACATGACTAAAGGCTTTTCTTATCCTTAGATAACTCACCACTAACTAATAAGGATTATATCTATTACGGATATGCTTTGAAACCGTTCGAAAACGTGCTTTCTTTTAGATTTAATCCTTGAGCAAGGTCTAAGTTTTACCGGTAACCGAATACGAAACGATACCCCGCGTAAGCTAGTTACGTCACCCACGCGCGTTTGGTTTGACGGTTAAGATTACTTTTACTACAATGCTAAAATAAATATAAAACAAAAGAAAAAAAAGAAGGTTGAGTACGTTTATGCCGGTTGTAGAGAAATAGACACTCACCAACTGATACGTGTGATTAGTGGTCATTTAGAAAACTTTGCACAGGCTCCCGTCTGGGAATAGTAGGATTCGATCCTGTACGCGCCTCTCGCTTGTGTTCCGTGGGCGGTGCACTTGTGAACTTTCTTCTGAAAAAATAATTTTTAATTGATTATCATATTTTTATATATTTTTAAAGAATAAGTTAAGAATAATTTTAGAAGTATATAAATGCAATATTAGTTTAAATGGACATAATAGACAACAATACGCAAACAAGTATTTAATTCGTCCACTTCATGTGACCCTAAGCTTCAGTGGTCCCCGCCCCAATTAGCCCCTTATTCTGTTATACATTAATATTCTTTGGTCAGTTTCACTTGATCTCTTTAAGAAAAAAGAAAAGAAAGAAATACAACTTCACTGTAAAAACATCTAAAAACAATATTGTCATATGAAATTAATAAAATAATATCATAATTTTGGTTCCAAAGAAAAAGAACATGGGTTAAAAGGAATTTGAGAAAAAGAATTTTCCGGTTAACTGATCATCTAAAACATTAAAAAAATGAGACAATGGAGAGTTTATGAAGTTTTAGATAAGATCAACCAGATATCTTGCTTTGACAGACAAAAGAACAAGAAGAAAAGGCTGCAGGGCAAGCTCAGAGTTCCCTGAGACATCTGGGATAAGGCAGTGTTTGCCAACTGAATGTAGGCCCAAATTCACATTGCATAATTCAATGCTTATAAATGTGATTCTGCAACTTCCAATCTATAAGCCAGCAACTAGGAAAAGGACAACCAGATAAATTTTCATTTGTCTATGTTGTTATCCGGATCTGCCAATTATTAGGGATCCAGCAAATTGGAGGGGCTCCAACATCTAAGCAAGCTTGCTAGGAAGAGAGAAACCTAAGGCAGATACCTGAGATTGCAGCTTTCTCACTTTTTCTTCTTCTTCTCAGCCAAACAAGTTTTTCCGTTGTTTCTCTGTCATTTTCATGGTCATGTTACTGCTTATTTTTGGCCAGCCAGGGTTGCATGCCATTCCACGGTCCATGGGCGCTCTGGGCAGTCGTCCTTCAAGGCCTAGCAGCCTTCTAGTCCATTGTTTACATTGACAGCTTCAAGATTGGCTTTAGCTGAGCTCATAAATGTGCCTTTCTGACTCATCCTTTGAGTCATATCTCAATCAAAAGATTCAAAACAAGTTCCAATCTTTTGAACACATCATACCCAGAAGTAAACAGTCTTCCAGTAAGGGAGAAAAACCAAGATAACATACCCAGAAGTAAACAGTCTTTCACTACAAGAAAAAAAGCAGAACTCAGTAGTCAATAACTAACAGTCCTTCATTATGAGGAAAAAGTAACTAGAGAACCAATCAAGCTCCTAAATAGCAGTCGAAGAAACATACAGAAGGGAATGATATACCAAAAAACAGAGCAAATTTTCAATTTCAATATGAACATAGAAGGTCCACTAAACAAGTATGAAATTTCCAAAAAAATACAGACCACAGAAGAACAAATTTATTTTGTCTTCATGTTCAATTGGTAGCATACTGATTGTCTGGACCCCTTTGGTTATCTTTCGAATTCTTATTACTGAATCTATCTTTTTGACAACTTTCAATTCCAAAAATCAGATATTGTGCTATTTCCTGACTAACAAAGCCCTGAAAACTTTCACATGCCAATAAGAGTGAAAATTCATGAAACAGTGGCATAAATCATAATATCTAATGAATCCTATAGAGTGAAAAAAGGTCAAACAGGAGGGTTTACTGGTGAAGTATATTTCCTAACGGGTGCTTGACCCTATTAATTTGTTTTTCCAAGGTGTGTCAACACTTGAAAGTATAGACAGGAGTTGATTAAAGCTACAATTACAGGTTGAAGTACAAAATAGTGATAATAACATGTTGCCCCCCATTGTCTGAATAACAAGCGTGAACAATGGCCACGATGAAGATGTAATTTTACAACAAGAAATCTGTAATATACATCCCAACTACAACAACTGAAGCTTCCCCTCCCATGGACAGAGAGAAAGAGATACAGAAGAACTGCTCAATCTATCAAACAGGCATATTATACATGTTTTACCTTGAATTGTCAGCAATACCATGTAAAAAGAAGAAAAATGCTATTAATCATCTGAGCTATATTCACTCGAGTCTGGAAGAAGGGGCACAGCAGCGCAGCAAAACAACTCCTTATCTTTAAGGAGAAGGCAGCTCCCATCTGAATTCCATTTGAGATCAGTTATGTTAAATTGAGGAAGTGGATTGCTCACGCAGTAAGCACCAGAAGGAGTCCACATATACAAGTGAGAGCTTCCGGTGCAAAGAACAAGACGTGTGCATGTTGGGTCCCAAGCGGCAGCTCGAATAGGATCCTTCTGCACCAAGATGGCAGCAAGCTCAAGATGGCAGATGTCCCAGATCCAGAGAGCAGTTGGCATGCTATCATTACGCGTATAGATGTACCTGCTGTCATTGCTCCAAGACATAAGACCTGCAATCAAGTTAACTTGGTCAGTTAATTTTGCAAAGTATCATTCATCAGAATAAGTTTCATCACTTAAAATTCTCCAAACACCTTCATATTACATGTTAAACCAATTTATATACTATTGTCAAGATAGCATTTCATAGCATCCAATGGGAAACATAAAATTCAGAGTTTATTTGCACCCTTATAGTAAATGATGAAACAGGCTTACCAACTCCTTGTTTAGGGTTAGGTCTGTCTGCTGGAGGCTTTTGGAAAGACAGAGTGATAGGTACTTCTGTGACATCATATCTAACTCTGAATTGTCCTTCTGGAGCATCTTCATGATTTTAAAGAAGAAGTCAAACAAGACTATCAAGTGCTTGAGAGACTGGAATATACATATTAAAGTAACCTTGACTACAAGAGCAAACCTAACAGAAAGCATACAGAAAAGCATGAAGTAGCAAGGTGTGCAGAAAAACAGGTTGCATTTATGGATTAAGGACCAAACATAAGGAGGAAAATATGCATTTAAACCTAACAGAAAAACTTAAAATCAGGCCTACCAGAATGGCTTTTTATGATATCGTCATCTAAGCATAAGTCAGACATATCAAGTTGCACTGGCTCATCTACTTCCTGGCAATTTAATAAATAAAAAGGTTAAAAGCACTCCTGCAGTATTAATCATAACCAGATAGCAAGCACAAAAAGAAAATAGTGAAAACCATCTACCTTGAAAACAGCAGCATAACAAGGGGCTCGAACAGTAGATAGGTGCATAAACTCCGCAAAAGTTTTCCAAGTTAGGTGATTCAAAACCCGCAACATCTGATCATAGCTACCCACAGCAAGAAACTGGCCAGAAGGAGACCATGAGACCGTTTTTACACCCAGTCCACTTTCATAAGCTTGATACTTGAACAGACACCTCCCATCTGGAGAGTAAATTAGAACCTGTATCAAGTTACACAAACGATAAGGCCATGGTTATTTCAGCAAAGATTATCCAACCAAGCAGAGCACATGAAAGAGTATTATACCTTTTTAAAAACAGAAGAACTATGCAATAAATGAGATGCTCATAGATATCAAACAAAAGGGGAGAGCTGGTGAGATAATATTCAAAAGCATAGTAGGAGCAAAATAAGTGATACACACTCAGAGTAGAGAGTTTCATTTGTTAAGCAATTAAAATGCTCACTGCTGTCAGACAAAAGGGGAGAGCTGGGGAGATAATATTCAAAAGCATAGTAGGAGCAAAATAAGTGATGCACACTCAGAGCAGAGAGTTTCATTTGTTAAGCAAGTCAATCTGTAACCATGTAACCAAGTGAAGATGGCAATGGAAAGGAGAAAACCAATGCTTCAACTTTGTACTTACAAGAAATTAATGAGCCCAAGAATCCATGTCTGGGGCTGCAAGAACATATGACAATTGAGGACGGGTACTTAACAAATCAAGGATTAAGAGCCTGCATAAATGGTAGTACCTTATATTCAAGAGGTGAATCCCATATGACAATGGCACTATCATCTGGTGACCACTGGATGTCAGCCAAGTCCAATGTGTCAACAGCAAAAACACCCATTATCTCCCATGAATGACAAGACAGCAGATTTATATAGTCCTTGCAGTCACGCCTTGTGCAGATTGCAGCAAACTTTCCATCTTGGGTAAACGAAACTCCTTTTGAAGCATGCTTTGGCCATTGCACATGAACACATGCTGTGTTCACCAGAGACCAGACTGTTAATCTTAATTGAAACTCTGAAGTTGTGAGTATGTGACGACTATCTGGGCTCCACCGAGCATAAGCAATACCAGCAGGACCTTCATCTATTTTGCATGTCCATTCAGGTTGGGTCAATGACCATGCCTGTATCATTGGCCTTTTGTAGAGACCACAGAGAATGTATTCAGAATCAAGGGCCCATTCTATATAGCTTATCTTATCCAAGCATGAAAATAACTGCACAACCTGCATCAGACAGTATACAAATGCACTACTTAGTGGCAGGATAATTCTGCATAGCAACTCAGTCTAGTTGAGATGGAAGTTATTAAGTATAACATAGCAACCAAATAGTTTAAACCATAAAAAGATGCAACTTTTGACGCTCGTTTTTCCAACGTTAGCAAGGAAATATTACCACTCTTACATAAGATGCTGACTTTAATAATGCATAATCTCTACAAGAATCTGAGTTAAAAAAAAAAAAAACTGAACTACCCTCATTAAAACTGACTTCCTGGTTCTTTGCCACCAACCAAATAAAGCAATGAAGTAATCAGAACCTCAAATATATGTTAAATCATGCATTGATTAATACATCAACCATCAACCATCAAACTCAAAGAGGCCAATAAATTGAAAAGGTGTACTTCCAAAGTTTATATTACCATCCAATCGATGCAGTTGGGCAAGATCTACTTGCATAGTCCGCATGGAATCATTCCAGCTCAATTACACACGGATAAATGGCAATTTGAATGGGATCATAAAAGCCCAAGCATATAAATGAGATAGTTTCAGCCCAATTATCCATAGTTCTAGCTCAATTTTTGGCCAAATACATAATTTTGAAAGGGAAAAATCCATAAGTCCGAAAGCAGTAGACATTTTTGCGCCTCCTAAAGCTGGAAAAAACCATAAAATATTAAAATGAACCATTTTTTCTTTCGTTTATTTTATCCTCGCTTTCCCTAAACCGAAACAGAACAATCTACATAAAACGCTTCAGTAAATCGAAATTCAAAACATTACTAGTACCTTCAACGACAAAGTATCGCGAATCACGAGGCGATAATCAACAGCGACGGCAATGTAACGAGCATTCGGCGAGAAAGAGCAAGGACCGGTCTGCTTATAAGCTTCAGTAAACTCCATTTCATTACAGGCTCTCCAGATTTTACCACAAATTACTGCCGACGACTTGCAAAGTTCGTCCGGTAGCGTTTTCTGTCAGAGCACATAGTGAAGAACACAGTAGTTCGAAATTTTGAAAGATGCAGATCAAAGCACATGGAGACTGGCTTTGACAGTATTGGGAGATATGATATTCCGATTCCTGGTAACGGGTATGGGTTTCAAAGTTTGGATCAAGCCCGAAATCGCTACCCCATTAAGCCTGGCCCAAGCATTTTCTTTCCTTATTTTTCTTTAACAGTTAAATAAATGAAATTTGGAGGATATAACCATAGAAATTAACCAAGCATACTATCTAGCATAAAGTTTTTTATATAATTACAATATTATCAATCATAGATTTATTATACTCCACTGTTATAGGATGATGTAACAAAAATATGTCAATTTTTTAATGATAATTTATCAAAATATCAAAATAACGATTGATAAACGAGTCACTTAAATCTATGTTTTATATGTTATCACGATAATATTTAATAATTTGTATGCTTTAGATATTAATAAGATATATTCAACAATTATTCTTAAAAATAACAAATAAAATATGGCATATAAAATTTGCAAATACATATTCACATAATACACAACCGATGATATGTTCTTTATTTTTTTAACAAAATTAGTCAAATTTAAATATTTTATTAAGAAGATAAATTTGATAAATTATTAATCTAATTGTGTATTAAAAAATATTTGGACTTCCATTAACATACTTGGACTGCTATAGCGGGGCCCAAATACGCATTTCACCATGCCTTGGTAATAACTTGTAAGCTCATAATTGAATACATATCATAATTTTTTTTTCAGATTTTTATTATTTTATTTTGAAAAAAAGAGAGAGTCATTTACGCACATTATTGATGACATGTTATGCAATTAATAAATATAATTGAAAGTCTAAGAATAGTTATGAGATAATGCTTCTATAAAACTTACTATTTGTGCGTCTGTATATTTTTATAATAAAATTACTTTAATGTACAATATCGGTATCGTTGGTCATGTATCTACTCAAAAGAATCCATGTCCACAAAAGAAATTTTGATAACTTTTATGAACTAAAATAAACTCATATGCGAAGAGAATATAAAAGCAAACAATTTTTTTTTATTATTTTACATTTTATATTTAAATATTTAAATAATTTTTAAATGTATAAATAATAATTAGATTAATTAATTTAAGAGTAAAAGTCTCATGAAATTTTAATATTTATCTTATATTATAATTAAACTTTTTATATTTTAAAAGTGATAAATCTAATTTTGATGTTTTAGTTTGATCTAAATTAAATTTTATTAAAAAATTAAAAAATTAGAGATACAAATGTAGATTATACTATTTAAAAAAATTATATTATAAATTAAAAATATATATTTTTAATACATCAAAATTATAAAATTTTTTATGATACTAGCTTAAATATTTTTTTTATATAAAAATTTTTAAATTAAAATTTATTGTATAAAATCTTTAATTTAAATATCTTTAATTTTTAAAATTTTTAATAAAATTTAATTTAAATATTAAAATAATTTATTATTTTTTAAATATAAAAATTTGATTAATGATATAAGATGAATATTAAAATTTGATAATATATTTATTTTTAATTTAATATTAAAATTTTTAAATAATTTAATAATTATTTGTATATAAATAAAGTTATGATAATTCCCTCCACATATTATAGCAGATTATAGTACTACTTACTCTTTATTTTCACCTTTAGAAAAACCCTGACAAGTTCCTCCAGATCATACAGAGGAGTAGGGTTTAAGGTTTTAAGGGGATTGTTTTAAGCAGGCCTCCCTGCTCGTTGCTGCGGCAGCAGAAGTAAGCAACGAGAGTGTAGTCACCAAGCGGGGAAACATCAAGTCTAACGCGGCGCCCCTATTAGGTTAGCGTTTTCAAGCGGGTTTCTGCCTTTCGCTGGATTTCCTGTTAGTGGCGAGGGCTTTCGGTCTTCATCCCCAAGGATAAATAATTCGTTAGTCTTGGTTTCGAAGTGAATTGAAGGTTTTTATTGGCAGCACACTAGGGTTTAAGCCATATTCATTTTCTTCTTGTGCTTCTTTTTTGTCTCGATAACCAGAAGCCATGGCCGCTTCATTAGCGTCACAGTTGCAAGTAGTGAAATCCTTGGTACAGGCTGACTCCGAGCCTTTCAAGAGGCCGTTCACTCGTCCTTCGATTCTCTTCGATCCCAAAGAAGCCGCAGATGTTGATATTGATACTATTTTCAGCATTGCACTCTCAGGTCAGCTGGTTACAGCCTTTTGTATTTGTTGAAAAAGTAAATATTGTTGCTTTTGCAATAAATAAAATGTTAAACTCTGAAAATTGAGTAAGCGTCATCTGACTATTGGTTTTAATTTAATTCTATTAACTTAAGTTGCAAAATTTAATTCTATGTGAATTTCAGGTCTAGAAGCACTCATAAGCACGGATGAATGTTTTAGGAACTACAAGAAGGATTTGTTTAGTCATAATAGTAGACAATTGGATAGAGAGTTAATGGGAAGAGCTGAAAATGATCGCATTGATGCATCAATTAGTTCGTACCTACGGTTACTCTCAGGGTATCTCCAACTACCTGCATCCCTTAAGACACTTGAGTATTTGATACGCAGATACAAGTGAGTACTTCCTGGAGAACACCTACTTTAAATGCAACCTTTATTTATGCATGTGTGTATATATATTTACATATGTATGTACATATGTCTGTGTTGTTATTATTAGTTTCTTTGGTTTAATATGGTAATGTTTGGAATTGCAGGATTCATGAGCGAAATGTTGATGATTTAATTTTGTGTGCTCTGCCGTACCACGAAACTCATGCATTTGTTAGGATAGTTCAGCTTCTCAACCCAGGGTGAGAAAGAATGATTTCTTCTCTTTCCTTTTTTTTTCTTTTTTAAGGTGGGGGGGGGGGGGGGGGGTGGGTGAGGGGAAGAAGTGATTTCTTTTCTTTTTTGCACTGCCGTTATATGTGTAATGGTTTATGACATTTTCAAATTTTGATTTGTGTTTTCGATGCAGAAATAGCAAATGGAAATTTCTGGACGGTGTGAAAGTCTCAGGTGCACCACCACCTAGATCAGTTATAGTGCAGCAATGTGTCTGTGATATGGATGTTTTGGAAGTTTTGTGTAGCTATGTGAGTGTTTTGTTCTCATCTAGTGTATATATTGTTCATGATCTTTTTATACGAGTATCACTTAATTGACTGCCCCTGTTGCAGGCATCTCCAAAAAAGAAGTTTCATCCTTCAAGGCCTGTGATCAGCTTCTGCACAGCAGTTGTTGTTGAAGTTATGGGTTCTGTTGCAACTGTTAATAGTGGCTTTGTGAAAAGAATCCATGATTTTGTGGTTTCTGGATTGAAGCCTGAGACAAAAGGAGGCCCAGATCACCAGGTGAGTCATATGGACAATCTTTCTGATTGAGTGTACATTTGGCTTGAGATATACTAGGTGATCTTGCACTAACAAATGGAGTTGTTCAAATAGCATAGATAGCATGAGATAAATGGCTTTGTACTATGTATTGCTTTTTCTGTTGACTATTTTTTTCTAGACATTTTTACAGCATATATGATAGAACTAAACATCATTGTCATGCACATGTAAGCACTCTTGAAGGAGCAAATAACTTAAAAGTGTATGAAGTTCAAGAAGCACTGTACTGTGAGCTGAATCTTTACTGTCTTAGTCATAAAACTAGGTGCTATTACAAGTTGCATTTTGTAATATGTCATTTGGCACCAAACTGCACAGCAGAAAGTCATCTTCAGTCACTGTAATTGCTTTAATTTTATTGTCAGCACATTGTTAATGACTGCAACAAGTGGTGCTGATATTTTTCTTTGCATAAATTTCAAGATCAGAGGTCAGACTTTAGAAATTAAGGGCCATCTGAGAACTATTGAGAGACTTGGGGACAAGTAGTTGTAGGGTGAGGAGGAGCTCGTATTGGTTGGTTTCCCTATCCACCTCTGGCATGTAAAAGACAGAATAAGTGAGAGAAGCCAGGCCTGTTGATGTCTGCAGGCACTTTCCAGTTTCTTTTATGTCAATGTAATATGGAAACTAAAAATTTCTTAAGATGGTTTGGATTTTTGTTTCCTATAAGTGATGATTTCTAATCACATTGTGCTAGGATTTCGTATTTCAGTTAAGTTATACCCTTGGAGCATTATGCTCCGTACTTTTCAGAGGATATTCAATGAATGAACGATACATGGTTTTTTGTGGCATATACTTTGATGATGTGTTACTGTCATATTCTGTCTTCTAACCTTAGTAATTGAGGGTTCTTTTTTATGTAAGTCATTTTTATTTGGATTGATAGAATTTATTATACAAGTCTTTTCTTCATTTTGTATGTTGATTATGTTGTCTCCTGTGTGCTTGAGTCTTGCATGTTGTGGTTCCCCTTGTCTGGTTTAAGCAATATTAACAGTTGGTTTGAGACAGTTAGTGCAGTTTTTGAAACTTGCTGACTGATTGTTTTGTCAATTGAATTTCATCCTGGCAGCAAACAGGTTGTTGTCGCAGTTGTTCTGTAATTCCCTAAGTAGTGCTGTTCTTTTTTTTTTTTTTGCTGTGTGTAGGCTGGTGCTTTGATGATTGTTGGTTTGCTAGCGAATAAAGTTGCATTAAATCCTGGACTTGTCAAATGTTTGATTCGATCAATTGCTGAGTTAGCGGGTGAATATGCAAAGTTGACTCACCTTAAATGGCTTCGGTTGTCACTTATGGCTCTTATAAACTTGGTTCAGGTACTGCTGTGCATCTATGACTAGCATACATATTTCTCATGTATACATATATCTGCTAATTGGGGCAAAGCATCAAATGAAAATTAGATAGTGGAGAGTTTATATATTGACTAACCTTTCCCGGAAAGGTGGTTACTTCAAATGGTTAAATGATCTACAATGGAATGGCAATGTCAAGATCATTTTCATTGAATGTTATTGTATAAAAATAAATGCGCATACACACACACAAACACTTATGCTATCTCTATTACTTTTTGAAAATACAAGTTTTTGTTCATTCATAACATCTGGGCAGTCAATCAATTTTGAGAAGTTCTGACATGTCTGAGCTAGTTTTGCCTGGCTTTATATTTAAGCAGAACAGCCTCCTTTTGGTTTGAATTATTATTAACACTTAAAGCATTTTTTTAAAGTTAGAAACAAATATTTTATATATATATATTTATATTAACTATAAATGACACCAAGGGGATGCCTCACATATACATGTACAATGAGCTATCACTTGGTAAAGATATAGACAAATGTTAAAGCTTTTTTTTTTTTTAATAAATTCTTATTTTTCATGGGCATCTTATACTATATTGCTAAGGGTTTAGCAATATATGGTCCATGTGCCTTTTATTGAGCAACTGGCTGATTTTACTTATATTAAAAAGCCCCTGCATTTAGAATCTTGTCCTCATTATTAACTAAACTAGTGTTTAATTGTCTTGATCATCTTTTTTTTTTTCTCTTTTTCGTCTTCTTGCCCTCACTCACTTTGTTTATTTAACATTTTGTCAGCTTCAATCTGTTGATCTGGTCCCTAAGAATGCTTTGGATATTTTGAAGGGTATAAGGTTTGTCATCAATTAACTTAAGCACACTTAAATGATTCTTGATGGTCACTTATTGAAAAAAAGAGTAGTCTTGTTACTCCATTGTTGTTTCCTTTCCCATATTCATAAGGTTGTTTCGTGTGTTCTTTTGTAGGGAATTCTCAGGGATTCTTTTGGGATTGTCTAAAGAGTTCAATATTGAGAGGTTTCTTGCTGTGCTTTTGGGATCTCTGGTTGATTGCAGGTGTAGATCTGATTGTCCCTCCTGATATAACCTTATCAATTCATTGCTTTAAAACTGATTGTCATTCATTTGCAGTTCTGATGATGATTTGTATCAACTTGCTTTGATATCAATAATAGAGATGGTTCCTATACGGAATTTGGTTGAACATGTGGTTTTAAGAGTCCTCTCGTCATGCATGAAATTGTCGCCGAGGGGAGGCAATTCAAGATTATCTGAATCAGGTATATCATTAGAATGTGGAACCTTATCCTTTGTAGTTTTGCTATTGCAGCAAAAGTTACTATTATTCATGCATATTCCATCCTTATATTTGCCTGCTAATTCTTATTTTGTGCAGCTTTGTTTAGTGCATCGTGTCTGCTTTCCCCAGCCTTGTCAAGCCGCTCTTTTCTGCTTTTGTCCTTAATTTTATCATTTAATTGTTCTGTTACTCTTATACCATCGATACTGTTGCTTACAACAAATGTGGACAATTTTTAGGAAGGTGGGCCAAGAAGATTTTGGTTGTTATCAATAAGAATTATCCTTCTGAATTACACAGAGCTGTTTGCAAGTTCCTCGAGGTCTGTTGACCATTTCTTCTTCTCACTTTCTTTCTTTATGTCTCTCTTCTTTGTACTTTGCATTTTTTCTGTAGTCTTTCGTCTTCATCTCATTCTCTGTGCTGTCACTTATTTCATATTCATTCATTTTTCCTGCTAGGATGCTGAAGTCCCGTCGAAGAAAGATGAGGCAATGTTAGAGATTTTGTGTAAAGTGTTGGATGGAAATGCTGATTTAACCTTGCCATTCTCTGATGCAAAAATATGGTTTGGTTTGCACCATCCCAAGGTAGAGATCAGTATCATATGTACTGTTCTATGGCATCATTGTTTTTGGTTTTGTTTCCATCACAATCCTGAAGCCTCTGTATGGTTTTGTAATGAAATATAGGCTGCTGTCCGACGTGCTACCCTTTCAGGTTTAAAGACATCTGATATTCTGAAAATTGACAATGCTGATGCCCAGGTAATTCTTGCTAACATTTATATGTGCTTTGCCTTTTAAGCCGCTAAAATTTTCTTTGCTTCCTGGTGATATCTGAGCTGACTTTATGTGTATATTGGGTTGTATTTATCTTACTGAAATTATGTCTGGTCATCAGACTCATGCTATATGTAATGATCTTTGGTTTTAGAAATTCTTTATGATTGACTTCTGAAATCAGCTCCCGTTCTCTCTTGTTCTCAGAGTCTTGTGAGCATTCGGGATGACATACTTGGCCAGCTTCATGATGATGATCTAGCTGTTGTGCAGGCTGCTTTGTCTGTGGATCAGTTGTCTGAAATAATAAGTTGTTCTGATCTGCTTGAAGCACTGCGCCATTCGCTGAAAAGATGTGTTAGTGTTCTGATGTCAAGTAAGCATGATTTATTGAAACAACTTTGCCCATATTGCTTTGGTGCTTTCTCCCCTCTCCCTCCCGTATTAAAAAAAAGGAGAAAAAAAAGAGGAAAAAAAAGAGGAAAAAAAAAAGAGAAAAAGAAGATCTATTAGTTATGATCTCTCTTGTTAGCACATTCCTTTGATGCCTCCTTTTACTTACTTAACTAGTTGAAAAAGTATGAACGAAGTTGCTTTTATGCTGAGTTCTGCATCTCGTCTGTAGTAACTGCTTCAACTTGCAGATTCATTGGATAATGTTGATCTGGCTGTTGATGTTGCTGCTACGTTCCTGAAGATTGCAGTCTCAAACTTCCTGGATGAGATTGATTATTCGAAGAAGGTAGCTGCCGTGATGTTTCCTTTACTCCTAGTTCAGCCAAAGGTTTGTTGCTTTGTGTTCATATCTTGGTTATGTTTAAGGTTGTTTTCTTGGGCTAATCAAGCTTGTTGACCTGTTTTCCTCTGCAACCATGTGCAGACACGGAGGTTAAGTTTAATGGTTTTGGAATCAGTCAAGGAAGTAAAGTGGCCGTTTTTCCGGAATCTTGTTGCTCTCTCCTGTGATGAAGTGGTAAATATTACACCAAACATTTCCTGGTTACTTCATTATTTGGTTCAGCTGAGCCAAAAGATCTTCCTTAGAAGCTCTTCCTTAATAAATTTGAAATGCTTAGAATCCATTGAGTTGAGCTGAAAGTTCTTCCTTAAATAATGATTGTTTAATGGTTAATCATATGTCAAGCAAATAACTTGAAGTTTTGATCTAGAGAAAAATGGACAAGCTGATACATGGAAGCATATCCCCGATAAGTACGGAGATTGTTCGCGGTTTGGGAGAAACACTCTCAGTGGGCCTTGATGAGTGCAGGCTTGAGCTAATAGAAAGTTTGTATGATTTCAAGTTGTCAGAGCTGGTAGGAAGTCGTAGTGATTTCAAGTTGTTGGAACAGGAACGGAAAAAGTTGCAGGTTGTTCTTCTCTTATCCTTTTTTTATGCTTTTAAATCTTCAATGATCTTGCTTCCCCTCCCCTCCACCTTCTAACTCACATACCCTAACGGTAATTTATCTTAGTTCTTGTTTAATTCTATTCTTTCAAGGTTATGAAGTATAGTTACAATCATTTAATTTTTGTTGTCATGTCATGTAAATAACTTTGATATTGCAATCATCTAGAAATCATTGCAGAAACGAGAAAGCATATCGTCATTTAATATGGGGATTGTTAGCAGTTTGGCAGAAGCATTCTTGATGTACCCTGGGATGTATATGCCTTGGCTTATTGAAAGTTGCAGTGATTTTATGTTGTCAAAGACACTGTTCCTTTTGGTCCTGATGCAGTCATTTTTGGTGCGAAAGAATGGTATGCTTTCTCTTTTTTTCACTCATTTCGTGCTTTGTAAGAAGTGCGAAGTTCCAGTTTTATCGCCCCTAAGAGACATTATTGGCTGTTTTATTTTATTTTATTTGTTTAAAGTTGCAATCATTTGTCAGTACTTCAAATTTTTTAGGTGCCAACCCCCAGACCAGTATGCTCACATCGATTACTTCTTCTTTTGGGGAACGCATGCTGCACTGCTCATCAGAGAACTAGAAAATGACTAACCTGGATTTAGATACAAGTCTACTGTACTTATCTAGTATTTATTTCATGGTGCTTGGCATTCCATGTTAGCATCACAAGTTTGGAGTGTGATTTTAGAATAAAAAACCAGTGTATCTTACTTGGTCAACCTTATGAGACTACACTTTATGTTTGAGCATTAGGTTTGTGTTGGATGTATTTTACTTATAATTGCGGCACTATGCTAATGAGATGCCATGTTCTTTTTCTGCATGATAGAAGGTGGCCAGTTTTTCGCCCTTTTTGAAGTTTGCTTTCCCGTTTTGAAGAACGAGTGGGAAGTTCTTGGGTCTGTGGCTGAGATTTCCATGAAAGAGGTATGAGAGCATGTTCTCCAGATGATTTTTGACATTGTATATCCTGCCTTGACATTGATGGTTGTCCTGATGTTCTTTTTAATTGATATGTTTCTACCTTTGATTGGTAGTTGCAAAAGTGCGGATGCAGAGAACTGTTGTTTCAGCTGTTTGATACTGATATCAACACATTAAACACAAAGATTCTAATTTGCCTATTTTGGAGGTTACTTGAGGCATTCATTTCAGTGGCACCTGCAGATGTCTTGTCGGTTGGTGATGCCTTCTCTCTCCTTTTGTTTATAGCTTTTCCGCCTTCTAAGACTATTCCACTGATGTACAACAAATGAAAGAAAATAAAATCCTATCAAATTCACTTAATTCTGGTCCGAAAATAAAAATTCAAAGTAATATAGGTGTTTTTGGCTGATACTGGCTGGTACTCAGTCATGTACTTATTACATCATTTATTTATGTGTGAGCATTGTTATTATCATTCAATATATGATTTCCCTCTCTTTCAGGTCAATAATGAAAGGTGGCTCGGTGGGTTTCAGGATTTGTTTGCCTTCTTTGCAGCCTCTCATTTGAAGCATGTTTTCAAGGAACACATTCACTACCTTGTTAGAGAATGCAAGATGTCTCCTGTCCATTTTCTGTCCAAGTTCTTCACGGAAGGAGGTGCTTACTTGTGGTTCCCTTTTCAATTCTTGTTCTTTTATCTGTAAGATGAGAACAGTAATCTGATATGTCTTGATGGCTTTTTAATACGTCATTCAAGGTCTTATGTTCTTGGGTTTCACGCTTTAGTTTTCTTTTTATGCATGCTCATTTAGTTCTATGTGTTATTCAATGTTATAAATGCTCATAAAACTGAGGAGTTTGTTAATGGACTTTATTTTACATGGCTTTACCTTTTCTTTCAGAGTTCCTAGTCAGATCTTTAACCTAGAGGAACAAATGTTTGAAATTCCTGAATAAGTTTATTTTGTCAAGTAACTATTTTGCCCTTTTGTCTCTCAGCTTGAAGTTGATGTGTACTATTCCTTAGATTGAAGATAACTGGTTTCCTTCTTTCCATCTCTTCAAACTTTTGTTAGATTCAGAGTGATTGTTCCGCATTGACTTCTGTACCCACTATTCTTGGCCTTGCCATTTGCTAGCTGCAGTTGCAGCCTAGCTGTCATTCATGACGGTTGCTTTTCCAACTCTCAGGCATAATGTCTTTTGCTGGCTACCTCCCCATCACGGGGTTTGTCACCTGTTGGTGCTTTGCTGCTAGAAACTTTTGTGAAATATGGAATTACTTATGCTTGCTAAACAATAGAATACAATAAAGCACTCCCATTAAAGAGGGTTTATGCTAATAGAAAACATTGTAACTGAAAACGTCTAGGGCGCAATCTCTAAGATGAACATATGTTCATACCCTGGAGCTAACTATGTGTTTAGAAGAATATGATGGTATTTACTATTAGTTTCAGAACAATTGTTATTTTTATTTACTTTTGCAGGAAGTCCATTGTAGAAAGCGGAAAGGACATTAATCTTTGTAGAGTATTTTCTGAATAGTGGTTAGGGGAGAGGTAGTTAACAGAGTAGATAGCGAACTCATGCTGGCTGTTCGCGTTACGAGTATGATGCTAGTTTTTGGTCACAAATTTATGGATTTTAATTTGTAGCTTGAACAAATCTAGAGGACTTTTTATCAACAGCTGAAATTAATTGTTGGGCTTAAGTATAGATTTTGAAAATGGGGTAAGCCCTAACCCTTGACAATCTACAGAAAAGGGGGTTAAGTCTCCCAAATAGGTGCGTCTTGTATAAAGAACAAGAAGAATCTGTCAATCATATACTGATTTGGTGTAAATAGACTAGACAAATTTGTGAGAGTGTGTTGGCTTTGTTGGAGAAGGTGTGGGTGATGGCAGGTTTGGTGGCAGCAGAATTGAAGGCTTGGGGAGGTATAAGGACTGCCGGGTTTAAGAAGAAAAGCTACTATATTGGTTCCGCTTCTTATTTTTTGGCTAGTGTGGGGGGAGAGGAATAAGAGAGCTTTTGAAGTGATGAAAACTTCCCTTAGTATGGTGAGGAATAGATGGATTCATATCCTAAAATTGTGGGTGCTGGGAGATTCTTTTGTAAATGAGGAATTTGTAGAGTTCATAAATGTCTTCACTTTTAGATAGGATCTAGCTTAGTCTATGTACATGGGCGGTACCCCTTGGTGCCTTATAGCCAATATAATATTTTACTTTTATTCTGATAAAAAAAAGTGTATATTTTGAGATATTATATTCATCATACTGGAGTGTGTCCTGTTCCGTGATGATTTATCTTCAGAGTGGTTGATCGTGGAGTTCTTTTTATATATTCATGTGTGCCCCTTTTTTCTCATTTAGATATTCGCTCCTTCTGATTTATCGTTTTCCTACTGAGGGATCTATTTGTAGTTGCATGTTCTCATATCAGGATTTCATCTTGCAGATGTTCCTATTGCTGTGCAAGCCGAAAGTCTTCACTGTTTTGCGTATCTTTGTTCTGAGGAGGATACCAAGTTGCTTGTTGAGCTTTTGGCTGAGTTTCCTTCAGTTCTTGTTCCACTGTTCAGTGATGAGCAGGTGTAGCTCTTTTTCTGGTTACTTTCTCTCTCTTGTTTTGAGTTCAATGTCTATGCTCTTGGGCATCCTTTGGAGGTTGTCTTATCAAATATCATATTATGGCTTAATTCTTATCTCTTTTTCCAGGATATCAGGATTCCAGCCATGAGCTGTATTGAAGGGTTGTGCACACTATGGCGTCATGTTGACTTCTCTAGCAAGAAAAATGGTATCACCAACTGGCATTAGCGTTTTATTTCCCTAATATGTTACTCTAATTTCAACTTGAAATTTTTATATTTGAAAACAGGGAGCAGTGCAGTCTGGAGTAATTTTCTTGGTGAACTTCTAGGCTTGATGGTTCAACAGAAAAGGCTCATATTATCAGACAAAAATTATCTTCCTTCTTTGTTGACATCATTACTCAGCTCATCTCGAAGTAGCCTTCCGGTGCCACGAAATATTGAACAGAGGTATTCACTCTATTTCGTTATTGTAATATCAAAATTGATTATTTCCATTTTTCCTGTTATGTTGAATTCTGTTTGGTTTAGATGAACTGGTTGGTCTCGGTTTTACATTATTTTAAATTCCCCAGTCTGCAGTTATTGTTATCTTCTCAAATATCTTCTTCGTAGTTGGATATTTCGTCAGGTTTTTAGAGATTATTAAAGCTTTGCGTTAAATTGTGGAGTGGTAAACATTACAGGAAGGCTGACCTCAATGCAACATATTGGTTAACACCACATTTGCTAAGGCAAAGCATAAAATTTTAGAGTCCTAATTTCTTTTCCTTTTTTTGCCTTTCTACATTCAATTTGTTGTCTGGCAGTTGCGGCGATCTATTGATTAACAGGACAAGCAAATCTAGAATAGCATGAATGATCTGCAATTGGCATCTGCCATTCCGTTTGGTAATGGAGCTCTGGATTATCAGTTCTCACCCTTAGAAGGGTGGAAACACCTTTTAGGTGTTTATAGAAACAGATGGATCCACACTAGAAATTTCTAGTTACTCTTTTGTAAATGAGGAGGATGACACAGATTATTTGCCTTGTCCTTTGTAAACAAAGCTTTTACTTATAACCCCCCAGAAAAAAAAAAAAATGCCGAAGTAATAGGTGATTGGGTTGTTTGCATTTGGTGGGCTGCTGTGAATGCTGTCAATGATGTATTCTCAATTACTTTAACTAGATTATTTGCCGGGTTTACATCATATTTGGGTAGGTTTCCGTGTTGTAGATCCAGGCGAAGTAAGCTTACTTATAGCCTATGTTGTTTGAATTAATTTTATGCATATCTATTATAGAAATTCTGAATTTCTCTTCTGTTTGAGTTTTGTTTAATATATAGTCATTGTCCTCCTCATCATCGTTATATTTGTTTTTGAAAGTATTTAGTATTTTCTTCTCTATTGAAATGTGACAGTCTCACCTCCTTGATGTTCTCAGATTTGATCAATCTACCAAAGAAAATATTCTTGCTTTCATCTTGGGCTCTGCTTTAAGACTTCCTGCACATGGGAAGGTTTGGTCTCTTTTCTTCTGTTCTCTATTTTTCTCAAGTTTACTCTGCTTTTGCACGTCTAATTGATTGTTAGACAGTGTTTCTTTATGGAGAAGGAAATTATCACACTTTAGGTCATTTTATGATTACTCTATTCACAGAATGATGTCTTGCAGAAAGGAACTTAATGCAATTGTTTTTTGTTTTTTCCCCTCTTTTGAGCAGCTAATGATTCTCTCATCACTCAAAGGTCTGGGCAGTGCAGTTTTGCGTATTAAAGATGTTGAGTCATTGCTGTCTCTACTTCTGAAAAGACGCAGCCAATATCATTTTGAGCTGGACAAGTCAAGCCAGAAACTGTCACAAATTGAAATCCAGATATTGTGCTTTCTTTTGGAGGTAAATACATGGTAGTTATTCAATATGTTTGACTTTCAAATATAGAGATGTCATCTCATATTCCATGTGTTTGTTGAAAATTTCATTTTCTACCTGTACTAGAGCTGCACTATGCATTATTCGCCGTTTGAAGGACATATGCTTGAAGATCATTTGTTGAAGGCTCTGCAAGTAAGAACATTTAAATGAGAATTTTACTTTTGCGTGTGGTAGAGCGTTCTAACATCTGCCCTGGATTGTTTGCTGTTCCAGTTGAACTGCATGTCCACAGAAGACCCTGCTGTTGTGTACCCATGCATTAGTGTTTTGCAAAAGCTAAACAATCAACTCTACAGTGGATTGAAGGCTCAGATACAGGTTATTCTTATTCAGATGATAGGACATGCTGTGCTAATTATTCATTAAAGAATTGGAGTCTTACTTCTGTGTTCTTTTCTTCTGGGGTGACATCTAGCTTTCTTAGTAAGTGGTAGACTTTTAGCATTAGGAAGAATAAGAACTCTTGCCTCATATATATGTGCTCTGGAATATTAATTCACACAAGAATCACCTACACTAGAAAGTTGGGAAACTCTGTTGGCAGCTGGATCATAATGTAATAACAAGACATATTGGTACTTAAGACAAGGTGTTTTCCCCCCTCTCCCCTCCCGCCCCCCCCCTCCCTTATAAGTAAACATACTTGGATGAGGGTAGCACCCTTTCCTGCTTTTGTAAGTAAATTTTTTAAAATAGAATAATTCTCATTATTTGTAGTACTATTTTAAGCAAACCTCAACTGACATGAATTGGCTATTGTAGAGTCACAAAATTTATTCATTAGAGAAATATGACAAGCTTTACTGATCACTTTATATAAGTACATGTGGTATGATTATTATCTTTTGATATTTTAAATGTCAGTCTGTTGTTCAACCATGCAATCATATGTCTGCAATTATTTTTTAACTTAGATTTGAGAGTGGTGTTAGGCAATAATCTGAGAAAAGGAAAGTGAAAATATACACTATATTCGGGTACATCATTTTGTTTCAAGCTGGTCTTGTTACTGTAATGAATGTGGGACCAGAGGCTTATATAGAAGACTTAATTTCCTCCATTGCTTTCATGTTAGTGTTGTCTGTACTGTTCAAGCTATTGTGACAGGTTATGCTGTTGTGGTTGGGTTTTTAATGAAGGGTATTTATGCATTTAGATGAGGGATTTATGGTTATGATTAAGTTTATTTTATGGGTGCCATCGTCTTGTCTTTTATATATGAGGCATGAGAGCAGTGTATTATGAGTTCACTTTGGTTGTCAATAGAATTAGCTTTTACTTTTATGTTCTTGTGGGAACATGAGGGTTTTGCTTTACTTTTCATTTATTATTTCTGCTTGAGCCCTGCAAATGGGATGATCTATTTCAAGCTTTGCTCTTCATGCGAGATACTTGATAGTCTCAGCCTAATCTAATTGTATCTGCTGTTTGGACCTGAATTATTTTTCTGGTGTATTTTGCTTTGTTTTTGTTTTGTTTTTTGGGGTAGAATGAATATCTCATTTCGTTCCTTTTCTGGACCAGGATTGTTTGTTTCATGAGCTTGTAGTTTTGTTTCGGAGCCCAAACAGTGCTGTACAGAATGCAACAAGAGAAGCTGTGCTGCGTCTAAATGTTTGTTCTCTCTCTACCTCTCATTCTCTCACTCCTTCCTCGCTTCATCCTGTGGTGGATGGGTTTTGTTTTAGTGCCTCCTTTTTTCTTGGATTAACTTGTATTTCTTTCTGCTAGAAGTGTAAGCATTATGGTTTTGCCTGCTCGAAGCTTATAGTTTAAGACAAACTAAAGGTGTTTTATGTTATTCTGGAGCCAGTGAACACCTATTATTTTATTTCATTTTAGCTTGTGATAAGAAATGAACACCTGTTCGTTGTTTTTTTTTTTTTTTTAACTCATGCGTCCATAAGGTATTCTCTGCATGCTTAAATTTTGGAGCTGTTTTCTTAGTGAAAATTATAACTCATGAAATTCTATGACCTTACATGCTAATAACTTATTCCTGCTTTTTTGAATTATTCCAAGTGGGATAAGCTTGAGGGATTTTCTTTTTAAAAATTTGTGAATGTGTAATGTTTTTTCAATGCAGAAGGTTTCTTTATAATTATTTTGTGGTTTCATTAGAGCAATGTGGTGATAACTGCTTGGTACTTTACTGGATGTTGCAGATTCCTTGTTCCACTGTCCTTCGTACACTTAATCTCATATTGAAGCAGGAAAGTCTTGTAGTTGTTTCCTTTCAAAAGAAGAAAAAGAAATCAACAGAGAATCAGAAGGGTGACCTGCAAAACAATGTGATTTGTAGAGGAGAAAAGTCTCTCTGTTTTCTTAGCTCATTCCTTGATATATTGCTACTGAAGAAGGAAATAACAAGCAGGTTTGCTTCTATTAGTGGGTTTTAATATTTATTTGTGAATCAAGTGACCCTGCCATGTAGTAAAGTGATGCTTGTTATGCTAACCTTTGTACAATTCTAAAATTTCAGGGATTCTCTTGTAGGGTCGTTGTTTAAGCTTCTTGGAAAATTACTGTCGCATGAATGGGTGTGCGGTGCTCTTTCTCAGGACACAATGTTGATCCAAGCTTCATCTGGCATATCTCAGACCATTTCTGACGCGGTCTGTTACATCAAACAAACAGTGGTGTTGATTCTCAATGATATTTTTTCGTCATTTATGAATACTCCTCTAAAGGTATGCCGCTGTTTTGTTTGAGTTGGGTTATTTCACTTATCATGCTTTTTAGATGTGCCACCCCCTCCGACCTTTTTTATCTTTTCAATCCTGTGATGCATATCTTTTATGGCAGGATGACATGATAAATGAAATCAACATAAAATTGTTGGTGGACTTCGCTCATTCTGTGTCAGATGCAGTCACCCGAAATCACGTGTTTTCCTTGTTAACTTCAATCACGAAGGTTGTTCCAGAGAAAATATTGGAGTATATGATAGATATACTTACTGTTATCGGAGAATCAGCCGTCTGCCAGGTTATTGATGTACTTGTTGTCTTGATGTTTTTGTAATGAACTGAGTTTAATTTGTGCAAATAGGGTGCTTTCCATAGAAGCAATTTGGAACTTTGTAAAATCCTGCAAAATCCTTTCTCAAGAATTTCTTTGCAACTTTCTACTTTCAGACTTCTTTTAGCAAGATCTTCTAGTTTCAGCTTGATTCCCAATCTTGAGATTGTGATTTTATATTTTATTTACTGATTATTGCTGATTCATTCCATCTGTTTCTAGATTGATAGCCATTCACAGCATGTGTTTGAGGATCTTATATCCACGGTTGTTCCCTATTGGCTGTCTAAATCCAGTAACACGGAGAAATTGCTTCTGGTAACTTTTCCTGATAAGTTTTCTGTAGCAATCTACATGACTGGAGGTAGTTGCTGTATATTGACATTCATTTTGGTTGAATTTCATTTTTCAGATATTTATGAACATATTGCCCGATGTTGCTGAGCATAGGAGGCTGTCGATTGTTGTATATCTGTTGAGGTATTACTACGATTCAAAGTTTTAATTCTGTTCATAGTTCTTCAGCTTCTGCCTAAGTAGACATGTCCTTTATTTGTTTGTTTTTTTCGTTTTTTATGTTCTGCAGGACGTTGGGTGAAAGCAATAGCTTGGCTTCATTACTTGTCCTTCTTTTCCGTTCTTTAGTTTCAAGGAAAGGGTTATCTTGCCTGGATTACAGAGGCACTTCAGATAGTTTTAGATCTCTTGCACAGAGAGAGTGGGAGTACGCCTTTGCGGAGCAAATAAGTGAGCAGTATTCGTGTATAATATGGCTTCCCTCCCTGGTGAAGTCTCTTCAGTTGCTTGCCGCTGCTAGTCCGTGCCAGGAACTTTTCATCGAAATGCTATTTGCAATGGAATTCATTTTACAAAAGTTGCAAGATCCAGAATTTGTATTCAGGTTGGAATCAAAGGAAGATTCAAATGGCATCCAGGTATATTTTGCATTTAACTTTTAACTTCTCCTGAGCCTGCAATATTTAGACATACTTATTATTAATAAAGCTGTTAAGTAATTTCCTCTTATTTGATCCATTCTTGCCCTAACAAAATTTTTTGTTTTCGATGCATGAATGGCAAGCTTTATATTCTGTATTCAGATATACTTATTTTTGAAGAAGCTGTTAAGTAGTTTCCGCTCTTACATGATCTCTTCTTGCATCAACATTTTTTTGTTTTTGTTTTTGATGCATGATGGCTACTTTATCCTCTTCTTTATTCAAGGAAAAGAAAACTGTTGATCATTTCAAAGCATTATCATATCTTGTGATTTTTGGAGACAATGCCAGAATGCTTTAAGGCAGCGTGAGATTCTAGGTAAAGCACAGATGATGTACTGGATGTATATGCTGTTATGGAATTACGTATGTTTTAGTGTATTTCTAGCATGCAGAAGAATCCTTTTAAGATTGTGGGCATAAAATTTATTGGTCTGTGTATGTTTTGGTCCAGTTAGAGCACCTTGGTAGGCTCAGATTTATTATGAAGATTTTACTGTGTCAAAAGTTCCTTCTACGTAGAGATTTTGATGGCTGTAAAAGCCTACAGTTGTAAGACCACAGTTTTCTTCATGGAGGATCTGTGTTCCATGGATTTCTCTGAACTGGACCTTGACACTTTCGAGGACATTAGTTGCTGTACTTTAAATTAATACCTTGATACTGTTTGCTGCGCTTTGTTGTAGTTTCCCTCCCTTTCATGGCGATAATCATCTTTTCAATTAATGAGGAAAGCTGAGGTGGCAGCTGGAGGGGTTTTCTTTTTTGGGGTGGGGGTTGGTTGGGGGGGGGGGGGGGGGGGGGTTGAGGGGAAACATGGTGAGGCTAAAGCAGATGCATTTACTGTGATGTATAATTTCTCATTTTGCATGTGTGGCTGTCAATATAAACTTTATATATGTAATAACTAGGTGATTAATTTTGCAGGGAAAACTTGAGGAGCTCATGGGAGGGGTTATTTCCCTCTTGCAATTTGTTGATGGAAGTAAAAGGCAGATAGATATTCCTTCTGGAATTAGGAAGGAGTTAAAGGGATCTATGAATGGTGTGTTGACGACTATCACAGTGGTCATGACTCCCTCAGCATACTTTAAAGGCATAATCAATTTGCTTAGACGTAGAGACAGCGGTATGAGAAAGAAGGTATAATCACACACTTTAATGTTCAGCTTTGATATGTGAGGCATATTTTTAGGTGCTTGGTGTCTGAACCATATTCCCGAAGGAAATCTAGAAGCCTTAAAGTTCAAATCAATTATGTGAACATACGGATGTAAAAATCTGTTACATATTTTTCTTGTAATTTTGAGGAGTATGAGGGTGTTAGTTTTCCAATGGAATCTACTCGGGAAATTGATCCATTTTAACAGCGTACGTTATGCTTTTAAGCAGGCTCTTGGGCTTCTATGTGAAACATTGAAGGACAAGGCTTCAGTCAAATCAAAGCATCAAAGAAGAGTACTCAATCAAAGTCCGACTAATCCTTGGTTCCATTTGGATGAGATTGCCCTTGAATCTTTCAGCAAGATGGGTTTGGAGATTGTTCAGCTGATTGATGGTGCTGATGATGAGTCAAATGCTTCCTTGAAACTGGCAGCTATTTCAACACTGGAAATTTTGGCTGGCAGGTTTCCTTTTAACCATTCAACATTCAGCATATGCCTTGCATCTATTGCAAAATGCATTAGTTCACAGAACTTGGCAGTCTCTTCCAGCTGCATACGAACAACTGGTGCTTTGATCAATGTGCTTGGACCAAGGGCACTGTCTGAGCTTCCTTGTTTAATGAAGAATTTAATAACAAAGTCTCATGAAATGTCTTCAAAGCCTTTCAATACCAAAAATGATAAGGCTAATTTGAGAGAATCTCTTTGGCTGTCTATTCTTGTCTGTTTGGAGGCGGTTATTGAGAAACTTGGAGGTTTTATAAATCCATACCTTGGAGATATAATGGAGCTTCTGGTGCTTTGTCCTGAATATGTGTCAGAGTCAGATCAGAAGTTGAAAGTTAAAGCCGATGCAGTACGAAGGCTACTTACTGAGAAAATACCGGTAAGTCTTAGGTGTGAGTGCTTACATTTGTAGGCTTGTTAGATATATGCGTGTGTGCATGTACATGTACTCTTTACTATGCAACTCCTTCATTTTCCCCTTGTATTCTGCAATTATTCCAACAATACCAACCATGATCCTTGCTCCCCAGGTTCGGCTTGCTCTTCAACCTTTGGTGAAGATATACTTTCGGGCTGTTGAGTCTGGAGATTCAAGTTTGGCCATTGCTTTTGAGATGCTAGCAAATATGGTTGGCACAATGGATAGGTCTTCTGTTAGTGGCTACCATGGAAAGATTTTTGACCAGTGCTTGCTTGCCCTTGATCTTCGCCGTCAATGCCCTGTTTCAGTTCAGAATATTGATGTTGTGGAGAGAAGTTTTATCAATGCAATGATTGCTTTGACCATGAAACTTACTGAGACTATGTTTAAGCCACTTTTTATTAGGAGTATTGAGTGGGCAGAATCAGAGATTGAAGACATTTCTGGTACTGGAATCAAGAGTATAGATAGGGCCATATCCTTTTATGGCCTGGTGAATAAACTTACGGAGAATCACAGGTGAGTTGATTAATTGGTTTTGTATATAGTTTTTTTTTTTTTGGATCAGAAATGGGGTTAATTTTATATTATACATGAGGCACCAAGGGGGTAGGAAACGTTAGTTAGGTCTTATCTAAAATTGAGGACATCAATGAACTCTACAAGGTCCCCATTTTCAAAAGAATCTCCCGTTACCCATAATTTAAGAATATGAATCTATCTATTCTTTAACACATTCAAAAACGTTTCCATCCTTTCGAAAGTCGTCCTATTTCTTTCTCTCCACAGAAGCCAAAAAATAAGAAGCAGAATCAGTACAGTAGCTTTTTTTTACCCCCGCTGTCCTTATGCCCCCTCAAGCATTCAATTCTGTCGCACCAAAACCCGATGTCACTCGAACTTGCCCAAGGAAAAACAACTCACTATCTCATATCTCTCTGGACCATTTACATCAAAACATTATATAGCTAGACTTACATTTAGCTTTTCAGCCCTGATTGTTAGTTTACATTATTCTTCTGATGTTTCTCACTGGATCTGTGATTTATACCTTAGATAGTTTATGCCCAAATGTTATAAGTGTATATAAAGCTACTTTATATTTGGACCTGTTGGTCACTTTGTGTGACTAAGGTGTGCATCAAAATTTTTTAAATTCTTTTATCATCCTATTTGGAATTCTTTATGACTATGTAAGCTCCCCAATCCCTCCTAATGAGTTTAAGCATGTCTTGTAGAAACAACTACAAATCTGTTGGGCTCTAATTGAAGAATAACTTCACTTCTGTTGTTCTGGTATGCAGGTCTCTTTTTGTCCCTTACTTCAAGTACTTACTTGAGGGTTGTGTGCATCATCTTAATGATGCTGGAGAAGCAAAGACTTCTATGTCAATTCGGAAGAAAAAGAGAGCTAAGATTCAGGAAGCAGGCTGTACTGTAAAAGAAGAAAGCTCTGTTTTGTCGCTAAAACATTGGCATCTCAGGGCATTGGTGTTATCATCCCTACACAAATGTTTTCTCTATGATACTGGGAGCATAAAATTTCTTGACTCATCAAGTTTTCAGGCTAGTCAATCTTTACCTTTCTGCTCTTAAAATGTTTATTAGGAGCTTTATGTATTGCCAGTATATCGGTTACATATTATACCACGAGCAAGCATTGTTGTTATTTTGGAAGCTGGGTTGTTTTCGCACGGTTTTTGATTGCCGTCAAGCATACTTTGTGAGTCTGTTGTAGATTCCTTTGCCAATCTTGATTGTTGTTCTCTTTACTGATTATGCTTCAATGTATTTGCAGCTTCTGTTGAAACCCATAGTGTCACAGCTTGTGGTGGAGCCACCGACTTCTTTAGAAGAGTATCCGTATATGCCATCCGTGCAAGAAGTTGATGACTTGTTGGTTGGTTGTGTTGGTCAAATGGCAGTTGCTGCTGGGTCTGACCTGCTCTGGAAGCCCCTGAACCATGAGGTGTGTGATTATCCTTTCGCAGCTCTGCTTTGTCATTTGATCTCTGAATGATGCTCTTTAAGCACTTAATATGTGATAAGCATTAGACCGTGATACCTAAATGAAAAAATGTGACTAAGCATCTGCATGAGCTTTATTTGGATTTGTTTCTCATTTTCTACATTGTGTGTGGTTGCCAAAGTTCCTTGAATTATTCTGCCTCATTGTGCAAAAAGCCACAAGAAGATATATAAGCTACTATTTTATGCTTCAGGCACCTAGACTTGTCCTTTCCAGCACTTAGGTACATTCGTGCTCACATTTAACAATACGTCTTTCCCAAGCTATCTTTCATCCCATCCGTCTGTCATGTTCCACCTTTCTGAACTGAATATACTTTAAATATACCTAATTTATATGTACATACTTCCCGGCAATGCTGGACTCTTTCATCTTGTGGCTCATTGAGTTTTGCTCTCTGTTGGCTACCATATACTCACATTGTTCTCAAACATTTAGGTATTAATGCAAACACGGAGCGAGAAGATGCGAGCCCGAGTTTTGGGTCTGAAAATTGTTAAGCAGTTCCTGGAGAACCTCAAAGAGGAGTATCTGGTATTCCTTCCTGAGACCATCCCCTTCCTTGGTGAACTGCTGGAGGATATGGAGTTACCTGTTAAGTCTCTGGCCCAAGATGTTTTCAAGGAAATGGAGTCAATGAGTGGGGAAAGCCTACGCGAATATCTTTGATGTACCAGATCGACCTTACTGTATATTTAGCAGATATGCATGTGGATCAATCTAGACTTTTCATTTTGCTTTTTCAGAATGTAAATCTAAATTGCAGCAAACCAGTCCATATAATGTTTGGGCTTAGGGGTTAACCAACGAGCTAAAGCTCATTTTTGACTGAGATGAGGATGGGTAATCGGCAGAGGGATTAGACCATTCTCGTTGTTGTAATCAACTGAGATGACTGTTTTGCTGGCCGATTGATTACAAATTTGTTGTCTAAACCAAAATTTTCATCATTATAGTAACCTTCGGGTGAATTTTTTAAATTCTCTTTATGCATCTCCTTTGGTCATCTATCTTCATCAGCTTAAAATGTCCATGACTTGGCTGGTTGGCTTCAAAGTGTTAAGACCACGGTTTTGGTAATAAACCCGACATTAGCCGACTCTATCAGGCTACTTGGTATGTGTTGTAGGACACCTTGTCCACAACTATTGTTGGGCTTAGCTTCAGATATCAGTGAGCACGGCGCTTAAACATTGATGGGCTTAGCTTGAGTATTGGTAGGGAGAGCTGTTTTGCTAGATTAAAGAAACGACACCGCATAGCTGATTGGAGTCTTTACGAGGAGCCCAAACAGGCCCAATTGTTCATGTTCGTTGAGCAGTGTAAGGTTTTGCTAGCCCACATAGGTAATTGGGCTTCAATCGGGTATTTTCAGTCCATGGATGTTGTTGGGCTCTTGAAATTATTTCCAGATTAATTATACTACTAAAACGCCTTCATATTGGATGTCGAAAGAATTAGTGATTAATCAGATCGGTGTCGGGATGAGGAGGCTGTCTTTTAGGGCTCTTAGAAGTAGAACCAACTGATATGAGAAACACTTCCGATTACTTAGCAAGGTAGAAGTCTACTGCAGAGGTACAGGAGCCTTGCTTGCTCCTATAATGCTATTCAATTTCGTGGTTGGTTTTTCCTTTCAGTGTCATTATATATATTTGCCTCAGTTGAGCTTTCATGGCTTTTAAATGGTTCAGCTAAACGATCAGATTCTTTGATTCAAGGCTTATTTTTGTTAAGCTGCTGTTATATTATATGCCAATGTTTGTGCATGTATGTTTCAAACGGTGATCTTTTGAATCGGTAGGGAAGTGAAAATGTTGCCAAGATGGAGCGGAGCTGTTAGTCACCTCTCCAAGCTTGGTTCACTAAATGGCATGGAATTTAGGAGAGATCTTTATTTCATTTCGCGCCAAAGCTACGCCAAAGTTACTGCAGTTGAGGTGCCTGCTGCTGCGGATTCCGGGGAAAAAGGTGTCCCCAGTAAGTCCCCGGTATGAAAACACAACTATCCATTTCTTGTTTATCAGCTATCAGATTTTCGGTATCCGTATATTTTTTAAATATTCTCAAAGTTGTTGATAGACTAATAGACAGTGTGTCTGACAAAAAAAAAAAAAAAGACAGTAAATTTGGTTGTAAATTTTCTGTTTGATGAAGACAATTGGGTTACCTGTATCTAGGTGCAGATCATTGATGTTTAAATTTCTTTCTTCTCAGAGAAGTAGTTTCTTGACAACTCTTATTTCATTTGGTATTTTCAATAGGTATATTAATTTTGAGCTTGTAACTGTGTTCATGGTGGACTGTGGTCTTGATAAGAGTTGAAATTGTTTCCAGTTTGTCCTCCTAATTTCTGATATTGTTTGATTCTTTTTGATGCTTTCTACATTGTAATTAGATTTTGTTATGCAAGCTACTCAGTTGATCGTTTTTCTTAATTGGGGACTGAATGATTTTTTTGCTTACTTTTTGCTTTCCAAATTATCTAAACTGCGGGGTTTGTTCTTCCTTTTCTTAATCAATTGTTATACCTATTCAGAGATATTGCATTTTTTCAATGTGCTTCGCTGTTGAATATGAGTCATCTATTAGCATTTATGGTTGTGATACTTATGTTTATATTTTTCATCTGTTTTTGGTAAAAGGGTTTCTTGTCCTCATTTTACTGAAAATCATAGTTAAAATATTCATCAGGTAAATTTGGATAAATTGTTTTGGTCCAAGCCTTGTTCATTGGCTTTGGCCTCAGATTCCCCTCTTAGAATCGAGGAGCCAAAATATGAAGGCATCCGACATTTCTTACTCAAGTTGATGCTGTTCTATAGTAAGCAAAGCAAGGCTATTCGAGGGGCAAATGTGATATACCGGCGAATTGTTTCTCAAGTTGATAAATCTGCCATATATGAAGGTAAATCCTTCTTTTTTGTTTTATTGGTGAAAATGGAGCTCATCGGTTTCCTTTTCTTTGATTACCATTTGGATGAACCTGTTATCTGGTCTCGAAGAGTTCATGCTATGGGTGCTCATGGTTGAGTAGTTATAATTATTACATACATTTTGATTTATAAATACTACCTTTATTCTACCAAAGAGAAGGGGTTAGTATTGAATTTTCTTGCATCTTAAATGCTTTGTACAGTAGCAACAATCATTAGACTAACCCCTCTCTAATTGTTTATTGTGCATAACTATGAAAATTTTTGGATGCTGGAAGAATGAATTTGTCACAACATTTTTCATTCAAAACCCCTTTAAGGGATAAACAGCTTTCTTTGCGTCTTTCCCTCCCAACAAAATAAAATGAGTGGGCTTTATAGCATCTCTTTGGAAATATATGGAATATTCGGTGACCCCACAATCAGATCCTGCAAAATAGAAGAAATTAAAATTATGTTTGGTTTCATATGTTTTTATGGGAAATTAAGGATGCTAATTACAAGTATTAAGCGATGAAAAAGGTAGGAATATTAGGACTAAAATTCTACTTGTCAAAGATGTTAGTCAATGATTGGTGCCCCTTGGGACTTCCTTGATTCCTCAATTTCTAAATCAGTATCTGTTATTATGCTTCATACAATTTTTAGCTGAGATTGTTGACCGCATTATAGTTTTGTGAATTTCTATAATGCCTGCCACTAAATCTTGATATAATTGTGCAAATGGAACTATTCTATCCTGCAGTTTTCAACTTGGAGAAAACCTTTAGAATGACATACTCATTGCTTGTGCTTCATACATGGCTTTGCTTACGACGGTTGAAAGAAGAAGGAAAGGAAGGTGTTGAACTTGGGCAATACCTGTATGAGATCCACAATCATGATGTGGAGCTCCGAGTATCTAAAGCTGGGGTATTTAATCAACTTATGCATTTTACTATCATTTTCTTTAGAATTTGATATCCCTGCCCCCATTTCCTTGCAACTGAGTGTTATTCTCTTTTTTGTTATGGATCTTACCTAGCTTAAAACATTTAATATATCAATTTCTGAAAACATGTATAAAATTATATGGAGCTGACCATTTGTCCTGGAAAGGAATAAGACGTTGATCAGATTTATAGGCTTCTCTCCCTTGGTTAAAGTACTGGAATCTGACTCTCGACTTTTCAAACCTTATTGGAAGAAAGTAAATAAATAAAAGCATATCTATCAATTTATTCATGTTAGATAGTTTAATTGCTCAAAAATGATCTAGTGCTCATGTTCTTAGCTTTCATGTTTATAATCCCTATGCTTTTAACTGTAAAACAATGGCATTTGTCAATTCTGATTTGTGCACCTTTTGTGTGCTATAGTTAGCGTATCTTTTACTCTTCCCAGACTGTTTTAGATGTTTACGTCTCTTGGTTTGATATATTAGAATTAATAATGCCTGAAGTTGCAGGAACGGAGAAGTTGTGGAGGCACATCCACTTTTGGGGATCAATGAAACTTTCTTAGTTCATTCTTGACTTTTTAGTGCACTTTTTGGTTGAATTGTTTCTGCTTTTGCTAATATTTTTCATTTATCTTTGCAAGGGCAGGTCAACTTACTGTTAACAAAATGGATGAAGGAATTGGAGAAGATATTCTATGGAAATGTTGTTGCATATGATACTGCCCTGCTTCCAGAGGCTAAAAAGGATGAACTGCAGAATGTAATATGGAGGTAAAAGCTTCCATTAGATCTTGGTTCAAACATTGCTTTGTCATGAGCATTTTGTAGAGGAAAGGGCCTGCTATCTTAGTTGGATTCAAATGTGTTTAGAATTGAATTTAGAATTTAAGTTTCATTTCTTTTAAAATGGTCTACTTTGGTGTGAACGTCAGTTTGATGTCCATCGTCTATGGTGACCTAAGCCCTAATTGGCATCTCTCACTTGTTAGGCTTGGGTTGATTCTTTGTGGCACTTTGCAATTAGGATTTAGTTAGCGTCATGTAATCTAATGCACCATGCTGTTTGGGAGACCATCCCCAACATCAATAAACTATCAGCTCTTCTTAATATCTTAGACTGGATTGGTATGTCTTGCAGGAATGTCTTCTCGGATGATGGAACGTCAAAGCCAAATGATGCCGCGTTACGGGCAGTGGAGGCATGCTCTGCCTCTGTCTCTGTCCCTCTCTCTCTCTCTCTCACACACACACATGCAAACACTCCCACACACCCTCATCTCTCTGTTAAGCATCATAGCAAAACAAAATATGTTTCTGAAGTATTGGATTGTCTAAACGTTTTATTTTGGAAGTGGACACCTCTTGAGCAGATGCAAGAAAGTATTACAGAAAGTGTTATGTAGATAAATCCAGTCTACAAAATTATCTTCTTTTTGTCTTTCTTGTACTTTACAATTATCTTAGAGTCTCTTTTTTCTTGTTCGTTGAAGTCAGCACCTCTTAAACTTTGTATATATCTGCAGGCAATGGCAAGGTATGTTCGTCGGGAAGTTAGTTGCCTGTCCTTTACAGGTAGCATACTCTTTTCTCTAAATGGTTAAATCCAGCAACCTCTTTATGGATTTTCTTGATATTCCATCTTCCAATTTCTAATGTTGTTTCTATTCCAATTCAGACTGCTAAGAACGTTCGAATATTATCTGTTGCTTTATAGAGTAATCTAACAGAATCGTGACTCTGGATATATGCAGACAAGGAAAGTATGTTCTCTGGGAATTTCATGTTCACCTCATTGGACTATACATCATCTGATTCTGTGAGAAGGTAAAATGGAAGATGCATATGTGATGATTGGATCATTGGAGATTCTGATACCTCTGCTTAATCTGATTGAGTGAGAAGGTAAAGGTAAAACGGAGGATTCTTACATGACGATGATTCAGTTATCTGGGATTCTTTATAGGGACAATAATGAACAAAGGAAAAAGAGATGGGAAAAGTTTAATCTCTTGTACTCTTACCTTGTCAAAATGGCATCTCATGATGAATTAACTTCCTTTATATGTGGCTGACTGAAAGAGGCCATTAAGAAGGTAAATGATCATGATGGATTCATTCATCGTTGATCAGTATGTAATGTTGGAAAGTCTGACAAAGCAGGACGAATCATGCTGTTCAGCATGAATTTCATGCAAATGCAAGTGTTTCTACATGAATCTTTTGAACATATGACCTGCGCCTGTGTGGCGAGCAGAAGGCCTTAAGCCAAGATGTTCCAAAGCTGCCAACAGAATCAAGTACAATCACCCATTTTTATTTGTAATCTAATAAGCTCTGGGCAATGCTAATTCTGTTTATTATCAAATATCAACAGATATTGAAAAGAATGCATATAAAAAGCTCCTATGAGAAAAGAACTTAATGCATATTTCCTCCATAAATGCAACTTGAAGGGCAGCAAGCGGCGGTTAAAGTTCTTTTCTTTCTTCATTAAACGGCGTGCTTCACTATGGCATGTTCTTTTCTTTCTTCATTAAACGACATGCTTCACTGGGAGCTCTTCTTGCTCACCTTGGCACGATAATCATTGCCAGTGTGCTTCGAGAATCAGTGAAGGCTAGGGGGAATTATGCAGGACATGGCTATTTCATAGTGACGCTTCTCTATTGTTTTCTTTTTTCTTATTCTCTTTCTCCTCACAGGGAGGGGGTGTGTGCTTAAACATTTTTGGCAAAAACCCAACCAGCCGGTATCAGAGATAACGGCTCTGCATATCTCTGCTCTTACACACTTATCATCAGCAACTATGAGCTTCTCTGTTAGAGTTGAAGTCCCTCAAGCTACTCACTCAACTGAATTACCAGCCTCGTTTTCCGACCGCAAAGTAAGAAAATTTCTTTCTCTCTCTCTCTCTCTATCACACACACACACACTCATAAATGTGAGTTTATTCATTTAATTCCTCGTCCTTCTCTTTCAACACTTTTATTGTAATTCGACTTCATTTTTCTCTGGATAGATGGTCAATTCAAGTGTGGCCACGCCATCTCAAGTTATGTTGAAATCAAAAGGAACTGTCGTAGGCAACTTTTCTACTTTAACTGTAGCCAGTGAGACGTCCCAAAAGTCTGAAATTCAACCGTTAATTGATCTCTTACGTGACTCTGCTGATAAAGAGCATGTGAAACAAGCAAGAGCGGTTCAAGGGTTCGTATTGAAAT
Source organism: Moringa oleifera (assembly GCA_021397835.1). Taxonomy (NCBI): domain Eukaryota; kingdom Viridiplantae; phylum Streptophyta; class Magnoliopsida; order Brassicales; family Moringaceae; genus Moringa; species Moringa oleifera. The sequence continues at coordinate 2,578,087 of JAJFZO010000658.1, read as the reverse complement.
CCAATTTCTCGGATAAACACTTGATGGTATTGATGAATCACTTAGCTCATGCTTACTGCAAATGCTCCGATTTTGACGCTGCTCGCAGGGTATTCAACAAAATGTCTCAAAGGAACATATTCTCGTGGACTGTCATGATTGTTGGATCAACAGAGAATGGTTTTTTCCTTGATGGCTTTAAGTATTTTGTTGAGATGTTAAGTCATGGAATCTTACCCGACAAATTCGCTTATTCTGCGCTTATACAGACATGCATTGGTTTAGATAGCTTTGAAGTCGGTCAAATGGTGCATTCTCAGGTTATTCTTAGAGGTTTTGTGTCTAATACATTTGTTAGCACATCTCTGCTTAACATGTATGCAAAGTTAGGAAGGATTGAGGATTCGTGTAGAGTCTTCAACATCATGACAGAACATAGTGAAGTCTCATGGAACGCAATGATATCTGGCTTTACATTGAATGGTTTTCACTTAGAAGCATACGATCATTTTCTCAGGATGAGGAATGAAGGAGTTAAGCCAAATAAATACACACTCATTAGTGCCTCAAAAGCAGCAGGACAGCTAGGTGATATTGACAGGGCTAAGGAGGTTCAGCGCATTGTCTCAGAATTGGGAATGGAGTCTAACGTTCTGTTGGGTACTGCTCTGATCGACATGTACTCAAAATGTGCATCTTTGGATGATTCAAGATCCATTTTTGAAGCAAACTTTTCCTTTTCTGAAGTGAACACACCATGGAATGCAATGATTTCAGGCTATTCACAGCTTGGCTATGGCAAAGAAGCTCTGCAACTCTATGTAAGAATGCATCAGAATGATATTAAATCAGATGTGTACACGTACTGTAGTGTATTTAATGCAGTTGCTGCATCAAAACATCTGCATTTTGGGAAGGAATTGCATGGTATGGTCTTAAAACATGGAGAAGATACGATAGTTACAAGTGTTTACAATGCAATTGCTGATGCATATGCCAAATGTGGAGTTCTTGATGATGTAAGGAAGATTTTTGATTGGATGGAGGAGAGGGATATTGTGTCTTGGACAACCCTAGTGGCTGCTGCTTCTCAGTGTTGTGAATGGGAGGAAGCACTGACCATTTTCTCACAGATGAGGGAAGAAGGCTTTCAACCCAATCAGTTCACTTTTTCCAGCATACTTATAGCATGTGCTAGCCTTTGCTTTCTAGAGTTTGGGCAACAAATCCATGGCCTTCTCTGTAAGGCTGGTTTTGACGCTGACAATTGCGTGGAGAGTGCTTTAATTGACATGTATGCCAAATGTGGCAGTATAATTGAGGCAGAAAAGGTTTTTGAGAGAAGTTATAATCCAGATACTGTTTCATGGACAGCTATAATATCGGGTTATGCTCAACATGGTAAGACAAAGGAAGCCCTTCAACTCTTTGAGAGAATGGAGCTCCAGGATATGAAGCCAAATGCTGTTACCCTGTTGTGTCTTCTGTTTGCTTGTAGCCATGGAAGAATGGTAGAGGAAGGCCTACACTATTTTCAGCTGATGGAGGGGAAATATGGTTTGGTGCCAGAGATGGAACATTATGCTTGTGTTGTTGATCTTTTGGGTCGTGTGGGTCGCCTAGATGAAGCATTGGAATTTATAAGGAAGATGCCAATTGAGCCCGATGAAATGGTATGGCAGACGTTACTTGGGGCATGTAGGGTTCATGGCAATGTTGAGTTAGCAGAGGTTGCAGCTCAGAAGATCCTCTCCATTAGACCCGAATACTCAGCAGCCTATGTTCTTCTATCTAACACGTATAAGGAGTCAGGGAGTCTTGAAGATGGACTAAGTTTCAGAGAGGTAATGAAAGAGCGGGGTGTGAGAAAGGAACCTGGATATAGTTGGATTTCTGTGAAAGGTAGAGTCCATAAATTCTTTTCAGGAGATCAACAACATCCTGAAATATATGACATTTATATGACGTTAGAAGAACTGGGGCGGAAGGTCAAGTCCATGGGCTATGTACCTGATCTATGTTATGAATCCTAAGTTACAGATTGGAGAGGTAATTTGGGAATACAACTAGTGGAAGCTGTGAAGGGGACATATAATTGCGCAGATCAAGTCCAGGTCTACGTTGTGGCCTTGGGTTATACATTGTGAGATGTAGAGTGGAGAGATGATCTGGGAACAACTAGTGAAGACTCACAAGAAAGCATAAATGGTATCTCTCATAACGAAAACCTCCAACTGGCTTATGCGTAGGCTTAAATGTCCAAGCAGGCAGGTTAAGACAAGACTACACAGTCAAGTCGAGCATAATCAGTATCTTCCAAAACAAGAACCAAAATTCTGATCTAGTTGCATTGCTGCTAATTCCAGTGCTTTTGGTGCTAGCAACTTATACTTACTCAGTAATGGCATTTGCACCCCAAGAAACTGTAATCCTGCTTATCCTGGGCATCACCTTGGCATTGTGTTGACAGCTTTCTTGAAACTATACCTCTTCACAGGATGTTGCTTAAATGCGTCTGATGGCTGAGCATGAAACTGCTGTATAGTAACATCCTTATACTTTCTGTTGCTGTAACATCAAATGCTTTGAAGGTACCTCCATGCCAAAGAGCATGGACCTGAATTAATTCCTTTAACCCTGCTCTACTTGCATGTTTCCTGGTAATTTTACCATAAGAGTATAGAAAGGTTTTCCATGAAAGCTTCTCATTCGTTAAAAAAAAAAAAAAAAAAAACAAGAACAAAAAAATTTCCCCTTTAGGCTCCTGGAAAAGAGAACTTTGAAACATTAATTATGAATTTGATATATATATATATATATATATATATATATATATATATATATTTCATTTTGTTGACAGTACAGATGGAAGAAATATTTTCAATTTCATAAAGTTACCTTATATTAGAAAAATGATAGTATCTTACTGTTTATATATGCCATGTTGTTCTCAAAGTCAAAGCTGAAGCGTAATGCATAAGAAACTTAAAATAGCTTGCTGCAGAATCTTCAGAGAAGACAATGGAACAGAGAAGACCTATAAGTACACTTCTTTTTATCTCCTGAAGAGAACAACCACATCCAGAGACAAAGCATCTGCTGCCAACATATCACCATGCTCTCCAGCCCCAGAAGAGGCAAAAGAACCAAAAGAATCCCAAAGGACTACACCAGGACGTCCAACACTAGCACCTCCATTGATTTCCAAGCATCTTTATCAGCTGAAGTTATCGCCAACAACAATGACCTCTTGATCCAAATCCTCGTTTGCTTGCCCATCAAAGCCCTTCTCAAGTTCAAATGCGTGTCGAAACACTGGCTTTCCATCATCTCCAATCCTGACTTCTCTCACCAGGTTGATATAAAGTCTAAGTCCATCTCTGGCCTTTTCTTGCGTCCATATTCTTCAGGTCTATCAAACCCGAACTATGAATTCATCAGCTTTGATTCCAATCATTCTCGTCCTCCCTTCAGATCCCTCACTTTTGCTGATGACCCTTCAATCATCCGAATCCTGCATTCCTGCAATGGTCTTCTGTTGTGCTGTTGCTCTTGCACAAATCAACCAAAGCCAAACTATTACATTTACAATCCCACAACTAAGCAACACACTGTACTTCCTCCATTTCGCAGCAGTTTCACAACTGTTTCTGGTATTTATTTAGCTTTTGACCCCTCAAGATCACCTCATTACAAAGTTGTTTGTGTAAGAAGTTCCAATGATGCAACTAACCCTTATCAGGTGGAGATTTACTCATCAATGAGTGGGCCCTGGAGACGCTCTGGTGCTCCTTTCGATGCATCACTCCACATACAATTTGGCCATGCAGTCTTTTGGAATGGTGCTCTTCATTGGCTTTCTGACTGGGGTGATTCCTTAGCCTTTGATGTTAATGAAGAGCAACTGCGTGTAACGCCAATGCCTCCAATCCCAGAAGGGTGGGATTTGAGGATGTTCAGGTATTTCGGGGAGTCTCGAGGCCATCTTCATCTTGTTGAAGTCTATGGAAGGCAGGCTGTGCAATTCTCTGTTTACGAGATGGAGAGAGATTCCTCGGGATGGTTCCCCAAGTACCAAGTTGACTTAAATCCTTTGGCAGCTGCATATCCTGAGATGCTCAGGGATTCCTGGGGATTCTTGATACAATGTGTTGTTCGGGAAGAAACTGATGAGGACTCATATTTGGTGCTGCACATACCTAACAAATTCATACGTTACAACCTCAACGACAAGAGTTTCAAGGAGCTTTGGGATGTTACTTTATATCGTACTGGATTTGAGGATGCTGGATTTAATGAGGATACTGAATTTGTTGAGGATCAGTTGCAATTTGGAGGGTTTGATGTTCATCACTATATAGAGAGTCTCGCCCTTGTGTGATTCCAGTTCTTCTGGGAGATCAGTTTGGTTGTTCTAGTCCCATCGTTGACATAGTTGCTTGAGGTCTTGAAATTTTAGATGACTTTGCTGTAATGATGAATGGCTACCGAGCAAATAATAGTATTTTAGAGTATTTTCAGTCTCTATCTCTTTCAAAAGAAATCATATTATTTCTCCAGATGTAATTGTCAACTTCTGAGTGTTAATTAACAATGAGTTCACTAAGGATCATTTTCTGCTCTATAATCTCCAGTAAGATAACAGAAAGTTGGAGCAATGGTCTTTGAAAATTAGTACAACTGCCAGGGTGCCTTCATACTGATAAGAAGTCGGTTGCCTAGACCTAGTCTTCTGATAGAACAGTGCCTTCAATACGTGTGTGTGTATATATATATATATATATATATTGGCATACCATGAGATTCTGAGTTAAGACTTCAAAATTAATTCTATTTGAGTTGTGGATTCCATGATCAAATTTTCAATTTTATTTCACAGCTAATACGAAAAGGCCTCATGTTTAGGCTTCAATTCAACTCATACAGATTTTTACCAAGGTTGAGTTGCTACCCAGCTTTGCTGTTTAACAGTATGAGGCAGAAAGCTTAGCCTAGGTTTTTAAGCATTTCAGAGGCACTGAAAGACTTACCCAAAGAGAGGAAAGGAAAGCTCTCTCCTTAGGTTTCATGTTTCTGCTGGCTTCAAATTGGAAAAACAGATAACAAAACACAATGACCCTTTTCCATGTTGATGTTTCCAGCAATAATTCTTTGCATTATATATTTTACCTAAAAATTTTATCCCAAAAAAAAAGATGAGCAGGACATCATTTGATATGTCAAAGCTAATGGAAGAATGCATATTATTTCCAAGCTATGTAATCTTTCATTGGATGAGTGGCCTGGGGACTTCCATTTGTTTTGATGTTGACCAAGAGCAATACCGCTAAATACCCACGATTGATATATGCGAGCACATGTGGATACTACACAGAATCTCAGAACCATTTACATGTCATAACAAACAGTGCTGACAATAAAAACCATCTCAGTGTCTACCAGATGAAGGGAGATTTCCAGGAAGTATCAAGTTGATCTTGATGCAGTTGTAACTGCCTATCCAGAGATGATGAGAAGTTACTGGGATCCATCTGACTGGAATTATTATGCATTTGAATACTTTCTGTTATTCCCAGGCCATGATGAAGAATCATTTTTGGTACTGCACATACCAACGCAAGGCCATCAGTTGCAGCTTCCAGGATAGAATTTTAGAATTTTCAAGGTGCTTCATGATTTTGCTCCCTGATGCCCTGAGTGTTCTTTAGTATTTGGAACTATTATGATGCTTATAATTGATATCAAGTATCCAGGTCGTCTGCCAGTACTTATTGGTACCTTCTGTTTTACAGTGTTTCTGCTGTTTGGATTATATTCAGACTTACCTGTACAGGATCATTGCAGCAAATTTGTGAAAGTGCTTACCTGATATCCATGGAGGTTGTTTTGGCTTGGTGGGGCAAAGGTTCTGCCATTGTTCAGCCAAGAAATAAAGATGATCAGTGGTCCACTGGAGCTGATAATGTGCTCAACTGACAAAAGTGCAGAGTCCATTAAGCCATTTGAACAGAACAGACAATTTCAAAAGGTGCAATAGTTATCCCCATATTACACAGTTACCCACCACAATTCACCAGATATTGTGCTCTCACCATCAGATTAATAATTCATACCCACCACTAGCCCTCGACCTTTGTGGGCTAAAGATTTTCAGGAAATGAACTGGATGCATAGACAAAGAGGAGAGAGGGAGAGAGAGAGATGAATTTCTTTCACTGTAAATTAGCGTGTATGTTGATTATACAATAAGCAACTGTTCCAAGCTTTAAGTTCACTAACAAAAGAAAAATCTGGAAACTAGCAATTGGTGTTCTTAGGACAAAGAATGGACTAACCAGCCGATAGCGTATTCTTTATCTTCTTCTAATGTAGAATCCCTGTAGACTTTTGAAGTTGGCAATTAGAATGTCATCTGAGAGCAACTACCTAGAACTTCCTAGAAGTTTAATTGCTTGATGCTTTGGCACAATTGGTTCTCTCTCTCTCCTGTCTTCATGTCATAGCACATCAAAGCTGGAAGCCGGGAAAAGAGGAAATTCACTGCCTCCTGTTGCTGATATTTTGCAATAAAGAAATCCTGTAACCCGACGAAGTTGCTAATTCTACTCCCCATATCGATGGCTAAGATGCACAAATTTTGTTCTTCAGCTACGAAGTCTTGTCACCAGTTTCACAATCCTGCTCTGCGACCAAAATATTAAGCCATTTCAAGAGACACCCTTTTGCGGTTCTCTGATACATGGTCATCACTCCCATCTTGGCTGTTAACATCAACATGTTGATCTTGAAATGAAGCCTGAAAGCAATCAAGCAGCAAACTCCCACCAACACCCAGTTCACTTTTCCACTAAATGTCAGAGCATCTATTTTCCAATTTCTTCAAGCTTCCTGAGGACTTGCTTAATGTTAGGTCTGAGAGAAGGTGAAGGAGAACAACAAGCTATTGCAAGCTGGAAGAATTTGAGAATCAGATCTTCAGTCACGGGGTTTTCATGATCATTGTTGATACTTAGAAGTATGTCTGGATGATACAAATCCGAGATTCTATGATCAAAAACTGCATTTCTCATGAAGTTTGGCAGATAAAAGTCCTCATCAGGTGTTGGATTCTCATTAATCGGCTCCTTCCCTGCAAGCAGTTCAAGTAAGATCACCCCAAAACTGTATATGTCAGTCTCTTCACTTGCATCCTTCATTTTGATCAGCTCAGGAGCTTTGTAGCCCTGAGCTGCTGAAGCTTCAAGCATTTCTTGACCAGCGGTAGGATTCAAGAGAAGATGCAGACCAAAGTCTGAGATGCATGGATGGTAGTTGCGATCCAAAAGTACATTTTTAGACTTGAGGTTTCCATGAATCACAGGGTTCTGCAATCCTGTATGAAGATGATCCAATCCTCTGGCAATGCCAATCGAAATCCTATAAATTGTAGCCCATTTGTGTGTCTCCCCACTTCCATCTGCACATCAACAACATATTCTATCCAATATTAAAAGCATCAAAGCTCCAAAAGCAAACTTCAAGGAGCATTTGGTTACCAAAGGAGAAGTTGAAGTGCAGGAAGTTCTAAGATTATTTAACAATACAAGATAAGATCTGAAAGATGAAAGTAAAATGTGTATCATCATTTTCTTCTAGGTGGGAAAGCTAAAGAAAGAGACAAAGGTGGGTGCCCAACAAAGAAATGGCATGTTGTTGGCTATTACAAGAAGATTACGTATATTAGAAGAGATCTAAATACTATCAGTCCCAAGAAGAGACATGATTGATCCTGCCAAAAACAAATTGTGTCTGTGGACTTCCCTAAGCAATCAACCATAGCACCAAAAGAAATAAAAAACAAAGGCCCTTCTCTACTATTTTTTTTTCTGGGCTTTCCTATCTACCAACAAGCAATAAATGCATAAAAAAAAAACTTGAAAGAAACAATGGAATTCTTCTCATAATAAATATTGCAAGGGGGAACCATTGCCTGACCCATGGTTTATCTGTTAACAGCTCAAACATCATTTCAGGTTTCATGAACTAAGAGAGAATAAGTCCAAAAACCTAAAGATGAAAAGTAAGAAGGATTAAAAGATTAGAAATGGCAAACCGCAAACAATTCCTTGTTCGGTACTAAAGAAAATGCAATGGACAATATACCAGATGAACCCAAATGAGTAAAAAAGGACAAATTTCAGAGAAGCCTTATCAATCACAATTTTTCCTGTTTCACTTCATTTATTTATTAGCCCTTCCTTACTTCAACACTTAAGCAAGCACAACTAATCCTTTTGCCAAAAGAAATTGTAACGAATTGAAGAATAATGAGAGATGTAATCTGAATATCTTCTCTTATTTCCTGAGGGAGATATAAGGTGAAGAGTGAATCTTGAATTTTTAAAACATAAGAAGCTCAAGTCAGGTAAGCTGAATTTACATCAGATTTGAGAGAAGATAACCTACCTTCAATTTTCCTGCAATTCTTGACAACTAAACATAAAATGTGATCAACAAAAGCCAGAAACTCACCTCTAATGAACTGAGCCAGATTTCCACGCCTATAGAATGGATGAACAAGAAGCTTCTCTCCTCTTGGCCCTGCATAATATCCCAGAAGAGGCACCAAATTTGGATGCCTAATGCACCCCAACAATTCAATCACTTCAGCAAACTCTTTCCCTGTTGCAGTGCACACAGGCCTCAAGAACCTGAGTAACCTCACATTGTTGATCCTCTGCAACAAAGCCTTGTACAAAGTTCCACAGTTGGATTTCCCTATCACTTCACCCGGCGCATCAAGAATGTCACAGATTGTGAGGTCCTGACCGCCACTGAAAGTAACCAGGTCCTCCATCATGGACTCTTCTTCATGTTTCTGCTCTGTGCTCTCTATGTCATATTGGTCATTTCTAGCTGTTCTTCTGCGGCAGAAGAAGATGACGATGAAGAGAATAAGCAAGAAGGTTGCTGAAGTTAGTCCAACAACCAATTTTAGCAATTGGGTGTTTCTCATTTCATCAGACTTTTGATTCTCTTCTGTGACTCTCAAGAATTGAAGAGCAAGAGTGAGAAAGAGACAAAGAATGAAGATTTGGGTTCTATATCTGAGACTGAAAAGTTACAAGATTTTATGGAAATTCAGATCAAATTTCATGGAAAAACCCATGTTTCCCTCTCCAGGTTGGACTAGTTGGGTATGGAAGACAAGTAGATGAAGACAGATATGAACATTGTGGGTGGGGAAGAAGAACCCAAGATTTCCGGAAGCTATTTGAGAGGAGAAAAAGTTTCTTAATCTTATGAGTTTGATCAAGAGAAATGAGAAATGCAAATGAATTTGCCAGTTAGGAGAAGGAACAGAATAAGAGAACCAATATGCTGAGCCGAATCTAGTTTAGACAGATCTAACCATGTGATATTTTACCTAATGGATTGACTGTTTCCTTTGCATTTGTGCTGCAAGATTGTGGAAGACTGAAAGTTCCCACATGCCATTAAAGCTTACTCTAATCAATGATTTACCTCATGAAAAGGATATGGGCTCTGACTGGTGGTGGTGACATCAGCAGCAGAGATGACATTCCAGTTATTTTCTCTATAACCTTTTTTTATAGGGTGAATTGATTATCTTCTCTCCTGAAAGGAGGCTTCCTGTCTCACCCTATTGGTCTAAAATCCAGAAACTACTTCCAACCTAAGCATTTAACAGAAGAATCTGTGAAAAAGAACCAGAGAAATTATCCATACATGGGTACCTGATGATATCAGATTTTGTATGAGAGAGATCTTCAATCCAATCTTAATTTACAAGTTATATATAGTTATTATACTGTATATATTTTTTTTACAGTAGCTATTCTCAGTAATTATTTATCTAAATGAGGTATGATTTCCTTATTGAAAAAGACATCTTCAGTTCAGTTCTTCTTTTTTCCATTTCTAATTGCTAAACAGAAAAGCATGACAATATCACATGGGATGAGCTTACATGCCTTTAAGGAACCTACCCAAAAACGTCTGCCCACTTCAAAGTTCTCTTCTTTCTTCATGTACAGTACTTTTTCAACAAATGAAGCCTTCAAAGTTGAAAACTTTCAATGAATTGTCTTTATTAATTAACCTAATTTGTGCCAAAATTAAGTTTTTATAATCAAAAGGAAAAAAAGATAAAGTGAAAAAGATGAAAGAGTGCATGTAAAGTATGGAACCTTGTAAGAGAAATGGCATACCTCGGATGGAGAAAGACCAGTATGTGGCCCATGAGCTGTTGACAGAGAAATCATGCCTGTAACTTAAACTGATGATCATATGATGTGATAGCCAGCTGGGAGATTGTTAATCACAAGATAGACAGACATGGTCCAGGATCTTGGATCAAACCTGGGGGACCCTCTTGTGTATACTTAGGAACGGCCCAAACAAGATTGATTGATCACCATCAATATCAAAGCGTCAAAAATGATACTGTTACTTTAACAAAAGAAAATCAAGTGCAGTGTTTTTAAAGGTATTGGTAGTAACTAAGATTCTTCAGATATCAAATATAGCACAAAACGCAGTGGATTATTCCTTGGGTTATTTTTAAGTTCACTTACTCGACACCAAGTATGATGTGTAACAGATGCCCAAATGAAAGGGTAAGCTAGCAGGTGAACACGTGTCTTAGCTCTACTGGAATGTTTTGGACGAATTCTGGTTCTCCACGTGTCCGGGGGAATCTCATGGGGTAATAATTGTGTGTGGTCGTCCATACCAGAAGTTCTTTCTTTATGGTCGTAACATTACGTGGTGGTTGAGAGTTGAGACACAGTGTAAAATCGCGGCGCTGATTGATGAGGCATTGAGCGACCCCACCCGATGAAAGCGTGTTTTCGATGGCTCTGGCTGTGGGCCCACTTTTTTTTTTTTAATTTGTAGCAAAATGAATCCGGCGGGACCGTTGCCCCTATCACAGAGTACGGACAACCGACTGACCTTCCTATTCCCTTCTTTCAATATCAATTATTTAATTTTAATTTTAATTTTAATTTTAATTTTAATTCATTCCACCATGGCCATATCAGCTTATAAAAGCTCTTATACTAAATGTGAGATTGAAGTCTACGGATTAGCTCATTAATCACTTTCCTTTTAAGCTACTTGTAATTAAGCATCTTTCATGTCCCATTTCTACTCAACATTTTAGGTATATTTTCTTAATTTTTCAATAAAAAATTTAAATAAGATAATTTCCATCAAGTGCAATAAATGTGTCACATAAGTTTGAGAAAAATCAAAATCTGGATCAGACTCAACATCAAGCATTAATTTTTCTGGTTGGAAAAATATCAAAATGCATTTGCATAGGGAGATGAAACAGGTTCATGCTTACCCATGGTCTTGGCCATCTACTCCTTTTTCGTAACAAATCCTAAGCAGATCTCTGCTGTAAATCATGTTTCATCTCATCGCACCAAAGGTCAAAGCTGCATGATAGCAAAAGAACAAAAGAGATAAATCTGTGACGACTGAGGAGTACATTCTCTCATGTAATCAGATCTTTAGAGCATACCATAATCAATTATTGACTAACAGTTGTACTCTAATCCTGAAATGGGGATATGGACACTCTAATTTTAATAGTTTCTGATCAGAGAACTTCATAAAGTGATATCACTGAAGATATGGGAAAATGCATTATAATATAAGAAGCACATGTGGTGAGGGGACATACTAACCTAATTCCCTCCCAACAATGCCCAGTAAACATACAAGATTGATCCATATCCATTTATTGGGTAGTCTTTTTTTTTTGAATATCATGTGATCAACAAGAAAATGTGATAGAATCATATCACATGAGCCCACAACTAAGAAAAAGTGGTAAGTGGTTGTTGAAGACATATTTTTTATGCTCTTTGTGAATCCCTCTCACATCTGCGTGTTCTTCTCCAATGATATCATTAGCTATGGATATCGAAACAGGATGTCTTATAAAACCAGCCCCACCAAAGAAAAATCAATGACGAACTTAAGAAGTCTAGATGTTGGAGACATGTCTTGAGAAAATTTGAAGATGTCAAAAGAGATCAGTGATTCTAATCAATTGAATATACAGCAAGACCATAGCATTTGCATCTCATAATATAGCAGTATTTGCCTCTACATTGTTGTCATAATTTATGATGCAATACATATCTGATTCTTAACTTTGCATAATGATTCAGATTTTTTATGGTTCAGCATCGAATTCTAAGGCTTATCAGGCTAAAATTCGCTGACAACTTGAATGTGACAAGTTCAAATGGAAGCAAGTGCATTGCTTTCACTGATCTACTGACTCAGGCCAAGGGACGAATGCAAAGGTTGTGGTTCTCTTAGTGGAGAAAAGGAATGAAACTATCAATGTGGTCCTGGTATGATATAGTATAAGCAATTTATGGAGGTCCTCATTCAGGCATGAGCATTGGGGTAGGCTACCTCTGGGTGGTGGGCATAGGGAATATACCTTTTGATGGTGAAAGGAAAATATTTTGATTGAAAAGGGAAACTAAAGGGAAGAGACAGAAGAAAGGAACCAATTTAAAAAAGGAGAGAAAAGGAAAAGGACAAGAATTTGTCCCATGAAATGCAAAAGCTGCAATTGCTACCAGAAGCCAATTGTTCAAGTCCTTACAGCACAAGAAACTGGTAATAAAAACAATGGAGGATGATATTACTGTCCTAATGACACAATCAAGAGGATACCAGTGAGATGGCAATGGCACCTTGCTTTGTTACTTACATCCGAAGAATATCTATCAATTTTTCCTCTTCATGGCACCTGAAAAACATAAAAAGATTAGGTGAAATAAATAGTTTATAATGAACAAATTTGGTGGATCACCCTAATGTCCAGAGCTTTGCTCCTTGCTCTTGGTTTTATAATCATTACCATCAACTGGAAATTCATTCATAATTCACTCAATAAAGGTAAAAGCACACCAATCAAGCTACACACCTGCTCTCTTTATTTGGGGAAGGCTTAATGGAACTGGAGAGGCCACTAAATTCTGTAGGCTTATTAGCATTTCATGCAATGTCCCATCTGCATAATGTGCTGGTCCAGAATCAACCAGTTTGAACAATCGGCCATGCCACAGTTCATCGTACAGTACTTAGTATGTTTAAAATACATAGACATATAAACAAATTAAATAACCAGAATACCACATTTTGCCACTGAATCAGAATACTATCATGAAGGAAATTTATTTGCATGTAAAGGCTAGATAACATAATTTTTTCAAATTTACAAGCTGTCAATCCACAAACAGCTATCAAACCCCAAATCTGTACTACCAGACATTTGTAGGAAAGGGAAAAGATCAAATTATGCAATGCAGTCCAGTTGAACTTTCGTCTGTTTCCGCATGATATGATAAATCAAGTCCCAAATAAGTCAGTAATACGACATTTGTTTATTTAAATGCCTTTACAAGTTGCAAGATTCCTGAATGTTATACAAGAACAGGAGTCCCCTTCTTTTTAGGGAATATAATACATAGGATTAGGAAGCTTAAATGAGCGATTGGACATTGAAGAACCCAACAAATCGCTCCACTGGTCGCCAGAGTTTCCTAGAATCCTATAGCCCTCATGTACCATCTGATCTCTCTTCTCTGACTTGTATATTGTTGCCAATTTCCCATGATCATCTGAGCCTCTGCAGAGCAAAAGACATTCATCATTTAGCTCAGATTACAATGTGGGAAAAGGTAAGTGATTTGGAATAAAACATTTGTAATAGCATATTTAAAAACCACTGAACTCAGATATAAGTTTTCTTGTCCTAGAGCTTCATGATGTGCAATCAAAAGCTTCTCCACTTTTTCAGTTGGTCCTTTAGACTTAAACTCATAAAAATAATGTGGGAAAAGTATCAATGATTAAAGACCCTAACAAACAAGGAGCACTGAATAAAATGAGAAAGAAAATAATGATGAAACAATGGACCACCAAAACTAGAATAAAAGCTGCTCATTCCAGATTTTTATGATCTAGCACTGGCTTTGAAAGATCAAAACTTTCAAAAATCCATCAGAAGTTTTAACAATAACCAGCCCCAGTCTCCCCATGATCCCCACCCACAACTAAACACCCCAAAGAGAAAAAGGAAAAGAAAAGAAAAAGCAGATAGGTAAGATTAAAACCGAATATCCCAAATAAAATCTTTCTTTTATAGGATACTTTAGAACATTACAAGACACAAAGACAGCACCACCAAAAACAAATATTTTAATGGCATGACAATGAAGAATTTATTTGTTGACAATAAAAGAATCTTAAAATGACTCAAGTCACCAAAAGAAAAAACAGTTGGAAACCATGGTTACTGAGGCTTTTGTTCCAGAGAAGAACAATGGGAGCCTCCATACCCCACTCCCTCTTCTGAACCAACATGTATAAGAAGAGAAGCAAATGAGAAGTAGAAGTTCTTCAAATTACACAAGTAAATTTTAAAGGAACAATCAGGAATTAAAAGGCTAATTGATAGAAGGTAAGCTGGGTAAAATTTGATTCTAATGGGCACACCAGTTCGTCAAATTATCCGCTTAACCAACATGTTAACAGAATTTTATTGCAGGATTCTCCATGTAGCATAGGATGATATATGAGACACAAACAAATGGCCAAAAGATCTTTCAAAGACAATGATAATAGGTAGGGAAATGTTTCCAATTGCAGCCTCTTTTAAGGCATTAAGTATTATTAACCTTTATAGTAGCAGGTTTTGTGAATACTACTTCCACACATGGTTTTCCCTTCAAGATGAAGGAGAAGAAAGAAAACTTGCCATTACTTTTAAAAATTTGACATCTAGCATTAGTAATTAGGGAAAAATATAAAGATAAACCCATCTGAAAGTATAATCAATTTGACCTTATGTTTTGTTTTCTTCATTTCACACAAATCCAGAATTCTGCTCTCTTAAAGAAGAGATGTGGTAGGAAGATTCTAAAACAAGCTGAAAAATTGCATGATCAAAATTACTGAAAATTCAATATATGCTGCTTAATCTGGAATATCATAGTAACACAAACAAATTAAATTGACATTATAACTCAGATATATGCATCGCAGAACATACTATATCAGATCTCAATCAAATTTGTCAATTAGAACAGTTTTTCATACTCACCTCAAGATAAGCTTATCCCAGGTATGAAACCCCGCATTCATCAAATTCTCGACAGTAACAAGCCTATGGCTTTCACTGCGCCCAGTCAGCAGAAAAACCTTAAAGCCCAAATCCATGACCTTTCGGTAGAGTTTCAAACTGGGCTCAATAGCTGGTGCCATAGCCTTCTCAACCCACTTATCAAAATCGGCATGGTCAAAAATCTCCAAGCTGCAAACACCCAGTCACATCCAAATCAGAAACTATGAATGTTTCGACCAAATTTTATCACAGAGAAGAAAGTTCAATCAATAACAGCTCAGTAGTACAATTAGCTTGAAGTTTAATGTAGTTTGGCAGCTGACAAACTGATAAAATTACCAGGAATTTTCAAATAAAGAAAAAAGATAGAGCCCTAGTCTCATTATTTGATATCTCGACTTATCAGAAACCTCAATCGGCCATTTCCAAGAGTTGTACCAAATTCAAGCTATTAGACACTTCTGTCTTGAGCCTTCCATAATCATTTAGTCAGCAATTTCTGGACAATCAATTAAGTTAAAGGAGCTGTTTAACAAGCGAAGCCCAAAAAGGAGGAGGGAGAGACAGAGAGAGAGAGAGGAAAAGCCAAGGACGTAAACAAAAAATTTCTAAACAGGTGTCAACAATCCTTGATTTCTCTATTTCCTCATATCCGAAAATCAAATAATGTGAAAAATACAAGTACCCACGTTCCTTTTTCTTCTCCTTTACAACATCTTCTCAGCCAATCAAACAATTGAAACCAACAAAGAAGTAATCATAAAAACCAACTTACCCGTAGCCATGCTCGGCGTAATACGGCAGATTGGACAATAAAGTCTCGTCCACATCGAAAACCCAGACATCCTTTCCATCACCTCTCAATTCAATACTGCTCGCAAAAATACCAGCCTCATTTGACACTCTCTCGAGATCGACAACATAAGCCCGACCAGTCGTATAATCTCTCACATACTCCGCACATTCCTGAGGAATAGTCTTCCATGGACTAAGATTGTTTGCCTCCACTGCAAACCTCCAGCTCATACACTGCAATTCGAGTTCCTCATTAAATTCCCTGAACTGGGTGTCGACATTTTCAGTGTATTCAAGGATTAGCGGTCTCGGCAGGTGGAAGTTGAATTCCTCAATCGAGCATGCAAGAGAAAATAGCGAAAATAGAAGGAAAACTCTTAACAAAGGCATGGGTTTTATGGAATTATAGAAAGGAAAGGATGTGAGTCAGGGAAACAAAATCAAAATTTTAAAATGAAAACCCGAGTACTAGAGAAATGAAGTTAATTTATTGAAGGGGATCTGCAGAAAAGTGAAGATCTGAAGAAAAGATAGTATATATATATATTCAATCTGTATCCGCCCTTCTCGTTCGGCTTTTTGGACGTAGATGATGAAGAATTGTAGATAAGCAAAATCAAGGAAATACGTTTGGGATAAGAGAGGCCTACGGTAACAGAAACCTCTTCAAAGGGCTTTATACTTGAGAGACAGAGAGAGAGGGTTGGTTGGGACTTGGGAGACTGAGGAAGGAAGAGAAAGGCAGAAGGCAGCCGCTGCCGTGCAAAAGAAGCAAACGGTGAACCGTTTTCCGTTTCGGTTAGTTTAAAATCGAGTTTCGGGACTGGATGAAAAGAAACGGGCTGATCCTTTGGAGGCTTCAATCTCTGGTTGGTCAATCGTTAGCTTACGCGCCGACGGGTGATGTCACCAGAAGATGATGACGAAGCAATGTTACTTTTCCATCTTCATCACTTTATGTTTGTTTGTCATATAATGGGACCCACATCTCCTTTTGGGCTCAGTGGGACCATACATTTTTGACATTACAATCACATTTTTTTAAAAAAAATATTTTGTCAATTTTTATTAAAAACAAAATATCATATTAATATATATTTAACACTTAAAAAAAAAAAAAAAAACAGAACTATCATCTACAGATATTTACATCTCATTAGTTATTCAAAAATTTAAAAGTCATCCTCATATATCCTTATTCTTCTTCTTTCATATCATCTAGAACAAAAAAAATAATTAAAAAGATTAACATCACTGCTTTTAAAAAAAAAATTAGAAAAAGGAATGTTTTCGGAACTTCCTGCTCTTCAAAATTCAATGGGAAGCTCTTCATTGCCTGTTCAGATAAAACTCTAAAAGTTTTTTTTTACTCTTTTATTGTTAGGGGTAGTCTCAAATATTTTTTTAAAAAAATTTTTTATTTATTTTACTTTAAATTTTTATGTAATTATATTTTTTATTTTTTATCAAGAATTAAATATGATAATTATTGTTTTAACTTTATCTAAAAATAAGATTAGGATAAACTTATTTTATCCAATTGGTGGGATAAAATTATCTCAATGATAACATCAACTTTTAATTTATATCATAAACAGAATTAAATGAAAAAAAACTATTTTGAATTAATTTAAATATATTTTTTTAAAAATACTTATTTACATTTATTAATTAATTATATTACAATTCAAATTTATAATAAACATTACATTATAATTTATATCATTACATTATTTTAAAAAGTTATTTTAAACAAAAAATAATTTTAAATAAATCTAATTCTTTTTAAAGATATTAGTATTTATTCATAAAATATTCGTAATTAATTTTTAGTTATTTTTAAACTTATAAAATTCATTTTATATTCACATCTTTTTAGATTGTAAAAAATAAAAAATATAAATTAAAATTAAAATTAAATATACTTATGGATTATTATAACATAATTTAAATTTATAATAAATATTAAATTATATTATTATTTTTTGTTGTGAAAATATTCTAAAATAAACGAATATATATTTTTAATTTTCAGTTTTTTTCATACACATTTTTTTAAAAGTATTTATTTATATTTGAATATAGTAAATTTCTATTGAGTAAAAAATCAATGAAAAGTTAAGAATTGTATATATGGTTCAGTTGTATTCTGGCCCACCTCTGATTCGGCATAATCAAGCTGAAATCTTTTTACACTAACATCATCAGGAGCAGTTGAAATAAGCACTTGAATCTGTATCTTTGAAACTACTTATATTTTCTCTTAAAATGCATCAATTGCTGGCAAGAAGCAATTGGAACATTTTAATATTCAAATATATATATATATATATATATATATATCACTTTCTCTTAAAACACAAAATTGTAGCATCAAGAAGCAACTATATCACTTTATCTCTACATTCTGCAAAGCACAAACAAAAGGGCAACTGAGGCCTGTTCCTACTCTGTGTGGATGCTGACCACATTGGGAAACCTGGAAAAATATGATCCTGTTGAAGAAAAGAAAGAGATTCAACCAGGCAAGCAGTAATTCATGGGTGAGGTGCAACAGGACAAAAGACTCAACAGGCCACCAGAAATCACAGAAGGAATTATGCTGTAACATGATTAATTGGTAATATTTCATATTAGACAAAGCAAAAACACTGATATCTAACTTGTCAAGAAAAATGAAGGAGAAGATGTTACAAGAAGGAAAAGAAAAAGATCTCCGAAAAAGCTGCAGATGATCAAACTGAAGAATTTTTTACAAGTCAAAATTTGTTGGGATAATGGGTAAACTTTAGAGATTATATGATCTTTACACTAATAACAAATTAATAAAAATTTAACTTTTTAATTATTTACTTAATCATAAAGGGCTAACATCGATATCTTTTCTCTAAATGTTTATCTTATCCTACCCAGGATAACATTGTTTTTACGGCTTCAGTTTTACTCATATCTGCATTTACACACTTAAATATCCAGCTTTCCAATCTGAAGAAGAGAGCCAACATCAAAAACCAGTAAACTGGTGTACACATCACTAGAACAGCAATTCCTGAGTAATTATACTTCCTGTTACTGAAAACTGAGAGTGATAGATGCAGCATAAGATGCTAATGTTGAGTGGACTTCCACCTGGTAATCGCAAAAAGAAGTGTGTAATTGGGCAAAAGGTTCTTATTTGGCAATGGCAAGTTTGTAACAGGTGATTTATCGTTTTCTTCAAGCCATTTCTCGATTGCTTTGCGGTCATAAGTGTACCCATCTGAAGCAATACATGGATCACTCATGATATCCTGCAAAAATACAAGCAAACATGTAGAATTACAATAAGGAATATATGAAGAATTCAGTGAAGTCTGTGGAGGATATACCTTAAGTATGGGGCATATGAAGTGGTCAGGAGGAGCAATCTGAATGCTGTCAATGGAGTTTCGCACCCTGTCTGCAACTTTCTTCAATCTCTCCAGTGCAGGAAGTACTTGATCTTTCAGATCAGGCCTGTCTTTGAGTCGAAGCTCAGCACAACTCAGGCCCAAAGTAGCTAATTCCCAGGTCTCAGCTTTTGGCCAGTCCCCAGCTTTTGAGTCTAAGATACCCGATAAATTACCATCAGCCATAGTTGTTTCGACCATATGGGTCAGTGCCATTGCTGGCTTTCCAGTCAATAGCTGCAAAACAACTATCCCAAAAGCATAAACGTCTGATTTTGAAGAAATTAGCCCTGTCCTTTGATACTCAGGATCTATGTAGCAGAGTGTTCCAACAGGTGCTGTGTCCTTGCAGATCGTGAGTACAGCGGATGTTTCGGAATGAACTATCGTTGAAAGGCCAACATCACCAATCTTGCTCACAAAGTTATGGTCAAGTAGGATGTTTCCAGGCTTCAAATCACGGTGGATGATTGATGTAGGCTTTAAGTTGTGAAGGAAAACAAGAGCTGAAGCCACTTCCCAAGCAATTCGAAACCTCTCAAACCATGGGATGGATGGGATATCCTTCACATGGAGCAGCCTCTCTTCCAAGCTACCGTTCTCCATGTACTCGTAAACTAAGCAACCATGTTCAGGACATGCACCAAGAAGAAGAAGCAAATGGGGATGGCGAATTTTGCTTAAGATTTCAAGCTGAATGCCAAAAGAAAACAAAAGTAAGAAACTTGACATGCCAGGTCAGAGAACCAGATCATCCATGGAAAGAACTTGTGCAGAAACACTATACTTATCTGGAAAACTACCATACCTCCTGCTGGAATTGCCGTGTCATTTTGTTATCTTTTGAGTGGAGAACTTTCACTGCTGCAGTTGTATGATGCAGACTGCACTTATAGACTGTTCCATTTGCTCCAGTTCCAATCTTAAGATTTTCTGAAAAAGATGAGGTAGCAGCCACAATCTCTTCCCATGTGAATTTGTGGTATAGCTGCAGAGGACCGACAAGAGCATTCTCCAGCTTCTCTTTCTCTTTTGCATCCTTTGCAGCTTTCATCTCTGCTTCTCGCCTTTGTGAAGCTTCTCTTTCAACACATTCCTTTACATATTCAGCCTCCCTTTTTGCTGCTTCATATTTCTCCTTCTCTTTTGTTGCAAGCTCTTCTGCTTCCTCCTCCTTTAGCTTTAGCTCTTTCAGCTTCATTTCTTCATTCAGTTGACGTTGACTAAGATTGCTCAGCTGAAAAAGCAGACAGCGGAGATTTCAGTACAAGATCCTCAAGAGGGCACATGATTAAGGCAAGCATGTGGTGCCTAACCTTTCGAGAAGCATCAATTGCCTCAGTTTGAGCAATTGCATACATTCCTCGAAAATGTCTGAGCTCAATTCTCAGCTTTTCTAGCTCAAAATCCACATCCACCTGCAAGTACAGTCAGAAAACAAAATATAAGTCAATTGATGCCTAGAGATCTGAATGACATTTCAGCAACTACATGCTTAGCTTTCCAGACAAGATGAAAATGGAAAAGCTACCTGGTTTTCAAAAGAAGAACAATCAGTAAGCGGATTGTTGGTGGAAGCTTGATCTGATATCCATGAGCTGTCAACTGCTTGAGCGGTTCTCCAACTAGTACTCCGGCTGAGTAAAGGTCCAAGTTGTGGACTTCCCAAACAAGAACTTGGACCATTCTTCCTTTCCTCAAAATCCAGAGACGGGAACCCAGAATGGTTGATGTCAACAGAACTTGCTTTTTTATGAAGAACCAAATGGTTTACAGTGGAAAGCGCATGAAATCTTTGAGCTGGTAGGGAAGGAGAGCAAAAGTAAGAGGAGGAAGCAAGATAACCCGAGTCTGCAGAATCAACAAAACAAAAACAAAAACACAAATGAGTTGTGGAACTGATGTCCAGATGAGGTAATCAGCTGGAAAAGTCAGCACAGTATTTGATTCATCTTATTGTAAATACCCTTTACTTCCTTGATCTTTTTCATTGTGTTGGAATCAATAGTACCTGTCCGGGAGCTGGAAGAATAACTTGAACTGTTGGTTAAACAGCTTGTCTCACTGCTACCATATGTACTGCTTCCATTAGTCTCAGAATCAGATGGACGCACAGATGACAATTTTCCTTTTGAAACAGCATACACTGTGCAAAAGCTTGGAGTGCAGGCTGAGATTCTCGAGGATACGCTTTGCTTCTTCAGTTTCCTAGGCAAAATTATCTTCGTCAAATAGAAACAGATATCACTCAAGCAAGTCACACAAAGAACCTCCAAATGGGTACGTTTCAGTAAGTTAGCTTACTACCTTATAAATATGCTACGAGATGGAGCTCCGATGACTAGTTTGCTGATTCTACGCTGGGAAACCTCCTCGGCTATTGCATTTGCTACATCATCTGATTCAATCACCAGAACCTCTACTTGAACCTTCATTCAGCATCAAGTAAATTTAATTTCTGGGTTATGCAGGATTCATGGAAAACTAAAATTAACAAGGAAAAAAAAAATACCTTTCTCTGAAGACACATTTTCTTGTAAGGAAGAAGCATTTCACTTGTTCGCCACTCCAGTTCATTCTTATAAGCAGCTACTACATCATCCCGTACCTGTGAAAGAGGAATAGAATTTCCCACTGGACAAACAAGAATTCCAGATTTTAGTACCAAATAAAACCTCATTTTCTGTCATTTTCATGTTCTATTTCTTTCCAAATTTTCAGAGACTGACTGATTCTAATGGCTAAAGAGCTTACTTGCAGTAGGCACAGCAGTAACCCTTGCATGAACATGTAACAACTTGAAGACAACATCCTTCTCGGGAACAAATTTCTCCAATGCCCACCAAACCACATACTTGTTTTCTTTCTTCCCATTGATAGCTATGGCCACAGTTAAAGCAGACTGAGCCAGTGACCCAAGCTCGTTTTTCTCTTGAATAATTTCATTTCCTTCCATTATATTGCCAGTTTTCTGTACCATTAAAGGATGTCAAACCATCATTGATCTTAGAACGAAAAGTAAACCCTAGAATCTGACTCAGTAAGAAATGAATTCTTCAGAAAATCACAAGAGGTCTGTCGTCTATAGCTGCAGAACTCCTTCATTGACCCACAACATGAAAACCCACAGGATTTGAATTATTTCCTGGGAAAATTCATTACATGAAATTCATAATGGTACTATATAAATGGCCTCAAGATGATGAATAGGGTACAGAGAGAAAGATATGAGACAATCAGGGGAGAAGGTGATGGGAAGAAATCCTAAGGATGGTTTTAAGATTGTTGCAATACCTAAAGAATGGAAAAGCTGCTAAAGTATGCCTCAGTTGCTGCAAGAAATTGAAAACATCTCCAACTGAAAAATACATCAAGATAAGATCAGTTTTCTATAAATAGTTCAGCAAGTTGCCGTAATTATGCAGTTTCTAGTTGGTTTATTTGTGATTCATGATGACCTTGTTTTAAATTTTCAGTTAAGTTCATTATATATGTAAATTTGTTTGATGAATGAAATTAGTGTGTATTATCTAAATAAAAAGTCATGAATCAAGAGATGTAATAAGAAATGGTGAAACTATTGGAAAAGCTCAATCCAGAGATAATCCCCAAATAAGAAATAAATGAGAAGGCAACAGAATGGAAAGAATCAGATATTTTTGAACTGTTCATGCTCTATCTTCTTTTCATACTTTTAACTGATTACATGCTTCCTTTTTGTTTCCAAAGAGAAATATCTAACCACAGAGTAAGAGAAGGAGAGCAACGCTCGAATTGAAAGGTTTCTATTCGAGTAACAAGATATCGGGTTTGATGAAATTGACTGTCAAATTTTGGACTTATATCAGAAACAGAGAAAAAAACAGAAAAATTAGAAAACCCAGAAAACTGCACAGAATGGTTCCAAGGAAGAACGAAGAAAGACATACCAGCTCTTCACAGCTTCAGCTTAGCGCTCCCACAAACAAAAATGAAGGAGAAAACGAAGAAAAAGAAGAAGAATCCGCACATCATCTGTCTACGAGCAAGTCTACTCGTTGAAGCAACCTCCCTATTTCCATTTTTTAACTATGAAGCAGAGGAAGAAAAAGAAATTTCAGGTAGTGTAACAAAAGCACATGACGCAAAACAAAGTGTCCTCAAGCGCGTCGTTTCATGCCGTAAGGAACTTAACAGTCTCTGGTAAGTAGACCTGCCTGATTTTCTAACAGGAATTCTTTTAGCTTATATTTCTATTGGAATTCACTGACGTAATCACAACCCGCAGTATGGTTATTCAAAAAGGACTAATTTGGTCTGGTTCTCTTGTTTGTATCTTTCAAGAGCGAGACTGTTGTTTGTTCTTAACAAGAGGCCAGTTAGTACTCTAATCAGTTTTCATTTGATTTATCTGTTTGGTAGTCCAAGTGGCTTTTTGCTGGAAAATTTGCAAAAACGACCCACTTGAGTATATTACTCACCAATCTTTACCTTAAAATGAATTTGGTTTCAGAATAAAGAGCTGTTGCCTATTTGGGCACTCCAAAACAGAATATTCCACGATCACGAGACTGCTTCGATTAACGGAAACCTAAGAAACCCGCAATAAAGTATCCTTTCAGTCAAAACCGGCTGCTATCTTCACGGGAATATCTCAGTCTATGGTCCTGAATATGTGTAGAGGATATCCCCCATGAACGATAAAAAGTACAGCACCTAAAACATGATCTGCTCCAGTACCCATCAACTCATTTTCCCGGAAAATGATTTCATCTGTTTAACCTTCATAGTGAATTCTCATGGGCATAGGCAAGAAAGCTGACCTGGAATAGTTGACTTGGGTGGCTCATGAGTTTAAGACATGTAACATGACGTTGTCCCTCTGTAGTCATAACAAAGTTAATGCCAAATTGTTGGCATGTACAATGTGGGGATGAACTAGTCAAAGTCTTTATCTTCTGTTAATATCAACTTACATAAACCAAAACAAATATTCCTGTCTCATGTAGAAACTGAGATGCTGACCGGATGGATTAAAGATATCTTTTAGCATCATAATCTCCTTATCTTAACCACCCTTTCTAGCCCTTCAATGTTCCAATCAGTTGAGGCAACCTGTGAGGGTATTATTATCCACTATCCAGTTAGGGGTACAAGAATTTTCTTTCTAAAATAAGATAAGCTACATTTGTGCAGGCTCTACGGTTAATTATTGTCCCTCTGTGCATAAAAAAAGTTGCTGATTCCATTGAAATGAAGAGAGAGAAACTTGTCAGGATCTCCAACCTATAATTTTCCAATCAGACCAGGTATGATAACTCACACAGTGGTGGTGCATGTTTGGTGAGCTTGACTTTTTTGTTCACTTAGTGTTTCTACTTCTGCATATTTCGCGTTGATGCCTGTTCCTATGCTGTGTGGATGCTGACCACATTGTGAGATGAGGAAAAAGATTAAGTTACAGAAAAGAGAGAGATCCAGTCAAGCGGTAATTCGTGAGTGAGGTTCAACAAGACTAAAGACTCCACAGTCCATCAGGACTCAGAAGGGTCAGCCACTAGACCCTGTGTGGCCCCTGAGACCCTACAAGTTTGTCTGCCAACCCATTACAATAAGAAGTGCCAGGTGATGCCATACCTGTGAAGCTACTAAAATTTATATGATTGTGGTATCTCACATCGCGCGTGTATATTTATTAGATGTGATATCAATCTCTACATAGATATCCAAATTTACAAGATGTCTTTAAAGTTAAATCTCAATAAAACAAAATCATATGTTGATAGCCAAAACTTTAAGGGACAAATTTTTTGTCAATGAATTCAAATATGAATAATAGTGATCCACCAAGTAGATTTGCATAACCAAGCTCCCGGGAGTCAACTTGTTTTTGAAAGTTTAACATGTAAAGAAAAGTACTTGCTTAAAACTGGTGCTCCAAACAAAAATTTAATGTTGAAGATTACAAAAACAAATTTCAAGGAGAATAGTAAGATGATTCGTTAAACCTTAAGAATAGACAAGTATAACTTTCATTCGAAATAACCAATTGCATTTATGTCAAAGGTATCCCACTATATACTTGGAGAATCTAAAACTCCAAAAACCATAAATTGTTTGAAATGGTACTCAAAAATACATTTGAAGTTTTGTTAAGTAACACTTTTCAAAACAATTCAAAGAGCAACACTTCTTAAGTACGTGGATTGTTAAATCTCAAGTATAAGTATAACCTCCATTCGAAATGGTCATTTGAATTTATGTGTGAGATGTCCCTTTATGTACCTTAGAAGCTTAAAGTCTTAAAAGACAAATTTGACAAAACTATGAAAACTAGCATTTAAAAGAAAGATACATAATGAAGTGTTTCAAACACCTTTTGAATACATTCAACATTTTATCAAATTTCATTTCAAACAAAACTTGATAATGCCATCAAAATCATTCAACTTAAAAACACTTCAATATATTGCAACCAAACTTCACCATCATTCAATCGTCATCAATGTAACTTCAAAGACAAGCATCTCATCAATTCATCAACCACAACATTCAAAATCATATCAACAAGGCTCATTTTTCATTCATGATCAATGACTAAGCATTTTATTCACATTTCATCCATGTTTATCCAAAAATCAAGCATCATTTGCATTTACATCAAAGTTCAATGCTTTCAATTAAACTAATTACAACCAGAATGTACCAAGCATTTACAGAAGTAGATAAATCATAAAAAAAAAGGTCCAAGGCACATAATAAAATCCTCCAACCTGGTAAATGTGTCAAGCATTTCATCTTGACCTTGTCGGGTAGGAGTAACATCCCTCCTCTAGGTAGCGACTTCCAATGTCAAATGAGAGAACTTGTCCCTTACTTGGTCATAGTTAGCCTGAGGTGCAGGCCGCTAACTAGACCCCTCTCCTATCAATGGCTCACCCTCAGTTTGAGGATCATCTCCAATAGGGTCCTCATTTTCCTCATCACTCAACATGGGTCCTTTTTTTTTTTTTTAATAGCCTGGATCCAATCCCCAGATACAGTTCTCCTAAAGCCCACAAGGTTTTGAGTTTCAAATGCGTGAATCATATGCGTAAACATAATATAAGGAAGGTCATAAGGCAGACCTGCCCAAGATATAGGCATCCACATATATGTGACTTCATCCCTATACCCACTATGGGACATAAAGATGTATCCAATCATATGATGTAGCACTCTAACCTTAACCTTCAATTGACAACCTTTTACTTCCCTATTTGTACAATGACAAATGTTCTCTAAAGTTCGTTTATCCAGAGCTATGGGCATGTTTTAAGGTCAAAAACGTTGGAACCATCATTGGGGATCCTAAGTATGTTGCGGGGCATTAAAAAAACCGATAAACCGTGAAAACAGATCAAATCAAACCGCACCAAACCAAACCACACGACTTTTCAAATTAACAATTTGAAACGGTTTGAAAAAATACAAACTGCATCAATAAAAAACATAAGCAATTTCGTTTAAAATCAAACCACACCGTATTTAATAAAAACTCATAATTTTTTTTATTCAAAGTCTCTTTCTAAAAGCTTTGACAAACTTTAAACTCTTAAGTTAGTATTTTGATTGGTTTGTACAAGTTTTGATTTTAAAATTCCAAGTTAGTATTTAATTTATTTGTGGAAGCTTTGATAGACTTTTAACTTTGAAATTGATTATGATTAATGTTACTTGATAATTGATGTCTACTTTTAAAAATACATTGATAAACCAAACTGCACCAAACCGCATCGCATTTTGTAGTGCGGTTCGATCTAATTTATATTATTTAGATCAAACTGCATGGCTAGAAATAACCGCCACACCACATCAATGGTTTGGTTTGCTACAAAAAAAAAAAAAAAAATATATATATATATATATATATATATATATATATATATAAACCGACCAAACCGCATTAACACCCTTACCTAGCTCACTATAGTGGGAATTTTCTCCTTTCCTTCAACTGAGCTGTGAATCCTAGTGTGGTTATAAGAACGTTTTAAATTGGCAAAGAAAAGTTGAACTAGCTTAGGATATATAGTGAGTCTGTTTCACAAAATGAATTCCATCCTAGCGCTTCAAATGATGATCTAAGCTCTAAGTCCATAAGGCTATCAAAGTCCACCGCTCTTCCAAAGACAATATTTTTTCTCTCTGAGATCATTAAAGTATTGCCTCCACGTTCTAATGACTGAAACTAGTTAAGGTGATTGTTCCTTATTGGGAGTTTGAGGGCCCCATCCTTTAGGTTTTGTAGTGGTTTTAACTGGCACACTGGTGAAATTTTTGAAAAATCATGAACGATTTAGGTGTAAAATGGTGTTTGTGCAAGAATTTAAGCCTTGATTTAGGGTTTAATTAAGGTTTCGACTCTTAATTTTAGAGAGAGAAAACTTAGTTAAAGTTAGGATTTGCAATTTAAGGGAGAAAAAAAAACTGAGGGTATTTATACTCACTTTAAAAGACTATTATGCTCGATTGAATATCATCTGACTTGACAAAATAGTTCAAAATGCTATCCTAGCTTTCTCAATCATTCAACTCAACTGAATTTAATCCAAGATTTCGTTGGATTGAATTTGTGAGAAAAATTCTCTTTCAAGTCATTTCGACTTTGATTTAGTCCTATAACTATCCTAGCCTAACAAAAACATGTGTTCAATACAATTCAACAATTACCTCATTACAAAATAACATGTAATCATACAAAGATACATATAACACAATATCTCATAAAGATTACAAACTCATGTTGTGATCAACTTATATGTTTTCATGCTCAACTCAATATCGACTGGTTGATCATCTGCTATTACAAATTTTAAAACATCTCCCTTTTGTAAATGATCAAGCAAAAAGTGATGTCTAACTTTTGTGTTTATACGTATGTGTTATAAAAAGTTAATCCCGCTTTCCACCTCTTCAATGCATGCTTATTTAAAACTTTCTTTTGTACATGCGTTCATCTTTACCACAATTTGCAATTCGTACCCTTAATTCTTCAAATTGCAGCCCTAATATACCTGTCTCTCCCTCTCTAACATTTGTTTTTCATTCAATTACTTCAAATATGAGAGAAACATTGTAGCAAATACTTAGAATATTGACCTTTTCATCCTCATTGACAAGAAGTTTTTGAATTATAAGATCTTTGATCTTAACATCTAAACGCAAGCATATTCTACAATTATAATTATTACGATAGATCGGATATGCATCAGTAATTTCATCTTTTGTGATACGCGGTTACCAACTAGCTAGGCAGGGGACGCAAAACCGCTTCCTGTTACAACTTCGATAACGAACAATCCAGCTTTTGTCATTTTTTTAACACTAATGTCACATCAAAAAATGTTTCGCAATCTCACAGATAATGCCAAAATATTGTTTTGTAAATTGCTTTCTTTTATTTTACTATGTATAGTAATCATACAAAAACCCAAAATAAAACAAAAGAAAGCAATTAAAGAGACAATATTTTGATGTCATCTATGAGATTGTGAAATAATCTTTGATGTATCATCAGTGTTAAAGAAATGACAAAAATTAGATTGTCCGTTATCGAATCTATAAGAAAAAACCTTTTTGCTTACTTGCTTAACTTGTTAATGAGTGCAGATGACAAAAGATGAAATTGCTAATGCATACCAGATCTATCATAATAATTATAATTGTAGAATATGCTTGCGTCTAGATATTAAGATTAAAGATCTTAAAATTCAAATACCTCTTATCAGTGAAGATAACAAGGTCCAGTATTTTAAGTATTTGCTACAAATACTTCTCTCGTATTTGAAGCAATTGAATGAAGAACAAATGTTGGAAAGAGAGATGCAAATATCCTAAGGCGGCAATTCGGAAAGGATGGGAGAGGCAAAGATTTCAAAGAAATTACCCGTGCCTGTTGAGGATCTATGTAGTAGAGCATTCTGACAAGTGTTGTGTCCTTGCAGATAGTGAGTACAACAAATGTTTCTGAATGAATTCCTATTGAAAGGCCAACATTGCCAATCTTACTACCGAAGTTGTGACCAAACAAGATGATTGCTAGCTTCAAACCATGGTGGATAATTGCTGTAGGCTTTAAGTTGTGAAGGACAACTCTCAAACCATGAGATAGATAAGGTGTTGTTCACACAAAGCAGCCTCTCCTCCAAGCTACCGTTCTTCATGTACCCATAACCAAAGCAACCATTTTCAGAACATGCACCGAGAAGAAGAACCAAATAGCTACGACAAATTTTGCTTAAGATTTCAAGCTGAATGCCAAAAGAAAACAAAAGTAAGAAACTTGACACGGTAGGTCAGTGAACCAGATCATCCATGGAAAGAGCTTGTGTGGACACACTTATCTGGAAAACTACCATACCTCCTGCTGGAATTGCTTAGTCATTTTGTTCTCTTTTGAGCAGAGAACTTTCGCTGCTGCAGTTGTGTGATGCAGACTGCACTTTACAGGTCCATTTGCTCTAGTTCCAATCTTAAAGAGTTTCTGGAAAAGATGAAGCAACAGCCACAATCTCTTCCCACATTAAATTTCTGATACATATGCAGAGGACCGATAACAGCATTCTCAAGCTTCTTTCTCTTTGGCATCCTCTGCAGCTTTCATCTTTGTTTCTCGCCTTTGTGAAGCTTCTCTTTCGACACATTCCTTCACATATTCAACTTCCTTTTTTGTTGCTTCATATTTCTCTTTCTCCTTCATTGCAAGCTCTTTGGCTTCCTCCTTTACCTTTAGCTCTTTCAGCTTCATCTCTTCCTCCGACCAGTGTTGACTAAGATTGCTCAGCTAAGAAAAAGCAGACAATTTCAGTACAAGATCCTCAAGAGGTACATCATCATTTTTCACTAAAGAACTCATCTGCGAAATGGTTAAAAACTGATATGATCAAGCATGCTGACCCTAACCTTTCGAGAAGCATCAATTACCTTAATTTGAGCCATTGCATACATTCCTCCAAAATGTCAAAGCCCAATTCTTTTTCTAGCTCTAAGTCAACATCCACCTGCAAGTGTAGTTCGAAATCAAAATATTACTTAATTGATCCTCAGGGGTCTAAAACACACTTGAGCAGACGCTTAGCTTTTCAGACAAGCAGCTGCAAGTGATGTAAATCATGCTCTTCATGAATGCTAGCAGACAAGCACTACAATCCAAGTCAAGATGAAATAGAAAAGCTACCTGGTTTTCAGAAGAAGAACAATCAGTATGCGGATAGTTGGTGAAAGCTTTGATCTGATATCCATAAGCTGTTATCTGCTTGAGCGGTTCTCCCACTAGTGCTTCAGCTGAATACAGGTCCAAGTTGTGGACTGGAAACAAAGACTCGTAGGAATTTCCTACAAATCCAGAGACAGGAATCTAGAGCTGTTGATGTGAACAGACCTTGCACTTTTATGAAGAAGCAAATGGTTTACAGTGGAAAGTCCTTTGAAATCTTTGTACTGGTAGGGAAGGAGAGCAGAAGTAAGAGGAGGAAGCAAGGCAACCTGAGTCTGCAGAATCAACAAAACAGAACAACGAATGAGTTGTAGAACAGATGTAAACCCATTTTCCTGATAAACTAATCAGCTCCAAAAACTCAGAGCACAGTATTTGATTACTACCCTCTACTTTCTTGATCTTTTTCAGCACATTGGAATCAATAGTACCTGTTTGTGAGCTCAAAGAATGACTTCATGAACTGATGGTTAAATAGCCCATCTTGCTGCCATCATCTTTACTGCTTCAATTAGCCTCAGAATCAGATGGACGCAAAAATGACAATTTTCCTTTTGAAACAGCATAGACCGTGCAAAAACTTCGTATAAAGGCTGAGATTCTCAAGGATAAACTATACTTCTTCAGTTTCCTAACAAAATTATCTTCGTCAAATCGAAGCAGATAGCACTCGAGCAAGTTAAACGAAGAACTATCAAACGGTCAAGTTTCTAAGTAAGCTTACTGCCTCATAAATATGCTACAAAATGGCGCTCCAATGGCTAGTTTGCTGATTCTATGCTTGGAAACCTCCTCGGCTATTGCATTTGCTACGTCATCTAATTCAGTCATTCAGAATGAAGCAAACTTAATTTCTGGGTTCTCCAGGATTCATGGAAAACTAAGATTCACAAAGGAGTACCTTTCTCTGCAGACATATTTTCTTGCAAGGAAAAAGCATTGCACTTGCTCACCACTCTAGTTCATTCTTATAAGCAGCTACTACATCATCTCATACTTGTGAAAGAGGGATAGAATTCAAACAAGATTTCCAGATTTTCAGAACCCCATCAAACCTCATTGTCGGTCATTTTCATGTTCTTTCTCTTTCTAAATTGTCACAGAAAACTGAGTTCCGATGGCTAAGAGCTCATTTGCAGTAGGCACAGCAATAACCCTTGCACAACAATGTAACAACTTGAACACAGCATTCTTCTCATAAACAAATTTCTCCAATGGCCACCAAACAATATACTTGCTTCCCGTTTTCCCATTGACAGCTATAGCCACAGTTAAAGCAGGTTGAGGCAGTGACTCAAGCTTGTTTTTCGCTTGAATAATTTCATTTCCTTCCATTATGTTGCCAGTTCGCTCTATCATTAAAGGATGTCATAACCATTAATCCTAGAACAAACAGAAAACCCTAGAATTACAGTCTGTAAGAAATGAATACTTCATAGAATCTGAAGGAAGGAATGGTCTATAGTTGCAGAACTTCTTCATTGACCCACAACATGAAGTATGTTCCAATCAATCCTCCTCCGAGAAGCCAGCAAAGCTCTCTTTCTCAACACGATGACTTGAAGAAGGATCAAGCACCTTGTATGGCATCTTCCTCTACTCGTTGACCCCAATTCAACCCCTTTGTAACTACCCGATCCGCACCTCCTAACACCTGACCCAGGCCACTGAAATTGTAGTCCATCTATTCGGCCCAGCCTTATTCATTCAAAACCTCTAATACCAGATCCGAATCTGCCCCATGCCCAAAGCTGTCTTGGACTTTGGCCTAAACACCAACCAAGGCCCAAACCCAACCCTGCTAGTTGAACCCAAAAACTTCCTCTTATCAACCCAATAAGATCTCTTCAGGTCAAAGCCAAGACTCGTTCCACTGCTATGCACCGATTCCCTTCCAACAACCACATCTCTTCAGGAATTGCCGAAAGCAAGATCTTGCTTTAACATCTGTGTCACTGCCGCTAACCAAAATCCTGCCCGCATCTCAGGCAATAGCCAGCAGTATCTCACCCTCTAGCTTTGAAACCCTGAAACTTCCTGACATCTCTGCCGGAACTTCCTCTCTTTTCCCCGTCAAAAAATATCTCTAACATCTTTACCTTCCTCCACCAGTTGAAATCATCCCCTCCCTCTAGGAAGACTAAGCTTCCCCCCTCCTGCTCTATATCTCAAAGACTAGCACATATTGACTGCTAGGATTTTCTTTCATCACCATCACCAAGAAACCCTCCCTCCTCCTCCAACACTTCCACCATCCGATCTTGCATCTCCTTGAAGCCACCCAATCTATGGAAGTTGACAGTCACTAAGCTTCGTCCCAACCCAGAGACGATCGTGTGCCCCGACTTTGTTATGTGACTTTAACCCAGGTTCTTCACCTACCTCCACTGATATCTCCAAGATCTTGTGCTCGATGCTAATGGCGAAGGATGCCATCAAAATCAAGGGACACCACCTCCCTCCTACGGCTGCCAAGGGCTCTCACTCTCTTGCTCTCACTCTCTTGCTCTCACTCTCTTCAAAAACCCAAAAGTTGACATAGCTTTGTGTTACAAGTGCTAATAAATTATTCTTTCATATTTATTTGGGGGACGCAAAAGGCATATTGTGTATACAGACGACCACAACGTGGAACTGAATTGATTCTTTCTGGTTCGACTTCTAGGTATGCTACCTCTGCCTCATGCGATATAAGGGAAATAAAAGACTAACACAATTCAGGGAAAGGTATGCATGGAATACGTGAAAATAAAGTAATTAAAGCATTGATCAGAAATAGCATTTGCAGAAAACCCTACACAGCCGATAATTGAAATCTTCTAAAAATGTGAAGGAAAACCAAGCCAAAATTGACAATGAACACCTTACATAAGTTGTAAAGGTATGGGGACTTGTTTAAGAATAGATAAAATGCATTTTATGAGGTGTGTCCAGAAAACTACCTGTCTCAAAAACACTTTTGTTCCTGCATAATCATAAAGTTTAGGGCCCATCCAGCCATACTTTTCAGTTTCTAAAATGACATCTCCATAAAATCCACACCTGCAATTTTGAGTAGATGGATTTAGAGAAGGCTACGCAGAAAGAGCATCATGATCACAACATTCGCCAACCAGTTGCTAACAGCTACTTATCGAGAAGTAAGACTACAAACACATGCATTCAATACAATTCAAACAATTTTCTCACTAAAACATAGTATGTAATCAAATAAAGAGGCATATAACTTATTATTACACAAAGATTATAAAGTCATGTACTGATTAACTTAGATGTTTTCATGTCTCACTATAGACTTCTTATACCTAACTATCCTAATCTTAATGAATCTATCTTTTTCTAGTGGCTTAAGAAAGATACAAGTCAATCAAATAAACGTAACCATAAATTCTAAATCAAGATGTCCCTTTATATATTATCCTGCAAAAAGTGATGTTTAACTTCTATGTGTTTAGTGCCTGAGCATAGTTAATTCCGCTATCCACCTACACATGTTTAATCAAAACTAGTTTTTGTACGTCTCTTTACCCCTTCACTCATTTACTTCAAATATGGGAGAAGTATTTATAGCAAATACTTAAAATACTAAATATTACTAACGAGAAATTTTGAATTCTTCAAATCTTTGGTAAGCATGCTTTACAACTATAACTATATAATTATTATAATAAAACAGCAATTTCATTTTCTATTATCCAGGTAAACAGGGGATGCAACAAGGCTTCCTCTTACAACTGCAGCCAAGATGGCTCCAGGAGAGGCCTCCAAAGACACAAGTAGTGGAGAAGATGGTTCAATTATTATTACAAAATCGTAAAGCATGCTGGCCTTGTCATTTCGAATAAAACTTAGTTTCCGTCATTGAAGCCACTCCTCAGGAAACCTTCTTCTTTTCCTGTCAAATCACCGCTTTGATTAGCTCATTTTCGGTCTTCTGCGTTGTCAGCTCTTAAATCTTTTCCCTTCGAATGCTTGCTCTCATCATCAACACATACACTCAACCCAGCCTGATTCCCCCAATTCCCCTCCTCTACCCTCACTTCTAGCTCGCGCTCCTTAGCCGAAACGTTCCTGTCCTCTTCGCTGCCTAGAGCAACCTTCTCGCCCAATCTTCTTACCCTCGATCACTTTGTCGGGAATACCCGGCGATGATGGTGCTTTCGGCCGCGCCCCATTAAAATTCTGATTGGTAAAGGGGAACTACTTGAAAGAGGAACACCAGACCTACAAAAAGATGCTTCGCGAGAAAGGAATTTTGGGGAAGGGAATTGTTAACACTAAACCTAAAAGAAAATTATGTGAGACGGGAATGAACTGCATAATTTACATTGTTCAATCAGAGAGAATTTTTAATAAATATAAAATTTTATGGTGATTAACACCAAGAATAAAATTATATATTACTTTTTAAAAATATATATTATCTATGTATTGATTATGTTATAAAATAAAATAATATAATATAAATTTTAATATTTAATCAATAATAAATAAAATTTTAATTTATTAATTTGATATCAAATTAAATTTTAATTAAATAATTAAAAATATTTTATTAATAAAAATTTTAAAATAATTTAAGTAATTTTAAAAAACATATTTTTAATTTTTAAAAATTTTGAAACTTTTTAACTTGATGCTAATTGAATTTTATATTTTTAAAATTTTTAAATCAAATTATTGTATAAAATTTTTAATGTAAATATTTTTAATTTTTAAGTAATTTAATAATATTTAATTTAAATTTATTTCTTTTTAAATAAGAAAATTTAATTAATTATATAAAATAAATATCAAAGTTTCATATAACTTTTATTTTATAATATAATTATTTATTTTAAAATAATTAATAAATAGTGTTTTAATTAAATAAAGATGATTAATTTTTTTAATTTAATTTTTTAAAATATAAAATTTATTTAAATTATTTTTGAATATTTTAATAATAAAAATATTTTAATTTTTTATTTTTAAATCAACATTTAATTTCAACATAATTAATTATATTAAAATTCCTAATGAGAATTTCAAAAAATCATTATTTGATGAGAACAAAATTTTATATAAATTTTATTTTTTAAAATAAATATTATAAAAAATTTTGATATTCATTTATATTACTAATCAAACTTTCATATTAAAAAATGACAAATTAAAGACTGATTTACTAATTTGGATCCTTATCAGAAAATTTAATATATCAAATTAAAGATCTTATGCTATGAATTTGTTTTTAAACAAATATAAACAAATATTTGAGTTATTGTAAAAAAATTAAAAATTTTTAAATATCAATAATATATCTTTTTAAATTTAATTATCATTAATTTTAAAATTTTTAAAAAATAAATAAATTTTGAATTAAAATTTATTTAAATTAGATAGACGAATTTTAAATAAAATGAAAAATTTATTTGAATAATTGTTAAGATATTTATTTAACAAATATATTTTTAATTTTTTATAACTGTTTAAGTTAAAGATAAATTTAAACAAAATTAATAAGTCAAGAAGTTAGCTTTATTATTTCTTAAATATAAATATTTAATTAACAATATGAGATTATTTACTTAAGTACCAAGTGTTAATACCTCATTTATTTTGATATTTAAGTTCTCTTTTTACTACTTTATATGTCCCTTTCTCATTCACTGCAAGCTTTTCAGCCTCTTCCTTTTTTATCTTTAGTTCTTTAAACTTCATCTTTTCCTTCAATCAACGTTGATTAAGATTGAGAGAATTTTCAATACAAGATCCTCAAGATTTTTATCCTAAAAGAACTTATAAAAAAGAAAAAAGAATAACACATGTTACACCAATTTTAATAAAGAAAATTGTCAAATTTAGCATCCCACATCTATTTTTCATAAAACAAACTAGCTTTACTAACTTTTTTTTTTAGTACTTAAATATATTATGAAAACAATAATACCTTTTAAACTAAATAAACTCAAAAATTAAGATAATTTAGTAAAATATTTTCTCTCTTTCTCTTTAAGTTCTCTCTTCAAGTTTTCTCTTTCTTCGGTCTCTTTTTGCTTTTTGCTTTTTTTTTTTTTTTACTTTTGTATTCAAGATCTATTGAGTTAAAATTCAAAAAGAAATTCAAAGGTAATCACTAATTTTTTGATTGATTCTCTTGTATTAATAAATAAACATTGTAAATATTAAGAATAAAACTCATAGTTTTTGTAACACATTTCTCTTCAAAATCAAAAAAAGTTTGAATAAGTGAAGAGAGTATAGATATGCGTCTGAACAAAAATATAGTTTAAAGTTGTGAAACTTTTATCTGTTTTAATAAAAATCATAATATATTTTTTATTTCATTATTTAACATGAAGAATTATGCAATGATAATGAAATCGTATAATATTTTATAAAATCGTATTTAAATTATTAAATCATAATATCAACATACAAACAATTATTTTTTTTACTATTTTTTTCAGTAGATTATTACTTTTTCAGTAAATTGTTACTTATTTTTTAAATTGTTATTTGTTCAGTAAATCATTACTTATTTTTTAAATCGTTACTTATTCAGTAAATCATTACTTGTTTTCCAAATTATTACTTACTTATTGAAATCGTTACTTCTTACATGAATTATTACTTCTTTACTTAAATTATAATTTTTTCTGTAAAATCATTACTTTTTCTATGAAATCGTTATTTTTTCTCTGTAAT
The DNA here is from genome assembly GCA_021397835.1 of Moringa oleifera. Classification (NCBI taxonomy): domain Eukaryota; kingdom Viridiplantae; phylum Streptophyta; class Magnoliopsida; order Brassicales; family Moringaceae; genus Moringa; species Moringa oleifera. The sequence goes on along the minus strand of JAJFZO010000658.1, from coordinate 2,540,796 downwards.
AACTTTTCAGGCTTTTAAAGCTCTTTAAAGGTTACATATAACTTACAAACTAATTTAGTATTGGCCATCTGCACTTAAATTAAAAAAATCAAAATTCAAGCAAATAGATTAACAAACACATAAAAGAAGTTACTAAATAAATAAAAATTAGATATAAAATCAAATAAATCAAGTCACGAAATATGAAGACTATATATAAAATTGAAAAACATGATATGAAATTGAAAAGTATGATATAAAATTAAAAAACATAATAAAAAATTAAAAAATAAGAAACAAAATTAAAAAATATAATATAAAATTAAAAAATATTATACAAAATTAAAAAAAATTATACGAAATCGGTAAATATAATATGAAATTAAAAATATAACATAAATATTGAAAATATGTACGATTTATGGGAATAACATACAAGTATCAAACATAATACGATACTTATTATCAAGTTACGAAAATTGAATATTCAATATATCCATATCAAGGAATTAAAGTTAGATTGAATAAAAACATGCGATGTACATAGATAACCCAAATTGATTATTGAGCTTTAAAGTATTAAAAAAATATAAAAAAACACAACATTATATTCAAAAAATCAAATATATGTAAACCAATAATTAAAATCACTTTAAAACACATAAAAAATAATTCTCTCAAGTTTTGACACATTAAAAGTAAATTTAAAACAACAAACAAATGCAAATCAAACGTTACGAGATAATTTGATTTGTGAGTATCTAATAATTAAAAATTTTAAAATTTAAACCGTAATTATCATTTAAAATCATACCTCAACTAATTTCTTTAAGTTAACTTGATAATATTTTTTAATGATTTGTATGCAATAAAATGTAAAAAATCAAGAGCAATAAATTGAATAATGGTGAAAAAAAAGTGAGCAAAAAACTGAAATAAAAAAGAAAGAGAGATGTTTAAAGGGGGTTTTGATTTTTTATGTTCTTTAATGAGTAGATAATTAATTACATATTAGGGTTAATTACATCAGAGTGACATATATTTTAGCTGTAATATCAAATTGAAACTTACATAAAAAGTTGCATCAAATTGGAACTTACATAACGTGCAGTTTGCAATGCTAGACTTCCGTCAACAAAATCCGTTAGAATTAACTTCATAACTTGCTTAATTTGTGTTTAAATATAGCCACGTATGCCTTATTTTTAGCAACAATTTATTGCCCTTGATCACTCACACCCTATGGACTTCACTCACGCTCACCATCTCCTTGATAATATTTTTTCTCGATTTTCTTTGTATTTCTCTTCAAACAATTGAAGTTCACACCAAGTATCAAGGTGTTTTCTGCATCCATAAGCTTCTGTCACCTTCAACGAATTCAAATATCAAGATTAGAGATGAGTTCTGAAGTAATTTTAGATTTTTAGGTGTTAATTTGATTTAAATAATTTTTATTATTTTTTATATATTATGATAGATTTTAAAAACCCAGTCATCCAATTGATGAATGTCATATGCGTTGGGTTCAAATGGTAAATTTTTAAAACTAAAATTTTTCAATTTTAAAAGCCTAAAAATTTTTTTTTTCATTATTTAATTGATACGAATTTGTAGTCATCACTCAACAAAATGAAAGAGTTAAATGATATGTACTTAAATCTTGGATTTCAGCAATAATAGATGTTTGAATTTGATAAATGAAGAAAAAAATTTTACAAATTCGTTTATGAGCAATTCTGTTTCATTTTACAATAATGAAAGGATCTTTAATATAATTGCACACTTAACAAGCGTATGCGTATCACGTAAGCAAGTCATACAGTTAATTTTAACGGATTTTATTGACGGAGGTCTCGCATTACAAATTATACATTATGTGAGTTTTAATTTGATGTAATTTTTTATGTAGGTTTTAATTTGATACTGTACCTAAAATATAAGTTTTTTTGGTGTAATTAACCTTACATATTATTTATTAAGAATACTTTAATATAAAAATAACTAAAAAGTATTAAAATAATATAAATTATTAATTTAAGATATTTTTATCAATACTTTTGTACGAATATCTAAAAATAAAATTTTTTTATTTTAATAAATATTTAATGTTAAAATTGCTACTTAACAAAATGAACCGACCTGCACGAATAAATTATGTCCGCATATTTTTGCGAGTCTTTCCACTCTTTAAGCAAAGGGATTCACCAAAATTCAGTAGTGGCTGAACCGACCGAGTGGACCCGGTCACAGCTCCGGTCTGAGACCCCTCTCTGTTGGTCGTTACAAGCATGGAACTTCATCCTCCACAAACAAAGGTCCATACTACTTCAGTTGCTCTTTTCACTTCTCAGCTACGAACACAAAAAGGGGTCTTTACTTCAGTTTCTTTTGAGGGTTTTCTTTTTGCAGTCATTTTTCCTTGCTTGGCTTGTAAATGAGATGAACTACTCTGTCCACGCACTGCCCTTTTCTTCTTCTTCTTCTGCTCCACACTTCTTCACCACAAAACGGCCTCACCGAATGATTCCCAGACTCTCCTTCTCTGCTCCTAGACGGCGTCGTCCCCGCCCTCCGAGAAGAAACACCGTCACTAGAGAGAACAACATGTACTCTAACAATAGCAGTCTCATCAACATGCCTTCCTCCGATGATCAAAATATCAGATTAGTCCTCGACGTTAGCCACATTTCATCAGTCGCGACCTCTGGGCTTCATCGATTTCTCATTTGCAGCAGAGAAACTTATCTGGACCTGCAAAATCTGGTTACCATTGACGACAATCGAAGAATTGTTGTGTCATGTCGCAGAACGACGATGCAATTAGTTGGCAGTTTAGTTGTTTTGGGATTTGTGGTTGTTTCTGCTATTAAGGTTCTAGCTAAATTAGGTTCAGCCTTTAAGGCTCGATTTGAGTCGAAACCGATTGTGGTTGTCAAGAGAGATCGGAGTCTTGGAGGAAGAGAAGTAGTTGTGGGGATAACGAAGAATAGTCAAAGTTTCAGGCTTCCGAAGAAAGCGGCTTCGCCAGGTCGGGTTCTCGGGAGTAATAGGACTAGTTACCAGATTCAGGCCCAAGAGAAGCTACCCAAATGGTGGCCGGTACCGCAGGCCACTCGGATTTCACTGGTAAACAAGGAGGAGTATCAAAGAGAGGCCAACAGATTAATTCGAGGTGTGTTTGCTGATTTACTATATCTTTATCTTTGGGTTCTCTGTTTTGTTCCCCCTTCTCCATATGTGAGTGATTATGTATCTACTGGAATTATGTTTATTGACAGGTTCTTTCTTTTTCTCTTTTCAAATTTTTAGATACTTCTGAATTTTCATGCTTTTGGGATTTTGGAGGTACTGATAGTTTTCCCCTTGAGCCTTTTAGGTTAGGATATTGACTATCCTGATTATGTTGTTGATATAATTTGATCATGAGGGATTGGTCTCCATTATATCTTGTAAGTCAGTGTCAATAAGTAACTCAAGTTATGTATCTTGACAAATTTGTGTTAAAATATTTTATATTTGTAATCTAATACATTGCCATACCACCTAGCATATATGTACTTTGGCATTTTCCAATAGGTTTGGGAATGATTAAGTCTCGTTAATTTTCAGAAAAAAGAGTATTTACCTGAATTTTTTTATTTTTATTTTTTGCATCTGTATCCTATGTACACAGCTCATTATCTTTTTCATGTAAAAAAAAAAAAAATCATTCTTTCAGGAAAGTTTAGGTAAAGGAAAAAGGAAAAAGGAGGTGTGGATGTTAGGTTCAAAAATAAGAATGAGGGTGTCATGAGGGTATCTGAGTGCCATTCGTGCTGGTTAATGAATTACCCAATTCTCATCTGTGTAGATTCTGTTAAATCTTTGAGGTAAATATGGATCTTCTTGAATCCTTAGGAATGTTATGTTAGTTGGGGCCCCATGCCAAAGGAGAAAGGGAATGAAGAAATGAGAAAGGCTTAAGAAAGTGTTCAGGCCCAATGAGGCTTTCTTTGTTTCCATTTTTCTGTTTACTTAAAGCTATTATTAATTGTGTGGTTGCAAACTTAATTGCTCCTATGTCTGTGAGTGTTTCTTTTTTTTTTTTTTTTTGGTTTTTTTCCTAACCTCTAGCATTCCTCTTATTTTTTTCTATATTCTTTGTGGTTATATTCAGAAGGTTGTGTATTTTATTCCTGTTTTCTTTTGTTCTGCTAAACAAAGAGTATTTTATTCCTTTTTTTTTTTAATTACAGGTAAAAGATGCACATCTTTCCAATTGTAGTACTTGTTATGGTCATGCTTTACTACTTCAAATGCAACTTATCAGCTTGGTTTCCAGTGATCATGGATAATAGAACGAGTGGAAAGGATATTATGGAGGATGAGATAATTCAAGTCAGTGCCTTCTGAGCCTATATGATTGTTAAGATATCATCATGGTTGGCGAAATCTTAATTAAGTTATTAAGCTAAACTTGGTTTGCCTTTTCTTTCTCCTTTTCCCCATTTTCTTCTGTTTTTGTTTTGGGGATGAGTGTTTTTAGCTCTTACTTTTCCTTGTTAAAGGAGTGCCTTTTGAATTTGTCCCATGTTGTCTGTGTGTCTGAATGCATGCACTTCACATAACTTTGCAGAACATTGGAATGGCTGTATGCTGTGAACATGTGTTCTTAAGGTAAAATGTCTTATGATGAAATTTGATTTTTGTGGTACCTGGAAGGTTATGTTGACATCAGTCACATGTAGTGATTTGATTTTAGCCTAATGAAATTGTCATCAATGTTATGTAGAATTGGATTCGGTTGAGTGTATGATTAATATGTCGTTAATCTGTTACCATTTTAGCAGGCCAGTCTATTGACTCATTTCAACTTTGATCTAAGTCACATGTCTCATTGCATTTAGGCGGTTGTTCAATTGAGTAGAGAAAGCTATGATAGAGCCAATGTTGCCTAAACGGAAAGTAATTCATCGATGTTTATTCTTTTCTTTCTAATTACTTGACAGAAGCTTTTATAAACTAAACTACTGTTCTTTGAAATATTGCAAAATTGGTTCAGCTTGCATGCTTAGTTTTTTTTTTTTTTTTTGGTTTTTTTAATGTATTTGTGCATGGACATACAAACAGATTTAATCATGTTTTAGCTGAGGGAAAGTGTTTGATTTCTTATGTCTTCAGGTTCATCATCTTAGATCATTTAATTTGTTGGTCAAGATCGTAAAAATCATTAAGAGACAATCATCTGTAGATAATTAGTGAAGATGACACTCACAAGTCTAGGCTATCTATAGGTAGTGAGATTTGGGCATGATCAAGATTTCGGTGATAAACATTACCGTTTCCAGCGATTCTATTATTGATTTTTTTCTTTTATTTTTGGGATGTTTTGAGAGAGAGAGAGAGAGCGAGAGAGAGAGAGAGAGAGAAACAGAAATACTTATGATTGGACAGAATTCCCCACATCTAGGTTAAAGACAAATGGCTACATACAATTGTTGGTTTTTAGGTTCTCTTTTTCTTTTTTTTTTTTGGTAGATGAAGAGGAATTCGTAGATTGTGTCAACTTCGTGTCTTATAACTAACTGTACTTGTACTAGGATGGCATTTGGTTGGTGCTTTCGTAAGTCTTACTTATGACAAGAATTTGTTGGTCAAGATGCACTACCTTTTGTATGGGGAGAGTTTGGGACCTGGGTTTTCCACGCCAGATGTACGAATTTTAATAACTTGTGTGAACAAAGGTATGTGCTTATTTAATCCATGACTTGGTGCACCATTGAAAAGTCAAGGAGAAACCTCAGTTGGAGGGAGAGATTCCTTTAGGTTTATTGATGATGCAGTTTAATTAGTTTTGTTTGTAGAATTATCTGTTCGTCATAGTCGATATGTTATGAAGGTGCTTGCTTCATTCTTTAACATGTCTTTTGTCATTCTTCTTCTCCTCTTCGGGTTTCTGTAGCTTAATTAATTGTTTATAACAATAAGATCCTGTTGTTAGTTGATAATGTTGCAGTCTAAATCTTATATCCTTTTTGGTTTTTGTTAGTCCTTATTGAACTCATTCAATGCATTACAGTTGATGACGTAAACTCTGCTAAAATTGGCATCCATATTAGAGTTACTTTTGACATTTTTAGTCTGCAAAAATAATTTGCTTTTACCTCTATGGTGAGCAGCTACGTAGAGTATGCAGGACAGCTGGAGTAGGAGTCTCCATTGATCCAACAAACACACGGGACTCCTTTTATCGTACTTCTGTTGACTTCATCTTAAATGTTTGCAGCAGGTACTCTTGCTTAATCAGACCTTTCGACTTCTAATCAACAGTCTTTCTTTTATTTTTGCTGGATTTTATCCTGTAGTTTTAACTTATTTACTAACTCTGCAGGGCACCATGTCAGTCTACCTCTGTACAGATTGATGATGAAGATGCTCGAGAGTTTATTGCTGGACTTGCTGAGAACATTGGACTTGAAAACATTCATGCGGCAAGAATGGTGTCAGCAGCTGTTGCTGCACGCACGCGATCATGTTTTCTTCAGGCTTGGGTCATCTATCAGACTCTTATTCTGATGTCTACTAATGTTTATCATATTCACTTCCTATTGGTTTATAGGCTTTGGGAACATCATTTCAACCAGAAAAAAATACGACAGCAGAAGTGAATTGGAAATAGGTCCAAACTGATGGATTTGCATTTTTCTATCTCACAATAGGGAGTGTCAATTCTGTGAAATCACAGGATTTACTAATTTATAGAATTCGCTTATAATTGTTAACTTTTGCAGCAATCTATAGCCTAAGAGAAAACTTTGCATATTTCTTGCATTTTTTCTGGAGTTTGGAATTGTTGACTGTCTGGAGCAAAATTGTCGTGGGTCTATGACTTACATGGTATCTATTTTGCTGCAGGCTTTGGAAATGCAAGGTAAAAATATTGAAGCAGTATCAGAGCTGTCAAAAATATGTGTTGTTCATCGTGTATTTCCTCCTGAAGAGTCCTCTGTATGTGTGTTTTATTTTATTTATTTAAATTAGTGTGCCAAATTTAGATTTTGTTTTTATACATTGTATATTATATGTAGATATGCATATGCTTATCCATTTTCATAATTTAATCTCAGAAAGTTTTCAGAGGTGGAATCTCCTTGTTTATTCTTCTGTTAGTCCATCTTTGTTTATACATTTTTAGAAGAAACAAAAGAGAAGAAACAAAAGAAAACCTTGTTCATCTTTGTTATGACTCTCAGCTGGTTTGCTTATGCTCAACCTCATTTTTCTCTTAACCATCTCATGACTGCCAATTCTAGCTATGTTTTCCTGGTATTTGAAGCTGGCTTATGATTGGTTGTTGCCATTGATTTATGACAGCTTGTGATACATCTGAGCCTGCTATATGAGTTTCATTTGACTCATTCTTCTCTTGTTTTATAGCAGAAAATCTGCTGTGCTTGTTTCATTGATCTTTATGGATTTGTTTCCACAGCCTGAGATGGAAATGGTTGCACGAGGTCTGGAGAAACTGATGAAGTTGGAAGAGAGGAAGTTTCTAATGAAAATGTTTGTTAGGGTTTGTGGCGAAGATTGTCATAGAAGTGCAGCAGAAGCTCTGGATTTGGTGCGTTTATGCTAATTTTGTGTCTAAATTTGGTTACGAGCAATTCTCAATTCTGTGGGACCTTCAAATATCTTGCTTTCATGTTATTTTGAGCAAAAGAAATAGTTTGGGTAATTATTATTAAGAAAATTTATTTGAATATGCAGGTGAGAATGAAGGATACGACCGATACCGAGATCTCTAGTTTTCTGTGAACTTAGTATTTCATCACAAATTTAGGGATATTGGGTAGAGCTGTAGAGGTAATGAAAATGGGATTGATATGTATTCAAATTCATTAGTGTGCTCCCAAGCTTCCCAGGCTCTGATAATGCTTGAGTAAATAATTTAGCTTCCTTTTCAACTGGTATTTCCAATTATCTCTACAAATGGAGCATCTGCTGACTCTACTGACAACCCAACTCCTATAGAAAAGAGAGAGAGAAATCAAGGGAATGATTAGGGGAAGGGAATGTGAAACCCTTATCCCAACTACATTTACTGAGAATGCAAACCAAACAGGCATTCCTTGGCAAGTGTCATCGAAAGATTGCGCATCTTATTGCACCATCCAAGGGATTCATTTCCCAAAACAGATAAATGATGGGAAAATCAGGTTTGATAAGATACCTATATTCTTTGTAGGACTCCCTAATGACTAAAACGTACAGAAACACTTCCAATCCAATCTTCCAGGTTCGACTAAGAAGATAACTGTAAATGGTTAATGGTTACCAGCCATCTTTACGGAGCTTAGAATTCAATCTTATGAAATGATAAGCTAGACTGTCCAACTCAACGAATTCTTAGTGTCCCGGGCCAATAAAGATCCTCTCTGTAGTCCCGTATCCGTATGAGAAAATTGCATTGTGATGTTCTATCAGGCACTGGAAAACCTCAATTGCACCAAAATCTATGGGCATGTCATCCAAGGGAAGGGAGGAGGAGGAAGCATTTAAATCTGGGCTTTCCTCTGCAGAGATAAGAAAGATTAAAAGAAAATAAGAATAGTTCCTCTATTCAAGTTCATCTGATTTTGTTTCATTTTTCCAGTATTTCTCTACAACTAGACTGGCTAATATGATTGAATTGCACTTTCATAAGGAAAACAAAATTAAGAGACCGTGCTTGCAATGAAACTAGGAAAGCCAAGGCGTTTCAGAATGCAGACTTTAATCATAACAACTTCACCAGATAAGCAGATATCACCATCAAAATCCAAGATGGGAAAAGTACAGCAAAAAGAAATATCCATTGCAGTTAACTATGCCTAGTTTAACCAAGCCTTCACCACTTGGGCAAAAGAATTAAGATAAGATACTACTGTTGAGATCAAACCTTCTGAGGAAAAGGCAAAGAGAAAAGGAAGAGGACAAAAAAGAGGATATCACCCTTAATAATCATCCAACCAGTGAGTGGAATGCTCAAACCTCAAGAAACTTACCATAAGTGCTGACAACTCCCTGAGAATAAATTAGAAGAAAAAAATAATTCAGAAAGACGCAATTGCATGCAAGATAGTAGAAAATAGAAGTTACTCTTGATAGAAACAACAGAAAATCTGTACCTTCTGCCACTGTTCTACATCAGTCAAAATAGTCTTACTCTTTTGCTGTCTGTTTTGCCACCTGAAAGATGCTCACCATCTTAAAGGTGTTAGTCTCCACAAACCCGTACACTAGCCAAACTTAAGCCAGTCTGATAAAAATTGAGCATTCATGTCGATTTATGCACTATTCAGTATTAAACATCACATGCACTATCCAGTATTAAACATCATCATTGTGCGCAAAAAACCAATAGAGAGACATAAAGGAAATATGTAAACTAGCAAAGAATTAATCATACCTGAGGAAGAAAAGAAGCCACGAGCCTTCTCATGCCGCGGTGGTGAGGTGACAGCATAGGTCAAACAACAAAGAGCACAAGTGAACCTAAAAAAAAGAAACCTGTTCCACAGATTCCATAAAAGACACATCAATGATTATTAATATAATAAAATATAATCAATAAGGACTGCTTGCTATTAAAAGGAAATACACTAGAACCACTGCATATTCAACATGTGTTCCCATGAAACTAAATAACTCTGTTTACAGGTGCTCAAAAATAGTGTAAAACTTGGTTACCATGATTGCAGTCATTTAGCATTTCCAAACTTATTTCCTAGGGACCAGTAATTCAATTTTCATTATGCAAACACAGAATAAGTGCTCCATGCAAGTTATAAAACCAGTCCATGTATTCATGAGACCATATTAGATAATCCAGATCTGTTGGTTACTTAGAAACCGAAGACTAAAGATGAGAGAAAGCTGTGGAGAAGAATAATCAGGCTAACAGAAATTTGACAACTTCAATTCCATGTCAGCAGCTTGTATGGCATGTTATTCAACACTCCTCCTTTGCTCTGGGGCTGCAGACTCCAAGCCTTTGTCTCAAGAACTCATACCTGGCCTTGGGAAGTGCCTTCATTGGGATGTCACCATTTCGATTTTCTGTTTTGCAGTAAACCAGCTGCATTCTCCTTCTCTTTGTATCTCTCTTGGGAAATGGAGTTTCAACTTGAAGTGCTTTGTTTTGTGATCAATGGCTGAATCATTTGCAATTGAAATTGCAGCTTTGTTGTCTACAAGTGTCTGTATGCTTTCCTTTTGCTCCACATGCACATCTGCCATCAATTTTCTAATCCAGAGAGTTTGATTCACAACAGCAGCAACAAACTACATAGTCTGTTTCTGCTGTGAATTGAGATATGATTTCTTAATTCTTAGAACACTGTGAGAAAATAACAGAACCAAATATAAAACAGTACCTGAAGTACTTCTCATGTCATCAACACAATATGCCCAATCACTACCAAAATAATGATGGAAAGTGAAATTTTTAACTTGAAAGGACCTCAAACCGTAGTCAATTGTACCGTTGATATACCTAACAACAATTCTTTTTGCTGCTTGAAAATGAATTTCACTATCACAATGCATGTAGCTTAAGAGTAGACTTACAGCATTCATAATATCTAGTATGGTTGCAATCAGGTACATCAAGCAGCCTAAGGCTCTACAGCCTTTCACCAACCTTCGCAGCACCATCTTCTTCTTCATAAAACTTCTCCTTTTGATTCATTGGGGTTGCAGTTGGCTTGTACTCCTCCATCTTGAATTTTTTTAGAATTCCTTGGCATATTTGAGCTGACATATAAAGGTATCTTTCTGCTTTTGTTAAACTTCCATGCCAAGGAAGAATGTCATCTTTCCAAGATCAATCATTTCAAATACATCTTCATTTCTTTTTTAAAAGTGTCAATCTGCTTCATACTACTTGTAACAAGCAAATCATCAACATAAGGGATACCACAAGTATTTCATCACTAACCTCAGAGAGATAAAGAGTAAGGTCCTCTGTTAACAATACTAAGAAGTCTATCAGAACATTCCCTAATCGTTTCTGATTCTTTCATTTTTTGCATCTAAAATTCTAGGTCAGCACTTGCATCCCTTTGTCCTTTTCATTTCCTTCGTACTCATACTTCAAAAAATCCCAAATTTTCTTGGTTGTGCTATATTATTCTTCTACTCTTGCTTTTGATTTGCTTTAACTCTTCTCCTTTTGATTTTTGATTTGTGCAAGAGTTTGATTGTCTGACAAGGGTAAAACTTCACTTTACATATTTGTTGAACAGCTTCCCACAAATCATTAGCATCAAGATAGGAAAACCAAGCAAGAATCAATGACAAACACTTTGAGTAGGTTCTAAAGGTATGGAGACTTATTTAAGAATATATGAGGTCCATTTTATGAGCTTACCTGTGTCTTAAAAACAATTTTGTTCTTGCATAATCATAACGTTTAGGGCCCATCCGTGATACTTTTCACTCTTTGAAATGGCATCTCGACAAAATCAATACCTGCCATTTTGAGCAAATGGATTTTACAAAAGGCTATCCATAAAGAGATCCTGATCACAACATTCAACACCCAGTTGTTCACAGGGGAAACATAAGTTATCGAGCAGCAAGATTACAAAATATGCAATCAATACAATTCAAACAATTTTATCACTAAAACATAGTATGTAATCAAACAAAGAGGCATATAACATATTATGACACAAAGGTTATAAAGTCATGTTGTGATTAACTTTGATGCTGTCATGTCTAAATTTAGACTTCTCATGCCTAACTCTCTTAATTTTAGTAAACTTATCCTCTCCTAATGGCTTAATAAAGATATCAGCTAATTGATCATCCATAACCACAAATTCTAAAACAATATTTCTGTTTTTTATATGATCACGCAAAAAGTGATGTTTAACTTCCATGTGTTTAGTGCGCGAGTGTCATACAGGATTCGTAAAAATGTTAATTCCATTATCCACCTCCTTTAACACACGTTTAATCAAAATTCGTTTTTGAACAAGCATTCATCTTTACTATAATTTGCATTTTGTACCTTCAAGCTGCAGCATTAATCACTTTACCATAATGTTCAAGAAGTATTTGTAGCAAATACTTGAAATATTAAATCTTACTAATAAAAAAATCAAAATTCTTAAAATCTTTGGTCTTTACGTCTAGAAGCAAGTATGCTGTATAATTATAATTATAATTATAATTATATAATTATTATAACATACCAGACATGAATCAACAATTTCTTTTTCTTTCATCAAATGTATAACAACTAGGCAGAGAGGGATGCAAAAATGCTTCTTGTTACATCTTTTATCATTTCTTTGACAATAATGGCACACAAAAGACTATTCCAACAATCCACAGACGATACCAAAATATAGTGTCTGAAATTACTTCGTTTATGTCATTACTTTTCCATAATGCCGTAATTATTGTTTTAAATTCATCTAATTCGGTGGATTTAGTAGAAATATTAAAGATGAACTTCAAAACCTAAAAAAAAGAAAAAAATTTTAAAAAGTAAAAATATGGAGGAAAAAAAAATGTAGCTCATGAAAACCATGATTTGGCGAGAGAAGATTAAGGGTTTCCAAGAGGGAGCTCCAAAGACGGAAGTAGTGGGGAAGATGGTTCAAGCAAGAGGAAAGATCGCTAGTCGGAGGCCACTCATAAAACCCTTGATCTTCGCTTTTTAAATGTTATCTCTATGGATTCTAGAGATCATCTTCAACATTTTCACCAAATCCAAATTAAACGGAACTACAGAAAACATTTAAGGCATTGTAAGAAAATAATGATATAAAAACCAACGTAAATTAAAAAAAAAAGTTAATTTCAAAACAGTATTTTGACTTCTTCTGTGAATTGCAAAACAGCTTTAATGTGCCATCAATGTCAAAGAAATTACAAAGGACGAAACGAATTCCCCTCAACCTTTATTTCCAACTCGCGCTCCTTAGCCAAAACTTTCCCATCCTCTTCGCCGCCGAAAGCACAACCTTCTCGCCCAATCTCCTTAGTCATCACTTTGTGGGGAAAACCCGGTGTTGACGTTGCTTTCTGCCGCGCCCCATCAAAATTCACACTGGTAAAGCGAAACTACTCCAAAGAGCAACCTGCAACACTGCCGCCGAAAGCACAAACTTTCTATAAAAATATTTAAATTATTGTAAAAAATTTAAATTTTTTAAATATTAAAAAATTTTAATATATATATAAATTTATAAAATAAATTCCTGCATTAAAAATTACTTAAATTTTAAAAATAAATTAAAAATATAAAATTTATTTAAATTATTTTAAATATTTCAATCATAAAGATATTTTAACTCTCGATCCATCTTCAACAGAACAAGATTGTTCTTATAGTTTCGGTTTTGCGTACAATTGCATTTTCTCACACTTGCATCTCCAGCTTTCCGATCGGGAAAAGAAAGCCAGCCAACATCAAAAACCAGTGTACCGATCACTCAATTTTTGGGTAATTGTACTCCGTGTTACTTAAACCAGAGAACGATGAATGCAGACCAAGATACTAACGTTTTTTGGACTTCCACTCGGTAATGGCAAAGAGAAGTGTGCAATCGTTTAAAAGGTTCTTATTTGGCAATGGTAAGTTTGTAACAGGTGATTTATCGTTTTCTTCAAGCCAATTCTCGATTGCTTTGCGGTCATAAGTGTACCCATCTGAAGCAACACAAGGATCATTCATGATATCCTGTAAGAAAAACAAGCAAAAATGTAGAATTAAAACAAGGAATCTATGAAGAATTCAGTGAAGTATGTGGAGGATATACCTTAAGTATGGGGCAGAAGAAGTGATTAGGAGGAGCAACTTGAGTTTTGTTAATGGAGTTTCGTGCCCTGTCTGCGACTTTCTTCAATCTCTCCAATGCAGGAAGTACCTGATTTTTCAGATCAGGCCTGTCTTTGCGTCTAAGCTCAGCACAGGTCAGTCCCAGTGTAGCTAATTCCCAGGTCTCAGTATTTGGCCAACTCCCAGCCTTTGAGTCCAAGATCTCTGATAAGTTATCATCAGTGATAGCTGTTTCGACCATGTGGGTTAGTGCCATTGCTGGCTTTCCAGTCAGTAACTGTAAAATAACTATCCCAAAAGCATAAACATCAGATTTCAGAGAAATGAGCCCAGTTCGTTGATACTCAGGATCTATGTAGCACAGTGTTCCAACAGGTGCTGTGTTCTTGCAGATAGTAGATTTTTCTGAATGAACCATTGTTGAAAGGCCAATGTCACCAATCTTACTGACAAAATTGTGGTCAAGCAGGATGTTTGCTGGCTTCAAATCACGGTGGATGATTGGTGCAGGTTTTAAGTTGTGAAGGAAAACAAGAGCTGAAGCCACTTCCCAAGCAATTCGATACCTCTCAAACCATGGGATGGATGGGGCATTGTTCATGTGGAGCAGCCTCTCCTCCAAGCTACTGTTCTCCATATACTCGTAAACCAAGCAACCTTGTTCAGGACACGCACCCAAAAGAAGAAGCAAATGGGGATGGCGGATTTTGCTTAAGATTTCAAGCTGAATGCCAGAAGAAAACAAAAGTAAGAAACTTGACATGCTAGGTCAGACAATCAGATCATCCATGGAGAGAACTTGTGCAGAAACACTTTTGGTATCTGGAAAACAACCATACCTCCTGCTGGAATTGCTTTGTCATTTTGTTCTCTTTTGAGTGGAGAACTTTCACTGCTGCAGTTGTATGATGCAGATTGCACTTGTAGACAGTTCCATTTGCTCCAGTTCCAATCTTAAGTTTTTCTGAAAAAGATGAGGTAGCAGCCACAATCTCTTCCCATGTGAATTTCTGGTAGAGCTGCAGAGGACCGCCAAGAGCATTCTCAAGCTTCTCCTTCTCTTTTGCGGCCTCTGCAGCTTTCATCTCTGCTTCTCGCCTTTGTGAAGCTTCTCTTTCAACACGTTCCTTTACATATTCAGCCTCCCATTTTGCTGCTTCATATTTCTCCTTCTCCTTCATTGCAAGCTCTTCTGCTTCCTTCTCCTTTATCTTTAGCTCTTTGAGCTTCATTTCTTGCTCCCATCGACGTTGACTAAGATTGCTCAGCTAAAAATCCAACCAGAGCAAAATTTCAGTACAAGATCCTCAAAAGGGCACATGATTAAGACAAGTATGTGGTGCCTAACCTTTCGAGAAGCATCAATTGCCTCAGTTTGAGCCATTGCATACATTCCTCGAAAATGTCTGAGCTCAATTCTCAGCTTTTCTAGCTCAAAGTCCACATCCACCTGCAAGTACAGTCAGAAAACAAAATATACGCCATTTAATGCTAAGAGATCTAAATGTCATTTGAGCAACAACATGCTTGGCTTTCCAGACACGATGAAAATGGAAAAGCTACCTGGCTTTCAGAAGAACAATCAATAAGCGGATAGAATGTGGAAGCTTGATCTGATATCCATGAGAAGTTATGGGCTTGAGCAGTTCTCCAACTAGTACTCTGGCTGAATCCAGGTCCAAGTTGTGGAGTGCCCAAACAAGAACTTGGACCATTCTTCCTTTCCTCAAAATCCAGAGACAGGATCCCAGAGCTGTTGGTGTCAACAGAACTTGCTCTTTTATGAAGAAGCAAATGGTTTACAGTGGAAAGCGCTTGAAATCTTTGTACTGGTAGGGAAGGAGAGCAGAAGTAAGAGTAGGAAGCAATGTAACCCGAGTCTGCAGAATCAACAAATGAGTTGTGGAACTGATGTAAAACCCATTTTTAAGAAAAGCTAATCAACTGGAAAACTCAGAGCACAGCATTTGATTCATCAAATTGTAAATACCCTTTACTTTCTTGATCTTTTTCATTGTGTTGGAGTCAATATTACCTGTTTGCGAGGTGGAAGAATGACTTGATGAACTGTTGGTTAAACAGCTTGTCTCACTGCTATCATCTTTACTGCTTCCATTAGTCTCTGGATCAGATGGGCGCACAGATAACAATTTTCCTTTTGAAACAGCATACACTGTGCAAAAGCTTGGAGTGCAGGCTGAGATTCTCAAGGATACACTATGCTTATTCAGTTTCCTAACAAAAAATTATCTTCGTCAAATGGAAACAGATATCACTCAAGCAAGTTACAAGAAAACTTCCAAATAGGCAAGTTTAACTGAGTCAGCCTGCTACCTTGCAAATATGCTGCGAGATGGAGCTCCGATGACTAGATTGCTGATTCTATGCTTGGAAACCTCCTCGGCTGTTGCATTTGCTACATCATCTGATTCAATCACCAAAACCTCTACTTGAACCTTCATTCAGAATTAACCAAATTTAATTTCTGAGTTCTGCAGGATTCATGGAAAACTAAGATTGACAAGAAAAGGAATACCTTTCTCTGAAGACACATTTTCTTGTAAGGAAGAAGCATTTCAGTTGCTTGCCAGTCCAGTTCATTCTTTTGAGCAGCTACTACATGATCTCGTACTTGTGAAAGAGGGACAGAATTTCCCACTGGACAAACAAGAATTCCTGATTTCAGTACCCAATCAAACCTCATTGTCTGTCATTTTCATGTTCTATTTCTTTCCAAATTTTTCACAGAATTTCACTGATTCTAATGGCTACGAGCTTACTTGCAGTCGGTACAGCCGTAACCCTTGCGCGAACATGTAACAACTTGAACACAACATTCTTCTCAGTAACAAATTTCTCCAATGCCCACCAAACAACATACTTGCTTTCTGTCTTCCCATTGATAGCTATTGCCACCGTCACAGCAGGTTGAGGCAGTGACCCAAGCTTGTTTTTCTCTTGAATAATTTCATTTCCTTCCATTATATTGTTACTTCGCTTTACCATTTAGAAAGGATGTCATACCACCAACAAAAAGCAAACACTAGAATCTGAGTCTGCAAGAAATCCATTATTCACAAAATCACAAGGAATGCTTGGTCTATAGTTGCAGAACTTCTTCATTGACCCACAGGATTCGAATTCTCTTCGAGGAAAATTCATTACATGAAATTCATAATGGTACTATATAAACGGCCTGGAGATGATGAATAGGATACAGAGAGAAAGATATGAGACAATCAGGAGAGGTGGTGGTATGAAGAAATTCCCATGGAAGGTCACAATATATTTGCAATACCCAAAGAAAGTGAAAGTCATAAATCAAAAGATGTCATGCAAAAGTGACGGAGAGAATCCCCAGATAAGAAATAAATGAGAAGGCAACAGAATTGAAAGAATCAGATAATTTTGAACTGTTTACACTGTCTTATCTGTTCTTACTTCTAACTGCTTAGATGGTCAATTTTCGTTTCTAAAAGAGAAATATCTGGCACAGAGTGAGAGATGGAGTGCAATTCTCGAACAACATATTGAATTTGATGAAAATGACAATCAAAATTTGAACTTTCTTCTGAATACAGAGAAACGAAAAGAAAAATTAGAAAACCGCAGAAAACAACACAGAATGATTCCGAGGAAAAACGAAGAAATACATACCAGCACTTCACAGCTTCAACTTATTGCTCCCAGAAACCAAAGTGAAGGAGAAAACGAAGAAAAAGAAGGAAGAATCCGCACTTCATCTCTTTCTAAACAAGTCTACACTTTGAAGCATTGCATCTTTAACTATGAAGCACAGGAAGAAGAAAAAAGCTTCAGTCAATTAAACACAAGCACATGACGCAAAACACAGTTCCATCAAGCGCGTCCTTTCATGCCGAAGGGATTTACCAGTCTCTGGTAGGTAGACCTGCCTGATTTTTTAACAGGAATTCTTTTGGACAATATTTCTGTTGGAATTCACATACGTAATCACAACCTGGGATATGATTACTCAAAAAGGACGATTTGGTCGGGTTCTCTTGTTACCTTGCAGAGCTTTTTGTATTCTTCAACAATGAGATCGTTGTCTGATCTTATCCAGAGGCCAGTTCGTACTCTAATCAGTTTTCATTTGATTTATCGGTTTGGTAGTCTAAGCTGCTTTTCCCTGGAAAATTAGCAAAATCGACCCACATGAGTATATTATTTAACATTTTTATCTTTAAAAAAATTTGATTTGACAATAAATGAGTGTGGCCCATTTGAGCACTCGAAACAGAACATTCAACCATGAGTAGGAGACTATTTGGTTGAACAGAAACCCAATAAGCCGGCCTGACAGTACCTTTCAGTCAAAACTGGCTGATATCTTCTCGTGAATACCTCAGTCTATAGTTACAAACATGTGAAGATATCCCCATGAACGATAGAAAGTACAGCACCTAAAACATGATCTGCTCCAGCACCCATCAACTCATTGTCCCCGGGAAAAATGATTTTATCAGTTTAACCTTCACAATTAATTCTCATGGGTATAAGCAAGACAGCCAACCTGGAATTGTTGACTTGGGTGGCTCATGCATTTAGGACATGGAACAAATCGTTGTCCCTCTGCAATCGTAACTCGCAAGTTAATGCCAAATTGTTGGCATATATAATGTGGGTGTGAACTAGTCAAAGTCTTCCTCGTCTGTTAACATCAACTTACATAAACCGAACAAATATTCGGGTGCAATATAGAAACTGAGATGCTGACAAGATGGATTAAAGATATCTTATAACGTCATAATCTACGACCCTTTTCTAGCCCTTCAACGTTCCAAGCAGTTGAGGCCACCTGTGAGGGTATTATTATCCACTATCCAGTTAGGGTCTTTCGTTCCTAAAATGTCTAATGAGATGACTGTGATTTAACATTCTGTACTGATATAATTAGAATTATATTGTAATTAGGCAAGATGACATACTAAGCTACAATTTGGTGCAGGCTCTCTATAGTTAATCATTCTCCCTCTGTACATCTAAAAAGTCGGTGATTCCATTGAAATGAAGAGATAAAGAAACTTGTTAGGATCTCCAAGCTATCATCTTCCAACCAGACAGGGCTGGATGAATGACACTGTCGTGGTTCATGTCTGTTGACTTAGTGTTTCAGTTTCAAGCAGACAAGCACTACAATCCAAGTCAAGATGAAATGGAAAGGCCACCTAGTTTTCAGAAGAAGAAAAATAAGTAAGAACATAATTGGTCAAAGCTTGATCTGACATCCATAAGCAGTTATCTGCTTGAGCAGTTCTCCAACTAGTACCCCGGCTGAATACAGGTCCAAGTTGTGGACTGCGCAAACAAGAACTCGTACCATTCTTTCCTGAAAATCCAGAGACAGGAATCTAGAACAGTTGGTGTGAACAGACCTTGCACTTTTATGAAGAAGCAAATGGCTCACAATGGTAAGTACTTGAACTGGTAGGGAAGGAGAGCAGGACTAAGAGGAGGAAACAAGGTAACCCAAGTCCGCACAATCAACAAAACAGACCAACAAATGAGTTGTAGAACTGATGTAAACCCATTTTCCAGACAAACGAATCAGCTGCAAAACTCAGAGCACAGTATTTGATAATCGCCCTTTACTTTCTTGTTCTTTTTCAGAGTGTTGGAATCAATAGTACCTGCTTGTGAGCTGGAAGAAAAACTTCATGAACTGTTGGTTAAACAGCTTGTCTCGCTGCCATCACCTTATCTGCTTCCATTAGTCTCAGAATCAGATGGAGACACAAATGACAATTTTCATGCAGGGTGAGATTCTCAGAGGATAGACTATGCTTCTTCAGTTTCCTAACAAAATTATCTTCATCGAATGGAAACAGCTAGCACTCATGCAAGTCACATGAAGAACTTTCAAACGGGCAAGTTTCACTTAGTTAGCTTACTACCTTATAATATGCTACAAAATGGAGCTCCAATGACTAGTTTGCTGATTCTATGCTTGGAAACCTCCTCGGCTGTTGCATTTACTACATCATCTGATTCAGTCATTCAGAATAAAGCGAATTTAAATTCTGGATTCTGTAAGATTCATGGAAAACTAAGATTCACAAGGAAATGAGCACCATTCTTTGCAGACACATTTTCTTGCAAGGAAAATGCATTTCGCTCCACTCTAGTTCATTCTTATAAGCAGCTACTACACCATCTTCATACTTATGAAAGAGGGATAGAATTCAAACAAGATTTTGAGATTGATGTCTCCAATCAAACCTCATTTTGGGTCGTTTTCAAGTTCTTTTTCTCTTTCTAAATTTTCACTGAAAACCGATTTGTAATGGCTAAGAGCTTATTTGCAGTAGGCACAGCGGTAACCCTTGCACGACAATGTGACAACTTGAACACAACATTCTTCTCAGGACCAAATTTCCCCAATGAGCGCCAAACAGCATGCTTTCTGTCTTCCCATTGATAGCTATAGCCACAGTTAAAACAGGTTGAGGCAGTGACCCAAGCTTGTTTTTCTCTTGAATAATCTCATGTCCTTCCATTATGTTGCCAGCTCGCTGCATTATTAAAGGATGTCATACCACCATTAATCTTAGAGCTTAAAGCAACCCTAGAATTTCAGTCTGTAAGAAATGAATGCTTCACAGAATTCAAAGGGAGGCATGGTCTATAGTTGCAGAACTTCTTCATTGACACACAGATTGTGAATTCTTTTCCAGGAAAAGTCATTACAAGGAATTCATAATGGTATTATATAAATGGCCTGGATGATGAATAGAATACAAAGAGAAAGATATGAGACAATCAGAAGAAATGATGGTGGGAAGAAATCCCGGGGAAGGATATAAAAATTTTGCAGTACCCAAAGAAATAAATCAAGGGATGAAATTAACTAATTGTGAAACTATTCGAAAAGATCAATTGTATTAGCCACAGAGAGAATCCCCAAACAAGAAATAAATCAGAAGGCAACGCAATGGAAAGAATCAGATAATTTTGACTGTTTATGTTTTATCTCATCTGTTCTCACTTTTAACTGATTACATGCTTCCTTTTTGTATCAAAAGAGAAATATTTAAACACTGAGTGATAGAAGGAGACCAATGCTCATACAAGATATCGAATTTGATGAAACTGGCTATCAAAATTTCAACTCTTAACAGAATACATAGAAACAAACAGAAAAATTAGAAAACCAAAAAAAAAAAAAACAACAAAGAATGATTCCAAGGAAAACCGTACCAGCTCTTCTCTGCGTCAACTGAGAGCTCCCAGGAACCAGTGAAGGAGAAAACGAAGAAGAATCCGTTACTTTATCTCTCCAGAAACATGTATACACGTTGAAGCATCGCATCTTTCACTATGAAGCAGAGGAAGAACAAAAAGTTTCGGTTAGTTTAACAAAAGCACATGACGCAAAACCGGGTTTCATCAAGCTAGTCCTTTCATGCCATAAGGAAGTTACGAGTCTCTGGTAAGTAAACCTGGCTGATTTCGCAAGAGGAAATTCTTTTGGCTAATATTTCTATTGGAATACGTAATCACAGCCTGCTATAGGATTATTAAAAAAGGACGAATTTGGCTTGGTTCCCTTGTTACCTTGCAGAGCTTTTTGTATTCTTCAAGAGTGAGATTGTTGTTCTGTTTTTCTGAGGGCTAGTGTATTGTTACTATGGAAGGTTGCACCACAGGCACCAACTTCAAACTACAGTGTATGATTTTCTGACACATGCTTGTATAGCATAGCATCACCTCTATTTGTCTACAGGTTCATTTGCACCAAAGAAACCAGATAAAGTATCTTGCCCTGAAACAACTCTGACATGAAAAACTGTAGCTCTACAAAAGAATGAGTGAACATGATTAAATTTTGATTTTGAGCATCAACAGATTAAGTGCTGGTTTAAATCGGAAACAAGATCACCAGGCAGCATGAAAATGGATAATACTAGGCAGAACCAACTTCTTTGCTGCTTAATTTTGTCTGCCAAGGTAATCAGAGAAATACCTTGCCATAATTGTTATTAGTCAGAGGCGAATCCACAATCTTACAGGAGGAATTATGCTAAGACAGCATTGACTGGTAATATTTCATGTAGGATAATACAACAATACTGATATTAACTTGTCCAGAAACTAAAAACTGGTTTGAATTACTTATCAGCAAACCAGATTAAGACTTGTGCTATATTGAGATAAAGAAACTGGTTTGGCATTGTTAGATTAGTTATCAGCCCTTGAGACGATAACTTCTTCCCTGGAAAGCAACACCACCAGCTGATGAACTAGGCTGCCTGGCTGAAGTGTTTGTCTGAGGGTGCTCTTGCGAGGTTGAAGGTGATCTGCTGCCATTTAAACGGTAGCTCCTTCCACGGAATGCAACACCCGCGGAAGGATCAGGCTGCACAGGAGAATTCACTTGCGTCCCTTTGCCCCAGTATGCAACTAGCTTGTGACTAGAAAGTCATCAAGGATCATCAAAAGGAGCGAAGGCAGAACAAAATTTTAAACCTTCAGATAATGTAATAGAACAGTACATTGAACTTGTGAGATAGTGAATGATAGATTTTCTGTTCAGTTCTTGAAGAATCTGCTCATTAGTCTTGAAGCTTTTTCTTGTGGATTTATGAAGATTGATGCAAAGAAAATAGGAGAAAGAAAAGGAAAAGTATGGAAAGGATACACCCAGAGAGGAGTCTTGAAGATGTATTTACCACCGGCTAGAGGATGAAGAACTGTTAAGAAGTAATACAGATGACCGGCGACCATGCCAAGAATATCAGGCATTAAAGGGTTTCCGAAGAGTAAATCCAGAGCCAGCATTGCCCATGGAAGATAGAATCCCTGTGAAGCACAGAAGATCATCGAGATCTAATATTTGCAGTGATTGATTACTAGGAAAATCCAAGTTCAGCTTTTAAGAGGATCAAGTATATGATCAAATCAAAGGACTACTATGCATTGACGTGTAGATTTACGTACCTTCAATGAGACGACACCATATATGTTGATCCTTGCATTAGGAAACTCACGTCCCCAAATATATACTATCATAAAAACCAAAGAAGCTCCCATGAAAGGCGACCATAGAAATGGAATCGCAGCCATCACCTAGAATCAAGTAGTACTGTTTCTTGTTACTTCCTCTAAGTTTGTCATGATGAGTTGTGGTACACAGTGGAAACAGTTCAACTTTCTCTCTATCTTTCCAATATAATCATATCAGCAGGACAAGGAAGAGTTTTTGGTCACAGATTCAGTGAAAGATTACCAAAAAATGTATAAGTAATGTGAGAAACCATTGGTTTGCTTTACCAGGAGAGACAGTGCTCCAAAGATGAACATCCATACGAAATCTGCTGTTCTCTTGTCAAAAGGTCCCTTCTCCAGTAGAACACCATATTTTGCTCTATGCAGCTCAACAAGTGCACAAATTAATAGATGACAAAGAAAAACTCTACAGAATAAAGTTTTCGAAATTGTAAAGCTCCTGTATGAATTCCCCAAGTGATCTCAAACACACATGTCCTTACATCACCAAGAAATTGATATTAAGCAGAGACATGAATGTATTAAGGGATTATAGGCTTAGATTAGATCAGTATCTTCAGGTAGATCTGGATTGTCATACCGATACCCATATCATATTGGTTATCAGTATTTCAGACGGTTATAAAGTAGAAGATGATCAGGTTGCTTACATTATTATGAGACGAAAGGCGAAAGGAAATGAAAATGGACCGAGGAAGAAGAAGTTGGTGAAGAGCCTCCATATCTGTAATTTTGTTAATCTAAGTTAATACGCGTAATCTTGGCAAGCAAACTTTACTGAAACTGAACAGAAGTTATGATCCTTTATCTTGTCTATGAGATGACTAAGTTAAAGATGTTTACCTGAAACTTTTTAACCACAAGAGAATAAGACAGAGCTATGCTCCCAGGATTGTAAAGTCCCAAATATAAAGCAGCTGTGGTCATCAAACAGGCAACTCCATAGATCTTGCTTACAGGTGGTAGAGAATTGTAGTATCTGGAAAAGTTGATCAGATAAAACAATTAGCTAGTTGCAGCAAGGATACTCTAATGAAACCTACACAGAATCAACACCAGTGTTCTACCACACAGAAAACATTGAAAACAAGTAAAGATTGTGCTCGCGTGTGTGCTTGACAGAGAGAGAGAGAGTACTCCAATGGCGTAGACATTGGAAGAGTGGTAAGCTTGAAGACTGGAAGGATAATGCAATAAATGATTCAATTATGATACATTTGTCTTGAGTGGAGGCACTGGAAATTCCAAAGAGAGGACTTTGGAGTTGTCACAGCAACCAGAAGTCAATGGAAGACCTGCTTTTTCTTAGTCTTTTTTCTATTTGATTGCATGATATATAAAGAGCAAGCGCATTAACCATCCACTAATCTAAGTCATTGGAAATACCGTGTGGAACTTTCACCCGTCTTTAACAAAATTCCATATGCACCATAGGCTGCAGAAGTTTCATGTCTACCACTCTAGCCTTTTCTCACTTTGCAGACCTTGAAGGAGGCTCTCATGATCAAAATTCAAAAGAAATTCACAGATTCCACATGAGAAGGCACCGTGAACTAATTATATTCAGATAGATCAACATGAAAAGAAGTGCGAGGCAGCAAGAGCCGCTGGAAGAAACTTTCATCAAAAATTTCAGAAGCAATCCTATTGGCAAGACAATAGACACTCATCCATAAAACTTACTAAGATAACATAAATCTTTTATTCAGTATAACCAACACACATGTTTACAGAGTCTCTAGGGTTGTTCTTTTTAGTATACACAAACAGGATTACAGAGGCATTAGTCAGTCATCCTCTTTTCAGGATAAGAGTGGTTGCCTTGAACCTAAAATCTCTTAAAATTAAGGCCATCCAAGAGCCCTTCCAAATTTTGGCACAAAGTGATGTTGATTGCATTAACTCTTAATTACAGATCGCCTGTTCTAAACAGGTTTTACCCGCAAACTGTCTCAGCACTGTGTTCTACTAAACTTCAGGACCAGATGCAAATAAGCAGACAAGGCTCCGGAATACTTGTGCTGACAATTGGTGGGCTTGGAAGAGCTCACCATCCAGGTTCCAGACACTCTCCTTGCCAAAAGAAGTAAATGTAAAAGCGGGGGTCTGCACATAATTTACATCAATGAAAGAACAAAATGGTTACAAGAGGGATAATCTTTGAACACTAGAAAGTAATTACAGTAAAGATTTTCTCAGAAACAACAGGAGGATGAGAGAATGCAAGAAAGCATACCTTATGACATTCCACAAACTCAAAATTTAGGGGGTTTCCACCTTCCTTTGCTAGCTGGGTCAAGTGCCTGTATGTAACACACACAAGCTCAAAAACTCCATATTCTTTAGTTCAGATGCGATACTCTACACAACGCAAAAGAATTAGAAAAACAATCTCTGCCCTGATTGTAATTCAACATCATTAGCAATTATTATAAAGGTGTCTCAGAAAAAATTAAATTTTTCAAAAGTTTCTAGAAGATATCAGGCAATGAGAAGTGGGAAGAGAAGCAAACTTTTGCCATTACCATAAATACATCGCTCGGGGGCACTCTTTAATCAATATGAGATGCAGGAAACCATCTGAAAGGTGTGCGTCAGCCACCAAGCCATCAGGTGCTCTTTCATTTCGGTTCGACATTATAGCAGCACCAACACTAAGAAAATGCCCTCTTGATTTCAACCATCTTGTTTCTTCTGGACGTGAATAAGGTGTCGCACAGGGACTTTTCACGGACATATGAGCTGACTTTTTATTACAAGTGCTGCAGTTTGCACGACAAATTACTCTTTCAGATTTATTTGGTGAACGCCAAGGCCACATTTTTTTATACGGACGACCACCATCAGGAATTGAATTGACTTTTTCTGGTTCAACTTCTACGTATGCTACCTCTGCCTCATACGATCTGAGGGAAATAAACGATTTACACAATTCAGATAAAGGCATGACATGAATTACATAAAATAAAGTATATAAAGCATTGATCAGAATTAGCATTTGCAGAAAATCCTACATTAACTGAAATCTTCTAAAAAAGCCAAGGAAAACCACTCAAGAATCAGTTCCACAGTTTGAGGACTTGTTTCAGAATACACGAATTCCATGTTATGAAGTCTGTCCAGAAAAATACCTGTGTCTCAAAAACACTTTTGTTCCTGCATAATCATAACGATTAGGGCCCATCCAGCGGTACTTTTCACTCTCTGAAATGACATCTCCATAAAATCCATACCTGCAATTTAGAGCAGATGGAGTAAGAAAAGACTATCGAAAGAGCATCTTGATCATATCATTCACCACCCAGTTGCTCACAGGGGAAGCATTAGTAGCCAAGAAGCAAGATTACTCTAAAATTGTAAAGGGGATATGAATTGCAAGAAAAGAGAATCTCTCTGAATGATAAAAAACTTTTAAGACAGGAAAAGCTTCAGGCAACCTCCATAAGCCAACAGAAGTTCCATAGACAACGAAAAGAAACAAATATGCAGCATTAGTAGAGAGATGAAGCCACATAGGCAACAAAACTCAGGTGAAACCCAACTCTACATGATCCTAGGTTGATGAACAGAATGGCGAGAAACTAAAAGTTCTTTGAGAAGTTAAGGATTCACATGATCAAATCCTAATAGATCATATGCATGGCAAAATCTGAAAAAATAAATTACCTGCGTACACACAATTTTGTGGGGTTTAATAACTCTAAACACGACACTAGCAAATCAGAGAGAATTCAAAACATGCAAACTCATGACTAAGTCAAGTTTTGACTATGTACAACAATCTATATTCTTAAATGCAACAATATGATAGTTCCATAGAGCATCCAAGTTAATCAGAGCATGCTCTAGATATGAAATTACATATATTATCAAAATGTGGACTAGGAACATTTTAAGCATATCAGGGATGGAATCAGCAATTATGAGAAACTACCCAGCAAAAGAAGCCGCATAGCGTACACAAGGTTCAACCTTCGATGTAGATGTTGTTTTCCATCTCACAACTTGAGCCACATCGAGGCACAACCTTTTCCCCAGGACAATTTGTAACGCAGATGTTATAGGATCTCGAGTTCCAGTAGTGCTTCAAATGAGAAATTAAAGGCCCAATTAATTAAAGCCAAAGATATCATATCAGCCAAAGGAATAAGAAGAATAAGACAAATACTCGGTGCCATAGATAATATCAAACATGAGTATATACTTTTTATTGACACATCAACGATGGAAACCACATCGTTACCACCAAATTCAGCTTAGAGGAGTATGACACTTGGTTATGCAATTAAGAAACTGATATAAGACAGAAATACACAGGGGACATAAAATCAGGAAAAGATGAACAGACAACTGAATAAATAAGGAGAGTTTGCTGACTTTGAAGGTTGAATAATAGTTTAAGGTGGGAAAAGATAATTTAGACACTATCTGTTGGTCTTGTTTCAGGCCATGGTAGTGAGGCTATCATGTGATCATCTGCCAAGTCAAAAGTTCAAGAACTAGGGTTACTAGAAAGGCAGAGCCATCTTTGTACATCTTGGACATCAAAACTATGAGACTAATAATTATCTGGCACATGCAGTTTCAGGAATATGTTGTTTCCAGTTTGAACTATAGTTTCAAGTAAAGGATGATGCACATCCATCATGTGTAATCAAGCTCTTGAAGGAAAGATAACAGAAACTAAGATTAACACTCGATTGTACCATATCACTATAGCATCAGTTGAGCCTGCAGGAATGAGTCCAAATCTAAACTGTCCATCACTAAGAGGAAAGTCAGGATCTTGATCTGTGAAGTTGTTAAAACAAACAAAAAGTAAGAGAAAAAATCAGAGTCCAGTATGCAGTTATTTGATTGTAATAGACTTATACTCTGGAGAAACAAAATAAACTGACCTACATTGCATGTATTATTGCTGGTACCTGCTATTAAAAATGCAGGATACATCAGAAAAACTACATATTGTAACTAAAAAACAAAATACAAAGACCAGTCAGGAAATATAGATATCATGGACACATACTGAAGTTTGAGAATCCTGATCCATTTTCACCCAAACGTGGGATAAGAGGATGCTCTTCACTTTGAGGAGTCTTAGAAACTGTTTCATCCGGTTCATGAACTGATGAACTTCCACTATTCTGAACAGAATGAATGAAGTCTGTAGGGGCAGGTGGAAGAGGAGCTTCATGCCTCGGAGAAAGAAACCCATTAAGTACTTCATTGAAGAATCCATCCCCTCCCTGGAAAAAGATCACTTTGAATAAAGACTAAAGCCATCATATATTTGTCCTTCCATTAAAAATTGAAGCATCATTTTCTTGGAATGCCTTAAACGTATTTAAAAGCTCAGGAACCAGGTCAGTCTTCAATCATCAATGAGAAAGAGCTTGACCTACACATCATAGAGACTAGATTGTGGAAATTTTCATATATTTTATAAGATTCTATCAATTTATCAACTGCATAACTTATGCTCCTCTACACATGAGAAATCTGATTACAACATGAAGAGAAGCAATCACTTACAACAACTACGACGCCATCATATGAACTAAGCTCCTTGTTAGTAGTATATACCATCACATCAAATGCATGTCCTGCTCTCTGTGTCACAATCACCTGATGAAGAAAATGGAAACAACTACCATCAATATAGGATGATGAACATGTTTACTTAAATATATCTGACTTAGAATTAGACCTCTTATTTTGGAACCAGTATAATCTAAATTCTCATCAAAAATAACAAAAACAAAAACAAAATTTAAGAAGCGATGTGATATGATCATGTGTATCCTAATCTTAAGTGATTCAGCTTGGACCTCCCATATTTGGGCTACTGCAGTCTAAATATGCATTAGAGAAAAAATGTAAAATTTTGCAAGCAATTGGACCATCCAGGCAAAGGTCACAGATCATTCTTTACCTTCATTGCAATTGATCAATGCTTCCTTCAAACAGATGACAATCTTACCTCCATGTCTAACAAAATGTTAAAAAAGGAAATTGGAAAATAGATACCAAAATTCTTTCCCATACTTATTACGAGATGCTAGCCAGAGTGACAGGACTAAAATCTAAACTGATATCTGATACATTGGCCACACACTCCTAAACTGCAACACGGAGGATTACATCTACATATTCCAATCACAAGATATCACTAAGATTAAACTAGCTCTCACAATATTGTCTACCACCTCACACAAACAAAAATGAAAATGCAATACCCAATGAGAACTCTAAATGCAACTGATTGTGTGGATTATAGCATAAAAGAATATTTAATAGTCAAACTTCCAGAAGACATTAATGCAGAGTTATTTAAGTACATTAGAGATTCACCTTCGTTTTCACTTTAGCACGTGAGAAAATTGGGGCCACAGTCTCCCAGGTCTTACAGCCATTTGCTTTCCCACTCAGTGGATGAACAAATACCTAATCAATGAAAAGTGAATGCTCGAATAAGTTTTACTGCTAGTTCATATTATTTCATCATTAAACACATATCTAGAAGCAAGAGAATGTATGGATAACTATAAAATGTACCAGAAGATTCTTTGGTCTTCCCAATTCCAGTTTTAAAGAAGCATTAATTCGATTCACCCACATCTGACATGTCTCCAAGTCCTCATGAGCAAAAGTATAAACAGCCAGGACCCAAAGACAAGGCTGGGTCTTTGACCTTTGAACACCATGCACAGTAAATCGGTACATCTACATCAGTTTGGGTGAATTGAAAACGTCACTACAAACATAACCATCATACGAGGAAGCAGGAGACATAGCCAGGAGCAGAAATAAGAACAAACCGCAAGGTCACGAGAGTCCTGACCCAATAAACATTTTCCAGCATTTGGAAGATTTGGTACATGAATCAGACCATAGTTAGCAAACTCCACAGCATACACATCAGAGAATACGATCTGGGTTGCAACTTTAGGGACAAATGTAAATCCCAAACAGGTTGATTCATCCTGTTATAGTAAACACTGAAAGTTGAATTTTGATTTATCTGATTCACTTCAATAATCAAAAGCAAGAAACAATGACACAAATTCATTTATTCTATAACAAGAAGTGATAAATTTATTTTGAAAGCAAAAAACAATTACACAGCCATCTACTCACCGACGACATCTAGTTGTCTGATAACACTTCATATTCAAAGCAAACCTACCCTTTTTCTGAGATTAGACATATGACAACCATATCAGACAAAAATAACACTTCATAACATCCGAACCTGTCTCTGCATAGCATTCAAGTTAACATTCCAAATTCCATCTCCCAACTTAATACCATAAAAACTCAGCTCAAGGAGACAGTAACGTTGAGCTTTCCAGCACCAAAACATGAAATTTATGGCATTTGCATCAAACAACAAATGAAGTAATGCATCATACATTTGCCCTCGCCACTTTATTAACTAACTAAACTTCCAGTACAATCCATGTACATCATAATAATGAAATTTCTCAGCTCCTTAGTCTCAAATAACCAGAAAGTATGGTAAGAAATAGAGATACAAACTTCAGGAGGAGGGGGGAGACCATGAGTATCAGCCAAATAAGGGGAAAACGCCACTTAGAACCAGCAATATAGCAAACCCAATTGCTCAATAAATCTTAGGAGCAGAATGAAAGAGAACAGTTCAATTACTTGGCAGAGAAATATATAAACGTATTGGATATGTCTGCGCGCGGGCTATGATCAAGAGACTTACATTATTTGAGGATTCAAGCAATTTCCAAGACAACCCATCTGAGCTATGAGTGAGAACCACTTCCCCAACATGATCCAGGAAAAGATTACCACTCTCGACCGATGCTTCACCATTGACCGGCAAATTTTGGTGAGATTGATCGCCTAAGCTACAATCATCTCCATTTCCTTCCATGTATGAGATCAAATTACAATATCAGCGGTTATTGTGATTCAAGAAAATAAAGGGATCGGCAAGAATAAAAATTTCAACCGACTAATTGAAAGACCCAGTTGAAATTCAAGAATCACAATGCAGGTCTGGTGAATTTTTAGGTAGAAACAAGAGAATGCCTGTTGGAGCAAACCTATGAACATCATTTATTTTTGTTCTTATACTTATCAAGTTTAGAGAGAGAATGAGGTCCGATTTCAGACTCGATATGTCAACCCCGAGTCTGATCATTTCCATCCAAGTAATGCTCTCAACCCGCCAATGACCAACGGCCCAGTCCAAAGTCCAAACTTAGCAAGTTTACTTTTACCTTTTGTTTCTTTTTCTTTTTCCTTTTTCCTTTTTTTTTTCCCCCTCTTGGGAGCTCGTGCAGACTGTTAGGTCCTTGAATGTATTATCTCCAATACCAATACACCGATTAAGTTATTTATGACATCTCCACAAAATCATTCCTACCATTGAAAGGAATTACGATCACTCTGCCCATGCTGGCATCAATAATTCAAGACTCCTAAAAATTGAAAATGCATTCTTATTTGATGGTAGGAGACAGAAGGCTTAAATGCTTCAGCTCAAGGATTCAAATATATATCAGGAGCATCAACAGTAACAATAAGGATGATGCCGTAATTGTGATAGCTGCTTCAGCTTTTCACTAAGCTTCATCGCACCAGACCTCCCATCATACTTGAGAATCTATCCTTTAAGGCCCTCCTTCGGGAAGAGAAGAAACTGCCCCCTGCTTCATGTTACTCAATCAGAGTAGTCAATGGAAATAAATGGGTACAAACCACTAATAAAAAATTGTATTTATCCAAGTTTCTGAAGAAGCTTTTGCATGATCATCTGTTTTATCACTATAGCCATGCAGGATGAATGGACCAAGTACAGTTTCAGCGTGTTAAGATTTTCGCAAAGCATAAAAGGTTGCCACTTCAGGGTAGCACAGTGAAAACCGTCACATCATCCATGTCTGGACTTCTTACAGAGTATTGAAATTTCCACCCATGGCAGGCACCAGCATGTACACCATTCTTATTGATGGCAACAACAGCCCCCACAAAATCTGGGAATTTTCTTGCAATTCGTGATATTGCATCCTTAGCAGCAAGCTTTGGTTCCATTCCCAATCTCATGCTCTCCACAACTTGATAACTGAAGGCAAATTAGAGGACAACTTATCATTTGAGTGAGAATAAATCAGACAAGCAGACAATCTAACATTCAGTTTTACGCAGCAGGTGCATCAGCATAGTTGGAATATGAGTCATTCTAGACATGCAAGCTCACATGAGCAGGCAAGTGGTTCAATCAACAATAAGAACAAAAAATAGATAAGAGTTTCCACGAGCAAAGATTAACCATCAATGCAAATGATTAAGCTTGACAAGCCATATAAGATACTAATTCAGCGTCATGATTTCACCATAGTTTTTTGGATTTGATACTTTAACTTCCCTAAATGCCCTTCAAGGGTTTTTGCACATTCCTTCAACATGATAAGCCTAGCTCCACCTTTATGAGTCAAAGCAGAGTCCCACCTGAGCAAAGGCAGACCAAGCTAGACTTGTACAAACCCATAAAAGAGGAATAACATGTATTAAATTAAGATTGCCACATGATTATAGTTCAACCCATTTTGAAACCTGAAGGTCTCAGATTGTTAACCAACATAGAAATGTTCCAGTGCATGTTCTGTTCTTGGGCTAGATTTCAAAGAAAATGCATATATTTTGTCCTAAAACCAAAATAAGTACAAAAGTGAAAGAAACTTTGAGTGCTGGTATTTTACTACCATGGAAGAAAGCGCATCATGATGTCACCATCACCAGTTGCACCACAAGCACCAACATCATCATCAGCATATGCTGAAGATCCTGCAATAGGCCCATCGCCCACCCTACAATGGAAGAAAGTACACTGTGATTTTCCAGACACAAATGCTAGTATAGCATGGCATCAGCTCTAATTTTCTCCTGGTTCATTGGTATGAAAGAAACCAGTTGAGATAACTTGCACTAAAATGAAGCTGAAATAAAAAATTGCAAGTGTACAAAAGAATGAGTGAACATGACTATGTCCCATCTTCATATCAACAAATTTATCCACCATCCTTCAGATAAAGGGTGCTCTGATCATTTATTCAGTTGAGGAAGATACAAAACCTAACAAAACTAATGGTGGAAGACAATTTTGGAGTTCCGCTCCACTGAACAGATATTTCTGCCTCTTCCTCCAGCTGCAGTTTACCATTGTGGAGATAAGAGTTCTTCTTGCCTTTGATCCAACAAAAGTGACATTCTCATGGAGAATCTAGAGAAACAGGATTTGGTTTAACAAGATCTTATTTCTACGGTAACTCACAACACAACAATCAACAAGAAAATAAATATGATCCCATGCTAGAATTTAAGGGGAAACACGAAGAAATAAGCAATTTAGAATGGTTATTAATTTTGATAAAGAAAGTTTCAATGTTATTGAGATAAAGTTTCTTCATCATCCTCCAATTGTAGTATCAACTCTAGCATTTGGGATGGCTCATACTAGCCCTACCTGCCAGGTATCTTAAAAGTGGCTCCATTAGTTGATGTTCCAACGGCAATATGCCCCATCTGCAAAGGCAAATAAATTTGTTCAAATTGAAATAAACACACAACAACAAATCTGTTTAAATGGAATAATTAGACAAAAAAAAACTCTCTTGTTAAATCAGCTTACTTTATCAATAACAGCCATAGATATTGTGTCATGATTGTGAGGACCAACAAGAGAGGACCTGTATTCAATGGTTCCCATGACATTGTCTTTGGGACATACCCCTTCAATAAGATCTTTATTATCCTTCGGTTTATAAGGGCCACAACTATCAGCAGGAACAACATTTTTCCAAAAATTAGGTTGACAACGATGCTCTTTCCACTTTGTCCACTTCTCCATAGATTCTGTTGAACTAAGATTTGTGGGTCCTGGAAGACCCATTGAGATCGCAAATGCTGAAGCCTTCTCCCCAACAAGCAAAGTGTGCTTAGTATGTTGCATCACTAGCCTCGCAGCTCTGATGCCGTCTGTCACATAACTCATGGCAGCAACAGCTCCAACCTCCATTGTCACCTATCCACATCCTTGGCCAAACACATTATGGACAGTCATTTTGACATGCTAATGCAACACACATCAAGACATGCTAATGCAACACACATCAATGAAGAGCAGAGTATTATAGATGATCAAGAACGTGAACGGAAATTACCCCATCCATGACAAGGGCATCGATTGTTGTTTCCCCATTCTCATCTGGGCTTCCACCAGGCCCCACTGTTCATAACAAAATCAACCAAGCATATTCACGACTCCCACTTAGGTTTACAAAATTATGAAATAGAGGAATATTGTTTCTTAATTTCAAGCAAGTTTGACTATTAAGGCATTCATTTAGCAAATACAATGCAGTGCTGGGTAGAGTAATTATTGAAAGTATTGAATGAGAGTTACACAAAGTTCCAACTAATAGTTTCGCTTCTTAGCATAAGTGACTTCTATAATAGAGAAAACAAAGTAGACAATCGATCTCGCAAATGCAACCCTTTTCTAGATCTTACCCGATAGTACATTTTAGGATCCATACAATATATTCACCATCCTTTAAAGTTAAACCAAAAAGATGAGCATCAAAGTTTCTCTTTCTACTTATGTTTGCTTCCCGAAGGAAATTAAATCCCCAAAATTTTACAAGTCGAAAGCAGACAAACACCCTACTCATTATTTGCCTACAGAAGTATTTGGCAGCCTGACACGGCACTCACTACCCTAATGGCTTAATCACTGTAAACAAGCTTGGGAGAACCATTCAAATCAGAGTCAAAGAAAAGCAATAACCTTAAGCATGGAGTACTATATATGGCTACCTCAAATTATATGCAACAAATGCAGATTATAAAATCAACAAACAAATCAAGAAAGAAGAAAAGCTTGAGGTTTTAGATTCTCACCTGTACCATCACATCTCAGATACTCGCAAGCAGAACAACCCTCCACAACAGAATCTACAGCAGAAAACCCACCATCCACAGCCCTCCAGGCTGCTCGAACAGCCTCCAAGAAAGGCCATGTGCTTACAACCATTGGATACTCTATTGAATTCCCCACTTCCCGTCCCAAAACCTGAAAACAAATACACACATAAATATATACACAGAGAGAGAGAGAGAGAGAAAGAGAAAGATTATTACTTGAACTTCTGAAACAAATGTTAGCCATTTGATAAAAGGAATCAAAACATCAAGAACCGATATTTGATGATTGTTTGGTTGCTGGAAAATTGAGGGAAAAGAAACCAAATTTTCACATGTATGAACCTCATGAACCCAAGAAAGCTGAAACTCGTTACTCAACGGAGCGTTACTAAGCTCTTACAACCCAAACGAAGATTCAAAATTCATTTTTCTTCTCCAATTTCTCACCAACCAATGAGAAGGCAAGTCCAAAAGGATTCTGAAAAATTAATTAGAAAAAACCCGATTAACAATTACCATAGATAAGGCCGAGAAAAGAAGGAAGACAAGTGTTATGCGTAGGTTTTCCTTAGCCATAAGAGGAGTCCAGAACAATGAAGGAGCTGCCCTGCTAGTCTGATATCATGGGTGTACTGCTTTGCAGGTGAAGGGGCGAGGACTAGTTAACCCAAAGAAAGAAAAAAGAAAAGGAAAACAACCAAGATTAACAGTGACAGCCTAACATTTAACAAGTAGCTCTGGTTTTCTGAGGGTCACGGCCCATTCAAGGATAATCGTGCGGGTAATAATACGTCTGACGAGTAATGGCTATTCTGGTCACCAAAACGGGGTATTACCGTAACTTGACCCCCCTGATTTGAGCAATTAAAAAATGGCGGGATCCCATAGGCACTGCAAGGCCCTGAAATCCCTCCAGGTCAAACACAGTAAGATTGCCATTGCAAGTGTTTAAAAGTCACCTTTGTGTGCTCAACTTCAATACATCTGCTTGTTATAAAGTGTCATAGCTAATATTTTTCACCATTTCTCCTTCTCTAGTGAATGAGAAATGGTGATTCTGTAAATTACATTGGATTTTAAAAAAAAAAATAGACAGTTGATGATTAAACAAAATAAATATTTAAAAAATATTTTTATATTAATATAATAAATAAAAATATTTTTATTCTTCTATGAAAATATTAAACAAAACTCAACAGAAATTCCTTATTCCAAATACAGATACTCAAAATGCAAACCAAACAGGCATTCCCTTGCAAGTTCGATTCCATGATTGTACATCTTATTGCACTGCACAAGGGCTTCATTTCCCAGAGCAGATAAAGAGGGGAAAAATCAAGCTCTCATATACATATATTCACTTAAGAACTCCCTAATGACTAAAATGTACAGAAACACATCCAATCCACTCTTCCAGGTTCCACTAAGAAGATATCAATAAATGGTTAATGGTTACTAGCCATCTTTACTATGTTCAGAAGTCAATCTCATGAAATGATAGGCTAGACTATCCAAAACTCTAAATCCTTAGTAGCATCAGGGACACCAGACCCATAAGGTTCATCTCCAAACTGTCTCATTTGCATCTGTGAAAATTGCGTTGTGATGTTCTATCAGGCACTGGATAACCTCAATTGCACCAAAATCAATTGGCATGTCATCCAAGGGAATGGGAGAGGAAGCATCTACATCTTCACTCTCTTCTGCAGAGATAAGAGAAAAACAAAAGAATATGAGAACAGATCTTCCATTCAAGTTCATCTGATTTTGCTTCATTTCCAGTAGTTCTCTACAGAAAAACTGGTTAACACAATTGAATTGGACTTCTAAGAGGAAAACGAAATTAAGAGACCTCTGCTTGCTATGAAATAACAAAGCAGACTTGTCCCTGGAAATATATGTGACACTATGACAACTCACCAGCAAGCATGTCCCACTCAGAAGCAGGTGTCAGATCCATGTTCTTCTTAGAACTTTTGGATGCCTGATTCCAGTATTTCCTGTAAGACTCTGGTTTCTGCCCCTTCTGCCACATAATCACAGGGGCCATCTCCATGGCAAGACTACGAGCATCCATCTACAGAAAAGTGAACTATTATTGAGAATACATTCAGGCTCAACAATTCAAGCACTGGTAAGCCACTGGATCAGGTCATGGGGAACGAAAGGTCAAATGAGGACAAACAATGGAGACTGATAAATCTTGTATGCAGTTTAAACAGTTTTTCTAAAACTGGATCTGGAGAAGCAAGCTGACCATAATAGCAATAGGTGTTTGATGAATAATTCTTTAGTTGACAGCGAGGCAAATCATCAAATCAAAACAAGAATGCTCCTGAACATGCTTAAAGCAAAGCATGAATGAGGGTGAATATCATAAGAAAGGAGAAACAAATCCACAATGCATGCTCCTGAAGAATACCATAAGTGAACTTTAGTTGACACTCAAAGTAGCAACTCAATTTGCAATAGGTATATTATAAAAAAGGCCATCAGTGACAACAGAAAATTATTCATATAAAGATTCTGCTATAGTACACTCACGTAAGCCGATTACTGACCAAAGAATGGAGATATGAGAGACAGAGGAAAAGAACAGGCATGGAGGAAGGATAGGAGGGAGAGTTCCTGCCTTGTTAAGAAGTGACTTCTGGCTAACACGCAGCAATAGTGCAGTTATAAACTCCAATGTCATGTAGTTTACAGTAGGAAGCTTCTTGAGTACGTTTCTCATTGCATGGATACTAGAGCGGGCATCTCTAATGTCGTTATAAAGCTCAAATGTTGTTAGCGGCTCAGGAAGGCTGGCAAGGTAACATTTGACTAGAGCTGCCACATCAACTGGATTCAAACCCTCGGGCAATGAAGCATTGAAATCTGCAATATAAATTATAGTAGTCATCTAAAAGAATAACTGAGAATCAATTCTATTGCCAAAACACTTAAAGATACCTTGGTTATACATAGAAACCAATTGCTGGATGTTCCTCTTATCTCCTTCAGCTTTAAACAAGTCCTGTGAATTTAGTCCTGACATTGAAAGACGTAAAACATATTAGTCTCTATGCTGGATTCAATATCACAATAATTTATATATCCAAGCAACATTAATATATGATACTGACCTGATAATATAAGATAATCTGCACATTTCAACAAAATTTGAGGAACAGACCTGCTCGATTCTTGTCGCTGTACTGTGACCTCGACTGGGACTCCAAATACTGAGGTATTTGAAAGGCCAAAATTACTACACAGCCCAATATAGAAAATTTGCAGATAGCTCAAGACTCATCAACCCTAGTTGTGAAAAAAAAAAAAAAGGAACCCATTTCTAACATACAAGTCAAGCATCATCTTTAGCAAAATCTACCCATGTTTGAAGTACATATAATAAATCCAAACAAGGTTATCTGACCATAGGCCATAATAGCTCTAGAAATTTAAAATGCATATCGCAATCACACTTACCCAATCAACTGATACCTAAAATTTTTCCTTCAAGAGAAGGTGGGTCTCATAATTTGGAGACATTTCTTATATATTGTAGAAAAATTCACTCCAAATCACGATCACAAAGATCGTTAGCATACCCAGACATTGTATAATTTCCCTTAAAATACAAATTAATGTAGTTTCAGATTTAAAACAAAGAGGAAGTAAGAAGAAGGAAAACATGTCAAAATGATAGATTACATAAACATTGCCCAGACAAAACTTTAGTGCTAAACAATGCAAGAACTGGGAAAGCCAATGCATTCCAGAACACAGAGTTTAACCACAAGATAAGCAGATATCAATATCGCAATCCAAGATGAGAGAAGTAATGCAAAAGGAAATATCAGTTGCAGTTAACTGTGCCTGGTTTAACTGAGCCTTTACCACTTGGGCACAGGAATTTGGAAAATTGCAGCAAGGGATAAGATAAGATACTACTGTTGAGATCAAACCTCCTCAGGAAAGGTAAAGAGAAAAGGGAAAGGACCAAAAAGAGGATATCCCCCTTAATAATTCTCCATCTAATGAGCTGAATGCTCAAAGCTCAAGAAACTTACCATCGGTGCTGGCAACTCCCTGCAAATAAATTAAAAGAAAAAAATAATTCAGAAACGCGCAATTGCATGCAAGAGAGTAGAAAATTAAATTAAATCTTCGTAGCAACAATAGAAAATCTATACCTTCTGCCACCGTTCTATATCAGTCAAAATGGTCTTACTCTTTTGTGCTGTCTTTTTTGCCACCTGAAAGATTTTCACCAACTTAGAGGTGTTAGTCTCCACAAACTTGTACAGAAGCCAAACTTAAGCCAGTCTGATAAAAATTGAGTATTAATGTCGATATATGCACTATACAATATCAGATATCATCAATATGCTTTCTGCATCATGTAACATGTGTCATGGATTATGGCATTGGAAGGTATACAATATATTGCAAAATAAAAAGAAAACAAAAATTAAATAAACCATTAGAAAACTAGACATGAAGAAAATTAATTTTATATATATAGTCTCTTTCATAAGAAAGAGAAGTTCTATCTTCTCACAAGGTAAAAAGTAATTCAAACTAAGGCTTCCAAGAGAGCTGAATTGGATCACAGCAAACTCTGATATGGCAAATAAATAAAAAAATTAAAATTTCTTCTTATAGATGTCTAGCTTTATCTGGTATATCTACCATGGATGCCAACTTGCATGTCAAGCCACAAAGATACTTACAACAATTGGCGTGTATTAATTAGTAAGGGACCTAAAACTCATCTTAGGTTTGTTTTTAACTATTAGCCTTTGAAACATTGCCAAACTCTCACAAGAAAATTCAATTTGAACTTTCTAAACAAAATGCTAAAATAGATGCTTAAAGAAGTTTGATGAAAAAACATTACCTCTTCGACTTTTATCTTCCCAACAACAACTCTATCCTTTGTCTCAGAGATGCCCTTCCTCACGAATGTGCCAGTTGTAGCAGCAGCAGATATCAGACGTTCCTGCACAGCATGTCTTGTCGATGGCTGCCGAAGAAGCGCCCACCGACTTTTGAGAATTGATCCAACTCTTTCTGCCACATCAGTAACATTGCCTTTTGCATCTTTTGCAACTTCCCCGACAAATGTTCCAGCTGTTTGCCCAGCTTCTTTAAGCTTCACCCCTGCATTAATTCCTTGACCACTCACGCACAAGCAAACATTACAGAGAACAAGAAGGAAATATATAAACTTGCAAAGAATTCATCGTACCTGAGGAAGAAAAGAAGCCACTAGCCTTCTCATGCCAAGGTGGTGAGGTGGCAGAAGCCATTGGTCCAACAAGAAAGACCAGAAGTGAACTTAACAATGACTATCTGAAGAAACCGGCTCCACAGATTCCATAAAAGACATGCCAATGATTATTAACATGATAAAATAAAATCAATAAGCATTGCTTGCTATCAAAAGGAAATAAGCTAGATCCTTTACATATTCCACATTTGTTCCCACGAAGCTAAGCAACTCAGTTTACACGTGCTCAAAGTTAGGGTAGAACTTAATTAACATGATTGCTGACATTTTTTTCTTTACTTCTTTCCGCAAATCAGTAATTCAATTTTCCTAATGCAAACACATAATAAATGCTCCATGTCAACTTATTAAGACACTCCATCAATCTATGATGCCAAATTAGAATAATCCAGCCAAAAACAACTTTGCTGAATACCAAATTTTAAAACTAAGAACAAAAATTATGCAGAAAAGAAATGGAAAAAAAACCAAGCATGCCAAGATGTTGGATTAAAAAACCATTGATTGTGACAACTAGAACATTTAACTTCCTTCAGTTCACTTATATTTCCTCAGATTCCAAATCGGAAGCTCAAAAGTATCGTCCACCAACTGAATGAACATATAAAATTCAATTTTTTCCATTATAAGAGAACATCATTATCAAACACAAAAGCAAATATAGATCACAGGGAACCATAAAGAAAACAACTTTCAAACTTCAATTTCTTAATTACTATAAGTATAGACAATTTTTACCAAAAAAAAAAAAGAAATTAATAATCAGATGATTACATCCTAGTCAAGGCAAATTTGCAGCCAACACTTCAAATTTTAATATCTATCCTTTTCTGTGAAAATACGCTTAATGACTATCCATAGCATTCCAAGAAATAAAAAATCAAAAAGATATCTACAACCACGCTGATTCAGTCTTCCATATTCATAAAATCGAGCAAAGAGAAACTAACTGGTCGATATTTACGTCTATCAAATATTCCGAAAACTAATCAATCAGAACGATCCTTACACCGCCTAGATTTCACTAAATAAACGAGTGGAAGAGAATTTTACCTTCTATTGTTTGTGATCAAAGAAGCCAAATGAAAAAAACACGGTTCAGCGGGAGGAAAGACCGCAGCGTTTAGTTTTGTTTAATCGCGAGAGAGAATAACTAAGTCCTCTTTTCCAGGTAGAGAAAGATCGCGCATTTGATTTGAAAGTCGGCTTCTTTTTTATATAAGTTCGAGATTACAAAAGCTACCTTCCGCGTTTGCGTGACAGGTCAGTAATTTATTTACTAATTTCCACCAATGACGTGAAGACACGTTGGGGTCTCCCGGGGGACCACCCGCGAAGGACTCCAAGCTACGGAAAATAAC
Organism: Moringa oleifera; assembly: GCA_021397835.1. Classification (NCBI taxonomy): domain Eukaryota; kingdom Viridiplantae; phylum Streptophyta; class Magnoliopsida; order Brassicales; family Moringaceae; genus Moringa; species Moringa oleifera. Next base: position 2,499,374 of record JAJFZO010000658.1, on the reverse strand, counting down.
GGCTCTGTATCTAACGTGGTGGTGCTCTCCGGTTTGGAATTGAAGCCCACAAGCACCTGGGCCCTGTAACTTTTACTTTGCCTGAGCACATTTGTTCTTTCTTTTTTATTTTTTTTTTAAACTTTTTTGGCCTTTATTTATTTTAAGTTAAAAAATACACACACACAATTATAAGTACAAGCAGACTATCATCTTAAAATTGAATCTTACCTTTGTCAGTAAACTTTAATTAGTCAATGGCAGCTTAAAGTTGTGGGCTTGATTATAAGTATTATATGGTGACTGAAATTGATGGGTAATTTATTCGACGTGTTAATAAAGAGAGCTTACTCATTGATGTTTTCACAAATTATTTGGGCATGTTTAGTAGACCAGTACCAATAAGCATGAGGTAAATTTGATTTCCTTTTTTTGTGAAATAGCATCATGCCAGTAAAATAAGATTATTTTTTGATTGATTGAAATGCTCCCACAAACAAACTAACAAAGGAGCACTAAGAAAGTAGTGTGACTTTCAAGCTTATTTAATTTTTTTTTTTTTATAATAACTCAGTATTTACTTTGATTATTTTGATCTTATAATATAAATTCATTAGTAATCTTTTGAGATTGATTATTTATTTTTTATCATTAAAATGATTTAATAGTTCTAATTATTTTTTTATTATTAAAATGATTTTATTTATTATTTATTATATCATTTTAATATATTAAATTAAAGATGTGTTGATCGTATGAATTTACTTGTAAAATTTTGAGTGAACTTTTTTATTTTGAAAAAAAAAATATATCCATTGAATAATAGAATGTAATTGAAAAGCTCATCATTATTTTTTCTTAATATTATAATATAATTTAATCTAAATTATTATATTTATGATATAATTATAAATATTAATATGACATAAATAAATAATTTATTTAATTAAGTATAATATTATTACTTGAAATTTATTTACGACTCGAACAAAATCAATTCAAAAGCTCTACTTAGCTTATAAAAGAGATAATTCTGATACTTAAATCAGTAATCATCTTCAAATAAACATTAAGAGATGTGATACATGTGCCATTCATAATATCTAGAGAGAATTTTGCCTTTCATAGAGGGAAATCCCTTATTTGAATGCATGTCACGGAGAATTATAGTCAACTTTACAAGTGACAGCTACAATAACGGGAATTAAAAAAATGGATGAAAAATATGGCATGGTATATTGAAAAATTCATATTAATTCCATATTCTTATTTTGAATTTCTGAAATTAAGCTATCATAAATTGATTTGGCATTATTATTTGCGGCAAATAAGTCCAATGTGGCAGGTACTAATTGATTGGATTCTTTTGATCTAGGTAGGTCGGTGCATATATATCATACATCTAATTATTAACATGATAAGTCATATTATGCGCAAGACAGATTTAATGTTTTAATATTTTACGATCATGAAAAACGAACAAAGTTTCTATCTTATTAGTCTCTGTGCTACAATAATCTTTGATACTTCTTGCAAATTAATTGTGATGAACTCAAGCTTCTTGTGTCTTACTCTTTTCATCAAAGTCCCCTACAATTCTCTTCCAGAACCAGTGCTCCTTCCACACTCTATCCATCTTCTCAATTGGCAGATTCTTAGTCTCCGGCAACAAGAAGTGCACAAACACGATCATCACCGCGACCCATCCCCCAAAAAAGAAGAAAGTCCCTGCTCTGAAGTGGCATAACATGGCAAGACAAGTCTGCGCAACAATGAAAGTGAAGACAAAGCTTACTGCAACAGTGATGCTCTGTCCGGCTGATCTGATCTCCAGAGGGAAGATCTCACTAGGAACCAACCATCCCAATGGCCCCCATGACCACCCGAATCCGGCGACGTACACGCATATCCACATCAGAACAAAATACGCGTACCCTTCCGTTAAACCGCCGTGATCGCCAAGCTTTGCAGCCATGACTCCTCCGACGATGACGTGTGATACGAGCATTTGTATGCCCCCCACCAGAAACAGAGCTTTCCGACCAAGTTTGTCGACGATGAACATGGATATGAGGGTTGAGCCGGTGCCGACGAAGCCAGTTATGATGGAGGACATGAGTGCAGCGCTTTCGCCTAAACCAATTGTTCTTAGAAGTATTGGAGCATAGAAAGCGATGATGTTGATGCCTGTGACTTGTTGGAAGAAGGGTATGGCTATGGCCATTACCAGTTGAGGCCTGTACTTTCTTTGCAGGATTTTCTGAAATGGATGATTGATAGTTTTTGAAATGGAGCTTGCTTCGATGAGATCATCCAGTTCTGCCTGCACATCATCTGTGCCTCGAACACGCTGAAGCAACAGTTTGGCTTTATGGTGATCGTTATTTCGTTGGATGAGGCTGTTGGGTGTTTCAGGGATGAAAAGGGCACCGATTGTGAGGACTGAAGCTGGCACTACAGCCATGGCTAAGGAGACTCGCCAGCCCCAACCCTCTCTGATCTTTTGGGTTCCATAGTTGATTAGGTTAGCAGTCAGAGCTCCGATGCCAATGCTGAATTGGAAGCCATTGTTGATTGCTCCTCTGTATCTTGGCGGTGCCATTTCTGAGAGATACAGGGGAGCTGACTGTAAAAGAAACAGAAACAGAGCATAAACCAAAATGGGTACCGAAAATTACAAGAATCGGGGACTTAAACAAAAGAACTTTTAAATGGAATCTACCATGCTACCTGGTTAGAAAAACCCACGCCAACGCCTAGCAAGACACGGCCTAATATGAGCATGTACACGTTAATGGCTGCACCACCGAGGGCCGAACCGACGAGGAAAGCAGCTCCTCCGGCAAGGATCGATGGCTTGCGCCCAAAGGCTCTGGTGACAGATGAGGCCACGAAAGAAGTCACAAGGGCGGCTATGTAAAGCGACGACGTGAATAATGTCAAGAGTTCGCTATCAAATTTGCAGTAATTGCTTAACTGAGTGTCTTCCTTCATCTTTCTGTGCACCGCCGGAAAAAACTTCTTCAGAAATGGCTCCATGGAAGTCACTCCACCTTTTGTTTACAGTGTTTACATAGTAAGATTGTGAATAACTGTGAATGATGCAAAGGGTTTCTCCATGGATTTTCTGTGAGAAAGGAAGACAGACCTGTGATTCCAATATCATAGCCGAAGATGACTCCTCCCGTGGCGGCCATCATACATGACATCACGACAAAGGGAGTCATCCTGCCATTGTATTGCCCACCTTCCCTTGCTATCGCAAACCCAACTGCCATGGTTTAAGGCTTCAAGCTCTCTGTGACTACGTAATCAAAAGAAAGAGACGCATATAAGGGTAGAGTTTTGAGTTACGGAGATAGGAATGAGGACTTAAGTGACCAGCTGATACCATTGACCAATGACGCCACGTGAGGATAAATGGGTCAATTTAACTCAAATTTAAAGTTGATTTGTTATCAAAATAAATTATTTTTATTTCATAATAAATAAAATAAATAATATTTAAAATTTTAAATAATAATTTTTTTTAATCTTTGTCTTAAAATTTAAAACATATTTAAACAAACTTCAATAAATGAAAATAATCAAATTGAACTTTAACTTAAATTATTATAAAAATTAATCATAGTTTTATTATTTAAATAATTAAAAATATTTTGAGTTAATTTTTTAATTTTAAATAAATTTTAATTTAAAAATTATATTATAATTTTTAAAATTTTTTAATAATATTTTTTAAAGATATATATTTTTAATATTTATGAAACTCTAAAAATTTTTTATGATTGTAAGTTGAATATTTTTTATATTTATATAATTTTTAAGTCAAAATTTGTAATACAATATTTTTATTTTTAACATTTATATTTTTTAAAATTTTTAATAAAATTTAGTTTGATTATTTTTATTAGAATTTATTTAAAAATAAAGATTAGAAATAGAGTACTTTTTAAAATTTTAAGTGAAATTTATTTTTATATATATAATAAATTAAAAATATTTAACCAAATGAGTAGCCTTTGGTAAGAGCACGTGGGGTTGAATATGGAAGCTGCAGATTTGGAGGCATGCAGGCTATAAGCTTTGCTACCGGACAGATGAAGTCATTACAGGATGGAGCAATGACCGATAAAGTCTGTTGTTGAATTTTCTTGTGAGAAGGAAACAGGAGAAGCTGGCGGGTACTGATTAAGACTGACCAGACAGGACTTCCTCAATTATTCGAGGAGAATCTTCTGTAATCAATTGGTCAAATTGTGTGTTCCTCGATTACACTGGAGGAGATAATGTGACATCATGTGCTGTGGTTTCCTGATCAGGGAGAGATTTGATTGCATCAATGTAATCCATGGAGATTTCAGACAATAAGGGAAAAAAAAAAAAGTAATAAAGGTGGATATGATTTTTTTTTTTTTTTTCTGTTGATCTGAACTTTTTTAAATTTCACTAAATGAATTTTTTATTTTTATTTATTTGATTAATTAATATATATGTTACTAAAAAAGTAAAGAAAAAACAAATGTCTCCCATAGTGCTAATAGAATTATATCTTTTATGCTGGATCTGTCTTGGGCCTGATTCAATAGAGACTCCAGGGACATAGACCGCCAACTGCACCAGAACCTGGACCTGGAACTGTTCCACAAACCTGGACCTGAAACTGACCCATTAAAAATGACCTGGAGCTGTGACCAGGACCTCGAGCAGGCCGAGAACTTGATCTATAACTGGTCAAGGACCTGGACCTGAAAGGTTGAAACTGACTGGCAAAAGGACCTGGAACTAGCCCAGGAACCAGAACCTGAACCTTGATTTGAACGTCTTCCCTGAAAAGGCCTAATTAACAAATGGAACAAACGTGAGCCGGCCATTTCAGAAGCCTATCTAAGCTAAGAAACTTTTTTTCTTTTACATTTATTTGTTAAATTCCCACTGCAAATAAAGCCAAAGTTCCTCCCCTTTTCTTTCCCCTTTCCACACCCACAAAGAAAAATTCAAACCCGGCTTCTAAGTTCCCCAAATTCTTCTTTGTATATATTCTATCATAGTCATAGGCCAAATGATAATTTATTTTTTAATATTTACAGTCTTAATTATGGACTTATATTTCACCGAATCACTGATTGGACTACTAGAGTTGAAACTCTCTTATTTTCATGGCCTAAATGTCAATTACTCATTCTCCAAAATCAACAATTGCTTTGAATTTTTTTTTCTTACTTTTATTTTATAATTAATTAAAAAAATAATTATAGGTTACGTTACCATGACCTCACTGCCCATGAACATATGCCATTTTTTTCATAATAAATTAATAATTAAAACCTATATATCATAATTTTGATTTAATTCAACATAAAACCTCAAAAAAATTGAAATTTCCTTGCTCTTTTCTTTAAAAATAATAATAACATTAATTTATCTCGTTCTTATAAATCAATAATAATTTTTTTGTCCCTAAATGGATCTGCATGATGTGAGTGGTTCTGAGTACTTTAAACCACATTTAATATTTATATACTTAAGTGCTAATTAAAAAAATAAAAAAGTTATTTAGACACAATCTTTCAACTTCCAATTTTGTCACAACACGAGCGCATTTTTTATATTTCTTTGGGGAAAAGTTTTAGCATAACCCAAATATAATAACGTGTGATTAAGAATTTAAACAAAATCAATGAGGTAATAATACAATAGATTCGGTAGGTAAGGTTTCATTCTCATTCTGATATTCAAATTGATCGGAGAGCTAGGGTTTATACGAATAAATCCAAAAACCTACAATCAATACATTAATCAACGTTGAAACAATATCCCGACCCCATCATCATAATATAATTCAAGTTTGCAACATAATATAAAGTCATCAACCTCATGTTGAACATTAATTATCAAATTAGGGATGCTAGAATTTAGTCGCGACCGTCCAATTCGACAAGATTCGTGAAATGGAGAGGAAGAAAGTATGGCGGCAATCTCGACGCATATAACGACTTGCAACCACCATTAACGGAAAAAATTAAATGGAATTTTGTTGTGTCATGAGAAAATCGGTAAACGTTTTTATGCATGAAACGAAAGTTGACCCCACTTTAACCGACAAGAGTTGTTTTCTAGTAGAATACATGTGCGAGTAATTAGTGGCTTAATATAAGCCATGCAAATTAGTCAATAAACAACACCCCCTTCCCTTACTCCAGTCATCAAATAATTCTATTTTTACGCATTAATTGTACATATGTCGTGTTCTTATTGTATAGTTAAATATGCCTTGCTATTAAGACATGCATTATTGATGATAAAGAATTCCAACATTCAATTAAGGTGAATGATATATCTTAAATTTATATTGATATTTTGAAAGACTGCTGATACATTGCTTAGTTTCAAAGAATGCTCTTTTATTGATCTGATTTGCACTGATATTATGAAAAAAATACTAATCTATCTAACTATTTCATATAATATATAGTTTTCTATATATTGATATGATTTATGTAGATTTTTTTTTTCATACAATCAGTCATGAAAATGTATATAATTAATAAAAGGTTCTAATTCACATGTTATATATTATCAATTTTACAAGTTTTTTATACTAATTAATATGTCATGATGTTAATTAATTACTATATTAATGTCGGTCAATAATTTCGGTAATTCTATTAATTTGTTAATTACCCATTTTGATATAGGTCAATGGTATCATGCACGGTGACGTTGTAATAACAAAAATTATTTTGGATACGTTGGATTGAGAGCGACAAGGCACATGCATTTTGCTCTATAAATACTAACTTATCTTGTTGATAATAATCACAACTCAAGTGGGTAGTAGGAGTGGCAGCTGGGGTTTTGCAGAAGAAGTTAGCTATAGCTAGTGAGAGCACTGCAGCCATGGCTTCTCTTGGCTTATCAGTAGTATTATGCTTAGTGGCCTTGATTTACCACGTCCAGCTTTGCTCTTCCTTTAAGCCCAAGCGTTTCAACTTGACCACAGTCGGAACCAACTGGGCGCCCGCCGGCGCCACCTGGTACGGCAGCCCTAATGGTGCCGGGAGCGACGGTAAGAGAGAGAAACTAGATAGAGATTAACTTAAGAATTAATGATTATTGATTGACTAATGATTAATGTATTTATGCAGGTGGTTCATGCGGGTATGGCAATGCAGTGTCCCAACCTCCGTTCTCTTCCATGGTGACGAGCATCGGCCCATCTCTGTACAACTCCGGCAAGGAATGTGGAGCCTGTTACCAGGTAGAAGAAAAACCCTAGTTTCTCACATTGCTTCGTCTCATGACGGAAACCCTGATTAAGTTCTTTTGCTTTGAAAAACTTTCCATCTTCACTAAAAACAGTATTAGGTTGACAAAATTTTTCTACCTTTTTATTGACTCATTAGTCTTATTATATTCGGTCTTAGTACTTAAGCAAAACTGACAACATATTATCAAATGTTAGGTCAAGTGCACTGAAAACCCGTCGTGTTCTGGCAAGCCGGTGAGGGTGGTGATAACAGATTCATGTCCAGGCGGCCCTTGCGCGGCTGAATCCGCCCATTTCGATCTCAGCGGAACTGCATTTGGTGCCATGGCTATTCCCGGCCAGGAAGACAAACTCCGGGACGCTGGAGTCCTGCAAATCAGATACGCCAGGTAACCATTATGAATGCTTCTTAATCCTTCGAAATTCACAGCATAACATAATGTAATGCATGTAATTTGATTCATTCTCTTACTTCCTGTTGTTATATCTTCAGGGTGGCGTGTGATTATTCAGGCAAGACCATAGCCTTCCACGTCGATCCCGGGTCCAACTCTAACTACTTCGCTGTGGTGGTTGAGTTCGAAGAGGGTGACGGTGATCTCGCAGCCGTTGACCTAAAGGAAGCTTCCACCTCCGGGGCAGGTCAGTGGCGAGCCATGCAGCAGTCCTGGGGTGCAGTCTGGAAGCTTGACGCCGGGTCGGAACTGCACCCCCCGTTTTCGATCAGGTTGACGTCGCAGTATTCGGGGCAGTCTCTGGTTGCAAACGGGGTTATTCCAAATGGGTGGAAGCCTGGTTCTACATATAGATCTGTTGTCAATTACTTGTGAGCTTAAAGCTAGCTCTCATGGAGTTCTGAGCAGCAGCTAGTACAAGTTAAGATGGAAAATCACCTATATATATATATATATATATGTCTCTGTGTGAGTGTGTGTGTTTGTTAGATGTGGTGATAAAATATGTCTACTTATATGTAGATGAGCACCCATGTTGTATGAGAATCTTGTTGTGTCTTTTATATAAATAGTTACAAGTTGAATAAACCTTTTTTTTTAAGAATTAAAAAATTAAAATATGGACCTTAATCTTTAGCCAGGAGTAAACTGGTGGGCTATAAAATGAAGAAACATCAGAGGCAGAATGGCCTCAGCCGGTTTAATTTTATAACATAAAGGCCGAGGTTGATGTCCAATCTAAACCTATTCACTTGATAAATACATTATTCCCAATTTTATTTGAAGTTTGATTCATAAGATTATATAATAATCATTTTTATAAGAATAATTAAGAAACTTTAAATTATATTTTTTTAGATTTTTATGCATGAAAATATCGATAAAATTAATTGTAGATTGATTTTTTTAATTTCATTCAATTTAAATTTTGACAAAATAATTTAAAAATTGGAGATTCTAAAATTAAATATATTATATGATAAAATTTGACTTATAGTTATGAACATATTGTAAAAAAATTCAAGTTATGATCATAATTTTTTTAAATTTTTTTGTGGTAAAAATAATTTTTTAAACAATTACAAATTCATAAAAATAACTTATGACTTAAAAATTATTTAAATTTGAGATAAATTTCAAATAAATAAAAAATTTATTTGACTTATTTTGATGTATTTTAGTAATAAAAATATGTTATTTTTTCATATTCATTCAAAAAATTTTAATTTAGATCAAATTAAAAAAACTAAATATACAATTCATCTAATTGATATATTATAATTTAAATTAAAAATAAGATTAATTTATTTTTTAAAAATATGTATTCTTTATAAATTATTCATTGAACTTGTTGATTTAATGGGTTTTAAACAGAATATATCCGATTGTCTCAATAAATTTTAGGTAGATCAATTTAGCAGATAATTTTGTATATTTTTAAAATAAGTTAAATAAATAAAAATAAGCTCTGGTTGAACCATAATCCGTGGGCGAGAGATAGCCAGTGAGGCAACTGCAGGTTACATTATTTCTTTTTTCTTTAAACAGATCCCAAGCTCAGGCCGACGGATGAGGCCCGTGGTACAGTAGCGGAACTGGACCTAACTTATCAAGGTTACCGGCCCAGGCATCTAACACCGGGGGGAGAGATACGGTACAACCGAGCCATCATAAACCGGTGGTACACAACAGTAGCCTATCGTTGGATTAGGTGTGGGTCCAGCTTGCTACATATGGGTTGATTGAGCAGGGCACTGTTAAGATTTGAGACCCCAAAGGCTAAAAGGTGAGATATGTGGGTCGTCAGATGAACGGTTCTGATTAAGGGTGGTTCTCGCTTGTTATATTTTGCTGAACATCTGATTACGGATAGTACCGTTAAGAAGATTTCAAGGCAAGTGTCAAATTTGTGGGGCCAAATGAGACTGAGATTCCAGAACCTACACTTACGGCCACTGAGCTCATCATGTCAAGCGGTTACATGCCATTTCTGTCATCGAACATCATCAAATTTCTTGCAAACTTTGATAGGAAGCAAGAAGAGTTCCCTCTACCCAGCCGAGTTTATAAATATTTCTACATCTACAAGTAAAGGAGCAGGTCCACTTAGAGCATTTGGCGCAGACGCAGCAGAAAAGTCCTTGAAGAAGATGGTCAGGGCAATCAGGGTTTATGAGCATGGGGGACCTGAGGTCTCTTTTCTAACTAATTTTGGTTTAAAATATTAATATGTTGATGATTATGTTGCTTGATTATTAGATGGTGGATCATGGTGCTGTTAATTTCTTATGGAAAAGTGTGTGGCGTTCACTGAGAATTATACCGTGGATGCTTCGCGTACTTTATCGGCGGACCCAGTTTTTCTTAAAAGAGACTGTCGTTTGTGTTCACTTTCCTTGGAAGGGTTTGAATTGTTTCTTTCTGCTTTTCTTTTTCCTCTTGAATCAACATGATTTTAGAATCTGTTTAATATGGCTCCTGGGTTCTTACTTGCTTAACTTATGGAATTAGGTGAATTTGAATTCATGAGGATTGTTTGAATCTGAGTACTCTACCAAGTTGGCTTCTTTTTTGGATCCGACTGACATTCAGAAAAAAAAAAAAAAATGTCTTAGCCCTTTTCTTAATCATTTGTCTACTAATAACAAAATAGGAAATTTTGTTGTGAAATTGAAAGCATCATCATATTTGCTGATTTTACATAGCATGATTTGAGCACTAAAAAAATCTTCTGGTCACGATTGCATCACTTCTTTGTTTAGATTCTCTTTTTAAGTATATTTAGAAAAGCTGTGTGGCTGGGGCCTGCTTTAGCCATTTTATATTGGGGGCTTGGTTCACTTATCAAGATTCCTGCTTTGGTAGGTTCTTAAGTGGGAAGATGTTGAAGTAAGGGAGCCAAATGAAGGTGAGATACGTGTGAAGAACATAGCAATTGGGCTTAATTTCATTGATGTTTACTTCCGCAAAGGAGTTTACAAGCCTGCTACAATGCCCTTCACTCCAGGTCTGGTGCTATTTTCTGGATATGCTGTAATGGGAAAGATTTTTCTTTGCAACGATGAAATGCTTTCATACGAAAAAATGAACTCTAGATTTTGCCTGTTTGGTTCTTTCTCTTTAACTTTATAAGGACATGTTTATGTCTATATTAATCTTGTGATTGTCCAGTCTTCTTAAGTTAGTGAGATTACTAAGGGTTTGTATATGGTTAAAAAAAATCTTTCGAGAAATTGAGTGGGGTTTATCCCAGTTGTGCTTTTGTGTTTGTGATTATTGACATATGCTAACTTATCTGCCATCCTTTCAAGTTAGGGATAATACCACATAGACATCAGATTAATGGGATTAGTATTCTGCTCTGTTTTTGCTAATTACTGTCAGTTATCTGGAAATGTAAGTTCATTTGCTTTTTGGTTCTGTTTGTAAATATGATGCTAACTCCTTGATCTTATCAATTTATGCTTATAGAATGATTGCGTGAGCATTGATGGAGTTAAAATCATCTATTTGATTAACTTCAATTGCTTACGCTATCTTGTTCTCATTGATTGATTTCCCTACAGACATGAGTTTAGTTTTGGTCCTAGAACTCCACTGATATTCTCTACTCTTTACACTTGCATGATACTACAAACATGAAACCTGTTGATGTTTCCTCCCTACACATGGGACTTTGACATTCAATTCTGAAATGACCTTAGCATCATGGCAAGTTAGGTGTGATCAGGTGAAAGTATGCCTTTGCTGGGTTATGATTGCATTGGTTGCTGGTGATTCCCCTTTGCGGCTTTGGGATTTGAGAGCTTTGAATTTTGTTTTGTGCTGAAGCTCCCTCATGTATCGCCACTAGTAAATTTTATTAGGGAGTTCTGAGGAATTATGTTCTTCTATTGCAGGTATGGAGGCTGTTGGAGAGGTGATAGCTGTGGGCCCTGGACTAACTGGCAGGAAAGTTGGAGATATCGTGGCATATGCTGGTGACCCAATGGGCTCATACACTGAAGAGCAGATACTTCCTGCTGACAGAGTTGTGCCTGTTCCTCCTTCAATTGATCCTATTACTGCAGCATCTGTCATACTTAAGGGCATGACAGCTCAATTTCTACTGCGCCGTTGCTTCAAGGTACACTATTGTGACTTCTAAAAAAAATATTGGCCAGCTTAATGACCAGAGCTTTAGTTACATATATTATAAATAGACATGATGGTAATTGCTTGCAATACAGGTTGAACCAGGACACACTGTCCTTGTTCATGCAGCAGCTGGTGGAGTTGGGTCCCTGTTGTGTCAATGGGCGAATGCCCTGGGTGCTACTGTCATTGGAACTGTCTCCACTAAAGAGAAGGCAGCTCAAGCAAAGGAGGATGGATGTCACCACATTATAATGTACAAGGAAGAGGATTTTGTTACCTGTGTCAATGATATAACATCAGGGAAGGGGGTTGAAGTTGTCTATGATGCTGTTGGAAAGGATACTTTTCAGGTAACTGCTATTTTCTCTTTACTTATTCTTGTATTAGTGCAATGGAGAGCATTGGGTGTCTTTGTGAGACTCAGTCTGCCTGGAGCCCAGTTGAATATTTTCTGAAAGCTTTTGTTCTCATGAAGAAGTTGTGATTATTTAGGGATCATTGGATTGCTTGAAGTCTCGTGGATACATGGTGAGTTATGGGCAGTCATCAGGTATGCCAGACCCAGTTCCATTATCAGCACTTGCGCGGAAATCTGTGTTCTTGACAAGGCCTTCTATGATTCAATACACTGCAACTCGCAATGAGCTCCTGGAAACTGCTGGAGAAGTTTTCGCAAACGTTGCATCTGGTGTCCTGCGCGTCCGCGTAAATCATAAATACCCTTTGTCTCAGGCTGCCCAGGCACACGCGGACCTTGAGAGCCGGAAAACATCTGGGTCTGTAGTGCTGTTACCATAAGCACATAGTAATCAATCTTCACTCATCATGTTATTTGCCTTAAAGCCAGAAGACAAAAGTGAGACTTGTTGCATATTCTGTGTAATTTTTGTGGGATAATCTTGACTGAATTGTCAGAGTTTTAATGCAAATTCCATATCCTAAGTTTGGTTGTCTTTAAGAACAGCAATGCAGGCCATATGTGGAGAGTTTTCTGGTTGATTGTGTGGGCTTTGAAATGGGCCTATTTCCAATTATGTGCTGCCGGGTTCGGGTTGGGTGAGGTCTGAATTTGTCTTTTTCCTTTTTCTACCATATATTTCTAACTTTTGGAAATATAGTGGAGGATTAGATCCAATGCGATGACCGCAATTACTAAAGTAAACTATCCAATAAGCATTCGCCATGTTAGAGAGGCTTGGTAGTTTAGGCTTGTAGTCTCACTAAGGTCGCCATAAGTTGTTAGTTACTGTTTGTCAGTTGCAAATCGCGAAATAGCGAAGCAGCGAATTCATGATGTTTGAAGGGCATCGAGGGTAAAGTGGTAATTTCAGGGACGGTTTGTATGGTAGGGGACCGGAACCAGGGTGGGAAAGGTCACGTGAGGAGCAACACGTCCGTTAATCATTTCCCCCCTCCCCAAAATGTCAAAAATGCTTCATTGCTCAATCGGTTCCGCGCATAACAGAAAGTACCCTTCACATTCTCTCTTCAAGTTTTCTTGTTGCTCTGCAGAATACTGTAGAGTAATGAAGTTACTTGCTATAAATATTTCATAAATATATTATCAAGCTCTACTCTCATAATAATCAGTTTTCACTTTTTCTTCGTTCGATCCGTCATTTCTTCTTTGAATCTCAGCTTTGATCTGAGCTTGATAATGAGCGATCCATCGATTTGGAGGGGTGTGAGCTAACTTTTAGCTCAACTACACTTCCAACTCCAATATTATTCAAGAAAGGTATAGCCTTTTCAGTTTCTGTGTTTTCTAAGTTGATTATGTTAATCCGATGTTTGGAGACTGAGAAACCGTAGAAAAGGAGACGAGAGCTCGGAAAAAATAATCCGACCTTTTCCCCATTTTCCTACTGTGTTTGATCATCCAAACCGATCTTACCCCCTTTTTTAACGTTTGTGCATTTCGGCCTTGGTTGATGATATTTTATCTCCTTCATGGAGAAAATGAAGATTGTTCTCACTTTCTCGAAAAGGATTTTTATCACAGTACTGATGATTTTGTTTACTGATTAGTTTTGTTTGGGGTTACAATCTGAGTCTTGCATATGAAGATCTGATCGGTTGCAACATATTCCAAGCTGCATTTAAATCATCTGATTCAATAGTACTTTTTAGTCGAGAATTTCTTCGCGCACGTCGCCATCCTTTGTAAAAAGAAACATACTAGAAATCCTGGCCTGTTTGGTAACATTCGGTGTCATTTTTTGTCCCTTCTTTACATATTATCCAGCCATGATTTTTGTTGCTTTTTCGCTTCAAATTAATTTGTCAACACTCAGGTATCCAACTCATTTAGAGTTTGGATGTATCCGTCTCTTACACAGCCGCAATTAATTTGTTCCTATTTAATGCACGTTATGATTCGCTTTCATTGCGTTAGTGTCATTTCACTTGGCATTTTCACTAGAAAAAAGTACTAGCATATGCTAACTTGTGATATCAGACCAAAAGTTTTGCCCAAATTCTGAAGCTTTAAATGCAAATTTCTAGAATTATTTGATACTCCTTCATTGTCATTAGTTTTGTTTTCGCTTTTAACTATTTGGATTTGTGATTGTAGATCAAAATCAAATCATGGACATGGAGGAAAGTTGGCGTAGAGTGGATGATGCAGCTATAGGCCTCACCGTAAGCTCTCTCCTCTGTCTAGCCTGCTCCTTCAAAATGTTCCTTCTCCCCTCACTCTCTTCTCAATAAATGGCCACGCGCAACCCCAGTCCCATGTACCTACGTGCGGAAAACGCATGATAGTGGTTCCATAGTTCTGCAGATCTGACGGTCCAAACAGAGTTCCATATCGATTCTAAACAGAAGGGCCCACAATAGTTAGGAAGGCACTTTATTGTCTCCTGAGGCCCACCAGACGCGCTTGGGAAAGTTACATTTGTCTGTTATGTACAATCAGCCTTATTCTGTTTTACGTGTGGGCATGCAGTCGTTAAACAACAATATTTTCCAATAATGATGACGACCCGCATGAACGTCTAGCGTTATCCCTGTCTCAGTCATCATAACTATTACTCCTTCCTCAAAAATACTCCTATGCATAATACATGATACATAATACGTGCACAAAGGGCATGTGCTTTGTGCGCGCGTCTTATTTTTATGTAGTGAAAGTGCGTGTGTAGTATACACGGTAAGTGTACATGATGACCAGAATAATGAGAGGTTGTACAGTCTTTGTGATAGTATTTGTCTGCTTCTGGTACATGGTACTCTATTTTTACATATGTTTGTTTATGTGGCAGGTAATGAAGCACTTGAGAAGAAAGCAAGAAAACGAGGACGCCGCAAATAGCCCTTGTATGGGCAGACAAGTTCTGCTCCCGTCTTCACCCATGCCCACCGCTGGTGACAGAAAGCACCTCTCCTTTTGTTCCATTGATTCGGATCACTTTTCTGTTCCATTTATGCCCTCCTGTTTGCTCAAAATTTGCAACCCCGTTTAAACTCTCTGTCTCAGTTTGGCTTCATGTTTGCAGATGCTGCAGCGCACATAAAACTGGGTTCTTATTATGAAATAGACCACTCAAAGCTCTCTCAAAGAACCCCAGATCAACTCAAGTCAGTCCGAATCGTCATGGTCTACACTGAACCCTCCGAAAATATATGAACAACGTCAACACATCTGTTTCCTGGCATAAATCATTCATTCTTCACATTTCTTTCTTTTTTAAAATTTTTTTCCGCATCTCTGTTCTCTGAACTTTTGGACTTTTACATGTACAGGTAAATAACAAGTCTAAATATAGTGTTTCACTAAGGTTCCCAAGCATGCACTCTCTACGCGCACACTTCAGAGAGAGAAGCCGGCAAAAACCCGAGGGCACGATGCTGCCGGCGCTGGACGAAAAACACGTGATGGAATCGGAGCTTGCCGGAGATGTGCTTTACAGGAGAATCCCACCTCATGAAATAGCAGTGAAGAGGAACGTATGGAGTTTCTGGGTGGTGGCGCCTCCAAATATGGACGATCACAAGGAGAAGATCTCAAGTGCAGCCTCAAATACTAGGCTCTGCTGTGTCGTTTCAAAGAAAGGTTCATGCTGGTCTGAGCTCAGTTCCACAGGGATGGTCAAGTGGGGACAGCGCCGGCGAGTCAGGTACCTGAGCCGGCACTTAGGGGAGAAGGAGCTTGAACACGTTCAGCAGATTCTATCAAGCACTGTGAAAGGTGAGGAGGAAGAGGCAGGTAAAGAAAATAAAGCTGAAGAAGAAGACGAAGAAGAAGAAGAGGAAGTGAAAGAGACAGAGGGAAGTGATGACTACGAGGAGAGTATGAAGGAAGATGATCAATCACGCGGGTCGACCAAGAGGAATACTCGTAAGCGAAAGAGCTACGGCTCTAACCAATCAACCCAGAAGGCTAAGAGGGCTGAACGCGAGAAACTATGTCAGATTACAGGTTACAAGCAGAATACGAAGGCGAAGGTACACAAGAGCTTCATTGACAGGTGGTCTGTCGAGAGGTCAGCACTGTTGATCATTTATTTTGGTAGAAGTGATGTATTCAGTTTTGTTAGTTAAGTTTTTCGTGGAACTAACAAGTGACTGTGGTTATCTAATTAAGGTATAAACTGGCTGAGAAAAACATGTTGAAGGTTTTGAAGGAGAAAGGTGCAGTGTTTGGCAACCCAATACTGAGGCCAGCACTAAGAGCGGAGGCCAGGAAGTGGATTGGTGATACAGGTCTATTGGATCATCTACTCAAACATATGGCTGGGAAGGTGGCTCCCGGCGGAAAAGAGAGGTTTAGAAGGCGCCATAATGCAGATGGAGCAATGGAATACTGGCTGGAGAGTGCTGATCTGGTCAACATTAGGAAGGACGCTGGGGTTCAAGATCCTTATTGGACACCACCACCTGGATGGAAGCCTGGAGATAACCCTACTCAGGACCCTGTATGTGCAAAAGAAATCAAGGAGCTAAGAGAAGAGATTGTGAAATTGAAAAGGTACGGCGAATGGGTTTTTTTCCGGTAGTGTATCATGTAATCTACATGCTATTAGCATTCAATGGATCATCAGGAGCTGTTTTTCTTAATATTGGTGTTTGTATATGTTGTTCCTTTTTTGTTGATTAGTATTACTGATCATAGAAGCTACCTGAAGCGGTTAATGCTAATGTTGGGTACGGTTCATTGATCTCAAGAAGCTTGATGGAGGAGCGAACATCCAGAAAACAAGAGGACCTTGCCATTGTGACCATGCCAACTTCTTCCGTGACAAGCCAGAACTTGGATCATGGTAGCATCTTGCTTCCATTGAAGGTAAAGCATTGGAAAGTGGATGTATTTATCAGTCAGGTTCTTCTCTTATCAATTTATAATTTATTGTTTTAGCAGGAAATCTACATGAATCTGATGCACAAGAAAGCTGAAATTGATGACCAACTGGTTAAAGTTTCACGTTCACTTTGTGGAATGGAGGTATCACTGTTAAACTTCTGTTATTGAATTATGTAGAATTGATATGTTTTGATTTATTTATCTCTTTTTTTACATCTGATGGATTTGCCTGGACCAATACATGATTTGCTTTTAGTTTTTATAGGATCAGGTCTCATATTAGGAGGTCTGGGAGTGGTATTACTTACCAACCCAATTTTTCTGCCTTTTCGTTGGGATTTGTTACTTGTTTGTATATCCTTATTTTATATTCTATCAAATTTCCATTTTGTAGCTGCTGCACAGCTTCTTCTTTACGTGGGGGCCATAAATGTTTTAATTATATTTGCTGTGATGTATATTACACAGATTTTAATCTGGCGGTTGGGGATGGGATTACTTTGTTGGTTTTTACAAGTATTTTTCTTTCGTTAATTACTACTATTCTGGACTATCTAAATACTGTGTCTGGAAAGTAACTATTACTGGTCATTATGTTGGTAAAATCAAAAGATTGTCCCATGTGTGTGTGTATATATATATATATATATATATATATACACACACCTAGTTGGATAAATAAAACCTTCAAGCTGTTCAATTAATATTGCAGATAGATTTCTTGTCAGAAATTGATGTTCAAAATGGCATAAACCACATAGGAAACGATTCAACCATCCCAATCATTACAGTTTGTGCTTTTTCCAAATGCCTACTAGATCTGGATAATATTTATGAATGCTGGAGATAAATTACTAGATTTTTTTTTTGAAGTGTGTAACTACTAGCTTTTATGATCCAATTATAATTGGGTTTCCATTAATTTTAAAATGAATGTTTGATGATTAACTTTTTACTATTTTTGTAGTCTTTCAAGGCAAGCAAACAAATACTGCTAAGAGCAACATCTTCCAGGATATGTTTGATTCTGAATTTAAGGATGATAGTTAATTAATAGAGACACTGAAATATCAAGCATTGATGCATGATTCTTTATTTAGGTTGACCTGGGGAGGCTAAGATCAACAGCAGAAGAATGGGGAACTAGCAGGTCAGGATCAGTGCAGATACCATTATTACTCATGGGTTCAACATCAACACCATCACTAGTTACCGAAAGAGACATGAGAGAAACTGCTGAGCATAACAAAGAATCAGGATCAAGGAAGGACCAAGAAAAAAATAAAGTAAGAGGCAAGACTATACTGCCACCGCCACCGCCTCCACCACCATTACCACCGTCACCGCCTCCACCACCACCTCCACCTACTGTAGAGAACAAGGCAGCCAAGATAGAAAGGCTGAAGAGTGGGTTCAGGATATGC
Organism: Moringa oleifera; assembly: GCA_021397835.1. NCBI lineage: Eukaryota > Viridiplantae > Streptophyta > Magnoliopsida > Brassicales > Moringaceae > Moringa > Moringa oleifera. Next base: position 2,480,804 of record JAJFZO010000658.1, on the reverse strand, counting down.
AAGCCCCACGGGACCTTCCTGTGGCCAAACATGGCCATCTCCCCTCATCATGTTGTGGTTCCACTTGATGATATGCTCGCAGTCCACACTCCCCCTTCTGTCACTTCGTCGACCACCTCATCAGCACCATTCATCCACTCCCCTACTCAGCAAGTTGTGCCTCACCTTGTTTCCCCAGTGAAACCATTGGCTGAGAAGCGCCCTGTTTTTGTCTCTTTGCCCACAGCTATCACCACGTCCCTTCCTCCTCCTTATGGGAACAACAGCCCCAGTTCTATCAACCTGAATGAGTTCCCGATCAACCAGAGTGACAGTGGAAATTGTTGGTCCCATAATCACTGTAACAGGAACACCTCGGCCACGGCGCTCACCTACCAAAGGAGATATCAAGGTCAAAATGTGTTGCCGTTGGCATATCCGAAGAAAGAGGGAGAAGAATGGGAGGAAGGTGAAACAAGAAAGGAAACGTTAAAGAATTTTGAGCAGCAGCAGCAGAGGGGATGCACCTCATCTTCTTGCTTCACAGTAGAAGTCGGCACGTGGCTAGCTCTTGCTTCTCCTAACTCTTCTGGGGATGATAATTCCGACCGGGGTTGACTAGCGGAATTAATTACTATACAGTGAGGTCATATATTATTCTATAAAAATATAGTTTAAGTCCTTAAATCTTAATCTTACAGGAGAGAAAAAAAGGACATTCATTTTTGGCCTTAACAAGTCTATCTCCACGTTGTTTGCTAGGCAAAACAGAAAATTTTTCATGTAACGGTCACCTTCATATTGTTGCCTTCAGACATACACACATGGGGAGAGTAATGCACCTGCCATATTAGTTAAGTTTTCAAGTTCCCTCCCAATCGTCGATGTTTTCCTGCGTTTTGTTGAAAGCTTACATGTATCTCTCAAAATTACCCACAGAGAGAAAAAATATGAGTACTGAAGCTGCAGCAATGTTTAATTTGCATGGCCTTATTCATCTGGGCAAATAGTGGACCAATTGAATGTTTTAAAATGGACAAATAGAATCTTAGTTTATAATTAAATGGATGGAACTCAAACTGCTAGATGACATTCTTGGCCTTTCTATTACCCATCAAAGCAAGAATACACCACTGGACCTACTACAAACTTGATGCAGTAATTACCCATTCAAGTAAAATTCAATTCCATAATATTTCATAATGGGATGAATGAGCACCAAGTAGAATGGTACTAGGGAAACCAATCCTTGATCTCAGTTACTGGATTGCTCCTTGTTCTGTCAAGGGGATCCCAAAGGACAACTGACCTCTACAGTCTACAGCTTGGCATATAAATTTGAGCCGTGACTTCCGAGTGCTTCAAAGTCTATACAGTCTGAGATTGCAGCTACCAGCTTCTTTACATCCTCTGCTGTATGAGCTGCGCTAAGAGTCACTCGTAACCTAGGAAAGAGGCAGACAAAAGCACCAAGATGTGTAAGTGCAAAACCTTTGAATCCAAACTTATTCATGCAGCAAAAGAGAAAAATTGTAAGAAAAGAAAAGGAAACTCAAATGTATACCCAATGTACTCAAGTCAAATGAAAATGGTTTCCCATACCATATTTGATTAATCAAACTCCAATATAATTTTAAGCTCTAAATATTTCTCTAACATTTGGAACAAATTAATTCCACAAAAACATATGCAATTCCTTAATTTATCATGTTTGTAGTACTTCAATATGGTTAAAGTTATACAATCTTTGACATCAATTGTTGGTGGATGAATTCAACCTAACTCCAACCGACTCATCCAATTCTATTTCAATTGTATGCATAAACAGACCAAATGAGAGCATTCTCATAAATGAGCGAACAACATATTTATTTCAATGCCTAACTGCTAAAAAACTATATCCATGCATTTTATACAGGATCATGATTCGCTAGCAACCTAGATCTTCTCTGAAATTGGGTCAAAGCATTTTCAGTCAGGAAGACCAAGTAAGCATGCCCCAAATTTGCAGTGACAATATGATAATCCCAGTGCATGTCATTGAACAGTCACCAAGATACAACAAAACCTGATAACAGCCAACAAACCTGCAGGAATTGGGAGGCACAGTTGGGGGTCTGATTGCTGTCACATGGAAGCCAGATTTCAACAAATGCCTGTACCAGGAAGATCTTAAAACTGAGAAATGTGACGACTGGAGAGAGGAGGAGAGAGACAAGGAGAGACAAAGAGAGAAACCGGCTAGCTTGCAGGGCCTTCTCTTCACTCCCTACAATAAGAGATATTATGTGACTTGTGACAGGGACGGCAGACAAAGCACTGAAGTCTCGAACCCTACTCCAAATTGCCTTTCTACGCCATGTTTCCGTTTTTGCCACAATAACAGCAGCTGTAAACTCATAACAACAAGAATTATCTCAAAAGAAGGCAAAAGCACAGATAATTCACAATAATATACATAGCGGACAGAGCATTGAATAAATGAGTCCAATTTATCTTGGTCAATATATACATGGAAAATCAATTGTAAATAAAGTTCACCAAATACCCTCTAAAGATGCCTAACCCTGGTCAAGTGCCTTCGGTTACTATGAATGTGAACGCAATTAACAGTTTATTATGCATTTCCTATCACAGCCCCATTATTGCTTGAAATCTTACAAATATATAGGATTTGCCATATGCTGCAACTGCTTGTAAATGCGACATCAACAAAAGCAGACTGAAAACCTGAACCTTCCAGGTAACATATAAACTTCAGTCAGCATCACATAGGCAAGTCAATCACCCTCAAGGGGAATTTTACCATGTGCAGCAGCAGCAATGGGGACAGGGATAGCAGTTGAAAATATGAAAGAGCGACCCCTCGATTGAATGAGTTTCTTCCATCTTTTGCTGTTCATACACCAAATATCATAAGCATCTTTCTTAATTGATAAATATACAGATAGCATGAAACCCCAGGAAACCTAAAGAAAAAGACTCCACTACAAGCTCTCACTATCATAAGTGAAAATATCAAAAGCATGTTTTTGTAATTGTTTCAGAATTCATACACATTGTTATGCAAGCTGTTGTGCTGACAAAAGAACAAAAAATAGGTCAATTTTAGCATAAAAACTGTCTGAATCCATCTCCTAACTACCTCAGTTTTTAAACATGAGTCTTGTCTTTAGCTTCAACTGAATACTATTGATTTGCAAAGCACAAGGCAACAGATAGTTCGGTTTTTTTTCAGCTAACTCCCAACATGCTTGGCTTTTGTTTCCCATGTTCTAATAATCTCCACTGTTATCAGAGAGGAAAAGTACACAAGTTTACCTGCACGCTATGAATCCACCGAGACAACCAACTGCCTTACTCAAAGTGCCAACGCATAGGTCAACATCTCTTTCACAATTAAATTCCTCAGCTATTCCCCCACCACTTTTGCCACAAACAAAACTACTGTGAGCCTGGGAATACTCAGCAAGGGTAGTTATCAGGAACAAAAGTAGTAAAAAATCAAACGATCAACAGGAAGAAATCATCGCAATTTTTATAATACGTGAAAGCGACCAAGATTGCTTAAAGACAAACAGTAAACAGAAAGTAAATTTTAACGTGACAATTAAGAATTCACACATTTCTCTCTATTCTGAATCTTAAGCCCTTGAGCTCTCCAATGAAAGGAAGAAAATGTGCATTGAAGGGCCAAATCCAAACCCTGACAAGTTTCATGTCTCCAAAACAGGTTTCTAACAGCTTCTTAAACCCCGAAAGACCTAATCATGCTAGAGTACTTACATCATCAATGACTAATAGAAATCGATGCTTCTTCCGAAGCTTAACAAGCTCAATCATCGGTGCGAAGTCTCCATCCATACTAAACAACCTGAGGAAAAAAAGGAGCATGAAGCAGATCCATCTATTAGTCAAGTGCACACAGTAAAACATGCAAAAACACCCAAGCTACAAAAGAATTAATAGAAGCTGTCAAACATTTACTTGAGGATTTTAATCTTATTGGATCTTCAAATCCAAGTGAATAGCATATGTTTTGATAAATAAGTAGAAAAAAAGTATGCAATAAAACTAACCCATCAGACACAACAGCTTTTTTCTTCATTCTGCAACTTGATCTGTCCAACCACAAATGTTAGCCATATGAAGGCTGATTAGAAGAAATCATATAAAAGGACATGGAGGAAAAACACTTACAACAAGGAATCAAGGTGTGACATGTCACAGTGTCTATACACAAAAACTTCAACACATCGTTGTCGTTCAGCAAGACGGATACCATCAATTATTGATGCATGATTCAGTGAATCAGAAAAAATGGCCACCTTTTCATCCTTTGGGGATTTGTTATCTGCAGCCAAGAGAGCACTAATACTTCCAATTGCAACCATCACGGCCATATTGGCTGCAAACCCTGTAGGACAAAGAAGACAATCCTGGAACAGGAATTGAAAACAAGAACACGTCAGTTTTAAGCAAGGTATCTTAGGATAGTTCATTCAAAATAGATATGGCAGACAAAAGAGCATGACTACAAACCAACGGAGAAACCAAACAACTCACTTCATAGTTTTGAGCATCAATTTACATTCTTCTGTATATGATCTGAACAATCAGAATCATCCAAGGGCCTCATGCCAATTACTTAGTTTAAATGTGTATCATTTAATCCTTCCATCTTCTTAGCCATGACAAGTGAGACCAATAAACAAGCACATGAAAAATGAAAACGACATATATCAAATTAAAGAAAAATTCTAACATCTTAGTAAAATAGTTCCAACAAATTATCACCATGAATGCTTTTGCTTATACAAATTATGAATATCTTTCTCAACGTCTCACGATAAATACTCAAGAAAATTTAAAATTTAAACAAAGATTTAATGCATATTCAAAGAAACAAGCAATAAAGGAAAAAATTCACCAAAAGCAAACTACAAATTATAGCAAGCATAAGTTTAATGCAGCTTATACCTCCTTCTTCTTTAAGTCTGCCAAGCATGACTCTAGTAACCTATGGTAATTGGTGTAACCACAGACCAGAGCGGAACCCCTTGGCCCCATTCCATGTTCTCGGGCAGCCTATTTTAAAATATAGTTCCAAGTATTTCAGGGGATGTCTTGAAAAAAGAATATCTTTAAAGCTAAGAGGAAAACAAAAACGGGCAAACATGAAGTGTACCTTTGCAACAGCATTCTTGACCATGGGATGTGAGCTCAAGCCCAAGTAATCATTTGCAGAGAATAAAAGTAGCTTCTTGGATTGCTGCTGTCTCCCAGTGCCAACTTTCCTATCAGCTACTCCATCTCTGCCAACAATCTCATCTCCTTTAAACCCCAGAAAGCAAAATTAGAATACTATGAACAATCTTATTTTTATTTAATAATTGCAATGTGCATATTCAAGAAACTTAGACTACAACTTCAATCATGTTGGTAAGGCATGAAAAGCAAAACTTTGCATTGTTCAATGTGACAAGCAGCTAAGTCCCAGTAGCTCTGCCTTTTGTTGCCACATTAAGACATGTATATTTCATGGCAGATACTTGTAAGATAAGGTAAAATGATAGGCGAAACCCACAAAATAAGATTACTTTGTTCTCCTATTATCCTGAGGTGAAAATCAACATACCAAAACATGGAAAGAAAAATCATGCAGAAGAGAATAAGAGAGAACTACAAGACAAAATAAGCCAAGTATCAACGAGCATTATTGTACTTGCATACAATTGTAATAGGAGATAAAGAAGGCACGTTACCGGAGCTGGGGATTTCATTGAGCCATCTGTGGAACGTGGACTCTGAAATTGAGACCTCAACAGAGGATCGATCCCATGGCTGCATTTGGTCGAACATCTGGTATTCTTCTTCCTCCCGTAATTTTCCTTCTGCTTCTTCCTCTTCTCCTTCTCCGTGTTGTTCACTTGAGAGGTAAATGGGTCTCAAAGACCTTAGTAGTTTCAACGACTCCAGCCTCGCAAGTGCCTCTTCCACCCACTGGTCCCATAAAGTCCTCGCCATTTCCACAAATTACAACTAACCAGAGAAACAACAACTCACTCAGAGAGACAAAAAATGGATATTCGTAGGCAGACGGTAGTCAGACACTGGAGAGGTGCATGTGTAGGCGTAGCTAAGAAAGCAGGAAACCGAGCAGTCAAGCACACAACCTAATTGTTAGAAGGCAGACTCAGTAGCTGGCTTGGAGAGACAGCCACTGCAATCCATCAGAACAGTCAGGGAAAGGGCCCTAAAATTAAACACCTCATTTGTTCAAGAGGCCTTTCTTTGGGTGGGAATTAGCTACGTGAAGCTTTCATGTCAGGTGACAGGTGTTGAAAAGGACAATGTAGCCTGTGGTTCGAACGATGTCGTTAATTTAAAAAGCCCAATATTTTCCAGAATTTGCAGCAGCTTCCAATATGAAAACAGACCATAAAATGCTTACATGAAAAGCCCAACATCCATTTACATACAATCGATAAAACATTGATTCTTTATTTATCGAACAATTTTTTATTTTTATTTTTATTTAATTTTATCCATAATTATTTGTTAAATAAAATAATCACCTTTATAATTTATCTCGATAATTGTTAATTTTATGTGTGCTGTTATGTTTTCATGCTGCATTTGCTTTCAGACAATTGAATATTAACAATACACAATGCAGGCCGACTGAACTGGCAATGAGACTAATTAGTCAACGGACTCAAACATTTGAGCTCTTATTACAAGAATCCAAGCTCATTAAACTTATTACACAACAGATTTTGACAAAGTACAGACGACCCAGCACACCCTCCATCATTCCTGCTTCCTGCTTCCCATTCAACAATCCCATCTCTTCCGTTGTCATTCTTGCTTATAAAAAAACCAGATCCCCCGAGCCCCCATTTCAATGGCAGCTCAGCTGTTTCTGCTTCTCTCTGCATTAACTATGCACTCAGTTTTCTATTTAATATTGGTTCAAATTGACAAGTGAAGACTTAAACTAGCTTGTCTGAATTATAAAATTCCAGGGTTCTTGCATAAATTAATGGTAGGCTTGTCTCCCTTCTTAGTTTACTGGTTTATGCTATTTCTTTTATTTTTTAATCAATCATGTGGGTAATGTGTACATATGTATTGATTTTGATTGATCGAATTTAACGTGTTTTATGTTTCTTAGTTGACAAGTTATGATTTTTTAGAGTTTTTTTTTTTTTTTATGTAAACCTATGGTTTCCTCTCCATGCACATGATGTTGATATTAGCTTATGTTAAAATGTCACTCTTGTGCTAAGACTAGGGTGGTCACTACTCTCTTCACATTGCTTCTGCATGATATGTAAGTAACATGATTCAAAAGAAATTGTAAAGTCCCCTTCATCTTTTGATTATTTTGAGTTTTTTTAAAAAATACGATACATAATAATTTAATAATATCAATAATTATTTTTATATTTTATTTTAAATATTATTATATTAAATTATAAAAACAATTTTAATTTTTTTATTAAAAAACTAAATACATATGAAGGTAAAGAATTTTAATCCGTTTGAATTACTTGTAATATGCAATATAAATGTGAACATTTTTTAATTTTTATGAAATATTTTTTGAAAAGCTTGAAAATTTTAAGTGACTCAAAATGGTAAGCTAAATAGTATATCATCCATCAGTAAGATTTAAATATAAATTAATTTAGACACACACAAAAATTAAATTTTTGAAAACTCAAAACTTTAAAATGTCCAAAATTTTTATCAATTTAAAAAAACAAAAAAAAATGTGGGTAGCTTCATAAGTTTGGCCAAAATTTGTTGAGGATGATGTAAACTTAATGATATTGTATGGAGATTAAGAAAGAGGCAAATGGACAAGGAAGCAAGTGTACTAATGGATGAATAGTCAAAATTTAGAGGAAGTGTACTATTATATCTCTTAATAATTATGCTATTCAAACAAAGTAGAATACATTATATTATTCAACTTAGCCATGCATGTGTAATGCATTAATTATTTGTAATATGGCTTAGTCTTCATGTTCCTAACCAACCAGCTGCATATGTATGTAATATATATATATATATATATATATATGAATAATCTCTGCAGCCCAACTCAACAAAACCGTTTCTCCATTTTTATCAAATAATGTCTGATTCAGGGAGCTCGGTGGAACTTCCTGTATTTGACATCTCTCAGCCGTTGAGTCCAGCCTGTCTACTCTCCCTGTCTCAGGCCTGCAGAGACTGGGGTTTCTTCAATATTATCAACCATGGAATCTCCAAGCGCCATTACACGAAGCTCTACAGCTTATCGAATCAGCTGTTCAGTCTTCCTCGCGAGAGTAAACTCAAGCTTGGTCCATCGTCAACTATAGAGACGTACATTCCGCATTTCATCGCGTCCCCGTTCTTTGAGAGCCTTCGTGTGTCTGGATCTGACTTCTCGGCCTCTGCCCAGAGCTCACTGCACGTCCTTTACGACCACCCAAATGAAGAATTCTGGTGAGTTTTCGTTTTTCTTCAGTTTCTAGGTAGCCAAACGAGTTTGTATACCAATCCCATGAAGTGTTTCGGGTTTTCTGTTGCTCTGTTTCCAGTGAGATACTGGAAGAATATGGAAGAAAGATGACTGAACTGTCGAAGAAGATCATGCAAGCTGTGTTGCTGAGCTTAGGGGATGATTTTGAGAAGAAGTTCTATGAATCTGAATTCGCAAACTGTAATGGGTACTTGAGAATCATCAACTACTCCCCGCCGGCGAACGTCGAGGAGCAAGAAGTGGAAGGCCTCGGCATGCACACTGATATGAGCTGCGTAACAATCGTCTACCAAGACGAGATTGGAGGGCTCCAAGTGAAATCCAAAGCAGGAAAGTGGATGGAAATAATCCCGTCTGATGAAACTCTCGTGGTCAACATCGGAGACTTAATGCATGCATGGAGCAACGGGAAGCTGAGATCATCTGAACACAGAGTGGTCTTAAAGCGATACGTGAATCGACTGTCTCTGGCCTTCTTCTGGTGCTTTGAGGATGACAAGCTGATCTACTCACCCAATGAAGTTGTGGGTGAAGGGAATGCGAGAATGTACAAGCCGTTTGTTTGCTCGGAATATCTGAGATTCAGGGAAAGCAGTGAGAAAGGGAAGTTTGAGAAAGTTGGTTATACCGTGAAGAATTTTGCGAGGACAGGCAGCTGAAAGTTGACGAAACTTGATTGCAGAAAACCCTTTTTTTTTTTTTTACTATTGATTATTCTTGCTTGGGTTTTGACTGTCGAGTGAAAAGTTAAAAAGAAAATGTATTCTGGGTTTGATAAGATGTGAATTGGTGTTTCGAAAATGTCCAGAATTTTTTAACAAGTTGCGTGTGTTTAATTATTCTGTGAAGCTTCAATTTGTGTGATAATGACTCTGCTTTTGTCATATCTTACTCTGCTAATTACACACAAGCTCGGCTTTTGGTCCTCAAGAAGTTAGGCCTTTCTATAAGGTTAAGATCCCCGCAAAAAACCAGAAGCAAAAGCAGAGAATGTCGACTGAGGAATGTGTTGTCAACTTGCTGTTATACTACTTTCATTTTCCAGGAAAATGACAACTGCCTAAGAAAATCAAACAAATATTAGGATTCTTGATGAGAAATCTTGGTTAGTTAAATGGTGTTGTGTGATAATGCTAGCCACAAAGCCTCCTTAATGATTAGTCTATAAACAGAGAGTTGGAAAGCTTAATGATTAAACTAGAAGGTCTAGCCGGTGCTGCACATTTTAGGTGGGGGCCTAGATGCCCACCACGGTCAAATGCACACCTCAGGTTTCCAGCAACCACATAAGATGTTCGGATAAACATTTCTGTTCATTTGAATTTGTGCAGGGTTTTTTAATATAAAATTTAAAATAAAAATAATTAAATATTCAGATCAGTATTTGTCTTTCTTACTTTGATTACAGGATCTGGGTGTTGGTTCACGTGGTAAATCAACACTGAATCACGAACAAGAGAAAGGTAACAGATAAAGCCCGGGGAGGCAACAGACAGGGAGCATCCCTTTAGAAGACTGGTTTACAGAAACAAAGCCAACTCATTGGGTGTAGAAAAACAGTGTCTCCGCGTGATAAAGCTAGAGACGACCCTAGTGTAGGCCCTGCCTACTAACGACTCGTCATAGTTTGTACGTGAGATCTTGAAAGTGTCTGCTCCGTATGCAAGTGGCTCTCTCGGCCCACCAGCAAAAAAAAAATGACTCCTCATTATTGATTGTCAAATGATTTTCTCATGGGCAGCTCTGTTTTCTCCCTCATTTTCTATCTTGCATGAACATATTTGATTATCTTTTTGTTTTCTTTATCAATTTGTAAGACATAGTTGATTTTGATAGTGAATGTGAGATGGGTAACATGTAATATGATTTTTGATATATCGACCTGCATAATATTAATGTTCAAAGTTTGTTGATAGGAATTCTACTCTTATAAAATATTGTCCATTTTGAAGACACGATTATTTTTTAAATATTTAATTTTTTAAAATATTTTATATATTAAGAGATATAACAAGATCTCACTTTTATAAAATATTTTTTATTTTGATTGTAATTACATCATTTTGTTTTTCAAAATTTTAAAAAATAATTTTGTAAATTAAAACAATGATGAAATTTATATTATATCTAATTGAGAGATGTACAAATAATGTGAGATGAATATAGTGTAACGAAGTGTTTATATATGATAATTTGAGTCTTCCTTATTTTTAAGTAATACCCGACAAAGAGAATGATGATTACCAGCCGGAGCCTCCTCACAAAAAATAGTCAGAGAGATGAGAGAAACAACATAGGCTGTCTCTTTCGGTAGTTTGTATGTCAGCTTTGATTAAAACGACAATGCAATGAATTGCATGAAGCATTATCTGGCAATTCAATTGAGCAATCATGCTAAACAGCAAAAGGCCGGGGACTCTGAAAGAGATTGATCTTCCACAGCTACACAAATTTATACGATGTATGATCCTTAACAAGATTCAGCAGACAAGGAAAAGGCATAAGAGGGTAGTAAGTTTGTGGTTTAGTGGTATCCCAAGAGAGGCAGGAGGGATCTTCGAAGGGCCCCCAAGCTTATCCCCCCATGTGAAGTTCATGCGTCGGCATTGTGAAAAAGCTAGCAATGTAAAAGCATTTTCATAGAAAATTCTTTGGATTTAGTATTTTCCCTAGAAAAAGAAGGAAAAAACATTCTCTTTACTATGATGTGCAGCTTTTGTAACGAGGGGTTGAAAGAAAGCAGAACGGGTCATTTCAGTAGGTTGACTACTCTATTCTCGACGTTGAAACTGGAATATTTACACCATATCTGATAGGAACACTACAGAAACTTGACCTAATCATGGGGACTTGCTGTTTTTCCTGCTCCTTCTCTCTATAAAACAAATTGTATATCACGTTATTCTCTGCAGCAACATCCATGGCGTCGAAAGCTGCAAAGTCTGACTCCATTAAAGGGAAGAAAAGAACAATGAGGGCCAAGGCAGTGGTATCTGATGAAGAAGCCAACAAGGGTTGTTGTAGTGGAAGTGGCTCGAAGCACCCAACGTACCGTGGGGTTAGGATGAGGAGCTGGGGCAAATGGGTGTCTGAAATCAGAGAGCCAAGGAAGAAATCAAGAATCTGGCTCGGTACATTCCCTACAGCAGCCATGGCAGCTCGAGCTCACGACGCAGCCTCACTGGCAATAAAGGGTCAGTCTGCATATTTAAACTTTCCCGAGCTAGCCCATGAACTTCCTCGTCCTGCTAGTGCTTCCCATAAAGACGTGCAGGCCGCAGCCGCTCGCGCAGCCGTTGCTGTTACCGAACCCACGAGAGAGTCTAGCGAGAATGAGACGCCAGTTGATCAGTCCCTCGCCGCAGAATCATCGGTTTCTGTGTCGGCAGATACAGAGAGTGCATGGTTCGACCTGCCTGATCTGTCCATGGAAGCCGGTGACAGTCGCAGCTTTGGTTGCCATTTCTGGTGGGAACTATCAGAAGAAGACTTCGAGTTTCGGTTTGAGGAAACCTTACGTTGGGACTGATATGATCATCGAATCCACTCTTTGTTCCATGAATAAGGGCCTCCTGTTTACTCCATTTGCAGAAGTCAGCAGCTTTTGATGCCTCTACCACATACTTCTCTGCAATATTCTTCGCTGTTTTCTTCTGAGTCTGGAGTAGATTCTTCTGTTTTTCCCTTCTGTAACTTATCTGCATACGGATTTTCCGATCCTTTTTCTTACTGTACTACCCCACTTATCTCTGGCCGTAATCGGCATGAAAATGATTGCCTCTTTGTCATTTTGGTTTAAATCCTGCCATTCGATGGCGTTGGCATCCTTTCTGTCGTTGGTCTTTCATCCTGTCATGATCCATCTGGTCTGCTGGACTCTCCGTTTTGTTGGTCTCTTAAAGTGGACTTCTCTACTTGATGGTTCTGATTTCAGAGCTGAAATAATCTTTTATTTAGCGACTCTATTTATTATTCAGGTTGTCGGTTGATTTTGTTAACCCAACACCATAAATAGACATATCAATAATAAATAAAATAAAATAAAATAAATACTATGTACTTTAAAATCGTTAGCAAGATGGGTTATAAATAAATAAATATGAAAACACCTTATTTATATTGATCTCTTGAAATATATATTTATACGTAACAATTATATAATGGATGGATGATACTTATTTTAATTATTACATTTTATGGAAAATAAATTAAAAATTAAAAATTTCAAAAAATTAATATCAGCTGAATAAATAAAAAACTATAATTCAAAAAAATCTTTTATTAATTTAAGTTTGTACCTTTTTTAAAAAAAATATGTTTTAAATGACTTAATATATTAATATAATAACAAATGATATAAAATTAAGAAAGATTTAAATTAACAAAAATCTGCAAACAACCATGTTTAACACTGCTTGTACAGGAGGAATGGTTGGTTTATGTTGTATTTCTCAATGATTTAAAAAAAAAAAAATCAACGTGGCCCGTTATTACCTCCCGCCCCAAATTTGGGCTCAAGTGGCCCAAAGCCCAAGTTAACTGGCGCGACTTGTTGCTTTTAAAAAAAAAAAAAAATTAAGAGTAAGATTATGCACAAATATTTAAATATCGGAAAAAAGGGATCAAAAATACATATTGGAATCGTGGGAAACAAAAGGAAACAATAAAGAAATAAAAAGAAAAGGCCAAGAAACTTAGCAGACACTCCCCTGAATTTGTTGCCCTCGCCTTTGCCATCTTCTAGGGCTTCTGTGTTACTTCAAGGTTTTTTTTTTCTTTTTAAGTATAATTTCTCAAAAATTGAGAGATGGTATTGTCACAGAAGCTGCATGAAGCATTCAAAGGAACCGTTGAGAGAATCACAGGTCCACGCACGGTCTCTGCCTTCAAAGAAAAAGGAGTTCTAAGCGTCAGCGAATTCGTTATCGCCGGAGATAATCTTGTCTCTAAATGCCCTACCTGGTCTTGGTAGCTTACCTTCTTTTCCATCATCTCCCTCCTCTATTGTTTTGATTCTGTTTGTAATTCAAAAGTAGTTGTATATTTTCCCTGGAGAATATTATGGCCGGTATTGATGCTGTATTACTCGTCTGAGGTCTGGGAATATGCAATTGAATCAGCTGTTGCCTGAAATATTTATCTGCTTTGGAGCTCTAATTGTTGGTTGTTTAGTTGTTATTTGGTGTTAGCTGGTATTTTGAAAAAAAAAGGGAAGATTGAGAAATAATTTTATGTTTTTATTTGAATATCATTTGGCATCATATTGTGATGATTAGATATGCAATTCGATTACAAACATTATTCCATGTTGATGATTTGTACATTAGACATGCATCATATCCAATGGAGAATGCTATTATTAATCAAAAGAAGAGGAAAGAACATGAAGAATCATAGAAGATAATCAGTATTGTGTCCTGACTCCTAGTTGCTTCACCTTGTTCAAGGCTTTGGCTTTTATGCCTTCGCCAGCCAATTAGAACCTGATATATAGTCAAGAGCCCTTGGGGTTGATGGAATGTTGTTCAAAAAGCCTATAATAACTAAGGTTTTCATTCATTGAAATCGTCAAGTTGTGAACAAATACCCTAGTTTATATCTTTGCTTCCTATTGGTGTAGATTATTACTCATAGAATACAATGTATTTACAGGTGTTTTAACTCTATTAACTTAGAGTATATTGAAGCTCTCTCTTTAATCATTTAAATTTAGCATTCAAGTTGTTTATGCTTATAAGATACAATATAAACTTGCAAGAGATTGCCATTATTTTTGTACCATCCACATCATCATATCATATGAGTTTGACCTTTGATGAGGACTTGTTTCTACATTATTGATAGGGAATCAGGCGAGCCAAGCAAAAGGAAGCCATACTTGCCCCCGGAAAAACAGTTCTTGATTACTAGAAATGGTAAGTTTAATCAACTTCAATTTTGTTTGTATTCCTTAAAATTTGAGTTCTTCATGAATATTAAATCTTTTGGGGCAAGTTACCAGAAATTATTCTGCTTCTTTCTTTCTTTTCTTCTGTTCTTACTTTTGAATTCATACAAAGATATCTATTTGCGAATAGAGAAAATTCACGAGTTATGAATTTGTATTTCAGTGCCTTGTCTAAGAAGAGCTGCATCCATAGAAGAAGAATATGAAGCTGCAGGAGGTGAAGTTTTGCTTGATGATGAAGATAATGATGGCTGGCTGGCAACTCACGGGAAACTGAAAGGTACATTTTCTTTTGGAGCTTGGTATTTTGGATTTCATATATCCTTGGTTTGACTCTGTGCCTCAAATTTATTTTAGATAAATGTGATGAGGTGGAGAACTTGCCTACCATGGAGGCCTTAGAAGCCAATAAGAGGAGTACTATCCAGTCCATCCCCACATACTTTGGAGGTGAGGAGGAAGAAGATATTCCTGATATGGAGGATTATGAGGAACCTGACAATGTAATTGAGACAGATGCTGTAAGTTAATAGGAGTCATGCTACTTTTCCTTTCCATGGGATCCTCTCAGTCTCTAATTCAGATTTTTGTGTTACCAAGTTTCGAGTTTGACTGCTGAAAATCAATTCTTGAACAAGCTTTAACATTTGGTCGCTTCAAACTTTAGTTACAAAGTAAAACTGTGATTAAATTTTTTCTGCATTGTGTTGTAACAATGACACATACTAAGTAGGGTGTCAACTATTGGTACATTGGAATATATTTTGTGCTGCTGTAAGGGAAGGAAGACTGTCTCTGATAAAGAGAATATCCTTACGTATGCATGGTAGGAGTTAGCCAATGTTGACAAAATGCTTGAATAGGTGCTTCCGAATGAAATTACTTTCGATACAA
Organism: Moringa oleifera; assembly: GCA_021397835.1. Taxonomy (NCBI): domain Eukaryota; kingdom Viridiplantae; phylum Streptophyta; class Magnoliopsida; order Brassicales; family Moringaceae; genus Moringa; species Moringa oleifera. The sequence continues at coordinate 2,465,445 of JAJFZO010000658.1, read as the reverse complement.
TTTATTTTTCTCTAATTTTGGTGCACACTTTCATGTATATATTTTCTTTTGTGCACCTGTATTAGTATACTCATATATCTTGTTAGTTTTGCTCAGGCAACACTTCAGTCGACCTATCTTGTGGCTCAGGAACCTGATGATGATAATATTCTACGGACTCGAACTTATGATGTCAGCATCACGTAAGAATAATGTCTGTCTGTTTTATATATAACTATTAAGGTGCGAAGAGTTTTCCTTTTCTATTTTTCAATGCTTAAGGTGAAGGATCCTTCAGTCACTGCGAATTTATGGCTGTTGGTTTAGGGGCTTCCTTGACATCCAAAAGTTCATAACTAATCTGTAAACGAGCCTTTCTTATGACTGAAAAATACACCTTTGATGGCTATCTTGTTGATTGCTTGTCATGAGAGGAAAAATTTTCTTTTTCATTGGCCCATAATTAAAGTTAAATCTTTCTTAGAGTTACAGCAAGCAGATCATTTAACTTGCTTGTGGATTAATCAAAGGCCAAGCATGCATGCAATTCTAGGATTGAACAGGTTTTTTTTTATATAATCTGTAGTCTTGATAACAATGCATAGTAAGATTATAGAATGGCCAAGAAATCTTGAGAAGACATAATATGCATTAGTTGATCAATTGCATGGATGGTTATTGATTAAGAGAGCATGCTTAACCATTTTACCTTTCATATGATGTATATGTCGTGATTAGTTTATTCCAGAAATGTAAAGCGTAAATTTTCTTGTCAGTTTCATTTTGTTTACTGAAATGCAATGGTAACACTTTGCTAGCGGAGTAATTATGTTGTTATATCTACACATAATTTGAAATTATTGGAGCTTTTTGGAACCATCAACACGTGCTTTCTTTCCCTTTTTCAGGTACGATAAATATTATCAAACTCCACGTGTGTGGCTCACTGGATATGATGAGGTCTGTCACTAAATGTATTTTCATTTTTGCCGATTTTTCTTTTTATGTTCTTAATCAGCTGTGGGGGAATCGAGTGTTCTGATTGATTGATTCTTTATGTTATGTGTGAAATCTCCGTCAAACTTGGATGGGATTCTATAATTCTATTGATAGTTCAAATGCTTTTCCTAAAAGTGTTTGTACTACAATGTAGTTCTAATGGCCACCTTAACTGTGGACATTGAGAAACAATAAATAAAGTATATCAAGATATGATTGTTGTGGTAAGAAATGTATCTGCACATCCATGTGTAAGCTGGGAGAGGCCTATGATCTGTTATCATGAATGCTTCATGATTCAATATCTGCCTTGAGAATACAAGCACTTATTCAGTATCTTCTGGTGTTTTCTGGCAGTCAAGGATGCTACTACAGCCTGAACTTGTCCTTGAGGATGTTAGTCAAGACCATGCACGCAAAACAGTGAGATGGGAACCCCTTCTATGTCTAAGTTTTGTTGGACTCCTGTTAACTCATCAGACTCTTCTTTTTTGCTCTGTGTTGGTTACATAAGGCATGGATGTTGAGTGTTTGTAAACTTAATATGGTATGAAGTTAATATAAACTTAACATGGTATAAAGTTCATGGCACATAGTCCTACATATTTGTTTTTCAAATACTGGAGGATCATTTATGACCCCTTTAGGTCAGGTGTTTCACTGGAGGAGTGATCAAATCTTTTGTTTTGTTATGGGATTGAAATCAATTCAATTTATTGAATGTATATAATGGGTCATAGCTGCTAATTTTCTTATAAAGATTGGTTTCTGTAGCTAGAATGTGATGATCTTGTCCAAGCATTAGATTGATTTCCCTTTGCAAATCAATTTTATATTTCGTAGTTGCTACTTGCTACATAGTTATCAACGCAGTTCATTGGATGACTTCCTCTTGTGAAGGTTTAACAAACTTAGGAAGTGAAAAGACTTCTTTTCTGTGTGCATCATGTTTTCTTTGTCATCTTCCTATTCTTTGTTTCTCTGACCTATTTGGCCCAATTAATTTTGATTTATTATGATTGATTGCATTTTATATATTCTCAAAAAAAAAAGAAGCTTTCTTTTCTTAATTTTTAATGTGTGCAGGTAACGATTGAAGATCATCCCCACTTGCCTGGGAAGCATGCATCGGTACATCCATGCCGACATGGAGCTGTGATGAAGAAAATCATTGATGTTTTAATGTCACGTGGAGTGGAGCCTGAAGTTGACAAGTATATTTCCTTCTCACGTTTAATGTTAATCTGACTTGACCACCCTGACCGAATAAGTTTAAAAAAGTAGTTGCTCTAAATTCCATTAGATTCTACCTCACATCGGTCCACTTGAGTTATAAATTCTTTTTTGCGGTGCTTCCATTTAATATATTTATAAGCATCTTCTGATGAAAAAGATATATTTATAAGCATCTTGGTAATTCCAGAGCCGTTTTGCACATTTTCCAATGTTATTGTTTTCCTTTCTGCATTGCCATTATAATTATCGAACGGTGTGTAGGTACCTCTTCTTATTCTTGAAATTCATGGCTTCTGTCATCCCAACAATTGAGTATGATTACACCATGGACTTCGATCTTGGTAGCTCAAGCAACTGATCTCTGGTAATTTAGCCCATTGTTACATCTCTCTTGTCAATGCTCAAAATGTTACCAAAAAATGAAAAATAAAAATTAATGGCGCTTCATCCTATATGTGAATAACTACTTATTTTGCGTCAGTATAATTATGCAGTGTGTTTGTGGTTTACTCGTTTTTCTTCTCTCATCCTTTTCTTATCATTGTTTGGAGTGATTTAAGTGCTTCTATTCCCGTGGTTTTGCTAGGTTGCACCTGATGATTTCAAGTGGAACTCAATGCGCTACTTTCTTGTGTATAATAACTGAAGCAATGCACTGCAACCTTCAATTCTTGTATGTAATACCCAAACCAAACCTCACTGTGGAAATTAGTTGTCTTTGAGAGTGATGTCAATTTGTGAATTTGCCTTGTCATCATTCCCATGTCTCTGTATATTTTACGATTTTCTTCAGATTTTGTGATTGACATTCCTTGATAAATAAACCAAGGTTGATGGTTGATAATGTTGGCACCAACTTGGTTCTTTAACATTGTGAAGTTAGATTGTATTGTTTTAAGCTGCCACTTGATTCTGTAACTCACATCTCTTCTAAATGTAGCTTTATCAATTTTGGGACAATTCAGTTAATCATGCCCCTTGTCACTTACCCCTTGATTAGGGTCTTTCCCTTAATCTGCACTTTCTAAGACAGGCTTTGAAGAAGCCCATGTTAAATGGTTTCAATATGTTATGATCACCACACTGTTTGTCTGCATCCAATGCTTTTCAAGATGCCACATGCATGGTAGCTTTAGTGGAATTCTTTTAATCATTTTGTGGTTGCATTCCATGAAGCTGGAAGTGCACCTTCATTAATAATTCAAACCCAACTTCGATGTACTCTAATAATTCAAACCCAACTTCGATATGGCAGAGTACAGACTGCCACGACCAAATCAAATCAAATCTATGGCAACCAAATGCAACATTTTTAATGGTTGATCGTCATTCAAGCCCAGGCAAATGTGAATAAACTATTACCTTACTCATCTAAGCACAAGCAATAGTGTATAAACTATTAACTTCACTCATCTAAGCTCAAGCAAAGGTGTATTAATTATTTATTACCAAACTCAGTAATTTTTTTTCTCTTGGTACATGTCCTGTGGAGACAAGTTAGCTGCAATGAGCCAGCGTGGTTCAACGTGATCTATTGTCCCACTATGAAGCGATAAAGGTTGGTGGATAAAGATGAGCAAAAAGGCATCTTGGTTGTATATTATGTTTATTAATAGAATTCACTAGAATGGGTAACCAGCAATTTTCACTGATTGAATTAGTCCACGGTCCTAATACTGCTCCTATCCATATAAGTACCACCCCTTTTTCACATCGTCACAGCTGCACTACCCAATTCAGAACAGAGAAAGAGAAAGAAAGAAAGAGAGGAAAGAGATGAGGAGTGGCTACCTTCCACTGTTCTTGCTAGCTCTGTTTCTCACAACAGTTGCTGCGGATTCCGGCAAGGTAAGTGTGGTATCAAAAGATCTCCATAACTTAGCTTGGATCTCGTGTCTTCTTCCCACATGATCCATCTGCAATTTAATTGAAACCCAGGTGTTCAAATCCTCGGATCTCCTTCTCTCATCGTCATCAATCTCCTTTTCTTGTCTGTTTCAAATGTTTACTTCACAAGTTTCTGCAAGCATTTCTTCACATCTCTTGCTCTTTCTGGTTTCCATGCAGGATTACTGCGTTTACACACTGTACGTGAAAACAGACTCCATCATCAAAGCTGGGACAGACTCGAAGATCAGTGTGACTCTCGGTGACTCCATGGGCCGGTCTGTGTGGATCCCAGAACTCCGATCGTGGGGTTTGATGGGTCCCTACCACAACTACTTCGAGCGCGGCAACCTGGATGTCTTCAGCGGCCGTGGACCCTGCATCGGGGCACCCATCTGTCGACTTAACCTGACCTCCGACGGCTCAGGCCCCCACCACGGCTGGTACTGTGACTACGTCGAGGTTACCTCCACCGGACCGCACAAGGCATGCTCCCAGACTTTGTTCTACGTCGATCAATGGCTAGCTTCCGACGCTCCGCCTTTTCAACTGACGGCTCTGCTTGATGGCTGCAATGATCGAATTGTTCCGGCGAAGCCTGGAATGAAGGAACGCTTTGTTGTTGGGAATGCCAAGAGATCGGACGCTTGAGATTTAGCAGAAGCTTTTGATCTTGTTTTCTTTTGTGGTGGAGTTTGATGTATTGAATCCGGTTCTTGCATGATTTTGTGACACAACGTTTGGGGTTCTAAAATCAAACCCTCTTGTTCTAGTTGCCCGTTTAATGCCAGAATGAGGAATCTGAGTGTCTGGTTGCCCACTTTTGTTGCTCTCAAAATACAAACATCAAAAGCCAGATAATGAAAACCGAACCCCAATTTTCTTTGCGTTAAAGTTTTTTTTACAAATTTGTTTTATTAATCATTAAAACAGTTTTAGATATAAATCATATAAAAATTAATGTTCACTATTTAAAATATTTTAAATAAATTTTGATCCAAAAATTAAACACATTTAAATTGAAAATTTTTTACAACAACTTTTGATTTTCTGAAACAAACTATTATTAGTTTTTTTAACATTTATTGTGTTAATATTTATAAAAATTCATATTATTAAAATTTTAAAAAGTGATAACAAATAATTTGTAAAATTTATTTGAATAATCATTTAAAATATTACAATAAAATATTTTAAAAATATTTTTCAATCTGTATACATCAAATTTCCCATTTAGATACAATTAATAAATCATAACAATTTATTTTGAGACTTTTGAAAAATCAAATTTGTTTAGAAAAAAAAAAAAGAGAAAAGAATGAACCTTATGGTTTTATGTGATATTTATTTAACAAATGTTGTATTTTTTAAAAAAATAAATAAATAATAAAATGAATAAAATATCGGTTTCTTAAGCAATAATTTGTAAAAATAGATCGAGGTTTAATAAAAAAATAAGAATAGTTAATATGTAAATTGCATGCATAACAACAAAATAAGAGTCTTTTATATGTATATAAATAACAATAGTTTAGTATGTGTGATCCATGGGCCTAAAAACAAAGTGGACGGAATACCAATAATTTCAATTGGGTTGGGCAATTGAACGAAGCCCAATAAGACAGAATGGAGGCCCGTATTCGGATCCAACAGCCATAGAACCGAAATTACCTGGTGTCGGTCCTGATGACTGCGGGACGGATGCCAGATCCCAATCTGCGCAGAACTCTTTGAGGTCAAATTTTAACCAACGCTCTATATATACAGTCTCCTCTCACTCTCTTTCGCATGTGACCACTCATACAAATCGTGGGTTCTTTTCTTTCTCTAGTGAAACTTCGCATCGAAAGGAATCTTGGTAGGTACTTTCTGAATCGCTGGACTCCCTTGGCTTTTCTTGTCTCTTTGTTTGATATTGAATTGGACTGGAAATTGATGGAATCTGTTGAATCAAACCCTAGCAATCCTCAATTTCAAACCCTAGATCCCCAACCCTATTCTTCAGAAACCCTGGGTTTCTACAGCCAGAACCCCCTGCCTCCTCCTCCTCCCGGAGAAAGCCCAGCCCCAGATTACCAAAATCGACGAACCCTAGCACCTGATGATCAAAACCAATCAAACCCGATGCGCGATTATCCTGAAGCCTTCCCTGACAATGGTTCCTCAGCTCCCAGCAGAGACTATAGTCAATCCAGCGACAATCCCCAAAACCATACCAATAATAATCATAATGTTTTAGCGAGACTTGAGATCCAAAAGCCATTACTGTCCGAGAATGGCGTCACCAACACGCAAAGCGGCACAGACAAGGATCAATCTGGCGGTGAGGAAGAGACCACAAGCAGGAGACGTCGTCGCAGCCGTTGGGACCCGCCGGCGGATTCAAATAACCAGAGTGCTGAGGGCACCGACGGGGGCAGCGGCACTAGAAAGCGGAAGTCGAGGTGGGCCAATGATGAGCCGAAGCCAGTAATTCAGCTCCCTGATTTCATGAAGGATTTCACTGGGGGTATCGAGTTTGATCCTGAGATTCAGGCTCTGAATAGTAGGCTACTCGAGATTAGTAGAATGCTGCAGTCAGGCCTGCCTTTAGATGATAGGCCTGAAGGGCAAAGGTCTCCTTCACCCGAACCTATATATGATAATATGGGAATCAGGATAAATACTAGAGAATATCGAGCACGAGAGAGATTGAATAAGGAAAGGCAAGAGATCATTTCTCAGATTATTAAGAGGAACCCGGCCTTTAAGCCACCAGCAGATTATAGGCCGCCAAAGCTTCAGAAGAAGCTATACATACCAATGAAGGAATATCCAGGTTACAATTTTATTGGACTTATTATTGGGCCAAGAGGAAACACCCAGAAAAGAATGGAGAGAGAGACCGGTGCAAAAATTGTTATTCGGGGAAAAGGGTCTGTCAAAGAGGGCAGGCTTCAGCAGAAGAGAGATTTGAAGCCTGACCCATCAGAAAATGAAGATTTACATGTTTTGGTTGAGGCTGAGACCCAAGAAGCCCTTGATGCCGCAGCAGGGATGGTGGAGAAGCTCCTGCAGCCTGTGGATGAGGTGTTGAATGAGCATAAAAGGCAACAACTCAGGGAACTTGCAGCTTTGAATGGGACAATAAGGGATGAAGAGTATTGTAGGTTGTGTGGTGAGCCAGGTCACAGGCAATATGCATGTCCTTCACGCACCAATACCTTTAAGAGTGATGTTCTTTGTAAGATATGTGGTGATGGTGGTCACCCTACTATTGATTGTCCAGTGAAGGGGACAACAGGAAAGAAAATGGATGATGAGTATCAGAACTTCTTGGCAGAGTTAGGAGGGACGGTTCCTGATTCTTCAACTAAGCAAAGCTCTACATTGGCCCTTGGTTCAGGCAGTTCCGGAAGCAATCCACCTTGGGTTAACAATGCTGCTGGCGGTGGGAGTGCACACCCTGGCTTAGGTTCAACTGGGGTCAAGCTCATCAAGGAATATGATGATACAAATTTGTATATTGGCTACTTGCCACCTACTCTAGATGATGATGGTTTGATCAGGTTGTTTTCTCCTTTTGGTGATATTGTAATGGCTAAGGTTATTAAAGATCGTGTTACTGGATTGAGCAAAGGTTATGGATTTGTAAAGTATTCGGATGTTCAGATGGCTATTAGTGCTATTGCAAGCATGAATGGTTATCGTCTAGAGGGCCGGACTATTGCTGTGAGAGTTGCAGGTAAACCTCCCCAACCAACTGTACCTCCTGGTCCTCCAGCATCAACTATGCCTACATATCCTGTCTCGAGTCAGCCAGCTGGCACCTATCCATCTCAACAATATGCTCCTGGTGGGCCACTTCCAAATCCACCACCTGGGAGCTATGGAGGGACTGCAGTTCCTTGGGCACCACATATGCCTTCTCCTTATGCTCCCTATGCTCCTCCCCCTCCTGGGTCATACCCTCCTGTTCCTGGTCAACCTATGCCCCCTTATGGTGTGCAATATCCTCCTCCTCCTCCCCCTCCTCCTCCAGTTCAGACAGCTCCTCCAGGTGCCCCATCTCAAACTACTGCATCTAGTGAAGCACTGCAAAATTTCCCACCTGGAGTGCAGTCTGAAAGCGGTTCTTCTGCTTCATCTGTGACAACAAATATATATGGGAATTCAGTTGCTGGCATGCCTGCTCAGCCCGCATATCCAACATCTTCATTAGGATACTCATCTTATTATGGTGCAGTTCCTCCTCCTCCTCCAGTGCCTGCCGTGATGGCTGATCATTCGCAGACCATGGGGAACATCCCTTGGGCACCTAATCCTCCTGTCTCAACAGCTGACCATTCACAGAGCATGGCTAATGTGCCTTGGGCCCCTAATCCTCCAGTCTCAACTGCAGACCATTCACAGAGCATGGGTAACATGCCATGGGCCCCTAATCCTCCAGTGCCATCAATGGTTTCTTCTTCAGAGAAAACTTATGGAACAGATGCTGAGTATGAGAAGTTCATGGCAGAGATGAAATAATATGGACCTTTTGCAATATTACTTCCAGGTAGAGAGGTAATAGTCTGAATTCCCCTCATCTGGACATATTCATGTGATTGTTAATAATATGTGTTCAATTGGTTGAATGAAGTACAGCTCTGACCTGTTCGATGGTTACCTGAGGATGCCAAGTGTAGCTTGATTGGTCGTTGATTAGGTGACAGATATGATTATTCATCAAAATTGCATAAGGCATCTCTTTCATCGTTACGATATGTTTGTTAGAACTCTGACTTCAGTAATTACACTGTTCATAATGTAGTGTTGCATGAAATTGAAGGTGTGAAATTATGTACCTCTCCTGGAGCATCTTTCGTAGAGCCAGTTGAAACCAATCTTATACAACAAAATAGTATATATTTTGTGCCTTTTAACTACTATTTTTTTCGGATAAAAAAAAAATTGGTTTAGCTGACTTGTCAATGACGTGAAAATGTGGACATTATCTGGATAGTTTAAGGTTACTCTTCTCTGTAGAAGGAAGATTTATCTGCTGTATATTATCCATAGTCACCTTCTGGTCAATGATTCATATGCTCAAATTCCCATGTCTCCATGGATGTGAAGTTATGTTGCCGATTTCTTTGTTGGATTTTTTTGCCTTGTTTATATGTGCTAAAGTAGTGATTGATGATTGGTGGTAATAATTGGAGGGTTTAAATGTCTTTTTTCTGTTTGCTTGGTTGGATTATAGCATTAACATTATTATTGTGTAGTAGTTGAATAGCTTACTTTGTTTCCTGCAAATCTAAGGCTATTAGAGGTAAGAAGTGTCATCATTATGTAATCTCCCCATCTAATTGAGCATTGGACATCAGAATTCATGCCAATTGTTGCGTTGGAGATGGTTTAAAGCTTGTATTTCCTCCTCCTTTCCTGTATTTTCACGCTCACATCTAACTATTTTAATGTCTTCCGCATGAAATGTGATCGTCATCCACCTTATCCTTACATTATTTGTTGTTGTATTGTTTTGCATTTCTTAATCCTTTTCTTGTTACTATTTTATAAATTTTCAGGCCTGATGTTTCTTGGAGCTCTTGTGAACCTGATTTCTTACCTCTTGCTTGTTGGAAGTTTGGGACTCACCTGTTTAACCTTGCTGTACTGTTATGACATTTGCAGAGATTTTGGCTGGAAGTTCAGTTCAAGGGGTCACATGCCATAAAAGCACTCACAATGTTTATTGTTATTAATGCTATTTGTTGCTCTTTTGTAGGACTAAATTTCTATGGATTTTCAATGCCTCGTATATTTTGTCTTGTGGCTAATGTTTTTTTTTTCTAGGAATAGAATGTTCAACTGTTCTGAGCAACAGGTTACTCGCAATTTTTTTCATTGTGTTCTATCTTTTTGATGGTTATTTGACTATAATAATAATTTCCTAGCTTGCTTTTTGTTTTCTCATTGCGAATATGATCCTGATGCTCCTGAAGCTTCATTGGCATTGTGTTCTCGTGTCATTTTCAGAAGGTGATAATGCCTCAGAATATGAAGGCATTTTGGTATGTGGGAAATTTCTAATATATTAATCTATATGTTTTCTATGTATTTGTCCTAACTTCAATGTTACTCTAATGTCTCTTCCTAGTTTTATGTGGCAGGCAATAATCTGGCTAATGGCTGAGATTTGAATATCATGGTAGCTCTTGGCTTAGTGTTGTCTTACAACTTGTTAGACTAGTAGACATCTGATATCTGCTCAGGAAAAAAAAAAAATCTTGTTAGACTAGTAGATATCTGAAATTTGCTATTTTTTTCTGAGTCATTCCCTAAGCATAGCTTAGTGATTAGGAAGGCATTGAAGTTGTTCAATTTGATCAGTTGAGGGGAAGAGGGAGAACTCATAGACCCACTAGGAAGGCTGTAGCTAGTTAAGAGTAAAAGTTGGTTTTGGAAGGAAATTGTGCTGCTACGTCATAGAAGAGAAATGGAGTATATTAGAATAGAATCTGGGCCTGCTTGTAATAGGGGAAGGATTTTTGGAGCTGGGTAGAATCTGAGTTGATGATCAGCCATCTATTGGCAATAGCTCTTTGGTGTGAGATTCTTTTAAATTTTTGGGCTTTGTGAGTTCAAATCGTCTTGCCTTGGTTAGAAATGGTTTGATGATTATATAAGCGAAAGACTGTTTAACAATCTATTATTGAAGAGCATATCTAGCCTCTCACCATTCATTTGGTATTTATATGACCCCTAGTGTTATTCCTAGAATTTTGTGGTATAAATATATGGTCTTGTGGAAATGCACATTTTTGAGTTTTGGCTTCGTCATGTGCGTGCCTTTCTGCTTGGTTATATCAATCCTTGATAAAGCTAATTTTCACTTGTTCTTAGAAAGGCTTCACTGACTTTCAGTTTGCCTTTCAAATATCATGGTTTAGACTTTTTGGCCTGTTCTGGTTCTTTTATGATATCTCATTTCTATAATCTTTATATTTCAAATTCTAAATGTGAAATCTCTTATTGGCTGTATCTGTCAGTTTTAAAAGAGAGTAGGGACTTGTGTCAATATTTTGCATGCGATACCATTGCAATTCTGGATAGGTGATTTGATCAACAGTTGCTTGTTAGATACTGGTATATCTCCTGAAAATTACTTTTCAAATCAATATTTGTGAACCAGTGGACAGGTCCTGATGTGTTTGTAGTGCTTACTCTTGTTGCAACCTTTAAATTATAAACTGAAATTTTTAATGTTGCTAGTTATTTGTGATGCAGCTAATCATATCTATGTGGTTTTCAGATGAGATTAGTTTTATTATGTGTAATTGTTACTGGCTAAACTTTTACCTGGATAGTTGCATGCAACTACTTTTTGATGGGTATATGCTAGTTCTACTTATGATTCTAAATTGATGTCAGGTTCAGATGGTTCAGGTCAATTTGGTCTTCAAAAGGTTTTCTTGAATTTTTGCTCTGTTTATGGGAAAATCTAATTTCTATGGGGAACGATCACTTCCATAGTGCTTCGATCTTTTTGAGGGATCTACCCCTTGCATCCCTACTCCCAGCCAGAAAAAGAAAACCGAAATCTAATCCATGTAGCTTCTTGTCTTTGTATGGATTGCAAGTGTTTTCTAGTGCTTACCAATTATAATTTTGACTTCCGTTGACCTGCTGCAGTAAAGAAATTGTAATGACATGGTTAATCATTTGTCATCTTTCTGCTAGCTAAAGCTTTTTCGGGCTGTAGTAAGACGGACCAGTTCCCACGGTCCCATAGTTTTAACCTTTAGTGTGATAGATTATTATTGATATTATGGTTTTGGTGATTTTGTTTAACCTTATCTAACCTTGTTGAAAGTTGGTCAGGATTTACATCTTTGACATGTTAAGAAGTATTTGCTAAGGTATTTGTTGCTGTCACAAGCTTTCAGGAACAGTGAAAAGGGAAGATATCTGGAGCATCGGCTACTTGAATTTTGAATCTTTGCTCCTGCCCTTAGGTTGACTTTTTCCTGTGTGGTCGGTGGGTTTAATGTGCCCTACACCAAGGTTTTGTGGGGTGAGGTTGCCTGAGTTTGAAACGAATGATTTCTTCACTAGCTTAGGTGTGCCTACAAGCAGGCCAGTTATGCTAATTGTATACTGTTGTTTTACAATTGAAATGATGCTGACTAGTTTTGAGTTGGCGTGCTGTGTTGTTTGGCTTACGGCGAGAAAGACTGCCTCTGGCCATTGTTATTCATTGCCCTACATCATTGCCTCCGCTTGAGTTGATTGTAGTTTAGATTGCTTCTGATTCAATTGTGTTGTGGTGGCACATAAGGGGCTGCCCAAGCGGCTATGTGATGGCTATTTGGTCAAGTGCTCTGACCGATATTTATCTCAAATATTCATTTGACAGAATTTGTGCCTAAGGCTAATGGAATTCAAAATTGGCCATTGGGAGAGGCATTAAATAGAACAGGCATGTTGGTGGTATCGCCCATTAACAAAGAAATCTTTTTATGAAAATTCTATCAATGTAACATGATTTATTTGAAGTTAAAATCCAAGATCAAATTGTATCTAAAGTTCACCAACTTTGGCGAACTGAAGTTTAACCGAAAGGGAAAACCCGCTAACCGGGAAAGTGATGGGCCAGGGCAAATTGCGGTGTATATTATTATGCTATATAAAGAAGTTAAGAAAACCCAACCGCGTCACGATGTAGTTCTGATGGTTGTGTGAGACCAAAGTTGGTCACGGGGTCGTTGGTTCGATTCACGGTCTCTGATTCTCCAGCATATTTTTCCTTTCTTCATATTCTTCTTCCGCCGGAACTCGCTGCTGCCATGGACCAAGATAGTCCATCTTCCCGTCGTGGGAAGGTAATCATATCTTCTTTCTTTCTTAAATTTCATTCTTTCTTTCCGTTGGCTGCATCCAATTTCACCTGGCATGGAGATCTGACAAAAATTGGTGCCTCAAGACTAATCATGCTTTTGTGACTTTGTCTATTCAGCGTCGCTTTGTTCCAAAAGCTCCACAATCTTCTAGAAAGCCCAAACCACCTGCTCCCTCGAGGTACTTGCTTTATCTTTCTTCTGTTTGGCTCTTTCTTTTGCGTTTTTTTGCTTCTATAGTTTACTACTATTGTTTCTTACATGTTGACGCGTAATGCATATGTGTGGTTGTTAAACTGACTTCCAGTGAGGAGCTCGATCAAGAGAGAGAAGCTGCCGAAGCCCGGAGTCTCCTCAGCCGCGTCACAGTACGTGCATCTTTCCTTCTTTCCTTCTACTGTTCTTCTCCTGTGCCAGTTCATCTATCTTTTTTTTTTTTTTGTTGGCTTTTCTTCTTTTCCTTCTTGTCACGCTGTTTATTTCGAATCCACGGGTAAATGTGCTGTCCCATTCTTTTTTTCTTTTGCATTTCCAAAGATGTCGCCTTATGGCTCTCATTTTGCCGACAGAGCGAATGCCAAGATTTAAATTTAGTATTGTATATTAGGCCGTGTTTGGTAGTAGTGCTAAATAACTGGTTCTTGTTTTAAGAAATAAAACCATGTGAATATGAAATTTGATGTTTAGAACAATGCAGCTACTGTCCATTATCAAAAAGATGACTTATTCTTTGTACAAACTATATATACTTTTCGGGGGAAAGAAGGAGAAGGACTTCATTCTTTGTCCCTGTTCTTATCTTCTTGGACTGTGCAAAAAGTGGGTGTTCCTTAGTCTGATATTTTTGGGAATGTGAAGAATCAAAGGATCTTCTGTGTTGTACTGAAATAAATCATGGATTGTTATCTGTCAAACATCAAAATCATACATGGGCTGAAAAGCTTACTGGTTGTTCTAGGTTCTAAAAATTTGGGACATTTTTAAGACTGTTGTTAACCTTGGAAATTTGTTGGAACTAATATTTTTGACAAATTTTATCAGCACTTCTGCCTTTCTTCTTTTCTTATTCTTTTTGGGGATGCAATGTGGTTGTTGACCAATATTGTTTGTATTTCCAACTAACCATGAGGAAAACCTTTCAATTTTAAAAACAAAAAGGGGGAAAAAAATATAATGTGGAATCACATTAGTTTCTTCTAGCCTTAGCTAAGCGGCCATTTATCTCTGCTTGCTGCAAATTGTAGAAGTGAACACTGACTTGTTTCTCTCTGCACCTGCAGGCAAATCTCACCAGACAAGTGCCTAAAGTCGAAAAAAAATGTACTTTCTCATTTGCTTTGTTTTTATATGCTTTGACATGATATTGCCATGTTCTCATTTGATGATCTTTATTGCTTCCTTAAACTAGTAAGGTCATGCAATTTCAGTAAATAGAGTATGGTTCAGTAATTATATAGCTTAGCTTTTGATCCATTATGACATCCATTCCCTGTTGTTTCTTGTTTTTGTAACTCTGTTATCCAGTAAAACACAACTTTAGACGGTGAAGTTTGCCTGTCAGAGAAAATGGTCTTAGAGATTCAGTTCATTGTGTACTGTTCAGCTGTGTAATGGAAAGTGGTGGATTCCATGTTGTTGAACTTGAAAATATGATCATTTTTATCTAACTTTTTTGTTCAAAACAAAGTTGGGAGAAGGGCTACTGTGATTTTGAGGTGTTCTATTGTCTAAATTGAATTTTCCTGATTAATATTTCATGTCTAAACCGAAGTCTCCCGATTAATTTGTGATGGAAATAAACATGATTAGGTCATGGGCTCAAGTTGTTATCAATAATACCTAAAATCATAGCTATAGATAGTAACATAGTGGCTATTGGAGTAACTTGAACTTTATCTTGAGTAGCAAACAAAAGAAATGATATTGGCTCCTTTTTACTCTTTTTTTTTTTTTTCTTGGGATTAAGTGATGGGAATTGAATGGAGTCCTTGAAGTATATATGCTTCTACTATATGAACTATTGGTCCATAGGTTGTGCATAATGCTCAAATTATGACAAACATAATCAGCAAACCATGATTTTTCTAGAGGGGCTGAATCAAAAATGGAGAAAATTAGGCAATTAGCACAATGTTCTCAAAACATTTGAAATATAATGTGAATGTCTTTTAAAGGTGAAAGAATACTAGAAACTAAATCTGGTTGCTATTGTGACAAATGCTTGTTATTGAGAAATGAGCAAAGTTAGTATTTTAGTAAACAGGGAGAAATACGTGAGCCTTTTATTGGTTTTTTGGAGACTTTCCTTTTGTCGATCTACAGAAACTTTCGATTCTTGAGATTTCACATCGGAGATTATGGATGGTAATGTGAGAGTGATTGCTGGGGATTCGTGTGTGATGCACTATGGATATGGCAAGTAATCTCGGGAAATCCAGATTGCCCTAGTATTTCTAAGAGCTAGGTGGCATTGACGTGTTTGTGAGGCCAATATGGGTATAAAACTTGCTTCCCATTAGAGTCCAGTAAGCAGTAGTGAATGGCAGGCAATCTTGATTCCCAAGCTAGACAAGGTCCCAGACTGGAATCGCTAGGACAGCTCCTTAGGTAAACTTTTTTGCTGATAGTCATTGCTTGGTAAAAGTGGCATCACTCTCTGAATCATTACGTCAGTTTGATTGAGAGCTATGAGGAGCCATATGCCATCAATTGCCCACCCGATACATCATCAGTTGCTCTTGTGCCTTTGATTCCTCTTAACTTTGCTGGTGAACTTGCTTGGCTGCCCAGGATTTGGTTGTCACTTTGCATGTTTCTTTTTACCACAGTTGATTTTGCGTTTCCTTTCTCTTTGCTGGTGAGTTCCCTCAGGTTGAAACGATCATAATGTACAAGTAGATTGTCGTTAACCTGATCATTTTTGCTAGTACATCGTCGAATGTCGAGGAGGATAGATTACAATGGATTAGGTCAAAATATCACATTCCTAATGAAGTAGAGTTGGCAGTTGCTCGACAGAGGATAAGCTATGGATTCCTAAGGACGACTATCCGTGCGTTTTTTAGGGAGCTATAGTTGTGGCAGGGCCTAAGACATATGTTTTCAAGTGAGTGCGCATGTTGTGTGCCTCAACTGTGAGCCTAACTGTTCCTGTGGCAGTGCTTTAAAATTTCATTGGTCATAGCATCAAACATCCACACATTACTTGATAATCTTTGGAAAATACACTTACAAAATTACTGGGAGTAAGTAAAAATGGACGGACTTAAAAAATCAAATAGCGAAATAGTTCACAAATATTCATGCATAAAACCTTTGTACATTTTAGGAGTGGCAAGTTCTAGGGAGTTTTTTCCTTGCCTTAGACTCCAAGGTGTAGGTGCCTAGACGGATGATCCTTTTGATTCTGTATGGTCCTCCTTAATTGGTAGCAAGTTTTTCAATGTGCTAAAGCGGAGCACTCATGGCTACCTTGCGCAGGACTAGATCTCCTAGGTTGAAGTGGCGGCGCTTGACTATCTTATCGCGAAATTCGGCTACTCAGGTTTAAGGTGCGACTATTCTGATTTGGGCCTTATCCCTTAGTTCATCAACAAGGTCAAGATGGGTAGCTAGGTTCGCATCATCATGGGCCTCATCCAATCGTTCAATCTTGGCGATTAGCGCTTTCATCTCCACAAGGATAACTACTTCTACTCCATAGGTTAAGTGGAATGCAGTTTTTCGTGTGGTTATGTGTGGGGTAGTCTTGTAGGTTCACTATATGCTAGGTAACTCATCGGCTATGCTCCCGTAGCATGGTCAAGATGGACCTTAAGAGGCTTAAGGATAGTTCTACTGTGACTTCAACTAGGCCACTTCTTTGTGAGTACCTTTGAGGTACAATGCTATTGAATTTTAAGTTCTTGATAGGTTTGAGCGAACCTAGCTCCTTTAAACTGTGCCATTATCAGAGACGATAACATTTAGGACACTAAACTGATAAATGATGTAGACAAAGTCTTAGCATTTTTTGATCTGTGATTTGGGCCAAGGCTCTTGCTTCCACCTACTTGGTGAAATAGGCAATATTGGGAACTTGTTTTGCCTTGAAGCAACGGCGAGTGGGCTAATTAGATCGACACCCCATTGGGCAAAAGGCGAAGGAGTGATGATGGAAGTCAGCTGCATCATCGGTTGCCTCTATAACAGATTGTTTGTAGAGCTGACCATCAATTATACTAATTTGTTTGCCTAGGCTTGCAAGTATGGAGAGTGCCATCTCATATATGTCTAATCAAGGGCTCAATCCACGATTGTGCCTTCTTGACTTGGCAAATAAATTTTGTTCTCTCAATTTCAAGCTCCTTAACTGAAGGACTAGTTAACACATCCCTGAATACCGTTTCTTGAGGCAGACTAGCCTTGATTGCCAGCTTTGCTAGGGTGTCCCACGTACTTGTTTTGGGACCTTGGAATTTGGGCTACCTCACATCTGTTGAACAGACTCATCATTTGTTTAGTCTAAGTTTTGTATTTGATCATGTTGTGACAGTTGACTTCATAATTAACCTGGCTTGCTTCACTATTAATTGTGAGTCACTTTATTACTATTCGCTAAACAAGGATATCTTTGGCGATCTTGAGCCTTACTAGCAAAGCCTCATACTTTGCTTCATTGTTTGTGGTGAGAAATTGGAATTCGAGAGTGTATTTAATAACAATGTTGCTAGGTCCCTCCAAGAGAACTTCTGCCTCATTGGCCCTCTTGTTTGATGCACCATCTACCAACAGAATGTAATCCCTCGAGGTGATGGCTATCAATTCAATTGCAAAGTTAGCCTCAATGATAAAGTCTACCTCTATATGGGCTTTCACCGATTTGACCTTTATGTCGAACTCACTAAGTTTTATCGACCATTTTACTAACTAATCTGATGTGCTTATCCAATGTGCTTGGATAATGGAGGATTTGTCATAGTGGCAAGTCCGTTAGGATGATTATCTTATGCACTTGGAAGTAAGGGCGCAGTCAGCGTGCACCACGTGTAAATGAAGGCGTTATAAAACATCCTGTCTGTCAAACTACCAGTGTCAACCAAAACTCTTTTCATTGTGCAACCATCGATTGTCATGTTAATAATCAGAGATTCGTTGTTGTGTTCGGGGAAGGCCTATCATGCCAGCTTTAGAGAAGCAAACAAGTAGAGGTCGGTCCATTATAATTTCCTTGACAGACTCTGCCTTGGCTTTTCGTTTCCTAGCTGGAGTAAAGGTTGGAATTCTAGCCTGTCTGATATGACATTAATGGCAAGGAGGCAAGGCAATCTCTAGGTTGTCGAGGGTGTTAAGGCAACGATCACTTGGACACCCAGCTAACGAGGTGATTTTTTTTTTTTTTTGTGGGGAAGGGGGGGAAGGAATCATTCTTTGGCCTCAGTGGTGCCTTTGTTTTTTTTTTTTTTTTTTGCCTAGGTCGGATGCTATTCTCGAGCCAAACTATAGGTTTTGTGACATTGTGGTGGCAAAAGGTTGCACTTTCTTCTCTTGTCATGTCCATGCACATAATTCTTCTGGTATTCAATGTTGATCAAGTTCTCAATCTCGTTTTTTACCTGATAACAATTTTTAGTATCATGACTTTAGGTTTTGTGAAAGCGACAATACCTATCCAAATGCTTTTTTTTTGGTTCGCATGGTGCATGGCCATTTGAGCAGCTTGCGATCATAAATATCTATAAGGATTTGCTTGTTGGTGGTATTGAGGTCAATGTAAGTGTGCCAAGATGGATCTTCGAGCCTTGGCTTGCTATCTTTCACCGCAGGCATCTAGTTGGTAACAAGAGTCGGGACTCAAACTGTCAAGGTTGTTGGTTGGTTAAGCCAAGCTCAAAGGGACACTTCTATGCG
This sequence comes from Moringa oleifera, assembly GCA_021397835.1. NCBI lineage: Eukaryota > Viridiplantae > Streptophyta > Magnoliopsida > Brassicales > Moringaceae > Moringa > Moringa oleifera. The sequence continues at coordinate 2,446,594 of JAJFZO010000658.1, read as the reverse complement.
AGTCGCTTTCTCAACCTTTGTCCAAAGGGAACACAAGCGACTTTGGTTTCTTGGCCACCACAGATTGGAAAAATATGGATGGTTGTAGCCCTGCTAGGAAAGCGGATACTGCTTCCTCATCCTTCAAATTAGGGATCTACTTTTGGTGAATCTTTCAAGATATTCTCTAAGGATTTTGTCCATTCTTTGTTTGAGAGCCTTTAGATCATCTATGGTGTTTCTACTAAGGATCTTGCTGGCAAACCAGGTGACCAAGAAGGTGATGAAATGTTGGAAAAAGGTCATAGTGCTCGTTATAAGATAGTGATACAGTCCATGGTGTCTCCAATGAAGCAGAGAGTAAAAAATTTGCAACGTGTGGCATCCGTTGCCCCCAAGAGAGGGTGTCTTTAAATCTCTTAATATGAATCCAGGGATCAATGGTTCCATATAGCTCTGTATTTGGGACTTGATTGTCTCTAGGATTAGTTTCTATTTGTAAGATAGGGTCCGGCTTATCAGTTTATTTCATCTTTTAGTATTCTTCGTCCAATTCATTGATCTTTTGCCATAGTTTCTCCACGTTTGTTAAAGGTATCTCTAGCACCTTGGTTACCTCTTGTGCCATGGTGGGTTGTGGGGGGCAATCCTGCCAACATTGGGATCGCATGCTCTGGCGATAAGGTCACAAGGGGTGGATTGGCTCTGGGCAAGGTCGATTAGGGATTGGATCCGACGGTCAAAGGTTTTGCTTTCTGCTCACAAAGGGGTAGGGCCATTTGTAGTTGTTGTTATTGATCGGTGATAATCTTATACAATTCCTCTATTTGCTATTGTTAGGCTTCAAACAAGCTATGCTACTCTTCTCGTTGATGCTCTAGGGCAGGGGCTCGAGGAGGTGGCTTTGTCGTTGGTGCTGCATTGGGAGTCATAGCGCCCAACACCCTCGCGACAGTGTTCGACCTTAAGTTCCTCCAAGTGGTGGCTGACCGAACAAAGTTGTTCCTTTTGGGTGGCATGGCTTTTTGTTTAAGAAGCTTCCCATTGACGGCGCCAAATGTTAACATTGGAAAATCGCTCAACAAGCGTTGTAATCGGAGATGAGTTGCTCACCTTGCAAAAGAAGGTATCTCTTATGCTTAAGTGAATATTTCAATAAACAAGTGGACATTAAGAGTAAAGGGAGGAATATCCACCCCTTTGTGGGCTCTTGGAAGAACTTTCTTTTTCTCGATCTACGAAAACTTTCGATTCTCGGGATTTCACATTAGAGATCATGGGTGGTGATGTGGAGTGACTATCGGGAGATCGTGTGTAACGTGTCATAGATATGACAAGTAATCTCGGGAAATCCAGCTGCTCCCAGATTTTTAGGAGCTAGTTGGCATTGACGTGTTTGCAGGGCTGAGGTGAGCTTCTGCCATAATCTTCGGCAGGTATTTGGGAAATGGGAAATGTTTGCAGTGTTGGCATAGAGCCCCTTGGTTGTTCAGATCTGGTTTTGGTCACCTGTTTTGTCTGATTGATATTATACTTACTATGGGTATGACAGAGTGAATAAAGAAAATTAGCATGATGTTTATCTGAATTTGTGGGCCTTTGTGCAGTAAGAATCTGCTTTCTGGTCAAATTTATGGTTAGAAAGGGAAGTAAAATTAGACTAGCTGAGCAGTTAATATCACCAAAAGAAAACTGTGGCAGAATTTGACTTACCTGCTCATGTCAAAGTTCATACCTGCAGCTACAGCACAAGTTACATTTGGTTTTGGAGCCCCATCATCAACTGCCATACAGTCATTTGGTGTTCATAAGGAGGGGAATGGTGCTAAAAGCACTGACCCAGGACCAGAGGATTCTAGTTCTAATGATGAGAAAACTATGGTGTCTTTGCTTTCAAGTGCTGAAGAAGATGGAACTGATACACATTCTTCAGATACTGATGATGCTTTAGCTTCAAAAACAAAGAAAGATTACAAAGAACCTTGGGTAAGAACTTTGCCATAGATCTCTTCTCTCTTTTCTTTGTTTTTCTCTCTCTTTCTCTCTCTTTCTCTCTTATACTAACTTAAAGTTTCCTGGATGTCAAAACCAGGATTATGAGGCATACTATCCTACTGCTCTTCCTTTGAGGAGGCCTTTTTCTGGTGACCCAGGTATGCATCAACTGTGCCTGGAAATTTTGCAAATGGCTGGTACTTTATCGCCATAAAAAATTTAAAAAAAAAAAAGAGGAAAGAAAAGATTACTTTTCACAAATATTGATGTTCTGAAACTTCAACTGGTGGATAAGATGTTGTGCATGCAACTGAACCAAGGTTTCTAGTATTCTTTTTTCCTATATGCATCCTGTCTTAGAACTTTTGGTTGCTGTAACTGATGAGAGAAGGTTAGGCATAATCTGTGCTCTTTCAAAGCTTTATGTTAGACTAGCACCAGTCCTTCCTCATTCCCCCCACCACACCAGGGCTGTGCAGGCAGATTATTATGGTTCCAGAGGCCTGGAATTATTCACATGCTTGTAGAATTACTCTATTTCTTAGGGTGGAAAAATCAAGAGGGCAAGAAACTTCATCACTAAGAATGGAATCTAGTTTCACTGGACTTTAACTTATTAGAATTTCTGTTCGTCTATGAACCTGACTATCTTAGATGGTTATAATGGTATTGATGAGATCAGAAGTTCTTTCTAGTGGTACATGTAGGGACACAGCAATCATCCCCATGATGCTTCCTTTCTCGATCCCCGTCCCTTTAGAAAATTGGAACTCTATATGCTGACAGTTTGCTTGTGTTTTTAGAAATTCTTGATGAGGTAGAATTTGGGGAGGCTGCAAGAAACCAGGAATATGATGAGAGCAAAATCAATACTGCTTCATGTCTTGGGCTGCAGGTTGTTAATTAGATTGTAGTTGACTATAGGATTGCTAAATTATTTATTATTTTGATAAATTTGAGATAATTTGTTGTCTCAAACAAGCTTGTCCACATTTGACAGGAGGCATGCAATAAAGAAAGGATGTTTTTCGTTCAGCTTCCTACTGATCTGCCCCTAGCCAAGCGATCAGCTAGCAGAAAAGGGAAGGAGAAAGCTGAAAGTGCAAAACAAGAAGGTGGTTCAAAGTGCTGCACTATGGAAGATTTATCAATGGGAAAAATGGGTGCAATGCTGGTGTACAAGAGTGGAGCAGTCAAGTTGAAGCTGGGCGAAATCCTCTATGATGTAAGTCATATTTCATGTTTGCATTGACCTTTAAACCTGTGGCTGAATTACACATGCACAAACCCTTGGAGGGACAGTACCGTAATATGAATGGACAACCATCATAGAGTTGGACATTCTCTTGCTGTGTGTCTTAGATTTGGCCAAAATTTAACCTTTTTTTGTTCCCTCTTAATCCGTAGAGAAATGAAACTCTTACATTTGCAATAATTTGATTCTTATGGTGTCTTATTTTATGAACTTGACAAGCTCTCCCACCAACCTTTACGGCTTCTTCTTTTTCTGCTAACAAATGAGACTGGTAATAATTTCTTCGTAGCTTGATACATTCTGATAATGCATGCAGGTGTCACCCGGCTCAGATTGTACTTTCCCACAAGATGTTGCAGCAATTAACACTACTGAAAAACATTGTTGCGCACTTGGAAAGCTGGAAAAACGGATGGTTGTCACTCCTGACATTGATTCTCTCTTAGATTCTGGGATTAACTTGGGCGGATGAGAATGAAGTCACTGACAAGGTTGAACAACCGCTGGCATTGTTGTTAAAATGTCAGCAACATACACATGCATAAAGGATGTCCATAAATCTGTAAAGCATGAATTTTCCATTAGTATGTAGCTAGTATTGCAGCAATGCTTGTTAGCAGGGCATGTGAAACTTCTCTAGGCAATCAAACAGCTGTCATTCTTATCCCAGATTGTAAAGATTCATCAATCTGTAGGGAAATACTGTCTGTAAAGCAAAGTTCCAAGATGTTAAATCTGAAGAATACAGGATTGCTTTTCCTATCCTGGAATTAATACAGGATTGTTTGGTATATACAGCCAGGGATTGAGCCACTTCTCAAATTAGGCTGTAAACAAACTGGATGAGTCCAAGATTCATCAATCCCCACTGTACTAATGCAACTTCCCAAATAACACATAATCAAAACCATCCTTGAATTAAAGAGAAAGATCAATATTTACAATCCATGGTGCATAAGCAATGTACAAACTTAAAACATATCCAACTTTCAGTGTTTAAAATAAGCAAAACTCACATGGAAACTTCAGCGTTACAAATTTTACCCAATCTTGGGACAAAAAACCAGTCATGTCGTCTAATTATGGTCAAGTCCTGTTGGCTCGAGTCACGACCACTACCAACAGGACTACAATGGAAAGCAGGAATGAGGTTCGCAGCTTCTCTTGAAATGGATCCGCAGTTCCTCCTGTTTTCTTCTCATCATCAGCAGGCTTAAACAGCTGGTTAGCAACTTTTGTTATTTTCTCAATTACTTCCATCACTTTAGCCTTAGTGCTGTCAAAGATCCACTTCACGAAGTTCGTAGCCGAGTTGGATTCGTCAGAAGTCTCATCTGAACTCTCTGAATCGTTGTTTTCGACTGCATATATCGGTAAACATTCATTCCCAGCATAAGTAATAATCCTAGATTTCCAGAAATCACTCGAACCAGTTTCTCAGCAACCCAAAACAAAATTCGTCAATTATTCGACCTTGAAGTTTAATTTTGCTGAAACGGAGCCATAATTAGTCCAGGGAAAACAGATAACTTAAGCTTGTAGAAGAACCATACCAAAAAAAGAACATTTGGATATAACATCAACTCCATGGTCAAAGAAAAATCACAAAATACTTCTTAAGCAATATGATAGTTAAAATTACACTCCCGTAGATTAGAATGATCCGAAAGCTTAATTAAAAGATTCCATTGAACTTCACACAGACCTGCATAGTAAGACTCTCTGAGTTCCCGTACCACTTCATTGTTCAGAACAGCATCCCAGACAGCTTTATCAGAAGACAATGATATGACCATTTTCTGCACAAAATACCAAAAACCATAGTATACAATACTAAGAAGTTTGAAACACAAAACCTTAAAGAGTTCTGTGAATTCCATACTCATTATCAGATTTTTAGACCTAACTTCCATGCTAGAAACTCAAAAACGTGAAAAAGATCTTTTCATATTTTACCTGATAAGACTTAACAGTCTTATACCTGCTCTTAGTTCATAACAGAAACCATAAGTGGGCCGTTGATGTCACTAGGCACTAAACAAATTCATAAAGATGATATTCTCTTTACAATTAAGAGCAAACTTCTATTTCATTTTGTTCATGCAGAGGGTTCAGAACAGAAGTACCTGAACAGATGGCTCAGTCTGCAGTAAACGAAAAGCATCATACACTCTCTCATGGGCATGAGGTTGGAACATTCTTGAATTACATAAATGCGGGACGGGCTCCATCCAGTCTAACTCAGACACAACTGAAGAAACGCGACCACCCATGCCAGTTGGACTTGAAGACTGATCTGCTACATCCTTGCTCAAATTGTAGCCAAATTTATCCTTAACAAGCTGTGAGGGTGATGTGGCATCAAAAACCCTACAATTAAGGGGAGAAAAGACCCGAACCCAACAATGACACATTAAAATGTCGCATAAATGTAACGAATAGGTAATTTAAAATTTCTTATAGAGGGTAGGTGAACAGAAATTATCAAAAGACACAGCTACTAGAGTTTGATATGTTAAAGACATGCATCGTACTCTCAAACAGCCCACAGCATTTAGAAGATGAAACGGCAGATAGAAAGCTGGACTAAAGCATAAAGGAACAAGCAATGTCTTCAATTGAGCTCATAAAGCAATCAGGCTATCTGAAGGATATGAAGCTATATCCTGCAACTTTTATTAACAGCAATACCATCTTAATCATCACTCATAAACTAATTGGAGTATTCAAACTAAGATAAGCAGCTGAGAAATTAATATTCTTGTTATTGTTGTGATCTTTAATCATCTTGTTTGGCAAGAAATCTAATCCTTAATCATCTTTTGCCATTCAACTCAGAGACCAACTACATTGATAGCCCAGACTTGCTATTTTCTCTATCCTAAAATACAAAAGTTTAATTCTGTATCAAGAAAACTTTTTCACTGCAAAAACTTAGCGTTTAGTCACTTTCAACAACATCCAAGAGACAACCATTCCTAAGAGGTGACATGCACAGAACTATCAACTAGCTTCTAAGCATGCTATTCTGTTCTCCAATCTATTTGTGGTTGCAAGCTTGCAGGAAATGCATTGATAGGTGATGAGGTACAGTTTAGATTTCTAGCAAATCCATTTTGATCATTGTCATCGCTTTCGCTATCATCAAAGTTAATCTTGAGATCAACCGTCCCCATGTATAAAATCTGTTCAACATTGGAAATGCTGAGGCATGTATCGTGTTCTATTGCAACATGACCAGTACCAACACTCCTGCCAATACTACTACCATCACCAGCAAAAACTACACAACAGTCAGTACTAGTAACAATAATGGCAAATCAGGGCTGAAACTAAAAACTTATATGGTATTGACAATTGCAATAGCATTAATAGAGGTATAGCTACAACAACAAACAAGAAAACTTTATTCCATAAAACTCTCCCTCTAAACAAATGATAAATAATTTCACGAGTTTATTGTTATGTAATGACTTGAAAATGCTAAAACTATAACACCAATCACGAAGGATGAAAGTTCACTCAATAACCAATATTTATCTTGAGCTAATTGAATCATATAAATTTGAAACATAAAATCTTACTTTTGCATAGCAGATACAGCGTTATGAACTTCATCAACGGAAGGAACAGGTCCGAGAACATAATCATCTTCACTCCCATCCACAGACACCCACTCATAATCGTCACAGCCTGAAGGAACAGAAGCAGTACCAAAAGCACCCCAAGTAGGCACCCCAGAACTTACAGATATCGGCAGGTTATGCGAAGCACCAGGCGACCCAGATGACGATATGGACAGATGACTAGCGGGAGGAGAAGTGGGCTTCTGGGTGTTCCTAGAAGCAGCAGAACTCGAAGTAGGTGAAGTATTTGCAACGGTAGAAGAAGAAGAGAGAGGTTCTTGAAGATTGCCACCGGTAACACTAGCCCTGGCAACTGCCCTACTAACAGTCCTCAACATGCCTCCCCCTGCTCCGCCACCCATCCCTTTGCCTCCACCAAACATGCCTTGCTTTCCTGTCGGTGTTTATGCTATCTTCAGGCGCCTATCAAATCTAGCACACACCACACAGATCCGCTTTAGCTCCCCTTTTTTATCTATTCCTCTTATATCCACTGCGTAGAATTAAGACATTTTAGCATTCCCATAAGCGGGGTTTTTTATGCTCCCGGACTTTTGGATATCTGAGAGAGGCTCTTGTTTTCACCATGGTTCTCCGTTTTGGCTTTATACCCTTTCATTTTCCCAGTAATTAACTTCCCATAAAACTCTAATCCACAGCCTCTAATTTTGAATTTTTGTATAAGGATCTTGTAGATATCTGTTTGTCCTGAATCTTTTGCTTCAGAATTTGAAAAATAGTTTTATAACTTATATGTAAAAAAATTAAAATTAAAAATGATTTCATAAATTTATCAAAGTGTTATATATCATAATTTTTTAAAAAGTTATGTACAATTTAAATAAATATAATTTTTTATTTTTTTCCATCTTTTATATCTCCATCAACATCAAAATTATTAAAGAAAATCAAAATGCAAATAAAAACTCAGAGATAAATTGCTTGAGTAATATACATAGATTAAAAACAAATTCAATTCTATGATTGTGATCTAATCCCTAAAGATGAATGAACAGACATTCTTTGAACAAGTCTTCATTAAATAAAATATTATTTATATTTATCTACCATTTAGTATTTTATAAAAGTTAATGTACCCATCACTGCATAGAAAAATCCAAGAAGATAATCCCACCCCACAGAATTTTAAAATCAGAAAAAAGAAAATTACAAAGTTTAATTGCCTCACACAAAATCAAACCCTAAACTTTTTATCGAATACCATAACATTAAGACAACTTTATATGGGAGATTGGGTTGTCAGGTTGTCAACTTTATAAATAGATTAAAATAATCTCATAGTTTATTTTAATTTGTAACATAGCGTTCAGGGTAAGCAAAGTTTGTTTAGACTTTGCTTTGTTGCTTACTCCATTTTACCCAAAATTTAATTACTTAGTTTGATTACATAGCTTTTCTCTATATATATATATGTTTGAATAAACTAAATTTAATTAATGATAAAAGTTTGATGAATTAAATTAAGGTATACATAAAAAAATTGATAAATTTTGCATGAATTTCAATTTTAATTTTATTGTTTTATTTTTGTAATTATATATTTAAATTTTTTAATTTAATTTAAAATTTATGAAAAAAATTAAGATGTTTAAATCAAAAATTTTATAAAATGAATTTTAACTTAAAATTTCAAGTAAGCGTAAAAAGATGTTCCAACTAACATGATAAAAAATTTCAAAATTTGTTGACTATTAAAAATATATATTTTTTAATTTCATATTATAAAAATTTTAAAAATCACTCATAAATAAAAAATTATTCAAATTTAAACTACAAACTTAAAAATAAAATAAAATGTTTATTTGAGTAAGTTTAAAATATTTTAACAATACAAATATTATTAATTTTGTACAAAAAATTTAAATAGAATTAAATTAAAATTTTAGATACACAATTAAAAAAATTAAAACCGCAAAATCTAAATTACAATTCATGTACATTTTTTTTTAAAAAATATATTATCAATATAATCTTTTTATATTTTATTTATTAAAAAAGTAAAAATTTATATAAGTTTATTACAATGTGGTCATTGCTTCTTCAGCACCAATAATTTGTTGGATTTATATATTCATTTTATTTTTAGTAAAGAATTTATTATAAGAAAAGGAAAAAAAAAGCATATTGGGCTTAAAACAGTATACTTATTTGGGGAAACACGGCCCATGTACCCAACGGGCCAACACAGAGGGAGAAGCAACGGCTCTATGGGCCCACAAAACTGGGGGCAGGGGCAAGTCAGTCTTATTACCAAAACATGTTGATGCTCTAAAACCCTAATCGAGACACCATAGGCTAAAGTGATATCACGCTTCGCTGCTCCTTAGCCGAACCCGAGAACAGAGGAGCTCAACAATGGGTATGCATTTCTTTTTCCTCGTTTATTTACGCTTTAATCTTGTGTTTCTATGTAAACTGTATCTTTAATTAACTTGGTGCTTAATCGTGAACGTGAAGATCAGGTAGTGATTTGTTCATGTATTTATCTTTTCCTGCAAATCTATCACATGTTTGCTTAAATCTGTCTCTTCGATTCAATAAGTGGTTATATTGGCTAATATCTTGTCTATTTTGGTTTTCTTATGTTTTACTCTTTTGAATCTGAGATCACATTGTGCTTGGTTGTCAAGTTGAGGGAGATATATAACGTGACAGGTTAATGTCATGTTATACTTTACATTTTTTTTTATTTATCTGTTTCTATTTCAATAAGCGTTAATCTTGAGTGGTAGATATCTGGATATAGTAGCAGCTTGTGATTATTTTTTGTTTGGTTGCTGAAAGAATAGGAGAAAATGTCTTGTTCCATGTTGACTGGTTGACATAAGCAGAGAAAAATTTCCTATAGCCAAGCATCACATGGGTTTATACATAGTTGAGTGCAAGATGATGCTTTTGTGAGTCTCATATGATGAAAAAGCTTAGATTCGATTATTGGTTAATTTTCTTATATTTTTTCATTGATGAAAAGCCATGGTGACTGTTTTATTGGGAGCCCTTCTCTATGAATAGCCTTCTGAAGTTCATGGATATAGTCCTCAAAAGTTAGTGCTCATGGTGAAATTTTTCCTTGGAATTATGTGAACTCAGGCGCTTATAAGTACGTATCGGAGCTATGGAGGAAGAAACAATCAGATGTGATGCGGTTCTTGCAGAGAGTGAGGTGCTGGGAGTACCGTCAGCAACCTTCCATTGTGCGTGTCACACGTCCCACTCGCCCTGACAAGGCTCGCCGCCTTGGTTACAAGGCCAAGCAGGTAATTTGATTCACACATACTTTAAGAGTGAACATGACATTTTCATTCTTTTTACAGTTTTAGTTGATTATGTTCTTTTTATCTGCATTCGTGTTTGATCGTTGGATGGGTGCTTGCTTCTTCATCATCAATTTATTGACTCTCATGTACCATGTTCACATCCTTGTGTGTATCCTTAATGTATGAGTTTCTTAACCTAAAGTGTAAGTTCAGGGATAGATTTTATTGTGAGTTTCCATTTAAAATGTAGAACTTTTATTAAAAGGATAAAAGATTGGCTCCTACTTTTTGCTTGTGAGGTTTTTTTTTTTAAGACTTTCCACTACTTAAAATGTTAAAACAAAAAATTTATAAAACGAGTCTATTCATAAATTTTAGTTGTGTTAATTTTAAATAGTTAAAAGGTATGATATCTTTTTATGCCTGTCATATGTTTTGCTTATAAGACATGACCTATCTTCTGTTATTTGTACTTGTATACTCATTTGATATACATCTTTCTCTTTTGAATACAAGTGCCAGAGCAATATGTTGCTTGTGATTGTAAAGCATGAAGTTCACATACTCATTGACTGTGTAACCGGTGATAATCCAACAGGGCTATGTGATTTATCGTGTGCGTGTAAGACGTGGTGGTAGAAAGAGACCAGTTCCTAAGGGTATCGTATATGGGAAACCCACCAACCAGGGTGTTACACAGCTGAAATTCCAACGTAGCAAGCGTTCAGTTGCTGAGGAACGTGCTGGTAGGAAGCTTGGTGGTCTCAGGGTTGTGAACTCTTACTGGATCAATGAGGTGAGCATAAAAGTTAACAAGTTTAATGTGCAGTTAAATTTTTCATGTTAAATGTATATGATAGTATTTAACTTTCAAGTTTCCATATGGACAATAGTTTTAGCATCTGTTGTGTCTACTGGGTGTCTGGGTTCCAAGTTATATAATTTTCATTGTTCCAAAGTATTTTAAGTTAATGTTAGGAATGCTGTCTTCACCCATACAGGATTCAACATACAAGTACTTTGAGATAATTTTGGTTGATCCTGCTCACAATGCAATTCGCAATGATCCAAGGATCAACTGGATCTGCAATCCTGTGCACAAGCACAGAGAGCTTCGAGGACTGACTTCTGCTGGGAAGAAGTACAGAGGTCTTCGTGGCAGGGGACATTTGTACCACAAGGCCCGACCTTCAAGAAGGGCAACCTGGAAGAGGAACAACACACTCTCTCTGCGTCGCTACCGTTGATCTGAGAGGCCTCTTTGGTGTTTCTATTATTGTCTTGATTTTTATTTCTGTTGAAGGATTGTGTACTTTCGAGACAAAGCGATTTTTGTTAGTTTTGTTGAACATGGTTAAAATACCAGCAGTAAGGCTATTTATTTATTTTCAGATGGGCTTGATGACAATCACAAAAAATGCCTCTCATATTATGTTTGATGAACTACTCCATTTTGCTGCCTTTTCTTTTAAAGTTCTTTCATGTATTAGGTTCCCCTTTGGTTTTACCTCTGAAGCTGCAAAAGATTGCTGTGTTTTTTTGAAATCTTTCCGGCAGTTATGCTCTGATCATGTGAGGTTTTATTTAATTATTTGAGTTTAGTATGAGTTTTTTAACAAAGATATTTTTATAATTTATAATATTAATAAAAATTAAATTAATTAAATTTTATGTGATATAATTTTATTATAATTTGCTTGGATCCTGTTTAGATTAAATGTTTATATTATTTTTTTTATAAAATCAATAAAGTTAGAAGGAAATTTAAAGGTCTTCATTTATGAACTTGGATGAAGTAAAATTATCAATAAATAAGGAACAAATGTATTAACCTCTTATCTTATTCTAATATGACTTGTTGGACCTCTTATCTTATTCTAATATGACTTGTTGGGCAGCATGAATTGGTTGCTTTCAGCCTCTTCCAGAAAACTGATGGAATAACCTCTGGCAATTGACAAACTTAAAAGCAGAAATATTCAGTGACTGTGGACATAACGAGTAAAAGGTTGATAAAAGATTTTTGAGTTGTGCAGTTGTTAGCTTGTTAATGACATGTTTGGTTCGTAAAATAGAAAAAATATTTTTTGAAAATAAAAAAGAAAAAAATAAAAAAAAAATAAGTATTATTATGTTTGGTTTATTGAAATTAAATAGAATATGAATTTATTTTCTTATGTTTGGTTTATCAAAAAATAAGTTAGGAAAGTAATTGAAGCAAGTTTAAAAGACTAGTATATATTTCAATTAAATTAATTATAATTTAATTAATTTTTATTAAAATAATATATTAATAATTATTTTTGTTTTTAAATTAATATTATAAAATTAAAATTAAAATTAATTAAAATTTTAATAAAAGTAATATTTTTTACTTTTTTCTTTTTTTAATAAATTATTTAAAAATAAAAAATGTTATTATTATAAAAATAATATTAATTAAATAATATGTTAATAATTATTTTTATTTTTAAATATTAATATTATGAAATTAATATTAATATTAATATTAATTAATATTTTAATAATAATACTTTTCTTTTTAGTAAATTATTGAAAAAATAAAAAATAAAGTTATTATATATATATATAGATATATGATAGTAATTTAAAAATTTTATCAAAAGTATGTTAGAAATAAAAAAATATAGCAATTCTTTGTTTCCATCAAATAACAATTCCGAAGGTTCACTTCGAAATAGCAATTCTGAGTGTTCATTTCAAAATAAATATTTCATGTTTTTAAAAAATAAAAATTTTTTAAAAAATTATAATTTTATGATATAAATAAATTAAATATTAAAAAAATAATTTTATACGAAATAAAATAAAAAAATTAATATTCTTGTCAATGAAACATATTGTAAATTATTTTGGTATCATAGTATGCTTAGGCTGCGTGCCGGTTTTTTTATGTTCTAAACTGCACGGAGTCCATCTGCGGCTCGGTTTCCTGCCTCGTCTTACTTACCAACTACCCGATGCCCGCTCCGATCCGGTCCTTACCATCTGAAACTCATTAGTTAAGTTACCGAATTCCTGCTCCAGTTAGGGCTTCATTTGATGGCTTTGCTCCCCACCAGTCGCACGGCTCAAATCTCCATGTTGGAACCTTTTATAAAGGACAACAGAACCATGTTGTAAAAAGCGGAAAATAGTAGATCCAATTTGAAAATGTCAAGTGCTTCAGGGGTTCACTCTCAAACGACCCGAGATGGGGACCGTACAAGTCTCTCTCGCACTTTCAAGTACTTGTTGGGTTAGTTTTTTTTTTTTTTAATTAATAACTTCCAATCTTATTCCTGTTTCTATCTAGAAAGTGAATCAAAGTAATCTGCGGACACGAGTAACTATGATCTCTATGCTTCTTCGTACTCAAACTAACTTCCAATTCTTGGTTACCCTGATTTCTACATTGTCTAAGCAAGCAAAAGGAACCTCATCTTCGTGCAGAACTAATATGTTTCTTTTCCAATTTCTTTTGGAGATTAGCTACACAGTTCTTGTCCAGAGGAATCCCATTTATATTCAATTCGTGGATGGTGAGGCACCTCACTGTGGAGGATTACGCGGTAACCTATATATATCTAACTTTTTTGCATATATACATGCACACATGTATATGTATAAATTTTAGTGTCTGTTAATGGATTGTTTATTTTCAGTAATTTGTTTACTCAGGCACAGAAATTTCATTCAAAAAGGTTGAGAATCTGGACTGAAGTTAATAAAAATCTAACTGTTGTGATTTTAAACTTTGCACTCCGATTCAATTACTTAAGTGCGTCTTTTACTATCTCCATGCGGATCTGTGGTTGTCTATGTGTGTATTGAATGCTTAATCATTTGTTGTTTTTATTCATTTAGGGTTTAGCGTTTTGTTTCATTTTTGATCCAAACTGAATTCTTATTGTTTTGCTCTCATGCAGCTCTATGCAGTTCAGTTTCATCTTTTTGTCACTTGCATCTTGTTTCTCAGTCGGGAGGGATTTCGACGAGCCTGTATGCGAGCTGATATTAAATGGTGCATCCTTGTGCTTGTGAGAATTCAGATGTATATTACTTATAAGTTTCATTTGAATCAGAACCTATTTGAGTTGCGCATTGCTTAATTTCCATGATGCCTAGTATCTTGGGTTTTATCACAGCATGACTCTATGTTAGTTGTTCGTCGTAAGTCTTTAATTTTGCCGGAAGTGTTCACAAGCATCGTTTAGTTTCCAGGTTTGAAACTAAAATTTTATGTTCAGTTGCTAAAAGTTTTACTATTATTTTACTTTTATTTATTTGAATCTTTTTAAGTTAAAAGGGGAGTGATACTTGAAGACACTTAAATACAATGCAGTGCAAGTAAAATATTCATATTACTATTAAATTTCACAACATACTTCCAGTAGAACAGTTTCATCTATGTCAATTTAGATGAATGTTTATTCCTTTCATGAGTCGGAATGTAGACACCCATGCAATGTTGAGTGTGATCTAGTAAAGGAAACAATCTACTAATCTGATTGTTGGCTTGCTCTTCTAATAGTCAGAAACCTTCCTTATTATGGATCCTAGCCATAAGTTTTACTCTTTAATGCCATTTGTCTTATGCTGCAGTGATGGTACTTCAACAGAAGAAAATGCAGCAAGGCTATTGAAGGTAGCATGGATGACCTTTCCACTTGGAGTAGCAATTACAATTGCAGCATGCATTTTTGTCTTCTGGTGGCAAGGACTAAGTTATTCCGACACATATGCACGAGCTATCTTGATTAATGGTATTACACTGTAGTTAATTCCGTTCTTTAAATTACTAGGTTATTCAAGTTAAGAGTCATTATATGCCTCTTGCCTTATTACTCCCTTTGTAGCCATATATTAGTGTGCTTATATTTAGTACCTCATATATATCAATCTTTCTACTCTGATACTCTTTTTTTATTTTCTTTTTAGGCCTACCTTATTCCTTGAACTTCATGGCCTTGAATTTTGCATACTTTGATACAGATATTATACATTTGGTTGTCTGAAGCTGTGGTGTTTATTCCAAGCTTCACTGCAGTACGCTTTGTTCCTTCATAAAATTTTAATTATTGGCCAGTTGCAAGAGTTTTGCATGAATTAGTTGTAGCCTGTTATTAATATGATGAGGTTAGAGGAAAATGTTGGTTACAAGATAAATCTGATTGGCAAGATTTGGCATGTCTCAAAAAAAAAACAGTAGGCTGATGAGCTGCATTATTGATCTCAGGCTGACTGAATTGGTGCTTGAATAACCTTTCTATTATTGATTTTTTCCCCTTACAATAATTTGTTTATGAGATCAGCTAATTTGATATGGCAGGTTGTGCATGCATATTGGAATTATTGGCTGAACCTCTGTATATCCTTTCTCAAAACTTGCTTCTGCTTAAATTGCGGTTGGTGGTTGAGACAGCCGCTACACTTTCACGTTGTATAACAATGTGCCTTCTCATTGTGAAGCACACTAACACGGTAAAGGTCTTGACTTAGTTATATCTTATTCTTGTTTTTACATGCCTTGAATGTGTCTCTACGCAAATGCTTGACCATGGATGTAAATATTTTCTGAATGCTAATTGAGTGATTAACTTCAGTTCTTGAAGTGTTTCTGTGATGGTCTATGGATCTGAGTTTCTATATTTGAAGTCTGCTGAGGATATCTGTTGTAGCAGTTGCTCACCTGCTGTCAATGCTCTCTGTTACCTATGATTTTCCTACCTGAATAAGATTAGGCATGTGCTAGGGCTTTGATAAAGCTTTTGGGTATTTTCAAGTATGAGTCCAATGGCTGCCACATGATATACCAACATCATGGACGATTTCTCCCTCCCCACTCTCTCTGAACTTTTCTCCCTTTTTTCCCACCCTGTTCCTTGAATGGCGGAAGTTCATATGTTGTTGGAAAAAATATTCAATACTATGATGTTGTTCATTTCACTTTATTTTTATGTTGTCGTCTGGCAAATCTTTTGAAGCTTAATTCGACATTGTAAAGCCTGCTTGATTTATAGTGAATCATGTAGGCTTGGTATAACACCATAGTTGCTAAGTCTTGATGGTATACATGGGTATGCATTACATAGAGATGCAAGTTGTCAATATTTAACCTAATTTTTGCAGGAGAAAGGGATAATCTTTGGATTGTCGCAAGCGGCATATGGGGCCTGCTTGTTTCTTGGTTATTGGGGCTATTTCCTTCTCTTTTCTTCATTTAGAAGTCTTGATCTTTTCCCTTTCAGGTGTGGAATTTTCTTTCTTGGACATGTTCTGTTCAGTAATTTCAACTTGTTCAATTAATATCACTTCAAGGATTCCTCTGCAATTCTTCTATACATTCTAGTATTACATGTTCTGTTAATTTATTGTCCAAATATGTGAGCAAATGACGTGCTTTGGCAGACTAGGAAATGTGATGGATTATGATAGGCAGCTCTCAAGCATGTGTCTGCTGTTTACCTTCCAATCCTTTCGAAAGTTAATCCTTCAGGAGGGAGAAAAGTTGGTCCTTGTGTGGTTGGATACACCATATAATCAAGCTGTGTATGGACTTGTTGACAAATTAGGTAAGTGGTTGTGCAGGTTTCTCATGCATCATAAGAGTACTGGTTGGATACACCATACAAATATAACTGATAATAATTTTGCCTTTCTAATTGAGAAATGCGATTAATCTTGTATGTCCTCAACTGATATGAGCATACTTATTTATTATTACGGCATTCCAGGGAGCTTAGTGGTGAGGATGGTGTTTCTTCCTTTCGAAGAAAGTTCATATACTACATTTGCCAGGTCGGCATCAGGTTTATTTCTCTCCTTTGTTTGAAGAAATTGCATCTATATGACCATAAGCATGTGCAGTTAGTGCCCACTTCTAATGTGAAATATATTACTCTCTTATAGTTCCTGATATGAGTTAATAGAATAGGCAGGTGCTATCTTTAATGAGCAGTGAAGTATCTTATCTGTTATATGACAGGACAACACCTGCAAAAAAGCAAGAAGTTAGGAACTTGCCTTAATGAGGCTCTGAAGCTTGTTTTATTAATCGGTATGCTAAACTTTCTGTTCCTTTTCTATTTATCGAATTGTTTTCGTCTTGGTCTTCTTTCAATTGAAGACATTTGTGACAATATTATAATGTGTATCCAGACATTGCTGGAAAATATGGAATTTAATTGTTCATAAGTAATTATATGAAAGAATCCAACATAAGTATGTCTCAATGACACTGACAGTGGTGGAGTATTTCCAACATTCTTAATATGATTCAGAACTTATAGGTATAGCCATGGAAAATACATGATATAGTTAATGCTGAAGGTAAGGTTCTTGATGCTTCTTGGAGATCAATTTTTATATTAATTTATGCAAGACATTTTTTTTTCCTAATTTTAATGTGGCATGTTCTCAGCAAGTTTTAAAACCTCTTTTTATTTTTCATTTATTGAGGTTGTTAGACGCATAAAAGAAGCACATAAAATGTTTACTTTTTTAAATGTCTTTTCTCTTCCCCATTTCTATTCAGATCCATGTTCTATGAGGTCTCCCATTCTTTAGAACTTCTTGTTCCCAACTTTTGTAGCTTAAATGTCGGTTGCATCTCTAATGTTTTTGTCTCGTGTTGAATCAATGTCCTTTCAAAGCCTTGTTATGGATTGGCTTGTTTGGCGGTTTTTTCCAGGAGGAAAATTCTGGAATCAAGAATGGTGGACTGATCATATGCTTCAACAGAGTGTTGGACCAAATGATGATAGAATTACTTGTTAACAGATTAGTAGCATGGAGTGCATGGACTGATTCTGTCTTAACTTTCTAAGTTGATTGATCTTTGCTTACAACCAAATTTATGTCCATGATGATTTTTATCCTTTTATTGATCTTATGTGCTTGAATTGTTTCTCCTCTTAGAACATTTGGAAAGATCCTCATTTCTTTCTCTCAAACTAAATTTTCATATTTGTAGGTCTTATATTTTTGGCATTTGGCCCAAGTTACTCATACTCTCTCATCAGATTGTTGTATGGTCAGAAATGGAGTGATGGCGAAGCATCGACAGCCCTCCGATATTATTGCCTGTACATCATTGTTTTGGCTTTGAATGGTTAGTAACTCTTGTCATCATGCAGGTCAATTATGTCTTCTGATGTAACTTCAATTTCGCAATTATATCTTTGTTACATTTTGGCAATGATAGGTTCTGCACAGAATGCAATGGTGATACTTTGCAATTAGCCTAGGGTTAGTTTCTTGTATATCATGTATGGTTAAGTGCTCTCTCAACTTTCACCATTATCCTATTCTATTAGATAGCTTTTCAATGAGCTGCTCATGTAGTCATGAATAGGCAGTTTCAAGATAGCTATTTTTATAGTTTCCATTATAATGCTGAAGGAAACTCCCTAGAAAACTCTCATTTATATTTTATATAGATGGTGGTAAAAAGTTTAGTTGCCAGATATCCAAGCCCATTGACTAAGTAGTTATTGTCCATGAATGGGAAATTACTTCAGGTATGAAAACATGGAAAATTATGAATTCTTTGGTCTGACAAATATATGGGGTAGTAATAAGTAATACAATAGCTTCTTGATTTTACTTGTTGACGGTTATATGTTTGGTGCCAACCAAATATCTTATAGCTATGATTTGATAACGATGCCAGAAATTTGTATTATATATGTCTTGTTTTTCAGGAACTTCAGAGGCATTTCTGCATGCAGTTGCAACAGAGAATCAGCTAAAACGCTCAAATGATTTATTGCTGATATTTTCATTAATATACATAACATTAAATGTCCTACTGATACGATCAGCTGGTGCAGTGGGCTTAATTCTGGCTAATTGTTTAAGTATCCTTTATGGTCAGAGGTGGCTTTTGCTTTGTTAACAGCTTATTCACATGCTTTCTTGTGTCATAGGAAATCTGGTTAGATAATCTGTTTGAGCTCTGCAATGAACATCTGGTTAGATAACATGTAAGCCTTCTTAAGGGCATCTATATATATAAAGAGGATTGCATACTTATACTTTCTTAGTTCCAGATGCCTTTTTACTGGCTCTATCCATAAGAGGGATTATTTGGATTGAGAATCATATATCATTGTTTTCTGGTTTCTTAATTGTTTCAAAGATATGATTCTGAGGATCATTTATTCAGCTGTATTCATCAGGCATTACTTCCAGGTATGGCTTGATCCTTTAAATCTTGTAGTTTTCTGTACCAATTTCTGCTTAGTCTGGATATGTTTCTTCTCCATCTCCACAGGGTACTTCATCATTTTCTTTTTGGAGCTGCCTGCCATCAGGTTCAAAAATTCTGCTGTTCTCGGGCATAACTACCCTCATTTCAGAGAAAGTATTTCTGGACCACAAGAATTTTTGGCCAACCTTCTTAACTCATTTTACAATTGGGTTCACTTGCTTCTTCATCTCATCCATTGTGATGTAAGTATCTCTGGGGCTTTAAACTTTTTTCTGAACATAGAACTGCTTGTCATTTGGGTATTATAGGCTTCTTCTTCTTCTTTTTTTTTTCCCTTTCGAGAAAGTATCCTTATCACTGAAACCTTTCTTTTCTCATCATTAGATATCGAAATGAGAGGCCTTTCATCAACAGAGTTATCCGTTTCCGTGATCACTCAGACTGAAGAATTGAAAACTGGTACCTCTGTTCTGCAGATAGAGTTAATGTTCCACATAATTTTGCTCATCTTTTTACTCATAGTTCTCACTGAGTATAACTTAAACATGTAAACAAGCTGAGTCGTTACCATTTACATGTTGAGGGAACACAAGGTCAAATCCAGTATAGAATGGGAGATGTGTATTAGAAAAATTCTAAACCTTTGTACATCCAAACTGTCGGTTAGATCAGGAGTAAGATATAACTAACAGTGCATAAATTCATTGCTGTTTTCACCAGCATTTCTCCTAATATTTATGCACTTGTTCTGGAAGAGATCCTAACAAGAATATGATGTTGTCTGTGATGGGATGGGCTCAAAATAGATGTAAAAGCCTGGAAGAGAAAAACATGTTTAGAGAATTGACTGAGACATGAAAGCCCAGGACGCTAGTATCCTACCTATAAATTTAGGCATTTCCTCTACCCTTTTCTTCGTCACCTAAGTTTGTTAAACAAGAACAAGAGTCTTTCCTTTTCCGAACGAACTGTATAAAACCTGTCTGCTAATGATTGTACATCTTGAAAAAACATATAGTTCTCATGAACATGCATCTTAAGAGTTTGAAACCTATACACATGGTGTACGGAAAACCAACAGATAGATGTAGCACACCAGTCAAAACTTCCCTCCTTATCTATTAGTGACTATTTTTATTCAACAAATTATAGAATGTAGTAGGAAAAGGTTGTAAACGTTTAAACTGCCATAATAACGATAGTAGTGGGCATGAACTCATGGACCCGTTATTACTAATAAAAGTAACTTTTGTTATCATAATGTGTCTTTCGCAACCAATTGTCACGATTTAATTACACCGTCTCATATTTTTATCAGAATTTTGGATGGACCAAATGGAAAATCAAAAATTAAGAGTGATGAAACAATAGGGCCCCCGGGAAAAGGTGACTCAAGTGATGATTCGGAGGACGCCCCACGGGTGTATGGGTTGTCTTCCATGTCACTCAGCGAGGCCAACAGCAGGCACTCCTTAATTATAAGGTTTGAAATGTTGAGAAAGAAAAAGTGGGGAAAAAAAATGAACCTTATGATTAAGATGTAGACTAAGGATTTATTTTTTCTTAGGGTTTTAGAGCAGTATCCAACAAACGACATGAAATTATAAAGTGGGCTTCCATCTTCTAAAACAAAATGATGATAGTCTTTGAGTTTTGCTTAAGAGATTGGATTCCTAATGGATTTCCTCTTGGAATTGTTGCTTTGCTTAAAATTGTAGGAATCAATTAGTGCCACAAGCACATGCTAAAGGCTGAATAGATTAAACCCACAAGAGACAATTAAGGAAGGCAAGGGAATCCAACAAAAACAAGGCTTCAGGATGTGGAAGATACTGTAAAACCTCACCGAGTTGGATGCAATTTGAGATTCTGTTGGGACTGAAGTATGAATAGGAACCCTTTCGCAAGTGCATGTCATTAAGTGTTTTAGTGAGTGATTGAGTCTCTGCAAGGTATTGAATTCCCTTACTGGTGAGTGATCCATTTAAGATTAAAATACATGTTAGCAAGCTCGTGACGATCAGCATATTTTGGTCAAATGACTATCAATAGAGTTTCTACGGCTTGGGTA
Source organism: Moringa oleifera (assembly GCA_021397835.1). Lineage (NCBI taxonomy): Eukaryota > Viridiplantae > Streptophyta > Magnoliopsida > Brassicales > Moringaceae > Moringa > Moringa oleifera. The sequence goes on along the minus strand of JAJFZO010000658.1, from coordinate 2,425,176 downwards.
GCCATCAGAGAATCTTCAAAACCTATATCACATATCCAGCTCACAATACAAGAATGATATATTGGCATAGAGTTTTATACTATACAAGAGAATGTGATTATGTTAAAGGATAAGATCACAGGTGGGTTAGGGTTCACCATGGACAATGAGTGAGATTGGCATTAACTAACCATCGACTATTACAGTTGACTTCTTGATTTGCCATGGCAACTACAAATTGCAAATTTTGATTACTCAACAATCTTGTTATCAAATCTTGGTTGGTATCAAGTTTCCACACAAATACTCTTCACATTTAACCCCAATAATTCAAAGTTCACCAAATATATCATCATGAGAGGGAAACGGGTATTTATGTTCTATCTCTTTCATTTTACCAACAAGATAATTAGGGCAAGTTCCCAAATTTCTCTTGCTCTGCCTTTTGGTTTATCCGGCCTACTTTAGAAGGTCTAAATCATTTGGTTTGTCTATTATTTCTTCACATACTCTCAAAATAAGTGGCGGTGCCCTCCCTTATAATCTTGACCTTAAAGCATCTTTTCTTAACAAAAGAACCAAGCGAAAGAACATGACATGTAATGATAATATGGGACCCTTTGAGTGAAACCCTCTTGTTATCTTGTTAAATTCTCTTTGGCCACCACAATCCAACAACCCATTTAAAGAGTTTCAAAGGTGTGATTATTGTAATGCTTTGGTTATCACATGGATGAATCTTTAATTATCTTATGTAACTTTCTATTTCACCTAAAAGTTCCGTGGATTTTACGAGCTTCCTTGCTAAACTACAAACAAATTCGCTACCCATCAGCCAGTTTAACTTTTTGGTTTTTTTTGGTTTCTAATGAACTTGATTGCAATCAACAACCATAAGACTTAAAATCATGATTTGATTAGTAAAATAGATTGAGGCGTTTAATCAGGGTGTGTTGAGTAAGTTGATCAGTAAATTGAAGAACTTACTCAACTCTTATAAAGTAAATTAATAAACAAAACAACCGCTAATGTGGTAGAAGATCTACAAAATTCTTGCCCAAGTGAAAGATTTTCACGTGAGATTGTACTAGGAAGCTGAATTGATATAAAAGAAAGCGAGGAAACTGCATTCAGGTCATTTTGCTCACACTGTTGGAAGAACCCCAACTGGCATGAGATTGGAGCGTGAATGAAACCGCTATAATGGCGCGTGAGGGAAGCACTCGTGCTCCTTGAGATATTGCAATGTCTTAAGTCTTTAGGGGAGAAGGTCTCGCATGCCCAATTCACTCAACCCTTCAAACCCCCATCATTCTGTCTCCACTTAGTAGTAAGAGAAATGCTATATAAGGTTGATGTGAATATTAAAAAACAAAAATGAGCAAGTCTTTTCACATGAGAAGATAGAGAGAAAGAGAGAGGACTGTGAAGTCAAAGAGTAAAGCGTGAGAAGACACAGCGTTCTTTGAGATGGGTCCAGAGCAGGACCCATACTCCAATCTAATCCACTTTTTGCTCGCCCAATCCAATATTGCTATCGAGTATGTTTCAATTCTGTCATCATTCTGTTGTGGAACCCTCGCCCATTCTTTTCTACTTATTCTATTCCCCCACTTTACTTAGAATCTGTATTACCCCTCATAATCTTGTTTGCTTTGCAACTTTGTTACAGATGTCGATACATAAAAGAGGTCCTCTTGCATTTGCACACGTGGCACAGACCATTACTACTCTGCAGAAGTAACAACTTCACCAACCATACATATGTAAGATTTTCATGGCCTGTCCTGCCAGTCATGGAGATCTATAAATATGGTGAGTGGTGGAATCAATGATGGTAACAAAAAAGAACAGTATGCATGTACTCATATTGAGCAAAGAGGATACATGCATGTGCCTCTACTTGCTAGGTAGCCATTAACTTCTCTTAATTTGCATGGCTACCATATATACCCTCACAAGCCTAGAGGGCAAAGAGCCAGTAGCAAGCTTGAGCTCACTCTCTTGGTCTCACACCATTAATGGTTACCTGGCATGCAACACAAGGTATCATCAGGAGACCCAAAACAAGCTCAATCAAAGATATGTACAGTACTCACAAACTACTGAACTCTAACATCTTCAAAATTTCTAAGTTAGGGTTAATCTGAGATAGTAGTTTAATTGTGGCATAAAATAAAATGGCCTGTGTACGTTACAAGCCGTGAAAGGTCGTTTGACATAATGGTATTGTCTCAGAATGTGGCGTGGTGAAGAGTAGAGGAGGAATACTAAGTGAGGTCTGCTCTGCCCTACATGAGCAAATAAAAGTGAGCATGCCTAGAAGAACAAAAATGAACAGAAAGGTCAACATTAAGTACAATAATCTGAAAAGATGACTTAAAACATTAAAAGAATAAACATGTGTTTTCAGCATAGTGGGTAGGGGCCATTCATGCCTTGATTAATACATAACTTGCTTCAGGGTATTAACTTATGATTCACTGATTCGATGCAGTGAAACTAGAGGATTAGTAAGTTTAAACTAACACAGTAACAATGGCACCAATCAGTGAAACTTCTAGGCGCCCCAGTAGCTAGATACCACTTGGAAGATTATTGTTCTTGTCTAATGGTTAGTGCTTAGTACAATACATGTTTTCATGTAGTGTATCTATCTAAGAGGAATGGTTCAACAGTAACCCAACAAAGACACCTAGCTTGTGAAATGGAAACTATAGATGTGGAGAGGCCCACCTGGCCCCAACTCACATGTCTTTGATCTACATGGTGCACTGAATTAAACTGTTCATTGAAAGTGACCCTTACTAGACTACAAACCAGTAAAAAAAAATCCAATATGGTAATCAATATGCTTCAGCTATCAAGACATTGGAATTGTGGTAGGAGTTTATGTTGCTAATTTAATTAATACGCACTTAAAGGAAATGAAATTAAATTAGAGATAGAGAAGCTTAACCTTTAACCACTGCTGAGAAGTAGCTAGTAGACAAGCCGCGTATGTGAGTTGAGGATTCATGAGCGTCTGCAGAAGCCCTACTTGAGCAAGCATGCTTGATATGGTAAAGGCAAAGTGCCTGGTCTTTAGGCTACAAGAGAACCCTTTTGTTCCAACATTCAGCTCTGCTTAAAAGTGAAAAATTCTTAGGACTTCTATAGACAAAAAGCTGTTAACTTGGGAAGAATAGAAGGCATAGAGAACATCTCATAACATGATCACAATCATCTTCTTTTTCTTCTTTCTGAAAAGAAAAATATAGTAATAGAGTTCAAATTGCAGGTTAAAACCAAGGAAAATTCACTTAACTTGATAATCAGATAACAAAAAGAAAAAGTGAAATAGAAGATTGCCTCATATTCTTTGTCAACTCACAATTCACAAGAGGGCTCCTGTGTTATTTGGCTTTGTTTGATCTGTTAGCTCCTAAATCTGCAATTAACAATAAAATCTAAAAAGCAGAGGAGCTCAAACTTGGTTAGTTGGCTTACAAGGAATAAACAAACGGTAAGAAAGCCACTTAATTAGAGGCAGTACATGCAATTGATCACTAGGCATTTGGTCATTTCGCCATGACTACCATAAGATTCTCTCATCTCCAAGTCCTTTTCACATAGTTACAAAGACAGGCATACATTCATACAGTGAAACGCTGTACTCAACTATGTTCACATGGATCCTGACTTGTCCCATTATCCAGAAAAAATGAAACAAATAGATATGATCATGTGGTTTAAGGTAATAAATGAACGATAGGTCTGACGGATTGTTTTGATCCAATCAGTTATTAGTGTGAGCTCATGCTTACGACAAATATCAGCTCAGTAAATTGATTTTATTCTTCCAATGGAAGTCATCAACAGTGCGCTGTCCACTACCACTTGTTTTCTGTGGGACCCACCTCGAATTCTGTTCACATATATTTACCCACAAGCATATAAACAAATAGCAGTCTCAGGGAATGCCCAGAGATGAAGAGAGTGTCTCATTTTTCCCCTCTTTTTTGCACATTTCTGTTAAATTTAGTCACAGAAAACATGAATAGCTTGTGGGCGGAGCCTGCAACAATCTTAAAATATAAGATCATCAGTATGCTCTTAGGTCTGTATGGCACCTTCTGCTCTTCAATATTGAGGCCAATGCAGTTCAACCAAATGCTTTTCACCATGTTCCCTGAATGGGCAGAGAGAAAAATGATTCATGAACCCACTTAGCAATCCAAATCCGAGGCAAAAGAAGCTATAAATGACTACCTCTAATGGATACTCATAGATGCCTAAGAGACTGCATTCTTAAAGAAAGCTACCCAGCTTACAAATGCATTGACAGCGCAAAGAAAAGACGGGTCACATGTGCCTCTAAATGAGCTAACATTGACAGTTTGGTTCCGTTTCTGTGTTTGAGTGTAAGAGGGAAGGCCAAAAACTTGAAATTTATCAGACTTAACATTTTATCAAACATTGGTAGGCAGGGCATCTTACTAAAGGACAAACCCTGCGATCCTTTCACCCCACTCAACACAGAAAATTCCCCATTATTGCCCAACAGAAACGATAGTATAGAAGATTTCAAATCAAATACCCTAAAAAGATTTCACCTTCAACAGATACATGAAAAACGCAACCGATTAACTTCAACAACTAATAGTTGCAGAATAAGGACAAGAAGCTTTCGTGCTCAAAGCCATGCAGGCCAATGATGGCTCATAAATGTGAGTGTGAGGGAGTTGGAGCAGTGGCAGATGATGTAAGAAACTGGAAATTTGAGGGTAATATATGAAATCGGTACACAGTGGGAGTTGGATTGTCTTTGGTGAGACAAGAAAGGGAAAATCGTAGTCTAGAAAAAGTGAGGAGGCAGCGTTAGGTCACGCGTGGGCGTGGCGTGACTCCCTCATAATCCCTCATCAATCATCCATCATCGTGATCATCATCATCATTCAACCCTCAGTGCGTATATTGTTGGTGGGGTCACCGTCCGTCACGCGAGACCACCCTTTTAGTCTCTGAACGCACATCTCTCTTAACATTTCCTCAAAGTGGGGAAAAAAAAAAAAGAACGAAATAATGAAATTCACGTGACAGGCACGTGATAACACAGCCACTGAACTTCATGCATAAAGACAACAACTGTGCATGAATACACAGGATGAAGGGTATGAAGGAGACAAAGCGAAAGTGGGCCCCAACTGTTGGCAAACTTGGGCCCACCCGCCATTCTCTGGCTAAGATGGCTTAATCAGATCAATGTAGCTTTTTCTTTCTCTTTTTTATCCCTCGTGCTCTTCTTCCATTTTCCTTTGCGTGGGTAGTTCGGTACTTTCAGCTGCTTCAATTGACCATGCTTCCTCTCATGTAACTTTAGGGCACGGAAAAAGTGGACATGTCCTATTGTTCCAAGGAAAACATTTAAAATTGGAAGTACATTTTGAATTTGTAGATACCAGCCCTGACTCATTATTTTCATGTTGAATTTTGTTTCGACTACTGAAATTAATCTGAATTTCTGTAAAAAAAATATATATTCTAAAACAATTTTCTTTTTTTGCAAATATTCATCATAATGATAATAAATGTATCATCATGTTAGATTTTGTCTTACAGTGACATGATATTACATCATATTGTAAATGTTATTTTTATAATAATGTTTTTATATGTTTACAAAAAGGAAGAGACATTGGCCAATTAAAGCGGTGGAAGAGAAGCGTGCCTAAAGCAAGAACAACAAGAAGTCACGGAATTCCATAAACACCCCTACGAGAAACCAATTGGAATGTGCCTTGAGCAGAGACTTTGTCTGGCTTTCCTTTTTTCAAAAAATAAATAAATAAAATTTTTCTCTCAATTAAATTATGAAATTATTTTTAAAAAATTTATAGGATATCACTGAAAAAGCTGCTGGTTCTTCCGTGGGATGACGAAATGTCTTGTTTCTACTGCTGGAACTACTTAAGCCTAGCCCGTTATTTTCATTTCCGTTGAAACTGGGAGCATGAATTTCACTGTCGTATTTAAAACAAAACATGCAGCGTGTTCCTCTGACCATTTGGATCGCTAAATGATAGAAGAAAGCGACATTTATCACTGAATTTTTAAATGCAACAACTTTGTCTTTACCTTAATTTCAGTTTTTTTTATTTTTTTCGTAAATGATGACACTAAATAATTTAATAAAACAAATAATTACAATTATTTTTATATTAATATAACAAATTATAAAATAAACATTATTAAAATTTTGATATAATTTAAATTAATAAAACAAAATTTTAAATTTTAAAGTAATAAAAAAAATATTTTGGATACCTCATAAGGATCTTACCTTATATATATTTATTTATATATTTAAAATTATATGTTTATACCATATTTTTAAATATGAATAGTATTTTTAAAAATAAATCAAACATATTAAAATTTTTAATTTTTAAAAAAATTTGTAACTCAATGTGCATCAAGCAATGCAGAGCCAGGCAGTGGGGACAAAATCATATATCAATTAGTAATATTTTTAATTGCAAAATAGTGCAGATAGTCATCATTACAAGTTTCAAATTCAAAAAAATAATTATTTATATAATCTTCCTGAGGATATTGATAACATCATATCTTATTTGATTAAAAAAATACACTAATATTGTGAGTAAATTTATCTATTTTGTTTTATATGTGTTTATGAGTGAATTGCTTACCATTTTAAATATATTTATAAAATATATAAACATCTTGATTTATATTAATAAATATATTTATAAAAAAATAAGTTGCTTATATGAATTTACCCAATCATCTTGACCGACCCCATGAGGGTATAAATAATGGCTTCGATAATAAAGCAAAAAAGATGTCGGATGGAGGCATATGCATAAACACGGAATTAACAAACGGGTAAAGATGATTAGGTGGGAAGCTTTGTCCTTATCTCAAGAAATAATTTTTAATTTAAGCAATATTTAAAATCAGAAAAGGTGAATGCTGATCATGGCAAAGCTTTGTTTAAAGTCAAAACACGGCAGAAAAAGCAGCTCAGAATTTCGGTCTATCAGTAACTATTAAAATTTTAATTGTTAAATTCAAGAGGGGAATATTGGTTTTGGTTTTCGCCAATTTAATAACTATTTAGAACGAACCCACGCCACATTTGCGTCTATTGCGTAGCACAGGGATGTTTTGGTCTTCTTACGCTGGTTTTGAACGCACCGCGCCAGTTTGTTGAAATGTGATGATTTCAAAGGAATAGAATGGCAGGCCTATTTAGTATAGAGCTTGACAACCCACTAATGATGCTCCAGAGTGCTCCTTCCTGTTTCAAACTATCTTAAGTTTTTTTTTTTAATATTAATCTATTTCATTAATTAAATAAGGGTTATTTTCTATTTTTAATTTTTGAGAATCATAATTTTGAATTGGGTATGATAATATTTTTAAAATTTTTATTTAAGCAATTAATATATAAAAGTATAATCTTTCTATATTTTTAAATTAAAGAAATTATTATGTAAAAATAAATTATGTTTGTATGTGTATATTATAAGATGGGGGAAAGTGTACAAATGAGAGGATGATAATGACGAACGAGAAGGAATGTTAGATGATGCCAAAGGTCCTGAAAATCAGCCAATTTTGTGATCCTGTTCAATCATTTAAGCAGAGCAGAAGGCGTCTGTTTAATTGTCTCTATGGAGTTGTTTATTCAAAGAGCAGGAGAGAATCTGTGGTCCATCTACCCTGAAACAGTCCAGGGAAAGGGAAGGGATGGGATGGAAAAAGGAAAAGAAAATATGGGAACTGTTTAAAAAATGGAATGGAGAAAATGGTGGGAAATTGAAATGTCTTTCTTGGATCCTGTGAGACACAGACACTGTTACAGAAATTTATCAATTTCTTAGAGAAAGATAAAGGAAACAAGGAATGATGAAAAGTTGCGAACCAAAAGAAAAGGAGAAAAGAAATACAAGAAAAACCAAAAGAGTAGATGGGAGAGAGAGCCGGAGGCAGAGCCAGAGCCAGACAAAGGTGGGAAAATAGAGCAATACAAGAAGTGGCTATGGCAGTAAGCAGTTTTGTTTCTCTCTCTTTCTCTGTCTTCCATGCCCACCGAGGGAAAAAGGAAAATGAAACCCCACTGAACCAAAAATAAGCATCATCATCATCATCATGAAACACCCTCTGCGCCCAGCACTCTCATCAAAAGCTCTCTCTCTCAATGAAAACCCCTCTTCCCTTAAATTTACCTCTCTGAACAACGCATACCTCTCAACCAAGATCCCCACATTTTTTCCATGACCATGAAACCTCCCTTTCTTTTCTTTCTCACATTCTCCCTCTACTGCTCTCTGGTTCTCTCTGCAACTACTCTCCCTCCCCAGCTTCTCTCTCTTCTTTCCATAAAATCCTCCCTCAAAGACCCTCTGAACACCTTCCGTGGCTGGGACCCTACGCCGGCCCTCTCCAAGCCTAATGTTCAAGACCCCGTTTGGTGTTCATGGTCTGGCATCAAGTGCAACCCTCAAACAGCTGAAGTCACCTTCCTTGATCTCTCGGGCCGCAATCTTTCTGGTGCAATTCCAGCTGAAATCAAATACTTGTCGAGCCTGATAAACTTGAATTTGAGTGGGAATTCCTTTGATGGGTTTCTCCAGCCGGCCATCTTTGAGTTGGTTCAGCTCAGGACTCTAGATATCAGCCACAACTTTTTCAATTCAACTTTTCCTGACGGGATATCCAAGCTCAAGTTCTTGAGGATCTTCAATGCATACAGCAACAGTTTCAAAGGCCCATTACCTGAAGAATTTATTCAGTTACGCTTTCTTGAGCAGCTCAACCTAGGAGGAAGCTTCTTCGAAGGAGCTATTCCTGTTGGCTATGGAAGTTTCCCGAGATTGAAGTTTCTACACTTAGCTGGAAATTTGCTGGAAGGACCAGTACCGGCCCAGTTAGGATTCTTGACCCAACTTGAGCGCTTGGAGATCGGATACAATGGGTTCTTAGGCAAGATACCAGTAGAATTCTCTTTGTTGTCGAATCTCAAGTACTTGGACGTCTCATGTTGCAATATCTCTGGCCCTCTTCCGCAAGAACTGGGCAATTTAACCAAGCTCGAGGCCTTGTATCTCTTCAAGAACAAATTCTCTGGTGAAATCCCGGCGAGTTACACCAGTTTAAAAGCTCTTAAGTATCTGGATTTATCAGATAATCAGCTTTCAGGCACCATCCCAGATGGATTATCCTCTTTAGAAGAGCTAATGTGGTTGAGCTTGATAAGCAACAAACTCACGGGCCCCATACCAGAAGGAATTGGCGAGCTGCCAAACCTCACCACCTTGCTTCTTTGGAACAACAACCTGACAGGTATTCTTCCGCAGAAGCTCGGTTCAAATGGGAAGTTGTTGTCTCTCGATGTGTCCTCCAATTTGCTTACTGGTCCAATCCCTCCAAGCCTCTGCCATGGAAATAAGCTTTTCAAGCTCATTCTCTTCTCTAACAAGTTCACCAACGAGATCCCAGCAAGCTTAACAAACTGCACTTCATTATCAAGGTTTCGAATCCAAAACAACCTTCTCAACGGTAGCATTCCTCACGGTTTTGGCCTCTTGCCTAACTTAACATACGTCGACGTGAGCGATAATAGCTTCAGTGGCGAAATCCCGTCTGATATTGGCAATGCACCCACGCTACAATACCTAAACATCTCCGAAAACTCCTTCAACAGCACATTGCCTGACAACATATGGCGCGCCCCGAGTCTGCAGATTTTCTCTGCCAGTTCTAGCAACCTCTTTGGTAAAATCCCCGATTTTATCGGGTGCAGGAGCTTGTACAAGATCGAATTGCAAGGCAATTCGCTAAATGGCAGCATTCCTTGGGATATCGGCCACTGCGCGAAGCTGCTGTGCCTGAACCTGAGCCGCAATTCGCTCACTGGAATCATTCCCTGGGAAATATCAACGCTTCCATCCATCACTGACGTCGACCTGTCCCACAATTTCCTCACGGGCACCATACCCTCGAATTTCGAGAATTGTAGCACGCTGGAGAGCTTCAACGTTTCCTATAACTTGCTAACTGGCCCTGTACCAGCATCCGGTACAATATTTCCCAGTTTGCATCCCTCGTCCTTTTCGGGGAACCAAGGACTCTGCGGCGGGGTTTTAGTGAAGCCATGCCCGGCGGATACTCTCTCCGCTGGCGACGTCGAGGTCCGCGGCCGGCAACAGCAGCCGAAGAAGACTGCCGGAGCCATCGTTTGGATCATGGCTGCGGCCTTCGGCATCGGCCTGTTCGTGCTTGTCGCTGGAACCCGCTGTTTCCACGCGAATTACAGCCGTCGATTCAGCAATGACCGCGAGATCGGACCGTGGAAGTTGACCGCCTTCCAACGGTTGAACTTCACGGCGGATGATGTGCTAGAGTGTCTGTCCATGACCGATAAGATCATAGGGATGGGGTCCACGGGGACCGTCTACAAGGCCGAGATGCCAAGTGGCGAGATCATAGCGGTGAAGAAGTTGTGGGGTAAGCACAAGGAGAACAACATCAGACGGAGGAGAGGAGTGTTGGCTGAGGTGGAGGTGCTAGGGAACGTGAGACATCGTAACATAGTGAGATTGTTAGGGTGCTGCAGCAACAGGGAGTGCACAATGCTGCTGTATGAATACATGCCAAACGGGAACTTAGACGATCTACTGCATGGCAAGAACAAGGGAGAGAATCTCGTCGCAGACTGGGTTACGCGGTACAAGATCGCGCTCGGGGTGGCTCAGGGTATCTGCTATCTTCACCACGACTGTGACCCTGTGATCGTGCACCGCGATCTCAAGCCCAGCAATATCTTGCTGGACGGTGAGATGGAGGCCAGAGTGGCAGATTTTGGTGTCGCAAAGCTGATCCAGAGTGACGAATCCATGTCAGTCATTGCCGGATCCTACGGCTACATCGCGCCAGGTGCCGTATTTTTGTTATTTTCATTATTTTCATTATTATTATTATTATTATTTCGCTTATGATACTTTCTCTCCTGCTGGAAGATGGCATTCTGCTACTATGCGCATGGAACTGGTGTGTATTTTAGCATATTGATAACTCGTACGTCGTCGTAGGCACTTTTGTTTGTTAGTCTTTAAAATGCTTGTTTGTAGTGCATTTAGGCAAGCTCCACCTTTCAAAGCCAATCCCGTCCTGTTTGCTCATAATCATCTTTAAGCTACAGTGGATTTGTTAGATGACTTGCTTATAATCAATCAACATGATTAAAGATCTTAATAAGGTATTATCGAACTGATAATCTCACATTTTTCACAAGACACGTAATTATTATCAGCCCAAAAAGCATAGAAATGTCTCCCTTTCCATCCTCTGATGATATCTTCTATGATCTGCTTTGATTATGACTGTTTGTTTACTGGGATTGTGAGGGTCTCATCCTTTTCTTTTGAAAGAAAAAGAAAGAAAAAAATAAATAAAGGAAGAAAGAAGAGATGGGTACTTCTCTTTTTTGCTTGTTTGTTGAATTCATTTTGCAGGGTTCTTAAAGATTAATGGGTTTTTCTTTTTGCAAAGAATGGTTATTTCTACAGCACGCCTGAGGGCAAGAGAAATCAATAGTCTCTTTCAGTTTTCTTCTTTGGGCCTCCGACGGCTCTGTACAGTTGCAGTGCAAGGCGCACTATGAGGCTCTGCCTTTTCTTTTCAATCCCACTTTTTCTTTTTCCAAGTCGTTCTTGCAAGATCTAGTGAATTTATTATTGGGTCCTACCCAGAACTTGATCTTTAATGGTTTAGTTTTCTTAAATCATGCTGTATATGTTGACCTTACTTTGAGTTTTCTGAATTTCTTTCGGTGTTTTGCGTTGCACTGGATCATTAAGGCCGTGTTTGTTATTGCAGAGTATGCTTACACCCTACAAGTTGACGAGAAGAGTGACATATACAGCTACGGCGTCGTGTTGATGGAGATCATCACCGGTAAAAAATCAGTCGACGCAGAATTCGGAGACGGTAACAGCATCGTGGATTGGGTTAGGTCTAAAATCAAGATCAAAGATGGGATTAACGGTATCTTGGATAAGAACGCCGGGGCGTCGTGTGCATCTGTGAGGGAAGAAATGATGCAAATGCTCAGAATTGCATTGCTCTGCACCAGCCGGAATCCGGCGGACCGGCCATCGATGAGGGATGTGGTGTTGATGCTGCAGGAGGCGAAGCCGAAGAGGAAGTTACCGGGGAGTTTAGGAAGCAACGGTGGTGGTGTTGGTGGTGGTAACAACGTGGGTTGTGTTGGCAGTGACACTGATGATGGTACTGTAGTACCAAAAAAGGCTTCAACAGAATGTTAATATGATTCCTTTTACTGTTTTTTTTCTTTTCTTTTCTTTCTGCCTGTTTCATTTTGCTACGTTTCAAATGGGGGGATTGGTATAGCAAGTAATTTTCTCTGTGGTTCAATGGAATTCTAAAGTGTTCTTGCCTTACTTTCTGGTGTGTTCTATTTGATCCATGATGTTTAATTGGCAACTTTGTTATAATCATGACTTTAAACAAACTCAGCAAACTTCAAGTCAAATTAAATATTTTTTTTTTTCAAAATTTAAAATAAAGTTATCGGATTATTCTAATTTGTTTAAGAGATTCGCCTGGAGAATAAAAGATTTCGAACAATATTTTAATCAGTAATTTATATAATATAATTAATGAATCATTTCATCTAAAAACTAATTATGATTTTATTTAAATAAAAAATATATATTTAATATAAGTTAAAAAATCATTTTGGATGTTGTGTGATTAATTGAATCTGCAACTCTGTACTGATTCATTTGCTTTCCTCTGACTGTAGAGAAACGGGTATGGGTGATTTGGTCTCTGCCAGCCTCCTTGGCTGCTTGGATGAGGTGAACTCTTGAACTACCCTCTCTTCCCTGTCCAAAATACATAATCGAATCCTGTGTCACAAGTTAAAATTTTGAAAAAGTACATATTTAAATTAATATTAACTTTTTAATATAAATTTTAAAATAAATATTATTTTTAAGTTTAAATTTTTTCAATCAAATCTTAATGTTTAAAATATATTTAAATAAAATTTTATTTAATAATTTTGATCAAATTAAGTATTGATAAAAATAATTATAATTATAATAAATTAATTATTATTTACATATTTAAAATTTTACTCAAATAAATTTTAAACTTTATTTTAATTTTATTTATCAAATTTGACTAATAAATTATTTTCATGATTTTTTAAAAACTTTTGATAATATGGTTTTTTTAAAATATATAATTTTAACACTAAATTTTGAATTTTTTTATGATGACACTTGAAATATTTTTTACATCTATAAAAAATTTTTAAAAATATAAAAATTTAATTAAAATATATTTAATTTTTAAAATTTTGAATATGCCTCAATTTGATATAAAAATTGGTTGGAATACGATTTAAAAATTAAAAGTTTAATGATGAGAAACTAAAATATAAGATTTTATAAAATATTTATTTTAAAATTTCAAAATATTTTAATAATTTATAATATTAATTTAAAAATTATATTTATTAATTAATTTTTCTTAATAATTCAACCCAATTCAAATCACTAAAAAATTTGAATTTTAAAAAATGACTGAACTGAAACATCTTTGACGGTGTGGGAATACGCAATTGGGCATATTGTACTCACTCTTTCCTAAGAGCTGGGCCATCTGGGCTAAGCTAAGGCTAATAATGGCCTCAGTAATTAGGGCTTTTGAGCCCTCGCTAGGCTATAAGTTGGGCCCAAATATGGGATAAATGATTTAAAATTTTAATTTATGTTTATTTTATTAATATTATAAATTATAAAAAAAAATCTTAGTTTTTAATAAAATTAATCAAAATCATCTAACAAAAAATTATAATTTACTTGACTTACCAGTAACGTGCGAATAACAAGAACCATCTTCTCTACTTCCTCTAAATTCTCCTTCAGCTGTTGCAGCATGGCTGCTAACTCTGTGACCAGATAAAGTATCTTCTCAACCTGCTCAACAAACCATGCCAAAGTTGCAATCAGATAAAATAAATAATTCCAAGTCATTGATTGCATTATTTTCAAAATATTCATCAGTGTACTTCATGACATATATTAGACATTCATTGTGCTTATTTTCCCGAGAAAATTTCCCACCTGCGGGAGAAACTTGCTCTTCACAATTTCTTCCATGCTTTCCAGGACCCCCATTGCAATATTCATGGCTTCGTAGAACGAATTCACATCCGCCTATGAAACATTCAAGATTATATGTCTTAATGATTTCGCCATATACAATCAGAAACATGAGAGATTAGGAAAGATGGAAAACCCTAAAATTAATACCTGGGCACCATGAACTAAAACCCTAAAATTAATACCTGGGCACCATGAACTAAAACCCTAAAATTAATACCTGGGCGCCATGAACTAAAACCATAAAATTAATACCTGGGCGCCATGAACTAGTGGCACTCTAAGCAGTGATGCTAATAGCTTCCGGGTCACCCTTCTAATGGCTTCATCATTTTTCCGATCAAATTTTGCCCATTCATCGAGTAGAGGAATTTGTAGGCTGATGATTTGATATAATTTGACTTCGTGATGAAATTTTTGAACTTGAATTTGCTTTTCAACGATCAAGCTCCTCAATTGGAAGATGCTAAGCCAAACCCAAATTAATTTGTTCTGTAAGAAATATAATAAAATTCCCTAAGAATATTGCAAATTCATGGCAAAGTTTCACTTCAATAATAACATAATTTTTATAGTTTAAATATTTATGATCGAGAATAATCTACGTAAATACATTTATCATACTGTACAAAATGAATTGTGTATTAAAACCTCTTTCTTATATATCATGTTTTTTTTTTTTAGGTGTTCTTATTAGTTGTTACCTCTGCGGAGATCTTCAGAGAGGACATCGCAGCCTCAGCTCTAGCATTGGCAAACCTCCATTGCAACAGCCTGTTATGCAAAACCCTAAATTGATGATACTCCTCTTCTTGAGCCGCTGAAACCTTCTTCTGCTTAAAATACTTCAGAACCCCACTTACGCCACTGCCGCCACTTCTGCAGACGCTTTTCAGACTCTTCTTACAGGAGCCTGGTGACACCGGCGGTGGCAGACATGTTGTAGACCTCCCAGGGGACAATGCCCATGCAGAGGGGGAATTCAATGGCGATTTTACCCCTTTCGTCGCTAGAGAATTACGCGGACTGCCACGCTGCAGGAACTTTGTGAAACCGTCTTGCTTAGGCTTCTTCAAAATGGTCGAATGGATTAGATCCTCTTCGTTCCCTTGGGTGTTTCTTGACTTTGTTGTCGATTTCGAACGGGTGATGAACCTTCTGCTACCGTTCAACGAGGTGTCACTTTCAAGTGGAGACAACACCGCAGGAGCTCCGCTCCTGCAGCGTATCAACCGCGGAGACGGTGGCTTTAGGGTGGCTGTCGGGTTCCGGCTAGCGTACA
Source organism: Moringa oleifera (assembly GCA_021397835.1). Lineage (NCBI taxonomy): Eukaryota > Viridiplantae > Streptophyta > Magnoliopsida > Brassicales > Moringaceae > Moringa > Moringa oleifera. The sequence goes on along the minus strand of JAJFZO010000658.1, from coordinate 2,409,711 downwards.
TGGTATCCATTTCGGTGCCAATTCCCTTAAGGCTCCGGCTTTTGCTATATACACGGAGGAAGCGGATATTTAGGGTTTAACGATGAGAAGTTGACAGCACGTAGCGACGTAAGACTTTTGCATGTAATTAATTAGTGGTAGGTCAGAAGACTCTCTCTCTCCATTATCAAGGCTCCCACGTAACACGGAATATCGTTACATGCTTACTTTTCATTCTACCAATTTTATATGACTAATATTAATAACTTATATCATATTTTATAAATTAATCCCTGTAACTTTATATATATTATACTCTTCACGTATACATAAATATTATATATATATATATAGAGAGAGAGAGAGATAAATACATAGACTGATTGAGGTACCATTTTATTTAGAGGGCTAAAGGTAAATTTATTTCATGAGAATTGCTACATAATTATTCAAACGAGGAACATAGTTTAATAGGTCATACTTGCTGCTTATTGCAAAAGTCTTTGTGTGTTTGAAATTCAATTCCTTCTTGTCTTATATTTTAATTGTCTCTAATTATACTAATTCATTTACATTAGGATAAAAAAATGAATTAAATGGTAAATAGGATTTATCATATTTTATAATTATTTTATATCATCATAACGAGTAAAAAGTAAAAATGAGTGAAGAAAAATCTTGTGAAATGTGTATATTTATAATGTGATATACGTTAAAATATCAAAATATTTATGTTTGCAAAACAAAAAATCAAATAAACATCAACAAATATAAATTATTAAAAAGAAATATCTAGTGAGATGCAATAAGATTATTAAATTATGGTTAGAAATTTATAAATTGAAAAGCATATCCTATGAACCGTGCGTGGATGAGAAATGTTTAATGAATACAAATTTATATAAAAACAAATTTAGTAAGTAAATCTCAGCAGGATTACATATCTACTATTTCCATTTAAGTAGTATATATCTTTGAAAATAAGAAAAATATTGAATTTTATTATAATTATATGATGTGAAAGAAATAACTCATACTCTATTTTGATTTTACGATACAAAAAACTGAATAATCTAAATTTTAAGACTTTCGTTTGTTTGAAAAATAAATTATAATCTGGTTTTTTGCTTTCACGAATAACCAAGATGTATAATTTGAAGAGTATTGTTAAGCAATTTGTTGCATTCATGTATGAATTTGAAGATTTTCTTGTTTTCAGTCTTACAATAAAAAGGGTAGGTCATAAAGTGAGTTCTTTAAGCCATCGTGTAATGGATAATGGGGAAGCAAATCAAGCAATACGAAACATATTCCTATGCTATCGGTTTGTTTAATTATCTTCCAATCAAGTTTGGATTTTGCTAGTACTGGAAAATTTACATGACAATGAACTCTGATACTCATCTTGACTCTTAACAAACAGGTTCATGAATTTTTGCGTATATATTTTTTATGATTAGCAGCCAACAAATTTCAAGCTTTTGACGCACAAATTGTACTAAGAAACACAAAGATACAAACAAGCTGCATATTAGCCTTTTGTTAAGCTTGCTCGGCTTAAATGAGTAGAATCCACTAATTAAGCAAAACATGTAAAGAAAGATGTTATTTCTTCAAAATTACTCATTACTTCTTGAACCGAGTCAATTTGAAATTTGTAAAAAGTATAATTTCGAGTTCAAGCTGATATTCAGTCTTCAAATAAATATTATGAGAGCAGTTTTCAAATGATAACAATTGATATTAGTTAGATTTTAAAAATTTAAACAAAAATATTGGTGATTTTAATCATTTACACCAAAATGATTTTGATCAAGCAAATCTAATACCCAGAACAAATGACAAGGGAATTTTGAAAGAAATCCAACATGAAGTTATGGGGATGAAAGTAGTACATTTTGCCTAATCATATAGGTTTCTGCTTGAGTTCTGGATCATTTTCCAGAAAACAAATCCTGAAGAGAAAGCAACAAACCAAATGAACCAATTACTACCAGACCATAGGAAAACTTATATAAAAGCAAATATATAGATCAGCTAATGGTTTTATTCCATACAAAAACAACAACAGAGTTTTTCATAGGAGAAAATGAGGGAAAACAGTTAACTGGGAAAACAGCTGTGTACATAACCAAACAAGTTTAGATTTGTTTTATATTCTTCCCATGAATCTCGAATGGAGCAAAAGAAATTAAACTTCTAAAGAGAGAATGGTAATGAAACTGGGTCCTACTTCTAAGCTGCGAATAGATAAATTATGGCTGCGCCAAATGAGTTATTTCTGTCTCTTCATGACCCATTGAATAGCCTTTGACCAGTACCAGAGCGGGTGTAGACTGCTGGACGAAGGACCTTCCCGAGTCATAAGCTGCATGCAACCATTAACAAGCGAGCTAATAAGAAATTTGTGAATGAAAGATCAACAAAGAAGATAATCATATCGAAACAATCAAAATTATCCAAACCTAAAATGCCCAATGAACCAATCTGAGAAATTGAACCGAAAGACATGAAGATCGCGTAAGTATGGACCAAACAGTAAAATATCAATTGTAATCTGTGTTTTCATGGAATTGGTAAACTAGTTCCAGTCTTAATTAGTCTTACCTTCCGCCCTGCATCACTGGCTTAGATCATGCATCCCAACAGCGGAGCCAGTTGAAAGCTTAACCTCCTCCTCGTTGTCCTCTTCTGGTGCTGGTAAATTGAGATCTAGCAGCTTACGAGGAGGTTTAGGAGAATCCTCAGCAGTAGGTGGGCATGAAAGATGAACTTCCTTATGCTTATGCCCATCAAGTGCTTGACCAGACTCGAACACTTCTTCGCAAAATGTGCATCGGAAACCTTTTGGATCACTAACACCAACAGCATTAACAGGAAGAGCAGCACCAGGAGAAGCAGCATGGGGCGAAACATCATCAGGCAAAGCAGGAACAGACAAAGCAGCAACAGGCAAAGCAGGAACAGACAAAGCAGCAACAGGCAAAGCAGCATCAGGCGATGCCACAACAGGCAAAGCAGCTTCAAGCGAAGCGACAACAGGCAAAGCAGCATCAGGCGAAGTAACAACAGGCAAAACAGCATCAGGCGAAGTGACAACAGGCAAAGCAGCATCAGACAGAGCAGCGCCGCTAGGGTTGCCGCTGCCTTCTTGAATTTGTTTATCTTCTTCGACAGAAAGTTTAATTTTCTTGGTTTTGTGGTTGGCTCTGTGTCCACCAAGTGCCTGATAAGATGGGAAATTTTTGTTGCATGGCTCACACTTGTACTTACGCGGAGCCTTAGTTGGAGCACGAGTCAGACAATAGGGCTCGTCGTCATCGTCATCGTCATCCTTTCCCTGATCATCGCCTTCTTCTTTTTCCTCTGCGGGCTGATGGTCCATTTCATCTTGGACCTGTTTCTCTTCTATTTTACACATGCCTTTCGAAAGCATTAAAAGGCACCTAGCGGCTTCTTCTACAGGGAGAATTTCAGTGAGCGAACTTACCCTTTCACGCTCCTGCAGTGGTGCTATTAGTTTCTGCACAGATTTGCGGCCCCGTTTGGATCTTCTCCGAGTAGAGTTCCTCGGTGCTTCCGACCCAGTCTCTCTCGTCCTTGGTGCTTCAGTCTCGGCCTCTCCCTGAACGGGACCAATTGGCGCTGTAAGGGCCATCAGTTCATTAATAGACCGATAGTTTCGACGACGCTTCCTGGTGGGAGGACGACTGGCCGGTGAAGCAGAAGAAGAAGAGGATGAAGATGATGACGAAGATTTCGGATCAGTCGGCGTCGTCGGCTTATCAGACATCGGGGGTGCGTTTGGTTTTGGAGAAATTGGTAGTTTTGCGAGGTGAGATCTCATGTGACCTCCCATGGCTTTGCCGTTGGGGAAGCGCTTGTTGCAGATCCTGCAGAGTTTGGACTTCACCATCGCAGAGGAGCACACAGATATATATACCCGTATCTGTCGCTGTTTGTTTGTCTCTTCTGTGCTCTTGTCCTCTCTGTGTATATAATGAGAGAGAGTGCGAGAACTGGAGAGAGTAGGTGACAAGGCTTCGTTCCTAAGCCACAAAAGAAGGTCCACAAAGAGAGGGAGAGAGAATGCTACTTACCAAAAAAGAAATTGATAAAAAATATATAATTATTTTAATATTATAAGTTCAATATTAAAATTAATAAAAATCATAATAATATGGATAATAAAAGAATTATTGTGGAAAAATAACAAAAACCCTTTTCAATTTTTTTCTTTTTTGTTTTTCTAGCATAGACTTTGGTAAGGATTAACTTGTTTAACTTGCTACAATTTGATAGAAAGGATGGAAAAAAATAGTTGATTTACAATGAAAAATAATATTTATTTTTCTAAAAATTTGACAAAAATTGTTTTTTGAAAAATAAAGTCTGTAACTGCAATGGTAAATACCCAATGAAACCCACGTGAGATACATACAAAATACAAGTGAAACGCTCTTCTCAATTTCAACTCCAGTGTCCATATTTGGATCCCGCTGACCAGCACTAATTGCTTATTCTGACCAATATTCCTAATTTAGTGAATTTCTTAACTCTATTTAATAAAATATATATTTTTTTATTTTTCAACATGACATGAATGGTAATAGTCAATCCACGTTCAACTGACCAACCGGAATATGACACGTTAAACATAATAAATCATGAAAATTACATAGATAAAAAAATAATTTTTTTACTTGAAAAATCATGTATTATATATAAAAAACATATAAAATATATATATTTTTAAGTTTTCCATACATTAAAATTTCTATTTTTTTTTCATAAACATTGAGTATTATATATATAAAATAAAGTGAATGGAAGCAATGTTTAACATATAAGGTAATTTTAAAAAATTAGTGGTGCTCCGCGGAGGATGACTGAAGTATATCTTTGTGGATCCTAGATAACATTGCCACGCATTTTTTCTTATTTTGCTAGATTACTTGCCAAAGTTAAGGATTTAGGCTTTGTTTTTCTTTGGATTGTGCCAATCCAATGAAACTTGGGAAAATATCTGATTTTTCACTTATTATTTGGCATCAAACAAAATGTAGCCTTTACCGCAAAAAAAAACATTGCGACTTTTTTTAAACATTCACATTGCAAATTGCTTTGTATTACTATGTTAATGAATTATGCAAATTATTAATATGACAAGGCATAATAATATATAACATTGTATTAATCCATAAACATCACATATTTTCTTGCAATATTATTTTTATCAATTTGTTGCTGGGATTTTGTTTGATTATTAATTATTATACAAATAAAAATACATTTCACCTGTTAATATCAAAAAATTTTAAAAATATATTAATGCAAAATAATATGATTAATGAATTATTTGTAGATGATTGGTTGAGATGGATCGATATGATTAACAAGTGTATTTTAAACAAGTTAAAGCGAACAATCTCCGTACAACATCATTATGCTTGTGTTGTAACTGAATTGAGGTACGATTATATTATAAAAATAATTAAGAAAACTTTGATTCATTTGATTGTGATTTTTTGTTACATGATAAAGTAATATACATTAGGAGTGATTACATATATAAACTAATTTACAAATTTTTGAAACATTTTAGAATTTTTATTTTGGATATTAGATGTGAATTTTGATAAAGAGATAGGATAAATTTTGGGCTTGCGGTGTCCAATGTGAGAAAGAGAGCCCAATGGCAAAAAGTGGGTTATAAATAGATATAGAGTCGAATGGCCAGCCCATTTTAAGGAGAACGAGGAGGATGGTTTCTTGGATGTCAGTCATACGGTCCTACACCTTAGTTGCATGGTGGAACTCCTCATTCCCGCCAGAAGCAGGACTGATCTTAGTTAGGCAGTAGGCTCTTTTCTCACCAAGTTCAATTCTTTCTCTCCCTGTCAATCAAATTGTAAGGGTTTGGAGAACAAAACCCTGGGCAGAGCCATGGGCGATTCTAGGGTTCACATCTACAGGGCTCAGCGATCCGGGGCGGGCACCATTATGAGGATCCGATTGGAGAACTTCATGTGCCATAGTAATCTCCAAGTCGAGTTCGGAGAGTGGGTCAATTTCATCACCGGTCAAAATGGAAGTACGTACTTCTTCTCTCTCTCTCTCTCTCTCTCTCTCTCTCTCTCTCTCGCTTCGTGTGTGAGTTAACAGGTAAATCATGTTGGTGCTTCTTGGTGGGCGTATTTCGGTCTATGAATTTTGCTCAGGACAAATTGGAAATGGATGATTTGAGATGTTTGGATTTTTGTGTTCACAGGTGGTAAAAGTGCGATACTGACTGCTTTATGTGTTGCTTTTGGCTGCCGAGCTAAGGGGACTCAGAGAGCTTCAGCTTTCAAGGATTTTATAAAAACTGGTTGCAGGTTAGTGGTGTTTTGCTTGCTCTGTTTTCGTAAGGTGGTTGCATTTTATCTTTAATGTCACTTAAGTGCTTTCAGCAATCGAAAACTTAAATTAATGTCAGACAATTTTCAACCATAAATTATGATGCAAATAAGGATCCTATCTGTAGGCAAATGAAGAGGCCAAAAATGTCCTCGTAGAAGTAGTGGGGTTTGATGAATTTTGTGAGATGAATGCCCTTGAAAGAGTATGAGGTTGAACTAGTGGAGGACTGCATGTGAGAAAGTTTGCCCTATGGATTTGTATTCTTATAAATGATATGGATTGCACCAAAGGTTGTCTTGTATCATAAATGGGTTTGTAGCAAAATCAAAGAAGAAAACAGAATGCACGAGAATGCTAGAAGATTGCATCATGTGGACTTACTGGTCTGTGTTTGATGGAATGATTTTAAGGCGGTGTGGTTGAGGAGGGTGTGTATGTCTACTCAAGGCTTTCTTGATTTAGCTTATTAATGTTTTTTCATGAAATTGGACCACAGAATCATCTAGTATTACCAGTAGGAATTAGCCGAATGGCTATTGTCTCAAGTAACTGGTGCGTGACCGCGTTGAGGTTCTAGGAAAGACTGCCAACATCAGCAACTATCTCAGAGCATTGCCATTATAAATAGTGTGGACAGGGCAGGTAAGGCTAGGTTTATTCTATCATAAAAGTAAAAATGTGAAATCTTTCAAATTTAGATATCCTTTATCTTTTGGTGCTTGGTTTGTTTATGTTTAACATGTTTTATGATGTCCTGCCCTCTAATTTTTGAATTCTTTATATTTGTCACTTATGTTCAACTTTGTACAAGTGAATAGTAAAAAGAAAACAAAGCGAGTGGTGGGAGCCACCTGCCGCGCTCAACCTAGAAGGTGCGCAAGAATTTATTAAGGGGTTATAGGCTGGCCAATCTGCTCCAAAAATAAAAAAGGGAGAAAAAAGGAATTTCAATTATGGAGAGGACATGAATCGATGACTTGACATATTAGTTTGTTTTCTATTGATCACATAGTTTCTCACTAGCTGTACAATTTTTACTAGAGGGCACCTCATGTTTCTATTTGTCACATATGTCTTTTTGTTTCTTAATGTGAATGACATAATTATACTAAGTTTCTTTGATATATCTGCAGTCATGCCCTTATTCATGTGGAAATAAAAAATCAAGGAGAGGATGCTTTTAAGCCAGAAATCTATGGTGATGTCATAATTCTAGAGCGCAGGATATCTGAATCAAGCGGTTCTACTATTATGAAGGATCACCAAGGTCGTTTACTCCTAATATCTCATTATTATTGTTATTTTTTATAAACAAAACATTAATTTATTTTGAATGGGAGGATTTATTACGCATATAGAATGCAAAGTAGACTAAAAATTGCAATGTTTCTGGTTAAGATGACTCATGTTAACTTATATAGTACTTGTTTCTTAAAGATTTTCAGTAATTGAGTACAATCATGACTACTTTTTTTTTTTAAAAATCTTGTTGCTTTAGTGATGTGCTGGCAGCTGAAATGACTTTTAGTTTGTTCCTGAAAATTGAATGATAATATGCATAACCCCTCAGGCTTCCCCAATCACATTTGAAATTAATTTGTAAATGGCATTCTATGGAACTCAATAAAGTAATGAACCTGTTTAATTAGCAGCAGATTGAAAGTTTTGATGCAGTGCTGCTGAGGCTTCTGGTCAATTCAAAATTTTCCAGAATTCTTAAACATGGTCGCGATGATTGGAGCTGCATATTGATATTTAGTTTTCTGAAATCTTTTGATGGGTGAGGTGGTCCATGTTTTTTTGGCTTCCAAGAGCAGTTAGCCGTGGAAGTACCTAGAAGGCAGGTAGAAAATGAAGGTTATATCCTAAAGTCCAAAATGCAAGATACAATTAAAATGATTTGGAGGGCTGTATGATCTTCAGCCACACTATTCTTTGCTAAAAGATTAGTTTCTCAACATTCCAAGAAAAAAAGGATTATGAAATGTTTGGATAAGAGAAGTGAGATGTTGCCATAAGAGGTTGGGGGTAGATTGAACATTTGATTGAGTCTGAGCAAGATGTTATGTTTACATGTTTCTTCATGATTAGCAATGTATTGCGGGACCAACTTTTGAGTTGTTTTTCTGTTGAATTATAAAGATGTTCTTGTTGCAATGAATTTGACTTGTTATATTTGTTGTCATAGTATACTGGAGTCTGTTGTATCTGCCAATTTGTTTGGTCAAGTTCATATCGCTTCTCTTCTACTAATCTGTTTTAGTTGTTCTACTGTACTAATCATGGTGCAAGATACTGTGGTATATACCTTATCATGTTTCTGATATGATGTGTTTGCCAGGCAAAAAGATTGCTAGTCGAAAAGAGGAGCTCCGCGAGCTAGTAGAACATTTTAATGTGAGTCTTTTGTGTAATATTTGTATATGTGTTTTCTATCAGCAATATTTTTTCCATGGTTTTTCACTACATTGGGAATGTAGGATTAGCTGTTTTTAGGGCATTGTTGAGTTCATTTTGCGTATGGTTGTCACATCACACTTGGTTTATTTATCAACGTGTTAATTGTTAGTATACATTTAATACTTTTTAGTTGAAACAAATAGGCTTGCTTGACTTGTTGATGCAACTTTCCCAACTTCTCTATTGCAATTTGAATACAGTGCTTAGATTATGTTTGTTCTGAATTGTCCTATCTTGTTTCTTTATTTTTTTCTTAGTCTTATTTTTGGATGTTATTTTGGCCGAGGATCTATCTTGCTATCTCAACCTGAACACATAAGCCAATGCTCAAACGTTTGTGCGCTAATATTATAGGGACTTTCAATTTTACTTGTCTTCTTACATGGTAAGCATATAGGAGCCAAGCCTTATGTAGGATGGATATGTTGGGTAGAAGAAATGGGGTGCTTGGATCTTCAAAATTTATTTACTCTAGAGTTTTACTTTTCTTTTTTTTGGGAATCCAATTTGGGTTTGGAAAAGTAAGGCTTTAAATGGTTTTTACTTTCAGGACATTATTCACTTATCTTTTTTTCTTCTTTCCTTTTTTTAATTAGAAACAAATATGATATGTTTATATTAGATACAAGTAGTACCAAAGAGGTGTCTACCATACATATCTGTTAGCTATCTAAAAATTAGGATTTTCAAAAACTTTACATGTTCTAACTTATTCACAAAGAAATCTCCTGTTGCCCAAAGTTTCCACGTTTTAGGCCATCTATCCTTAACCAACTTTATAAAGGTCCACCCTTTTAAAGGCCCTCATATTCTCTCTCCCACACCATTAAAATAATAAATCCCACATTTCTTTCTTCCCCTGTCTTTGCTTCTTTTATGATTGCTGCCTTCTGCATGCTGCCTTATGTCTTTTGGAAGTTTGAAAGTGTCTGCTAACTAGATCATTGCATTTTCTTTTTGTGTGAGATTTGGTGTTGGAATTTCACTTTGTCCATTGATTAGTCTGCTTGTTCTAAATCATTTTCACCTCTTATCTATTTCATAACTTCCTAAAGTCTTCTTTTACTGACTTTTTATTCCTATATGTTTTATGTGCTGCTTCTGCAATTCTATTTGTTGATGGCAGTTCCCTTTTCTGCTGTCCATAATTGTATTGAAATGACTTCTTGGCATTTTCCTTCTACTTTTTGTATGGTCCAGTCTTAATCAATAATTTTGAACTCCAAACTGTTGACTTTGTGATATAGCTGGGGTTGAACTTTTTAATGTCATAGGTTTACTGTCAAATGGCTAAGGTTACATGTAGAGAAGTTAATGGCTAACAAACATTTAAATAGCTCTGCATATCTGTAAACAGTTTCTTGTTTTGCTAATGTTTCTTTGGAAAAGCTTTGTTAGTTTTGGGTCAACCACATTCTCAACCTTTGTATATGGGCCTGTTAAGATTTGGTAGAGTGTCTTATCTGTTTCAGGACATTTTTGGGTGGTTTCTGGGTCAATGGCTGATGAGTTGACGGTGTGGGTGGGCTTTGCATCCCAAAGCCTAAGGGAAAAGTCATAGTAATGGTTCTGTTATTTATTTATTTTCTTGATGGTGTGAGGTGAGAGAACAGGAGGACTTTTGAAGGGGTGGAGACTCCAATAGAGTTGGTTAAGGATAGGTGATTTAAGGTCTTGAAACTGTAGGTAACGGGGGATTTCTTTGCAAATGAGGGAGAATATTTAGAGTTTATCAAAGTCTTGTCTTCTAGATGGCTAACTACATGTAATGGAAGGCATTCCCTTGATGCTACTTGTATTCAATATAAATGTAGTATTGGTTCCAATGAAAAAAAGAAGAGAACTTGCTGTTTGGAAAGCCTGACTGTTCCAACGCCAGAGATGTGAGTGACATGCCAAAATCCAGCCAGGGTCATATCATAGTATGAACTTGTGATGGCTGTTGTTCATTACTTCTCTTGAAGAAAAAGGAAAGGGTTAAGATTATATTACAGAATCACATAAAATATTATTAATCAACTGATAAAAAAATTATTAATCAAACTTATGTAGCTGATAATCATATGGTAATCATCCATACCTTTTATATTGATTGATAAACCATGATGTGTAGGTTTGTTTCATCGTATTTGTTTTTCTTTTGTTGTCTGCATAAATTTATTGTAAGCATGGATATGACGTATTTAGGAAAAGAAATGGGGTACCTTATCTTATTTTAGCTTTGTTCATTGAATAACTGGAAATAGTTTTGATCTTTTTCTTCTTTTATATTTGGTTCCCCTGCACAAGAATTGTTCTTGCTCTGGTAAACTTAATATATCTGTCAAGTGTTTATAATTTTGTCTGCTACCTTTGTAGATTGATGTCGAAAATCCATGTGTAATAATGAGTCAGGACAAAAGCAGAGAGTTTCTGCATTCTGGGAATGACAAAGATAAATTCAAGGTAAAATCTGCATAAACAAGTATAATATTAAAAGAATTATGTAATATGCTGATACTTTTGTTCTTCAGTTCTTTTTTAAGGCCACACTTCTTCAACAAGTTAATGACCTCCTGCAAAGTATCTACGAACACTTGAAGGCCGCAAATGCACTTGTTGAGGAATTGGAGGTTTCAATTAGGCCCATAGAACAGACACTTAGTGAATTGCGAGCGAAGATTAAAAACATGGAGCATGTAGAAGAGATATCTCAACAAGTGCTGCAATTGAAGAAGCAACTTGCATGGTCATGGGTGTATGATATGGACAGGCAGCTGCGGGAACAGACTGAGAGGATTGGAAAGCTTAAAGACCGTATACCCACTTGCCAAGCTAAGATTGATTGGGAACTGGTGAGTAGCACAAACTTTTGGCAAACATATGTTGTATATTCACCCCCTTCCTGCTTGAAAAGTGATTATCCATCTGAATTGCGTTAAGGCTGGAGGGGGACCTATTCCAAGTGTATTGGAAGTTTGATTATTAATTCTCTCATAAGTGGTAGATAAATCATATTTTTTGATTACTGTATAGAGTAAGGTGGAGACATTGAGGGAATGTTTGACAAAGAAGAAAGCTGAAGTTGCAGTTATGGTTGAAAAATCATCAGCAGCGAGGAGAAGGATAGATGAATTGCGGCAATCTGTTTCTTTGGTATGCTTAATGGTTAACTTTGTTGTTCTTAAAGAGCAAGCCAAATCCTAAATTAAATGATATTGGGTATGTTTGGTACATGGGATAAAATTAGATTATTTTGATAGGATAGGATAGGATAGGATGGGATTAGATTGGATTGGATTATATTAATATTATATTTTTAGTAACGTAGGATATGATTAAAATTAATCTTAATTTATTACAATTGTAAAAAAATTAAATTGATAAGCATAATAATTATTTTAATTTTTTATTTAAAATTTCAATTTTTTGTTATACTTTATCACCATTTTAACTTAAAAAGATATGATTATAAAATAAATTTTATAAATGTGAACAATAACTAAAATTAATGATGATATTAATCAATAATATTAATATATTTAAAAATAATTAGATTAATTTAAAATAATTTTTTATTTGAAATAACTTAAAAATTAGAGTAGAAGTAATATAATGTAATGTTATAATTAATTAATGAACATGTATAATGTTTTAATTTTATATTTTGTTTAAAAAATATGTTTATATTAATCTAAATAAATTTATTAATTTTATAATATTAATAATATAAATTAAAATTTAATCTTGTCCATTATTTTAATCCACCAATTTAAGGGATAATTTTATCCCACAAATTTAAAGGGATAAAATTATCTCTTTCTAATGGGATAAAAAGGGACATGGAATTATCTTATCCCAATCCGTTCCTTGCACCAAACATTTCAAATAAAAATTATCCTATCCGAATCTTATTTCATGCAGTAAACATAGCCTAAAAAGCATAATTGATGCACGAATCGCTTCTTTGGGTTCTTTCTTTCTCACAAGTTGCTTTCTCTATGTATATGTCATAGAAAATAAGAAAAGTACATAACAATTTAGAGGTATATGAATTTAATGATTTTAGTGTTGTATAATTGTGTTTTCAGTTCGTAGAAAAATGTTACAAGTTCTTGCTCCCATCGATTGGGGTGCCATCAAAAGTTACATTGTTTTTGGCAAGCAATTGTAGATGATGAGTGAAGGCATTCTGTATTTTTTGAGATTCGTGTCTTAATGCATTTTTTCCTTTTTTATTTTTTTTCCTTTGACTTTTTTCAGGTTTCTCTATCAAATTATGTGATATTTAATAATTGTCAGTCTTTTGATCATAGATTGCTTTTAATCATTCCAGTTTCTTGACATATCTCTCATTAATTTAATTTCTTAGGCAACAAAAGAGAAACAAGAACTAGAAGAAGAGCATAGTCGTTGGAGTAACCACATGCAAAAGATGGTGAATCGTGTTAGGCGGCTTGAAACACAAGCCAATGATATTCGTGAGCAACATCTTAGAAATACACAGGTATTTTTTTTGTTGTTCTTGATGTAGATAATTATTTCATTCCCTTTGTTTTTTTCCCCTCTAATGTGTTATTTGTGTGTGTGCGTGTGTTTTTTTTTCCTTCTAAATTTTTGTTTTGTAGTTAGTGTGTTTATCTCTTTCTATCCATAAATTATATTTTTCCTTTAATGTTTTGCCATTCACCAATTTTATTGGGCTTTGTGTTTCTTGTTAGAATCCTTTTGTAAGATGGTGCTTTTTCCTTTAAAATATAGCATGCCATAACCAGGATGCTTCTGTTGGTGGTAGTGTTTGAATTGAAACATTGAGATATATAGATGATTTGTGGTATGAGTTATTTGGATATTTGACGATACTCATAAAAAAAGATATTATGACGTTTGTGAAGAATTCAAGTGGTAAACCATAGCATTTTCTAGACATAAAAGACTATTATCTTTGGTTACGTGAAAGTAAGGTTTTAGGGCTGGTTATTTACTCCGGCCTTACCTTGCAACTATTTGCATAAAGCAACTAGTTTTATTATTTGAACCTACACTCTTGATTTTTTTAGGTTGATACTTCAATCATTAGGAAAGATAAATAAAAAATAAATAAAAGGCTCCTTGGCCTTTATGTAGGAATGTAGTATATGAGTCCTAAATAATGTTACCATTTTATGTTATGTCGATGTTGCCAACATCAAGTCTAATAATTTTTTTTTTAATGAGAAACAAAGAATCATATTAGAATATATAAATTGTACAATTGGTTAGTTAATTAGATAGTAGCCCCAACCTATCCTTGATAAATTCAAGTGGAGTTTTCACCACTTTAAAAGCTCTTTGTTCCTTATTCTCCACTCTCTCCAAAAAATAATTAAAGGGATTAAGGCCACAATTTTTCTCGACTTTAGTCACACGAATACCCTTCTAGGATTTCAACTCCTCCGTAAGTGAATCAGAAACCACTCATTGTTGCTAGGGGTGACCGCAGTTGGGGTTTGGTTCGGTTTCGGTTTCAAACTGTCGGTTTAAGGTTCATGGTTAGAATGAACTAAAACTTGAACCGTTAAACTTCGGTTCCAATTCAGGGTTTCGGTTCAAGTTTCGGTTTATAAAAGGTTCAAGTTCAAGTTTGGTTTAGGCTCGGTCTAGGTTCGATTTAGAGTCGGTTCAAAGAGCTTATTTCTCTTTAATAAGAGTATTTTATATTTAAATAAAAAGTTTTAAATAAATTTTTTAATTAAAATATAACGACCATATTTTTATTAAAAAATATATAATTTCAAATTAAATTATTGTATAATTTTTAAAATTGTTTTTTATAAAGTTTTTAAATTAAAATATTTTATATATTTTTAATTAATTTAGAACCTAATCGAAACTGTCGGCTTCGAATCGTCAGTTTCGGTTTTGATTCAAAATTTATATGAACTATAATCGAACCATATTTAAAGTAGTTTCGATTACGGTTCAAAACCGAAATCGTTTTTAATAGTTTTTGCTCGGTTCAAATTTTAAAGATTACGATTCGGTTCACTTGTTTGAACCGAACTGTGGCCACTCTTAATTGTTGCCTCATGACTGAAGGTGTCATATCCCAAATGTCGATAAACCAGTTGCACTGTAGCATGTGATTGATTGATTATCTATGCATCTTACAAAGAAAACATCTATTTACCATAACCTTCCTTCTTTATAAGTTGTTAATCGTTAGGCGTATGCCCTATACTGCCTTCTAGGTAGAGAAAACCGGCTTAGGGGCCTTGACCTTTCGAATTAGGTCCCATGGGAACTTTTGCCTCCCATCTTGTTGCTATAAACTCTCTAAAGCTCTAAAGAAAGATTTAACTGTATACTTTGTAGCATCCCCTCTCCACTCAACAACATCTTTTCTTTCAATATTGGGTTTGACTGCATAAATCCTCTTAAAAAATCTCTCAAATATGTCCATCTCCCAATCTTGTGCTTCTTTCCTGGAGTTCATAGCCCATGACACCTTCTTCCATCCTTCCCACATGGTTACTCACCTGGGCCATCTTATTACACATCAATCCATATAAACTCAAAAAGTCCATCGTTAGTGGTCTATCATCACACCAGGCGTCCTTTTAAAACCTCATAGAACAACTCCTCCTTACCTTAAAGCCCACCCATGGTTCTACTCAACCAAAACATTTCTTATTGCTTTCGGAACCCCACTATCTTGCTCTTTCCTTGACATCATTACCATCCTCTCTTTCCTCCTTGTACCTAACCTCCATCACCTTCTTCCACGGATTATACTTTTCCACCAAAAGCCTCTAAAACCATTTGCTCGATAGTGCTACGTTAAAAGCTCGTAGAGGCTTGATACCCATGCCTCCTTCTTCCATAGGCTTTTGAATTGTCCTTCAACCAACTAAATGATATTTAAAGTTCTTCAACTTGTCCCAAAGAAATTATCTTTGTAGCTTCTTTAATATGGCTGTCACCTTACATGGATGGATATAAAGTAAACAGATAGACTCGAAAGTGTGTTTTTTATCCATCATTTTTTCGTCCTTGGACAAGTATAACCTCTTCCACCTTGCTAGTTTTCTCTTAAAGCGCTCCACATCCGAATTTCATATAGCTTTTTCTTTGTGTCTAACCCTAATGGCAATCCCAGATACTAGATGGGGAGAGTTCCCACCTTACACCGTAGCATACTAGCCAAGTCCTTGCCATCCACCCTCTCTCTTTTTGGAATGAGCTCATTTTTCTCCATATTCACCCTTAACCTTGACACTTCCTCAAATCCAAAGTGGGATACATCTCAAGTTCACTAGCTAATCCTCATTAGCCCCATAAAATATGATGGTAACATTAGCAAATTGTAGATGGGACATCTTTATCTCTCTCTCTCCCTTTGATCTCAAAAAAGCCTCCAATCAATTTAGTCTGAATTATCTTTATCAACTTCCATCACCAAAATAAATAAAAGGGGAGATAAACTATCGCCTTTTCGAAGTCCCTAAGTTGCTTTGAAAAATCATGCTGACCTGTAATTCACTAATATAGAAAAGGTTGTTGAAAAAAATGCATATCTTTATCCGCCCCCACTATTGTTCTCCACACCTTACCCTCCTTAACATGTACAACAAGAAGTCTTATGCCACATGGCTATAAGCTTTTTTCATATCCAGTTTACATATAATCCTTGGGCATTCCTTTTCCATCTGGTGATCCACCACCTCGTTAGAAATCAATGTCGCATAAAAAATTTGTCGTCCTTCCACAAACGCATTTTATGTAGGGCGCACTATTGTATTCACCATACAACGTAATCTTTTTGTCAACACCTTCGCCATCACCTTATAGATGCTCTCCATCAAGCTAATTGGTCGAAAATCTCTAATATTACGAGCCCTTGTTTAGTTTGGGATCAAGACCATAAAAATAGCAAACTCATAAACTCCCCACTTTCATGAAACTCTTGAAAAAGCTTTAAAAGTTCAACTTTCATATTTTTCCATTAGCTTTTTAGGAAGGCTATAAAGAATCCATGTCTTAGGCCATCGGTCCATTTCACTTACTCTAGGTGCAAGGGCAATACTTGTAATCCAAAGGATATTGTGAGCAATTCTGTTGATCTCATGAGGGGAGAGTGACCTCGAAAATTTTATTAGGAATGTTAAGGGTGAGGGAGAACCTATGTATGAGAGAGCACACAGAAATAGGGGTGAAAAAATATTCCTATAAGTGAGCTTAGCTCTTTTGAGAGTTTCCAAGTCTCTTGAATGCTTGGTATTCTTTTGTATACAATACCCCAAATTAATGAAAATATAGATATGGTTCTTCCTCTTTCATCATCCTTCAAGTACAAATAACCACAATGTGTATCAAATTTGGCATTAGAGCAAAAATTTGTGTCGAAAAACAAGGAAAATGGCAAGCAAAAAGATTATCCAATGGATTGATTCGGAGGTGGTGGTTAACATAGTGCAGGAAGAATTTCACCAGGAGATGGACTCACTCCAAAAAGCAGTACTGGATATCAAAAAGTGATTTGATCAATTCATCAAACTTCAGGAAGATTTGGCTAAAATTGTGTCATTGTCAGTAAGGAAAAGGGAGGAATTTGTAGTTCTTAGTCAGATTGAAGGACAACTTCATAGGAGCAATATCGTTACCACTTTTTTGAGAATCTGACATGACTTTTGATTTTGTAAATTAGAAATGCCAACATTTGATGGAAGCATCTAGGTGGGTGGATTCTCAAGGTTGAACGATGCTTCATTTTTCATAGACTTAATAACGAGGAGAAATTGAAAGCCGTGGTGATCGGTTTTGAGGGAGTGCGTTATTGTGGTATTAGTGGGAGAACAAGAAAAGACCAATTGTTTTATGAGCGGAGTTGAAGATTTTGATTCTTAACCAATTTTGGTCGCTGCAAATAGGATCTCTTCATGAGCAATGGTTAGCCTTAGTGCAAGAGGACAATGTGTAGGAGTTCCAAAGAACGTTTATCGAGCTATCAACTCCTATAAACAATGCCTTAAATGAAGTAGCATTGGAAACTTTCATGAACGGGTTAAGGTTGAATATTCAGGCTTAGGTGAGGATAATGAAGCCAAATAATTTGGGTCGAGCAATGGCTTTGGGCTAAAGAATTGAGGAAAAATTGTCTTTAACAAGAGCACACAAATTCACTAGAGGAACGTGTAGTTCTTGGTCAACATGGGGGGTGTGATGTTTAACTTTTACAAACCCCAATAAAGGGTCTCGATCTCCTTTTGGGGAAGGCACTGCCACGACAAGACCATACGATGAGATTCGTAAGATGATAGATTTGGAATTGTAGAAGAAAAAGGCTTTTTGTTATCGTTGTAATGATAAATGGGCCCTTAGACATTGTTGTAAGGAGGAATTAAATGTATTACTAACTTATGATGCCGAGGATAGAGATGAGGAGCAAGGAAAAACAACAGACGAGTTGGAGCTGGAGTTGGAAGCTACGAAAATTGACCAGGCTGTCAAGGTTTCCTTAAATTCAAACAACGCTAGAAATGATGAAACTGAAGGGAAAAATTTGGTATCAGAAAGTGGTAACCTTAATTGACCCAAGTGCTACCCACAACTTCATCTCCTCTGAGGTAGTTAGGCGATTGAGGCTACCCATTACAAAAACTAGATTGTGTGAGGTCACCATGGGCACAGGAAATTCTATTTCGTGGTGAGAGAATTTGTAAAGGTGTAAATTTGTAATTGCAAGGGATTGAGGTGGTCGATGATTTTTTGCCATTGGGTTTTGGCAGCTTAGATGTAATCCTGTTGAGCATTAAATGGTTGGAAACATTAGGTGTGATTCAAACCGATTGGAAGACTCAAGTGATGAAATTCCTTTTGGAGGATGCGGCACTGACATTACGGGGGATGCTTCACTTGGCGAAACTCTGGTTTTCTTAAATGCAATGATAGGGATATTGATGAGAATTTTAGTGGAACTCAACCAATTAGACACTGTTGATGCTACTACCTCAATAGAATCAATGCCAGATTTTCTTTAAGTAGTGTTTGCGTAATTTGACGTAGTTTTTAATTTGCCTCATGGGTTACCTCTTGTTTGTGGCCATGAACAGTAAGTGTTCAACCATATAGATATCCTTATGCCTAGAAGGATTGGATTGAGTGAATCATCAGAGTTGTTGGTTGATGGGATCATTTAAGTTAGTAATAGTTCCTTCTGCTGTCTAGATTTCTTAGTTAAGAAGGATGTATATGGGCGATTCTATGTTGACTGTGGTACTTTGAACAAAGCCACAATATCAGATAAGTGTCTATCCTAGTTATTGCTGAGCTTCTTGATGAATTATTTGGTGCTAAAATCTTTTCAAAATTAGATTTAAAATTTGGTTATCATTAGATTAGAGTTAAGGAGAAGGATGCCCATAACATTGCCTTTCGAACACATGATGGCCATTACAAGTTCCTCGTAATGCCTTTTGAACTCAGTAACGCTAATTTTCAATCGTTAATGAATGAGATATTTCGTCTATTTTTTAGAAAATTTGTTTTAGTTTTAGTCGATGACATTTTAATTTGGATCCCTTATGAGGATTCTCATTGAATGCATTTAGCACAAGTCTTTGAAATTTTGAGAACAAATGGGCTTTTTGCCAATTAAAAAAAAAGGTGAATTTGGCAAGTTCCAGTTGGCTTACATGGGGCATTCATTTCAGTAGGAGTGGCTTCAAATTCTAGTAAAATTCAATCCATGTTGAAATGGCCAACTCCAACCAATTTAGGGTATCGAAAGGTTTACTTCCACAAAGAAGCAAAATAAAATTGAATAATGAACTCAAGATCATAATAGGATCTTAAACTTTACAAAACAACTTTGATAAATTATATTTAATTGCCTCCAATCATTATAATAAATTTTTAAATACTACAAGAAAATGATTTAGAAATAGAAATCCTAAGAAGAATAGGAAACTGAGTTAGATTAAGAATGGAAAACATAAAAGAAATCGAAAATTGACTTAAACTAGAAAATTAAGTTGAAATAAATAATTAATCAAAATAAGACACTAATATTGGTGTGTATTACATCAATCCCTTCCATTTTAAAGAAAACTTCTTGAGTTTTACGGTTGAAAATAAAACTCATTTAGAGAAACGTACTCAAAGATATCAGCAACATTGAAAATATTAGAAATGTTCATGTCATCTAGAAGATTGATCTTGATGCTGTACACACCAACATTAGTATCCTACTTTGATTAGATATCTATTTTAGCGTAATTTCTTAATCTAAATCAATTTCTTATTTTTCTCTTAGGTGTTCCATTCTCAGTTTCCTGTTCTTTTGAAGTTTCTTGTTCTTCTTAGGTTTTATATTTTTAGTTTATTTCATTGCATTATTTAAAGGCTTATTACAACGGTTAAAGGGGTTCAATGCAATTTATCATGTTATTTCTTTGAAGTTTAATCTTTGTGTTTGTTTTTTAATTTTGTTTCATTTTTTTAAAATAAACCTTCCGTTGTACCAAATTAGTATCAGAGTAAGGATTTTACCTTATTTTAATGGTTGACGATGGTGCTAGTGGGAAATATATCACCAACAACGAATGGTGATTTGACAAGATCGATCAACGACTTGATGGGATCGACGAAACCTTTTGCAATGTCATGTCAATGATGACTGCAATGATTATGAAAGGAAGACGTGATTTCATGGAACAAAGATCAAACCAATAAATCAACATAGAAAATAGTGACGAACAAGATCTAAGTTGTGCAGATTTTGTTTCAAGGAATTCTAGGGAAGCAAATCATGTGGATTTGCAACCTAGACACCAATTACTTATTGACTTAGGCTTTAAGAGGTCAACAACTTATGACAAACTGCACCAATCGATACCAATCATAAATTGGATTAAAAATCAATAATGAAGTCTCAATTCGAGCAAACCAACCATGACTGGTGATTTTCATGAGCATTTTTCATTATGGGCTTATGAACAACTAAATTGAGGAGCTCCTATATGGTAATTGATAGTGGGTTCGAGTACAAAGGGCAGCCAGGATTTTTGGTGTTCAAGGTAACTATTTTTTATATTTTCGAGATGGTAATTTTCAACATAATGATTGGAGAAATTTTTGACAAAGGCAACTATGGAGATTGAATTATTCATCCGAAATGATTTTCCTTTCAAAGATAAAAATCGAGGTCCACGCACTCAAGAATTTGAGATGAAGATAGAATTGTCTAGTTTTGATGGTTGATTGAATATTGAAGATTTTTTCGATTAGGAAGTACAATTGAAAACTTTTTTGATTATTTGAATATTTTAAAAGAAAATCAAGTGAAGCTCGTAGTGTATAAATTGAAAGGTAGAGTCTCTGTTTGGTGGGAATAACTTAAAAATGTCGAGAAAAGTAGTATGTTCGCACTTGACCCAAGATGAAGTAATTACTATAAAAGGCAATTCTTCCTTTCAAGTTATGAGCAATTTTTATATTAATAATATCAAAATTATTGGCAAGTTAATCGTATTGTTAATAAGTATGTAGAAAAATTTTATCGATTAAAGACACGAATTAGTCTGCCCGAGACAGAGGATCAATTGATTGCTCGTCATATTGAAGGCCTAAAGTTGGTTATTCAAGATTGACTTGCTTTTCTATTGATTTGGATCATAACAGATGCAGTTAATTTGGTGATGATAGTTGAAAATCAGATCAACAGATCTATTACGCACCTTTATAGTAACTTTTAACGACTGAATTAAGAAGTTTCTTCCGCTTTAAAAGAGTCAAGCAACCACAATAGTCAAAATAAAGACCTTTCAACTCAAAAATCGGCACAGAATCAAAGTAGAACTTCAACTCTTGTTCAATATAACATCCAAGGTAGCAACCAAGAGCAACATCGAATCAATAATGATCCTTATGCACGTCCTAATCTTGAAAAATGTTTTTAATGCAATCAATTAGATCATCTTTCAAATTAATGTCGAAATAGATGATCTGTTCACTTTGCAGAAAACAGATGGTAGTGATAAAGAACAAGTTGTTGGAGAAGAAATTTATGATGATGCAGAGTTTGCAGATGGAGATGTAGGAGGAATGGCATGTTCGGTTCTTGCTTACCTAAAAGAAACCTGATAACTCTCAACTACATGAAATTTTTTTGAACTCGATGCACTGTTCGTAATATGATTTGCAACGTCATTATTGATATTGATAGTAGCGAGAATGTTGTCTTTAAAAATTAGTGAAAGTATTAAATTTGGATATTGAGAAGCATATTTCTCCATACAAGGTCGCATGGATTAAAAAAAGTCCGAAAGTTCAAGTGTAAGAAGTTTGCAAGATTTCTTTGTCAATCGAGAAATATCACACAGATAAGGACGTATGCGACGTAGTTGATTTGGAAACTTGTTATATCCTATTAGGAAGATCATGACATTATGATGTTGGTGTCACTTATAAAAGTCGAGATATTACCTTCATCTTTTGGTGGCTTAACTAGAAGATCATTTCATTACCATAATCTTAACTTTTGGAAAATAATTTTGTTATGACCGAAGATAAATTATTATTCACCAATATAACGAGCTCAAAATTCTTTAAGCAATCTAAGAAGCCAAACTTTATCATAGTGGTAGTGATGAAAGGCCAATCTGAAGCAATTGTTGAGGTTTCACCTAAGATCTAAAAGGTACTTGTTGATTTTGCTGATTTGTCTCCTAATGAATTACTTAATGAATTACCTATCGTGCGAAATATTCAACATCATATTGATTTAGCATCTGGAGCTAGTTGGCCTAACTTGCCACATTAGCGTATGGACCAACTTAGCATGAAGAATTACAGTGGCAAATTAATGAATTGCTTTACAAAAGCTTGATTTGTGTGAGTATGCGTCTTTGTGCAGTGTCTGCTTTACTCACCCCAAAGAAAGATGACAGTTGAAAAGTGTGTGTGGATAGTCGAGCTATTAATAAAATAAAGATCAAGTATTACTTTCCCATTTCATGTCTTAATGATATACCTGACAGGTTAAAAGGTATTGTGGTATTCACCAAACTGGACATACGAAGTGGATATCACTAGCAATGAGTGAAAAACAACTTTTAAAATTAAAGGTGGTCTTTACAAATGGCTAGTGATGCTTTTTGGGTTATCAAACGCACTCGGCACTTCATGCGATTGATGAATTTGGTTTGTCTATTTATTGAAAAATTTGTGGTAGTTTATTTTGATGATATTCTTATTTATAGTAAGGATGAAGGGAAGCACTTGTCACACGTCATGTAAGTTCTATTAGCTTTATAAGCTAACAAGTTATATATCAATCTTAAAAAATGCAACTTCATGGTTAATCCTCTTTTATTCCTTAGCTTTATAGTGAGAAGAAATGGTATTCAAGTTGAGAAAGCAAAATTAAAGGCAATTCATGAATGGCGAGTTTCTAAAACTGTGTGTGAAGTGCAGAGCTTCCATAGCTTAGCCATCTTTTATAGGTGTTTTATTCGAGGATTTAACATAATTATGGTGCCTATTACCAATTGTTAGAAAAAGGACAAATTCTAATGGGACAAAGTGCAAGAGGATAACTTTGTAATAATAAAGAAAAAATTATGTAATATACCAGTGTTAGCATTCCTCAATTTTGACAAAGTATTTGAAGTTGAGTGTAATATTGGAGCTGTATTATTCCAAGAGGGATGTCCAGTAGAGTTTTTCAGTGAAAAGGTTAGTGAATCGCGACAAAAGTGGGCTACATTTGGGTTAGAATTTTATGCTGTTGTTCGTGCCTTGAAGCATTATGAGCATTATTTGATTGAACGAGAATTTGTGTTATTCATGGATCATCAAGCTTCAAAATTCATTAATTCTCAAAAGATGATGAACCAGATGTATGCTTGATGGATTACTTTTGCTATCCAACATAAATCTTGCAAAAAAATAAAGTTATTAATGCATTCAGTCGACGAGCATCTTTACTAACTACAATGAGTACTGAGGTGGTGGGGTTTGATTATTTGAAGGACATATATGCTACTGATGAGGACTTTGGTAAAATATGGACACAATGCAAAAACAAGGAATTTGTTCTTGGTTTTCTTATACAAGATGGATTCTTATTTAAAGTAATTATATATATTGTTCTTCTTAGTGTGAATATTTGATTAGAGAGTTTCATGCTGGAGGGTTAGGAGGACATGTCGGTCGAGATAAAACAATCACTTCGGTCGAAAAAAGATTTTATTGGCCTCAGTTAAAGAGGGATATTGGATGTTTTGTTTAGCATTGCCCAATGTGTCAAAGGGTTGGACAAACTCAAAATACTTGATTTATACTTCTTTGCTTGTTTCAGAGATGATTTGGCAAAATTTAACCATAGATTTCATTCTTGGCCTCCCAAGGACTCAACGAGGAGTTGATTCTGTTTTGGTTGCAGTTAATTGATTCTTCAAGATGATTCACTTTCTTCTTTGCAAGAAGACTTCACATATTTTTTATATGGCTCATTTATTTTTTTTGTGAGATCGTTCGGTTGCACGGTATTTCTCATTCGATAACTTCTGATAGGGACAAATTTATAAGTTATTTTTGGAGAACTCCGTGGAAATTATTTGATATTTCATTGAAGTATGGTATCACAAGTCACCTCCCAATGGACAAATTGAGATGGCTAATCGTACTCTTGAAAATATGATTCTATGTGTTAGTGGAAACAAACCGAAACAACGGGATGCTACTTTTCCACAGATTGAGTTTGCTTTTAACAGTGTACCTAATCGGTTATCCAAAAGGGTTCTTTTTGAAGTTGTCTACATTAGTGTTCTAAGGCATACAGTAGATTTACTTCGTCTACTTTCTTCCTTTATTGTTAACCCTAACTACAAGGAATTCGCAAGCGTATTCAACAGATTCATCACGAGGTGGAAGAGGCTAATTCTTTGTTACAAGACTTTCATTGAGCAGTTCGACGCCTTAAGTTGTTTAATGCAAGTGATCTAGTGATGATTCATCTTTGAAAGCATCGTTTTTCTATTGGCACATATAAGAAGCTTAAAAATAAGAAGACTAGTCTTTTTTGCATCATTTAGAAAATTAGTGATAATGCTTACAAGATCTATTTTTTAGATGATGTGAACATTTCTAATACTTTCAATATTGTTGGTATCTTTGAGTATTTTTTTCCTATATTAGTTTTTTATTTTTATTTTTTAACCACTAAATTCGAGGGCAAGTTTTCCTTAAAGTGAAGGGGATTGATGCAATGTACACCAAAATTAGTGTTGTACTTTAATTAGATATCTATTTTAATGTAGTTTCCTGATCTAAGTCAGTTTCTTATTTTTTTTACATTTCCTATTCTTCCTAGGTTTTTTATTCTTAGTTTACTATCTTATACTATTTAAAGACTTATTATAATGGTCAGAGAGAGTTCAATACAATTAATTAAATTATTTCTCTAAAGTTTAATCTTTGATTTTGTTCTTTTTCGAAGCAAACTTTTCGCTGTACCAGAACTTATAAGCATTATCACTAATCTTTTGAAAGACGCGAAAAGGATTGATCTTTTATCTTTAAGCTTACTGTATGTGTCGACAAGAATACGATATTTTCGAGGATGAATCATCACTAGATCACTTTCATTGAACAGTTTAAGGCCCTTTGCAAACTCCTTAGTGTTAGAGTTGACATTAGGAGGAAAAGGTAAATGAAGCAAATCCACAGTATGCCTTGGAATACTAGTGTAGACAACTTCAAAAGGAGTCTTTTTGGTCGAAAGATTAGGCATATTGTTAAAAGCACACTCAATATGTGGAAGTGCAGATTGAGTTTACTCTTCCACAGATTGAGTTTGGTTACCATAACATAACTCGCGTGGTCCTTCAAATGAGTTACTTTCCACTAGCTCTTAACCATCTTGCCAAACCCTTCTATATGAAGCTACATGTTCTTGAACCGAAACAACGTAGGTCTTGATTTAATCTCTTTTGTCTCTAACATAATCGGGTTATGATTGGACAAAGATTGAGAAAAAAGCTTTTGATTGACATTAGGGAACTCCTCCCATTGAATGGATATGAGGAATTGATTAATCTCGAGTATGAGTGGTTGTCCCTTAAGCTGGACCATATAAAACCCCTTCTTAGCAATGGTAGATCCATCATGCCCCACTTGGTGGCTATATCATGGAAATCCCTCATATTCGCTAACCCAACTTACCACCAGTCGTTTCATGGGCATATAAGATCATACTACCATCCCCACCACCACCCATGGAATACTCTATTGCCTTTTACTCTCTTGTAGCTCCTCCCATAACCTTGATCGACTCTCGAGAACTGTGCTTATACACTCCTGTGAATATCCGCTCCATCCTTTCTTCCTATGTAACAAACATGAGATTGATTCCTCCTTAGACCAATTGTCAATGCATTTATTAATCCTATCATTCCACATTATTTTTCTTTGAATACCTTTGAGCCAATAACACCTTCCACCTAACCACCTTATTGTCCCATGCACTTCTCACTATCGCTTCGTTCATAAACTTCTATTTTAGATTCTTGTAGGCATACTAACTCTGCTTTTGACCTCCCAAATGCATGTTTAATCAAAACCTGCTTTTCGTTAACTCCTTAACATTCCATGAAATGGTTTTAAGCATAAAGAATCGTACCACTTCCCCTTCCTTCTTCTCATAGTTGATAGCAAAAGCTGGTCTTCTTAATTCTTTGGATGAATCCTCATGCCCTTTCTTGCATGTTGAATCCTTGCCAATCTTAGCCTTTTTCTTCTTCCGTCATCTTTGTTCTATTGCACTAAAGAAAACGATTGCCCCTTCCATAAAGCCTACAAAAAAGATCCCACTAACTCAAATATCTTGTTCATTGTTTTGCTATCTCTCTCTTCTTGGTCCACCCCAGCATGATCTACTATTGCAACACATGCAACCTTGGGCTTTACTATATGACGTCAACTAGTATTGGTTGATTATAGCTCATTGCACCCTGCTTAGGTTTTGACCTTATTGTCCAATCTACCTCATCAGTTTTTTGCCAACACACCACTGGACTCCTAAAAGCATCTCACTATATTGCCTTGACTATCACTTACTTCCATCATCTTGGCTTTCCTTTTCTCGAAGGAGCCATTTCTTGCATATCTGTATGTACATTCTGGCAGTTCTTATTGAGTATACTTCTCTTGCATCAAGCGGCCTTACGTGCGGCATCCTCGCTATATCTCCCATCACACTCCATCTCTAACCGCTTGATCTCCTCCTTACCTCTTATTTCTAGCACATTTGTATTGGTGAGCATCACGTTTGGCCTACGTTCATCACCTTCAAGCCTTTATTCCTTTTTCCTTTCACATAATACTTTCCTTTCATCCCAGCAAAGCCCATCCCCTAATGAGCCGCCTTTAAAGATCAACTTGTCGTCCTCATTTATGATGGTTCACTCTTCCCCCACCACTTGTAGAAGAGCACTAGCCATGTTTTGTCAGTCAGATCCGACATAGCCTGCCCTTTCAACAGTTAGACTCAAATTTTTTCATTGTAGTCGCTAGAGTTGCCTCGTGCCTTTGTCAGTAGATGGAAACACCATCAACTTCGTTGGCAGGTTGGTCACTCCTAATTAGTGATCGGGTCGCCATCTCTCCATTTCCCCTTTTATGTGTCTTGATTGGGCTTGGATCTCTCTTTTCTTACCTGTCTCACTTGGCCTAATTTATTGCCCAATACTAGCCCATTTCCTTTGGTCTTTTTACTCGAGTCAAAAACTCGAGACCTAAGTTCATTTCACTTCCCTGACCAGCTCCTAATCTCCTTCTTCACTTGATCCCCTTCCCTTGACTCGAGCACCAAGGATCCGACACATCGCTCACCTAATTCCCTTACCGCCATAGCCTTCTAGCTCCTCTTTGTCCCAATCATCTTAAACTTGACAAAATCCCGTTGTTCCTCCGACATTGTGTATTTAAAATCATGTGTGGAAGTCGGACATCCGACCTTGATCAACACCACTTGTTGTTCCTCTTTGCCCCCCTTCGGCATTGCCCCTTTGGAGGGCCTACCTCCTCTCTGAATAGCCATTGAGTCTTTCCACTAGCCTTTTTAATCTTGTTTGACAATTTCCACCACCTGAAGTTGTCCGATCTTGATTTCCATTAACCTTAGGAATAGCCCTTGGTGGTTAGATCTGATTATAAGAAACAATACCCGATCACCATCTCATCTCTTCCTAACCCATGGTGTCTCCCTTTTCTCGAACATCAGTTGCACCATGGATCCTAGTAGCCACTCAAACTCATCCCTGCTGAAAAAGATTGATGATATTCTCGTCTCACACTCTATGATCTTCACCGATCCCATCTTATCCCCTTCAATTTCTATTTCAAATTCCTTTCATTCTGTTTGTGTGATTTGGATCCTAGGTAATCCCTGCCTGATCCCTCTTAGTCTCTCTCATAGATCAAAAAAATGGTTTTGCCAAGATTTATCAAGTCTCATAACTCTTAGGATCTGTTTCTTGGTGACCCTTGTTCCTTTAATACTTTGATCACAGTTAATAGATCATTTAAGGACCCTGATTTTGGAAATGTGTTAGGATGCAGAGGAAAGAATGTTCAACTTGTTGGCGTACTATCTCATTATAATGGGGATGCTGGTTTCCTTTTTCTCTTTGAAAATTGCAGCATGAACAGGAAAAATTGATAGTTACTGCTTTACAGCAGTGTCTTTGTGCTTGGGGTATTAGCCATGATCTCTGCTAAACTGCTGCTATTTAACCAGTTTGCTTCACCTATTTTCATATTAATGGACTGACTCTTGTTGTGCTAGATGTCTTTGAAATAGAGGATTAAGTATCTTCATTGGTTAATGTTACTGCAGGCTGAAGAATCTGAAATTGAGGAAAAGCTGAAGCAACTTCAACAGGACGTTGATAATGCCAAGTCTAGACTTTCCATGTAATCATTCATGCATTTTGTTGTTTTGCACATTCATGTATTGCCTTTACGCCAAGTTCTTGGTTTCACTTAGTATCAGAATATTCTATAATATTTCAGGTCAAAGGAAGAAGAAAGTGCCTTAGAAGAACGCGTATGTGTGGGAAAGAGTGAAATCCAAAGAATAGTTGATGTGGTATGGATGCATTTAGATGATGATTTGTAGATTATGAATAAACTGAGCAGAGTTGTTGGTTTTCTTCTCATATGTTCTTTGGATGTTTCATTGGTGGTGCCTTGTCGTTGGATATCATAACTATAGATGCGTATGAATTGCCGACTTCTAACATTACATGGCATTGTTATTGGTAATAGATAAGCGTGATAAGAAAGTTGAGTGGACTGATCAAAATGGAATGAACTTTTTATTTTTGTTGGTTTTCTTTTCCTTTTATTCGGAAGGTTAGGTTACAGTTCTTAGACAATTTCACAGTTTGGTTCAGTTCAAGGTTTTATAAAACGCTACTCAACCCAATTTTAATTGATGTGCAATTTATTTTAAAATCTGGTGTGCAATTTATTTTAAGTATATTTGTGAAATATTATTTATGGATATCTATAGGAAGGTAAACTATACTCGAATGATTGAGATTTTGTTTTGTAGATTGAAGATCATGACAAGAGGCAGCGTGATATCTTGGCTCAAATCAGAGAGCTTCGGCAACATCAAACCAACAAGGTGTGTCAAACTATTCTAGTTTTATGGTCTCATGGTACTACTATTATGTGGGCATCTTCAGTAACTTGTTTTCATGGTAGCAATAGTAGTTATATGCACACGAAATCTAATCTTTTAACATTTAGTTGTAAAATTCAATTTCTTTCTCCCTTCTAAATCAGTGTAAATGTTTTCTGTCAGGTTACTGCTTTTGGAGGAGATAGAGTGATATATCTTCTGCGAACAATTGAGAGATATCATCAGAGATTCAGTAGGCCACCCATTGGTCCAATTGGTGCTCACGTGGTTAGTAAAAAATAATATTTGGATACACACTTCTGCTTCTGCATATGTTTCTTTGACTATTTATTATTGAATAAAGTAAATGTGAATTGTTGCTTGTAATATTCGCATGCTCTGCCGATATGAGAGAGGAGAGGAAAATTTGTCTGTAATTTTCGTGGTTGATCTCTGGCTCAGTGATAGGAGTCTGGATTTTCAGCTTTTGTTTGTAGTTATGTTTCCACGTCCTCTGGCATTTTGTAATACCTTTTCCTTCCCCCTAGTGACTTGTGTAGATGAATTAATTTATCCAATCTGTATTCTTTAAGAGGCCTGTAACTGTATGATCTATGTTTATGTTATTTTGATGTATGGGTTCTACTTCTGAGTAAAAGGAAAGAAAGATGTTTTGGATTCTAATTTCAAGTGTACTCCTCCATCTCTATTGCTAGTAATAGCTATTTGATGTCTACAGCTACCTGTCAAACATCTGTTTGTCTATTACGTCTTGCAGATGTTGGTCAATGGTGATACTTGGGCTCCTGCTGTCGAATCGGCCATTGGGAAGCTACTTAATGCTTTTATTGTGACTAATCATAAAGATTCTCTTATCTTGAGAGGATGTGCGCGAGAAGTAAATTATAACCATCTTCAGATAATTATATATGACTTTTCAAGACAAAGGTAGAATGATGATCAAGAGTGTCTTTTTGTCATTGAGCTTATGTTTGACTGGTTAAATTTATCATAATTATGTTGCTCATTCTTTTTGGTGTAGGTTGAGTATACCGCAGCACATGCTTCCCCAAACGAAGCATCCAACTACTCTTTCTGTTTTACATTCTGATAACCCAACTGTTATGAATGTCTTGGTGGATATGGTAATTTGCTGGTCATCATAAGTCACTTTAGTTCACCTTACATTTCTTCTTCTTCTTTTTTTTTTCAACTTTTTTTTTTCTATTTTTTGTTTTTTCCTTTTCGTATGATGGTGTTTTTCCTGCCTCATGTACTTGCCTATCAGAAACTATTTGCTGCCTGCTGACATCTTTCAATGCATTTTACTTGTACTGCAGGGTAATGTTGAGAGGCAAGTGCTTGTTAGAGATTATGATGTTGGAAAAGCAGTGGCTTTTGACCAAAGAATTTCAAATCTGAAGGAGGTTTATACTTTAGATGGATATAAAATGTAAGTTGGTTGTAGTATATTCTTTTCTTGTGCTCATTTGGTCATGCATTATACTTCCTGTGGTTAGTATCACAAGTAACATTTTGGAATTAATGTCACCTGTGCATGACTTAATAAAATTGACAGTTAAGAAAGCAAATGAACTTTTCTTTTTGTTTGGTAAGTGGGTACCCTGATATTAGCTGTCAGGTACAGCTCTTAAAAGCAACTACCTGTGGTTATAGGACGTTGAGGAGATTATGAACTAAGAATTGCATTGAAGAGAAGAGGTATATTCTTAATAGTGATGGTTCAGAACTAATTTGGATCATAATGTTAAAGCTTATATATATGACAAAAAAGAATATCATTAAACTTTATTTAAGTTTAATTGGTTGTTTATATACTCTATTTTCTATTCTATATATCCTTTTACATTACTCAGTTATGTGCTGTCAGCAGTCACTGAGATTTGTTACTTTTTTCCTTCCTAGGTTTTCTCGTGGTTCGGTTCAAACAATTCTTCCCCAAAATAAGAAGCTCAGAACTGGCCGTCTTTGTGGCTCCTTTGATGATCAAATTAAGGATCTTGAAAAAGAGGCACTGAAGGAACAGGAAGAGACGCAAAAATGCAGGCGGCAAAAGAGGGATGCTGAGGAAAAAATTCAAGATCTTCAAAACAGCCTCCAAATAGTGAAGGTAAAAAAAAAAAAAAAAGAGAGGAAAATGACTGTATTCACAATACATGAACATATTCAAAATGTGTTGGGTCAGCCTTCAAGTGAAGTGATTGTTCCTTTGATGATTACAGACTCATAACCGATATGGCCGTTTCTGCGCCCATTTCATTTGGTATTAATCATGCATTCTGAAGTCAGAAAATCCAAGTTTACTAATCTATGTAAAGTTGACATAGTTGCCAATTAGTCTCGAGTTTCAAAGGCTTTGGACTTTTGTCTGCAGATGGAGCAATGGATATGGATAATATGCCTTTTTTACCAGATTAAATTGGTACCTAACTGAGCAAAAATCATATCTAAGCTATTGAAATTATCCGCACACACATATATATATATATATATTTAATTTTTGTTTTATTGTAACTTTGTTTAGACCATATATTCCATTTTCGTTAACATTATGTTCTTTCTTGGATGAATTGGTAACGTTTTCATCATCTTCTACTTTGTTTATGGTGTGTAGAGGAGGTGTTTGAAAGCAGACAAAGATCTGATGGCTAAGAACCTAGAACTGCAGGATATGAAGAAATTATATGTTGCTGAAGCTAATTTGTCTTCTACTTCGACTGTTGATGAACTACACCGAGAAATTACAGTTTGTTGCATGGCTCTCATGTCACTTAAAATTTTTATCCTGTCTTTCAATTCATTTCAGAGTTTTTTTGTTTTGTTTTTTTGAACATCACTCTCCTGTGTGAAATCTTTTCTAGAAAGCTCAAGAGGAGATCCGGGGGAAAGCAGAATTTCTAGAAAAGGTCAGAGCCAGAATGGATGAGGCAGGAACAAGGGCCAAAGAGCTTAAGTTATCATTTGAGAATTTATGCGGTATTTCAGAAGTGTCTCGTATGTTTATTCTTCTCTACAATTAGACTAATCTAATTATGCATGTTTTTACTTTTTCTGTCCATAATATCGAATGCAGAGTCAGCAAAGGAGGAAATAAATGCTTTTGAGGAAGCAGAGAATGACCTAAAGAAGATTGAGAAAGATCTGCATTCTGCGGAAGCTGTCCTCTTTCCATTCCCTACTTCTCTTTTCAGTGCTTGCCTTTTAATTTTCTACTTGTGTGTTTAGAAGATTTTCAGAGCACTGAAATTGAAGTTCTATTTCAGGAGAAGGCTCATTATGAGGGTATAATGAAGAATAAGGTCCTCCCTGATATCGAACTGGCGGAGGTGCAGTATTGGGAGCTTGAAAACAATCGGAAGGTACTTTTGGGCCTTTTCTAGATGTAGTAGTTAATTGGTTGAAAAATATACTTGCCACCCAAAGCCCTGTACATCTTTCTTCCTTTTCTTTTTCCTTTTTTTTAGTATGTTTTACTATTAAAAATATACGCCTTCTACTAGCATAGCTACATTGTATTCTAGATTCAACCAGGAATAGCTTTCTTAAGAAGGATGGAAGCTGAAATTTCAATCATTGGATATTGGTGTTAATTATCCTTCTCTCTTTTCCTCCCCCGAAGCTTTTCTGGAACTTCGTCCTTGTTTATCTTACAAATTTTCTTGAATAACCTTTTTCAAATTCTATGCTCATCTTTGCTGTGTTTGGATATAGAAAAAGCCATTGGAAAAGAAGATCAAGGAAATTGAAAGAAGAGAGAAAATGTCATACATTTTTTAATGCAATATTAAAAACAGTCTTATTTTAATTTAATTTTTTCCTCCAAATATCAAAAAAAAAAAGAAAAAAAATGATTATTTTCCCTTTTCTTTGTTCCATTTCATCTATTTTACATGTTCTTTGCAATTCTCCTTTAGAATGGTCTAATAAGGCAGCTTCTAATGTTATTACATGGCAGTCTGAGCTTCATAGACTAATCTATATTTGGTTGTATTGTATTTGCACACACAGTATGTGGGCAATGGTATGAATACAGCCTATTTGCCAGTATTCTCATATACAGGAAAAAGATAATGATTGCAGTAGTTAATCCTTGGATTCTTAATGCAGGAGAGCTGCAGAAAGGCTTCTATTATTTGTCCTGAGAGTGAGATTGAAGCTTTAGGAGGCTGGGATGGAAGCACACCCGAGCAACTTAGTGCCCAATTAAACAGACTAAATCAAAGGCTTCAACATGAAAGTCAACGGTATGAATATGATTGCCTTTACTCTGTTACTGAAACAGCATTCACCGCTGGTTTTTTTATTTTTTATTTGTGTGGATGCAGATATTCTGAATCTATTGATGACCTTAGGACAATGTATGAGAAAAAAGAGCGTAGGATTTTAAGGAAACGGAAGACTTGTGAAGCTTTTAGGGAAAAATTGAATGTAAGAGCTGCATTTATCTTTCATTTCTAGTTATTTTGCTATTTATTCAAAATCTTAAAATCGTAAGGGAACCGAACAATCTTTAGTGCTGCTGTGGCTGGGCACTGCCATCAAGGTCCTGGTGTCATTTATTCTCTCCTTGCCCTCACCCTATGATTTGATATTTCTTATCTTTAAGATAATCTAGCTTTCATTTACATTCCAAACTTGAGTTTTGTTGTGTTCGTTGTTCTGATAGAAAGAAAGAACTTAAGGTCTTCTCTAGAACATTTGAAAGAGTAAATAGTTGTTCCTTTTATTTCTGTTTAAATCATGAAGGAGAGAAGGGATAAAGAAAGGAAGAGAATGAGGGAACAGGGTCCCTTTTACTAGAGGGAGAATTGGTGGATGCTTGAATGCCTGGATTTTAGCTATTATATTCTTTGAACTAGAGAGAGAAAGTGTTGTTTTGATAGAAAGAAAGAACTTAGGGTCTTCTCTAGAACATTTGAAAGAATAAGTAGTTGTTCCTTTTATTTCTGTTTAAATCATGAAGGAGAAAAGGAATAAAAAAAGGAAGGGAATGAGGGGAACAGGGTCCCCGTTACTAGAGAGAGAAGTGATGGATGCTTGAATGCCTGGATTTAGCTATTATATTCTTTGAACTACACGTAATGTCTGTTTGCTTTTTTCTACCACTCTTTTATGACTTGACTGGAATTGCAAACCTTTAATTTAAATATTTACCATATAGTTTCAAATCAAATTGACACATGCAATTAATATCGGTCATTTTTTTCTTCATTTTTTCACTTGATTTGTTCCTCATTTTTGTTCAGCTGTTTGTCATGCTACTGTCCTACCTGATTTTGTTACTTGAGTTGTCAGATGAAGGTTTGCTTATTTGGACAATTGCAGGCTTGTCAAAAAGCCCTTGATTTGCGTTGGAGCAAGTTCCAGAGGAATGCAACTCTTTTGAAGCGCCAATTGACTTGGCAGTATGAATTTTTTTCCCCTCAATACAGAATCAAATTAATCAAGTGTTATTCTTCTTTCATCACTCTATATAATGCTCTTTTCATGGATCAATCATGAAAAACAGGTTTAATGGTCATTTGAGAAAGAAAGGGTGTAGCGGACAAGTTAAAGTTAGTTATGAAGAAAAGACACTTGCTGTAGAGGTAACAATGTGCTTGATATTGGAGTTGGTCTTGGAGATCTACTTTTTAGTACTCTGTGCGCTAATTTTGTATATGTTGTGCCTGGTAACCTGGAAAGCTTGCAGTTGTTTGCTGTTTCTTTTCTCGATGCTGTATTACTTGTCCTTCTAATGCTGTGTACTCTCTTTAGTAGGTAAAGATGCCCCAGGATGCATCAAGCAGCACCGTTCGTGACACTAGGGGTCTTTCAGGTTCCTTTTCTTTTTCTTGCTTCTCTTGGTGCTTTATGACATGTGTCCTGCCTACTTATTTATTTATTTATTTTTATGATAGAAACACGTGTAATTACATATCATTATAATGGCACCAAGGGAGTGCTTACTTATGCCTAGTTGAAGTTAGCTTTTGCATTATTGGTTACTCAATCTTATTTGTTATGGAATCATCCAGAATAATTTAGCCTTCAATCATCTCCATGTGACTCATGAATCTTGTGTTAAGCTGTCCTTTCCTGAATTATGAGCAGGGAGGTACTTTATAAATGGTAATTTTCATCATGGTGTACTTGTTAAACTAGGTGGTGAACGCTCTTTCTCAACATTATGCTTTGCATTGGCACTTCATGAAATGACAGAAGCCCCATTTCGAGCTATGGATGAGTTTGATGTGTTTATGGTAGGGCTTTTGTGTAAGATTGTTGTCTTTTTTACTATTCTTGGTGGCATGGCTCTTAGATTTGAATGTAAAACAAAGAATTACTTTGACAATATTTTCGTGCTTTGTTTTTGATATCCAGGATGCAGTTAGCAGAAAGATCAGCTTGGACACATTAGTGGAATTTGCATTGGCACAAGGGTCGCAATGGATATTTATCACACCTCATGATATTGGGTATATGTGATTATTGGTGCAATTAGTTTGCTTATGATTGGAAAATGTACAGTGCTGCAATGTAGCATAGAAAATGACTGACACAAAGCCCTTCTATCATTCGCTTAACCTACTTTTTAGTCCTTTCGTTTGTCTAGTCGGGTCAGTCTACACATGTTTGTTAATGTCATTTTACCTCTTTACCACTTGCATGTCTTTGATATCTGAAAAATGAGACATTAAGGCCTCTTTCCCTCTTCTCATGTTTAGTCTTGTTTAGTGACACGCTTATGATTGAGCTTTACCTAGTCATCAACCATGGATTGTGTTTGGTCCTCAATTAAGCATTCAATGCAATCTTTAACTTCACTAGGGTTAGAATTAGCTTCTTAGACATAAGATAGTGCTTAAATTACTTTATGAGCTAGTTAGTTTCTCCTGCAGGAATTCAGTGAAACTCATTTGTTCAGGAAGCAGTATTTTAATGAATTCTACAATTTAACTCTGTCAAAACTTGCTCTTATTCACGTTAGCCACCACTTTATAAGGTGTTGGTTTTTACTGTGACATATGTAAAGGTGTTGTATACCTTATTGGCTGAACTGCATAAAGTGGATTCTTTTTTTTTTAAAAAAAAAAAATAGTCGAGATAGGTTGCTGCAGTGCATGAGTGAATATGTCATGGGTGATTGCACAATGATTTTAATCATATGCTTTTAACAGTGTAAAAAGTCCTTGGATATGCCTCAATAGATTGTTTACTTTTTTTTGCATTTTCCTATTCTTTTGCTATCTATAATTTCCCATTTAGTGATAAAAGAAAATATTACTTGGGCATTTGAGATGATAAAGCGATTTTTCCCTTCTTGTTTTATTACAGTATGGTGAAACAAGGGGAAAGGATAAAAAAACAACAGATGGCTGCTCCTCGATCCTGAGTGTACCTGTCTGCAGATTGTGTTTTCGTTTAATATAAAATTAAAAGGTACGTCCTTATTGTGCATTCTATGATGGCCAAAGTTTCTTAATCATATTAATTTGTTATAATTTCCTTCTGATTTCTTTTTCCAGTTAGTATGGGCCTTGTTGTCTTGGTAATCTATTATACTTTTCATGTTATATTTCAGTTGACATCAGTTGCCATCAACTATGTACAAATTCTTGAATGGATTAGATCACAAATACTAGCCTTGCCAATCTATAATCCCCTCTGCTTAGACACTGAAAAGCATGCATCTGCACATGGTGATTCTAATTGAAAAGTTGGTTGACTACTATCAATTGATTTAGAAAGTATGTTGAAGTTTCTGTAAGGTTAAAATTAAAGGCTCATCTTTTGGCCCCAAATCTGGAAACCGTCTAATGGTTCTCAAAACCAGTGTGGAGGTTGCTGTTTACTGTTGCTCAAGTTTTCATTGAAACAAGAGAAAAAATAATTGAGGAACACATATTATAGTTAATAAGCATTGGAACATAATACTTGGCCTGAGAAAAGATCTTCGTTGGTGGCTATAGGGCCAACATTGTATCAACGCAATAGGGGTGGAGTAAAGTTCTCATTCAGAAGCAGAGATTGAAGATATCTTTGCTCTGTTGCAGTGTTTTATCGTAATAGCTGTGGGGATCGACATGATGGGCACCAGCATTGTCTTAACTATGCTGATGCTGACGCAAACTCAATCTGGATTTTTTCTAGTTTATTTATTTATTTCTTTATTCGTATATCTTAAAAAAATTATAGGCTAGTTGTTTGTGCTGATACATATCAGAGGTTATGGGTCAACTTAATAAACAAATCATATGAAACTGATTCATGACTAAAAGTGATAGATTAAAGGAAGTAAAAAAGTCATTTGGTGGGTCAGTTCCATGATTAGAACTTCAAATTGTCATATTACAAATCAATTTACTGTGTATTTCATATCAATATTTATCTGTGGAAATTTTGAATGCTAGAACCCAAGGCTAGTATTTTTTGCTGGGTTCTTGTGTTGGTTTCTTGTGATTTATTATTATTATTATTGATATATCTCTGATCTGTTTGGCAGGGCAAGGCATTGGCTTAACTTCTCTAGTTAGCGATAGACTTCATTACTGTGGATTAAATTCTACAAAGATGGCAGCTGTGTAGTGAGTAGTGGGTCTCAGGTCTTTATTGTTTATTTGTATGAAGACGTGGCTCCTTGTAGTATTCTTACTTCGAATTAAAAGCAAGTCCTTCCCAATGTTTTTCTTTTTCTTTTTTCATAAAACTGTAAATTGGTATGAACTATTCTCTGCATTGCCAATTACGTAAAAAAAAAAAAAAAAGCATCTGGCCCCACAGGTGGTGGCAGATCAGATTTTTGAATTATTAAACGGCTAGGTATAACGGCTCTTTTGATGGGACCCCAGATTTCTTGAAGCAGCTGAACAGCGCACCTCTCCTTAAAATGTCAAATGCGATGCCAACTTCTGTTCAGTTTTCAATAAAGACAGTATTGCCCACTTGTTATGTCCCCCTGTTTAACTGACTACATTTGTTTTACATTATTATCTTACAGTTTTTTTAATTACTTATGGGTTATTTTCTTGAGTTTAAATTTTAACTGTATTATTTAATTAGTTTCATAATCACATTATAAATTTCTTATAACAGACAAATTTTATGATTTTTCAATCTGATAATTTTGTGGTAAAATTTGTTGAAAAAGGGGGAAGTCAGGTTTTGATTCAAAATTAAAAATATAGATTATTTTACAAGAAGTGATCATAGATCTTTTAGTACTGAGGAAGTATTAATCCTTTCACTTGGCTGTCTAGATATTGGTTTCTTGGATAGATAGAGCTTATTTGGAAATCATCCACTTAGTCAAATGGCTGTTAACCATGGATGGGGAGTTACTTTGCCTCTGTTTCTGTCGGGAAGTAAGCTTTAACTGGAGTAACCAATATGGCAATCCTTCTTTCAAATAACTGCCATCTACAGTTGAAACTTTCCATTTATCCAAAGCACTGCGGTGACACAAATTTTACTGCTGGTGGCTGCCAGTTCCCACTTTTCAAATCTTAAAGATAGCAAGAAACAAATTGCGCCGCACCCAAAGTCGCCATAATTAGGACCAACATGTCCGTTAAGGCCTTCCCGAGTCTAGACCCAGAAACAGTCCCCGTCTTCTCTTTCTAGAGGCATTGTGTAGGAGAGAGGAACAGCGCCTCTGGTTCCATATTTGAAAGAAGTAGGTAGGAGAGACACAGGGAGATGTGATGCAGAGAAGTTAGCACTAGCATCAGCCCACAAAATTCTGAAGGGACGAAGAGCAAATGCAGAGAAGTAAAGCAAGAAATTTTAGTGAGAGAGAGAGAGAGATCTAAGTTACCATTTTTGAGGTCAACTTCTCCCATGTCGGTTCTGGAGCAGAAGAAAGCAAGCCCAAACTCCTCATTCAAGAAGAGGACTTCGATATGGTCAGACCTCTGGCTAAACACCAAGCCCCTCAAGCACGTCCTCTTCACTATGCCTCTCCAGTCCATTTCTAGTCCCACCAAAAGTCCCAACTCCAAAACCAAAATCAAAACTATATTCCCCAACTTCTCCAAAATCGACCGTACCCTTCTCTTATCTGACGATGTTCTCCTGAATATCCTTTCAAATTTGCCTGATTCCCAGCGAAAACCTAACTCGCTCGTTTGCAAACGGTGGCTGAATCTGCAAGGTCGCCTAGTACGCTCACTCAAGGTGTTAGATTGGGAGTTTCTTGTATCTGGGCGGTTGATTTCGAGATTCCCTAACCTTAACCATGTTGATTTGGTTAATGGGTGTTTGCTTTCGCCCCGAAATACGGGTATTTTTTTAAGTCATAGGGTTGTATCTTTGCTTATTGATTCTGAGTTCTCACCTAATTGGTTCATCTGTGAGGAGAATTTATTGTCCAGTGAAAAAGTTGACAAGGGGCTGAATGCACTTGCCAGTGGTTGTCCCAATTTGCGCAAACTTGTGGTGATTAATGCCAGTGAGTTGGGGTTGTTGAGTGTAGCCGAAGAGTGTTTGACGCTGCAAGAACTGGAGTTGCATAAGTGTACCGATAACGTCTTGCGCGGGATCGCGGCATGTGAGAATCTGCAAATCTTGAGGCTGGTTGGACACCTGGATGGATTCTATAGTTCATTGGTTTCTGATATTGGGTTAACAATTTTAGCTCAAGGGTGCAAGA
The DNA here is from genome assembly GCA_021397835.1 of Moringa oleifera. Lineage (NCBI taxonomy): Eukaryota > Viridiplantae > Streptophyta > Magnoliopsida > Brassicales > Moringaceae > Moringa > Moringa oleifera. The sequence continues at coordinate 2,369,569 of JAJFZO010000658.1, read as the reverse complement.
GGTTGGTTAAGCTTGAGCTTAGTGGGTGTGAAGGTAGTTTTGATGGGATCAAAGCAATAGCTCAGTGTTGCCAAATGCTTGAGGAACTGACTCTTTGTGATCATAGGATGGATGCTGGCTGGGTGGCGGCCATTTCATATTGTGAGAATTTGAAGACTTTGAAATTTCTATCATGCAAAACCATTGATCCTAGTCCTGGACCAGACAAGTATTTGGGCTCTTGTCCTGCTCTTGAACGCTTGCATTTGCAAAAGTGTCAGTTGCGAGACAAGAAGAGTTTGAGGGCATTGTTCAGGATCTGTGAAAACGTTAAAGAGCTTATTTTTCAAGATTGTTGGGGGTTGGACAATGACATTTTCAGCCTGGCCAGTGTTTGTGGGTAATGGATTTTGATGCCTGTTTGTTTATTACTGTTGCCCTCTGTTTGTTGCCTGCTGCTTATCCTATATGACTGGCAAGCGAGTTTTTTGCTTTACTTCTGGAATCTTTTCCTGTAATTGATATGGTGGAGATAATGGGCCCTTCCTTGGTGTAAGATGATTTAGGAACTCTGGTTAATGAAATGAATTTGAATTAGTTTTGGATTATAACCTTATGATTGGATAACTGTACTTGTGGGTGCACAGGCATTATTTCAGATGCATATACTTTGAATTTTTACTACTTGGATACTATCAGTTAGAGCAGTAGTTATAAAACTTCTGATAGATCTTGCTCTTGTCGTACAGAAAACTCTGGCCTACTAGTGTAGTAATTAAAAGAAGGCTCTGCTTAGATGTACTTCCGATTTTGGATTGTTGACCAGATAAATGGAAATATGTGAAGGGAAAGTAATATTGTAGATTAATATGATCATCAACTCTTTGTGATTAGAAAGTGACGATGATACCAATGATTCGAGTAGCCTCCTTCATCTCCAACCCAAACCTCTTAATTGGGTTAGCAGAAGTTAAATAATGTACATAGTGAACTTGTTTATGCTTTGATTAAGATTAATAATGATTTCTTTCTTCACAGGAGGGTGAGGTTTCTATCCATGGAAGGATGTTCATTGTTAACAACGGTGGGCTTAGCTACAGTGATACTGTTATGGCCAGAGCTCGAAAGTCTAAAAGTAGTATCATGTAAGAATATAAAGGACGGTGAAATAGGTCCTGCTCTTTCAACATTGTTCTCCATGCTTAAAGAGTTGAAATGGAGGCCTGATGCCCGATCTCAGCTTGCATCAAGTCTTGTGGGCACTGGGATGGGAAAGAGAGGTGGTAAATTTTTCAAGAAGCTGTGATTCCTGAAGTATATCTAAATGGGTGTTTGTCTGCACTTTGACTCCAATGGTACTGCCAAATGGTCTTGTCCTGCACCTACTGTATCCAAATGTGCTGTACCTTCTTCTTCACTGAGGCAGACTTTCTCTGCAGTCTGGTAAATTTGTTCCACCCTCTTGTAGATCCCGGGGAGAATCCCAATTCCTCTCAAATTTATCTTGAATCAGAATTGTTTGGCCAACTTGTTCTAAGTTGCGGATTAGATCCAGTTACAGATCTATGGCTTAGTGATGCTGCTGCACACCATAATCTTTCTCAACACATCTTGGCTGGAATTTTGATGCTTGGAAGTGCAGATCTTCCAAAGAATGTCTAATGCTACTGATGTTTGTCACAGAATGTATCATACCAACGTCATATTGCTAGTTCCCTCCACAGTTTGTATCTTAACGAGTGGCAGATTAGGGTTATTGTCTGACTATTAAATATAGTTGTAGTCCTTGTTAATAGCAGTCACATTATTCTCTTTCTATGTTTTTAGTCTGAATTACTTCTATAATGCCCTTCCCTCATTCCTTTACATGAATTTCTTCCTTATTTTTTGGGGTTAAATAAAGAAAAAAAAGTTTTTTTAAAAAAAGCAAAGAAATTATGCAATCTGCTGACGTGGAGAAAGAAAAAACAAAGCAAGAGAGAAACGGCAAATCGATCGTGATGTCGAATTGAAAGGGCCGAACTTAAAAAGTGTCACGGTATTGAGAATTGGAGAAGCGAGGAGGATGAAGAAGGACAAGGAAACTGCTGTGGCAGTGGCTTCCATCATTACAAACCCTAACCGGAGCAACGTACACCGTGGCGGAAACGAAGAGGAGTCCGCTAAGAATAACCTCCGCTCTTTCTCCACCCCACAGTTCTCTCCTCGCAACGCTTCCTCCAAATACGACTTTGTCAAGGTTCTTTTTTTTTTTCTTGGAATCTGATCGTCTACTCTCTTCCTAATCCTCCTCTTTGTTAGGTTCCCGAGGAACTCCGGGACTGGATGAACTGAGACGAAAGTGCATAACTTTCCTGAATTGTCCGGTTTTTTCTTTTTCTGCTAATACCTCGGCTGAGTCAATGTAGTTAGGGGATCGAATACAACATAATCCGATTGAATTCAGTCATGTTGTTGTTTTATATGTTATCTCTTGATGCATCCATGAATATGTTTGTGTACGATGCTACAGGTAAAGGTGTGGTTGGGTGATAATGCGGATCACTATTACGTGCTGTCTAGATTTTTGCTCAGCAGAATGTTAACTGTTACAAAGGTTTCTCTCAATCTCATACATGCATTCATTTGCAACATTTATCTTTTTAAGTTTTTAGACTTTATCAACCAACTTTCTGGTTTTCTTTTGTTATCATATTTGTTCACTGGATCCACATCACAATGTCCTCTGCTTGGTTGTGAATAAATGTTGGAGTTTCAATCTTAAATTATGATATTTTGCACCTGGAGAACAAAATACATTAGGTGACTGGCTTTGACCACTGTCTATTACATCAGTTGAGCTCAATGCATGAGGTCATTATCAACTGGTTATCAAAAGGTTTTAGATAAGAAAAATGCTACACAAGTTGTTGGATATTGTTAGAAAGCATGAATGCAATAGTAAGAAGGATGATGATTCTTGTGGTATCTTTAGAACATCAAAAGTTTATGGTTTTTGTATCATTTACTACCATTACTACGAATTGGCATTTTACCAGTGCTAGCTTGCATTGTTTAATTTAGTTGAGGTATCATGTTTGTCTTAAATTTTGATAAGAAACTGTAAATAATGAATATTGTCCTAAATATATTCAAATACTATATGCTTCAGTCTTGCCTTGTACACTTTACATGCTATTGCGAAATTGCAGCAATTCTTGTAAGTGGCTACTGTCTTTTCTTTGTTTTAATTCTTTATCTTGCATACCGAAGTAGTCTCCTAACCAAAACCTTAAAGGTATTTACCTTTTATTGTGGCTTGATGGTTTCAGATCCCAAATCATGTAGCTATTAAAATTGCTCTTGAACTCAAGAAGCTGCTCATAGACAACAGCCTGCTGGATGTGTATGCCAACCCATTGCCCTTTTCTTCTTGTTGAATAGAGAATTTGTTAGATGTTTTGCTTGCATTTTGAAGTGGTAATTGGCAATAATTCATGTTGTTGTGCAGCTCTCAATCTGACTTGGAAGCTAATCTATTTAAGGTATGTCTTTATATAATGGTGGACTGACAATAACCAAATGTAGTGCAGAGCTTTTGTCTTGCTTTCTAGATCTTGGATTTTAGCATTGTCGGACTTTCTCAGAGGATTGCATTTGCAGCTTATGGAGCGGAGAGGTTATGGGGAAGAGTATATAAACCGTTACAAAATGATGACCAGGTCAGTAAGCTTCCTAGGGGGACAGGTCTCATTCTGACCCCTTTACTTCTTTGGCCCCTTCCAGATATAATGTGTGTCACCTTCACCTTAAATCCTTTTTTTTTGGACAGTTATAGTTTTTTGTTCACAAGTTTGTCACATGTTATGTCCTTGTCATAAATTGACCTGTACTGTGCACTGATGCTTGATTAGTTTTTTCTTTTCCCGGCTTGAGAATGTCAATACTTCAGTGGCTTGCTTTAATTTTAGTTGATTTTCTTCTTCCTTGTTCTATATTGATAAATACATTCCTATTGATGTCTAGTTAGTTCTTACCATTTATCAGCAAAATTCATGTAAAATAGCAGGCTTTTATGCTTTAAGACACACAGAAATGTGGTTAATAAATAAAAGTAGGTTTAGTTTTATTCTATTTCCTCTAAATTTCCTTTCAGATTCCACCATCAAAGAGTGCCTCTGGTGATTCTTGTTTGTGGAACTGCTTGTGTTGGGAAGTCTACTATAGCCACCCAACTTGCTCAAAGGCTAAATTTGCCAAATGTTTTACAGGTGTCTCTAAATATGCTGCTTTAAAGTTTTTTCATGTACTGATTGTTTCAATGGTTTGTGCTAATTCCATTTATTTGTTCTTTTAATGGGTACAGACAGATATGGTGTATGAATTGCTACGTACATCTACAGAGTATGTCACATTTATTATTATTATTATTTCTTAAATATTTTCTTCTCTTATCATATTGTACTATACTAACACTAAAATTTCTTGCTTAGAGAAATTCAGCAGTCTAGACTAGAAGGAAATTTTTTTGATAGAGATGTTCCCTTGCTTTACAAAGCAGGATATTTAGTGCACAAGTAGGCAGTTCTTGTCGCCATATCCTTAGCTAGTTGGCTGTCTATCCTGGGCAGATGCCTTTGCTTGAAGCAAGAATTTCTTCCTAAGAAATATTTCTTGTGCATATTGGATTCCAAACTAGCTATTTTCTTAAAATGTTGTCAATGTCGAAACTTAGTAAGGTTTATTCAAGTTAAAGAATTCATCTTATTTAATGAATATGTTTTCTGTCTACGAGATATCTTTCAAATCTTATAGTGTTTCCTTTAACATTATTAACAATTGTAGCTCCAATCTGTCCTTTGATTTTGATGCACAGTGTCTTCACTTTTTCTGTCTTGTTTAGTGCTCCCTTGGCATCAACTCCTGTGTGGGTCCGAAAGTTCAGCTCCTCAGAGGAACTAATTACTGAATTTTGTAGAGAATGCAGAATTGTTCGTAAAGGTACTCCTGTTTTAACATTCACCTCTTGCATTTTTTCTTTTTTTTTTTGTCTTTTTCATTTTTCTTCTCATTATTAGATGATGGGGATAGTGATAACTTTTTCGAAGCATGTTATGGATTTTCTTTCTTTTTAATTCTGAACTCTATCACAGTATCTTTCAAGCAGATTGATCTTATAATCTGTCTCTTGCAATGTTTGTTTCATAGGTCTGGCTGGTGACTTGAAGAAAGCAATGAAAGATGGAAAGCCAATTATAATTGAGGTAAAGCCCTCTTGGTGCTACGTAAATAATATATTATACACATTGATACATACACACACACACACACATATATGTGTATGTGTGTGTGTGTGTGTGTATATATATATATATATATATATATATATATATATATAAACACACCCACCCGCACCCACGTACTTGTGGCCAAGCATGTCTGCTGTCATTGTTGCTCCTGAATAGCACATTTTAGTTTATGCAACATGCTGATAAGATGATGTCCCGCCAAAGCACATTGAAGAGGTGAATTGTTAATGTGTCTGGGGTTAAGCTTCTCTTATTTCTGTTATTTATATGTGCGGGAGAGAAACTTCTCTTTTTTTGGTTTAGAAATAGATGGGTTAAAATATTGGGAGCTTGGGTTAAGGGGGTGAATACTGTAAATAAGAAAGACTTACTGGAATTCATTGAATTTCTTATCTCATCTCTAAATAGGTTTTTTATGCTTATTAAAGGGTCGCACCTCCTTGATGTCATGAAAGTAATATAAGTATACGTGTTTCTATCAAAAAAAATAAAATAAAATGGAAATCTGGATCTTGGTTTATGATAGGAATGTTCATGGTCAATGAGGTACCTAGGTGTTACTATTCAATCCAAAAACTTAGATAGCCAGAAATGGATATGATTATACAGGTAGACATGCATTAGAAGTTTCTCAAATTTAGGAAACTATGTAATGGAGGTTTCCTTAAGGTTTGCTGGTCTACATTACTTATGCTGTGACTGCAGGGAATACATTTGGATCCAAGCATATATTTAATGGATGATGAGAATAAATCACTGGTTAATCTTCCAGAAAAAGTGGAAGAAAAAAATTCTGCATCTGTTACATCAGGTGATAAACCTGTGGCTCAAAAGGGAGGTAATTTGACAACCGATAGTGGAAGTCATAACAGAAGTCATGAAAATACTGGATGTCAGAGCTCAGAAGGGACATCTTCTGTCCAATTCAATGAAGTCTTAACTTCTCTAGAAGCAGTTAAACTGGCAGAAAATGTTTCTGAGGATAAAGGTTAGTTTTTTCTCCTGATCTATGGAAATATTTTTAATTTTTATTGTTCATGCATAAATATATTGATTCTAGAGAATTAGAATTTAATATGATTGTCCTTTGGTTTCTGGTTCTGCAGTTGAAACTGGTAAAGATCCAAAAACGGATACAAAAGCTCCTGCTCGGAAAGAAAAATCTGGTCCTGAACCAATTATTGTCCCTATTGTCCTGAAGATGGCTGAATTTGATCATAAGGTGGTGTTGCCTTACTAGCTTCAAAGAGATTCTTTTTCTTATTTTCTTTTCTTCTTCATACATGGACATTTATGTAGTGAGCTTTAGCCTTGTGACTTTTGTTTTCTTGTAGAATGATGATATTGTGTCAGAGAAAGAGCCGCTCACGAAATACAGGATTGTTTGTCAAGCACTTAAAAAGAAAGTAAAAAAAGATGAAAGACAAATGATATTCGAATAACCAGCAGCCATTTAGTGTGTCTTTTCCACATATTCTTTTACAGCCATATTACTACGTTGTCATGTAGCTGTATGTTCAGAAATATAAAATGAACAAAAGCTATTACTATCAGGTGGAGATTACCGCTCCGAATGAATCTGAAATTTTCCCTCTTCAAAGTTCGGATTAATGCTTCTTGTGAAGAAGCTCTGAATCTGCTAGTCAATGTTTATTTTTTTTGGATTAAATTAAAAAATTTTCCTCATCACAGTTTTCTCCTCTTTCGTCCTGGAAATATCTTAAGACAATTTTCCTCTCTTTTGCAGGCATTGCTAGAGGAGTGGATCTCTACTCGAACTTTTAGTGATAAATGTCTAGTCGAGGTACTAGTGATCAGATTAATCTTTATCTAGGTTATAGTCAACTAATTTGTCATTCATTTTACCATGGCCAATATAGAGAAAGGAAAATACTGTTGAAGAAGTGATGATGTTGATATACAGAATAGAGGAGATGGTTTCCTAATGGCTAGAAGAAATCCATCTGTTGATGTTCTTTCATTTTTTTTTTATTGCTTATTAATTGAATTGAATTGCCTTTTTTGACATGAAGTATTTTATGAATTACTATATTGAATGTTTATTCTGCCATTTTTCTTTGCAGGATAAAGATACACTAACAACCAATTTAAAAACTATTCAGGATTACTTGTGCTCCTTCAAGTCGCAGGTATGCTCATTCATGTTTGCTTCTCTGAGTTAACCGGACAAAAGCAGGGTTATGGTCACTTGCCTATTTGTAGCACTTAGAGGGGTTTTATTGTGGGTAGATGGATGTCATTTTAGCTTTGTGTTTGTAATTAGGAGACTGAAGATTCAAGACAGGTGCAATTTTAGTTGAAAAAATTATTCCAATGGTGACAGTGTGTGGTAATATCTGATCACATACATCTTTTTTAATCAGAAAAAAAAAGGATGTATTTATATTATGTATACGTAGCACCAAGGGAGTGCCTCCCATATACATCTATAATTAGCTATTACGAGTTTAGGATTTCTAAAAATTTGACATAATTCTCCTCATTTACAAAATATTCCCTGGTTGCCTATGATTTCAAAACCTTAATTCACCTATCTCTATAAACCAGTACTAGGGCCCCCTTCCCTCAAAAGCCCTCAAATTCCTCTGCCCCCACACTGTCCAAAAAAAGTAGTAGTGGAATTATTGTGATAAGTTTCTTTTCAGCAGTCACCGGAGACCATTCACTGACATCCCAAAATGGCCAGAATGCTTTCCCTAACGTGCCTTGTTCACATGCGTCAAAGTAGCATGTGATTAACCAGCTCTCGTTCATCCTTACGTTAATAATACCTAGTCACCATGACCTTACCTTTTTTTTTCCCCCGTCTGTACATTGTCAATCTTTAATGGTTTTTTCCATTTTGCTTCCTAAGCAAAGATTGCTTTAGGCGAAACCCCTGCTTTCCATACTAGTTTTTATGGAAACCACTGTGATTCCTTGTGTTGTTGGAACTCATCAGTCTTCTTGAAGAACAATTTGACTGAGAAACTTCATGTCCTGGAGTAGGCTGTGATCATATACATAACATGCTTAGTAACAGTAAGAGAAAGTATGTCGTGGCAGAGGTGATTATATTTTATGTTTGTTCAGTTATGCTAAATATTAACTTGTCATAGGTTGGCCCCCCTTGGTGTTTTGTGAATAATTTTTTTCTTATCAACTAAGATGTCTTGAGCAGCCTTAATTATTTAATGTTTTGGTAAAACAAGTTCAGGTTATTTGCTTCTTATGGTCATAGGGTTAAGAGGAACTTCTAATAACAGCAAACGGTGAACAATACCTGAGCTTGTTAAACAGATTCCAAGAGGAGGGGGAGAAAAATTAATAAGGGAAGCCCGATTCTCAATTGGGCTCATAGTGAGCCACAAAAGACTAGATGAGTGTCAAACCTGACTCATAGTAACTCCGATGTCATAGCCTGCTGTTGGCGAAGTGGCGTTAAGCATCCCTAGTGGTACGAAAAGAGAGGTCGTGATGATATCATATTTTCCTCCAAGATTAATTCAAAAAACTTGCGTCCTAGCCACATTACTCTTTCCAAAGACTTTAGTTCATAGAGCATAGTTAAACAGAAAGTATGCAGTAGTTATTAAAATAAAATAGAAGGCCATAATTCATGTGACCTATGATCCCTGCTTAATAGAATACTTGGAGTCAAACTATAGCCCATGAGATTAAGAAAAGATATTGAAAATCAGAGGCAAACTTTGGGATAATAGTGGAAGCTAGGAAGCCCTTGCTAATTGTTGATCCACTTATGACTAAGCGAAGGGTGTAGTGCGCTAGTAGGGTTGGTATATGCATGAGCAGAAACTAATGATGTTATCATTATTGTTATACTCACCTGATGTTATAATTTTAGGAACGCATAATTGTTACCACTACATTATGTCAGGTTCCTTCAATGTTTGTGGCGGGATGTTGAAAATCATGAAGCTCTTGTCAACCCGTCAATTATATGTTTCATCTCCTGACATCTTTTTTGCTTTGAAAATTTTTCTTTGAACAGGGTCTGACTGTTTTGAATATATCAGCAACAACATTTCCCCAAACACTGGATTGGCTGCATGGCTATCTTCTTCAGGTAGAGTCATATCTTGTCATGAAAGCATGAGACTCTTACCGTTGGACCAACCTTCACACCTGTTTGTTTAAGAACTTAAAGCTATCAAACATTGTATTATTTGTGATTTTCCTTTTTTCTCAGTGAGCTTGTACTGTATTATTAATTCTTATTTTTATGTCTTGGTGCAGTGTATTGAGCAAGGCATTGCAGCATTATCATCCAGTGAAAATGGTTCAAAGCCTGCTGAGAATTAGATTACATGAACATGTTAGCTTGAGCGCTGAAAGGTACAATCCAACTACTCTAGTTCTACTTTTTGTAGTCTTTAGGCATCAAGGTCATGGTGTTGAGGAAGAGTGGAACAAAGAAGGGTGGGTGGGGAAGCAAACAGGGAGGGGGGTGTGGGGGGTGGGGAAGACAGAGAGTTACATGGAAACAGAAGTTGTGTGGTGAAAATGGCAAATCTTATGGCTTCTTGAACCGTCTGAATTTAAGGGAAGTGGTATTACATATTGCTAATCACAACGCCTGCAGCCAGACATTGGCTAGTTCCAACAACCCTTCTGGTTACCTAGAAGGGTTAATCTCACCTGAGTTTGCTTTCTCCAATTTGGCTGATTTATTCATTTGCCTGATAATTTTTTGTTTTTCACTTCCATGAATATTCTCTTACTCCATGTAATAACCTGTATGGATTTGGGAGAAGGACATTGGTGCTGAAGCAACTATATTGGTTTTGAAGCTTGGATCTTGGAAAGCAAAAACAAGCGACTAGAAAAAGTAGGTTGACCTTGCTGATGGAAATTTATGCTGGAGGTGTGAAGTTTGTGGCAGAGCAGGAGTTATATGCCGACTGCAATTTTGGAACACACTTGAAAAACCTCAGCCTTGGGGCGAAGCCTATATCTTTCCCATATCCACCCTTATTCCATCAACTATATCATGGACTTAGGAGAGACCAGCTTGCCTCCAAAAAATGGCTGGAAACTTATTGTTGTCATAATTTATGTCCCTCGATAAAAAGGTAATAATAGATGGGAGTGGTTGCTTGAAAATATTGTAAGATTTTATTTGTTGCTGATGTATAGACTGTTCAAGCTTATTTATTATATAGAGGAACAAACATGATTGTTGTTGTCCTGACCGAAAATTGTTGCAATGTGTACATTGCCTTCCTGATGCCTCTTACCAATATAAGCTCAAATGCTACTGCATCTCTTTCACTTTAACTGGGTATAATTTTACTACCAGTGGGAAAGGGAAGAAGAAAATCTCGTCTCCCACAGAAAAGAAAAAGATGCTAACACATAAAGAACATGATATATTACAGTTAGTGTTGACACCCAGAAAGATGTGTGGTCTTGGTTGTCTCATCAACAGGAAGAGGCTGTTTTTGGGCTACAGAATCATGACATCAGTGGTTGTATACAGTTACCTGTTTCTCCATTTTGTTGAGGTTTGGTAGCTGTTCTATGGCTTATATGTACCAGACAGTAGTAAAAGTTAACGGTAAAAAGGGTAATAAAGACTTTGTTGGTCCATCAAATCTCATCATCCCACAGGTCTTCAAGCGATTTGTATGGGCTAGTTGTTTCATTAACAAGAAACTCTCCTCTCATGATCTTCCTCTCCTCCAAGTTGTCCATGTCGAGAAGATCTTGATCATCCAATCTGAGATTGAAAGATGCCATGTTCTCCTTTAATCTCTCCTGGTTGAAGCTCTTCACGATCACACTTGCTCCTTTTGACAAACCCCATTTCAAAGCAACCTTTACAATTCAGAATGTATGTTAAGTCTACCATAAGTTTCAACAATTTAAATGGAGTCTAAGACAGTGATGTAACCATTTACGTCTAAAAGACAAGTCGTTTTCGTTTTGTCAAAAAAGGATTACACTCTGGGTATGGATGACTCATTTAGGAATCTAGAAAGATCTCCAAGTACCTTTCTATATCACATGCGAGCTAAGTTCCCTATGTCCAATTTTAATCGATCTAAAATTGATCCCTCGTTACTGCTCAGAGGAGAAATAATAGGTAGGGATGACAGGATTGGAACCCGTGACATTCTGTACCCAAAACAAAGGCGCTTAATCTCAAAATATTGGCGAAGTATGATTTACCTGTGCAGGAGTCGCATTGTGTTTGAGGGCAATAGAGCGGATGACTGGGTTATCAACAACAGCCGTTGATCCCCATGAATTCCCAGGTCCACCAAGTGGTGAATAAGCGCTCACATGGATTTTGTGGCCAGCACAGACCTCCCTTAGCCTTTTTTGCCTCCACATTGGGTGCATTTCCACCTACAACCAGATAATTCTAGTACTTGGTGAAATCAAAATGATTTTGAGGATTAAATTATTATCTTAAGTTAGCTCCTTATTATGGAAGGCAAAAATTTGATTTCTCATATTTCATACAATGAATTTAATAATTTCATAAAGACACATAGATGAAACAGATAATGGTACCTACTATAGCAAACCAATTCTGATTAAAAGAAACAACTAAAACCATGGCAATTTGACCATCTTTCTTTAAATTTATTTTGAACCATATTTTAAACAACTAAAGTTTTACAGATAAGAAGGTAGATTTTGCTGTTTTAGAGTAGACATCTGAGAATGGGATGTTGGGGAACCGATGTGCAATGAACATTTTGCTGTTTTCAACCCATATCTCCTCTATGTATAAAGAAAAATACGGACGGGAAAAAAAGACTTCCAAGGCTTCTCCTTTATACGTGTATATATATATATATATACATAAATGTCGTGATGCTGGCACGCCTATTTGACTTTGTTGCTTTTCATGTTAAATCTTGCCTGACCAGCCTAAACATGACAGTTAAGAACTACAGTGATGGAATAGGACCCCCATCGTCTCTCCAGGAGTCATGCATGCACACGATTGACTTTTATTGCTTTTCATGTTTATTTTGTGGGTAAACACTACGTTGAAGGACTAAAATATGCAGTTGAAAACTCCACTCTGACCTTCTGAAACTAGATTTTCAAGTATCCACTTTCTTCCGTACCTAACGTCACAAAAAATGTCAAGATTTTTTTTTTCCCTATCTAAAAGTTTTCGTGTCGGTCTCTCTCTCTATCTTGATGAGTCGTACGTATGATACCTGATTAACAGCTGGCATAACGGAAGCAAAATCTAGGAGGCGTTCGATCTTCTTGCTAGAAAAATTGCTGACACCAATGGACCTACACAGGCCCATTTCCAAGCATTTCTCCATCCCTGCCCACGTGGCCTCAAGGTTCAACGTCTCAAAGTCTTCTTCCTTCGGCACAGGATAAACTGCAAAAGGCTTCAGCTTCACTGGCCAGTGCACCAGATACATATCTATGTACTCCATGCCTGTGTTCCTGTTACAGACAAAAAGGACAAGAACAAATAAGTTGGGATTCTCACACAAGAACATCTCTATCAGCTCCAATCCTCTAAAATGATTCTTTTGATATTCCAAAAGATTAGCATGTTTTTCAAGATCCTCAATTTCCTAGGAGTTTTTACTTTATGGGTTTTGATTTCCTCCCATTGTTTTTTTTTTTTTTTTCATTCTAAGCTTATATCCTGCAATGAAGATCTCACAAGATCTTGTCACATTGTTTTGTGAAACCATGCTTCAAAACTGCAATGATGCCACCTTTCATCCTCCCAAAAGAAAACAAAATATGAAAAGATGCGAAACCCACAGGCACATGGAGTAATCATAATTGAAGATTATGTGCAGCAGATACGATGTTCATGTTCGGTTTCTTTCTTTTTAGACTGTGTGGGCTTCGTGATGCATATGTGTATGTATACTGATACACATCATATGTGTTATACTAACTTTAGGGTTTCCTTCAGTGCTGCAACAGGATCATGGTGATCGCTCGACCACAGTTTGGATGTCACGAACACATCTTCCCTCTCAACGGTGCCATTGAGGATTGACTCTTTCAAAGCGCTTCCCACAGCTGGCTCTGAGCCGTATATCTTCGCGGTGTCGAGGTGCCGGTAACCCATCTGCATTCATAATCCACTTACCATTTTCATACAAGATACTTGAAAGTTAGTATTGATAAACTTCTTATTAGTAAATCAAATGGCACCCTTCCTACAGTTAGCAAATATCTATCAATTCACAACTTTAGCTAACTGGGAAGAGGAGCTTTCAGTGTTTCAATCTTCCCAGCTGAAGTTACAGAGATAATAGCTTTCGTGCATGGCAGTTTAAAGTGGGTTAAACAACCGAAAGACAGAGTGCAAACAAAAGAACATAATCCTTTTAACAATTAAAAGAAAAAGAAAAGGACAAGTTTTGTACGAAAATGTACCTTGAGGGCCATAAGGATGGCTTGTTCTGTTGTCTCCCTATGATTGAGGAAGGAGTAAGTGCCTAAGCCAAGGACAGGTATTGGTATCCCACAATTCAAACGTACTTGATCGCTCCTCATTTTCTCTTCTCTCTTTGTCAGTCTCTCGCTCTATCTGTTCTACAATGCAAGCAATGGTTCTGTATGCTCATCTCTATATATACACCCACGCCAAAAGTCAACTTTTGTTAACGGATTTCTGAAGACACTTCATCACATGGAATATTATTTTATAAAGCTCTTTTTGGAGAATTGAAGAAAGAAGTGATCAGCTTAAATTATTGAGTTGTACGTATCAAAGCAAGGGATCTTCCATGTCTCTTGGGATTTCATCAAATATGGCCCTATCAATCACCTAAAGGGAAGTATCCCTGACCTATTTCTCAGATAGAATTCCTTTTCCTTTGTTCTTCTTCTTTAAAGAAAACAATAAATCGAAGAAGTAACTGGGGAAGACATCTTCTGCTGATTCATATTTTGTTATTAGAAGTCAAACTACTCGGTGCTTCCTTTAAGTTAACCGTATCTTTTCAAAGCTAAATTACCACTTCTCTCCCTATCTCAAGAGCGATAAAATTGTGCTTGACCACAAAGGTAATAGTATATAAGCATAAATGAATAAGATATGTAATTGCTGTTTTGACATGCAAACATGTCAATGATCAGTTTTCTATCTAAAATTTTAATGATAGAAGTCAATGAAATTTTTAAATATTCAAAGTCGGTTTGACTTATTTGTCCAGCACTAGTCTGCCTGTTATCTTGGGTTGACATCACTTAAAAAATTGGAAAAACCAACTACTAAAATAATTATTTGCTTTCTTCATTTGTAATGTTAAGCGTAACTAAATCTCCAAGTTCCCACTAGAGAAAGATTACTGGGTGTATTAAAACATGATAGTGTGTAATTCTGAAATTATCCTACCATAAATTCTAGTGAAATTGTTAAGGAACTACGCATGTAGTTTCCTATTAGCTGAAAAATATAGGAGACTTCGCAATCCAAATGGTATCACTTTATTAGATTAGATGTTAAGAGTTTTTTTAGAACACCGCCACAGTACCTGTCAAGATCTGAAAAATCCTTTCATGTGATTATTAGGAGCTCAGGATACTACATGTTTCTATGATCTCAAGCATATCGACCGCGTTATATAATTTACTCCATCATCTCATCTCCTGAGATACTGTTATCCATTGGGTTTTAATATTAGGGGCCGACATCCCGACGAGTGTGCTTCAATTGAGGGCATGGTTTTCTAGTATCCATGCCAATAAGGCAATAACTTGCACTTTCTACTTAGACTTACCTTCATTAATATTTATGTTTAAAATAAAAAACACGAGTTCAAAGAAGATTAATGGCCAGCACATAGGACCCATTGATCCAAAAAAGAACCTCCTTATGCTAATTGAATATTAGGGAAAGCTTCAAGGAGGATTGGTGAAGAAGTGATCATTGGACAGAAGTTGAGATCCTACAAGGTAATCTTTAGACAGTATTCCCTAAACTTAAATAGCACTAGGTAATCATTAAACAATGGTTTTCTTATTGTCCCACTAAAGACTAGATCTACAAAGTTAACCCTTTCAGATTAAATTGGCTAAATAACAGAAACTAGAGAGCTTAGTATATGTTGTGAGATCTCTCACCAGATATAATAAACTATCCATCCACAGGCTTAGTTAGCACCATCACATGACTTGAAATTGATGCAAAAAGTTTTTCAATCTGCGGTGCAAACCCATTAAAAGCTCGATTGAAAAGTTTATAAGATTTAATGATGTGCGATCACTCCACAATCCATGTTACTTCTAAAGTCGTTGAAAAGATTAATTTGAATTTCTATGAGGAGGTACGAGGCGGTTGTGAGTTACCTTGATGAGGTCAACAATGACGACCAAATGACCCCAAAGAGGAGGTCAATTTTTTTGCTATCAGACAATTCAATAAACCTCTCTGTAATTTTCCCTGGGAGATGACTCTAGAGAGCGCCATTCCGTATCCAAGTCAGCAATCAGAGCTTTCAATATATCCAAGGCACTTTGGTGAGACATCTGTTATGCATGGCAAGGTCAGATTTTTGTCTGCAATTGCTGCATCGTCTGCAGATACAACCACAGATGAGATTTAGACTAAAAAACTACGGTGCTTAAACCAAAAAGAGGAATAAAAAAAAGGAAATTAAACCATATTGCATATGACACTTTTCAGAAAGAGAATAATGAGATGGAGATTCCTACATTTTCTATGGCATTGTTTCCCACACCAAATGTTCTGTTGCAGCTTTTTTCTATCTTTTATTTTCTAGAGATGGTGTAAACTATATGTACAAAATCAAAAATGCGATAGCATTTGAGCTTAAACAACAAGGACTACATAAAGAAAACACCAGCACTCCAACATGCCACATGAGTGCTTATCAGAGGTACGATGTACGGAGTTCCAGCGTGGGCTGCCTCATTTGTAGTAACGTATTTTCCCTTCAGCTCTGACAAGAACGAAGATTTCCATGTCTTGTCTGCATAACAATCCAAAGAATGGAGATAACAGAGTTACCAAGCTGACTACTCCAGTAGCAAGATGGAATATAAAATTTGACAACCAAAATTGTGAAACAGCCAAGAAATGTTTAACTAATTAAAAGACAGATCATAATAGTAGCCACAAAACAAGCAAATCTTCCTCATATCATGAGGACACAAGAATATATCAGTCCACTGATTGATGTGCAAAACCTGTTGAAGGTAGTACCACGGAGTGGTAACAGAACCTTCAACAGAATCTTCCCCAACTTCATCACCATGCTAAAAGAAAATCCGAAACTGGCCCAGAGTGCAACTCAGAGTGAGTCTTAAATCTGGAGCTATTCCAAACTTGTCCATTCTTGCTGTTAGATTCAACCCATTCTGAGAATAAAGGACAATGAAATCAGGCCAAACTATACAATGTTTGCAATACACATGGCACACAACCTCACAAACACCATGAAAGGAAATTAAGACTACTTCTGAGAAAGAACAATACTAAAAGATTGATAGTCAAGCTCACCAATGTGCATAAGATTTGCATGTGACATGTAGTGCAATTAAGAGAACACATGGAAAGATCAACAAACTGGAGTTTTGAAGGCATGCCAATATTGGCCGGTATTGGCCTGTAATTCTATAAGCTGCTTTATTTTAGATCAAGGTGAAGTAGATTCAAAAGGCAGAGCAATCTAAGTTTTCAATTGTACCCGTTCAAACCTACGTAACCAAGGATTACCTCAGTTACACTCGCTGCATCATTGCATGTTACTACATGCCATTTTTGCAAATATGCCATCTGCATTTTCTTCTTGAAGATGCCATGTCTACTCCACTAGTAAAAAATATAATATAACTCAGAAAGAGGTCACTGATCATATCAATGTGGCACAATACGGCATACTAAATCAGTAAGTTTAACATTTTGATAGCAAGGAAACCAAAAAGAAAAAGAACCATAGGCACACATTCAGATTTTGAAAAAGGGATGATATATATCCTGCAAAATATCACAGATAAAAGAATTCCATTTCAAAGAAGGTAGAATTATCTTCTTGGCTTGGGAATAAATATAGACCACCAGAATAGTCACAAAACATAATCCCTTATCTTTATTTCATTAGTTTGTTTTCTACGTACTTATTTGCAAATATATATATATATATACACACACACATGTTACATGTACAAATACTTATCCGTACACACATAAACACATACATGTGTAGATGTATGTCTACATATAAGATTGTTACTGGCTAGTACCATCAGTTCTATGACTGCATCACTTCTAAGCATTAGTTCCTTGAAATTCTGATTCTCTTTATTTCTCAACTTTTATTTTTATTTTCATTTTTATTTTCCTTCCTTCTCCCATTACTATTACATTCTACAAAATTAGCAACTGAAAACAGAATGGCCAAACTCAAGTCCGATAGCACCATCTATGACAAGCTTGGAAGTTCGAGGTATAATGTATATCCATCTCTGACTTGACAGTTTAAAGCAAACAGCCAGAAAGAAGTTCGAGGTATAATGTATATCCATCTCTGACTTGACAATTTAAAGCAAACAGCCAGAAAGGAGCGGAAATATGTTAACTATCCAACCGTTATTGTAACAGCTAAAAATTGACTATGAATATATGCAGGTTAAAGTTAAAACCACAAGCCGATTCTTGAATCATATGCATCGTAACCTAGAGATGGCAGAGCTTTCAGTTTCAAGGAATTGATCCGTTTGTACCTACAATGTTTGCAATCACGATATCCTCCTACTAAAGGTGACTGAGTGAATCCATAACCATAGCTGTTGTATCGCAATCAAACTACTACTAAAACTTCAAACAACAATGCATACGCTTTCAGAAAATGAGTTCCAACAAATTCACAAAGTATCGTCTAAGTTTTACAGAGTTCTAATGAGTTCTCATACTTCATTTTACCTTTTCTTTTTCTTTAAAAAACCTAACAATCCGTCTCAAATCATCTTGAAAACCACTTCCATTACGCTGACGCAAATCCGACTGTGAGCGCACCACTTCAACGACATCTTTGTCGTCATCCTAGGTTGAGGCGGGAAATCCATGCTTGTCATTTCAGTGAGCAGGTGCAAAATTCAACATGAAGAGAGCCTGCAATTTATATAGGAGGCAGAAACCACTGGGCTTTACGTTGTTGATCTGATCTATTGATGAAAGTAGACCCCAGCCCGTGTTTTATTTTGTACGAAGCCGCAAAATACTTGATGGACCGTTCTTCAAAACTAACGAAATCTTAATCTTTTCTCTGGAACCTGATTATTATTTTTTATCGTCATCTTAAAATTTAAGTATTTTAAAATAAAGAAAAAAAATCTTAAAGTGGAGAACACATTTATTCACAAGCCACGGATTTAGTATCTAATTACGAAGTAGCCATCATAGTGGATCATTCATAACTGAAGAACCAACGCAGCTTTCATTCCGTTAGTTTGTCATTCTGTTGGCATTAATGTATCATAAGCAACTATAAGAGCTGCCTCCATCAGCAAATTTAATGTTTTAAAAAATTGAACAATATGGATATCTGTTGCATCAAATATTAGTTTTATTTTTTCTTTTTTGAAAACAGCTTTAGAAAAATGAGCATTATTAATTCAAAGAGAGCATTCAAAGATCCCAAAAAAAAAAAAAATGGAAGACTAAAATTTAATAAAAAAAGTCAATTGTATCTGATTTTAATAATTTTTTGAAATAGTTTTTTGAGCAATATTAGTATCAAGATTTTAACTAAATTTTATGCTTTCAATAATTAAAATGAGTTTTCTTTATTTTATCAATAAAATCAAATTATTTTTTCAAGTTTTGAATAAATTAAATTTTTTATATTTTTTTGGCTGCTAAAACTTCATGAAATTTAGCTAATAAAGTTCCACAGGATCTTTGCTGCTGGAGTTTTCAAAGGGTTTTATGAAACTTTTAAAAAGTTTATGAAACTTAGCAAAAACACTACAAATCTCTTATAACAAAACAAATAAAGATTATAAAAAATAATTTTAACTTATTAAAAACTTACAAAAATAATTTAATTTTATCAGTTAAAAATTGTCGCTTTAAAATTTGAAAAGACGAAATTTAACTAAATTTTAATACAGCGTACATAATAAATGAGAGAGAAAATATAAACATTTGCTTATTGATTTTCAATAAATACTGGAAAAATGAAAAAAAAAATTCCGAAGATTCTCAATTTATCACTTCATCACTTCTTCTAAGTCTCCCTTTCAAGAAGACATGCGATCCTATTTAAAAAGAACATAATGAAACATTATGAAACTTTAGGAACTAAATCCAAGCATATCAGTTTTCCTATTATCTAAAACAGCAGCATCAAGAGCAGAGGAGACCACATGCTCATAATTCAGCTAGACATGATAACAAATACATAGGCTAGGCAAGTCTCAGATAATCAAGATACAAGCAATGAGAGAAAAGATCAGAAACCATGGACAGACCCCAAAAAAAAAAAAAAAAAGGTAAAGCAAATATAGAATTATCTTCTTCCACAGAAAGCATAGGAGATAGCCAATCATGGAGATGCCAAATTTTGTAGTAGCCTGCTCCTTGAAATGAAGTGAAAAATGCATTTGTTTCTCTACAACAGTTTTGTCAAATAACAAGCAACTTTCTAATATACAATGGCTTTACAAAGATTAAAGATGAAATCTCATTACGACCACCATGAGTTCAGTTGAAGAGTCAGAAGGTAATAATTGGTTCAAATATTTATAGATGTTACAAAAGTAGTATAATTTTTATACAAGTCCACCCTGTATATGTTAAATGCTGCCGCCATCTTAACCATGTTAGACATATATTAGCAACATGGCTAGAGACAACAATAGATTTTTGGTTGAATAACTAGGACTATCTATGACACATTAGTTGGAACATAATTATGTTAAATACACAAGCAAGATCAAATGCTGTGCAAAGAACTATAATGTAGATGTACCAACAAAACCTCTAAGATTGAATCATCACTTGTTCTGTTTAGCTGCAACTGTCCTCTGGACAGTAGAAACACCATCCACAAATTTTGTCCGGAAAAGGACATTGGCATTATTGAACATTCCTTCTTTCAGTGAAACCACAATAAACTGCAAAAACAAGAAAAAAGAAAACAAAGGAAAGAAGTTTAAGCCAAACAGATAACAGCAACCTAGGGCATTTGTCGTATGAGAATTTGTTTGTTTCTTTTAACAATGTTAATGTTCATATTTGATGCATCCTGACTATTTCAATCTTTTCTCTTGGTCCTTGCTGGTATTTCATTACTAGGAGGAACAATTCATATTTTATAATACAGTCTCCTTTCAACTTAAATTATATTCCGTAAATCACAAAACACTACAAATTTCTTGGGGAACAAGAAAAGGGGGGAAGAAGAACAGAGAAACATAAGATTGAATTATCATGACCAGAAAACCAAACCATCAAACCTGCGAGTGCGGGAAGTGAGCCTTTATCATTCTCCCTATGTTCTGTGTGTGACTCAGATCAAGAGCTGCATCAACCTATCAACCAAATTGAGAATTGCACAACTTGAGAGTCATGTCCAGTGAGGTAAGTATCACAATGAAAGTAGAAACAGAAGTTAAGGTGAATACAAAATTCAGACAGAAGGCTACGTTGTTAGTTTTTGCGTGTACATGCCTATGTGCATGGGCCACTATCAAGAACCATCTATTTTAACTTGGAAATCCTCAAAGTTTTTCTTGACCAAATTACCGAGAGGTAAACACCATGCAAAAATTTAATGTCCAAATGTTTTACTATATTATTTCGTCCAACTTCATCTTCCCATTATATCTTCATATTTCTCTGCAATATTAATCAAAATGGTAAATTGCCCACTTCTCATATTGTTATTTCTGGTAGATTGACATGGTTCAACATTTCCCAAATACTTTCACAAGAGAACTACTAACATATACATCGAAGTTGAATAATTCTTAATAGTAGTACATATCCAATCCTTTAGATGCATTGTATGTTACTTTTCTCTTTTGCTAGGGTTATCGTGGAAATTTCCTGTGGGCTGAACCATGTCCCTCTTCCAACACCTTCCCTTCCCCCCAACTCACTTCGAGGAAGCAGGGGCAACAGGTGACCAAGTGGCCTGATCCAAGGGCCTTAATTACATATATGTTAAACTTGATTCAATCAAATACAACAAAAACAGAGATCCAGTATCAAGCTCAACAATACAATTTCTTGACTTCCAGCACATAACTCATGGTATTATCTGGTTATAGTCATCATAAATAAAGATTCCATGTTGTGCATGTACCATAAAAACCAGTGCCCTCTGGTATATCTCTTTACAATTATTGCATAGCAGCATATTAGAAAAAAAAAAAAAAAACAATGGCAAAAGAGCTTCCATTTCCAAAAGACATCATAGGCATGCCAATTCAACTACTTCAGGAATGATATAGAGAAAGCCTAACTTAGACATACCTCATCCAGTATATAAAGAGGAGCTGGCTTGAAGAGAAGCAGTGCCAAGATTAGGGAGAGTGCAAGCAGAGAACGCTGCCCTCCACTTAGTTCAGACAAGGACTGTTTCCAAACACCTCCAAAAGCAACACGAACCTCAAGACCATCAAGGAAAGTACCACCTTCCGGAGGATCTAGCTTTGCTGTGGTGCCCGGTAGCAGGGTAGAAAAGATAGATCCAAAGTCACTGAAGAAAAAGTCAGGAAAAGTAAGAACTGTTTACTCATGGATAAAAGAAACGAACAACCACTAAAAGCAGGACGGAAAGTCTTACTTGTTAACTTTAACCCAAGTAACTTTTAGTGTTTCCTTTTTTTTCTCATCTAGCTCTTCAATGACCTTCTTGATCTTAGACTTGTCATTCTACATAGAGAAAAACCATCATAAGTAAAGATAAGCTAAGATAGAAAGCTGTTTTTTTTCTTTTTTATCTAAAACAAAGTATCCCACGTGATATACATTCAGCACCCAGAGGGTGTTACACATGTACAAGTATGGTTAACTAGTTAGATAGTAAGAGTTCTACCCCATTTACATCGTATTTACCAGTTACCAAAAAATTCAACAGTAGCCCTCATCTATCCTTAATCATCAATAGACAGAGTAACCAACCTCGATGATGCTTTTCTTGCACATCAAGTCATTATACTCATCCTCTGCTTTCTCAAACATTGCCATGACTTTCTTGTTCACTCTTTTCTCAAGACTTCAAAAGAGGAAAAGAAGCAACCAAACAAATAAATAAATCATTAAATAAATAAAGACAATCACCTCTCAGATGCATGAAAGATAACATAAATCCAATGCATTTCTTAACCATAAGAATGAAAGTAAGAATGCCTGAAACAAAATGTAAGAACTGAACAAGAATAATCAAATTTCAAAGTCGCACACCCTGATTGTTCAGCCTGCAGTCTCTCAAGTTCTTCCTTTGCTTTGTGAGGATCACGAGATGTAAAATCATAATCTGTCCCACTTCTTCCAAATAGCCGCTTCTCAGATGGTATCCAGCCATGCTTCTCAATTAATCTATCTACTTTAGAAGAGCACTCTTTCTGCTCCATCTCCATTCGTTTTACCTATTACACAAGTTGAAAACATTCTTATTTCGGTGTAAAGACAAAGGAAATGTGATAGGGGCCAAAAAGAAGAAAACCTCATTTTCCATCTTCTTCCTCTCAAGCTTTATCTCGCCAAGCATATGCTGAAGTTCTTGCTGCTCCTTGAGAATGCTATTAATTTGGGAATCACATTCCTTCATCTTTTGACGTATCAAGTTGAGCTCAGATTGCACCTGATTATGATCCTCCCGCGTGGAAGCAACCTGGAAAAACAAGCATGCCCCAATAAATTATACAGTTGGATCTTGCCTGAGCAGATACCTGTGCTTACCTTGGCTGTTTGTTCTTCTACTTCAGAAGTGAGACTACTAATTTGTGTTCTCAATGAAGCTAACTGACTCTCCAAAGAAGCATGTTCCTGCATGACTGCTTCCTGTTCCATAATTAATTTCTCCCTTTCATTTTCATGCCCCTACCAGAAACCAAAATGATGCCTCAACAAATTATAAAGCCAATATGGAACATGCACTTAACTGACTAGAAAGTCAGCAACTAGAATGGCCTTATACAAGAGGAAAAAGCAAAACCATATTAATGATTATGATAACTCATACAGATTGATTAGAATATGTAAACTCAGCAAAACTTATCCCAAACCTCAGAAATATCAAAAATACCTTGAGATCCTTTGAAAATGACTGCATTTGAGCTTTAATAGCCTTAATCTTTTTCTCTAAGTCTTTAAGCCTGCCTTCTCGGTTATTGTCATGATCTTCGATAGATTTCTCAAGCTTGGACACCATACTCATACAATTTTCATGCAGGAGTTGCTTCTCTTTGACTGCAGCCTTTGCTTCTTCAAGATTTTCTTCAATCTTCTTCACTAGTTCAGCAAGCTATATACATCCAGGGAAAGAGAGAGTTGGTAAATTAAAACCACGTAATTTTATGACATCAAAAGAGTTAGCACGAGAACCCAAGCACATTGGTTGAACCTATCACAAAGAGAAAAAAAGTGCAAAACCTTGTGGGGCTCATTCTGCTCAGCTCTGCCCTGAAATAAGGAGAGGTCATACATTTTAAGTTCTATCTCTGCTTTAAGGTCCTTGAACTTTTTTTGAAGAGGCAAGATCTCCTTGATCTGTGATGTCAGCAAAACAAACCAGCGACCAAGAAATTGAACAGTCAGAAACTTGACTTTATTAAGAAAAATAGGCAAAAGAGATAATTAACGTAATATTAATACAAAAATATCATCCTTAAATTTGGTTAGATTAAACAAATACAAAAAATATGAACACCAGAAACTTAAGCACATCCAATTCATGAGGTGACTGACACTATGATGGCCATCCAAAACATACATTGATATCAAAGATTATTAAAAAAAAAAAAAGGAAATACAAGAACCAAAGAAAAAGTTACTAAGGGCTCACCTAAAATCAATTATCATTGCAATAGAAATGTAAACTTTCATGACAGCAGCAAGATTTTACGAAACAACAAATGCAAAAAGTACAAACAAAAATAGAAAAGGACATAAGAGAAAATTCGAATTTCCAAAGATCTCAGAAATTTTGCTAATATCTTCCCCCCCACCCCCCCCAAAAAAAAGTGCATGCAGCTGATCCAACTTTGAATAAGGCTTGGCAATAAAAAGATGTCATCCCAAACTTCCAAATTATTGGACATGGTCACATCAGATTGTTTTTAATAGAATAAAATGGCAGATGGAAAATTCCAGCAAATCAAAGATCAGTACTGATCATTAGTCATCATTCAACTAAAATGAACTTTTCAAATATCCAGAAGTAGATGTATATACATTGCCCACACAATATCAAGCTGTAAATAATCAATACCAAAGAGAATTTGGATAACAGATTTAAATGCACCTAGCAAGAAACATGTCAATACTGGCCACATATAGCATTGCTAACATATTCAAATACAAAATGAACGTCTTGCGCACAGAGTTGTCTTTAGGTGGAATACAAACATAAATGCATCACTAAAATATTCAAATAAGAAAAAGAGAATGCTTTCTATAAGCAAAATTACTGGGGTCTCAGATATAGGTATGAGCCAAGTGCAAGGTTGATCTGTTTTTGTTAGTTTTCCATTGATTTCAAGAGTCCAAAAGCTATCCTCATACTTCAAATTCGTGCTCAACACAGGTGCCTCCTTTCATCCATGTAAGGAAGAGTCAAAGGCCTACCTTTGCTTCAATTTCAGATAACCTTTTCTGATGTAATAGAAGTTCTGATTCAGCCTGTGACAAATCATGAAGTTGCCGTAACAGCTCACCACCACCCCTGCATCAACAAATTATTGTGCCAATAAGTTTCTTATAGAACCTTTTTAGAAGCCCATAACTGCAGAAATTATGAAGACCACTATCACAGTTTATAGAACTGATTAGGAATTCTTCAGGCATCTTGTTGATGATCCTTCAGCCACACAACTCATCCCAAACTCCACAAGAAAAAGATGTGCAAAGATAAAATTCAAACTATAACTAAGAAAGAAATCAAGTATAAAAGCCAGCAGGTTAGTGACATACTTGCGGCTTCCACCAGTGAGAAGACCACTTGGTTGAAATATATCACCATCAAGAGTGACACTTGGTGTGCGAGTTTCCAGATTAAAAGCAACCTATGCAACATTCATCAAAGTGCAAGTCATGAGAAAGAGGAGAGATAATGTCTATACTAACCATAAGAGAATCTGTTTTGAAGTCAAAGGTGTGTGGGAGTGCATTTGTCTCTTTGGGAGTGAAGGTTATTGAGAAATCACAGTTCTATACAGACATTAATCCATCTAAGTTTACCACCCAAACTTGGCAATTGAAGTAACCAGTAAGCATTTTCCCTTGGCTGACATTGATGTGCTAGAAACAATCGCATTTCAAAAGAGAATTTCATTCAAATACAAGGCCACACAAAATTACTAGTGGGCTAACACAAATTTTACTAAACTCATGGAACAACGTATGCTCTTAAAGACTAACAGGAATGTCAATGCACTGAATCACATGATATTTCATCTCGTCATTCTGTTTTAGAAAAAGCCCACTCATGTGCTACATAATCAGTCAAATATGCCTGCCAGGATCTGGACCAGTGCCACCGGCTGAAATCTTGGCATTTAGAACCTAATAACTGATGCACACACAAGTACATTTAAACTTATCTTTTCATATCAATTTTAAAATATACTAATCATTACCAAAAGACTCGACTGTAACCACAATGTAGAACCAACTCTCTACCAGAAATGATAAAAAATGCACTAAAGCATATAGAATAAATGCAAAGAAACTAGCCCAGACATTGAAATGCAAACCATAACAGTCACCAGCAAGTCCAACATGAAAATCCAATGATATACATATGGGTGCAGCAAGGTAAAAGAAACTAAAAAGTTGTCCGCCTACAAGGCACTGAAACAATAAAATATTCATAAGGTACCCTACTGGAAAATAGAATTTTTACTAGATCCTGAAAGAAGAAATCCAAGTTATTCTATTAGAATAGAAACTGGGTAGAAAAGTAAGCAAAATTAAATAATTGCATATTTTAAAAATCACCAATAATTTTCAGAATTAACCACAATGCTGCTTGTTTAAAAATGGGATGTCAGCCTTCTTTTTTTTTTCTTTTCTTTTTTTTTTTTTTGACAGGAGGGGTAGGGAGACTACATAGGAAAAAAGCACAGGTCCACTTTTCAACAGAACTGTTTACAAAGATATACCCCATGGATATAGATAATAAGCACGGACAAAAAGTGTGCCCAGAAGCAAACAGGAAACAGAAAGTTCAACAAATGCCATCTTCAAACAACAAAAACAAGAATTGCCACAAAATACACTGTATGACTGCACTACCAAAAGATAAGAGTACCTCCTTTGCAGCATCAATGGTTTTGCAGACGAAGGTTGAACCAAATACGTATTCCATAGCACTCTGCAAAATTAAATAAAATTTTAAATGGGGATAAAAGGATAAGGGCTGTTGAACAAAATATAGCAAACCAATATTTATGTCCCAAAAAAAAAAAAAAAAAACAGAAGAAATGTTCATGTTAATCAAAAGGTCAGCCTTCCATTCTGTTCAACCTCACGATAAGAAATGAAATGCACCACAAACTTCTGACAGACAATTGGCTAAAGAATGAATAAATCACCATGGACACAACAGTAATATCATACTACAAATATATCAAATAAAATAAAATACAGCATGATATACAAGCCCACACAAGCATACCCTCAATTCTTCACTATAACCAACCAAAGAAAGTGCCAGTTCTGCATTCTCCTTACCAACCTGCAAGTGCAACAATAGAACCAGATGATTGATGAAGTTGGCCTAATATGTTCATATCATAGTGAAAAACCAAAGCATTCACTAACCAATCTACCAGCGGCTTGCTGCACCCTAGTGGAAACAGGATTTGATTGAATTTTGTTCAAAGGTATAATTGTTACTCTCCTTCGAAGATCACCATTTTTCAGAAGCTGCTTTCCAGTATCTTCAGTGTCTACAACAACATTAAACAACTTTCCACCAGCAGTAACCTGCAAACAAATTCCGTGTAAAGACTCACCTTATGAATTTTCAAACTGTGGAACTGATTATATAATTTGATGGACAGCTGACCTCCAAGGCAGTCATCGTGGAGCTATCTTTCACTTTGATCAATCTTGCAACCACACCTTTCACCTTTGACCTGTCAAAATTTTTCACAGGATCACGGTACGTGAACTGAACATTCGCTAGTTGTGCTGAAAGATCACGTGTTTCATCTTTCAACTTTTGCACGAGCTCCAGCTCAGATGCACGGTCCTAAAGAAATGTTTTAGAATAACAGTAATTATAACCAAAAGAAATTCATAGAATATCTAGGTGGTCGAGGACAAATATATAAGAGAAAGCACAAGAACCTTTTGCAAAGCTTCCATCTGGCCTTCTTTGTATGGAATAGAATCCAATGCAATCTTAGCATTTTCAACATCTTTTCTTCTAGAATTAAGCTCATTTTCTACGGCAACAGCCTCTTCACGCTTTGACAATAACTGATTATTTTTCTCTTTAAGTTCTCTTTCACAATGACTAATTTTAGTTTTCAACTGCTTCAATTCAGTTTCAGCACTTCCAACAGCAATCTTTGCATCAGCTAGCTGATCTTCAAGGCATTTATCCTCACTTCCACTGCTCTTGCCAGCTAGTACACCCTATCTCACAGAAATTATGACATCTCAGAAAACAAGTTAATTTGTAGCTGGCAAGCAGAAGGCCACCAAAGCCAAATGAACACAGTTAATGTGCTCAGGGTAACAGTTACCTGGTATTCCTTTTCGGATTCTTCCAAACTCGTAGAGAGTTCCTCAACCTTCTTTTTCAGATCAGCTGATCCTTCTTCAGATCTCCTCACAGCAGAGGCTCTCTCTTCTACAGATTGCTTCAAGTCTTCAATATTACGAACAATCTAGGAACACGAACATGTGAAATCTAGATGTTACAATCATAGTTAGAATTTAAAGATGGAAGAGGGGTGGAACAGATAAGCAGATAACAAACATGCAAACTATATCAGTAAATATGCAGAGCTTGAGAAAGGTGCAAAAGAAATTAGAAATGAGTGACTCAAACCCAAGAACCTTTTCAGCATTCTCTTTTTCACCCCTGAGACTGTCTTTCTTGTTTTTCAGTATAGATACTTCCCGCACAAGATCTTGAGATAGCAAATCTACTTTCTCAGCTAAAGTTTTTACTTCGCCACCCATACTAGCTTCTTTCTCAGTGGTCAAATTCGACATTTTTGTCTCCATTTCGTGTATTTTTTCACGTGTCCTTTCAGTGTTCTCATCGATTTCAGAAATTTTTGCCTTCACCTGCTCCACCTCACCAATTGCACCATCTCTAGTTCTCTCTGCCTGAACATATTCATATGCAATGCAAAACCTTTTAAGTCGATCTAGTTCTGCATTGCCATTAGCCCAATGCATGTATTGTGTCCGTTCTTTCCTTAACCTCTCTAAAGCAGGCAGTATCTCATGGTCAAGAAGCTTGTTAATCTCATCAACCTTGGTCTGCTTCTTCTCAAGTGTTTTTAATGCAGCTTCTTTCTTTGTTTCATACATCCTTGTCCCAGCAGCCTCTTCAAGCATGGATAGGATCTCAGGGGGTTTCATATTTAACACCTTAGTGATACGACCTTGCATTATAAGAAAATGTGGATTATTAACATTAAGTTGCACAGAATGGAACAGATTCTGGACTTGACTTGGCTGGGCAAGCTTTCCATTGATTAGATATTTGTTCCTTCCACCAACCACAATCTGCATAAGAAGAGATACAACAGGTCAACAACAAAGATTTTCATTTTCAACATGCCCAAATGAAATTTCAAAGAAGAAGCTAAACTAAGTCCAAAAAAGCAATACAACAAGTCAACAACAAGAGTTTCATTTCCAATATTATAATCACATCAAGAATTGTGGAACTAGATTTGCTTAGTTCTGATTAACACATCAGTACTCCGGCAAGACTTGTAATATGGACTACAAAGTCATTATCCTAGTTCATCAGAATGACACGAGATAAAGCCATGATGTGTGACAATTTACTGAAATTAAAAGAAACCTTATATAAGCACGTCATGAAACCAGTATACTCATCCACAAGTCTAACTTAAATAACAACAGCTATAATCAAAGCATAAATCACATCAAGTCAAACCACCATCCCATTCATAGGTAGATTAAACTTTTTTTTCATACATAAGTCCAGTAACACGATAATAGTGTAAGTAACATTTAGATTGATAGTTCTGAGCACCAGCGCACTCATCAA
Organism: Moringa oleifera; assembly: GCA_021397835.1. Taxonomy (NCBI): domain Eukaryota; kingdom Viridiplantae; phylum Streptophyta; class Magnoliopsida; order Brassicales; family Moringaceae; genus Moringa; species Moringa oleifera. Next base: position 2,339,871 of record JAJFZO010000658.1, on the reverse strand, counting down.
CACGACAAATCACAAAGCTCTAAAAATTTGCTTCTCAGTTCACAAAGCTCTTTAGGTTCAAAATCCCTTACCCATCTACCCTTTTTTTTCTCTTTATAAATAATTTCAAATTCAAACAGCATCACGACATTAGTACTCAAATTTCAAATGGTATCACAATAATGCAAATTACCTGTCTAGTAACGGTAATTTCTGAATGGTCCTCGTAGCCAAGAGGACTCCTGCTCCTGTCCGAGTTATCGAACACAATTGACACAGTAGCCTTGGTAATTCCAGCTTGCCCCTGCTTGTAAACAAGCTCCTGGAGATTGGCAGCACGAACCTGCTGCAAATTGGTTATTCCCAACACGAAGCATATAGAATCGAGAATGTTCGATTTCCCAGACCCGTTCAGCCCAGTTATAGCATTGAAGTACGGATCAAAACCCGGCACCACCGTCCTTGTCGCATATGATTTGAACCCCTCTAAGCATATCTCCTTGATGTACATCCTCTCCTCTTAATTCCAGTACCCAAAACAAAAAAGATAAACCCTATAAATTGGGAACTGTCCACTGTCCACTGTCCACTGTCCACTGTCCGGACTCGAAATACCATATAAAACGCAAAAGAATTGTACGGAACGTGGTTGTGTGAAGTGTAAGGCCAGCAAGTTAAAGAAAATGAGCTGAAGATGGAAGGATTTTTTAATTTTCAATTAGAAAAGCCGCAAAGAACCGAAGTTCGAATGTTGGCGGTGGACCTCCGGCTCATGACGGACAACTCAAAAGGCGGGAAATTAAAATTTTGGACAGAGGAGCGTCTGGGCCCTGATTATCTAATCGCCCATGGGTTTGTAAAAAACGGGCCGGTTAAAGGTCATTTTAGTTCAGGTCAAGTCTACGAGCCCGACTAGAATCTAAATGGAACATTTGAATCAGGCCCAAGAAAGGACTATTTATTAGTAATTAAAAAAATTCTGATTGATATAATCACTCCCAGCAGCGGCGTTGCCTCCGAACGTTTCTCCGTTCGTAGTCCTCTGTGCTACAAGATTACTGAAGCCTCCATAACGGCCAGCAATGGCGCATAAAACACTCTCCATGTTTCTCTATCCCCTCTCTCTCCCTCACCATCTCACATATCTTAATCCCAAAACCTTCAAAGTTCACTCAATGCCCGCACTTATCCACTGCAAATACACACAACAGCAATCACCGGTGTCGGAGCCCCAATCCTCGCTTGCCAAACTCAAAGTTGAAGGAACAGGGGCGGCTGCCCCGACCAGAGGGGAGTTGTTCCTTGAGCGGCAACAAGCAGAGGAAGCTGCTAAGCTGGTGATAAGAGAGATGAAAAAGGAGAAGAAGAAGGAGAAGAGGAAGAAGTTGTTGAAGGTTAATACTGCAGTTGCTACTTGCTACGGGTGTGGGGCTCCGTTGCAAACCTTGGAGTTGGATGCTCCCGGATATGTTGACCCGAATACTTATGAATTGGTATTAGAGCTTTCAGCCATGCATGTTTTCCTGGGTTTTGTTTGTTTGTTTGGGGTTTGCTAGAGGAATTGATTTTGGTTTGGCTCTCAATTTATCTTGTTAGCTCCTTTGGAAGTGCCTTTCTAGCTGTCAAGAGCTAAAATTCATTCAGTTTTTCTTGGGAGGTTCCGAATATTTGAGAGTAGTGCTCCTGAATTTTAATCAAATGATGCGCATGCTTTTGTGGAGTGTAGCTGGAGCATGCACGTTACTGCCTTTTTTTTTTGTCCTTATATTCTGGTTGGCACACGAGGAAGTGTAGAGATAGATGTTGAGTAATGGCATTACCTGCCTGCTGTTTTTTCATCTGCTACACTATTATTTGAAGCAATTTTGAGATTTTGAGCCAAAATTTTCATCATTGTTGTTTGAATCAGTATGAAATTATTTTCTGAATGTTGAGATACTAATTATTACTAGTTATTCCTGTGCAGCACCTATTGCAAATCTATAGCATATGTTTGGAACTTACTCTGTGTCTTCTCGAAAACCTAATTTTGTTAATTTGTTTATAATCGTCGTGTGTAAAATTTACTATCAAGTTGGTGCGGAGCAATTAATAATTGTTTGTTTTTGTTTTGCAGAAGAAGAAACATCACCAGCTTAGAACCATTATTTGTGGGAGGTGCCGGCTTTTATCTCATGGACATATGATAACTGCCGTAGGTGGGAATGGAGGTTATCCTGGTGGGAGGCAATTTGTTCTGGCCAATGAGCTTAGGGAGAAGCTGTCTCACTTACGCTCTGAGAAGGCTTTGATTGTTAAATTAGTAAGTTCTATCTATATTCTACATTTTGTTCACCAACTGAATGAAGAACCTCAGCAAATGGTGATTATTTACTTGCAAGTTGTGTTGATAAGTCTTTCTAAAATGATAATTGAAGCACAATGAATTCCTGAGAATCTGTTCTGGGTTTAGCTTCTTTGATAAGATAGCCTGTGTACGGTTAGATGCTGAAAAATTAATTTCTAATGTAAATGCTGATAGAAAAATGGTTCATTATTCTGTTTGTATACACAGTCTCACCAGTTAAAGGCAAAAGAATTCTTGTCACATCTAGATGCCTTAGTTTACAGTTTCTTTCCTGTTCATTCTTTAAATAAGTGTGTGCATTTTAGATCCTAATTAAATGTGGGTTAGGCAGACAAAAAGAAATGATTCTTTGAAAAGAAAATCTTCTCAAATAATTTAGAGGATGTTGAAGGAAATGAAGTTTTAATGCACTGGTAATAATAATTGCATGTTTTTTGGGTCTCCTTTGGAATCCCTAAACTTAATCATGGAAAGATGGAGCTTGAAAAGACATATTGTCTTCTAAACTTTACATTCTTCCAAATGTTCTGTAAAATGATTGCCATTTTTGTCTGACTTCCTCTCTATCTGTCTCTCTTTTTGTTCAATTTTCTAGGTTGATATAGTGGACTTCAATGGCAGTTTTCTGGCCCGTGTCCGTGATCTTGCTGGTGCAAATCCAATAATATTAGTTGTGACTAAGGTAATAGTTTTGTGTAGGAAATTTTCCAATTTTATGATCAATTGCTTGAATCATTCATGCTTTTTGTTTGTAGGTTGACCTCCTTCCAAGAGGAACTGATCTTAATTGTATTGGTGATTGGGTTGTAGATGCAACCACAAAAAAGAAGCTTAAGTAAGTTTGAACTCTTTGGACGTGTCTTTATATGCTGTAACATTAAGTGAGTTCCTGTTTAAATTCTTTGTGCAAAAAAGTATTAACAGACATATAATTGGTATTAAAGCTTCGTTATTTCAGAAAGATTTTCTGAATTTTCAAGACAAGGTTTTCAGTAGATTTCTGAGATGGTGTGCTTCTTTTGCAGTGTCTTGAGTGTCCATCTTACCAGTTCAAAGTCTTTGGTAGGAATTGTTGGAGTAGCATCAGAAATCCAAAAGGAAAAGAAGGTTGTCTACTTCTCCATTAATATTAACACGCATACAGATATACATATGCCCATATATGTGTCTGTGCGGGCACTAAAGTATGTGATTTGGTTCACATCTGCAATTTCTAAACCTCGCACTTGATAAATGGTGATATGTGCCTATCTTGAAGTGCACTTAATTGAATAAAACTGATATGTAACCTTGTTTACAGTCATGCCCTGCTGTTTCTGGTAGCATCTTAGAATTGATAAATGCTGATGTGTGCATATCTTGAAGTGCTCTTAATTGAAAAAAGATGATATCTTGAAGTGCTCTCAAACTGAACTGGTGTTGATTTCTCTACCTACTCTTAGAATTGTCATGTGTCCAAATTTATTCTTGGCTTCTCTGTTATATCTTTTTCTTCCTTTTTTTTTTTTTTTTCTGGTGATAGTATACTATTTTCCTTGACATGTTATTCTAAATTGTAATCATAAGATAAAGAGTAGTTGTTGTGTGAAATGATGATGTCTGTTTTGTGTATTACCTTATATGATGGCTCTGCATAACTATTCTCACCTTAAGCTTTTGCTATTGATTGCAGGGTCGAGATGTTTACATTCTGGTTAGTAAGTTTTTCAATTGTCTCCCTTTTCCTTTTCTATCCTCTGATCCTATACTTTTGGTTTCAGAATTTGGCCTCTCTTCTTCTTTGAGTTTTGTCAAACTTCAAATTGCTTCTATACAAGTTGGCACCTATATAGTTTAATTTTGTCATTCTTACAGGGTTCAGCTAATGTAGGGAAATCTGCATTCATTAATGCTTTACTAAGTAAGTTAACCTTGTCCTTTCTTTTTTCTGGAAACTTTGGGTTCTGTAACCGAGAAAAAAAGGAATGACTAGCATTTTCTTTGAAATTTCAATTTCAAATATGATGATGTGCTTTATGTGAAGGGCAATAGGGATTAGAAGCAAACATGGAACAAGTCCATTGACCAGACCAAACAAACTTACTTTTTTATCTTAATACAGGATTGTTGATCATGTCAGCTTCTTGTCTGTCCGGGCATGCACTCTAAGTACTTTACCTTGTTTCAAAACCCGTTTTAATAGAAACCAGTGAGTTGAATATGGAAGAATATATTGCTTAAGCAACAAATGAATTCTGTCATGTCCACTTTCTCTGTTTTTGAACATGACAAAGACTCTTTGTACGCTTCCCATCCTACTCTTTGTTAATGCGTACAAGAAATTTTATGAATGTTGTCCACTCTTTTTTTAAAAGAAAAACTTCTTTATTTAAAAACACGTTTCTCTAAGCTTGATTACTTCTATTCCTAGTGAGTCAAATTAATAACGCAAAATATGATCTCTACAGGAGAGTTGTTATAGATTGAAATAGAATAGTTCTAAATACGCAATGAACTATTTATTTCAGAAACAATGGCACAAAGGGATCCTGCTGCTGCAGCAGCACAGAGGTACAAACCTGTACAGTCTGCTGTTCCTGGAACTACCTTAGGTCCAATTCAGATCAATGCCTTCCTAGGAGGAGGGGTAAGCCATCTCTATTAGTTAATTATTAATATCATAAACTGTATCCTCTTCACAGCATTAGTATTTTTTCTGCTATCCGGTAGAGATATTGATAATTTTTCTTCAATTTTGTGAATGCTTCTGCAAACCAACTATCATTACATTCTTACCACAGAAATTGTTTGATACACCTGGTGTTCATCTACACCATAGGCAAGCCGCAGTTGTTCATTCAGAAGATTTACCTGCCCTTGCTCCTCAAAGTCGGCTCAGGGGTCAACCTTTTCCTGTATGTTGAATTTAAACTTTCTTTGAAAATTGCACTAGATGCTATGTATTGACCTTGTATCTTTTTGTGGCAGAATCCTCAGATAGCAGACAAATTGACATCCGATGGCTTAAATGGGTTTTCAATATTTTGGGGAGGTCTTGTCAGAGTTGATGTCTTAAAGGTATTCAGCTTGTGTGTATCTTGTTTATCCCAACTGTCATGTTTAGGTATTCTCATTTATTTTCTCCCCATAAGCATCAATGACCTATGCTTGACATTTTCAGGTTCTCCCGGAAACATGTTTAACATTCTATGGACCCAAGGCTTTGCAGATTCACATTGTGCCCACTGATGAAGCAGATGAATTTTACCAGGTAACATGCTGTCTAAGCCAAATCTCTGCCTATGACCCAACACCCCCACCACACCCCCCCCCCCCCCCCCCCCCCCCCCCCCCCCCCCCCCCCCCTCCTCCTCTTTTTTCAAGCACTTTTTCTGGGGAAGAGGAATGTGATGGAGCAAGAAATTAACTTGCACTTGGTCTAAATTTCCCAATTTTATGAGCTCGTCTGTACACAAATTCCCATGTGCTTGGGTTTGGTAAATTTATCAGTTCAAATCTTGTGCTTTATATGAAGCTGGAATATCCTATACCTGGATCTTTTACGGAAAAACTCTTACCTTAAATTTCTCCTTTCCCATAAAATCCATGAGGTTTCTTCCTTCTTTGAGGTCTTGATGCTATCTAGAATGTTGATGTCATGGTATTTTTCTGCAGAAAGAACTGGGAGTTCTATTGACACCTCCAACTGGAAAACAAAAGACGGAAGACTGGAGGGGGCTCGAAATTGAACGTCAACTGCAAATAAAATTCGGAGATCCAAGAAGGTGATTCTGAATTTCCATTATATAGTTTGGTTGCCTCCTGAAGCTTTTGAAGTATTTACATTATAATTTATTTGGCCATAAATACTGATATGTTCTTCTTGGTTTTTCTATGTAGGCCTGCAAGTGACGTAGCTATTTCAGGTTTGGGATGGATTTCTGTTGAGCCAATTCGTGACTCACCTGGAATTTCCCCTAGAAATTTGGAAGAAACAGGAAAAGCACTGCATTTAGCTGTTCATGTCCCCAAGCCTGTTGAGGTTTTCGTTAGGCCTCCAATGCCTGTGGGCAAGGCTGGGGCAGACTGGTATCAATATCGAGAATTGACTGACAAGGAAGAGGAACTAAGACCAAAATGGTATTTCTAGCTTGCTAGAGAGATTTTTGAAATTTTGTACATCAAAAATCATATATCATACCCTGAAAAGCCACATTGTATTCTGATCAAATATATCGAAATGAAAGTCGATGATTGTGATAATTTAATTAGTGAATGATCATCCTCTGACAGGCAGGAAACATTAAGAGCAAAATACAATTTGTTCATACAACTACTCTAATGGTTACATACAAAAAGAACTGACAGCTAGACACCAGCCCCCTGTAAAGCCCCTCTACCCGAATCTTGTGGCTGTGTAGGGGACATGACATTGTCATAGAGGAGGCCAGCTAAGGCAGCTCCAATCAAGGGTCCGACCCAGTAAACAGCCTGGTTCTTGAAACTGCCTGCAACAGCTGCAGACCCAAATGCACATGCTGGGTTCATCGAGCCACCTGTGAAGGGCCCTGCGGCCAGGACATTGGCTCCTGCCATGAACCCAATGGGCAGTGGCCCAATGGATCCCAATGGGTCGCGTCTCGGGTCCATGGCAGCATAAACGGTGTACACAAGAACGAATGTGAGCAGACCTTCTAGTACGGACGCTCCGAATCCAGTCATTTCCTCTGCAATTGCGTAGGCTGGCAACCGCTGCAAATCAAAGCTCCATTAACTTAGTAGAGCTTTTCGTAACTGCCAAAAAACCTTATGCACAGTCCACTCCATTGAAACAGAATCATAAATCTAAGGATTCTTCTAAAATAAAGAGAAGAGTTGAAACGCTTGCATGTTTTATCGTAAGAGAAGAAACAAAGACGGTCTCTGGAATTGTATGAGTTCTGTTACCTGCGTGACGGTGGTGACTCTGAGGACAAGAGAAGCCATGACAGAGGCCAGCATCTGGCAAGCCCAGTAAAACAAAGCAGTTGGGACACTGATGCGGCCACCGACTGCCATCCCAAAGGTTACTGCTGGATTCACGTGGCCGCCGGAGATGTTCCCTGCAATATACACCGCCGTTGAGAGTGCAAACGCATTTGCAATGGCTACCACCAGCAGACCGGAGGGGTCTACGGCCGAATCGGGCATCGTCTTCCCTGCCATCACAGAAATACCAAACATATGTTATAAACCAAAAAATTGAAACCGATCAAACTCATGAGGAAAAGAATACATGTGAACTCTTTTCGGACACTATGGCTTGTGAATTCACTGACCTATACACCATTGTTCTGGGGAAACAAACACCAAAAAAGCATAAACCACACTATCTACAGCGAAACAGTCATTAAGGGTAGTGGAAAAGAAACCATTTATATTATGGCAGAGATGCTCACTTGCGGACATGGCGGATCCAACAACGGCAAGCACGTAAAAGAACGTTGAAATAAATTCCGCAAGATAAGACCTTAAAGCATCCTTAGTGACAGAATTCTCAAAACGGGCAGTCATTGAAGTCGAACCCATTTTGCTGAATATCATCGAAGACCCTTAAAGCACGAGAATACAAAGAAACTGCTGCTGGTTTGCTCTCTGTAAAGTCGTTTCATGGAGGACGAATCATGGAAGTTGGTTAATATACGAGAAGAAAGGGTGCAACCTCTCAATCGACCCAAGGCTTGAATTTCAAAAATTAACCGCCACGCGCCACGTGGGTGATAGTGGGTGTCGGGTTTCTATTGTTTGCGGTTGTTGTGTACTTTGCAAATGACACAAAGGCCCCCAAGAATTGGCACTGCAATTTATAAATATCAATTTCATACAAAACAAGCATTAAAAAAAATGAAATCTTTCTGTTGCATAAATTAATTTTTAGATTAATATCCTAATAATGACGGTTATATTTGTTACATGAGATAGAGTTGATATAAGATAACTTTATTTTGAATTAATGTAAATATATTTTTTTAATTACAAAACAGGTTAAAATTAATTATATTAATTATTATGTAATCTAAATACTACAATGTATTGTCAATTATTTTAAATTAATCTAATTCCCTCTAAGAATATTAATATTATTGATTAAATATTTAAAATCAATTTTCAGTTATGATTTATATTTATAAAATTTATTTTATAATCAAAATTTATATAAATATTACAATAAATAAATAAATAAAGAACGTTAAACAGTTGTCATATATTTATCAATTAATATTTAATTTTACTTTATGTTACAAGTTTAATTCAATTCAATCCAATCCAATTTTATTCCATCACATCAATATCATGCAGTTCTATTCTACATATGAATCAAACCTGCAAATTAATGTAAAATAATAATAATTAAACAAAAATTACCCAAAAAAAAAGAACCACACCATCATTCAATAAAATTTAAATGAACCATAATTTAATCCAATCATTCAAACTAAAATAAACCCATCTTATTTTACATGCCAGACAAACCTGCAATGTGAAAACAGAAATCAATATTGTTTCCTGCGAAAAAAAAAAAACAGAAATTAAAGAAATTTGCAGGAAAATTTACAGGAACCACACGGTACGTTATTACCATCGATCAAGAACGGCGCCATTAATGCACAAAGCAACAGCTCGTCCTTGCACTTCTACAGCAATCATAGCTGGTTTGTGTACATCGTACAAGAACTCTAAACCTAAAGAAGAACCGATCACAGCTTAATACAAAATATAAGCTTTATAAACTTCCAGAACGGCCTGAAGCATGACCATCTCTTCGGTTCCCTCCTGAACGACCTCATCGCTTGCTCCCTTCTGTAACACTCGAACAAGTCTTTCTTGTACAATAGCTCTCTCATGTCGCTTAAATCATCCGAACCAAAAAAGATATCTCCACGAGAGGAAAATTGCCTTCGAGAATGCACTGCATTACCGTAGCCGGCGCCGCGGAAACTAGCTCGGTACTCAGTCATTCGTCAATCAAAAAACAAAAAAAGAGTGACAGACCATACATTGTGAGAGTGAGGTTCTCTTTATATAGGCCAGGAGCCGTCATATTTCCGAGTAAACTTAATCTTTAGTAACTACAAGCCTTTTTTATAGGGATTTAAATTTTTATATATGATGATTTGACATATTGATCAATTTAAGTGGGACCCACCGTAACAGCATTTCGCTGGCGTGGCATTTGATTTTCTGTTACTTATTTGACTTCCTTTTTATAGTAATATACCTAAATACACAATTATAACTTTTATGAATTTGAATCAGAGACGGCAAAGGGACACGTCGTCTGTGCGCGCAGAGACAAAAACACAAACAGGTCTCCTGCGCTATAATTGCCTGCTTCGCCATTTGGGCATAAACTTACGACCTTTGAAAGGAAATTAAAAATTTTCTAGTAAGATCACAATAGCAGCTGCAAATTTCTTGAGCTGGGTTTGCAAAATTTCATTGAATTGGCTGAATTAATATATCTTGAAAAATACAAATGCAAGGTGAATGTAGCATAAAGGAAATAAGATTTGAAAGATTGGATTGGATTGATTTGCATTCATGGGTAACAAGCTGTAGCTAATTGGTTCATACGGATTTGAATGCGCAAAAGTGAGTTACTGAGAAGATTTTACACTGTTATTGTTAAATTTAGGCAATGGAAGAGGAGACTTCATAACTGGGCGAACCTCAGTCTTGAACAGGAGAAAAGAGAGCTTGTCCACTGAGAAGTATAGGAAGCCACCGGTTGAGTGAGTGACAAAGGACCCAAAGCTCTTCCCTGCTATGCAGTGCCATGCCGGGCCGTACATTGCATCAAATTCCTGCAAGAAAACCAATAATATTTGTGCTACTAGTGAAGAAGATGACAGAAGTCCACAATATTTGCAAAATATGGAAGCATGACTGAGAAATTTGAACAGTTTTGAAGTTATTACGGATAGTTTGGCAAGGCGAGAGGAAGTATTGCTCATCAAAGGTTATCGATGCATCAAGCAGCCAGTGAAATTGAAAGTTACTAGTATTAATTTTCTTTATCTTTTGAAGGTTTCAAGGCATGGCGTGACTTTTGAGACGTCTTGGTGAGTTAAGATTGGGTGCTGTCCCCCGAAGAAGAAGAAACGGATGTGATTTTCAAATCCTAGTAAAAGAAAGAAGGAAGAAAAGACTAGCATTTCTCGACAATGGAAACGTTTGAGAAGAGGTAGATACTGATTTACCTTTTTGAGACGCATGGCCAAGTGCGTAGGATTGGGTCCCTTCTTCTCAGGATTGGCGTCAATGAGAGCTCTAGCGTGACGGATGGCTCGCTCTTGCATCGCAGCGGGCATGTCGGCCGATCTCAGCCGTACGTTCAACTCGGCAGCCACAGCTGCTAGCTTCACCTCCTTCACCGCAGGTGCAGGTGCCCCCACCGCTAACATGCGCGGGGGCGCGCACAGCAACCCCGCCCTGTTCTTTGCCAGCCGCCTCCGCCCGCAGCTTCCATCATTCTCTGTCTCTGGTCTCTCCATCGAGCCTGCGAAGGGACAAAGAGGAAGAACGAAAAGCAGAAATATTTGAACTAGAACTTTGACTGGTCAGTATATAAGAAATGGTTGAACTTTGAAGTAAAACTTTGACGGGTCAGTGTGTATGTATGTTAATGTATGCATTTATTGATATTCACACCATAAGGAACAAGCGAGAAGGATTTGTTTTAAATATATATAAAAAAAATGCAACAGAAAAATATTTATTCCACTGGGTTCATTCATTTTTGGGAGAAAAGATACCGTCAGGACCTAGAGACTAGGGGCTAAGGCCACTACCTTTCTCAGAGTTTCTTACCCCAAATTCCATGACCTACCAATTTTATAATTTCAAATAAAATAAAAGAAAATAAAATAAATAATTTCAAATTGTAATTATAATTATTTATTTAAAACTTTATGATGAGTTAGTAGTTGCTCCTAAAGCAATAACTTGTTAAAAGATCATAGAGGGGGAGAAGTATATTTAAATTATTATATAGTAAGAGTTACAAAATGAGATGCAATTGAAGTATATTATTAGCATTAACATGCCTACTTATAAGTTATTTTTCAGAAATGGTTTACAAACAAATTTAAACCGCATAAATTTGATTTTAAAGTATAAAAACAACTTTTTATGTTTTCTGTTTTTGGCAATTACTCTATTATTTGTGGGTCCGGCTTACAATTATTTGACCGAGTAGGCCGCTCTCTGGATTACCAAAGAGAAAGTTGAGGCCAAACTTCCTTGTTATTCACGTCAGTTCAAAATTTATGGTTATCTACGTCAGTTCAAACTGCAATGTTATCACTATTAGTAACTCAGGAGTAGCAGCCCAAAACAGAATGGCCAGATAAAAAACTTTCAAATGAATCTTACGGAAAGCCCTACTTAAGAAGAAAAGAAGTTTTGGGTAAAAAATGGCGACACAATAGCAAGGGCTGTATATCGCCTCTCTGATGAAAAGGGCTCTACAAATAATCAAAGCAAAGTCTCTCTCTGTATGAGATCAGGTCTGTATGTATAAGGTTAATAAAAACTCTCTCAAAACACAGGGCAGCCAATACATCAATGGAAAAGACTCTCAGAAAGATGAAGTTTGTTTCTGTATGAATGGTATCATGTCCTACAAAGCCTGCATCTCCAAATTGGTGCCGTCTCTAGAGGATGGAGTAGCATCCTGGTTTTCACTGGCAGAGTTCATCTCTTGAACAGGGGGAGGGTTGACAATGGTCATGGGCATGACAAAGTTATCTGATAGCCGTCCCTTCATCTCCCTGTGTTCTTGGCACAAGGCACACCAGTGCATGCAGCAATGTACCATGCATGGCTCACAGGGCGAATTCTGCAGTTGGTGAAAAAATGAGTCAGAGACTGTAATTAAGCCCAGCTGACAAAAGCAAACAAAAAGAAAAGCAAAACAGCCATTTTAAAAGCTCTTAGTCTTGAGCAATCTAAAACAAACTCATCAACGCGCTTCTCGTTGTCATTTTGAAGAATTATTGGATGTCAACATGGATAACAATTAAGATTACCTTCAGATGATATTTCTTCTGTAAGGACTGCCGAACAAGGCCAGTGTATATGCCACACATCCACCAAGCAAATAACAAACCCTCACAGATAAGAAATGATGTCCTTGGATCAATACCATGGAAGACTGCTGTTGCTGTTGCAAGTGCAATGCCACCTTCAACACAAATGGCATGACAAATGCATGGCCTAGTCCATGGGATATCATCTCTCAAATTTTCAACATTACGACCAAATAACACACATGGGCAAAATAGTCCTGTCCAGCCTGTAAATATATAAATTAAGAGAACTGTTACAGTTAATCAAGAAAACCTAAGGTTGAGGTTACCACAAACACATCAGCCTGTAATAACGTTCTATTATTACAAATAAAGAGAGAACTGGAATGGGGGACACTTCTAGAAAAATAAAGATTAAAAAATATCTTGCAGAAAAAAGGACATGGAGGAACAAAAAAGCTCTCTGAGTGTGTCTCAGTTTCCAGTTCCTATGATCTTGTAGTACAACTAGCACATTTCAAATGGAAAAGATAGCTAAGATAAAATTGCATAACAGACAGAATTAAAAGGGTGGCAATAATTATTATATGGGAATTTCATTTGAAATCATTTTTTAAAATACAATTTTTAATAACAGAAAAGGCAAAGAACATGCCAGCATAACAATTTGCGAAAAACAAGGCAGCAGAACAATTTGCCAAAAACATGGCAGCACAACAATTTATCTCCTAGAAACTACCATCATAAGTGTTACAAATCATATAGTTACAAACGGTACAAATCCGATTCATACACTGTAAATGACAAAATTATGGAATGCAAGATTGCATATCAACTTACAACTTTCTGTGTCTTCAGCACAACCAAAAATTCCAGTTGTCCAAGGCTCAACTGCAGGAGGCTCAAAGTTTTCTGGTAAAGGCTGTCCACACTCATTGCACTTGCGTACAGCCAACTGCCAAGTGATGCAGAGGATTTAGTAACAAGGGATTTTCAGCATAAGAATTAAAGATTAAAATAGTTTGCACAATTTGTCACTCAGGCCAAATCTTACATAAGTAAGCATAAAACAAAAAGATTGAAACATCCAAACTACATCAAGACTTCAGAATAACAAGTTTTATTTCCATTTAACCTGCCTTCACATAGCAAATGCAAATAGAAACATGACCTTTTGTGGACATCACAGACAAATTTATACTTCAAACAATATGTACACAGATCCTACCACATTAATCTGCACTTTTGTTACATAAGCTGATTTATGGGCAACTACAGACCCATAGCCTTCTCATCCAAGTATTCCCAGACATAGACAAGAATATCCAAGAACCATCAACCCTTTCTAAAATCATCAAATGTTATTCTAATTCAAAGTATGTATAACCAATCTATACCTGCTGTTAAACCAAATAATGCATAAAAATTAAATCATAATTAAAACAACAGAAGAGCAGTCGATAACGAGTTGAAAAATCATCAGAAGGGAAGGAAATTGCAGTATATTAAATATTATCATAAATTTGAATCTCCAAATTCGCTCAGTTGAATTAGGGCTTAACATTGATGATTGATGTCAGGTAGCAGCAGAATGAGAAATTCAAACCACAAGGGGAGGTAATTTTTTTCGGATACCTCATGAATAGTAAGAATTAGTATATATACATATATCCAGATTTAGATCGAGAGACTAAGACACATTGCAGAGCCGCATCAACAACAGACAACAAAACACGCTAAATTCGGACTTGAAGGTTCGATAATCTCAACAAAAAAAAAAAAAAGGATGTGGAAGAAAAGAAAAGTGAAAGATGGAGAAAGAGACCTGAGGGACTTCAATTGGTTGATTGAGCTCGCCAGGTCTAATGTCCTCGATAGGCGCTTGGTCCTTTGTCAGCTTCACATACCTCGACTGCGCTCCCCCTTCCGCCATCTGATTCCAAAACAAAATCAGTCAAAATAATTTCGCCTGAACTTTGGTTGCCTAGAAAATGCAAGAGAACTACGCTCGAATGAGCAAAAACCTTAGATCCTTGGGCAAGACAGGAAGTCCCCCAATACGTTTGACTTCTTCGGTGATTGCGAGGAAGATCTGGGTTCTGGACTCTGGTCTTTAGCCCTCCACGAAACTAACCGACTAAACCCCCGCTAGGCAAGTTCCCCCACGGACGGCGACGTTTTAGGAAATTAAGTAAATACGTTACCTTCCCTCTCTCCTCTATATGTGTATTGGCTTTGATCCAGGAAGTTTCGTTACTATTTCATTGACTGTGGCAGTCTTGAAAACAGATCTGCCAGAAGTCAATTCTTTTGACTAATTAAAATGTTCGGTTGCATATATTTACTGTGATTTCTCAAGAAAAAAGAAAATCCCCACAAAATCGATATTCCACACCTAATATATGTATTATAGTAGCGACAATATTTAATTTTTTTACATCAATACATAATAAAAAATGTTAGTATGAGATATTTTTTATAATTTTAAATTTTAAAAATATATTAGTATGATTTATCTTTACTTATATAATTTCAAAGTTTAATTTAGTATTATTTGCAAATCAATATAAATTGTATTTACATTAATTTGATAATCTTTATTAAAATATTTTTAAATTTCATGTTTAAATTTTAAAAAATGATGGAATTTTAAAGTGATAACAATTTATAATTCAAATTTAAATTTGATTATAAATTTTAATTTTAAAATATCGTGTATGTAGACTCTTTAATTTCTCCTAACATCAAAAGTTTGATGAAGTTAAAAAAATTAAGTTTTATTTATTAGATTTGCTTTTTGTGTTTTATATTCATTATTTTGTGGTTAACTAATTCAAATTTTTTCGTATTTTTTGGGAGTACCATAAAATAGAAATTGAAGCACTCTCAAAGGAGAAAGAATTTTTAGTCAAAAAATTATTGAACTCTTCTATTTTAAAAGGTATTACAAGTTCATTTTTTTATTTTCTTTTTTATTAATAATATTTCTCTCTTTTTATGATGAATAAATTAAACGTATTTGTTTTATTATTATCTGCATTTCAATTTTACAAAGATTAAGACTTTTTCTTTCTCTTTTTTTCTATCTTCTTTTTTTCTTTAATTTTTTATAAGTTAGATAAAATTTTGATTTTTGATTGTTGAAATATGTACTTAATATATTTATGTAGAATAGAGTAAGTTTGCATTATCTTAAATGATATTTTATCTTCAATGATTTTATCTTTGAGTTTGTTTAAATCTAAAAATTTTGGATTTGGGATTGTAATGCTTCTATCTTTAAATGTTTGTGTGCTTCTCAATCCTTTTTTTTTTTTTTTCATACATTTTATTTTATTTTTAAAGTTTATTATTTAATTTATGATTTATTTTTTTAGAGGAACAAACACTTTCTAAGAGGTGGTGTTGTCATTGGAGTTTGCCGCTATAAAATGTTGGATAAATAACCGACCTCCCATGCAATGGCAGATCATTTTTCCTTTTCCTTTTCCAAACCAGATTGGTAAAAATTACTACTCTTCATATTCAAAGAATTGTAAATTCTAATGCTCATATGAGCAGTTAATTTTTGAAGTGAAATAATGTATTATTGAGGATTTCATTAATACTCTACTCACTCTAATTGATTAAATTCACTTTGATTTTTGAATATAAATAAAATTTATTTTACTAATAAAAAATTAATCTGTATGATTAATCACGACATATTCATTAGAAAATTAAATTGAAATACTTTATGCATTATGATCACTAAGTAGTAGCACATGATCGATGCTGATGCTTTCCTTAATTATTGGTAGGATATTAAGGATTTAAAACAAGAATGCACTATTGCCCCGTTTCTTCATCATGAAATTTGTCAAGGATGGGCTAAATTGTTCGATAAAGGATATCAATATCTTATCACCTATTTAAGAAAGAAAGATAATTTATATATTTTTAGTTTTAAAATTAATATATATATATATATATTAACATGATTCAATTGGCTTATTTTTAATATATTTATTTTTAATATTAAAAATTATCAAAATGATATGAATAACAAAATATTTAAAAATTATAATCACTATATGTTTATCACTTTTAAAAATTTAATGTTATTTTATTTTTATTTCAATCAGTTCGCGAGCTAAGTCAATTATTTTCTTTTAGTTATAATTTAATAATAAAAATTATGATTTTATAATTGAATGTGAATTTTATTATAAAAATAGAGAGATAATTATCTGTTACATATTACTAATCACTAAATATACACCAAAATTTATTTTATTTTTAAATATAAAATCAAGATACTTAATTTGAAAATTATTTAAAAATTATCTTAATAAGCTTTAGGTCCATGTATGATATATTAATGATAAATCAATATATATATATATATATATCAACAAACTTAAGCTTTAATTTGTTTAATTTATTTTTTACTTGAGATTATAAGACTAATATAGCTAGCTATAAATTAGAAAATTGTTGTCATCACCCTCCATATTCTCTTAGATTTCTGTATTCTAGATTTTATGCTTAACATAATTTTTTAAAATTAAAAACAATAAAAACGTACCCATTAAAGAATCAAACATTTCATTTAAGTTGCGTGTTACCTAACTCATGCAAAAACTTATTAAAATAAAATAGATCAACTTTTAATTCAATGGCAAGGTTGACTTGAAAAAAATTATTTCAATTTTTAATAAAAAGAAAAGAAAAATATTTATTTAAACATAATTATTATCAATGCAATATCTAAATTTTATATTTTCTAATAGCAAGCTTCAATATGATTTATCACCTTTAAAGTAATAGGAGTAATGACATTGATATAATTATTGATACTTATTAATAAAAGTTTTTGAAACAGAAATGACTCATTGAAACTTTTTTCACAATATATAGCATCTTTATGAGTAACATCAATATTTAAGTTAAGAGAGTGCTACACATATTTGTTTTTGAATTATATCATCACAAGAGAGTTCTTCATCACAACATTAATATCCTTATTATAAGTCTCATATCACTTTTCGAGACATTATCTAATAAAATTATTTCTAATATTTTTAAGAAGAGCAGAAATATATGAAACAATTATAGTGAGATTAACAATAGCTTGATCTTTAAATATATATATAAAAAAACCTCTTAAATCTGACTTTAAATCATTTCGATGATCAAATTCAATCAAAGAAATGCATAAATTTTATATTCAATTTTATTGCGCCAATCATGAATAAATTTTTTTTTCTTCATTAACAGCTTACGTTATTATATTAGATAAAAACACAAAAATAAGCAATAAGGTAAATATAAAATAAACAAAAGTTATATCTTATTTATGATAAAAAAAAAGTACCAATAATTTTTTTTTCACTTCATTTTAGTTTCTAGAGAGAAAATTTTAGACAAATAAAAATAATATTGAAATGATTTAAAGAGAGTGTATAAATAACAATAATAATAAATTTCTTCATTTATAAATTTACCTTTTGAGTCTCGAAGAATCCTTTTTGAAAAAACGAAACTTAAATTTATTGAAACACTTCTTGGATTTTTCTTTAGTTCATCATATATAAACTTAAAGTTCATTAAGTTAATTTTTTAATCATCCTTAAATTAATCATTTTATCTTTAGAAGGACATAATCTTCTTATGTTATCATTCTTCACAACGGTAAATGCATCACTTTCTTGCTCACAATAGCAAATATCGTGCCCCAATCATCTTTCATGGCCAACAATAGGAAGCATTCGCCTGATTATTTTTTATGGCTAACAATATTGTGTGTGTCTGAGTCGTCTTCTATTACCAACAATTGTCCGCACCAAAACAGAGGAGACGGACATTATAATCACATTCCACAAACAGCATTAACTTAAGAGTTGCGGACTCTGCATGCGCCGATGCGCTTCACAGAAGTAAGAAGATAATCTTTATCAAGACATCTAATTCCTCTTTGGCACTCTGTCCAGCCATTAATAACCTACAGATTGCTTTCAAGAAAGAATCTCTCTCCCTTATTTCTACTAACCCCGTGGTTACATTTAATCACTTCAGTGATCATCCACCTTTACTCACAAACAGTGACAGGTTGATCGCAAACTTTGTGTGTAACTCTAAACTTTCCTCTTTCTTTAGTTTGATTGCAAATTGAAACTTGCAAGCAAACCAACATTTCCAATCCAAGGCATCCATTCTGTGTATATGTAATCAAACCAGCAGCTTCATGCAACTCAAACTCTACTTCCGACTTTGCATCTCAGTTCTTCCCTTCTTGTTCTTGCTTTGCAGCATGCTGGTTTCAAAAATGGCGGTCGTGTACCTTCTCTTGTACTTGTTTCTTTGCAGTGCTGTATGCTTGGCTGAGAGCTACAATGTCACTGTAGCTTCGGACGGAACGGGACATTATGATTCCATAAGTGCAGCTGTCAAAAACGCTCCATCCAATAGCAAAGTTCCATACACCATACACATCAAAGAAGGCATCTATCATGAGAATGTCATCGTCACAATAGACAAGACAATCTCACTTTCATTGGAGATGGAGCTGATAGGACCAAAATCACAGCAAACCACAGCAAGGCAACTGACTTTTCAATTTATAAATGAGCCATTTTTAGTAAGTTTATCTCTCTCTGATTTTGTCATTTTGTTAATATAATACTGCAGTAGGATGGAAGCGCCTTATGGTGGTACTGACCAGAGTTAGATCTTCTTCCGAGGAAAAGAATCTTATTTTTTGTTGAGCTCTGTTGAAATCAGGCAGCATCTTTTTTAATGGCTTTTATGCTTGTAAGTTGTAACACAATTTTGCCAATGGAACAGTAACTCTATGTTACCCAGAATGCAGAAAATGTTGCCCAGAATATTGTGCAGTAGGCAGCAGCAGCCTTAATGCTTGGTTTCTTGATCAATTCAGCAAAAGGCATTACCTTTCATTTATCATTCTCTTTTTTCTGGCTGAACCAGATGAGACTGCTGACATGCAAGAGTCAAAACTACAACATGACTTGGAAAGACTGATATTCTAATAATGATATTAAATCAAATCACAAAGTTTGGCCTTTAACTTGGCACTAGAATTACATGTCTATCTCAAGTTACGTGAATTCTTCCTTTAAAAAACCAGGTCCTGGCTTGTAAGGGTCAGATTCTGCATATCCATCTGGTCGGTAGAACCCTGCATCATTCACACGGTTACTGAGCACGTGAAGGATGGCTTTCTTCGCCCCACCATATTCATCCCGGTTTCTTTCAACATACTCTTTAGCCTCCGCTGCCACTTCATTCACAAAATCAAACCGGTTATCCTCTGATAGCAACAGTCTATGAATGTCCATGGTCAACAGCTTCCCCCCTTCCCTTATCTTCCTCACCTGCTCCTCCAAGAACGGAATTCGATCCATTTTGTATTGCAACATGTCATCCTTCTTCCTCTGAAACTCAGAAAGTTTCAGCATAAGAATATGATTGATATAACTGATCAGAAATCAGTTAAGCATCTGAATAAAAGGAACAAATTTACAAACGAAATCGTGCCAGGCTTGCATTTAAACTAACCTTGGCCAGAGTTTTATGGTTATCGTAAAAGCTAGTTGCAAATAACTCGTTCCCCATGATACAGGGAGACTGAGTGACCCAATTCCATTAATCAAATTATTAAGGTTTCTCAATGTTGCAATCTCATCTGCTGGCTCTCTAAACAGGCCACTTAGTGCCACACAATATACAGATGTTAATTTCCTTTTCCTACTTCTTTTTTGTCCCTGTTGCCTCGTTAACCAAGCAAGGAAAAGCAATAAGAACATGAATGCCAAATAAATATAGGTTTCACAGTGTAAGCAAGCCATCGGAAGTTTCAGTTCCCTACCAATTTTCTCCGTCGCCATACCCGTCGTCCACGACCATCACTCTGCATCTGTGTGAAAACACATTCATCAACTAAACGGGATGCACAAGAACCAACGATTCTATGAATTAAGGAAGTAAAACGATAAAACTCAGAACTTGATACCTTGGATGCAATAGAGAAGTTTAAAACTCGCGAATTTACAGGTCTGATCTCGATCCTCTGCAGCAAAGATCCGAGAACAGTGAATTAGATAGAATTGCAAGAGCACACTATACAAAAAAAAATTAGGGTTTCCTACTGAAAAGACAGATTTATCTGTTTGATTTTCCTAAACAGTACGCAATGAATATAAAGGAGAAATTCTTAAAAGAAAACGCAGCAGAAGAACAACTTTGAACATTCAGTTCAGCGTGGTTCTGGCTTGTGAACAGTGAGATGTAAAATAGCGCTCCAGCGTGAACTTCTTGCTATGTTTTCTCGGGAGCCAAGCACAGAAAGCAAGGGAGAGAAGTCACCTGTGGAATCGAAGAAGAAATGGAGGGCAGAGTAGATAGAGCCATAGCCATAATGAGCTCCCTGGGCAAACCAAGATAATGTTTTTGTTGCGATGCTTCTTGCAGCTTAGTTAAACAGTCAGACCAGGAAAACACTAGAATGCCAGTATACCACCAACGGTATGCCAAATTACACTCTGAACCTCCAGGACCAAATTTCATTTACCTTTTAACTCTCAAGCAAATCGAATTTAGACCTCTCACAGCTTCGTACTATCAACCCACTTAAGTAAATGTCCTGATAAGTCTTACGCTAAATTTATGAAAGTGAAAGAAAAATATGAAATTTTTATAAAAATTATGCATGTCAAACATTTTCTCTTCGTAAAAGATTATCCATGTTAACCCTTTTGCTCAGATTTATCAGATTCCCTTAAGAAGCTTCACCCAACATTGCAATTTCAGACAGATAATGAAAATAAGCAGTTTAAAGTGAGATTTTGTTCAATCAAATCCACCATATTTCCCCTAATAAAAAGACTGCCTTAAAGAGAACAGCAAGACTTCTTTCTTTGCATTCAAGGCAACCATCAGAATAGCTAAATACTCTATTATCATCACAGAATAAGTACAAAAATTTCGTCGCTTCCTTCCATGAGGAAACAGGGTGTTCTCAGGACATGCCCCTCAATGTGGAACACTTTGCTGGTAGCTCCTCCCAGAGCATAGATGGTCTTTGCTGTAGAGTTGTTTTCTCAATCCTTCTTCATAGTCTGTCCAAGTAAAATAAATTTTTTTGCAGGGTAACCATTATCTCCGGGCTCTTGTACCCAAACTCTTTCTCTTGAATTCTTAGAATCCTCTGTAGCAGCTCCAGCAAATGACCATCATCCTTCCCTAATTTTGCCTGGATGGATACCCAGCAATCTAGTGCCTCCCCTGCCAAAAAAAAAAAAAACATTACATGGGACACAAATCATATTCATACAAGTTTCAAACCATATGGCGGCAGCAATATACAACATGTTATTGTCATCCATTTTTCAACCTTCTATTCCTCCTTTATAGCTTCAATGACATGAGTACCAAGGAATAGATAAGCTTACCGACAGGAAGGGAGTCTTTCCCAAATGCCTTTCCACGGATGCACAAAGCCTGCAGAGCAAGTTGCTCAGCTTCTTCTTCACAGTTTAAATGGTAGAGAGTGACAGCAAGATGCAACATTGGGAAGGTGATGGACTGATCTTCAGGTTCCAGTGTCTTCCTCATGATCTCCAAACCTGTTCTCAATAAGCGCTCAGCTTCATCAAAATTCTTTGAATGAGAATGAGAGGCTGCAAGATTTAGGAGATGTGCAACTGACTTGGGATTGATGTTCTTTTCCATTACACTGCTCACTGATCAGTAAGCATTCCTCCAGCACCTCCCACCCTTTCTTTTCCTCTAAATGCAACCAACCAAATAACAATAGGAAATAAGAAGACCATTTTACCAAAATGCAACACTATTAAAGAAAATTGCAAGGATTTTGTCCCCTATATTTTTCCAATAGAGAGCATTAGAATATAATATGTGGACAGTGTACATTCAAGCCACCAGCTAATTCTACTAAATGCCTGGAGATTCTGTTGATAATAGCAACAAAAAACAATTATTTCCCAGACACCAAGTTAAAGTGCCTCACTAATCCTGATATCAATCAATGTTTTGCAAACTTTACCTTCCTACAAGATGGAGAAACTCCCCCAACTCCATTCTCATACTCTCCATAACACTGTCACCTAATTAAAGCCATATAGTTTGAATCCTTGATGACCTGAAAAGCATTTTTATATAAATCAATGGCTCCATCTGCATCCCCTGTTAAAAACTTAGTACATGAATCTCTCACCATGCACAAACTATGAGAGATTTATATTCAATGTAGCCTCAGACTCCCTCATGATAGGGCCAGTCTTTTCAATAGTTGTCGTTTTTTCCCTTCCCTTCTTTTTCGTGGGGCCCCGGGCGCTTGGGGGGGGGGGGGGGGGGGTGTTGATGTTGGTTTGCAAGAAGGACAAGGAACAGGGAGAGATCACAGAAAAACTACCTTCTGCACACTTCACATAGGCCAGGTAACACATAGTCATCTTCCATCTTTATCCCCATATAGTGTGGCATATATATTTAAAATTTTAGAAAGAAAGAAACAGACAAAACAAGTTAATTATCATAACAAATTTCACACAATTTAATCAAGACACAACAAAAGGCGAAGTAACCTAATAAAATGATTTCCTGCCTCCACAGCTCTTCCTTCCTTAATTAAAAGATTGCCAAGCCCAAACAAAGGCACCACCAAATCCTCACTCTCAGCATCTTTGCTCATTTCCAAAATGTTTATTGCACGGTGATAGATTTCTACGGCTTTTGTGGCTCTGCCCATAGAACTAAGAGCTTTTGCCATCCCCACCGGTGGTGTGATAAGAAAAGTACAAGTGTTCCCTAAAAGAAGACATTATTTCAAGAAACACCATTGACTTTCAAGTTTGCTGCTTTCAGTTTGTCGCTAAAGAAGAAAGAAAGTTCCTTGTAACAAGAGTCACAGAAAAGGAAAATCTTAGTGTCTTGCTATTTATTACAAGAGCTACAGGAAACCCACATGTGCTAATCTTCAGTATCATTTACTACTAAAAGTGACCCTAAGAAGAAACACCTGATCATTTTAAAGCTTATGAAAAATAGAATCCATATACTGCACCAAGATAGCTCATATAATGTTGATAGAGTTTACCAATGAGCATTATACGACATGAAACAGAAATTAATGTCAGCAAATCTCAAACTAAAAGAACTCAATGATCAAAGTAAAGTAGTTATGTGACGACCCCAAGGCTCTCAATCTTAGGTCAAGAATGAAAGTAACCATACTAAGAAACACAAAAAATTTAGCATCAGCGAGTCTTCAAATTGAAATTGATGATTTGCATAAATATTTTAGCATCCCATCCTTGTAATAGAAAATTACTCAATGGCTAGCTTCAACAATCAAGTTTACCTTCCTGTTATTGTGTAATAAATAAAAGATAACCAATTTATAGTTGTCCTACAAGAATAGCAAGTGGAACAATGGTGATAGAATAGCATGAATGTGCCTCTAAACAATAGTTCAACTCTCATATCAATGTTATTTAACCTGTTTCTTCTAAATGTGAAGCTAACACCAAAAACAAAAAAAAAAGCAGTTCTAATTTCTCAGAATCAAGAGAAGGGGAAAAAGAGAGAGAGATAGTAGGAAGGGCAAGAAACACCCTCTCCCATGGGTTTAATACTTAGACGGAAAAGGTGGAGAATAGCAGGGCGATGACTGACTGTATCCAACAAGGACTTCACGAAATTCAAGTCTCCAACAGCCATGTACCCCAGGGCAATGATGTCAAGAATAGCGCTTGTTCAATGCCCTTTGCACCAGCATCCATCTGTTCTTTCACAGCTTCATAATTAGCTTGAAGTATGTCTATCGCATCCTTCTTGTTCCCTATCTTGATTATAGTTTTGACTTAAACAACTCTTGCAGCTGAATCTCAAATCCTCCATGCCACCAAAGCTGTTGGTTGAGCTGCCAAACAACATTTTAAGAACTGATAGGAGTAGTAGATGACTAGTGGTAACTTTTCTTAAGTGAAGCTATCACATTGTCAATTCCTTAGCATTTCTTCAAACATTATAACTATACAAGAGTATTACATTGACAAAAGCGCGATGTGGTAAGTCATAGAGAACTTGCAGTAAATGATAACAGGCATCAGTAACTTTTCTGGGGTGAAAGAGAACCATGCACATTGTAAATTCTTTGAACATTCAAGATATCCTAAACCTTTATTCTTCAGATAGAAACCGATAGGAGCTACTTTGGAAAATAACAAATATATGAAAGATAATCGGCTGCATCAGTAACATCCCGAGAGTGAAATAATTTAGAGGAATGTCAGTCAAGTTTGTACCAATGGAATTCATTGGAAGCTGAAACAGATGGGAAGCATGACTTTTTTGTTGATTTGTATGAGCTTGTAAAAGAGTTCACCCATGTAGAAATTTTCAACAGAAATTGATGGGCAGGAATCATGCAAAGCTTGAAGTTGCATTTTGACTTTGGAGACAGCCTGAGAGACCAGTCGGGCCTCTTTGACATTGCCGTGAATGCAAATTTAGAAAAGCTTGACTCACCCTGAAAATTTTCACGAAGAAATATCAAGGAAAAACCCAGATTCCCAGGACAGCAGCAAGGTCCTCAAGTGGCTCACCATATGTATTCATATTCATACGCAAGCATAAGATGAGCGGATACCCTCTCGGCCAAAGCCTCACAACTGCTATGTATGTCCGTAAATACATAACCAGTATGGTTTTGTGTCAGTGGGTTTAACCAAATAATTACTTCACAAAACAGTAGAACTATGACCCGAAAGATGTACAGCAGAACCTAAGTTCAACAAAAGAAAAGGATAAAATGAATTAATCAACGATCAAACGGCCAGAGAGACCAAAGAAATGAATCGAGAAACAAAACTCCACTAAAGCATAAATATCAACATGGAAACCTTGAGACCGGGCGCGCGCGAGCGAGAGAGAGAGAGAGAGAGAGAGAGCGAGAAAGAGCACCCATGGTCAACGGAAGACATAGAAGGAGAGGCCACTTCAAGAGTAGAAGTGAGACAGAAAATCTGGACGAGGGCGACACGGTGGGGAGCGAATCTTACCTGGGATTAACTGAAGTTTTTCTGAGGGGGACTTAGCCCAATTGGGATGTGAGCATAAGCTTCACTGAATCGCAACGATCACGTCCACTAAGTAAACAAAGTTTAGGCCCGTGAGTGGAAGAACCTCACCTATTCAACATAATGTCAAAGCGAGAAGACAATGACCTCATCGAAAACAGGTTATCAGCTGACGAGCCCAAAGCCACCCACCTGAAGCTTTCCTTGGTAATTACAGATTTTTTAATTATTCTTAGTAAATTTAGTTTTATTTATATTGAAAACTGGTGACTACTAACTATTTTTTATTTCCTACAATTTATCTACGTAAACCATCGTTCAAAATTTGGAAAACTTATCTGTTAGGTTTTGTGGATTTACTTGAATGCAAACTTTGCAAACTTGCGATAAACATCAAAAATAACTTCCAATACTCATATCATTACTTAATTTATAAAATAAAACAATACAACTATTATGTTAGTACTCTTTACAAAAAAGTTTGGGTTACATTTATGTTAGTTTTATTTCTTAATTTATAAATATTAATATTTCCTTGGTAAATTTGTAATATTTTATTTAACTTGATTTGAATCATTGGATTCTTTTAGTTTTTGGGATTCTCCTTTAGTGAAATATTTTTATTTGAAAAAAAAAAACCTTATTTGGATTAGTGCTGAGTACTTTCTGAGCAATATCAATGGGCATGAAGCAATTTCAAATTAATATGTCCTAACATTGACGTTTAAACAACATGCTCTGCTGCTAATTTCCATCTCATTATATCAAGAAAACTGATGAAAAAGCTTCTATTTTCAGAGATTTGTTTCACTATTCTGAGATTTTACAGTTTCTACGATGGCCAGTTTCTGTACCAGCCAGCCCATGCAGAGACCAAACCACTAATACCCAGCGTAACCGTATGGCTGCAGAACGGGTTCGGCTCTATTTCCGCCACTGCAATAATCAAGTCTGCAACATTCGCTGCTATCGCCATGAACCTCATGATCCTATCACCTCTTATCTTGCTCACGCTCTCTCTTGACTCCGACGACGACTTGTCCTTCAAAACTGCAGCCAGCTTTCTCTCTGCGTCTAGTCCTTGTTTGATGATAATCAGATCAGATACGATGAAGAAAATGTACCCGAAAGACTCGCCGAAAGCTGAAATGAAGCTCATCTTCTTGGCCAGCTTGGCGTCCAAAGTCCCTATTCTTGATAGCCACAGGAAGTGGTCGAAGAAGAAGTAAACCATTTCGCCAGCGTTAGCGAGAACGGCGAGGGACCTGAAGGTTGAGGTGGAGCCAGGGTTTCTTCTGAGGGCGTTGAAGCCGGTGAGGAACCTGCCGGATCTAAATGCCTTTCTGCTGAGCCCTGAGGCCACCTCCCATTGCTTGAATCTCTGGGCAGTGCCTGGCTTTGTGGTCTCGACGTGCCAGTGGACAAGCTTGGAGACGTACTGGAAGGTCTTGACGAGCTTGTCGATGCCGTCTCTCTTGGCCAGGAAGATGACCAGCTTGTCTACTGTGTCGTTCATGGCTGCAGAAGCAATGCTGGGTTCTTCTGGTTTTCCACGAAGAGCTCAATTATGTTATTGGATTTGGCCATTGAAGATTCAAAGGAGAGCCACAGAAAAAAAATTTAATTTGTTTCGGATAAATAGAGTGAAGGGTTCTGTGTGCTTCGTGGTTGGATCTTGTTTAGCTCCTTACAGCCAGTAGTTTGCCCTGTCTCTCTTTCTGTCTTGTGCTTCAACAGAGGTCTACTTTCTTTGTCTCTTGCGCAACCAAGCCTTGCTTCCATGATTTTTTTTTTCCTTTTCAAATTCAGACTATTTTGTAATAAATGAAACAATTTTTTATTATCCAGAAAATAGATGTATTGTTTATATGATTTTTTTATTTTTAAAAAAGATATTGACATGTGATTAATATATAAATAATAATTATTTATTTTATATTAATTTGATAAACTCATTCTTATTAAAATCTAATAAAAAACAAAAAATTATAATTTATCTATTTTTTCATTAGTAATAAGTTACATAACTTTAACTAAAAATACACAAATTTTTTTCTTATTTTAAGCTTTGAAAATCTTAATTTTGTGATACCAATTTAGATGGCATATAAGTAGTGTCCTCAACCATATTTTCAGCTTTTATATATAGCTGGTTTATGTATGTATATCAAGCTTATGTAAGCATTTATTAATATAATATTATATGAAATAACTAATAAATTTAATTACCTCAAAACCTCTTTAGATTAAAGAGAAAATAAATTCATAAAAATCCTTTAATTTTATTAAATTGTCATGCTAATCTTTCTTCTTAGAGAAATTAATATCTATTTTTTAATTTTAAAACAAAAAAAATCATATACACATAATAGGATGAATATAAATAAATATTACACAATTTATAATACGTAAAAATTTGTAAAAAATATTGTATTTGCATATAAGTTATTTTATGATATGTGATCTTTATTTTTGTTGGCAAATTGTTGCCTTGAGCTTATTAAATAAAACACGTAATAATATTCACATCAATATATCTATGTTTTTGTTGAAATTTTGTGAAATTATAATAAACTATGTGAATGTGTGAAATGGTAAATATTGATGATTATGTGCAAATTTTGGTAATTTAGTATGCGAAAATAATATCATGAAGTTTATTAAATAAACAAATTGTTCAAATAAAAAGGGAAGAGAATGTGTGGATTTCATGATACTAGAAGAAGTGGGCCTGTTGCTTTGGATTAATGAAAATGTTAGGACATTTTGCTACAGTCAAAGGGAACATCATGTCCTTTGGTCACATTACATTTAAATTAAATCATTAAAGATGGCGAAGAGCCAGATTTACATAAATATTTGATTGAATTTTTCTTTGGATAGAACGAATCAAGATATTTTTAAATAGATTTTGATGAGTTTCAATTTAAATTTTAATATTCCAATTAAATTTGTTTTGGATTTGAATTTATTTTGAATATGTTTATATAATTAAATTAATATATTAACATTTTAATTTTATTTTGATTATATTAAAATTTTAAGCTTAAATTTTAAAAATTTAATTCTTAATTTTAATTTTTTAAAATTTTATTACTTAATTTTAATTTTTTAAAAATTTTATTAATAAAATCACATACTTTATATTTAATATTATTTATTACTTTATTTTAAAATTTAATTATATTAAACTTCTCTATAAATAGATCTTTAATAAGCCAGATATATATTATTCAATTAAAAATTTATAAAATATATTTATATAAATACAATAAATAAATTTAAATAACATATAAAAATTCAAAACGAATTTAAATATTAAAATTGATTTTTAAATAAATTTAAAATAAACCGAGAGTCGCATACAATTTAATCGGGTTCGGGTTACGGGTTACTACAGCTTATTGTTCGCTATCCTGCCTATTTAATTTGTTTCCCACTTGACACTGGGCAAGGCAAAACCCTAGTCACCAGAAAATCTGCTGCAGTTTCCAAAGGGACCGTGAAATACCCTCGCTGATCTTTGCGTAGTTAGGGTCCTCTGGTTCTCTGAATTCACTCAGATAGTCTCCGACTGTATTATCGGCTATGGACGCTCAAAGAGCGCTGCTTGATGAGCTAATGGGTGCAGGTAATGTCGAACGAAACAATAGTTTCACTGCTATGATTAGACCCTAACTTTCTTTTGATGTTATTTTGCTTGATTCGATGTCTATGTGAGTTTGCATGATAATCGCTGTTTAATAAAGAAAAAAGAATCTGCAATGGTGGTGAATTTCCAGCTCGTAATTTGACCGAAGAAGAAAGAAGGGGCTACAAGGAAATCAAGTGGGATGATAAGGAGGTTTGTGGATTCTATATGGTTCGGTTTTGTCCTCATGACCTCTTTGTCAACACCCGCAGCGATCTTGGTGCGTTATACTGACCTTACTTCGTTTCAATTCTGTTACTTTGGTTGCCCTCTCTGTTTGCTGATAAAAGAAGGTAAATGTAAAGAATCAATGTTGTACTATTTCATCCCTTGTTTAGCCTCTGAATTTTACAAAATTGCTTGTCCAGTTGGGCCAGTTTGGGAGCATTACTTTTTGTGGCTCCTAGATGGATAAACTACTAGATTGTAAAACTTAGGGAGTCCTTTATGCCGCATTTTCTCAGCACATCTTTAAAAATTGATTTCACTGACTGCAGCTTTTGGCTTTTTTACTATTGCATCAGGACCATGCCCCAGAATTCATGATCAGAAATTGAAAGAAAGGTGTGACAAGAATGAGCATATTTTTGGATTATTTATCCTAAGATTTTATTTTTTTTAATTGTGTTGTGAGTGTTTGTTATTAAGTGAATTTTATGTGCCTTCATGTTGTGGATTGTCGGCAGGACAGGAACGCATGCATGATTCTCAAATGAATTGTCATGAGCTTGTTTTATAACATTTGAATTATTGTTGTGAATTTTATGACTTTAAGTTGTGTGAGCAATTTCTGTTATACAACTTTTTGATTTTTGTTTGCTTGTTAAGCTAGTTGCCTCAATTGAGTGATTCAAAGTGAAATAAAGGGTTTGCATACACGTGGCATCCAAATTATGTTCAACCCTCTGCAAAGAGAGGGCAATTATTCTTCCAAGGCTGTTAACGGTCTACTTTCTTTTACTTATGTTTGGGGAAGCATTAATGATGCATGCAGATTTTTCTTGTGTGTAAATGCATCATATCTCATGGTTATGCTTCTGATAATGAAGGGTATAAAGCTAAATTTAGTGTTACTTGGTGGTGCCTTATAATGCGTATCATAATAAATGATCTTTTCATATATCCATATGAAACATGAGAACATTATTTTGCACATATTTGTTTTTAGCATTATCGTATGACTATGATGTGGTGGTTCATTCTTGACAGTTTTAATTTACTTTTGGTTTTAGTTTTGAGAACTCACCCAGACATGACTCTTATGTGCCCAAATTTGAAGCTGAACTTGCTCAGTTTTGCGAGAAACTGGTGAGCTCTTTTCTTGGTTCTTTTTAGCTCCTGGTCATAATAATCTGTGAGTTCCCTCATTATCCATTGTATTACTGATTCTGTTGTAGGTGATGGACCTAGATAGAAGAGTTAGGCGTGGGCGAGAACGCCTTGCTCAAGAGGTGGAACCTGCACCACCTACTCCGTTATCAGCTGAGAAAACTGAACAGCTATCTGTGTTGGAGGAGAAAATAAAGAACCTTCTGGAGCAAGTGGAGGCTCTCGGTGAATCTGGGAAGGTTGATGAAGCTGAGGCACTCATGAGGAAGGTTCTGATATCTGTGCCATCTTTTGACCACATTTGTGAAATTTTTGAAGATGGCATATATTCTATGTTAGATTGCTTCAATCCCATGGTTTCAGTATTAACTTGGGACATAATTTTCTTTCCCAAATTTAAAAGGTTCCCATATTCAACCCATGGCACTCCCTAAGTGATAGATATGTTGCCCTAGATTGTATAGTTCTTGAAAGTTAACCTTTGGTGACTGTCACAGGTGGACACCCTTAATGCTGAGAAAACTGCTTTGATTCAACCACAGAGTGATAAGGTAGTGATGCTTGCACAGGAGAAAAAGATGGCACTATGTGAGGTCTGTGGTTCTTTTCTTGTAGCAAATGATGCTGCAGAGAGGACTCAATCTCATGTCACTGGGAAGCAGCATGTTGGTTATGGCATGGTCCGGGATTTTATCACCGAGTACAAGGTAAGCCTTACGTATCAAACTAAAGTACATCCTCTAATTCACTTGTCATTCTTAGTGGATGAAGAATGTTGGTTGAGCTTTGCAGGCAGCTAAAGAAAAGGCGAGGGAAGAGGAAAGATTAGCAAGGGAGAAGGAAGCAGAAGAAAGGAAGAAGCGGACGGAGAAGGAATATGAGAGTAGAAGGAGAAGGAGTGATTCAAGTGATAGGGAGAGACATCGTGATCGAGATCGAGACAGGGACTGGGACCGGCACCGAGAACGTGATCGGGATCATGAAAGGTCTCGAGGGTGGAATGGCAGGGGTAGTCGAGATGGGGGAAGGGATTGGAGGTCCAGGAATGGAAGAGATGGAGGCAGAGACAGGTACCGTGATCATAGCAGGTCACGTTCTCCAGGCAGGCATGGTCACAGGAGGCTGTCTAAAAGTCCAGTTCGCCAGTATTAATGGATTGTGTAGATAGTTATCTGAGCTTTGAAATTGATGAGGTAGAAATTTTAAAATCTCGTAGTTTTATGAACATGTGATTTTGGAGTGTCATGTTAAATTGTCATCGTGGGTGAAATGTTTTTTTGCTATTTCAGAGCTTTGTTGAAACTATACCATCTCCCTTTCATCAATATTATTAGAGGAGAAAAGGGTTGAGGTAGGTACAATTATATCGTTGTAACTCTTTTTATGATCTGTTTTAGGCTTTAGTTGAATTGAATTTCTTTGTGCAACCTCTCTGAAACAATTGGTTTCAGAATCTGTTGTCCCTCGTTTTGAAGTTCCTCAAGTGCTTGAGAGTACAGAGAAACTATATGAGTGTCACTGCTGCCAAGAGGGATGATGGTTTTTTCAGTTTTGAGGTAATATATTATAAATCTCATTTCTGTCACCGCGTTGATGGATTGACTTCTTGGCTTTAATTTCTTCCCCACTTTCCTTCTGAATGCATTTATGTGCATGAAGTGGTTACTAGAAATAGGTTCTGGAAGTTGGGAGTTCACGGATGCCCGATTACAAATGTTGATCGCCACGTGAAAGGGTATAGTTCCTGTTTACAGAGTCAAATATGGTGAAGTTTGAAAATCGACAGTGATAGGTAACCACTTTGTCTTTGCAGAGTGATATTCTAGAGCTTCTTAACTCTGTGAAACATAATTCCTTTAGCAGAGTTGTCATCTGTGCATGAAAGTCCAATTAGGTGAACAAATGCAAGGTTGCGCACATCCCATTGCAATGCACTGGACTTGGCAATTACTGGCTGTTGCAAGGTAACTGAAATTAACAATGTACACAATAGCATGTTCTATTTGAGTTTGCAGGAGAAACAGGTGTTCTTGATAGTATATTGTTGCAGCAGCTATGTGTGGCTAGCCATGCTAAGGAATTGCTTGGTGCTGTGAAATAAATTTTAACAAATCAGTTCCTGTTAATAGTACTGATTAGATTGAAAGAACATGTAAATTAGAAGAGAGCCTATGTGATGTGTATCTTGAAATATGGTTAGAAGATTGGGTGTTTTATTGAGATGGAGCAATATGATATTTAGTTTATCCTCCTGAAGCACACTGATGAAAAGTTAAAATGGTTTCTTATCTGTCTGCTTCTTCACTGTCATTCATTATTTTTTCAAGCCTTCACCTTCCTTTTCCTCAAAAGCAAGAATTCAACCTTGCTTGTCCATTGATTCCGACCAAATTTTTCCAAACAATGTTTGAAACTATGAATTAACCATGCCTGTTATTGCTACGGGTGAAGAATCCATTGGTTTTAGTTACTGTTGACTGGACTATGTTTAAATAGAAGAAATCATTCTATTCAAAATTTATCTTTTTTTTTTCCCTCTTTTTTAAAGTTGCATGGCATAGCCAAGAGGGCTTGTACTAGAATCTCATTTCCACACCCATTCTTGCCATGTAAGTTCATGTAACCATTTAAACAATATGTTCTTTCCACTGGGTAAAGTGCCAGTAATGCTGGATTAAAATAGTGTAAAAGTCATCTTTATTGTTGAGGGAAGCTAAACATGGCACCAAGTCACTATGCTGGTTCAAAATACCACAAGCACTTGCATGTCAAAATTTAAGCATGCAAAACAATAGTCTGAAATATTATACAATGTATAGTGTTTCTGACTTCGAAAGCATCTTTCAACTGAAATATTATGCTTGGAAAGGCTGATTTCTGCTATAAGATCAAAATAATTCTAATCAAAAAATTGCTAATCTAAATTCAACCGGCGGATCTTACACACAAGGTTAGCTGTTGGAAGATCAAGCTGATTTCCTGAATCTGATTTTAATAAGTCCTTCAATTGATCCCTCGAACTTGAGAGGCACGTTTGGAATGTTGCAAGCACTGGAGGGATTGGCATTGATAGAGCAGCAAGCACATTACTCAAATACTCAATATCAACTGAAAGCTGTTGTGCTCCACGATCGGTTATGTACTGAATGCCACGCAACTGCTCCATGTAAAGGGCAGTGGCACCCTCTGCAACCTTTATCAAACATAAGCAAATGTAATTCATAGGCACAATATAAAGTTATAGCGTTGAATAGATCAAATAATTACGTACAAAACCAGAATATGGATTTTCACAGACAACCAAAAACTCTTTAGAAGGCTGTTTTGCAAGCTGCGCCACAAGGACAGGTTTGATTCACAAGCATTTTCTAAAGCAAAATGCAATAATATATGGAAAAGAAAGAAGTGGAACTATGGCGACATTCTAGAGCAGCTAACATTTTTTTTTTTTCATGGACGAGGTAAGGAGTGAAAAAGTACCTAGCTTGGACAGACTACATTCATGACTCGGCGACTAAGTATTTCTGCTCTTATAACCATGTCCAACATAAACTTTTCTCTTTCTATTTACAAAAAACCCTATCTCGCTTATAAAGATATGATGCTGATATGATCATAAATGTACCAGCAGTCAGATTCAAGACTTCCATAATCAAGTATAGATTGCTTACTTTGAACATCCATTCTGTAGCAAAGAATTGGGCTTCATCATTGTTGGCATCGTTGCTACTAGAGATCCCCTCGGCAAGAGGCTCCAATTGCTGGGGTAAAGTGAGAAGATACTCACCAACACTAGTCACATAGGACTGAGGATATGCACTGAAGGTTGGGAGAGGAAAAGCGCTTTGTTCTGCTACTGAGGACCAGATTGGCAAACGAGACACATCACTGAGGCGTTGCCGTACTTTTGATATGAGGACATCATAAACAAGTTCATTCACAGTGTCTGCGAAGGCAGCAACTCTTTGAGATGCCATGGGAAGCGCATGAAACCGGGGATCTTTAGACTGCACCAATATGACACATCAACATTATGTCTTCTTTATAAGGCAGTGTTAAAGCAACCTCTCCCACAATAAAGAAACACAAAAAGAAAAAAAAATGAAGAAAGAAATCTAAAAGTAAACCGAGGATTTTTTTTTTTTGGCAAAAGAATATTAAAATTCTCAAGTCAACTGGTTGGATTATCTTGAGAGCTGACATTAAGACCTAAAGCACTTGACTATATCATGCTCTAGTTGAACCTGCTCCGAGTGGGCAGAACTACTCTTGGTTAATACTATTTCCAGTGGAACTCTACATCTAGTATTCTTTGGTTAACCTTTTCTTGCTTGTGTACTTCCCAAAAGGGGTGGAGTCATGAAATTCACATACCTGTTCCAAAAGGTTAAAAAGTTTGTGAGCCTTCTGAGGAACATCAACAAGCCGAACAGCTGCCACATCCAAGGCAGCCCTTCCACCCACGGACAGTTCCCCGTTCCCGTCATCACTGGTCACGTGTAACTGGTTTTGATCCAAACTTGAACCAAACACCGAAAGAGACAAACTGGTGCTCAGTCTAGCTAGAGTGGCTCTCAAAGAGGCTTCAAAGACGGAGGATCTACTTGTTAGACAATCTGCAACAGTAAGCATTTGCAGTGCCCCTTGCACAATGGACCATTCCTCCTCATTCGAGATTAAGTCTGCTCTACGTGCATTTTGGCTACCTTCCTTTTTTTCCAAGTTCATCTCCTTCTTTGAACCAACTCCATCACCAACATGATCCACTCCACAGACAACTCTCAATGATTTAAGGGTTTCTTGCAGAGTAGAAATGTACTGTAACATTATGTCATCAAGAGCAAGAATTAGTTCATCAGCCTCTGAACCACCAGTTAAGCTGATACACCTCTCCACGGCCGCTTCAAGAAGAACGATAACTTGGGGGATTGATTCTTCCATTCGTCGAACTGTCTCACTAAGTTCAACACCCTGTGCTCCAACACCACGAGTAACAGCTCCCCTCAGATCAATCCCTGCAATCTCAGAGGAAAGGATGCCACGCTCCATCTGCCCATACCTAGAATACACGCAAATTTCATTTAACTGATGGAATAGATTACGATGTATTCTGCAGTTGATTAAAAAAAAAAATGTACTACAAAAACAGAAGGTAATAGATCTAAGTTTGAAAGACATGTTTTTCTTTGGTCATAAATCAATATTTTAAAGCAAAAGGGAACTTGAATTAAAGACAAGAAGATCATCAATAAGTGGGTGAAATTTCTAGAGCTCATTTGACTAGGAGCTGGGTTTCCACATTACTAGTGACAGTAAGCGAGACAAGAACAGCCCTACCAAAACAATTGGTTTTAAATGTGCTGCAGGATACACCTTCAGATTTAACCAAAATAAGGAAACATGCTTCCCTATACTTGGATGATTATACCTATGCAGTTAGTATGCTGCATAACAACTTACTTCTGCTTAAACGATTCATAAGGGAAGTACACTGCCTTCAATGTGTCCATCAAAACCCTGAGATCTGATTCTGAAAATAAGTGCTGGATATTTCTTGCAAAGGTCCCCGTTATATTATGTAATTCAATCAGGGCCTCCAGATGCTTAGCCTGAACTTTAATACCCTTGGGCATATCTCCAGATAAAATATCTAACATACCTGTAATTAATTATAAATAAGAAACTTTAAATAGTCAAGAGCTGCTCTTTGATGAAATCAAAAGTCTGAATTTTCATCATAGACAGTGAATGTATGTATACTACGAAGTCAAGTTTTATATCCAGATGGAAAATCACCACAAGCCATGATGGACCAAAAAGAATGACATTGAAAAGTTGTCACCATTCGACAAGGCAAATAACATATAAAAATTGTAAGCAGAACTACAAGCTTGAAATGTGACCTTTAGCAAGTGCTTTTGTCTCAGGAACAGCTTCCCCAGTGGCAAGGTTGAGACGGAAGACAAAACTAGCCCCGACAACACCCATTGTCTCAATAAGTAGCTTTGGTACAAGTGTTCTATAATCATCAGGAAAAGCATCCATACACCTGCAAACAATAATTCTTGTTACATGCTCAAATTCTCAAAAATAAACAAAATGCAAATCTTATAAATATCAGGTCATTCCAGTTGTCCTCTTCCTATAAAGAAGGTAGGAACACAATTACTGATCACATTGCTCAGTTCACAAGATGTAATGTGTCAACTTCCGAACATATTTAAAAAGTAAGTGCTTAACAGAGCTGAGACTTTGCTCCTGTAAGAACCAAATAATAAAATGTGACACAAGCAAATTGTTCTGAATAACAGAAACAAAGTAGTAGTAGTAGTAGTAATAATAATAAGAAGAAGAAGAAGATGCAAGACAAGACACAAGTAAATGGTTCTAAACACAAGAAAGAAACCAAAATATGAATGCAAGATAACACACAAGCACATTGTTCTCAAAATCAGAAACAATCATGAGTTTCTGTAATTCTTCACAGCATTTTACTACTTCAAGAAATTTATGGGAGATTATGGTTACATGATAATTTCGGATGAAATTGTTAAGCTAAGGAATGATAAAATTTCCATCTCCATCATGTTTAATGTAAAAATTGGAAATTGAATATACAAACAGTACCATTTCCATTCCTGTTCAAGATATAGCAGCAATTCATCATAAAAGCTTGGCAACCAACTCAAGAATGATATTGTAGGCAAAGTTGATTGCAGTTCATTATTACTTGACAGCCTTTCAATTTCATTCTTCTCATTTGCAAGCCTATTAACACGTTGTCTTGAGTCAAACTCTTCCCAGAGTTGTTTTATTGGCTTGAGGTGAACTTTTGTATAATGTAACTCCAGAGACTTAAATCTCCCAATTCTGATGAGAATTCCCCGCAAATCTTGCGCGATATCAACCTGCATCAATTAAAAGGAAGAGAATTGTCAAATAATCTTCTAAACGTACTGAAACAGACTTGAGACAACTGCAAATAGTTGAAAGAAATCAACACCTAAAAAAGATTTTGAAAAAAAAATTAACCTTGCGATTGGATAATGCATCAGTAAGACGAGGCTGCACCATTGCATCTAATCTATCCTCTAACACCTCAAGCTGCTTTCTGACATTGGCAAATTCAGCAACCTATGAATGAAATTGGAAGAGAGGGATGGAAAGGGCAAATCATCAGCTTTCACGAAGAGAAGAACCCACAAAAAGGATATAGAAGCACCTAAGCAGGAATACTACCTCCCCAACAGCAGACAAGCAATGCCTCATGTTGGCCAAGGTTTCTGCAGCCCGAGGAAGATCGCCACTCGCAAAGACATCTTCCACAGTCGAGCTTAATTGGGTTAACCCAGCAGCATCCTGTTGATAGATAAAAATAAAATACCCGTAAAACATTCCCAAGCTCCACTCTGATGTCAATCCAGTGGCAATCATAAGGGAAATGCCATTCATCAGCAAAACCTACCTGCAAAGTCTCATATGCAGCTTCCATTCTCTGCTTAACAGTATCCACTTTAGCTAGGGCAGCTATGGACTCTGCTGAGGATCCCTCTGCCTGCAGATGACAACCAATCAGTTTTGAGAGAATGAGGGAGACGAATAAACATAAATGGAAATGTCCATCCATGTTTCAATGAACAATAAAACGCTAATAGCTTTCACTAACCAGAAAACTAAAAAGCATTTTCTATACATAGGCACACATGTAGAAGAACAAACTTAACCTAGATATTTGACAGATAACAAAGGACCTATTTAACAAAGTATATCTTGTAATCTATGATCTTCCTCTTAATTTAATTATTTGTGCACACTAAGGCAATATACTATGCTATAGCACACTGCTCAAACCAAAGATGAAAAGTTCAGAACCTTGCAAACACAATGCAGCACCCCATACTCAGCCCTCTCATAAAAAATATTTCAAAAAAATAGAAAAATAATGATGCGGCATCCCCCTTCCTTCTCCGTGGCAACCCTAGGCTGCAAAATTCACAGCTAGGCACTCCATTAGATCATATTCCAATTGATGTGCAGAACACCTAGTCTCCGCCATCTGTGCTTGCATGCATATAATACAAATGCCCCACGACCAACCATAACAGCTCGCTAGCACATCAGTCCCTAGACTCCCATAAAATTCAATTCCGTAATCAACTTCAGAATCCACAATGTTTCACTTATAAAAACATAGACGGACACAAACATTAGATATTGAATCTTATTCGCGGTTAGTGGCATTGTAAATTCCAATTAGATACGTTGAGCTCGTTATACTGAGCACTCTAACTCTACATTGTTCATCTCCCATGGAAAGCGCATTTTTTCAAAAAGCAAAGATCCAAGCAACATGAAATTCATATCTCTAAACAGATAAAATGAGTCAAAGGCGAAAACAGTCACCTTCTTGAGCTTTTGAAGAATTCCTCCGACCGAACCGCGCAAGGAAACAGCATCATCCCGAAGGCGTACCACGTCGCGAGTGGCACGCGGGACACGGAGAAGCGCGGAGGCGCTCTGCTCCTCGAGAGATGCGGCGATTTCTTCGGAGACCATCTGCAGCTTCATCTCGAGATCCACCAGGTGCTTCTCCAGTGAGTCCTGCGGGTGCCGAGCCTGGCACGCCGAGTTGACCCACTTCTTCGGGTCAAACTTCTCGTCTGAGAACGGACCCAGATCCAGCATCATTGTTGCCCAGTTCTGTTGGATCTGATGAGAACTGATCAGTAATTGAGGGTCATGAGAGGTTGCTGTAGATTTCTTTTGTTGCAGTTGGCAATGGAGGCAAGAAATGTTTTTCTTTGCATGGACTAAAACTTCCATTAAGGCTTTTTAAGGGTGGATTTTGCAAAACAAAATAGATCTGGAGGGGTTATCAGCTGTTTGGCTACGTGATTACTGAGTTCCAGAAGGACAACATTATACTGTATCATATTTAGAATAAGACATTTTTATTTAAATTTTATCATAAATACATATTTTATTAAAGTATAAATGTAAATAAAAATATTGAACTATACAATTTTTTAATTTCAATCTCAAACTTCAATTCAATTCAATGTCACATATGTTGTTTCAATTAAATGTAATCTATAATTTATTAATTAATTTAAAATCTAAAAATATTTAAATTAAAAAATATCATATAAAAAATTTTGACTTAAAATTATAAGTAAACATAACGAAATATCCAAATTAACAACAAAAAAAATTCAAAATTTTTAGTACTAAGTATATTTTTTTAATAAAATTATATTATAAAAATTAAACAATTCATTAAAATAAGTTATAAATTTAAAATTGTTAAAATTGTTCAATTTTAAGTCAAAATGTAGCATTCATTTGAATTATTTTTGTGATATTTTAATTATAAAAATATTTATAATTTTTTAGATTAATTCATATTTAAATTTAATTTAAATTAAATCAAATTAATATTTTTAACATAATCAAATCAACTTGAAATTAAGAGTTAAAATTAAAATCATGTTAAGTTGTGAGTTAAAATTACAAGTTATTTTTAAAATTTATAATGTGAATGCAAGGGATGCAATAATATTAATTGATTTAATTAAAAAAAAAAAAAACTAAATGTGGCTTGTAGCTGGAGCTCGCATTTTCTCGGTGGCCAAAAAAGCCACACCGCCAAAGGTGTCAACTGGATAAAACCAACGTGAAGATTGCTGAGCTGTCCTTCCAGAACTATCTATAGGGAAAATGTATCTTTCTGGAACATTCTCTTTATCTCCGCGCCAGCAGTCTAGCACCTTCCAGGCTTCCCCACTCCTCTATATAATCCGTTCATCTTCTAACGGTGTTAATCGTGAAGAGTGTGCGAAGTTCTGTGCTTTTCGTCTCTGTTTGTTATTAGCAGTCAAACCAACCAATGGCGTCTTCTCTGGCTCTCAAGAAAGTTGTATCGTCCAACCTTGTCCCGAGGTCTCTGCGCGTGATACGTCCGGTAGCCACAGCTGCACCGGCCTCTCGGCTGTTCAACACCAACACGGTGCGCGACTTCGATGGTGACGACGACCGTGCTGTTGACCACTACCGCCGTTCCGATAGCTCTGTCTCTCGCCGCCGTGATGATTTCTACTCAGGTAGTCGTCTTCTCATCCCATTTTACGAGAGTGTGTTCTCTGCGTTGTTTCCTATACTGGTGTTTAGTTTCGTTGCTGATATATGGAACGTGACTCGATGTTTTGTATTGTGTTCTCACGGTGACACTAAGGGGGACACAAAAATAGAGCATGGCTTTTAGGAGCGGGAAATTAACGCTCACTCTGTTTCTCTTTGCAACAGTTTGTTCTTTCGAATAAGTGAATTGAAGACTATGTTCGTCTTAGTTGCGAGTTCTATGACACACTCAATTATGAAATTAATACATGTTACTGTCAAATGTGCTGAAACAATGAGTAACAAAATACTACATTTTCATTCGCACTTGATGATTAATATTGCTTCTGTGTCTATTGAATTGGTAATTAATGTCATATAAGATATGTTTGCATTTGTCTTATCGTCCTAAGAACTGTGTATTATGGGATCTTTCTGTAACCTTGTCTTTGTTTTGCTCTCTGTTTCTTGGGGAGGAGAGGGTAAAGCTCTTCCGCTCGGGGCTCTAGTCGATTAGTCGCACGCTCTGTTTTTCTTTTGGGGGTTTTTTGGCAGAATTTGTTGTGTTGATATGTAGTGTTTGTTAGAGAAAATAAGCATATGCCGGATGAGTTCTTAACCTTCCTTGAAACGTGTTACGTGGTATGTAATGCCTCGTGAGGAAAATAAGCATATGTCAGAGGAGCTCTTAATCTTCCTTGAAACGTGTTACTTGCAGATGTGTTTGATCCATTTTCACCAACGAGGAGCCTGAGCCAGGTCCTGAATCTGATGGACCAATTCATGGACAACCCTCTCCTGGCTGCCTCACGAGGCGTGGGAGCTGGACTTCGCCGAGGCTGGGACGCAAAAGAGACTGACGATGCGCTGAGCCTGCGGATCGACATGCCAGGACTCAGCAAGGAGGATGTCAAAGTTACTGTGGAACAGAACACTCTGATCATCAGAGGCGAAGGAGCCAAAGAGGAAGGTGATGAGGACAGTGGCAGGAGGTATACCAGTAGAATCGATTTGCCTGAGAAGCTTTACATGACTGATAAGATCAAGGCAGAGATGAAGAATGGTGTGCTGAAGGTGGTGGTGCCCAAGGTTAAGGAGGAGGAGAGGATTGATGTCCGCCAAATCGAGGTTAACTGATTTGGTGTAGATCCTCAATTTCGGGTTCATGGGTGTGTCTTCCCCTCTCGTCCTTAAAAGAGGGAGTCTTGTGTATTTTACCTCGTTTGTAACATGTTGAGCAGTTACGTCAGTAATAAGTTGTGTAAACTCGTAAAAACATGTTAATCAAGAAGTTTTGATATTAATTCTGCTGCTGTTTTTAACATCGTGAGCAGTTAACAGATTGTTTCCTAGAGCTGCTTGTGCATTTTCCCTAGCTTCTTCACAGGTTTCCAAACCTGAATTACACTTGTACGATACTGTGACGTTATCTTCTTAGCTTCAAGTAGGGCAATGTGATCGCGTCGCTGTTTTTCCAACGCTTCAGCTTCGCGGACCTTCAGCTCTTCTGTCAGTAGCTCCGCGAAGTTCTTTTCAGTTTCTTCCGTTGTTTCTGGATCATGCTTTGCATATTCCGCATAACATATACCAATAAGTAAAGAAAGACTGGCATGTTTAAGAACTTAAAACTAGTGGACATAAATTGATACGAAGATTTCAAAGACCCTAACATTATCCAAGATTTCATTACTTGAAGCCATAGTGTACTTCCAAATTGTTTTCCAGTGTGTTCTACAAGGCTGAAAACAATGTGTTCTACAAGGCTGTGGCAACTGATGCCATCCAATATTGAAATAAGAACTTCAAACTTTAACCGGCACCTTTGAAACAAGGATTGTGCATATTAGCTTCACGCTCCAATATCCTCATGTTTCACATAGCTTTATAATAGAAGTTAAAGGCATAAAATTTATGTGCCAAGTAACAAGATTACACACTACAAGATTTTGTAAATGAGGTCAAATATTCAAATTTGGTGGAAATCATAATCCATTTGTCACCATAGTTGTAAAGGGCTGGCGCTATGTATATAGCATTTATATGCATATATTTTAGTTCTTGTTAAAAAAATTTAAAAATTATGGACTATTAAATCCTAGCATTTATCAAATTATGGTACTAAAGGCAAAAGGAACTAAAAGGAGCTGGCTGTATTATCAATTAAGGGAAAAGCAGATTATCCTTGTTACCAACAGCCTAAAAGCACATCAGCAATAAGTTGTGTAACTCGTGAAAACATGTTAATAAAGAAGTTTTGATGTTAATTCTGCTGCTGCCTTCCTCCGCTGTCATGATTTTCAATCGTATTGTTTCTCTGGGAGCTGTTACTGATTTTAACTTGAGACAGTTGAATGTGAAGGCTGTCCGCTTTGCCTGGAGGCAATCGACAGGGCTGTTTAGGCAGGCATAGCTACTTCCGCAAAGGAACTTTGGGTCAAAGACCGGCTCCTGATTATTGTGGGTGCAACCCACTGGTCCGGCCCAAAATTCTCTTTATCTATGAAATTTTTAGTGAATGCTGTACACGGATAAACGGATGGAAGCACATGTCCGTACTGAAAACATCATCAGTGTGGCGAGGGCTAGATGTCATTGTGTCCCCTTTCTGTCTGCAAGGGACTCAAAAACTTTCTTTTGGACCAAGAAGTCGGCCTTGAACCCACTAGCTCTTAAAGAATCAACATGGTCTGCCCACGTTCATTGTATCTACCTCCCATTTTTTTCCCCAATTCTTACCAAGACAGGCACTCTACAAGGTCGGCTTAAGTTTGAACCCACTTGACTGATGACTGAGTCTTTTTTAAAACCAAAAAGCCAAGTTGAGCCGGCAGCTTTCTTTCAAATAGAACAGACTGTACCACATTGTCATTTGAATGTAGCCCACCACTTTAGCCACCAAACCAAAGCCTGCTTAGCACGCGATTAATCAATTGTTTATCTCTATCTAATGCTAGTTTAAATAATTCAATAGACATTCCTTATGTCACGTTCCCTACATGCATTCATATGTATATATATATATGTACATATGTGTGTATATACATATATATACACACACGCACATATTCACGTATGAATAAGTGACCTTTAAATTAGTTCATCTCCATTTGTTTACATTATCTAAATGATTTAATTTCAATATAAGCTTCTATAATGTAAAATACAAATTAACAATATTTTAAATTTGTTTGTAATATAAAATATGTATATATTTAATATTAACATATAAAACTAAATTTTAGTATGTTTCGTTAAAATAAAAAAATTGTGATTTAATTATCTATTTTTTTAATGTTGAATCGAAGCGTGATTTTTATTTTCAAATATTAATTCAAATTTGATTATTTTAATAAATTTTTTCTTAAAAAATTTGAGTTTGAAATCATCATCAAGTTTGTTTGCTACATTTATTAAATCAACTATATCATTATGATTAGTGAGTGTTGCATTACTATTTTTTATGTTAATATGATTTTTTAATTATTTTATAATTTTATGCTATAAAATTATATAATTAATTAATATTTTAGTTAATTTTAAATTTATTTTTAAATTAAAAATTATGGATAATAATGTTAATAATTTTATTAATATATATTTAATATGATAAAACAATTTCTTCCATTATAAAGTTAATAATTAATTTACATAAAAGATGCATTTCACCCATTAAATTGATTATTAAAAAATCAAAATTTATTGAATCAACAAAAGGTGTATTTTACTCTATAAATTAATTGTAAACAAAACAATATTCCT
Source organism: Moringa oleifera (assembly GCA_021397835.1). NCBI lineage: Eukaryota > Viridiplantae > Streptophyta > Magnoliopsida > Brassicales > Moringaceae > Moringa > Moringa oleifera. Next base: position 2,295,498 of record JAJFZO010000658.1, on the reverse strand, counting down.
TTTGGACCATGACGGTACACAATTATGCTTTCATTTTTGATATTTTTCATACATAATCTAATAATAACATGACCTATTTTTATTTCATTATATATATATATATATATATAAGAATTTAATATGTTCATGCAATTCTTTTCTATTTTTGCGCAAGAATCCAAACTCCATTGATAACTGTACTGAACTTACAAATTTTGTCCCGTCATTTCATTTTTTATTTTTTGTTAAAAAAGAAAAAATGCTAGAAATTAGAAGTTCTAGCCTCTTCATCTTTTTCCATGATAAGAACAACAAAAATTATTGTGCATCTCTTTGTCCTTCATTTCACCAGTACTATCAATCAGATAAGTTGATAAAGTGGACCGCCCTCCAATGGTGACCCAAAAGACAACAACGAATCAAAAATCTGATTTATCATTAGCCAAAATAATCAAAAAGTGTCCTAATGCCGTAGGACCCCTCTCTCCCTAAAATCCACAGGAGGAAATTTCTATGTGCCTTCTCCATGTCTCTTTTACACTTAAGCATCAGGGCACCCTGACTCAAGACAAAAAACTTTGGGCAAGGGGAGCCAAGTGTGTTCCATGCGACGTGGGTGCGAATCATCGCATCACCAAATTCCTCAATCGTCATCCACGAGTGTCGCCAAGTCATCAATGTTTTGATGCCACGTCGTGGGACCAGTGGGCCAGGGGGTCCCTCGCTGACTTAGGAGTATATACGCTGCCCGATGGGGATAATTCCTTTTGGATATGCGAATATGCTTTTCTTCCCTCCGCGTGTTTTATATTAATTCGGGTGGCCACTAAGGGAATTCCGTTTATACCCACGTGCCAGCTCAAAGGGTAAGCGGTGAGTTTTTTTATCTGTGTTACTATATTGCCCTTCTCCAAGCGTTAGTCAACAGTGGAGAGCCACAGGGATCAGGATACCTTATCAGACTTTGACACAAAGCAGATCAACGGCTGTGACCTTTCCAAATTTTAAATAAACTAAGTTAGAAACCAAACTTCATAACAGTGGTGGAACCAATTTAATTATTGATCCTGTAATGTCATCTGTTACAAAGGACTTCCCATCGATCAAAACTTTATATTCCATTTTTACCCTCACTCACCAAAACCTAATAGGAGAATGAAGGGAAAAGGAAATTACCTTTATTTTTTGTTTTCCCCCCATATATTAATAAAAAACTGTATAATTGCAGGGCAATGTGGTCAACTTGTATTCTTGGGGCAAATTTGGAAAAGTAAGTCTTTGTAGTGTTCTAACTAGTGCTGAAGAGGCCGAGAGGGTAAATATGGGCATGGTGGGTATTTCAGGCCTTTAAATTATTATTAACGTGAAGCTTAAGAATGGTCCCGTTGCAGCGCCAAACCCGCAGCGTTTTCTTTTGTCAGCAGACCGAGAAGGGAGAGGAGACAGAGGGAGAGGTTTTAGAGTTAGAGGAAGTGGGAGTTCTTGGAGAGACGAATTGAGGTCGAAGCTCTTCTGAAGAGCTGCTAAAGCAAGAGGTATGCTTTGTAGTGTTAGTTTTAATGCTTCTTATTTCGTAGGCGTTCTGATTCGAGTCTGATTGTCTTCGACTCCGCTTCTTTGGTTGATTCTGTTGTCGATTTTCGATTTTTTTTTTCGCTCTTTCCTGTGGTGTTATTCTGAGTTTCGCCTATGAAACATCCCGAAGGAGTAAATTTTGTTCAAGGGTTGTTTTGTTGAAAGGTCAATTTATGGAAAGTTTTATCTCGCTTTTGATTGTTGATTAGTTGCTCTTAGAGCCACCAAGTAACTTTAATTCTTAACTTTCACTTTTCTATAAAAAAATTCTAGCAGTTTCGTGAGTTTTAATGCTTTGTGTTTGAAGAAAGCGATTTGACGATTGATCGGCGATTAGAAGGCTTATGTTTCATGGTTTCGATCACTTGTTGCCTTCTTTTCCCGATCAATTTTATACGACCCAAGTGGGAAGTTATCGATGCTCTGATAACGAATGATGCGTGGGATACCACATAGTGATGTTTTGAGAGCTTCCTTCTCTCAGTTTCAGGAACTCTGGAAGGTTCTTTTATTTGTTGGGCGTTTCTAATTTATACTTATGTATACATATACACACGTCTGTATAGATATATATTAATAGATGAGTTGTTTTCCATCATATGACTTATCTTGTTAGATAAGCAGCTCTAACTTCTTCATAGATTGAAATATCTTTTGTGTTTATGGACTAATAGTCAGTTACTTCATCTGGATTTTTTGATTTATTTGAGCCTAACATAGCCTAACTTGCAGCCATTGTTGTTTGGTATGTTTTCCAGCTTGCTCTTTTGTTGCATCAGAGGAAGTTGAGTCCCACCTTCCCCTTCTACTGTTTCTGAGAGCCAGAATCAATACATGGGTTCACTATCGGAATCGGTGCCTGAGAGTTACAGCAAGCCCCCTGGGATTAGATACTTGGAGTACATTAAGCAATCCAAACTTTCCTATAAAACTCACCAAGCCCTTGTCTTGATCGTAACCTTTTTGGCATACACTAGTTACCATGCTACGCGGAAAACAACCAGCATTGTCAAGAGTACTCTTGATCCCCAGTCATCGGATGTGGGCTTGAAGTTCTTCCTTTGGAGAGCAACTTACCTACAAGAACCAGCTCAAAGCAGGGGACTTTCATGGAGGCTTGGAGATGGCTGGGCCCCATTTAATGGATCAAATGGAACGGCTTTGCTTGGAGAACTTGACGTTGCCTTCCTCTTGATATATGCACTGGGGATGTATTTCTCGGGACACCTGGGCGACAGAATGAACTTGCGGATATTTTTAACAGTAGGAATGGTCGGTACTGGTTTGTTTACTTCACTCTTTGGAGTTGGATACTGGGCAAACATCCATAGTTTTTACTACTTCCTCATATTGCAAATGCTTGCTGGTTTATGTCAATCAACCGGATGGCCCTCAGTTGTTGCAGTGGTTGGTAACTGGTTTGGTAAGCGGAAGAGAGGGTTGATCATGGGTATATGGAATGCCCACACATCTGTTGGGAACATTACAGGCTCTCTGATCGCTGCTGCATTATTGAGATATGGATGGGGTTGGTCCTTTGTCGCGCCTGGTCTCATGATTGCTTTCATCGGCTTGGTAGTTTTCCTTTTGTTGCCTGTTAGTCCTGAGTCTGTTGGAGCTGATAGAAATGAAGGTGAATCCTGTTCACCCAAGAAAATTGGAGTAACAGAGTCTCTCTTGAGCTCAGAGACAAAAATGAAAGAAAATGCTGTAGGATTTTTAGAAGCATGGAAAATTCCTGGAGTTGCATCCTTTGCTTTGTGCCTATTCTTCGCCAAATTGGTTGCTTATACATTTTTGTATTGGCTTCCTTTCTATGTTAGCCACACAGGTAATTTCACTTATTTCCTTTTACATTCTTTAATTTGCTGATCAATCCCAATTACATCTGTAATAGATTCTGATTTACATTCATCAATCTTGCAGCCATAGAGGGGCAGTATTTATCCAGTGAGACTGCTGGAAACTTATCAACATTGTTCGACGTTGGCGGGGTGGTGGGAGGTATTCTTGCCGGCCACATATCCGATCGCCTTGATGCCAGAGCTATAACAGCTGCAAGTTTCATGTATTGTGCTATTCCTGCTCTATACTTCTACCGGAGTTATGGACATGTTTCCTTTGTCATGAACGTAGCCCTTATGTTCATCACTGGCATGTTCGTGAACGGGCCTTATGCCCTTATAACCACAGCGGTCTCAGCTGACTTGGGTACTCACAGTTCACTAAAAGGGAACTCAAGAGCATTGGCAACTGTTACAGCAATCATAGATGGAACTGGCTCTGTTGGAGCTGCAATCGGGCCACTTCTAACAGGTTATATATCTGCCAAGAGCTGGAGTGCAGTTTTCACAATGTTGATGGGAGCAGCTCTGATAGCAGGGCTGCTGCTTACCAGGCTGATCGTGTCTGAGATTGCTGATAAGATTTCTGAGTCAAGGTCCCAAGAAAGGCCTACAGCAAGATCTCTCCCAGCAGCCGCACTGGATGTGTAGTCATCCTCAGAACTATTTGCATATTGCAAGTCCTGTTTGTGTGTTATTCCACATCTGGTTAGATGAAGAGGAGGAGATCCTCTGGTTAAGTTGGGAGCATGGATTATTTTTAAACCGTCTCCATGATGTTCACTTGAACATGAAGGAAAGATTGAAGGACAGGAAAGGGAGGGGGAAAGGTGCCCAGGTTCTTGTCCCAATATATGTACAGATTTTGTATTATAAATCAATTTAAGCAATATCATCAGGAAGGATCACTTCCTCAGTATCTTCTTTGCTGTTTGAGAACCAAGTTCGGTTGACAAAATTCAGATTAGGTTGACTAGAGGTGCGTTCATCTTTTTAAATGATGTTTATAATTTATTATATTAATATGAAAAATATATAGTAATTATTTATTTTAATTAAATTTTCAATTACCATCAGTTTTTTGATTTGAAAGAGACTCAAACAATTGTGTTGTTGAAGCGGCGCCGAGTCTGGAACAACTCTGACTTTAGGAAGTACAGCCCAGCACGGCATAGCGACCTGGAACCAGCTATATACCGATGAAATGAAGCTAATCGATTCCCATTAGCAAGTGTTGTTTTTCTTCCAAATTGGGTTGAGTGTAAGATGGGAAAGCATAGGGCTGTGACCGTGTGGCTTCTACTTAATGGAAAACATCTTCATGGTGTGAGCCACGTTAATTTTAATTTTAAGTGGTGCGACAGCCACTAAATAAAGAATACCGAACCAAAGCTTTATAGGAATCGAGTGAATCTGATGGCAGGTGGTGAATGGACGAGAAAGCTGACGGATGATCCCCATTTGTTTACGGACCACAAATGTGATACTTTGGGAAAGTTTGTGTGGTCAGAAACCACCAGCCAATCGTCACTTTACTTTGGAGTGTTTTTTTTCATCGAATACAACGTCAATTTGACGTTTGCCGTCTTGTTGGAAATGGCTTTAGTGGTTTAATAAACTTTGAAATCTCTAACAATAAAAAATTCTGAGTCCTAATTTTGCACTCTCTCCCCTTTTCTTTTATTCTATTTATGCTTTCTTCATCTATTTCCTTTTTTATTATGCTTTTCTCTGCCATCTGACCCTTTCTTGATAGAGAAAGAAAGATTCATGCCATTTAACTTCAACATGCATAAACTATTGGCCTATTTTCACGTCTGTAAATTTGTAAATTTTTATTTAATAATTTCTTAAAATTTCTAAAAATATTTTATACTCAAATTGTTATTACATTTAAAAAAATAAAAATACTCCAACCCATAATAGTGATTGCTGATAGCATTAAACATCAAAATTATTTCAATCTTTTTTGTTACTTCATATTTATAACTAACATGTCCCTTTTGAAACAGGACTTATTTGATAATAAACATCAAAATTTTTATAAAACCTTTACATTTCAATTTACTACTATCATCAAATTTTGAATCTGTCCCTTCTTCTAATGCTTTAAACCTTTCTCTTCCTCAATATAATATATTGATATTTCAAAATATTGTGAATTAAACTATTTCGAAATCCAAAACATTATCAACTAACATTAACAAACAAGTGTTCTGAATTCGAGCTTCCGTACTACAGGCCCATACTCAAAGCCCAAATAAAAAAATATAAATGGTCTCAAGGCCAGCTTAACATGCGTCCAATAGCACATGATCCAGCAGCCATTGAGATTCAAGATTAGGTACCGCATGCTTCGGTAACCATCCAACATTCATACCCCAGATCAAATAACTTAATTCTGGCATGCCCTAAGTCCAAAGATACTAAATTTTCATTCAATTATTAGGTCAGCCAACTTGTTTTGGAGGATTGAAATCATATAATATCGCGAAGCCACACCCACTTTGGCTGCTTATACCGAAAAATAGAGATATCATAATGCATAAAGCCTCTCCTTCTCCTATCAGGAGTAGTTTATCAAAAGAGGGAGAAAGCTCTGGCGAGCTCTGCTCTGGCCTTCAACAACATGAAGCTTACAATTTGGACAACCCAAGATTGGTAAAATAAGGAAGCAAGGAAGGCATGGAGAATGCTTGCAAGTACAGATTCACAATTCCACCAACTAACCAACCATTTGAACAAACCCAAACTGTAAATTACTGGCTAGCAGCCTAATCCTAACGATGAATAGTGAACACATAAATGGGTGTAAGCAATGGAAAGTTATCAGGAAAGGCATAGTGTAGTATGACTGACCAAAGAAATAAAGCATAATATCAGAAGGAATAACTGTAAACAAAGTTGAATGACTGAAAAGGATATATATGAAGCAAACTGATTGAATTCTACATCAAGTTCAGCTTGGGATCATGTAACAGGAAAAGAATGCAAGTGTCTTAGGAGTCCATGGTGCCCCTACCTATTCCAGAGCTCCAAAAGAAATTATAGAAGGGGATACCCAGCAAATGATTCACAATAAGCACCTGAAGAAAGTGAGTATGCACTCGATGACACAAAGAATTAATTCAGATGAGACCACGAGTCTTCATAATCACAGCCAGTGAGGCTGATGAAATCTGTAGAAAACTTTGCTACATGACTATTGCCCTTACATATCTATTGCAACTTGCCAAAAACAAACGTGAAACTCCTAAATTTTTCCATTGCAATACATAAGACACCGACTGAATGACAACAGATCACAAGTTAACCGATAACCTTAAAGTAGGTGAGGCAAAATATGCAATATGCATTGACAGTCAACAATCAATTAGCTTCCAATCACTAATCTAGAAAAGGAATGGGCATAAAAGAAATTTCATCTCCAAGAAATGTGCTAACCTAGCAGAGAAACTGAAAGACATGATCAATTTGCTGTTTTAATGAACACATCAAGGTCCAGTTAATGCTTCCTAACATCCACTGCATCCTCTTACTCCTCATGTCATGGCAAGTCAACCCGTGGCTCCAACCAATTCATCAATTGCAAACAAGGTCAAATCACTTTTAATTATTTTACCAAGAAATACCTCCATCCACAGTTCCTAGACATGGAAAATCCAAGGATAAGTAGTCTTCTCATTTCCAATTCTCCATTAACAAACTATCTAAAGATAATCATGAGTTCAGTCTTTAACCAAACGTCCTTCATTCCTTTGTGGCTACTTCTGTCTCGTACCCACTAATTTCTGCTTTCTTAATAAGGTTTATGGAATCTATGATCATGTCCAATTTCTCAAGATCGCGTTCTTCATACTTGAATTACAAAACAATATAGGTAATCCATAACAGAAACATAAGAAATGATAAACTTAGCTGGAGACTTGAAATTAAGTTACTCGTGTGCTAAACAATCCGTAGCAACAGCCAAAACAAAATCCGTGTTATTGACTCACAAGCAAAGTTACTTTGTCTAAGTATGAAATGCAGGCAAACAGAGCCAACTTTTCATTGGCAAATAGGAATCCAGATTCCATTTATCAATAATGAGAGATGTTTAAGTATCCATTTCGTTGGGTTTTTCCCCCTCTTGCAAACCCAGGAACCCTATGTGATCCACAAAACAAGAAATATGCACCCAATTTCAAAAAGAAAAAAAAAAAAAAAAAACAAGACCTGGCCTTTGCTTTTCCTACTCGTCAAAACGAGGTCTCTTGAAAGGGAGCTAATCATCGTCATCTCTCTTCTTGGGCTTGCGATACTTCTCCTCGATGTGCTTGGCCATGAAAAGACCAGTATTGGCTAGCTTCTTGATGTTTGGAACGTTGTAGTTTTGAGCAATATAAACCCCGCATACGGTGCCTGCTATGAACGAGAAGCTGCTCTTTATTATCCCCATCTCGCTGCTAGTGACACAACAAATCTGCTATAGTCAACCGCTGAACTAGGACTTAAATCTGTTACTAAAAAACACAGAGAACGCGTTAGAGAATCCGAGAACATATATGATGGTTCATAACTCGAAAATGAATCTTCGGATCAATCGGGAAGGGTTTAACGGAGGTATATTTAACTTCGGAAGCCTCTGGAAGATCAGAAGCAGTGGATCGGCTCCTCCCCTTCTCCCTCCCCTGCTTTTAATTTTCTTTTCCTTTTTTCCTTTTTAGTAATAATATAATTAATTACATTTTTCATTTTCACCTTGACCCTTTCTTTCTTTTTCATCCTTCAGTAAATATAAAAATTTTCTACAGTAACTATCACAACTTTGTACAGCATATAATTAATGCAATGCTAACCATAGCATTTGCCACATTTTTAAAATGGGCGCTACAATGAAGAGCACCGACACCGAGAATCTACAGTACACAATGCCAAAAAGAAAACATAAATTGAACTTCAAGCCTGACACATTGGTAAGTGAAATTAGCATTAATTTTTATAAAAGTAAAAATTAACTTATAATCTAAACAACAGCTTATTTTGTTTTTGTTATAAGATGAAAAATGAACATATTTTAAAAAGTAAAATTATTCTGATCATTATCACTTTTTTATGATATCATTACTATACTTTTATAATGCAATAATAGTAATTAATTATAAGAAAATTGTACATTTTGTTATGAAAGATGTTCTGTCTTTTTCTTTTTCTTTTCTCCTTTTGTCTTCACTTTATTGGATATAAAATAATATTTTTATTTTTTATTTTTTAAAAAACCTGTACACAATAATAAATATCATAAAAAATAAATTTTACTCAAATTTTTAATTTAATATTAATTTTTTAATTAATTGAATCTTATATTTAAAATATCAATTTAATTAAATTTAAATTTTAACTTGATCGGTTATGAAAATTTAGTAATATCTTTATTATTTAAATATATTAAAATTTAATTGAAATTAATTTATATTTAATTTTTTAAGTTTAAATTTATTTTTTATACATTTTTTAAGCTTTTAAGACCTTAAAATTTTTAAAACATTTTAATATTCAAAAATTTTAATTTTTGATTTTAAAATTATAGTTTAAACATTTATTTTACTCTATAACAAATTTTAATATAAATATTATTTAAAACTTTAATTTTTATTTTCACCAAAAATTTTAAAAATTAAAAATATTTAAATTAAAAATTATTTACAATAAATTTTGACTCGAAATTTTTTGTATATAAACAAAAATTTCATGTATCGTCACAAATGATTTAAAATTTTTTGAATATCAAAAATATTTTTAAAAACATATATTATTAAAATTTTTAAAAATTCATAATACTAATAAAAAATTACTTAGATTTGAGAAATGAAATTGAAATGAAATGTATAATTTGTTTAAGTAATTTTTAAGTATTTTAATAATAAAATATTATTAATTTTATATAATTATTTTCATTAATATTTAATTTTGATAAAATTAATAAATAAATATTTGTTTGAAGATGTTTTAAAAATTAAAGTTTGATTAGAGAAAGAAAGCAAAATCCAAAGTTTGAAATAACATTTATCCAAAAATTTAGATTTAAAATTTATTGTATATGATTTTAAATCTAAATATTTTTATCATGATCCAAATTAAATAAAAATATAAAATAAAATCAATTAAAAATTTGATATTCAAATTGAAATTTGGATAAAATTTATTTTTAAAAATGATAAATTTATTTATGCAAGCATTTGATAAATTTGATGACAAAAAGTTTTGTAGACATGAAATGTCAAGCCACTAAAGTTTGGATTTGGGCTTATTTCACTTCTCATTTGAGTTTTATCCTTTACCATCCTTCATATTTGCTTTAAATTGAAAATAAAAAAATAAAAAATTGCTAATAAAAAATAATTTTAATTTTTATTGCAAAGGAAAGTAGCCATAAAAGAAAAACTGAAACAGTGTGGGTGGTCTCAAAAGCTGTTGTGGGATAATATTCTTTGATATCAATTTGCCACTGAAATAGCATGACTATCTTTAATTACAACTTTATGTTTATTAAATAAGATTTTTATTTTTGTGAATATTAAAAAATAATATTTCTTTATTTTTATAAAATTGATTTTTTATTTTAAAAATAAATATTAATTTATTGATTATATTCAAATTAAATTTTAATTATTATAAAAAATAAATTTAATATTATTGAATTACATAAAAATAATTTAAATAAATTATATATCTTATTTTTGTAAAAAAATTTAAATTTTTTTAAGATTTTTTGAAAATATTTTTTATTATCTAAAATGTTCTGATATTTTATGGTTATGATAACCTGATTTTTTTTAATATTTATAAAAGTTTTAAATTTAAAATATATTATCAAACATTTTAATTTATAATTAATATTTTAAATAATATTTAATTTTATATAAATTAATAAATTAAAACACGTTTGAAAATATTTTTAAAAGTAATTTTAAAAAAAATAAATTTTAAAGTTTTATATGTGACTTTATCTTAAAATATTGTAAAGATTATAAATATTTAATTTGTGTTATGTTAATTTAAAAAATAAAACTATAATATATAATTTAAAAAGTGATACCAAATGAGTGGAACAAGGCAACTTAAAGCCCCGCGGTACAAAGAAGGATTTCCTTTATTCCAAAAAGAAAAAAAAAAAAAAGTGAAAAAAGAAGAAGCGGACTATCATTTATCGCAACAAACACCTAAGCGTAGGAGTTGGAACTTGGGACACAGTTTATAAATATATATTATTATATATAGATATATTGTTTTTGTTAGGAATTCCCTTTCGATTTCTCGCAAAAACTGACCCAATCTTCTCTACCTAAAATTTTGTCGTCTTTTTTACCTTTTTTTTTTTCTTTTCTGTCTTTCCCTGATAAAGCGTTGAAGCTTCATGTTTGCAGAGGAAATCTCCAGCGAGATTCTTGTTAGATCGGATAAGGTTTGATCAGGCATTCTTGTTTGGATTATGAACTGCTCTAGATTATGCGTTTAATTTGAGATATTTGTGCAAATAGAAACTCTTTGATCTCTCCAATTCGTGAAACATCTTCCCCAGGTGATTAATGTTAGGTTTGATTTTATATGTTTTTGCTTGCGTTCGGTTTGGATTCAGATTTTAGGGTTTGTTGCACGTGCTTCGTTGTGAATTAGATTAAGATGTTAATGAATTCACTTGGATGGCCGCACCATTTTTTGTATGGTTAATTAGGTAATCGAACGCTCAATTCAGATGTCACTTCTTGTGTGGATTATTTGCACTGAAGTCTGACGAAGTTGCAATTTAATGGTGACATTGCACAATCTGTTTCTACCTTTTGTGTTTTCCACCAATCTGTTAAGAAGAGAAGAGAGTCACTTTACCTTAATCTGATATATGGACTCTGACCATACACTGATTTAGTTAATATGTGGTCAATGAAGATGAATGCAGAAAACTTTTTTTTTTTTTTTTTTTTTCGGTCTAGTGGATTTTTTTCTTTAGCAATCAACCAGAGCATTGTGTGTCATCATGATGCATTTGGACTTTCATGGACAGCTTACGACTGATAGCATGACTAATGAACTGTTGCTTATTCATGCAGGTGTTTTGCTTATAAGAAGTTGCCACACCAATTTAATGCTGAACTTTGGGAGTTTGTTCCAATTAACTTAAAGCCAGAGCATCTAATTTATGCAAAATTTTGGTGATCGTAGGCAAGGAGCCATGTTGACTTGGTTCTAATGAAAATCTGGGAGTTTGGTTTTGGTGAAAAAGCTGTAATTATTATTAATGGGTGTGAGCTACTTAGCAATAGCTGCAGTGTCTACCACTTTAAGTTTTGTAGGTCTTCAATTATGGACAGAGTTGTCACTAGATAAATTAAAGACAGATGGGTTAATCAGTGAGAACCATGTTCATTTGGGGAATACCAGCCGTGCCCTTGAGCTTCTTTTTAGTTCTTATGCCACAATAGTGTTGCTGGCAAATTTCGTGCTCAACGTATTCATTCTACTGATTCTCTCTCTCAAGGTAACTTCTGTTTTTCTCAGTCGAACTTTTACCATTAATGATTTGCAATGATATACTTCAAGATTTTGGCATCATAGATGTGGAAAACAAAGTTGAGCTTCACAATGATGGGGAACTTCTATTTGTTTATGGAATCTGAAATTTGAACATGGATTTAAGTAAATTGAAATTGTAAGCATGCTTGTAATATGGCATTATTATGAGGATATTTAAGGATAGCAAAGCTTTAGACAGAGTGCATAGTTGTTAATCTACAATACACATAATTGAGCTCATAGTGTTCTATTCTTCTTTCGGATGTTTCATTTGTTCATACAAGTTTTACTGCTATTGCAATGAGGTAAGTTATTTTTGTTAGCCTGTATGATCACTATTCTCATCTTTTAATGCATGTAACATTTATCATACATCATGCTTTTCCTCGTAGGAGAAGAGGGGTAAGGTCTCTGGTGGTTTCTATATTGGTCCAGCCAAGATTTGGATTTAATGAACAAGAAAGAGCATAGACTGGAGTGTAAACTCGTAATATTAAGATTTTAAAGCATTAGGTCTTTGGTGTTGTGCGTTTAGAGTAGAAGTCGAAGCCCGGACTAATTAGTTACGTATCTAACTCAATAAACAAAAGATATGAAGATGATCAAACCTGAGGTGTATTGCATACAATGGGTTGCTCTCTTTCGGTTCAGTGCTTGAATGGTATTGTAGGATATTAATTTGTTAATATTCATAGTGATGAACAAGGTTATCTGCCAGCAATTTATTGAAGGTTATGGTTCCTCTTCTCTGGTTGCAGACTATATTTTTTGTAGAGTTGTATCCTTCTGAAACAAGAAAGTTGGTGGAACGTCTTATCAATTATGTTATCTATAAGGTAAATTTTTTTCATGCCTTCTTAGATGTTATTGACTGCAATAGGCATCTGATAGTTTATTCAAGCACGTGCCATGTGCATTCTTTTTTTTTTCAAGTAGAAATAAAATTATATGTATTATTTATTGTGCACCAAGAAGGTGCAATGCATTACATATATTGTTAGAATTTAGATGTTAGTAACTCTGTGTGAAGTCAATTACATATTTTTCATTGACAAAAGACTCACCCGAATCCCAAAACTTTAAAACTCTAATCCAGGACTCCTTCAAAACTGCTATTGGTGTGTCAATATTATCGAAGGCCTTCTTATTCCTCTTCCGCCAAGCATACCGAAATATGAGATGAGGCATCAACCTCATCAATTTTCCTTTCCCTTTTTCTAACCGTTGCCTTGACCACGTTACTAGCTCCCCTCCTACTGACCCTGCAAACATACAGGACAGACCCAATAGCTTCAAAATTGATTCCTAGTCTTGGTAGTCCACTGACAACCTATCAGGAGGCGGTACCCTGATTCTTCATGCTCCTTGCATAAATAGCATTGATTCGCTGGTATCGTACCCCGTTTCCTTAGATTGTCTATTATTAATATCTTTCCCTTCATCGCCTCCTAAATAAAAAAGGCAACCTCAAAAGGGACATTAACTTTGTAGATTTGCTTCCAAGGAAAAACAGTCATTTCATTCCCTTCATTGCCCTTATTGATTCCTAAAAAATATGACTTAACTGAGAACCTTTTACTGTCTCTTTTTATCTAGTGTCTGTAATGTTGTATCATCAACATTCTCTGCTAACTTGATGCCCTGAGTCTTGCCGTACAACCCCTCCATGTGTCCAGTTTCTTAGTGCTGAACATTTCTTTTTAACTGTAAAAACCAAGAATCACTTGTCGCATCCCTCATCTTGCATTCATTCACCCAAATAATTGCATGGCTATGGAAAAAATAGCAGGAAATTCTTCGCTTAAAAATCTGTCCCCAGATCACTTATCACGTCGAAACTTAAGCATGTTTCCCCTTTGTACACCCCATAGACTCCTCCCATCCTTTTCTTATGGCCTTCCCCACACCAACTCCATGTGCCTCTTTACCTCTAGTATCATCTAACGCCCTTTCATCTCCCCATATTTAACCTTCACCAACCTTCTCCAAAAACCCTCTTTCTGCCCTATGAACCTCCATAACCACTTACCTCGCAAGTCGTTATTAAAAGAGACAAGATCAATGACCCTTAACCCTAACCCACTCGTGGTCATTGGTAGATTGATGACCTTCCACTTTACAAGAATATACTTGAAACAATCCCCCATGCTTCCCCATAAAAAATTCCTTTGTATCACCTCCAACTTATTAGCAATATTCCTTGAGAATGGAAAAATAGACATGAAATGCACATGTAGGTTAGCGAGAGTGGACTTAATCAAAGTTAGCCTATTGACTTTAGATAGATACCTTTTCTTCCACCCTGATAACTTCCACTCAAATCTTTCCACCACCCCATTTCAAATTGTCGTTTCTTTTATCTAGCACCCAAGAGCAATCCCAAGTATTTCATAAGAAACTTTATGAGCTTACCTCCTTTAAAAGCCACCAAACCTTTAGCTCCTGATACTTCACCCACCACTGCAATTTCTATTTTTTTTTTTCAAATTTATCTTCAACATTGATACAACATCAAAAATCAATAAATTGCTTCTTAAATTAATTATTTGCTCCTCGCCTGGCCCGCAAAATGTAATGGTGTCATTTACAAATAAAAAGTGCAACACCATCAATTCTCCCACATGTTTGCCCACCTTGGAGCCCTTTAATAGCCCCCTATCAATAGCCTTGGACATAAGTTTGTCGAGTGCCTCCATCACCAAATTAAATAGTAAAGGCGACATTGGATCCCAGACAAGACTCCTGGTTGATCTTAGAAAATCCGAAGGACATCCATTCACCAAACTTGCAAAAGAGACGGTGGAAATGCACCAAAAAATTCAGCTACACCACTTACTATCACAGCCCACCCTCTTAAGCATATACATAAAAAAATCCCATGGTACATGATCACATGCCTTTCCCATGTCTAATTTACATACGGTAGCTTTCCTTACTGCTTTAGTAGGTACATTCACAAATCTAATTCTCGGTTGTTAGTTTCTTGGGCTTCAAGAATTTAGTAGCCAGTAATGGTAAAGTATGAAAATGCTATAGCATGTATCTATTAATGAAATATTTGTGCATATATTTTTAACTTTCTCATCATCCAATGTTGAGGACACGTTGGTTGAAATCTCTAATGGGAGGATAGTCTCTCCCCTCTTAAATGTATGACAACATTTTTGGTTGTGAACTCAAGTTAATTAAGGCAGCCAGTCAAAAATTAGAGGTGGATTTGCTTTAAATTTGCTTGTAGGATCAATTGAAGTTTTAAGTGATCAGAGACATCTATAGGGAACTTTTTTGAATAAGTAGATAGGGTAAAAGATAGACTTTGCAGAAGTAAGGACATTTTGAAGGTGAACGAGCAAAAGTTGTTTTCTTCTAGACCATGTATAGGTGGCTGGTTGTAATATCCTTTCTTCTTCATTTTGTGACACAAGGAATTAATGGGTCCGGATTGTGATTTTTGATATCGTCTTCCTTTCTGCTAAAACTTAGACATTCTTTCTTGAAGAATGATGGTTTTACCATTTCATGAGACCAATTTTTGCTTTAACTTTCGTTAATCATCTTGGATTTATTTGATAAAGAATATTTGATATGGGGATAAGCTTCTCTAGTGATAGTATTGATTATGACGCCGCCATAGCTGACTTATGAGAGTAGGAATGTGAAGAAGATGGAATTACTGATTGCCTCATATTACATGGAAGCCATTGATGTTTTGAATTGCAATATGTATTGATAGGAAGTATATTAATCTTATGACTTTTCATGCTAAATTTATTTTTGAGATATTTATACCTATGGTTAATGTTGGGTGTTGATGGATGTTAGCAGGGGACTTTTCTACCATTGGTTGTTCCACCAACAATATTTCAAGCGGTCCTGTGGTCGATCTGGTTGACTGTTCTGTCTTCTCTAAAGGTATTATGATGCTTTTTGATATATACTCTGGGGTTCTGTGGAATTGTTTGTTATGCACCTAAAATTTCTTGTGGATATTGTATAGATGTTTCAAGCTTTGGCTAGAGATCGGCTTGAACGTCTGAATGCTTCTCCGTCTGCTGCACCTTGGACATATTTTCGTGTTTATTCAGCATTATTGTTGGTCCTTTCTATTGACTTTTTCTGGTAATCTCTAATTCCTTATCTGTTAGTACAGTTAAGAAATGCATTGGTAAAATCTCCTTTCTTCTGGTGTGAGAAATAGTCTCAATTTGTAGGAAAATTTTGTTGCTGTTGTATTGAATTTATGACCAAAGGCTGGAAATAGTAATATATGGTGGTCAATTAACCAGTGAAATGAGAAATAAGAAACCTGCATTAAAAATAAATTTTTGTTTCCATTATGTAGTGGAATTTTATATTTGTCTATTTGATTAAGAGAATATTTGCTATATCATATGAAGAGGGGAAGAAAAAGAGGAAACTGTATGATCTTTAGTAAATGCCAGTTGTCTACTGGGATAATGGAAATTTCTGCCCAGAAACTTTTTGCGTATGAACTATATTATGCCAAAAATAGTTCATTTTGACACTTAGAGTGAGCTCTGCTTGTGTATGTGTAGCTCTCATGTATGTTCCAACGACTTGAAAAATATTACTGGAGGCTGGGATGCTATTCTCATGATATCTAAGTTGGGATGGAAGAAGATATGATCTGTTGAATACTTTCCCTGTTGACAGCATTGCAAATAGGGGGGATGGGAGTGTTTGGATTTCTTCCTTCTAAATGTCTGTCTTGTATCTAAGTGACTAATGTCAAAGCATGCTCTTTGCATTTTATAACTTTATTTAACTCAGAAATGTCTAAACAGTTTCTTATTTGGTGCTTACAGGATGAGGATTTGTCTGACAATATACAAGATAACAAGTTCATCTATATATCTGCTGTTATTTTTTGAGCCCTTTAGTATTGCTTTTGAGACAATGCAGGTAATGTTATCAAAACACTTGTCATATATTCTTTTCTTAATTTATTTTTTTAACTTTATAATATTTTCATATGAGATACTAGAATGCAGTTTGAGAATGTAATCGGATACATAAAACATTCTCTGTAGGCCCTTCTGGTTCATGGATTTCAGTTGCTTGATATATGGCTTCACCATTCAGCAGGGAGTTTTGCAGATTGCAAAATATCAAAATTTTTTGATACCTCAGCTGCAGGTAACTCTTCTAATTTTGCATTTCTGTATGAGGGTGACTATTTAGGTTTTTAGATTTGTGGTTGGGGTTTGGCTTGATGATGGTCCCTGTGTTCTCTTGCCTTCTATTTTCCAATATATGGTTTTACCTTTATCTAGGTCTGTTGTGCACTTTATAAGATCATGTTTCCCCTCTGCTCTAAATGTTTTATCTTTCCTGTTTAGATTGCACAGATAAGCAGCAAGTGCAATGCTTGCACACCCTTTTAGCAGTGCTTTAGTCTTGCTGTGATTGGTGTCAAGGTTAGGATATGTCAATATGCATATACACGCTCATTTTGCTGCATCCTTGGTGCCCTGTGAGTGGTGTCTTATTGTAAGTTTTCTGTAGTTTATTGTTGCTGTTCCATAAACTCTGTTTCCTTGATAATGCATAGTCTTATAGATTGTAGTTGGTACTCTTTTTGTGTTATTTTTCTTCTTTCGTTATTTGTCTAGGTTCTTCTTCTTGTACTTGGGTATTTGTTCTCTTTCTGGAATCATCAGCTGATTAAACTTCAGTAACCTTATGGTTGGTCTAATGTGTTACACTTCTTCTGGGTGACCTTCACTGCAGGTTCATTGTTGGAATGGAAAGGCATTCTCATACGGAATCTGGGTTTTTTCCTGGACATTGCAGCATTGATAATGGCACTCGGACATTATCTGTATATATGGTGGCTTCATGGCATGGCATTCCATCTTGTGGATGCAGTACTCTTCTTAAATATACGTGTAAGAATTTGTGATAATGTAAACTTTTCGAACTTCCATTGGAATGTTTTTATTTTAGTCGATTATTGTGGCATCTGAATATTGTGTTCTTTGTATTTATAATACTGTTGTTTTGAGCAGGCATTGCTAAGTGCAATTATGAAGCGTACTAAAGGATTTGTAAAATTAAGAATAGCTTTAGGAGCCCTTCATGCAGCTCTACCTGATGCAACATCTGAAGAGCTACGAGCTTATGATGATGAATGTGCTATTTGTCGGGTATGGTTCTGTTACATTACTGTTTGCCTTTTAGTTTTTCAGGTCATGTGATGCAATGTGATTGACTGTGCAAAATGACAGGAGCCTATGGCTAAGGCTAAAAAGCTGCACTGCAATCACCTTTTCCATCTCTCATGCTTGCGTTCTTGGTATGATTATATATACTACCACTACCAGCATGTGCATTTGCAAGAAGGAGCTGTTGTCTATTGCTGAACTTTTGCTTAAAATGCAGGTTGGATCAAGGTTTAAATGAGGCTTACTCATGCCCCACCTGTCGAAAGCCACTTTTTCTTGGCCAACCAGAAAATGAAGCTGGCCCTCGTACTGCAGAAGTTTTGAGTGATGAGCAGTTAGCTCGTGAACTTGATCGGCAAAATAATTTCGGGCATATCCTGCCTGCTGGAGTATTACCTAATGAGATGCATAACCCTATGGAAGGTGGTCCTTGGAGGTCTGGTTCCTTAATATCCATTTAATTTCATTTATGTAAAACATATGTCTGCTCTAATCTAATTCTGTGCTTCCTTGAAAAATTCATCTGTAGTCCACTTGACATGCACTAGGTTGTTAGAATTCTTTCTGGTTTCATTTTGTTAGGGAATACTTAGTTGTCATCTTGTGAGAATGGTGCTCTAGCTCATGTGAAGACTTGACCTGAGGTCTGTGTGACAGTTGCTACAGTTCAGTAGAGCAGGTAGCCTTTTTTCTTCAAATACTACTGTGATATTTAAATGAATTAACAGGATTTAATTTTTTCGTAATTTGTTTATTTCCTGGTTTTTGCCTTGCATAGCTTCTAGGAATGATATAGTTAAGGTGACAGAATGTTGATTTAAATTGAAAAACATAAAACTTTGCTAAAAACAGTATTATCTATTGTAGCTAGGTCATGGTATATTCTTGTTTCTTAGATGAGTTTTTAGATACCTGCTTAACTGCCATCTGTTGTGTGAAATCTATGGTCCAGTGCACATGCTTTTCATTGCAGAGTGATGCTTTTAAGGTGATTTGCCTTGTTATCTCTTATTCTCACCTGCAGCCCCCCTTCCCCCTTCCCCCTTTTCCTTTTTCTTTTCCTTTGGTACCATAGGAGTGCAGAAATGGAGTCAAGTTGGCTGCATCCTTGGCCTAGCCAGGGTGTTGATGGAGCTGGTCCCTCAACTGCTATCAGGTCAGTTGGGCTAGGGAGAGTTCAAATGATGATGCGGCACCTTGCATCTGTTGGAGAAACCTATGCTCAGACTGCCCTTGAAGAAGCTGCTTGGAGCCTTTGGCCAATGAATTCATCCCAAGCTTCAACATCTGGTTCACCTATTCTTCTTCCTGGTGGCGGAAGATACCCAAGAAATTCTGGTGGTTTAAATATGAGGACTCCCTCACGCATGGCTACTGATGATATAGCTAATATACTTGCCATGGCGGAGACTGTAAGGGAGGTTCTGCCTCATGTCCCAGATGAGATAATCTTCCAGGTATACTTTGGATTCGCTGCGAAACAATATCTTTGCATATTTTAGTTTCAAGTTTTTGGTTGCTGAGTTACATAATTTGGATGCTGATAATAGGCAATAATTTATCCTTGTTGGTTAAGAAAATTTAGGGGTCTCACGGTGAGAGAATTACCTCATCTGTTAGGTGTTCAACTTTTTTTCTGAGAACAAAGTTTTCAGACTATTATATTGTTGTAACATTTATACTATATGTGATGATGATACAAGGAGTGAATTACATAGTGGCAAATGATCTTATTAAGGCTATTGTATGGGTTGTTTTTTTTTTCCTTCAACTTTAGCATTATTTTAGACTATTATATTGTTGTAACATTTATACTATATGTGATGATAATACAAGGAGTGAATTACATGGTGGCAAATGATCTTATTAAGGCTATTGTATGAGTTGTTTTTTTCTTCCTTCAACTTTAGCATTATTTTAGACTATTATATTGTTGTAACATTTATACTATATGTGATGATAATACAAGGAGTGAATTACATAGTGGCAAATGATCTTATTAAGGCTATTGTATGAGTTGTTTTTTTCTTCCTTCAACTTTAGCATTATTTTCTGTGGTAACTTAATGCGGTGGAGATGCTCAATGTTTCATTTATTTTAATATTAAATGACCATTCAGGTGTTGACTTTGATAATTCAGTCATTTCAGAATTACTGACAAAATGAGTTGATACCAATTTTCTCGCTTTTGCAGGATTTGCAGCGAACCAATTCAGTTACTGTTACTGTGAATAATCTTCTCCAAATGTCGTAAAGTCTAAATTTCTCTTGTTGTAATGTTCTTCCTTTCAAGCTTAGAGAAGAGTCACAGCCTAAGGTTGCTGAAGTAGCACACAGACTGTTTCTTTATGTTTCTGCTTTCCCAGACATTCAGAAGCTCATTCTCTGTATATAAGGGCAGCTCATGAAAGAGTTGTTTTATGGGTGAAGGAAAAGTAAAGTTGCTCTATCTATACCAACAGGCTGGTCATCGCTATCCAATTTCGCTCCTGCTTCGTTTTCATTCATCTTCAACAATTTTCGCATCAGATCAGATTGTCATGATGGTTTAAAGAGAGATTTGCAATAGCAACTGTATCCAAATGTATAATATGCAATAAACAAAGATGTATTTTGGCTGTTGATTGGGTAGCTGTCAGTAGTAGCTAAGATAACTTTGGTTAAACTATTATTGCCTACCTCAAAAATGGATGAGTTTAGCCATGTTTTCTCTATTGATTATTGTACCATATGATCTACAGTAGCTTTAACAGCTTCTGAGTGATAAAGGAGTCCTGTTTGTTGTCATGGCTGCTGTCTGTTGGATTAACAAGATGATAAAACTCATTACTTTACATGGAGCTAAGTTTAGATTGGCTGTAATAAGAAAATAAATTTACCTGGGATCTTTATTGTGGATTGTGCTGTGAATTTTCCCTTTTAGTTTTTTTCCCTTGGAAGAGCTACCAATACGGTGTATCTGTCAGTCACAGCCTGTTTTACTTTTCTTTTCTGTTGTATTGCTTCTTCAGTTAAGCTCTTTTTGTCTGTTTTCTGTTTGTATTGCGACTTGCATGCACAAGGGCACCATTTTGCAGTCTGGTTTTGCTGGCTTGGAAGCAGAATTGCCCTAAACTCTGCCACTGTAATGGTAGTAAGCCACGTCTTGGTCTCTTCCTCGTCCAAAGAAGAGATAATCATTTATGTTGTGATTAGAAGTCCCATATGTAATCGGCTTTAATTAGCATCTTGTTAGATAGGTTCACGTTCAATGACACTGGAAATTGTCACTGACAACCTCGGATCTCATTGGTCAGCGGTTTAAGGCCAGTTTCTTTTAATATTACCGTGCTTCTGTAACTTAAATTCAAAGTTTGCTTCGGTAAGTATGGAATTAGCTAAAAAATACATGGGAAGAGTCATCCACCGTCCCCTTCGTGAAGACAACGGCGCCAGGTCGATCAAGAATGCTGGGTTTTAGAAGGCAGGCGTCTTGGGCTTGGCATCCGCTGCAACCCCAATGCTTCCATGTTGCGCCGTCTCTCCAAGACGTCAATATTGGATAATCAGAAAATCTTAAAATCTCCTTTTTCTAGCATTTTCACGTTCTGGTAAATGCTCCAAAAGTTTTTCACTTTCCGCAGCACAGAAACAAATCAGGGGTCACATGCCTTCTACGTACGATCTTGACCGACGCAGGTGAAGATAACCCATGGTAGAACTAATCTCTCGTATTCATACTCCATCCACTTCCATTGATTATTACAAGATATATGAAAATGAAGTTTCATTTTAAGGGTCAATTGTGAACGCGCTCTCATGTATAGCCGGCAAGAAACCTTCAAGAAAAGTCAGCCTCAATTAGTGACACGTTAACTCATGCAACACGTGGCAGTCAACACCTCACTGACAGTTCGGGAGGCTACCCAACTCAGCTGTCTCACTACCAGACTTCATGTCCCTTGCTTTCCTTTTTTCTTATCAGGCCGTGGCTTACTCTTTGTCATCACATTCCCTGTTCTCTGCATTAGGAACCCTCCCTAAGGTAAGATGGTCCTTCATAAAAGAAAACATAACATATTCCTTATTGATTTAGCAGATTTCACACGCTTAAAAAGAGAGCTTTCTCTTTCAAAATCGAAAAGGAGGGGACTATATTCATGAGACAGCCATTTAACGACCCTACAAGCTATTGGGAAATAAATTATCGGATAAACCGAAATCCCACTAACATGCATGTTCCATGATGTATTAAACAATGTTAATGGTAAGTTTTGTCAGGTGACATGGTGGGCAAGGTCAACAGATACGCATGAAATCCGTCGACGAGCATTGGAGTTATTCACCTATCTAGGTTCGGTTTCCTACATTTCTTTTTTTCTTTGACTTTCTCTCGCTTTGTGAATACACGGTCTCTGTCTTTCTATGACTTTTACTGTGGGCTTTTTGACCACATTCTTCGGTGTTCTACAGTGTTTGGGATGTACCCCATAACCAGTTAATCTATGAGAAGCTAACTTTTCCCATCTGTTCACATATTTGTGCTCAGTCGGTCTGGGTAGCTATAAAGTTGTTTCTGTCTTCCCTTTGTTAGGGTTAATGCTCTGTGTTTTGGGACCCAAAACTGTAGATAGGAGGAGACAATGAAGGCCACGCCCCTTTGTTCCCCTTCTGCATAAGTCTCATCCCTCACCCTCTTGCCAGTTCGCTGTGATATAGCCTTCTTCTTCTGTCAGTTTCCAAATCCTCCTTTGAATGCTTAGTTTTCTCATACTTCTCTTTCAATGTCGCAAGAGTAATATCTACTCCCTAAATCCAGAAACATGCATCATAAACCTAACTAGATGTCCTTAGCTCTATCCTTTCCCTTCTTTTAGCCCTTACAATATAGCCTCTTATCTCTCTCTCTCTCTAATCATGTCCACCATATCTTTTCTTTTCACCTTCCTCTTGTTTCTTTCATTGCATGTATGTAATGCTCGTCATCTTGGGGTCCTTAGTAAGAGTTCAAGCACAAACTCCCAATTTTCTCGCAGGGTTGATTCTCTTTATTCTCTCTCTATACATATATATATATATATATACATACGGTTCAGTATATTTTGTCTTGATTTTTCGACTATTTTCATTAGAATTTGTAAATAAAATCTAAAATATTCCATTTCATTTTTCTACTAATGATCTTTGGTGGCATACTACTGTAGGTATATCATGAGAAGGTACTTCAGCCGGAGCAGATCAAGGCTTCAAGTGGAGAGAAAGAAGGAGATCATGCTACTATTCCCGACAAGGGTCATGCTGTTGCAACGATTCGAAGAGATTCGAAGGCAGTAATTCTCAAGGAACTGAAATATTACGCAAGTAACAGAGGAGAAACTTCAGGTCTTCTTCCTATCAAGCACCTTGTCTCAACTTCTTGGCCTGTGCCCAGGAAGAACCACGATGAACAACACCCTGGCTTTTACTCGGATTATTCAAAGCCAAGAACACGCCCTCCTTCCCATAATTGAATAAGTTCTTAAGTTTACACATGATCCCTTATCAAGATTAAGTCTTAGCTTCGATCTCCTTTCAAGCTTTCTGCTGTATCTATATATATTGGTATATCACTATATCTAACATCCATAACTTCCTGGGTATAGAACCCAGAGTGATAGGTTTCAGTTACATTATTTTGGCCTTATCATATATGTCAGATCCTACCCATCACAATTCTTTCTCTCCTTTTAGCAAGCTAATTAAATATAGACTGTCTACCTCCATTGCTTCTTCATCTTCGTCTTCTTCTTCTGGTTGATGATATTGTTTGCTGTGTTATCTCATTATCATGATTGTGATAATTGAAAGGGATGGAACATGCAGGAAGTGAGATCTCTAATTTGTCTGGTCACGTGGGTTTGCTTAGAGCAAAAAGTACAGAGGTAAATTATCAGACACTGTTCAGTTACATACAAAGAGGCCAACTCAGGGTTTAAATGTACATAGGCAAAAGAATAACAGGTTGTGTGACCCATCTCTTTCCCTATGTTCATCGTAAGCTTGACAAGTCCATGGCGTCTAATGTATGTCTCTGAACACATGCATGCATGCGGTGGGTTCCATCATCCCCCATGTGGTGTCCATCGCACTAATAGAAGCAAACAGAGATGGAAATTGAAGAACTGATAATAGTTTTTCTGTACATGACAATTAAGTTTAGTCGTATATTGTATATATAACATGCTATATATCTGTTGGTTATATGTAGGGAGCGAGAAGAAAAGCTGTGTCAGTTGTAGGATTTGGTTCTGATGATGTTAAGGATGATGTAGCAGCTGAGAAAGATCAGTACCATAAAAAAGTAGAAGAAGAAAGTGTAGCAGTCACCGACTATGATCCTCCTCACCAGACACCACCCATTCACAATAGAGAAACCTGATGAATTAGTTGCCTGAATCACATGTTCTTGATGCTAGTTGCTCACTTTCTACTCTTGTGAATAAATGGTGGGTCAATTTGGTTTCCTTTTTTTTTTTTGGTAAATTATTAAAAAATATTAGCTCTAATATATCCTAATAAAATCAACTTATTTCTCATGCACAACATGAAATATACCATACAGTATTGCGAATAAATCGATATTAGCAGATCTAACATTGTAACATTGAGTTAGGCTCTAATGCCATATTAGAAAAGACATTGAGCCTATAACATAGCCTATCTAGCAAGATCAGCTTGTTAGGGGAACATTGCTTTCATTTTATACAATGGATCATGATAATATCACCGGCCAATTAATGTGGGACTTTAAGACAAATAAACAGCAAGATCTGAAAGCCTTTTAGTGTTCGTTAAGAAGTAATTAACAACTTGAAACATTAGGCGATCCATTAAGCATAAGTTAGCAAAATACAATTGTTGTGTTTCACAATGAAAATTATAACTTAGGTGAATCATATTTGCATTAAATCCGGCCTTGCTCTTCTTTTGAAGATCATCACCAAGATTATGGTATGGATCAGTCCACTCCCCAATGTACTTTTTTGGGTGATCAATATTCTAGTGTTACGTTACTCAAAACATGAGGATTTTATATAATTGACTGAGGGACTAAGTTGTAATAAATAAATTAATTTTAATTAAAAAACTAATTAGTGATCTTTCCTATGGCTATAGGTTTTTGGGTTAATAAGCAAGTGGAATGTAGGGTTTAATTAATTTACTCTAACCTAGAATCACTTCTTCAAAGACCAAGACAAGGATGCTGCTGCTGTATCAAGAATGTCTCCTACTAAAATTTAATACTCTCACAACATGCCATGCTAAAATCCCAAAAATTAAGGTTTTGATAAACAAGCAAACTACGGTATTAGATTATATATTCATAAAGAAAGTAAGTGATTAAGTAAGAATAAATCATGAATACAATCACTTGCTTTAATAAAGGGAAAACGCAGCCCTCAATCGTCGTATCACAAGACGCAACTCTTCTCCATAAGTTGCATGAGATGGCTTAATAACTCCCCATGCAGCATTGTAAACTGTCGCATCCTATCGTGGCACCCGAACCCCAAAATGAGACTCTATTTTTCATAGGCAAACCAGCGATCAAAGCCATTGCAGAGAAAATGACGAAGAGATACTCAATTCTGCAGAAGAAACTACAGAAACTGGAATCGGTACTCAGTGCCTTGCTCTCTCTCCCGCCTGACCGTAACCCCCACTACTACCAAGTTTACTCCGAAGACATCAAGCAAAGGTTGGTGTTCTTGAGGAATCTTCTCTCGGCGGAGGTCGCTTCACGCCCCAATAGGCCTCACCACTTGACCCACATTGCGCAACGGCTCACAGAACTGGAGGCAGCTTTTCAGGAATGGGACGGTTGCGAAACGCAGGCAACCGGAGTACTACTCGACCATGTGGACACTGTTTCGATGTGTTCATGCACCGAGTCTTGCCTCAACGACGACGGAGAAGCCTCTAACGAGACGGGGTCGCCGTCTATTGAGGAGAACGACGACCAGTTCTTCCTCGAGCAGAAGGTGACTGAGGAGACGGAGAAGCCGGAGGATGAGCGAGAAGAGAAAGAGAAGAAGAGGGTTCAGTTTGGTGAGTGCATTAGGGCTTCGGCTGGTGGGTTTGTGCTTGGAGCGGCTTTGATGGGTTACGTCATGGTTGGGTTCTCTGGTTGCTTTGATCATGTTCACCACGTTTGTTCTCTTCCCCCTACCTAGTTACATTCTGTAGTATCTACGTCATCTTTACTTCTGTATTAAACATTTGGAAGAAGCCATTTTTGATGAATCTTGATAATTTTAATTTTCTTATTATTCAGATTTTATATTGGGTACTAATAAAAAAATAATTTAAAATAATAAATATAAAATTAAAACTTATCTTTGTTTAACTTATTTTTAAAAAATATTATCATAAATTAAAATAATAAACAAAAAAAAGGTTAATGGGCATACTATTCACAGTTGAGGCCTAAAAGGGTTAGTGGGCCACCACAAGGGCTCAATGTGGGTTAGTGGGCTACTATGAGGATCCAATCTGAGATAGTGGGCCCCACGCGGTTCCCGTTTAAGACTAATGGACTAACACAGGGTATGATATGATGGGCTAGTGGACCAGTGCAAGGGTCCTATCTTTTGAATTGACGCTTCGTGATCACGTGAGTTCAGATCTGAACAACGTCATGCGCAGCGCGCTCCGTGCTGTAATCGCACTGAGAGATTCGCTTGTCTCTGTAAATTTTAAACTCTGTCATGGGCGTTTCTGTCTATTCGTTGCAAGGATATGCGGCTACGCGGCCTACGTTCCTACTATCGTTCTCTCGCAGCTGTTTACACAGCTTGAAATTCCAATCATGCCCCTCCCAGCCACTTTTTTGACTATGTACGCTCCTCCTCGTTCCCTTCGTAGGTTTGTCCTTTTTTGCTTTTTATGGTGAAGGTGTCTTCTCGGATTCTTTAAGAGAGATGACGATAAACTTGTTCCTACCAGAACCCTAACTCGTTCCATTTCGGATTTCACTCACTCCACTGAAGTAACTTTTCTGATTCAACCAACCATGAGCCGATTCAGGAGGATTGAGATCGTCGACCCCTACTACTCACCCTTCTTCATCCGAGAGACCTCCATTTTGGCGCCAAAAACAATAGCTTTTCCTTCATTTATAGAGGATGAACTCGATCAAAGCTTCGCTCTCGATCTCCTGAGCCCAATCCCTTGCCCTACGTCCTTTGAACTCTTTGACACCGTGACCGATCTGATCCAAATCGAGAAAACGCCGTCGCGTTGTTCGTACAAGAGGATTCAGCGGCGGGTCGGAGCTGATTTCGCACTTCAAACACTATTCGACCGAGTCACTGAGCTTGAGTCGAAGTTTGATCGACTGATCAACCCGAGGATCTCCGGCGGGGACCGAAAGTACACTTGTACGGCGGAGATCAAGGCACCAGTGGAACGAAAATATAAATGGACGGCAGAGATTAAGGAAGGGAAGAAAGAGGAGAAGAAGGTGGTGGTGAAAAAGGGAGCACTCGACAAAAACTATAAATGGACGGCTGAGATTAAAGGGCAGAGAGAGGATGGATCGATCTCGCGGACTTACACATTGAAAGCATCAAGTGGCGATACAGGTGAGTGTAGCAAATCGGAGAAGAAGGAAAAGAGGCCCAATAAGAAGGAAAAGAAGGAAGAGAGCAAGACCCGCCTGGTGGAGATCGAAGAAGAGCCTGGTGAGCATGGAGTTGTAATCTTAAGACAAGTGAGTGTACTACCCCTAATTGAAATTGACTTACTTTCCTAAAGCTAGATGATATTTTATTAATTAAGTTGGCTGCTTTCTTGGCTGTCTTTTGAGAATGCATTTTATGGATCTTATATACTCTTGGTCATTGATTGTGTTGTTGTCACTTATTACTGAATAAGTTTGGCTGGATGCTGAAGATGACAATGTAATGCTAATGGTTTTAAGTGACTGTGTTGTCGCTGTCCAAATTTCTCAGTGGATGATATTAATTCTATATGAAAATGCTGCTTTTTACATTTTGATGTTAATGGAGACACATATTAAGTGAATTACACTTAACCCATCTGTTGTAGAATATTATGATTTTATACTTCCCGGAAGGCTGCAATGTTTTGGAGAAGTTTAGATGCTTTAGATAAGTACAGGGTCGATTGGAAGCCACATTGTTCCATGTACATTGACATGCAATATCTTAATAAATTAGTTGATTTGAATTATCTGAATGGCAATGTCTTATGTACACTGAAGATGTTACCTTTCATTTGTTCCCTTCATCGAGATATTTGCGCTGAGACATATTTCTTGCTATGGCTGGCCATTTCCGTGTTAAGAGCTCTTTTTCCCTCGGTATATATTTGTTGATCTTGCAGTATGTATCATAAAACCGGAGTATTGTTGTTTGCTTTATGTTTAGTGGTTCGGAGTCTCCATTCTTTTAAATATAATTTTAAAGTGTTAAAAGAAAAGTAGCCATAGTCAGTTTGGGTATTATTAGTTGAATGGCTGTTGCTTCTCTGTGTTTCTCAATGTTATATTTTACCTAATTGCATTATTTAGACACCTATTGAACTTAGGTATTCATCTAAACAACCAAATTGATTTCTAGAGTTTTGAGCATAAGCATTAAGTTGAGGAAATGAATTTTCTTTTATTGTATGGGAAAAGGCCTTTGCCAGAAGAGCTGGAGCTATTAAGAGCAAGGGTAAGAACAAGGAATTATCTCCCCAAGATGCAGCTTTGCTGATCCAGATAACTTTTAGAGGTTATCTAATCCGTAGATCAAAAGCTTTACGTGCCCTTAGGGAGCTTGCAATTGCTAAGACCAAGTTGAAAGAACTCAGGGCTCTGTTTAACAACTTCTCCTATCGCCGCCGAGTAGCCCATGATGCAGAGGAACGACAGAGGTTCTCTGAGAAAATCATTGTCCTCCTCCTTACAGTTGATGCCATTGAGGTAACATGATCTCAGTTTTTTTTTTTCTTTCTACTTTGATTTTCATATGATGTCTACAAACTTCACTGTTAATTCCACCATGAGAATTCAGTGTCCTTTATTCATTTATTAAACTAACTAATCCTTTTGTCAGTAATTCTTAGTTTGAATGTAAAGGCTTGAACTAAGTTTGTTGAACAGTAATTTGTGTCCTTGTATGATTAATTCCTAGTTGGCTTCATTTCACTGTCATGGCATAAACATATTATTTGATATATCAATCTTTTCATTTCACTGTCATGGCATAAACATATTATTTGATGTATCAATCTTTTCATACCATTTGCTTGGTGAAGTTTTGGCCTTTGCGTGGCCCAAACTTGTGATAGAAATTATTTTGGACCATCTTTAAAATCCTATAACTGATCACATAAGGTCTATCCAAACATCAGCCATGTATCTTTAGCACAAGAATCTGAATTAGAAAATGGATAACATCCTTGGATTTGATGTGTCTCATCAGGGAGCTGATCTTATGGTGCGAGCGGCAAAGAGATCTATGGTGGATGAACTGGAAGCAATGCTCGATGTGGTGGATCCCCAGCCCCAAGGGAAATCACTTTCCATGAGAAGGAGAACATTTGACATGCCTGACAGTTTCATCCGAAAGGAAATTGCTGAAGGTGTGGCCCAAGTTGTTCGAATGCTCGAAGGTGAGGAGAACAGCAGCGCAGAATCATAAGAACATTTTGATTGTGACAAATCAATCATGCCCTTTCTGGGTTCCTTCAGGCTTGTGACTCTGAAGATGTAGCTCAGTTGTTATTCCCCTTTTATTATAAGAGGGAGCAGATCATGAAAGGCTTTAGCCCGTCCTCTTTGTCTAAATGGAGTCTTTTGTATTTTCTGATCTTCTCCCACTATTTGCAGAAGCTTGTACCTGTGGTTGTGCTTTAAACTATGTCTGTATTGCTTTGAACAGAGCTTGCAAGCAAAACTTGGGTTTCTTCTACATTCCTCTTTCCCAACTGATATCAAGCTTATCATCCTTCTAACGGGACATGAAATCAAGACCAAGTGGTGGCCCAATTTCATGGGCCCATATCTCTTTGATCAATTGATTTTTAGGGAATGAGGTAAAAACAAAAGCATGAAATCAGTTGCAGCAAATGACGACTATGATGACTTCAGACAGAATTAAATGACAGAAATGACATGAACGATCTTCAATATTATAACAATAGGCTGCTTTTGTTGTTTAACAATCGTGATTTGCTCTCATGTGACAATGATACCTTCCATTTCCTTTAGGGTTAAACAATCCATTCAAGCTTCATCAGCCGAGTCATTACCTTTACAACTGGTGCAGGTCAAACTGAGCCGATTTCTTCAGAGTTAAGAATCCAACAGCATAACTAAGTCATTAACTCGTCACTAATGGCTTCATTAAAAAATTAATCTCGTTTTTCATCCTCCTTAGAATGGCCAACACACAACTAACTTACTTTATACAAATCCCAAAAAAAAAAAAAAACTAAATGTGCTTCAAATAAACATTAGTTGTTAGAACATTGAGCATTGTGTCGACAGATACCATTAGTAATTTAATACTAAGTTAATTATGATGTTGAATTTGCATTTCAATAGGAAGTTAGCAGCCGGCTTGGTGGGTCAGATTAATGTTCACATTTATTTAGTCCAAAAGTGCTCTGTCACGAAAGTTCACCTCGAGCCATCATCAAGGAAGACATGAAGGAAATATTGACTTTGTGCTTGTTTTTTCTTTGTATAACTTATACATCATTACAATTTAGAAACATTTATGTACCTACCATGCACATGTGATGTCAGTATGCTTCCTGATAATTCAAACTAATACCTTGCATTCTCATATCTTTTTCGGACCATTCATAAATCATTGAAATCATCGCATAAACTTTAATCTAACAATCACGATTTTTTATTTTTTTGGTCCAAAATCAGTGATATCTAAACAAAATTTGAGATGTAATATTTTTTAGAAATCATGCTATTAAATAGTGTAAAAATTTTGATTTTTTTTTACATCAATAATGTAATTTAAAATTATAAAAGATAATTTTTAAAAATAATATAAATTTAAAATACATAAAGATCGAAATATATTATATCACTTGAAAAGTGTTTTAAATCAGAGTTAAATTAACTGAAAAAGATTTTAGTTGGATCTGGTTGAGAGATCAGATTAACGTGCAAAAAGATATAATTCAAAATGCTCAATATTCAATATTTAAATAATAATATATATAATATTACAATATAATATAGATCAAAATAATATAATATTTTATAATTATTAAAATATAAAAATATTTATACATTTAGCTGGGACAAAATGTTCCAATATATACCCTTTCTTAGCAATGAAAGGCTTAGACAACCACTCGCATAAACTACTAACTTTTTTGTTATGTATGAAATGTATTTAATTAGCTTAGTTTTATGTAATGTTAGGTACATGTGAACTAACCACCCTTTTTTCAAATATGCACATGTTACCCTCTCGCCGTGGTACTCGTGCTCCCTAGAGATTATAAAATTATGTCTGCTCGGCGCAAGATTTTAAACCAACCAAGGATCAAAATCCTTCCTGTCCCAAACACTCCCCCTTTTCGGAAAGAAATTGTTTGGGGCGGTCAAACTTAAACCCACAAACCACGCCGTTGAAAAGGAAGATTCCAAAAGATCATCATCCAACCGCCAATCACAACCCACTACCGCTTCCCTCGAAAACCACCAAATCTCACTTCTGCCTCCCTTTTTCCTTTTTTTAAATTAATTGTTTATTTTTTCGATATTTCAACATTATTTAATTAATTATTTCTTTTTGTTCCGTCTTGTCAGCTTCTTTGACCAAGTGAAATCCATTACCTGTCTTCTCGGCAACCCCTTGGGCCCCATGGTCAGACCCGCCCCGACCCGAGTATTATAAATAATATTGTTAACATCTTTTTCTATCAACTAATGTATGATTCTCCTTGACCATGTCTCTGTCCTCAACATGCATGAGGAAAAGCCGAAGAAATTAAATTACTAAAATAAATTATTTTTTGGTAGCGAATGAATTTACAACACGTGTAGGAAAGTGCCAATAGGTTACACGTGAGGCTATGAATGTATGGGTGATTGTGGGTAGGGTGGACCCGTCAGGGACTGCCACCTCAACCAATCGAGAGGCTGGTGCTTCTTAAAACAAGGGGAAGGATGGATCCGAGCCTGCCACGTGGGACCAGTTTGGCTACAAACCAAGCTAACGACCGTCACCGACCGGCGACGACCCAGCTGTGACTGAAAGTGACGCGACCTAAGCAACACGTCCAGCACTTACGTGGAGGGTCCCCCCTCTTAAACGTGGCCACGTCAGCTCCCACTCAATCACAGGTGTCGTCACGCGCTTTAGCCTCAAAGTCTCCAAGCCACGTGCCAACCTCCTTAATAGATCCCTCGGGAGCCCACATGTTTGGCAGTTTTATATATTTTATCTATTTAGAGTAACCAACAAACCAAGAACCTTCAGTTAATGTTAACCAAATTAAACTAATGAGCAGACGCCACCCGCGGATGGGACGCGGGACGCAAACGCGCTACTTCCTTGGAAAGTCTAGTGCACGTTGTATGAGAAAAGTGGGGAAATATTTTGGGTGTGTTTCCTGATTCAACAACCGAGAGCTTACTTTGCAAAGCAAGTTTCGTCGAAACCGAAACTCTATAAATACCAAGGCTATATTTAAGCCTTTTCTTCTTCTTTTCTTATATTCTCTCTCTCTCTCTGTCTCTTCTGATTCTTTTGTTTTTCGGTATCGCGTACGATTTCGGTTGTTTCTCGGTCGCTGCCATTTCTTTGCCAATTTAGGTGACTATTCGTTTGGTTTTTTCTTCGTTTTTTTCCCTCTTTTTCTGCCGTACCTTTGGCGTTTCCTTTTCCCTTTGGTTGGTGAGAAAGGAAAATTGATAGAATCTTCCTTCATTTTTTTTTTTTTTTTGCATTTTCAGCCGCCAAACGGTGTATAAACTTGTTTCTTGATTCCTTTTATGGATATCAGCCGGTGACTTGTCATTTTTTATCGATTCTCTGTTCTCTTTGGCTTTGTTCTTGAAGGGACCTGCATTTTGGAGAGCGCCTTCGTGTTTGGTATCTCTGGCTTCCGGTTTGGTTTCGCGCTGATAAATTAGGTACGTTAGGGTTCTTTGCTAAAGGGGCTTTGCTTTTGCACATAATGCCGTTTGCTTGTTTACTTTTACTCAAATGTTTAATTCTTGCACTTTTTCTATTTGTATTATTTGATGTAATGTTTATATGCCTTTCATTGGGATATCGAACTGCATGTATCCATCGTTTTAGATGCTTGGTCTAATCCATGATTTCAAGCCGAAGCTTTTCCAGTTAAGATTTAAGATTTTGGTTTATGGAGTAAAATTTTTAATTTTCCTTCTATTTTTTTCTGTTTTGAGTTATCATTCATGATTCACCTGCTTGTTGTTCTGTGATTTTTTTTACTTGTTCTCTACAATTTCTTGTGCTTATGCCTGTGGCATTATTGGTTAGTCGGTGTGTTTCACTTTTACAGATAGGTCGACCTTGGTTGGTTTGTGTTTGTTTAAGCTGATGTGACATTATGTTTGCTTCCATCTTTGATTTTCTAGTCTTAAATATTTGTCGGCCTCTGTACACTACAAGGTGCATGGAAGGTCAGCTGTCTATTTTTCAAAGGCATACTTTTCAGTGCTGCATTCTTGACCTTTCAATGCTATTATTGGGTTTAATTTTCCGGTGGTTTTGTTAACCTTTCAAAGTAGGCAATTTTATTTGTTAACGCATATGCAAATGCGTTTTATGTTTCTTTACTTTTACTAGGAAATTTTATGTTGTAGTTGTCACTGTGATGCTTGATAGCAACAACAGTGTGGTGTATATGGATTTCTATTCTTTGCATCAGTGTCATAGCTGAGTCTTTCTGTCTTGGGTCCACATTTTTAATGATTCCCTACTTCTTGGTAGGGCCATGACCAGCGTTTGCATATGGCATTCTTTCCTCCTCACCATGTGGGGTAGGGGAGATTTCATTATGTAGAAGGGCTGATTTTTAATATTTCCTCTACCACATATTATTTTTGTGGGCCAGTTTTTAGTGCTAGTCCTTGTTTTGGTTTTCTGTTTTCTTTTAAAATATTCATGATGTATATTTTCTTGATTTAGGGTGATTAACTGTTAGCATGCAATCCACCTTTTCAATGACAAAATACCCCAAATACTATTCTAAGTTATCTTTTGATATTGCTACTTTTGTTTATTTTTCTTCAGGTTACTATCTAAGATGGGTGGTGTAAAGTTGTTGTAGCTCTAAAATTATGTGTGTTATCTTTGTCATGAAATATCATCGATAATTTTGTTTCTAAAACTGTTGGAGGAAGATAGACACGGTAAATAAGGAACACATCACATCTTGAAATCTGGAAGGCATGTTACATCAAAGTGTTAAGCTTTATTGTGATAGAAAGGATATAAACAGATCAAATCATATTACTAGGACTTGTGGTCTTGTAAGTTTAAGCAACTGTTTAAAACTTTTGTTTTATGAGCTTTGATCATAATCATGTGACCAGCAGCTCATTGACTTGGACATTCTTTTAGCAACTCATTCAGTTGTTTGGTTGCCATTTGTGTTAGAGTCTCTTTCGTTTTAAGTATCTGCCCATTGTCAGGGAACTAGCTGTTTTGCTGCATAAGACCACAGTATGTCGATAACCAAATAATATTGACTATTTCGTCATGATAGATGAACCTGTTTTATTAAGTTTATCATCTGTATTATGTGATTTTATATTTTTGTAACTGGTGCTGATGTAGGCGCGATAAACTTTGATATATCACTTATTTTCTTCACAAGTTAAGGCAGAAAACTTGGTAGTTGTGATGAAAGCAATTAGAGAATTAGGAGTAATTGAATATGCCAAGAGGCTTATCTAAGTAACTTTAACTTTAACAATTCTAAAAGAAAGTGACTTGGTCCAGAGAGAATAAGACTAAACATAAAAAGGAAGCAAGAGGTGTAAGAGGTCAGAACCAGTAGAAAGTTTATGATTCTTCTTGTTTGCAAAATCCTTAGCAATGGTCAGATTGGGAATGTTGGTATTCAATTTTTCTTGAGTTTTTAGAAGTCTTAGCTCTTGGGATTTTTGTTATGATGCATAATATAGGCAACCTGTTCTTCTCTTTGGCATATCATCTTTGTTCTTGTGTCTCTTCGGAGAAATTCTTTGGCAAACTCATGATATCAGTTTCGTTAATGGGTTTTCTTCTGTGCTCTCTGGTGTTACTTGTATGATCTGATTCGCTAGTTTTGCCGTATATATGTATATATTTACAAGTATATACATAAACATTTATACGTGTCTGTGTGCATATATTTGCATTTCTAAAATCAGTTACTGCATTAAATTTCTCTGAGCATTTCGGCTGTCCTTTAAGATTGCATTAGTTAGCTAGACTCGTTCTCACTGAGGAAAAAATTTTGCTAGGATCTGAATCTAGAGGCAGAACATTCTGTGAGCTCATTGATGCACAATGATCAGGGAGATTCACTGGTGCAGGTATAGTTTGTTTGATATATGTCCAGGTATTGAACTCATTGACTCTTTACTTAGCATATTTTTTTCTCAACAGTTTTCAGGATTACTGTGATTGATGGACTACTCACCAATTAGCTGTGACAAAAGACTCTGAAGAGGTGGTTCTTCATCGATAAAAGGGTTGGGTGAAAAGGATTCTCCCTAAGAAGATTGAATAAATCATCTGCATTCCTTTGGATAATCTGCAGTATAATATTTCTTGGTTTCTACTTTGCTGACCGTGGTGCAAATCTGGATCCCATGGACCTGAAATCTAATCATACTTCTCCAGTTATTACTGATTCTGCACCCATAAGCAAGTCTAGATTAGGCATACATTCCAATCTGTTGCCATACTCCTCAACAGGAGCAGCTTTTTCTCCAAATCTAATCCTAACTGTTCCTAGAAAGAAAACTGGGATACTTGATGATGTTCGTTCCAGTGGTTGGCTTGATGCCATGAAATCCTCATCTCCTCCTCACAAGAAAATAACCAAGAATATCAATAATGAGATTTCATCAACTGATACTGATGTTGCTTACTCAACCTGGATGGTAAACTTTTTTCCCTTTAACATACAAATAACTTCTAAATGAGTTTTTTTTTGCGCTCTTATGCATCTACCTTCTCTGATTTTACAGCTTAAGTATCCATCAGCTCTCACCTCTTTTGAGCAAATCACAAATTATGCAAAAGGGAAAAGAATAGCTTTGTTTTTGGATTATGATGGGACTCTTTCACCAATTGTAGATAACCCTGACTGTGCATTCATGTCTAATGCTGTAAGGACTTGCCAACTTCCAGTGAAGTTCATCACTTCCTTCCTTTTATACTTATTGCATGCTAATGAGGCCTTTTTTCAGATGCGTACTGCTGTGAAAAATGTAGCAAAATGTTTCCCAACAGCAATAATTAGTGGAAGAAGCCGTGACAAGGTGAATTTGCTGGTTCCTTTTATTTTTTATTTTTTATTTTTTAATCAGAGAAGTTGCTGGTTCCATTTAAATAATAAGCATTTGATATAATGTTGAAATCTTCCTATGAATTTGATGCTCCTTCATATGTTTGCTTATATTATCAGCGGTACTTATCAATTTTCGGTTGTGGCAATTGTTGCTTCTATTGCTTCAGGTATTTGAGTTTGTAGGACTAACTGAACTCTATTATGCGGGTAGTCATGGCATGGACATCATGGGTCCTGTCAAAGAATCTGTGTCTGGTGACCAGCCAAATTGTACGAGATCCATTGACAAGCAGGTAATTGCCTATGTAATTTTTCAAGCACTTCCTTAATATATATCTTTTCCTGTGATTAGTAGTTTGTTAATTGGATCTTTTGTTTGATGTCTTTGTTAAACAGGGGAAGGAAGTTAATTTATTCCAGCCTGCTGGTGAGTTTCTACCTATGATTGATGAGGTGCGTGAATACCTGCTCTTGCAGTGTTTCAGATTACTGATTTCTCATTTTTTATTACTTACTCTATTTTGTCTTTCTTATTGATTTGTGGTTTAACAGGTTCTTCGCTTGCTTGTGGATAGTACAAAAGACATTAAAGGAGCAAAAGTTGAGAACAATAAATTCTGTGTCTCTGTACATTACCGCAACGTGGATGAGAAGGTAGAGTTTGAGCACTGAGGTCTTCGTTAGATCAAGTAGAAGTATTTGCTTGACTTGAAGGATTAACTTCTGTTTTACTTTCTGGAATTTGTTTTCAGAGTTGGACTGTAGTTGCACAACGTGTCCATGAGGTGATTAAAGACTACCCACGTCTGGGATTAACTCATGGACGGAAGGTAATCAATGGAAGCAACATAGAAAATGATGATATTTTTGTCAATAGATGACATATTTCTGACTTATAA
Source organism: Moringa oleifera (assembly GCA_021397835.1). NCBI lineage: Eukaryota > Viridiplantae > Streptophyta > Magnoliopsida > Brassicales > Moringaceae > Moringa > Moringa oleifera. Next base: position 2,257,923 of record JAJFZO010000658.1, on the reverse strand, counting down.
ATGTTGTGTTCTGTCGACCTCAAAATTAGGTTTTGGAGGTCCGGCCTGTGATTAACTGGGATAAGGGGAAAGCTGTAACTTTTCTGCTTGAATCACTAGGTCAGTTATTTTTCAGCTTTTTGTATGTGCTCTATCCAGCTTTATGTTATTATATATGTCTTCCTATTTCTCATTTTGTACCCTGTGACATAAAAAAATATATATATATTTTAGGACTTAGCAACTGTGATGATGTGCTCCCAATTTACGTTGGAGATGACCGGACAGATGAAGATGCATTCAAGGTATCTTGGTTGTAACTTCCTAAGAACCATGATGTTAGCGTTTTGATACATTGCTTGTGGTGTTATCGTCTAAGATATCCACTTGCTGTACTTGCAACAGGTGTTGAGAGAGAGTAATGGTGGTTATGGCATTCTGGTGTCATCTGTGCCAAAGGAAAGCAAAGCATTTTACTCTCTCAGGGACCCTTCAGAGGTATGCGACGTCTTATTGAAGCAATTTCTCTTCTTGATATGTGAATGCTTAGATTTCTACACTGAAGCCAACTTTTTTGTTCTTTCATTTGCCCCCACGGGTTCTTGAGTAACAGTCTGTTATTTGTGTAGGTGATGGAGTTTCTCAAATCACTAGTGGTATGGAAGAAGTCCAGTGCTCTGTGAACATTATTATAGATAACAGAGAAGACAAGAATATTCTAATACACACATACAAGAGGACAACTTACATGATTTCAGTTTTCTTAGGAAGATGACATATGAGGCTTTGAAACAGAGTTGCGCAGGAGACTTCTGTTCAGGTCCTGCACGATTGGTGCCTAACTGTTTGAGCTCAAAGCTTCTCGTCTTTAATTGTAAATTCCTTGCTTGAATCATCTTTTCTCATTGGTTCTAAGGATAGCCTGATGTTTGAGTTCATTGATTATTCATTTCCCTAAAAGTTTTGATCGGTTGTCTCCCCTCCCCCCATGGGTATGTATTAAAAACCTGGAAATTTGTTTATTTTGTTGGATACAGGAAAATGCATCATGTATGAACTCCTCTTGGCTATTTACTCATACTCTCTATAGTTCTTATATAAATTGAACAAGTTTTTTTTCTATCAGATGGAAAATGCTGACATGTAACATCCAGCTTTTATGAGAGCTGTATGGTGTGCGTTTTTTGGTGGAATTTGTCTGAAAAGAATATACACACAGGAATTCTGAAATGAAATGTAGGGTATGTGTCCTGTGAATTGTTCTACAAGAGATGTAAATAGCTCTGTTTTGCAAGGCAGCGCAGCGCAGCCAAGGGAAGCTTCATGCTCCAAGTCTGTATGCGCGCATGTTTTATTATAAAATAGAACATGGTAGGTAAAGAGTTGATTGTAGAATAAGGGGGACAAGGAGAGATTTGTTAGTATTATCCCAATAATGCAGTGGGGAGTTTGTAGGATTTGTCAGTGGAGTGATACACCTTTCTTTTTCTGTTTATGCGTTTGAATCATAGCTAGTCCATGATTGTGTGGAAAGTGAGATCACGTGGAGACATAGCAGTGGAGGACCCATCACTTTCTCCACAAACAAGTCCATTCCTCATCAATGACTAGAGCCTCCCTCTGGGGGTTGTGGCCTCCTCCCCACACATTATAATGCAGAATATGGGCACAGCCTTTCCCTCTGGCCCTCAAATTTGTATTACTGTTCTTTGCAATTATACTACTTCTCCCAATCCGATGATGCAAAGCCACCTTCGTTTTTGCCCATTTATTGTCTAAACATTCCTCTTCAGTTTCTCTCTTCAAACCCAGGAAATGAGATTCCCATAAATTATTTTACCATGTAATATATAGATTTCAATCTTTCATACATTGAGAAGCATATTTAAAAATTATAATAGATACTGACATGAAATTTTTCTTTGAGGAATCATAATGTAATATAACGTAGAATTAAAACAATTTCACTATCATTAAATAAACTATATGATCAAAATCTGACATCAGAAATGACAAACTAATCAATTATCTTGATTATCTTACACATAGACTAAACTCTGTTTTTTGGGCAATAAAACAGGTCCCTTTTATGGCTCAGCCAATCAAGCAGTGTCGTTCCCCAACAGTTAAAATTGGCCTCATTTAATGTTAAAAGGGAAAAATTAATGATGGGAATCTTTGTCCCAAAAGGTAGCTGTTGCTGATGTTTACAGAAAATTATTTGAGAGACAGATTCTTCAATCATTCCTCCGAGATCCAAACTTACAATTTATAAGGACATCCCATTATGATACTTTATTATGATTACAGATGAAATAATTGAAGTTTAAATTATTGGTGTTTGCTCCACAAAAAAAAAACCATTAAATCACTCACAATTTCTCTCAAAGATCCACTGTCACTTTTTTCTTTAATCCACGTAAGCGACATGTCATTATATTAATTTAAAATTTATTTAATAGCTCAATTCATGCATCTGGAATATCCAATGCACCCTTTCAGATCAAATCAACTCCATTATGCAAACCATGGCCTACTGCTATCCAATCTTCTTCCCATCTTGACTCCCACAAACACTTCCCGTTTTGCTTTAAAAAGCTTTTCAATAGATCCTAAGGCTACCTGAAACAGTTTAGATTATAATATGATATTATTAAAAATTAATAAAATTTGAACGTCACCATAGGTGATTATGAAGTGTAGTGAAAATCTTATCGATGTTTAAATTAGCAAGTAACACAGAAAAAAATTCAAAGTAGGTCAATTTTTTTACCCGTGACATCATCTTAAAGACCGAATCAAATCTTACGTCATTTATTAATTTATTAAAAAATATGTAACTTCAAATTTAATTACATCTTATTTTTTTAATGTATATTTTAAAGTAAATAAAAAATGAAATCCAAAAATGTGTGCTAATAAGTAAAGATATCAAACCCAACAGTATTAATTTTTATCATCAATTTTAAATTTTATAGAATTTTTTAAATAAATAAAAATATTACTCACAAGTTTTGATTTTATAAAAAACAATGTAGTAAAATTTAGTCACCAAGTGGGTTGATCATACATTATAGAATGAAGTTAGGCAATTAAAAAGCTAGCATGAACTAATTTTAAACGTAAAGAAGGTGAATAAAAAGAGTATCGCATCAAACATTAAATTAAAAGTAATAAAGACAAAAAATAATGGCTTATCTATGTGTCCGCTAAAGAATGGACAAAAATCACAATACCCACTTCACAATCTTCCAAATCTTTGGGGATCCTAAGAGCCACTCCTTATTCCCACTTAAGGAGCTACAAATGTGAGGTTGTTAAGCTTCAAAACTCGGTATTCTTACAAGTGTGCGACGATTAACAATGTTATAGTCCTCTTTAATATATAGTTCCGTTTAATTCCAAGCAAACATGCCACTTGATTTCCTCTTGGGTCATATTCAAATTATGACATCTTGATTCACATTGTACCACATATATCAGGGTGACTATCATTTCAAACTTTGAAAAATATATTTTTTAAGAAATATAAAATTTTTAAATTAATTTTAATTAATAAAAATAATTTAATTAAAATTTAACTTAAATTATTAAAAAATTAAACATATTTACATTGTTGAACTGCTTTAAAAATAATGCGAATGAATTCTATAGTACTTTATTTTGAATAAGTTCAATGATATTTTAAATTATTGTAATAATTATATCATAGTCGAACAAATTGAATAAATAACAAATTAAATAATAAGGTAAAACATATGTTACACCAAAGAAAAAGATTGTGAAAAACATGTACATTTACGGTGATACCTAATCCATTACCCACTTCACCTTCAAGTTGCCCATCTTAATAATTTCGTGTGTTTAATATTTTATAATTAATTAATTAATGTAACGAGAAAAAATTCATGCTGAGGTGAGAATTTGGGTAATTTTGCATAATTGTTCACTTAATAACCAATTATGTTCAGAAAACTTCTAGAATAAGAGAAGAAAAAAACAGCAAAGTCAAAAACGCAGCGTATAACGTTCAAAAGAATACAAAGTCACAACGCGGTGTTTAACGACAAACTTTTCGGGTTTTAGATTCGAGTATCTTCTCGACCCACTGTTAGCAACTTTTCAATGTTTATAGACTTTTACATGACACAGGACGCACGTGAGCCTTTTTACATAGCACGGGACGCGCGTGCGAGATGGCTGTAGAATTTAAATAATTAATTTGTCCATTACTTTTTTTGTTCGTGGATAAAATAAATAAAACCTAACAATTTTCGGAGCCAATACAAATTATTGGCCATTGTTAATAGAAGAACCAGTTAATCTGGAGCCACACGATACTGAACTCATCAGAAAGGATGTGATGCTCAGCTTGCCACGTCATTTTTAAAATTTTTAAATCAGGGGCCCCACAACGTCTTTTTCCATCACTTTCTTCTCTTATTTTTTCCTGGATAAACTCGAAGAAATCCTACAATAGGGGCATCAATCTCATCTTTTGTGGAATAATCACGAAATAATGTCTCGAATCTTTCAATTTTTTAAAATTCTAAAAATTAAATTACTATCTTATGTTAATTTTAATTCAATTTTATATTTATTATAATTAAAAATAAAAATAATAATAGTTATAATATGAGCTTTATGTTTTATGAAGGAATCAATTTGACACTTGAAATCTAATTTTTTAATTTAATTTAATTTTAATTACGTTTTATTAAATAATTCAATAAAACTTTGTTAAGCTAATGCCATGGGTAGTAGCATTATAGAATAGATGGGGACACATATACATTGAATGCCCTACCGCCTTGAATTATTTTATAGACAATTTAATTAGCAGGTTGACCAATAAATTTCTCCTCTTTAATAATTAACAAATTAATTTATAATTTACACGTCAATGCAAAATGACCAAAGAAACCGCCTACTTAAGGTTAATCAAATGCATGGAAGATAAAAATCCTTTACCAGTCAAAATTGTATATTGAACTTTTTTCATTAAAAAATTATAATAATATATAATATTATATAAAAATATAAAAATAATTAATTAATTGATTTATTAATATTATTAAATTATAATTTTACTAAAAATATAACATGGTTCAAATCTGATACATACACGAAACCTAATTTGACAAATCTAAGTGCTCCGTATGAATTTATTGTAATTTGTTGTGGAATGGGAAGAAGGCAAGGGCAAAATGCAAAGTTACCTTTTCTTTTTCTGAAACTAAATGAAAAGTTACCTTATATGAATGGTAAAAATGGGAAAACAGTAAAATTAATACCATAAAAGGTATGGTGTCAATTGTGGTAAAATTGCTCCAGTTGCTGTCTCTGTCTGCATTTTTTTTTTTTTTTAAACTTCCATGGCTCTGTCTTTCTCTGTTTTTTGTCCAACTAAATCGGGCAACTACCAATCAATATTCGAAGTTCCTTGCGTATTCCACCGAGCTACTCCCCCGCCCCCTTCCAGATCTGCCAAGTTAATGGGTTTCTGACACATGTGCATCTCTTTCTCTCTCTTCATGTCTGCTTGTCTCTGTTTTTCTTTTTCTTTTTCTTTTTAACATAATCTAAGCTTTCTTGTGGCTCTATTTAAATCCCATTGGTTGTTGTCCTTCAATTTCACTAGTCGTCTACCAGAGACAAACATGGAGGGCACCCTGAACGAACCCAGGAGCCATGACCTTGAACACCAGCAAGCGACATTCTATAATCCCTTGCCGGACCAACCCTCCATCGCCGGCCCTCCGTCAAGTTCCTGGCAACGGTTCAAGGGCTTCGTCGTGATCTTTGCCTCTGCCATTTTCCTCCTCTCATTGGTAACTTTGACCGTCTTCCAAAGCCAAGAACCATTATTATTACCCAAGCCAAACGAAGAGCCCTCGTCGTCACCGGAGACGACAGATTCGACGACGCCGATACCGCGAGGGGTGGCTGAAGGGGTCTCTGCGAAATCAAACCCGTCTCTTCTGGGTCGTCATGGAATGTCCTACAACTGGACAAACGCCATGTTTTCTTGGCAACGAACGGCCTACCATTTTCAGCCTGAAAAAAACTGGATGAACGGTAGGTAAACTTATCATTCTTAAACTAACCAAACTAGCCAACCCAAATCTCCTAATCTCTAGATTTTGCCTACTAATCTTTGTCGTTAAGGGTGTGTTCGAACTATTAAGCAGGATTAATTTTCATTTATCCTTGTACTAATCAAATTTTATTGTCACTTCTCTCTTGGAATCTTGCAACTCTGGATGTTTCCGCTTCAGATCCTAACGGTAAGCCTCTTTTTTATATAGTTACAGCACATTACTTACTGCTTATGTCTGCTTCTTAATTTTTTTTTTCATTTCTTAAATATGGTAAATAACGGGTCGGTCCAAAATTATGTCGGCGGTAGTCGCAGTACAGCATAAGCCTTGCGTGGCTGAGAATTGATCATGTAACTAAAATAATTAAAAGGGCAAAAAGGTCGAACCTTTTTGCGGAGTTGTGGACCAGTCGGTGTAGTCACAAAGGGATGATCGTGCCACTAGGGTCCACATGTGAGTTTAACGACTTTGGCAGCATTGGATGGTCCGGTTTGGTCCCTGTGGCTCTCTTTGCTGGACTGATTGCTGCGTGAGTTGTTATAAAATTTAGGGAGAACTTATTTAGTAAGGATTAATGAAATATCTTATTATATGATTTTATCATAAGATTATGGGCTTTGACGTTATGGTGTAGTGTCAAAATAGTGTGAATTCCAAGGGAGATGCTTTTAGGCAATGGATTCTGTATCTTTGAAAGTTGGTTGCTTCTACTATCTACTATGTTCTGTGTGGGTAATTTTTTGGTGACGCGCAGGTCCATTGTATCACATGGGATGGTACCATCTGTTCTATCAATATAATCCTGATTCAGCTGTGTGGGGCAACATCACGTGGGGCCATGCAGTCTCAAAGGACCTTATTCATTGGCTCTACCTTCCCATCGCTATGATACCAGATAAATGGTATGATATCAATGGGGTTTGGACGGGATCAGCTACTATCCTTCCTGATGGTCAGATCGTCATGCTTTATACTGGAGACACCGTTGACAATGTGCAAGTGCAAAATCTTGCGTACCCCGCCAACTTATCTGATCCTTTACTCCTTGATTGGGTCAAGTATTCGGGTAATCCTGTTATGGTTCCTCCACCAGGAATTGGACCCAAAGATTTCAGAGACCCGACAACGGCATGGGTTGGTCCCGAAGGTAAATGGCGGGTCACTCTCGGGTCAAAAGTCTATAAAACGGGTTTGTCACTGGTGTATCAAACAACCGATTTTACTTCTTTCCAACTTTTAGAAGGGGAGCTGCATGCGGTTCCGGGTACGGGTATGTGGGAGTGCGTGGACTTTTACCCTGTGGCAGTAAACGGGCCGTTCGGGTTGGATACTTCAGCCAACGGACCTGGAATTAAGCACGTGTTAAAGGCTAGCTTAGATGATACCAAAGAAGATGTTTATGCAATTGGGACTTATGACCCGAAAACAGATAAGTGGACGCCCGACAACCCGGAGGAGGATGTGGGGACCGGGTTACGGGTGGATTATGGAAGATACTATGCATCCAAGACATTCTTCGACCCGGACAAGAAGAGGAGGGTTCTGTGGGGTTGGATCAATGAAACAGATACTGAAACCGACGACCTGGAGAAAGGATGGGCTTCTTTACAGGTAAGTTTTTCGATAGTATTAAGCGATGAATTAGACAAGATTAAAGGGTTTGATCAATAATCATGGGTGTTGCAGACGATCCCGAGGACTGTGTTGTTCGATAACAAGACGGGCACCAATTTGCTCCAATGGCCGGTGGAAGAGGTCGAGAGCTTAAGATTGAACAGTACAGAGTTCGAGGATCTGGTTCTCCCTCCGGGATCCATTGTGCCGCTGGAAGTCGGGATGGCAACGCAGGTCCGCTTATGGAAGCAGTTTAAGTCTTTAAATAATCACTGTTTGATTACGAATATGTCGACTTTTGATTCAAGAAAATGAACGGGATATTTCTTTTCTGTCAAATTTTTGGCAGTTAGATATATTCGCGGAGTTTGAAACAGAGACTATCGGGTCAAATTCAACCGATGATGCCGATGGAGATTACAGTTGCAGAGGTGGTGCTGCGGATAGAAGCAGTTTGGGACCATTTGGGCTCTTGGTTATTGCCGATAGGACTCTATCTGAGCTTACCCCTGTGTTTTTCCTGCCTACCTCTGCCGTCGACGGCAGTCTCAATACCTACTTCTGCGTAGACGAAACAAGGTTTGCTTCTTCGGTGCTGATAAAGTCTTCTTCAGCCGAGAAGAATTGTGCTATGTGGTGTGTTAATTACAGAGTGTATGTTTTGATGCAGATCATCAAGGGCTACTGGTGTGTTCAAGCGAGTCTACGGAAGCAAACTTCCAGTGCTTGAAGATGAAAAACTAAAGATGAGAGTGCTGGTGAGTGAGGCTATCTCTTATTTAACCTGTTGGGCAACCGAGAAAATCATGTTCATCTGCATAGTCTCTCATGGAAACCATTTGATTCAGGTTGATCATTCGATCGTGGAGAGCTTCGGCCAAGGAGGGAGGGCCGTCATCTCGTCAAGAATTTATCCAACGCAGGCGATCTACGGAGCAGCTCGGCTGTTCTTGTTTAACAACGCAACCGGAGTTAAAGTGAAGGCCACCGTCAAGGTGTGGCAGCTGAACTCTGCCTTCATCCGTCCTTTTCCATTTGTAGCAGATCTATGACGTTTGTCGCCAACGACTTGAGCCTCTGCCATGGTTGAGGAGGAGATATGAAGATTTGTGCTTAATACCTCCATTTTTCACGTAGCTGAAGCTTTCTCAAGGCAACCAAATTGTACCAATATGGTCATTTGATATTAGAATAGAATTCCCCATTGGTTTCAGCTCTGTGATCTGTGGACAGGCCCTTCGGCAAATGATTGTTTGGTTTTTTTTTTTTTATTGAGAATAATCTCTTAATTTATGGAGATTTTTAGTTTTTAATTTGTGACACATGTTTATACAATTTTGGATGTTGTTGAAATATAAGTTTTATTTGAAAATATATTTAATTTATTTTAAATTTTATTGAACACAATAATTCAAAATTTGTTAACAGGATTTTCTCTTTGGTGAAAATGCAAAAAGCATGCATCAACTTCATTATTAAAATAACAATAACAATAGTTATACAAAAAATATTTTTTTAACAAAAATTAATGTGTTTTTTTTTTTAATCCTGAATTTGCAAGAACTTACCATATCTCATAAATAATCTCATAAAAAATTAAAAATATGTGTTTAGTCTCTATCTATTACATTTTTAATAGATTTTATTCTTTTGATTCGACTTTTTAGCAGTTTCTTTAAGTTAATATCTGACTATTAATTAATTTATTTTTAAAATTAAAAAAAGATTTATATCATTATCACGAATTTATAAATTTATATCGTAAAGCCCAAAGGGTATATTAAGAAGATTGGACATGGATTTGGTTTAATGGGCCTTGTCTGGTTCAGGCATCAGGTTTTCCATCAGGCTTTTGCTGGTTTGTTTTCAGACAGACAGGGTGGCCTGATGATCCCATCAAGCGCATCCCCACTGCAACAACGTTTTCTGACTTTAAAACTCCAAGGAAAATCCCATGATTGATCAGCACGCGATCTCCTGATTGTAAGAAGGTTATACTCTTAAATTAAAGATAAAAAAATCCTGTTAATTACCATTTAAGCCCCTCTCTCTCTCTCTCTTTCTCTCTCTTACTCATGACTGACCTGGCCACTTTAGGACGACTAGTCCGACTGTTCTGAATGATTTTGAAAACATTATAATTAAAGCTTTAAACTCTGATGAAATTACACTTTACTCAAACTAATCTCTTTTACCCATTTGGAGAAAATGACAAATAACTCCTCGATTGGATCGGTGCAGCCAATTGCTGCTTAATTTATGCTCCCACAAGATACAAATTTCAACATTTTGTTATCTCTCGTGCTTTATGTGGCAAAAACTAATTTCTTTGTAACCTTATGATAATTAAATTATGAAATACTTATTTATATAATTGTCAACTTTGTAGTATTGGTTTTAAATCTTGGAAGCAGCCCAGATTAAGTTACATGCACCAGAATCCAGATCCAAGAAGATCAAGTAACTTACACTCCAGGGTTATAATCTTTTTTATTTTTTATTCTATCATTAAAATTATAAAAAAAAATCACAAAAGTACAAATTTTACAGAGTTTTGAGATTTCACAACTTATCTTTTGGGTATAAAATATTGAATTATAGATGATAAATCACAGCCTTGAATTGTAATCTTTTACTTTATGTTGGTATTTTTAAAAAAAGAGATTTTAAGAATAATTATATTCAATAAAATAAGAATAAACAATAAATAATATTTTCTTTAATTATTCAAATCAAATATTTTTTTAAATATCAACATAATTTATATTAATTGTAATTTTGTTTTAACTCTTCGGTCTTTACAGTAAAAGCGAGTCTGACAGTTGCATCCCATATTTTTTTATATTATAATAATTATTTATTTATATTCGGCCAATGCACTTTACATGGTAGTGCATGTCAATATTATAAGATAAGGTTAACAAAAGCTGACAAAATGGATGTCTTGTTATCAAAGTAAACGAACGACAAGTCACCAACCGTATTTCTCCATCTGGCCTTAATAAAACCTGAAAAGCCATATTCAACTTAATGCAGTGAAATTTTACGATGATTTGAATTGTATTAATTTTTTAAAAAATAATTATATATCATTTAATAAAATAAAATATTTATAAAAAATATTTTATTTTTTTATTAAAAATTTTAATAACATTTTATAAATTATTAGTGTAATTTAAAATTTTTATAAAATTAAGATTTAATGCGCCTTGAAAGTTGTGATTCAAACTCCATTGATTTCTTTAAATTAATTTCTTAGGGGTTGTGATTAATAGCGTGACCCATTAAAGGTAATGTCATTAAGATAAAGATTACGTGGTCCTAAAGTATTTTCCCAATATCTGATTTCAATTAAATAATTTCCTAAACTTGTAAAGATTACATCCCATAGGCAGTGGGGAACACTTCCTGTTTAATACGTTGTCGTTTCTAATTCCAGCTGAAACGTTCCGTGTTGGTGGACCACCTACTGTATCAAGATTTTCCTTACAGAGAAACATTTCAGATCCCTTTCCGAAATGGATAGTCAAAGAGTCTACTATTGAACAAGGTATTTTTGTAATTTTGTGAAATAGTCAGAGAGAAAAACCAGAGAGTGGGGTCCACGTTTGAGTGGGGGCCTGTGGCCGTGCATGTGACGGGCTGGAAATCTGAACGTTAGGAAACCAAACCCGTAGGAAAGCCGAGACTCGTGCGCTTCTCGGGTAACACTCCCTCGTTTTTTTACTTGCTAACGGTATAGCCGGTAAATCAGACAAATAAAATTTTTTGAAAAACAAACCATTAATAAAATCTGTAAAATTATTTTATTCATTCCCTTTTGTTTTAAGTATGGATCTGATATGATGATTTTATTTTTATTATTTGAAAATATTTTTTAAAAATTTGTGATTTTTGACAGTAATGTCTATTTTGTTCAAAAAAGGCAAGAAATCCATTTTTACTAAAAGACAAATGGAGTGAAAAAGGAAAATGATGTGCATGCGATATTCACGCGGCTATGTTTTACTTTTCCTAAAAATTAGAACAGTGGTACAGGCAACCGGTTCAACAAGTAACCAGTTGTTAGACGCGGATCATCAACCTAGGCAAATCAGAGAATATAATATATACACAAGCCTGCCGTTTGTTCTTCCACACTCTGAAAGAAAGCTCTTAAGAAATACTAAGATCCTCTTTTTTCTCTCTTTATCTCTCTCGCTCTTTCTCAGTCTTCCTTGCTCTGCTGTTAGAGACTCGAAGCAGACATACTCTGGTTTCTATATGATGATGTGAATCATCATAAAATCAGAGAAAACCGTCTTTTCTGTATTCTAAATAATGGCTCTGGTTCGGTGTGCTCTGTTAATTTCTATCTGCATTACTGCGTGCTTTGCTGGGGATCCGTATGTCTTTTACGATTTCAAACTCTCCTACATCACTGCTTCCCCTTTGGGCGTTCCTCAACAGGTTTGCCTTTTTCAACTCGTTGCTTCCGTTTGTTTATTATTTCGTTCATTCTACTGTAATTTTAGCGGGTCCAGTTTTCTCCCGTTTCTTCATTGATTTAGAAAAATAAAGTGGTGCTGAAATCTTTTTACTTTGAAAATGGCGGAAATGACAGTTTAGGGCAACTTCTTCTGCACGGGTTTGACGCATTTTTCTCTTTCTTGAGTCTATTTTCAAAGTAATTTGTGCTTTATGTTATGTATGTAGTTGTATCAAATAGTGGGTCTAAATGCCTGGGAGGTAGGTTAGGCATAAAACTTCTCACTGTAGGTCTGTTCTGTTCTGCTGTTGTTTGTGAATAATTTTATGGTTATGGTGGAGCCAGTAACTGGCATTAGAGTGCAGCAGAAGTCACTTTGGTTGAAACAGTAATGTTTGGACATTGTTCTTTTTGAGTTATCATCTTTTTAGTCTTCTTTCTTATTATTTGCCTGCTTCGGGTGTTCTAAGTGTAACCTGCTTTCAGGTGCTTTGAAGGAGCCTCAGGGTCTTCTAAGGCAGGGTGCCCCACCCTTTCCCCTTTTCTTTTATTTACTTGAATCTCACACTGGGGTTGATGATGAGTCAATGGTTGGGTCCATGCAATGTTGTGGCAAGTGACTGATTGTTGTAAATGTATAAATTTTTGGTGCTCATGTTTCATGAATATATATGCTTTTTTTTTTTCGAAGTGTTTCGTATTCCACTCTTTTATGATATTTTTTCTTTCTCATTACCTGTCCTGTAACAGTTCAAGAGGTGTGCCTGCAAGGCATGTAAAATTTTCATTTCCTCTATTTTGTTATGCAAAATCTATGTTTTTCTTTTTTGGTGTTCATATTGTTGAATCCAATAGCTTCAATCATTTTCATTGCATTTGGCAGGTTATAGCAGTTAATGGGAAGTTTCCTGGTCCTCCTATTAACGTTACTACTAATAACAATGTTGTGGTTAATGTGTGGAATGAATTAGATGAAAACCTCCTCCTGACTTGGTAAGCCTCCCTAAGACATCAATATTTCCCCTACTCTGGCAAAAACGGGTTCATTTTGGATTGATTTTGTGAAAAATGGACTTGTCTGCCAGGCCTGGTGTTCAGCTGCGGCGTAACTCATGGCAAGATGGTGTTCGTGGCACGAATTGTCCCATTCCTCCGAAATGGAACTTCACTTACCAGTTCCAAGTTAAAGATCAGATTGGGAGCTTTTTCTACTTCCCCTCACTCAACTTTCAGAGAGCATCTGGCGGTTTTGGTCCTTTCATCATTAATAATCGTGAAGTAATTGCAATTCCTTTTGCACAGCCAGATGGTGATATTGTCATACTGATTGGTGATTGGTATACCCAAAACCATACGGTTAGTGCCTGTTGAAGGTTTGATCTTTTCTCTTGAACGTTGAAGGTGGGTTGGCGGCATGGTTTTTAATTTTAGAACCCTCCTGAATTTTTTAGGCATTGAGGACAACTCTTGACTCTGGGAAAGACCTCGGGATGCCGGATGGAGTTCTCATCAATGGCAAGGGACCTTTCAAATACAACAACAGTGTACCTGATGGCATTGAGTATGAAACCATTAAAGTTGATCCAGGTAATTTTTCCAGAAATTATCTTCAAAAGTGTTTTCAATTTGCTTATTTGTTGGTTTTGAGCAAGCTGCTTCTCCTTTTCCTTTGTATAATATAATTGAAAATTGATAATTTCATTTTCTCTGGGTCTATTGAAATTCTTAAAATTTCCTTTTGCCACTCTGATTTTCTGGTTTCTTTCCTTACTTCTCAACAATTATATAAAATCACTAACATTAGTGGGAAATAATTTGATTTGTTTGGAATTCTAACCTTTATGTTATCACCTTTTGCAGGAAAAACTTACCGATTTCGTGTTCATAATGTTGGAGTTTCAACTAGTTTGAACTTTAGAATTCAGAATCATAATCTGCTTTTGGTAGAAACAGAGGGTTATTATACAGTTCAACAAAACTATACCAGCTTTGATGTTCATGTGGGACAGTCTTATTCTTTTCTAGTTACCATGGATCAGAATGCAACTAGTGATTATTACATTGTGGCAAGTGCCAGGTTCGTGAATGAGACAGTTTGGCAGAGAGTTACAGGTGTTGCCATCCTGCATTATTCCAATTCAAAAGGACCAGCTTCCGGTCCTCTGCCTGAGCCAGCAAATGATGTTTATAATCAATGGTCAGCAATGAACCAGCCTCGGTCCATCAGGTTTGTTCTTGGACTCAGGGAGCTTGGTTTCTAGCATAGATATTCAGCACCATTTCCTCCTTCAGAAATTAATGCCTTGTGAACAGTGGTCTCAGATGCTTTTGATTTCTCCAGGACTAAACTATCTTCTTTTGCATTCCATAGGCAAAACACATCTGCAAGTGGAGCTCGCCCAAATCCACAGGGGTCGTTTCACTATGGTTCAATCAATATAACTGATACATACATATTGAGGAGTTTGCCTCCAGTGACAATCAATGGGAAAGTTCGTGCTACATTGAATGGTATCTCATTTGCCAAGCCTGATACACCATTTAGGCTTGCTGACAAGAAAAATGTGAAAGGAACTTATAAGCTGGACTTCCCCAGTAAGCCACTCGATAGACCTCCCAGGATCGATAGATCTGTATTAAATGCTACATACAAGGGATTCATAGAAGTGATTTTGCAAAACAATGACACCAAGATGCAGAGCTTTCACATGGATGGTTACTCATTTTTTGTTGTGGGGTAAGGTTTTCTTTTCTTTCTTTAAGTTGACACTACATCTGCTGCTTAAGATGTCAAGCAATAACTTGTAACTTGTGAATGCAGAATGGATTTTGGAATCTGGACAGAAGACAAAAGAAACTCGTACAATAAGTGGGATGCTATTTCACGATGCACAACTGAGGTTTGTATTCAAGCAGAAATGCTATGTTTTGTTCACAATAACATTGGAGATTGCCCTGGAACTGTTCTGTGGCTTTAGCTAGCATAACAAGAGAACTTGTTGAGAAGTGAAAATAGCATTCTGTTTTACCTCAATCATATTCTCAAAATGCTTAGAAACCAATGCTTGGTTGTCTTGTTTTTATCTTGTAGGTTTACTCGGGGGGGTGGACAGCAATTCTGGCCTCCCTCGATAATGTTGGAGTATGGAATCTTAGAGTAGAAAACTTAGACAGATGGTATCTAGGCCAGGAAACATATATGCGAATAGTCAATCCTGAGGAGAATGGCGAGACAGAAATGGAGCCACCTGATAATGTTCTTTATTGTGGTGCCCTTCAAAGCTTGCAAAAGTATGAATCTGAAACCTGCTCACAGAAAGTCTCTCCTCCAGTTTTCTCTTTCTTGACTGTTAATGGCATACCTTATTCATAATGATTGTTTACTTTTGCAGGGAACAGCATCACTCCTCTGCAATGTCGGTTCTCACTGGAAACTTGAAGCTTTTCTTGAGTGCTTTAATGGCATTATATGCTTCAATTTTTATTTTTTAAGCTAAGCTTTCATATTGATTGGGAAGAAGTTATTGTGAAGTAATGGGGATGTAACTGTTGGAATTCTTGTAGTCCTGTAGTTAGATTAGGTGCAGAAATTGAGCTTTGTTGTGCAAGACTGTCAGGGCCTTGGGGTGCTCTGCTTTTGTAATTTGGGTCATCAGGAATACAAATTCTTTCTTACTGATACTGAAATCTCAGACCAAACCTGTTGAACTTGATTAAATCTTTTGTTACCCAAGAAGAAAAGAAAACAAGACTGAAACCAAATGAGAGAGAAGACTGAAATCTTTACAAAGTTGAAGCATGTCACCAAAAGCAGGATGAACCCATGATTAATAATAAAAGCAGATTGTGCAATTGCTATGAAATCAGAAGAGAACCTCAGCTTTTCAAGGGGGACCCAATGGATCCAACGTCAATCAATGGCCAAATAAACATCAATGAGTGCGCCCTTCTCAGTTTCTGGCTAGGAAGCATATATCTCCTCCCTCCTTTCTCCTCTCTCCTCCATTGTCAAGTTCTTCTACCACATTTTTTTCTTTTCATTATCATAACTTCTATCACATTGATTTCTCTTCAATCTTACTTTCTCAGGAAAAGTTAGGTATTGAAGCATTTGATATTTTCCTGGACCGCAACACGAACATGGGCTGAATGACACTTGTGACTAACTTGTCCATATTCTCTGAAATTTAAAATTTCTTGTCTGATCCAAGATAGAATAAAAAAAATGTATGATATGATTGTACCTTTTGAGGATAGAGGCATGTCCCTATTTCATGTTATCTAAAGGGTTAAGAAAAGTAATTAATTTGACACAAAAGTTTTGGATGTATGTGTTGGTGGAAGGAAGAACATGATAGCCCTCACATGGGCTTCATTGTTTCAGGGAGTGTAGCACCATTAACGTACATGATGACAGTCGATAAGGTCACTTTTCTCCGTTCCCAAACAACATTTTAAGTAAAAATTAGCCGTACTTCTGCTTCTTGCCACCCGTAATGCCATGGCATCCTCCATAACTTTGACTGTGTGTGTGTCTCTCTCTCGTTAATTATAGTAGAAGCGACATGAACAAGAGCAGAACTTGGAGGAAATGTCCATGTCAAACCTAATAAAATGCTGACGATGCTGACTTTCCTCTTCTAGGATTCCTTGTGTTCATAATCTCTCGTTCTCTCCGTGTCTCACTCATGCATGTGAGATCTGAAGCAGAGAAGATCACGGAGCAATAAGTATGTCGTTTTAAAAGAAGTTCATTGCTTAAAAGTGACTTCCAAGCTTGACTTCACCACAAGTAATTGATCTCCTCGTTCTATTGCCACATATATATCCCTCACCTCTCTCCATCGAACAATTCACATTGCCTGTTCTTCTGAGCTTTGCTCCTCTTCTTGCAATATCTATCTCCCAGTGGATGCTTTGCAAGAACTTTTGTGTTCTCTTCAGGTAATGGCACATGTGTATTAATACTCTCACTGTGTCTTGATCTTACTCATCTGCTTGTCTTAGTTACCAAATTTCCTTTAGTTTCATCACAATCTAGTTCTCTTTTCATAGATTTTTTTGAATAATTAACCTTACATTTAGCTTCATAATACTTCTCTCTTTCTCTTTAGCTGTTGTTTTGCTTCTTATCAGCTAAGAATGGCAGTGCAAGAGAGCTTAACAAGAGAGAGTAGATCTCTGGTAAGAAAATGAGTTCTTCCCAAGACGATTTCAACTTCAAGAGCTTCATATATATTTGGGGTTTCATCCTTAGTGTCTAGTCTTCTACTATATTCACATACAATCCTTTATTAACTAGAGAAATTTATGGAAACTCGGGGAAGAATTGAGGGTCAACCAGTGGATTCCCAAATATTTAATTATCCTTCATTTTATTATAATTAAGTGAGAGGACTTAAATGATTAAACTTTAGCCAAAACCCTAGCACTAGAAATCTGTATAGAAGTACCTCTGACACCTGACCTTTTAGCATGTATAGTAAAAGCTCTGAGCGATTCGACCACTTTGAGTGCCTTCTAAGCCTCAAAAGAATGAAATGTGTTCCAGCAAGCATGCCCATATTTGCCAAACTTTGCAGCAAAGCCTTCTAGTTATCATTAATCTGTTATCTTGTGAATGCATATAGCTTGCTAGAGCATATTCTGCAAGTTTCCTTTGGCTTTATGTGATTCTCTATAGACCTATATTGTGACATGAGATGTTATAAATGGTTCCATAGTAAAGTAGAATAGTTTCCTCTTGGCAATCACACTGAGCAGAAACCAAAAATTTCATATTCTAACACTAGATTTTCAATAATTTGCCATACAAACATAGATTTATATATGTGATCAACCCCACCTTGATCAACCGGTGGCCTCGTGCCTGTGGTATTGTAAGACCACAGCTTACACTCAGAAGCTTTTACATGCAAACAATTAATGCTGCAAGTCCAGTTCTTGCAGCAAGTACACTCACCTAAAAGTAATATCTTCTTACCAAAAACATGGTTTCTTGTCTGAATATTGACTTAATAATATACTAAAGAAGAGCAAGAGGCTGCTCTACTACTGTTAAGGTTATGGTATTCATATATCTTAGTTTTATTATGTACAGAGATTTAGAACATAATATGATATTTTTCTTCTTTCAAAGTGAATATCCTACGATTAGTATGTTACTATGAAATGGGTTTTATTTAAGGCGTTGTTACTTCCATGGATCGATCTGACAACTGGAGGTTGACAATGAGGCATTTTCCCGCAGGATTTCTTGCTTGTTCAAGTGTTTGCAGACAGGCACGTTTGTCTGGTCGGAGGCATGAAACACGTTGTTGGCTGCATTTGACGAGTACCCAGTTTCCTTGGAGACATCCTCTTGGCTGAGCTGAGAAGCTACAAACTTGTCGAGAACTCGCCAGTCGGTGACTTGCTCCACTGCCTGCTCATTGGTCGTGCTACTTCCGTAGATTGCACTCAAGTTTTGGTTATGGATTTGTTGGATATGTTGATCTTCTTGGGTGAGCGTGGAGTGTAATGTGGTCGTGTGGTTCATGTCTAGTCCATATGGGTTCAAGGGGTTATTGCAGCTCACTGCGGCAGCTGATGGCTGCTGCAGCAATTTTGGGCTCTCTAAAAGAGGGAGGTGGAGGTAGTGCTCTTGAGGAACTTGGTATTGCATGTCGAGCTCTTTCTTGCAGGGATAAGGGAGATGGTATGCCAAATTAGTCTGAGAATTTTGCTTCGATGAGTCAAAATCTGGCATGATCAAGGAGACCTGATCATCGTACCAACAGGATGATTCATGCTCACTGACTACTTTACGCATAGTTGTTATTCTCTTCGTGAACACCCTGCACACCACCCAGCCTTCTTCCTGTTTCAGTCGCACACTAATCAATCACTAGTCAGTATCTATAAATAAAAGATATGATCAAAATTAAATTAGGGCATATAAAGCTTTTAAGTCATTGTAATTTCAGTAAGAGTAGTTGCCTGTGGAGCTCCATTTTCATCGGTTTCCAGCCGATATTCGTGCATAATCCAATCTGATTTTTGTCCATTTGGTGCTCGGCCTTTATAGAAGACTAAGGTCTTCCTCATCCCAATCAAGTCATGCTTAGAGTAAATAGCCTTGTCCCTGCCTGTTGCTTTCCAAAATCCAGCTGCTGTGGCTCTATTCGTTCGAGTTCCAGTTGGGTACTTCTTGTCCTTGTGGCTGAAGAAGTACCACTCGTTTTGCTCTTCTGTGCCTATCCGGCATAACTCTGTTCAAATTTCAATGATCTAAGACGATTAGTGGTCATTATAATGGCCAATATTAATTAGTCACCTAGGGAGAGTTCAGCCTGTACGATTGCAAAACTTGTGAGATATTCATGTTACCTTGGAGATCCCATGGCTCAATTTTATAGAGATCGACATCTTTAATGAAATCTAAGTCGATCCTTATTGAAGTAACTTTCTTCCTCAGATAATAATCAACAAGCTCTTCATCAGTGGGATGGAATCGGAAGCCTGGGGGAACTTGTGAAAACGCATTCATGTTCTCCAGCTTGAGTACTCCTGCTTCCTGCATCCTGCATCCAATTCAGTTTACACCATAAGCAAAGGCCTTATTCAACCATCTCATAGAAAGTTCAGCAGGAATTTGGACAATTCGGGCCCTTTCCACTCAGATATATCTAAATATATGATGCGCCGTTTAAGTACATAGAGAAGCAGATATAGAGCTAAAACCAAGTGAAGAAGAGAAAGATGTTCTTGTGATATATATATATGATTACAATATCTATATATCTGATTAAATATGTAATGAATACAGAATCATTTCCTTTTCCTAAGGCCATGTCAACTTCATTGGCTAATTAAACAATTTTCGACCTTCTTTTCTTTTTCTAGATGGATGAAATGAAAGTTCTTTTAGACTGAGAGCTAAGATTATTGCGAGGGAGAAATCATCTAACCAATTAGTTTCTCTCGAAGAACTTGACATGGTAACTAAAGCAGATGTGTTTTTGAGATTCTGGCCTCAAGATCATTTAACACATGATCAAGGGATTAATTAAATTCAGTAGAACACCCAGATTTCGCATTGTAAAGAAAAACAATATAAAAGAAGCAGCAGGAGAAGAAGAAAGGTTATTATGATTAAGAGGAATGAGAAAAATTCCATGCATGATTAATACTATTTCTATACAATCAGGACAAATACGTAATGCATATCAGGCTATTTCCAAATCGTAAATCCTTCGCAGACTGGTGAAGCATTACTCGTTTTGGATTACTAATCGGTGTTTACATGTAGAAGATGCTCTAGCACTCTACCTTTATTCAGGTAAGACCATATGGAATGAATGATTGACTATTCATTTGATTCTTCCTTCAACATCAAATCGATTCAGAAAAGTTTTCACTTTTCGTGTGAATGAGCTTCTGCCAGAGACAAGGCAGTGAACCCCATTGTTAGAATCGATTCTAGATTCTTGAAGGCATCGGCTTAAGAAGTGATAGCAGATCTGCTAAACACATGGATTCCAATCACAAACTACACTACTCTTTAACCTTAAGTACATCACATGACATTAAGAGAAAGAGAGAAAGAGAGAGAGCTTACTGATCAAGCAACCAAGATCTCTAGTTCTTTAAACCCACAGATCTGGGTTGACTGATGAATCTTGCTCCGAGATAAGCAAACCTTTTTGTTTTCTCAGTTTATTAACTGAGGGTTTCTCTCAAGTTGAACTGGAGAGAGGAGGCTGTTAAACTCAGACAAGAAGACGACGAGAAAAGGAGTATACGAAGTTTTCCTCGGGAATTGAACCCCAATATTGCTTTTGGGACACAAGATACAACTTTAACTGAGGCCGAAGCTGTCGAGTTGTCGGATCAAATCCCGAGGAAGAGAGAGTGGGACGAAAAAGGAAAGGCTTCGAGGAATGGAAGTATGAACAACGGGTAGGGTTAAATAAGGAGACCAAAAGGACAGATCAGGGGAGAGAGAGAGAAAAACCCTAATGATAAGAGTTTTGTTGTCTTTGGTGTTAGTGTCAGTAAGCTACCGGTAATGTTTTATGCATTATCATAATAAGCTATCACCATCTTTCACTGTCAGTTTTAGCTGAATTGGTGGAAAAGGCTTTTCGGCAGCTAGCAGAGAAAAACGTGGCGCAGAATAGGCTCACACAGCGAGCACGATTATGCCTCTACTCTACTGCGAACTATAGCTCTACCCGAAACTGAAAGAGACCCAAAAGAGAAAATTTTCATCAGAATGCTTCTGCTTTCGTTTCTTCTCTGTAAGTAAGCATGCGAGCTAGAGAAAGAGAGAGAGAGAGAAAGAAGGCGGAAGGTGAAGTGAGAAGAACTAATGGCAGAGACCCATTCAGCGATCTTAAAAAGGGTTCAAAAGACACAAAAAGAGAGAATACGATATAATAAAACCAAGGTTTGTGATTTTGGTTGGTGACGTAATTGAACAGCCACCAGCCAAAAAAGTGCACAGCAAACACACGACCCTCCTTCCTCTCGCTCTTTCCCTGTGGCCTCTCTCTGTGAATTCATTCCCAGTCGTCCCTACCATTTCTTTGAAGTCTTTCCTACAATAAAACCAGAATGATAGCGTTAAGGAGCGAGCTCCCAATGGTCTCTCATAATGTTCTGTTAGAATACTGCTCTCCCATAAGCCTCCATAGCCTACCATGTCGTTTTTCACTTAGTATACATGCAAATTTTAGGCCGCTTTATCATTACACTCATTATTGTGAATTACAGCCTCAACCATGTCACTTAACAGAGCCCAGACAGAAGAGTTTTCAAACCTACCCGAAAGTTCATGGCAGTGCTAGCTAGTGAAGTTAGGACGCTAAGCTATGACACTGATTACTCCACGTATCGCCCTCGCTCGTCACCGATACGTTTCCCTTCCACTTGCTAAACGCCATTATTACACTGTTTATATAATCATATTTCTTTTTTATATATATATTATCCATGTTTCCTTCCCATCTTACAGAGTTCCTGAGCCCCCCGTTTCAACGGCTCGCAGTTTCATCCCGTCCCGTTCTGGTTCAATGGCATTAGGGTAAACTGAAGAATCAATAACGTCCACACGGCCCCTGGCGTGGCTCCGTTTGGTTGGTCTGTTATTTCATAATCTTACATTCTCTTGTATGTGAGGATGGCCCAACCGAACCGACATTCTTACATTAACATCAGGGA
Organism: Moringa oleifera; assembly: GCA_021397835.1. NCBI lineage: Eukaryota > Viridiplantae > Streptophyta > Magnoliopsida > Brassicales > Moringaceae > Moringa > Moringa oleifera. Next base: position 2,235,558 of record JAJFZO010000658.1, on the reverse strand, counting down.
GGTGACAGTCCTCCAACTGGATCACAAATGTCTTTCCCAGGCCGGCTAAGCTCTTCGAGCCGGCTTGAGTCGGGCCGGAATGTGGTGGAATGCGGGTCCCACAAGAAGAGGGGCGTGAATGATGGCCCTGGGATCTGTACGTGGCGGCTTGCGGTCCGGCGTGGGCTAGCCACTATCATTAAGCTCGCAATTTCAAAGGGTGTGGTGTTTTTCGGCTGAGTTGTGCTTGTGGGTGTGTGGGGTCCGTACCGCGTGGCCCCCTAGGTGGGCCCATGTCAGTGGCTTCCCTGGGGTCCCAAATGCCAAACAGTGCAAGCTTTTGTCCCTGATTTCAGTGCCAATACGTGAAGCTACCAACGCATCAGCCACTAACCGGTTCAGTTCCTGTACATCCAGCACACTGTAACACAAGCATGGATGAACCAGAGCCGTCGGATCGGTACCCTATTGGGCCCGGAATATTATCTGTAGTCGGGTCCACAATGTCTCTTTCTCTAGCGTGGGCCTCGTGGCCCATCCTAAGCCGTTGGTCACGGTGACATAAAATCATGCAAGTCATTTCCATTATTTTCCATGATTTCTCAACCAAATTAAGAGAAACAAAAGTCTCATACGTGATCAACTCATCAGCAACTTCCTTGTTTTACATCATCCCACGTGCTAATTTTGACTTTAAGCTCGGCGTTTTTGTCGTTATTAACGTGATCAAAAACCATGGAAGCAAATACACCTGCGAAGCACCTGATCTGAGGAACTTGTTTGTCTGCAAGCAACTTAATGAAAAACACTTCGTCTCAGTAAATCGCAAAAGTGCAAGATGAACTTTTATGATGTGGGGCTGCGATTCAATCAAGCGGGTCCCGCGTATTAATGATGGACGGCCGCGAAACATCATTTGTTTTTTGTCTAAGCGGTTGCCGGTGTAGTGAGGGACTCCGTTGTTGCTGACGTGGCGCATTGTAGGTGGTTGAATTTGACTTCAACCAATGGGGATGCGGCTGCTCTAATACAAATCGGGCCCCACTTAGATGTGCGCAATTTTTTTCCCATCATAGCAGTTTCCTGTGCGGGTTTACTCATCTTGTCACCTACAGACGCCGAGGATTTTGTGAGATATTTTTAGACCGTCCCTATTGGGTAGCTTAGGTCGCAAAATGTTCAAAATCACGAAACTATCCTTCCTCCCATCAAAATTTAGCTAATCGCAGTGGATGAAGTGGGAGGGTATTATGGGGAATACACAGCGGAAAAATATCTAAAGAGTATAATGTACCCGCCAGGAGTATGAAATACTCAATCTCGAAGAGTAAGAATACAGGTAGGCCATATGTGATAGAGATATTGTACATAATCAATCATTTGCGATTACAAATCATTTCCCAAATTTGGAAGGAACTTCTAGTAACCAGTTTTTTTATTTTGGATCAGATTTTTTTATTAGAGATTTTAAATAAATACTGATAATAATAATTCAAAAAAAATTAATTATTATAAATTTATTTATTTTAAATCATATTAATACAATAATTTTTTTATTAAAAAACATTTTTTTATTAATTCATATCAATAAAAGATCTTCTGACTTCTTATATTAGCCTAAGAAGAAGGTTCATTTCAACCCTAGACCTGTTCGGGAAGTAAAGGTCAAGCTTTTCTAGATTGGCACAGTGGTCCGTATTTGGATTACTACTTGACAATAGAAAACCCTTTTTATATTTAAAAATAATAATTATTAAGTAGAGACAAATTTTCCAGGCAATAGCACATGATTGTCAAATATATTTATTTTATGGGAATTAAATATGATAAAATGCAATCAGAATCAAGCATCTAACACATATACTTTGTTAATTTAGAGAAATCGAACTTAATTCAGAGCATATTGATATTTATTTATTCGTGAAAATTTACGAAGAAAGCTTGATATTAATTATGGATGATAATTTAGCTTAATTTCTTCATGTTATGATTCACTAAAAGATAGAGCAAAACAAATTTAAGATAATCGATACTGTAATACATATAGAATTTAGCTAATTAATCGTCAAGGGGACAAACATTTTTAATTCAGTAATTAATGTTATTTATTATTAAACCATTTGAACATTATTACGACTTTAGTAACGTAAGCATAGGAAAATCTGATCAAAAATCTTATTTTGATTAGTGTTAATGATATGACAGAAATTTCTTAATTTTGGATAATATCGGTTTTACTTAATCCATGTTAGGGTTACGACACAACCTACTCCTCTCCATTGCATCCCAAACTTCGGAAGTACCATAGTTGCATTGTTGCATTTTATTCCTCGTAGAATATTAGGTTATCCCCGGAGGTTATGATTTTTGGGTCTTTTTCTTAAAAACAAAAATAGCATACAGAAATTAAATTCCCAGATATATATGCTTTATCAATATAAATGTAATCCATATTGGTTTAATTATGAAGATATCAAACATAAACATAAGAATTATTACATAAATCTTACGTAAATCTGACCTGCAAGAATTAATTAATTAATTAACTAGGCTCAAAAGTCAACAACTAAAAGAGATAGAACAGTTGAAAAACTTGATGAACATCTTTTGTGTGTCATGTGAAGCTTAAGCTTAATTATCGAATTTAAACTGTAACAGATAAAAAGTCTAATTAATGAGCCTCAAACTTTATCCGGGAATATAATTGCAAGATACAGATAAACCCCGGATCTTGCCTATAAAAAAGGGTTACTAAAAACAAGTTATATGGGTAGCGTTTTCATTCATCATTGCCGCATATATTTTGTGCACTGGGAGGCACAAATCTATCGATATCCACTTATCCGATGAATATGATCGATGCTAATAATTGTGTTTTTAGTGTCTAAATATCGCGGTTGACATTTTTTTAAAAAATATTAGAAAGGGTTACCTAAAATTAAATAGTAAAGAAATCGGGCAAAATTCATGATTGCATTATCGGTGTAATAATATATAGCAATTTGGTATTATAACGGTAATAATGAGGGAGAAATGAGAAGGAATAAAGGGTAAAATAGTGGAAGTTGGAATGATTAACACATTTTACTCATACAAATCACCTAATCTGTATACAATCATAATGCAAAGGTAATGGGAGAGCAGTGTTTGGCTGTGTACTGTGATTGGGTTGATCGCATTGCATATGTATTCATGGTGTAAGCTTGCATTCCAAACAGGGATTTAATTTTGCTTTTAAGGGTTATGGGCTGGGATAGGGATGTGAAGTTGGGTCGGGTCTAGTTTATTAGTAACAGGTGACCTTTTTAGGCCCATAGGTCAGTGACAATGATTGTATGGGCTGGTTGGAGTGTTATGGGCCGAAGCGGGTTGACCCTTAAACCCTAAAGTGGACAGTTTAGTTTGAGTTTGACTGTCAGTGAAAGGGTTTTAGCAAAACCTAGTCTCATCAGCACACCGAAAAAGGAAAGGGCTTTGGTCTGTCACAGCCCCTCCCCATAGTTTCAAAGTCTCACTTGGGGCGTATCTCCCCTTCCTCCTCCTCCTTCTTCTTCTTCTTCTTTCACTAGACTCTGTCCCAAGCACTGAGCAAGCTTAACTTCTGCAGTTGGATCATTTTGAATCATGGTGTTCATGGAATTCTTGTTTTTCTAGTTTTCGTTGTCAAATTCCTGGTTTCCGTAACTTGGATCAGTTAAAAAATGCTAATTTTTAGTTTGTGCATCTGTGGTTTAAACCATGATTAAGAAGAGGCCTACTTCATGTTACCTCTTCTTTAAGACTAGAAGAGCAATAAGGACCTGTACTCTCCCATTAGACCCATCACCAAACGCCGCCGTCTCAACTGTCGCTAATGACCACAGATCCCTTTGCCTCTCCTTGGCAGACCAGCTTATTTCCCGGGGGTTGATATCATCTGCTCAACAAGTGATTCAGCGAATAGTCAAAGGTTCTTCATCATTATCGGATACCATCTCAGTAGTCGATTATGCTGCCCTTCGCGGCATGTTGCTTGACTTATCTTGCTATGGTGCGCTCATAAGGAAATTTGTGGAGACGGGGCAGCCCCAGGTGGCTGAGGCACTTTACTATGATAACATTGTTGGCAGAGGTATTGATCCTGACTCTTCAATTCTGAGTTCTATGGTTATTTGTCTGTGTAAGTTAAGCAAGTTTGATGAAGCTAGAGTCCATTTCGATAGGCTTGTTATGATGGGTTCTCTTCCCAGCAAAGTTGCTTGTAATTTCATTCTCAGAGAGCTTTATGCACAGGAAAGGTTTCTAGAGGCATTTGATTATTTTATTAGAATCAATGAAGCTGGTGTTAATTTGGGTCCTTGGTGTTATAATGTGTTGATTGATGGGTTGTGCTATAAAGGGTACCTAGATCAGGCAATGCTCTTGTTTGATATAATGCGTGAGAGAACTGGGTTGCCACCAACACTTCATTTGTACAAGTCTTTGTTCTATGGTCTTTGTAGGAGAGGTTGGGTAGTTGAGGCAGAGAATTTATTTAGAGACATGGAGTCTCAGGGCTACTTTGTAGATAAGATGATGTATACTTCTCTAATGAATGAATACTCCAAGGATAAGAAGATGAAAATGGCCATGCGAGTTTACTTGAGAATGCTTAAGACAGGTTGTGAGCCAGATAGTTATACTTGCAACACATTGATTCAAGGGTTTGTGAAGATGGGTTTGTTTGATAAAGGGTGGGTCTTCTTTAACCAGATGATGGAGTGGGGAATGCAGCCTAATGTTGTGACTTACCAAATCATGATTAGTAATTACTGCAAGGAAGGGAAGGTAGAGTGTGCCTCAATGCTCCTGAATCATATGGTAATTAACAAATTAGCTCCTAGTGTGCACTGTTACACAGCTTTGATTTCTGCGCTTTACAAGCAGAACAGGGTTGTAGAAGTAGACGAACTTTACAAAAGCATGCTGGACTGTGGGGTTGTTCCTGACCATGTTCTGTTTTTTATACTTATGAAGATGTATCCTGAGGGGCATGAGCTTCAACTGGCACTCACAATATTGCAAGCAATTGCTGAGAATGGCTGTGGGTTTGATCCATCATCACTCTCAACCTCTGCTAGTCTGCATCCTGCTGATGATCTAGAGCAAGAAATTGCACTTTTACTTGAGGAAATTATGAAGAGGAAATTGAACTTAGCTAATGTTGCATTTGCTGTTTTCATTAGTGCCCTATGTGCACAAGGAAAATTAGAGGCTGCTATACATTGTATTGATCAAATGGTGAGTCTAGGGTGCATGCCTTTGCGTTTTACTTATAACTCCTTGATCAAGTGTCTTTGCCAGAAGGGGCTTTTTAAAGATGCTGAGTCTCTAACTGATCTTATGCAAGACTGGGGTGCTGTTCCAGACCAAGCAACTTATTTGATAATGGTAAATGAGTACTGTAAGCAGGATGATGTTGCATCTGCTATTGGTGTTTTAGACCAATTGGATGAGAGGGGATTGAAACCTACTGTTGCCATTTATGACGCGATTATTAGTTGTCTGGGCAGGGAAAGAAGAATGTTTCTAGCAGAAGAAGTGTTCAAGAGGATGCTTGAGGCTGGTGTGGATCCTGATGAGATTGTTTATATGACAATGATTAATGCATACTCGAGAAGTAGAAGAACTATGGAAGCCCACCAATTGTTTGAGAAGATGATAGAAAAAGCCATTCAGCCAAGTTCTTATTCATATACTGCACTGATTAGTGGTTTAGTGAAGAGAGACATGACTGATAAGGGGTGCATCTATCTCGACAGGATGTTGGCAGATGGTTTCGTTCCAAATGTTGTGCTCTATACCTCCCTTATCAGTCACTTCTTGAAGAAGGGAGATTTTGAATTTGCATTTAGATTAGTTGATTTGATGGACAGAAACCAGATTGAACGTGATCTTATTGTGTATATAGCACTGGTCAGTGGTGTTTGCAGGAATATCACTGTTAGAAAAAAACAGTGGGCTATAAGTAGAGAATCGGAAAGAGCAAGAGAAATGCTGTTTCAGTTGCTCCATCAGAGAACTCCTGTGCCTAGGGAAAATAGATTAGGAGTTTACAGTTACTCTCCTGAAGGAATGAAATGCTTTGCATTGAAGCTTGTGCAGAAAGTTAAAGAAACTAAGTTTATGCCAAATTTGTACCTCTACAATGGTATAATTTCTGGATTTTGTCGTGCAGACCGGATGCAAGATGCATATGATCATCTTGAGTTGATGCAACGAGATAGTGTACATCCCGATCAAGTGACTTTCACAATTCTCATGGGTGGACATATACGAGCTGGTGAAATTGATCATGCCATAGCCTTGTTCAATAAAATGAATGCAGATGGTTGCTGTCCAGATAGGGTTGCGTACAACACTTTACTAAAAGGCCTTTGCCAGTCTGGTAGATCACTTGATGCATTGACACTTTTACATACAATGCAGAAGAGGGGTTTTTGGCCTAGTAAGGCTTCTTATGAAAAGTTACTCAAATGTCTCTGTGCTAATGAATTGAGTATCCCGGCATTCAAAATTTTTGAAGAAATGCTTGCTTGTGATTTTTTCCCTCGTCCATACAACCGTAACTGGTTGCTTTGCATACTATGCAATGAAAATAAGTTGCATGAAGCTCATTTGGTATTGGATATGATGCTTCAAAGAGGAAAAGCTCCTTATGAATCAACAAAGAGGCTCCTGATGGAAACATTCAGCAAATACAGAGAACATGATTTGGCCTTGGATGACTAACGATGACAGTCTTATGGTCAGTAATGGAATCCATTGCTCATTCCTCCCTTGCGCTTCTGAGGCTGATTAATTCAGATTCTTTTTGGGCATGATGGGCCTTTTAGACCGCCTGCTGATGACTCATTCAAGTGCAAGCCATTTTGCAGGTCACAGCTGTCAGGTACTGCAGGGTTTTTACTTTCTAATAATTATATATATATATATATAAAACTAATATAATTGGAGCACAGATTGAATTCAAAACACTCAAATTTCCCTCTGTTTCTTTAAGAGAATATATATATATATATATATATATATATATATATATATATTTGAACAAAGAGATCTGTACACAGAAGATAGTTGTTATGAATGCCTTTATCTGAATCTAAGGTTACTTGTGGAGTTTAGCTACATTGCTGTTGATGTTACTTTCTATTGCTTTCTAACTGATGGTATAACCTAGTTGCCACAAAAGCAACTGCGGGGTTGCATGTTAAAACTTTGCTAGTGATATGTTCAGCAAACAAAATTCATTGGCATGAAAGACTGTGTATGAGACTTAATCGTAGGTTTCAGTAGTTCATTTGAAGTTAGGGATAATGAATACTAAAAAAGTTGCATCTGGGACTAGAATCATGAAAAAAAGAGAAAATAAAAAACTTCATGACCCAATTTCAACAGTGCCAAGGTTTTGTGAACACTTCTAAAGTTGTTTTATTAAATGCTGGCTTGTTCTATTCCATTTCAGTTATTTGCCTTCAGATATTCTGGAATGCTCTGTTAGAAGGATTTATTTAATCTTCAAAGTTGAATTTATTGCTAAGACAGATGATTTTCTATCTTTATTGGTTCATTTTATATGGCTGCTGCTCTTACACAGAGTTGCCCCCATCCCCATTTGCCTTACTGATTTTCCCTTTAGAAAAGATACTATTATTTCTCACTTTAAAATGACTTTTTCATAGGGCTAGCAGTTTGGAGATTGAAGGAGAGTGATGTCATCTCCATTCCTATGGAGACCATGAAGCAATTTGGCCTATGATTTTACTGGAAAGCTTGCAGGTATTCCAACATAAATATTATATTCACCATCCATTGGTCAATCTATAATAGATTTATGTTTCCTAGGCAAGTATTCTTAGCTTATTCTGGTTTACAGAGATGGCAGGTTCAACAAGGCATGTACTTAAAAAGTTTTATCAATCATTGCGACTTATCTCCTTCTGAGCAAGCTGAGGACTCATCCATGTTATATGGAGGAACAATACCTATTTGCAGCTACGTTTGCTTGATGACGTGCCTGCTTTAGGACAGGGCTTTCTGCTCTAATGCAAGCGACTGCAACATCTTCAACGTGGCCCAAGTAGATTTTAGCCATTAATGATGGTGGTATCAAAGCCTTCTAAACTAGCCATGCTGATTTGATCAGGGAAGTAATAAGAAAGTCCAAGGGGTTAGCTAAATTATTTCCTGTTGCCTTGTTCTTTCTACCTGTGTGGATTTGATTTTAGGAGCATCCTCAAACTTTACTTCTAATGATGTATATAATTTCTTGAATACTGATCAATCATTGGACATGGCATATAGCTTTCGGGAGGGTACTACTCTGAGGAAGATTCAAGAATTTTCCATCAATGGAAAAAGAAGAAAGTGATTTTTTGTTTGTTTTTTATTATCATTTCAGAATCTATAAATATCAATTTCTTACACAGCCATCTACAGGGTTGAATGATAATATTTCTTTATTACAAGGCACCTACAAAGAAGAGACAGATTGGTTGCTTAAACAAATTTAATTGTATTCAGAGACCAGAAGAGAAAGGCACACCAGTTTCCGGCAACCATGACTTCCCGGCGATGAAGTTTGCAACAGTGAACTTTGATGCTTCTGCTGCACTATCTATAACCCGATAACCTCGCCAATTTACTCTTCTACTGGTTGAAGCAGCTGGGCCTATGTTCTGATACTCCCCGTAATACAGAGTGTTCAACGCAAAATCACCATCCCATTCTAGCCATCCAGCAGGATCAACCAACGTGTCAAGGTAAGTCCGCATGAAGACAGTACGCGAGTACTGCTTCCATGGCCTCCCTAAGAAAGTCTTGAACGAGCTAATCACTGGCTTAAGGTCTGGTGCAGCCATTACCCGTGATTTGTGGATTGAAATCCCAGTGTTCTGGTTAGTGTCGGTCCGGCCTTGGGCTGTTATGGTAATCTTCTGCTTGTCCATCGGCCTCCTCGCATAGATCATGCAGTTCTGTAAGACCACCGCTGCATTGCCAAAGATGAAGTCCACTGTGCCGTATACGTAGCATTCCTTGTAGAACTGTCGCTGTGAGTGGACGTAAAGGGTGTCCTGGTATCCTTCGAAGCCGCAGCGGTAGAAGACCGAGAAATCGGAGCCTGATCGGAGGGCTACCGCTTGGTGGTTCTGTGGCCCCGCAGTGTTGCGGAATGTTATCCCACGAGCTATGAATCCTGACCCTGTTACGGCTGCAAATTCCACACCATTTTACTTGATCATTTATTCTAGCATTAAAGCAAAGCAAAAGCCAAATAAGAGAGATGCTATGAAAGTTTTTATACCAACAGTTGCAGAGGCGAAGGTGGTGGAGCCACCTATGACACTCCGGCTACCAGTGATAATAGTACTCCTCATACCATCACCAACCAGCATAATATTCTTCAACTTATTCCCGATCTCCAAATTCTCCCTATAAACTCCACTCTTCACACGTATTACAAACCTGCGGCTGCCGCTCCTCTTTGCCGCCGCATCCAGCGCCGCCTTGATTGTCCCGTAATTCCCCGATCCATCTTGAGCCACGACAACGTCCGGTGTCAGTGAAGATGCCTGCAAAAGTTTCCTGTCACCGGGTCTGACCCAGCTAGGAAACTCATCTTCATAATACGTCTCTGGTGGCAAGCCAGAGGCGTTGTTTATGGCCAAACTGTTGCTTATCAGCTTCGACACGTTGTTGGACATGAGCGGCAACATAAAACCGGACGCACCCAGCTCAACGAACCCTGCTCGGCAGGTTTCCAGGTTGGTCAGGGCGGTGCTAAGCCAGGTTTGCAAGTCGAAGTCAGTGCACTTAGTGGTGGAGTCGAGAGTGTAGTTAAGCTGGATGATGGTCTCCTCGTAAAGTTTCAAGCAATCAGCCCATGCAGCCTTCTCCTTCTCGTTCCGGCACTTAGGCCCGAGCCACTTGTTGTGACTCTGCGCAGCAAGTGCCCGCTCCATGGCTACCTGGACCGCCATTTTACGGAACTCAGATTTCTGCGTCGGCAACAACTTCACTGACTTATTGTTCATGAAGTACTTGCAGGTTTCAGGGTTTGGAGTTTTGTCACACCACCAACTTACGCCATTGCTAATGACACTCGATAAGCTTGGTGAAACAAAGAAGCTTGAGCACACGAATAATATCAGCAACCCTAGCTTTATCGCCATGGATGAGCTTTCTTCTCTGGTTCTCTCTAGGATTTCTTGGTTGCAATGGTTATGGTATTCCATGGTCAGCCCTTTATATGTGTAAGATATACACGAAGCAGCGGCTGGCAACAGGTTGGCTTAAGGTTTGAACAAGCGAAAATGACAGTGCAAAGATAATGATAACAGGGAGATCCCCCAGTTTTTTCTATTATTCTCTCTATCCATAAATTATTATATAATTTTTTTGTCAATAAACTATGGGTTAAATGATATCTAATGGTGCATTATTATAATCTAATGCTCGTATAGTCTCATACCACAACCTGTGAAGGTGAGGGCTTGTTGCAGAGATATGTAGCATACGATTTCCATGCAATTAATCAGGAAAAAAAAGAAAAAAAAATGAGTATTTTGTACTAACTAAAGACATGCATGTACAAATATTTTGATAGTTTTTTAAATGAATTAAGATCTTCTTAACTTATATTATGTTGATATTTTTTAAATATTATAATACGTATTAATATAATAAAATAATTAATGAATAAATATTTTATTTATTTATTTTAATATATTAAATTATAAACATATATTTTTATTTAAAAAAAAAATCAGCATGTATGGACCATCCAAAGATATTGATTCTTTTAAAATTATTTAGTTCTTATGTGGACCATAATAGCACCGGTAGCGCGAAGATTTGGTGCACCACGGGGGCGGGAAAAGCTAACGTGGAATTGTAAACTCTTTCATGTAATAAATTAATAATTAAGGTAATGAAGTTTGTTAGTAGTAAACAACTAAATAATTAAGATGTTTGACTTTTGTATGTCGTTGACCCTGAACCGGCTCACGCGGCTTCCAACGCACTATGATCATTAGAACTTGACTCGTGCCCGCCATTTTTGAGGCTTTCAAGTTTCAACTCAACAGCAATATTCAACTTCTTTGCTGCCTAAACTTTAATTTATACTTGTTTTGCTTTAAACAACCTAAAAATAATTCAACTTTCTGACACCAAACTCAACGTTAAATGATGAATAATATTCTCTGACATTTGCCTTATAAGCCATATTGTTGACTTTTTCGGCCTGGATGAGCTGGTAATCTTTGGGAAAGTCAATGACATCGTATGGAGAGGTTTAGGGCCCAAACTATCGGCTTTTGATTAATATGGGCTAATGCATGAAGCCCAACTCAATTGTCTACGTAATGTAATACAATCATAGATTCAGTGAAAATATAACTCTGGTTACATTATTAGGCAATAATGTATGAACATGATGTGAACAGCCAATAAATTAATATAATGCCTTAGGAAAAAATGAAAAAGAGAAGAAGAGAGATTTGTATAATGAATGGTGGACGAGATAGCGCAGGAGATGATCAAAGGCCAGAATTGAATGGCACCCCGGTGGTTGGCAACCAGGACCGGCCGGCGATGAAGCTGCCAACGGTGAATTTTGAGGCCGCACTGCTAGATAAAACATGGAAGCCAGGCCACTTGACTCTGAACTTTGTAGAAGCGGCGGGTCCGAAGTTCTTGTACTCTGCATAATACAGTGTCTTTAGAGCGAAATCGGAGTCGCCCCAGCGAGACCAACCTACAGGGCTGACCAGACTGTCGAGGTAAGTCTTCATCACGACGGTTCTTGAGTACTCCTGCCATGGCCTGCCTAAGTAGGTCTTGAAGGCTCGAACCACTGGCTTAAGGTCTGGGGCGGCCAAGATCCTCGAGTTGTGGATTGTAATGCCTGTGCTCTGATAAGGGTCCGCTCGGCCTTGTGCTGTGATCACGTTTGCTTGGCCCTTCAAGGGTCTTCTGGCGAGGATCATGCAGTTCTGGAAGACAACAGCTGCGTTGCCGAAAATGAAGTCGATGGTGCCGTAGATGTAGCATTCTCTGTAAAACTGTCGCTGCGAGTGCACCATGAGGGTGTCTTGGTATCCTTGGAAGGCGCATCTATAGAAGACTGAGAGGTCGGAGGCAGACCGCAGCGCCACCGCTTGGCCTTTGGCTGGACCGGCTGTGTTGGTGAATGTAATGTCCCTGGCAATGAATTGAAGGCCATCAATGCCTGCAAGTTACGTGCATTGACAATGAAGATTGATTAGCCGAAAAGAGAGAGAGAGAGAGAGAGACGAAGGTATTAAGAAATCACCAGCAGTTGCAGAGTTGTAGGTTGTAAAGCCACCACGAACGCTCCTGTTGCTTGTGATCACCGTCTTCCTCATACCATCACCAACCAGCATAATATAATCATTGTTGTTGCCAACCTCAATATTCTCTCTGTAGACACCTTTCTTCACGTATATGATAAACCTCCCAGCTGTTTTCCTCCTCGCAGCAGCATCTATGGCGGCTTGCACAGTCTTGAAATGCCCAGAACCATCCTTCGCTACCACAAGATTTGCTTTTGTTTTCGTTGACGAAGACTGAAGCAGCTTCCTCTCATGCCTCGAAACCCAACTGGGAAACTTCTCCATTGTAGGATCATTAGCTCCGTGATTCCTTTGTTTTAACAAAACTTGATTGATAGCCAAGCTATTGCTGATCAGCTCGGACAGATTATTGGACACGACGGGCATGATAAAATCAGAGACGTTCAAGTCCTTAGCGCCGAGATGGCACGTCTGGATATTCGTTAATGCTGTGCTGAGCCATGTCTGCGCATCAAAGTCTGTGCAGCTTCTGTTGGTTCCTAAGCCTTGCACGGTACGATTCAGTTGAAAAATGGTGAAATCGTAGAGCTTTAGACAATCAGACCACACAGCTTTCTGGTATTCGTTCTCACAGTTTGGTCCGAACTGCGTGACCTCCTTCTGCGCGTTCATGGCTCGGTCCATCGTTACGTCGACCAGCATCTTCCTGAAATCGGACCAGTGCTTCGGTGGTGCCAAACCCGGACGGTTTTGGTTCATGAAGTAGTTGCATGGCTCAGGGTGCGGGGTTCCTCCGCACCACCACGTTATGTTGCTCGGAGTTCCCATAACCGGCGACATTGAAGAGAAGGACATCAAGACCAAAAGCAAGAAACCGATCTCTGTAGCCATTCCCTTAAGCTTCCTTTCTTTCTTCTGCGATCTGCGTTGTGATCAGCCTTTAAAGGGTCTCGATCTTGGTACCGATCTGTTCAGAAGACGGAGATGGATTGTTTGAAAATCGGAGAACAACTTGATTAGTATATAGTAAATGGAACTGCCAGGTATACAGGAGAAACATAGTTTTAGGTTGTCTTTGCTTGCCATTTGTGTCATCAAAGGAATACCATCATTCTTTATGTAAATTTTCAATGAGCAAATTCAAGCAATTAATCCCCAGGAAGAAAGGGAGAACAAAATCAAGAAAATACGCAACTCTTGATAATTTCACACTTCCATGATAACTCTCTCTGCTCAAATAATCCAATATTGCTTCATGTCAGTTTGGGTCGGTCCCCATTAGAAGGAAGGAGATGAAACAAAATTAACTATTGACATCTTGCTTAAAACTTAAATACATCGAGTTTGTTAATTATACGCAATTTTATAGCGCAAAATACAGCTCCGGACAATCAATCATATGGAAAATCACTGAAAGATAAGCAGCGGGTAATATTGGTAACATGGCGATGGCGTGTGAACGAGTAATTGTTTTAATCTTTTGGTTGAGTACATGGAGCTCGTGTACAGTGTAAGTAACATTTCCTTGAAAGAAAGAAGCAATGTTCTTCTCTTACTCAACATAAAGTTCGACTAACCCACGTGATTTGTAGTTTGTAGAATAAGCAATCCCATTGGCATTTTCCTTGTTCAACATTCACGAAGTAATATCCTAGAAATTTAATCTAGCAAATTATTCTATATTTAACTGCTTAATTATGGTTTAAGCTTGTTAATTTGGTCCTACTTTTAATGCCCACATGTTTCATCTTTTGAAATTTAATCAAGGCTATGGTCCAAGCCATTGAATTTCCAATTCCATTCAGAAGGAAGAGTATTTTCAGAGCAATCATCTCTAGGTCTATGGACTTTACGGCCTAAAAGGCCGATATGTTTGGGCTGATCACTTGGTCAGTAGTTTATCTAAACAGGCCGATTTAGCTTCACACAGGCCTTAGCCATGTTCGTTGAAATTAAGAAAAAGTTGACTTTAAGGATGACAGAATTCAAAAATTGATAATCTCGTTATCAGAATTTCCTGCTGTTCTAAGTTGCTTTAAATTTTAAAATAGATATGATAAATTATAAATAACCGAAAATTTTGTTCCTGTTAATTTTCTAAGTAGAAAAGCGATATGTGAGTCCACAACTGGGGATTGCTTCAGAAGTTTGAAAGTTTGTTAAGAATGGTGATCCAAATAGATATCCATTCATCAGCATATTCAGTTTAAGCTTTGCTCAGATCGGTAATGGAGGATATCAAACCACGTCAAGATAACTTCTTCTATGGGTTGAAATCTCCCTTTTAAACATCACTCAAAACGTTGACTTATGATTTCGAATTTAGCTGCTAATTCAAACGATGCCAAGTACACTGAAACTGACATTCTCCCCGGAATCCTCGGAGGCCCTGGTAGTGGCCGCCTCCATTTTGTGCGTGCGCAAAGCCCTCTATCTCTCTTGATAAAGATTACAGAGACTACATGCTTGTCTCCTAAGTGAATGATCTTCCGTACTCTTTCTTGCTTTCCTGTGTGTAATCCCGTCTTTGAACGTGTACGCCAGGTTTATATTTTGCGTTTATCTTTCTTGAATCAGTAGCCCGCACAAGACACACATCAGGTTTAGAAAGAGAGAGAAAGAGATGATGGGTGCAGAATCTGTGAGTGTTCTACCTGTTCGGTTGCGGATGTTGGTAGGGATGATGATGGGGATGACAATGGCGACGAGGCCAAGTGCTCACAACTATGGAGATGCATTAACGAAGAGCATTTTGTTCTTTGAAGGCCAGAGATCAGGGAAGCTCCCTCCTAACCAGAGGATCACTTGGAGGAAGGATTCCGCTCTCCGCGACGGCTTTGAGATCGGTGTATGTGCTCTCTCTCTCTCTCTGTCCTCTTCTTCCATCTTCCTTCTCATTTCATACTGCAAACATTACTAAATGATATATTATATTATCTCCAGGTTGATTTAGCGGGTGGGTACTACGACGCCGGAGACAACGTCAAGTTCAGCTTTCCGATGGCATTCTCGACAACAATGCTAGCCTGGAGCGTATTGGAATTCGGTTATCTCATGGGAGCTTCCGACCTGCGACATGCCTTAGAGGCCATCCAGTGGGGAACCGACTACTTGCTAAAGGCCACAAGCGTCCCCGGCTTTGTGTTCGCTCAAGTTGGCGAGCCCCACCGCGACCACAACTGCTGGGAGAGGCCTGAAGACATGGATACCCCCAGAACCCCTTTCGCCGTCAGTAAACAGTTCCCCGGATCAGAAGTTTCTGCAGAGATCGCAGCCGCTCTTGCATCTTCTGCTATGGCGTTCCGGTCCGTTGACAACAGATACTCAGCTAGGCTTCTTAAAAGAGCAAGAATGGTATGTGAAATCAGTATAATTACGAACCCATTTGGCTTATAATTACTGAAATTAACTTCCATTTCTTCTGGGCGTTAGGTTTTCGATTTTGCAGACAAGTACAGAGGATCCTACAATGAGAGCCTTGCACCTTGGGTCTGTCCATTTTATTGTGATTACAGTGGTTATGAGGTAATTTAGATATTCTATGCTTGCGATCAATTAGATTTATCATTTCAGTCCATAAAACAATTAATTAATATATTATTGATTAAGTCTCGTGCTGTGCAATTAGTATGAATCTTAATATATTATTATCGATTAATTAGAGGCACTAATTTGAGCATTAATATTGACTAATTTCTTATACAGGATGAATTAGCTTGGGGAGCAGCCTGGCTGTTCAAGGCCACCAAGCAAACTTCTTACTGGGACTATGTCCTAAAGAATGTAAACAATATAGAAACCTCCTTCGGTGAATTCGGGTGGGACTCAAAACATGCCGGTATCAACGTGCTTGTTTCAGAGGTAGACATTTAGTGCATATATATAATTATATTTGCATCGTTAATAAAATTATTGTCGTTTAATTACTCTTATAGTGTAATGTGTTGATTGGCAGTTGGTGATGACTAAGATATCTGATCCAAATGACCCCTTTGTTACCAATGCCGATAAGTTTATATGCTCCGTGTTGCCGGAATCACCGACTGTATCGGTGTCATACTCACCAGGTAAGTAGTCGATTTTTTCTCTTAATTGATCATATACAAATGCAACTCTTTTCTTCTCTTAATTTATCCCAAATTGGATATATTTGTATAGGAGGGCTTCTACTCAAGCCGGGAGGCAGTAATTTACAGCATGCAACGGCGTCATCCTTTCTTCTTCTGGTTTACGCCCGCTATATGAACCATACAAATAGAGTAGTTCATTGCGGAAATGTCGTCGCCTCCCCGGCTAGACTCGTGCAAATTGCCAAAGGCCAGGTATATCTCTATATCTATATATATGCACATAAATGCATTCGTCTATGTTAATTAGCATATATATATTCATATGATATAAGCTAGGTAGAGATACGTGACTTATATTACTGTGCTTAATTATTTTTTTGGTGTAATATAATTAGGTTGATTACATACTAGGAAGCAACCCATTAAAAATGTCGTACATGGTGGGATACGGCCAGAAATTCCCTCAGAGGATTCATCACCGTGGCTCGTCGTTACCTTCCCTTGATCAACACTCGGGACTTATTGATTGTAAAGCTGGATCATCGTATTTTCTTAGCAGTAATCCGAACCCTAATTTGCTGGTGGGAGCTGTTGTGGGAGGACCTGATGATAAAGACTCGTATGCAGATTCTCGATCTGATTTTCCGCATTCGGAGCCGACGACATACATCAATGCACCTCTGGTTGGCCCCTTGGCTTACTTCAAGTCACATCCGTCCTCGTAGAAATCGAAAGAATATTTGACGAGATGAATCATGTAATTAGAACTAATTAGAGTTTATCTGAGAGTCAATTAATTAAATACAAATGTTGACTATCAGATGTTACAACAATGCTTAGTTAGGGGCTTCATGTAAGCTAATCTTTCATGGATTCCATTTAATCTAATGATTATCATCATTATTTCTTCTGATTAATGTCATGAATCTTATCATATAGCTTGATTTATGGGTATAACCCCTTAATTTCTTCCTTCATGTGGTTCGATAATTTGTCAATATATGTACATGTTTAGTCTAGGCAGCTTATTGATAATTTTGGATGACTCATGATAGACGAGGCAACTTTGCTTGTCTTTTCAAGAACCAATAAGATTAATTAGTCTATTGTTTTTAAAATTATATAAAATTAGATTTTTTTTCTTTTACATAGAAGTTTAAGACAAATTAAATGAGGCTGCCAATAAACAAGAAAAGGCATAAATATCTTGCTTTATCAGTTTAATTGGTGGCTATTCTATATGATCTGGAATGTGGATTCTTTGGTATCCTGAAAATAAAAGGCAGTTCTCTGTCTTAATTAGTTTCTTGCTATATGGCCTTTAAATACTAAACACCCGGATTATGACCTGTGTACTCAATCATCTGCTCTAATCTTTGATGCCCAGTTAAACATTCTTGTTTTCTCTTCTGGGTCTCTTCTGTGTGGTGCTCAGTGACGTAGAATCTCACTGAGGGAAAAATGGAGGGTGTGCATGCCGGCGAATGCATGGCGATGCTGGTCTTGTTAGGGTTTCTGGGGATGATGGTGATGGTGACGGAGGCTGCTTCGGATTATGGTCAAGCGCTCAAGAAAAGCATTCTGTTCTTCGAAGGCCAGAGGTCGGGGAAGTTACCCTCTAACCAGAGGATGAGTTGGAGGAAGGATTCTGCTCTGAAAGATGGCTCCGACGTCCACGTGAGTCTCTCTTTCTCTCTCATTCTGTAACTTGTGACGCCGATGAGTAACGTTTACTTCTGTAACTCCCTGTGTATTCACATGTATAGTATGAGTAAAGGTGTATCTGTATCTTCTTTGTCAGATGAATTTGGTTGGTGGGTACTACGATGCCGGCGACAACATAAAGTTCACTTTTCCGATGGCGTTCACTACAACAATGTTGGCCTGGAGCGTCATAGAATTTGGCCAGTTCATGGGCTCAGATCTGACACACGCCCTGGAGGCAATTCGATGGGGTTCCGATTTTCTCCTGAAAGCCACAAACAAGCCGGAAACCGTAGTCGCCCAAGTTGGGGAGCCCATCGCTGACCACAACTGCTGGGAGAGGCCTGAAGACATGGACACCCCTCGAAACTCTTACATTGTTAACAAAACCCACCCGGGATCCGAAGTTTCCGCTGAAATCGCTGCCGCACTCGCCGCCTCCTCCATAGCCTTCCGGTCTGTCGATAAACGTTACTCTGCAACTCTCCTCGGTAGGGCATACAAGGTAACCCAAAGTTGACCATTTTAATGTGTTTTAATTAGATCAGTTATCAATTAAAGCAGCTATTAATTAGTTGACCATTTTGTGATATTGATTTCTTTAATCCTCTTCTCTTTTGGCATCTACTAGGTTTTCCAATTTGCTAATGAATATCAAGGATCCTACAACCTCAGCATTGGGGACTCCGTCTGTCCATTTTATTGCGATTTTAGTGGCTATAAGGTATCAACAAAAAAAAAAAGTGCATGACTCAAGCCAACAAGATTATTTTATTCGTCAGAAAAATTAGTAAAAATTAGATCATAAATTTTTAATTTTTAATTTAATTACTACATACACGTATGAACAGGATGAATTGCTGTGGGGAGCAGCATGGTTACACAAGGCAAGCCCTTCTAATCGAAACTACTGGAATTTTGTCCAAGACGGGATCGATACTTTAGGCGGTAGCTTTGCCGAATTCGGATGGGACACGAAGCATGCCGGCATTTACATTCTCTTTTCCGGGGTAATTATCCACTGACATAACTAGCAACATTTTTTGCCAAAATCTACGTTCACTTTGATTACTTGTTTTTGTTTTTTGCAGTTTCCGATGCAGTCCGCCCACTCCAGTCCCTTCCTTTCCGCGGCCGACAACTTCGTTTGCTCCGTATTGCCGGAATCACCTACAAAAAGTGTTACATATTCCAAAGGTAGAATAAATAATTCTCATGTTCCGATTTCTTGTCTCAGTCCCGGAAATTAATTAATTCCTTCAGACATGATTAATTCGTGCCGATTAATGTATGATATCAGGCGGGCTTATGTTCAAACCAGGAAGTAGTAACTTGCAGCATGCAACATCTATATCGTTCCTTCTCATAGTCTATGCTCGCTACTTGAACCAAGCTGGCAGACAGGTGAATTGCGGCCATGTTGTTGCCTCTCCCTCCAGGCTTGTCCAAGTAGCCAAAACTCAGGTACGTTACTGTCTGAAATTAATCTTTTGAATCAGATATCTACATGAACATGAATAATTTTATAATGGGTATCGATTATTTTTTATGGGTATTCATAATTTCACGATGGGCTTCTGAATTGGTAACATTTTTGTGATGGGTCTGTAAATTGATGCAGGTGGACTATATATTGGGAAGCAACCCGGAGGGCATGTCCTACATGGTAGGGTATGGCCGGAAGTACCCTCAAAGAATACACCACCGGGCTTCCGCACTGCCTTCGGTTGCTAAGCACCCAGCCAGCATCCAGTGCCACGACGGCACTCCGTACTACCAGAGCAGAGACCCAAACCCGAACGTGCTCGTCGGAGCTGTCGTCGGAGGACCTGATGACAACGATCAGTACGCTGACAATCGGGCGGACTTTTCGCAGTCGGAGCCGACCACCTATATCAATGCGCCTTTGGTTGGGGTGTTGAGTTACTTCAAGGCGCAAAAAGGCTTAGAGAATTGATGCTTAGAGATAGTTCATGAAATGGTGTAATGTGTAATTTAGGAGTCAGTTAATAAAAATCAAACATAGTTTTGGTGATATCTGATGGTTTATTTTACCATGAATTGATAATAAAAATCTACAAAAAAAAATTATACATTCAAATAATATTTTTTAAATTTGATTAAAAATTAACTCGTTAGAAAATTGAAATGGTAATTTTGTGTGACATAAAAGATTTCAAGCAGAAAGCACTTCCAAAATGTTGAATCAAATAGCAAGTAACGGATTCACTGTGGCAGAGTGAAAATTAATTTTTAAAAGTAATGTACCATACTTTTGTTCAATAAGAGTTTTATTAATGTTTTAAAACACTGAAGCTGCAGCTGCAATTAGACAAAGGACTGACAAACTCAAATCACTTATATCCACGTGGCAATATTTGATTCGGTAAACGTAGCGTTTACCATAGTTGCGTTTGCATTTAAGCTAGACTCTTTACCAATCCCATTTAAAGATTGGGAAATTTTGGCTTTTAGCCTTCCGAATCAGCAAAATTATGAAAATAACCCAACTTATTAATTAATTTGATTAATTTTATTTTTATTTTATTTCTGTTTTTCGGACAAATTTAGGGGATTCTGAAAAGAAACAGTGAAACACTCCCACTTGGGTTCGCGGTAGGACAAACCAGCCCAAGAGAGCAAATCAGGGAAGAGGGGGAGAGAGATCGAGGGAGAGAGCTCAATTGAGAAAACAAAACCCTGGTATGTCCAAAAAATCTCTTTTTTTTTTTTTCTTCATTACGTATTGGCTGTCTCCTTCTGAGTTTACATCTTTTGTGCCCAAAACATTTTACCCCTTTCCGCCCATTGCTGTCAGCATTTCGAGCTCATCCTTTAAAACTGGTGAGTTGTGAAACTTGGTTTCTTTTATCGATTGTTCTTAGTGTTATAATCTGTTCTTATTGCTGCATTTGCAGGTGATATAGCTACGTTCTTATATAAGTGAATTTCCTTACTAGGGTTTAAGAATTATTACTGGTTTTAAATCTGTTTTTTTCTTCGTTTTCTTCTTTTGATACAGTTCCCCCTCCCCCCCCCTCTCCCCCCCCCCCTCTTTTTCTCCTCATCAATTGCCGACTGGTCTTTGGGCCTTTTCCTTTGTGTTAACACTTTTCGTGTGAAAAAAAGGATTTACTTTGTTCTCTCACTCTCTTACACACTATGAGACCTTGGATGGGTAACATGAGTGCCCTTGTGTTCAATTTTCTGTTTCCACCTACCTTAATTCAATGTACTATAATGAATGATATATTTTTTGAGATTAATTTCTGGGTTACTCTTCATATATATGTGTTTTTGTATGCACATATGTATTTGGGGAATATAGAATATGAAATTAACCAGTGACTTACTTCAAGTTGATGGGGAAAACTGGTGTCAATAGCGTTAACAAATTCACTCATTCCCTTGCCAGGAACTGAGACGGAAGCAAAGGAAAGAAGAAGAAGATGCAGCAAAGAAAATATGCAACAGGGAGGCCAACTGGAACAGATGGTTCTGATTTCTCCTATCGCATGGTCGTTGAATCCCGTAAGTGTTTCATCTTCAATTTTCATTTGTCAAACTCTTAACATTGTTGTTACTTGTATCTCATAAATCAAGCTGGTTAGGGTTTTGTGCATGCAAGTTTTGCATCAAAGAACCAAGCTTTCGACTTATTTGCAAGTCTTTATTTATTTTTCTGATCTCACTATTATCTTATTAGGGTACACAGCCGTAGCTAAAGGGAAGTCTCGTCTGCATGCTTTGATCATCATTCAGGTATGCTTTCCATTTTATGAAATTGAAATGTATTTTATACATATAAGAAATACTATCTCATTTGAATCTAAATCTCTCTATTGAATGTGCATGTAAGAACAGCTACATTACATTCGAGTTGTGAATTATAAATGTTAGACTGTTAAGTTCTTTTAGTTCCCAAAATATAGCAGTGTATTAATCGCATTTGGGACAGTTTTGGAGAAGAGTTTACTCTGTTTCAATTGTATTCAACAGCTGGATTAGATTCACTCAACACAAGAATGTTTTTTTGTTTCCCTTTGAAGGATGTCCATATCAGAACCTCTGTCATATGATAACTGAGAGTATTAATTTTGTTCAGCCAGACCATTGTCTTTCCTGGTTGCCCCACTTTTAATTATTGGGACTTGTAGTTCAGTTCATTTCCTTCTACAAGTGTAATTTTGAACCCATAGATTTTATTCTGAGTGGTTATATTTTTTTCTTCCTTCATTGTTTTCTTTTTACAGCTTTGCATCTTCTGGTTGCAGGCTGTTGTTCAATTGGCTGGACTATTATGCGCATTTCTATTAAAATTGAAGGAGGACGGTCCTGATTTTCTTGCTATTTCATCTGTTGCTGTCAGTTCCATTTCTTTATTTATAGGGGAATTAGGTTGCGCACTGGATCCAATTGCTATGTTTTTCCGCAACTTGATATCCTTTCTGTTTCAATACTTAATTTAAGTGTTGTGTTAAAGGTCAGAGACGCAGCCGAGTAAATCTCTTGAGAGTTTGTGTGGTTGCATTAACTATTGCAATAGTTCTCTCAATGTCTTACGCTCTTAGGAGCACATCAATATTACAGGTAAAAGGCTCACTTTGTGCATATATGTCTTTTATGTATCACACTACACTGTACGCATGCCGCCGCACACACGTACATCCTACTCTCTTATGTTTATAAGTTACTTTTTCTTTTCTTTTTTTCATGAGAAGGTTTACTAGTTACTTTAGGTGTGTTTCTTTTCTTTGTTGTCACTGTATATTATGTTACTTATACTTTATAGAAATTTTAAAGTTTACCAAAATATTGCTGAGAGACAAGTATGGAGAAGACCCAATCTTACTTTCTGAATGATGAATATTTATAGTTATTGATTTGTAATGTGGTTATAGTTGCCCCAAGGCTAGGAATGAATTTAGGCTCTTGTTGGATTGGGGTCTCTATGTTTAATTGGATAGTATTTAGAGTAAAAGCATTCAGAAGTTATTCAGCAGTGCTCAGTTTGACTCTTGATAAATCTAGCTGAAGTCTAAGCAGAATCTTCTAACTAGTAATTCCATTGATTGTTAGATCACAATTTCTGGTAGGTATTCCAAGTTTGCAGTTTTCTTTGACCTCATCCAGAGTTTATATGGTCTTGTCCTCTAGCAAATATTCGATATTCAATCTGTGATGGGCAATTATAGGGCTTTTATTGGGCTTATATCAAATCTAGCTGCTGGGATTCAGCTGCAATAGGAATCTTGAGTGGATAACAACTACAAATATGCATAATACCTTCTACTTATAGATCAAAAGGAAAGAGCCAATTGATTGAAGGAAGGGTTTAACAGATGCAACGGACAGACTTGGCAAGGATTGTTTTTAAGGAATATGGTGTGGCAGTCTGCCAGGAGTATAGTGCTCAGGGGGCTGTACCCCACCCTTGGATGCCTTTAGTCTTAAATACAAATATTTGTGGAAGGCGATAATGTAGCCATGTTCTCTGGTCTTGCTTCAGTTTTATACGTGCACATAAGTATACATAAGCTTGTCAAGGTACATTTCGAGACTTGCAAACTTCGTTGACATTTTGATGGAACAAAAAAAGCCTTGCATTTGAAGCCAAGAAAGAGTTACATGGGAAAGCAAGCGTGGACATTAAAATTTGGCTGTTCTCATTTTAAAAAATTTCTCGTTCAATTATTCCCAAATATACGGAGAGGGAAAGCCATCTGATCCTCCAATTATGTTTTCTCCTCTTACAAACAACCTAGGAGAAAGAACTTTATGGGTGTATCACCATATTTTCTTCCACGTGAGTTCTTGATAGTCATACTTAAATTATCTTGCATTAGAAAACACAAACCTATTTCATTGAAAAGAACCCTCCCAGACACTGAAGTATTGGCTTGTTTAAACTACACAGACATTTATCAGCTGATACTTTCTATGAAAGTCCATTGAGCAGCACCTTTCTGAGATCTCCTGACAATTCTGTTGAATTCTGTTTCATAGTTAATCCAAAAGCCAACTGAGTGGGCAAGGAAGGAAAAATTTGAACTTCAGATTGCTCTTGTTCTGTTTGGTGAGTTTCAGAATTTTGCTCGTTATGTACTATGTATGTATTATCTTGCTTTTGATTCAGCTACTGATTTTACTCTTCATGTTTGTGTAATCACAGGGTCGCTGGTTCAAATACTTATGATTAGTACTATAATTTCTCTCATTGGTAATATGTCTCCTCCCAAGAGAGCTTCGTAATGGCCTGTTGCACCCTGAAAATTAATTATCCGAGATGGACAAAAGGGCCATCCCGTTGTCTTGCTTTCTCGTTGTGGTTCACTTTACGTTTCTTGTGCATTATAGAAATTTTTTGACAATCAATGAACGAATTGTCATTATAGCTTGATTATGATTAGTACACTGTGCTTTTATTCTTTAAACATTGTCGGAAGAACTTTGGCCTCCATATTAAAGTGTACTTATGAGGGCATCTACAGACATTTTGTAACAAGAATTGATTGGCAAAACCAGTATCTGTTTCAGAAACTAATGAACTGATTTTTAGTTTTGTCAGAGATCAACGATGAACTTGGAATTCACCAGAATCAAATCACTGGTGCCCATGTATGCTCTTGCTGGCCCTCCAATTCTTTTGGTGCCATTTCTGCTCCCGCTTACCCAAGTATTTTGGCGAGTATGCGAGGGTTCCTAGGTGGGTAGGGGTCTTTCTATCTTTTGTTCTCTGTGGCATGACAGAAGGAAGGTGCTGAGGTTGCTAGGGGCCTTTCTATGGTTTTAGTTTACGGGGTCCGATTTTGGAGAGGAGAGGGCCTCTGTGGAGTCTCTCCGGGTCCTTTTTATTCACTATTACTGGCTTTTGCCCAAAGGCAACTAGCATCTGGATAAGCTTCTTGCGTTCAGTAAAACTCATGAAACTAGCAAGTGACCCAGCTAATAGATAATGGATCACCGGCTCACAGCAGTCCTCTCCCTCAATTAACAGGACACACGCTTAATTCTCTCAAGGCAATCATACAAGCGAGAAAACTACAGGTTCCAGCCCGAACTTTAATTGATAAGAGACACCTCATGTGCATAGTACTCTCTCCCTGTACTGACTAAAAGCATATTCCATTCTCTGTTGCCCCCGAGCCTACCCACAAGGCAAAGGTCTTTATCTCATAATCACTTGATTTGATTGAAGCTCTCTTGTTCGTCCCAAAACTTCCCCCATTCTCGTCCCTTTTTAGAGATTCCTCCCTCCTTGTTTGCCATTAACCTGCAAGTTTCTTCCTTTACTTCTTTCTTTCATATTCTCGCCGCTTCCTAACAACGTATTCAGGATATTTTTGCCTAGATATTATATTCTTTCTTCAACTTTACTTCTCATCTCACTCTTTTAGAGGGTAAGCCTGGACAAGCACAATTTACTTCTTTAAATCTATAATAAGATTGAAAGAGCATTTGGGATGCAAGAGGGTATCTTGTATTGCTAACAATTATAGTTCCAACTGATATTATACCACAGCGTATACAATTATGAATTTCAACGTTACGTAATGCAGAAATTCATAGAGCAACTCAACATCTCAACACAGTCCTAAAGAGCTCCATAGAGTTCCTCTATATGGGCTGCAAGATCACAAAGCTGGAGTACAATAATCAAGGGCACATTGTTTGAGTAGCACGCTTGATACCTATATTATACACAAGGGACCAATAGTTTCTATAATCTCCACCACATTAATCCGTTTGAAACGAAGGCCTGATTAAGCACGGAGAGAAGCGTATCTGTTGATCAAAGCCAAGGCGTTGCTGGTCAAGTGAGCGATCCTCACAATCCTCGCTCTCACCGCAGTCTTCACATTCCCGTTCATGGACTTCCCTTGAAACCCGTCTGTGCAAGTGTTCTCGTCTGTCAAAGCAGCACTAACCCAAGTTTGAACATCGTTCATTTTGAGACCAAAGTCGGACCCTTTGATTTGACCCATCTCCGCAATGGACTTTCTGAGCTCATCCACTGTGTCGCTGAGCTCCTCAACGCAATCACGCATGGCTGCCACCTCTCGAGCCCCCATGCCGTGGCTTCTCGAGAGCTGCAGCATCATGATTGAAGTTGATTTCGCGGTGGTAAGGGTCACGTTGAGGGCTGAGTGAGCGAGAAGCTTAGGGCTTGTCTGGATTAAGCTCGCGTGGCTCGAGAGGGAGCTGAAGCAAAGGCTTGGGTAAGTTGTTGCACTACAGGAGGTTCTTATGAACTCAATGCTGCTTTCTGGGTTGATTTGTCTTGCAGCAAAGCCATTGTTTATGCAACAAGTAAGGAAAACCAGAAGGAAGAAGATCTTAACAATATGATTAGAAGAATAACCCTCCATGTCTCTCTCTCTCTCTTTAACCTCTCAAGAGCTTTCGGCTAAAAGTGATGAACACAAGGTAAGGGAAAGGCTCCCTTTTATAGGACAAAAATGTAACCCCATGTTGGCAAATATGCCCTTCAATCGGGTCCAAATTGCTCAGGTCACGCTCATCGGGACCAACTTTTGTAGGTATCTCTGCTAATAAGATAAGGTTTAAAAAGAGGTCTGAATCAATTCAGGCCGCCGGTAGCTCAAACCGACATCAATCACTTCATATGTGTAAACATTATGCACAAAACTCGGCTGAACAAGACGAACTCAACGATAAAGGCAAACCCTCTTGAAGACAACAAGATCTTTAGCCACACTTTGAAGCAACTGTTAAAGTTATTTAAGGACATCAAACATGTCCCAGAACAAATTGCGAGTGTAAAAGCTTCCATATTCAAGAACAATTTGGTCTCCGGGGGTTCAAGTTTTAACTGTTGAATTGCCAATTATTGCATGATAGTATATCAGCACTGTCGGGAGCAGCCTCAGTTATGTCACCTAAACAGTCATTCCTTTGGTTTTATCCTCAACCAGGAACAAAATGAGAACAATTTGAGGATTGCCGTCGAGCTAGACAGTTGCCTATCACTATCGAGATGGCTCCCAGTTTTACTGGACTGATCTTGTTATGACAAACTATTTGGCTCTGTCACCACTTGGAATCATGCAGCAGCCATGGTCCCAAACTATTGTAGTGCTGTAAGAAGCTGCATCTGGCTTACAATCATTAATTAATGCCTGTCAACTTTGGTGTTCACTCTATACACGCAAGTAGTGAGTTTTAAATTATGATAAATTTGGAAAGATATTTTCTTGAAAATATCTGCTTTAAAGCAGGAGAAAGATCTACTTTATGTGAGAAGAGAGTGGCCTCACATTATGAGATATCAATATCTTAAGTATGGAGGATTTTCTTTTCTTTTCTTCTCTTTTCTATTTGAAATCCAATTATGGTGGCATAAACCCAGCCGCCCCCTTCAAAACCCTAATGACCCTTCTTTCAGATGAGTGGGTTTTGATCTCACATACACAATAATTGAAGAAATCATACCTCCATAAGGTACATGAAAAATGTGGGATTCTTGCCTTACCGAAGGGCACTTGCCCCTTTTCTTATCACCATTTTACACATGTTTGCCGACACCAATGATCTAGCTGGATTCCAGTCTCAAAATCAATCCTTTTCGCATTTAAAACTCTCTCTCATTATAACACCATTTTCACTCTTTGCATTGGGACTGAGCTGATTTTCCTGAAACTTTATCGATCTTGGGTGACAACTAAGAAGAAAATTTTTTATTTCTGATCTTTCTCCGGACTTCTGTTTTTCTTATCTTCTGTTAGGTCCGTGAACCGAAAACAGAGTAGTGTGTCTGAATGCCGGACAAACTCGAACAACTGGGTAGGGTCGCCATCCCTGAAAAGCTTGATTGACACTTGGTCACGAGATACACGTCTAGTTTTTGGCCTTAATCCCCATCCCTCACTGATTTTTCCTCCTTGTGATCTCTTATATACCGTAAGAAGAGAGATTTGTGTGCGCGCGTAATCATTTACTGCTACTGATGCTCACAAAGGACAAATTAATTCAATAATTTGAATCAATGATCCACCCAGCAATAATACGAAATCTTGAGTTTCGTCCTTTGAGATCTGATCTTGACCCCACATGAAGTTAATATGGCAGAGTTTCACCTGTTTAACGGATCCAAGACTGAAGTCTTTTTCTTTTTTTCCTTTCTCTCAGTTTTCTTTGATGCCAAACAAAAATAATACCACTTTCTTTATGTGGTAAATGATTTAATTGAAAACCTGGTGACCCTTTAAGTGTATAAAAAGATATTCATGCTTATCCATTCAATTTTCCCCCAAAAAAGAAAAATAGCATATGAATTGTGAAAAAAGTCACCTAATAGTTGCGTTGCTTGGTCACTTTCCTTAGCTGCTAATCAAGCTATGCATGAAATCATTATATCAAAATTTTTTGCTGATTTATGTTGAATTTTTTTAAAAATATTTTATAATTTTATATAATAATAAAATAAATAATAATTATTATTATTTATTTTATCAAATAAATATAAATCATAATTTTTAAAAAAATTGAGTACATCTCACATCAATAAAAAGTTTTGAAGAGAATCTGAAAAGCTTGGGTATCAAAATGCCCTTCATCATTGGACAAGAATGAAATGCTGATGTATCACAAGCTTGTTGGCGGTGGAACGTGGGAAATGCAGTCATGCACGGACTGTAGACAATCAAGCTGAGACATTAGTCTCCAAGAAGAGCGCCTTGCAGCCAGCAGCAGTTCACGCGTCCCAGATTCCGCGGGACATGTGAAATCCCTCACGTCGATCGAGGTGTTTGACTTTTTCAGTTCTTATTACCATACATGGTACACGTGTCCCTACCTCATAGGGCATGCACATGGCTTACTCTAGCCTCCTGTGTGTCCAAGCACAGGTGCCCCCACCCATCAAATTCTCGCCTATTTTTTTTAATTACCCTATTAATCTAACTAATATGATAATTAAAAATAATAATAAAATGTAATTAAAGATTGATAATAAGTAGCACTGAGTTTCATGACTTTCCATTTACAGAGTCCTCTCTAGCAACTTAGTTTACATATTGTATCATAGTGATAAATGGATAAACATTGATTTGTAATAATAATAATAATGAAGTTGTACACTGCTTTATTCCATGGAAAAAGAGAAATCTTATTTAACAAAAATTATGCTCATGCAAAATTTGTGAAGTTTTTGTTCATATTTCATAAAAAAACTTAATTAAATAAAAATATTTACTTTAATATCAATTGAATATTTGTCATGCATAATTAGATGCAGGTATCCAAAAATTGTACAGAGGCAGCAAAACGTCAACGTTGTTGTCTAATTAAGCATACAAAAGTCAAGCAAGAGAAACGGTAAGACCACTTACTTACCAGAAACACTGTTCGTTTTGACAGCCAACGAACGCAACACATGGACACAGTGAAAACAGGCTAACGAACGATGTTTAACGAACCCGCACGTGCCTCTCCCCTGTCCCATTAAACGGCAGACCATGTTCTCCACCCGTTGCTTGGATGTATGATCCAATCGGATCACAGGTCGTCATCATGTGCCGCCCCTTATTTTGCATGGGTTAAGCAACCCAGATTTTATTAATTTCTTTTAAAAAATAATAATTATTAAAATTTATGCAACAGAGTAAGAGTTTCAAGTTGACATGCATTGTACCATGAACGTACCTCCCTTTACAGCTTGCCTATAAATGGGGATCTTCTCTTCATGCTCATCAACGCAAGAAACAGAGAGAAATTAAACTGAGGGGGGAAGAGATGGATGCTAAGAGTGGTGCATGCCGTGCCGTTTTATTTTCTCTTATCTTTCTTCTTTTCATGTCGAACACGTTAGCCACTGGCCCGGCCGCCTCCACATCCTGCAAGAATTCCTACACCAAGTTCATCAAAACGGCGTGCAATTCGACAATATACCCAGGTGTTTGCTACAAGAGCCTCTCTTCTTATGCCTCCGACATCGAAACAAACCCGTTGAAGCTCTGCACCACCTCCTTGACGCTAACTATGGAAACGGCACGCAACGCGTCTTCCATGGTGAAAAAGCTGGCCAAGAAAAAGGGACTCAGCCCCACCGAAACTGCTATCATTCAAGACTGTATCGAGAACATCGGCGACTCCATTGATGAGCTCAAGCAGTCCGTATATGAAATGGGTAGCTTAGAAGGTCCTGATGCCAAGTTTCACGTGGCTAACATAAGGACGTGGGTGAGCGCTGCGTTGACAGATGAGGATACCTGCACCGACGGGTTTGAGGGAAAGAAAGTGAGCTCCTCGGTGAAAAAGAAGATCAGGACCGCTATAGTCAATCTGGCAAAGATGACTAGCAACTCTTTGGCCCTCTTCAATCTTCTGAGTTATTGATTATGATCATCTTCTTAATTTTCTTCTTTCTAAGTTATACAGGTTTCATGGCTTTACATATATGCATCCTTGTAACTAAAACTGGGTTATTTAATCATATCGTTTGTTTTTATGAATTAAAGGTGTACATGTGTCTGTTAATTGCTATGTCTTCTTCTTCTTTTTCTTCGAGTTCCTTGATCTCCCGTTCTGTTCTTGGAAGAGTTTACGTGCGATTCTATGCGTACTGAGTACTGACGGACTGATGAATGCATGCATGTTTAAGATCTCATTTAATACTATTTAATCAAGGGAGATGAATTTGGAACATGGCCTCAGATTCTTAGTACTAGTTTAGGTGTTTTATTATTCCTGTGGGATTAATTCATAGGTAGGTTAGGCCAGTTTCCATGTGGGTATAGTTCGTGACCATAATCGACCCAACGTCTCTAGCAGATAGTAATGCAGCTCAATTATACGCCACGCACCACGTGCACTGTCTCCTCCTCTAGCTATACCAAACAATTAATAAGTTGATATGACGATGATTCCAGTCTCCATTATTCAACATGGGAAGTATGTCCTGTAAGGAGGATGGGCGCCAAACAATGATACATATGAATTGAAATCCAAGTAAGACATCATAATTAATTAACAAAAATTTAATCAATTATTGATGTTGAAAGTGGATTTGAGTTTTTTTTTAAAAAAAAATTATTGTGAGACTTATAAAATAAGAACGAATTCTGATTTTTATCAAGTGTTCTATCAATCTGAAGTGGGATAAACTGAACGTTATTATGTCATAGTAAAAGCTGTTGAGGTTGATGTACCTTAACATGATTCATTCTGTGTGACTTGTTCTAATTGGTCACGTTGATCTGTCTATCGCCTAGTTAGTCGAGTTTACTCGGTATTCCGCTTCTAACTATCATCACTCTTATAGATATTAAATTAACATGCATAACTAAGCCACGAAATGATAAAATTTCGATCTAACTTGATCGGTCTTGAGACAAGTGACCTAAGTAGGGCCTAGAGATATCGTGTGGTTTAAACATAACTAGGCCATAGAATCATTAATTTCTTTCATAGCATTCCATGTGATGTAAGAGAAATATGGGCAAACCGGCCGGTTCTATCAACACAGCACTATGGTCATGCGCATTGATTGCCCATGCCACAAGCAACGATGGTGATGAAGAGCCCAAGAAGAAACAACGAGAAGTGGGCAATGACTAAGCCTCTGGTTTTCCAAGTCAATGCTTATTATAAGCTAAATAATAAAATATTCCTGTCATTACAGTCTTATAATCTGAAAAACTTAAGAGCCATTAGCCTCAATTTTCGCAAAGAAATGGATCATACAAGTATTTTAAGGGCGTAATTAGGCCCAAAACACCCAATGGGTCTTCTGTTAAGGTGACGGGTTCAACTGGGTCACTAGAAGCCCGAGCCATCTTCAATCCGTTCTTTTTGCTTAAGCTGAGCTAGTCAAAATCATATAATATACATTAATTCTCGCAATTACTCTTTTATTTTCTTCAATTCTTCAAGCTCAATTATTCAATTTGATTTTAAAATAAAATAACTATATAATAAATGAAAAATATTCGGACAACCCAATTTCACTTGCAAGATGGTCAAAAGAAGGCATGTGACCATGTCCTGCTTCCCCATATCATGTGGTCGCTCACGTGGTCACTTGCCCACCCTTTTAATTAAACTTTTTGGACTTCCACTACAGACACCACCCACCTGGCATATAGCACTAACACCGTCTGACGCCTGGTGCACCCGCCCTGCACCATGGTACACCGTTCCTGCACCACGGGTCCACTCTGCCTCCTCTTAATTGGCAATGTTATCTGCTTATGTCATTGAGCCACGGTTATCTAAGAAAGGGGCCGGTTGTCAGGCCAATTTCAATTCCATTAAAAAAAAAACAAAAAACTATAGTTTATGGATCTTTCTGCAAATCGAGGAGCAACGGAGGGACAAAACACTAGATGGGTTTTATATAGAAGAAGCATATACATGAAAACCAAGCCATACAACAAGATTGAAACTCAAAACTTTCTGGATTCAGGCCATGGCCCATTACGGGAGACAGGAGTTTTCCTCGGGCTGCAGCCAGTGGCTCAGTGCCTTGAGGCGAACTGGTTAACCAAAGACAGGGCATTGCTTGTGACCTGAGCGACATTAACAACTTGGGCTCTGATGGAGCTTTTCAGCTTCCCGTCCATGGCCCGGCCGGCGAACCCATCGAGGCAAGTGTTCTCGTCGGTGACAGCAGCACTGACCCAAGTCTGGACGTTGCTCATGTGGAACAAGAAGTCGTCACCTTTGGCTTGACCTACGTGGTTAAGTTCTTGGACCGATTTGTTCAGCCGGTCGACGGAATCACCCATCTCGTCTATGCAGTCCTTGATGGCCTGAATCTCCCTCTTCTTCAGCCCCTTAAACTTGAGCGACCTGGACACAAATGCCTTAGCGAACTGAGCCCTGGAAACGCTCACAGACAAGGCGGTCACGGCCATTTGGCGTCGGCTTTGTTGGATCGCACTGGCGTAGACCGAGAGTGTCTGGACGCAGAGGGCTGGGTAGGTGGTGGCTCTGCATGAGGCCTTAACGAAGTTGGTCGCACTCGCACCGGGACTCTTATAGCCACTGCCTACGGCCGTACCCACAATACACAAAACAGACAGTACAACCAAAATGGTAGCTTTTGCCATGGAATTAGCAAGAACCGATTCGTGATCTGCAGAACTAGACAGAGTGTGATGCGAAGCCAAGAACGATTAGGTAGTCTATTTATAGAGACCTTAAAGGGTTTATCAATGGAGTTTTAATACAGAATTTAATGCAAGTGGGCACTAATAAAGGCAAAGCAATGCACCAATCAAGCCCAGGACAAGGGCTTCTCTTTATCTTCCTCTCTTTTTCTTTACATTAAAGAATGAGTGATTTCCGACCTTTTCCTACCGACTAGACAAACCTATTTTTCTACAACCAAACACGAAATCGGAAAGAAAAAAAGTGAATGCTACAGTACTGGTGGGGTGGGCTACTTAAGTGGGTTGGCTAAAATTAAATCCTTTGTGGGGCCTTTTTCTCCAACCCATGTGACTCGTGAAATCATGATCTGGGTAACAGTATAATATAGATTACTTGCCGGAACATCAGAGAGAATTGTCAGAATTTGAACAGTAAAACAAGTTGCCCTTATAGACTTTTGGACATTCTATAGCATTTTCTTGCTTACAAGATTTTCTTCTTCCATTACTTCAGTTGGCATAGATTTTCTGAATCCTTCCAGCCGCAATTTAGACTGCATTACCAATTCACATACAGAAAATTCTTATTTATTTCTTTTCTTAGAAGAAACTTCTACTAGTTTGTTTGTTACAGTGGAAGTGAAATGATAGAATTTTCCGTCGAAAGAGAGATGTGAAAGCTCACAAAAGCAGTGGGAATGGACTGAACGGTGACATTACCATTGCTTCTGTGAACTTAGGTTAATGCAAATAATTAATTAGGTATTATCAAATTAATCATATCGACTTCAATTTGGCTTAGACCCACCAGGACTGGCTGTTGGCGTTGGTGCTTGTCTGTACTTCCCCGCGGGATTACGTACGGATGGCCCCGCAATTTATGCCAGTTCACGCTGAGTTCGTGTTGTCGGTCATTTCATGATTAAGACTTGGAACGACCAAGGGGGCAGACAAAACCGACTTGAAGGCCTAATTTGCACTGTTATTCCCTGTGATTACACAGCTAGTGTTCTTTAATTTGACTGTGAATTTGATCATGTTGTCAAATTGGGATTTTGGAATTTGTACAATTGATGTAACGACCAACTGCAAAGTTCAATTATGCAGTGAAATTTAATGTTTGCTTTGCTTGTCAATAGGGAATTGCAGCTCTATAAATGGTATCTATACAGTATAAGAGCATAGGTATGCATTTCCTACTAATTGCTTGGTGTCCAAATGGATGAATCGACCCAGAAAATCAGACACAAAAGAAACGAGAAAATGCTCTCAACAACCATTCATAAAGACCAAAATCTATACAAATACAAATATGCATGATTTGCGGTAGATTAAAGATTAAAGAATTCCCCCGGGCTGGGGCTTGGGGGGGGAGATGACAAAAACGTTGACATCACACATGGTTAGATAAATGGTCAATGATCAAATGAGACAAACAAGGCATAGAATGTTAATTCCACCACGATGGCCCCTTCAAGGAGGAAGCTCATTCTTCTAATATGGCTTGATGTCTTGTGTCCAACTTCAGGCTAATAACTTAATTATTCTAATTTAATATCAAGAAAAGCATGTCTGGACTAACTTGGGAGTAATTCCTCTCCTGTATTGATCAAAGGGGATTTGCCTTGTATGTTTCTGATTCTTAATATCATCTGCTCGGAGAAAGAAAATGAGCTTTTTATGAAATTAGACCTCAAGCTACTTCAGCAGGGCCTTCTTGTCTCTTCTCTGGTTGATACTCAGGATTGAGCTCTTCTCTGCTTTAACAAATCCACAAAGCAGGTCACTAATTCTCTGCAACAAAGCGCCCAAGACCACCTTGATATGTCCATGAAAGCTATTGGAATTCGATCATGGAGAACACTGCCAGAACCACTTCAAAGTCTGGCTTAACTAAGTCATGGTGCGCTATGTCTCCAATCCTCTGTCCACCATCATTGTTCGCACTCTCTCCACATCCTCCAACCTCCTTGCATTGCCGTAAATCTTCATTAAAAGCTCAAAGTTATGTTCATTATCCGGCTCCAAATCGAAAAGATTTTGAGCAGCAATCTCTCCGAAATCTACATTTTGATGCAGGTAACAAGCATACAGCAATGCTCCCCACAAAGTAGGTCCAGCCTCAAACTCCATTTCATCGACTATGATGGCATAAGCGTTGTCTATCAATCCTGCCCTTCCGTAAAGGTTCACCAGACAAGCATAGTGCTCCATTATTGGGCTTATGCCATACTTCCTCTTCATCGATGAAAACAAAGCCTCCCCATCTTTAACCAATCCGAGGTGAGCACAAGCTGATAGGACCGAGACAAATGTGATACAGTCAGGCAAAACACCTACACTCTCCATTTGTTCAAAATACATCAGAGCTTTTGCATCCTTACGATGAGCAGAAATTATGGAATTCCATGACACTATATCCCTCTCAGGCATTTGATCAAACAACCAGCGTGCCTGATGTAGTTTACCCTGATTGGAGTACATAACAATCAAAGCATTAGCAATGGACAAGTCCCAATTAGTTCCTCGCCTAAGCACCCATCCATGAATTTGAGCTCCTAGCTCCAATGATGAGACACGAGCAAGAATGGTCGATATAGCTACTGAATCAGGCTCAAGTCCATGAAGAAGCATCCCCCGAAAGATGTCCAGTGCCTCTACCAATAACCCATGACGAATATAACCTGTCAACATTGAATTCCAGGAAACAGAGTCCTTACAGGCAATCTTATCAAAAAGCCTCCTAGCCTTAGCAATGTCACCACATTTGGCATACATATCAACAAGAGCATTGACGACGAACCCATCATTGGCAAAGCCTGCACGAACTAAATCTCGGTGCACTGCCTCTCCAATTCGAACCGAGCCTAATCCTCCACAAGCTTTCAACACTCGGGGGAATGTAAACCGGTCTGGCTCAACACAGTCTTCCTCCATCTGAAAGTAGAGAGCCATGGCCTCTTCATATTCACCCAATTCCGCATAGCCCGAGATAAGTGAATTCCAGGCAAAAGCAGACGCATTTCGCTTGGACATTTGATCAAATATTTCTTGAGCATCTTCAATGTAACCACAAGAAGCATATAATCTAAGCAGTTTCGATGAAATGCCTAGATTCCTCCGCAAAAGATTCGCGGGTATAAGGCGGCGGATTCTAATTCCGTGATAAATAGCTTTTAGGTGGTAGCACGTTTCCAAAAGTGAAGCAAAGATTTCGATGTCAATGTCCACGCCCTTACCAACAGATGTTTCAAGGTCTTTAACGACAGCGTCCAGTGCTTGGAGCTTTGTTTGGACGACGGGTTTCTGGTTGATCAAGAGTGGGGTTAAAGATGATCTGGGGAAAGAAATGGCCATGTTTTTTTTCTCTTGAACGTCTTTCTGCTTTTGTAGTTTCTGCTTTCTGCTTTTCTTCCTTCTGGCAGAACACTTCACGGCCACTGAAGATGTGTAGACGCATGGTGCTTGTATAATTGTCACCATCTTCCGGGGAGTTAAAAAGAGGAGAGGGAATTGCAAGTGAATTGAATTACTAATTCGGGTTTCCTTCGGCAAATTTGTAGACAGCCACCCTACACTCAGGGATGGTGCCAGGTTGACTCGGATCGAGTCAGGTCAGACCCGGAATAACTAAACACTGCCCCTCACCCGCACCTTCCTTTGAGAAATTTATATTATAAAAAGAAACTTGGCATAAAGTATCCTAAATGTTAACATTGTATTGAATAATATGCAGTTCTGCTTCCGACCCAAAACCCAATTGGGTTTAAATCCCTCTCTGCTTCCTGCTCCATGCCCAACAAAGTTAAACCTTCCCCTGAACTCACCATAATTGTAAGAGGAATTCCCCAACAAATAGAACAATAAACAAATTCATTGATAAGGATGATTGTTCAAAAAATATAAACTCTTATGAGCTCAACCATCTGATCAAACAAATTAAAACATATCCTCATAACAGGTTGGTTCGGTAGTTGAAAGTTCAAGCAAATTGCAGCACTATGTAAAACAAGAACATAAGGTGCAGATTTTATTTCAGTTGATGAAAAGTTTGAAACCCCCTTTTTGCTTGAAACAGAGAGTTAAGCTATAGCAGTGCAGTTCTCCTCATAGTTCAAGCTATGTACATGCACTATTGAGTTAAAAAAGCAGTGAACAGGCATATAGTCTACTCTCTGCCTGTATGTGTTTGGCTATATAGAAATCCCAGACTCCTTTGGCTGAGAATTCCAGCTGTTGGAACAACTCTGAAAATACTCATGTGGCCTACGATGATCTTTTACACAGAAAGGCAGTTTCAACAAAAACTGGGGGTCTTTTCTGCGCTTACTATGCTCGACTCAGACAATCAACTTTCATTGAATCACTTCCTGCTGATACAAACAACTGAAATTATTAAATTTACAAAAGCGTATGCACTAATATATGTGATAATAAACAATATTTTCTACAAGCTTATATGCTTTTATCCTCATTTGTACTTTTGCAGGTTACACAAAGGACTGTAAATCAGAATCACAATTAGCTATTCCACAAGCAACATTAACTACAAAGAAAACATTTAATATCCATATAAATAAGAAAGTAGTCAAAATGATAAACAAGAAGTAAAATTTTAAGCCGCTGTGCTGAAAAGCAAAAAGATAAATGCTGATACTACACACCTCACATGCAGCAAAAACTGGGCGTACTTGTTCAAATATATTATCCACAGTTCCTACAGCATTGATCTGCACGGATAGGCTTCAATCACTATGACTGATACACGATTTTTATTTCATCCACAACATAAGCAGTTCCAGTGTCGTAGGGAAATGAAAAGGCCTCACCCAAAGAAAACAAAAACAACGAACTGATGTAAATCGCATAATGCAAGTCACCAAATATCAATTTCTGTAGTCCAATTAAACCCACATTCCTCACACATAGAATCAGGGAACTATAGGATTTCAAAGCTACTAGATAAAAGGATATTAAATATCAATTATTGAATTGGTCATTTACTTACAGTGTAAAGTTTTCCTTTTTGTTTGTAGTAATTGACAACAGGAAGATTTAAAGCTGCAAACACTTTCAGACGCTTTTTAATTGTATCAATGTTATCGTCAACTCGACCCTGAAAAACCAAGGCAACATATTAGATGATATTCTTAACATTTTGATCAGATAGTCAGATTCTTAACATGATTTAACTATATAAAAACTAAAGCTATCCATAAGCACCTGATTACGGCTCAGTACTCGTCTCACCATCTCTTCTTCAGGGCAATCAAAGAAGAGAACAATTTTTGGTTCTGCTCCAATCTGCAGTCCAACAATTTGACATTTAAAAATCTAAGCTAGTGATAACATCGTTTAACTGTGCAATGTTACTGGTGCACATCTTCTATCAGAAACTACAATCTCTCTCATTTCTCAGAAGCTCCAAAAATAATTAGGTGCCTTAAAATAATACACAATTAATATATATATATATATATATATATATATATATATATATATATCATCTCCAGTAACTGATATCAAACATAAGGAAATCTCCTTCAACCATATGACAGAGAAAGAAATAGGAACTCACAATTCGTTCAAATGCTATGCGGTTCTCCTCGCTTCGGGGGAAACCATCAATGAGAAACTTATGACTGTCCCTTGATTCCATCTCCTTTTGAATCAGCCTGACTGTCACTTCTGAAGGAACAATTTTCCCTGCTTTAATTGTGTCAAGAATCCTAGTCCTGAATTGCAGTTCAACCATCAAGGTCACCAAAAAATTCAAGGCATTCTTAGACTATGCTCCACAAGAATGAGGCATCATTACCCATCATCACTGTTTAAAGCTATTTCCCTTCTTAACAAATCTCCAGCACTCAAATGTATATATCCAAATGCCTGAGCAATCTTTTCACATTGTGTGCCTTTTCCACTACCAGGACCACCTAAAACGAGTAAAAAAAGATCTTATCATCTGTAAGCTTAAAAGAAGCGCAATTTGATTGGTTGCAATATTTATACAGAAATATTTTCAGAAAGCAAATGTTTTAGTAGTTGTAATGTTTAGATAGGAAGACAACAAAGGTTGCAATCAAAATTCATATCAGCCTCTCTCCTAAAAAACACTTCCCAGTGAAAATGAAACTGAATCATTTATCAAAACAAGACTGTAGAATAATTATTGGGCCCTTCAGCAGACACACCCAACTATGTTAAAATGTTAGAATGTCTTAAGCTATGACACCCATTAGAATATCCTTAGAAATCCGCACTGACTATTTACATAAGGACCACCTCAATAATATGCCAACAAATACAAAATCACTGAATTGCTTCAGGACTCAACACTTTGAGAAAAGAACAGGTGCTGCTCCAGTAAAAACCCACAACACATAAGAATATTACCTAGCACAAATGTAATAAATGGAGTTTTCTTTTTGGTAGATATTGCATATTCTGCCTGCATCCAAATAAGAAACAACCAAAAGCAAATCATCTTACGTGGTAAACTCTTTTCAGGGAAAGAAAAAGGTTAGAAAAGATGCATTTATCAGGGTACTTAATACCATCTCTGTTTTTATCAAAGGCATGCCTACACATAGTAGTATTTTCTTTTCTTTTCCTAAGCAGAGGTGGAATAGCCGCGGCTAAAACCCCGACCTCCCTGTAGAGCACCGGAAAGTAATAATGACGGAGGAACGTTGGTCGGCATCGACACTCATTAAAGGATAAACGTACAAATAGAGTCAAGTACATGGGATAAGCTAACATAAGAATACCGGATTGATCATCTGCGTGGCAAACGATTCCCATATCTTGAATCTACATGCTTCCTACGTCCAAGTATAAGAAATCCATAAGTTCCGCGGTTAAGACCATACAATAATCATATAAAGGACAAGAAACACGGACGAATCATGAAAAGAAACGACCATTCTCCCCGACGCCGCCAAAAATGGAACTTGTACCTGATTAAGCAATGAAGACTTTGCAGGAGAGATCAGAGAAGAAAGTAAACCCACGCGCCTCCACATTTTTCTGTGTCTGACTCTTTCTCTTTCGCTCGTCTCTTCGTTCTTCAATCTTAGCTTTCGTTTTCAAGGAGACATTTTGTCGAACAAGTAACGGGCTCCAAGTGATCGCCAACCAAGGAAACACATGATCACGGCACCGTTCAATATTAAATCGGTTCCATCTTGCTAAAACTCAATTATTTTAATAGCTATAGACAGCACGTTGTTTAATTAGAAACAAAACGGCAGCGTCGTAATGTCCCAATCAAGACTGGGCTCCGCCCGTATAAATCAGGCCCGTAGGCTTAACGGAGAACGTAATCCATTGCTTTGATTGGACCCCATGCATTGAGCCCTTTACTATCTCATTGGGCCGTATGGGCCCACCCACAATGCCCCAATCTGGAACAACATTAGGCAAAGTCAGGCCCATGGGCCTAACACAAAACGAGATCTATTGC
The DNA here is from genome assembly GCA_021397835.1 of Moringa oleifera. Classification (NCBI taxonomy): domain Eukaryota; kingdom Viridiplantae; phylum Streptophyta; class Magnoliopsida; order Brassicales; family Moringaceae; genus Moringa; species Moringa oleifera. The sequence goes on along the minus strand of JAJFZO010000658.1, from coordinate 2,194,892 downwards.
ATTGGTTTGACCCTATTCAATCTTCATTGAGCCCTTGAGATTTTATTGGGCCGTTAGGCCCATATTTAATAACTTTTAAGCCCATAATGGCCCATTTCAATTTGTGCACGAGGGAGTCACGTGGAGGAATCCAGTAAGATTGCTGAGTACACACTCCAAACCAGCCAACATAAATAAATAAATAAAGCAAGGATGGTATGAACTTTACCCTGAAATGTTAATTAAACTAACAAGAACTTTAAGTTACTTTTTGAAATCTTTCAAACAATGATTCCTTCTCTGATAGTTTTCCATTATATATATCAAAGATTTTGGTTTCCTGAATTATGACGATTTGCTACTCAAACATTACATCATTAACTTCTTATATAACATTCTAAAGTTAATCCGAAAATATATATAAATTATTTTTGTTAAGTTTATGCAAAACAGACTTATATACTTGATATTTATGAAAAAATAATTTTTTTTTGGGTCTATGAATAATGATAGTATTATTTTTATTTTGATTGAATTTTTGATGGATATTGAAGAATAAATTTTTAGTCAGTCAAGAGGAAAAACTAATACGAAATGACTTTAGAAGTTCGCTTTGATACTTAAGTCATTAAAAGTTAAATAAATAAATTAATTAAAATGAGATTTTTAAGTTTGAAATGAATTTATTTTGGTAAAATGTAAATAAAAAATAAATAAATATTTTTATGTATTTTATTTTTATATGTTAAGTGAAACAATCTTTATGGACTCAAGTTTAACTTCAATAATATTTATACTAATATATATTTTTTATTAAAAATATGTAATTTTAACAAAGTAAAATTATGTATAAAAAGAATAATATGTTGTGAGACTGTCTTTATAGATAATTTTAATATAAATTCATACATTTGCTTATGTATTATTTTTAATTTATTATTTATTATATATATAATAATTTATAATATGCTATATTTATATACACACATATAAGAAAATGAAAGAAAGAGGGTGACGAGATGGATGATGAAATGCTTAAGTAAGGGAGTTTGGACTGTAGAGGGGAGTTTTAATAGAGAAGGCAGAAGCATGGAATGCTCGAGTGAAATTCTGTGATTGGCTGACCAGTTTGTCTACCATCTCTGTTCTGGGACCCACATCCCCTTGTCCAGCCTAGCCCCACTGGACCATATCGATTTTAGGTCCCAGGCTCCTTTCATGAACTCAGCATGGCCCCACCACATCGCTTCCCTCCATTCCTGTCTACCCCACGAGCCCTCATGCGCGTCCGATGCCGTCCTCTTAAGTATAAAAATTAAAACCATTGCAAAGATGGCACCCTCATTTTCTTGGCATGATTTCTCTTACGCCAAGGCTCTCTTTGGGACCACGCATGATAACCGTTACGCTGTCTTCTTTGAAATAATAATATTATTTTTATAATTAAAAAATAACATAATTATAAATTCTTTCACGTTTTCCATTAAAAAAATTTGAAGAAAAAAAACTCATGAAAGAAAGAAAAATTGAAAAGCAAGAGTTATGCAAAGTTTCACGAGCTCCACGGACTTTTAAGAGAATTAAGAAGGTGTAACGCACGAGCGACGAAAGCGTGAGGGTTGAGAAACCCCGAAATAAAAGGATCGTTACAGGGTGACTGAGCAGTATATATAGGTGGGTGAGCGAGTGGGGCTTCGGCTCTCTTGGAATCTATCCTTTCAATTGGGTTGGTTGGTTGGTGTTGCCATTTTAGCTGACTTAATTACCAAAATTTTCTGTGTGATTATGGGCAGGCAGCCTTGTTGCGACAAGCTCGGTGTCAAGAAAGGGCCGTGGACGGCCGACGAGGACAAGAAATTGGTCAATTTTATCCTCACTCACGGCCATTGTTGCTGGAGAGCGGTGCCTAAGCTCGCAGGACTCCGTCGCTGCGGCAAGAGTTGCCGCCTCCGCTGGACTAATTATCTCCGGCCGGACTTGAAGCGCGGGCTCCTTAACGAAGCTGAAGAACAGCTGGTGATCGATCTTCACGCCCGTCTCGGCAATAGGTCTTTTTCTTCTTCTACTTTTCTAATGATTAATTCCAACATAATTTAATGGCTTTGGGATTGTTTGAATTACATCTGTTCTATCAGCTTAGGGATTCATTTGAATTTAGAAGTTTAATGATATAGACGCCTACCTACCTCAGGTTTTTTAATTTAGGCCACTTACGTACTGCATGCAGGATTACTTCATATACTTACATTTTTTAACATTAATGCACTATTGATCAAGATGTGACAATTGCCCATTATTTATACTGTCCGTACAATTACCATTAATCATCCCTACTTTCTTTGACGATAAAGTTAAACCTTAAGTATTTAATCGTATAACCAAAGATTATAAACAAATCATTATTATAAGCATGCCTTTATAAAGGGGTTTCTTATTAATTACCGTGACTGTGTTGTGCTTTCATTTTCTTTAGGTGGTCCAAAATTGCGGCAAGATTACCCGGAAGAACCGACAACGAGATCAAGAATCACTGGAATACCCACATCAAGAAGAAGCTTATTAAGATGGGTATTGACCCAGTGACGCATGAGCCTCTCCACAAGCAAGAAAATCAACAGGAAACACCGCCTTGCAGTGGTGGTGATAACCGGTTGGGAGAGATAGATTCTAGTGGGGATCAGCAAGAGCTACTCAAAACCAGTGGCGGTGTGTCCTCCAGCGAGAACTACTCTAGCTCGTCGACGGAGAACTGCTCGGCGGATGAGTTGAGCTCAGTGGAGCCGAACGGTGATGTCAACCTACTGACGAATCTCATTTGGCCATCAGAGGCATTTGTGGATGACTCGTTGGGTTGGGAATTTCGGGAAGACTTTGGGTTGTGTTCGGCGGAGGAGAACTCTTCGTGGTTGATGGATTATAACAAGGAGTTTGGGTATGAGGATTTTGGGCTCCCCTGTTTCAGTGAATTAACGGACTTGACTGCTATAGACATGGGAGGCAATAAGCAGTGACATGCATGCAGCTTCGGTAGTCAAATACTTTGTATATGCCCCTTGTAATTAATCAACAACCAAGCACAGGGGCTGGATATGATATAAGTGGAACAATCATGAGATGTGATTTCTTGTTTTAGCTTACTGGGTTCTTTTCAGGAAAAAGCAGGCTTTAAGAAAGAAAAGAGGAGATAATAAGCAAACATGCATCAAGTTCTCAATAAGGAGTATACAGTGTGAAGCATAATGTTTGCCAATTTAGTGTGACAATGTGAGAGCTGACTGATTAAAGCATCTTCAGGTCTTCTGATTGCATACAATAGAACAGAAAGAGATATGTTAGGTAAAGCTCACCTCGCAATGAAGAAGTCTGTGTGCTTAAATCTCTGAGCTTATTTTACTTGTGCAATGGAAGCATGTAATAACTTTGTTAAATTAAGTTATAAAAGGCTCACAATTCTGCTGCAATCTTGATAAGAAAGGTTTCCTTCTCAGAAATAGAACAGTAAATTAGTAAGAGATTATAGTACCAAGGCTTGAACCTCTTGTGTTTTTGTCCCACCACATCACTTAAGGAAGAAAGAGAAAATCTTCGTATTAAAAAGAAATTTTTGGCAAAAAAAGGAAAGAATCTTATAGATAAATCAACAAAGACAGACCAACAACAGGATCATAAGATATGAATACATGCATCAAGAACTTAGAATAATCTTCCTTAGAATCATGACTTTTACTTATGAACTGCCTATGCTATTTGTAGCTTTCAGAATTTCTTTTCATTAGTTCATTAACCACATCAATTGTAATCTTGTAATGGCAAGACCATTAATTGTCCATCACTGGCTATGTCTGGAAGTGATCTTAGCTTTAAGCCATTATTAATCTTGTCTTTATGCTTCCTTGTTTTCTTTTTTTTCCTTCCACAAAACATGTAAAAAAGACAACTAATCCAACTCCCTTTACATCAATCTTTTTCTTTTCTTTTTGATGTTTCAACTGTATTTTAAATATATAATATTTTACTAAATTAATCTTTATTTAAACTTTGAAGTATCTTTTAATACATGATATTATGTATTTTTTAATAAAAAAATCTGTTTATGAATCATATAAATAGAAAAAATAAACTCAACAGAAGATCCATTTTTCATACTAATTTTCTTTTTTCATTTTATCAATTTCTACCAAAAGAGATGCTACTATCAATTAAAATTATAGCCATTGTGGGGAAAAAAAACAAGAAAGTTGACGAAAAATATGTAATAATGCTACAGTACTATTAGCCTGTCTATATTAATTCTAAGGAAATAAAGTATTAATAAGAACCCAGGTGTCCCTCAATTGAACAAAACCATTAGCTCTTGTTGTTTAGTGCATATTACATGCCCCACCCGTGAACTTAACATGGGATTAAGTGATTCTAATCATAAGATGGAAACAGCACAACAGCTCATATTATAACAAAGTGAATATAATAATAAACCGTAAAAAATAACCAAGAAAGATACTGCATTATATGTTTGATATTCCTTTAAAAATGACTATGAGGTGGCATGCAAGAACACTGTTCTTATATCTTACTGTGACATTCTTGCTACTGAGTTTCTCCTTGCTTTCCCTCCTGAAGAGGTTTTCATGGATTTAAGAGCAGAAAAAACCGTTTGGAAGGCAATTCACCCAACAATTAAAGTAAATTTGAAAAGATGATCTACCTAAGACATGATTGGCTTAGACAAGTTACCTCTGGTTAGAAACGAAGGTACTCAAAAGGTGAAAGAAACCTTACTTCTAAAGTAGTATGCAAGTAGGTAAGGCAACCACAGCAGAAACAGACCCAAAACAGAATTAAACTGAAAAAAAAAAGGGTAAATAGCATTACATTGACAACCACTATTTCACAAGGATAACAACTTGTTGCGTAAGGCCATTATATATTCAAGCTTTCTTTTCCTTTTCTTGAAGAGTTATTGACAATCCGATTCTTTTATTGCATGATGAAAAGACTTTTTTCAAGGATGTCCAACATAACAAGCATCAAGAGAAGAATATAATAATGTAATAGACATTTATGAGCAGAGGATCAGATCAATTATTGATAATGCATTTTAATGATTCTAAGATATGTAACTCCATCCACTCAGTTCTCAAAGTATATACAATGCTATAAAGATAGGTAAAGATTCCAAGTCTCATGCCACAACAACCATTACCGACAACTTATATCATAACCTTTGCACCATGTAGAGTCTGAACCCCTCAAAAAGTGCTGTGGAAGTATTGGGAAAGTGGAATGCTGAATCAATTACAAGGTTTTGAGCTTCAAATGGGGGAATCATACAACAATGCAACAATATTTTAGTGCTATACTCCTAAAAGAAATTCCTAAAGGTAATCATCACCATCACAGAGAGAGAGAGAGAGAGAGAGAGAGAGAGAGACAGAGACAGAGACTAAGAACATTATCCCATTGGGATCTCGGCTCTCCTATATTGTCCTCCACTGTTAGTTAAAAAATAAAATCATGTCATGTAAGTAAAGTAGTTCAAAAAAGTGGATGCAGTGCTGGGTAATTTCGTACTGTATTCAGACATGGAAAAGAAGTACATAAGAATTAATATTCCTTTGAATGTGCGAGAGTAATGTGCATCATGCTTATGAAATGAGCTAGTTAGAAATATGGGCATGAGGGATAACCACTAATGTCCTAGATTTAACTCATTAGTTTTGAGATCACAAAAATAAAAAAATATAAAAAAAATCTTACTATGTATAAAAAGATAACACATACATTTATATATACATACAAACAATTACTTCTGGAACAAAAAGACTGGTCAAACTATAATGTGTGAAAAGGAAGACCTGTCCCAATGAAACCCCATTTTTTGTGTGAGAGATCAACTGATGACATAGATAAAAGGCAGAAACATCACCTGCTTCAAATATTTACTCTTGAAATAAGCTGATTGGCATGAACACTCCCAAGTAGATGTCAATCTACCTTCACCATCGAGAACAGTAACTGCTACTTCAGATTGTGCCTTCATTAAATCACATGAGTCACTACTTGAGATTTTAATTGCACCTAAATGAGAGTTGTGCAGGAGACCAACTGACGTATGGATTCATGGGAAATCAGAGAGAAAAGCTGCTACAATAACCACTTTGTTCTCATGGAACAGATGGTTTGGAGGCTTCCACGGATTCTTTGGTGTTCTTCATAACATGATCATAATTTATGGAAGCCAGCTGAGACAGGTTCTGAGAACAAAAGAATACAAGAAAATAATTTTACAAAGCTGGATTATTACCCTGTACATTGAAATCCCTGCAGTGTACCTTTAAACACAGTGAAAAGGAAAAAAAAAAAAAAAAAGAAAGAAAAAACCTTTCAAATTGTTTCCATGATAAGATATAGCACTTTGCCAAAATCATTACAGAAAGTAACGGTTCTCAAATTATTCTGTTAACCTGCCAGGCTATATGAAAGCTGATGCAAATGACATACATGCTCTTACCTTGAATGAGAAATTACTAAAAGAGTACTTCACCGCAAGATTTGGGGCACTGAAGTCTGCCAGACTACCACATTCATCAACCTGATTGACAGGAATAAGACCACTCAAAATTTAAGTCAATGAAAGAAACAGATAAAACTGTAGATGCTCATATTTGGATGGGATCTAGCATCCAATGCTGGAACACGGTTACAGGGCATATTCAAATTTAACATCTTGAAGAGCTTTCAGTTTCAATTTCTAGTCAGATCTTTGAATGTAAATTGCTACTTATGCCATATCAATCCATATGATTCTAGCTTGTTTAGCACCTAACTATAATTGGACCAATGTCTCACTAAATCAAACCAAGACATCAAAAAAACTTTCTTGTAATGACTTGGTATAAGTTCAATCCTTGTCATATTATACCATGTTTTATATGAAGTAAAATCAGGACCATGGCCTAACACATTGGCAGCCCCATGTGCACACAGATTAAAGCAAAATGGAAAATTTTGCATACATCTTCGTCCTGTGTGTTGAAAGAGCCACTGCTGCATGTGTCAGTCAAGTCATCAAAGTCACTACCCCCATGAACATGATCATCTTCTGGGTTCCATATATACCGGCTCATAAAATAACTGGTGTCATGTGGTTCTGCTGATGGTATGAACATAGCCTGCAGCTAATGAGGGAAGTTACCGAGAGCTGAAAGTATGTCAAGTTTTCATACTAAAAATTCATAAAATCAAAATGAAATGACCTTTTGCCTTGCAAGTGTGTCCCAGTTAATATCTTTGAAAAAAGGATGTTGCTTCACCTGCCCACAACTTCCTTTTAGCTTCTAATCCTTGTGATTTGTAAATAAGTCTTTGACAGTGGTAAGAGTTTACCTCTCTAGCTCCTGTTGCTCCTAGTCTCTGGACTGGATTTTCAGTTAACAACCTGATAAGAATACATCAGTGATGTAAAGCAAAGATGAGCGACTCCTCAATTTCCAAATCAACCAGATGGTCTCAATAATCAATCGATAACATAGTCCAGACTACTGTTAACTTGCTGATTAACGATCTTTTTACCAAGCTGCAGAGTTTTATGACACTAGAATGTAACGCTTCTGCTCCTTCTTTGTCTATTCTTATATCTATCAGATGCAATTAAGATAGGCTAAACCACATGGTTAGAATCTGTGAACTTCAAATTTAGCATCCCTGATGAAATATTTTCAGGGAACAACAGCTAATCCATTTTCCCTCACTTCATCTCCCTTGGCACAACACTAGATTGAAAAGACAAAGATAGAAGGAAAGAAGTGAATGCCAAAGCAAAAACACCCTTACACAAAGTTCAAGATGCACCAACCACTTATGCTCTAAATACCGTAATGACAAAGTTTTTAAGAATATTAAGCATATTGACAATTTGCATGCAACAGCATTCACGTCAATGCAAATAATGCTGCAATGTCATATATCCAGGAAATGCATAAAAATATTTTCAAAAATCTTACTTGCCAATTAAATCGTGTGCTTCATAGGACATCTCTTCTGGTATCCTGGGCCATGGTATGTCCCTATTGATTATATTGTCGAAGATTTGCTGCAATGAGTAGTGAAATATTAAGTGTAAACCTATACTTATCAAATAAGAAAACAAAAATGGAACAATCTCTTCCTATAAAAATGACATTTGACCAGAAATAAGAGCACCAGAGAGACTCAAAACTGAAGGACAATATTCACTATGAAATAACATCTTGATGGGGGCTACAGAGAATATTGTACATGTTCCATTGATGTAATTCAATCCGTAAGAATTGCATTCATATTACTCATCATAAAATTGAACTATGCATCTTTTAGATCTAAAGGGCTTTCTACAGATTAATAAAAACGATGTGTGAACTCAGCAGGAAAGAAGAATGTCAGATGCTGCTTGAGTATAAATAGGCATCATAATAAGATATTTCTTGATGTTTGAGTTTGTGCTTCATAATTAAAAACACGATTTTCCTTTTCCAAATTAGAGTAAGAATTGTCCCCCGACCTCATACCAAGAGGGATCAAGATAGCCCTGAACAATCAGCAACTCATGAACTCCTGGCGCCATCCAGTGGCATGATATTCAAGCATAACTTTATTGCATTGGGAGAAGAAATAAATATGTGCTTAGATTTGTATTTGCCATACCCAAGGTATATTATTTTGGAATTTGAAATATTGGCATGCTTAAATGGTACAATATCAAAACTCTTGTATCTTCCCCCTTGCATCAAATTCAGGTGATTATCTTCACAAGTAATATTCATCATCTTAATAGGAGTATGTAGACCACTTTGGTTTAATGCAAATTAGTCAGTAGCAGTTTCTAAAGATAAGACATCACTATTGCACAAAAGTTAAACTCCGGAACAAAAATAAATTTTTAGGAGCCAAGACAACTTTCTTTTCTTTGATAAGGAGGCTAAGAAAATACTTGAATAATGTTCATTCAAAAGCAGGATACATCAATAACAATATTGTCATTGATAGGAAAAAACCTTTCAAAATCATACCAAGGTTTTCTAGTCAATGGCTTTACCTGCGGGGTTTCTGCATTGAACGGTGGAATACCCACAAGTAGCTCAAAAAGAACAACGCCTACAGACCACCAGTCAGCAGTTGTACCTGCAAGGACAACAACCACGGACATAAAATAATTAGGCAAAGTGGAAATTAAAAAAAGAACTCGGGCCTTGTAATGTCTTATATTTACAATTCAGCAGATGGATTGCTGACCATGTCCCATGCCAAGAAGTATTTCTGGTGCCAAATAATCAGGAGTGCCAACAACGGAATACTTTTGGCGCTGCCCTGTATTTGATGGCATTTCTGCTTTTGGTTCATTATGTCCAAGAAATCCACTACTGCCTAGTGATGGACCTGACAAGTCATCTGTGCTGCTAATAAGTCCAACCTTAGAGAGCCCAAAATCTGTCAACTGTAATAGAAGGAATTAGACATTTGTGAGAAGTGACAAGTAACATATCACTGTAGCATTCAAAAAAGAACAAATAAAAACAAGGAAATAAAATAAGCTGAAGCATCCAATAACACCACAGTAAAATACAGATCAACAGAAGTAAGTGAAACTGTCTGAACAATCTCAAACATCTTTAAATATTAAATAAACTGAACACTCAATAGCATCATATATAGGGAAACAGATATTTCATAGTTACATTAGCACTATAAAGGTTAAATAAGAAATAGAAAATGTGAGAAAAAATGTCTACCTCAGAAAATACAAAATATACTACCTCTACTAGTCTCAATAACACCCTTGGAATGTCACAAGTATGTTTTAGAATTTTGAATTCCTGATGGTCTTCACTCAAATTCTGTTGGCCCTTACAATTCAATCAATGGACTTCAATAACTCTTCATCTCATGCAAAATTCAATCCTTCTAAGAAGGCTATCTTCACTAAAACAGGTCAACTAATGTTAAGAAAATGGCCATATGAAACGTTGGGTTTGGATATTGTTGGAGGTTGGTTTTTTTTTTTTTTGAAAGGGGGGGTGGGGGGGTGGGGTGGTTGGGAGGGAGGAATTGGAGAATGGGGAGGAGGAGAAGGCTGTGGGTATTGTTGAACTTGCTTTCCAGTTTTGAAATTAGATTTGGTCCATTGTAGTCCACTGACAAATAATGCAACAATTGAGAAGGCAAATCAACCAAACAGTAATATGTAGGCTCCAGTTAGATGAGATAGGACACTCAAAAAAGCACTTCCAAAACCAAGAACCTTTTTGCCTCATCTATATGGCAAGCTCTATATAATATTTATCAAATTCACAGAATATTCAAGTTATCAGGACTTCGTAGATCAATTTTTTTTGGCCCGAAAGGCAATTAAGGCTTAAGCGTGGGCAAGTCAGTTGATTTTTGCTACCGAGGAGAAAACACATCACCAAAGATTTCTGCAGATGAAACTCCATTCATCTTCGCAGTTGATAATTGATAACATTTAAAGTTCGACTCTTTACATGTTTCTCAGGCCAAGCATGTCCAAGAGGAACTCTGCTCTCTCTAAATTCAGAAGTGAAAGAAATATAGTCGCTTGAGTCACATTTTTGTCAAAATCTGCCAAAGATCAGATACAAAGACCTAACGTTTCATCCCTGAACGGGGAAGAATGCATAGTTCCAACAGTCACATCTATGAAGTACTGATTTTACACCCAACCATGTTGTCCTGCCACCGAATTTTCTATAGCTATTTTGATAGTCCATTTCATTACTAAATTTGCCTTCAACATGATAACCCAGCTATGCAGCACTGCCATATAATAGGAAAATGATGAAACTAACAAGTGAACAAGCCTTGGTGATCGATTTTCCTTCCTTAAAAATAACACCTTGCAAGAACAATTAGAAATGTTTCATTATGGTGTCGAAAAATAATCATTACTCAGTCAATTAGAGCTTTGAAATAGTTCAAACTAATGGGTTCCTATAAAATTAGTTTTCAGCATAGTTGAGGTTACAAGAGTTAATTCTAAATTTTAATAGTCACCGTAACTTTAAAATATAAATCTGCAATTAAAATGCATGATAAATGCTAAGCATTGCAATATCATGGATACTATCTCCAATTCATGCACTTAAATAAAATTTAAACAAATGAAGTAAACTTGAGAAATAGCGACCTTGATGTGACCATCTTGACCAATCAGCAAATTGTCTGGCTTCAAATCTCTATGAATGATATTTAAAGAATGCAAATATTCCAAAGCAAGAACCTGAGAAATATAAAACAAACTATTTGTACCATTGTGAGAAATCTTTTTCAAGTGAGACACACATGAAAAATCCAAGGAAAAGCAAGAATTTAAAGTATCCTTACAATTTCAGCAATATATATGCGTGCCATGCCTTCCTCTATGCAGCCCAAACTTTTCAATAAAGAGAACAGATCTCCACCATTTAGATACTCCATTACCAGATAAAGATTCTCCCTGCATGTGAAGGAGTAGAAAAATCGGACCTGCACGCCAACAGATCAGATGCACATATAAGAATTTGAACAGGTTGAAGCAACCCCAGAATAACTGTACGTTGTGAGCTCCTTACAACAAATGGATTGCGAACTGATATTAGGATGTTGCGCTCAGCTAAAATACTTTCAACTGCATTTTTAAGAATCATATCAGCCTTCTTGAGAACCTGAAGAGATTCATGAAACATTGGTTACACAAAGATAAAGACCGTCTTAAAAGCAAACATCCAAAGCATGGAGTTAGTGACAGCATGTGATCACTAGTTTATTCTTCATGAGCCTGCCCTTCTCTAAAAATAGTAGTCGAGATGCTGACCTTTATAGCAAATAAGTCACCAGTAGCTCTTTTTCTTGCAAGGAAAACCCGCCCAAATGCCCCTCGGCTGATTGGTTTTATTATTTCAAAATCTTCAATAGACGTTCGGTCCTTAGAGCATGGATTGATAGGGCTTGCCCGCAGACTACGAACTGTATCATCATCTACTGAACTCTCTTCGTCAGCCCCGGTGTTTGATGAGTCTAGTTTTTCTTCTTCTATCTGTCCACAAAGATGTATATATTTCTCCCTGTAATTTCAGAAGAGGGTAAGGAAATTAAAGAGTATATTTAAAGGTGATAGTAACTCACCTAACAATGAGAACATGTGAAAATAATGTCTGGAACAAACAAATCAACTTACTGCAACAGTTTCTCTATACGTCTTCCAAAAGTTTCTACCACAAGGGCATCTGCTGTTCTATCCTGGATGGCATATTTTAGATCTTCTAGACGCTCAAGCATATACTCCAATGCACTGAAGTCACAGTCATTCACATTTGCAACAGACCGAGCAATGTTGAGTAACCTATTTATCTGCCATCCCAATAGTGTGAGTAGAAAACAGAAATTACAACAAAAAAATTCATGAATCTTGCAGTCTCAGAGGCGCAAATTACACGAACTTCCAAGATTCTCATCAGACATAGAAATCTGTCTGCCGTTTATTACCTAAAAGGAACGATAAATTGAGATAGAGTGATCAACAGTAACATAAGCAAGGGATGGCTAAGCAGCAGGCTGCTTTTTAACTTTCAGCTATAATTTATGACCCATTGGTCCACAAGTGCATCAATATCATTGCCTGTAATAACCAAAATCCAAAATGATCAAACTCATTCTCATTCCTTCATTACTAGTGCCACAAATTCTCTCCACATAAATGGATAAAACTCAGAGCCCATATGATCTATTATCCAGCACGAGTTCTTTATCCAAAAGTTGTCTTCAGTATCAAACACAAAGATGGAATCTTACCTTGAAATTGTTAGAGAGTCCATTCCAACAATGACATGGTAGTTTGTTATATAAAATAAATGTGAAGGAGATATAGTATATAATCCTTGGTTAAATTTTGAAGAAAAAAAAGAACACTACTGAGGAAACAAAGATGATAGACAGGTCAAAGAGATCAAATGGATGACTGTAAGCACAACAGTCTGCTCTAAAGACTGTAACTAGGCAGGACAAGGGTACAGCCTCATCTATAGCCTGTCTATAGCCACTAAATGAGAAAGTCACAAGTTCAAATCCCTGACCTCCAAGTACCAGGATTTATCATAGAAAAAGGGGGATAAGAATAAACTATCCAAGGCCAGCATAAATTTGGAAAAACAATATTTTCAGCCATTTGCACCGTATGATTCTTGGCAATCTACGAAAAACTGAGAAAAATATACCAAGCCATGTCATCAGATTTCAAAAGGCAACCCATTTTCAACAGGAACTTCAAACTGGCCTATGTAATTGTTGTCCCAGTGTAAGATGCTCATCAATGCACAGTAAGAATTCCGTTAATGCAACAAGGAGATTATATATTTAAAAACAGATAGTCGAACAGCTTAATCAGTATACGGTGGGTGTTCGAGTAAAAAGCCACTGCCAGCATGAACCAGAGTGGAAGCTGTGTAAATAAATGGAATAAAAAGCAACAAAGGAAAGTGCCTAGACCAGGAACCAAATTACCATAAAATATGAGCATAACTTGTAACCAAAAAATATCCAAACACCAGCAGAAAGAAAAAGGAAAATAGAACTGCATATAACATAATTATGTACCTGCTGATGATTCTCAAGTTCTATTATTGTCCTCCGCCCACTTAACAGCAACTCAATCTGGCTGGTCCTTGGTGTTATTAATGGTGATCTTGGTGTCAAGCTTCCCTTGGATGAGGTTTTTGTGCCTATATCAGGCATGGTCAGAACAGAATGCGTTTCACAAGATATCTCACGTAAAACATTCAGATCGTCCATGACAAAGCTATTATCCGTATAAGGAACACAATCAAGAATGTCAATAGAGCATCGGTGAGACAAGCTGCTATGCTTTGGTGATAGTTCACTCAAATTTTCTTGTATACTTGACGTCGACACTCTTGCAACGTCAAGACTTCCTCTAGGAGTCTCCGTGCTTTTTGGGGTCCATGATTCCAGAATCTTTTCAAGGCTTTCAGCAACTCTTTCAAGTCTTTCATTAACAGTTAAGCCTTTCAAGTCACATCTATCAGCAATTGTACAAATTCGAGAGTGCTCTTCCACATGTACAACTGGTATTTCAACCTCACAAATACGACATATCATTGAATTGTCATATGTTACACTCTGATGATCCGCCCAAAATCCCCAAGAAACTTTTCTTCTAGATGATTCAGGATGGCATGAAGGAGTATCCAAACGTTCAGTACTTTCATCACAGCCAACTTTTCTTTCATCTTTACTTTTATCCTTGGAAGGTGTGTCAACAGCATCACCTTTACGATTTTTCTCCGCAGCTGACGGAAGTTTCTTCCAGGATGACATCCTGTAGCTGCTTGCAGTTGAATCAGTACTTTTGGCAGTGCTGACCTCAACACCATCAGTTCCACTACTTAGCTGTTGATCCAACTGATCTTGCTTCCTAACTAGATTTCCTTTTTCCTTTTCATACGACTTCTTTCTATTCTTCTCATTTGCTTCCTTCTCCCCTGTCACTGAACCACTATAGTCCTGCTGTGCAATTTCAAAAATTTGTTCTGAATAAACACCAAGATCACTGAGTTGGTGAAGACCCAGAACATTTTCTTCTTCATAACCACTTTCCTTCTGAAACTGCACAAGCCTAGTGCACCGCGTGAGGATAAATAGAAGGCGGCTATGGGCTTGTTTGAGAATCCCCATTGGCAGCTCCTGGCGTCTGTCATCTAGATTCTGAACAATGCCTTCACATTTCACCCAAAATTCACCAGGTGACATCTTTGCACAGCGACGAGCAATAACCAACAAGTCCTCTAAACCTTCTTTCCATTCCAGGTGAGCATCTGAAGGTTTTTCAAGCATACTCACTGAATCTCCAGCAAATACTCCTAAATCAGAATTGACTTCCTCCTTTAATCTGTCAAACTTTGTCCTGATAGCTGCCATAATCTCCTGAAAACCCATGACATCATTGTCATGACAAAAGGAAAAAGTATATTAATTATCAAATGACCACAAGGAAGAGTTATAGATGCCTGTAGAGATAGATTACACCCAAAGGAAGAGTATTCACCTCCATGTGCCCAAATGCACGAGACCTCCAGACCGGAAAAGGCCGCACTCCTTTCGAATTGAGCTCATGAGAGAAGCTCTTGATATCAGGGGCTTTCTTCTTACGGCCACTTGTAATGTGCAATATAGCCTGGAAACGTGGAGACTGCAGTTCCTTGGCAAAACCAGCATGATAGCTCTATGCCCATAAAAAAAAAAAAAAAAAAACACAGTGACAACACCTGAGCTACGTAAATTACTCTAACCGACTATATAACGGATATGCATTTACATTTGCATGTTCAGATTCAGATGTGCACGTATCAACATAATCAACAAGTTTATTACCTCCAACCCAGGATTTAAAGGTGATGGGACCCTTAGGGACTTGGACTGACTCCATGGACCCTTTTTCCCTGTAAAAAGGAAAAATGACACCATCACGAATCAACGACACTTTCTCTCTCCAATTGGAATACGAACGTTCTCTATATAAAGCACAGGCCAAGCATTATAATTCTCGTATCCAATTGAAGGCATATATGCAGGATAAAAAGAAAATGAAAAGAAAAAGGAAAAGACGAAAAGAGAACCCAATTCACGATTCAAAGCCAAAATTACATACATTTCTCGTAATCAAAAAGAGAGATACCTTGTTCCGTGGAAGCCTGATGGTGAGGAGGAATTGGCCATCTAGGCCTCGCATCGACACCAACCCAGCCCCTAGCTTTTCCCTTGTCACTGTCGTTGGCTTGATCTCCGACATTCTGAGGCGTGCCTGCAGAGGAGGAAATCCTAAGAGGCGAAGGAGACGGAGCGGATCTAGTCCTGATATGATTAAGCCCCAATGTTGATGCTGCGAGCATGATCGATGCATCATCGCTTGCCAGTCCCTCTTTATCATCGTTTTCTTCCTCTTGTCTATCTTCTTCCTCCTCTTCGCTGTCCTCTTCTTCGTACTTCACCGGGCGGCGGATTGGGATCGCAGGGATCTTCCTGAGCTTGGCCCTCGCAGACGGTGGAGTCGACGTCGATTGTGGCGAATTATCAATGGCGCTTGATTGATCTCGATGATTCTCTGGTCTTGTTGACATTGGTGGATGATGATTCTGAACTTGTTCTCTTTCATGGCATTTGCATTGGCATCCGCATTGTGAGTTTATGGTGCCGTGAATGCAAGAGAACAACAAATGAAAGAGAGAGAGAGAGAGAGAGAGAGAGAGAAGAAATGTGGAAGTTTGAGACAAGGGAGGGTGTAAAGAGAGTGAGGTTTTCGCGGGAACTGGGCCGTTTAAGGACGACACGAAGAAAGGCTTCAGCTTTTTGAGGGATTTTTTAATAGTAAGGATTTATTTATTCATTTATCGTACTATCCATGCATGTAAATGGACATTTGTAGTCCTTCTAGGTCCTTCGATATAAAACGTGCTTCCCGCAAATCCTTTTCAGTTTTAGTTTGGTACGTTGGCAATACAAACTAGAAGCCCGGCCCCCTTGGATGCCGATGCATCCAAAGACGTTTGGACTAGATTTTGTGGTCATGTTCAACATAAACAAATAAATAAATAAAAGATCATTTACACAAATATTGCGATGCTTGATTTTATCTTTATTTATATAAATATTTTTGTTGATCTTTATTATATTTTAAATATTATTTTTTAAAATATTAATTATTACAATTTATTTTTAAAATTATTTTAATTTAATATTGTTTTAAATCTTGTTGTTTTATATCCGGTTTTCAATTAAATTTTGATTTTTAAAATATTTTTTGATAAAATTGACTTATTAATTTTATTCAAATTAAATATTAAAAATAATTTAAAAATAATATTATTTTTATTTATTTTTAAAATTAAAATAATTTTTTGCTAACAAGTTATTTTCATGAATTTTTTAAATTTTGATAATATAATTTAATAAACATTTTTAGTATTTAAAAAATTTTAGTTTTTTGTAATTTTATTTTAAATTTTTTTTATATTTTTAAAAAATTTAAAGTCAAAATATGTTTTAAAATATTTCTAATTTAAATATTTTTAATTTTTAAAATTTTTAATATAATTTAAATTGATAAATAAAAATTTATTTTGTGACATTTTAAAAGTCAAAATTTAATTGAAAAGATAAAAAACTTAAATTTTAAATAGTTTTATCAATTGTTTTTAATTTTAAAATAATAATTTACTATTATAAAGATATTTTGAGTTATGATAAAAATTAAAAAGCATCACCGAAGATCTATGGCATGTGTTCATTTTGATAAGTTATAAAAACAAAAGCCAAAGTGATCAAAAAAAATGCTTAATGAATTAATTCAAGATGATGGGCTTTAAAAAAAGATCAAAGCTTCATTAACCTAATTAAAGTAGCTTCATACAAAATTATTTTAAACAATTTTAAAAATATTTTTTAAATTCAAAATTTATCAATTTTTTGATGTGATTTTATAATTATGATCTAAAAAATTTGATTATACTGTTGCCCAATATAATATAAGATAATTTAAACTATGCTTTTAATTAAAATTTTATATTTATACATAATGCATATGTTTTTAATGAAACATCAAATTAATGCGGTATTTAATTTGTTGTTGATTTTTATGATAAATCTTAAAACATTTTAATTAAAAAATAACAAAAAAATTGTATTATTTTTGTTTGAAATTTTTTCTGATTACGCATAAGATAAGTTAATAATAAATTAATATAAAAAGTTTTATAAAATAAAATAATTATAATTTATTATTGTTAAAAAATATTATAAAATTAATTTTTTAAAAGATAATTTTGTTACTTTAATGACATATTTACTAACTATAATTGTGAAATGGAAATGAGAGATCGAAATAAGTTATATATATATATATATTTTTTTTATTTTTATTGTAAAATAAGAATGAAATTGAGCGAATGCTGCATAAACGTGAGATTAATGAATGGAAATAATAACCCAGCGTCCCATATCGGATTGACACTCTAGTTCTTCAAGTAAAATTATTATTTTACTATTTATTTATTTTTAAATTTATAAATAAAATATATAATAAAAAATAAAAAATTGTTTTTTTTCACTCACAAACTTCCCTGGTGACTTAAAATTTATTTTATAGTTGTGAATTAAGAATTTATTTTTGTGGCTAATATAAATTTATTATTTATTTTTTTAAAATATTATTTATTAAATAAAAATAATAAGTTTATTTTTTATTTTTATAAAAATATAAATTTTAAAATATTCACTGATATTCTTTTAAAACTATAAAGTCATTAAAATATATAGAATTATTTTTAATTAAAAATATGTAATTTTATTTGAAAAGTATATAAATAAATTTACATCAATTCATTTTTATTTTACATTAAAATAACATATGAACAGAAACAATAATGATTTTTATTTTGATTCTTAAAAATTAAACAAAAAACTATTTTGAATTTATTTTTTATTTTAATTTTATCTATTCTAATTACTATTTCTTAATTATTATTTAAATAAATATCATAATGTTTTAAGTATATTTTTAAATTAAATCATTAAATTTTTTATATGACTGCCTGAAAAATGATTCGCTGTTTTTAGTATTCAAATTTCAAATATGTCCACATTAAAACATCGCATTTACCTAGGTTTTTGTGTATTTATTTATGTTTTGGAAGCAGTAACAAATAATATTCCGAAAAATGAAATTGGGTGTGAAGTTACTTTTGGGTAGAAAGGGCAAGTTATACGGGGAGGTTTCCAATTTTTGGTAGGACTAACTTCAGTTGAGTTTTTTTTTTTTAATAAAAAATTTAATCTCAGTTGGCGGGCCGCCTGTTTGGCAACTAGTTCAATCTTATCACGTCTCAAAATAGGTTCGTCTCTTTGGCTCCTTCCCGTCGGAAACAAAAAAGGAATAAATTATTAGCAGCAGATTTTACAGCAACAGCCAACCCCGACGGCAGCAACAGAAACTATGTGGAACTTGAGCCGCAGACTCGCACCGAATCTTCGTGCAAAGAAAGTTCTCTTATCATGCGCATCAAGCCTTTCAAGGACCCGAAACTTCCGGAGCCGGTCTGTTGCTCAGCTAAATGGAGCCTCCACTGGTCTTTACGGATTTGACCATCTCAAGACTGCAAAAGGATTTCAACACTTCGTAGAAGAAGCTATCGAAAGGTAAAGAGGATAGAATATATAATGTTCGAGTTTGCTTCTAGTTGGTTGCAAGAAAATCACAGGGAAAAGCATAGAAAATGAAAATGTGAACGTGATTTTTCAGGTTTTGTTTCGACGGGCACGTTCAGTTTATGTGAATTTTAGCTTGTTTGTTTCTTCGAAGCAACAAATATGCTATTTATCACTTCTGTTTGGAAGAGTTAAAACCTATAATTTAAGCTTTGGAATGTTTATTTTCTTTTTCATTGTTGACTGAGTTCTTGCACAGTGTGTATGCTGCTGCTTAGTTGAGCTGTTTTATAATTTAAATTACTTCTTTCTCTTTTACTTGTTAGGTCGGGGGAACTGGTGAATTACATATCTGCTATGCCTCCATCACAGGATATTATCCGAGCCATGGATGAGATCTCTGATACAGTAGGTTCCTTGCTGTCGGGCTTTCATTTCCTTTCTGTGGTCGTTCCTTGTCGGTTTTAGAATGCTTGGACTAATAACAGTTTCTGATTTGATAGGTTTGTTCTGTTGTTGACTCTGCTGAACTTTGCAGGCAAACTCATCCTGACAGGTTGTTCTTTTCTAAATTTGAAAAATACTTTTTCAATTGGTGCAACATTTAATTCCTAATAGTTTTCAATGTTCTCTTTACCAGGGAATTTGTTGAGGAGGCTCACAAGGCATCAATGAGAATTAATGAATATCTACATGTGAGGTGACCTCTGATTCACTTCTATGAATGGGTTGGATATTTCATTCATTTCCTGAATTCTATTCACACACGTGACAAGAGCATATTGATCATACATGTATATACGCATACATCCTATTAAACAACATGTTTCAATTTGAACCATTGAAGTCCAACGACGAAGATAAACTAAAACATTATACATTAAGTGTAGAGTTTATCATGAGAAGATGCTCTGGCATGAGCTTCATCTTATGTAGAGCAGATTGTGCGACATGCCTAGTTAATCAAGCATTGGAGATTTCTATGGTTGTCTGAAAAACTATCCTTATTGTTGGTTCTATGCTTGTCTATACACGAGTTGGTAAATGAATGAGTTTTTTCCTGTAAACACCTCAATGTATTCCTTGCTGACATGCAGTATCTTAATACAAACCATACACTCTATGATGCGGTGAAACAAGCAGAGCAAGATGGTCATTTGCTTACCAAGGAAGCTCACAGGGCTGCTCATCACCTTGGCATCGACTTTGAAAGGGGTGGAATTCATCTCTGTCCTGGTGTGGCACATATCATTGTTGGTTTTAGGCTCTGTCATGAGCAGCTGTCTCTTTCAAAAGCTAAGCACCCTAATTTACTTTGCAGAGAAATTAGATAAAGTGAATCAGCTAAACATAGAAAATTTTCAGCTGTGCCACGAGTAAGTATTTGCTATAATTAATAAACTATGTTCATATAGTTGGATAATTGGTTGTAGTTTAGCTCATACGAACGCTTGGCCAGGTTTAGTGAAAATATTATAGTCGACCCAGGTCATGTTGATATATTCCCAGCATCACGCGTGCCGAAACAAATACATCATCTCCTTAAGCCCATTCACCGATTCTCTTCTGGGCAGTCTAGGCAGTCAGTAAGATCATGGAATAACATGAAAGAGAAGGGATTTCGAATAACAATGGAGCCACGAACACTTTCCTCTGTTCTGCAATGGACATCAGATGAGGAGGTATTTTTTTTTTTCTTCAGCAAAAAAATTATACACACACACACACACACATACTTATGGAAGGAGTGATTTATTGTATGCAAATATTTTATTATTTTGTGTTGTGTTGGACACTTCGTAAGTTTATCTGACAAGGTTGAAATGTGGTTGGCCAGTAGGATTGGTGAGTGATAAGTAACCATTCTTGTGGTTGTTTTTTTTTTTAATTAATTTTTCTAAATAAGATATTTGGCCAGTGACTTGATAGTATTTGTGAATTTTATTGTTCCTCGAGGTGTAATTTTCTTAGGCATTATGATTTAAATTGCTCATAATCTAGGCTCATGGTTTCAATTTCTATTTGTGTTCAGGTTAGGAAAATGGCATATTTGCACGGAAACTCTGTTCCACTTGCAAACCTTGAAGTTCTTGATAAGCTTATAGCCGCCCGTCATGAGCTAGCTCAGGTTACATAATGATAACACGTCATTATATTTTTGTATGAGATGTGTTTATTGCAACTTCTAAACCAAAGGCATCACATTTTACCACCTTAACTCTAATATTTCTAGGGGAATTCATTATTCTATTTTTTAAACCACAATACTAACTTCTTTTATAGGAAGAGAGCACCCATGAGAGGGAGGGAGGGAGGGATCTGTTGGCTTGTTATATTCGCTAATCAGTGTCCGATATGGATTTTGAGTCCATGGAAGATGTCATGTTCAGGTTTCAGGCACTTGACTGAAACGATATTTATTCATTTCTGACGTGGGAAAGGTTAAAACATCTAGTTTTGTTAAATATCTTATGTTGTGTGGTTAAGTTTGTAAAAAATTGGTTTATAGGTGATATTCAATTTGCATGAAATTTTACTTTTTTCATAATTTGTTTGGGAACTCTTCTAATAACAAGCCAGTTAAGGCAGAAATCAGAATATGGAGTAGGGAGCAGTTTGGGAGCCTGGGTCAGTGGAAAGCAAATTTGTGGAAAGACTTATAGGAGGTAGACATCATTATTATGTGAGGGGGGAGTATTAGGGAGATTCAGAAAAGGATGATGGAAATGAATAGTGAGCTGGTGCGCATGTTGAAGCTGGAAGGGATATCTTGGAGGCAAAAATTGAAGGCCTTGTGGCTGAAGGCAGGTGACAAGGACACTACATTTTTTCATCGAACAGCCAATGCTCATAGGAGGTGTAACTATATCAGCAAGCTATGTTTGGAGGGTGTACAGATGAAAAAGAATTAAAGGAGGGGTCATTAACTATTACAAAAATCTGTATCAAGAGACAGAGGGATGGCATGGAAATTGATGATGAGTTGAGAGAGAGGATCGAGAAGAAGAGGTGTGGAATTCTTTGTAGGGTGTGATGAGGACAGGGCTCCTGGGACCTGGGGAATTCTCCCTAGCTTTCATGAAGGCAAATTGGGAGCTTTTGAAAGAAGACATCATGAGAATGTTAGTGGAGTTTCATAGAAATGGGAAGTTTGTGAAATCACTTTATTCTCCTTTTGTGGTGTTGGTGCCCAAGAAAAGAGGTGCTGTAAATATAAGTGACTAGAGACCCATTAGCTTGATTAGATGCGTATATAAGCTGATTTTCAAGGTGTTAGCAAGGAGATTTAGGTGTGTGGTGGAGCAAGTACTTGGTATGAGTCAAAATGCATTTGTGAAGGGTAGGTAAATACTAGATGTTGCACTAATTGCAAATGAAATTCTGGACAGCGAAATGAAATCTGAAAAAAAAAAAAAAAGAAATTGTGTGTAAATTAGATATGGAAAAAGCCTACAACTATGTATCCTGGAACTTCTTGATGTGTAGGCTAAAAAAAGAGTGGGCTGTGGCGACAAATGAAGTAGTTGGATCTTCTGGTGTATATCCACAGTATCATTTGCGGTATTAGTGAATCCATTGAACTTCTTTAATTTAATTAGGAGGTTAAGGCAAGGGGACTCACTTTCTCCATTGCTATTTATTTTGGTTATGGAGCTGTGGACGGTGAGAGTTTCAAAACTGGTAGACATGAGACTGTCATGAGGGTGGCACATCTTTTATTTGTGGACGATACCATTATTTTTGTAGTGTAGATGAGGAACAGATAGTCGATTGGAAGGGCATCTTACTAATTTTTTAGTTAATTTCAGGCATCAAGAGTACACTCTAATTTGCCCATCTACTTTATGTTTCTTTTTCCAATACTAAAGGCCGTAGCCAACAAATTGGAGGCAATTCAAAGGAAATTTTTATGGGGTAGTGTAGGGGATTGCTATAAATATCACCTTGTGAGGTGGAAAGTGGTCACGCAATCAATTGATAGAGGAGGGCTTGGGATCAAGGGCCTTATTTACTTTATTAAGGCCTTGTTGAGTAACTGGAGGTTTATGGAGGAGGGTGGTGAGGAGTAAGTGTGGGGGGCTGGAAGGGGGATGGATGACCAAATGTGGAAGAGGAACACATGTTTTGGCTGTATGGAAGACCATTAGAAAAGGGTGGGAGGGATTCAAGGACTGGATTGGATTCAAGGTTGGTAGGGGAGACAAGATTAAATTTTGGTATGATAGGTGATATGGGGATACACTCTTAAGAGAGACATTTCCTGCAGTTTTTGGTCTAGCATGTGAAAAAGAGGTTGGATAAGTGAATGTAGGCTGGGTGAGGTTATGGGAGGCTCTTGGTTTGTACAGCTGCGGCAAAATGCTCAAGAGTAGGAGATTAGTCAGATCTAAGTAATTCATGCCAGGATCCAAGTTACCAGAATTGGGAGTAATATTGAGGATAAAGTGGTTTGGAAACAGGGTAGTGGGGAAAATAGTAGGTTCTCTGTCAGATCATACTTTGAAGGATTAAGCAGGGATATGGAAGGGGTGCAGTTTCCTTGGAAGCTTATCTGGAGAGCTAAGGTTCCTCCCAAGGTTGCTTTCTTTTCTTGGGAGGCTGTGCAAGGAAAAATCTTGACCATAGACAACCTGAGGAAGCGGGGAAAGATAATGGTAAACCGATGCTACTTGTGTAAAAGAACAGGAAGAGTCAATCTACCATCTTTTGCTAGGCTGCAAGTGAGCTGCCCAGTTATGGGATTCAGTACCGAGGGCATTTGGGCTGTCATGGGTGTGTACAGGTTCAGTAGGTTCAGAGGTACTGGCCTGAACTGGGCAGGGATTCAGCTGAGAGAAGAGGAGATTGATGAAGATGATTCCTCAACTAATCTTTTGGTGTATATGTTGTCAGAGGAATAGGAGGGCTTTTGACAACTTAGAAACACCAGTAGGATATTAAGTGACTCTTGGGTGATTGTTTTGTAAATGAGGAGGATCTAACTGACTTCGTATAGTCACTGACTTCTTAATACTTAATACATCTGTAAAGGGTGGCACCCCCTTGGTGCTCAATAAATAATATATCTTTTCTTGTTTTTGCTCAAAAAAAAAAAAAAAAGAGAGAGACTAGCCAATTAATCTGTTTCTCTTGAGAATTGCAGATAATAGGTTATAAATCTTATGCTGAATTCGTAGTGAAGCCGAACCTGGCTTCATCACCAGATGTTGTTACATCGTTTTTGCTAGAGATGAGCAAGATGGTCAAAGTAAAGGCTGATGAGGTATTATGTCCACTGGACTTATTCTTGTAAGGTATGAGTATGTAGAACATGTTGCAGTTACCATAGTTTAGTGAGCAACTATTTTCTGTGTAGGAATTTATGGCAATCAGAGATTTCAAAAGAGAAAATTGTGGTCAGAGATTTGCAGATTTAGAGCCATGGGATGAGACTTATTACACAGCAGCAATGAAGTCTTCTGCTTACAATTTGGACTCTTCAGTAAGTTATGCACCTCGTTTTATTTTATCTCATCCATAACAGGCAGAGTTTTTTCTGGTTGCTCTTGTGCTTATTTCTTTTAAGTTCCAGTTTCTTCACAATTATGTTGGGGATTAATGTTTCTTTTGTTCGTTGGAATATTTTGTTCATGTTTTCAGATGTGAATATTCTGTTTTACCTTCTTTTCTCTTGAGTTTTCCTGGGCAGGTTGTAGCATCATATTTTCCGTTGCATCAATGTATTGAGGGCTTGAAGATGCTGGTGGAGTCATTGTTTGGTGCGACATTTCATAATGTTCCCATGGCTCCAGGAGAATCGTGGCACCCAGATGTGCTTAAAATGTCTCTTCATCACCCTGAAGAGGTATTCATTTGATGTGAAAGAAAGCAGACATTGTAAAACCACATTGAGATTGGTAAACTCGTTTGCATGACTAATTCCACTGCACAAGATAGATTCTTTGTCAACTCGGCAGGGCATTTTAAGCATTTTGGAAGTCAAATGGTTGCCTCTTGCCGTATCAGTCTAATTTTGGTTTCCACTTCTTAACAGTCTCACAGGGTAATTAGATATATACCAGTTTTTGTTTACTTTGACATGGAGATTACCTACTCTTTTGGTGATGTATGAAAAGTCATACAGCCTTCTCCAAAATTTCTCAAGTGGCTGCATCATTGATGGTTTACTTTTGTGCATGTCAACCATTTGTAAATTGACTTTGTTTTCTGTTATTTCTCGATGTTCCATCCTTGAATTAAAGCAGTATACTTATCTTTCAGGGTGATTTGGGATATCTGTACCTTGATCTGTACTCAAGGAAGGGCAAGTATCCAGGTTGTGCTAATTTTGCAATTAAAGGAGGGCGCCGGATTTCTGATACTGAGTACCAACTTCCTGTATGTTAACAAGTCGTATGACTGTCAGTCAACTTTTTAGTATGTTTTAGTTTCTTCTGTTGGAAATTACTTTAGGACTAAAACAAATCTTATGATTTGAAACTGTTTTCTGAGTACCAAGTATGTCCTGCAGAAATGTTAATTTCCTGCAAGATTGACCCGGTTATGGTCTAAATGTATAAAATTTATCCCGTGAACTTGAGTTGAACATTGCAAATTGTAATGTATGACCAATTATGATGGAAATGATGTTTTCATAAGACATTTTCTCATGGGATGACTTCAGACTCATTATGTTCTTATTTTTTTCTCTTGGGTGGTTCATGGTTTAAATCTATTGTTTTCTGGCCATATTCCAGGTTGTGGCACTTGTTTGCAATTTCTCAGATTCACATGGTTCAACTGTGAAGCTTAATCATTCTGAAGTGGAAACGTTGTTTCACGAGTTTGGACATGCTCTTCATTCTTTGCTCTCAAGAACGGTATTTGACCAATATCTTGCCAGTGAGCAAGCAAAGACACTTGTTATTTTCTTTTTTTCTTTCCCAATTTTGACGTACAGTATTCTTGTAGGATTACCAACATTTTTCAGGCACTAGGGTGGTGCTTGACGTAGCTGAGATGCCTTCAAACCTATTTGAGTGAGTGCCATATTGGAACCTCCGTATTTTTCTTTTCCTTCCTTGTGTACTGAAATGTCCTTAGCCTCTGAAGATCTATGATATATTGTATTCTCATGCATGCATCTATATGATAATGATGCAGTCAGTAACGTTCATGTGGTGCTTCAGGTATTATGCTTGGGATTACCAAGTGTTGAGGAAATTTGCTAGGCACTACTCAACTGGTGAACCTATACCTGAGAATTTGGTAAAATCAATGCACGGTGCCAGAGACATGTTTGCAGCCACTGAATTGCAGCATCAGGTTAGCATCAGCCAATGATCCATCTAAGTATTTGCTTTTCATATATGAAGATGGAAAGCTGTATTGACCAGTGTCTGTTGCTCGGTGATCATCAGATCTTTTACGCTTTGATTGACCAAACACTTTTTGGCAAACAACCAGCCACTCCCAGAGACACAAGTTCCATTGTTGCAGATTTGAAAAGGAAACATACCAGCTGGAAGCATGTGGAGGGAACTCATTGGCATATCCGATTTAGTCACCTTATCAATTATGGTGCTGGTATGCTTAAAATCATGTACTTACTTTTCTCAAGGAAAATTCTCTTCCTTTTTTCATATGAAAACATGGGCCAGGGGCCATCCTCGATCATCTAAGACATTTTATCTTGCAGTTGTTTGATAAGTTTTCTTAAGGTTAGCATATACTTGAGTTTTTGGGAGTTAATTTGAGTTCTTATCTTATTATACTGAATTGGAATGTTGGCTAACCTTATTTCTGATGAGATGATCTTTTAAAAATGTGTAGGTTATTATAGCTACTTGTATGCCAAATGCTTTGCTGCAACCATATGGCAAAAGCTATGCCAGGAGGATCCACTATCATTAGCCACTGGTACTGCTCTTAGAACAAAATTCTTACAACATGGAGGAGCCAAAGACCCAGCTGAGATGTTGAACAATCTAGTTGGGGAAGGAATTATAAAGTATTGCAATGAGGGAATAGTTCCGGACACAAAATGTCTTCTTGATGAAGTGAAGTTGGCGGAGTATAAACGAGAACATTGCCCCTTGGAACTGTTGAGCTAAACAGGAAATAAAGGAAATGCACTTTTTTTTCCCCTTTTTTCTGTATCAAGTGACCACACATGGCTGTAGGGCACCATGTTATTTTAGCTGTTTCTTGAGGTAGTGTTAAGCACTGGTTAGAAGCTAATATGCCTGTGCAGAATTTGCACAGATGATGATGCAGCTGCAGCCTACATTGACTGCAGGCTGAAGTATTGTCCATCTGACTGACACCCCCACTTTATTTTAGTTTGGCAAAGTGGGGTCAGGAATTGTGAATGAGACCCACTCCTGAATTTGATCTGTTTGGAAAATGATTGGGAATGAGAAGTCAGAGCAACATTTCTCCCCCTGAGAACATTACCAATTTTTTAAAGTAAACTATTTGGCTTTTGAAGTTGAGAAAAGCTTGTACATGCCATGTTATGAAATTCAGAACTCTGCATAGCCCGTTTGAGCATTCAGATTTCACTATTGATAATATAAGAAATCTTAGTAACTGACAGCTGTTAGTTGCCAGCAAAATTTGTCACTGAGTAGCTAACTGGATTGACAGGAAACTTGTATATATGATCTCTACATGGAAATGAGGTTCTAGTCATTTTCTCAAACATGTAAATTAATTTTATTTTTTCTTAAAAAATAAAAGTGCTAGTCACTTGCTGGTGGAGATATTTTGGATCCAGTTTAAAGGAAGGGTTATTTAGTAAGCCAAGGAATTTTTTGCTTACATCCAGGACAGGGCAACAAGAGAATATATTACAATAAGCTCCCAGCTGGTAGTTTACTTTCAACAGTCACTATCCATTCACCAATGACGGAATTCACATCTTCAGGTATCTCATCATGGGGGCAGTGACCTGTAACATCGGTAACAATAACATAATTGACGGTGAAGAGGTTAGTTTGTAAAAGGCATTGACACCTTGAGAGCGAGAAATATCATTACCTGCATTCAATTCCCTAATTACCAACCCAGCACAATGCTCCCTCAACATGGCTAATTTTGACTTGGAATCTGAGATAGGATCTTTCATTCCCTGATACAGGAGACAGACCAGTTAGTGTGGATACTTCAGGAACAAGCAAGAACAATGATGGATTCTAATGCCACCAGCCAGAGAGAGAAAGAGACTGATAAAGAGAGGTCATTATGACCTCGAGGCATCTTGAAGTCTAACCTGGATAATAAGAACCTTTTCCTTGAGTCCTTCCAAGAGATAGTTAAGAGGAACCGAGAGATCAAAGCTGAAAATGCTTTCCAGGACCACTACAGCACCAGGATCATGGGACTTCAATAGTGGTTAAGTTGATGTTGTGACAAAATAGACGTATTCTTCAGTCCTAAAACTAATTACTAAACCCATATGCACACACACATTAACTTCAATTAGTGAAGAGGATACTGCTCTTAGCATTTCATGAATAAGCCAATCATCAGCTCGTTCAGTTCTCTGCAACACAAATGGCAGTAGAGTCGAACATCATCAAGAGAAAGCGATGCAAGAAAGAAGCAGCCAGAATGAAGAACACTTACAGTTGGATAGCAACTCTTTAATATGTTCTTGAGATTCAACCTCAAGTAGTAGAGAAGGAGTCTAGCGCCCAGCCACGTAACCCCTGAACTTTGCCTCTCCTGAAATAGCTCTAAATCAGTAAGATAAGATGAATTCTAGGGATCAAAATCAGAATGCAGCATAAGCCATCTATTGTAACAAATATAACGTGCTGATGTAAGCATGCTCAAAATAGTAGAAGAGGGCAGAGGTTTACAGTCCTACTCATTCATATTTGAAGCAGAAGATCAGCAACAATTATGATTTCCTCAAGCTTTGTAGGTAATTTTGACAAATGAATGGGGCTAATTATGCACATCCTATAATTTTCTTGTCACATATTCCTTCAATAAATGTAGTTAGCACCATCAAGTACTACTTCCAGGTCTCTCTTGTGCCATCTACAAAGATAATAAGTCTGAATATCTTACCCATCCAGCTGGATAGAAACTAATTCAAGCATGACAAATAAAGTACCATGTCTTATTCCTTGGGATCCTTTCCAGGTCAGAAAGGTACTATGGCAT
The DNA here is from genome assembly GCA_021397835.1 of Moringa oleifera. Lineage (NCBI taxonomy): Eukaryota > Viridiplantae > Streptophyta > Magnoliopsida > Brassicales > Moringaceae > Moringa > Moringa oleifera. The sequence goes on along the minus strand of JAJFZO010000658.1, from coordinate 2,165,513 downwards.
AAAGTATCTAGTGATCCGCTTAAACTCTGGACTCTGAGGGATTCTTGATGTTGATGATCACCAGAGAGTTGCAACAAGTAAACATGATGGAGAACTTTCTACTTGCATCCATTTTACCGAGTAGATAATAGTAAGAATAAATGTTACCACAGACATATATGCAGACATGCAGACATGTAAGCAGAAGACACTTCACTAACACAATATCTAGCTGAGACACATGTAGCAATGGATGATTACCAGACAACGCCACATGGACCAAATTGACATTTCGATCAACAAAATAACTGGCAGATCTGAGAGGGAAGAAAAAAAAAATCTCAAGATTTGCATGGGACTTACTTGAGAAATCAGCAGAGAAGAATAGCCAGGAATAACATTGCCAGCACTGTTAATGAGGACAACAGATCTGGCCAAAGTAGGCCAAAGACAAGCAATTATAGCAACAAAATAGCCTGGAGATAACAAGTGATTATAATTAGATGACTTATGGAGAGCAATAAAAATTTACTGATTCAGAGCAGATGAGGCCGTTGCAGTTCTCTATGCGTGTGAGCAAGAGAGAGGGGGCAGAGAAAGATCATGTGGACAGTTGTACACAGTACAATGGATGTCAAAAGTCAGGACATACCACCAACTGAATTCCCCACCAAATGCACTGGTTCACCAACAACTTCAACTATAAAATCTCTCAGTAGTTCAGCCCACATGAGTTCTGTGTAAACAACATTTGGCTTTTCTGATCTGCCAAATCCTAAAACAGTTATGGCCCATACCCTGTTTCCACCTTTAGCTATGTCATACATGTTGTGGCGGTAGTGCTCCAGAAATGCACCAAAACCATGCACAAGCAGAACAGCAGGACCTCCATGACCAACTACAGTATACTGAAAAATAAAGAATTTCTATTTTTAAAATTATAATCTAATACTAAAAATCATTCTCCAACATGAAAGGTATAAATTAAATCAACAACCAAAAGAAGCAATAAAATCAGTGAGAATTATTATTTGTATTAATCAAATTTCTATTGTGAAAACCTGAATAAGATGGCCCCTCCATCTCCATATCCGGATAGAATATCTTCCTCCATCGCCTATTTGACTTTTTAGAGCCATAAGCCAATACCACTGTGGAAGAAGTCAACTGAAATTCTTCTAATAACTTTGCCAGAGAACTATAGGTCAAGCAAAAAAATAGTGGAAAGATTCCCATTACTCTAGTATAATCAGCTTTTCTCAATCAGTTTCTAGGCACAACAGACATAAAAACGTCACTCCTAATCACTATCATACCTCCATTGAGCACACAGTATCTGCTGCGGCAGCAACCGTAGCTGCTGAATATCCAAAGGGAGAAAGAAATCCAGCATTTCTTTCTTTCTCGTATTTAATTGCTTCATAATTCACTCTCCTTCTAGAAATGATGCCAAGACGAATGGCAGGGCCAAAAAGGGTAACAAATGAAGTTCCGTCCCGACTTTCAGCATCACGTTGCCTTTCATGGACCCTGCCATAAAATCAAGCGAAAAGAATATTTCATATTCAACATAAAATTTCAGTAATATGTAACTAGCTTTAATTGGGAAATATACCCTTCAAATCATATTCTTTTAGTATCATAGACATGAAAAGCAAATCTACAAGATATATCAAATGTACCATCAATGCTAAGCATCCACATAAGTTTCCTAACACCTAATCAGCATTGGTGTAGGTAAAAGTTCACAACATACTCTTGCCAGTCACCTCGAGCTGTTCCCTCCAAATATCTCAAGTATGCAGCTAAAGCATTCAACACGTCATTTGTCCCACCTCCCACAATATTTCCTTTTTGTGTGACAAAAACAGAATTATCTAGCCTCTTCCTTTTAATGTATTTGAAATTTTTGTTGTTTTCGTTTCTCTCCCCTGACTTAGACAGCTTTTCCTGCAATGTGATCTCAGCTGACATCTCCTTTATCAAAATCCAGCTGTCTTCTGATTTGCATGGATTTTCATTCATAAATCCCTTCACCTCATCAAATGTGGGTACAGGACCTGAGCCATATTTCAGTTATCATGTTCCCTAGTGTTAATCAGAACTGCATATCAGAACCTTTGGAAACTAAAATTACTAAATTTTCCAACAAAGAAATTTGAGTTAAAGTTTTAACGCCAGAACATACCCCAGTCCAGGGGACTTCCTGCACTAGGCAATATTGGGAGCGAAATAGGTGCAGTGGGGACCAATTTTAGTTTCTTAAAATCATCATATGATGCAGGCAGGTCCTCCATATCCTACAAGATAGGAATACACCGGATATAGTTACTGCTCTTATAGCATAAACTGATATAAAGAAAATTGGAAAATGGCCAAGATCAACCACATTAATCTTGTAAAATGGAGTCCGCCACAGTATAATCCTTGGGGCCTCATCAGAAAAAGGCTCTATCTCCATCATCGCATTGACAATATCCATCATCCTACGCAGGTCATACTCTACCTCCTCTTCAGCAAAGACTGCAGTAGCTTGCATCTGTTCCCATCCAAGAAAGCTTGATGAATTAAATGAAATAAGAGAGCAAGAAAGGTTGCAGTTTTCTTCTCATGCTTGGACTTTTAAAATATTCATCATTTTCAAAGATTTTACAAGGAATATATAAGAAGTTAAGAACCTCTCTGAGAAGCTCTCTCAAGACACTTTCAGCCTTCCCAAACCTAATCATCAGATTGGATCCTTGCTCCTTCAAGGACTTCCTCAAATCTTTCAACGTAAGAAGAACCAGTTCTAGCATTTCATCGGAGTAACCTACAAGAATGAATGCCAAAATCAGCACATTTTTAATCAAATAACATATGCACATATTCTATGTCCAACTTATTAGGCTTCCTAGTTCTTACTGTGCTCGAGATTTTTATAGAGAAAGCAATGGTACGCAAATTTCAATTTAAGTTCTAGATTGTATTCAACTCTTACTATTTAATGCATCAAAGTGCAGATGCAAAGTTCTAAGAAAAATAAATCCACAACCACCAATCAGCCGAAGTACACAATGCAGACTGCACGATAAGGAAGAAGAGAAAAAACATGACAAAGATAGAATGCAAAGTTGAACAATGAAAAACGATAAAGAAAAAGAAAGGAAAATCATAACAAGGACTCACGAGAGAGAATACGATGATCAAAGATGTAGAGAGGAACTAGGGCTCGATACTTAGACACGGAAAGGAGGCCAGGGTGATCGTCGACGCGGAGATCGTGCTTGAACCAGAGGATGGCCGAGGAGTTTTCCCTTATTGCCGCCGAGAAGGAGCAAATGTACCTCTTCCTTCGAGGAGGAATGCGATGATTTGACGCGAAAGGAAGCGAGAGAAAGCGCGGGAAAGCGAGGAGGGCCATGAAGAGGAGAGATTAGAATGGATAACTATAGTGTCCATGAAGTAACAGAGTATAGACAGGGAATTCCAAGTTAAGTAAAACCAGGGCTTCACATCGCTAGAGAGACTTGTGGAGGAAAGGAACCGGTAAATCTTGTGGACGAGCGAAATGCACCGCGACAGTTGCTGCCTCTCAGTTCTGTCCTGAAACGGCGCCGTCTGGCAACACCAGGAAGCAAACGAATGTTCAACGACGTCGTACAGAACACCCCGGCAATCGTATTAAAAGTGGGAGCAAATTTCACTGGTACAGCGAGCCTGTGCAACCAACTAAACTGAAAATGGCGCTACAAATCCACACTACATATTCCTTCATAAACAAGCCCTATCATCATCATCTTCCTTGCACAACCTTCCTTCTCTCTCCCACTAGAAAACCTAAATTCACAGTTAAGTACCAAAATCCCCAAATCGACGCTGAACCTACCAATGAGCGTGCCCCTCCCAAGAAACCCACCTCATCTGGACAAGGTTTTGGCTCTTCTTCTGCTTCTATTTCCACTGGTAGTAAATCCAATGTGAGTGCTGTGAGTAATAAGAAGAAACAGAAGGGTATAAGAGAGAGAGCATCAATAATTAGGCGGGCGCCGGTACAGAAGCCGGAGTTGGTGAGTAAAGAAGAGGAAATTAAAGCTAAGGAGCAGAGTAAGAATGAGAGTGCTTTTCTTCTTGCTTGGCTGGGGCTTGGCGGGATAATTCTAGTGGAGGGCATTGTTCTTGCAGCTTCTGGTACTTACAATTCCTTTTTCTTGAATCCCTGAACTTCTTATATATATATAAAATTATGTATTTAGTTATTTGTGTTGTATAGTGTAAATTTAAGAAAAAATTTCAATTGAAAAAGTTGGCTTTGAGCTCTAGGAAACTGACCACTTAATACTCAGAACTTCTGAATATTGGACTAATTTCATGCAAATTTGGCTGTTTCGGTGTACTTATTATTGAGGTCAGATTGAAGTCTAGTTATTTTGGTATTTTGTTGAAATTGATCAGAGGGGCTTAAGCCCTTCGATAAAATCAGACATGAACATATGAAGCATGCTTACATGCAAAAGAAAATCGGGCATATGAATTTTATTGATTATCTGGAGCCATGATTTCTGTTGCTTCCAAATTGTGATTTCTTAGCTTGTTTACATTTACAGGCTTTCTTCCAGAAAAGTGGGATAAATTCTTTGTCAAGTATCTATACCCGTCTTTCACCCCAACAGTTGCCTTGTTTGTGGCTGGAACAGTTACATATGGAGTATCAAAGTACCTGCAAAATGAGAAACTCAGAGGTCAAAAATGATATGTGATGACTACAGTCTTGTTGTGCTGGGTTGTAAGAATCGACAATTATCACAAGAGAGGAGTGAGCTTTGGTATATTTCTTAGAATGATCTCTTATTTATAGGGCCTTCTTGAGGAGAGAGACATGTATGACACTTGGAAAAGGCAAGGTATTTTTCTGATATGGAATTAGTATCTGCTTCTGGATCCTGTGGTGGCTTAATTTCCCAGTGAAACAGCTGTAAGAAATTATGATGCATCTTAATATATGCAACCGTTCATAGTTGTTTCACGTATGTTTTTCCATAAGCGTAGATTGGTCTTTCAGCATGAAGTGGAGCTAACCTTTATGCCCTTTTTATTAAAAAGAAAAAAGAAACAGCGCAGAAATTAACTCTTCGTGATAATCTAATTAACATATGGACAACTGATAATCTATTCTTTCTCTAACAAATGATATTAGCTTTTATTCTTTTGAAACCCCAATCATTTAACATCTTCTTTTTCTTTTTCTCTGTTTTCTTAGTGGCAAATGGTGGGAACATTTGTATAAAGGTCTTAAGTTCAGATACTGATGAGCAAAAAACTGAAAATGAAAAAAAAAACTATCAGTATTGTTGTGCTGACATCGGAGTTGCAGTAGGTACAATGTATCGGACTTGGTAACCACACAAGATTATTTGCATAGTAGTTAGAAACGTGATGGAAAGTTGCGGAGGCTGTCATTCATATTCATGCTTTTCATCAAGTTGAGCTCTTTGGCCTGGAAAAACAGCTCCTGTACAGATGTGTCCTTGTCGCATACAGAGCAGGTTGATAAGTGAACTCAGCTTATGCTTGACTGTAGGAGAGATCATGGTTCCTTCTTTTAAGTGGGGAATGACCTAGAATCAAATGCGATTATCTTAAAGTCATACTTGTTCACAGTGCCTGAAGGAAAAAAATATTGATACAAGCAAAATTTTGTGCTCAAGGGTGTAGATTATTGACAGGTGAAGCTTATTTGTGGTAAGTTCTTTCCTCTTCTTGGGTTGAGAAGCATTGCTGAATTTTCACTCTCTTTCTATTAGTGTCATTTGTGGCCTTATTTCCTTATAACTTCCTGTGAACTAGCTTAGCGCGTATTTAGTTCCATTTCTTATAATATGCGGACTTGGCCTGTTATTTTTTCCTTCTATATTCTCTTGCTGCCATGACAGAGAAGAGGCTTTTCCCTTTCTTATGATCTCTATATGGTATTAGTTGCCTGCTGCATTATGTGGTGCACTGATTGATCCTTCCTTGTATCTTAATGGACTTCAAAAAGTTGTACTTTTTGGTAAAGCTGCATTTTGTAGATTTGTATTATACATTTTAATTGTGTTTTTTCTGTGACAGTAATCAGCAGAAAATTGTGTTTTCTAATATCTTCACTGCTTATTACTTTGAAGTGCCTTGAAAGTCTTACTCCCATAATGGTCGTATCAACTGGAAGTTATGCTGCAGCCTTATGCTTCTTTGGCCTGTCATAAGGCTAGTAACTGACTGAATTACAAAACATGGTTTTGACATTTAGCTTTTTAAGGGCCATATCTTTGACTAATTTACAGGAGATCATCTCTGCCTCACCCTTTGTATCTTTGCGCCGCTTTGATCCTTATTTTGTAAGATCAGATGATATCAGGCGCTTACATTCTCAATTATTATTGCCTTTGTGAGTTGGAACTTAGTTGTCTTACCTCAACTGCTTACATTCTCAATTATTATTGCCTTTGTGAGTTGGAACTTAGTTGTCTTACCTCAACTGCTTACATGATTCTGATCATACCATAAGATCCTTGATGAGATCAACTTGAGATCCATGCATTGTCCATTTGGAGGGCTATATAACGCACAAGGTTGGTAAATATTTTCATAATCCTGTCTTCCCACATACACACACTTCCCTGCATTGAAGGATTGCATTCAAGTCTTACCTAATGAGTTACATTCAAGCATGTGCATTATTCAGGAGGCAGTAACATCAATCAAGAACATGATGCAAGAATTTCATGGAGATGGTGTTGGAGGTGAGCAATAAAGACCACTAATGATGGTGCAGGTAAGAAAGAATTCATTTACTGATGGTTAAAGGCTATTGAATGATGGTAGATTAAAGTAAAGAATTATGGTTGCAAATGTCTGGCATGATGAGAAATAAAATATGGACATCGCAATCTGAATAAGCATTGTTGTGATTGATACGGTTGCTGCAACAGCATGAACTACCCAAAGCTTCTGTAACTTGTTGGGTACCCTTATTAACCTGAGTTGTTCAAACTACTAAAGATTCATACCTACTCTGTTCCTTGAGAAGATCTGAGGTTAATCAATATGAACCGACCTGCCTTTAGTTCACCGCATAATAGTTAGTTTTGGCATAATAGTTAGTTTTGGTTGTCAGTTTTCTCATCAACTCCTTGTAAGCTCACTCACTGTGTCACTTCATGGAAGCTGTGTGAAAACTAGACAACAATGGCCTCCAGGGCCCCCTCATTTAGTTATTACCGATTCTTCTCCTTTTGGTAATCCGGAATTTATGGTTAAAACGAAGTCTAAAGGAGCTACTCTATGTTATATGGATAGCCCTCCTCAGATTCTTTATCCACAAAGGCAACAAAAGGGAAGCACAAGGCTGACAACAACTTGGCCATATAAAAACAAGACAGAAACATGAAGGTAAGACAGACTCTTTCTCTCTGTATGATTCACTTTCTTCCATGCATGTTACTCTGCTAATCCAGCATCTATATAAACAAACATTACACTTTGGGTAAAAGAGCATCACAATCACACTTTCAATATGTATAAAGCCAAGTGATTTGATTTGCCTCATGCTTGGCGATGAAGTCATGGCTGGGCCCATGGGATTAATGAATGGGACCCCAAAAGGGCAAAAACAAAGTGTTGATCGTGCCAAGGAAATTTGATTAGAGAAGACAACAGCATAATAAAATATTAACATTAAGGGTTTGGGAGTCAAAGGGACAAGACTGCGGGCGCCGCTAATGCTTTTTCCATCACTCACAAGTTTACCATATATTATATATTCGACGGTCATTCGCGTGTACAGAGATGATGTTCTTAGGCAGCCTCCCACCTACTCTCGCTTACTGTGAGTCCACACAGTGAAGTACCACTTGGACTCAAAATATGTCTCTTATGGACTCCCTAAATGACACCCAGCTGGCTTCACCTTCCTTATTTATTTCTGTGTTGAAGAATCAAATTGAAATGATAGATTTCCGCAAAAAAATTCAATAAGATTTTTCCAGATATCGTCCAAATTTTGAGTCTAGTTAGTTAAGGGTAAAGAATCAGAATTTTATCTACTGCTTAATAATATAATTTTTAAATAACAAATTTAAAAATTTGATTTATGAATTGTTAATTATAATCAAATTAAGTTTGACTCCATTCGTATACTTTGTCAAAAGATTTTTTTTTTTTTTAAAGTTTGCTATGGGTAAGGTGGCTTTAGTTTTGAGTACTCAACAAAATGTGGGACTTTTGAGAAAGAGAAATAGAGAAACTTAAAATTAAATAGTCTAATTATCATGGGCCAAAATCCCAATAAAGCTGCTTAGGCAAAAGTGAAAGACTGGGTCCCGGAGATCGGTGAAGTACCATAACCGGCCAGAAATAGAACAGTCTCCTCTGCTTTCAGAAGGACGCTCAAGTCTGTACTATGATAAAGCATTCCAAAGAAACCTTTTTTTTTTTTTCCAGCATCAAATGTCAGTACCATGTGTTGAAAAGCATAAGATATAATGAGATGGGAATTGAAACCTTCCCAGAAAATATCTGGACAAAAGAGTTCATGCCTCCCGATAAGTAAAAGAGTATTGAATGCTGCATCTACTCTTGGCCAAAACAAACTATTAATAACGAAATGTTTCAGGCAGGAAGAAACACAAAGGCTATTTGTATACAAAAGCAGTATACGAATAATTATTACATATTTGACAAACTTAACTAACCTCATCTAATTATGCATCCACATAATCCACAAACCCCATACCATACCGAGAGACAAAACCCAGTAGAAAAAACAAAACAAAACAAAAAAAAAAAAAAAGGAAATAGACTTTCCCGACAGCCCGAAGAAGAAAAAGAAAAATTACTGATCAAGTGCATTAGGGCCAGTACAGTAATTAACGACATGATTCCACACCCACTGAACCAAGTACCTCCGTCTGATCCCATTCATGTTGTACGTGGCACCATCTCTGTCATTCAAAAGCTGTCCTGTGTACGACCCGCCTCCTCCCGTTCCGTAAATGCCCTCGCATAAGTCAGCTATTTCCACGGGAGCCACCGGGTCCTGCCCTGCGTACCAAGCGTTCACTAACGGGTTCGTTGCCAGCTCCGCAATCTCGTGACCGATCACGCTGATCATTCCGTCGACACCTGCGTCACTGTTTGGTGACTTCATTGGCTTCAGTCCTGGGATGTAATCGGGTACGGCGAAGGGGTACGCGCAGACGCCGGGACACAGCTTTGCGGAGTTGCCCACCCATGCGTACGGCAACGTGTATCCCACAATGGAAGGAAAGGTGAAGTAGTGGAAACCACAGACCTGTCCGCAAAAATCCTCAACGTACACGTCGTCAGACGTGAGGAGGAGGTAGAGTCCGCTTTTGGGGTTTATAGGCAAGGGCTTTGATCTGGCCGTCACGGCGCTCTTTATCACGGACTGTATCGACATCCGCGTCAGGGACTTCCCGTGAGAGTAAAATCGATCGTTCTTCTCTCGCCCTAAACGCACCGTACGGGAAATATTGGAGCCTGTCTGGTCCGTGTAGAGCTGTACGGTCTTCCACCAACCGGAAACGGACGGGTGCCTGGCATTAACGGCTGAGATTGAGTTAATGAACTCGCGGATGATCTTCTTCTGGTTCTTTTGCCATGTCCCGTACCATATCGTGTGGACGGTGATGTTGGCGGTAAGAACCGGACCCATGTGGTACCGCAAATGAACGAACTCCGATGAGCCCTCGAATTTCTTGGACGCGCCGAAGATGGGATCAGAAGAAGTGGTGTTTTTAAGGTGGGGCCACGGGCGCCAGCCCAAAACAGGGGAAACTGAGGAGAGGAGTATGCTAAGTACGGTGACACCGAGAAGCACCGCAACCGGCGGTTCCGGGTACCGGCAGGAACACACACGGTGCATCTCGGAGTAACTTGGCTTTTTGTAATTTGAAATGAAATGACCAGGTGTTGGGTTTTGACAGAAACGGGTATATATATAGATACATATACACAGAAGGATTGAATTATTTATAATATTTTGAATTTAATTTCAAGGTTTTGGTTTTTCTTCGGGTTTCGCTTTTCGGAGTTTTTTTTCCCCAAGAAAAAAAAAACGTTCTTTTAAGGGGAGGCATTGATTTGCGGGTAATGGAGGACAGATAGATTCTTAAAGTGAATAGAAGGAAGGTGGCCAAGTGGGACCTGAGGGTTCACATAGGCGCGAGGGCAGCAGCATCATGATGATCATCTCGGTGGTCTTTTCATCATCTTATCTCATCTCATATCAACAGTCCGTTTTTAGTTCGGTAGCGCGGGGGATGCTTGAATAAGGGTAGTTTAGGAATTACAATTCAATTTTTTCAGGGACCGCGTGTAATCCTCACGGTCATCTTTGGTTCCCGGGATCAGTTCCTCTGCCGTAACCAGTTCCGGACTTCCTGTTCAATAATTGCCCTTACGCTAAATAATTTTGCTTTTCCGTTCTGATTATTTTAATTTTATTTTTAAATGACATTTATGAGTTTAATCTATTTCTGTAATACTTAAAAAAATGTTAAAATTAAATTATTCATAATTTTTTTACTTAATGGGAGTTTTAAATTTTTTAAATTTATCTGTCATTATTGTTAATTGTGATTCATTTGATTCCGTCAGGTGAAAGACAAAACCGGTACCAAATTATTTGCATAATATCTCCAGTGAACAGTATTTTACGAATGTAACCTTTTAATTGGGTTGGGGGGCTGCATGCAGTACACATGGTAACAAGACTGGGACCCTTTTGTTGTCCTCTTATTGTCAGTACAAACCTTAAATTGAGGGCATTCTTGAATATTCTCATTTTAATTTTAATTTTCATATATTTTTCAGGTTCTAATTAATAAAAATATCAAGTTGGTCAAATTTTAAATGATTTTTTATCAGTCCCTTACCTTCTTTTTTTTAAAAAAAATCATATACAATTTCAATTTTACCAAGTTCCCCCCCCCCCCCTTTCAAGCATGGAATGATATCAAATTCTTAGCAATGTATAACCAAGGATTGTCCAATTTCATGAAATCATTTGAAAACTGCAAGATAAGTGAAAGCTGAAAATGGAAAAAGTAAAATATTATTATTTTTAATGTTATTTTTTTAGGAAAAACAAACATTATTTTACTTTATTTCATAAGCAGAAGGGTAGCGTTTTTTTTTAAAAATTTCAGTCATTTTTTTATTAATTGACTTTTTAATTAAATTATTATTAAAAAGAGTTTTTCATTTTTAAGTTATTAAAAAATTTTGATATATTATAATGCTAAATAAATTATTTAGATGAAAACCAAAAAAAATGTTTAATACATTAATTCAATTGATATTATTGGAGAAATGTTAAGATTGGAAGTTTCTATTATATAAATCTCTCAACTTATGACTTTTTTCCTTTTGATAATTATGATTGGTTTGAATTAAAGGTTAATCTATAGTTTGCATTCGATTGGAACATTGAATTTTACATATTGCAAATTATAAATTGTAAAATGCTTACAATTTATCATGTTGAACGAGTCCAATGTGGTTTAAAAATAATTCAAAAAACTTGTGCTGAAAATCTGCATTTAAAAAAAAAAAAAGAGTAAAAATAAAATCTTAAAGAGGGGTTCAGTGTAAGAGGCGTGGACAGTGCGGCAGATAATCATCTGCTCTAAAACAAAAAGGAAAATGAGCGACCTGAGAGGGATAGCGGATGGGTGTTCCCAATCACGGAGTAAATTGCGCTGCTCCAAATCATGACAGATAATTGAAAAAGGCCCCCAAAAAAAAAAAAGAGCCTGTAGCAATCGTACAGCTGAGAGACAAGAGAGATTGCTTTAGCGGGACCCATGGTTATTTGGAATGTGGACCCTACTGACAGATGTTGCAATCACAAACAGCAATCACGCTAATGAACAAAACTGTGTAGGAGAAAATGCCCTTTTAAACTGGACCCCGCCCTCCTTGAATGTGAGGTCACCTTCCCTCTGTGCGGGCACCTAAGCGTGCGTGCCACTGACATGCCTCATGCGCGTATTGATCGTTAGCGAGACAGTGTCGCGAGAACTTTGGGAGTTATATGGTTTATTGGGTTACACTGTCAGAAATTCACAGATAACACACGCTCCATCATAGCGCGTGATTACACTCCATTGACCGTAGGGCCATGTGTGACAAACAGGCAAAACATAGAGTTTTCATCTTATTGGCAGGGGATAATGACATGTGCACAGGCCAATTAGCCATTTGGGATAAGGCTTCCCGTCTTTTGCTTTTTTGAACTCTTAAAAGCATAACTTTATATACTAAATTTAATATTAATTTGATATTAAAAAAATATTTTTAAAATATTTTAACATTAAATTTTTTTATCTTCAATTCATTTACATCAAATTAATATTATAATATTTTTTAATAATATAAATAATATTATTTTATCATATTCTTACAAAAATTTAAATTATATTATAAATTATATTAAAATTTTATATATTTTTAAAAAATAATTTTAATATTATATATAATATTATTAATTAAATAAATTATTATTATTATTAATTTAAATAAAATAAAATTATATATTAAATATTGATCTTGTTTTAAAGATCTTAATGAGATATTATTTATGGTATAATTTTTTTTAATAATATAATATATTTATTAAGTTATTGATCAAAAACATATTTAATTCAAAAAAATTTAAAAAATAATTATAAAAAAATTTAAAAATTACGTCATGTAGTTATAGTGATATACCAAATTTGGTGCAGAAGCTAATTTACTATCTCATCGGAGACGATTTGATTAATTTTAAACGATATCTTGTCGTTTTCATTAGAGATAGTCTAAGCTCCCAAATTATTTGGTAACATTATTATGATCTATTTTAGAAGGTGAAGATAATTTTTTTATTAAATTAATTTTATTAGAGTATATTAAGGTTAATATCATTTTTAATATGATGTTAGAGTTAAATCAATTTATAATACTGAGTTCTTTTTGATATAAGTTTTGTGTTAAAACTTTTAACAAAAAATTATAAGTATATTTTAATAATTTAAAATATTAATGTAAAAAATAAAAATAAAAAACTAAAAGATGGGGTCCAAGTACTAAAGAAATAATACCCAAAAGATCATATTCTACCTTGAGAGATCACGCCAATGATACACCTACACGTGGCTACATTTTATGCGTATGTATACTAGGAAGTGGACGGCATAAAGGGTACATCGTACATCCTACATGCACTCTGTTTCTGCAAGCACATGCCTCGTATACCCCTGTATAATCCATATATGTGTGTACATTTACAAGCCATTGTTCTATCTCCTTTTCCATGACGAGCATATGCTGATCGCCATTAAAGCACGAACTCTCACGCACAAACCAAACAGAGAGAGAGAGAGAGAGGGGTCTATGTAGTAGTAGGTGGGGGAAATCTATGGGGGGTACCCTTTAAGCTGTCATCTTCTATAAAGAAAGTATGGAGAAGGACTTGAGTAGATATTTTTACAGCTACTGTGCTTTGAACTGGGTCCAATATAAGGAACCTACATGCATGGCAAGAGCTATGTTTATTAGATTTGGCAACAAATACGGCCATGACCCTTAAGACAAGTCCCCATCCGACTACATAAGGGTGCATGGCCTGCCAAATCAATCATTCAACCTTTGACTTTAACGTGAATTATCTATTACTCTCTTGTTAGATTGCGATGATCGTATGAACATTAGTTGATTTTAGTTTGTCTTTACAACATCATTTTCAGGTTTCGGTGGTGAAAATCTTTATCAGAAGAATATGTTAGGTAATATGACAGTGACTTTAACCTAACATGTTAATTCCAAGATAAACATGTGATCGTATAGTCTTAACGTATTAAGTACAGTGTGACCTTGTGTAATCTGAGATATAATGTGGTTGTCTGGTCGAAAGAAGCACATTTACGATTACCCATTTGATTATTTGTAGGTGATGCAAATTTTAGTTTCGGATGCACAGGTTGTGTTTGATGATTTGCTGCTTAGAGAGGAAACCAGAGGAAAATGAAGAACCTGCCTGGAAAATTGGAATAGCATCTGGTTCACGCTTTAATGAGAGCAATGGTCCAAAAAGAAAAGGCTGAAAACAACTGAGAGAGCCATTGCCAAAGATTGAAACTCAATTTCTAATTAAGTTCTCTCTTTTTGGAATGAAAAGCTAACGTGATAGTTGTCAAAAGCATCATGGTATAATGGCTCTCATCGATCCCTTCTTGTTTTATTTGAATTCCCCATTCAAGTGGGCAGATTTTCTCTTGATGCCACACTAGGTGCTGCCATTTTAGGCATAATAACCGAGAGCAGAACAAGTGAGACATTGTTTTTGTTCATTGGGAAATACGACTCGAAAAGGGCCAACAATGATGTAACAAAAGCTAGGTTGCCCACAAAATGATATTTATTGACAAGGAATGACCGAATAGACCACATTATTGTGAGTGAGGAAAAAGAACCGAAAGAATCCGCACGTCATGATTCTATAGACAATAAACAAAGTTTCAGTCAAGATGTGTTGCTTGCCATGAATGATTACACGGATCACAACGTAGTTCAACAGTATTTATAAAGAATGATTGAAATGATGAATGTCTTGTTAAGATCAGCTGCTTTGTTTTCTTGTCATTGAGATTAGACGTCGATTTCCACCTCTGCTTAGACTTTCATCCAACACAACAAATGCGTAGGAACTCTTCTTTTCGGTTGAACTGTTAATCCGAGATGATGTGTCTAAATTATCCAAATATCAAAACTTTCATCGGAATCAAGGCTAACAAACAAAACCCATTTCAGCATACTTTGATTTCTTGAACCGAGAAAGTCCAATCTTCCCATTTTCACTTAGGCACCTACTATGCGGTGAGATATTTGGGGTCAGATTCCTGGGTTTTGTTGCCTCTGGTGAAGACAAATGATTGGAGAGATGTACCGTGTTAACTAAGCCTTTGCTTATAGTCAAAAGGCAAGCCTGCCGTGAAATCAGACACACATCAAGGTGAAATTCCATTGCTTTACAAGGTGAAAGCTGTGTATAGGGTGGGGCTTGTGGGTTCAGGTCTACAAATCCAGGACCTGAACCTCATCAATGCACAGGTCGGACTTATCACTGATGCTTCCGGGTTTGTGGGGTTTGCCCCAGAACTGAAGTTTTAGCGTTCGAATTACTCTATTTACTTGATGATTTTCAACCTATGTTGTCTTGTTTCAGAGATTTCCACACAGAGCCAGGGCAGTCTTGTTCAGGCTTTGCCGTTAAGCCTCTAAAGCCTTCAGATCTTTGGATTTTCAGCCAGGGAATAAACTGGGTTGCTAAAGCCCATCAGAAAGTGAGCCCAGTTCAACCCCAAATGAGTTTTCCAAAACAGATGCTTCCCCTTAATACCCAAGAGCAGAACATAAGCTAACATGCCTCAGGATGAGCTTCTGTTAGATCTGAATTCAATGACTATATTTCTTTTAAACATCAGCACAGTTTATGGTAACAGAATATCTAAACTTGAACTTAACAGAATATCTAAAATCAAATTTAGAGGAGGATCTGAATTTGAGTCTTAACTCCAATCTATAGCTGCGGCTTGCCTTCTGAAGAGAATGACCCTCTTCCTTTTGCATGAATCTATAACTGATAAAGCCAAGCCATTACTGTAGTCTAGCCAAGAACTTTTATCCCTAAACTAATGCTCTCCAAGTCACGGTAAGTCGTTTCAAGCCATTTGATCTCGCACACAGTGTTGGTCAGGGAGGACAAGAGAAGGGTGCCACGTTTGTTATTTCTTTGCATGGCGAGTGCTGAAAGCTACCGTGGTAGCGCCAGCAAGACAGAGAACTCAATGTACGAAAACCAAAAGAACCGAAAGGAAACAACTGAAAATGTGAAAGGAAATCATCTCCTGCACAAATCCAACTCTCCTCGTCTCCTCTTTCTTCCACATCCAATGGTCACGCTTTCTTCCTACCCCTCCGCCTTCTCGAGCTTACCTGCAAAAACTTGAACACTTCAAAGTTCTCTCTCTCTCTCTCATCGAAGTCAAACTCTTCTTTCTTTTTTTTCTCTATACTTAGACGTTAATATATGCAGACACCTATACTTACACATTTCTATATCTCTCCAGCCATGGCGCCTGCTTCTTCCACGATTTCTTCCTCCCAATCTCTGCTCCCTCGCTCGGTTACTAACCACCGCAACACCTCGATCGCACCAACCCCCGACTGTCTGTTTTTCATCTCATCAAACAGTTCCGCATTCTTTGCACGCGTAGCAGCCCAGCGGAGGCGCGTTAGCTCTCGTGCCACCACCGTTAGAGCCGTGGCTGCAAAGAGAAAGGAGAAGACGACCGACTCTGGATTGGTGGAGAAGTCGATCAACACGATACGATTCCTGGCCATTGATGCCGTGGAGAAGGCGAATTCGGGCCACCCCGGCCTGCCCATGGGCTGTGCCCCGATGGGCCACCTTCTGTACGACGAGGTGATGAGATACAACCCCAAGAACCCGTATTGGTTCAACCGCGACCGCTTCGTGCTATCAGCCGGGCACGGGTGCATGTTGCATTATGCTCTACTTCACCTCGCTGGCTATGACAGTATTAAGGTAATTTTCTGGATTTGTCTTCAGTTTCTTCTGTCATCCTTTTACTTTGGATTATCCTTTTGTCTGAAGTTTTCTTTAGAAAATTAGGTTGGTTTTGAGTATTGGGTCTTGGTTCCTTTTGAGTATCTTTCCGATTGGTTACCGAGAAAGTGGAAATGTAAACAAATCACAACATTGAAACTTTATGCCTTACGCTGTTATGGCCTCATTAGATAGAAGAAAATAGATGACAGACTCCGGATCGAAGGAACATCCTGTAGCAGCTTCTAAGTTTTGATTTGTTGATTCAATAAACTTTTGAGAAACAGCTAAAGATGGTATTAACAGGTAAGAGAGGAAATTACTCACAGAGAAGTGAACATATCAACTTAAGCCTATGCCCTAGATACCCAAATTAACACTTCTTGCTTGGTATATAGTTTAAATGCACTTTAATAATCCATTATAGGATGAAGATTTGAAGTCTTTCCGGCAATGGGGAAGCAAAACTCCTGGTCACCCTGAGAACTTTGTGACACCAGGGATAGAAGTCACTACTGGTTAGAACTCTCAGCTTCACCTCTGAACCTAAAACTAAGATTGATATAGTTCAATATCATATCTGATAATTTCTTTACAGGCCCTCTTGGTCAGGGAATTGCAAACGCTGTTGGTTTGGCCCTCGCTGAGAAACACTTGGCTGCTCGATTCAACAAACCTGATATCCAGATTGTTGATCATCATACGTGAGTATCTTTCCCAACGTAACCTCTGTGGTGTCATTTATATCTTAAGCTCTGTTTCAATTCGTTGATGGCGTTCTGTTAGGTATGTGATACTCGGGGATGGTTGTCAAATGGAAGGAATTTCAAGTGAAGCTTGTTCCCTTGCTGGGCACTGGGGGCTTGGCAAGTTGATTGCATTCTATGATGACAACCACATCTCTATCGATGGTAACACAGAAATTGCTTTCACTGAGACTGTGGAAGGTCGATTTGAAGCACTTGGGTGGCATGTTATTTGGGTGAAGAATGGGAATACTGGATACAATGAGATTCGTGCTGCCATTAAGGAAGCCAAAGCTATCAAAGACAAACCTACTTTAATTAAAGTATCTTTCATCTCTTACATGTAGCAGAAATTCTGGAGATATGAAGTCCAGTTGATTTATGATTGATTTTGTCTCTGGTATAGGTGACTACCACCATTGGCTATGGATCTCCTAACAAGGCAAACTCGTACAGTGTTCATGGGAGTGCCTTGGGTGCAAAAGAAGTGGACGCGACAAGGAAGAACCTCGGGTGGCCATATGAGCCGTTCCATGTGCCAGAGGATGTTGGAAAGTAAAACCAGAACTGGAAGGTTGCTTTTCCTTGTGCCTCCTAGAGCAAATCCTGATCTTGTTGTGTAAATTGTCATATTTTACAGGCACTGGAGTCGCCATGTCTCTAGAGGAGCTACTCTTGAAGCTGAATGGAATGCCAAGTTTGCTGAGTATGGGAAGAAATATAAAGAAGAAGCAGTAGTTTTGAAGTCTTTCATTACCGGAGAACTGCCTCCTGGTTGGGATCAAGCACTTCCGGTCAGTGAGGGATTCCTTTATGAGAACTCACTCATGAGATTTATGTGTTACAATGGTTATATTGTTTCTTTTCTCAGACTTATACTCCAGAAAGTCCTGATGATGCCACGCGGAATTTGTCTCAGCATTGCCTAAACGCTCTCACCAAAGTCCTTCCTGGACTTCTTGGTGGTAGTGCAGGTCTTGCTTCCTCTAACATGACCCTGCTGAAGATGTTTGGTAATTTCCAGAAAGACACTCCTGAAGAGCGTAATGTCAGATTTGGTGTCAGGGAGCATGGAATGGGAGCTATCTGTAATGGCATTGCTCTTCACTGTCCTGGTCTTATCCCTTACTGTGCAACTTTCTTTGTTTTCACTGATTACATGAGAGCTGCCATAAGACTTTCTGCGTTGTCTGAGGCTAGAGTTATATATGTGATGACCCATGATTCAATTGGTCTTGGAGAAGACGGGCCAACCCATCAACCTGTCGAACATCTGGCAAGTTTACGTGCCATGCCAAATATCCTGATGCTTCGTCCTGCTGATGGAAACGAGATTGCTGGTGCTTACAGGGTTGCAGTTCTCAACAGGAAGAGACCTTCAATTCTTGCTCTCTCTCGCCAGAAGCTTCCTCATCTTCCAGGAACATCCATCGAAGCAGTTGAGAAGGGAGGGTACATCATTTCAGACAATTCATCAGGCAACAAGCCAGATGTTATATTGATTGGCACTGGTTCTGAATTGGAAATTGCAGCCAAAGCTGGCGATCAGCTGAGGAAGGAAGGGAAGACTGTTCGTGTTGTGTCATTGGTGGCATGGGAGTTATTCGACGAACAGTCTGATGCTTATAAGGAGAGTGTTCTTCCAGGTGCAGTATCAGCTCGGGTGAGCATTGAAGCAGGATGTACATTTGGGTGGGAAAAGATCGTTGGTCGGAAGGGGAAAGCAATTGGTATTGACAGGTTCGGAGCAAGTGCACCGGCTGACAGGATATACAAGGAGTTTGGACTTACAGTGGAAGCTGTAATTAAAGCAGCTAAATCAGTTTGCTAAACTCCTCCAGGACATAGATGCATCTGCTTCTGCTTGCACAAGTATGAAACTGAATTCAGAGGATTTGAGGCTGACCATTCATTCCAGATTCTTGATTTAGTGTCTGAATCTGCTATGTGATTTGGATATCGTCATGTTTGCCAGGGCAGATAAACATTTTTTATGAAGTATCTTTACTGTTGTTATGATTCAGACATGGACATTCGCCATCCAGGAACAAAACCCCGTTCCTGGTAATAATCAAAACTGACGGGTAGCCAAGTTGTATAATAATATCTCATGATATCTCAGTTAGAGATACATGAAGATTAAGCAGCACATGATTCACACAGAAGGAATCCCCCAGTATCAGGACGGTCACCAAGTTGCCTGCAGCCTCCACATGGGGCTGACGGGTCTTTTTCTTTTCCTCTTCAAAGAGATTATTAGATTTTGTTTACCGATGATTCCGTGCGGAGAAACCTCGTGATAATCTAACTGTTTCGAAAGGGAGTTTGATTCCTGTGCGACTTTCGCTCCAAACAGACATCCTTCACAATCGGTCTTCTTTCATGGATCTATACATTCATAACCAAGAAAAGGATATCCTGTTTGGATCTTAATGTTTCTTGATGAATCTCTCTCCCCTTAGACCAGAGAGGCATCAGAAACAGCAAAATAACAAGAAGAAGCAACCAAAAGATTTCCCCAACGAAGCACAAAAGCGAGAGGTTTGAAAATCTTTATCCGCATCAAAAGATAAGAAGAAGCTTTCTACTTTTGAAATTCCTCTCGTCTTCATTCTCCCAGTACGACCAAATTTGTCTTTTATTCACGCCCCCAAGCCTATTTCTCTACCGATAATTGGAAAACTAACAATTTTTGGTTGTTGCTTTCCCATCATGGATAAATCCCTGCATTTCCAACGCTTTCGTCAGTTCTCTATCACCAAACTCCTCTTCTGGACCCTCTTTGGCCTGTGTGTAATTGTTTTCTTCATTCATTACCTAAGTTCTTCTCACTATCGCAGGGTTCTGAGCGGCGGGTCTGAATGGGAGACACGGGTCCTGCAGTCAGCCCGACCCAAGTCCAGGGCAGGCGGCCTCAGAGTGTTGGTTACAGGTGCCGCCGGCTTCGTGGGGACCCACGTATCTGTGGCATTGCGGCGCCGCGGAGACGGCGTACTAGGCATTGACAACTTCAACGACTACTATGACCCTTCTCTGAAACGCTCTCGGCAAGCCCTGCTTGAACTTGCCGGCGTGTTTGTTGTGGAAGGCGACATCAATGATTCCACTCTGTTGGAAAAGCTATTCGGACTGGTGAAATTCACTCACGTGATGCACCTCGCCGCTCAGGCCGGCGTGCGATATGCTATGAAGAATCCAGCCTCTTATATGCACAGTAACATCGCCGGACTGGTTAGCGTCCTTGAGGTCTGTAAATCCGCCGACCCACAACCTGCGATTGTTTGGGCTTCATCTAGCTCCGTCTACGGGCTCAATTCCAAGATTCCCTTTTCGGAGAAGGACCGAACCGATCAGCCTTCCAGTCTCTATGCTGCAACCAAGAAAGCTGGAGAAGAAATTGCCCATACTTACAATCACATCTACGGATTATCAATCACTGGCTTGCGATTCTTCACAGTTTACGGGCCTTGGGGAAGGCCTGACATGGCGTACTTCTCTTTCACCAATGATTTACTGAAAGGGAAGCCGATAACCGTCTTCGAGGGTCCTAATCATGGCAGAGTCGCCAGAGATTTCACCTACATTGACGATATCGTAAAAGGTTGTTTGGCTGCACTGGATACAGCGACGAAGAGCACAGGGACCGGCGGGAAGAAGAAGGGACGTGCGCAGCTGCGGGTCTATAATCTCGGAAACACTACCCCAGTTGCCGTCGGCGAGCTGGTCGGCATATTGGAGAGGTTACTGAAGGTGAGGGCCAAGAAGAACGTGCTGCCGATGCCGGCAAACGGGGATGTTCTGTTCACTCATGCGAACATAAGCCTGGCACAGAGGGAGCTTGGGTATAAGCCTAGAACAGATTTGCAGACAGGATTGAAGAAGTTCGTGGATTGGTACCTTAATTATTATTCACGAACCTGGGAGAAGAAGAGCTACTAGTAAATGAATCCTTGTTTTTAAATCTCTTAACAGGTTTTTTCAGTGTTTATCAGATTTAAATTTTTGTGATTTCTCCTTTTAATTCTCAGTTTTCTCTATTGAAACCAAATTATTCAAGCATGGTAAGTATCACTTCCATAGTATGGTATCATATTACCATATTATCCCTTGATTCAAATTGTGTTGATTTCTTTTTAAAAAAATAAAATTATTTTAAAAGAGAATGCCGATGAATAATTTTCTTTATTTTTATCATACACTTGTTTTTTTTGGATAAATCATTAACAAACCAATATTAAGCATATTCAACTTAATTATTACTTAAATCATTCAAATTTGAACCTCAGTCACAATCCAATCCCAAAAATAGATGGCAAAATTTTAAATTTAAGATGCTATCAATATTATAGGTTAGCAAAAAAATTCTGAAAAAAAATTAATTTATCAATTTTATTTAAATTGATCATTAACTTATTAAAATAATTAAAATAAAATAATTCAAAATGAATTTTACCTCAATCTCTCAACTTATCTTTCACATAAATCACATAAAAAATATATTTGATATTCAAAAATTTTTAAATTATTTTATGATGATAATACGACTATTTTTTAATTTCTTAAAAAATTTCAAATCCTGTATATTATGATTAATTTGAATATTTTTTAATTTTAATATAATTTAAAATTTATTCAATGATATGAAATAAATATAAAAACTTTATAATATATATATATATATATATATATATTAAAGTTCTATGCATCCCCATTAAAAATATGTGCTATAGTAGCATGGGCTTCCACTGTGAAACATATCTGTTTAAAAATTAAACATGATTTACTAGATAATCAAATAAATACAAATTAAAATTATCAATTTTAATATAAAAATTAAATTTATTTTTAATATCTTAAATTTAACAGTATCTATACTAATTAATTTAATATTTTATAAAATGTTTTATACATATATATATCATAGTAAGAAACTCATGACCACTAAAACAAATAAACCAATATGCATGAGAATTAATTAAACAAGCTTACTTTAAAAATGTTGATCATGATGGATATTTTAAATATTCAAAATTTAATAGTTTAATCATGATGGATATTTTAAATATTCAAAATTTAATAGTTTAACTTTACTTGAATTTGCTTATGAAATTGAAAATTTATGTTTATTATTTAAATTACTTTTTAATTTATTATTTTCATCTTTAATTTTCATTAGATTTAAAAATTTATATCTTTTATTTTTTTAATGCAACATTCACCTAAGAAAAATTTAATTATGACTTTTTTAAAGAATATTTCATGTTCTTATTTTCTTTTTTCTTTTTTACTTCTTGTCACGATAAAAGCTTGCTTTCTTTTTATTGTAGCACGATATAAAATAATATATTTTATTTTATTTTTTTTAGTGATTTATACTTTTAAAAACTTAGTGCATTTCTTTTGTCTTTGAATATTTTTCAATTTGATTTTTACTTTTTTGAAAATGAATAAAAGGAGCATTTTTCATTTAGTTTCCTAAAGCATAACCTCCTTTTTTAATGACATTTCGCTTTATTTTAATTATTTATTTAATTTTATTATACAAATCACAGCATCCATCAAAACATAATTTGCGACAATAAAAATTTTCTTTAAAATATTATTTTAATTTATTTTTAAGGAATTATTATAAAATGATATTTATATCATTTTTAGTATCATTTATTAATTATTTAGATTATAGGATATATATAAATTTTATTTTCTTAAACATATAAGTAATATCAAATTTAATTTAAAATTTAATATTAATTATTTTAATGCATTTACATAAATTTTAAATTAATCAAATAAAAAGCAAGATATTTAAATATAAGTTAATTAGACAATATCTCGTGAAGATATTTCTGTATTTTGAACATCAATAAAAATAACATAAATAATATTTTGTAAACTAATTTCTATCAACACTTTTAAAACATCAAGAAAAAAATGAATAAATTATAATTATAAAAAACATAAACATATTTTTGATTATCAAGATTAATTTATACTTGATGAAAGATCGTAATTTTAATAATGAAGCGGGAAAACCTTCTATTCTACATTCTTGTAAATAAACTTTCAAATAAGAGAACATTATCAATCCCCATTTTTACAAATTTAATAACCTTAGTCATAAAAAAATTTCCTTAGATTAACAGAATCTATCAAATGAACTACAAAAACAGACGAAGGAAGAATTAAAAAAATTAAATTTTAATTTAAGATAAATTTAAACTCTTAACAAATAATTTAAATTTATTGATAAAATTTACTTTAAAGATATTGAGTTTTAATTAAATAAATAAAAATAAAAATTTTAAATTTTAAACTCGACCATAATCTTAGATCTCTTTAAATATATTTAAAAATATGTGTATAATCTTTTAATTGTTGAGACATGGCTGAGCTGGAGGAACAAGAATAGAAGCTATTAGGCACTTGTTGTGCTCCAATAACAATGGGCATTGCAATTTTTAAGGTATAGTAATAATTTTATTTTTTAGTTAGATGTTTACCGTGGTTTGCTTTCCCCTCGTTTTGGTACGCCCATCGCATATAATGATTATAAACTTTTTAATTTATGGTTTTTAAAAATTTATATAGTTATATGATTTTTTTTCAATTTTGATTTTAAAAATTATTTTTTAAATTTAAATATTAAAATGATTTTGAGGCCTCAATAAAATTATATATTTTAGATTTTTGTCATAGTCTGTATAAGCACATTTGTGCACTAATGTAACGATCATAAATCTCTTAATTTGGAGTTTCAAAAAATATATATATTTACAAGTTCGTATGATTTTTTTGAATTTAATTTTAAATTTTTTTATATCTAAACATTATGGGGTTTCATTTACGTGTGCAAGTTTTTCTTGTGAGATTTTATTTAGATTTTATATATATATATTCATATATTTATATGATTTTTTTATTTAATTTTTTTTAAAATTTCAATGTTTATAAGCTTGAGAAAGATCGGATTATATTAAATTATATTAAATTTAAAAATGCAAGTATTTTTCTTTCTTTTCTTGGGTCTCCTTTAAAATTTTGTGCTCGTGGTTTCATCAAGAGAAGGGGAGTAATCGTGACAGGTGCAGCCTTCGCAACCTATTCTGTTGGTCGGGTTGAGCGAACCATCCGTCATAAATGGGCCGGGATCAGAAGACCCGCCCAATCTGTGGATCCAAGGAAGAAACCCTAGCCCTAGTAGCGTCTCTCTCTATCGCGCCCATATATAAACCCTAGAGCCATATCTTACACTTCCATTGTTGGAGTGAAGAGGCAACAGAAGCCGCACCATCTGCAGCTCCATCGGCTCCATTCTTAAGGTTTCTTTTTCTTGTTCTCGCTCGATGCACGAACCACATATTTTTTATGTTCTCATGTTTGCTTATGTTTATTTTGAGATTGCATCTCTTGCGGTTTGGTTGGTATGCAAATAATCTGTTTATCATTTTTTTTTTAATTTTCTCTTTATATGTAGGATGTTTACTAGAATGAACTAATGTCAGTGTGTAGAAAGTGAATCATTTAATTTTTTCGCAAAAGTCTTCATTTGACCATCATGTCGATGGAATACATTTACCGGAGCTCAATCGATTAGAACAGTTCTTAGATTTTGGTTCTTTTGTATGTGTGACATGAATGATTAGTCTGTTATTTTTTAGAGGTTGTGAGTGCTTGTTTTGTTGATGTGCCATGTCTAGACAGAACAAAACGGGAAAAGGATGGCCTACGCTGCAATGAAGCCGACCAAGCCGGGTTTGGAGGAACCCCAGGAGCAGCTTCACAAAATAAGGATCACTCTGTCCTCCAAGAATGTTAAAAATCTTGAGAAAGGTTTCTTTTTTCCCATTGTTTTTTCTGCTTCATATCTAATTTGATTGGTAGCAAGTTGGAAATGAGAATTAGTTTTGCTGGATTAGTTCTTATATTTAATTTTTTCAGCCAGATTGTTTCATAGGAATTTATTTGAGATTTCCTACAATTGGTTTCAGGCGATTGTTTAGATGACTGTTAATTGACCATTTGCAAAATTGATTTTTGGTTTTTTGTTTCACTAAGGATCTTTGCTACCATTTTCATTTGGTTTACTCATTGAATTGATGATGGCAATCTTATTTAACACGATGATGTAGATGAAAATGAACTTGTCATGTTATCTTCCTGAAGATATTATTTCTGTGTAATCACAGTTTGTGCTGACTTGGTTCGTGGAGCCAAGGACAAGAGGTTGAGGGTTAAGGGACCAGTGAGAATGCCAACAAAGGTTCTTCACATAACTACCAGGAAGTCCCCCTGTGGTGAAGGTATTCAATTTCAATTCAAATTTCCCTTGTCTACAGTAAAGTAAATGTTTCTGAACTTTAAATTTATTCTGTTGCATTTTGACTGTTCGTAGTCTGATGTATATGAGTTTTTGACTGTCTTTATGTTACTCATTGGTGAAGATGAAGTTTGCTTATTTCATTCTACTTCTTGATAGAAACTGATGACATAACTTTTAGTTTCTGTCAATCCTTAGTTTATTTGCACTGTAAAATGAAAGGAAATGATTGAGAACGTTAGGAAGAATGATGATCTTGTCCTACACAGCATGCCTGTTTCTAGGGAATGCATGTATCTTGGTTACATGGTGTCTTTATTGTTTGTTATTTCTCAAGGGCGTACTTAGTGTCCTTATTGTTACCGCGTAAAGGTCCTTCACCATGCTGTGTTATAGTTTGTACAGTGGTTTATTTAGATATAATATTGTAGCTTTTTCATCTTTGCTTGTGGTGATTAGTATATTCCAAGCAAACTCAGTATGTCATGGCTTTCTAACTGTGTGTTTGCTATAACTTATGCTGGTTTTGGTAGCCTTGTTGATATATATATATATATATGTATGTATTTATTAAAAATTTCTTAACTTTTGTTGTGCTTTTCCAAAGTAAAACTCCATTGGAGGAGAGGAAGCTGAAACTTGAATGTTAAAAATCTTGTTCACTTTGAGGCAGATGCATGAACTGAATGTGCATGTTTAAAATTTAGTAGTAACAAAGTGTGGTTCACTTCAAAAGTTTGTTAACCGTTCTTGTTTTGGCAGGAACGAACACATGGGATAGATTTGAGCTCCGTGTTCACAAGCGTGTGATTGACCTCTTCAGCTCCCCTGATGTGGTTAAGCAAATCACCTCTATTACAATTGAACCTGGTGTTGAGGTGGAGGTTACAATTGCAGATTCTTGAATGTGTGCCATCACTTCTCCTTTTTGGCTCTACTGAGCTTCTTAGTTATTAGAACTCTTTCCTTGCTTTTGCCCTATAGTGCTGAGTGTAGTCTCTGGAGGCTGAATGAACGGTTGAAGGGTTTATTGTAGTTTCTGTTTTGCTATACTAGTTTGGAAGTTAAAACTTGACAATATATATTTTTTTGTTTGGAGCAGGATTTTGTTTCATGTTCATTGTTTTAAGATAGATCGGATGTGTTATTTAAATGCATTATTTGATATTACAAATGTTATGCCATTTGATCAAGTAGGTTGGCTCGGTCTTTGCAAAGATAATCATCAGTTTATGTTTGGTTTTGATATGCAGTGCAACCTGTTAATTTGGTTGAGCCCTCAAAATGCCTGTTATGATAATGGTCTGGGGTGCTTGGATTTTCAAAACCCCGACTTCATGGTAGAGAAGAAAACAGGATTCCTTGGCCCAATTGTTTTAAGTCGTGATTAGATCTAGCAGGCCTCGTACATGCTCTAGTTAAAGCTGTCAAGGTGCACACATCCCAACAAAGCGGATTTGATGCAAGTGATCGTCCTGATAATCATTCAGCCCAAGTTTATTGAATCTTTCCCATTCTAAATTGGAAAAAGTAGTGCCAAGGCCATTGTATTAGGCCCACAGCAAGCCTATACATTTATTTCTCCACATCAAACATTTGACATAATATGATATGGGACATGGACAGACTTCTAATAGAGTATCGAACGAATGACATGGTAGGACGTGGGAGTTCTTGCAAGAAGGAAATAAAGGGTTCAAATCTCAGCAGTATTGCTCTTCCTTGGGTAATCTTGCAGTTGGTACTACAAAAAGTGGGTCTGATTTCTTCATTACGATTCCAAATTTCTCCCTCATGTCAAGCTTCTGCCCCTCTGGCAGTTCCCATTCAAAGGAATGAAGCAGTGTAGCAAGCACATACATGACCATCTTCTCTGCTAAAGGAATTCCTGCACAAATTCTTCTCCCAGATCCAAATGGAAGAAAGTTGAAATTGTTGCCTTGATAGTCACCTGTTCTTGCATCTTCCAAGAACCTCTCAGGCTGAAATTCCAGGGGATTCTTCCAAGCTTCCGGGTTCCTCTGCATAAGCCACATGTTAAGGAAAACCCTGGAGCCCTTAGGGATGGTGTACCCAGCCAGGGTAACACTTTCACTAGGGCTGTGTGGAACTAGGAGAGGAACAGGTGGGTGAATTCTCCATGTCTCTTTTATGACTGCATACAAGTAATGCAGGTTGGGTATGTGGGATTCCTCTAAAATGTTGTCCTCTCCTGCCACTCTCTCCAACTCTTCACAGGTTCTCTTCAGTATCTCTGGATGCAGCTGCAACTCTGCCATTGCCCATTCCACTGTTGTGGATGTTGTATCCGTTGCTCCAGCAATGACATCCTGTATCAAAATTATCAAACTCCCAATATGACCAAATTGTCAGGCTGAAAAAGAAGAGAAAATATAAGTACTAGAATTTTGCAATAGAAACGTGCCATTAACAAAGCCTTAATTTGGGTTGTGGACAGTGAGGTCTTATCATCTTCCTGCTGCTTGAGCTCTAAGAGGACTTGCAGGAAGTCCTTCCTCTTGTTGTTGTTGTTCCTCTTGCTCTCTCCCTTGGTTTCATCTGCTTTCAATTTGCCGGCTAACATTTGATCGAAAGTACTGTCGAACCACAACGAGAGCTTCTTCATTTTGGATTGGATGCCTTGTAAATCAAAGGGGGCAAGCACCGGAAACAGATCAGAGATGTTTGGTTTTCCTAGCAATGTAACCATCTCTTCCACTACATGCCTAAACTCATAACCCAATTTTCTCTTCTCGCTCCCATCCACGGAAACACCCCACAAGATGCTCATCATCACGTTCAGCGCTGTCAAGAACGATAGCTCGCCAATGTCAATGGGCGAACCAGTCTTCCCATAGAGCTCCTTCACCATCTCTCGCACCTCTTGACGACGAAGCGGGTAACAAGCATCAAGGCTCGTGTTGCTCATCAGTTCACGAACACAGACCTTGCGCAGCGTGCGCCATTCAGGGCCGTAGGGGCGCCAGAGTATGTCAAGGCCACCGTAAGTCATAGCTAATCCTGCCGCAGGCGGGTCACGGTTAGCGAAGACTGCATCGTAGTCCTTGAGGACTTGTTTTGCTAACGAAGATGAGCTGATGACGATGCAGGTTTTGCGACACATTTGAACTTTCACGATTGGGCCGTAAGTTTGAGATAATTTGGCAAAGTAGAGATGAAGATCAGGCTCAAGAGAGAGAAGGTTTCCTAGTAAAGGCAAACCTGGTGGACCTGGTGGTGATGGCGGTTTGACTTTGCTGGTTTTGTTAATCAGCCGTGCGAACCACAGAATAGCAAGTGTTGCAGCCAAGAAGGTAAGGACCGCTCTGATGGTAGTGTGGTCGGCAAGCCCATCCCACCACCATGACCAGCCTTCAAGGACAAAGTCAACAGGATTAAAGAGAAGCATCTCGGTTTATTACCAATTATGGAAAATGAAAACAAAACTGAAAGCACATGCAAGGTAGAGAATGTACTTATACAGATGACATTGGAGGATAAAATTGTCCCATAACCACATAACCAAGTGATCAGTAAAGACAGAGACACCTGTGGTCTATATGTTTGCTTAGAAATTCTCATAGACAATGAGATTTTCCATTATTAGTATTGTGTTGGATGGTTTCTGTAGCTTCCTTCAAGACTAACAAATTCTGGAAATATCTATTGCACCCACGTTGTGACTTGTCACTTTCTAAACTTGAGGCCGGATGTTGCTATGTGGTAGAGATGATATCTTCTGCACATGATCTTCCCCAAAAAAAAAGACATTCACACAAAACCTGACAGCAGGCACTTTTGACAGTAAACTCATGCAAGGAAACAGAAGAAAATTACAAATTTTCTTTATTTGTCCGAGCTTCAGTATTTAGCTCTAGGTTTCAATGCGATGGCTTCTGTCTTTTAGCTTTATGCAAGTGAGCTTCTATATTTAGCTTTAACTATCCAAGTGATTCAGTGAAAATAGACTAAAAGAATAAATGAAGTATGTTGATTTGCAACCCTTTAATGCGTCATATCAGAAATCAAAACCTCCTGAATCTTCGCCAATGAATGATGAGTCATCAAGTTGGTCCCAAGTGCATTCTCCCCTTCCCTCATTTAGAGGGCAATATCCACAAAATCAAGTGATTTGGAAAGACAACAAATAATGGGAGGATATTGTTTTCAGATCCAAATATACAGCATGACCAGGTAGAGGCAAGATCAGGGACATCAGTCGTAGTCACAGTAAACTTAAGACAATTTATGATGAACACTTGGAAGGAGGTCATCTCATTGATGGCCACTGCCAGTTTCATGCTCCATTTCTTCTGCATAAAAATGGTGATCATAGATTTGAAGCTGGAGGTTATCACAGGATTGAAAAGAATAAGACATTGTGTCAGGGTGTAAAAGAAGCCACAAAAATTGAGGAACGATGTGCTTATAGTACATATATGTCAATAAACGAAATTTGAAAAAACTCCTATCAAGAAGATTTTCGTCTGATCAAAACTTCAGAATGTGTTGTTGACAGAGAAACAAATAGAAGAGCAGGAAGTTAAATGGCTGGCAACGTGGAAACACGCTATCTTACCTCAAGTAGTCTGGTCAAGGTCATGATAGCCATTTGAATGATCAATGGAGTTTGTGTTGGATTTTGAGAAATTAGCCATTGAGTAAGTAAAAAATTAATATATTATTATTATTATTATTATTATTATTATTATTTTTATTGAATGTTATATTAGAGGAATCAAGCATGTTAATTATTTTTTTAAATACAACTAAACGTGATACGGATTATATTTTTGTTATTTACATGACGAGTTTTTAATAAAAAAAATTAATAGCGGTAACTTATTATTTTTGAGTTGTAAAGATGTAATCTTATTTTTAAGCCGTGCACATTTAAGAATCGATTTTGAATCATAAAGAGTCCACATCATTGTGAGCAGATCCAACCATGAATTAAATAAAGCAACATGAAAAAGCAAAGTTAAAAAAACTCAAAGCTTTATCTTATATTCATGACGATTTATGAGATTTTATTTTTGCAAAGATTATTGGTTGCAATATCATTAAAAATGTTGGGATAAGTTAAAGAAAGAATTTGATAAAATCCAAAAGTGAAGGCCGTTAAACTAACGACTCTCAAAAGAAAGTTTGAGATGCTAAAGATGAAAGTTTCTGTCGAGTTAAAGAGCAATGACCAAATTAATGACTATTGTGAACTAACTCAGGTTAGTTGGTGAAGATTTTTTTTGATCAAAGGGTTGTGAAAAAATTCACAGTTAAGCATCTTTGATAAATTTGAGTCGAATATCTCAATGATAGAGTAGTCTTGCGATTTGATTGAAATCTCAAGTTTTTGGTGTCTTCAAAATGTTTATGAAGTTGATTGAAACTCAAAGTGGTTGTAAGCTCAAATCTTGAAGATCTGATAATAAGAAGGAACATACTTCCAAGTAATTTGATAAGCTTTTTCAAGATTTGAAAATTCAATCAACT
This sequence comes from Moringa oleifera, assembly GCA_021397835.1. Classification (NCBI taxonomy): domain Eukaryota; kingdom Viridiplantae; phylum Streptophyta; class Magnoliopsida; order Brassicales; family Moringaceae; genus Moringa; species Moringa oleifera. Next base: position 2,134,327 of record JAJFZO010000658.1, on the reverse strand, counting down.
ATCCATTGTCTACACACTACAATAAAATAGCAGATGCCAAAGAAGGAATATAGTTGTGATGAAGATGGCAAGATGTTACTTTTTGAGAAGGCCAAAGATTTTCTTGGTAGAAGTTGTATGTATTGCCGTGTACTTGCCCAACAGACTTTTGACAGGGCTGTCAAGGACAGAACTCCTTATGAAACTTGGTCAAGTGTGAAATCTTTTGATAAAAACTTAAAAATTTTTGGATTTATTTGCTATAGTTTTATTCTTTATGTGAAAAATCTAAAATTGATGAAAAAAGCAAGCAAAAAAAAAAATTAATTGGTTATTCTCCTAATTCAAAAAGAATATAAAATCTTTAATGGGAAGATTAAATAGGTCATCTTGAGTCATAAAGTCATCATCGATGAAGACTCTCATTAAGACTTTGAGAAATAGTTTCTACTATAGTGAAAACATTTGGGACTTCACTTATTCAGAATAGGATCTCAATTGACATTCTCACCAAGCTCTACCATGTAAATAATTTAAATTTTCATGCAACAAATTAGGTTTGACTTACAAAAATCTCAAGGAGAAGTATTAAGCTTTGTGAGAGTTTTTTTATAAAATTTTAGTACTTATTTCATCGTAATTAAATAAAAAAAATTGTGTATTTTTTATATTATTTTTTTATTAAATTTCATATTCGAGAAGTGAAGCATGTCAAAAGTTTTTTTTTTTTTACGTATAATTAAACGTGATACGTAAAAAAGATAATATAGAATTTTAAAATTCAATATATCTTTTATGTGTTTGAGTACTCTTTGCTAATTTTTTTTCTTTCAATACTTAGTGTTCATCTTTTCATGTTATCTTCCACTATTGCTTTTCATTTTCATATTCAACAGAAATGGCCTCCTTTGGGGAAACCAATATGATGAATTAGATTTGATAAAACTAAGAAGGAATATTATATTTTATATTTCAAAGGGCTACAATCTTGGTCCATCTTATATACTTCTGCTCTCACCTTGCATTTCATCAACACTAAAAGTCAATGATCTATAAAAATTGAATCGAATTGGGTGATCCGATTGATTGAATTATAAACTGAATTTTTAATTTATCTAGTTGATTAAAAATCAGTTTAATTTACTTATATCATTAAATGATATTGCTTTGTTATAAAAATTTTAATTTTTATATTAAAAAATTATTATTTTAAAAACATTTTGAAAAATAATTTTCTCTAATTTCATTGTTAATTTTTAAAAATAATTATAATATTTTTATAATATTTATTTTTAATAATATATATTAATATTTATAATTATTTATTACATCATCATGGTTAAACTTTAATTTCATTACATTTTGGTTCAACCTCTTATTTGGAGTTTTTTTTTTTTTTGTCTAGTGTAATGACCCATTAAATTCTAAAAATATTGCTAAAACCTTCATTATTTCTTCCTTCTATGTCTACCAAAAAAAAACCCATCATATGTAGTAAATTGGTAGGCAACAATTGAGGCCAAAGAGCAATACAACATGAAGAAGGAACAAAATCCATTTAACTCAGATTCAAGGTTTTCTGGGTTTAACTCATCGCATTGGCATGTATCCATTTTTCCACAAGATACAAAAATAGTAGTCAACATCGTAATCAATTAATTCAGCAGTAAAAATGACTTTACCAGATAATGAAAGTTACTTTCAGGCCAAAAGAAGCATTAGATAGTCAAACGTAAGATCATGGCTTACATTGGCTTGCATATGAAGGCAAAGCCTCATCTCTTTGATCTTTGATAAGATCATTTTGGAGCACTAACTTAAACAAGTAGACCCAAGTAGCAACAAGGATGTCAAGCTATATATATTAGGGAATAAAAGTTGAGCATTAGGATTGGTTTTCTTCATTCTTTCTCATATTTGATCTTTTCAGTCAGAAAGTTGCTAAGAAATTCATTGGAGATTTCCTAGAATTGGTTTCATAAAATTGTTTAGATAAATGTTAACTGACCATTCACCAAATTGATTGTAGGTTTTCGTTTCACTGAGCGGCTTTGCAAACATTGTCATTTGGTTTTCTCATCGAATTGATGATGTTAATCTTATTTAAGATGAAAATGGACTTACTGTCCGGATAATGTTATGTCTGATCACAGTTTTTGCTTTCTTGGTTCGTGGGGCAAGGACAAGAGCTGAGGGTTAAGGGCGTATGGTCCTCATACTCATTCAGGGTAACAGGTTGTTGAATCTTAAAAATACCAAGGCCAAGGCTTTTGTATTAGGAAGTGTTTACATTTATTTCTCCACATCAACAATATCACACAGTACAACACAGACGGAGTTCTTATAGGAAGAAAAGAAAGGGTTCAAACTTGATCAGCAATATTGCTCTTTGGTGGGTAATCTTGCAGTTGGTACTACAACAAGTGGATCTGATTTCTTCATTATGGCTCCAAATTTCTCGGACATGTCAAGCTTCTGTCCCTCTGGTAATTTCCATTCAAAGGAATGCAGCAGAGTCGCTAACACATAAGCCACCATCTTCTCTGCTAAAGGAATTCCTGCACAAATTCTCCTCCCAGATCCAAACGGAAGAAAGTTGAAATTGTTGCCGTGATAGTCACCTGTTCTTGCATCTTCCAAGAACCTCTCAGGCTGAAATTCCAGGGGATTCTTCCAAGCTTCCGAGTTCCTCTGCATAAGCCACACGTTAAGGAAAACCCTGGAGCCCTTGGGGATGGTGTACCCAGCCAGAGTAACACTTTCACTAGGGCTGTGTGGAACTAGGAGAGGAACAGGTGGGTGAATTCTCCATGTCTCTTTTATGACTGCATACAAGTAATGCAGGTTGGGTATGTGGGATTCCTCTACAATGTTGTCATGTCCTACCACTCTCTTCAACTCTTCACAGGTTCTCTTCAGTATCTCTGGATGCCGCTGCAACTCTGCCATTGCCCATTCAACTGTTGTGGATGTTGTATCCGTTGCTCCAGCAATGACGTCCTGTATCAAAATTATCGAACTCTCAATATGATCAAACTGAAACGCTGACAAAAGTACAAGAATTTTTGGCATTACATATGTACCAATAACAAAGCCTTAATGTGGGTTAAGGATAACGAGGTCTTATCATCTTCCTTCTGCTTGAGCTCTAAGAGGACTTGCAGGAAGTCCTTCCTCTTGTTGTTGTTGTTCCTCTTGCTCTCTCCCTTGGTTTCATCTGCTTTCAATTTGGCCGCTAAGATTTGATCTAAAGTACCGTCATACCACAACGAGAGCTTCTTCATTTTGAATTGGATGCCTTGTAAATCAAACGGGGCAAGCACCGGAAACAGATCAGAGATGTTTGGTTTTCCTAGCAATGTAACCATCTCTTCCACTACATGCCTAAACTCATAACCCAATTTTCTCTTCTCGCTCCCATCCACGGAAACACCCCACAAGATGCTCATCATCACGTTCAGCGCTGTCAAGAACGATAGCTCGCCAATGTCAATGGGCGAACCAGTCTTCCCATAGAGCTCCTTCACCATCTCTCGCACCTCTTGACGACGAAGCGAGTAACAAGCATCAAGGCTTGTGTTGCTCATCAGTTCGCGAACGCAGACCTTGCGCAGCTTGCCCCATTCAGGACCGTAGGGGCGCCAGACTATGTCAAGGCCACCGTAAGTCATAGCTAATCCTGCCGCAGACGGGTCACGGTTAGCGAAGACTGCATCGTAGTCCTTGAGGACTTGTTTTGCTAACGAAGATGAGCTGATGACGATGCAGGTTTTGCGACACATTTGAACTTTCAGGATTGGGCCATAAGTTTGAGACAATTTGGCAAAGTAAATATGAAGATAGGGCTCAAGAGAGAGAAGGTTTCCCAATAACGGCAAACCTGGTGGCCCCGGTGGTAAGGGCGGTACCTTTTTGCTGGTTTTCTTGATCAACCATGCGTACCACAGAATAGCAAGTGTTGCAGCAAGGAAGGTGACGGCCACTCTGATGGTGGTGTGGTCTGCGAGCCCATCCCACCACCATGACCAGCCTTTAAGGACTAAGCTAATAGGATTGAAGAGAAGCATCTTGGTTTAGCACCAATAATGGAATATGAAAAGAAAACTGAAGCACATACGAAGTTCTTATAGAGTTAAATAAGATAACATTGTATAGGATTGTCCCATAACCATATAGTCCCTAAACAGTAACATCTCTGGTCCATATGCATATAAATTCTAGTGTATTTAGCCGTAAATGGATAAACAGATTTTTCCATTCTCTGGAAATATCTATCTTGCACGCATTGCCACTTTCTAAACTTGAGACTATATTTTGCCGTTGTGGAGAAGATACCATCCACGCTGTGATCATTTCAGAAAAGACATTCACACAACTTGACAGCAGACACCTTTGACAATAAACTCATGCCGAGGAAAGAACAAATTTTCTTTCTTTGTCCGGGCTTCTGTTTCAACCCGAGCTTTCGTTTTTCAGCTTTAATTTCCAACTGATTCGGTAGAAGTAGACTAAAACACTAAATGAAGTAGTTATTTCGCATCACATCAAAAATCAAAGTCTTGACTAATGAATGGTGTATAATCAAGTTGGTCCCAAGTGCAGTCTCCTTTTTCCCAATTCGGAAAGCAAAGTCAATCTCCGCAAATACTGTAATCTAGTGCTGCTGATAAGGTAGTACATGTGGACGATATTGTCTTGAGATCCAATCATACAGCATGACCAGGTACAGGCAAGGTCAGGGACATGAATCATAGGCACAGAGAACTTGCTTGAGACAATAATTTATGATGAACACTTGGAAGATAAGTTGGAAGGGGAGCATCTCATCCATGGGCACTGCCAGTTTCATGCTGCATTTCTTCTGCGTCTTTAAAACAGTGATCATTGATTTGAACCTGGAGGTTATTACAGAATTGAGAAGAATAAGACATTGTGTCAGGGTGTAAAAGAAGCCACAGAATTTGATGAATAATGTATCAATAAAAGAATTTGAATAAACTCCTGCCAGGAAGATTTTCATCCGATCAAAACTTCGGAATGTGTTGTTGACAGAGAAACAAATAAAAGAGAAAAGTTAAGTGCATAGCAAAGTGGATAAGAGATAAGGGATAAGGCATCTGAGCTGTGAGAACTCCAAGCCCCTACTTAATGAGCACGCACTTGCTTTCCTTAGGCACTGTCTGAGCAAGGTCATGATCACCATTGGAGAAGTTGGCCATTCAGAATCTGCCTCTCCTGATATGAATTCAAGCTCTTTCTTCAGTCTCAATCTCTGAGAAAAGCAGAATCAAAGAGCAAAAAGGAGGTCAAGCTCTCGGGGGAATTAAAAGTTTAGCATTAGCATGCATATAAACATCAATGAGAATTCTTTCCAATTGGGTAAAATGCAAAAATCGCATCTCCTTTACTCGATCTTTGTGGGAGATCAAAGATATACCTCTATGATCTGAGCGATTTTATCATAAGTGCATGGATACAAACTGTCATTAAATGTTTTCCCTTCTTACGAGACCCATCAATCATGATAATAAAGCACGGATGATTTGTTTCCTCTCAGCTTTACACCATCACAATCTTTAGAACTATCCAAACAGCTTTTCTTCCCTTATTACCAAAGTTGGGGATTTCTTTTAAGGCACAAAATTACAGTAATTACAGTATAGTTTATGCACCTATTTTACTTTCTTCTGAAGTGTATTTATTTGTTGCTGTATTAAAATATTCCCAGAAATTTTAAGTACAGAACATATTTTAAGATAATTTATTTTTATACTATTTTAAATATTAAAGTAAATCATACAAACCAGAAGGTATCAGACAACGATCCCAAGTCTCATTATGGGGATATCCTCCTGCCAAGTTATTAAAGGGCAGTCCAGTTAAGTCTTACTCAAGCAGCCATTACTTTAATAATACTTTACTAAAATCATCTTCTAACTTGAACATTGAAAGCTATCATAGTCGTGGCTTATTTTCTTTTACAGATTCCCACTATTCTATCCCAATTAAGAAAATTTATATCCATATGTTTTCATCATAACCCCTTCTATTTTCAGGTGGCATCATATATCAAAAACTTAAGATCAATGGATGAATCTGAATGGCTCATACAGACCAAGTCCTGTCCACGAAGCGAGTAACAGGCATCAAGGCTTGTGTTGCTCATCAGTTCACCAGCGCAGAGCTTGCCCAGCTTGCGCCATTCAGGGCCGTTGAGGCTCCAGACTATGTCAAGGCCACTGTAAGTCATAGCTAATCCTGCCGCAGGCCGGTCACGGATAGCGAAAACAGCGTCGTATAGTCCTTGAGGATTTGTTTTGCTGCCCATTTGAATTTTCAGGATTGGGCCATAATTAGTTTGAGACAATTTGGCAAAGCAAAGACGAAATCAGGCCCAAGAGAGAGAGGGTTTCGTAGTAAAGGCAAACGTGGTGGACCTGGTGGCAATGGCGATTGGTCTTCGCTAGTTTAATCAACCATGCGTACAACAGAATAGCAAGTACTGCAGCCAGGAAGGTGACGATCACTCTGATGGTGGTGTGGTCTGCGAGCCCATCCCACCACCATGTCCAGCCTTCAAGGACTAAGCCAACAGGATTAAAGAGAAGCATCTTAGTTTGGCACCAATGGAATCTGAAAGCAAAACTGAAGCACATGCGAGGCACCGATAGCGTTAAAGATTGAGTTAAAGATGAAAACATTGTATAAACCTGTCCAATAACCATAGAGTCAAGTGACCACTTAAGGAACTCTTTTCTAAGTTTTTGAGGTAATGACATGATTTTAGTTTTAAAATTTTCAAAGTTTTTTTAATGATTTTTTTATATATTTTAAAATTTTTAGGTAATGATATGATTTTCGGCCCATCTAAAAAATTTTGACTTAGAGATAAGCAATTTTTTTTATAGTCTTGGTAATTTGTAAATGGAATCTGTGCAAAGTTTTTCGAAATTATAATTTTCATTAATATGAATTGAAAAATTATATCTGGTTAAAATACTCATACCTAATTCACTATTGATTTAGAATAAAGTACTTTAAAAAAATTTTAATATCAAATGTTATTGTTTTTTAATTTTAAAAAATTTATTAATTTTATTCATCAAATAAAGTTATATATTTACAGAAAAATTAATAAAAAATTCAAAAAAAATGGTAATAGTGGATCTCAAACAAATGCATGAGTACATTCAATGCCTAAATTTGGACCGACCCTAGATCTTCCAAAAACACATGCAGCTCAAGAATATCTTTCCTAACTAATTAATAGCCTTTATTAGCTCTTCTTAATTGATTAAGCAGAAAAGTGTTGCATTTTGCTGGAAATATAATAAGATAAAGAAATCGTGAGTGGACAAATTATATTATTCGATGGGCATTGCCATTTCCCATTCTTTAACTCTCTAATGTCTAGAATCCAAAGATGACTTGCTCGCAAGGACCCTTTCAGCCGGATTTCGTAAGCGACCCAACCATTAGCTGGTGGGTTGGATTGCACCAGAAATGTCTCCTTCCCCATAAGATTGGCAGATTAAGCAGACATTGTTTTTGGGCTCTGTCTGTCTTCATGGGCTTCTTTCTTTTCTAGAGAAACTTTGTCAAGTCAAACAAATATGTGAAAGAAACCTGGTCAACTATTGAAAAGAAGTTTCCGGAAGACAAGATCCTGGAGTCGGAGTACCCCCGACTTCGAAGCAGATAAGGGTATCTTCTCCATAAATATACATCAAATCTCGCTAGCACACCCATTATCAATTATCAACGCCCAAGTTCTCTCGATCATCGCCACCAAAGAAAAAGAAAAGAGAAAGAAGAACAACAAGAAAGAGCGGGCTATGGATCTTAACAATTCAATTTCATTACTCTGTGCAAGGGGTTCTGGCTTCTATGGTTTCGTGAAGAGCAAGAACCTCTGCTCGAAATGCTACACGCACTCTCTCAAAGAGGAGAATGCTAAAATATTAGTCGAGGCAAAACCTAGTTGTCCAACTACCGCACCAACTGCTTCTTCAGAGATAACTACTCCTATAGTCGCTACTGAATCAAGAACAAGAGTGATGAAGAACAGATGTGAGAGCTGCAACAAGAAGGTTGGCCGACAGGACTTCGACTGCTGGTGCAGGTGCCTAATCTGTGCGGCTCAGCGGTTCCCGATAGGACATTATTGCACCTTCGATTACTAGAGTGAGGATCGCGAAATCTTGGCCAAAGAAAACCCTCGTACTAAAGGCTTTAAACTGCGGCATATGATATGAACGTTGTAAGATCATTTCTATCACTAGTTTGAATTTCTTTGCTTTGTCTTCGCATAATCTCGATCACTGGCCATCCATGAAATTAACCACCTTTCTGCAAGACATCATGATCACAAGTTTCTTTTTCTTTTTTATCTCTAATTATTTATTTAAATGGGTCTGATTTCACGTTTTGCATGGTAATACAGGCGCTGGCACAAGCAATTGAAATCTACGAGTGTGCTAAAGAAAGAGTGGCTTAATCAAAGAGCCAAACACATGTTGAATATTTGATGACGGATCCATCCCGTTTAAGCAAACTGGCTGAGGGCCTGAGCCGCCCTCCCGATCAAAACCAGTCGGTGAATAGGCTGAATCTTTAGGTTGAGAGTAAGTCATCTTGGGGGTTATATTGTGGACATCTGAATTGTCCGGAGAAAGAAGAAAAACAATTTGAAGTTGATTGTTGATTAATGATATTGCAGTTACTGTTACATTGTTTAATTAATTCTTTAAGGATCATTTAGTTCTTAATGGAAAATTGCTTAGAAACTGCTTGATTGGACATAATGAAGTATGCTCTTCTCCTCCCCCCCTCCCCAAATTTTTTTAATTGTTTTAACATTAGAAGAGTATTATGGATGGGTTTCAAAGAACTTACCAGCTGCTTTCTCATTCAAACGTATGCAAAAAGTAGACATCTTACTCACGTTTTGGGGTAACAATTGCCCAGCCCCACTCCTCTAATGGGCCTGCTTTTGGGTGATTTTACCAGTTACAACCTTTTTCTCTCTGTACTTATTGCATTGATAGTGCAGCGCAAGCTGGGTTGGATATAAAGTAATTACTTCTAACTTTGGCTTCATTGATAATTTAATTTAATTATTATGTTGCTCAGTGGTGATCATGAAGGTTGCTTATATCATGACTTTTACGATGGAAATTGATGCTAAAGTTATAGCTTCTGTCAATCGTTTGTTTATCTGCTCTGTAAAATGGAAAGAAATGAGGATGAGGACCCCGTGAAGAAGGAGTTCATCACTTCCCCTTTTTGGCTCTACCTTGCTTCTCAGTTGACTATAGTGTTGCGTGGAGCTTCTCAAAGCTAAATGAACAGTTGTTGGGTTATTGTAGTTTCTGTTTTGGTATGCTGGTTTTGAAGCTAAAACTTGATAAGATAATTTTTGTTTGGAGCAGGATTTTGTTTTACGTTCATTGTGTTAAGATGACGTTTGGATGTCTTATTTAAATGCATTGTTTGATATTAATTTGGTGAAAATATGTTTTCCATGGGAAGTCCTTGATGATGAGATTGACATCTTCTATGTTACATGTGATTGATTAATTCCAACGCAATTTGAAGATTCTTATATCTCTTTTTGTGAATTTTGTGAGGGTTGTACTGCTTGTGTTGAGTATGTGTGCAGACAAATTTATTTGAAAGGGTATATATTTATCTAAAATGGTATATACTTATCTAAAAATGTATCTTAGGATTTTTACACATTTATTTTTAACCTTAGGCTTTACTATATAAAAAAAAGATTCCCACCAATGTAAATAACACAACAGAGAGAGTGGGTGAGAGTCTTAGAGCTTTATTCCAACAAAATGAGGGCTAGTGAAAAACAATTATCTCGCTTGTAATCTGTTTTCATAGCGAAAAGGATTCCTGCAGTGTCTACAAAGTGGATGTCACTCTCAATTGAGGGTGAACCACTATAAATCTTGTGTTTCTGTGGTTGTTTATTTTTCTTCTTACTTCTGTTATTATTGCTTTCGGATTCAGAGATTTGATATTTGATCCACCAACTAGGAATCTGATTGTTAAGTTTTCAACAATTGGTATCAGAGCTTTGGGTTTTAAGATTGAAAGTAATGGGTAGCGAAGAAAACTCATTACATGAGATCATCAAAGTTTGATTGGATGGATTATGCCTTTTGGTGAATGCAAATCAAGGATTATCTGTATGAAAAAAAGTTACATGAACTACTTTTGGGTCAAAAGCCTAAAAAGGTTTCAAAAAGCGATTGGGATCTCTTTGATAGACAGGTGTTGAGGGTTATTCCACTGACATTGTCACATAATGTTATTCACAACTTGGCAAAGGAGAAAACAACTGCAAGTCTGGTGAAGGTACTATCTAACATGTATGAAAAACCTTCAGCAAACAACAAGGTTTTGCTCATGAAATAGCTATTTCACTTGAAAATGGGAGAAGGTAATTCTGCGGTAACTTATTTTAATGAGTTTAATACTATTGTTAATCAGTTATCTCTTATTAAGATTGACTTTGATGATAAGGTATTTGAAATTGTAAAGATACCCTGTATTACTTTTTCTGCTATCTATATCACCAGCCATATTAACGTCAACATAATCATGCAAACTCATATCTGTTTTCGTGAAGTACAAAGTTAAGTCTGTAGTATTTTTTAAATACCTAAAAATTTATTTAACTGCTTCTCAGTGTTGTTTTTATAGATTGCTCATGTACTTACTAATAACTCATTAAGATAACTGATTAATAATAATATTAAACTTATTAAGATGAGTTGTTACATAATTATTTTCACCCATTTTCAAGTGAAATAGCTTTTTCATTAGAAAAATCTTGTTGTTTGCTAAATGTTTTTTATATATGTCAGATAGCACAATCGTTAAACTTACAGTTGTTTTCTCATTCGTCACATTATGAGCAACATTTTTTGACAGTGTCAGCCGAATAACCCCCAACACCTGTCTATCAAGGAGATCCCAATCGCTTTTTGAAATCTTTTTAGGCTTTTGACCCAAAAGTGGTTCACACAGCTTTTTTTCATACAGATAATCGTTGATTTCCATTCTCTAGAAGGTATAATCCGTACAATCAAACTTTGATGATCCCATGTGATGAGTTTTCTTTGCTACCCATTACTTTTAATCTCAAAACCCAAAGCTCCGATGCCAGTTATTAGGAATTTGACAACTAGATCTTTAGTTGATAACTTAAATATTAAATCCCTAAAATTCGAAAGTAATAATAATAAAAGCAAAAAAAAAAAAAAACCAATCACAAAAATATAAGATTTATAATGGTTCATCCTCAATTGAGAGTTATATCGACTTTGCAATTACCACAGAAAACTTTTTCATTATAAAAATAGATTACAAAAGAGATAATTGTTTTATTTAGCACTCACTCTATTAGAATAAAGCCTTAAGACTCTCAACCACTCTCTCTGTTGTGTTGTTTACATGGGTAAAAATCTCTTTTTTATATAGCAAAGCCCAAGCTAAAAATAAATGTGGGAAAATGTTAAGATACTTTTTTAAATATAAATATGTATCTTTTTACATAAGTATATAAGTATATACTTTTTAGATAAATTTGTATTCACGCATACTCAACAAGAAATTCTCATCCAACCACAACAATAGCTTCTCCATTTTCAATTTGATGCCATCTAGATTAAATGGAGCAAGCACAGGAAACAAATCAGAAATTTTTGTTTTTCCTAGCAAAGTAAACATCTCTTCCATTACATGCCTAAACTCTTAACCCAATTTTCTCTTATGGTTGCGATCCGGAACTACCCCATAAGATGCTTGTTATCGCGTTCAGCGCTGTTAAGAACGATAGCTCGCCAATGTCAATGGGTGAACCTGTTTTCCTATGGAGCTCCTTCACCATTTTTCGCACACTCTTGTCGACGAATTGAGCAACAACCATCAAGGTTGGTGTTGCTCATCAGTTCACGAACACGGACCTTACGCAACTTGCGCCGGCATTCAGGGCCGTTGGGGCTCCATGCCTTGTCAAGGCCACTAAGTGATAGCTAATCCGGCCGCAAATGGATCACGGTTAGCAAAAACTGCATCTTAGTCCTTGAAGACTTGTTTTGCCAATGAAGATGAGCTTATGACGATGCAGGTTTTGCTACCCGTTCGAACTTTCATGATTGGGCCATAAGTTTGAGACAATTTGGCAAAGTAAAGATGAAGATCAGGCTCAACAGAGGAAGGTTTTCTAGTAAAGGCAAACCTAATGGCAGCGGCGATATGTTTTTGTTGGTTTTCTTAATCACCCATGCATGCCACATAATAGTAAGTGCCGCAGACAAGAAGATGACGACCACGTGATGGTGGTGTGGTCTGTGACCCCATCCCACCACCATGACCAGCTTTCAAGGACTAAGCTAACAGGCTTAAAGAAAAGCATCTTGGTTTAGTACCAATTGAATATGATCAAAACAAAACTGAAGCACATGCGAGGTGATGAATGTACTTATAAGAGTTAAAAATGACGACGGGATAAAGCAGTCCCATAACCATATAATCAAGCCATCAATGAAGATCCTGAGAAGCAGATTTTCCATTATTAGAATTGTGTTTGATGGTTTCGTAGCTTCCTTGGCGACTAATAATCTCCCGAAATATCTATTGCGCCCACACCTGCTATCAGAAAAGACATCCAGGCAAAACTTGACAGCAGACACCTTTGACAGTAACATGCAAGGAAATGCAGAAGAAAATTACAAATTTTCTTACTTTGTTCGAGCTTCTGTTTTTTAGCTTTAATTTTCCAAGTGATTCAGTAATAATAGACCAAAAGAATAAATATATATAGTATGTTGATTTGCTATCTAATATAGTATCACATCTGATGTGGGTATTATTGATTTAAGCAGAATAAGAGTCCAGTTTAGTTTGATATGATTATTAAAGAGAAAAATGGGTCACGAGCTCAGGATTGATTTAAAAATAATGGGTCCAAGTTCAAGAGGGCTGAAAGAAAATCCGGAGCTAGGTCTTTGATCAGTGTAACAGAGGTTTAGTCCCCTCAATTTGACAGCAATACAGTACAGACAGCTTTTTGGAAGCAGTAACAAAAATGTTCATAAAAATCTCATGCACGCTCCCGCAAGATCTTAAGCTTTCATTTTGATTAAAAATTTTCGTCTTTACTAGATCACCTAATGTTATTTCTCTTTTATAGGTTTGATTGGCTAAAAATCCATCAAGAATTAGTCAGACCAAACATTGAGTCTTGTCATCGCTCAGTTGCGGTCAAGCCCAGTAGACCCTATTTTGACAAGATCATTTGATTTTTTTTTTTTTTTTTTTGAATTTCAGTTGAGTTCTTCCTGTATCTTTTATTTAGGGAAACAACAATCGGTATGAACAGACCTTTCTTCTTGAGGAATCCAGGTTGCAAGTCGAGAGTGAGTTGAGTGTCAGTGTTTCAAATCAAACCATTTTTTTTTTTCAACTCACATCACTTGAGTGAAAATTATGACTAAAAAATTTTTTACAGCGATTCTACTTCTAGTATTCAAACGGTGAAAATTATTAGTCGTGGGCAGTAGAGATGACTGCTTATTTACAAGCTTGGGATAAAATTTTTCAGACAAAGAAGATCATCATCAATAAAGATGTTAGTCTTTATGAAGGAAGAGCAGTAGGATTGGAAAGGAAGTAATGGGAATCATCATTTTGGCGGATTATAACCCAATGAAGAAGATGTTAATGTGTAGCAGATCACTCTTTGACATCTATGCAAGATGCAATATTGCATCCCACAACCAACAAATCTTGGAAGCTTGTTGAAAGAACTCAAAACAAAAATATTATCAAGGTGAAATGAGTTTTTAAAATCAAGTTCAATGTTGATGGACTAGATGTGAAGTCTGCATTTTAGAATGGTTTCTTAGATCGAGGAAGATATCTACGTTGAACAAATTGAAAGTCTTATTATACAAAGGTAGAAGGACAAGGTGTACCGGTTGAAGAAGCCTCAAACAGGCTCCAAGAGCTTGGCATAGTTGTCTTGATGATCATCTACTGAGCTTAGGCTTTGTTGAAAGTCTAAATGAAGCATCTCTTTACATAAAAACATGAATATGTTGATTTAGTTGTTATTTTATTTTTGTTAATGATCTTTTGATCATAGAAAACAATGAAAATCTTATTAATATCTTCAAAGTTGGAATCTTGCAGTGGGTACGACAACAAATGGATCTGATTTCTTCATCACGAATCCAAATTTCTCCCTCACGTCAAGTTTCTGCCCCTCTAGTAGTTTCCATTCAAAGGAATGCAGCAGCGTAGCTAACACATAAGTTACCATCCGCTCTGCTAAGGAATCCCTGCACAGATTCTCCTCCCGAATCCAAACGGAAGAAAGTTGAAATTGTTGCCATGACAGTCACCTGTTCCTGCATCTTCCCAGAATTTCTTAGGCGCAAATTCCAGGGGATTCTTCCAAGCTTCCGGGTTCCTGTGCATAAGCCATATGTCAAGGAAAACCCTGGATCCCTTAGGGATGGTGTACCCAGCCAGGGTAGAAGTTTCACTAGGGCTGTGTTGAACCAGGAAAGGAAGATGTGGGTGCATTCTCCATGTCTCTTTTATGACTGCAGACAAGTAATGCAGGTTGGGTCTGTGGGGTTCCTCCACAATATTGTCATCTCCTGCCAGTCTCTCCAACTCTTTCACAGGTTGTTTTTAGTATCTCTGGCTGCTGCAGCAACTCTGCCATTGCCCATTCCGCTGTTGTGGATGTTGTATTCGTTGCTCCAGAAACAATGTCTGTATCAAAATTATCAAATTCTCAATAAGACCAAATTGAAGCACTGAAGAGAAAAGAAAAGAAAAAGTTAATGGAGAAGTGCAAGAATTTTGCAATAGATATGTACTATTAACATAGCCTTAATTTCGGCGTTGGATAGTGAGGTCTTGTCATCTTCCTGCTGCCTGAGCACTAAGTGGACTTGCAGGAAGTCCTTCCTCTTGGATATGTACTATTAACATAGCCCTAGTAGCGTCTCTCTCCATCGCGCCCATATATAAACCCTAGAAGGCTAGAACTATATCTTACACTTCCATCGTTGTTGGAGTGAAGAGGCAATTTGATTGATAATTTTTTTTTTCTATTGTTTTGTAAACTGAGGTACTTTTATGCTACTAATTGTATGTCTAAAAATTTCTTAACTTTTGTTGTTTTTTTCCAAAGTAAAATTCCATTGGAGGAGAGGAAGCTGAAACTTAAATGTTAAAATTATGTTCACTTTGAGGCAGATGCATGAACTGAATGTGCATGTTTAAAATTTAGTATTAACAAAGTATAGTTCACTTTAAAAGTGTTAACAGTTCTTGTCCTGTGCAGGAACGAACACATGGGATAGATTTGAGCTCCGTGTTCACAAGCGTGTGATTGATCTCTTCAGCTCCCCTGATGTGGTTAAGCTAATCACCGGCATTACAATTGAAACTGGTGTCAAGGTGGAGGTTACAATTGCAGATTCTTGAATGTGTGCCATCACTTCTCCTTTTTGGCTCTACCTAGCTTCTTAGTCATTAGAACTCTTTCCTTGTTTTGGCCCCATAGTGCTGAGTGTAGTGTCTTGGAGGCTGAATGAACGGTTGAACCGTTCATTGTAGTTTCTGTTTGGAAGCTAAAACTATGACAATATATATTTTTTTGTTTGGAGCTGGATTTTGTTTCATGTTCATTGTCTTAAGAATGTTCGGATGTGTTATTTTAATGCGTTATTTGATATTACAAATGTTATGCCATTTGATCAAGTAGGTTGGCTCGGTCTGTGGAAAGATGATCATCGGTTCATGTTTGGTTTTGATATGCAGTACAACCTGCTAATTTGGTTGAGCCCTCAAAATGCCTGTTATGATAGTGATTTGGGGTGCTTGGATTTTCAAAACCAACTTCATGGTAAAGAAGAAAACAGGATTCCTTCTCCCAATTGTTTTTAAGTTGTGATTAGATCTAGCAGGCCTCCTGCACGCTCGAGTTAAAGCTGTCAAGGTGCACACAACCCAACAAAGTGGATTTCATGCAAGTAATCGTCCTGATAATCATTCAGCCCCCAAGTTTATTGAATCTTTTCCATTCTAAATTTTAAAAAGTAGTGCTAAGGCCATTTTATGAGGCCCATAGCAAGCCTATACATTTATTTCACCACATCAAACAATTGACATAATATGACATGGGGCATGGACAGACTTCTAATAAAGTATCAAGGGAATGACATGGTAGGACGTGGGAGTTCTTCTAAGAAGGAAAGAAAGGGTTCAAATCTCAGCAATATTACTCTTCCTTGGGTAATCTTGCAGTTGGTACTACAACAAGTGGGTCTGATTTCTTCATTACGATTCTAAATTTCTCCCTCATGTCAAGCTTCTGTCCTTCTGGTAATTTCCATTCAAAGGAATGCAGCAGTGTAGCTAACACATACATGACCATCTTCTCTGCTAAAGGAATTCCTGCACAAATTCTCCTCCCAGATCCAAAAGGAAGAAAGTTGAAATTGTTGCCGTGATAGTCACCTGTTCTTGCATCTTCCAAGAACCTCTCAGGCTGAAATTCCAGGGGATTCTTCCAAGCTTCCGGGTTCCTCTGCATAAGCCATATGTTAAGGAAAACCCTGGAGCCCTTAGGGATGGTGTACCCAGCCAGGGTAACACTTTCACTAGGGCTGTGTGGAACTAGGAGAGGAAGAGGTGGGTGAATTCTCCATGTCTCTTTTATGACTGCATACAAGTAATGCAGGTTGGGTATGTGGGATTCCTCTACAATGTTATCATCTCCTACCACTCTCTCCAACTCTTCACAGGTTCTCTTCAGTATCTCTGGATGCCGCTGCAACTCTGCCATTGCCCATTCCACTGTTGTGGATGTTGTATCCGTTGCTCCAGCAATGACGTCCTGTATCAAAATTAGCGAACTCCCAATATGACCAAATTGGCAGGCTGAAAAACAAGAGAAAATATAAGTGCTAGAATTTTGCAATAGATACGTACCATTAACAAAGCCTTAATTTGGGTTGTGGACAGTGTGGTCGTATCATCTTCCTGCTGCTTGAGCTCTAAGAGGACTTGCAGGAGGTCCTTCCTCTTGTTGTCGTTGTTGTTCCTTTTGCTCTCTCCCTTGGTTTCATCTGCTTTCAATTTGCCTGCTAACATTTGATCGAAAGTACTGTCGAGCCACAACGAGAGCTTCTTCATTTTGGATTGGATGCCTTGTAAATCAAAGGGGGCAAGAACCGGCAACTGATCAGAGATGTTTGGTTTTCCTAGCAATGTAACCATCTCTTCCACTACATGCCTAAACTCATAAGCCAATTTTCTCTTCTCTCTGTATTCCACGGAAACACCCCACAAGATGCTCATCATCACGTTCAGCGCTGTCAAGAACGATAGCTCGCCAATGTCAATGGGCGAACCAGTCTTCCCATAGAGCTCCTTCACCATCTCTCGCACCTCTTGACGACGAAGCGAGTAACAAGCATCAAGGCTTGTTTTGCTCATCAGTTCACGAAAGCAGACCTTGCGCAGCTTGCGCCATTCAGGGCCGTAGGGGCGCCAGAGTATGTCAAGGCCACCGTAAGTCAGAGCTAATCCTGCCGCAGGCGGGTCACGGTTGGCGAAGACTGCATCGTAGTCCTTGAGGACTTGTTTTGCTAACGAAGATGAGCTTATGACGATGCAGGTTTTGCGACACATTTGAACTTTCAGGATTGGGCCATAAGTTTGAGACAATTTGGCAAAGTAAATATGAAGATCGGGCTCAAGAGAGAGAAGGTTTCCTAGTAACGGCAAACCTGGTGGCCCTGGTGGTAAGGGCGGTACCTTTTTGCTTGTTTTCTTGATCAACCATGCGTACCACAGAATAGCAAGTGTTGCAGCAAGGAAGGTGACGGCCACTCTGATGGTGGTGTGGTCTGCGAGCCCATCCCACCACCATGACCAGCCTTTAAGGACTAAGCTAACAGGATTGAAGAGAAGCATCTTGGTTTAGCACCAATAATGGAATATGAAAAGAAAACTGAAGCAAATGCGAAGTTCTTATAGAGTTAAATAAGATAACATTGTATATGACAGTCCCATAACCATATAGTCCCTGAACAGGTACATCTTTGGTCCATATGCATATAAATTCTGGTGTATTTAGCCGTAAATGGATAAGCAGATTTTTCCATTCTCTGGAAATATCTATCTTGCACTCATTGCCACTTTCTAAACATGAGACTATGTTTTGCCGTGGTGGAGAAGATACCATCCACGCTGTGATCATTTCAGAAAAGACATTCAAACAACTTGACAGCAGACACCTTTGACAATAAACTCATGCTGAGGAAAGAACAAATTTTCTTTCTTTGTCCGAGCTTCTGTTTTTAGCTCCGGTTTCAACGCGAGCTGTGTTTTTCAGCTTTCATTTCCAACTGATACAGTAGAAGTAGACTAAAACACTAAATGGAGTAATTATTTCGCATCACATCAAAAATCAAAGTCTTCACTAATGAATGGTGTCTAATCAAGTTGGTCCCAAGTGCAGTCTCCTCTTTCCCAATTTAGAAAGCAAAGTCAATCTCCACAAATATTGCAATCAAGTCCTGCTGATAAGGTAGTACACGTGGACGAATTGTTTTGAGATCCAAATATACAGCATGACCAGGTACAGGCAAGCTCAGGGACATGAATCATAGACACCGTGAACTTACTTGAGACAATAATTTATGATGAACACTTGGAAGATAAGTTGGAAGGGGAGCATCCCATCCATGGCCACTGCCGGTTTCATGCTCCATTTCTTCTGCATCTTTAAAACAGCGATCATTGATTTGAACCTGGAGGTTATTACAGAATTGAGAAGAATAAGATATTGTGTCTAGGTGTAAAGGAAGCCACAGAATTTGATGAATAATGTATCAATAAAAATTAAATTAAAACAATCCTTTTTATGCAAAAATATTAGAAGTTTTATATCAAATTGATTTTAAAAAAATATATACTTAAATTTACAAATAATAAATTATCGATTTTAATAGATTTCTAATGATATATCAATGTTATTTTCATAATTTAATTATCTTGTCATCATCAACTAATTAAAGTAGTCATGAAGTTTTTTTTAAATAAATAATAAATTTTTTAAAAAATTATTTAATTTATATAAATATTTTAAATAGTTATCAGCAAGTTATGTTAAAGTAGATTTTAAATAATGTAAATTTCAGTTTTCATAGCTAAAAGTATAAATCATTTTTTTTTTTAAAGAAGAAATGGATTAGTGAATTTCAGGCTCATCAGTGGACTTGATCCCATTAACCTATACTTTATCTCTATCCTTTATTACAATTATTCATATTGGTTGATAAATTTTTTATTTATTGATTTTTAATTTTTTAATAACAAAAATAAAAAGCAAAACTGGGGTTTGGAATCATTTTATATTAATTAATATATGACATATTATCTGCTGCTGCACAAGACCCACTTAATTGCACATGCCCCCGTCCTCATTATAACCTGCACAAAAATGAATCACTCTAATTAATTTTTAAAAAATTAAGTTAATTTATTGATAATTTTTTATCTACATTATGTTAAGCTTTTTAAAATAATTTTAATATATAATAATTTAATAAAATAAATTATTTAAATATTTATTTATTTTTATTTTAATACAATAAATTATAAAAATACAGTTTTATTTTCATGTAAGAAAAACTCCAAAAATTTTAAAGAAGCATAATAAAGTCTTTATTTGAAGGCACTATGCTCAGAAGCTGAAAAAAGCTTATTAAATCTTACTCCAAAAATAAAGTATTATTTTGTCACATTATATAGTCTATCATAAATTTTTATTTAGTTGATATTCATTTATAGCTTTTGGTACGTCTTCATTATTATTTTAAATTAATTATTTTAAAAATATTAAAAAATTTTAATTATTACTTTTATTGATTTTTGTAAGACAATTTTAATTTATGTTGTTTTATTGAAGCCAAATAGATACTTAAAAAAAAAAGAAAGAATTAAAAAGATCATCTTGTGCAAAAATATTAGTTTTATATTAATTAATTTCAATTATATATAATAAAGATATTAGCAAGTACAGTTCTGTGGTGAAAATACAGTACATCTATTTGAAAATTATAAACATATAAATTATCAAGATTGGTGGGATAACCTTGCATTTTTTAATAAATTAATGGAAGTTAATTTTCAAGTATCTTATTAAAAACTATATAATATATCTTGGCTGACCGAGTCTCTGTATTATGTAGCAAACTAATTTTTTAATGATATCTAAAATGCATAGAGGAATCCTCAATATTAACAAAGTTTTTACTTATTTTAATAAATAAATTTAAGAGAAAACTCCATTGATTTATTTTATACTAATATTTTTAAAATATATTGATACATTATAATAAAAAAATGTCGTGCATCAAGCTTGCTTAATTAGTATAATTTTTTGTCCAATAATCACTAAGTTTCAGTGCCTCTAATTGATTCCCCAGTGCAATGTGTTCATTTTAAGATTACTGATTTGGGAATTCTATCCAAACTATATGAAGTTAAAATACATATAATGTAAAGTTATAAATTACAAATTGTTAATTTTGATGAGACAAATGATGAATTTAAAAATATAAATGTTAAAATTCATTATCGATTAATTGTTTTAAGGGGAATTAAAAGATTAAAATGCTACCGTGATAAAAAATTCAAAAGTCCTCAAAGGTGAATCATCTAAGAAATATTTACACTCTAATTGAAGTCAAAAACACATAAACTTCAATAGCCTCATCATACCCACTCTCTTTTAATTGTTTCTTTTTTTTTATGGATCATCTATTATATATATTTCACCTACCACAATTAAATTGCATTTAATTATAATTTTTATAAAGTCTAGTAAGTTAAGCTGAAATTTTTTACTAAGCTTGATGCATAATTTTTTTAAAAAAAATATTTATAACTTTAGAAAATGTTTGCTTGAATGAAACGTGTCATGTTGTAATCAACGGAAAAATTGATCAGACTTCCCCATACAGGTATTTACAGCAAAATTGCTTGTGGGTTTTCCCTTGACATAAAGGTCTCTGCTGCAATAGTATATTGAAAGCTGCTTTCCGAATGTCAGGAAAGACTTTTCAGACAAAACTTATCATGCTTGCAATAATTCATAAGGATGAATTTCTTGCGAAGCCGATTTGCTTTCAGTGGCAAGGCATCAATAATAGACGGAAAAGCTGGATACCATGACCACTCGAAATCCATAGAGCTAGAAACCAACCCTTAGCTAGGCTTCCTCACGCAAATCTTAGACACTTTGATTAAATCTGCTCTCACTTCAGCCACGGTTCAGTGATAATGGCAGAGGCAGTTCTGTTTCAACTTGCTGCCGAGCTAATCAAGAAGCTGGGTTCCCATGTTGTTCAAGAGATTGCATTGTGGTGGGGTGCTACAGATGAGCTCCAACAACTCAAGGACACCGTTTCCACTGTCAAAGCGGTGCTTCTGGATGCGGAGAAGCAGCATTCGCAAAACGAGCAAGTGGGAGTTTGGCTTGGGAGGCTGAAAGATGCTATGTACGATGCAGATGACCTGTTGGATGATTTCTCCACGGAAGCCTTGCAGCTACAACTGATGATGAGTACTGGAAATGACATGGCAAGGCAGGTACGCCTCTTCTTCTCTTGCTCAAATCAGTTTGCTTATGGCCTTAAGATGGGTCGCAAAATTAAGGCCATTAGGAAAAGACTAGATGCCATTTCTAAAGATAGAGTCAGGTTCCATTTACAAGAGGGTCCGGTGGAAGAGAAATCTTATATGAGAGGGGGCAGGGAGACTCACTCTTATGTATGTGGAGAGGATGTTATTGGAAGAGACAAGGATAAAGAGAAAATAGTAAATATCCTTCTCAATTCCGAAGAAAATATTTTGGTGGTTCCGATTGTGGGCATTGGAGGATTAGGAAAGACCACACTTGCTCAACTTGTTTATAATGATGAGATAGTCCAAAAGAGTTTTGATCTTAGAATGTGGGTTTGTGTCTCCGATCCTTTTGATGTCAAGCTGATTGTAAGAAGGATAATAACATCTGGAACAAGTAGTGATCTTGGAAACCTTGAGATGGATCAATTGCAAAATATGCATCGGGGGAAAATTAATGACAAGAAGTATTTACTTGTGTTAGATGATGTGTGGAACGAGGATAGAAATAAATGGCTTGAGTTGGAACGTCTCCTGAAGGGTGGCAGGAAAGGAAGTCGGATAATATTAACCACACGTAGTACGAAAGTATCAGAAGCAGTGGGTGCATCATCCCCGTATGTTCTAAAAGGTTTGTCGGAAAATGAAGCTTGGGGCTTATTCATGAGAGTTGCATTTAAACGAGGGGAGGAGCCAAAGAATGAAGGTGTTGTTGAAATTGGAAAGAAGATTGTACGGAAGTGTGCCGGCGTTCCTCTTGCCATTAAAACAATTGGCAGTCTACTTTATTTTAAGGATCCAGAAAGAGAGTGGTCTTTGTTTGAAAATGAAGAATTTTCAGGAATAACCCAACAAGATGATGATATCTTACCAACCCTTAGGTTGAGTTATGATTACCTTCCTTCTTACCAACCCTTAGGTTGAGTTATGATTACCTTCCTTCACACTTGAAAAACTGTTTTGCTTATTGCAAGCTTTTTCCTAAAGATCTGGACATTTATGTTTCATATTTGATCCATCTTTGGATGGCCCAAGGTCTTCTCGAGTCAGCTAATCAAAATGAACGTCTTGAAGATATAGGGATGCAGCATTTTAAGGAATTGCTTTGTAGATCTTTCTTTCAAGATGTGAAAGAAGATAAATGGGGTAATATAAGATCTTGTAAGATGCATGACTTAATGCATGATCTTGCAATATCAGTTGGGGGCAAGGAAAGCATCCTCATGGGGAGCTCAAATGATGAATCTCTCATTGATGAGAAAACTCGTCATGTGTCATTTCATATCAAAAAAGATTCATCATGGCAAATTCCATCCGCTTTACTCAAGCAAAATAAGATTCGAACATTATTGTGGCTTCCTTCTTATGGCAGGCCTAGTGAGGCACAACTCAATTCAATAATCTTAAATTCAAGAAAGTTGCGGACATTGGTCTTTCTCAATTGGAACCTCGTGACTGTTCCCAACTCAATTGGTAAGTTGAAACACTTGAGGTATCTCACATTTTCTGGGAAGTCTGATTTAGAGACTCTTCCTAATTCTATTACAAAGCTGCAAAATCTGCAAGTGCTCAAACTCTGGGGTTGTTCCAAACTCAAGAGGCTTCCTCCCAGAATAACAAAATTACTGAGTCTTAGATGTCTTGAGGGATGTAATGAGTTGAGCTATATGCCACGAGGAATAGGACAGTTAAGTTCCCTACAGAGATTAGACATATTTAAAGTGGACGAGAGAGATGATGCCAATTGGGAGCCTAGCGCTGGTCTCAGTGAACTCAGTGGACTCAACAACCTGAGAGGAGAGCTAAGGATTGAGAATCTTGGGTACTTGAAGAATGGGGCATGGGAATGCAGGGCAGCCAACTTGAAAGTCAAGAAGCATCTTCATTCGTTGACCTTAAGCTGGAACAGAAATAGGGATGAAGCATCTGCAATTGCTGATGAGGACATGTCAATGAAATCGCTGGAGCCCCACCATAATTTGAAAGAGTTGTCTGTGTTGTACTACAGAGGTGAGAGGTTCCCGAGTTGGCTTTCTTCACTCACGAATCTTATCCATCTTGAACTATCAGACTGCACAAATTGCCAGCATCTGCCAGGGTTAGTTCGGTTAACTTGTCTCCAGTCCTTAAAGATCACAGACGCAATTAATATGGAGTATATAGAGGAGAACGATGTTTACTGGGACTCTGTTGCAGGAGGAGACGGAGAAGCTGACAACTCTGTCTTCCCATCCTTGGAGAAACTCGTGCTTATGAAATGCCCAAATCTCAAGCGATGGTGGAGAAGGAGGGACGATTACAATGAGAGAGAGAGAAAGCTGCGTTGTTTTCCTCGTCTTTCCGAGTTAGTAGTCCAAGGCTGCCCTAAGTTGAGTACCATGCCATGTTTTCCGTCCGTCGAAGGGACTTTGAACTGGGATAGAGGTAGCTGGAAGCCAGTGCAAGAGACAATGAGAATGAAGATGAAGAAGAACTGTTGGACATCCTCTTCACTGCCTTTTCCTCTCTCTAAAGTAAAGTCTCTTGAATTATTTGAGATTGAGGATCTAGAATGTCTGCCAGTAGAAGGACTGAGAAACCTCATCTCTCTCGAGTCTTTGTTGATTATGCGGTGCCCAAAGTTAATTAGTTTACCAGGGGAAGGCTTCAGAGGCTTAACTTGTCTCCGCTCTCTTAAGATTGACAGAGGTGGAAGGCTGAATTCTCTATCTGGACTGTTGCAACATCTCACTGCCCTTGAGAAATTAGAGATAGAGTACTGCAAAGAGCTGGATCTCTCAGATTTAGATGACTTGCAATTTCAAGGCCTTCAAAGTCTTTTGAGGCTGGATATTGGAGGACTTCCGAAGCTGGGGTCTTTACCTGAGTCCCTTCAACATGTTGTCTCATTGAAGGAGCTTGCAATTCGGGAATGTCCCAATTTGACATCACTTCTTCACTCTGGCGCAATTCAACGTCTCACTGCTCTTGAGGATTTGACAATATGGGGATGCAAAGAGCTGGATCTTTCACAACTGCAATTTCAAGGCCTTCAAAGTCTTTCAAGGTTGGAAATTGGAGGACTTCCGAAGCTGGAGTCTTTGCCGGAGTCCCTTCAATATGTTGTCTCATTGAAGCAGCTTGAAATTCATAAATGTCCCAACTTGACATCACTGCCTTTTTGGATGGATGGTCTTACCTCTTTATGGAGATTGGATATCAGGGACTGTCCCCATTTGTCTAAAACATGCCAGAAATACACTGGCACTGATTGGCCCAAGATTGCTCACATCCCATTCATCAGAATTCAACAGTGATTTTAAAGGTTAGTAGGTGCATTTAACTCCTTAGTGTTCAATTAGTTTGCTTATTAATTTAATCACTCTCACCCATTCTTCTTTCTTTCTCTTCTTCAGGCCTCGCAGAAACAGAGATCCAACAACTGTTGCATCTTATCAGCACTACGTTTCTTCCATTAACATCTACAAGTTGACTGCACGTAATGATCTCATTTCTTTTATTTGGCCTTTTCATTTCTGTCCCCTTTTTAAGTTTTACTTTTAGAATAAATTTATGTGGTTAAAGAATTCAAAATTTAGATAACTAATTGGTACTGATAGAATCTGCTTCAAGATTGCATATGGACAGTGACCAAGGTAGACCCAGTAACTATATCAGAAATCAATATGAAAACACCTCATTGTAGTTATTACCAATCTTAATTTTTTAAGCATTTAAAATACAAGCATAATGCACCTCTCAATTGCTAACGATGTAAAAGTTACGTCTCTTCACATAATTTACACAGTAAAAATTTAAGCTTGCATATTAATGGCTTTGATTATCATTGCTAAATGGTCATTTATCTATATTTCATAAATCTTAAAGTAAGTTCATGAACTTTCATGTGTTCATGCTAAATTAGTTTTTCTTCCTTTTTCTTTCCATTTGTAGCCTTTGAAGGAACAAGTTAAATTCTAGTACTCATCACTCAGATATCGAAAATCATAGCAATCATTTTGTAGGTATTACTCAGTTTTATTTCAAGCAATGAGTTGACCAAATATTCCAAACTTCAAGCCATTTCATGAATCTTCATTAATTTCTATGTGTAGGCGCGTAATGTGGAGATTGAGAGGAATGATTACTACAATGGGACAAAGCAAGAAGCTCCTCAACTTTTGGTATCTTCTCATGATTGTTGATTTTTAGTTGCTTTGAACACAATGGTCGGTTTTTTTAATTATTATCTTTGTTAATCTTTGTAAGACAAATTTATTTTATTTTAATGACATTGTAGAGTCGAGAAGATGACTCATCTATCATTATATATAATTCTCTTTTGAGTTTAATTGATTTAATACCAAATTATTTAAGTTTAATTATTTCTTTACCACTTCTATTGAGAAAAAAAAAAAGAAAATTGAATTCAGCTTTCTTTTTTCTCTCTCTGTCCCTAACGCTGGTGCTCATTTTTCACTATAAAACTAAAGCTTTTGTGCCGAAGCAGCTCAAAAGCTTTAGTTTGGTATTAAATCATTTAATACCAAATTGATTTAATACCTCCTTTCTTCTTTGTCTCTCTAGAAACGATGTTTTGGTCGCCTTCTATTTGCTGCTCTCTGGGGCTGCTGTTTTTTGGAAGGTTGGCCAATAGTCAACGATGGCTGTGTATAATATAAGTTAAAATGGATGAAAAATGGAAAACAAGAAAAACAACAAAAAATAGACCATTATCTACTTAAAATATATATAAGTTAGATTCTTGACAAATTTAACATTACGTTACATTACAGTTTTTATTTTAATTATTCACATACATATTATCTCTCAGATATTTTAAATTTATTAAAATCAATTTCACAAGTTTGTTCACTGTTTTAATAAACGTTTTCATTACTCATTTACTTTTTTTTAAAACAAATTCAGCATTATGTTGCTTATAATTTTATTTCAATTAGCCATATGTATTTTAGCGATAATATACTCTTTGATTACATCAAAATCAACTTGATAATTTTGTTAGTGATTTTAATTAATATTTAAAATAAATAATCATTTATTTTTTAAATTTTTTAGAATTTTTATTAATAAAAAAATCATTTTATTTGAGTTAATTTAAAAGATAAATGTCCCTCTCTTCATCTTCACTAATCAAAATTAATTTACTCATAAACCAAATTGATTAATTATATTTATTATGGTAAAATTTTAGTTGATTTGCTCTTGGCATTAAACAAGTGAATAATTAGTGAAAAATATTGAAAGAGTGATATTAATTACATCTTTCAAATCAGTTATATATCAAAGAATGATCATCTTCAACTAATAAGTGATCAAAAAAAAAAAAAAGAAGAAACAAACCGATATGTATTTAAAATATTAATTACGTTTTTGATAAACTCAACATTGTTAAAATATCAATTACATTTTTTATAAACTCAACATTATCTCGCATCATAGCTTTTATTTCAATTATCTATACATATTTTAACTGTCAGATAGCCCTTAACTATGTTAAAATCCACTTCATGAGTTTATTTCAATATTGTATCACTTCTTGATACAATGATGCAAGAAATTTAATAATTTGCCTTGTTAGATCTAAAATTTAAATGATATTTTTATTTTAATTATAATATATAATAAACCTTTATTTGTTTAAATTAATGTCCAAATAATAAAAACAACAATCACTAAGAATTTCACTGTTGGTGAAGGATTTGCATAGACAACAGAACGTTAAGATAGATGTTCTTACAACAGCAAATTAAGAGTTTAATCCAAAACCATAAATGATCGATCTCCTTGGAAAAAACAACTGATTACAAGCCCCAATCTAGCCAGTTATTTCTGACACATAAAAACTTATACCAAAAATAATGAAACTTGGGTCGAAGATATATTTTGGTAGAGAAGAAAAGTGAGGAAGATGATGAAAGTATCTAAGAACTAATCAAAACTAATTATGAGGCAAGTGAAAGCAGACCAAAATCTCTTATAAAGTTATCAAAGTCCTTCTCTCAATACTCTCTAATTTTTATTTTTAATTTTTAATAATTATAATTATAAATCAAATTTACAAAAACGTAATTAATTCATGAATCTAAAGCTTATGTACAAACACAAAAGTTGGGTAAATGTCACATGGTATCAATTAGATGATGTTTACTTCTATTAGCTTAAATGTATTAAAGATTTATTTACTATTTCGAACAAAATTATTATTAGCTGCTTCAGTAAAAAATAAAAAATAAAAATTATTGACTCAAAAAATAATTTTATTTTTATATAGTGTCTTATTTTTTAAGCAAAAACTTATTCTCTTATAAAAATAGATGAAGAAACTTCTCTCTTTTTTAATCCGTTGTCAAGACCCAATAAATAATCTTTTAAATTCTCTATTTTTTATCATTTAAAAGTTATAAGATTTGTTTTTTTTTTTTTTTGTGACTAAGTACATCAATCAATCAACTATAAAAACTAATGAACTACAAAGGACAGTAGAATTAAAGGAAGTAGTGGTTACCGATTAATTGTTAAAGGCCAAAAAACGTGGAAGACAAATTTAGTTCTTAGCATTTATCCTATCAACAAATGGTCCAACATATCTTACTTTAATAGAATGAAGACAACAAACAAGTAAGAGAGACTATTGGAAATTGCAAAGCAATAAGTAACCTTTAAGACCAGTAGTGAAAAGTATAAATTCACACATTCTTTTTAAGAATTCTCGCAGTTTAGATGCTTTGTAACATAATTGGCCTTAGGTTTCCCTTCGGCTTCCTTCAAATTAAACGTCAACATCCTCGAATTAAAATAGCGTCTCTTAGGTAAATGGTAGACACTCAAACAAAAACAAAATGAATGTAATATAATTGTCTTCCTTCCTTTCCTTGTTTTTACTTCTATGAATATAATAGCAAAAAAACCACTGAAATTTTTTTAAGAAAAGAAGCAAATGTAGATGGCAT
Source organism: Moringa oleifera (assembly GCA_021397835.1). Classification (NCBI taxonomy): domain Eukaryota; kingdom Viridiplantae; phylum Streptophyta; class Magnoliopsida; order Brassicales; family Moringaceae; genus Moringa; species Moringa oleifera. The sequence goes on along the minus strand of JAJFZO010000658.1, from coordinate 2,105,657 downwards.
AGAGGGGAAAAAAAACCAAAATAAAGTGAAAAAAGCTTAAAAATAAAACAATAAGCAATCTCGTAAATTGAGAGAAAAACAGTAAAAAGGTTGACTGAACTAGTAAAGAGGCTTCCATGGCTCTTGTGAGCAGAAGAGTAATTGGAGGGTTTCTTCATTTCTATGAACTTTTGCTATGTTTAGGTATGCAATATCGAACTAAAAAAAAAATGATAATTAGAATGGAATGATGCATTGGTACCCTTTAGTATACGGACATGATTTTGCCGACTTGATATGATTTTCACGTCCTAATGAAAGATTTAGATTTTTTATTGATTTAAATTATATTAATTAAATAATTTGGTTTAGATCAATGAATATTTGGATATTGGTGTTTACATCTTAAAAAATAATTTAGATCTTTTACTAATTCAAATTATGCTGATATTTTAAAAAGTATATAAAAAATATGTTTGTAATTTATTATATTAATATAAAAATTAAATATATATTAAAAAACGATTTTTAATTAATAGATTAAAATTTAATTAATAAAATTTTAAATATTAAAATATATTTAATAACATAAGATAAATATCCAAATTTTTTATTTTTTTATTTTTTTAAATAATCAACTTTAAAAATATTAGCTCCAATAAAAAGGCATTACATTTTACAAACCGAAAAGTTGATAATCAAATATGACAATTCGTATCAATTTATTTTGAGCAAGAGACCGCCACTTTATGTTTTGCAAAACTTTGGAAGGCATGAAAATTAGCTGTTTCCCACTATTTATTATTGTTATTTTCGTATTTTAATTGCCTAGCCATCATCATCCAAGCAACTAAAGCAGCCTGTACTTATTGTAGTTGGGAGAGGAAGACTATGAGTAGCAAACGATAACAAGTTAAGTTTAATTAAGTTTAAAAGCGGAGCATTAAGGAAACGTAAGAGCTATACTTGTAAAAGCTGCTCTTTATTCTAGGAGGACTGAGTTGAGTCTGTAACTTTAGTGGTGGGTACTGAGCAATAGCAATGACACTCGGGAGACTGTAACTGCACGCTAAATCAACGAAACTAAAAGGAATTCCAAAGTAAAGCAATGTGAATGTGGAATTGCTTTCTGTTTCTTTACCTGGAAGTTAGAGAAAGACGAAGAAAGCTAAAAAGACATCAAAGGTAAGTGAATGAGGAATGCCCTTGTGTTTCTTTATCAAAGCAAAGACTATTCTCATCTTCTTATATCATCATATTCGTTAAGTCATCCTCTATGCATGTTCAGCTTTATCTTCTTATATCATCGCATTCTTTGTAACCATAAAAAGCATTGCTTGTCTGCTTCTTACTCTTCTCTTGTGCAGACACAAAACTTTAGAAAGCTGAAATAATTAGGGATGATTGATGTGAATCTAGAAAAGCCATAATAGATGCCTTTGTTCCCTCTCCTTCTTCTAAAGCGACTGATTTGTAATGAGTACTACTGAGGGGAATCCCAAGCCACGAGATGGATTCCTTTCTTGTCATACTTTTACCTTTGTATGGCGACGCATCAATAAGAGATGGAAAAGCTGGATTCCATGACCACTCTGAAATCCATAAAGCTAGACATCAACCATTAGCTAGGCTTCCTTACGCAAATCTCAAACACTTTGAATTCTTTTTTGATTAAATCTGTTTTCATCCCAATCACGGTTCCGTGACAATGGCAGAGGCGGTTGTCTTTGACATTGCTGGAGAGCTAATTAAAAACTTGGGTTCTCGGGTTGTTCAAGAAATTGGATTATGGTGAGCACTCTTTCCGCGATCCATGCGGTGCTTCTTGATGCAGAGGAGCAGCACTCACGAAACCATCAAATCAGAGATTGGCTTGGAAAGCTGAAAGATGCAGTCTACGATGCAGATGATTTGCTGGATGATTTCTCCGCGGAAGCTCTACATCGACAACTGATGGCTGGAAATAAGATCTCAAAGGAGGTACGCATTTTCTTCTCAGGTTCAAACAAGCTTTACTATGGTCTTAAAATGGGTCGTAAAGTCAAGGCAATCAGGGAGAGGCTAGATGAGATTGCAGCTGAAAGATTCAAATTTAAGTTAGAAACAAGACTAGAAGAGAAATCTTATATAAGCGATGGCAGGGAGACTCACTCTTATGTACGTGAAGAGGATGTTATTGGAAGAGACGAGGATAAAGAGAAAATAGTAAAGATCCTTCTCAATTCTGAAGAAAATATTTTGGTGGCTTCGATTGTGGGCATTGGAGGACTAGGAAAAACCACACTTGCTCAACTTTTTAATAATGATGAGATAGTCCAAAAGAGTTTTGATCTTAGAATGTGGGTTTGTGTCTCCGATCCTTTTGATGTCAAGTTGATTGTAAGAAATATAATAACATCTGGAACAAGTAGTGATGTTGGAAACCTTCAGATGGACCAATTGCAAAACCAGCTTCGAGAAAAAATTAGGGAGAAGAAGTGTTTACTTGTTTTAGATGATGTGTGGAACGAGGATAGAAATAAATGGCTTGAGTTGGAACGTCTCCTGAAGGGTGGCAGGAAAGGAAGTCGGATAATATTAACCACACGTAGTACAAAAGTAGCAGAAGCAGTGGGTGCATCATCCCCGTATGTTTTAAAAGGTTTGTCGGAAAATGAAGCTTGGGGCTTATTCATGAGAGTTGCAGTTAAACGAGGGGAGGAGCCAAAGAATGAAGGTGTTGTTGAAATTGGAATGAAGATTGTACGGAAGTGTGCCGGCGTCCCTCTTGCCATTAAAACAATTGGCAGTCTACTTTATTTTAAGGATCCAGAAAGTGAGTGGTCTTTGTTTGAAAATGAAGAATTTTCAGGAATAACTCAACAAGATGATGATATTTTACCGACGCTTAGGTTGAGTTATGATTACCTTCCTTCACACTTGAAAAATTGTTTTGCTTATTGCAAGCTTTTTCCTAAAGATTATGAAATTGATGTCTCAGATTTAATATACTATTGGATGACACAAGGTTTTATCGAGTCAACTAATCAAAGACAATGTCTTGAAGATATAGGGATGGAGTATTTTAAAGAATTGCTCTGCAGGTCTTTCTTTCAAGAAGTGAAATTGGATGAAATGGAGGAAAGAACATATTGCAAGATGCATGACTTAATGCATGATCTTGCAGCATCAGTTGGGGGCAAGGAAAGCGTCCTCATGGGGAACTCAAATGATGAATCTCTTATTGATGAGAAAACTCGTCATGTGTCATTTCATTTTTTTGATATAGATTTGGCCTCATGCCAAATTCCATCCGCTTTGCTCAAGCAAAATAAGATCCGAACATTATTATTTTATGGCAGGCCTAGTGAGGCACAGCTCAATTCAATAATCTTAAATTCAAAAAAGTTGCGTACATTGGAGTTTCTTAATTTGAACCTCGTGACTGTTCCCAACTCAATTGGTAAGTTAAAACACTTGAGGTATCTCAACTTTTCTGAAAGCGACGAGTTAGAGGCTCTTCCTAATTCTATTACAAAGCTGCAAAATCTGCAAGTGCTCAAAGTCGTGGATTGTTCCCAACTCGAGAGACTTCCTCTCAAAATAAGAAAATTAGTTAGTCTTACATGTCTTGAGATTAAGGGATGTGATGAGTTGAGGTATATGCCACGAGGAATAGGGCAGTTGCGTTACTTACAGAGATTAGACACATTTATAGTGGACAACAGGGATGTTCCAAATGGGGAGCCTAGCGCTGGTCTTAGTGAACTGAAAGGGCTCAACAACCTGAGAGGAGAGCTAAGGATTGAGAATCTTGGGTACTTGAAGAATGGCGCATGGGAATGCAAGGAAGCCAACTTGAAAGTCAAGAAGTGTCTTCATTCGTTGACTTTAAGCTGGAACAGAAATAGTGGTGAAGCATCTGCAATTGCTGATGAGGACATGTCAATGAAATCGCTGGAGCCCCACCATAATTTAAAAGAGTTATCTGTGTTGTGCTACAGAGGTGAGAGGATTCCGAGTTGGCTGTCTTCACTCACGAATCTTGTCCATCTTGAGCCATCCGACTGCACAAATTGCCAGCATCTGCCAGGGTTAGAGCGGTTGACTTGTCTCCAGTCCTTGAAGATCAAATATGCAATTAATATGGAGTATATAGAGGAGAACGATGTTTATTGGGACTTCGTCTTCCCATCCTTGGAGAAACTCGTGCTTTGGGAATGCCCAAATCTCAAGGGATGGGGTAGAAGGAGGGACGATTACAATGAGAAAGAGAGAGAGCTGCCTTGGTTTCCTCATCTTTCCAATTTAGTAGTCCAAAACTGCCCTAAGCTGAGTACCATGCCATCCTTTCCGTCTGTGGAAGGAGAATTGGAGTGGCATCACAACAGCTGGAAGCCAGTGCAACGGACAATGAGGATGAAGATGAAGATGAGCTGTTCAACATCTTCTTTGCTACCTTTTCCTCTCTCTAAATTGAAGTCTCTTGCATTATGGTCGATTGAGGATCTAGAATGTCTGCCAGAGGAAGGCTTCAAAGGCTTAACTTGTCTTCGCATTCTTTCTATTGGATACTGTGAAATGCTGAATTGTCTATCTGGAGTGCTGCAACATCTCACTGCCCTTGAGAAGTTAGAGATAGAGTACTGCAAAGAGCTAGATCTCTCAGATTTAGATGACTTACAATTTCAAGGCCTTCAAAGTCTTTTGAGGCTGGATATTAGAGGACTTCCGAAGCTGGAGTCTTTACCTGAGTCCCTTCAACATGTTGTCTCATTGAAGGAGCTTGCAATTTGGGAATGTCCCAATTTGAAATCATTTCCTGTTGGGATGGATCGACTTACCTCTCTACAGCAATTGTATATTGGGGGTTGTCCCCACTTGTCTAAAACATGTCAAAAAGACGCTGGCACTGATTGGCCCAAGATTGCTCACATCCCATGTATTGAAATTGACAGGAGAGTTACTCAACAACAGTGATTTTAAAGGTTAGTAGGTGCATTCAACTCCTTAGTGTTCAATTAATTTAAACACTTAAATGCATAGAGAAGATTGTAATAACTACATTTTTTCCATTAATATCTACAAGTTGACTGCAGGTAATTGTCTCATTAATTTTTTCTATATTGTTTTTCCATTCCTCTGTTCCTTTTAAGTTTTGCTTTTAAATAAAATTATATGGTCAATGAATTCATCTAATTTAGATAACTAATTAATGAAATATAAAAATGCTATTTTGAATTATTAATTTCTTCATGTAATTAAACACTGCAATGCGTCATGGCCTCATGGATCTGGGATCATATTCATCATGGTAATTGCTTCAAGATTGCATACTGATAATCACCAAATTGAGCCTTATAACGTTTTATTGCAACTCAAGCATGTGTGGTCATACTCACCATCATCCTTCTTCCATAATTTTCCAGATCTGGCTTTCTGGCTTTAGGAAATTACTCCGTGATCTAGGCTCTATTACAACTTCATAATATTAGGAACTTCAGTATATATTTACCTATTCTTTATTGTTTCCCATTGTAGTTATTACAATCTTCTCTATGCATTTAAGCACACTCAACATATTTTTTCTTTAACCCTTTGAAGAAACAAATATTAGTACTCATCATTTAAATTGAAATTAAAATTTATTATTTTTCAAGTGTTTATCATTTTATCTCACGTAATAAGTTGACTAGCTATGTAGCACATTGATGATTATATGTCATGTATTATTCTTCGTTGTTGAGTGTAGTATCCTACTTTTAACTTACCATGCTTTCAGGTCAATGGGGATCCATTGTTCATGGCTGATATGTTGAGGAATTGAAGGTGGAAAGTCATGCAAATACAGCATGGGATGAACAGAATGCCATGGCCAGTACTGCTGTATATATGTAGTCGATTATTTTGTTTTATGGAACTTGTTTATTTGAATTTGTCAACAAATGGCGACATGAACTCATCATAATTTACATTCTCAGGAATATCTTGCTTGCATTGATAGTGCAGCACAAGCTGGGTTGGATATAAAGTAATTACTTCTAACTTTTGCTTCACTGATAATTTAATTTAATCATTATGTTGCTCAGTGGTGATCATGAAGGTTGCTTATATCATGACTTTTACGATGGAAATTGATGCTAAAGTTATAGCTTCTGTCAATCGTTTGTTTATCTGCTCTGTAAAATGGAAAGAAATGAGCATGAGGACCCCGTGAAGAAGGAGTTCATCACTTCCCCTTTCTGGCTCTACCTTGCTTCTGAGTTGACTATAGTGTTGCGTGGAGCTTCTCAAAGCTAAATGAACGGCTGTTGGGTTATTGTAGTTTCTGTTTTGGTATGCTAGTTTTGAAGCTAAGACTTGATAAGATAATTTTTGTTTGGAGCAGGATTTTGTTTTACGTTCATTGTGTCAAGATGATGTTTGGATGTCTTATTTAAATGCATTGTTTGATATTAATTTGGCGAAAATATGTTTCCATCGGAAGTCCTTGAAGACGAGATTGGCATCTTTTTATGTTACTGGTGATTGATTCCAACGCAACTTGTAGATTTTTATCTCTTTTTGTGGATTTTGTGAGGGTTGTGCTGCCTGAAGATGCAGTCTGCAGGATGCCCCTCTGCAAGCATGTTATGTCATTTGACTTAGCGGGTTAGCTTTGTCTGTGGAAAGATCATCATAAGTTTATGTGCGATAACCATTCAGGACGTCTGACTTGTTGAATCTTGAAAATAGTGGGGTTAAGGCTGTTGTATTAGGATTTGGTTACATTTATTTCTCCACATCAAACATATGATACAATACAACAGAGACAGTTCTTGCAGTTTATCAAACATATCAAACAGTACAACATGGACAGGGCTCTTGCAGGAAGAAAAGAATGGGTTCGAATGTCAGCAATATTGCCCTTCGGTAGGTAATCTTGCAGTTGGTACAACAACAAGTGGATCTGATTTCTTCATTACGAATCCAAATTTCTCGCTCATGTCAAGTTTCTGCCCTACTGGTAGTTTCCATTCAAAGGAATGCAGCAGCGTAGCTAACATATAAGTCACCATCCTCTCTGCTAAAGGAATTCCTGCACAGATTCTCCTCCCGGATCCAAACGGAAGAAAGTTGAAATTGTTGCCATGATAGTCACCTGTTCCTGCATCTTCCAAGAATCTCTCAGGCTTAAATACCAGGGGATTCTCCCAGGCTTCTGGGTCCCTCTGCAAAAACCATGTGTTCAAGACAACCCTGGAGCCCTTAGGGATGGTGTACCCAGCGAGGGTAGAAGTTTCACTAGGGCTGTGTGGAACCAGGAGAGGAAGAGGTGGGTGCATTCTCCATGTCTCTTTTATGACTGCAGACAAGTAATGCAGGTTGGGTATGTGGGGTTCCTCCACAGTATTGTCATCTCCTACCACTCTCTCCAACTCTTCACAGGTTGTCTTCAATATCTCTGGATGCTGCAGCAACTCTGCCATTGCCCATTCCACCGTTGTGGATGTTGAATCCGTTGCTCCAGAAAAAATGTCCTATATCAAAATTACCAAACTGTCAATATGACCAAATTGAAAGCCTAAAAAAAGAAAAGAAAGTAGTAGTAGAATTTTGCAGTAGATACTTACGATTAACAAAGCCTTAATTTGGGTTGCGGACAATGAGGTCTTATCATCTTCCTGCTGCTTGAGCTCTAAGAGGACTTGCAGGAAGTCCTTCCTCTTGTTGCTGTTCTTCTTGCCGGCTCCCTTGGTTTCATCTGCTTTGATATTGCCTGCTAAAATTGGATCGAAAGTCCCATCGAACCACAACAAGAGCTTCTTCATTTTCAATTTGATTCCTTGTAAATCAAATGGGGCAAGCACAGGAAATATATCAGAAATGTTTGGTTTTCCTAGCAACCTAACCATCTCTTCCATTACATGCCTAAACTCATAACCCAATTTTCTCTTATCGTTGCCATCGACGGAAGCACCCCATAAGATGCTCGTTATCACGTTCAGCGCTGTTAAGAACGATAGCTCGCCAATGTCAATGGGTGAACCAGTCTTCCTATAGAGTTCGTTCACCATTTTTCGCACCTCTTGTCGACGAAGTGAGTAACAAGCATCAAGGTTGGTGTTGCTCATCAGTTCACGAACACAGACCTTACGCAACTTGCGCCATTCAGGGCCGTTGGGGCTCCATACCATGTCAAGGCCACCGTAAGTGATAGCTAATCCGGCCGCAAGCGGATCTCGGTTAGCAAAAACTGCATCATAGTCCTTGAGGACTTGTTTTGCTAAGGAAGATGAGTTTATGACTATGCAGGTTTTGCAACCCATTTGAACTTTCATGATTGGGCCGTAAGTTTGAGATAATTTGGCAAAGTAAAGATGAAGATCAGGCTCAAGAGAAAGAAGATTTCCTAGTAAAGGCAAACCTGGTGGACCTGGTGGTAATGGCGGTTCGACTTTGCTGGTTTTGTTAATCAGCCGTGCGTACCACAGAATAGCAACTGTTGCAGCCAAGAAGATGACGACGGCTCTGATGGTAGTGTGGTCGGCAAGCCCATCCCACCACCATGACCAGCTTTCAAGAATTAAGCTAACAGGCTTAAAAAAAAACATCTCGATTTAGTGCCAATGGAATATGAAAACAAAACTGAAGCAGATGCAAGGTAGGAAATGTACTTTTATGGAGCCAAAGATGATAACAGAGGATAAAACAGTGTGAGAACCATATAATCAAGTGATCACTAAGATAGATACACCTATGGTCCATACGCGTGCAAATCCTCATGATCTTAGCAATAAATGGACAAACAGATAAGAGATGTATGGATTATCGAGAAGAGAGAAGCCGGGGGGAAATAAATGGACAAACAGATGAGAGAGATGTATGGATTATCCAGAAGAGAGGAGCCGTGGTGGTCCCCCCGGACCGCCCGGATCTCAGGAGTGAATAGAAAGTTGGATCTACATTGGATCTCACCTAAATCGCCCCATCTATCCTCCGGAGGAGAAGTTTGGTTTCAAACCCCCGTTCGAACAAGAGAAGTATGCCATGCTAATGTACCCTGAATGATCCACATCTTAGGGTCTGGCGTTGATGAGCACATTGAACTATCCATGTGGCTGAGAGCTCTCACAGCCCAGGCACAATGGCATAATTATCAGGGGCACGCTCTACCACTAAGCTAATAGCCCATCGTGCAAGCCTCCTGCTGGGAGCCCGCTATGCCAAGCCAAAAGCGAGAGAAATCCCATCCCTCTCTTTCCTTTTTACGCCCCCACCGGCGAAAGGGAGATTATTCAAAGCGGGTTCAATGGACAACGGGGATGGAATAGTTGTTGAGTGGTTAGGACACCCTATCTTTGGAGACAGAGAAGGGCGTGAACTTTTTGTACGTCATATGTCTACTTTTTTTGAAACATTTTCGGTTGTTTTGGTAGATAGAGACAAAATTGTTAGAGCGGATATTCCTTTTAGAAGGACACAATCAAATGTAGTGTCGAACAAGTAGGCGTTCGAGGCGAACTCAATGGAGTGAGTTACAGTGATCCCGCAACTGTGAAAAAATATGCTTAACGTGCTCAATTAGGTGAAATTTTTGGACGCTACTTTAAAATCCAATGGCGTTTTTGGTAGCAGTCCAAGGGGTTGGTTTACTTTTGGGCATGTTTCCCTACTCTTCTTCTTCGTACACATTTGGCATGGCACTAGAACCCTGTTCAGAGATGTTTTTTACTGGTATTGATCCAGATTTGGATGCTCAAGTGGAATTTGGAACATTCCAAAAAATTGTAGATCCAACTACAAGAAGACAAGTAGTCTGATGCAACACTGCTTTGTTATTTTTCACTTCTATTTTTTGTGGGCAATTTGGCATAGGGTACTGGAGAAATCTTGATTTAAATCACTGCCTTTACTTTCACTCTTGTTCTTTCTTGATCTGAAAGATCATCCCAAATAAGCAAAACAGGTATGGAAGCTATAATTGTAAACCACGATCGAATTTATGGAAGAGATGTAATACCTTCTCAGCATTACATCTCTTCCATTAATATCTACAAGTTGACTACAGGTAATAGTCTCATTAATTTCTTCTATTTTGTTTTTTTTATTACTCTGTTCCTTTTAAGTTTTATTTTTAGAATAAAATTATATGGTCAATGAATTCATCTAATTTAGATAACTAATTAATGAAATATAAAAATGCTATTTTGTATTATTAATTTCTTCATGTAATTAAACGCTGCAATGCGTCACTCTGAAATGCGTCACTCTGAAATGCGTCATGTCCTCGTGGGTCTCGGATCATACTCATCATGGTAATTGCTTCAAGATTGCATACTGATAATCACCAAATTGAGCCTTATGACGTTTTATTGCAACTCATGCATGTGTGGTCATACTCACTATCATCTTTCTTCCATAATTTTTCAGATCTGGCTTTAGTAAATTACTCCGTGATCTAGGCTTTATTACGATTTCATAATATTAGGAGCTTCAGTGTATATTTACCTATTCTTTATTGTTTTCCATTGTAGTTATTACAATCTTCTCTAAGGATTTAAGCACACTTAACATATTTTTTCTTTTTTTTTTGTTTAACCTTTTGAAGAAACAAATATTAGTACTCATCATTTAAATTAAAGTTAAAATTTATTATTTTTCAAGTATTTATCATTTTATCTCAAGTAATAAGTTGACCAGATATCCAGCATATTGATGATTATATTCATGTAATTTTTTGAATTTTTTATGAGAGAGAGTTTGAAGAGCAATTAATTTTATTTCATTGATTCTTGTTTCTAGGCATGTAATGTGAAAGCTGAGAAGAATGATGATTATAATGGAATGATGCAAGAAGCTCATCAATCTCATTATTTTATCACATTATATCGTCTATCATAGATTTTTATTTAATTTATATTTATTGGCAGTCTTTGATACCTTCTTCGTGATTGTTTCAAATTATTTGATTTCAATCTTTTATCTCATTATTTTTTAATGTCATATTTATTTAATTAATCTTACTTAAAATATTGATCCGCCTAATTTATGAAAAAGATAACTACTAGCGACTAATACATTGGAAAAAGGCCAAAAACTAGGAGTGCTCACTGGATCATGTCAATCAACTGTAGAAACTAATGAACCGTTAAGGAAAAGAAGAATTAAAGGAAGCAGCACTTACCTGCTAATTGTTGAAGGCTGATAAAGCTGAAAAAAAATTTCATTCTTAGCATTTGTCCTATCAACAAATGATCTAACATATCCTACATAAAAAAAAAACGAAAACAAAAGACTAATAAAAGAGAATATTGAAAATTGCAAAACAATAAGAAACCTTCATGACCAGTAATGAAAAGTATAAAATCTATAAATTCACAAAGTTGCTTAAAGAATTCCAGTAGTTTTGGATGCTCTGCAACATAATTGACCTTAGGTTTCTCTTCGGCTTTCTTCAAATTAAACACCAACATGCTCGAATTAAAATAGTGTCTTTTACATAAACGGTAAACACTCAAATAAAAACAAAATGAATATAATGTAAATGTTTTCCTTGCTTTCCTTGTTTTTACTTTTATGAATATAATAGAAAAAAAGCCACCAAAAATTTCTAAGAAAAGAATCAAATGTAGATAGTAAAGAGGGGAAAGAAAAAAAAAGTAAAATCAACTGAAAAGAGCTTAAAAATAAAAGAATAAGCAATCTCATAAGTTGAGGGAGAAAGAGGGAAAGGGTTGATTAAACTAGTAAGGAAGGTTTCATCACTCTTATGAGCAGAAAAGTAATTGGAGGCTTTCTTCATGCCCACGAACTTTTTACACTTTTTGCTCATACTTTGTTTTTATTTCCTTTAGCCATGACATAAGTATTGATTATTCGGTTAGTGTGAGCTGGTTCAAAAAGTCTTAAATGACAACGATAAATGAATAAATGACAGTATAAGTTAGTCATTTTTCACTGATTTGTTTTCTGTTTTCAAATTCATACATAAGTTTTGTTACCAATTTTATATTCATGTCTTCATTTCGTATACTACTCTCTAAATTCATAAGCAAATTAGTATTTGTGTCTTCATTTCTTATACTGCTATCTAGTTTTGTAACCAAATTAGTATTCGTGTCTTCATTTCGTATACTGTTATCTTGTTACGTAACCAAAGAACATAATATCTCTGAAAATACCTATTGTGGCCTCATTCTCATTTTGTTAACAATATGTTTTATTGATTGTATGTTTGTAGATAAGATAAAATAAGATTTAATATTTCGCTATTTCAAGATAGAAATAACCTTTTAGTTTAGATTTTGAATTGGAATATTTTTTTAAAAAAATTAAAATACGATTTTTAAGATATTAGATTTTGATTATTATTTTTATATAAATTAGATCTTCATCAATGAAACAAGTGAGCAATTTCAATCTCTAAATGGTATCAGTTTGAGGGACTTATGAGATTGAAAAATTTTAAACATAATCTCTAAACACTTATCATCTATCTCTAAAAAAAAAAGAAACTATATACAATGAATTAAATCCATTTCTTCTAATGGAACAAAATATATCACATAAATTATATCAGATGTGGGCGACTAGAAAATGCAAAATGATTTGTGAGAAGTTATTGAATAAGTACATGGAGTTTCATCATTGTCACCATCCAACTCTTGCACAAATCAAAAACAAAAAAGAAAAAAAAGTAAAGAAAATAAAAAAAAATGTACAAATCAAAAATCAAAAGAAAAAAAAGTAAAGAAAATCAAAAATAGTCCCTGTATATTCTTAATAAACCAAAAAAAATTTGCACTAATTTTTTTGATTTTAAAATTATCCAAAAGATAATAATCACAATTTTTGAAAAGTTTGAAATTACAATTTCACCTTTGAAAAACTCTAAAGATTTATAAGTATTATCTTAGTAAAATTATTTAAATACAAGTACAATGACAAATGAGGTTTATGAGGCAAGAAAGATTTAGAATGTGCTTTTTAAGCTAAATCACAAAACAAGAATGAAAGCAAATAATAATAATAATAATAGAACAAAAACAAATTTGAAAGTTTTGCAAGTAACAATAAAAATGGAGCAGTACCATTCAAGCATAGAAATGTGTTGATGGAGGCCAAATATAAGACGTAATAAGTGTGTTCATTTAGGACACGTAAAAAAAATATGCAAATCTTAGCAACAACAAAAAGAAATCAAGAATTCTGTTAAACAACCTCAAGAGAAGAAATTATTTATGGTATCATGTTTTACTACCAGCAACTTCCTAAAAAATTGGCTTAGACTTATGATAAAGAGCTCTTCCTATATGTTACTGTTTAAAGATAATTATTATTTAATCACTTGTGTATAAAGACGAAAAGGTATTTAAATTTCAAATAAAAAAGTGAAAAATTTACTTTGAATGTCATGAAAAAGAAGCAGTATACAAAGAAAACAATAAAGCAATATTTTGACATAAAAAAAATTAGAACACTTTTATCATAAGATCCTACTTTTTATGGAAAAAAAACAATGTTGACAAAAACCCGCCTAAATTAGAAAATAAGATTCCTAAATATGCTACGACTTAATATGAAAAGTAACAAGGTTTAGAGAGGTTCATAGAAACAACAGCTAATTCACACAATATGAACAGATAAATGATAACACCTTATACCCATCAATAAAATGAGATGATTGAGAGAAAAGCTTACCAACAAAAGTTTTGCGACAAAAAAAATCATTTGAAGTATAATATGACTATAAATCAAAGTTACAAAGTTTTAGAATTTTCAAGTGAAAACTTTAAATTCTAAAAGTACAAAAAGAATGAAAAATGTATTTTTAAAAATTAAATATGAATACAAAAAAAAAAATACGGCAAGAAATAGTATTAACAATATACTTTATTTGCTGCATGTTTTTAGATAAGATAAAATAGAAACCAATCTTTTGTTATTTCAAATAGATTTGATAAAAATAGAAACAATCTTTTGATTTGAATTTCAATCCGAAACGATCTTTTAATTTAAATTTTGAATTTAAAATTTTAAAATGTTTAAAAAACATAATTTTAAGTATTTTGTTTTTTTTCTAAATTAGATCATCAAATTTCAAACCTCAAAATATTTTTATTTTTTATTTTTTATTTTTTATTTTTTATTTTTACTCTAAAAAACAAACACACTTATCCCTTTTTAAACACCGTTGACAGTAAAGTCATGCAAGGAAATACAGAAGAAAATGACACACCTTTGATGATAAAATTGCGTGAGGAAATACAGAAGAAAATGACAAATTTTCTCTCTTTGTCCCAGCTTTGTTTTCATCTTTAATTACCCAAGGTAGCTTCTGTTTTTACCTTTAATCGTCCAAAACCGATGAACCCCTCAGGGAGTTCATCAAGAGATTTGTAGAAATCACTTTTGCAATCAAAGAATTGGAACACTCTGTGACGGCTTCAGTAGTAAAGGGAAGATACCCGCTTCTCGACCATTTCCATAGTGCCTTAAGCCGGAACCCACCAGAGAATATGGACGCCTTGCTGACAAAAGCAGGTGAGTATACCTACAAGGAAAAGGATCACAAGAGAAAGCTGGAGGCCTTGCGGGCATATGAGTTAACACCCATCCATAAGAAGATGAAAACAAACGCTGAGGAAACCAAAAGCAGAAGTCATGGAAGAAACAGAGAACTCCCATAAGAAGGGATTTTGAAGAGGAAAACAAGAGATATACTCCATTATCAGTGTCAAGAAGGCATATCTTGATACAAATTGAAAATGATCTGTGTGTAAGGAAACCACCAAGGATGACTATCAACCTAAGATTGGTTTAGAAATCTTAATGGGTCTGAGCTCAAGGGAAAAAGATCCAGTTCAAGCCATTGACCAGTTTAAAACAGGCCTAGTTCACTTGATTTGACAACAATATAGCAGAGAAGCTTCTTTTCCAAGAGCTTTTAAAAATCAGTAAAACCATCCTATAATCTCAAAAAAAGTTTGAAATTTTATGCTCTCATTCTAATTTATATAACTTTTTTAAAAAAATTTCATCTGATTTAAATATCGAAATTAATGGATGACTGATGTTCTTTTTTCTTACTCTTGCAAGTTTGACTGACCAAGAATACATCAAAAACCCACTCAACCCAATCCCAAAACTAATTCTCCTCATGGACCAATTGCTGTCAAACCCAACAAACCATATTTTTAGCAGCATCAGTATCAAAAATCAAAACCCCTTGAATCTTCACTAATGAATGGTGTCTCATCAAGGTGGTCCCAATTGCCATTTCCTCTTTCCCCATTTAGAGGGCAAAGTCGAATCTCCACAAAATCAAGTAATTTGGAAAGACACCAATATAGCAATCTAGTGCTGCTGATAAGGCAGTACATGAGGAGGACAAATATACAACATGACCAGGCAGAGGCAAGATCAGGCACAGGAATCAGAGACACGGTGAACTTACTTGAGACAATAATTATGATGAAAACTTGGAAGATAAGTTCGAAAGGGAGCATCTCATGCTCCATTAATTCTTCTGCATCCTTCAAACAGCGATCATTGGCTTGAAGCTGAAGGTTACAGGATTGAGAAGAATAAGACCGTTTGTAAGGGTGTAAAAGAAGCCACAGAATTTGATGAATGAAGTGCTGATAAGGCATATATATCAATAAAAAAATTTGAACCTATCAGGAAGATTTTCATCTGAACAAATCTTTTTATGCTACATGTGATTAATGTTTAGGGAATTTGAAGAATTCTATACTGTCAAAGTTGATGTTAAGGCTTATTCTTTTCTGGAATTTGCTCCTCTGTAAGCATGTTTTGTCGCTTGGCTAAGTTAGTTAAATTGGTCTGTGCAGTTTATGTTTCATGCATCTTGTATGCAGTGCAACTTAGTAATGTGTTTGAACCCTGAAAATGCCAGTTGTGATGCAAAATTGGGGTGCATGGAATTTCCAAGCTAACTTTGTATGGTAGAAAGAGAACAGGACTCTTCTCCCAATTGTCTTCAGTTGTGATTAAATATAATTGCAGGCCTCTTGCATGCTCTAGCTGCTGTTACAATGTTTTCAAGGTGCGGACATCCTAACAAAGTGGACTTGCTGTGGTATCATCCTGATAATCATTCAGCGCAGAGGCTATTGTGTTAGGAAATCTTTACATTTATTTCTCCACATCAAACATATGATACAGTACATGTACAGAGTTCTTATAGGAAGGGAAAATGGGTTCAAACGTCAGCAATATTGCTCTTCAGTAGGTAATCTTGCAGTGGGTACAACAACAAGTGGATCTGATTTCTTCATTATGAATCCAAATTTCTCTCTCATGTCAAGCTTCTGCCCCTCTGGTAGTTTCCATTCAAAGGAATGCAGCAGTGTAGCTAACACATAAGTCACCATCTTCTCTGCTAAACGAATTCCTGCACAGATTCTCCTCCCAGATCCAAACGGAAGAAAGTTGAAATTGTTACCATGATAATCACCTATTACTGCGTCTTCCAAGAATCTCTCAGGCTGAAATTCCAGGGGATTCTCCCAGGCTTCCGGGTTCCTCTGCATAAGCCACGTGTTAAAGACAACCCTTGAGCCCTTAGGGATGGTGTACCCGGCCAGGGTAATAGTTTCACTAGGGCTGCGTGGAACCAGGAGAGGAAGAGGTGGGTGCATTCTCCATGTCTCTTTTATGACTGCATACAAGTAATGCAGGTTGGGTATGTGGGGTTCCTCTACAATGTTGTCATCCCCGACCACTGTCTCCAACTCTTCACAGGTTCTCTTCAGTATCTCTGGATGCTGCTGCAACTCCGCCATTGCCCATTCCACTGTTGTGGATGTTGTATCCGTTGCTGCAGAAAAAATGTCCTGTATCAAAATTATCAAACTCCCAATATGACCAAATTGGCAGGCTGAAAAAGAAGAGAAAATAAAAGTACTGGAAATTTGCAATAGATACGTACTATTAACAAAGCCTTAATTTGGGTTGTGGACAGTGAGGTCTGATCATCTTCCTGCTGCTGGAGCTCTAAGAGGACTTGCAGGAAGTCCTTCTTCTGATTGCTGTCCTTCTTGCTGTCTCCCTTGGTTTCATCTGTTTTCGTTTTGCCTGCTAAAATTGGATCGAAAGTTCGATCGAACCACTGCAAGAGCTTCTTCATTTTTGATTGGATGCCTTGTAAATCAAAGGGGGCAAGCACGGGAAAAAGATCAGAAATGTTTGGTTTTCCTAGCAATGTAAGCAGCTCTTCCACTGCATGACTAAACTCGTAACCCAATTTTCTCTTGTCATTGCCATCAAGGGAACCACCCCATAACATGCTCATCGTCACATTCAGTGCTGTCAAGAATGACAGCTCGCCGATGTCTATGGGTGAACCAGTCTTCCCATAGAGCTCCTTCGCCATCTCTCGCACCTCTTGCCGACGGAATGAGTAACAAGCATCAAGGCTGGTGTTGCTCATCAGTTCACGAACGCAGACCTTACGCAACTTGCGCCATTCAGGGCCGTTGGGGCTCCATACCATGTCAAGGCCACCGTAAGTGACAGCTAATGCGGCCATAATGTGATCACGGTTAGCGAAAACTGCATCGTAGTCCTTGAGGACTTGTTTTGCTAACGAAGATGAGCTTATGACGATGCAAGTTTTGCTACCCATTTGAACTTTCAGGATTGGGCCATAAGTTTGAGACAATTTGGCAAAGTAAAGATGAAGATCGGGCTCAAGAGAGAGAAGGTTTCCTAGTAAAGGCAAACCAGGTGGACCTGGTGGTAATGGCGGTTCTACTTTGCTGGTTTTGTTAATCAGCCGTGCGTACCACAGAATAGCAAGTGTTGCAGCCAAGAAGGTGATGACCGCTCTGATGGTGGTGTGGTCGGCAAGCCCATCCCACCACCATGACCAGCTTTCAAGAACTAAGCTAATAGGCTTAAAGAAAAACATCCCGATTTAGTGCCAATGGAATATGAAAACAAAACTGAAGCAGATGCAGGGTAGGAAATGTACTTTTATAGAGCTAAAGATGATAACAGAGGATAAGACAGGGTGAGAACCATATAATCAAGTGATCACTAAGATAGATACACCTGTGCTCCATATGCGTGCAAATCCTCACGACCTTAGCAATAAATGGACAAACAGGTTTTCCATTATCAGAACTTTGGATTGGTTTTGTTGCTGCCTTCGACCAATAATCTCTGAAAATACCTATTGTGGCCTCATTCTCAATTTGTTAACAATATGTTTTATTTATTGTATGTTTGTAGATAAGATAAAATAAGATTTAGTATTTTGCTATTTCAAGATAAAAATAATCTTTTAGTTAGGTTTTGAATTGGATTTTTTAAAATTTTCAATTCAGATTTTTAAGATATTAAGTTTTGATTTTTTTTATATAAATTAGATCTTCGTCAATGAAAAAAGTCAAAATGGTATTAACTTGAGGGACTTGTGAGATTGAAAAATTTTAAACATAATCCCTAAACACTTTCTCATCTATCTCTCTAAAAAAAAATCATATATAATGAATTAAATCCATTCCTACTGATGGAAGAAATTACATCAAATAAATTATATCAGATATGGGTGGTTAGAAAATGCAAATGATTTCTCTTGTTTTGCTAAGGAAGATGAGCTTATGACGATGGAGGTTTTGCTACCCATTTGAACTTTCAGGATTGGGTCATAAGTTTGAGACAATTTGGCAAAGTAAAGGTGAAGATCAGGCTGAACACAGAGGTTTCCTAGTAACAGCAAACCTGATGGACCTGGTGGTAACGTTGGTACGTTTTTGCTGGTTTCTTAATCAACCATGAGTACCACAGAATAGCGAGTGTTAATCAACCATGAGTACCACAGAATAGCAAGTGTTGCAGGCAGGAAGGTGACCACGACTCTGATGATGGTGTGGTCTGCGAGCCCATCACAGCACCATGACCAGCCTTTAAGGACTAAGCCAACAGGATTAAAGAGAAGCATTTTGGTTTAGCACCAATAATGGAATATGAAAACAAAACTGAAGCACATGCGAGGCTCTGATAGAGTTAAAGATGGTAACATTGTATAGGAATGTCCAATAACCATATAATCCCAATAGATGATCCCTAAAGACAGCTACGCCTATAGTCCACATGTTTGTGCGCAAATCCTTTATCACCAATACTATCTGGATACGCCCGTTGTGCCCACATTGTCACTTGTCACTTTTTAAACACCTTTGACAGTAATAACATGCAAGGAGATACAGAAGAGAATGACAAATTTTCTTTCTTTTGTCCAAGCTTCTCTTCTTATCTTTAATTTTCCAAGGTAGCTTCTGTTTTTAGCTTTAATCTTCTAAAGTAATTCAGTAATAAAGACAAAATGAAAAAAGATAAATGTAGTGGAATGATTTTGTTTCCCAATTCACATCATATCAAAAACAGGTGAATCTTCTTCACTAAAGATTAATGAAGGGTGTGTCATCAAGCAGCTCATGGACATAGGGCCCCTAGTGCAGCCCCCTCTTTCTCCATTTAGGGAGCATCTCCGCACAAAATCAAGCAATTCCAAAAGACAACAAATATTGCATTCCGCTGCTGCTGATAAGGTACTTGCGGAGGACATTGTTTTGAGATCAAAATGTACAACATGACCAGGTACAGGCAAGACCAGGAGCAGAAGTCATAGGCACAGTGACCTTGAGCAAATAACCTATGATGAACACTTGGAAGATAAGCTGGAAGGAGAGCATCTCATTGACGGCCACTGCCAGTTTCATGCTCCATTTCTTCCGCGTCCTCAAAGCGGTTATCATTGATTTGAAGCTGGAGGTTACAAGATTTAGAAGAATCAGACAATGTCTTTAGGTAAAAGAAGCCACGGAATATGATCAATGATGTGCTGACAATGCATATCAATAAAAGACACTTCAAAATCTCCAATTAGGAGATTTTCATCTGATCAAAACTTGGGAATATGTTGTTGACAGACGAAAAGAAAAGAGACAAAAAATTAAACATAGTAAAGTGGAAATTAAATAAGGTATCTGAGATGTGAGAACTCCAAGCACCGACTGAGTGGATTCATACCTCAAGCACTGACTGCACAAGGTCATGATCTCCACTTGAATGACCAATTGAGTTCGTTGGATTTTGAGAAATAAGCCATTCAGAATCTGCCTCCTCTGGAGAAACCAATATGTTAAATAAGCTCGATAAAACATAAGAAGTAATATATTACTTTATATTTCTGAAGGTACTAGCTTTTGGCTAGTCTTGGCCCATCTCATACCTGTGCCCTCACCTTGCATCTGGTCAGCACTAAAAACCCAATTGTTTCCTTCTTCTATGTCTTCTGGATAAAACATAACAGATACAGAAAATTGATAGGTAACAATTGGTGCAAAACAGCAATACAACATTAACAACTGAAATTCATAACAAAATCCATTTCATTATAGGGTAAATGGAACTGACCTTCAACAGGTTCTGGGTTTAACTCAGCACACTCGCAGAATACCTCAAACAGAATATCCACTGTCAGACAAGATACAAAGACAGCAATCAACCCCATACTCAACTAATCAAGCAGAAAAGATGACAGTACCATCCACTATCAGAGAAGATACAAAGACAGTGGTGAACCTCATAATCTACTAATCGACCAGGAAAAATGACAGTACCAGATTATGTAAGTTACTAACAAGCCAAAAAAATGCATTAGATTGCTGAGGCAAGATCAAAACATACATTGGCTAGCATCTGAGGGCACAAGCCTCATTTCTTTGATCTTTGATATGTCTAACACTTCATTACTTTCTGCATCCGAGCCCTCAGAGTCACCTTCATCATCTTCAGTCTCAATCTTTGAGAAAAAAAGAAAATTTATTAATCAGAAATGTGAAAACAAAATAATGAACATAACAGGCAATAAAATCACATAAATGATAGAATTCTTTCTAACTAGCTAAAAACATACATTACATCTCCTTTACACTTTATGGGAGGTAAAAGATAAATCTATTATCTAGGGGATTATCATAAATGCATAGATACATACATCATTAAATGTCTTTCCTTCTTACGAGACCCATGATACTAAAGCATGGATGAATTGTACTTTTCAGTATTATACCATCACACTCTTTAGAACTATCCAAACAACTTTTCTTCCCATACTAAATTTGAGGATTTCTCAAAGCACAAAGTTTAGAAGTCACCAAAACATCCTGCCATTCCAGCTTGTCCATGCCTTCAAGAAAAAGATGGCATGTACAAAGAAAAATGATCAGATAACAAAACTTATGCATTTGTGTTTCTTCATATTTTACTTTCTGTGAAATTTATTTATTTGCTACAGCACTAAAATCATACAATGAAATGTTATTATATTCTCAAAGATTCAAGTATAAGAATATTTTGAGACAGCCTATTTGTATGCCATATCAAATATCAGAGGAAATCGTAAGTCTCCAAGCATTTCTTCAAACTTAAAGTTTGAAACTGAAGACTTTGTAAAAGTTGTATGAAATATACCAAAAACTTAAGATCAATAGATGGATCTGGATGGCCCACCCAAAAATCATCTCTTTTTATTTTGCAAAATATTAGCACATGCATGATGCTGTTGTAAAATTATGATGGCTTGACAGCCACAAAGAACTAGAAAACCTAAACAGGAGATTCCAAATCATCATATCATCTCCAGTTTGATTTGAGATTGAACCCGTTTCTCAATTTCACTGCATCAAGTAAACAGATTTTACTAACCAATTTGATAGCTTCGAAGATGCAAATAAAAATTGCTCATGAAACCAAGCAACAATACTCACTTCTAATTGTAAATTCCATCCTCGTCAAAAAATATTGCAGATAATTTCTTTTATCCACTGGTAAAGTTTAGAGTAAATGTTTTTTTGGGTAGTAAGATGGTTTTCCGTCATGATTAAGCTAATAGATCAACATAACTCAGTTGCCCAAAGAGAGAGCAGGTAAGATTTTAAGCCAATTATATATAACCTTATAAAGAGCTTTAGAAAGTGATCCATAAATCTAACAAAAGTATTACCGACCTTCTAAGTTTCAGAGATGGGTATCCTGAACGCAACAAGGGTCTATTCCTTGGTTCACTAATGAAAGACTTAGCACATACAACTACACAAAGAAAAGCCAAAGTACCTGAGTGTATATGCAAGGAGAAGGATAAGCCTCCGGATCTCTTGATACAGCGTGCAGAGAGAGAGACAAAAATTCGACAGCATAACCTTTTGCCCTGTCTACATCGCTCAACCACACTACTTGCCTGCGAAACCCCACTGTTACTCATAAGTTCATCAATCATTTTTCTTTCCTTTTTATTCTTTCTCGACATCTATTATTCAAGTCATTAAGAAAGAGAGAGAGAGAAAGTGAGAGCATACTTGGAAGTGATATAGAGAGTGCCAGGGGACTCAGGAGCACGATTGCCGAGGATAACGGCGACAGAGGGTTGCACGTGCATGAGCTCCTCCCCGTTTTCTACGCCGAGGACTGGTTGTCCGGCACCTTCGCCGGCCCTCTCGTTGAAATGCCTGAGCCCCAACACCATTTTCTCCGATTATCAGTGTTCTTATGATAGAGTTGAGTTTAAGGGGAGGGGGTTTTGCTAGGGTTTTCCTTCGGTTCTGTGGGTTAAAAGATACGGCGGTGGGTGGGGTCTAAACCCACATCCAGCATTAGACTAAGGCCCAACTAAAGAGCTGCTTTGATTAATTCAACTGGTACCCCTACAAGCTGCTCTCAAAAATAATTTTAAAAAAAAAAAAAAAAAACAAAGCCATAGTTAATTGAATTTTCCTTTTTGCTTAAAATCTATATAACATCCTAGCTAATATTTTTGTTAGGACACCAGTTTTTCATCAAATTAGGAAAATTTTTACCTTGTTATGCATCCATACATATGCCACCATGTGCACATAATATGTAAACATTGAGAGTGGTCAATTTCACTAAAAAAAAAAAACAATGGCATGCCCACTGATCTTCCATTGATAAAAGGGCTCATGCTAGCCACTATGTACTCACGAAATTGGCCACATATGTAAGTAATGGCGGGCACAGGTAAAGTCAGTAATTGAAAGATTACTCACCCACAGTTGGAGTACAACACAATTGCCAAAACAATGAATTTGAAATCCAGAAATCATTACAAGTTCTCTAATCTTGCTGTCTCAAAATAAAACTTTCCAAAATG
Source organism: Moringa oleifera (assembly GCA_021397835.1). Taxonomy (NCBI): domain Eukaryota; kingdom Viridiplantae; phylum Streptophyta; class Magnoliopsida; order Brassicales; family Moringaceae; genus Moringa; species Moringa oleifera. The sequence goes on along the minus strand of JAJFZO010000658.1, from coordinate 2,082,514 downwards.
CTGCAGATAAAGTACATCTCAACATGTTAACTAACATAAGACGATGATGATCTTGCTCATGAAGAATGTCCACATTATGACAGGATAACCCAAAATTGCACAAAGCTTCACCCAAGCCTAAGCCACAAGAGTACTGGCAGTGGTTGACTCACTGCAAAACAGGGAATTTTGTCAATAACAATATATAAAGAAGTAAAGGGCGACATAATAAAACAAAGTCCAGAACCATGGACACATCAGAAAAAAAATAACTGCAAGATTGTCACAGACCAATGCTTTAGAATAAGCTGTTGAGAATCACAGCACCAAACTCATGATTCCAAAATACTAATGCATTCTGGAAACAACTTCCACAATGAGACCCAAAGAGGACAGATGAAAGTTTTAAAGGCCCAACTAGAACACAATTGTGTTGGGAATCACTAACAGAAGCAAAGATCAAACTATGACAAATCAGAGCTTATATTACTCAAATCTAATAGCACTGTCAAAGACTTGGTGCTCCAGCTCCTCCAGTTTCTAAGGTCAAGAGACCAGAGGGAAACTCTATGGCTACCTGACCGAGGCAGTATATAATTATATATACACATTCAAGCATTCCAATTGCTTTACATTGTATTTTTGAGGTGTTACAAATGGAGAAGTTCCTGCTTGATCCCATATCATGTCACAGGTGGGAAACAGCTCACTTCTCTAACTGTAACTAGGCATGGTTAAACATTCTCAGCACATGCAATTCCCCCTTGTAGCTTAACATAACACCAATAAATCATATAACATAGCCTAAGGACGAGCCTTGACTATCAGAAACAAAACAACTCCCTTTGGCTACTAAGAGAAACTGCCTCAAAGAAACGCCCCTGTCTCAAACAAGAAGAGCTGGTTCGAATTGTATCGTAAAAGTTATTTATATATATAATCAGGAACAATCATAAGTATATATCTTATTTACATAGCACCAAGGCTGTGTCAAAAAAGTTATATAATATCTAAAACAGCCAAGACAAATCAGACACCAAACCCAAAGCAAGCCATTTACTCTACCAGGAAGACTACAACTGAGTTTGCCCAAAGAAACGTAGATAAATTAGTTAATACCAGAATCAAGACAAAGCGACAAATTCTACACGCAAAAAAAAAAAAAAGACAAAAACCTGCCCAACTATTCATACATTTGGCAATTGAGGACTTTTAAATTCATATAATGAACATACTGAACCCAATTCAATTGAATATCTCAGATAAATGCTTCCATAAAAAAAAGGAACAGAGAAATTAACAATAATGTGATAGAATATATAACTGCAATAGTTGGAATTAGTAATTGAAAGAAATTAGAAAGCTTAAGCAAGCAAACACGTACTATTTCCAGACAGGAGGAAGCTTCTTTGTCTTCTTGTAGTAGCGAGCAAGCCTGTGAATCCTGCTCTCAACAAGGATCAACCTGAACTTGGAATCCTTGTCCTTCCTGTTCCTCTCCAAATGCTTGCGGATTGCAACAGCCTTCTTGATAAGGTGGTACAAATCCTCGGGAATCTCAGGAGCAAGACCTACCAAAAGTTACAATTACATCACTATTTCACAAATAAGATAGTAAATTTCTCGAAACATTCTTTTGTCAATCAAATTGATCATAAATTCATGTCAAAATTGAAATTTTACCATGAGCCTTAAGGATACGCAAGATCTTGCTTCCAGTGACACTCCTGACCTGAGCAATACCGTGAGAGTCACGAAGAATGACACCAATCTGAGACGGAGTCAGACCTTTCTTTGCAAACTTGCAAATGCTCTCCTCAACCTACAGAATTCATAATGCCTTTGATCACCAACAAAAGTAATAATGACAAAACTAACAACACTAGATTTGTCAACAGAGAAAATCTTAGGGAAAAAAACAAAATAAAACAAATTAGTAACTTAAACATTTATTTTATAGAATTTTGAATGGGAGACAACTACAACTCCTCCAAACTAGAGTCTAGATACGATTATTTGGTTGGAACTAGTCCCGTGAAGACTTGCATATCTTTTAATCATCTCAGTGACATAATGCATATGTTGGAAACATTCTAGCAACTGATTCTGTGTTTTTTTTTTTTTTTGTTTTGGGAGCACTTTCTAATCATCCAAACACTAAGCTAAGTGCTCTTTCAGTCAAGTGAGAGGCCAATTAAGAGGGAGCGAGTAATAAGCTCCAATGACTCACATCTTGTGCTGAGATCTTGAGCCAGCTTGGTGGAGTTCTCTTGTATGGCAGAGCTGAAGCAGAAATACCCTTACTGCAACCAAATGATATGCAGAAGCACGATATTAATAACTGCAGATAGTGAAACACAGACATATAGATATGCATGTAAAAATGTATAAAATGCCAAGTGAGAAAGAGAGAGAGGAAGACCCTCGACTGTGCATACGACCCATGGTGACGGCAACGGAGGTGAAGCTCTCTGCAAATTAGGTTCTTCTGCAACAAGCCACAAACCCTAAGCTGTCGTCGCGTCTTTTAGGGTTTACAACATATATACACACAACTTCCGTTTGGTCGCAATCTGCGATTTACCCCTCTCATTTGAGCAATTGACACACGTATCCTCATGTTTCGTTAACCATGGCCCTCGTATAACAATCTACTGGGCTGATCTGCTAAGCATTCTTCAGCCCAGCAAGAACCTATCTTTTACTCCTGATTCGTCCTCTTAAGCCTGTCTCATTAATTCATAAGCTTTCCACATTTGAGACTCAGGCCCATTATCAACCCATTCTTTCAGTACAGATTCCTTTCGAGAAATAACGACCCACCCAAGTATCGTTACTTGCTTGATCTCCTGAAAAAGTCCACAACAGCTTCCCCAACTACAAGTCTTTTTATGACCCAAAATGGAAGTACAAGGCTTTTAGCTTTATATTGGAAGGGCAACAGGTGGCTCTATTCAACTTTCAACATCCGTCAAACGACGCCGAACTAAAAAAGCTTCAAAGCTAGCCCATTTACTTACAACCACAAGGCGCACAGACCAATGAGTTCTGTTTCTTAATAGTTTACTTCAAAATTCTTTAATTGTGTGGTGATCTTTAAAATACATAAATCAAGTTTTTCCTCAATTTACATTATTTATTATTTTTACAAAACCAAATAGTTATCATCTATAGTATATGATTAATATTTTGAAATCATATATTATTTAAAAAATCACTTTATCATATGAGAGATAAAAACATAATATAATTTGCATACACAGCAGTCATTAGAGCTGCATATCATAGTTTAATAATTTTGTGCAACGTTTTTAGGATCCACTAATTGGGAACCCCCACTTTTTCCTGGACGTTTTGATTGATTTGGGTGTGTCTCAACCTTTTAAAACAATGATTCAGAGTTTCAATCAGTTTGGGCTTGGGCCTGACCATGTGAATGCTTGGGCTCCATGGAACCTTTACAGGCCAGAAAGCTTGAATAATGAGCTTCCCTTTACGCCAGTAGGGCCTTCAAGCGCTATGTGGCCAGTTGCCTCTTACCATTTTGTCAAAAAAGACAAAAGCAGGAAGGCACAGGATCGGATGCGCGAAATAAATGCGCCTTTGCTTTTCAGGCTGCCAGGTATACAAGGATTCCCACAGCTGACCTGCGATACTAAGCTTTACTGTTAGAATCTCTTTCCATGTTTCTTTGCTTATGAGAATCATAGAACAAAACGATTTAAGGCTAGCTAGATTTATACTTAAATGGAACAAAGGAGTTAAATATTTTTATGATCGGAGCATGGGACTAATGGCTATAGTTCCTTAACTTTGGATTGGAAGATCTAGCAAAAACATGCAGAGTATTCATTAGATGTGTGCAACAACCTCTCCAAAGCTAAGCAACATTGGATTTTGATGTTTTTTCTTTCTAAAGCCAGCAATGTCGATTGTTGGGTTTGAATTACAAGCAACATCAATCATTCTGACATGTTGGTCCAACTCGTAGGGAAATATAGAGTATGATATGAAGAACAACTGTTCATGAAATGATTATACATCGAGTGCTAGAATCAAAGCATATTGCCCATTTGATCTCACCTTTTTCACACTTGTTTGTCACACTAATTTATCTCGATAACATACGGAAACATTCTTCAAAGGGAGACAAAGAAGAAGGTTAATTAAATTTTACACTAAGTCTATTGAATATGTGGGCTCAATGTAGTACATTCTTTGTTGGGATCATTACTTTCCCATCATCTACAAGTTTGTACTCCTTTGAGTTCCTTTATCAGAATCCCTTTTTCTTGATGGTTTGCAGCCACCCATCTGCTTTGTAAAGCTTTCTATCCCTTCTGTCAAGACAGATGCTCTTCATGTTGATGTTGACCCTGGGCATCCTAAAAGACTCGTTCATCTTTGCATAAGACATCCACATTAAAGGCTTAAAGTAACCAAAAGGAAGCACAGCAAGCAACAAGCTGTCAAATGATAGATTTTCTCATTCAATGCAGATAACCCATTTCGGTTCCAATCAATAAAAGTTCAAAATAGATTTTCTAGGACTACCAAGGTCAGAAAAAATGAAGGTGTTTTCATGGCTGCAGCTCTCCTCAAGTCCTCTTTAATGCACTTGCTGCATTAGAGAGAGCTCAAAGCCTCTCATGCAATACAAAGTACTCCTAAAACTTACCCATCTGCAACTACACAAGCTTGTTCTGTAGCTATAGGCAGAAAGAATTGCTCGTTGAAAAGCTACCCATTAACTTTATTCAATTGGGGATGGCTTATCCCTTTGCAAGTGCAGAGGACTTGGAAAAAAAATAAAGGTATCAAAAAGGGCTAAAGGCAGAGAATAGATCCTCCAAGCACTTCAAGTATAAAATAAAATAAATTAGGGAATCAAGAAAATTCATGCACCGCCTCCACACCATAGCTCTACTGGTCTAGAATGGATAGGACTGACCTTGTAGAGAACAGTAAATGTCTAAAAAGCAGCAATGTAGAATATAATAAAGAGCAACAAATCAGTTAACAGTCAAGTGAGGGTTAAGTTAAACCAGCTTTTTCACAAAGAGTTGGTGGATTACAGCACAGCCATGAAGCTTGTGCACACCTAGAAATTCCAATCTGTGAAACATTTCCAAATCTCAAATGTTAGCTTTTGTGAAAGAATCCTATCTTTGTGTGCATACACATATATATGTAAAAGAAAGACAAGTATGGTGCACAAATCCTGTTACACTTGATAGTAACTAGTTAAGTAAGGTACTGGGAGAAAAACTACTATTGGGTAATCAATGTAGCTAATATTACTATGATGTCATATGGGTTCCACAGATTCTTCCATCATGATCTAGGTAGGTAACCTGGGTAATCCAATGTTTCAACTTTTATTATGTTTTTTTTTTTTGTGAAAAATAACATGGAAAAGACAAAGTACTTACCATAATAATCCATGTCAGGTTATCCACCAGAAACTAAACAAGAATTCACTAAATCCTTTTTTGTTGAGGGTACCAGGTAAATCGATGCAGCACTTGTGCCCAAACAGTGCAGTTTAGAGTTCCCATGGAGTCTGCTACAGTACACATGCTACTGTCCACATCACAAACCAACATATTAGTCGATAATAGTGGTCCTCTCTTCAATCATCTCCCAAAACAACAGACTTCCAAGGCTCCAACAGCCAATCAAATAAAAGAAACAGAAAGAAAGCTAACTTCGAAGTTAAAAGAACTACATAATCAAACCCAATTCAAAGAGTGTAACATTTTTTAGGAAAACCGTCGAACATAACATGTGCAACTAGTTTACAAATTGAAAGACCATTTTAACTCCAAATTTTTTTTCACAAGAATGACAAAACCTTCGATCTATTTGAAATTATGTGAAGATTGGTATGTAACAGAGATTCAAATATTGGCCACTGAACTTGAATTTGAATATGCATAATCATGGAAGTTGGAGAGGGAACAGAGAAACAGAGAGTACTAGAGAATGGGAATCCTAAAAACTGAAAAGAAACAAATGAGAGAAGGTGTTTTTTTGTGGCACTATAAGCCAAGAAACTGCCAGGGAGAGCGTCTCGAGAATAGAACAATAGAGTTAAGTGGAGGCAGCTTGTGCTAAATTCTGAATTCTGACACATCTCAAACAGCGCGGCCCAGAAAAGAAGCAATGGAAGAGTAAATAAATCTGTAAGCCCAGAAAAATCGAACTGCTAGCCAATCAGATGTCAGAGTCATAAATTTGCATCTCATTTGAATTTATAGTGATCGCATGCGAGGCGCTCCACGATATGTCCGGATATTCCCCAAAGACATTGCATGTACTTTCACTTGCTAAGATCATAACCAATTATTAATGGAGTATAGTGTAGGCCTGAACGCAGTGGAGTCTCACAATTTGAATTCGAACTTCTACAGAGGGAATCTTCCGTGATTAGAACGGCGATTAAGTGAAACCACGCGCCTCGGCAGTCGCGCGTACCCCCAATTAACCACGTGGCACAGGTAGTAGATACGGCCCCACTTCTTAGGGAGATTTGTCCGAAAAGCGAGATCATAGAATTCCATGGCCTGGTCTGTTCTGTTCCATGCTGCCATGCTTCCCTACTGTGGTGGCACGATGAAGACATGGAATGTTCATCGGGGCTCAGCCCAAGTGATGCTATGGGAAGCATCACAAGCGAGTGTTGACACATGCTTGGACCTGCTCACGGGAGCAGTCCACTCGCGATGGCTATCGATTAAGTCTTTGATGCATGAGTCATAAAGAGATAGCTCATGAGGACTGGACATGGTGCAGGGCACCTGGGCAGCGAGTGAGCAGAACACTGGCAGAAAAACAGACACGGGCTCGCGTTAGCACCTTATTGGGCACGCAAATGAGCACGAGGCACTCGGGGTGCACTTGGTGGGCTTAGCCCACGAAGCTGGCAACAGTTTCCAACAGTTTACAGCAGTTGCAGCAGTTGATAGCAGTTACCAGTGGTTACCAGCAGTTACCAGTGATTACAAAGCACTTGCAAAGGAGTAGGACACTTGTCGCAAGGGGCTGGAGTCAAAGCATGTAGGGCTGATTTTGTGAGGATGAAACCCCATTACCCTAGGGCAGTTGGGGGTGTCAACTGCCAAGTTTTGTAGGCTATATAAACCCAGAGGCAGAGTCATCAAGGGTGTGATGTTATGCTGCGTCTAGAGTGTAAATCCTTATTCGTTAGTGAAAAAGGTTGGAATTGATTCCCGTAAACACTTGTGTCTCTCTTTCATTCTCTTTTGTGTGCGTGGGTGTGTGCTCCTAGCATAAAGCTCACTTGAGATTGAGGGCATTCGTGACGGATTGACTGATGAGTTGGGTGTTACTCGTGCCATCACTCGATGAAAATTCGAGCATAGAATTCAACTGTGCGACACCTACTATGGTACAAACGAAATAAAATAGAACAGCTAAACTAGAGAAAATTTTCTCCGTTCGAACAATTTACCACTGCCAATTATTGCATACAACATAAAATTATTGGCATTCGGGTCTTACCCTCTTGATTTCTCCGAATTTAAAATTTTGATTTTGCAAGGAGAAAAGGAATTGATTTCTAACTATTTATATGATTTCCCTGGTAAAAGAGAACAATTTTTCTTTGATGGCTCATGATTGTAGATTTTCTCTGTTGTTATTGTCATTATAACAGTGGTTGCTGCTTTGATGAGTGGAATACAATCAAATCAGGATTTACTGGTTTGGCCTTTTTGCTATGCATGTGGAGTTGCATGCTGGTGCTTTAGACTTTATCAGAGACCAAGAAGGAATGAGGAGATCTCTGGTCAACCAGGACCATCTCACGCTCACCAGAACCGGAGGCACTAATATGCAACGCAGGCTCTATTAAAATCTATGCTAAATTGAGGAAATCAACAAATCCGACGGTCAATGATCAAAGTCAGCCCTTCGCCTCTCTTTTTTGATTTTCCCTATATGGTTCAGCTTTTAATTGAGAAGCATGGGACATATCTGCGTGTTTTGTCTCTTCTTGACCGTCTATTGTCAGTCAGAGAGGGTAACGTAAACCAGAGATACAGAGACGACTGAAGGGAGAACAGAGGGAGAGGGAGAGAAAGTTGAAAACCAGAGCCCTTGTTTCTAGAGAGAAATAGAAAGCAATCTTCTACTATTCCGAGCCAAACCGAGAAATGGGTCTACCAGTATTTCTCTTCTTTCTGCTTACGATCTTCACGAACCTAACACGGGTCTTTGCGGACACTGAACTAAGAGCACTCCTGGACATCAAAGCTGAACTAGACCCGGAGGATCGGTATCTGTCTTCCTGGACCGTCAATGGAAACCCATGTGATTTTTCATTTGAAGGGATAGGCTGCAACGAGAAGGGACAAGTGGCCAACATTTCGTTGCAAGGCAAGGGGCTCTCCGGTAAGGTCTCACCTGCCATTGCTAAGCTTAAGCACTTGAACGGTGTTTACTTGCATTACAACTCTTTGCATGGAGAGATACCCAGAGAAATAGCCAACTTGGCTGGGCTTAATGATCTTTACTTGAATATGAACAACTTATCTGGGAATATTCCTCCAGAGATCGGAAACATGTATAACTTGCAAGGTTAGTCCTAGATTTTTTTCAAAGTTCTGAACTTAGCATTTTGATCTTATATATGGCATGTATATTCAAGGTTAGATATCTGGGTGTTGTTGAATTTTTTGAAATCCTTCCAGTGTATACTTCATTGTTGCGTGAGTTCTTTTAAGTTTTTTGCCTATGAATTTTGTTGAAAGCTCTGAACTTTTCTCCCCTTTAAGCGTTGAAGAACTTTGGCCTCTGGCTTTCATCATACTTTTCATGGCGTTCTGTCTTGTATTTAACTGATTCTCGGACTCTCCTCTTTGGTTTGTTTTTCATCATTTTGCTCAAATGTGTTGCTGAAGGTTCTCTGTAGAGTTGGATGAACTAGGAAAAAGGATTACATCTTTTTATTTATTTCGCTTTTCACAAAATTCGTTCTTTAGTCTGAGAATCACATTATATTGTTAGTATCTGCCTATTAAATTGCTTGAATGTGAAGATCCTCTGTAAACGAAAATTAATGTCAAACTCTATCAATCTGAAAACAGATAAAAAATAAAAATAAAAAACTTGAGATTTACTCAAGTAAGCATTTTGGGCTTTTCTCTTGCAATGCTATATATGTTCTTCGGCAAGTAAATCTCTTATAGATTTTGCTTAAAGAGCTTAGCACTTGCTCGTATATAAGTTTGTTGTTACAAATCCAGTTTTTGCTCATCTGGGTATTGCACATGCTTTGCAGTTTTGCAGCTATGCTATAACCAGTTCACAGGAAGCATACCCAGTCAGCTGGGTACTTTGAAGAAGCTCACCGTTGTAGCTCTTCAATCTAATCGACTAACTGGTGCGATACCTGCAAGTTTAGGGGATTTGAGTATGTTAACGAGGTTAGATTTGAGCTTCAATCACCTCTTTGGTTCAATTCCCACAAAGCTAGCTGATGCTCCTCTGCTTCGCTCTCTAGACATTCGAAACAATACTCTTTCTGGCAGTGTACCTCCTGGTAATGTATCAGTCTTACCACTTGATAGTTGATCTAATCTGTTTCCTTTTTTCGTTTTTCTTTTCGGGTAATATTTGTTGGAACAAGTCGAGCATTGTTTGATTTTGTGTTTCATTGTGGTTGATGAAGCTCTAAAGAGACTGGATGTAGGATTCTTATATGAAAACAACTTGGGATTATGTGGAATTGGGTTTCCTTCATTGAGTACTTGCACGGCTGATCAAGTTAACACAAGTAGACCTGAAGCTTATGGTCCAGGGGAAACTGGTGCTCTAACTAGAGACATTCCAGAAACTGCAGATCTGCGATTGCCTTGTAACCAAACTCAGTGTGCGCGTTCGTCAAAACCATCAAAAATTGCTGTAGTTGTTGGCACAATTGTCTTAACTATTGCATTGTTAGGTTTAGGAGTTTTTGGATTCACACAATACCGTCGCCGGAAACAAAAGCTCGCAACCACATTTGGTATGTCTGAAAGCCATCTTTCTACTGACCAGGCCAAGGGTGTTTACAGGAAGAACGGTTCTCCTCTCATTAGCCTCGAGTACACTAATGGTTGGGACCCCCTGGCTGATGGTCGAAATCTCAATGTGGTTGATCAAGAGGTCTTTCAGAACTTCAGGTTCAATTTGGAGGAGGTGGAGACTGCTAGCCATTACTTCTCGGAGGTGAATTTGTTGGGTAAGAAAAACTTTTCTGCAACGTTCAAAGGAATTTTGAGAGACGGGTCTGTCGTGGCTATTAAGAGCATTAGTAAAACCAGCTGCAAGTCAGAAGAAGCTGAGTTCTTGCGGGGATTGAACATGTTGACATCGTTGAAGCACGAGAACTTGGTGAGGTTGAGAGGTTTTTGTTGTTCAAGGGGTCGTGGTGAGTGCTTCCTCATTTATGACTTCATTCCCAACGGGAGTTTGCTGCACTATCTTGACGTAAAAGAAGGCGATAGCCGTGTTCTTGAATGGTCCACCAGGGTTTCGATTGTAAAGGGCATTGCAAAAGGTCAGTTTCGACAAATTTCTAGCAGAAATGTGGATTGATTGCTATCTTGTGGAATTTAACAATCAGAAACTCTATTTAATGTCTTTTCACTCTGTTTATCTTTGTTTTTTCAACAGGTATCGCATATCTACATGGATATAAGCCGAAGAAATCTGCTTTGGTTCACCAAAACATTTCAGCTGGAAAAGTGTTGATCGACCAGCGTTACAACCCGTTGCTGGCAGATTCTGGTCTGCCAAGCCTTCTTACCAATGATGTTGTCTTCTCCACAATCAAAGCCAGCGCCGCCATGGGTTACCTAGCTCCTGAATACACCACTACAGGTCGCTTCACAGACAAAAGTGATGTATATGCATTTGGGGTGCTTGTTTTCCAAATCCTCTCAGGAAAGCGAAAAGTCACAAACTTGGTACGGCTTGGCGCCGAAGCGTGCAGATTCCAAGATTATATCGACCCAAACCTTCATGGCAGGATCTTTGAATATGAAGCTGCTAAACTCGCAAGGATTGCTTGGCTTTGCACTCATGAATCTCCTATGGAGAGACCATCCATGGAAGCCTTGCTTCAAGAGCTGGGTAACTGCAGCAGTTGTCTATAGCTCCTGTGACAATTTGCCTGTGCCCCTTTCAAATGGGGCAAGGCAACCTGGATCTTGAAGGTTATTAGCTACTTGCAGATGATGAAATCTTGGGAGTTATAGTGATTTTTATATGCCATTGTCCTCGGACTGAGGACTTACCAATCATGTGAATGAGATTGCTGTTCCTGAACTAGAGATGTAGGATTTCATGGAGAGTTTTTCTTTTGTCATCACCTCCACATATTGAGATCTGATCTGTAAAGAGGTGAGTTTTCTCCATCAAATGTTTATTGATTATGCAGCCAAGGTTTCTGTAGAAATCTGCCAGTTTCTTTCGAATGTCATATTTCTCAGTTTCTGTTGATTGAGACAGGTGCTTAGGCCTTTTTGCATAGTTCATGTTATTGCCATGCATAAGTTCTCTGTCTTCCACGAAGAAACGGAAGGAAAGCATGCTGGTTCCTGGTTCAAACTTGATTTCTTACAGTTTTTTTTTTGGGTAAATAGATTAAAAAAAATTCTTGAATTAAACATACATATATATATTAATTTCAATGGATCAATTGATACATTTAAATCTTAATTTGATTTAAATTAAAATTTTATCTAAAGTATAAAAAATCAATCTTCATTTGTTAAAATGTTTTAAAAATTATATAAATAAATTTTATATTTATTTTGAAATTATTTTAAAATTTTAAATAGTTTTAACTTATAAATTATTCTTTATAAATTTTCAAAAATTTAATATTCATAAACTTTTGAAACTTTTTATAATGTTAGATTGAATATTTTTTATATTTTATAAAATTTTAAATTAATTATTTAAAATAAATTATATTATCAAATATATAGATGTAAAATAAAAATATTATAATTATAATTTTTTATTTTAAAAAATCAAATAAAAAATAAATACATCATAATATTTATTATTATTAATAATAATAATCAAATCAATAAAAGAGAATATTCATTATACTTTGCTATAAAACATTTTTATAAAATGATTGGGTTGGATCTGAACTTTTCGACTTAAAAGCCACAGTGATTTTCTGGTCGGGGTGGGCTTCTACTTTAAGCTTTCGTAGCCTACGCGAGCTCTCAGAGGACCCAGCTGGCACTTTCCAATTCTGCAAGTTAGCATGGTCCTTCCATGTTCCGGGCCCAGTTCTGCACTCAATTGCCCGAATATTCATGAAATAGCTGTGCTTTATTAAGCTTAAGAGAAATTAGCTTAGTAAATTAAGTAATCTGCAACCATACATTATGATTATTTTTCAATTTGACCTTATTTCTTATCAGACAAATTAATCAAACCCCACGCTCCTCTATAGATGCACCATAATAGTTCTTGCATGCCGCGGAACTCACATGAAATTAAAGGGAAATTCACAATTAATCTCGCATTTCATAAGAAGTAACATTATTTTAATTTTGGATTTGAATGTCAATATGGTCAGACAATATAAGATCTTCGGTATACCAATTGGTGGGTACATGTACGGTGACACGGTCCCATTAACAGATTTGGATGTCGATGGCGCACACTTCGTAATTAACCAATTTTGAATTTCAGTAGGTCCAAATTTAATTGGATTGATCTTTGCATATATTGTATAGTCATGCATTCACTCAATTTTCCTTTTAATTTTCATATAGGGAAAATGCTAGCACAGTGAACACAATACACTAAAACCACTCGCTATTACATGTATATACCATTTACTATTTACATTTAAGCCTCTAAGTAACTAACTCTTAATACCATTTTTTAAGAACTAATCCAGAACAAAACAGTCTGCTCCGTTTGGCTGGCAATAGAAAAAACGAAGGAAAAGAAAAGAAAAGAAAAGGAATAGTACTACTATCAAGCAGCCAAACAAAAGGAGGCATTAATGAGAAATGCCTAAGCATGGATTTCTTTCCCTGGTGGCAACCTCACCCTGAACACGTGCTCTTCGCCGGTGCATTTATCAACCTTGACAACCCAGTGACTCCTCTTCCCAAAACGGTGCCCACCATTGTCGTTCTTGGCACTTGCAGGCATTCTTGTCACCAACAATCCTTCTCCTATGGGCAGCAACTGAGTTCTCGATTCAGTAGACGTCCGCCATGACCCTTTAGAAAACGCATTGTAACCCACTACCATGGCACCGTTTTGCTTCCTCCCTGCTTGCTCTACTGCTTTAAAGATCCCTTCATGGTTCTCAAGGTTACAGTCGATAAGAACAAAATCAGCTTCCTTATAGTGAGTTGAAAGTAAGCTTTGAGCATCGCCAAGAACAAACTGGATGTGGCATGCATCGACGCCTAGAAGATCCTTAGATAGTGTTAGTTCTTCAAGGCTGTTAAGGATGCAAACGACACGGCCGCCGGTTTGATAGGCTGCGGCCACCAGGGCTAGTGCGGAGGAGGTGGCTGCACCAGCGCATGCCACCACCATCAGCTGCGCATTGCTGCCTGCAGCCAGAGCCGATATGAACTCTGCTGTGTTAGGTTCTTTAGCCTTTTGGCCCTGCACGAAGATCACACAGATCCAAGTCAGATAAAATTCATACACAGAGAACATAAAGGTGGTTCATTAGGTCGATCTGCCAGGAAAAATCATGCACTGGTTCTTTCTTTCTTGGAAAATAAAGAACATATACTCACCATTTTCAAGGTTTTGAGGTAAGCTTTTGTAGCATTCTCAGCAGACCAGCAAGCCATCTTCGTTCTTGAGCTGATTCAACTTCTAGCTAGATCGGAGAAGAAGTTTTAACAAGCTTACGTTCAAGTTATGCTGGATGCCTTTGTCTGAGATAACCAGCCTTATATACACACAAGGAGTTGGGTCATTCAAGGGGCTGTATCGTCAATTCAACGCCCCATTTTAACAAAATAATGCAAATATTAAATAAATAATCAAAATTACCCGTTTCCTTTTCTTCTCCTCCCCCCCACCACCACCCCCCCCCCCCCCCCAAAAAAAAAAAACTTTATGATTGGATTGAATTAAAAACATAAATTTCCATGCAATAAAATGGATTCGTCATAATCTAATAGTTGACCGTCTTATTAGGCAAGCTTCTAGGATGCTAACTAGGAATTAAATAATGACCAAAGTCCTATTTTGTCTTTTTCTGAAAAATGACAGGGGGATTTTAAAATTGAAAGAAGCACGTTATATCCAGGCCATTCCTCACATGTACTGTACAGGACAGGCAGCTGATATATATTTTCATATCAAGCTATAAGGGTAAACAGACAACAAAATAATCTCTTACCAACAAGCCAAACAAGACTCATGTTAATTCTGCCAAGCAACCCAACAAGCTCTCTGTAGTTGTATCCGATTTTGCTGTATACCCAGTTGTTAAGATTTAAGAATCTCCGAAAAAAGATTAATTAAATAAATAATTAATTAAAATCACAATCTAACAAATAATAGAATTGTTTATTAATGCTTTCAAAAAATGGTAAATTTCTTTAAAAAATATGAAAGCATGAGAAAAAATTATTCTGCAGAAAGAGTCTCTTACTTTCAAGTTAGTATATATATATATTTTGAGTCCTTTTTACACTGCGGTTAGTAAGTGATTTGGTGATTCTGCCTATATAACTCTCTTCTAATTTCATTTGCATCTGCAATATTAAGAGAGGCTGGCAGGCCGGAAAATTCCAAGAAGGGGAAGAAAAACCGAAAGGAAAAGCATGACAGGAGTCCCATACTTTTGTAATGCATAAATGTCGTTTCTTCTGAATAATAAGCTGCATCGAGACATACCTTAGCCAAATATAGCAGTGCATGCACCTTTCCTCACTTAGCTATGGCCAGCTTTTATCTCTGTACATATTACATCAATCCGTTCCGTCAACTTTTAACCTCAAAGCCATGGAAGATAACAGTTTAGGGTAATATAAGCTTAATTATAGGAGCCGTTAATGCAAGAGTGATTAGGTTTAATTATTGTAATACGCAGAAACAAACAAGCCGGCTCGTTTACAAGAGGTTTTGTGCTTGCTCCCTGAAAGCCTAACAGCGATCTAGATCAGATCGAGCTGTTTCCGTTGATAACAAAGCAACTCCATGTATTAATTTCCCTGTCTCGTGGTCTCCATCTCTTGCATTATAAGAGAGGTCCCAGTTGTCTGGCTATGCAGAGAAGATAGAGCACTTGTGGTGGCCATTAGGGTTTTCCCATACGGATCATCTGGCCAAACATGTTGGTCTTATATTTAATTCGTAAATCATTCAAAGATTTAGTTTCCTTTTCTTGGCCGCGATTGGATTCCAGGAAAGTTACCATTAAAGAAAATGAAATGAAACGTGGGTTCGCGAAAGTGATGAGAAATGGGAAGAGTGTATGGTACAATAATTAAACTAAGTTGTGGGTCTAAAAGATTTTGCTTGAATAAGTAATGTGTCCTTGAAGTAGACATGTCTGAACTTCATGTGTCAATACCAAGCTTTAATTTGTTATATATCATACATGCCTTACTCTTAATCTGAGTCCAGATTGACCGATTGATCTTAATAGCTTAACCTGTAGGATCATACTAATGCTTGATCAAGTCATCAATTTGATTGTTAAAAATCAAAATAAAAATCTAATCAATACTTTATCATATAATTAAACTCAAATTTCATGAATAACAAAAGATTAATCTTGGGATAAATGCATCCAATATGTTGTTCCCTAATCAAATTGAAAAACTCTAATGAGGGTACATCACATAGGTTTCTATTATGACAAAAACAAATAAGCATAAACGAAGGAGCTACGAGGTAGAGATAATTCAGCTGCACATGCTTGCGAGTGCACGTGCGGAGATCAACGCAGATGCGTTGGCAAGAGCACATGTTATTGTATTTTATATGTGTATCGCTGTGTATATACAAGAAAAAGCATGGTTACATTAATAATTGCTGATCAGGTTAATTATCAAAGAAAGCGCATGATTGAAAGTGATAACGAAATTCCGAACTGTGTTACTGACTAGCATTAAGCAAGGCATGGATGCATACGGCATCTAAGTCGTGCCGTCATGTGTTTCAAAGAGCAAAATCGCTGTCTTTGCATTGTTTGTGTCTCGGGCCTGTCTTGTTTCGATGGAACCATTAGTTCTTGTCAACTTAACACATTCAACTAGAAGCATATATGTAGCTTTGTTTAAGACACGTACCATAAGCTCATCAAAATTATAATTTTGTCGCAAGTAAGATGACTTAGGCGGTGGGCCCATAAATAGAGGCAATATCGAAAGAGAATAGGCCTGTCAGGGCAAACATCCAAGGGCTGCTAAAAGTTGGGTCAATCGGGCTGACTCTATGGCTGTCGATTGAGCTTGGGCAGCCTGGTCTCAACCCAAAATCATTAGCTGGTGGGTTGGATTGGATAGAAATGTGTTCTTCTGGCAGAGTAAGCCTGTTTCTGGGCTCTCTTTTTCATCATTTTGTCATTCAGACAAATTCGGTCCAACTATCTGCAAGACGAGGTCTTCTCGGAATTTGACTCGTGATATCCTAGAGTGGCACTGTAGCAGGGGATGAAGTTATCTTCTTTATAACTAAACGCCAAATCTCACAATAACAGCCATTATCATTTATCAACGCATAAGCCCCTCTGAATCATCGCCACCAAAGAAAAAGAAGAACAAGAAAGAAAGAATACAAATTCAATTCCATTACTGTGTGAAAGGGACTGTGGCTTCTTTATATGGTTCCTGGGAGAACAAGAACCTCCGCTCAATAGCGTACGTAGGCTGTCTCAAAGAGGAGACTGCTGAAATATTAGTCGAGCCAAATCTCTAGAGAGGAATTATTTTTACAGCCACCACTGAATCAAGAATGAGAAGAAATCAACAGAACACAAACAGGTTTTTTGTGGCGTTTTGTTCGGATCTGGTCACTACGGTGAAGTCTTCCATAACTGAGGACTCTCTTATCGCTCCTGCCGTTACATGAAAATACCAAATAGTGGGACAACATCTTAGTTAGTACATTCAATGCCTAAATTTGGACCGACCCTGTTAGATCTTCCAGAGACACATACCCTCTTTAGTACTTGTTTCATATCCTTGATGTTCACTAATGTCTACTTTAATTGATACCATAATCTTTCCCGTTTGATTATATAAGGCCAACTGGCATTAAGTTGCTGCCCACATAAAGGACATTTTGAAAGCTTAATGGCTTTGGGAGGCTCCATTGATGTCGCATAGAGGACCACTGGACTCCGCCAAAGAATATCTTTTCTAACTAATTAATTGCCTTTATTAGCTCTTCTTGATTGATTAAGCAGAAAAGTGTTGTGTTTTGGGGAAATATAATATAATAAAGAAACCATGGGGTGGGTCAGTTGTATAATTAGATGGGCATCGCCATTTCCAATTCTTTAACCAAATTGCATATATATTGAAGATATGAGCATATAGTGAAGGGGACAAAAGGGAGAAAAGGTGGGAACATTTACGAGAAATCTGAATCCAAATGTGAAGCTATGAGCTGTACTTAACCAAAAGGGGAAAAACATGAAATACAGTAAGCACTAAGAAGCGACATGCATGGATGGCAGATGTGGGGTTGTGACCTTCAAGATATGTTATAAAAGCAAGCCATGTCCCCTTGTTTGTCCAAAGCTTGAAGAAAGTTGATTTCCATGGATCAATAGCAAAATGTGCATAAAAGAACTCCGAAATAATTAGTACACAAGATTTTGCAATTTTTATCTGATTAATCACACTATCTAATCTTGTAATGGGTTTATCTAAATGGAGAGAGTTCTTTACATCTACAAAAAGTCTATTCACAGTGTGATTCATCGTCACATTTGCAGCACAAATGTCCTACACGTGGCTGGTAAACTTGGGTTCGGTCCTTTTTCATGATGATAATTAAAACACTGTGACATTAAGATTCCTTCTTGCAAATCATGAATGTTTAAATCTTAGGTGGCAAATTGGCAACTGGGTCCATGCCTCTACCTCTTTCTCTCTCTCCCTCCATCTATATAACACTAAGTGGAATTTCAATTGGGTTGAAATTAAAATCAGTCTGCTCGTTTGTTCATAATTAAACAGACCAAATAAATTATATAATCTAGGGAATCTCTGGATCCACTAATTGCTAGTGCTTCTATGATGATAATACATAGGAGACCAGAAGATGAGAGGAATATGTTGACATGATTATAAGTTAGATATGATAGACAATTTGCTCATATGGAATTAATACTAATTGTCTTGGAAATTACTCAATTCATATCATTTACATACATCTCTCTCTCCCTCTCTATTTATACAGTACATATTATACAGACCAGGGTTAGAAGCAAAACAAACCCTCAAAGATCTCTATCAGTTTCAGTCTAGGATCAACCATATGGAATAGCAGAAAGAAAAATCAAATCAAGAACAAGAAAGTAAACAAGGAAAAACAAAGTGGATCCATGTCGCTTAACTGGAACTTTGCTGATTCAATAAGCCATTCAAGTTGGTGCATTCGAACAATGCCTTTGCTGTCATCTCCCTTTCAAACCTCCAAATGTAATTCAGACCCACAAGAAGCTCGGTTATGGCAGCTTCGGTCTTCTCTTTGTTTGCGAAGAACAGCGTCTGCAACAGTAGAACGTTTGTTTTGGGCGCCATGTTTTGCTGTTCGAAGCTTCTTTCACTTTGCCACTTGATCATGTTGTGAGCCAGCGGTGACAACCACCCCAAGATCCTTCCCAAAGCTATCCTCCATTCGCCGGCGAGCATGGGATCGCTGGCTGAGAACCCTACTCCCTTCAATCTAGCTCTCAGGGATGATCTTACGCTGCTTGGTAGCATCGCGTAGAGATCATCTCTCGCATCAACACCGACGAGCTGTGGTTGCTTGATCATCTTCTCCATGACAATAATCAAGTTGGAGTAGTGTAGGGCTAAAGCTGCAGCACCAAGTGTGCTTGCAGGTGGCTTCAGTAGCTTGGAATTGGACTCGAAAAACCCATTAACCAAATCTTTCTTCTCTTCTAGTTTTGGGCTCTTTAATGGCCCTGAGACGAAGGTACAAGTATTAGGGTTTTCAGTTGGGTGGACTGTAGCTGAAGCTGAGAGACAGCGGGGCAGCGATGCGGGGAACCCAAGACTAAGCCCGAAGACAAGCTTGATTCTTGCCAAAACAGTGAAAGCTGATCTCACCAGCATGGAGACAACTGTATCAAAGCTTCTATTCCATAGAGATCTCTCTCTGAGATACTTGACCTCCTGTCTCTGCCAGAAAACCTTCTGCTGCAGATCGATAACTTTCTGCTCTTTCACCGACGAATTATCATATTCACTACAATGCAAAGACTTTCTCAAGGCAGTCTCCACGGTGGAGAGCTCCTCCATTTCTTTATATAACGTGGCCGTCAGGGTCACGTACCTGTCCATCTTCCTGTGCTTGACCTCCATCTCTTTTGGGCTCAAAACCCAACAGTAAGAGTCATGGCCCGAGTTGGCAAACACATCGAACAAGCGCTCAAAGCTCCGTAGGTTCGGGTCCTCGCATCGCTTGCTCAACCTCGAAATTGATTTGGCCACAAGCCTGACGTTCTCGGCCATCTCCGCACAGGCCAGGCCGAGGAGGAAGGACTCATCGTTGGAGACGATCTTGTGGACGCCTTCGAGAGAGATGGACTCGTTGCGGAGGTGGGTTATGTTCTTGTCAGAGAGAGACTGCCATAGGTGGAGAAGCTTCGACATGAGGCCGGCAATCTCGAAGGCCAACACGCCAACGTTGGATTTCTTCGATCTCGACGTCTTAGAGGTCGGTGCTGCCGAGGATCTCACCGTATCAAAGCTATGAGATATTACCGTTTTCACCTTTATCAGCCAAGTTTCAAGAGCCATGACTTCTCTCAGCAAGAAGAAGAGGAAGCCAGTAGGTAGCGATATTAATTGTTCCGAAAGATATTTCTACAGTTTTTTCGCGGTAGGTGCAACGAGAAAGATCCAGAGAGCTAGAAAACAGAAAGGTAATATAAGAAGGGAGAAATAATTGAAGAGTGGAGGTTGCAGAGATAAGGATAAAAGGAGAGGCTGAAGGTTTAATTTCTGCAGAAGGTGTGTGGCTCGTGGGCTGTTGGAGAGACCATTATACAAATTCACCCTCATATTTATATCCTCCAATAATTAAAAAAAAAAAAAACCAGAGTGGGAGAGAGAGAGAGATAGAGAGAGCTGCACTGCACACATACAAGGAAGGTATATTATTTAAACTAAGCTTAGATCGCAGTGAGAGCGCGTGGAGAATGACTAATTAGACAAACAGTAATTTGTCGCTTTTAATTGCGGTAGAAATGGAGCTATCCAGGCGCGTGAGATAATTTAATTGGTTGTTTTTTTTTTGAGATAATTTAATGGAAGCTTTTGTGGGGTGTTTGGATGCCAAGAAACACTTTTGCTTTAGATGCTGTTTTCTTTCTACAGTATAATGAAGCTGCATGCAGGGGCCATGTCATTATTGGCTTCTTCCTTTTGAAATTTTATAAAAAGATCATCTTCCCTTATTTAACAAACTCAAAATTAATACAAAATAAATTCAAAAATTAGGAATAATAATTTTAGTTATATATGATAACAGAAAAAAGGGAGGTTGACTGGGCAGATAGGGTTGACTCGATGGGGGACGTGAGGTGATGATGGGGGAAGGCATATATAATACCATGGTACTGAGCCCTATAGAATCATGGAATAAGATTTAGGAGCCTAAGTGAGATTTAATAATTAATTAATATGAATAGATGCATTGTTTTTGATGGAGAGAGCCCACTACACTCATTCACATCACATGCTAAGTAACAATACTGTTGGGTTTTCAATTCCTCATTTCTTCTTTAATCTCTTTTTGGAGAGAGAGAGAGAGAGAGAGAGAGAGAGGGAAATTAGGGTTTTTGGAAAGGCTGGTGGTTGATTTAGGGTTTGCCGACCAATGGAAGAGCATGAAAGGATACCATTGTTTAGTTGTCGGAAAATGAATTGGCAGCCATCCTAATTTCCAAGTCTCGCTAACAGTGCCTTGCCCTCCACAGCCATTCAGAATCTCTCCTCCTTCTTTTCTTTATTATATCCCTCTGTCTCACCTCCAACCCACACTCCCTCTCCTACTTGTGCCTTTTTTTAAAAAAATAAAAAAATAAAATTGTTTGTTCCTCATGCACACATCCTTCATGTTCTTGGGTTAATTGAATTTATGGGTTTAGACATATAGTTTCAAATTTTTATTGATCGCCGGGGGCACCGGGATTTGTAGTGTTTGAATGAGATGATCGACCTAGCTTATTATATGTAAAAAATATGAATGTGCACTTGTTACAATGGGGAGTAAGTGTTGAAGAATTCATGGAGAATGCTAGGAAGGTGGGCATTGACATGTCGTTTTGGATCAGTGCATTGTACCTTTACACTTCTAATCCCCAAACTCTAAGAAGATTTTGGATTTCCTCTCTACCGACCTTTCTTCTCATATCCATCTTAATATCTCTTAAGATCGCCTCTCAAATTCACTTAATTTAATAAACCACCCTCTTCTTCCCTCTAAGCAAGAGACAGAGAGAGAAAGAATGGGATGCATGCATGAACTCACCTTCCTTTTTCTTAATTACATTTATACTTGTTTATATTTATGTATATTTCTGCATGTATTGTCATACCCGGATAAGAATTTTGTCTCCGAGAAATTAACAAAGGGTAGTAAAAAAAATAAAGGGTTCGTTAATGTTGATTGTGGGTTAATGGATTAATTAATGAAGTGTGTTTAATTTGGTCACCTGGCTAGCTGTACCAATCTGAGAAGGGTGAGTGGTAGTGGCTAGGCATGCTAGGTGAGCAGCCACCAGCATGAGGAACCAATTCCTTATAATAATGGTGAGTGATGGCATTATCCACACAAGTGTGGGTGATGATGCCACTTAGTGTACTCTCCTTCAGGCTTCTCTACACACTCTTCCACTTTCCCTAAATGAAAGAGCAATCCATATATAATATGAAAACATGACATGAATATTGTGTATATTTATTTGGCATGAAGGAGAGAGCATACATAATTATTATGAAGAAGATCTAGAGAGGCAAAGGAATTAATTTGAACCACAGATGGTGGTCAAAGGGGGCAATAGTGCTCTGTTGATGAGTAGTGGGTGGTGCTGCTCATGAGAAACAGTTTCTAAGTCAAACACTCAGGCATCAATTTTGGTTTTTGGTATCTATGCACTCAAAATGGGCATATAATACCAACTCATCATCATATATCTCACCTCATCTTCTACAATCATAAGGCCTTCATGCAAAATTAATTATATAACTAACCCATTGCATCCAATAAATTATTATTTTTTAAATATCTGTGCAGGTGAATAGAATTATGAATAACCCAATTTTATTTTTGACTTCATTGCTTAAAAACCTAATTTAGTATTTTTGAGAAAATAATAATTATATATACATATATATGTATAGTCAACTCATGATTTTTTTTTTTAAATATAAGCTTAATCCATTGCACCGACTATATAATGCGGATATCACCATCACCCAAGCTTGATAATCACCATTGACACCGTCTTTTGTCTAACTTTTTCTTATTTTGTTTGCTTTAAAAAGAAAAAGAGAAGGAAAAACACACTCAGCCAGGAAAATACATTGAACTCCATGTGGGTTGCATTCGCAAAGGGCCATTCTCTCCAAGAAAAAGTAAGGCAAATGGCAAAAAGGACGAAAGGTAAAAGATAAAAGAGTAGTCTTTGATATAAACCAAAAGGGGATTTAGTGTTTCATCATCAAAACTCACACGCTAAAATTAATAGGGAATGGACAAAACTAGTGGAGTGATAACTCGGGGTGTTGAAGAGACGGGTGAGGTGAGTCAACTCGGACCACAATGAACTTGGGCCCCATGAGAAGACTTTGGAGTTGTGTGAGGCCTTTTTCCTGTCAAAAGCACACACACAATGTCTTTGATGAGAGGGGCACCAACGTGTGCCTTACCAAGATCCCACTATCAATGCTTTTGCAAATTAACAGGGTATTTTATAAATTAAGAAAAAAATTCTGTTAATTATTTGAGCTTACGTTGATTGTTTTTTTTAAATAAAAAAATGTTAATTTATTATATTAATATAAAAAAACGACAATAACATTATAGCAGGTTACTTTATTAAATTATCATATATAAACGTCTTTTCAAAAAATAAATATGTTATATAGATATGAGATATTTTTAACAAAAAGTTAAGAGGGTGTTATTTTGATAATTTTAAATATTAATATAAAAATAAAAAATAAATCAAATAATTGATTCAGTAAATTATTACTTATTATAATCTTATTAAAATTTGAGTACAATACAGCTCAAATAAATCAAAATCTTGATCCCTTTTAAACAACTCAACATAGTTTAAATCAAAAAAAGATCTCGATTTGATAATATGTAATTAATTTTTGTGTGTATTTTAATTAAAATTATTATAAAAATATAAAAATAAAAAATAAATTAAGTTTTGATAAAATTACCGAAAAAAAAAAAAGGAGTGTGGATATATGATATGTATATATTGCGCATGATGGTAGTAGACAAGGGATGGCCTGAGATTGATCAGAAATGAAGAAGTAATGTTGGGCTTTTGCTGGACATTCCCTAATGAAAATGGTCCCCAAGACAATAACTCTTTAGAAACATCCCTGCGGGATCATGCATGCCCTCTTTCTTCATTTTCCTTTTTTCCTTCTCTGCCTTATTGATGAAACTGTGCGCACGTGTGTCATCATCATTGTACGTACGTGCTTAGACCGAATTATGCAATCGCGGTGCACGTGCATGAGGCCCAGGCCCGTCTCTAATCTTCTTTTTAATGCCCTTTGGTTTTACCCGACAAGAAAAAGTAAAAGGGGATTAACCGGAGTAAGAGAAGAGAAAAGCAAATAGAATTTACTTAGTGGGTAAATAAGGGATTATTACCAGCAATTGTCATAATTAGTATACTACTTGGGCCGCATGATTCTGTAAAGGAAATTGAATTTTTACCATGTGGGTTTTATTTTTGAAATCATTAACAACACTTTTAGGATTGAAGAAACAGTAGAGACTATGATTTTAAGTTCTGACCCACAGGTGAGGCAGCGGAATTGCATTCATGCTGCAGTCTCTGCCATTCGTTTACTCGTTTGATATGCCCGACAAGATTAGATTACTTGATGAGATAAGATCAGAGTGTAGCAAAATACAGAAAAATTTGTGAGATTATAGACATCTGAAGTGGTATGGAAGTTACAGATGCTCAAATCAAAATCAAAATCAAATTGGTTGAATATGGAGTAGTGTTAAGTTGTGGCATCGGGGCGTATTATGCCTTTAGGAAAACTGGAAGAGCCTCATAATGTGATGATTGAAGTGATAGAGCGGATTCATCACTCCTCAGAGAGTGGTTTCACCATTATGTCATATTCTCAAAGCAAAACCCATTTTAATGATTGCATTATCTGAAAAATTATGAATAACCAACCATAGTTTGTGTATGTCCTTCTATGGCTGTTTTTGTGTGTTTTTTTTTTTTTTTTTTGGATGGAAGGTAAATCGAATAGCAAAAGAGGAATATGATTCATTGTTGCTATATGTCTAATCATTTCAAAACTACTTCGGTTATTTTACAGTTCAAAAGAAGCAATTAGATTTCTTAGTTGTGAGTGTTAGTCATCATCAGTTCTCTTTGGGTGCTTTGACTACTGCAATTGATGTGTGATGTGCGATGTGCTCCCACTGAACAACTCCATGAGATTACTTGGAACTAACGAAGGCCGAATTTTAAGAAGCACATGTTTGGTCAGACAGGGAATCATGGCATTAACCAGCATAATGTTACTGATAAGCAACTCCTTTGGAGTTGTTAGTCTAACCCATTTGTACTCATTGGCTTAGTTACCAAACATGGTCTAGGTTTTCTTTACTCCCAATAAGGATTGACCAAATATGGTTGCACATGCACTAAGACGGCAATTTAATGTAAATTATGTTGATTGTGTAAGGAAAAAGGGAAAACACACCCTGATGTTAGTGAGCTGCAGAACAGCCTTCTGTGTCCAAAGCATTTCTAACAATGATTATTATCCCCAAAAGTGATTTCCTTGTCTGTGTGAAGATCATAATCAAACATGTTCTCGGTGTGCAAGAATGATACCCATCTTTACCTGGCACATGCTTCCAAGGAGGGTAACTCAAACCTCAAGATTGTGCCACATATCAAGCAACCAGCTACAACAATCTGCTATATATGGCCACGCTGATTCTTTACAAAATTTATACATGGGCTGTTCTGAAGACAGTTAAACTGCCAGTTCTTGTTACATAAAATGAAATAAATATCCAGTCCTTGTTCGGGATATAATGTCAATTCTACAATGTCTTTTTACAACAACGAAACAACAACAATACCTGTTCCACACGATCAACTCTACCATGGCTTTAACTGGAGCTGAGATTTTGCTACATGCAACAGTTGTCATGATCTAGGGTCACCGATTTCAAAGCCACTGACTTCTGTTACATACTTCTGAGTGGATGGGCAGCTGCTCTCACAAAAAGCTGGTTCCAAGAGAAAGGTCATTTAAATTTGAGAGGATTTGTGATCGAGTTGTACCAATTTGGTGAGCAATTTCAAGCTGTTCTTCCAATGGGAGCATCTCATAACTGCTAAACAGAAACCAGAATGATTCGCTTTATACAAGATATAGTCAGCATCCAACATCTAAAAACTGGTACTCTAGACTTCATTCATCTTTTTAAATGCAGGGAATTCAAAGGCACAGGATCGCAAAACAGTACCTAGATAATGCTATGTAATGCAATCCATTTAATATGATTTTCATTCTTTTGCAAAGATTATTCACTCCACCAATCAAGAAGCGAATTCCAGCCCTAACACTTATGCTACACTGGGAGAATGGGAGAAAAGTAACAATCGAATCAAATAGGAAAATACTTTTACACAAGATCCATGCCTCTTTTGCATCTATCACAATTTTGGGAACTTAATCCAATATGCTAAACAGTATAACATAGCCTAAAGCATGCACTCCAACAAAGTCGTTAACGTTGACTCAAATATGCAAATTATCCAGAGAGCCTCCCCCCTCCAGTGAAACTGAAACATCTTGCCAAGATTTAGTTCATGATTCTACACTTAAAAGCAACAAAGAGGAAAAAACTTACTGGCAAAGTAGCTCACAGTCAACTATGCTGTCGGGGCCAGGTCGATGGGCCTTTCCATTTGAGCGGAAATGGCGGAAAGACCGTGGGTTTAAGCCACCAACATGGGGAACAGCATCAACAAGCTTTTTCTGGAGTGACTGCAACCTACGAAATGTGAGTTCATCGAGAGGAGCAATACAACCAATACTGCCGTCCAAGGTACCAAATAACAAAGCAAAACGGTTGGTTTTATCAGAGCCAGGAGAAGCAAGCATCTGCAACCGCAAGAATTTTGTCACATGTGCACCAACATGAAATTCAGCCCTTGAAAGAAGCTTCTGTCCTTTCCAGCTCTCGGACATCTTTGGCGCATAATAGAATATCTACTTTACCAAGAACAATGGATTCAAAAGTATAACCAATAAGGCCCACAAAATCATATTTAACATCAATCATTCATTCTAATTGCATCACTCATATCACTGGATACATGAGGGTCAAAGTACCAATAAAAAGAAAAAGGACAGAAGGAAATGTTCAAATGACACCAAAATCCTAAAACATATATTATATTATACCATACTAAGGAATTCTTTACATATCAAATTTATTTAAAGCTACCAAGTAGAAGCAATTTAATTTTCATTTTGCCTCCTTGTTGTGTTTGATTCCAGTGCAGATATCAAAGCATTTGTCGGTTGACTATAGAGTTCAATATTTTGTCACTCATACAAGCACTGAGCAATGGATGATTCCTTTGCTGGTGCAATACTTCTTTAAACAGAAATGAAAGAGAAGGAAGAAATCATGCAGAATTAGAAAATAAAAAGTGTCACAGCAGACTTTTCAAGTTGAGCACAGAACTATAATCTGAGAAGACTCCAAGCGTGGAGATCAAAAGCCCCATTAACCTGATACTAATTAGTGCTTAACTAACCTGAATATTCTTTTGCTCATCTGAAACTGTGAGACTTAGTGTACTTCCATCAATCAAAAATTCGGTTGCAAAACAATCCAGTGACCCAAAATCCTTGGCCAATAAGCTAAGTTGCGCACCCTGTTCTTTCCAACTAAGAAAGTATATGCTCTTATGAATGTCACCAAGGAGGATAAAATTCTTGACCTGCAAAGATGTCAACAGTCAACATTAACAATGTGTGTGTGTGTGTGTGTGTGTGTGTATATATATATATATCACATGGAAGAAAATGAATCCAAATAACAGTAAGATCACATTAACCAAAGAATAACTGTTCCAATAAAGAAGCCAAAACATGTTTCATAGTGAAGGACAGGCAAAGGTGCATATTATTAAAGGAGAACGAATGTGTAGCAAGCAGGATCAATTCTTGACATATGCCAGATTGCCAAGAGCACTACCAGAAAACAATAAATTAAGTTTAGACTTGAATGAGATTAATCACCATAACTTCCAGCAAAAAATGTGACTGGTCGAAGAAACTTTGATATGAACAAGGTGGACTTCTGATTTTAAAAAAAAAATGTTGAATAAGGTGGACTTCTGCCAAGCAAGAAGTAAAAGGTGGAAATCCCACTATCACGACTACATGCATCTAAATTATGTATAAATAAATGGTTCTTTTTCATTAAATTAAATTCTCCCAAGGAGCAAGCAGGAAATATCAATATACAGTCAACATTCCACAAACACAACTACTAGGATTGCATCAAATAACAAATGCCAAAAAGAATCACAAATCCCCAGTTTAGATAAATATTCAGAAATATGTGAAGCACATATCCAAATTGAGAAAGTAACACTTACAATATTCATGCTCACAACATACAATGGTGGAGCATCAAAAAATGCAACTCCATTAAGTTCAGTACCATTCCACTTGTGCAAAATAATTTTTGGACCAGATGCTATCAGCAAATGACCTTGAATTGAAGCTAAAGCAGATATAGCACCCTTCAATTCTTTCGAGTAAACTTCAGCAACCTAAAATGGAAACGGTAGAAATCACAATGCAGATTTGGATAATACGGATGATGCAGAGAATGTGATGAAAGCATCTGTAAACTGAATAGGTTCATGGTGAAGAAATGATCAAATGCTATTCAAAAAGAAAAAAGAAACGAAATGAGCAAATGGAAAAGGATTTTATCAAGTAGAGGATGCGATCAAGCATACCAAATTTTGAGGACCATCATTACTTCTTCCAACCGAAAACAGAAGCACACGTCCTCTAGCTGCAACATCTTCCCCTTGCACATAAGCAGTCCCAATAGCCAAAAGGGTTTCATTCTCCTTTGTAGTCGTATTCTGATACAAGGTACTGAGTGAGATAATTGATTTTTGCTTGGAGCTATAAAGCTTGAATCCCAGCTCAAACTTTTACTGACATGGAACCATCCATTACATACAGATTGTTCACTTTTACTTCACTCCACATGATCAATATCCACTTTGAAAACAAGAATGCTGGATTGATCTCATTTTTGGCATAATATCCTCAAAATACTACTTCTTCAAGGAGGATGATCAAGAACTATTTATAAAATTAATATCCTCTCTATGTTCGCCATCTCAAGTCTCTCCAAGAAAAACACCAAAAAGATTCAAAAGAAAGAAAATGAGGGACTGTCAGGATAACAGTCAAGTGATGAATGAGTGAACTTACAAGGAGAGTGACTACTCTCACAGTTAATGCATTTTCTGAAGATTGCATTGGAATTGTAGCTTTAGTTTCCCAGGGGCCACCAGATTTTTCTGGTTCCAGGAGCCGAACCTCAAATTCATCCACTGTGTAAGTCCGGTGCAGTTCATCAGAATTTATATTATGATCGATCTGCTGGCCAGCTTCTTGATCAACCAGAGAAGAAAGAACTTGATTCAGTGGCTTGTTGACCTTTGGGAAATACATAAAAGTAACGTTATTGCTTCAGAGGATGCTCCATAACAAATTTACTGAGTCACATGAAAGCTTATATCTCTAAGAAAGTAACTGCCAGTTGGATATCTTTATAAAAAAGAGGAATTGTCTCAGCACTCAATGTTTTGGATTCTTTCAAGTAACAACCAGTTTGACTATAATTTAAAGAATGAATTCAGCTGCAAATTCATCATTAAATATTCAATTTTAGCCAGATGCAGTATATGCAGAGCTTCTGACAAGATGCCTATTAATTAACAGCCATCACTAGAGAAAGAAATCAAGATACAATCTAATACATTTTTTCTTAAGCCCGGTAATAAACAGCCAGAAATTTATTTGAGCAATAGATGTGCTCTATGAATGAGACATGAAAGACTGTAAATATAACAAGCCAGCTAGAAGTTGATAGTGCCAAAAAGGAAATAAATTGAAATAAACTTGGGTGCATGGTACAAAATCAAAAGCACATAAGCCTTAAGCAAAGACTTTCTCCAACAAAATGTAGTTCAGACAGGGTGTTGCCTGTTGTTTGCAGAAGGCATTTCTGAAGTATGAATCATGCTGGAGTGTAGGCTATGTTAGCTAGCAAGAATTAACAGAGACCTGTATCGTGGATACTACCAGTGAAATGAGAAAAAGATAAGAGCACATAAGATGGAAATAGACTTACAGGAACTGAAACTATAAGCGGATATAAGTTCCTCTCAGCAAAGTAAGTGACTTGATGTGGAGTACCTTTTAAAGGAATCTAACCAAAAGATAAAATTCAAATGAATACATCAATGGAAAAAAAGTCAGAATCAAATTAGACATATGCAGATGTGCTGATAAGAACCTAAGAAGAAAAAATGCCTACTTTCTGTACAGGCCAATAGTTGTCATAGGTTGATACAGATGGTAATTGACAAATCTTCAAAATGCCCTACATATTAGAAGTATGTTATGATTCGTTTTCTCCACCCAGTATTCATAAGCTTGTTAGTGCAAGGAACAAACTACATTAGAAAAAATTAGATAAGAATCAAGGGCAGGGGAAAGTATATTCCGACCTGTGATGTAACATAGATGAATCCATGATTGCAATTCACATTGTGAAGAACAGTGAAGGCTACAATAGATCCATCACATAGCTGAGAGAATGAGAGAGGTAGTTAGACAAGGAACATGCTTGTACAATAATGCAACAACATCCAAAAATTTCCAGAAAAAATGGTATAACTAACGGAGAACTTATTCTAAACTTCATAGGCTTGCACACTTTTACTCACTTCTGAAGTAGCAAAAACCAATTCAAGGCTAAAGATCAAAGCCCTTGCGAAGAAGTTAACGAAAATGATATTTTCTCTGCACACTCCGGCTTGCTTAAGTCAAAATCTACATTAATGAGAAAAGTTGAAAATAACAACGAACAACCAACACAATAACTACTGAGACTGTCGTATCAATTTCTTCCGATAACCAAATCTAAAGTAGCATCAACAGCTCCCAACAGATCCAATTAACTGAATTTCATCTTACCAAAAATCCAAACTTAATTCCTTATCTAAAATTTTAATTAAAATCTAGAACTTACCAGCTTAGCATAAAACAGAGCAACATATCTAACCTGTGGATGTAATCGAAGCCGTTCTCTAAATACCATGCACCAAGCTGGTCTTGATCCGGAAAGGAAAAAACCCTGATGGCCACAAATATTCTTGAAAATAGTAATCCTTTGGTATGGTGTTCCATTTGAAGCCTCCTCCCTTGGGTATGCATCTAAGGGGATCCGAACAAATCTCAAATTTCTAAACCTAGAAGAACCAGTACCATTTAGGCCCATGGAGTGTTGTGCAGAAACAGAGTCCTCAACTTTAGAAGTACTTTCTGGACCCTCAAACAGGTAAGCATGGTAACAAAGAATTGTCCCATCTGTCAATATTCCATAAAGGAAAGGACGGCTATGCTGTCCAGACCATCTTTGCATGGCCAACTCAACAACCTTCATATTTTGCACACTTTCTTTCCTGCCGGGAGCAGTCACTTCTTCAGAAGTTTTGTCAATCCCTCCGTGCAAATCTCTAATGGGATCTCGGGTATAAGTGTCAAGAAGGTGGGTTCTGCCAGATACAAATTTATCCACAGAGAAAAGACAATTGAAATTTGGCACATCAAACATTTCAAGGCCACCACTTTCATAACAAAGCACACAATATATTTCACCCTGGTCATGAGACCCACCATCAGCACCATCAATGGCCTCACTGATGCCTGTAGAAAGCCATGCATCGGTACTAGCCTTCCGTAGCCATGGCTCTGGTCCTTTATCATGGTACAATGTACATGCACATACTAATTTCTTTGAGCTCTCAAAGGCAGCTGGAGTATTTATTGAGACAGTGCAAGTAGAAGGATCTGTCATTCAAGGTTCAGAATAAGCATACTTGATATTTTCAAAACAAGGATCAAATCAAGTAAGAACAAACTCTATACTGCACCTCTATAATCATAGCAACCAATAGATAAAGTGCAGAAAAGATAAATACAAAAACATCCAGAAATAGATATGATTTGCCAAGTCCACTAAGACAATTGGGAAGAAGTGTTCTTTACATCAGTGAGCAAGGATATTTAAGCGGTTTGAAACTGACTACCTCTTCCTTTAGCATCCGGGCTCTAAACCTCATGAAATGAGCAATTGCAAATTCCAACCTATCCAAATTGCCATGATTTCAATGGTAACAGGTACTGAAAGGAGATTACTTAGCATTGACTTAATTTTGTTACATCTAAATTGCTAATTTTCATAACAACTATTGTAAAACGTATTACAAAGAACACTATCAGTTAACTTAGTTCACGATGTGGAGAATGCTTAAATGATATAACCATGGTTTTATGCTCTGACCGAATAACAAGATTGAGGCTATCCATTTATTTCTCATGCCATCATGACCACAATTGTTTCAGCAAATTAAGAAGGGGAAAAGAGTGGCCTAATCCACAAAAAGAAAGGTTTTTTTTGGGGTTTTGGGGGTTGGGGGGGGGGGGGGTGTGTTTGGATTTCTGATGCACTGTAAAGTGAATAGCCCATAGGAAGTCACTTTGACAAAGAAAACCAGAGTGTTAAGATCCTAATTACACTTAAATTACCGCTAAACAAGTTTTCATGCCAGAAGATACCTCCAATAAGCAGCCGAATGCTTCCATCTGTCATTCTAAGTAAGACATAGGGATCGGCAATAGAAACAGAGGATACGGAGGAACTTTCAGAACCAGACTCAGATTTGGGAGCTCCAAAGCTTAAATCCTGAGTCATAAAAGAACCATCTAGAAGCTTAGCACCATGCTCAAAGACCTGGATAACACGACGCCTGAAGATAGAGGAAAATAAGTAGTGTTACAAGGAGGATGTAATTCCATTTATCTTATTCAATTCACTTTTAAGAAAAAAGTATCTAACAAGGCTCGATTGAATATGACAATCTAATTCCAAACTATGGATCTACAAAGCAATTCATTCACTAAATATTAAACCAAACAATAAACAATTATTCAATCATCTGTCAATGATGATAAGAATCTTCTTTGCTACTTCAAATTTGCCTTACACTATGAAGACCAACATTTGTGCAGGTCAATGACAAAATACAAAACAAGCGAATCAACTGTTATCCATTATTGTCAAGAATTTATTCCCACAACAAAAAGGATCATTGTAATGCTAAATAATCAAATGAAATAACAAGAGAAAGGAATGAAAATCAGGTACATCATTTCCTTTCTGTTAGTTTTCCTTCTTTCCTTTTTTCTCTCAAATTTGATCAGCAAAGAAATAACATGACACATAATATTGGGTCTTGACACTATAATAGAACTCAGTATGACACTAAGATAAAAAAAGGAAAGGAGGTTGGGGGGAAAAAACTGTCACTAAACTATTACAAGTATAAAATAGAATCACCAGATAAACACAAATAAACATATAAATAAATGAAGATCAAGTTGAATGCAGTTTAAAATCATGTTTTGCATCTGCACCCCTAGTAAATCACGAATTAAATGAAAAGAAACAAGCAGGGAACTGTAAACATGGTCTTCTTTATCAGAAAAGCTCATGGGGAAGCTGACCATAAGTCAAGAAAAATTACATAAATGAAATTAGAATGGTGACCTTCCAAACAAGTTGCCAGCAGCAATGGTTCTCCCTTGCACATAATAGTCTACACTTTCAGTGACTTCTGTCAAAAGATCAGCAGTTTCAAGTACCTAATTATCATGGAAACACAACCATCATGACAGGTAACAAAAGCATGATCCTAGTACCTTCTATCAGAAAGAGTTAACACTTAGTAGCTACATTATATCACATTTCTAGCTGTATCCTTAGAACTCCACACCACATTCTCCACATATTTGTAAGCATATTACCCAGTTTGAGAGCTCCACATTTTGCAAAGAAAAGCCATGATAGGCATGCTTTCAATATATCAAGCTTTTTCAGTTGGCTGATGCTTCTAAGACCTAGTACAAAATAATGAAAGATCCCTTCCAATATATATATATATATATTATAATTCATATAGCAGGACCATCTTTCCTGAAAACTAGTCTCCCTCAACATCCTCACAGGTTCTTAGCCGTGTCTGCTACATTATTTTCTAGTTTCACGTGTTACTTTGCTGACAGTACAGGAGATTCAGCAACTCTTCCTTCAGTTAAGATTTTATGTACCTATAAAACCTCTGCTGCAATTATTTAGATTTAATGATACTCATTCTTAAGACATATAAATTCCTGAATGAAAATAATAATAATAATAAAAAGATCTATTACTGACACAGCAACAACAATACACAGAACACATGGATGAGACCATCTAAGTACACTTGCGAATATACTTGTTTCCTTAGCATGAGATGAAGAAGAATACATAGAAACTGGAGTAAAAGATGGAGAAAATGCAGCTTAAAATTGTTTTACACCTTAAATCATAACAACTTAGATATTTAAACTATCAGAAGTACATAGCTTTACCAACAGCTCTGAATATTATCTTCTTCAATTTGCCATAAGAGAATGAGATTACCATAGTGCGAGCCTCCAGACTTATAATCAAATAAGCATGATATTCTTCCTCCTCTGCAGAGACTTTAGAAGAATCAGCATTATGACTACGTGTGTTCTTGTGGTAAACACTCCATATTCCCTTGCAACCAGGGAGTTCAACCTGAAAATTAAAATAGTATAATAAAATGATACATGCAAATATCCACATCGATGGAACCCAATAGAGTTCAGTAGCCCTAAAGATGTACATCAAGTAAATGTATGGGTCAGATGGATTGGCAAATTTCCACTTGCACACACAGACAATTTTGCATGTTACTATCAAAACAAAATTGGTTAACAATAGTGCCAGTAATCTGAATAAACAACAGCCGAACAGAAAAGGAGAGCTGATCATTGTAAATGAAGGAACACAGTGTAATAAGAAAGGACCTACTGAAACACAACAGTAGCACTTATACTGCTACTGTCCATGTGATCACCAGCTATCAGCACAACCAAGCATGGGGTCTAATACGTGAGAGATACATTGATAGATGTTCTTTTTTCATGTAAAGAATGTGCAGAATCCGTCAACCATGTATTACTTTGGTGCAAATGGACGAGCTGGATATGGAAAGCTGCGCTGTAGCTCTGGGTTATAGGTGAGAGATGGCTGGATCAGTGGCAGCGGAGATTGGGCACGGGGCTGCAGGTGGTGAAAGAGAAGAGAAACGTGGCTGTAAAGATTCCTTCACTAATTTTTTGGCTAGATTGAAATGAAAGATATATAGAAGAGCTGTTGAGGGAAAAGAAACTCCTCTTTTTTTGTTTAGAAATAGATGAATTAAAATATTGGGAGCTTAGTTAAAGGGGAGAATATTGTAAATGAAGAGGACATAGGGAAGTTCATTGAATTCCTTGTCACTAAAAAGGTCTTTTATACTTGTAAATGGGAGGTACCCCCTTGGTGCCATGATAATAATATAATTTTACCTGTTTCTATCAAAAAAATACTTGAGAGAAACAAGATGAAGACAACTATCTGCCAATAACAGGTACTTCTTTCACCCTTTAATCAAGTGGAGAAACAGGCTAGCTCGATCACTTTTCCCCTTTCCCTTCCCTCTTTAGCAGAGACCAAAGGAGGGAACACTTTTATACTACGCGTTATTTAGAACACATCAATCCAAGTGAATGAGAGGACAAGTAATAGCCTTTGGTAGTTAGTGTCTTACGAATACAAGCCTGATAAAAGGCAAGACGATCAAGCTTACAATCCATGTACTATATGACACAATGCAGAAAGTGAACAAACCTTTTATAGTTGAAGTAAATGCAAGCACATGTAAAAACAATAACAAGTTTGGTACCCAGCACTTTTGTTAAAAAGGGAAAAGCATTTTCATTTAACTTTGTCACAGAAGAACACATTCAGTTGCTAGAAAATGACGGAAAACCAAATGACACAAAACTTGCTTGGTATTGGTTCCATGACTCTATAGTAGTCAAAGTGGCCAAATCTAAAATTTTTAGAAAATTGATAATCATACAGCGGTATAATAACATTCTCACACATAAGAACCAATTTGATATGTTAAATATGTTAAATATTTAATCATAAGAGCGCTGATATCACATGACCTCAGCTGTGCAGAAGCGTTATACATTTTCTGGAAGCTGTAATTTTTCTTTGAAAAGATTGTGAAGAATAAAGGTTAAGAAATTCCATGTAAAACTCCATAATTAGCCAAGTTTATCAAGATACCTCAGTAATCATTTCTGGGCGAATTGACTGTCGAAGAACGCAGAGAGCACCATTTTTCCCATGTCCAGAACAGCACACCTGAAAGTTTAACCAACACATAATTTTCAAAAGTTACAGACTTTCAGAAAACAATACCACAAATCATAATCAAATGCTAATAAAAGCAGGTCAATACAGAGAATCATCTGAACTTGGAGAAGCCCAGAAAAACATAACAGTTGAAGCTGAAACATATTGTTGTTGTACTTTTTTCCTCTCTCTCTCTCTCTCTTTTCTTTTTGTAGAAATGTTCACTATACAATAATGTAGAACATATAGTTGAAGGTCAATCTCAAAACTAACCAGTTCATAGTTACTTTGTTTAGCAATTCCAGTTGCATTTGCATCAGCATTAATCCTCAAGCCATATGCGAAGTCCTTCACTGGACCAATGTTAAGAAATGAATCCCGCACTGCAAATGAGAAACTCTTCTGCATGAAGGGGAAACAAAAAACACTGTTAGGAGAAGCACAGACACAATGTCATAAAATATCGTATGCACACCAAGCAAATTTTAATTAAGTTTACAACAAAAAAAATGAACTCCTTCTGATTAAAAAGAAAAAAGAACTCCTAATGTCCAATGATCATGACAATGATGATGATGATGATGATTATGACAACAATAAATAAATAGTCATGAAAAGGGAGAAGCATATTTCAATAGCTGGAATAACAGACAGTACACAATCAGACTTAAAAAAACGAAAGATGGGCACACAGGAGTCCTGAAACATGGATGCAGCCAAAATGCAAGAATTCTTTAAGTTTAGATGACTATCAGATGGAGAATTTTACAACAGACAGTATGGTAATAGAGAGAAAGAGAGAAGGAGATAGAGCCAATTTTAGCTTGTCTTTAACGAGGATCCTGCCACCACTTTCTTGCACTCTTAGCATTAACTCTTCATATAAAATTACATTCAAATCATAAAAAGTTTTCCTTGTATTCTTTTCAACTTCTATCTCCTTATAGGAGAGAGCAATCTGGCTGAACTCATTTGACAACGTCTCTGCAAGTTACAAGGACAAGGAAGAAGAGAAACTGAAGAAGAGCGTACAGTATGCAGAATAACATACACAACCTGTGCTGACTCAGTGTTATATGACGCTGAACCATACAAGGAAAGCTCTTCACCACCACTAGCCATATCTTGCAAAGCATCAGAAGATGACCTCCGCAAACGTTTTGCTAAAGAGCTATCACCTTCAATATCTCCAGTCTGTTAAATGGTGACAACAGAAAATTACCTCCTTATCATTTAGAAATACCAAAAGAGGAATAAGACAAAATGAAAATAATGAAAATGAAGGCTCCTTGAAAATCTCAATGGACCATGAAATTCTTTAAAACCATACTTCCTTCAAACAGAATCCCAAAGTCTGAAACTTGCTAAAATCAAGTTAAGACAATGAGGTTAACTACATGATGAAATCAGAGGACCAAAAAGTCAAATATCAAACACCAAACTTGAATTTAAGAAAGAAAATGCAGCCACAAGAAAGAAGTTAGAAGTTGAATTAGGGTAATTTGCATCTCCATGCAGGAAAGGAAGTTAACTAACTTGAATATATACCTCATCCTTCAAACCAGGTGATAAGACTGAGGTTCCCAACCCAGAAGTAAATTGCACCAGCAAACTGTCACCCAACCGACTACCCAGAAAGAATAAGGAATTTCCAATTGTTGCAATGTCCTACAAGAAGTTAACCAAAATTCTGTAATGCAACTATAGTTAAACACCAATACATATTAAAATTAAATGTAAAATAGCAAAAAGAGTTCAACACATGCGACTAACCGAGGTAAGTACTGAAGCTTTGGATTTGGAAAGATCAAGTCTCTGCACAACCCTTCATAAGACAAAAGAGACAGGTAAAATGTGACAGGAGTTCTACTTCACAATTTCGCCATTTTCTGTCATTACTTTGACGGTGGAAGAACCACACTCTGCCTATGAATCCTATTTTTTACCATCAAATATGAAACAAAATGTTCTGGACCATATGGGTTATCACTGGCATATTAACGTCTTGAGACTTCTGATGATTGCTCACTTTTCAAAGAAAAAATGTTTCTTATGAAAAAAAAAAAAAACAAAAACTACTCTTTTCTTTTTTAGCATATCTCTATATGCATATTAGCCATCAAACAGCAATGCTTCCCATCACTTACATTAATTTACACCTCAAGTACTGTTACTGTAACAACCGCCACAAATTAAAACTGCTATCTTATGAATCTATGATTCTTAGAGCACCCAAAAAGTTCTGTAAGGGGATAAAAATTTAGTATAACCTAAATATCAATAAGTGATCCTGTCCAATACTACAATAGGGGCAATCCTCCAAACAATCAACTCAAAGAAGTGCATAGAATCAAACCTAAACCAAGTAGGAAACTCATCCTTCAATTTCGACACGTTAAAACACACGTGAAAATTTAAAATGGAGAACTAGAAAAAAACACCTACCGCCCATCATAAGCAAGTGTTAGAAGTAGCAGTTCCCCAATCTTTGTTGACAGCAAGGCTACATCATTTGACAACCAAGTAGCATTGGCAGCATCAAGTTCTACACTGAAACTTGATCTTGGCATGTCTTGACTGAAATGACTTAGAAGAAGTAAACTGACATGAGAACTAGAACTCAGGCTTCAACTAAAATAAAGGGACTAAAAGTCCGATGTAATGTATCCAATTGATCGCCTCATAACAGACAAAAGACAAAAATGACTTCCTCTATGAAAGATGAAGATGCAAAATTTAATGAAAGAGTTCAGCCATTTAATCGTTTCAAGCCCAGTTGCCACTCTCTGATGTTCTTTCATCTTTTTTTCATTATGTTTGCTGTATAAACATGCAAATAAAAGTAAAACTGTGTGCATGCTTACACATTTCAAAGGAAATTTCATCATTTGAAAAAATGCAGTCAGTTAGAGGATTGAATTATCATAAATGTACAATCCAAAAGTTCAGTCCATTAACAAGTTTGTAGGTCCTAGGCTTCAGCAGGTAGAAAAAACTTCTGTTTCAAGGATGTCTAACCCATCCCAATATGAGAAGATAAACAACAGCCAGGTATCTTTTTCGTGATATACTGAGAGAACAATCCAAGGCAGCTTGAAGATGATAGCTAGCTTATTGCTTCTAGAGTGCCACCAAAGAGACTCAGGATCCATTATCCACTTCATGAACTTGGGTTTTTAACGTGGAGCAAAGGCCACATGAAATTGCACAGCCAGATCTCAAGAAGAGACCCACCACCAACCGTCCAAGTAAATAAGACCGCCTTTAGTATCAGCTTAATCACTTCACAAGATGCCTATACTACATGCAGACATGTATATGAGGGGGAGAGAGGGGGGGGGGGGGGAGAGAGAGAGAGAGAGAGAGAGATGACCTGCCATCAACTGAAAAAGCATAATAGTTCAAAGCCAGTGCACAGGAGGTTGACTGCATGAAAAGGAGTTTATGAGTTGTAATATAAATAAATCAAGGAAAACACCAGACAGACTGGCACAATTTAATCAAACAAAAAGGGCTGAAAAAGAGGATGAGGCCATAAATTACCAAAACATTTAACCTTTGAACAAAACAAACCTACCTGACTATGATAATGAATTGCATTTGCACTGATTACGAGAACACCACCAATTGGAGATGGCACTGCAAGTAGCTTATACGCATCATGTGGGAGATTCTGGGGAGAAGCACAATTTGAATTTAGAATCATATAGTAAAAATAGCATGACTCATGCAGATGACCACTTGTGGGCCACATGGTAAAGCTTAATGTTTTACAAAATCAATAATATAAAAAAGATAAAATGCAACATTTCCGTGTCCACAGCAGAAGAAAACTAGAAGTAGTTGTATTAGAGATGTTTAATTAGAAAAAAAAAAATGACAGTTCTAACACAAAGCTTAGTATGCTTCATGCCTTTATTGTGACTGATAGCATCATTTGCACTTACAACATTTTTGTATGGATGGTATGATAGACTTTATTATTCAACAAGGCACACCATTTTCTATTTGTTTAGCTAGGAAGTATTACATAAACACTTCATCCATTTCAGTGAGCTTGGCTCTAATTTCACCAGCAGTACAAGGCGCATACGTCAAGGCCTCCAAAAAAAGGGGTAATATGTATTGCATGATATGCTGATCCATAAAAATTGACATACATATTTATGTAGCAAGGTTTAAAAGCCATCTTCAAGTAGGCAAATACATCAGTTACAAGATTTCAGGGACTAACAATAGAAACACAGGTTTTGACTCCTTGGAATCTCAAATTAATATATCCAGAAAGAAAAAGGGTTAGCCAGTATCATGGGCATATGGACTATCATCAAAGATAATATTGCAAAACAAAGCAACCTTGTAGACTCTCTGCAGGAGGTACAAGATAAATTGCAAATTTGACACATTATTAAAATCCCTTCAGAAAATCAATTAAAGTAAAACTTAGAAAGTTCAGAACATACAACAGCTGACCATATGAGAGGCTGCTGTTTTAAAGTTGTGCTGATACTAAGTGCAGAAAGCATGCAAGTATGGTGCTTCCATGCCAGACGCCCAGCCCAAGTAAGTTCTCGCTCATGAAGGATGACCATCACAGGTTCAATATAACCTGAATGGTACAATTGTACAAGATAAAAAACGAGATGTAACATGGAAAAAGTAGCAAGAAGAAACAGCACATTTTAGCTACAGAAAGATCACTGCATGTGACCTTTAGGTAAAATCAGATGAATGCAACAGAGATAAGTCCACCAGCAAGGTGTTTAGAATTGAAAATAGACAGTAAGTATAGGAACTTGCTCCTTATCTGTAACAACCATAGGCATGCAGTCCCCGAAAGTCACAATGAAACAAGGTTAACCTTGCTCCAACCAGTTCATAGCTCCCCAAGAAACCAAGTCATATTATGTAGTTAAAACAACCCTTTTATCTTGAAGATCTTATTCTGGGACTTGTCACATGCAACAAGAATTTGCCCATGTCCTTACGAAATCTACATCTATATCCTTAAAAGACTTACTTTTACTCTATCCTAAGCATTTGGGTTCCATATGCAAGGTCCACTCCAGTATCAACCATTTTCATAGATATAAATCCAATAAAATAAAACAATCAATTTTTGGTACAAGGGTCACGAAATTCCACTTGTTCAAACAATTTCACCAAAAAAAAAAAAAACAAAGGAAGCATCCATAAATGCAACGTTAATACTTCACGACATTATATCACCTTCATCATAACAGCATCACATTTTCTCTTCCTCAGCATTGTTCTGACAGTCACAAGTATTGTCAACTTATTCACCATTAACTTATCCATAAGTAATACAAAAACTGGGTAAAATTCCTTAATGCAAAGGATAGCATTGTTGTGCTATTATTATCGGCATTCAACATATAGTTGCCCATGACTAAACTCTCCCATCTTCAACTAGAAGAGCACACATGAGGCAATCATTGAATAACTGGATTCCTGGAATTGCTACATGGAAGAGATAAAATGTAATTCTGTTTTCTTTCTTTTTGATAAGACATAATCTAATTTTATCTTTTTCTTCTCATAAGCCAAAAAGTAACTCTGTTTTACTGGAGAAAACAATTAAACCAAAAGAGAAAGGACCT
Organism: Moringa oleifera; assembly: GCA_021397835.1. Lineage (NCBI taxonomy): Eukaryota > Viridiplantae > Streptophyta > Magnoliopsida > Brassicales > Moringaceae > Moringa > Moringa oleifera. Next base: position 2,040,815 of record JAJFZO010000658.1, on the reverse strand, counting down.
CCATATAGTTGAAATCTTGCAGAAACATTTGACTGCACAAGATCACATCTTAAGCTATACAAATTAATTTCAAATTCTGGCAACCACGAATGTTCATGAAACAAATATGAAAAGTTCTGTTTTGATGAGATATCAACGTAAAAGAACAACTCTGATCAAAGATGGTGAGACAGTAACACTCACCATGCACAAATATAAAATCTTTGACATGCCTCATGTCCAATTCCCGCAAATTGATTACGTATGATGACTCAATACGAGCAGATTTTGCACCTCCAGAACCAAAAGCATCATCATCTCCAACCAAACCAGAGCCAGCCTGATAATCAAATGTAAAAGCCTGTAAAGGTTTAATATATAAAGCAAAGAAGAATACCATGAACATTTCAGCATAAATCCGTAAAATAAAAAATGCAAAACAGGGGATACTTTCTTCTGGAGTACTTTGACAGCATGCTTATGGCATTTATGCAGAACAGAAAAGGTAATTTAACATTTATAAGCAAGTAGGAGGAATCAGTAATCTAGGAAGTAAAAGAGACCTGAGCAGCCTTAAGTATTATCATTTGCAAACCATAAACAAGAACGCCGCCACACCTGCCTTGTGGATCCACCTTCACTAGAGGGCCTCTCGCAAAGTATTCTCCACCTCTTTTCAAATGAAGCCATTCTGGACCCTCAAAACAGTGCATCGAGCTGATCAAGTAATCAAATTCTTTAACATGTCATAACATGGTAAAACAGAATATAACAAGACAAACAAGAGAAAGGTATAGTTTAAACAAAACCAATTTCATCCACTAAGATGCACTCATGTAACATAAAAATTTTAGCAGGGACGAAAAATTAGACAGCACTACAACAAGTGGAATACCAACACGAAGGCCAGTAAAGCAAAAAGGGCAGCCATTTCTTAACAAAAACACAAAGATTGGTCATCAATGCATCATAACCTCAAAACCCCTCATTTGCTAAAATTGTATCGTGAGGTTGTTTTGAGGTAACAGCGAGCTACATTGATTGTACAATGCCAAATAGTACAATCAGAATTTCCACTATAGAAAAACAAAATGAGAAGAAACAAGACGTAAAATGTGCTTCCAGCAGTCAAGAGGCAAGCGATGGTACTCTTCAAGGAGAGCTTACCAAATTCACCAGCTTATTGACATCTCATAAAGCTCAGAACTAAGGCACAAATAATGCGTCATCCAATATTCACAGCAAACTAAGGCAGATATGTGATAAAAATCCCACACCAAACTGAAGTAACAAGAACAACCAAAGAGTAGAAAGTGTAAACAATCATGGCCTCCAGTATATATATCCTATCCAGACTGCCAACTTATTGCATAACAAAAAAACATGTAGCAAAAATACGAGCATATGATCAAGGCCAATGGAATAAGTGGTGCATGATTTATTCTTACCTTGTCCGAAGGCCATGGATCGAATCATCAAACTCTAGAACTGAAAGTTTTGCGTCCTGAAATGCCAAGATAATAGAATCTCTTCTCCTAGAACTGTCACCACCTCCTGCAGACAGCACAGCCATTGACTCGACGTTACCATGCAATCTGTAGTGCAATTCAAAAGGAAAATTAAACTCAAAAGTGAAAATGTTTGGCTATAAAGCAAGTTCATGATACTGGGGAGAATAGATTGCTCAGAAAACCTTATAAGCCACCGATTCAAAAGGGGTTACTTAAATTGAAGCAAACTTGTACTACCCAAGAAACACAAGAAATACAATATAGGTATCACACTTACCGGTAATGGCAAACCAGCTCGAGAGAGGCCCCACAGACACCATCTATGACACCGCCGCGCTTTGTTTCAGCAATGTTTCTTGACTCTCTGCTGCCTTCTTCTTGCACTCTAACCACGTAAATTTCGAGGATGTTACCGGCAGTGACAATGAGGTTAGGGATGGGACCGATGCCGCGCCTTGCGGGCCACTCATGCTCGAGGTCGTCGGTCTGAATTAGCGGAATCTGCGGGGCGAAGTCCGCGCGACAGTGAGTGATGTAGCCGGACGCGCAGTTCTCGATGCCCGTCGGACAGTGCATCAACTTGTACGCCGCGAAGCTCATTTCAGCGGTAAGTAATATGAAATCCCAGAGTTCAGATTCGAGAAAAGAGTGACAGAGAGAGACAAAGAAGATAACGGAAACTAGGGTTTTGGGGCCTGGAAAAGAAGAGAGTAGCTTAAACCCTGGTTTGGGTTTGGCGGGAGCGTACTAAATTGCCTCTCTCCCCTCAGGTCAGCCGTTTATCCTCTTTTTTTCCAACTGCCTGTTTATCCTCAATCAAGTTTAACTTTTTTCCTTTTTCCCCCAGCATGAGTTTACCAAAATAATTCAATGTAATTCTTATTTGTTTTAATTATACTCATTTATCTGGTTGAGTACCATTAGCATATTCGTTACCCAGTCCTTGCTAGTTCCTGTCACAGTGAGGGAGAAGCCCCAGCTTGCTGTCTCACTTCAATGCCAATTGCCAAATTGCTAACATCCTATGAACCATGACCTTGCATACCAATTGAGAACAACAGGTTATGGGCCACTGCTGTGTTCTTGCAAATGAGGTTCATCGAGTTATATCTTGCTTGTCCTACCAAGTCTGGCACATTCCACCACAAGCTAATCCAGCAAGCCGTGGATTACCAACCAAAAACACAGATAGTTGATTTATGGTGTAACCAAGCAAGTTGGGGAATGATCGCATCGTTTATTTACAAACCATTACAAATGAGAGCAATGATAAAGTCATATATTGAAATTGATGGCAAACAAATTGAACTTCAAATTCTCATGTTGATTTGAAACATTAAGTTTATGTCAAATAAGTTGCTGCCCGAGATGTAATATACAGATCTCAATCCATGCAATTCCATGACTATCTGAAACTTTGACCACAAAACAAACTCATATCAGACATGATAATGCTGACCATTACCTACAATTTGGTAAAATAGAAACTGATACCAGAATCAAACTGTGGAAAAGGGTTGGCTGCCACCAATAGTAAAGCCATACCCAAGTTCCAGGAAAATTTCAATTTTGAAGGAAATATTTATGTGTCCATCAAGCAACTGGGTACAACTATATTGGGATAGTGACAAAGATTTAACTCCAGCAAATGAGTAGAACCAAGGGTAATCAATAAGAAAACCCATCACCACGGAATGAAACCTTCTCAGAAGTTCTAATTCACAAAATGCCTTGGATAGATATGCAGATATGAGAATTTCCAGGTGACAAAAGAACATGGTTGCCAATTAAGCTTTCAAAGAAACCATATTCTGATTTCTGAATAACTTCCTGGTAACCCAAGAGGGAGAAGAATCTCTCTTCTGGAAGCAGTACTGAAGAAGGTCGAATCAACAGGTCATGTACCTGAAAGCTACTCATCTCCCTACTTAGAGTTCAGGATGATGTCGACGTCCATCTGATGAAACAGAACCACGTCAATGTCAATATAGAAAAGACTATTGCTGAGCACTAGGAAGTGTTGAAACTTACCGATTTGGCAAGCTCTTTGGCTTTCTCATCATTGAAACCTAAAGCAGCCAAAATCTTGTGACCTGCTGATTCCTTTTCTGACCATACCCCGAGAAGCAAATGAGTTGCAGTTATCTCCCCGCACTCATCTGTAATTCATACAACAATTTAGAGAAGACATAAAGAGCACCACAGTTTAATGAGTGTAGAATGCACACATGAAACAAGTAAGTTTAAAGACTATACAAATATTGGAGAAAAGGGCCCATTGTCACCAACAGGTTTCCAGATAAGAATCAAAGAAGACTATACCATTTCATACTGCAACATACGGCATATGATGTGTCAAGCACACAACCTTTAAATGCTCTTGTGACAAACTTTTTATTGTCCACCACATAGATATAATGGCTTTCCTAGGATCAAGACTCCGGTTATAAAGATTGCAACAATATGCAACTAGCAATCATCAGCTAACAGTGTCACTTTCACCTTAAAAAGCTTTTATAATTTCATTCAATCCATTATCCACTATAGACTATCAGATCGTATTTTTTTGTTTTTTATTGGTTTCAAGCATCCAAGTAGTTGGCATGCTGTACACTATGAACTGAAGCAAGCAGAAAAGTTTTACCAACTTAAGGACCTCATGCTCTTGCCGCCAGATCAAAACTGCTGATTTAATGTTTAATATGTAACTCAAAATGTGTATGGCATGAATAATTCCAATTTATGCATAAATTGACTCATGCATCTTCAGAAGCCAACTTCATGTCTCATTTAAACTGGATATGAGATCCTTTTAGGGTGAGAGTAATTTGCACCACAAAATTGCATGGCTCACAACTATAATTAAATAAATCATGCTACAAGCAGCACCTTTCTTGCACATAAATATGTCCAGTTAATTTCAGATTCCTGCATGGCATACTCAAAATATATGTCCTAGATAACCACAGCACTGGAAAATTACTAAAATAACAAATTTCTGCTAGTAGAGATAAAACCTACCTGACTTCAATTTCTCATTCACAGCCCAGTCAATGGCCCTTTGAGCCTGTTCAGTCAAAGGAGGATGCTCAGGGCTGAAATAATACATGTCAGATTTCCCAAGTAAGTTTATGGCTTCCTCTCGCACCTTGAAAAGTGTGATTCCATTAGCCCTTAGAAACTTAGCAGCTATACTTGTTCCTGAAATGAAAATGAAAAGTTGTCACAGATACAAGGCCAAGGAACACTAAACAATTATTTAAACAACCAAGACATGCACAACTCTTGTTGAACTTTTGGCAAACACAATATTAGCATCTAATGCTCTGGGTTCAATATTATGATAAAACTGCAAGCAATGATCAAATTTCCCACTGTAACAGCCCCAAAGAAAAAAAAAAAAAAGAGGGAGAAGAAACACTAACCCTCAACTAAAATGCCCATTAAAAGCACTTCAGTTCCTGTATTTGGATACTTGAGCTTCCTTGCCTCCAATTCCGCCATAGCAAACGATTTTATTGCCCTTGCTGACCACCTAAATGCACCATCACATTAAATCATACTTCATCAATACCTGATTGATACCACTTAAACCAACCATAACACTGACTCACTTTGGCTGTTTATCAGAAGCAGCAGTCTCCCGTTTCCTGCAAAAAGCAACCCAAAAATTCTCACTTGAAAACCCTGCATTAAGATAACTAGCACCCAAAATTAGACGAATTTAATTGCAACTCACGCAGTTGGGAGGCTAAGCGACACCGTGGTTGTGGCATTAGCCGAGCAACGATACTTGGCAACAAAAGGGCTCCACTTGGTGGCTCGAATCAAAAGTTCGTTCCCGCAAAAAGAACTAGACGAGAGCGATAACGAAAAATCCTTTCGTTTCTCATAGGGAGATTGAGAAGTAGAAATTGGTGTAGACAGAAAGGCTAAAGTGTTAGTGGCCATCTAACAAGCGAGAAAGAAAGGGAAAACCCTAGACTTTGTCTGGTTTTGGGTAATATGAAGAGCTCCTTTCCCCTTCTCCTTTCGCTGCCTGGTTAAGCCTTCAGATGAGCGAAAAGGAGCAACCCAAATTGGATAACACCGTCAATGAATCTGTGATCGCTAATTACAGTTCCAAATACCATAAGGTAAAGTATCAGATTTTAATTTAGGAAATTGATTAAATGTTTAGGTTATTCTTGTTATTAAGTTATTTTAATTATTTTTATAAATTATACTTCATTTTTTATAATAATTGGAACATATATGTTAAAATTTGTTATTGATATACAATTTTTTAAAATTATAGTGTATAACACTAATCAATATTTTTGAAAGCAGATATGAAGCTTTAGGAAATAATCAAACTTTTATTGCAATTTTTCACTTTTTTTTTTTGTTGAAAAAGCTTCTCAGTTGAGCGAATTAATTTTCTTTTGAAATTGAAGGAGAAGCATTTTAATAATTTCATTTTTGTGTTTACATTGAAAATAGTAGAGTAAACATTTAAAAAAACATCATATACTATGTATACTTTTTAATTTAATTTTACATTTAAACTTTTAATTTAAATCAATTTTGATTTTTTTCAAAATTTTTGAAGATTTTTCATGTGTAAATTGGAGATAAGAAGAAGTGCATTTGGTTGAAGAGAAAATAAAAATTTTTAAAAATTAATATATTTTACAAGTAAAAAAATCATCTGTTTAGTCTGCTATTTTTAAATTATTTTAAAAAAATTATCAAAATTTCTAAAACAAAACCTAATTTAATTTAAATGTAATTTTGAGTCAATTAGTGTAAATAAAATTAAAATTCAATATAAATTTTTATATTACTGAAAATGATATCATATTCATAAACTAATATGTCGTCAAAACCTCCATTGTCATCGAATTAATAGAAATTGACAATTCACTATAAATGACTTGATGCAAGTCTGTACATTCTATTCTATCCTTAGGACACGGCTTGTGGAAAGTGGCAAGCAGCAACGTTATCAACGCTGTCATGTTCATAAATCAAGAGCACTGTAATGTTATCATAACCGGTCGTTCGGTTTGAAAATGAAAAGGGTGGATTACTTGGAAATTCGAAGCGTCCCAGTTCTGGCACAAAGAAAATGAAAAACAGAGGGGCTCGAGCAACAAGTTTGACAAAGATCATTGTCTTACCAGAAACAGGACATTTGAGACGACACTTCTTTGCAGTAACGTGCACTGTTTTGATAAAACTCAGGGACAACCTTTAGCTTGTCTCCATCAGAAAGTCCTCATTGTCCATGGGGACTACCATGTGGTTTTACGATCTTACCCTTCAGTAAAGCTACAACCTGGAGTCCCCCCAACTACCCGTCTCAGGTGACGCTATCACTCCCCAACGGTACCCCGAAGGAAAAAAAAGAAAAAAGCCCCAAATAAAAACAAACCTTAATTTAGTTAATTAGATACAACTTTCCTTTTGCCCCCCCACCCTCTCTCTGTCGCCCCCGAATTTCTCTCTCTGCTTTCTCCCTCTAGGTTCTGGCGTTTGTTATCTATAGATCGAAAGACGGCTCGAATTGCATTGTTTTCTCCATCTGTATTGCTATATTGGTGGATCTGAGCTTCGATTAGATCGGTAACGGTTTAACAATACCCCAAAATCGCGGAATTGGATTAGTGCGGAAATTAGGGTTTCTTGGTTGTCTTTGAGATGGTGAGAGCTAGGGTTTTGGGTGGATCTAGGGTTTGGAGGGATGTGAATTGGTGAAATCTTGAGTTTTCCGGGTGGGTGTTTGGTTGTGGAAAATAAGGAGCGGGGATTGATGGTACTCGTTGGGGAAAATGCAAGGCTATGCATGGGCGGGCATGTGAGGAGAGGAAAAGGGGTCGGCACATGTGGACAGTCTCCACGCGTGGCACTGCGAGCGTAGCTGGTGATGGTTCTTCTTCGTCTTCTTTGTGTACGATCAATTCGTTTTGCAAGGTAGTTTATTTTGGCTCTTTTGTTTCCTTTTCCTTTGCTCTATGGTTTTCTCTTTAGTGAACGTCAACTCGGGGGTTGATACTTTTTTTTCCCTTTCGGATGGGGTTAAAGAGGAAAATAACTTGGTTCCATTTTGCTTGATGATAGATTTGACGAAATGGATCTAATTTAGTGAATTATGTGTTGCTAATTTGTTGGTGGAGAATCAAGGAAATGTTTCAAATGAATATGTTCTTTGTGAGCTTTGTTGCTACCTTTGATTACACTTGAGGAAATGGACGCGCCTCTACCTGTAAGATTGTTTCAAACTGTTGATACAGTTGAGGAAATAGACATGCATCCACCTGTAAATTTTTATTTCAGACTGTGGTAGTTTAGAATTGTCAAAATTGGCAAGATTTTAGAAGCAAGTGTCTTGGCTTCATCTGTATGAGGTTCAAGACCTTTACTGACCTTTGTTTTTGGTGTGGTGGTCGGAGGATAATTTGCATCAAGCTGTTAGGCATCTCTGTCTCTGCCATAATTTGCACTGATTCATGTGATGGTATTGGTTTTATACTTGATAGAAATAGAAAAAGAGCTTTTAGTACTTTGGATTTTTTTTCAGTATTTTTTTAAATCTTGCTGAAAATATTTCTTATTGGATGGTTTGTTATATGCTTGCACAGTTTTTCTTGTACCACACCGAATGGATTGATTGGTTCATCCTTTGTAATTGACTTGTGTGATACTTTCATGTTATTAACATACTTGAGTGATAGTGTCATAACTTGCATTATTTTTTTGGAGTGTTTTGCAAGAGAAAAGAGTCTGGACCAAGTTGTAGAAGAAATTCTTTTTTCTGAAGATGAAAGTAAAAAGATGGAAGGTTCTAGGAAAAGGAAACATTTGGGGTGTTGTCAGATTGGCACCAATGCACTATAAAGCAGATGCAAACATAACAGGGATATTACACAGTACATTGAAGTACACTGTCTTGTAGAAAGAGTAAGGAGAAAAGGTGATGATCTTTTGGGTTCAGATCATTTTAGTTGGTTACTCAACTAAATTTAAATTTAATTTTTGTGTCTTGGAGGCAGAGAAAATAAATGAGTCAGATGTATCTAGCTTCTAATGCAGAGTTGTTCACCAGATTCATGTAAGTAAAAAGAAATATGCAACCTTCGCCAATGGAATGCAAAGGAGCTTTGGCTTAATTTTTCATTACTTTGGAACAAATATGACATTTTAATTTTTGGGATATATTTTGGTCTTCAGATGAACATAGATTCATGACAGAGAAACATGGATTCCTAAATGCCCCAAACCAAAAAGGGAATTAAAAAAGAAGAAGAAAAAGACGTAAAAAAAGATGAGAAAATTTCTGCTTTAAGGCAGACAAAGGCGAAGTATGTTGTTTTAATTGACCTATGACTTATGAGCAGTTACAATAATACTCTCATTTCTGATGATTAAAGGCTCTTGCTATAGTGTTTCACTCAAGAAATTTTGCTTCGATTTTAAAGAATTTGAAGATGCAACACTGTCAGAAGGGGTCTCTCTTCTCAATTGTCAATTGCCGTGACCACCTTTCTTGGTGATCCTGCATGTAACTGGCTGTTGACTGTCATATATTTAATCATTCTAATTTGCTTCTTGGACAATTTCTTCTTTTGATGGAAGTCAATTAGCAGTGGTTATTCTCATTGTTTCTCCATCCAAATACTTATTGTTCTTGATCTGTCACATTTGTGGCTTGTGATGTATGTTTGGTGAAAATACAGCTTTGTTTTACCAAAACCCCCCATTATCCCGCTTTATTCTTTTTTCTTTGTAGGATGGTCGCAAAATCAGTGTTGGTGATTGTGCTCTTTTTAAACCATCTCAAGATTGTCCGCCTTTCATTGGAATAATTCGTTGGCTGACTGTTGGTAAGGAGAATAAGTTAAGGTTGGGTGTCAATTGGCTTTATCGTCCTGCTGAAGTAAAGCTTGGCAAAGGCATCCTATTGGAAGCTGCGCCAAACGAAATTTTCTATTCCTTTCATAAGGATGAGATTCCTGCTGCATCCTTACTCCATCCGTGTAAAGTTGCCTTCCTTCCTAAAGGTGTTGAACTTCCATCGGGAATTTGCTCATTTGTGTGCCGACGAGTATATGACATCACAAACAAGTGTTTATGGTGGTTAACTGATCAAGATTATATTAATGTGAGTTTTAGATTTTCTTGTAAATATTTCATGTTTCAAATTATTGATTCTTTGTGTAGTTAATATCCTTTCTTTTGTAGGAACGACAGGAAGAAGTAGATCAACTAATATATAAGACTCGTATAGAAATGCATGCAACAGTACAGTCAGGAGGCCGTTCTCCTAAACCCGTGAATGTTCCAACATCAACATCACAGTTAAAACCTGGTTCTGATAGTGTACAAAATAGTGTCGCCTCCTTTCCTTCTCAAGTTAAAGGGAAGAAAAGGGAGCGTGGAGAACAGGGATCCGAGCCTGTTAAAAGAGAACGTTCTACAAAAATGGATGATGGAGATTCTGGTCATTATAGACCAGAAGGTAATTTAAAATCTGAGATTGCAAAAATAACAGAAAAGGGAGGGCTTGTAGATTCAGAAGGGGTTGAGAAATTGGTGCAGCTGATGCTGCCTGAAAAAAATGAGAAAAAGATAGATTTGGTTGGTCGGTCAATGTTTGCTAGTGTAGTCGCAGCGACAGATAAGTTTGATTGCCTTAGCCGGTTTGTGCAGCTCAGGGGTCTACCTGTGTTTGATGAGTGGCTCCAGGAAGTCCATAAAGGGAAGATTGGTGATGGTAGTGGCCCCAAAGATAATGATAAATCTGTTGAGGATTTTCTCTTAATTTTACTTCGGGCTCTTGATAAGCTGCCTGTAAACCTTCATGCACTACAGATGTGTAACATAGGCAAGTCTGTCAATCATTTACGTTCACATAAGAACTTGGAGATTCAGAAGAAAGCAAGGAGTTTAGTTGACACATGGAAGAAACGTGTTGAAGCTGAAATGGATGCAAAGTCTGGTTCAAATCAAGCTGTTTCCTGGCCTGCAAGGTCCCGTCTTTCTGAAGTTTCTCATGGTGGGAACAGACAGACAGGTGGATCATTTGACGTTGCTATGAAGAGCTCAGTGGCACAGCTTTCTGCTTCCAAAGCTACTCCTGTCAAGCTTGTACCAGGGGAGGTAACAGCAAAGTCAGCATCTGCATCTCCTGGGCACATGAAATCAGGACCATCACCTGCATCAGCAAGTTTAAACTTAAAAGATGGACAGCCTAGAAATGGTGCTGTCAGTGGTACCTCTGATCTTCCTCAAGCAGCAAAAGATGAGAAAAGTAGCACATCTAGTCAGTCTCACAACAATAGTCAATCCTGTTCTAGTGACCATGCCAAAACTGGGGTGTCCATGAAAGAGGATTTGAGGAGCTCAACTGCTGGTGCAATGGCTGCTAATAAGAACTCTGGTGGTTCTTCACGACATCGGAAATCAATGAACAGTTTCCCAGGGCCAGCTCTATCTGGGATTCAGAGGGAAAGTGGATCGAGCAGAAACTCTGCCTTGCACAAGCCAGCTACAGAAAAATTTTCACCAGTTGATGTACCTGTGGCTGAAGGAAATAGTCACAAATTGATTGTTAAGATCCCAAATCGAGGTCGCAGTCCATCACAAAGTGCCAGTGGAGGATCTTTTGAAGAACCAGTGATGAATAGCAGAGCTTCTTCTCCTATTCTGTCAGAGAAACAAGATCAAGTTGAACGCAATTTAAAGGAAAAGGGAGATGCTTATCGAGCAAATATTACGACAGATGTGAACACTGAGTCATGGCAAAGCAATGATTTCAAAGATTTGCATAATGCATCTGAGGAAGGGGATGGATCACCTGTTGCTACTGCTCCTGAAGAAGAGCGTTGTGATGCAGGCGATGATTCTGGTAAAATAGCAGATGCTTCAAAAGCTTTGACCTCACCGTCAGGAAATGAACGTAAATTGGGAAAATCTCATGAGGCTTCTTTCAGTTCCATAAATGCTCTGATTGAAAGCTGTGTCAAGTATTGTGAAGCAAATGCATCTGTTGCAGTTGGAGATGATGTTGGAATGAATCTGCTTGCTAGTGTGGCTGCTGAAGAGATGTCAAAGTCTGATATGGTTCTAGCAACTGATTCTCCACAAAGAAACACCCCTGTTGTTGAGCACTCTTGTACAGGAAGTGATTTGAGAGTGAAATCATCCCCAGGAGATAGCATTCCTCGAGACCAGAGTCAGTCAGTTGATGGTGCTGATGGTCAGCAAGATGATCATGGTACTTTTGGTGGAACTTTGTGGGCTAATAATGCAGAAAATAAAGTCGCTTCTTCACTGTCCCAAGAGACACCTTTGGGAGAGCTTAATGGGTATTTGAATCCATCCTGTAAGGATTTGCAGCAGATTTCAGATGCATGTCTCAGAAGCAAAGGAAAATCAGATGATATGACAACCCCACCTTCAGCTGCTCTGCCTTCTACAGCCAGTTTAGCAAAAATTTCAGATAGTGATGGAAGCAAAGAAGTCCAAGATGAAAAAGCAGTTGGTGGGGTAGATACACATGGCTTCCAAGATACTAAGCAAAAGGCTGGCAGTTCTTTGCTAACTGAAGATAAGATCATTGATTCAGGTGAAGAACTGAAGACAGAACCTGTTGATGGATCGTCAATGTGCCCATCTTTGGATATTGATGGTGAGAACAGCAGAAAAATGAATGACGGTTTGAGCAGCAATTTGTGGACAGAGCAAAAACCCCCTGGCAAAATAATGCAGCCTGAGTTATTAAAGGGTATGGATGAGGGTGTTATGTTACCATCTGGTTCAGGTGAAGATATGATAGGGAAAAATGTTGGTGAAGTTGAGGATGAAAATGTTGATGAAATGGCTACAGGAAGGCATGTTAATCACATAGGAATGCAAAAAACTGAACAGGAAAATAATGTTAATAAAGTCACTGCTGTTTCGAGTGCGTCTATCACTGATCGCGAGAGTGAGCATATAGAGGAGAATTTAAAAGGTAGGCATGATGAGCAACATTCTGGGGGTTCAGGCCTGAAGGCATCACCGGTGCATCCAATGCAAGAAACAGAGCGTCATCTGAGGCCTAGGAGTTCCCAGCTGCCTGACAATGTAACAGATGAAACTGAGGGATGTACATCTGCTGGAGGTGATCCATCCTGTGTGGCAGGTGGTTCAGAAATGGGTGCAAAAGTGGAATTCGATTTAAATGAAGGGTTTAATGCAGATGATGGGAAATATGGGGAGTCAAGTAACTTGACAGCTCCTGCACTAGCTGCTGTTCAATTGATTAGCCCATTGCCTGTTCCTGCTGCCAAGGGGCCTTTTGTACCACCTGAGGACTTGTTGAGGAGTAAAGGGGAACTTGGTTGGAAGGGATCAGCAGCGACAAGTGCATTCCGACCAGCTGAGCCTAGAAAAATCCTAGAGATGCCTCTGGCTACTGCTCATGTATCTCCTGATTCTACTGCTAGCAAACACTGTCGTCCTCTTTTGGATTTTGACTTAAATGTACCAGACGAAAGGGTCCTTGACGATTTAGCTTCTAGAGCTTCTACTCAGGATATAGGCTCTGTATCTGGACCTACTGAAAGTCGTGATTTTGTGCGTGATGAAAAGAAGTGCTCTGTACCTGTTCGTTCGTCTGGAGGACTAGACCTTGATTTAAATAGAGTAGATGAACCCATTGATATGAGTAATCACTCATTAAGCAATGGTTGTAGGCTGGATGTCTCTCTTCCGCCGTTCAAATCATCAAGCGGTCATCTCAATGATGTGAATGTTACAAGAGATTTTGATTTGAATAATGGGCCTTCTGTTGAAGAGGTGAGTGCTGAACCAGCAATATTTAGCCAGCACATCAGAAGCAGCTTCCCATCCCAGCCACCTGTTTCTGGCATGAGAGTGAGCAATTCTGAAATGGGTAACTTCTCGTCATGGTTTGCCGCAGGAAACACTTACTCAGCAGTCACTATTCCATCTATCTTGCCTGATAGAGGGGAGCAGCCTTTTCCAATTATTGCAACTGGTGGGCCACAAAGGATGTTAGGTCCTCCAACTGGTGCTGCTTCTTTTAACCCTGATGTCTATAGGGGCCAGGTTCTGTCATCTTCTCCAGCTGTGCCTTTCCCATCTACTCCATTTCAATATCCTGTCTTCCCATTTGGAACCAGCTTTCCTCTTCCATCGGCCACTTTCTCAGGTGGTTCAACAACTTATGTAGATTCTTCATCAGGTGGAAGACTTTGCTTCCCTGCTATCAATTCACAGTTATTAGGACCTGCTGGTGCAGTTCCATCCAATTTTCCCAGGCCATATGTCGTTAGCCTCCCAGACAGTGCTAATAATGGTGGCCCTGAGAGTAGTAGAAAATGGGGAAGGCAGGGTCTAGACTTAAATGCCGGGCCTGGAGGCCCAGACACAGAAGGAAGAGAAGGTATATCCCTTCTTCCACCAAGGCAATTGTCTATTGCCAGTTCGCAGGCCCTGGCGGAGGAACAAGCAAGGATGTATCATGTGGCTGGGGGTGTTCTGAAGAGGAAAGAACCTGAGGGAGGATGGGATGGCTACAAGCATTCCTCGTGGCAATAGGGATTCGTGATGTTTCAATCTGTTGATCCATCATAGCCTGTGAGTTTCTGACGTGCATTCTCCAGTCCAGTTTGTAAGCTTCCTTTACTTTTTTTTTTTTCATTTACTGTTTTATTTTGGGGATGTTATGGGTGGCTTCCTTTTAAGATCTCATGCTTATTTGCTGAGATTTCTTGCTTTCTTGAGATGCTTTTATTTATTATCTTTTTCCATATTTTTTGCAGTTTTTTTGAGGATGGGCAGTAGCTAACCCCCAGAGATCATCATCTAAGTTGTGTGCCCTCAGAGGAGGGGTGGTAAATGAGTTTCCATGGTTTGTGATCTCTGACCCTGTCGAAACTGTATTGCGAGTTAGTTTCTGGGGGCTTGAAGCTGTTTGTTCCTTGAATTTGTTCTGGGTTGCCACAGATCACTTTCCCCTTTGTAGATATTTTAACTGTTGGAAAGCATGAGCTGTCACGCCTAGACCTATTAAATCAGTGCGCATGCAGTTGTTTAGTGCTTCAACAATCTATACAATTGGATCCAAAATCATTTCCTCCTTTTTCCAGCCACTCTGATGTTCCATAGGTGAACTGCTTCAGGGAGAAGCTCTTTTGTATGCGCTTGTTAATTTATTGTTTACTGAGGCTTATCTTCTTTCAATTAAATATACAAAGCAGAGTGGTTCCCAAATTTTTGGTACCTTGAGGTTTACTGGATCTGGCAATGATCTAATTGCCATTTTTAATGTTGTATTCTAATCTTGTTTGATATATTAACCCTAATTGTACTTCAGCATTGCAGTTTTCTGCGAATATATGTCAAACAGTGATTGCGGTCATCCCATTTAACTATATTTTAGATACAGGATATGTTGCTACTTCTCAAGTGGCTTCTTTTGGTTTGTTGGAGGGAAAGGTTACATGGATATCTGGTGGGCAACTTGATCATGATGATTATTGATTTTGCATTTGATAAAATGGTTGAATCTATGTGGTGATCACGGAGGGACATGATGTATGGTTTACATTCGCTTGTAACGGACATGATGTGTGGCTTACATTCACTTGTAATTTGCAGTTTTCAGAATTTGATCGATGAGGGAAGTGTAAGGTAGGGCCACCAGTGGGCATCCACGAAAGCAAGTTCCAGGAGTGAGATACTGATTCAGCTGGCGACACTGCTCAGCTGAGTGTGCTTCTGAACTTATATATTCTTGCCCTTAATTTTGGGCATTAGGCCGGTAGCAGCCCAATCTTATTTGTTCAATTTGGGTTGGGTTGTAATGTTGGGTTCAGTTACTCAGCTGCTGCGTTGGAGTTGGTCTGCCACACAAAGTCCTGCTTGGGAGTTGGGACAAGAGATCCAGCGTTTGACAAAGATTACTCTGCGCCCCAAACCTCGATGAAGAGGATGTTATTTCCACCACTACGTAAAATATTCAACAATGCCAGCTCGCACCTTCTTCCATAAAAGGCCGCACGCCACTGCCCACTTGGGGTTCATAAAATTGGTCTACGCGTGCCCGTCTATTGAGGTGTTGTTACCGACATCAGGTTTACTCTCCAGTTGATGCCCACAAAATCATAATTGTTTTTAATCAAATAATGGTGGTGTTGTAATTAAAAAAATGACAAGCAAAATATTTGAAAATAATAAATATGTATTTCTAGACAGTGATGTTAGATCAACTTCTGTCACGACTTGTTGGACATTTAGTTTTATTTCATTCACTGTTTTTAATCATATATATGATTAATTAAGTTAAATTATTATCACAAAAAAATTATGTGATTAATATTAAATTAGTTTTACAGCCAAAAAAATAGTAATCAAATCTCAAATGAATGATATGTACAAAATCATAAGTGTTTTTAACGAGATAATAATGGTGGCCCTATAAGAAAAAGATGACATGCAATACTCAGAATTGCTAATATTAAATTGATTTTAGGTACATCAAAATTGACTGCTTGAAAGTGAATTCATGGAGTTTAATGATTTGCATTTTCAGTTTCCAATCAAATCTGATCAATAAATGCCGAATTTGTAATACAACAGAAAGAGGATATGACTAAGCATCTTTAGGGTAGCATTACAGCAAACATAAATGATATGTATAAATCAGATTAATATTAAATTATCTTCATAAAAATCATAATTGTGAAGTTAAATGATTTGTATTTTCAGTTCTTAGGTAATTAAGTTGGTATTACGACAAAAAGAGCGTGTGATTAGCCAGTTGTCCCACCCTATTAATAGGGGAAAGTGGAGGAAAACGAAATCAGGGGCACTTCACATACTCTCTGTCTAGCCGAGAAAAGCATAAAAGAGTTGCAGAATAGGATCCGAAGCTGGCAAAATCCGTAATTTCTCATGGAACGCTTCCCAGCATTTACAGCCCTATCATTACTTTAATTCCCTTTCTCCCGATCCAAGATTTCCATTTATTCTTAATCTCTTATTCTTCGCGCTAATCTCACTTTCTGTCAAGGTCGCTTCGCCAACAAGATAATGTCTCCTAAAACTCCTGCAAATGTAGGAATTTCTTCTTCAGTCCAGGTTGGGTTCAGCTTTCAACTCTTTCTTTCTTTCTTTTCTTCTACTCGCATTCCGAATCCGCTAAAAATTGACCTGTTTTGATGAAATCTGATGAATTCTTAGAGTTTGGTTTTTATATCTAATTCTCTGTGCTTTCTCTTGGATTTAAGGTAGATGTTGACCTTTCTTAGATTGAAGATAAGTAATTACTTTCCATAATTGAAATCAAGAATAGGAAGTTGAAGATTCGCTCACGTAAAATCATTTAACAAACTTTTGATGGTGACTGCTTTCATTCAATTGTATCAATTTTGATGTTTGACACTTTCCTTTGTTGGTCTTGTTCTTCCTACCAGTTCTTGCTCTTTCTTTTTCTTTTTCCTTTTCCTTTTCTTTTTCCCTGTCCCCCCCCCCCCCTTCTCTTGTTGCAGCCACTGTTGTTTTTCTTATCTCAGTTTACTTATGCATCAGATTTTGATGTTGCTTAAGCAGATAGCAGGAGTATTTAAAAGAAGTGCTATTTTGACGATGAAGCTTGATAAAATTGGAGGACAAAAGTTGCTGTAAGCCCATAGTAGTTGACGCGAATTGGCCCAATTAGTTATGAGGAAATATGTTCTGAGATTTTGCTCGGATTTCCTCTTCGTTCATCTAGCTTTGGTTACTGAAACATTTTCATAATTAGATTTCATCAGGACCATGAGATTGTAGATAGGTGATTAGGCTTGAATCCCCCTGTTGTTCAAGATTTATCTATACTAGTTACTTGATTTAGATAGCCATGACTTTAGGTTCTCCTAGGGTTTCGCCTCCTGCAGTGGCTTCATTTCCTCGGTCACTCTCCTCCATTGCTGTTTCAGTGGGAGGACTGGCAATGTTCTTGGTTTTTGCTTCTTGGCTTCTAGTGTCAAACCCAATTGGTTCTGCAGCTGGTAGGTACTTTTACGCTGTTGAAACTCCAAAAAAGTTAGTTTCACCATTAGCTCTTGGTAATCAAAGTAGTATGGATCCTTACCAAGGTAGTAATGCAGAAAATGTTGATAGGAATGCATCATCTCGGTCTAAATTAGCAGTACCCAATAGTTCAATTAGTCCTACTGTTGGTAAAAATGAAGATGTTATAAAGGAGAATTCTTCACCATCCCAATCTAACCTTCAAATGCCTGTGAGTTCAAGTGGTTCACTGATCCCTGCAGAAACTGAGGAACAGTTGCATCAACAGTCAGCAAAAGAAGCAGAAGAAAGCAAGCATGTTTCTGTTTCTTCCAATAATGTTGAAACTGTTGAGCCACCTACTATGGGTTTACAGAAAAAGTCTGGGAGCATAAGTAGAGGATCAGATGACACCACTGCAGTTAGTTCTTCTGATGATTCCAAATCCAGAATTATACCAGCTTCATCAACTTTGTCCGACAATGTGACCCAAACTGGTTCAGTTGAATCAGGTATTCATGCTCTTATACTTATTAATTGCCCTCCCAACCCCCACCCCCCCCCCCCCCCCCCCCCCCCCAACCCCCTTTTTTAATCTGTTTTCATTTCAACAGCATCTACTTCTCTTATGGAAACTCTTTAGGACCTAATGTGTTAGAATGTTGGGGTTTTCATGTTTACCTTTATGAATGTGGTGGTGGACTCTCCAATATGTGGTCTTGCTGTTTTGCTTGACAGCCATATATCAAAAGTGTCCCTTTCATAGCTGGTAAATGAATTTCCCCCCGTTTAGGTGAAATTTCTTCCAGAAGATCTACTAGAAAGGTATCAAACTCTTGAGAAGCTTTTGTTAGTTACCTGTGTCACTGTTATGTTGACTATCTGGATACAGAAGCAATCATCTTGCCTACTTAATCTGGTTAGTTAGAGACATACTGAAATTGAAGAAACTAAGATCTTTTTAGTTTTGAACCATTGGTAAGTTTCTTAGCAATAAGCTGATTATATGCAAAATCACGTGGTAAAAATAACACCGAATGTTTTTATCAAAGAGTTCACGTGAAAGTTGCTTCCACAGAATTGCTTGGTTTATTTTTAAACTTTTTGATTTTCTCTGTTTTCTTTTCTTGGTTTACTTATTCAAATTAATCTCCTACTTTCTTATCCATGTAGACTGTGACCTGCACCATGGAAGTTGGTTTTATGATTCGCGAGGACCATTGTACACAAACAACACATGCCCTGTCCTTACACAGATGCAGAACTGTCAGGGAAATGGAAGGCCTGACAAGGAATATGAGAATTGGCGATGGAAGCCCTTCCAATGTGACCTTCCACGTTTTGATGCCAAGAAATTTCTTGAGTTAATGAGAGGGAAGACTCTAGCTTTCATTGGTGATTCGGTTGCTCGAAATCAGATGGAATCATTGTTGTGCCTTCTCTGGCAGGCAAGTATCTTAAAACTTTCTAATGTGATTGTTTCACGGACAATGACCAATTCAATCTTTGTTTGAGGAGTTTATATAATATCTGGAAACTGCATGTCTAAATGTGGCAGAGAAAATAGTCCTTCAGCAAGGCTGACAAAATAGGGGTTGGGGTGAGTCTAGATTTTGCACTCTACTATTTATGTATTGTCCGATGTTTCTGTCTGAAGCCTTTCTTGTGACAACACACCACCCAAACCTTCCTATTCAGCAGGGTAAGTCCAGCTTTAGTTGTAGTGCATTAATAGAGGTTTCACCTGGACAGTGGTCATCTCCTGTAACTGTAGGAAAGGGGGAAGGAGAAATTTGAGACATTTGTAATTTTCATATATTCCTTGCTTCAAGTTAGTGTTCTAATTATAGGCCTATCGCCTGATGTGGCCAGGTTGTTTTCTAAAACTTGTTTATATCGCATGGACTTCCCCTTTGAATGTAATGAGAAGTTGTTACAATTCTCTGAGGAATCTTGTTCATTTTCTTTTACAAAGGGCTAGTCTGGGAAGGCTAGTCCTAACTCTTGGTTGGTGTTAGCATACTACTAAGTATTAGGCTTCCCACATAACTGAATTTTGTACCCACTGGGATAAGGTAGCCATTTGCTTTTGTCATCCTTGCTGTGGGATAGACAGTGTCTACTTTATGTATTTTATTCTTAACAAGAAGGGTGTTGAATACTTTCAGGTAGAAGTTCCGAGAAACCGAGGAAACCGTAGAATGCAACGGTGGTACTTCAGGTCGACATCTGTAATGATTGTTCGGATATGGTCCTCTTGGCTTGTCCATCAGACTTCTGAAGCATTTGCTTTTGCTCCAGAGGGTGTTGTCAAGCTCCACCTTGATGCCCCAGATGAAGGCTTAATGGAAGTCATTCCACAGTTTGATGTGGTGGTTCTTTCTTCTGGTCACTGGTTTGCCAAACAGTCCGTGTATATCTTGAACAATGAGATTGTGGGAGGACAGCTGTGGTGGCCAGACAAATCTCGACAGATGAAGGTCAATAACATTCAAGCATTTGGGATATCTGTGGAGACCTTTCTCACAGCTGTTGTTACACATCCAAATTACACTGGACTGACCATTGTGCGTTCCTATTCACCTGATCATTACGAAGGTGGTGCCTGGAATACGGGTGGGTCATGCACTGGAAAGGTGAGACCACTAGCTCTCGGCAAATTAGTTGAAAATGGCTTCACAGAAACAATGCACAAGAAACAGGTAACTGGTTTCAACAAAGCAATAAAGAAGGCCACAAACAAGTCCAAGTTGAAGTTGATGGATATCACTGAAGCCTTTGGGTATCGCCACGACGGACATCCTGGGCCGTACAGGAGCCCTGACCCAAATAAGATCACGAAACGAGGCCCAAATGGAAAGCCCCCACCTCAGGATTGCTTGCACTGGTGCATGCCAGGTCCAGTGGACACATGGAATGAATTTGTGCTAGAAATCGTAAGACGAGAATTTGAGGGTAACCGAACTTTTTCATCATGAGATGATTGATTACTTTTGGCGAGTTGCTTACGACCCGATTGTAATATTTAATTTATGGGTAGGGTGAGTGTTATTCTAGTCCAATTTTTTAAAGGGAATACATATATTTACAGAGAAGCTATTTGCTGTAACATAAGTGGACAGAAAAAGCAATCAGTTGTGCATTGTTATGTTTCGGATTTATTAGTAACATCAAGTATGTGATTTTTACAAATTCAGTACCCACTCGAAAGAGCATTAGCATCTGTTTCCCATGTGCTGTCACTGGTGAATTTTATTATATTTCACAATTAATCAGGACCAGGAGCTTTCTTGGGAGATAAGAGCTCAAGCTTCAAGTAAGAAGCTATGGGATCTGTACTATCGGAAACTTCATCTACGGTACTCTTCATGTCAAATTTGGACACTGTGCTTCCCATCTCTTCCCTTTAAGATAAAGTTTTCAGCACAGAAATGAAAATCTTTCTAATTTTTGTGATAAAAATTAGATGCTGATGTGCTGAAACACCTTTGGTCTGTAAGAGACTATTAGAATTAATCTATAATCAGAGGATAAAGGTTCCCTCTCTTTGCGGATCTTGACCGTCCTTGATGTGGGGCTAATTTCACGGACGGTCCAGATCCATGAAGCAAATAGAAAGTGATGCATGTGATAGCGGTCCCCTTCCTGTGTGATTTGAAATTCAAACCTTCTTGGTTCCCAGAGGCAGCGGATGCGATGCCCCTCATCATTAAAAACAAATCCTTAACAAGCGCTCTTCAACGGTCGGTTTTGCCTCAAACGGCTAGTCTTCTTTCTCTCTCTCTCTGTCTCTCTCTAAAAGTTTGCATCAAAGTTTTGAACGCTTCATTCTCTCATTTTCGATTACTCAGTTTCCAGGAAAAGCAAACCTCATTTTCTTGGGAAAATCTCACTTCTCTTACAGAGAAATCAGAACTCTGAGAACGGAAGAGCACTCTGACAATCTCGTTCAGGTTTGTCTTTAAATCTCCTCTTCAGTTCTTTCATCCCCATCTTTTACGTCAAACCGCTGTTTGTTTTCAAAGAAAATGTAGTAAAACAGAGAAAGTTTCTGCTGATTTGATCCTTGCTTGGTTGATTGTATAAGACTTGATAATGCAGAGGCGCGAATTAGAAAATGGAGCACATATGTTATTCCACGACTCTAAAGGCCCTTACTTTTCCTCAATTTCTATGATTTCAATTATAGGACTGGTTTGATTTTAGATTGGCTGAGCCTGAATATTTATTTTTTGATGCTTTTAAAAACTTATAGATCGCTGCTTATGCTTGTGTGTTCTCTTGCCAGCTTCTACTTCTTCGCTATCTCGTAACTTATGATCTAAACGTTCGAAACGAATCTGCTTATTTCTAGTAGCGTTGTAGATTCCAGTAAATTCTTTTCGAAGTATTCAGTCAAATGTTAAATACCTAATCATTCTGAATATTGTGCTCTCACAAACATATACGTCAACTGTTTGTCAATGGCAGTGCACGTCAAATCAAGTAACATGAATCCCTGTCAAATTAGTTGTTCGGTTTTCAATTCGCTAGGAATGGTTCTTCCATAGAAGCTCATAGCTGAATATTTTTGGCACCATGATGGTTTTTGTTTTGTTGCGTTCAGAGGTTAAAATTAACTCCATTTGGTTGTGAAGTAAGGAACTGAGTTTATTTCTGGCATTTACCATTTCGAACATCATTCCATATTGATTTCATCTGAATTAAATCTGAACTGATTTATAAACAGGTAAGTGTTCACCTGTATCTTGATTTCATTGTCTCCTTTGCGTGGAAATGTATGTGCTTAGGCAGGCAAAAACTACACCTTTCTTCTTCTCTTAGCTTTTTGCATACTTAACCATATATGTCTTTAATTACCAAGTGTTGTTTGCTCACAGGCCCAAGCATTCCAAAATGTCTAATGGTCAAAATGATCCGCTTCTCCAAGTTGAAACGACATGTGGATCACTTCTATATGAACTTCAGGTTACTTGTAAACTCCTTTTGAAAGTTGGCTATGATGTCCATTACGTGTTTCTTTCTCCTTCTTTGTAAAATTGAAAGATAGCTCTCTGAGTGCGGTCCTGAATTGTTATGCGGGAAACACTTACCTGTTTTCCTTTGGTTTATTGAAAAATCAGATAATATGGGATGAAGTTGGAGAGACAGATTCTGATAGGGACAAAATGCTGCTTGAGCTAGAGCAAGAGTGCCTGGAAGTATACAGAAGAAAGGTTGATCAGGCAAACCGCTGTAGAGCCCAGTTGAGACAGGCAATTGCTGACTCCGAAGCTGAATTAGCAGCCATATGTTCTGCAATGGGGGAGCGACCAGTGCATATTAGGCAGGTCAGTAATGAAGTACATATCTGGCTTAATGAAGCACATATCTGGCTGTGATAGGACAAATTCATGCTCATTTGTTTTATATAAATGCCCATGACCTAGATTATAGTCATTTCACGTGTATGGGGTATATTTGAAAGTTTTGAACACTTTATTATCAAGCTGGAAATATTTACCTATGAATCAATGTTTCAGGCAGATCAAAATGCGGGAAGCTTGAAGGAAGAGCTTAAAAGAATTATTCCCCAACTGGAGGAGATGGGGAAAAGGAAATCTGAAAGAAGAAATCAATTTGTCGAAGTTCTAGAGCAGATACAACAGATTACAAATGAAATTTATGGATCCACGGTACACGGTTTTTCAAAAGCTGTTATGGATGAAACTGATTTGTCTTTGAGGAAGCTTGAGGAGTTACACAGACAGCTCCATGCACTTCAGAAAGAGAAGGTTAAATTTGTTTCTTTTGTTTTCTCTTCTACTCCGATTTTCAAATTTAATACTTATGTTCTTTAATTACCTGCTGTGTTGGACATAGAGTGATCGGCTGAAACAAATAGAGGACCACCTTAATACTTTGAATTCGCTTTGCTCGGTGCTTGGCATGGATTTCAAGCAAACTGTTAGCCAGATTAATCCCAGTTTGGGTGAATCTGAAGGACCAAGGAGTATAAGTAATGAAACAATTGAGCATTTGGCTACTGCAACACAAAAACTGCGAGAAGAAAAGATACAGAGAATGCAGAAGGTAGATAATAGTGCTGATTTTTAATTTAAATATTAATTCAAATTCCCTTATCACTTTGTTCTCCTCATTTACCCTTTGAGATATCGCAGCTCCAAGATATTGCAACTACCATGTTAGAGCTTTGGAACTTGATGGATACACCAATAGAAGAGCAGCAGGAGTTTCAGAATGTTACCTGTAACATAGCTGCTTCAGAACATGAAATAACTGAACCCAACAGCCTATCGATTGACTTCCTTAAATATGTGAGTTGCGAAGACAGGAGATTGGTTTTTTTAATACTTGTTTGGCACTTCGGTTTGTAGATTTGTAAAGCTTGATAATTTCATCTATGATTAATAGAAAAGTAAATGTCTTATGCAGGTTGAGGCAGAAGTGTCTCGGTTGGATCAGCTGAAGGCAAGCAAAATGAAAGAGCTTGTGCTGAAGAAGAGTGCGGAACTAGCGGATATCTGCAGAAAGACACATATGGTTCCAGAACCTGATAGTGCCACGGAACATATTTTTGAAGACTTGGAATCTGGTATTAGTCTTTGCTGTGCGCCACTGCAGTCCTAATAGATTACATCCGGTTACATTTCCTCAGCGATTTTTGTCACTCCTACTGTTGCAGGCGCTATTGACCCTGCAAGTGCACTTGAACAAATTGAGATTCAAATTGCTAAGGTCAAAGAGGAAGCTTTAGGCAGGAAAGACATACTTGAAAAGGTTGAAAAATGGTTGGCTGCATGTGAGGAGGAATGCTGGCTTGAAGAGTATAACAGGGTGAGTTATTACATGGCATCGTCTTTGCACATTGTTTCTTTTTTCATCCTAATTTCATGCTGCTGTGGTTACCTTTTAAATTTATTACTTCTGATGGTACAGGATGAAAACAGATACAACGCTGGAAAAGGTGCTCACCTTACTCTCAAGCGTGCTGAAAAAGCTCGTGCCCTGGTTAATAAGCTTCCAGGTAAACTTTTGCTGCATGGGTTTAAAATAAGCATTAGAGTAAGAGAAGAAATATGATGGAAGCAACGTACTAGAGTTGCATTGAGTAAACTTCTAAATTGTCTATTTTACATGTAACAACTTGGTTTGTGTTTTACTTTGCAGGAATGGTTGAGGGATTGGCTTCGAAGACCATAGCCTGGGAAAAGGAGAGAGGAATGGAGTTTTTATACGATGGTGTACGTACTTTTCTTAGAGGATTCTGTTCTTCGTTAGTCAGTTCCTGTGATAGTCACTTGCACAAAAATGTCTAAACTGCACCCTTTCCCTGTCTCTTTCCAGTTTCCTCTACTTACTAGGTTAGAAGAGTACACCATATTACGGCAAGAGAAAGAGCAAGAACGTCGTAGGCAGCGGGTACAGGCCTGTTACTTCACTTGCTTATGGGCCCAGACTCCACTGGACCTTGGAATCATTATGCACTTATGGCTTTAATTTTATTATTTTTTTTTCTTTGATATTTTAGGACCAGAAGAAAATTCAGGGACAGCTGATTGCCGAACAAGAGGTACTTTATGGGTCAAAACCAAGCCCGTCAAAGCCACAGGGGGCGAAAAAAGGTCCTAGAGTTTCGACTGGAGGGACAGGCAACAGAAGACTCTCCTTAGGAGGAACAATGCTGCAGACTCCTAAACTTGATTCGTTTCACTCCATGAAAGCAACTCCTCAGTCACGTCCATCTAAGAAGGCTGACCAGCATCAGGATGATACTTCGTCAACTGGTAGGTTTCTCAAACCTTGCCCTCTTTTTTCACCAAATAAGAGCTCGCCAAATCTTCTGTTTCTTTTCATTTTGGTGAATATAATTTTGCTGAATATGCATCATGATAGCCAAAAACAATTGTTTGTACCTAGTCTGGAAGCATTATAACAACTTTACAAGAGAAAAATAAGAATGCAAGTTTCGTGATACTATCCTGATAGTAGGACAAAAGAATAGTGTGCTATGACTCTTTTGTTATATAGTGTGTCTACATGCTATTGTGTTTTCCTGTTTATGTTTTCGAAGCACTGGACGTGTGTTTTGATTGTCTCCCTCATAAAACCATCAGCATTGGCTGTTAGTGGTTGAATCATAGCAAAATCCTGTGGATAATTAAGTTACTTTATTTTTCACCCATTTGTAGTTAGAAGAGGCTTGGACATTGCTGGTCTTCCTGTGAAAAAACAGTCCTTTGGTGCTGCAAATGCCTGTGAACTAGAGTCACCAATGATTCGGAAACCTTTCTCATCCATCTCTTCTGTAATATCATCCAAAGCTAATATGACAGCTTCCAACATGACACCCGGTGAGATGTTACAGAAACCAGCAGCAGCAGTTAACGAGTTGTCATTCGCAACTCCTCTGAAGGCTACTACAACTACTTCTACTACAGTTGCAGATGAAGAGAACAGAACCCCCAAGGCAATGCCGATTCCCCTGCCAACTACACCTGCGACAGTCTCGGTTCCAATGCAGACGGCTATGACCCCTGCTCCTCCTCCACCTGCTTTGCCATTCTCATTAGGTGCCAGCCCAGTTGAAGAGCTTGAGTACTCTTTCGAGGAAAGAAGAGCCGGCTTTGTGCTCCCCAAGACAACTCATGTGAAGTCAATTATACAAGTCTGATTGTTATCTCAGCAACTTTAGGATTGAACATTTGTTATATAGCAAGCTTATCAAATATTATTTTTCTTTAATCTTTCGGGGTTTTGGTAGGCAAGTCAATTGTAATTGGCTTTTCTGCTCTTTGTACATAGTCTACGACCAATGAACGTGGACTAAGACATTGAAACTGTTCTCTCCTGACTAAAGTGAGCTTTCATTCTGAACATGCTTTGGATTCGTCCCATCTCTGCTCTTGAACCTGTCTTCTGTTTCTTACACAACCGACTCTGGTAATAAGAAGTTACTCAGCTTTGGTTAGTATGTTTCCTTTTTCCTTTTCCTTATATTTTGGTGCGTAATTAAAGGATTAACTGGCTCATAATGGCTTAATGAGTAATAATTTCCCAACCCAAAATGCACTGACTGCTAGAATTGACCATGCCATATGATTTTAGTCGAGAGCTGTGAAAAAAGTTATTTAAAGTGTGCTTACCACTCATGATCCATTTGCTTTGTTTCTTCTTTATAATTAGTACATATTTTCCTTGGCACTGGGGGGTTAAGGCCATGAAGACTTTGGCACAGTTTTTCACAAGCTTAACTGCCCCCTTTTCTCTGTTTTCCGGGTAAAGTAACAGTAGCTTGTTGTTTACGATGGCATTAATAGTAGATTCCTGAAACTAAGAGGGCGTTTAATTTGAATTTTGTATAGTCAACTTTAGTTTAACTCAAAAGGCAAAGAAGATGTCAGTAGTTGGAAAATTGGCATGCCCTCCAACCTTAGCTTTACAGCTTTTTAATAAAAAAATTTTAATAGCTTTAAATTAAATAAATAGCATTCCAAAGATAAAAAATTGATTTTTCTTTTGGCAAATTATCAGTTTCTCTAGCTCTGCCATTTATTAAATAACCTTTATGAAATTTCCTAGACGGACGTGAACCATCTTCTTAACCAAATTTTATACTTCGAATTTTACATTTAAAATATTGATTAGTAAATAAATTCACAATATTTAATCATACTATATTTTTATTTTTTTAATATAATTTTCCATTTTCTACTTTATTTATTTCTCTTCCTTTTCTTGCAAAACCCTAAATTCATTTCACCGCAACAAAATTCGGTGTTCGCACTAAGAATCTGCATTTTTTTTCCTTGTAATTCAGGTAGTTCATGATAATTTTTACTGAGTTTAAGGTACCGCCATTGAAGCTCTGTGCATTCTCTGCAAGCTGCAGATTTAAGCTACGGAATTCTGCTTGGTACAAAGAGCTACTCAACTGTAGCAAAATTCTTGGTGTTTTTTTTTGATCTTGAAGGTTCTAGAAAGCTCTTGGGTTCTCAACTCCTTTGAAGTTGAAGTGGGTTCATTCTCTTTTATTGTTCTGCTTTTCTTTTTTTCTTTTTTCTTTTTTATTTTTATTTTTATTTTTTTTTTGCATTTGAGCTCATTTCTATACAGAGGTTTCAGCTTTGCTTTTGACTACTCATGGTTCTGTAGATTGACTGTTTCAGTTCTCTGGTTGCTTGAGTTTGAAGAAGCTTGAATCTTCAATGTGTTGTAGGTTTTAAGGTTTTCTGGGTTTTAGTTGCCATAGGTTTTTCTGAGATTTTAAAATTTTTCTTTTTGAAAAATTTCTGTTCTATGAATGGAGGACAAAGAGGGAATCAGTCCTGGTGGGGTCACAGTGAAGGGAGATGAAGCTCCTGATAGCTACCGTGTGGCCCCGAGAACCGAAAACCCTAGCCCATTTTCCGGTCCCACAGTGGCTGCGGTCTCAGTTTCTCCTGTTAACTTGGCGACGCCGGGTTCCGGCACAGGCTTGGAGGTGAAGAAGAAGAGAGGAAGACCTAGAAAGTACGGTCCCGATGGGACCGTGGCCATGGCATTGTCACCAATGCCGATCTCATCGTCGATTCCCCTGACCGGAGAGTTTTCTGCTTGGAAACGGGGTAGAGGGCGGCCGGTTGATTCAGTCAAGAAGTCGCACAAGTTTGAATTTGAGACCTCAGGTAATCTTATATGGTTCTTATATTTCAGTTCTTTGAAGTTTCCTCTCTTTTTTTTTCTTTTTTTTGTTATAAAGTTTTAGTTGGTTAGGTAAAGTTTTACTGTTGCATTGGTCATACTGGGATCTGTTGTTGGTATAAGTGGGTTGTCCTGTATCTATTGATGGGGATGATAAATTCGAAAGAGAGTTAGTTATACTAAAAGATAGAGGTAGTCTGGTCCATTGTTGTGGGAGGAGCGAATATCTTGGGGATTTTATTCCAGCTTTACAGTTGAACTTAAGAGGATCTTTGTGGGGTTTTGATGCTAAAGTGGGACCATTTTTCTGATTTTTGCCTGCATCTGAAATTAATGGCAGTTGTGAAAGACAAAAGGATTTGATGTGATTCTGCAAACTGAGGGAATCTCTATCTCTTCTGGCTTGAATACCGTACTTATTGCCTTTTGCAAATGAAAATGGCGCTCTCCTGCCAGGAAACAGGGTGCCCAAAAATTATTGGAAGTTAGCAAATTTGACCTTTTCTACATGTGTCTCAGCTGAGTGTATATATATATATATATATATATATATATATATATATATTTTTTTTTTCCTAAGACGTTCTGGTTCCTGTGCTGGATGGCTGAAATCACTTGGTTGTATTTCATGTACAAGGAAAAGTAAGAGATTAGAATTACAAAACCTTCTTGGTGTTATCCAGAAAGCATAATTTGGGAAAAATTTTGGCACCATTTCTTTTCAATTTCTCTCCATTTCAATCTGTGCGTATTTATCCGGCGGAATAATTCCTATTAACGTTTCCAGTTAAGATCAGGATTAAGTTCACACTTTCACTCAAAGACTTTTCATGATTATTTTTGTGATAACCTGCCAAACAGATCCCAGGTGTAGTAAATCTTTCTGATCTTCTCTGCTATGTACTTCACTAGCTTTTCCAGTGTGATTTCTTTCCAGCCTGCAACAGCAAGTTCAAACTTCTTACTTTTTTTTTCCCTTTCAAAATATTGTTTTGTAGGTGAACGGATTGCATATTTTGTTGGTGCAAATTTTACTCCTCATGTGATCACTGTTAATGCTGGTGAGGTACGCCCAGAAAATATATGTGAAAAAGTCTCATTACAATCAGCAAGGGTGCATTCAGCTATTGCTCCTATTTTCTATTTCTTTGTTTATTCTAACAGGGAGTTGTAAAAAAATGTGAAAAAGAAAATCCTTTGCAAACTGTTTAGTTTTTCTTTTCTTTAGAAGAACATGCTTTTCACAATTTCACAGAAAACTAGAAACATAATTTTACTTCGTTTATAATAAACAAACAACGGCAATAAAAATTACTCACTGGCTTTTCTGAACATATGGAAAGCATAGAATGTCAAAGGAGAAATACTTGAATGTGAAAATTAATTCCTTAATCTAATTGTTTTTTAGTATGATCTTGGGATTGGTTCTGCATTTTTTATTTTCGTCATGGTTGTTACAGGATGTGACAATGAAGGTTATGTCATTTTCTCAACAAGGAGCTCGTGCTATCTGCATTCTTTCTGCAAATGGTACAATTTCAAATGTTACACTTCGGCAGCCCACTTCTTCTGGGGGTACTCTGACATATGAGGTGTGGACTTCACTCTTCTCTGATTTGATTTTGGTATATCTGCATTGCATTTAACATTTGAAAGTCTAGATTTCATCTATCTTGGAGGAGGACCTCTGTGTTCTTCTTTTGTGCATCCTCGCTAGAGTCTGGTGTTTTATATATTTTACTGACTTAACTTTGGTTCTTGAATGCTTTCGTGTATCTTTAGTTACAGTACCTAAGCAAGAGTTCGAGTGTATGTACATGAGCACATCATTTTTTCTTAATCCAATATATTTAAGAAAACTATGTTTATTTATAGCAGGTAAATGAGGTATACTACTAAACAAAATGAAATAAATAACTTGAAAACAACAGTCAACATGTTGCATACTCTTATAGAGGCAACCTGTTCAAGGACCTACGAGTTTTCAAGGTCCTGCCATGGTTTATCCAAAACCAAACATAAAGTTTGCAACACGCAACCACAGAGGATGCTGATTGGGATATATTTTCAGGAATAATATGCTGTCCTTCATTATTGTTTGTTGGGTTAATTTATAACTCGGAACCAATTGTTGCTGCGACATGAAGCTTCTGTTTGATATAAATCTAAGAAAACCTGACCCAAGCTATGCTGTAATACATTGTTGAAAGATGGCCCTGTTATTTCCTGTGTGTGTGTAAAATATCTAGGGAAAGTAAAGGAATAATATAACTATATATTTCAGATAGACTTTAATGGTGCAGTTATAATTTGTTAACTTCCTCAGACTGTATATCTGAGCATTCTTTGCATTATAGAACTCTATACTATCAACACCGACTCAGTTTACTTTTGGGTTTCATGGGCCCTATTGTTGGTGGGTGTGACCATGTGAGTCTTATCTGACAAAGGCTGAAGATTTGATCTGCTTTTCAAATTTTATTTTCATTTAATATATCTGCAGGAGTAAGAGCAATTTCTTTATCCTCATGTGACCTTAACTCTACATATGCATGCACTAGCTGGGCTAAACACTTAGGACTTCTACAAATGAAACCGTGTATCCTTATATGATTATGGATGAGCTAATAGATGCAGAAAATCTCGTGATTTTTTAATAAAAAAGGCTAGCACTTAAATATTATTGAGTAATAGCCTTTTGAGATTGGCTAATTATTCAAGTGGCAGATACTCTCCTGTTCTAAACTTATTGGGACATACTTTTTGACTTATGTGTTATGAATCTCTCTCTCTCTCTCTCTGTGATGCTGATTATGCATGTCAATTATGTCACATCTCAAATAAATATATTGCTTTCATTAAATTACCAACATCAATGTTTACAACCTCATGATCTTTTAAACTTTGAGCTGATGAGATCAGATAACAGTCCTGTCCTCTTTCTGCATTACTTATGAGAAATAGTCAATATTTTCTGATTGTTTTCTCAGGGTCGATTTGAGATACTTTCCTTGTCTGGATCATTTATGCCTTCTGAGAATAGTGGAACAAAGAGCAGATCTGGTGGGATGAGTGTCTCTTTGGCAGGCCCTGATGGTCGTGTTGTGGGAGGAGGGCTTGCTGGTCTGTTGATTGCTGCTGGCCCTGTGCAGGTAACAGATCACAGGTCATTTAATATTCTCCAAGTTAATACTCAAAGATGGCTTCCATATTACATCAATAATAATTTGAAGGCAAGGTTCAAGTAATTTTTGTCAGTTTGGATTATGTCAATATTGATTATTTGAATGTTAATGACTGAATGAAACATGCAACCACTTCATGCCTGTATGCTTCTAAGTTGTGTTTCATGTTTATCTGTTTTGCCTCCTGTATGTGCAAATATTTCAAGTTATTAACAATTTCTGAATCAATGTTATCAGGTTGTCGTGGGCAGTTTTTTACCAGGTCACCAGCAAGAGCAGAAGCACAAGAAGCAAAGAACCGAGCCTGCACCAGTTATTATAACCCAAGCAACTGTAAATGCCATCCCCTCCACAGAAATGAAGATGACCTCCAGTGGAGTAAAGCCAATTCTTGCACCTTCTTCTTCCTTTGATGGAGACAATTCACCTTCTCTGAACCCCATCCGGGGATTTCGGGACTCACCTGTTGACAACAAAACATCGTCATCACCTGGAGAAGGATCTAAAGGCACCACCAGCCAATCAAACTGCGAGGTCTCCAGTTGATGCAACTCCATATCCTGATCACATCTTTCATCGCTTGTCTGCCAACGCAAACTCATGTAGGCTTATTCAACTTGCCTGAAACCATATAAACTCAATTGGGTTTTATCAAGAGAAACTAGGTGATGACGTAGTGTTGTTTTTAACCAAGAATTTACACCCAATAGGTTTAGGTAGGACTTCTATTTACTAGGAATTTTACATGTGATCTTGTATTTTCTTGTGTTGCTATAATTGTTGTAGCATTTAGATGTATGAAAAACCCTGTGTGCCATTCTTCTGATCAAGTACTTTGTACCAGTTGTGAGTGATTGAATTTTATGTTAAAATGTTATTTTGGTCGACTTTGGTGAAATTGAATGTTCAGCTTGAACCATCACATTAGTTCTAGTCATGCATAAAAAATCCAATCTACCTTCTCATAATTCCTCATGCTTCACTGGGATGTGCTTCCATGTGATTTCCAGGGGTTTGATCTCTTCCAACTTATTTTGCATTTCTTGGAGCTCTTCCTTTGGATCTCAGACAACCTCAAAGGTTGAAATGATCTATCAAGTATGTGAGGAGTGGACCAAACTGGTGTAAGGGAAAGAGAAATGAAGGTTAATTTAGGTTGTGGAAGAACTCGAGGCTTTTAGTCACATTCTGCTCTTCTTTGTAGTTCCACAGAACCAGAAGATTTCCAATCCACAGAAGATAAAGCTACAGAAGATTTTCATGCCCTGCAATGGAGCACTGATGCTAAGCTGGGCTTCCTAAATCTACTACTTAACTATGTTACATATATACAAAATTTTCAGGCATGATCAGTAGTATCAAGAGTTTGTGGACTTCGTGTTGCAGCCAAGGAGCATGCCTTGCTTGAAAATTTCGTCTAAGCTAAGGGTGAAGCCGTTAATCTTTCTGCCTGCCATTCTTTATTCACCTTAGCTATAAATTCTTCTACCCTTCTTCTCAACTCGTCTTCTTCTTTGTCTTTTTCTTCCTCCTCGCCGTTCTCATTGTCATTTTCACCGTTTTCCTCCTCCTGCTTCTCATCATCATCGTTGTTCTTCTTGTCACCCTCGTCGTTATCGCCGTTTCCTTCGTTGTCCTCAGCTGGAGTGCTACCGGTAAACGACCCTTCACTGGCATGGGCTGGCGTTCTGTCTTCGTGGAATAAATGCTTCGAATTCGTCCCCTTATAAGCATCTCTGTGTCCACTGGTTCCAACTGAGAGAGGAATTCCGCCTTCTTGATTGAAATTGAAGCCTGGTTTCGATCCTATGAGGATCATAACTATGATCAAGTTGCAGAAGCAGAAAACGAAAAGAGAGTTTGAAGCTGCCTGAGTGATGAATTCCAGCGTCGAATCCAACATTTTTGTGAGAACTCTTTGGAGGAAGAAGAACTCCAGGAGAGATGGGCAGAACAGAGAGAGAGAGAGAGAGAGAGAAGTTGACAGTTAGTTCTGTCAAAGCAGAAGAGAGGAGTCAAGTCCTTTTAAAGCCCTTTGAAGGAAAGGTGTGGGAGGAAAGCTTTTGCAGCACAAGCCAAAGAGGTGTAGTGTGAAAGCCAACGGAAACGACATGGTTTATGCTTTTTTAAAAACGAAATGATGAATGGAGAAATGCATTAGGAGAAGCTTCTTGCCAACTGGGACATGAGGCTTTTTCTTCATTTAACTAAGAAAAGTACATTGTATCTCACAAGAACTTCACATGCAACCTTATCAGTCTCCCATAACCTCTACATCATCCGTTGACATCACTAAGCCCCAATATTCTTTTTTCCTCTTTCTCTTTCACCCTTGTTTTTTTGCTTTTCTTTTCCATCTCTTGTTTTCTTTTGGGTCCTATAAAAGTACCCAGTAGTGGATTACATTAAAAAATCAGTGGTTGATAATTATCTTATCTATCATCTTCTTCCTTTCCCCTCTTCTTTTATTGGTTGGAGGCTGACAACTTGCTGCTTGACTGAGCTCATCCATGAGGACAATCCAGATTTTAGATGTTAGCTAGGTAATAAACAAGGAAAAGCTAAATGCCCTTTAAGTTAAAGTGAGCTTAGAACAAATACTGACATTTGGAGTCAATTGAATGGAGGAGGAGTTGGGTGAAATTGACTGAGACGTTTTGGGACACTAATTATAAAAGGCAAGTTTATGTTGTGAAGAGTTGGCAGTTCACCTGTTGGCAATTATTAATGCCCATTTATTATATTGATAGTAGATAGTCCATATACTTTGTAAGTTGTTAGTTGACTTTCAGCAATGATTGTCTTCTTAATCAAACATGTGGGCTTGTGTTCATGAAGAATAAGATGGTAGCTGAAACAAAGTTCATTGAAAATTATATCAAGGTCATGTTGCATTTTGCCTTTTACTTGCAGCAAGCTTGACAAAAGAGAAATGAAAAAAATCAAAAATTTATGTAGAAATCATGGGTAGCATCACCACTTGAAGTGAAATCAATGCCGCAAATGGGGATGAAGCCAAGCTTGGGTACCAATGTACAAGCACAAAGATGCATGACCATGATACTGCCGACATCATTGATTGTAACAAGCAGAACAAGGGGCTTCATCAAGATACCTAATGGCCAAACAACTTGCACATTTGATAGAGAAATTGAGTATGAAAAGCAGACCCTTGATGGAATATAGATGTAACCTTCAACAAAGTTTAACCCTCGCTTGTTTTTGACGTCCAATCAAAATTTCAGAATAGTAAATTACTGGGCAACGGTTCAGAATTGAATTGAAAGAATATGACCTCAAACTAAGATTACTCAAAAAGAAGGTTTACTTATAGCTTGTTACTTTCACTCCAAAGATAAAACATCATCACCACCATTAAGTATTACAGCTTGAAGTTCGCATAAATAAAGATTTTCAAAGAAAGATAAGTAGGCTCATTATGCCCATCTATATCACTTCTTCCGTTTCTTGTTTCCTGCAACACCGTCTTTGTTGAAGCCTCTAAAATCATTCATGGTTTCAGCAGTGTTTTGCTTCTTCAAACCTTTCCTTCCTCCAAATCCAAACTTCGAATTCCTAAATTCCCTATTATTCCTTTTCTTGCCCATTGGGCCACCCTGTCTTGCCTTCCCACCAGATCGATCACCTGGGGATACCCCTGGCCTCTTCTTGTTTGACCTTTGAAAAACTTTACCATCTTCAAAGTCCAAACCTAGCTCACCATCTCTGTTGCCTCCTGCAAACCCACTCTGCTGCCTCTGCTTCCTCCACTGCTTAACAGTCTCTATATCTTGTTTTTTCTGCTTAGCTCTCTCTTTTTGTTTCTGGGCCTGAATCTCTTTAGCTAGTTTCTTGGACTCCCTAGCCTTCTTTCTCTCATCAGCCTCTGCTTTCTGTTTCATCTCTGCCAAACATCGGCTCCTCATCTTCTCCATGTGA
This sequence comes from Moringa oleifera, assembly GCA_021397835.1. Classification (NCBI taxonomy): domain Eukaryota; kingdom Viridiplantae; phylum Streptophyta; class Magnoliopsida; order Brassicales; family Moringaceae; genus Moringa; species Moringa oleifera. The sequence goes on along the minus strand of JAJFZO010000658.1, from coordinate 2,005,474 downwards.
GCATCTGACTTTACCATCTCTGCATAATAATCAGAAGGCCTAAGAAAAGGGAGTCCTTGAGCCTGTAGTTTGCCAAAGGCCTGCCTTGTTCCCTCCAATGCCAGGGTGAAGAAAGCAGACTCCCTTTGAAAGTCATCATTTACATCCACCTCTTGTCCTTGATCAACATCAACGGAAAGCTTGTGTATCCAATCAACATTCTCTGGCCAGCTAATATCTTGAAGCTTATCAAGAAGCCCATCTCTGTTGTAAATGGCATTCTTTGAAGGTTCGGTCAATTTCACATCATCATCTTCTTCTGATTCTGATTCTCCCTCAGATTGAGATGCTTCCTCACTGAGATTGTCTATCCCATCGTCCTCCACATCCCCACCCAGGGTTTTTGATTCTTTCTTCAGCAACCCCATAAAATAAGCCTACCAAAATTGGAAAAGCATTCCACAGTTTAGACTGACGGGTAGGATTGACCACTTTGTAGCTTTCTTTGTTTTTTTTTTTTTTTTTAAATAAACATACAGTGACAGCCAAATCGTTCACCAGCAATGACACACATGGAAAGCATGAAAAATTACCATATTATTTCTGCAGGGAAAACAAGTAAACGCACTGTACAGTAGCTTTACAATAAGTACAAACCGAAAGTTCAAAGCAATCAAATATGCACTTATCCGACAAATTCCAAATTGAAATACCAAATCCATGACCACTTTGCTTCATAAAACAATCTCACAAGTTGAAGTTCAGCACACTAGAGAATTTCATACAGCAAGGAGAACCAATTGCTGATTGCATAGCTAGAGATGGGGAACACGCATCGAGAAAGGAAAACTTCAAAACCCAATCTTTTGCCCCAATACTGAATTCATAATGCATCACGTCAAAATCTACACCTAAGAGCAGCTAATCCGATTTAACAACCTTATGAAGCTAATCCGATTAAAAAAAAAAAACCTTATGAATCTAAAGCGCAACCAGATCATCGCCATATCAAGCTAAATGCAAGCTAATGGCGCATAAATTTGAAAATAAAATGAAAAAAAGCATACTTACTTGCACTAAGAAACGAAGAAATACCTTGTCAGCTGCGGCCGCCCAAAACCTCTGCAAAACCCTAAGCGTAATAAAAAGGAAGAGAGGGCAGATTGCAGCGAAACAAGGGCAAGTTAATCACGATGGAGTCCTCAATTGGGAAGGCCTGCACCCAGAAGCCCAGTACTTTGGAAGGCCCTTTGGCCCAAATAAAAAAATTCAAGTTCAAGAGAACTAAAAAAGCCCAACAAAACACATGGGCACTCAAATTCCGGGTTTACGGTTACTTCCTGTGAAGCGAGGCCCGTCATTGCCTAAAGTCCCCCTTTGGGCGGTTCCCCCTTAAAAATCACTGGCCCCACACAAACAGAACAAGCATCCCGTGATGACCACGAAAGCGTTCTACATCATCCCCCGCTTTACGACGATCAACGGCCTGAATTCCCTCACCCGGGTGTGAGGAACACTTTTATACTCACATAAATAACCTCACTGAAACGGCTTGTTTTGTCATTTCTCAGTCTTAACTGAAGTTCGCCAAATAGGCAAATACTAAAGAGCAACCTCGTTGTGATCGAAAGCACGACAATGGCGACGATCAAGTTTGTCCGAGCCCGTCAGATATTCGACAGTCGTGGAAATCCTACAGTTGAAGTGAGTTCCATTCGTGTTTTATAGCTGTTTGATCTGTCAAATTTGTTCATTATCTCTTTTTCTCGTTGTTTTAACCACAAAGCATTTTATTTGATTGCTGTGCGTTTTTACTTGTCCTCTGTCGTGGCTTTGCATGTAAATGGCACTGTGACTTCAATTATTTGATGTCTGGAAAATTTTATTTGAAAAAGATTGTTTCTCTCCTAGAAGGCCTTCGCTAACCTGAAGCCTGAACAATTTAAAAACATCAATGAGTGTTAGTGTTTTGATTTGCATTCGTTAGGCTTCTAGAAAACCAAACAGAGGCTCATTGTTTTGCAACTAAAAAGTGCGTTTGTTTTTCTTTTCTTTTTGTTGTTTTATATGTGCTTGTAATTGTGTGATGGTATAAGATGGATCTGCATTGGCATCACAGGTTGATGTAACTCTGTCTGATGGAACCTTAGCTAGAGCTGCTGTGCCTAGTGGTGCCTCAACTGGTATACACTTTTGTTTTTTTCCCCTTTCATTTAAAGTCTTTCCAAAGGGTGTGTTTTTATCCCGCATGCGTTTAAATTCAGCTGTGTGATTTTTATGGAAAGGTATCTATGAAGCTCTTGAATTGAGGGATGGAGGATCTGACTACCTTGGTAAAGGTGTCCTTAAGGTGTGCTTTTTTTTCCCTACCAATTCTATTATTAGTGGACCAATTGTTGTTGGTTTTTTTTTTTTTTTTTCTGTTTGTTACTATTAGATTTTAACTCGAAAGTATCTCTAGTGTTTGGTACATTAGGTAGCAAATCAGCTGTTATAGGTTTCTAACAATCAACGTCTTCATTCATTGCATTTTCTACCTTATTACAAATAACACAGTTTTACCCACTTTGATCTCAAGGGAGAAAGTTGTCATGTGATGCGTAACTCCTTGTATTGGATGTGCTTGAGAAGTATAAGTGCTGTAGAGTTAAACTAATGCAATGACTGGTTTCTTCATGTTTTATTGATGTCAGGCTGTGGAGAATGTGAATTCGATCATTGCCCCTGCTTTGGTTGGCAAGGTATAATATGTGGCTTTTAGTTTTCATTTACATTCTTGAAGCTTGTTTGATTTGTTATCATTGATGCTTATGGTAATTTTTTTATATGCATTCGCAGAACCCAACAGAGCAGGCCAAAATTGATAACTTCATGGTACAGCAGCTTGATGGAACCGTTAATGAATGGGGTTGGTGCAAGCAAAAGGTATTCTGGAATTTTTATACCTAACCTCGATGATGGTGCTAGTGGCAGAGAATAGGCTTGATTTGTTTGACATTGTTGAACTTTAATGCCAATCAGAGTCTTCCTCTTGATTTTCTCAGCTTGGAGCTAATGCTATATTGGCAGTGTCCCTTGCCGTTTGCAAAGCTGGTGCAATGGTGAAGAAGATCCCCCTTTACCAGGTATATCTTAGTGTCTTTGTAGTCTCCTCATCAATTGAAAGAGCCCTAATTTTCTAGCCTCACTGTTAAAATGTCATTCCTTGCAGCACATTGCCAATCTTGCTGGTAACAAGACCTTGGTCTTGCCTGTACCTGCATTCAATGTCATCAATGGAGGTTCCCATGCAGGCAATAAACTGGCAATGCAGGTATTGTTGGTGTAGGAACTTCTGTTTTGAAGTATACCTTTCTTGGTAGTTGTTCTTACCATTTGGTATCATGTAGGAATTTATGCTTCTTCCTGTTGGGGCATCAAGCTTCAAGGAAGCTATGAAGATGGGTGTAGAAGTATATCATCATCTGAAGGTTGATGGCCCTCTTTCTTTGTTTTCTTTCTCTCATTCCTTGCATTTTTGTGCATGATAGATTGATGTTTCTTATGGAGTTAATCATGTTATTATCTGCATGATTTTTCAGGCAGTCATAAAGAAGAAATACGGTCAAGATGCCACCAATGTTGGTGATGAAGGTGGTTTTGCTCCTAACATCCAGGTTCTAATTGCTCATTTTGTTTTGTTTAATTTGATAATCAATTTGATTTAATCTGAAAGCCCTGTTCAGGCTGTTATCTCAATGTTTAAATTTATTAAAGGGATAGATTATCCAATCCAGTATTTCATTTCGATTGTTGTTTCTGCACTGTACCAGTCCAGTGATATGCAGTATAATGTTAGTGACTTATGATATCTGATTCGCAGGAAAACAAAGAGGGCCTTGAACTTCTTAAGACAGCTATTGCAATAGCTGGGTATACTGGAAAGGCTAGTTCTCTCAGTCTTTTAATCTATCTTCCCTTCTTGCTTCTCATGTATCTGTTGGCCCCTTATCATAAGATTAAACTTCCTGGATTTCCTTGCAGGTTGTAATTGGGATGGATGTTGCTGCTTCAGAATTTTATGAGAGTAAAGGCAAGACCTATGACCTGAATTTCAAAGAAGAGGTAATTAAATTGCATTTTTTCATATATGATTCATATCAGGATTTCATGATTTGTTTGTGAATTTTCTTTCCTTATTTCCTTCTCTTTTATATGTGCTTGTACAAATCTGGAAAGGACATGTTAATTGGAGAGGTTTGCTATAATGTGAAATTTGATTCCTGAAAAATGAATTTTCTTCTGCAGAACAATGATGGATCCCAGAAAATATCAGGTGGTAGCTTGAAGAATGTTTATAAGTCATTTGTTGCTGAATATCCAATTGTATCCATCGAGGATCCATTTGATCAGGATGATTGGGAGCACTACTCAAAGTTAACTGATGAAATTGGTCAGCAAGTACAAATTGTCGGTGATGATCTCCTTGTCACAAACCCTAAGGTACCTTTTGTGTTCTGCTTCTATGATGTGAGCAAAAGATGTAAAGATTAGTCTTACACTTTGTTCCCGTGGCTGCTGTAGCGTGTAGAAAAAGCAATTAAGGAGAAGGCTTGCAATGCCTTACTGTTGAAGGTAATAGTTACAGCTCTTTTTCCTCCTTAAGGGGAATATAATCCCACAATGCTAAGGACCTGGGACCATAGGAGCTCAATTTTGTAACCTCCTTTTGTAGGTGAATCAAATTGGCTCTGTAACTGAAAGTATTGAGGCTGTCAAAATGTCCAAACGAAGTGGTTGGGGTGTCATGGCAAGTCACCGTAGGTATGTCATGTTTTATTGTACTGTAGGTATTTCTATTTTCCTCCCTAAAATTCTTTGCTTCTTGCCTGAGATATTCCTGTTGTTTATCATGTATTGATTATGTTGTCTACCTTGTTAAATGTAGTGGTGAAACAGAGGATACTTTCATTGCAGACCTTTCTGTTGGATTGGCAACGGTTAGTGTTATGCTAGTCCTCTACTTTTATTTTGTTTAACATCTTGAAATTGTCAGTCTTAGTTTTGTTGGAAACTGCGGCTTTTATGTGAATTTCTTTCACATTCCTATATGGTTTTGCAAGAATTCCAGGATATCTTTCAGTTGGATTGTTGTAATGCAGTTTCCTCTTGTTCCCATATTCATATGCATATACATGCTATTTATTAATGGCTCTGACTATTTATTAATGGCCCAAGTCCATCTTACATTATATTTGTACCTAAACAGGGCCAGATTAAGACTGGTGCACCTTGCAGATCAGAACGTCTTGCTAAATACAACCAGGTAAAACGCAACTAGGCAACAAAATATCCTTCAACATTGTGCTCTCTTTATGTATATTAACCCATCTGTATTCTGAATTGCAGCTTCTTAGGATCGAAGAAGAGCTGGGTTCTGCAGCAGTCTATGCTGGAGCGAAGTTCAGGGCACCAGTACAACCTTACTAGGATGGTCACTGATATCACCAGAAGTATCTTGGCTTCTTGATATGTAATGTTTGTGAACATATAATTCTGCCAAATTCTAGCATCTTTACTGGATTCGCTGCAGCAAGCGAAGTTGAAGCCAACCAGAGATTTCCGGTCATCATGCTTCTATGAGCAGAGAGCAGAGAGCTTATTTTAAGGAGGCCTTGCTTTAGCAAATTGCATGGTCTTGCTTTTTCCTTGGTGAATATTAGAATAAGGAAACCTCTCAAAGACCCACTTTGAATTGTTGTGAGCGAATGCGGGGGCAGATATTATGTTGCTTGCCTAGCATGCTATAAGTAACTTGAGGCCTTCACCAATCATATGGACGATATATCTTCTCTCGAGCTTGGTAGTTTTTAACCAGGCATGTTCTTGAAGCATGGACGGTCTTTAAACATTTACTCTAATTTATACCTTCTGTTCCCCACAATTATAATTGATGTAGTGTGCAGTTTTTGTCTTGGATACCACTAAGCCAGGATAGTGACTATAGTAAGTATATATATCTGCCAAGGTGAGCATATAGCCGGGAGTCAAATTGATATTTCATGACCAGCCAGCTTCAGTCTTCTCCATCCCAATTCCTTGCAAGGACAATTAGACTAATATCAATATAATTAGGAACGAAAGTGGTTCAGGTTTCTGCAGGTACTCAATCTTATTATTTGATTTTAATAAAATGAATTCTGAGTAAATTGGGTGGATTTGATTTCAATTTTAATATTCCAATCGAAAGTCTGTTGAATTTTTAAATATTCTTTACTCAATTTCTTGCCGAATTGGGATATAAGATACTTAAATATCACTGTATTTAAAATTGGTTTAATTAAATAATATATTTGATGATTTGAAATATTACTTTGAATTTGATTAGTTTAAATTTTGAGACTTTTGTTTAATTACTTTAAATGAATTCAATATTAATTTAGATTTTATATGCTTCTATTAAATTAAAAAAATTACAAATTAATTTGTTTTACTTTGGATTTTGCATTTGTGGAGGTAATTTTTTGTTTATATTACTATTTCTTAAGTTATTGTAAAATTTTATTTGTTATAAACAGATCATTAATGAACATTTAAGACAGAGTATTTAATATGTATGCATATTATTAAATTATTATTTAAAATAAATTTAAATAATAAAATAAAATTTTTGCATAATTTTTAAAGTAATTTCGAATATGTATAATTTTCATTTAATTGGAGTTCGAAAATCTAAATAAGGGCCAATATTCTACCGATTTGCCATCGCCAAATATAATAGATCCACTCTGTATCAAGAGATTACTTAAGGAGTGACAAGCAAAATGATCCCTCGCAGTTATACAGAGTTGCATGTTCCCTCTGTGACAGCATAAACCCCAATACAATTGATACCGCCTATGATGCCAAAAATCATATGATCCCATTTGAAGCAAAATGAATTTAGTTTTTCAAAATTTTTGATAAAAAACACATGGAGACACATGATACATGAATTACATTGGCAAATAACCTATCAGGTCTTTCAAAGTATCAGAAGCTTCCAAATTAAAAGCAACAAGTGACTTCAAAACTGGTAGGTTATAATCTAGGTGGACCAATCAGCGGACATCAACCAATTCAACATCAAAAACAAGCCATGAATTTGGCGGAATCTGCCTGCCAGCACCACATGCCCCATAGCTGTGTCAAAAATTACATGTCCGTTAGACTCTTGGGAAACAAGAACATATATTTCAGGAATGCCCCTTGAACGCTGCCAAAATTCTAAACAATTAATCTAGAAATGAAGAAAGATAATAAATTCTGCCATGCCACAAGGGGCACCAAGTTTGATAGCCAAACTGTTATCTAAGCACCACAGAATATGTTTGGCAACAATAAGATAATATGATAATTGAAGAAACAGTAGCAATCCATACCCCATTGATGGTGGAATTGTAAGTCTTCTTTTGTCTCCAACTCGCATGCCTGAGTGTTGAATAGGTAAATGTTATAAAATGAATTCAGAATAAAACTGACTAGAATTGAATGAAGTCCTAATCATTTATATAATTACCAGTAACCCCAACATCCCATCCTTTAATGACTTGTCCAACACCTGCGAGATCAAAAGCAAATATTTAATACAACATTAATTAGTCAAAGCTCCACTGATCCAGTCTATAAAGTCATACGTACCCAGGCGAAACTTAAATGGTGCTCTGCCTACATTTGAGTCAAATATTTTTCCATTTTTCTTAAGCTTGCCAATGTAGTGAACACTGACCTGCAACCAGGCAACAAGTTTTGGTTACTTGGAAAAGCAGCTACACAATTTAAAACGTATACATGCACATTATGTTGTATATACATGAGACTTGTTTTGATCTCAAATCTGGTCTATGGACTTCTTTTCTATTGTGTATGGAGAAACCACAACCATTCAGAAATTGGTACGAATGTTTGACCTGTTTCCCAGGAGAAGCTCTTTTGCCGTCTGGTTTGCCCAGCACTAACTCCTCAACTACTAATCCATTAGGATAGCTTCGCACATGAGAAGAGTTGGATTTATTCTCATCTACCATATCTGAAACAGTTTTATCCACCGTGGCTGTTTCACCATCTTGGGTCTTCTTCTTTTTCTTCTTTTTCTTTTTCTTCTCAGATAAATTGTCACTGCACACACAGTCTTCATCAATGTCATAGAAACAAGCTCAAGCATCTAAAATGCAAACTAGAAAGAACATATTAACACCAGCTCGCCATGCGAGTTCCACAAGAATGTACCATACGATCTAATCCGCACAAGTGCTAGGAATGTCTCTCAGTGTGTGCACGCACATGCATGAGAAAAAGATAAGAGCAAAGTTGCATGGATTTTTTTTTTTCCTTCAGAACAAAATAAATAAGCATTTGACTTCACATATACATAAGATATGCTATGAGTGTGAGTGAACAAACGTAACAGAGGAAATTTAGTACACAACAATTACATGGCGGTACCACATAGCCTCAACGCTCTAAAAGCCAGATGTAGAAGTACTTACTTATTACCAACTGATGAAACCTGGTCCGGTCTGGGGCTCTTCTCCTCCAACTGGTTTTCCTCCTCTGCAAGTTCATTTATCTCATTAGTAGTATTAGCTTCATTGTCTTCTCCTTCTTTGCCCATTTTTTTCTGCTTCTTCTTCTTCTTCTCTTTCGTGGCGTTAATTTCAGAAACACTGAGCATATTGACATTATTTAACTACGAGTAGGACTTCCTGCTAGTACAATGTACAACATGGTATAGCAGTAAACTGAACAAGCCTTTGCCAGAAGCTATTGCTATTAGTCCTAGCAAAGGGCAAGCTATCTTACCTTTCTGGTTGAGCATCCTGCTCAGTAATCTTGACCTTTCTTTTCTTGCCCGTAGTATGATCAGCATCATCTTTCACTTTCTTCTTCTTTATCTTATCTGTCTGTTCATCTGCTTCTGCTTTCAGCTCCTCAGAAGTGCCATTCCTGTCATGTGAAGCAGAAACTGGAAAGCCATCTTCGTCTTCACTTTCAAAAATTGGGGCACCTCTTTTGACAACAATTTGTCCTTCGGAATTATTTTTATGCTCAGAGTCACTTGACTGATTCTTTTTTTTAACTCGTTTAGGCTGACTTCTATTTGCAGGTTTCTCATCATCCACAATCTCCTCAATTACAACTATCAGGGAGGAAAAAGAAAATCAGAAGCAGATATCCAAGTTAATTGCCACCAATCTGAAACAAACACAACCCTGAGAAGCTAAAAAGTAAAAGAGAAACGACAGAAGAGTTTACATAGTTAGTAAGGTAATATCTTGTAACAATAGCAAATGTACAGCAACGATATGCATATTATTCATTGCACAATTTTGAGCCAACCTAAATCTGAATGTTATGGAACTACTGAATTCTTATCATGGACTTCTAGACGAATTCTTCATATTCACCCTGATTGTCCACATATTTTTCCTTTTTGCTGCAGCATTTAAAGAATAGACATATAAAATGGACCCAAATTACATTTTCAAGAACAACTGAAATTCCTTGAAGTCTACTCCTCAGTTTTGCCTAAATCTCCACTAATTCAATTCACTCTTCGCCAGATTCAGATTTCTAAACCAACCACAACTATATCAAAATTCCACTGAATAGTTAACTAAGTTCTCATAAACTTCCATTAAGAAGACTGTAGATCACACGAGCAAAAGGTAAGGATAAAAACTTTATAATGTATGCACATTAGATAGATTCAGATAAGTTATCCAAAATAGAGAATACCTCCTCTATTTGGGACAGGCGAACATGGATACATATCTAGATCATCATCATCAATGAAGTCATCGTCATATTCATCTTCGGTATCATATTCAGAGGACTCTTCTGACTCCGTCTCAGCAATATCCTCCCCACACGAATCACTTCATATTGTAGTAAGGCAAACAAAATAACAACAAATGATGTGTGGAATGCAAAATTAATAAACTTAGGTGAATGAAAATCAAACAGATACCTATCATATTCATCTCGAATAAAATCTCCATCATCCGCTACAAAGTAACCAGAGACATGGATGCTTCGTGATCCAATCACTGAGAAGGCTACTAAATCATCATCATCATCAAATTCAAGATTCAAGGGGCAGCACTCATTCTTGTTTGGTAACAAAGAACACAAGTAAATCGGACTCTTATGCCCTACCGAACACTGAAGTATGCTCTTCTCTGCTGAAGAACCAGGGCCTAAAGTTGCCTGCATCGGCATAGAAGATTACATGCATAATAACAACTTATCCAAATACTGATATAACATCAACAAACAACTCATAGTCTGACTTTTGAGTCCAAGTAAATAAATTTTAACAGCATAAACATTTAACAGAATCCAGTTTGTAAAACCCTGAATAACTGATGGACAAATCACCTAAATTATAAGTTAACAAGCACTACCAACATAAAACCAATTTCAGAATCAACAAAATCAAAATCTACAGTGAATGATTAGATTAAAGGATACTTTATTTTACCAATGAACAATGTTCAAAGTTGCCTAAAGCTTCAGCTCATAACTCATATATAATTTAGTTTAATAAATAATAAAAGAGATTTCTTTCAGCTAACAAAACAGACCTGAGTTATGTGAAGCTTGCCTCGCACATTGTCTGAATGATAGGGGTGTGGCTTTCCAGGTTTCACATCAATTCCTGGTTTAAAGAAAGATATCAGAGAGACACGAAGAAACACAGAAATCATTAATGATAAAATAACGATGACTTGTTTAGTTGCCCAAAATTCATTGATATCCAATGAGTCCTCACTTCTTTTCCTTACAATTAATCCTGACCTAAACAAAGCTGAGCAAAATGCTGAAACGATCTGTTTGGTGTCTGAGACTAACAACAAAATGCAGAAAAGATAGAAAACCCTATAGAAAGTTGTGACCAGAGCATGTTATAAGATCGTTATTTATTTTTGCTGATTTTCTTTCTCCCGCCATTTTGGAGTCTAACCACATCCAACAAATGAATTTCAACAGAGAAAATGTCTTGCGATCAGCCTTAATTGATCAAAGCACTGACCCCAGAAACCCATTCTCCTCCGGTTGGGAACTTGGTTGAAACTTGAAAAGCAGCTTCTTCTAAAACCCTAGGGTTTCTCCCTTCGGGTTTAAAGTTTTTAAAGCCGATTCCACTTCGTTTCAGCTAGCACCCATGGTATGACGGAAATCGCATGCTACAGAAATCGGGCCGATGTTTTAAAAAAACTGAATTGAGTAGGCCCAAATTTCAGAAGTAAAACCCAGTTTAGCCCAACCAGCGACATATTGCTGGGCCATGAAAAATCTCCAGCAGACACCAGCCTGAATTCAAACGACAACGTTTAAGTCTCGTTAAAGCATCGAAAGGGTAGTGGTTAAAGCTGGTATTAATTAATAAATCGTAAAAGTGAATGTACGGTTGGATTCCACCATACCTAAATCATAATAATATATGGCTCAATTTAAGACACGTGCGCTTGATAAGGAACAATAAAATCATTGTTTCTGTCTGAAAATATAATGATTCATAATTATGATCGAATATTATATTTACCCCACACCCCATTCCACAATATAAATATACATGCAGGTAAGGGACCGTCGTCCACTGCCTTTTTGTTTTATTGCTTATTTTTATTCAAAACAGAAAAAAAAAATATATATATATATATATATATATATCACATATGAGATGAGAATTAGTTTATTGTTAAAAAAAATATAAAATTGACTATTTTAATGCTCTGTTGATTGCAATATTTTTTTATTTTAAATTATTTTATTAAAAACATTTATAAATTTAGAAAACAAAAATGTTAATAACCGAAAAACTGATTCATATATTTTTACTACTTGAACATACTCAAATAAAATTTTAAATAAATATAAAATATCTAAAATTATATATGGAAATTACATTGAAAACATCATTTTGATTGATTATAATGCGATAATTTAATATAATTAAATTTTAAGTATATTATTAATTTTTAAAAAATACTATATTATTAATAACTATAAATTTATCAAAATAATTCACAAATTATAAATTATTTTAAACTGATAATAAATTTTAAATACAGCATAAATTTTTTAAAATTTTTTATTATTTTAATAATAATATTTTTTAATTTTCTTATCATTAAAATTTTAAAATTAAATTAAATTAATTTTTTAAAAATATATGTAATTAATATAATTGATATATATTTGAAAACATATTTATTTTATTTTTTATATTTATCTTCGTATTTTTATATATGTAATGAAAATAATATAAAAATAAATTTATAAATTTATTAAAAAAAAAGGCCTGCTTCAAATGAAAAGGACGTCACCATCCAACTTTATTGACTTTTTTTTACTCACATCCATGTATTCTCCGGTGTATTTGTATTTTTCAATCCATCTTGAGGAATCATGAAAAGATTAGGGGTCACAATCGTCTTGATAATTACCGTGAAACATGATTAGAATAATTAGATTGGTGAACCGGCTTACCTTTGGCTTATAGCTTTGTACAGAATATATGACAGTAGACAAAAGCACACAATAAACTATGCTCTTACCCATGTCATGATAACATCATATCTGCCGGATCAAAGCATTTCATTAAGTCCCACAACTATCCAGCACAAAAATTTTGTATTATTTATGATTTTTAATCAAAATTTTTTTATATTTTTAATTAATTTTTAAATAAATATTTATTTTAAATTTTTTATTTTTTATTTTATAATCAAATTTTAATTTTAAATAAATATAAATATTTTTATCATTAAAATACCTTTAAATAATCGCTTAAATAAATTTAAATTTGTATTTATTTTTTAAATTTTGAATAATTTTTTACTAACAAATTATTTTTTATAAAATTTTAATAGCATATTTTTTATATAAAAAAATAAAAGTCTTATAAAACCTTGATATTTACTCTATATTATTAATTAAATATTTATATTTAAAAAATAAAAAATCAAATCTTGATCTATAAATTTAATTTAGATTAAATTTCATCAAAAAAATTTAAAAATTAAAATATTTAAATTAAAGATCTTATATAATAAAATTTGATTTAAAATTTTTCACATACATAAATAAATATTCAAGATATCATCACAAAATTTTATTTTTTTTTGAATAATTATGCTATTTTTAAATTTTTTGGTATTTTAAATTTAATATATATATATATATTTAGTACTCAAAAAATTATAAAACTTTTTGTGACAATACTTTGAATATTTTTTTGTATTTGTAAAAATTTTTAAATTAAATTTTTTTTGTAAAGATCTTTAATTTAAATATATTTTTAATATTTTTAATAAAATTTAATTTAAATTAAAGTTCGATTTGTCATTTTTAAAACATAAAAGTTTGATCAGTAACATAAAATACATATTAAGGTTTTATGAGAATTTTAACCAAAGAACTATTTTTTTAGTGGCACCTGAAATATTTTTCTTACATCTATGAAAAATTTTAAATCAAAATTATTTATAGCAAATATTCAATTTGAATATTAAATTTTTTAATAGAGTTCAATTTGATTCATATTAATAGATTAGGATTAGTCTGAAAATGTTTTAAAAATCAAGATTTAATTGGAAAAAGAGAACAAAACTCAAAAATTTTAAATTATATTTATTTTAAATTTATATATATTATTATTTTATTTTATTTTGTTAAATTAATAATTCAAATTAAAAAGTTTTAGTAACAAATTTTGATTAGACATTTTTATATTAATTTATTGTTATTAAATTTAAAAATAAAATTAGCTTTTATAAAATTTTATAAAAAAATTTACTCAAAATTTTTTTGATCTTTTACATTTTTTATTATTACCGTTATATCTTTGTAAATTCATAATTATTCACACAAACATGGTATCTTATTTGCATGAACTAATTACAATAAACCAAAAATTCTTAAAAGTTATAACTTTCATATAATGCATATTAAAAATATACCTTAGCACTATAAGTTAATTGAATGTTAGGAAATTCAAATATACAAATTGAAAATATTAATTATTAGGTGGCAAAAAAATATTTTTCTTCAAAAAACTCATTATTTTTTTTTTCAACTTGTTGTATATATATCGGGTAAGCCATGATGATGAAAGTGAAAGATAAGGTTTAATTGCATTGATTATATTGCTCTACGACATATGATTAGCCATAGTATAAAACATTATTGAAAAGTGATATACATGTGGGTGTGTGATGAGATAATATTCCGTGTTTAATTACACCCATGTAGTTGTAACCTTTTTTCGTTATCAACATAATGATTTCACCCTCTATAGGCTAACCTTTGTACATCATTTGATTGAAATGTAAATTACCCTTTGGCAGTTGGTAGCGTAAAACCAATTTTCGTCAACTTTAATAATCCAACCTCATTCACTTCTTAAAGTTTAATTACCATGTATGCTCATCATTTAATTTTACAGGTTTCTTGCTGTCCCAAGCCTATGTTTTTAGTAGCGGTAATCACGGCACAGGATTCAAAATCATGATATATATATATATATATTAATAAAATTATACATTATATTTTAAAATAAATATCATTTAAAATTTAAAATTTTATTATTTTTTTAATCAAACTTCAATTTTCAAAACGCATCCAAATGAATTATGATATATTAATTTTGTTAAATTAAACTTTAACTCAAAATAATTTTGATAAATTAATAATATTTTTTTGTTGAAATAATTAAAAATTATTCAAATAGATTTTACACTTCATTTTGATTTTATCCTTCAAATTTGAAATTTTTTCAACTAATCAATAATTTTTCATAAAAATTTTAATTTTTTGATAGTATATATATATTTTAAAAATAATTTCACTACTGAAATTTTTTTGATCTTTTTTATGATGATAGCTTGAATAGTTCTTTACTTATAAAAAAAATCACAAGTCAAAATTTATCGTAAAATATCTTTAATTTGAATATTTAAATATTTAAATTTTTTAATAAAGTTTAATTTAGACAAAATTAAAATATTAAGATTTGTTTGAATATGTTTTGAAAATAAAAGTTTGAGTGAAAAAAAAAATAGGATTTAAAATAATATTTATTTTATATGTTATTGTTATGATATTTTTTTATTAATATGAGTTTTATTGAGTTTTTAATAAAATTATAATATGATAATTCAACAAAATCAAAAATTGAGATTGTTTCGTTTATTTTTATTTTTTTTATTGATATTATAATTTATCAAAACACTTTTATAACATTTAGTTAAAAAGTTCAGTACAAAATCCATATTCACAAAGAATCTTTATCTTTGTTATTAATATTTATTGTTACAATTTGTCATTTTATTTTAATTTATCCATTGAATGTAATATAAATTTAAATATATTCTAATTTTATAAAGTATATTTTCGAGACCCTAACTACAATCACAGTACGATATTTAAATAAATGCAACTCTTAGGGTTGGCATCGGGCTTGTGCATTGGGAACGGTTGTTTAGAGCTTCAAATTTATATATTCTTATGATATTATAAATTTTTGGATCAAAATATTAAAAAAATGTGTCTTTAAATTTACATATTTAATATAATTTGAATAAAATTAAATAAAATAAAAAATAATTTGGATTTCAAAATTCATTTAAATTTTTGCATTGAATCTAAAAAAAATAATCCTAAAAACTGTGGATACAATCAAAATCAATAAATTTTATCTGACTTATACAAGTCAGTGTGTCTAAACTTAAAACAAACATGTCAGTTTGGCTTTTGATTTTATATTAAAAATAAATCTCTAAATTTGATGTAATATAAATTTACCAAAATAATCGCTATTAAGATAATTTTTAATTATTTAATGACTAATGTAATTTTCACTTTAAAGAAAAAAAAAAGTAAAGCCAGAAAAAAGAAAATTCCCACGAGTATGTTTGTCGCGTGAGGGACACGGGCCTATGCAGAAGCGAAAGTTACAGGTTAAGTTGTGTTGGCCTGTCAGCCAACGAAAGTGCCATGACTGCTCACATGGCAAGTCTGTGGGTCTTCATATTTCTGTTTTCATGCTTATTGGACAGTACTGTGCACACGCCATCGGTGACGCGTGGCATGAGGCAAATTTTAGGAAAACGAAGAACCGATTAACTCTTTAAAAAAAAAGAGAGTTAATTTTCATAGAAATTTTTGAATATTTTTGCGTGGTAAAGGGAGATTTTAAGAAAATGGAGAGAAGCACTCGACCACAGCCAAGACTTGAATTTTGATATGTATAATTGTGTCATCTATTTTAATTGATTACCGGCTTCATATGATTGCCACAGTCCCTTCCACTGTCTTTTCCTCTCTCTCCGTCTCTGGGTTTCGTGGTTTCAGCTTTCGGCATCAACTTTCACCTGCACAATTCCACAGCCAGCTGATACACTGAAGGTCACTACTTGAAGCTCCCCAACAATTTCCCATCCATGAGTCCACTTCTTCTATTCTCAATCCTCAGAACCCACCAGAACCCATCTGTTGAATTCACTTTGTGTTTGGATGATCTTATGGATCATCATCGTAAAAGCTACTTGCGGAGTGTAAAATAATTAAAATCACACCCGAAAAAGAAGAAGAAAGAAAGAAACCGACTCTTCTTAAGTTCACATCGATGGCTTCTACGAATTCAACAAAAACTGAGCCTTCTTCTTCTGTTGAGGACACTGCAGCAAAAGCAGTGAACAGACGATACGAAGGATTGGTCACAGTTCGAACCAAGGCGACGAAGGGCAAAGGAGCATGGTACTGGGCGCACTTGGAGCCAATTCTGATACGAAACCCAGATACCAACCTCCCCAAAGCAGTGAAGCTCAAGTGCTCCCTATGCGAATCCGTATTCTCCGCCTCGAACCCATCCAGGACTGCCTCTGAGCACCTCAAACGAGGCACTTGCCCCAATTTCAGCGCCCTTTTGAGACCTAATTCGACGGTTTCTCCTTTGCCGATATCGTCCGTGGCCTCTCCTTCTTGTTTGCATAATCACAGGAAACGAAGTTCTCAAATGGGTACTGCTACTCCTCCCTCTTCTCAATACCATGTTAATTCACTTGCCATAGTTGAGTCAACTCGTTTTTGCAACGAATTCGGCTACTCACCAGCGCAAAACGCGGTGACTAACACGGGGTTAACTCGGCAGCATCATTTGGTATTGTCCGGTGGCAAAGAGGATTTAGGCGCATTGGCAATGTTGGAGGATAGTGTTAAGAGGCTAAAGAGTCCTAAAACTTCTCCTGGTCCAGCTTTGAGCAAGGACCAGATTGACTCTGCTCTTGAATTATTGGCTGACTGGTTCTACGAGTCTTGTGGGTCGGTCTCCTTTTCGGGCTTGGAGCACCCAAAGTTTCGAGCCTTCCTTAACCAGGTGGGGCTGCCTGCTGTCTCAAGGAGGGACTTCTCCGGTCCCCGGCTGGAAGCCAAGTTTCATGAAGCCAAGAAAGAGTCTGAGGCTAGAATTAGAGATGCCATGTTCTTTCAACTTGCTTCTGATGGCTGGAAGAGCAAGAGTTGTTGTAGTGGCTTCACTTGTGGGGACGAGAATTTGGTTAAGTTCAGCATTAACCTTCCGAATGGGACTAGCGTGTACCAGAAGGCAGTGTTGACGGGAGGATCAGTGTCATCCAAGTATGCGGAGGAGGTTTTGTGGGAGACAGTGATGGGGATTTGTGGGAGTAGTTTGCAGAGATGTGTAGGAATAGTTGCTGATAAGTATAAGGCTAAGGCGCTGAGGAACTTGGAGATTCAGCACAACTGGATGGTTAATCTCTCTTGTCAGCTTCAGGGGTTTGTTAGTTTGATTAAAGATTTTAGCAGAGAGCTTCCGCTTTTCAGGACCGTCATTGAAAATTGCTTGAAGGTGGCAAATTTTGTAAACAGTAAGACTCAGGTTAGGAATAGTTTCCTGAAGTACAAAATGCAGGAGCTTGAGCATACAGGTTTAATACGGGTCCCCTCGAACAAATGTAATTGCAGAAAGAGCTTTGCACCCGTTTTTGCAATGTTGGAAGATATATTTGCCCTTGGCAGGGTGCTTCAAATGGTTGTGTTGGATGATTCATATAAGGTGATATGTGTGGAGGATCCAGTAGCAAGAGAAGTTGCTGGAATGATTCAAAGCGAGGTGTTTTGGCATGAGTTGGAGGCAATTTATTCACTGGTTAAGCTTGTCAGAGGGATGGCTCTGGAGATTGAGGCTGAAAGGCCTTTAGTAGGGCAAAGCCTCGCCCTTTGGGAGGAGTTGAGGGTTAAAGTGAAGGACTGGTGTGCCAAATTCAGCATAACTGAAGGAGCTGTCGAGAAAATAGTTGAGAAGAGATTCAGAAAGAACTACCACCCAGCATGGTCAGCTGCGTTTATACTTGACCCACTGTACTTGATGAGGGATGTGAATGGAAAGTATCTTCCACCGTTCAAGTGCTTGACAAATGAGCAGGAGAAGGATGTGGATAAGCTCATAACAACATTGGTCTCAAGGGAAGAAGCTCATGTTGCATTGATGGAGCTCATGAAATGGAGAACAGAAGGGCTAGACCCACTTTATGCTCAGGCTGTGCAGGTTAAACAGCGGGACCCTGTGACTGGCAAGATGAAAATTGCAAACCCACAGAGCAGTAGGTTAGTATGGGAAACTTGCCTCAGTGAGTACAAATCATTAGGGAAGGTTGCAGTGAGGCTAATCTTCCTCCATGCAACTTCTTGTGGTTTTAAGTGCAATTGGTCTTTCACGAAATGGGTTTGTGTCCATAGGCACTCACGAGTAGGCATTGAGAGGGCTCAAAAGATGATTTTCATTGCAGCCCATGCGAAGCTTGATAGGCGAGATTTTTCTGATGAAGAAGAAAGGGATGGAGAGCTGTTTGCCCTGACAGCGGGTGAGGATGACATGCTGCATGATGTCTTTACCGATGCAACATCCGTGTAATGTTTTCCTGTTTACTCTTTGTAGAATTGTTAGACTTTAGGATTTACTGAATTCTTTTTTTTTTTATTTCATCTTTTTAATGGGAACTCTTTTCTCTTTTGTTCATCTTCACTTTATGTTGAAGATTTTGGAGAGGTATGGTTGGGAGGGAACATTAGGTGAAACCAAACAAGGCATTACTGGAACTGTTTTAGCATCAGGATTCAAATGAATCATTAGACTTCCTCCCAGCATGAAAGAAACACTCCTTACTTATAAACATTTCCAGTTCCTGTGAACATGATGGAGGGGTTGTAACATTTTGCTAGGATAATTTGAGACATATTGTATTAATGAGATTTTGTGCAAATTTTGTATTTATCGAGTTGAGAATTATGCTTCGTTAGTCCCTCTTTTTTCCTTTTTGTTTTTTCCTCAAACTGTGGAAATTTCCCTAATATTACCTTGTCATTCTTCTCTATGTATCATTTCTCTGTTTCTGGTGATTTCAGAAATGACATTGCACTTTCAGAGAAATATTTAAAACTTCTTGTCTGTTGTCCCAAGACTCACATTCTTTCTCTATATGATTGACATGTGATGCACTAGCTGCAGTTGGAAATTCAATAATCTTTGTTGAAGCTAGTCAGGTATTTGAGTAGCAAGTTGATGAACTGCCAACTTTTGGAGTTTGTGTGCTAAAATTCAACTTGCATCGATGTCTAACTTGTATCATTAACAAAGAAGTGCATCACTTGGTGCAACAGGCACAGAAATCTGATATATGTCAAATCTTGGAATCCTTATCAGCCCTGGATGAGAATTTTAATTCATTTTTCACCTGAACTACGTGTTGTAGTTGTCATTTCTATAGTTCTATCTTTTGTTTTTTTTTTTCTCTTGTTGTGTATAGCTCTATTTCCTTTTTGAAGTGGGAAATATACAGGTTCCCTGGTCCTCATTGCTTTCCTCACACATGAGCTGCACTGAAGCTACTTTTGTTACTTAGAGGGCAAAAAGACTGGAATAAGTGTAACTACGTCTCCTAAGCTGCTGTTGTAGAACTCTGATTCATTCCCCGGTTGAAGTTCTTTCTTCCTTTTTTTTTTTTAGTGAGGTCAAGGAGAGTGTTCTGTTATCCAATTGATGCCTTGTATTAAGGATGGTTCAAGGGACAAAGTACTTTGTCAGACATGATATCTAATAAAAATATGTTATATGTGCTTGAGAGGTGGTTAAATTTGTGCAAACAGGCATAACTGTCTATGAAGACAGCATCTTCTCAAAAGTCTCCAGTTCATCCTTTGTATAGGCTTTTATATTATCCATGGTCATGATGAATGAAATACCCATGATAGACACCCTATTACATGACGTACTTCTCTTTTCCCTGTGTTAGAAATTAGTTGACCTCTTAGTTGTGTGCCAATACCCTCAGATTGAGGATTAGATGAATGTAATTCCTATATACCCTCCATCATTTTCGTAAAACAAGGACTTTGTAAATGTACATGAGCTTTTAAGTTTGTGGTCTGACACCCAGACCAATATTGAAATTTGTGTGGCCTTGCTGCTTGCAATTTGCTTCTTTTGTGGAAATTTATCAGACTGGGTTCTAGCATTTTCTGGTTAACAATTTAAAGTCAAATTTAATCTTCTTGGACATAATTATGGCAGTAGCTCTGTTCCATTCTCTTTCCTCTCATATTTTTGTACCTCAAGATGACCTAGTCAACCCCTCTGTTACTGCATCCATAGAGCATCGACTTATTACTACAACATTTGAATGAAGAGATGATAGGATCTTTGGTTTCTTTGCGAATTTTCCTTACAAAAGAGACAAACCAGAAACTTGTGTTTGATCTGCTGCAGAGTTTGATTGGATTGCATATTTTGACTGTTTGATGGTAGGCACAAATGACAAAAATATCTTTGGACTGGAGTTGCCACTATAAGATGTTTGGTGGAATATAGGATTCTGAGTTTACTTAGTAAAGTTGATGAAGGACAAATATGATTGGTAAGGTTTTAACAGCATCTTTTTTTCCTGCAGAGTTGGTTGTATGGTAAACCAGACATGAATTACCACGGGCATTTACCACAGGGGTCAACCTTGGATGAATTTGAGAACAAATCTTTGTTGCTGAAACCCTTCTTAGTGATCTAAGTCAGCTGCATCAGCTTTGCTGCCTGGCTGTGAAATGTGGAGCCCTAGCATAATCAGTGCATGTATATCGTAGTGTTTGGCTGTCATAGTCAAAGAAAAGTAAGGACCAAGGACTCTTTGTGTATTACTTTTGTTGAGTTTATATCCCATCATTTCTGGTAACTTGTCTTTTAAACATTCTAATTATGGTGACGTTTTCACTCATATTGGGCCCATCATCAAACTTTTGATGTCAAGTTTGAAAATAAAAGTTTTGCAGAGTATCAGTTAGGGTAGAGCCATGATTGCTAAAAAGTCTTGAGCAAAGCAGAAGCAAGGAGGCTTGTCGGATGAGGAGACACACAAGATGGCTGATTAGGATATTGCAGCGAACTTGAACTATTTCGCAGGCTCTACATTTTCGGCCAGCATTGTTGACTACATCGCAGTAGGTGGGTAGTGCCAGTGGTAGTGATGTTTATATCAAAATTTACCTTTATAGTTGTCATATAGTCATGTGGGCAGGTACATACACCCAACCTTTTTTCCAATTTACTTGATTCATGGTCCTTGTTCTGCTACAAATTGTTACTGATCCATATTAAAGGAGGGTTTGATAAAAGTTATACCTTTGCTTCCCGAAAGAAAAATGATGAAAAATAATTTTTTTTTTCAAAAAAAGTAGTAGACTGACTCCTTTGTTTCAATGTTTACCTGCAGAAAATTGGAAATACTGCTCCAGAAATGCATTTTCAGGCAGGTGAAGTGACAGATCCAAATCCATTTGCAAATGTTAAATGTAGACCATGCTTATGAGAACAGTACAGGGGATAGAAAAAAAGAAAGTGCGAAATAAAAATTGCAACATGGAGGCTAAAATAGAATATGAGGTTCTTGGTTGTTTGCGATATCATTTTCCTGTGTGGGCAAAACAGTGTAAGTTTCAGGCATACCATCACTTTTAATGCTACACCTTAGGATGGTAATGTCAGTACATTTTTCGAGACCATGCCCTATCATTTTCTCTTATCATAGGAAATCTCATAAAGTAGATCAGACTTTCAACGAAACTCTGTTCATGTATGGTCCTATGTTTATCCATCTCTCTTCATTGAGCACTAAGAGGTGTTTGTGACAGGAGCATTGAAGGAAGGGAAGACTAGTGGGGATACGAGTACAAAGTGTAAATCAATTGTTTGTTTTTTTTCTTTACTTTTTTGGCTGAGTAAATGGAAAGTAGAGTAGATGTAATGTTAATTTTCTCCTTCTGTTTGTCTTTGCTAGTTGATTTGGTGTAAAGGCACAGAAGCTGTCGGCAAGGGCCAGTAATGCTGACTGCTCACCAACTAGAGGAAAGCTTTTTCACTTGTATGGTATGGCTTCATTGTTCACTCCACTCGTTATTGTTGTTAAAGGGGATGGAGGTATAATGATTAGTATAGGACAGGACTCTCTTTCTACAAGAATCTTCACACTTTCAATGGCCCCCTGTCATTAACTTTCCTTCTATCATTTATCTTTTTTCCTTTCCACTTATACTGCTTTTGATTGTTTTTGAATTTGAAGCCCATCTGTGTAAAACATGTCAGTTGATCTCCAAATGAATTGGTTACATTCATTGCTTCTGCCCGCATTTTACTATGTACTCATAACATATTCTAATCTTCACTGCACCCTGATTTGCTTGGAAATAACTATATCAAGAATTAAAAGTAATAACAAAGTAAGATATCATGATATAAACTATCAGAAATGAAGCCTGGCTGGGAGATCTGTCTTACCCTCTAGACACTAGTAAAAGTGGAGCATAGACAAAGCAGCCTGTGACTTCAGAGCCATAGAAATCTTACAAATTTTGGTTGCAGCAGTGTGCCTTGTCATGTCTTGCTGGAATTTAAGAGCTAATTTGGCTATCTTTTGAAAGAAGAAAAAAATCCATACGTTGTTTCGTAAGCATGACTCATGATGATGCTTCTATTTGTATTTGTTATTGATAAGGGCTGATTGTTACGTGATTGCGATCTTCATTCTACTGATATATACTGTATTCTATCTTGTCGGTTCTTGATTTTTCTCTTCATTTCCTCCTTTCTTTACGTTCATGTGTAGTTTCCTTTTAAGTCTTTCAATCTGCTTTCTGTCTCCATTGATTTAGGCATCGGACTAAGCTTTGACTTCTATATGTACCATGGAAAGACTTACTCTTATCTTGCTGTTCATATCCAAAACACAGAAATAATAATCTTCAAATCTATGCTGCTTTCTTTACTCTGTAGAATTCGGATTCAAATACTTAGTAAATTTCATGTTTTCACATGGCAAGCTGTGTACAATCTCAATGTCCCCTTCACATTGATTATCGTTCATGTTGGAATTTTGTCCTACATTGACAATCACTTCTCTAATTGACTATCTACCTTCTCTTTAGTCTCATCAATCAAGATCTTCACGTTTTACAGCTCTTCTTGCTCAAGGAGGATGCTCCTTCAAAAACCCAAATGCATGAACTTTCCATCTAAACCAGAATCAATTTCTTCATAATACTGTCGTCAAGTTTAAACAAGAAAAAGAAATGAACCGGTGTCCTATATAATAATCATGATTCATACCCACCCCAAAAAGACTAATTATAATCCCACTAATATTCTTCCCAATCCATGATTACCTATAAAAGATCGCTACCTAAACATATAATTCTATTGATTTTCAAAGGGGGACAAGTTTTCCAATTGGTCCACGTTCACCGGCCGTACCCTTATAATGTGTTCTTGCAATTTTGACTTTGGGATTTAGAGTGGTTATAATAAGGCGAATTGGGGTTATTGAGATCTGCTTTTGCCGGCTTAGTGGAGGTAATTCCGCTTAATGACAAGTACTTTTCGTTCCGACCAACCTGAACATATGGGTATCGCTTCTTTATGTCAGCCCCAAATTCAGGTAAGCGTTAGGTCTCGACGTAAACTTGAAGTTGTGGTGCTTATTTTTCGGCCAAACAGACTTTTAAGATTTAGATTTTTTTCATGAAAGAGGCCACCACAGAGACGGCAATCCAGTGCTTTGTAGTACTGGTAGGTATGGTGAAAGGACCCTTAATTGCGGAGGTGCAGTACTGTTTGGCTGGTGTTTTTTCTACTTTCTGACGTGTGGTATTAATGTGATTGTATTGCCTGAGTAGAAGAGTATATGAATTTTGAAGAAAGAGTTTTGAAGGAAGTTTTATGAGACAGTGGCTTGGGCTTCTGATATCCAGCCCAGAAACATCTGGTCCTTTTCGAGACACAAAAAGCTTATATTGCAGACCTGGATCGCTGAAGCGTGTTTAAGGTTGGGCTTTTATATCTGGGCCGTGAACCTCATTATGAAGCCTCTTGCTCTGTCGTTGGGCTGGTAACAAAGGCTAGAAAAAGAAGAAGACATGCAAACAGACTGATTCTTGAATCAAGAGAGACGGATCCTCTCATTTTGCTCTTCCGCCGGTAATGCTGTAGGACAACTTCGGTTTAGCTCGATCATGCCGTTCAAGACGGTTGCCAAATCTAGAAGGCGAACTGGAAAATCCACCGTCAATGCCTGGAATAGCAAGGTTTCCCAGTCTAGTGGTGATGCGACCAATGCGGTGGAGGAGAGTGAGGATTTAGAAAATTTTCGGACTGTGCTAGAAGCTTCTCAGGTTGCTTCAGTGGCAGAAAATGAAATCACGCGGCAGATGGAGGTGTTGGATGGAAATTTGGAAGAAGTTGACGAAGTGCTGAGTGCTATAATGGAAATGGATGTCAATGTTAAAGAAGAACCACCTAACGATGGCAAGGAAGATTATGTAGGTAATAATTCTATTAAAATTGTTAACGTAGAGTCGGATAGTGAACCCATTACCCAGAATGAGGGCTCATTACCAAATGTAGAAGGAGAAGAAGATAACTTGAATTTGATTGGTGAATTTACTGAGGATAACATGGACGTAGTGACCGAAAGGCAGAGTAACTGCGATTTCATTGGGAAACGTGTTGTGGTGGAGGAGAAGATATTGAATGTCAATGGTCAAGGTGAGAATGATAAGTATAATTTGGATGCTGTTACTGCTGTTGAAGGTTTGAGTTCTGAGGTTGGATACACTGTGGAGGATAATAAGGATTTGGACATTACTGAGCTAGAAAATTCGGCTTTAAATGGTGAGTGCGTTATGGACAAGTATTTGGATCACAATTCAAATGGTAATTCACACTCATGTGTCAAAGGTGTTGAGGGATATGCAAATTTGGATGCTAATTTGGAGGATACTTCAAGTGTCAATGGATTTGAGGAAACACAGAATCTGGACGGTGATGGTGATGTGAAGAATGAGAAGAGAAAAGAAAAGGAAGGTGCGAAGGATGCCTGTGAGTCTGATTGTTCTTTGGATGCTAATTTGGAGGATACTTCAAATGTCAATGGATTTGAGGAAACACAGAATCTGGATGGTGATGTGAAGAATGAGAAGAGAGGAGAAAAGGAAGGTGCGAAGTATGCCTGTGAGTCTGATAATTCTAATTTGCAATACGATGATGTGGGCATGCGGAGACCATTCTCTATCTTATTATTGTTCATTAAAGGTTTCTATGTCATCCTTAATATATTGACTCACTGCAGTTGCTTATAAGGCTCAAGATGTGTTCTTCTGCTGATAAAGAAAGAATAGACATGGAATATGGTTGCATTGCCTTGAGAATGCAGTGCTTTGTTTTATCTTTGCTCTTTGATTGGAATGCAGGAAAGCTTATGGTGTATTAAAATTTATGAAATGTCAAGCTTATTGACATGATGTGATTGTTGGTGATTTATCCTATATATGGTTTTCTTAGAAGTTCATGGATGTTTCACTTTGAATTATTATGTACATGCACATGCACACGCACACGCACATGCACACACGCACATGCACACCCACACCCACACAAAAATTTGATTCTCAGTCTGTTTCTCTTTCTCTCGCGCTCCTTATCATGATTTCATTGCTTGGCTCATTTGGTTTTTTTTTTTTTTAAAAATTTTTTAACTTATGGTGACTACGGAGGCTTTTGATTTTAACTAAATGACTTAAAATTCAGCTGGTGGTGGTTCGGAACAGAATTCAGTTGAATGGGGGACTTCTACTGCTAAAACTAGGGACATACAATCACCCAGGCATCTTGATGACATGTTTAGTGCCAGGGATGGCAGAAATGGGCATGAAGAGATTGAGTGTGAGGACCATGATAAAGACGAAGAAACTGAAGATATGGAGGAAGATAATGAAGACAATAATATTGAAGGAGAAAAAAAAGAGGAAGAAGATCCTTTGGAACTTTTACAAGATCATCTAAATGACTGGAAGAAACAAAAGAAGCTAGAAGTATATATTGAAGGTCTAGGCAAGACAGCTGTTAAAGAGGACTTGATTGAAGTCTTTGGAAAGTTTGGAGAACTCCAAGCTGCAAGGCTTATAAAACATCCTACTAGAAACAATAGAAAAGTTGCCTTCATAAGATATGCTACTGTGGACCAAGCCAAAAATGCTTTGTCTGAACTGGAAAATGGTATTAAGGTGAGAAATATTATGTTTATGTATTTCACTTCACAATTTCTCTTACCTTTCTCCGCTAATGGCTAGCGATGTTGTCTTGGTTGGTTTAGGTGAAAGGTAAACATGTCAAGGTATCAGGGAGCCAGGACAATGATACACTTCTCGTAAGCAATATTTGCAAGTGGTGGACAAAAAAGCATGTAGGCAAAATCTGATTTTCCACTGTTTTATCTTTCTTATAGATGCTTATATTGTTGTCATAGTTCATGTAGACGCTGTAAATTGAAGTATGTGTACGCATCATCCTTATCTCCTGCTCTTAATTTACCTTTTATAAATGCTGGCTGCCATGTGTTAAATTCAGGAGCTGATGGTGCTTTCCATTTTTCTTTGTTTGTATTTTAGGTGGTTGAGAAATTGAACTGTTATGGAATTGAACACATTGACGATATACGCATACCAGCTGATCCTGAGAATGAAGGGAAGATCAAAGGTTTTGCTTTTTTGAAGTTTAGAACCCATTCTGATTTGATGGCTGCCTTTCTGCGACTGAGAAAACCTGATGCTGTTTTTGGCCATTCAAAAAGTGCTAAAGCTGCATTTGTACAGATCCCATTGCAGCCAAAGCATAAAATTACATCAGAGGTTAGGAAGCTGTTATCTATTTTGGTTTCTGTTCTTGCATTGGAAGCATGCTTTTGATAAGCTGTACTTTGCAGGTGAAGTCATTGGTCCCCAAATCCGAATAGACTTGGTTATAGCTAAAGTTTCTTGTTGCTTCATAATACTATGCTGCTAAAAAACTAGCTTTCCATTACTTATATTTAATCATTACAAAGCCAGGCAGGAAGTAGTCTTTGTATAGAGTATTAGTTACAAGGATGTGGATTCCTTTTTTTTTTGTGCAATTTGGAATGCTACTGTCCTAAAATTTGGTTTGATGTGGTAGGCTATGTGGCCATATGAGGAGAAGTTTCAACTGAATAGGTGAGCTGAAGGATAAGTGTTTTGTTACCAAAGTTCTTTTTGCCCTGCTCCTTATAATCTAAACATTTTTTTGATAATTTTTGTCCCATTCTTTTGTGAAAGGTCAACCAATTGTGAAATTCATGCGAACTGTTCTCTCGAGAGGGCACAAAAGTGCTGTTTTTAATATATAGAAGCTTTCCTCACAATTGTGAAATTTGACCACTGACCCTTAAAATTCGTATGGAATCATTATTGACTTTTGTAAATCATGACAATGATTGTCTCCTTCTGTAGGTCAAAACTGTCTATGTTAAAAGACTAACAAGGTCTTGGGATATAAAGAAGCTGAAGGAGATCTGCAAGCGGTATGGCGAGATTAAAAAAGTGAAGTTACCCCTAAAGTTTGGTACTAACCGCAAGAATTTTGGATTTATTGCCTTCTCGTCTGGAGAAAGTGCATTGGCTTGTGTTGAAGGGATTAACAATGGTCAGTTTGGAGGAGAAATGAAGGTAATTTGATTGGATGCTGTTCAGCATTGGCCCCTCCACCTTTCTCGGATCTTCCGAGGCAGCATCTTTGACTCTTGGTTAGCATCTGTCTCAGGTTAAAGCTGCACTTGCAAAGCCCCACTGTAAGGGTCAGCTTTGGAAGGGTACTCGTGGAAGATTTAAAGTCAAGTTTCCAGCTGGACTGAAGATGATAATTAATGCCAAGTCTTGGAAGGCCACAAAAGAGAACAAAAGGAAAAAACAAGCTAACAAGTTGAAGGGGTTCAAAAAGAGGAGTAGGGTAGCTGCTGAACAAAAGAGTGGGGCTCCTTCAAAGTTGGAAAACAATAACGAAGGTGAAACAGTTAGACCTGAATGCATCATCTCTAAAGATCAAGATGCTGGGGTGCCATCCAGACCAGAGAATTTACCTCAAAAAATGAGTGGCTGTAGGAAGAGAGCAAGGGGCACGGATTATAGTAACAGAACACTAGAGAAACGGCAAGGTAGTTTGTAATGTACTGCTTTATTCTGTTATTAAATTTATCATTCTTATGTACTAGTTGCTGTCTCCCCTGAATGTGTAGGCAGCATAAGAGATGAAGGAAGACATTCCATTATAGCTACAAGGAGCAAGTCTTACTTTACAGAGGCACCTGTTCATGGAATCCATTGTGTTCCTTGGGGAACATCACATGCAAGGGCCTACATTATGTCTGCAAATAGCCATATTGGCTGTGCCCAGGGTATCATCTATGGGTCCAAGAAGCAAAACTCAGATATGGTAGTTGCAATTTTTGGCACACTAGTCTCATGCTTGCCATCCTATTCTGCTTGATTAAATGAGTGAAATGGCTCTTTCCAGGAACCGCATGCTGGTTTGCTAGAACCTTCTTGGAAACAAGGTCGAAATCATTTACAATATGTTGTACCTGCTCTAGGACATCAGGGACAGCCTCATGCGGGATGTCTTCAATTTGCCTTAAGAAATCAAGGCCAAGGTCATGTCGGATTTCTTGAACCTGTGCTAGGAAACGGAGGCCTACCTCATGCAGGATATATTGAACCTGGTTTTGGAAGACGACATTTTGATGCTTCTGATTATCAGCTGAGAAGGTGTTTTCTTATGCACATCTTCCTATCTTCCCTTGAGATTCTAGTATATATTTATATTTGCGTTTATGTGTGCAACTGCTCGTGTAAACTTGTCAACAGAGTTGGTGCTTACAATGGCGAAGACAACCGAAGGCCTTCTTATGGGAGAGGTAGCCTATGGATTCTCAATAAATCTTCTTTTTTTTTCCCCACCTAAGTTTCCAGTACTATTTTGTACCATTATGCAGTTGATGTTTGATATATAGGATTCTAGTTTTTAGTATTTATCCTATGAATTCTTTCTCCCCAGTTAACATTGTTGATTCTCAACTTGCCTTGATGATGCCATGTTGATTCTATAGGCTCAGCTGTTCCATCTTCCTATGTTCCAAGCCACACAAGTCATACTCGATACGAGGTGCTCTCTCTCTCTCTCTCTCTCTCTCTCTCTCTCTCTCACACACACACACACACACACACACACACACATACATGCAGACACAAACATGACCTCATATTAGCACTCTCATGTATGAACACTTTTGGTATATATCTCCCTTCACCAAATTTTCTGCTTTTTTGCTTGGTCAAATAAGACAACACGATCTAAGGAGTCATTACCTTGTTGCTTGACTAGGTTATCCATTTTTGAGCAAGGACAAAAAAGTGTGCTTCTGCATAAAATTCCAGAATTATTTCTCTTTCTTTTTTCTTTTTTTTTGTCCTTGGTAATGTTCTGTAGACACCATTTCCTCAACTTTTGACTGGGATAGAAAGTCTATTGGAGAGAACCTTGTAAGCCCCATGAGACCTTTCATTAAATTCCTGCCTGAAGAATAAGAGCCATCTATTATACCCCATGGTGTCTGTTTTATAGCATATCTGTTGGACATGATACAAAGACTTGTTATCTATTCTCTGGATGTATTATTTTGTGGTCAATATCTAAATGCAGACTGTTTCCTGCAGCATAATGGTGGTGTTGATGGCTATCAACTTCGCGGCATTCCCCAGTGCCTGTCTCAAGGAACCCGCCTGCTGCATGATGGTGGTGTTGATGTCTATCACCTTAGTGGCATTCCCCACTGTCTGTCTTGAGGGAATCGCCTGCAGCATGATGGTGGTGTTGATGGCTATCACCTTAGCGGCATTCCCCAGTGCCTCTCTCAAGGAACCCGCAATTTAAGTACCTAATGAGAATAGTGCTGGAAACAGAGGGCTTTCTAATCAATAGATCTTGTTCTCTTTTATGCTGCATATGTTGATAATGGATGTTATCATTTTGTATTCCTTGCAGAAGGGAACCTGCATACGGCCAAACCTTGTGATGCCTCGTAGAAAGGCAAGTCTTAGATGCTGAACCTTATGGTTCATGTAAATGGATACAAAATCCCAGGTCCACCCAAATCTTAGGTCATCACCAAACTAAATCAATTTATTCTTATTCATTGTGAGGCCTGATCAAACTTGCAATTACAGCACAACAGAGTAGAAAGAGAAAGAAAAAAAGGAATAGTTACAGCACCATGGCTGTTCATGCATAAAGTCTCACTGAATATATACAAAAGACTTAATTGATTATTTTCTCTCTGATTTGAGAAGAAAAGTATTCAGATTAAAATATGATAGAGAAGATGGTTGTGCAGAATCATTGGACATTTATTTGAGCACTGGCTGCTTCCATCAATCCATTGCGAACCTGCTCAGCAATGTCCTTAACGTGACCAGGGCCATGTGGTATGAAAACTGTGGTGTTCTTTGATGAGTTTCCAAGGTCCTTGATAGTATCAAAGTATTGAGTGATCATGATAAGATCCATCACTTCCTTGGCTGAGGTGCCTTCCACCTTGTGAGAGAAGTTCAGGATGTTCTCTCTCAAGCCATCCGTGATTGCCTGCCTCTGCCTGGCCACGCCAACCCCACCTAAATACTTGGCCTCAGCTTCAGCTTCTGCTTTTTTGACTTGGAGCACCTTCTCAGCCTCACCTTTGTATACACTAGCCAGTTGAAGCCTCTGGGCTGCAGCACAGAATTGATGGTCAAACAAAATTTAAGGAAAAGGGTGGTCATGACTTTTGTAAAAGTTGACTGCTTTGATACTTTTCAACCTTTAAACACCACTAGTTTATCCCAGATTCTATGTCAAAATGATTAGAAACAAAACAGGAGAAACATGTGTATCATTTGCATTACAAATACAGAGATGATAGAAAAGGGCATTTACCTGCATTTATCTCATTCATTGCCCTGCGCACAGAGGCATCAGGTATAATGTCAACCATCAGAATGTGCTCTATGTTGTATCCATAAGCTCCCATCACCTGAGCAATGGACCCAAGCATTAACACAAACAAATGGTAGCATAACATCATGGAATAGTTGCTAATATGACGTCTAATGGTACTCATTTTCATGATCCAACAACCAGCACCGGAAGTCTATGTATCAGACAGAACATTAAGTTTAAAGGAAAACCAAGCAGCCACTAGTGTCATTTGCTAATGACGTGCATGTCAGCTTTGCAAAGTTCTATGATATGCTTTTTTATTCAATTTCACACAACAAACTGTTATATTTTAGTTAATAACCAAACCAAATACAAGTGAAAAGAAGTGGGATGAAGTAAAGCAGCAAAATAAGCATATGATAACTACCATACAAAAGAGGGGCACAAAGACCAACAAAATGCACAATTTTCATAAAAGATGGTGACACTGAACATAATCAAGTGAAAAGTATCAAATGAAAGCATCAACTTACCTTCTCAAGCTCCTCCAAAACAGCTTTAGCAACTTCTCCCTTCTGTTCAAAGACCTCATCTAATGTCATTCTTGGAACAATAGCTCGAACCACTTTTCCAACAAGAAGAATGCATGTTGGAAGAAGGTAAGATTCAGGAAAACATGGTACAGTTGGATATATCAAGAATAATAAAATTACCGTCAAACACATAAGACTGAATCTGTTGTTTGGGATTTTGTAACTCATAAAAGGCATCATCAGCATTTTCTTTGACTACTCGGTACTGAATCGAGCAAATCAATTGCACAAAGACATTATCCTGCAAAACAAGGAACCTTCATAGTAAATATTCAATGATCACAGAAGCAGCACGAATTTCCAGAATCTTGCTTATAAGTATTGCTTTGTTATGTATGCATATACATGATTTCATAACCTCAATGCCAGTAACCTTTATCAAAGTGTACAATTAGATTTGAAAATTCAAAGTCAATGCTCTTATCTCTTTCAGTGCATTAGTATCAACCAAAGAAAGCCAACCTTTCCATCTTTTAACTCTCTCCTCAACCAAGCTTTAAGCAGTATGTAAGCCTCCCAAATAAAGCATTTCCACTAATTACAAGGTTAAACTTCTTGCACAAAAGAATTTGAGTTACTTACATCAAAGGAACATGTATTTTGCTCACTATCTCAAATCGAAACCTACAAAAAAAATTTGCATCTACTTGAGATTTACATTTCTATTGAATTCTCAATATGAGACTTCTTTCTATAATTTTTGTTAATATTAACGGTTTTATGCACACATATAATGTGCATGTCACTTTTACTTGTATAATTACCCGAATATCCCTTTAAAATATTGTGAAAACAAATAAAATATTTTCTCTTTGTATCAAACTTAGTAAAAACATGTAAAATATAAGCATTTAAAGATAATGAGAATAAAAAATATTTTATTTGTTTTGATAGTGTTTTAAAGGGGTATTGTGAGAATTACACAAGTAAAAGTCACATGCAAATCACTTGTATGCATAAAAGACGAAAATCTCACATTGAGAACGCAAGTCTCACATAGATGCAATTTTTTTTATAGGTCCCTATTTAAGACTGTAAGCAAAATGCAAGTATTCCTCACATAATTAACCCAAATAATTTCTTTACCATTACTACTTGAAAAAGAGGCAACTCAAATCTTGGGATCAAAATACCTATGTTTCACATTTAATTACTCCTCTCAAGGCAAAGGTATAGCACAACACATATTGATCTCTATACCATTCGCACATCATGTAAAACCAAATCCTGAATTACCTTGGCCCAACTTAGTAGCCTTCCACAGCTCCTAACTGAAAATGGTGAAGGCCTATGCTAAGGCTAAATTTACCATCTAAACTAGCTGAAATCATAAGAAAATGAAGGCTAATGTTATAAAGTAAAGTTGACCCATCATGCCAAGTTCTTTTGCATGCTCTTTTTATCTGCCCAAAGCCAGTCATGAGCTAATACTCTTCATTCTTATTCTGTGTTACCTGCTTCATTGCATTATACACTACAAGTCAATAATGGAGAGCTATAGTGTATGTTTCAATTGATCTCTTTGTTATGATCCCTGCATTTTCATTTTTATTTTTCTGTTTTTCTCAACTCTTACAGCAACCAATAACATAGAAATCAATTGCAAAAATCCAACAATACTAAATAATTATCCAAAGAATCACACAATTATCAGCCATATAGACGAATTCATTATCAGGTGATGCATCTGCAATGCTTTTAAAACACCGTACTTCATTCTCATATATTCACCACTTTTAATGAAAGGAAAGTAAAATTAAACATAGAATTCTAAATTGAGATGTAAACAAAATGATCGTTCATTCTACTAGAAAGAGGAATCGACAAATCAAGACATGCAATAGCCTTCAGTTTTCCTGTTTATTACCTAACAAAACCAAAGTTTCCATTTCCACTCAAGTATCAGCTTTGCCGATCGCTCTAAAATGTAGATCTATATATATACAAGACTACATGTTTGTTCCTTTACACAGAGAGAGAGAGAGAGCGAGAGACCTTGGTCTTGGTCTCGACGCGAACATCAAGGGAGTTGATTCTAGTGGAGAGGACACCGGCGAGCCACTCTCCGGCGAAGGGATTAAAGAAATGAAGCCCAGGCTGCGCCAACCTCTCAAACCGACCCCACCTCTCCACCACCCCGACGTTAGCCTGCCCCACGCACCGGCAGAATATGCAACACGCATTCCCCATACCTCTCCCTCTCTCTCTCTCTCTCTCTCTCTCTCTCTCTCCCCCAAACGTTCCTCTCTCTGTCCCCTCTTTCCCGACTGTTCTCCTCTCGTACTTCTTCTCTGTATCTGTTGAAATACATTTCGTACTATGCAACGCGTTAGGCGGCACAGTTACTTGAAGGACAAGCGTAGGAGATTAGAGTGTGAAAAGGTCCTTTTTTGTTATGGTGGGGTCTAGTCCAGCACCAGTCGATCTGTCTCCCTCAAGACGAATGATGTGCATCAATAGCGAAACAGAGAGTGTGTCAAAGCCACCAAACTAGAACGTGCTTTATGCGATCCCTTCCTAATTTCAGGACTCTAAAAGGAATGCATATCTTTATTTCCACGAGCTGATCCATTCATCTATTTGCTTTCCAATTGACGTTCCTTGTCCGTACACACAAATATATGTAATCGTGAAGGAAAATCAGAGGACGTTTATTTCTTTCACGAAGAGATTATAATGTAATGGTAATGGGAACAATAATGTATCAAAAAGTTTGACAATCCTCTTTTTAAATGATTTTCATATTCACCACTTTCATATAATGGTCAAAGTGTTACATATTAATTACCTTTAATAGTTTGTTATTATTTTTATTTTCTCGTTAAATTGATTTTTAATTTATTTTTGTAATATTTAAATATTTTTAAAATATCATGTATACTTTTAATTATACATTCTTAACAATAAAGCTTATGTTTCATGAATGAATTCTGATTTGATGAATTTAACGTGATTTTTTCAGTGATTAGACTTAATTTGAGTTATATGTTTTATAAATAAATGAATCGTAAGTTTAAAATTTTAAGCTTAATAGCTCGATAGGCTGAGTTGATGGATCAAATTTATTTATTTATTTTATTTAAATTTTAATATAATTTATATATTAAATATTATAAACATATAAAATTAATTCCTCAAAACAATTATAACATATATATTTTTAAAATATTTATATATTATTTATAAGTCAATATTACTTAAAGATATGTTATAATTAAATAATAATATATATTAATCATTAGATATAAAAAATATTATATATTTAATATCTTAAAATTTTATAACTATTAATTTAATAAAATTTTATTAATATTTTTTAATAGGTTAAAATTTATTTATTTATATCATTTTAATAAATAAATAAAATTATTTATCAAATTAATCTGTATAAAATCTATTGAATTAATTGCATATAATCTACTTAAAATTTAATAAAATAATTCATCAATGTGATCCAATAAGTAAAACTTAAGAACAAATGATGAACTACATATTTTCCAGAGTGAACGATCCAAATTCACTTAACTTTATTATCCATGTGTAAAATGAGTCAACCTAGCCAGGCCGATTGACGAACCTGATCCACACGAGCCTGACGTTTAGATTCCAAACATTGAATTGAATACTATGATCTAATATTTTACACTTTGATTAGCAGTATACCAGTACCAGCTAAGTATTTTGCTTCCTGCTCTTTGAGACACCCAAATGCAAATAAAAATAAAGAATAATCACTCTTTATCCTTCATTTCTTTCCTCTCTCTTTTTTCTTTGTTTTTTCACCTCTTATCTCCTCTGCTTTCTTTATCTTCTGACTTCTAAGCTTAATGTAGTAGTTTAGTTTCATAAATCTACCTTTTCAAAGCAAAAAAGAAAAATCAATACACACTATCTCAAAGAGACACCCATAGAACCAACGTGGCAGGCAATTGTAACTTGGGCACCTCACGCAGAAGCTTTAACTAACCAATTCAACAGTCAGATGCTGGCAAAAGAAATAGGGAAGAGCAGGTGAGCCTAATCTCCAGGTGTGTAAAAAATGGTGCAGTTAACATATTTATATCCATTAACAATCTAACCCACCTCTGAACCTTAATATAAAGCAGGACAGCAGGCCAAAGATCACAAAGTCAACCTGAGAAAATGGCAGAGAAAGATAGCACAGAACAGTCTACAAGAAAGCACATCAGGCAACCACCTGCAGTTCCATTTCTTTGGGAGGAAAGGCCAGGAATACCAAAAAAGGACTGGAAACTTCACGCTTCTTCACTTATTCCGGTGATGCCACCTCCAGTTAAGCTCACTGCCTCAATTCCCTTCAACTGGGAGGAAAAGCCTGGAAAACCCCTGCCTTCCTTCTCACTACCACCATCGGGATCACCAACTTCATACCAATCAGCTGAGCTCACAAGTTTGCCACTACCTCCTCTCTACTCTGAAACCTGTGATGACATTAGCAACAGCGATAATCATAGCACTAACAGCAGTACCGACAATGGAGTTGATCTCAACGATAAACAAGAAATATTCAAGTTGGATCTTGAAACATTTGGTTTTGAAACAGATGACTCATTCAGCTCCGCTCCATCTCTCTTAGCAAACTGCCTGTTATCATCAGCTCCAATTTCTACGGCTGTCCCAGTGGGCTCAATTGATAATATCAGTGACCCGCTGGAAATCCCTTCATCACCAGCTTCTGAAACGGACAGCAGCACAAGCAGTTATGCAACTGGCACTTCAAACCTTGCTGGAGCTTCTTTCTTGGAATGTCTGTTTCCATTATTTCCACCCAATTCTGGCTTCCTTGAAAAAGTTGCATACTCTGAGAAGGGCTCTCACAGTCTACCTGAAGTAAAAAGCAAAGATTTTGATGGTGAGAGTGATAGCAGTAATCTGGTAAGGAGGGCACCAACACTAGGAGAGCTGATCATGCTCAGCCGAAGGAGGAGCTACCAGAGGAAAGCTGCTCAAATGAGAAAGAATAACCTATCAATGGTATATCTCAGGCTCTGGCTTTCTTTCAATTGTTATTAATCAATAACCACGTGAAAGCACTTCTGCTTACTAGGGCCACATAAAGCAATTGGAAATTATAATCTAAACAACTTGACTGGACAGAGAAAAAGAAAATACCATAGTTTTACATTTCAAGTCATGGAAACAAAAATCAGGATTTCTATCTGCAATTTTGCACTAGAGATTTGAAAACATCTACTACTGCCTGAATGAAAAAAATGACAGGAACTTATGAAGAAGAGAGCTTCAGGATGCTGCTTTTTCAGAACTAGCATCAAAACAATTGAAGGTTTACAGTGGAAGAATTTCCAGCCAAGACTGAAACTGATCTAGAAGAAAAGTTGTCATCGGCCTTGCAGTTCAAGAAATTGGCCCTTTACATCAACTCTCCAACTGCATTTTGGTTTCACATCTGGGGATCCAGTTGTAAATTGTTTACAATTTCCAGACTGAAATATGATGTCAGATTCTGCAACTTCAAGTTTCAAGCTCTATGTGTGTGTTCATCCCTTTACAATTCCATCAGCATGATCTCTTAGACAGCAATCTCATTACCCAAAATAGAAAAGCATTATAGCATTTCAACCAACAGGTTTACAAGTTTCAGCAACTTTCTGGATTCGTTCTATGACCACAGGAATATCATCCTCTGTCAACGTAGTAAAACAACACCTGAACCATCCTGGTTCTATGCAATGGCAGGCGGAACCAGGAGTTACATTGATCTTAGCAATATTCAATAGCTTGTCCCATAATTCAAGTTCCCCTTTCTCACTGTAAGAAGAAATTAAGCTGCTCATATCAACCCAACAATACATTCCAGCAGTGCTCTCTGCACACCTAAATCCTAATTGTTTCAAACCTGCTACAAAGAAATTATACATTTTTTGTGTCCTCCTTTTATTAGTCTTGACATATTCCTCAGTGAATCTTGCATC
Source organism: Moringa oleifera (assembly GCA_021397835.1). Lineage (NCBI taxonomy): Eukaryota > Viridiplantae > Streptophyta > Magnoliopsida > Brassicales > Moringaceae > Moringa > Moringa oleifera. Next base: position 1,967,546 of record JAJFZO010000658.1, on the reverse strand, counting down.
TGAAAGCATTGAAATGACTAGCCTCTGGGTTGGAGCCGAAATAGAAGAAAATCTTGTCAACTTTTTTGCAGCAGCCAGAAGACTCTCGTTATAGGAATAGACAACCCCAACCCTAAATCCTGGAAGAGAGAGGTCTTTTGACAGCCCATATATGATATGAACCCTGCTCTTATCAAATTCTTCAGAGTCAAGTATTTCAGCCATACTCACAAATTCTTCATTTCCATAGATAGACCCTGCAAATATTTCATCAGAGATGATATGGATGTTCTTCTCTTGGGCAAAGTCTACAAGTTCATAAAGTGTTTCCCGTGACAGTACATTGCCAACAGGGTTTGCTGGGTTTGAAATAAGAATTCCCCGAACTTTTGTTCCTCGCTTCCTTGCTTGATTGAAAGCTTGATCCAGAGTAGATAAACTTAACGTGAAGTTGTCGGTGCTACGACAATGAACTGGTATTAGCTCCACTCCTGTTCGCCATTTGATATCCCTGTCAAAACTGCATATTCTTTTCCTTAGTACACTTGATGGTGATTTGTTTTTATAAAAAAAAAAAATCTCATCACCAGAAAAATTTTGAAAATATATGCTAAAAGTTTACCCAGGATAATAGGGTGTCGGAACCAGAAATGCATTTCCATGATCAGCCAAGCAGAAGGATAATATCTCAATGGCAGGAGTTGCACCAGCAGTTAATACTATTTGGGACGGCTCAAATGAAACAGCTCCTTCCATGACCTGTGACATGAAACCTGCCATAGCCTGCAAAATTCCATGAAGAAGGTAAAAAATAGAAAACAGAATCACATAATGGCGTCCCTTGAATATGAAGAAAAAAACCCCATGGCTGCCATTACTTTAAAAGAGAGCATTAACACGTATATATGTGAGTGTTTTTAAGTGTAAATATGTGACAGGAATAACAGGAACAAAAAAAAAAAAAAAAAGCTTCTGACAAGCTCTGCAGGATAGAAATGCTAACTAATGGAAATCCACCTATGTTACAATAACAAAGATACACTTATATGAGGTGACAGACTGGTCCACAACCAAGAGCTTCGGGAATCGATGTTCTTCCTGATATCAATGCATTCAGAAACTACATAACTGTAGTAGAAAGTAACCCTTAAGACATCAAACTCAATCCACAATGATGTTGACCAGCATAATAATTGGTACTTGGCAGCCAAAACTTAATGCTCACTGTGCCATGATAACAAAACAACTATCTAAACAGGTTCCAACCAGACCAGCATCAGATCAATTGTGACATTTCAACAATAGAACCTTAGCTGCGGATATGCATCAGTCATATTACTAGAGCATGTTATAAGTAATACAATCATCATTAGACATAGAAAGAAAAGAGAAACTATTACCACTTTCAGTTCCATAAGTCCATCCCCTGGCTGATATGTTACAATCCCATTGATACCCAAATCACAGCCGTCTCTTCCCATAATGGAATCCATCAAGTTCTCTGACATCCAGTTCTCGATTAAATCAAGACATAACTATAACCACCCAGCAAAAAAGGGAAAAAAAAACAGTGAATTTGACAGCACAAGTCCCTGAAAACGAACCATAAGCTACGAGTATAAAGAAAAACTCACTCTATTTTCGGACAATCCCAGCTGAATAATCCCATTTGGATTATTGGTTCTATGGTAGGGATCTTCGGAAACCTTATCCAACCCGACATAATAAGGCGAGTCGTTCGGCTTCGCAATCAAACTCGCCCGAGAAGAGACCGGTACCGGACCTATCGACCCGCGGGTCGACAAGTTGGTCCGCGACAACGTCCTTGGTAAGTCCGCCAGGCTTGGAGAAGACGTAGAGGGCGACGGAGGATTCGATGAGGGTCTCGAGGAACGGTTTCGTTTCAGGTAAAGCTGTAGGAAATAGAATAGAGCGCACGGGATTAAAGAGCCTAGAAAGAGGCCACCTCTGCCTTGAACCACACCTTGCAGAGGTACTATCAGCCTCATAGCGGTTGCTCCGCTGCGGACACGGGACTGGTGTTGGGGTTCTTCACTAGGGCCCTTGCTGGGTCGAGTTTGGCTCATGAGTTAGCGGCTGAACCGCCAGGAAATGGAGCCTCGAATGGTCCACCTGGTTATGGAAGGTAAGGTGACAACCAGTTGCAGGCCAAGAGTGGAGCGAAAAACAAAGAATGTAGAGCCGTTCATTGAGAGGGAAGATGAGATTTGGTTGTTTGCATCTTTGTTAGATGGGCTCAATGACGTGTCCACACTGTCCAATAACCTAATAGGTAAATTGAATTACCAATATTTTTTCATAATCAACATCTCTGACTTTCAACCAAAAAATCTGAATTAAAAAAATTATCATTCATAAATATTTTTAAAATAATTATAAAAAAATCATTATTCTCATGTGAACAGAAAAAAAAAAAAACTCAGGACATGTCATAAATTTTCGTTTTTCATAATTAAGTATTAGCTTTTTTTGAATTTTAAAAAACCATCTTTTTGTCAATGTTTCTAAACTCTTCAATGTAAAATTTTAATTTTATTAAATAAAACCTTTGTTAAATAATTAAAGGGATCTGATCAATTGTCGGGCTAGCATGGAAAGCCCACTGTCAGTTCAGAACCGAAAGCCCGAATAACATACTGGGTCAGCCCATATCCTGGCCCGATATGCCTCTTCATGGGCTTCAAAATACATAAATAAATTATTTATTTATTATATGGTACGGACAAGTGAACCCAAACATCGAAGATGGCGTCATGAATTACACCCTTTCTCATATGGTGACAAAAAAGCAAAGAAAGTTGTAAGCGATCAGGTGTAGTAGAAACCAAGATGACAATCATATGATTGGCTAACTTCAGGAGGAAAGAAAGAGATTAATGATTATTCTTTTTACGCCTTTTTTACTTCATTATTAAACATGCCATTATTGTGGAGGTGTAATCATGGAACCAATGTTAATTTAGTTCATGATGTGAATAGTCTTTATTTTAAATTAAAATGTCATAAGTTGTTATATTTTTTATTATTTTTAAATTTAATCCTTGTAATATTTAACGTATTGAATTGCATCTTCAATATTCGATGTAGTTCGATTTAAACTTGGTTTATAAAAATTTAATATTATTTTTATTATTAAAATATTATAAAATAATTTAAATAAATTATATAATATATTTTAAATTTATAGTCATTTTATAATTTTTTTAAATTAATAATATAAAATTAAAAATATATGTTTGATGTTAAAATTTTTGAAACTCTTTTATGATCATAATTTAAATATTTTTTTATATTTATAAAAAATTTTAAGTCAAAATTTATTGTACAAATATTTTTTTAAAATATCTAATTTATAAAATTTTAAAATAATTTTAAATTAAACCAAATTAAAATATTAGAGATATAACTAAAACAATCTATATTTTAGAATTTAATTTTTTTATATTTACTCAATAATTCATAAAAATATATAAAATTTTAATTTTAATTAAACAATCTTCAAATAACATCAATTTTAAATAAATTTATATATTGATATGTAACTTTATTTTAACAAAAATTAGCATTACATAATTTTAATTTGTGTTAGTCTATAAAAAAGTTTTAAATTCACTTTATGATAAAAATTTACAAATTTAAAATACATATGACATAAAAAATAATATATTACATATTATATAATAATATAATTTCATTTATCCATTAATGTTTTTCGTGCTTTTCGTCAAATGACAGATGCTGAATTAGCCAAACAATCTTCCATTTTGCTTATTGGCGCTGGTTAACACTGACTGTATAAGGATTTTGAATTTGCAGGAGCGTCACCCATTTGGCTTCTATCGGCTAAATGACAAGCATGTCCATCCAACTGAAATTACAAGGAGGCTCACAGAAGGTTAGAGTGGTAACTTCACCGAAGAAACATGCTAAGTAAGGAAATCCCCTCCATGATGCGATCCTAGCAGGATTTTGCAGCCCACAGAAAAAGCAAGTCCCCTGTGCACGGAGGTGAAGTCTGATTTTCCCGTAAAAGACAAACAAATACTTGTCACCGAAATGAGTATCTTCCCCTTGTCTTTGTTCAGTTTAAAATTTCAAAACACTATGACTGTAGTTTTTTTAATTAGAAAAACAGAAACAGAAATTATCTGTCTTGTCCTTGATGGGGTCGCAAACCTTCAAGGCCTAGGAAGCTACAAAAGCATTTTACAACTTTCATGTTTAATGAAATGCATTTTTCCGTATAAAAAATAAAAATTTTAATAATTTATTTATTAAATTATCATATTTTTAAATATAAAAGATAAATGTAAAGTTTAATTTGATACCAAATCATATGCAATGATGAAATAATTGCATGACAATCTATAAAATGATGTATTAATATTGAATAAAAATTATTGATGTTAAAATAAATAACTGAAAATAAAAAATATTGTTACCATATCAAATGAAAGAATTACATTAAAACTAATATAATGTGCAACTTGAAACATGTCTTTCTTATGATTTTCTTTCTAGGTTTAAAAAATCTGAAAAAGAAAAAAGAAAGGAAAGGACATAATCGTCATAGAAGAGGGTAAACAACGTTATCCAACGAGGATTTAAAGTCTGGGTAACCGGACCCACCAATTAAAAAAATTCGGATCCTTCTCAAAACCCACGCTCTATAAAAGGTCTTCCTCTCCCCGCTATGCTCTGTCTCCCTCTGCTTCCTATTGTGCTTTCTTTCAACCAACGAAATTTTCGCCGTTCACTTCGAGGAGATCGTTTCTGACATTTTTGTCACAGGAAAAAAAAAAAAAAAAGGTTTCCAGATATTCACGTGTTTTTTATTTCGAATATTTCCTCTTTCGTTTTCCTGAAGTTTTGAAGGGAGAGAGGGAGAGAAGGATGGAATCTTAAGGATATGATTAGAGCTTTCTCTCTCTAATTCTCCTGCAGAGTGAGAGAGAGAAAGAAAGAAAATCAGAAGAAACCAAATCCTGTTTGTCTCGTTTATTTGATTTTAGCACCAAACGCAAAATCGGAGCGCTCTTTCTTCAATTCCAGAATTCAGTTTAGAGTCGGCAAAATTAATAAAATGCACCCAAACTCTTTCAAATGATTAAACGGACGTCATTGGTTGTCTAAACACAAGCCAATTTTTTGTCTATTTTTCCGAGAATGTTATAGAGAAAATGGACGAAGAGGCAATGGAATTCAGTGGACAGTGGTTTTCCGTTGAAGAAATTGATATTGATTACGAGTTTGACGCTCCTCGGTACTATGATTTATCTCGGCCGGAGACGGACGTGGAGGCAACAGAAGCAGAGCTATGGTTCGAATCTGCAGTGTCGTATCCTCCTTCGCGTAAGGCATATGACCTCTACATTTTCTGTATCTAATAGAATCTATGGTAACTTATAGCTCTTCTTCACTCATTTATCGAGTCATTGGTCATTTTAAGGTATATAAAAAAATAATACAGAATGAAATGCATACAATGTATCTCATTTAAATTCACATTTGTTTTTCTGATTGGTTTTGTTTTTTAATTTTTATTTTCTGTTTGTAACATATGGTGTCGCAGTTAGCTATCTTCAATTATGGAATAAAGATACTTATATGTGAAGTTCTGTTGTACATATCTTCAGCTCTTCTTTATATTTCTCCATGCAGTTAAATCTGAGTGCTTTTTCCATTAGATGGCATTTTTAGATAATATTTTTCTAGTCAGGGTTGCGCTCACAATTGATCAGTTTACTAATTCTAATTCCTCTCTGTCTCTGTCTCTGTGTCTGTCTCTCTCTGTCTCTCTCTCTCTCTCTCTCTGTCTTCTTTTTTCGTTATTTACTTATTTCAGCCTTTGCTGTAAAATTGAGCTTGAGATTTGATAATCCTATGGAGTATGTGAGCACCTCCCCCAAATCCAAAGGAAGTGAAGATATGAATACCATCCCCGATTCGCCTGATGCTACCTTGGATTCTGAAGTTTGGTCGTTAGATAATAATAACAGAGGTAGATTTATCTTATTGCCAGAAGGCATTATATGGATTCTTATTAGTTACTACTGTAAACTGTTTGGTGTTACTATGTTGGATAAAAGTTCATACTCATACTTTACAAGTTTGCTTCAATTTAAATTTAAGTTTTTCGATATGCTCTAGTTTTTTTGGCTTTCATGTTAATCCCAAGTCTGTCGTCATGTCGTCATCTTATTTCAAAATAATTATAATTGCATGAAAGTGATCACCCATATAGATAACTTCATCCCTTGTATACAATGGAGTTTAGAATCTTGCAATTTAGTATTCCATCACTGAATCTTGTTATCATCAACGAACATAACTAATTTAATTTAATTGCCCAATGTTTATTCTTTCTCTTAGTGGTTGCGTGACCCAGCTAGTTAATGGTCCTGTATGCATACATCTCTTTTGCTCTTCACAAAGAAGTTAAACAATTTCAACTTTGTAATATGTCTCACGAGCATACTAGTGTTTCCTATTGTGTTTTTTAAAAAAATTTCTTCTTTATCTCAGACAAAATTTATGGCTCTCCAGGATCAGTCTTTAATAATCAAATTGCTCAAGATATTTCAGAGTCTAAAAACAAGTTCCAAATGAAGTCATCTCTATGGAGGAGTTCAACTTTGATGAAACCAACTGCAAGTCTGTTGGCAAAGCAAAACCAGCGTCTAGATGTTTATTCCAGCCAACATTTGAGAAGGTCTGGATTATCTCTTAACTACATTTTTTTTATTTCTTTTGTTGATAATGGCTGGTTGCCTTTACTTATATCATTCCTTCGGTAAGTTTCTACAAGATGCTGGTAAGGTGAATATTACTTGTTTATAGATCTTATAAAAGATGTTGGAGATAATTTGTTTGGTTTACAATGGACATCAGTGATACTTTGAAATTTGTTTTAACTGGCTTCCACGGACATATCTTTTCTCCTTATTCAGATGGTGTTTTTCCCTCATTTGCTTCGTAATCCCTAATTGACAGGTGTCAGAGGTCAATAGGCAAATTTGATGACAAGAGTTCACTGAATGCTGCTGTGAGCCAGAGACAGGCCACCAAACGACAAAAGCTGGAGGCTGGGTACTTATGGAAGGTGCATTAAACTTTGTTGTTTGATATGTTCTTTGTGCCATTAATTTCATCTCTTGGTGTCATGCATTAGGCCATACAGTTAGTGGAACATAAACCTTGACGATAGACCAAAAGTCTGTAACATGCTGCTCCAAAATGTCTAAAAGATAGAGATGGGAAAGGATGTTTTGTTACTGATATTATGGTATGGATTGTATTTTAAAACTTCTGTGTGCCATTAGCTTCGTAGGATCAGATCTAATCTTGAAAGACCTAAAGAAGCTGTGAAATTTCTTTTAAGGTAAACTTTTTGACATCTTCCATGGGATGCTGCAACTTGTCAGAATTTAGACATTTGCATCCCAGGAATCAATATAATTGCTATGAAGAATATGTTGCATGTGTTTAAAGCTCTTCTTTTTGTTTCTGTTTCCTGGAAATTGTTAATTATCCTAGTTCTAGTTGTAAAATGTTAACATGCTAATAGATCTTTCAGGCTTTCTATGTGCTTATGTTTCCTAAAGTTTTGTCTTCTTGAAAGTGTTAGGTGGAAGTTTGCTTGTGTTTGCTGGCTTACTATATTGCTGCATTCTATTAGAATATTGTAACATATGAACATTGGTAATTATGGCCAATCCTGATATGAAAACTTGAAGAACTTGTTTTTCATGTTAAACAGGTTGCTCATCTAAAGCATCAAACTCTTTTTGTACACAAGGTCCCAAAAAAGGTAATTTATTCATGGTTAAACTAACAGTGCTTTGAAAATTTATTTTCTGCTGATTGAATTGTTAAAGCACCATGATTGATGTCATTACTAAAGTTTACACTCTTCTGAGTTGGTTTTCCAGGTAGGTTCTGTTAATTCACAAGATGGGAGACCAAAAGTTACTGTTCCTAGAGAACCAGAATTGGAAACAGCACAAAGAGCACAAAGACATAGGTAATTTTGGTTCTTGTCATGCTTTCTTGATGCCCTCTGCACGTGTCTCTAAACTTGCTAGAGGAGTTCTCAATTTAACTTTTCCATTTCAGGACCAAAACTAATGCACAATCAGCAGAGCAGGTGAAATTAAGTGCTACTCCGTTTAAAGCCCGCCCTTTGAACAGAAAAGTTGGTACTTTCTTAAGATCTATGGAAGTTCTTGGAAACTTCAAAAGTTTGGAATAAGTTAAAGAAGTAAATTTTAGGTTAGACTCACCACAATTCTGTTGGGATTGGCAGATTCTAGAAGCTTCTTGGTTACCCCTACCTAGAAGGAGCACACCTCGGCTACAGGGGTTTCAAGTAAGTAATAAACACATCTTCATTTGTTTCTAGGTCTTAAGATTTGTGTAGTTTTTCATTAGTTAGCAGTAAAACAACCCAGCTGACACTTCATCTGACATCAGATTTATCCTATTTCTTTGCTTTGTAGGAGTTTCGCTTGAGGACATCAGAAAGGGCCATGCAACGTGCTTCTAATTATGTATGTCACAAAAAATGTGTTTTTTAGATCATTATAGTTCATAAAACAATTGATACAATATTTACTTGTGTACCTATAACTGGGATTTAAATATCATGCTATTTATTTTTCTACTTGCTTTGCTTGCACAGTCTCAGTGATGGTTTTGCCTTCTCGATCGTTGATGCCATTGTTCTCATTGTTACAGGCTGGAAGGACACCTACTCATAATTCTGTTTCACAAAGTGAACCCACCGTTAATGCGGATACCAGAATGTAAGTTTCTGATTTCCTTTTTCTATCAACATAAAATTTGATCATGGAATTCCTCCGGTTGTTCTCCATTGTGATTTTGTGTGAAATATTACTTTACCTTTATATGTGAATATATGTGATCAACACTATCCAGCTGGTAAATTCTGAACATTCTTTTGTTTCCTTAGGAAAAATTTTCTCCTGTGGTAAACAGTTACATGGTTTATTGTTCATCATTTTTGCTGTGCTGTTATTGTTCTATTGACACATGAAAGTACTTAAACTCTGAAAAAAAAATGTTTATCATTTTCCTAAGATGATATTGATAACTTAAACTGTTTCCTCAGGCTGGCCTCTGTTGATTCCTCAGGTGAGGAGAAGAGCAAAGAAATTCGTAAATCTAAATCTTGCCCTCATAACAGGAAGGTGATTCAGATATGATCTCCGTTCTTGTTGTTTTTTATTTTTTTTATTTTTGTGTGTGGCTATGCTAATAATATGTGGAGCTACTTTTTCCTTGATGCAGATTTCTTCAAGTAAGGGAGAAACTGATGTCTCTCAAAATGTCATACAGGAAGACACAGTCCCAAAGGTAGTTTACCTTTTAACATAATTAATTATTTGTAATAAGTAACAAATCATGGCGTAGGATGCTTTTCTTGTTTAACATCACGCTTTCACTTGATCCTAGGAAATCAAGTTTCCAAGAGATAGAAGATTTCAAGACAAGCCATTAACAGAAGTATTTGACAAGGTAAGATACAAATTGAGTTCTTGGTTTATTGTACCTGTCATATGGATTTCATATGGAATTATAACTTTATGAATACTTGCTTTGTTGACATGACATCCAGCTCTCCCTGGCATCTAACACCCATTATAATATAGACTCCCAATCAAAAATGCCTGCTGAGGTTAGTCTCATGGGATCTCAATAGCATTCTTTTTTGCTTCTACAAGTATTATATTAATGTATGAGTGCTTCCGTTGATTTAATTAAGAGCAAAACAAGAAAAAAAGAAACAGAATTCTGATATGATATAAAAAATAAGCTAAGTTGGTTGGGATATCAATTCTTTCTTATTCCTTATCTCCAATTATCATAGTTCTATTATAATGCAGATTGTAAATACTGTCAAAGAAAAATCAGAAAGGTTTCGTGGAAAGCAGAATCCTTGTGGAACTGGCAGAGCCCCTGAAGTTGGACAACTGCTCAGGTATTACTACTTCCAAGTTGATTGATACAATACTTGTTGATGTTTTGTTTCTTCTAGCAGCCGCACCTTCTTTGGAATTTCATCAAATTCTTAAATGCATGTCTTTTCGCAATCTTGTTTCAAAGAATTAGGAAAGGAACCATAAACCCCCATTCCTGAGACAAAATAGGATGTACAATTATTCTCCGATTTCCTTTCAACTTGAGGTGTTAAGGTTTACTCAACTTCAAGATCCATCGCAATTCAATATTAAGTAATTTTAATATGGTATCTTTATTCTTTTGAAATTATGTTTCTTTCATGTGCACATGTCATTCGTGCATCTAGAGTTTGAAGAAATAGGAAATGTTACCTCCATATAAAATTTTTTATGATTTTAGATAATGATGCTAAGCTGATTCTAGATGAGAGATGGCTGAATAGTTTACAACTGGAAAGTGAGGCAATTTGAGGACCTTTTACAATCCTGCATATGCTAGCAGAAAATTGGCAAACCTATTTTTGAAGATGACCTGGGCTGTAGAAAGAGAAGAACATCTGCTTATAATTCAGGAAAAGAAAAGAGAACAACAAAAGTATGAAAATAATTTTCTTAACAAAGAAACGGAACAATGGTGTTGTAGCAGCTTACAAACAGTGCCAGAAAATAGCAATGTGCTTAGTTGAATCCCTTAAGGGGTAAAGGCATATCAGTTTATGCCTTGTTCATTTGTTTGAGCCTAAGCAGAAGAATGTACTCCAAATGTTTCTGTACTTTTTGATAGGTGATGCTCTATGGAAAAGAAAGCTGTTTTGTTTTCATAGTGGAAGATCTCTCTTCTTTTGCGTCATTTGAATTTAATTATTTTTGGTGTTGATTGTCACAGGAGCTTGGACATATGCTGAGCACAGCAGATCTAGAAGACATGCTCAATTGACTAAGTCATTTTTGGTTAATTATGTAAAAGAAAATTTTCCCTGCAACATTAGATGAAATCAAAAGAAATAGTAAATATGGTCTGTGTTTATAGTCATTTCTCAATATGAGTCCAGTTATGTACAGTATATTTCTTTAATATTTAGCTCTAATAGGCAAATGAGGTGCAGGCACTATGTCTGCAGGAAACCATGTGGGAAACCATGAAAAGAATAAAGAATGGCAACGGATCGAATTTATGCAGGTACTTTGTCTGATCAAACTTTAATAAGACAGATTTGAATAATAATTAATCAAATTTAGACGAGTTTGAATTTAGAATTTACTATTTGAATTAGGTTTAGGTTTTAATTTTAGATAATTATTATTCAAATTTATTTACATAATTATATTAATATGTTAAATTTTTTATTTAAAACTTATTTATATAATTATATTAAAATTTGATTAATAAAGTTTAATTTTATTATTTACTTAATAAAAAATTATTTTATTAAAAATTTATTTTTTATATAAATAAATATGATAAACGAATTTAATCAAATTTGAGTAATATAAGAATAATATAAACAAATTTAAAACGAGTTTAGATATTAAAATTAATTTTTTAAGTAAGCTTAAGATGAATTCTGAGGATATACATTTTAATTAAGTTCAGGTTTGAAATTTTTTAAATAAAGGAATTGCTGAGGATTGCCATCCCTAAAGGGTACCTTAGCATCCTATGTACTTGAAGTTTTCATCCCTTTCATCCCATCAAAGGTTCATTGAACCAACTACATTTACATGGATTGGCCACAATGTACTCAAATATTTAAAATGATAGTAACATGGTTTGGTTTATCATTTTCCTTTGATCAGGATATATTTTTAAGATTTAGGATTTTAGGTGCATTCTCATACCATTTGACATTAAAAATTGAATGCCTGGCTTTCATGAGGCAAACAGCTAGTAGCAACCCAAAGGAATATTTCTTAGCTTTGCCCCAAGTTGCATGACAAGGAGCTACCTTCCTGATATGTTTTCCAAAACCTGAAATTCGACAGACCTAGATGCCTGCTCTTTACAGACTTCCCGTGACTCATTTATATTGGCTTTTAGCGTGGTACAATGTGACCTGCCATCTCAGATAAAGTAATAATCTGCCAGGCAGACATGTGACTCAGCATCAATGAAATAAAGCCAGGCACAGCCACGACAACAGAATAAAGCCGAAGTAGAGAATCCCGGGCACATATGACTTACTCTAAGGCATGTACCCCACCACAATAGAACAAAAGATTATGAGCAAGTCTTACAGCTAAAATAAGTTTTGTCATTGCCCACCTTCGGAATTCGTTTGTATAAAAAAGTAGACCAGCTAGTTCTTAAGAAGTTGATCTTCCTCACACTTCATGAAACAGAATCAACTTCAGGCCCAATAAACCTAGGGCAGAAAATAACCCATATTGACCAAAATTTGGGTCTATCAGTTGCCTTCTCATTCCCTAGATGCAAAACAACGAAATTTGTAAATTTAGAGAGTGCTTTTAGATATAACTTCACGGAACCTAACAAACCACTGGGCATCAGATGAATTGTTATCGAGCTGTGCTTGCTGCTGCTGCAGTTGTTGCCCTCGTTGTCCTTTGTCAATGACAAACTGGCCATAGTCGATGGGCTTCCGGGGAGCTGAACAAGGCTTCGCTGGAGGAGCTGGAAGAAGAGAGACAAGAACCCTGGAGACCTCATGCATAGTTGGCCTTTCAGAAGGCTGGCGCTTGGCGCACAAAAGAGCTAGTTGGAAGGTCTTTCTGACATGAGTTAAATCCATGCATGTAACAGAAACCTCAGGGTCAACAGCATCCATCACTGTATTATCATCGGTCTTTGACAAAATCTGAAAGGAAGAATGAACAAGTCGGACTTAGGAAAGTTGTGTTAACCGTACACTGCAGTAAACAAGGAGTGCCTGCAAACTAGAATAAGTAGTTTTCTTGCATCACTGTATTTTCATGCATTACATTCCTTGAGAAACATACCATTTGATGCAAGTTGGCTTCGTTATCCACAGCCTTCTTTCCTGTCAGAAGTTCCAGAAGAACGATGCCAAAGCTATAAACATCAGACTTTTCGTTCAATCGAGAAGTCCGAGCATACTCTGGATCAATGTAGCCAATAGTTCCCAAAACATAAGTCGAGGCATGAGTTTTGGCATTTGGTATGCATTTAGCGATCCCAAAATCAGAGAGATGTGCCTCAAAATTCTCATCCAACAGAATATTTGAGGACTTAACATCCCTATGGATAATCCGAGGATTGCAGTCATGATGAAGATAAGCAAGTCCTAGGGCAGCTCCAACTGCTATCTTCAGGCGAGTTTCCCAGTCAAGTTTAACTTTCTTTGAGGGTCCTGTCATAGCAACACATACATTGTTAGACTAATGTTCATCTTAAAACAGCAACATGAACCTAACAACATTTACCAGCTGGCACTCTAAAACTTAATTATTTTTTGTTCGCTACCGTTACATGAAATCTTAACGATGTTACAGAAACATCAATAGATTAAAAGTTGCACAAATATCATAACAGCTCTACATAAACTTATGTAATCAGGACTTTCTCACCTTGAAACTATAGGCCCAATCACTTCATGAAACAGTATAAACAGGTACAAGGCAAGTTAACTAACCATGTAGGAGATCCCACAGAGAACCATTCTCCATGTAATCATAGAAGAGGAGGTTTCCAAAGGGAGACAATGCATAACCATGCAAACTGACGATGTTCCGATGTCTGATGCTTCCGATGGTTTCAAGTTCAGTCTCAAATTCACGCAAGTTATGCGGATACTGATTGTAGAGTCGCTTAAGTGCAATTGGTCGGGAATTCTTAAGCACACACTTGTAAACTGTGCTAGAAGCACCATACCCTATAATGTATTTCTCACTCAAATTTTCAGTTATTCTCATTATGTCATCAAAGGTATGAATAGCCATATCCATGTGAAGAACTACAAGCTTGGGGGGACCTGAAAGTGATAAGACTTGCCTTGAGAATTTAAACCAATTACCTTCATATTCTGCCAAAAATATCATAAATTACATGCCTTGCACAGTTTTTGAAGAACCCTTCATCATTTGTCTCTGTTGGTTGGACTTGTAGACCGCAACAATTACCATCGACAAAAGTGTGATGAAGCCCAATGTCATACAAACTACAGCAGCTCTGGAGAATAGTACTACAGAGCAGGAAAGGTTGGGTAAAGTTCACATCAAACTCACTAATGGACAAAGAATCTAACAAGTAAACAACAACCATGATGGTGCAAAATGATAAGAGAGATACCTCTTGATCTTGGAACAGAAGACCCGCATATTGACCCCAACCAATTTCCACATAGCAGTGGGTTCCCAAGGAAGCTAAACACATGCACATTCAAATCATTATGACACATTTTGCAACAGATATAGAACCAAATAAACCAAATCATACCTGTCTGGAGAAAATCGCGAAAAATTTCTACTAGGAGGTACACTTCCTGATAAGTTATTGTATGAAACATTCCTAAAATAGGTAGAAAGCAGATTCAGAACAAGTTCATGAGCTACATTAACAAATAGCACAGAGAGTCACGGTGAAAGAACTTACAAATTAGAAAGACTGAAACAATTGGTGAGCTGATCTGGGATATCTCCATGCAAATTATTGTTGTTTAATATTCTGCAAACAAATTTACCAAGGCAGCAAACATTGAGACCATGAATGAATGTACCCTACAGCAGACATTCCTAATCCTTTCATACAAGTTTAATCTATTGAACTTAACTCAAACCATACCAATAAGGTACCAGACTAATTACTTACAAAGAAACAATGTTTTGCAACTGGCCTAGTTCAGCAGGAATGCTACCAGAGATTCTGTTGAATGACATATCACTACAAAGAAACAAAATGGTTACCGTCATAACAGAGGCACTGGCCTAGAAACCACAAAGCATTATATTCAAGAAACTCACATAATTTGTATGCTTCTGAGATTCCCAAATTCAGCAGGGACTGGACCATCAAGGTGATTGCGACTTAAATTCCTAGATTAATGTACATCACATGTTGGGCATTATGCAGTCAACAAAATGAATAAAGGGGACCAAATGTGAATAAACACAAGGGCTTACAAGGTGAGAAGGTGTTCCAGACCACCAATGCTAGCAGGTACAAGTCCTGAGAAATTATTGCCAGAGAGATCCCTGAAATCATGTGTGATTACTCAGTCCAGCTGGATACCAACTGGCATAAGACATAATACCAAGAAACTCACAATGTATCAAGATTGATAATCCTTCCCAGTTCAGCAGGTATCCTGCCTTTGAAATTGTTCATGGAAAGATTTCTGCATGTCCAAACAGCCATTCAATTAACACACATCAGAGAGACTTGACCAACACTACGGCTTTAACGCTTTCCTGCACTCAATGCATAAAATCTTACAAATAAGTCAAGCTTTCTAGACTACGGAAGCCCACTGGGATAGATCCACTTAAGCGATTGCCATGCACATTGCTAAACAAGAGAGAAAAGAAATCAAAACCAAAATTTAAGCCTTATATTAAGTTAGATAATTCAAGAAATATGCATAAAAAATAGTAGTTTATTCAAAAGATATCCTACAACTGATTTAAGGCTGCGCAGGAACTGATGTTATATGGAATAGGACCTTCAAGATAGTTGTTTGCAAGATTCCTGAGACAAAAATGATAAGCAGTTTAGTAAACAATGACATGATAGATTATAGTTGACATGCCTAAGTTAACCAGCACATAGTGGACTGACAGTTCAAACAGCTGGTCCAGCTTCCCAAGCTCAGCAGGAATTGAGCCAACCAGCTGATTAGCATTCAGTTGCCTGAAAATCAAATAGCTCCATTACAAATGAAATCCTACATGTGGACATGTGAATTTTAAAAAAAAATGAATAGTGCATGGGTAGTAGCCTGCAGGGATAAATGTAAGAACATGCAAAAGGATATGTAACTTTCAAGATCCCAAATTTGAAGGTATCTTACAAGTAGCTAAGTTTCGACATGTTGCCAAGCTCCGGTGGAATAGGTCCAGTCAACTTATTACCGTGAAGGTATCTGGTGCAGCAAACTCATGTATGAGCACAAAGTATAGAAATAACAGTAATTTATATGGGATTTTCGCAATAAAACTCACAATTTCCCTGTATATGATAGATTGCCGAGTATTGGGGGGATTGGCCCAACTAGCTCATTCTCACTCAAATCCCTGTAAAAAGTGACCATGTCAATTTCGATGTCAGTTCCCAATAAACAAGCCCGAAGCCACCACCAACTGGATTGGCCAATTTTACTGACAATTTGAATGGGATGCATACTCACAGAACAGCTAGGGCCTGCATTAAACCAACAACCTCTGGAATCTTCCCAGTAAGCTTATTTCCTTGAAGTGACCTGACAAGGACAGGCCACAACCATCATCATTATAAGCTTGTTACTTGCTTAAAAGGATGTATTCCTATCATCAAGAATATACAAGGTACTTAAAGTATTTCACATAACATCTTCTACAGAAGGATAACATGTAAGCATGGGGAAAATCTTACAAAGTAGCTACTTGAAGGAAACCAATATTGTATGGTATCTCCCCAGTGATCTGATTATACGATATATCCCTGTGAATCGAGACAACAGTTAAATAAGACTGGAGAAAACAATTCAAATGTATTACAACAGAGGATACATACAGGATTTCAAAGCTTGTGCAATTGCCAATGTTTTCTGGGATTGTACCAGTCAAGTTATTGCCTCGCACATCACTGGCAAAAAAATAAGAAAATGCCAGACTCATACAGTGCCTTACACATCACAACAAAACAATTGACATTCACCTTGAATAAATATTTACTTACAAGTACCACAA
The DNA here is from genome assembly GCA_021397835.1 of Moringa oleifera. NCBI lineage: Eukaryota > Viridiplantae > Streptophyta > Magnoliopsida > Brassicales > Moringaceae > Moringa > Moringa oleifera. The sequence goes on along the minus strand of JAJFZO010000658.1, from coordinate 1,950,705 downwards.
GCCAGTCAGTTGACACATATCTGGAGACAAGGTCCCGGTCAATGAATTGCCACGCAAACCACTAGGAAACAACGAAACATCCACAACAACGAAAATGTTAAATCAGAAATCCTTAAATGCTGCACACAAACTTAACCAATCTAAATAAACAAATAATTTAATACATGCCTACTGAACTAAACAAAGAAAAGACATTAGAGTTCTCATTGCACAGCGAGGAGACCTAGTACTTACAGGTACTGTAGGACTTCATTCCAATAGATAAGCCTGGGTATCTCACCAGTAAGTTGGTTCCGGGCAAGGTCACTGTGAAATAATCGGAAAAGACAACAGAGTTCTGTTAGCACAAGAAACAGCAATGAAAAATTTACTCAAAAGTTCTTTCATTGAAGACTTATTAAGGGACTGACAGTGTTTTCAGGTTAGGAATCTGTGTTAAGGTCGAAGGGATAGGACCAGTGAGCTTATTGCTCTTCAAACCCCTGAAAAAACACAATCCTTTAGTTTACAGAATTTAAAGCTCAAAAAAGAAAAAACATAGCCAGGAACAAGACAAAATCATGAGTAAGACTAACAGAAACTCAAGCTGCTTCAGTTTGGAAAATGAGAAGGGTATGTCTCCATACAAGAGATTATCGGAGAAATCTCTGCAAGATATGCAAGAAGATTAACATACTATCGAGCTACGAGAATAAAGATACAGAAAAATGAACATGACTCTCATGTCCCAAAGGAGCCATAATTTAAAAATAAAAACGGGAGTATGCAGAGATTTACAGATGAACAAGAGAAGCGCAATTCCCTATCTCATCTGGTATTTGACCCGTTAATTTATTGCTTTGCAAGTCTCTGTCGATAAGATTTGTCAGATAGAGAGCTTAGCAAGTAGTAACAGCAAAGAGCTATCATCAACAAAAACTGCACAACAACATGAAAGAAAATACACACATTGATTGCAAATTCTTCAAATCCCCAATGGCAGGCGAAATCTCCCCGCCCAGATTCAGGTTTGACAAATTCCTACGAAAGACAAACATAGCACAATGAACAAACTCACAAGCAGGACTGTAAATTTCTCGTGAATGTGAGATTCGAGAGATTAACACGGCATGCCGATGTTGTCTAATAGAACGCAGCAAGCAAGAGATGCTTACAGTGAAACCACAGAGAGGCTGACATTGTCGCACATGACACCACGCCATGAACAGTAATCACTGTTTTGGATATCATCCCAGTCGACAAGCACATTTGCCACATTGCTGAATGACGACTTCATTGACATCAAGGCTTTTCCTGGAAAACCACCCATCTTTTAAGGGCCCCTAACCGAGGTAGTAAAGGTAAACCTCAACCAACTCAAACTTTCCAACCAATAATGGCAACAATTGAGAAATCATAAGACGAGAAGGAAAACAGAATATTAAAAAAGGGTTTGTGTTGAAGTCAACTAGTTATTGTCTCCAAACACAAAAACTGTGGATACTCCTATAAGTTGCCTTCCCTTATGTTTTTCTTTTCTCACCCATTGTACGCCATTCCCAGACATTGTTTCGATTATCACTCTGAGTTGGATAAAAGGTAAAAATTCCTTCAAGCACAATAGTTCAGAAAATGATGTCCTCTAATGAACTCCAACGCATTGTAAAGTGGAAACCAAACAGCTCAGAAGCTACAGTTCGGAGCACTTTTACAAGCTTTTAAAATACATAGAAAGGTCTAAGTTGCCAAATTCGGAAACTCAATATTCGAAAGAGAGAGACGCGAAATCCCTGCCTCGATAATGATAACCAGAACCGAAACAAAACAAAGAACTAGTAGAGAAAGGTAACCTTCGTCGTTGAGCGGAGAAGCCAAAGGACAAAGAAGAACAAACACAACCATTACTAAACACAGAACATGCTCCTTCCTATTCTTCATCTTGTCGATCACCAGGGCCTCGACTCTGAAAACTAACTTCCAGAGGACAGTAAGAAGCACAAGAACTAGAAATGCGAAGAAAGAAACCAATGCAGCAGTATCATTCAAAGTTGGTCAAGAAGCTGAGCTCGTGTTTCTTCGTCATCGCTAAAGAGAGAGAGAGAGAGAGAGAGAGGGAGAGGGAGAGAGTGCACGAGTACAGGCGTTTAGCGTGAGCTGTAAGGAACACTGGACAGAGAGATGTTATGAAGAGAGAGAAAGAACAAAGAGCGTGTGCAGTATAGAGCCTAGAAAGAGTAGGATAGGAGGAAAACGCAAACGGCGGTGAGGGGACGTTAAAGAGCTGACTGAGGGATAAAAATGAAAGTTTATTTTCTGATTGATAGCGAGACAGCGGCCGTCATTCGTACTACCGTTTCCCAAAGCAGTAACGCTGTCAAAGACACCCGTATTTCCTCTCACGGATTCCCCCACGCTCTTGCCCAGGCTCGTAGCCGCGAGACGGCGTGAACGGCCACGCATTATCGTCATTTAATGCGACGAGGGAGAGTACGCTCGAGTAGTTTTGCCATGCGCGTGGATGATTTGGTGAGATGGGGAGCCAAAAGAGCAACCGGTGTGTTCTTTGGTTAGTGCTCCGGAAAGCTCTATTTCCAGGTTTGTTTTTGCTGGTTCCACTCCTCTTAGAGTACTACTAAATGCTCTGTCTCGAGATTTATTGTTCTTTAAGAGGCCGTGTGCAAAGAACTGGAGAAAGTAAAAAAGGGATGTTAAGCAAAAATCAAACAAACGGCAATTTCTTCATTGTTTATTATAACCAAACAAAAAGGGCAGCTGCTCATGCTTCTTCATCTTTTCTTTATTTTTTTTTTTAAATGTTACATGAAGGCAAATAATATTTCTAAGGGTTTGGACCAGGAAAGCTAAGGTGGGTCCTACTGCATTCTCGGGATTGTGGACCCGGCTCAAAAGCCGAGATACATCCCCAGCCGTCGATGATTGTTTTTTTTTTTTTTTGTTTGGGGGCTTTGTTGATTTCCAAAGACATCCTAGTGATTGTCTTTTTCGGCTAGATAAGAAAACTTTTGTCATGTGCGTATTTACTGCAATGCCCTTACCCTGTCTGTTAACAACCAAACAGTTTGTTGGGAAGGAACTGAGTTTTGCTTTCTTTGCCCTTTCTGGCTCAGAACCCAATAACAACAACGCAATCTATCTTCAACGTATTAATGGCGCCAAAATCTAATCTGGAAGTCGGGCTCATCGCAACCCGACCGGATTTTCTTTTGTTGCTTTAAGAAACATCAGAAGCCTCTACATTTTTTTTAATAATTGAAACTACCAAAATTCTAGTTTGCAACTAAAATCGGATGTGATCCTCTGTTTTTGACGAGACAGTCCTAACTAGATGCGGACGACATTGCCTCTGTTTGGGCCATTGGTTCCACTGCTCACCACTTTCTTCCCGAGCATCTGCTTGAGCCTTTTCAGTGACTTTCGGCAGCCTACGCAAGGGATCAGTCCGCAACTGTCAAAAGCATCACTGCTACACGTGGTGTCATCTAAGAACAGGGAGCAGCCTCAAGAAAGTGACAGCTGAGTTACTGCAGCAGTGCTGGGGAGGTGGCATGGGCATGGGCATCGCGTCTCGCAGCCTCAATTAAAGGTTGTGACAGCCGGCGGCTCTTCCGCCGGTTCGCCGTCTGCTCCTGTGGGACCCACCACTGACCCATAAGAAAGTAAACCACTCAGGCCCCCTTAGGCGGTCAGAGCCTGGATCCTACCTTGGGCAAAGCATTTAAGATTGAGTCTCAAAAAATTGGGATTGATGTGATTTCAGCTTTCTACGGTACTACTCTCCTGTACCAACTCTACACTTTATTTCTAACTCTCTTTTTAATTACTGATTTCTAGTTTCTTATAAAATAATCAAAAATATTACAATATAGTGGAAAGATTGGCTTGTAATCATTATTGTAATCCTACGGTTCTCTTCATTCTCATCTTTTACAAGCCACGTGGATTCATAGATTTCAAGTCCCCGTAAAATCCCGTCGAAAAGAATTTAATTTTCATTTTCACATTCCATTTTAAACACATAATTTATGTTTTTTTGAAACAAAGCATCGTAGTCATAGATGAATATGATGGGGAGATAATGGTCAAACGGTTAACAAGAATGAGGAACAGTGGCGGCAACAAGTGGAGGGATAGACAGAGAAGACGGTGCGGGCTACAGATTTTAAGGAAAATTGATTACAACCATCATAGGACCCGTGAGGGGCATCCCTATAATGTTTACTGTTTGCTCCTAATTCCTACTTTCATGACATTTTGGAGATGGAATTTCTGATGAGGCTATGATGTCCAACGTGTGCTATTGTTGCTGGGCTTTTTAATAAGGTCAGACGCTCAGAGCGGAGTTCAGAAAGCTTTAAATACTAGAAAAGTCAGATTGGGGAAAAAGCGTAAAGAGGGTGTAATGAGGGATTGGACCTCACCAAAAGGGGCAGTCTCATTGGTGAGGATGCTAAATTCCGGTGTTTGGATTCTGGAATAAGGTCGACCACCCCATGGGCCAGGCAATTCTTGGTTAGGCTTCTCATTTGGTAATTCTTCAAGTTAGCCGTTCTGTGAAAATGGATACCTGGCCAATAATATAAATAGATTCCAAGAAAAGAAACATAGAATGCAGAAACTGAGCTTCTAGATTAACCAAAACAAGGAAGATCCTGTTACTGCCAATCCCAAGATTACCAAAAAGGTTTTCCTTTTGAAGATTATTGAATAAGTCAACAATAATTAAAGCTTTGAATCAAAAAGAAAAAAAAAAAAACTAGGGAGAACTGGTGTCCAGTAAAAGAACCCAGGGAGACTTGTTCCAATCCAGGGACAAAATTCACAGAGCGATAACACCAAACAAAAGGAAATAACTTCATTCCCACTTGTGATTGCTTGTTAAGATGCAGGATCAGCACTGTGCCATCCTTTGGTGCATGGTGGAATGCTCATGAATTCATCGAATTCCTTTACATGAATGTTGCAACACTTCCACTGCAAAATAGCGCATACAGAAAAGTATTAGAATTGAAACAACATACCTAAAAAAAATATGCATCTTAATTTATGGCTCTGAGGATATCATATTAAACAAGATAAATGTTGCACCCCTCTCATTCGATCATGAAAAACAGCTGGCCCAGGATGGTACTCGCAGGCGGTCTCATGATTGTCTTTTTCTTTAAAAGTTTTACCACAACCCTTATTCTTGCAAATTTGGGGCTGGTTTATATCAATTATCTTCTTCACTGGAGCAGATAGCTGGACATTAGTACTGCTTTCAGCAGGTGCAGCATTGACAGGTTTTAAATTCAATGCTTTGGCCTGTGAACCTGCATGATACAAGGACTGCTTCAGCTTAAACAACATAAGACTTTCTGGAAAACCAAGGATGCTATAAACCAATGAACAATATTTTGTCTCACGGTAGCCTGCTCCAGCTCCTACAGAATTTTCGTGTTTCTAGCAATTCACATAGCCACTCTTGCTTAAAACTCTACAATGCATTAGCACACCCTTGTAGATAAGTCTTCACTCAGACAGCATTTAGGTGTTTCTGGAACAATGCAATATCTCACATTAGGTAAAACCTTAACCCTTTCTCTCACTAAACTTAGTTAAACACTTAGTTACCAATGAGTTAAACCCTTTAACTCTTATCAATATCATGGAGTAGTAGAACTCTGTTAGAAAATAATATGTGTATTGCACAATTAAGTTTACAGTACTCCAAATAGCAATGTGAATAATACAGGCTTGTTCTAGAAGGTAACCAAAAAAAATTGAATTGTTTTCACTTTTTCACCTGAAATCATAAGGGGCATTCTTAGTTTACCGCAATGTTTAGGCATATGGAAAGATAAAGCAAGAGAAATATATCTGAAAGTAACCAAACAACTAGTCCTTCACAAGATAAATCTGGCATGAATCATTTGCAGTAAGCACGCAAACAAGTTTACCATGATCTGAGCAAAAGAAACCTTGCCGACACCTAGAGCAAGATTCTTTTGATTGCGAGTTGGATAGAGGAGCTGAAGTGGGAGTAGGAATTGGAGTCTTTCGGGAAGCAGCTGCATTTATCAATACTGGTTTCTCAGTTGTGTGTTTACCTGTCTTACATCTTCATTGGTAAAACAAAAATCTTGAGATGCTAATAGTGAAAAATTTAAAGATACAATCAGATATATTAAATTAGCCATGATTGTAGTAACGTTGTTACTGTGAGCAGCATGAGAAACTCATATCAGTATGGCGGCATTCGAAATGTCATATTTTGCATAGTCCAATTTCAACAAGTAGCATTTATGCTACCAACCTTGACTAAAATTACAAACAATAAAGAATGATTTATGTCAATAGAGGAAAGAATAACATGCAGATTATTATTGCAACAAAAATAGAAAGAAACGCATGCAAGAGCTGCTGCAAAACACAAGATACATAATTCATGCCCAAGTGTTCACATAATTTCACAATCATACCAAAAATCCCACACAAATTTGCTATTCAAATTAAAGTTAACCATTCAGAGTGTGTCCCCGCAAGAACAAATCACTGAGAAGTTTAATGTTGAACCGTATTTTTATCCTGTTGGTAAATGATGCTTCACAGTCTATAGTACCAAGAACTTTACATGACTAATTGAGTAAACTTATGAGTTTTTCCCCACATAACGCATATAGACTAATTGGACATATACCGCTTTCTTTTGTCAAAGAAAGTTATCTCAAATTAACAGTCTCAGTTTTCATGGGAACAAGAGCACCAAAATTATGAGTAAGCAAGAAAGAAGGGGCATCTTGAGTTTTTAAATAAGAACACAAACAGTAACTGGAAGTTTATCCAGCTCCAATGGGCATTTAAAAGTGGAAGAATGTGGTAGGTCTTCTCCATTCAACTATGTTGGTTTAATAGGCCAAGCATTGAGGAGAGTAACCAGTCCACAATGTTCTCCATGGTTCATGGTATAACCAAGGATATATGTACTATCTTCACTATAACTACCAAAATTAATATAACACAGACCAATATTACCAGAATAAGCATGTAATCATATCCAGGACTGTGTCAAGAAAAACAGAGAAGACATCATAAATACTATTCATAATGGTTAACTTCCCCTTATAATAAGAAAACCATCTGCCAAAAACAGCAGTGCAATAAGCACTGAGAATGGCAAACATAAAGCCTGATCTAAATTTCAGCAGGCATGCTTAATTTAAGGACAAATTCAAAAATTAAAATATCACATCAAGAAACATGCTTGTAAAATACACTTCAAAACAAGTTCACAAGTGGATGAAAAGAGGCGCTCACCCTGGAATTTCTAAAAATAAGCTGAAATCATGACTTCTTTTCTTGCAACAACTCCACTCTTTCATCCCATCATGAAATATAGGCTGCAAAATGGCATTTAAAACATATGCAAAAGAAAAATAAAAGACGATAGCAGGAAAACCTCATAAATAGGGGGGAAAAAAAGAAGAGTATTTTCAGAGAGAAATTTGCACTTACTCCCTTATTAAAAGTATTAGCCAATGCAGTGAAGCCAAGCACAACCATGCAAGAGAAAAGATCAATCAGCATAAAGCACAAACACACAATTAGGTTTGACAAACTCTTCAGGTTATTAAAAAATAACAACAATACTAGAACATTAAAGCAACTCTATATGGGTTAAAGAAAAGGAAATTTTATGATAAGCATGAGTAAAGCACACTACAAGACATTAGTAATTTGTAAACAATCCTTACTCAAAGCAGGCAAAATCACTACAATATTTTTATTCAGCAAACAAAATAATTTTTTGATAAGGAAAGTACATAATTTGACATCAATCTAAATATTTTATTCAGACTTCTTTGGTTCTTAATTAATCATTTCTGGTTTTCCCTCTTCACAATTAAACCTCTCAATTCTTACTGAGAAGCCAAGCAAGAAGGACAAGGTCATCTCTGGCACTCTCTCTCTCTTTCTCTCAATTGAATAAGCAGGGATATTTACATAGTGTGTGCGTGTGGTTCTTGGTTCCAAGAGACGAAACATGATTTGCAAGAAGAGACACACCTCCAGTTCATTTAGTTGTCCAGAACCATTCTGAATTTGACCCATTCAATATCATCAGAAAGAAGTAAGAGAAGAAGGTGAAATTCACTCAGTCACTGAAGAAGGAGAATTTCATTTAGTCACTGACAATGGGCTGGCAGGTAAGGCTACAGGCTCTTTTGATTATCATCATTGTTACAGCGAGGAAAACCTCTTCCCGCCTAAAAAGAGAAGTCAGATATTGCGATGCCTAAACAGCCAAGTAAACTTAAAACTGCAACACGAGCTATATTTCTTCCTCAATAATGTAATGAATTTTTTACTAAGTAACAAAATCGCACTGAGCTTTGCACGAAATAGAATAGAAATATCAAATCAGAGAGAAGAAGGGGGGAAAAAAAACCTCGAAATCGGAAAAGTGGCAAAAAGAAGACATACCGAATCGTGGTACTGACAGGCACCTTCAGGATTATCGTCTTCAGTGAACATGGCGTTGCAGCCGATTCGCTGGCACCGAACTCTACTAACTGCTTGCGCTTCCATATCTCTCTCGAATCTGCGAGTCTGTAGACAAAGTAGTTCTTTCTTCTGCAGGGCACACTGAAGAGAAGTCTCTTAATGTGAAGTCCTACAGTAAGTATGAAACATTGGTCAGGATCCTACTTTACTTTTGATTCTCTGCTAGGTGGGACAAGGCGTTTACAACGCCGTCCTTTCTAGCATGGCACGTGGCTTGTTTATGGCCGTTGATGAGGATGCACGGCCTCATATCATCCAATGGGCTATGGCTATGGAGCAACCATTCTAATGTTTTATGCCTTTAAGCCCATCCTAGACGGAAGGCCTGACACAGTGAGGGTCATTATTGGCTCATGGTCCCCGAGTCCATTGGTTTATTCCACTTTTTTAATAATTAAATTAAATTTTAATTATTTATTTAATAAATAGATAGATTGAATTTTAAATTTTGAATCAGATTGTTGGATTAATTGATTTATTAAGATCAATTAAGAGTTAATAAATTTAAGTTATTTATTATATTTAAATTAAATATATACTAAATTTCATGAAAATACAAAATTATTCAATCAAAATAATCAATAACATATATATTTAAAACTTATACATTTTTTATAAAATTTTTATTTTACAAATGCAAAGCTAATATATTTATTATTTGAATTAAATATTATTAATATTATTTTAAATTTGTTTTATAATTACATAACAATGTATATTAGACTTACAATTTTTTTATTTTTAATATTACACACCAAAAATAAGTTAAATTTATTATACACTTAATATGATAAAATTTTAAAATTATTAGTTTAATAATTTTTTATTAATATTTATTTATTTATATTATTTTTAAAAATAATAAATAAATAAAATAATTTTTCCAAGATCTAACCAAAGGAACTATTTAATTAATGGAAAATCAATCCACAAATAGGACTGGCTCATAGATTCCCGTTTGTAAGTCAGATGTAGCACAGTAATAACGTGGACTAATTTATATTTATGATTCTCTCTCCTATAAATTCCTTTCCAGAAAGAAGGTTATAAGATCTGGACAGAAGTACCAATAGTATTGAGATTAGGCGTCCATCGTGCCAATTATGTTACGATGAGGCTGTAAACAAAACCATATTTACAATACTGAAGGAATCAACGAAGATATATGTACCAATTATGGACGATGTGTGATATTCGAGCTAAATTTCAAGAGAACTGGAGTCCTGGCATGTCAGCTGAAACGTCAACAGTATTAGCAGATGCAGCAAAGAATAATATTCACAAATCATCAAGATCTTAGTTGTAGTCCCCATTATGGCTTGACGTTGAAGGTCACAATATTCTGTTACGCGCTTCAATCATTACAGTCTTCTCCTGTAAGAATAGAAGATAGGATTATCTTTCTTTTCTCCTGCAAGCATGCATGTGCACAGAAAGAAAAATGAAGAGTAGTTTGGGGAATGACCTCATTCTGAGTGCTGTTCTCTGTGGGAAACCATCGCAGAAGAACACCTAAGTTCATGACATTGGGTATCAACTTGAACAGTAGAGGAGTTGTAACCTGTCGAATCATCGTTTGCCAGTATAAACGGTTCAGCAAAGAAATTATACACAAAGAAAAAGTCTTGTTTGCTTGCTATGAGCAAATCACCTCAAATAACTCCCATAATTTCCTTTTGTTTAATATGTTAATTGGTAAAACAGTAAGGTTAATATAAGTAACCCACTACTGATATTCCTTATTAACCGCCACTTCAGATGATAGCACAGTGACATGTCTGCCAGTTTTCAAGACTGAAACTGCACCAGATCAAGTGCCTCATTTTATTTATCAACATAGTTTCCAAGTATAGTTTATACATCAAAAAAAACTTACCAGACTGAAAGCTGTTGTTCCAAGAAGAAGAAGATATACCTTTCCCTGCCAGATAAAACCACGTTAAGTCAACTGAAACTACCAGATGTAGTCATCACAGTGACAGTGTGAAGACATTCTCAACAAATAACATATAGATGACAGTGGGCAGGGCCAGAAATTTCATGTGCTCTGAGGAAAATGGCATGGGAAAAGAAATATGTCAGTGACAAAGGAAAAAATAATGCATGAGCTACAGCATTAAATAAGTGCTTATGAAAATTTTGTCCTCCCGTACCCCACATTTAATATAGAGTCTTACCAATATTCAAATTTACCCAGTCTGTTTTCAAGCTGTTAAAAACATAGTCCACATGCCACAGCAAATAAGACAGCTTGTTATTTAGCAACCATGAGAATGTGATCTAAGCAAAATCGTTGATATTTACAGGTGGTACTTACAACACTTCAGAGATGTGCAAAGCTTTTGATGATTCATTATGGGTCATCACAGATTTTCCTTACGGGTATGAGAAACATAAGCAAACATCAATATGCCAAACACTGAGCTTCAAGTAAGAGCGGAGGAAAAGAGCTTATACATGCATGTGCATGACATATATAAAATATATACATATGTAATATAAGCAAATGAATTAAAAGGATGAATCTTCATACAGACATACACAAAAGAGAGACATAGCGAGAGAGAGAGAGAGATACCTGAACAATATGAAGATTTGAGGCACGGCTCAGCAGGACAAAAGCAAATTCTCCAATTTGAGCAAGCAGTACTCCAACCTATATCATATTAATATTTAAATTTCAGAAAATAAGTGACTTTTATAATTTATTTGATAGTAATTAACCCTTCTTTAAGCTTAGCAAGTCAACTTACATGGAATGATGTCCTTGAGCCATATCCAAAGGCCTTAATGACACCAGCAGTGACAGCTGTCTTTACAACTATAACCAAAATGACAGATGCTAGCAATATATCCACATGATTCCAAAGAAACTGGACATGTATAAGCATTCCAATACTAGACAGAAAGAGAGCTGCAAACAGGTTACGAATTGGTTCCACCTACAATGTCAAACAGGTATCAACCTCATAAATCCATCACAGAAACTCTGACTCATAATTACAAGAATTTTGCAAGTTACGATCTTAAACTTACCTCCAAGAGGGACTTCACCTTTATAAGGGCAGCTCGCTTAATTTTCAGAGTTTAATGCCAATTTTTATAAGTTCTGCTGTGAATGATTCTTCTACACTAGTGAACTACTAGAACAGATACAACCTAGTCCTTTTTTCTTAGTATTTTTTGATTGAAAAATATAAGGATTCCAGTACCGACAAACAATAAAGGTAACTGGAATATTCAAATCATAATGATCATTAGGATAATGAAATGGATAAAATATGTTTCAATTTTTCAGCGCTAAAGCTTCCCAAATGGCATGTGTCAGACCAAACAACAATTTCACATTATCAGCAGTTCTATAAAACCAGCTTTGCAAATTCAACACACCAACAAGGATTCATTGCTCACTGAATAAGTCAGAATTCAGCAACATGGTAAATGAAGGCAATTTCATCATTAGGCAGAGAGAGATACTTCACCTCTAATTCCTTTCAACATGAAGGTAAATTTTGAGTTATAAGTTGGAATCATGAACCAACAGCAGTCCATTCCTTTCCTTTCCATTTTTTTCTTTGTCAACGAGGAGGGGGGATTAGGTTACAGCTAATTTCAAATTCATTCGCATTCTGCTTTTGCTTTCCTTCTTTTTCATACATCAGTTCTAGGTTGCCAGACAGACATGCTGCATCTATTTTTCAGATTTCTTTTAACTTCTACTTTGCTTTTATGCCAGGATGGAGAGCTAAGAAACACAGGAATTCACAAATAATCAAGTAACTATGCATGGGCTCCTGATGACTTTAAATTTAAAAATCAACAAAGCATGAATCTTGACATAAAAGGCTATGTAAGTTTCATACTAGCAAAGCATGCCCACAGTAACTCAAAGAAATGCTCAGATATAGACAAAAGAGCCATGAAATGAATTCCTCAGAGATTTCAATTTAGTCAAGTGCTATGGATGTGAACAATAAGCCGCATAACTGGGGTAATGTCAAAGGCTAGAGTAGTACCTGGTCTAAAGTATGTTGAGCAAAGTCAGTGGTTGATATCATAACTCCAGCCACAAATGAACCCAACTCAAGACTAAGGCCCAGCTTATCACTGCACTGAAAAGGTAACAAGAAAACCCAGAATTTGGGAAGGTGATGAGAAATTCTTGCATATCTGGCAACTTAATGCACAGCTATCACAATATGCTGCAATTCATCATCTTAACTACCTATTCAGTTAATTTGAACAAATAAATTTGTCATACACCTCACATTTATGAGCTCATGACCAGAACACATAGCATTATCATGCAGTTAAATGCAATGCTGCTAACATGATGAAAACTTCATCATTTCAAAATTAGTTTTGTCCTATGCCCTTCATCCCAACTTCAAGTGGACTGACTGAAGAATTATATGTTTACAATTCGTCAAAAAATCATTTTTTATATCTTTTGCCTTAGACACTATATTATTCATAAAAAATGTTCAAAATAGTAGGTCTCTGGATGGGTTTACCAAACATCGGTCTGCAAAGTGATTGTCACTTTAGTATATACAATGATGGGTGGGAGAAATGCTTTTCTTTCCATGTGAGCTTAGATCACAAAGGAAAATGTCACTTGAAAGCAACAAAAAATGGAGATAAAAAAAAATGCAAATAGCATACTTAAAAATATAAGAGACAAAAACACACAGAAAGAGATGTGGAGGAGATAAGATCTATGAGACAACTACAAGAGGGTTAAACAATTGACATATAAAATTTTCATTTTAGAGCAGGGAACAAACTAGGGCAACTTGCAGGTAAACATATCCCTTTACCTAGCTAGGAACATGACTCGGACCATTATTAAGCGAAGATCCAACATAGCTTCAACTTAAACCGTGAACCGTACAGAAAGGATTTCCTTAAACATCTTTGCATGTCTAGTTCTTTACTAAGTAAAAACTTCTTAGTACCATTTCTACGCAGCACATAATAGAAACAAAGTAACAAGTATTTAGGAAATGGTATCCAACATGGAGACTACCTTGCCAACACATTAAAAGAAATCAAAATACCAAATAACCGGAGACCTAGTCCAACCGCAATAACAAAGATGATCATAATTAGTCCAAATGACTACAGAATATCAGGTCCAACTCATTAAAATAAAAGCAACATTATCTTACTCTTTTTGTTAGAGTTAGATCAAATTCACAATTCTTCTGTTCGTGTTCAACCTCATAACACTCATAACTGTCATTGATGGCCATATTTGTTGTCCTAGTCATTTGTGCGCCATCTAAATTCAATTAATTGATTCATCCAAAACCTTCATTTTTTTTTTAATAAAGAACCCCATCTAAGGTAGGGTCACTTTGTGTGTCTATCCCAGCATGATAAACTCGGTTGGCATTCTTAACCCCACAAGACAACCTCTAAAAACAGTACAGATTTTGATTTTGTGAAAACGTCATCCCAATGGCTCAAACCCAGGATCTTGTCCCTTGCTAATCCATCCTTACCACAAGGCAACCCCATGGGGTACCCAAAAACCTTCATTTAAACTTCTGAATCCTAAATTTTTGTCTTTAACCCACTATCTACTAACCCAGGCACTGTTCTTCAATGTAATCTTCTCCTCTTACCAGAACGGAAATGATGCTCTTAAAACTTATCTGCAAATTTTCCATGAAAGATACAATATTCTAATAAAAACTTCCATTAGTTACCAAGTTCAACTAAACTGAACCACAGTTAGCTAAGCCAACATTCAGAGTTGGACAACATAATAAAGTATGTAAACATGTATCAAGCACTGTACCAGAGGGGCAGCCACATGAAAGGATAATATGGGACTCGTAGGCAGATAATCAAATTGCAGCAAAATGAACAAAAATTAAAGATGAAAATAATAATAATAATAACATGTATACTTCACTTACCCATGCAGATAACAAGCAGAAAGCCACTGCAGCGAGCTGATAAAGTTCATTTGTCTGAAGTGCAGAATGGAACATAATTAACTAATTGCAGTTGCACCAAAACCCAGGAAGGTACAGAAGCAAGCTACAGAAAGCAAGATGAGACAAAAAGAATTTGAAACTCACTTGAGATGATAGCTGCGTCATCAACTTTAGAAAGCGAGGAACAAATGACCAAGACAAGAAAGATACAGTAGCAAGATATATGGACAACACCACTAACCTGAAACAAAGAAATATAGGTCAGATTCTAACTAGATCATAATTATCAGGCTGTTGGCTAGTGGCATGGAAACAATTACTAAAATAAAAAAGAAGAAGAAACAACCATAAAAATAAAAAGGCAGAGAAATTGTAGAAAAGTACTGACAACTTTCCCATTGAAACCATTCCTTGGAGTAGACCACTGTTACCACCCAAAACTGGCAGCAATGCAAATAGTAAACCAACAGCACAGTCCTGAAATAAACCAAGTCAAAGATATGAAAATTAAATACCAAAAATCAAGTTTTCCAACTCAACGAACCATTCTTTCTCTAATAGAATAAAATCTGAATTAGAACGTATTGACATAATACCTGGAAAATAAGTGTCCCTATCGTAACTTGACCATGAAGAGCATTTGCACAATTCCGTTCTACTAAAAATTTTACCACCTGAGATATGTAATAGGAAACAAGTGAACTGCAGATAAAATCTGGCAAGTAGCATCCAAGTAAAGAAGAGAGATTGGCTTCAGAAAGAGTCTAGAACAATACGACTGCAGTTGATGACATCGACAGGAAGGCACCAAGAAACACACCCTCAGCCAACTTTGCTCCACATAACTGCAACATTTGCAGATAGCAAAGTTTAGCATCCATTTGGATGGGAAATATAACTTGAGAATCCTGAAAATATCAATTTAGACGTTCTGGGCACCATACAATAGCAGTTATGCCACACAAGCACATGAATATCACAATCTGAAGCAGCCCTCCAAGAACAGCAACAGCCCCCACAACTTTTAACTGCATCAATGACAAATTAGGATAGCTTTTCTAAAATTAGTAATAATAACGTTAATGGTTTTATGGAAATCTCTACAGATCTTCCAGAAATAGCTACCAATATCATATAGAATCTGACAAGTATGACTTCCTTGGCCGGGGGATCATACCTTTGTCAATGAAAACTCCAGGCCTAAAGCAAACAGAAGAAACACAACCCCAAACTGTGCAACAGTTTCAACCTATTATGACAAACATAGCAAGAAAAAAAAAAGCAACTTAGACAGGATCCCCACAAACAACCTAATAAGGAATTTTTCCGAATATATGATAGTAAGAAAAATATAATTCCCTAGATCCTGCTTCCTCAGGACCATAAGTAGTTAGTGACTGATTAATCATTCGATAATGAAATGAAATATTTAACCAAAAGCATGAAAAACAATAGTTAAGTTAAGGGGAAACAGCCTATAGAAATGACTTGCAAAGGGAAATGAGAAATTTCCAGGGTTGAAGCTCCTTGTAACTCTATTTAAACAAACATGCCTTGTAAAAAAAAATAGCCATTTCGAATTAATGCCATAATCTGCAGTTGCCGCATACGTTAATACAGACAGCTTAAAGAATATAGTCCAGCATACCATTTATTCTGATATCTAATCTTAGTCAAACATGGGAAGAAAAATGAAAGCAGGACAGACAGATCGTTTTTTGGGTAGAAAGCTTTTAGGTACGTCAGTACATATTAGAATCAGTTTTGAGATTGTCTGGACAATAATAAATCTTGCAGAGCTCAAATTAAGGGACAGCTACTGATAGAGATAGAGGTGCCTTATTCAACAAGAGCTCAGCTAACGTAGCAGTCATTAAATTAACAGATTCACTCACCAATCTATCTGATGAGTTCATGCATACTTTTACTGAAATGTGGAAAATGAAAAGCAATCTTAGAAAGATGAAGATTCTCTGCATATAGCTGAAAACATGACATTTCACACACTATCACAGTGATACTGTGCGATAGGAGCCAAAGCTAAACAAGTAATAGAAAACAGTAGGCATATGATGACTAAAAAATTTTCTTGTGGCTGGAAGAAATGATGATCAATTAATATGGCTTACCTGTACAATTTCACTGATGAATTTCAACCCCCCTGGTCCAATAAGTGAACCCGCAAGAAGATAGCCTACAATGACCTACAATATGCAGGCACAGTTATGATCTAAAATATCGCACATCACTTGGATAAATTCATGTGGCCAAAAATCAAGCTCAAGAAAACAAAAGGTCATTCACTGCAAACATTTAAATGTGGTAAAAGTAAGGTTAACATGCATAGGTACAAACCGGTTGTCCCAAACACGAGAAGAAAATTCCACCAATGGCAGCGGAAACAATTACGACCACCAAATCTGAAATCAATCTGCACCGATGTCAAATAGTATATTAAAGCATAAACAGCAGTTTGAAATATGAAAACTCAAGAACAGCTTAAAGACGGGTCACAAGCAAAGTTATGGCTGGCCACAGTATCGCCAGCTGTTAGTATAATGAGACCCAAAGACCAATACACATTCATGAATAACAGTCAGAATTGGAGAGGTATATATATTAACCTCAAATCTACTTGAAGTACTGGATACTTGGATTTCTTGTTTGACATCACAAACACGTTATCCTACAATTAAATATGGGAACAGGTTAGTAGCTATGACACAGAAACAAATAGGCAAAAACAGTTCTGCCTAGAAGCCGGAAAAAGAGCCCACATAAAAAATTAAAACAAAAAGGTTTTAGGACTATTCTCAGCATACCTTCTTGTCGATCAATGTTGCCATGTCATCAGAATCTTCATTTTCCAGAGAGAAGACATCTTGAAATTGGAATGATCTTGTGCCACTAATCAAAAAAAGGAAAAATTATGCAGCACTAAATTTTATTTTGGTTGTAAAAACATATAATGGATTATTGCTCAACTTATAGAACAAAAAGTCACAACACATTCACATACTTTGCCTCCTGTGTATCATTTCTTTTAACCTTTTCATGAGTGATTTTAGCTACTGTCTCCAGTACAGCCTGAGAAGCACAAATCAGGATATCTTTAAAACAAATAGAAACAAACAATCAGAACTAAAATTGCAATCAATTCCCCACAAGGAAACAAGTACATGACACCAAAAGTGGACTACACATATTAAATAGTGGTGGCACACAAAAGGGTGAAATCCATTAGAATTTAGTTTTAATATGCGTGTGCTATGAAAAAAGTGTTCCAGTTGCATAATCAAGCATCCTCATAAGCCAGATCCATGCCAAGGTCTTATTCTCTAAATTTCCCCCTAAATTTTATTAGCATTCTACACTCTGAAAGGAGCTCCCCAGCTGCTTCACAAGGAAACAAATGCAGCAGAACTCCGTAAGTCAGCTAACATCAAACTAGAAAGGTTTATCCGATAAAATTGGACCACTTTCTTGCTATTACCAAAAACTGTAGGAACATAAAAGAGATTACGTTTGCAACATTGCAGCTTCAAGAAGAACATAACCTACTTGTTGATCAGCTACACTGCTGTTAAAGCTGCTTCCATCAGATGCTGGTGAAAGTAGAAAGGAAAATTAGATGTTAAGAAAAGAGCATCAAAGGAGCGAATATAAGAGCACAGCAATAAAGCGCATAATTGACTGATGTAGCTAATTAATAGGATGCTATAAAAACATGAAACAATAAGCCAGAGTTGCAATGAAGCAATATTTTGCCCATGTTGTTGAATTAGTACATTATGGCATGGTAGGATGAAGTCTCTTTTTCTATATTTATTTATCAACAAAAAGAGAAGAAAACACAAAAGTTGGGCCTAACCCAAAAATAGAATAAGTATGGAAGCATAAACAACTATAGAAATGAAACAATAAAACTTCCCAAAAAAAAAAAAATTGAGAAGATTATGAAGGGGTATAAAGCAAAAGGATAACATTTGACACAGCAACAGTATAAGAATACTACTCTAAGCAAAAGTAAAAATTTCAACCTGGAGACTTTACACTTACTGTCCACCCACATGAACAAAACAAGCAGGCCCCTGAACCAGGCACTTGCATTCGCTACAAAAATGTCCACCCAGATAGATGACCCATCCAAAACCTTTTCAGCAGAACCTATGATTCACAAAGTCTTGAATATAAACAGAATCTAAATCGCCAACATAAAAGCTGTTTATCTGACTCCCCATAATTAGACTTTGATACATTGAATTTTGTCATGATTTAAGTCTTCCAACTTTCATATGCTCAACCCCCCCCCCCCCCTTTTCCTTTCCCCTTTTTTCAAATAAACCAATGGTATCTGGCTGAAGTCACTCAAAATATGAACATAATAATGACAGGTCTACATTCTATATCCTCTTTGAAGTCACTCAAACCGGATCACAAGGATACTGGATCTCTAATTTTTGCCTTCACAGGACAGTGTTTTCCACATCCTCATCCACTTTAATTGGAGAAACTCCATCCCCCATACCCATTTTTATCTCCCCTCCATTTTGTCCCTCTTCCTTCGATGAGTAATAGATGTTTTGTTGCTATATTTAATCGGTTAATTTTCACACCCTTAAAGAGAAATCACTTGCATTAATTAACATCACATACAGCAGTGTGTTCATGAATTCCTTTTAGCCTCATCCTATTCCTGCCATCTTCTACTCCTTTCAAATGTATTATGAGCTAAACTTCTATTATTGAACTTTTTCAAGCATATCAATGCAGGCTCCCCTCTCACCAGACTTCCTCTTAACTAACAACCCCTGATCCCTACGATCTTTGCCATGCATCCCTTCCTTTGTTCTATAAGACACCTACAATGCACTATGCTCTTCCATATTGAACAAAAGAAGGGATACCTAAACACCAACCTAAGTTATACTAAGTGGACTGGAATTCTAGAGTCCAACTTCCAAGCAGCGATTTAAACCTCTTATGCTCAAACTATGCTTCATAGCTAAAACAAAAGTAGAAAACAGTTCTTGAAACCAAGGATTACCAGTTATTAAACTGAGCAATAGTTAGATTGAGATGAGATCTTTCATAAATCATATTCATACATATTTTTCTTTTTCTTCCCTAAGTTTCCTCAGCACACAAAAAGATTCTGACATAGGCAAAAGAACGTACGAAAAGAAGATGATGCAAACAAAAAGGTTTAAGAGGGTGAAGAAAAAGGCTAACCTTCAGGTTGATCATTTTCGGAGAACTCTTTCTCGAGGACCCGATCGAACATTTTAGCTATACTCCCATCTCCTGATTCTGGCGCAGAGGAATTCACGAGATTCCCGTAAAACCTTTCGCGCATTTCCTTATCAGATCTCGCCGAAGCGCATATTCTCGCCAAGACCAGAACAAGCACCAGGCAATACCAGAATCTAACCACTCCACGTCCTGGGAAGAAAATCGCCATCAATCCTGGAAATCTCCAATTCTCCCTTCCCCCCTATCTCTCTCTCCCCCCTAAAGGTGAAAACAGATTTGAATAAAAAGAGAGAGAACTCTGGAGAAATGATGGGATGAGAATGCGGGAATTTCAAATATGATGGATATAATATGAAACTCGGAGTCTTCGAAGCTTAGCTCTGTTTGTTGATTAGTAAATTACTGTTCAGGGAGACTGCTTTGCGTCTATTAATGGCGATGACGTAATATTGATGAGATTAGTTATTAGGTGTTATCACTTAATAAAAAAATCATTAAATTTTTGTGGATATAAGACAACTTATTATTTCTCTTTTACTTTTACATCGTAACTAATATTTACTTTTTAACATATGTATTAAAAAAATTGCACTAAATTCATTTTTTAATTTAAATTTAAAATTTTATTTGATAAAATTAATTATATATTTTGTTTTTTAATTTGATTTGAATTAAATTTTAATTTTGATCAAAATTTAAGATTATTTTGATTATTTAAATACATAAAATAATTTAAATAAATTATGTATTTTATTTTAAATTTATTTATTAATTTTTACTTGCGAATTATTTTTATACATTTCTTAAATATATAATCAAATATATGTATTAATATCAAAAAAAATTAAAAATTCTTTATAACAATAATTTGAATATTTTTATATTTAAAAATAATGATAATAAATCAAAATTCGTTACATAGAACTTTAATTTGAATATTTTTTTTAAATAGCAATATAATTTAAATTAAATTGAATTAAAATATCAAGTATAAAATTGATTTAATTGACATTATAGACTATAAAACAAAAAAATAAGTATATTTCAATTTTTTAAAATAGTTACCTTAATTTTCATTAGTAAATTATCTTAGTAGATGACATTAAGATTATTCATTAAAAAAGTAAATTTAATTGTTCACTTAATCAATGTGTCATCAACAAAGTCTTACTGTTGATTAATTTTTCCTTTAGTACCAATGAACAGAACTGCACTCAAAATAAAATACCCAAAATGATTTTGGCAGCAACGGTATGACATCACCGTCCATTGTAAATATTTAATTTTTTCAAAATATCCACTCTGTGATGTGTGTGTATGTTCCATTTTAAAAGATAAATAATATTTTTTTGAGTTACATAACATTAACATATTTTTTATTTGAATTTTAAATTAATTAAAATATATTATTTGATAATCTTAAAATAAAATTTATTATGAATAAAATCTGAAAAATTAAAATTTTATACGTTGTTTAATTGTCTAATTTTTTAATGAATTGATATGTAAAAATCCAATTTTTTGTATATATATATATATATTTTTTTATAATAAAAAGATTTAAATTGTAAAACTTAATTAATGAATGAAAACTCATCATTCTCAAAATTTTAAAGTTTATTCTTTAATATTAATAATTTTTAAAAATTTTGAACCTTGAATCTCAGTTTACAAGTTAATGTCAATGATCTGAAATTTATAATTATAATTACAAAAATAATTTATTATTGATTAAAATTTTGATTTAATTTTTTAAAAGCATTAGCAAAAATACTAATCAAGTTTTGGTAACATGTGAGTGGCGTCTTCACTCGTGTTTAAGAAAAAAAACGGGAGAGAGGCACAAGTCCTAAACATGATTACATAATGGCGTCGTTGTTATGTTACATCATTAGGTACAAACGCAAACAGCGCGTGCCCTGGGCCACCGCCCACAGAGGCACGTGAAAGACATTCTTCTTTTTTGTCGTTAGGGTACCAAATCGAACATTAATACTGGAAACGTGTAACGCACGCGCCCTCCCATCCACGTGCAGCATGCCTTAGCAGACTCGAGGCAGGCACCGACCAAACCTCGCATTTGGGCTTTAGTCTGGGCCCTTAGCCTTTTACTGGGCTGGTCTAACTGTTCTTTAGCTACTAGCCCAAGGTGACGAAAATTTTTCGTACAAACTGACGTGTCTCGCGCCGTATCCACCCAGTTTACACATACCTTGCGAAGAGCGTGTCCGCCACAGGTTCGTCACCAAGACGTTCCGGTCCTCCTGATATGCTCATTTCACCAAATCCTTTGACTATTGACTGAGTTCACGATCAGAGCGATTTTGTCAGAGCAAGAAGGGAAGAAGGGAATAGAGATCGAGAGAGAGAGAGAGAGAGTCGGGGAGAGGATCATTTCAATGGCGTCGATTGTGACTATGGTAGGTGCGAGGCTATGTTACAGCAAATCGTTACCGTTGGAGGGGCGTAAGACAGGCTGTGGTGCTGTGATGCCTCGGCGCGTGGCGGTGGTGAGAGCACAAAGTCAGGCTATAAATCCGGAAATTAGGAAGAACGAAGAAAAAGTGGTGGACTCTGTGGTGGTTACTGAGCTCTCTAAGCCTCTGACTCCTTATTGCAGGTGATGTTCTGTTTGATTTGTAGTTTTTGTCTGTTTCCTCCCCCTTCCCTCTTCCCCCCATTTACTGGGTATGCTTTCAGTTTTCATGCATTGAACTTCTGAAATCCAAAATGTGCACGTAAATATTCACACAAAGCTTGCACTGAAGATTTGCTTTGAAGTTCTTCTACCGTGGAAAACTTAATGTTGGGTTATTGCTGCATATCAGCATATGAAGTTGCTGAACAAACCTACCGCAATATTTCTTTCACTTTAGCCTGAGGATACCAAAAGCTGGTGAAAATATAAAAAGAAGTCTAGGCAATCTTTGGACGGAAACTGTTTTGGAGTTTATGTGCCTTTCTTTGGTGCTGGAGTTAAGATGATGAAATATAAGGACCTCACTTATAGGTTTTTAATTTCTCCTGGACTTGAATAGGTTGCTTATGGCACTTTGAATCCTAGTTATCAGTTGAAATTTAGCATAGCCAGTTGTGGTCTATACTCTCTCCTGGCATGCTATGATCTTCTCTGGGGATAATTTTAATGGGTTCCCCAATTCGACCATTTTTCATGTTTTAATTCTCCATTGTTTGTGGCCTGTTTCCAAATATCAGAGACAAGACCTCATATACACATACGTGGAAATTGGGTTGATGCCTTTTGTTGTTTCTGAAGTGTGTCTTTATGCTTTCCCTCTAAAGTAGATACTGAAATAATGAAATGCATTAGCTTACTGATCATAACAGTTTTATTGGAGATTTTCTTTTTGGAATGTCATTCACTTTCAATGTAATGCCATGCCCTTTAGCATTCTAGGCTGTTTAAACTTCGATTAGATTTTCTAGAATCTCAAAAGTTGCAATGTTTTGACCACATCAAGTAGCATTTTCCATTTGCAAGATATTGATGCTATGCCTGAATATTAGGGATAGAGATCTTTCCTCAATATTTATGTTCTGCTACTTCTAAGGTCCAATAAACACGGATTAATATGGGTTCTTGGGCGCAGGTGTTGGAGGTCTGGGACGTTCCCCCTGTGTGATGGAAGCCATGTTAAGCACAACAAAGCCACTGGGGACAATGTTGGACCTTTGCTTTTGAAGAAGCAGTAACAGTAATTCTACCATCCTTATCACTAGTTTAGCATGTTGCACTCGCAAACTTTAATTGTTCATCATGTGCACGATGTTTGACATTTGTTCTTTGAATTGGATTGCGCTCCTGGTCTGTCACTAATTAACCAAAACTGCAGTGACATGATTTTGGTTAGGATGAGAAAATAAATGCTAATAGGCTTTTATTAAGGCCTTCTTGCAGGTCAAAGGTAGATCCAATTGTTTACTCTGTCTATTATCCTGAAAGTTGGGCAGAAGACACGGTTGAACTAAGGTTATAAGAATCCTGGATAAGAATAGCGGAAAAATACTACTATATATTAAAAATCAATATGTTCTAACCCTAAAAATAAGCTATTTATTACTTCCATAACAATTCAAAATTCAAAATACTTGCATTCCTTTCTTGCAGGATAGTCATTAATAATTTGAAAGAACGAGATTATTTCCTTGTTCAGCATCCAATAAGTGACTCATTTCTATATTGGGTCATGGAGATAAGATGACAAATGTTGTTGGGTCCAGACCACTCGATCATGCTCTTGATGTTTTAGTGTTCCTTGCTAGTGAACTGTCTACATGATAGGAGACAAGTGGCATAGAGGAGCAAAGACATGTTTTCCTAAGCCAGAATGAGAACTGTTTACCATAGGAGTACCAGTGAGTTCAGCTTTCAGTTTGAATTGCCTATAGGATTAAGAAAATGCTCTATAAATGTGCATTGTTGTAGCAGAAAACTTTGCATCCTTGCTCAACATTCTATTCCGTGAATCATGAATTCTTGGTCAGCTTACCTCACTTGCAGTCTTTTCTTTGCCATATAGGGTCTAACTGAGAGCAATCTCTATAGTGTCTGCCTAGTTGTGAGTATAATTCACCTGCTAGTTCCCAGCTTGTTGCTCATCTTTTTCCAGTAATTAGAAGAATATCCATTTTGATATCTCCCTGTTTTGTTTTCACCATGCTCCTGGCTTAACTCTAATTTGCATTAGATGTCCATGCGTCAGCCTCACTTTGTCTGGAGCCAAGCTCACTGCTTTGTGGTTTCGGCCTCTCATTCAATATGGATAGGAATGTTTATACGCATCCTTGAAATTGTCACTTCTAGCCTCTAGGATCCATGTGGGGTAACAAGTCATATCTATAACTTAATTGAACTGTGAAGCTGATGCCTTCTATTTGCTTTGATTTTTTTTTTTTTTTTTGGGGGGGGGGGTGGTTAGGGTAATTGTTAACCTCGATATTCAGTGAACTTTTGCATTCCCAATCTATGAAATAGATAGTCAAGTGAGCTAAATCATGAATTGAGCGTGCCAAACTGTCCATGTGATCAAATTTAAAGGGCTTCACTTCACTCCATGTTGCTACCATGATGAATATGGTATTGTACTGTCTGATAGCATTAAGAATGATATTTCCTATGCATGTTATTTGCACTCTACATTGGGTTCAACATTTTGAAGTGAAACCATTTCTCTTTTCTGCTTTATATAAGGAGATCCTCAAAACTCATGAATCTCTAGTGAGAAAATTTGGATATCGAGGTTCAACATTAGTTTGTAGGTCATATCTCATAGCCATCTTTAGCTTATAAAGTTAATCAGAGACGAAGATATTAGCATCTATACTCAGCGTGACTAGAACCTATAATATCAACCTGTGTACTGCCAAATTCGTATTGGCAATGTCGTGTCAGTTGAGTGAAGAGACATATCATACCAAGTGACACTCTTTTTAGTGTCTTGTTGCCAAAAAGAATCTTAGAGTTTGCTGTTGGAGTTTGTGGAATAAAAAGTGGGATTGAAAAATGAAGGAACTTAAGTGCGATGATTAAAGCAAATGACTATTGTTAAACAAAGCAAAAGGTGTAGGACCTCAGCATATTCTGTCCAAAAGCTTGAGAAAGTGTAAAATCACATTGGAATTTTAGCCTTAATAAAGCTAATAACAATCTTACTGTAAGAACCCCACCCTACTTATCCCTTAACCAGCACAGAAGATTAGGAATTTATCAAAGTTAGAAGTCATAACATGGATAGACGATAATGGAGATTCAACTGAAGAGTTAAGTTATCAATCCCATGATCCTAATGTCTAGACCAATTCATGACCCATCTCCTTGGTGTGGACTTTTAAGGTATTGTATTGTCTTTTAATATAACAATTGTAAGTTAGGATTTTCCATTGATTTTATTTGTAATGAGTTTTTAAATAATAAATAAATAATTTTATAATTTAACATATTAATGTGAATAATAAAAAATATTAATTATTTATTTCATTAAATTGTGTCACAATTTTTTTAAATTCAACTCATTAGGTGATCATGATTTTGATTTTAATTATAATTGTATAATAAATTACTCACTGATTGTATGGGCAAAAATAATGAACTAATTTCAATTCGACATGAATATGTACTTGGAATTCTTTCTCTACTTAGATTACAACATGTGAAGATTCAAAATTCCGGCTAAGACATATTGTGGTGCTCTTGTGCCCCTTAGGAAAACTCCTATTAAGCCATACTGAGCCTATAAAAGGCCATGGGATCCCTTCCAATTAGGCTTTGTGTACATAAGATTTAATACTAGCTAATACTTTATTAGGCATCCTCACGAGCATATTGATGACACCCACAAAGCCCAATCTTGACCGCAATCAATGTAGTTTATGAATTTGATGCCATTCGTATGTTCTTTCTGTATGTCCTGAAAGCCCAAATCTTAGCAAGAATGAAAGAGGCTATTGATTTGATAATGCACCCAACATTAAGTGTTTTACACACTGAGAAGAGAAGCACCTGAGCCCGTTGCTGCATTTAATTGACTGAGTTTTTTTTTTTTTTGTCGGTGGATCAAAATTTAATGCATCATCAAGGAATTTCTATACTTAATATATAAAACGGTGCCCGAATCATCAAGTTTCCTATAACCTTTAATTGTAGTGCAAGGATCACAGAATTGAATCTGCTAACCTTTTCTTATTTTCTATAATAAATAATGAATATTTGACATTTATGATATATCAGAAAATGTAAGTAAAAATAGTAAAATACAGTCTGAGAGTTCTATTTGTTGTAGTCAACAGATTCAGGATTCAAACTTTTTTTTTTTGGTTAATTTTAAAGCATAGAAGAAGATGAATTTTCATCCACTAATCAGATTCTTTAGTTCAAATATTTTGATTATCAAAAAATATAAATAAAATACAAGTCTAATAATGCTAGAAATCCAGCATGTTATAAGAAAAACGAAACATGTGCAAAAGCATTCAATCAGTTCAGGCAGTACATAATCTATAGGTCCTGAAGCTGAAGGTGAAGCTGCCATGATCCATGTTGATTCAGCCAAGTGTCCAAGCTACACACCAACAGCTAAGACTCAACACTCCCTCTCATTTTCTCCCCAGCCAAGGAGGACAGGAAAAACAAAATCAAAAGGAAACCTGTCGGCAATTATGAAATAGTGATGAAAAACTTAGGGACTGTTTGGGGACCCTTGAAAAAGAGGTTACCGTCTGTCTTCCACTCATACAGCTAGCCAGACAGTACCCTAACATGGAAGTCCATACAGGACACAAACGGTGTCGTTTGCTGTAATGGTGTAATGGCTCTTAATTAACGAAGTCATCAGGATTGAAACCTGACTGGAAATTTCCAAAAATTATTTTTCTGAATTTATCCATATCTGCTACTCCCAACGAGAGATAACGGCCAAGTGTCCAACAGTGAAACGAGCATCTGCTGTCGGTTGCCAGATTAGCCGGTAACATCACAAGACACGTGCCCTTCCCTCACCTCTAGCTCTCCAATGACTATAAAGAAAACCATTTTGCACGCGCCGTGTTTGCCCTCCCTCTCTCTCTCTCTCTCTCTCTCTATCGCCTTCTGCCTTTAACCACCACCACAGAAGCCCGCCACCACCGTTTTTTCCGGTTAATTTATCGTTGGTTGCCGAAGCCCCACCGAG
Organism: Moringa oleifera; assembly: GCA_021397835.1. NCBI lineage: Eukaryota > Viridiplantae > Streptophyta > Magnoliopsida > Brassicales > Moringaceae > Moringa > Moringa oleifera. The sequence goes on along the minus strand of JAJFZO010000658.1, from coordinate 1,923,275 downwards.
GAAAAGGAAGGAGAAGAAGGAAACCAAAAATAAAAAATAAAAAATATCTGATGCTACCAGTCTCCAACACCGCCTCCCCAGAACCCTACAATAAACCTAAAAAGCCTGAGTTAATCGAGCGCAAGAACTCGTTCAGCTCGCTCAACTCAGTTTTCCATTCCGTCCTCCTCCCACGCACATGGCTTCTCATCACCATCCTCTCCATCCAACTCATCCTCCTCGTCACCCTCCGCTCCTTCCCTTTCCCCTACCGCAGCGCCCACTTCTCCTCCTCCTCCTCCTCCTCCTCCTCCTCCCCCTTCACTGGCCCTGACCACTCACCGAGCGAAGAAAACAGCGACTCTCTCGCGGCCTCGCCCCAGCAGGAGGACCAATGCGGGTCGGGACGGGTCTTCGTCTACAACCTACCCTCCACGTTCAACACGGAAATATTAGAGCAGTGTGACAATCTCAACCCCTGGAGCTCACGGTGCGATGCCTTGTCGAACGACGGGTTTGGAAGGAAAGCGACGGGGCTGGAAGGTATCGTCCCCGATAATGTGATGCCGGCTTGGTACTGGACCGACCAGTTCGTGTTGGAGATTATCTTCCATAATCGGATGCTAAATCATAAGTGCAGGACTATGGACGCGGAATCCGCTACGGCGTTCTACATACCGTTTTACACTGGGCTTGCAGTAGGGAAGTATTTGTGGTCGAATTTCAATCCCTCGGATCGTGATAAGTACTGCGAGATGATGTTGAGGTGGGTCCAATATCAACCGTATTGGAATAGATCAAACGGCTGGGATCATTTCATCACCATGGGCAGGATCACCTGGGATTTCCGACGGTCGAAGGACGAAGACTGGGGCTCGAGCTGCATCTACATGCCGGGTATGAGGAACATTACGCGCCTCTTGATTGAGCGAAACCCCTGGGATTACTTTGATGTCGGTGTGCCGTACCCCACCGGATTCCACCCGAGATCCGACTCCGACGTGCTGCAGTGGCAGGAATACGTCCGCAACCGCAAACGTACAACCCTTTTCTGCTTCGCGGGGGCGACTCGCGGCGCTATCAAGAACGACTTCCGTGGATTGCTGCTGAGTCACTGCAGGGACGAGTCGGAAGCGTGCCGAGTGGTGGACTGTACCGGGTCCCGTTGCTCCAACGGCACCTCCGCAATTCTCGAGACATTCCTGGATTCGGATTTCTGTTTGCAGCCGAGAGGCGATAGTTTCACCCGCAGGTCAATCTTCGACTGCATGCTAGCCGGTTCGATCCCGGTTTTCTTCTGGCACCGAACAGCTTATGTACAGTACAAGTGGTTTCTACCCAGTGACCCAGCAAGTTACTCAGTGTTTATACACCGCGATGAGGTGAAAAACGGAACCTCCATTAGAAGAGTGCTGGAAAAGTACAGCAGAGCAGAGGTAAAGAAAATGAGAGAGAAAGTGATCGACTATATACCAAAACTAGTGTATGCAAGATCTCAAAATGGATTGGAGACCATAAAAGATGCATTTGATGTTGCCATTGATGGAGTCTTCCGGAGAATCGATGAACACGAGAACTGGTACAAGTGGAAATGAAAGAAATTGGAGTCTACAAGGAGGCAGTGTAAACTATATTAGAGATCTTACTGAGGCAGGCACCACAAATTTTTTGTTTGATCATCTCATTTTCAGAGAACATGAAAACAGGATCTGGGTATGTGTATTCTTCCCACTCTAGATGCTCTCATACATTTTAGCCATACGAGTTATAGTAGATGAGCTTAATATTCTCATAATTCAATTTGGGTCATGCCATGATAGGCATCAGAGAATGCTAAAAAATAAATGGGGAAGTTTGTAGAATCCCTTGGTTTGGTTTATTGTAAGTGAAATGAATGTCAGTTTCAACTTGTATGAGTCTCTTACTGAATTGACACAGATGAACTTGTATGTATATGGTTCATTTGTTTATTTATTATTTCTTTTTGTCATTTGTTCTTTGGGTTTAATGATTGTGGAAACTTCCCTGTCTGAGAATGAAAATACTTTTAGAATATATGAACAAGATGATTCAGCTTCCTGGATGAATCCCTCTGTAAACTGAGTTGCTTGTTGGTTAGTCAGAGAGAGTAAGAGAGATCACTGAAACTGAATTTTGTGCTAAATTTGTAATAAAAAAATTTGTAAAGATATTTTAATAATTTATAATATTAAGTAAAAAAATTTAAATCATTTAATTTGTTGAATTATTTCGAATTATAATTTTATTAAAAAATTAATTTAGATCAATAAAAAAATTTAGTTGTAGTAAAATGAGTAAAATTGAATGAGCCAAAGTGCATCAACCTTCTTAAGACATGAGTTAGGTTCAGTCTTTTCACTTAAATAAATTTGATTATACCACAGCTAGAAATTAAAAGATATAGAAGTGATAATTTGTTTTTCATTATTACCATATTAATTTGGAATTAATGGCCATTCCATTTTTGTGGTATGGACATGCATAAATGAGGACCACCAACTCTGGAAGGTCCCTCTTTCTACCATATGTATGTGTGTTTTTATGTGACTTTAAGCATTGTTGAGAGAGTGTTGGCAGATCATGCCATTGGCCTTTGCCTTTACTCTGTGCAATAAAATAGAGGAACCCAAAGGTCTGTCTCACTCTTGGTGGCCCTGCGAGAGAATCTTTCTCTTTTTCCTGCCCTCATAATCTTTCTCTTGTAGCATTTGTTGCAGTGTAAACGAGGATAATTAGTCCTACTAGTTGTTAATCAGGCATTTGATTTTAATATATAATAATTCTAAAAGTAATTAATTAAAATTTTATATGAAACTTGCGTGGCTTGTGCAATAATTTATTCTTAAAGAAGACCCAATTTGATTGCAACAGCAGAAAATCACCTAACAAAAACCTCTTATTTCAGTATTCTATTGGATAAATGGATTGCACCTGATCAAGAGGCTCTCGGTATAAATTATGCCATCTAACTCCTTCATTGCTTGTGGTCCTCCGGAAGCATCAAGAACCTCAATGGTTTAGCCTTCCAAGTACCGCTCTATTAATTATAGAACTCCGTACGGTTTAATTAATCAATTTTCACTGGTCCAAAATTAGATCTGGCATGGGATGCAGCCCAGAGGATTACTCTCAATGTGGGAACGGAAAATATCAGTTCCACATAGGCAGCGGAGGCTAATGATCCTTTAACTTTAATTTCAGTCTCCAAAGCTAGTAAAGTCTAATGTTTCAGCTAAATGACACTGTCAGCGACAATCAAGGGCAAATTAGCTTAGGTTTTTGCCAGATTAGTACCTGATTGAAGGATAAGCGTTTTCCACCTAAAGTCACCCTGGTCAACATCAGAGCCCATCTTTTATATAATAAATAAAGGCCAAGGAAAAAAAAAAAGGTCTCAAGGGCATATTGATGGTGTGGGGGAAAAGAACATGTGAAAGTGTACCTTCTGGTGAAGACAGGCTTCAAATTTCGCAATGACAAGTGAAAATGACTCGGCCTGGATCCCACGTGAATTTAAATAATCGATTGTGAATAGGAAAAAAAATTATATGGCGACTATATCTGATAAATCGGTTTTTTTTTTTTTTTACCTAAAGGAAAATATGTTAAAAATCTATCTGAATGGATGAAAATTGGGTGGTTCAACCGAATTGGGTTGGGTCGTGTCGAGGGCTGACCCAAGTCGAGCCCTGGACTTAAATATCATACTTGGGTCCGAAAACTGCTGGACCAAGGAGTTCAGTCAGTGTTGTAGTCTGTGGGCTTGCAAACCCAAGACATGGTTTTGGTCGGCTTGGGCTTTCTCTAATAGGTTTCTTCTCTTCAAGAGGGTTGGTTTAGGGGTAAATGTGACAGTGACTAGCTTGTAGGAAGAAATGCAGGACTTCTTTGTCTCTTTGTTTGGGACAGAGAAATTGCAGTAGATCTTTTCAACTATCTGGTTTCTTCCCCAGAAACGATTTATTCGCACCGAGCTACTGACTGCGCATTAAGGCTGATCAATAGACTGATTTACCCCTCGTGTTGCGTTGAGAAGAGCGTCGTCCCGTTGTCTTCCACGCTTACTTGCAGATTCTCCCTCCCTTTGACAGATATAGCTGCGAAGCTGTGAGTCTCGTTCATTTATCTCTCGTGGTCTACAACTTTGCAAGAGAAAGAAAAAATGATCGGAAAAGCGATCCACGTTTTCTTCTGCGTTACCTTTTTGTTGCTGCTCTCTGAAGCGAAATCGAGCGACTTGGAGCAGCCCCGAGCTTTCGATTCCTTCAACGTCAGCTACATCCAGGTTTGATTGATCCTAATTCTTGGTTTTCTTGATGGAATCTCTTTCGAATTTGGAATTCACTCTACTTTTCTTCTCTTCCGTATTTAAATCGAATTAAGAATTATGGGAGGTGCTCTTACACGGTGATCATCAGAACAAGCTGTTCCTCAACACAATACACACGGGACCAGATCAGCATCGCATTCGGGGACGGTTATGGCAATCAGGTCTGCTCTTTCTCGTCTTCCTTGTTGCTCTTAATGATGGGAACTCGATATTTAGCTTCCTATATCCGAATTCTGTGTGCATGTGCAGTGACAAATTGAAGTTACAGTACGAAATTAGATGCTTGCCGATCAAGTTTTTATCAATTGATCGAAATTACTGCTGCGATGTTCGTTTAATTGAAATCATTTTATTGTTAATCAGATATACACACCGAGACTGGACAATCCATCTTCTAGGGCTTTCGAGAGGTGTTCTTCGGATACCTTTCAGATTACTGGACCCTGTGCTTATCAAATCTGCTACGTCTACCTCTACCGAACCGGGCCCGATGGCTGGATGCCGGAGAGCGTGAGGATCTACAGCTATAATTCGAGAGCTGTGACGTTCTACTACAACACCTATATCCCCAGTGGTGTTTGGTACGGATTCAATTACTGCAACTCTGCTTCTTTTTCACAAGCGCGACAAACCTCCGTCCGAGGATGGTTCGTACTTGCGATGCTGGGTCTTGTTCTTGGCACTCTGTTCTAAGTTTATCTACCACCAGCTCAGTTCTAAGCATGTGAACTGCAATATAATACGTACAAACAGTCTTTGTATCAGAACCCAGTTGAACTTTGTTCTTCTTCCCACTTCAGCATCTGTAACGTCTATGTAGCTTCTCCTTAATCTTTGTTGAAATAATCATTTTATGAATCTTTCTGTTCTGGGTTGGATTTGGAATTTGAATTCACTGCAGAGCATTAAATGAAGATAGAAAGTGTTACAAAATTCAAAAACAGAGAAGATGAACCATGTTAGCTATTAATGAGTGTGAAGGGGAACCAGATGAGCCTAAAAGTGAAGCAATGGTCTTTCATATGTCACCGAATTTTGAAAAGCTTTAGTTGGATTTAATTCAATTCATGTTTCCCAAAAATAAAAATAAAAGTAAAAATCTTGAAAGAGTTATAAATACTCATCTTATTCAATAGATGAGATTGATTTTTTAAAAAATATATATTAATTTTACTAATTTTTTGTAAAATATTTTATAGAATTCTGAGTAAGGATTTCATAAAATTTTACTATTTATCTTATATTATCAATCAAATATTTATGTTTAAAAGTAATGAATTAAAATTTTATTTTTTAGTTTAAATTGAATTTTTTTATAATATAAATATTTTTTTAAATAACATAATTATTTAAAAAATATATGAAATTTTTTGTAAAAGTAACTTGAATATTTTTTTATATTTGTGAAAAATTTCTATTCAAACGCATAATATTTTTAATTTGAATATCTTTAATTTTTAAAATTTTAATAAAATTTAATTCAGATCAAATTAAATTAAGATTTGATTTGTGACTTTTAAAACATAAAGATTTGATTGATAACACATAATAAATATTAAGGTTTTATGGGACAAATATCTCAAAATTTTATATTAAATAGATTTTGATAAAAGTCATTTAAAAGTTTGAATTTTAATTTATTTTTAAATAAATATTAACTTTTAAATATATAACTTAAATTAAATTAAAAATAAAATATTTAAATTAAAAAATTTATGATAAATTTTGACTTAAAATTTGTCATATGTAAAAACGTATTTAAACTATGCATCATCATAAAAAAAAAAATGAGAGTGCTTAAAATATTTTTAAATTTTAAAAATTTATAAAATATTTTCGTAATAAAAAATTAATCAAGTTTTAAAAAATTAAAATAAAATGTAAAATTTAATTATTTTGAATTAAAATATAAATTAAATCAAATTAACCTATCAAAATTTATTTGCATAATTTTTGAAAGACATGGTTGGAAAAAAGAAAGAATAAAACTATTATTTCAAATAAAATTTACTTAATAAAATTTTATATTTAAAAAATAACAAGAACAAGTAGTTTATAAATTGTGAAAAATATTTTTGTTGTTAAAATATTTAAAGAATAACTTGAATAAACTTTATATTTAATTTTTAATAAAGCTCGTTTAAATAATATTTGATTCATTAATTTTTTATGAATTTTTTAAAATTTTTGAAAATATATTTTTTTAATAAATATATGTTCTAGTGTTTATAAAAATTTAACCTTTTTTTAATGGTTTGGATATTTATTTTGTCTTTGAAAAATTTAAAGTCGAAACTTGTTATATTTTAAATTATTTGATAAAATTTGGTTTAATTTAATTTAATAAATCAGTTTTTTTAATATAAAATTTTTATTTGATAAAATTTAATGGATTTATATAATTTTTTATAAATTAATATAATTAAAATATAATTATTTTTTGTTTTAAATGATTACACTTACATAATTTTAATATAAATACATATATAGAGAGAGAATAATATAATCACCTTGAATGTTTTTATAGATTTTTTATTTATATAATTATAAAAAAATTTTAAATATTTTTAATTTAATATTAATTTTATTTAATAATATTGTTATATTAAAAATTAAACTTTAATAGAACTTTATTAATACTAAAATTTTATAAAGTATTAATTCTTTTTTATATGTATATTTTTGAATGAAATATTAATTCTTCAACTTATCAAGTCAATTTTTTATTCTAATTTTTTAAGTCGCCATACATATATATATTCATTTGAATAAGGAATTATTTTTTTTATAAATTTGAATAATTCAAGTGATGTTTTTATTTTTACCTATAAAATTTTTATTCAAATTTTTTAATTCATCTAATCAATTTAAACTACTAATATATGATAGCATATTTTGCTTTAAAATTAAATTATTTAAAATTATAACAATATTTTATCAAATATTATCGTTTTCAAAATAATACAAAAAATATATTTTCATATATTCTAACTTATTTAAGTTTAGTTTGAGTTGTCATTAATTGAGACTAAATTACTTTTATTATTTGCAAAAAATTAAAGTCACCGAAATTGTGATATGACATCAAATTAAAACTTAATTCATCATTAAAATATATAAATTTTAATATAAATTATCACAAATTTATTACATAATAAATTTAAAATAATTTAATTTTTAATTAAACAGTAATGAAAATATTTGTTGTAAATTTATTTTGCTATTAATTGAAAAAATTTATGAAAAATTGAAAATTCAATGAATTTGTAAGCATGTTAAAACTAAAATAATAAAAAATTAAAATAATATAAAAATGAAACAAATAAATTGAAAAAATGAAATAATTTTTAAATAATTAATACATCTCTTATTTGATCAATTTATGAATTCAAATATAAATAAATATTAGTTTTTATAATTAAATTTGTTTGTTTTATTGATTTTATTTATGTTTTTATAATTTTTGTTTGTTCTTATGTTTAATCTTGTTTTTACTTCATTTATTTTTAATTATAAATTATATTATATATTGTAATAATATAAAATATAAATTAATATAATATTTTTTCTCAATAACATGTAGCTGAAATTATTATAATAATTTTTTATATAGATCAATGCTTATAAATTTTCTGCTTTGTGGAACGACAAGCAATTAATGTCTATAGTAATGAGATGGCAAGTTAAGCCTTGGCTCAATTATCTGAAAAAGACGTGCCTGGTAGCACATGTTGCGTTTTTATGTCGTCAAGGGCGAAAGTCCTAGTTACACAAGGCTTCATCATCCAACGGCCTAAAATCCCTCCACCGCGAAGCTATTTAACCACAAACCCTAACTCCTCTGTTCTTCCTCTTTCTCTCCTGCTTCTGCAGTGCATTGCCGCATCCTTCATAGCAGGAGAAACCTCTTCTCTCCACATCTCTCTGCACTTTTATGTCTTATATATACTCGTATTCTATAGATAGACGCATATTAAGCTTCTGTTTTCCTAATCTAATGCCTTCATTAGCTCTAACTGATTCCAAAGAGAAGAAAGAGGAGAAGAAGATGAAGAAGAAAATAGCGCTTGAAGCCACAGAACCAGCCTCTTATTCAGACCAAAAGAAGAGCAAGAAAGAGTCAAAGCTCCTGGCCACCGAGGCAGATGAAGAAACCTATTCAGAGAAGAAAAAAAGCAAGAAGAAGGAGAAAGACAACAAGAAGCGAAAGGCATCTGAGATCGAGCTAGAAGAAGAGGAAGATGAGAAGAGCGAGACGAGCTCAGAGCTAGTCGAGCCGGTGGATTTGAAGAACGATAAAAAGAATAAAAAGGCGAAGTTGGAAGAGGAGGAAGAGGAAGCAAAGAGTGAAAACACGAATGCTGTCTCTAGGTTTCGGATATCGGAGGCGGTAAAAGGGAAGTTGAAGGAGAAGGGGATCGAGTCGTTGTTCCCAATTCAGGCCATGACTTTTGATATCATTCTTGATGGCTCTGATTTGGTGGGCCGCGCCCGCACTGGTCAGGTATGTTTTCGCCTGTTTCGATATTTCGATCGATGGCGCATCTGAATGTGATTATATCGTGTTTGTTTCCAATTAAGTCATGTCTTTGTGGTTTTGTTTGTTTAGGCCGTTCTTTTGGGGTGTTTTTTAGTTCTGTTATAAAGTCATCATGCCTTTTTTGACACCCGGAGGAGGACAAACGTTGTTAGTTTATGAAAAAAATTCCATATGAAAAGCATGGTGCAATTGTTTCCAAGTTTATGGAACAGATACTAGTAAAATGAAGGTTGACAGATATAGATGCACCGCTTCTAAGTAAATGGGAAAATTGGATATCCTTTAAACCGATGAAAAACTGCTATGCCACTGAGTGAAGTTGCTATTATCTGAGTGAAGTTGCTATCATCTGAGTGAAGTTAACTGATGAATTGTCTGTCCTTGCTGTTATACAGGGTAAAACACTAGCTTTTGTGTTACCCATTTTGGAGTCTCTCACCAATGGGCATGCAAAGGCATCGAGGAAAACTGGATATGGCAGGGCTCCAAGTGTTCTGGTACTTTTACCAACCAGGGAATTAGCTAAACAGGTATTTAATGATGGACCTAAAAGTGCTGTAGGTTTCCTCTTCGTTAATAGTATTTGCTTTGACGATCTGTCTGTCCATTTGTTTTAGGTGTTCTCTGACTTTGAAACTTATGGTGGGGTGTTGGGTCTGATGTCTTGCTGTTTGTATGGAGGAGCTCCGTACAATACCCAAGAGATTAAATTAAAGAGAGGAGTTGATATAGTTGTTGGAACACCTGGCCGTGTGAAGGTAACTATGTTTTAGAGGATGGTTCAGACTTGGCTAATGTTGTATATGCCACTGTTTGTGAAGTTATGTTTTATGCCTGCACAATGATTGTTAACTTCTATTCAAATTTGGTGCAGGATCACATAGAGAGGGGAAATATTGACTTTAGCTCATTGAAGTTTCGTGTTCTTGATGAGGCTGATGAAATGCTGAGGATGGGATTTGTTGAGGATGTGGAACTTATATTAGGTATGTAATTCTCACATAAGATAATTGGGGCTTCCTCATATTGTTAATGTTAGTGTAATATGTAATTATGCTACTTAATTTGGTGTCCCATTACTGTATGGTTAGATTGCTACTTTTGTAAATGCTAGATGCTGAAGTGATTTGTAAGTGTTGGGAAAGTAAAACTGTGAGTTCAAACTCTCAAAATTAATACCCCTTGTTATGTCATGTAGTGAACTAGTGCCAGCGTAAATATACTGTTTAAAATTTCACTTCTTGTACAGATTTTGGTATAGAATTTTTAATCCTTCATTGTTCAATTTTGCAGGAAAGGTAGAGGATGTAACTAAAGTTCAGACGCTTCTGTTCAGTGCCACTTTGCCAAGCTGGGTGAAGGATGTATGTGCCTCTACCCTTACCTTATCTTGCGATAGAATATTTTTGATTCAGCTTCTGCATTTGCCAGTTCATATTCTATGGTGATATATATTTGCTGTTGCAGTATTCTTGCCTTCATGCCATCTGACTGATATTCCTGTTTTGAAATTGCTAGATTGCATCTAGGTTTCTTAAGTCAGATAAGAAAACCATTGATCTTGTTGGGAATGAGAAGATGAAGGCTAGTACTAATGTCAGGCATATTGTTCTTCCCTGTACTAAATCAGCAAGATCTCAGCTTATTCCTGATATCATTCGTTGTTATAGCAGGTCAGTTGCTAATGCATGGTCATGATTCATCTAGGATAGTTTGATTTTATTTGTGTGATAAATTTTCTTAATCATTCTATTCTTATTTTCTTTCTGATGGTTTTGATACAGTGGTGGCCGTACAATTATTTTCACTGAGACAAAGGATTCTGCTTCTGAGCTTGCTGGATTGTTGCCTGGAGCACGGGCTTTGCATGGAGACATTCAGCAGTCTCAACGTGAAGTAAGTTCTTTAAGATGATCATCAGTAAACATGTGATTCAATATGATGTGTTCCATATCTTCGTGATTCTCTTGTAACTACGATGTAATGATTTCTATCCTTTCTGTTTCTTCATTTCTTCTCTTATATTTGCTAGGTCACTCTTGCTGGATTTAGGTCTGGCAAGTTCACCACACTGGTAGCTACAAATGTCGCAGCACGTGGATTGGATATCAATGATGTGCAGTTAATTATCCAGGTTTGTAATGGGTTAGGGGCTTCGTATGCGCGTCTTAGAAAGTTTATGTTTTTCATCTCAGTTAGGCTTACATTACAGTTTCTGTTTTAGTGTGAACCGCCACGTGATGTTGAAGCCTATATTCATCGATCTGGACGAACAGGAAGAGCAGGTAAAAGAAGAGACATCATTTTCCACCTTCCGAATATCTGGTGCTTTATTTGGTGTTTAGGATGTTATTGTTGTTTCAGGCAATTCTGGAGTTGCTGTCATGCTTTATGATCCCAGAAAGTCCAATGTGTCGAAGATAGAGAAAGAATCTGGTGTTAAATTTGAACACATATCTGCTCCTCAGGCAGCTGATATTGCTAAAACTGCTGGTGTAGAAGCAGCAGAATCGATAAGTCAAGTTTCTGACAGGTACCCTTGCTATCTTAATGTTGTTTGACACATCGCTTTTGTGCTACAACTTCAAGTTATTGATGGTCATTCAAATCACAGTGTTGTTCCTGCTTTCCTTGATGCTGCTAAGGAGTTATTGAAGGCCTCCGGTCTGTCACCAGAAGAAGTACTTGCAAAAGCACTTGCCAAAGCTGCTGTGAGTTACTCTTTTCCTGCTCCCCACCCACCTCACTAACTGAAGGAAGTTGTTGTCATCTATGAAGCTTTATTGTGTTCAATTTTGTATTGATGTTTCAACTCACATGTTGATGCAGGGCTATACTGAGATAAAGAAAAGATCAATTCTCACTTCTATGGAGAACTATGTAACGTTACTTCTTGAAGTTGGGAAACCCATCTACTCACCATCGTAAGCTCTTAAAGATTACCACTTTACATTTTATCTTCAATTCCAACATAATTTATGGTCTCTCTCATACACACAAACACAGTCACATATCAAGTATATTTAGAATAGGAATCTCTGATTTTTGTGGTAAGTTAATCAGTTTCTTGTGTTTTGTAAGAAGAGGTTTGTACTTCCCGGCTAATGAATTTTGCATATTGGCATTGGATTCTTTTTCTTGTTTTCTTTTTGTTGCGTTTAAGGGCTGTAAGTCTGCTGGTCGGGTGTTTGAATTACAAATTCAGTGGATGTTCTGTTGTCTTTTAAACAACTGTTAAATCAGCTGATGCCTCTCCTTCTTCTCATTTATTGTCCATAGGTTTGCTTATGGTGTCTTGAGGAGATTCTTGCCCGAGGAGAAAGTTGAATCAGTGCAGGGTTTGGCTCTTACAGCTGATGGAATGGGTGCTGTTTTTGATGTTGCAGCAGAAGATTTGGACACTTTTCTTGCGGGTACAGTGGATGTTAAATCCTTAAATAGTTATATTGTTGAGCGTGGTTGTTAAATCCTTAAATAGTTATATATTGTTGAGCATGGTTCTCATGTGTTTTTCAAATCATCATTGAAATTTGATCCGGTCATGGTTGGCTGGCCTGTTTATCTTGGATCTTGGTTTCATTTAGCCTTTTGCATTGTGTAATCGCAGGTCAGCAAAATGCAGCTAATGTGAGCCTAGAGGTGGTGAAACAATTGCCTCGCTTGCAAGAAAGGGACCAGTCCAGGGGGGGCAGATTTGGCGGTGGAGGCCGTGGTGGGTTTGGTGTTCGTGGTGGATTTGGCAGTGGTAGTGGTGGCGGTAGGTTTGGGGGAAGAGGTGGCAGAGGTGGATTTTCTGATCAAAGAAATAGGAGGTTTTCCAATGGCTCCAGTGGTGGCAGAGGTCACAACAACAGCAGGTGGTGAAAATGATTGGACGAAGGCATCATTATTTTCTGATAGTGAGAAAATTTTTTGATCTGCCCTATGTTAGGAACTTCAACCGGGACCACTGATGATCACTATTTTAAGATTTTGCTCCTGTTCTTTTTTTATTTTGTTTTTTAATAATTTATGTTTCTCTTCCATTTTTAGTGGTTGGTTATGCTTTATGTATTGTTCAAATACTCTATTCCTGAGGGTTTTTGTTGTCAGCCCCATACTGCTTAATTTTTCGTTTTGGGGGATGTAGAGTACAATCAAATATATATTTTTTTATTAACCCAATGAGGAAGAAAATACTGCATCAGTAATTTTAATTTCAGAAATTGAATGTGTAATTTACATTGGTAGAAAAGCACCATGGAAGGATCTTGATTCTAAATGTGTTTCAGAAGTATATCCGTTTTGCTCCTGTTATATTGACATGTCTTTCATTTTATTGTTTTTAATGTATATGAGCTGTGGTTTTTGTGGGAGGAGCAGGATCTTGTTTTATAGACTGTTTGTAAAAGATTTTGACTATCCTATTACATGGCGGACTCCAAGGAGGGAGAATGTTCCAAAGTGTACGGTTTATCACCTCGTGTCAGTGAAGTTATGGGTATAAGGTCTTCAAAATTTATTTATTTTTTTAAAAGAAAACTCCCTCATTGTTCAGCACCTTAGGTTTAGCAGTTTTGGTAGAATAATGCTAAGTCTCGTGGGGCAGTAGAACTGACTGGATCCGCCTTTGCATCCAAAGCACAACTCACCGAATCTCTATGGTGCACAGCCTGTTCCAGTAACTTCCCGTTCCAGTAACTTCCACTGTCACCGAAAGCCCATCTCTTATGGGTTCTAATGTTCGGTTAATCGCCTAAATTTTTGTTTCCTTCGAAGGAGACATGTTAGCGGACACCGATCGTACAGAGACCGGGTTTTGTTTTTTGATACTGCATCAATATCAGTGAGATCTCTCCGGTAATTAAGAGTTCCTCAGAGATCATGGGATGCTATAGAAGAGCAAAGCTTGCACTTGATGTCTTATGCAAAAATTTCACTCCGAGAATTTTTCCCGGAGCTCCTGTGCGGGATTCTTGTTCGAGATCCTTTGCTTGTGGGTCTTCGATTTCGGCTTCAACTGGAGCTGTGTTTTCTCGGTTTTCTTCCTTGTCTTCACAGACACTAGGTTTATCTGTTGGAAAGGGTGGGAATATATACAGCCCATTTGTTAATGGTTCCAAGAGATTTTACTATGTTGATCGGTACCGTGTTCAACATTTTAGGCCCCGGGGGCCAAGACGGTGGTTCCAGAATCCGAGAACTGTCTTGATTGTGGTGTTGGTTGGTTCTGGGGCTCTGATCAGCGTTTACTTTGGGAATTTAGAGATCGTGCCTTACACAAAGCGAACCCATTTCGTGCTTTTGTCCAAAGCTATGGAGAAAAAGATTGGAGAGTCACAGTTTGAGCAAATAAAAGCAGCTTATAAGGGCAAGATATTGCCAGCAATACACCCGGATAGCGTGAGGGTGAGATTGATAGCCAAGGACATTATCGAGGCTTTGCAAAGAGGGTTGAGGAACGAGCAAGTTTGGAGTGATTTGGGGTATGCATCTCCAGAGAGTTCTATGGCTAACCAGGGGGAGTCCCATGATACATTGATGGCGCTGAGCGGGAGAGGTGAAGGGAAATTGGAAGGAAAATGGTACCGTGAGGATGAGATTCTTGATGATAGGTGGGTTCAGCAAAGTAGGAAGAAGGGTCAAGAGAGAGGATCCAAACCTGCAACCTCTCATTTAGAGGGATTGAATTGGGAGGTTTTGGTGGTTAATGAACCTGTTGTCAATGCTTTTTGCTTGCCGGGTGGGAAGATTGTCGTCTTTACAGGGTTGCTGGATCATTTTCGAAGTGATGCTGAGATAGCTACTGTAATTGGCCATGAGGTATGTGTATTTTCTACCTCTTTAGGAAACATTTGATCGGATTTAGTGTATATTATTGATTTATCTGACTATCTAATTAGGTTGGTCATGCTGTGGCTCGACATGCAGCAGAAATGATTACAAAGAATCTGTGGTTTGCCATTCTACAACTCATTCTTTACCAGTTCTTTATGCCTGATCTTGTAAACACAATGTCAGCCCTTCTGTTGAGGCTTCCTTTCTCCCGAAGGTGCACCTCCTTTGGTTCTTTCTCTTGAATAATAATAGTTGGCTTGTCATTATCATTGTCGGGCGCTCTTGCTTCTTTTCATTGTGGAGTACTGTTTTGAATAAATGTCAAAGAAGTTAAGAAATGCGGTGCAGTAGTTAGGATTGCCACTTCATTTTGAGATACAGACATGGCCACATTCCTAACAGCAGAATCAGTCAAGCATACTTGGGCATGCTTTTCTTAGTATATGGACTTTTAGCCTAGTGTATTATCACCTGGAAATCATTAGGACTCATTATTAGTTATAGGAATCAGTTTCTTATAGGCCTTACAAGAGATGAACGCAAGTTGAAGTCTTGTGAAAAAGCATTAGAAGATAGGAGCGATCTTCTGAGCATGATATTTACTTTCAATGCGAGATTCATTCAACATGAACTTGTAAGCACAATATTGATATCCATATTCTCCCAAAATTTGACTATATTCATAAAAATATATGCTGAGTTTGGTTGTCGATATGCTTCCATTTAGATCCATTTGATTGTCATGTACCTCAAACAATCGAAACAGAAACTCTGAGCATCTATCTTTTATCCCACGAAGATAAACCAAGTTGGCTTGTACTCGTCCTTCTCCTGTACCTGTGGTGCACCTTAGTTTAGCCATTAATGATGTGCTCTGCATTGCCGCCGTGGTTAACTAGATCTTATATTCTTCAAGGATTAAGTTATGCAATTTATTTTACTGGCAGAGATGATTTCTTTTAAGGAAATTGCTTTATAGTTAGTCGATTAAACTATTTGTGAGAAAGTTTGGTAGCACCAGATGAGGATAAGTTTATGGAAGGTAGTATCAGATGAATTGTCATCTACAATTGTAGATGCATTCGTGTTTTTTGATAAGAAAATATGATTCTGGCCAAATAGTGAGGGTGTTGAGAAGGCTGGAGGCAGGGCAAAAACTTCTAGTAGAATTTTGCTATCTTAGGCTATGACCTTAGATAATGTAGATTGGACGGAAAGAATTCACGTAATGGACACAGCTACTTCTGGATTAAGGTTTTACTTGAATTGAGTTGAGTTAAATTTGGTCTTTCGGGTGGTAAATAACACAGTATAGACTAAGATAAGATATTAGAAGTTGGAATATTTCTGATGGATGTTTGATGGGGGTGTCTATAAGCAGAAAATTCAGTCAAGTTTTGGTCTTTTGAATCTTTTAATAAATAAATGGAAATGATTTGGGTGCAGATTTGAATCTTTTCTGTGTACATTGGACTACCATGGAGAATTGTTGTCCTTAATTGTTGTTCATTCTCCTTGGTCTTCTTCCTCTCTCTCCCCCCCTTTTCTTAAGGACTTGCTCTAGAGCTGTTGTCTGTAAATACCATTCAATGTGGTGCAATATGGTAAACATAAATCTTTAATCTATGAAGAACTCACAAGGATTGCTGTCTTGATAGGATGGAAATGGAAGCAGATTATGTTGGCTTGCTCTTGATTGCTTCTGCTGGCTATGATCCTCGAGTTGCGCCCAAAGTGTACGAGAAGTTGGGAAAAATCGGAGGTGATTCAGCCCTCCAAGATTATCTGTCTACCCATCCATCTGGGAGGAAACGAGCTCAATTGTTAGCTCAAGCTCAGGTCATGGAAGAAGCACTCATGATCTACAGGGACGTTCTCTCAGGCCGTGGAGCTGAAGGGTTTCTTTAGAGCAGCCGGGCAGCACACTGAAACTATCCTCAGTGTAACACTTGGGAAGTAGGAGCTGACTCCCAAGTTGAAAGATCCCAACAAAGATTCCAAATATCACACTTGTTCTTTTTAAGTTAAAATCTTTGCACAAATTTTGCTTGTATGATATTACTTTTCTTTTTTCTTTTTTTTTTTGTTTGCTGTATTTGTTAATAACTTCCTTGAGTGACACTGGAGACCAATTTGTACTTGTAAGAGATGGCAAAACAAGGTGTTCTGCTTCAAGAAGCTGAGTTATGGAGTTTCTCAACTTTGCATCCCTTTGGTTTGGTGGTTCTTCTGTTACAGAACCTTCTTCAGTTTCAAAACATCAACTGGGAATACACTGCTATCTGTAGATGGGATCGACCAACACTTCCCAAGAGCTTTGTATGTCTGGCATGGAATTCTGGCTTGCAATCTTAAAACTTCAAGAAAACCAGATGAAGGCCTCCTTTTGTGCTAATGGGCAATTGGTGCCATAAATAAAAGAGTATAGGTCAGATGTTCTAGCAACCCTGTTGATCAGACATGCTTGAATCCCATAGGCTAACTTTGGGAAATGTAATTGCACGCTTGATTCCAGAATGCAAGGGAATGAGAGAGCTCAAACAGATTCATACCCAGATCATAACAACTCCAAATTTACGCCAAAACGATAAATATTTCCTCATTACTCGTCTCCTCTTTGTTTGTGCTCTTTCTGATTTCGGCTCTCTTGGCTATGCTACAGATATTTTCGGTCTCATAAAGAACCCAAATCTCTCTGTCTATAACATTATGATCAGAGCCTACGCAAGTAAATCTAATGATACAGGTGATACCCATTTGTGTCGGCC
The DNA here is from genome assembly GCA_021397835.1 of Moringa oleifera. Lineage (NCBI taxonomy): Eukaryota > Viridiplantae > Streptophyta > Magnoliopsida > Brassicales > Moringaceae > Moringa > Moringa oleifera. The sequence goes on along the minus strand of JAJFZO010000658.1, from coordinate 1,905,820 downwards.
TCTAATGCTATACAAGCGGATGCTCTGCGATGGCATTGTACCAGATGGCCTTACTCTTCCATTCCTTTTCAAGGAATGCACGAGGAGGCTTGATTATCGCTTAGGACATATGATTCATGTCCAAGCCATCAAGTTTGGGTTGTGTAATTGTCTTTATGTTCAGAATTCTATGATGAACATGTATGCTGCCTGTGGGTTTTCGTGTAAGGCCCGGAATCTATTCGATGAAATGTCGGATAAGGATTTAGTTTCCTGGAACTCGATGATCATCGGGTATCTGAGAGGTGGGGATCTTGATGCAGCACTGGCTTTGTTCAAAGGGATGAAAAGAAGAAATATTATAACTTGGAATTCAATGATAGTGGGTTTTGTTCAAGGCGGCAGGGCGAAGGAAGCCATGGAACTTTTCCATCAAATGCAGGTTTTAAACGAAGACATGGTTAAGCCTGATCAGATTACTATCGCTAGTGTGCTTTCAGCTTGCGCTTATCTCGGCGCCATTGATCACGGGAAGTGGGTGCACAGTTTCTTGCAGAGAACAGGCATGAAGTGTGATGTGGTAATGGGAACAGCACTGGTTGACATGTATGGCAAATGTGGAAGTGTTGAAAGAGCTTACGCAGTCTTCAAGGAGATGCCAGAGAAAGATACCCTGGCCTGGACAGCCATGATCTCTGTTTTTGCACTTCATGGGTACACGAAGGAAGCTTTCGATGTTTTCAAAGAGATGGAGGAAGCAGGAGTGAAGCCAAACCAGGTGACATTTGTTGGCCTCCTGTCAGCTTGTGCTCATTCTGGTTCAGTAGAGAAAGGCCGCTGGTGCGTTGACCTGATGAGAAACGTACACGCAATCGAACCACAGTTGCATCACTATGCTTGTCTGGTCGACATTCTGAGCAGAGCGGGGCTCTTCCAGGAGGCAGAACAGCTCATTGGAAGCATGCCAATGGAGCCCGATGCTTTCGTGTGGGGAGCATTGCTTGGAGGCTGCCAAGTGCATGGGAATCTAGAGTTAGGAGAAAGGGCTGTGAAACGTCTGATCGACATGGAACCTTCAAACCATGCTTTCTACATGAATTTGTGTGATTTATATGCCAAAGCTGGTAGATTTGATGACGCGAAGAGAATTAGAGGCTTGATGATAGAAAAAGGGATCAAAAAGGAAGTTCCAGGCTGTAGCATGATCGAAGTTGATGGGATTGTTCATGAATTTTCAGTGAAAGGTTCATCTGAAGTTCCCATGGAGGAATTACTGCAGGCCTTGCATGGATTAACCCATGAGATGGCGGCTGGTATGTCAACACGTTCATAGAGATGAAATGAATAACTTTTTTATGGGTCTTTTTTTTTTCACGATAGCTTTATTAAATTTTTATAATTTATTATATTGATAAAAAATAAATATTATTCATAAATGTTTACTGTATCAGAGCCCATTGGCTTGCAATGGGCTTAGCTTTTCATGAAATGAGTTTGGTCCATGGCTCAGTGGGCCCTAGTAATACAAAACCTTTGGGGGCCCACGACTGTAAATCCCTGAAGTGCAATCATGCCATCGCATGGGCCCACGATGTTAAATAACATGAGTAATGTGGCCTACTTTAGTCCAAGCATTTAGTGTTTGGTCCTAAAGCCAACTGCCAACATTTGCTGCCCTGCACCGCGCAAAGTAAAAATCTTCTGCTTTAAATGAGCAACCTGTTTGGATGACATATATATAGTCTCTCATTCTCTTTATATAAATAGTTAATTGTCTGAAATGACAAAGAGTTTGTTGAACCATTTAATAGAAGAAAAGACACTGAAATTAATGAAGTTGGATTTTGTTTCAATAATATAACAAATTAAAATATTATTTATTTAAAATTATCTAAAAATCTGATTGAGTCGTGTTTATAATTCATTTAAAATTAATTTCAATTAAAATATATTAATTTTATATTTAAAATCACAAATTATACATAAAAATTTAAATAAATTTATGTAATTATGAATTTTATATCATCTTTAAATGTAAAAGGCATAACGGGATTTTAATTTGAAAACAACAAAAAGATATTCAAATTAAATTTGTTTGTACAAATTAATATTTTATAAAATAATATTTATTTGTTTTGATGAAGCTAAATTCAAATCCAACTTAATACTCAACATAAACCGAAGTTATCATAACTTCACCTGAAAAAATATAATTGAGGTCTCAACAATAAGGTTCCAATTAGGTCCAACCTAATAGACACTTATACGTATTAAATTTATATATCATCCTGTTTTATTAATAATTTGTAATTAACTTATTTTTTTATTAAATTATGTATTTAATTAAAAATGACTTCCACCATGTTTTCGGATGCCCATTTCTTTAGGGCACTTCCTCCCCTAAAGTTAATCTGCTTAAAATTAGGGTACCTCATTGGTTCTTCATTATTTGTGAGGGGTGAAATTTTATATCAAGATTTTTTTAATTTACTCAAGTTAAATTTTTAATAAAACTATGATATGTGATAATTTAATAAAATTAACAATTTAAATTATTTATTTATTTTTTATATTAACATTATAAATGGTTAAATATTTTTATGATTTTTTATTAAAAATTTTGAAACAAAAATCAAAATTTTTTATCCAAAGATCTTATGTTAATTTAAATTTGTGTTGAATTTTTGAATAAAAAATTAGAAATATATATTATAATATTAAATAATCTTAACAATTGATTTTATTAAATTATTATATATCATAATTTTTTCAAAAGCTTATTACAATGGATGATGATCCTATTGCAAAGGGTTTTTTCATAATTTGCTAATTATTTTATCGAATTTGTTTAAAAAATAAGTAAACCTATTTCATCTATTTTATGAAAAAAAAAAAAAAAGGTTCCTAATTTTGTGTGGAGGATAGACAGGCTAGTAATTAATGCTCTTGGGTTTAACAACTTTTCCTCTTTTTGACATTAAATGTATGTATTTTCTTATGATTTTAATTTTAATTTTTATAGTTAGTTATTACATAAAAATTTATAATTTATTTATTTTATTTTTTGGGTATGAAAAAAATTGGAGTGAGAGATATTATGGTGTGCTGTGGGTTTGGGAACACTGAGTAATTGAGGCATTAATAAAAGATGGTCCCACCCATAAAGATATTTTATTATTATTATTAAAGAGAGTCTGTTAAGAGTAGGTAAGCATTTCTTTTGATTTTCAGTTATGTAGTAATGAGACGATGCCACGTGGGTCATACCCATTTGCCATCTTCCTTCCTACAGTCTGATCTCCTCCAAATCTTCACAGTGGACTACTGTCTCTCTAATCTGCAATTCATATGTAGTAAATTGAGGCTGATTGATGTCATTCGTGTCAACCATTGATGCTATATGACCCAATTTTTATATTTTAATATTATTTCATCAAATAATGTATAATTTAACTAATTAATCATTTTATGAGAACTGAGACATTTTTTTAAAAAATAATTATGACATATATTAAATTTATAAATTTAACTATGCTTAAATACAAGGAACAAGCTCTATTTAAGGCATGTAAGTCGATGCAATGTAGAAGCATCTCATTTGTCTTTCTCTCCCTCCTGTCACCAATGGAATCTCAATGTAAACTCCAAAATGATCCTCTTCTCAGCAATACTGAATCACCCTTTTCAACAATTTTATCAAACCCATTTCGCTCCACTCTTTTGGTATTTGTAAGATTCTTCTTTCTGATAACGCTTGTTACATCCATGGCAGCCTTCATTGCTGTCCAAGAATGGAGACCCATTTCTCCTTTTCCCTTATTTCTCGGTTGCCTCTTTATGTTCTTCTTCGTTTTCAAACTGTACCTCTCAAGGCCTCCTCCGGTCTATCTGGTAGATTTCTCGTGCTTCAAGCCACCATCTTCTTGGAGAGTCCCTTTCTCTTCCTTCCTGGAAAATGCTTCCATGATTGGGACTTTCGATGATGAAAGCTTAGCTTTCATGTCCAAAATCCTCACTTTTTCAGGACTAAGTGAGGAGACCTATCTTCCTCCTGCTCTACACTACATTCCCCCAAAAACCCATCAACGAGAATCCATTAAAGAAGTGGAAATGGTTCTCTTCCCTGTAATGGAGGATCTTCTCTCCAAAACCAGGCTCTCGCCTCAAGATATCGACATTCTCATTGTAAATTGCAGTGGTTTTTGCCCTTCTCCTTCTCTCTCCTCCATTGTCATCAACAAATACTCCATGAGAAGTGATGTCAAGAGCTTTAACCTCTCCGGCATGGGATGCAGCGCAGGAGCCGTGGGTATTGATTTGGCTCAAAACCTTCTGAAGATTTACAAGAACTCCAACGCCATTGTTCTCAGCACTGAAATCTTGTCAACCGGCTGGTACCCAGGTCGCGACAAGTCTAAGTTGATTCTGAACTGTCTCTTCAGAATGGGCAGTGCAGCAATCCTGCTCAGTAACAAGAAAGAAGCCAAGGCTTCATCGAAATACAAGCTCTTCATCACGCTGAGAACCCAAGGAGCTTACGATGATAAAGCTTACTTTTCTGCAATTCGCGAAGAAGACTCCGAAGGCAACCTTGGGTTCACAATCAGAGGAGATTTACTGACAACGACAGGAGAAACTCTAAAGACAAACATACGGATTCTGGGTTCACAGATCTTGCCAATCACAGAGAAAATTAGGCATGGCGTTTCCTTCTTAAGAAAGAAATACGTTGACAAATCTGGTGAAATATACACCCCAAACTTCAAGACTGTGATACAGCATTTCTGCTTGCCGGCTTCCGGCAGACCAGTCATCAGAGAGATCGCAAAAGGGTTAAAGCTCAAAGACGCAGACATGGAGCCTGCTTTGATGACTCTCCATAAATTCGGTAACCAGTCCTCTTCTGCGTTATGGTACGAGTTAGCTTACATGGAAGCTAAGCAGAGAGTGAACAGAGGCGAGAAGGTGTGGCAGTTTGGTATGGGAAGCGGCTGCAAGTGCATCAGCCTGGTCTGGGAGTGCCTGAGGTCCATGAAGAGTGAAGCTGAGAAAGGCCCATGGTCTGATTGCATACATCGGTATCCGGTCATGGCCCACATTCGAAGCCCATAGCTCGATAATATGGCTAGATCCAGCCTAATGTAGATAATGTTGTTGCAATAATTTTGTGTTGGGCCGCGTGTTAAAATAGTTTGTACAATTTCACTAGGGCTTCTGTTTTTTTTTTTTTTTTGGGTCTTTGAAATTTATTTAAATTAATCAAAATTAATTAAGGTCTCAGACCCATATGGCCCACAAAAGAAAAATGTTGTACTCATTGTTATATTACTAGAGAATAAATTATATTTTTGTTAATTTTTTTTTAAAATTATTTATACTTTATATTACTAAGAATATTTTTATCATAAAAATATTTTTAAAATAATTCAAATGAAATTTATACATTATTTCGAGTTTATCTTTCAAATTTAAATAATTTTTTTGACTCATAATCTATTTTTTATAAAATTTTTATAATACAATTTTTTTAAAAAATCAATACACTTTAATATTTTTTCATAAATTTTTAAATTAAAATTTATTATTATTTTTTAAATATTTTATATATTTTGATAAATTTTAATTTAATTTACAGTGATAAATTAATATTGATCTGATTTTTCTAAAAAATTAATTTATTATATATATATATATATGAAAAGTTCATATGATTTTTATCTGTTTAAAAAAAATTAACCGTCGATTTTATTGACTTACTGAGTGATGTTATTTTCAAAAGATGATCCTAATTTGCTATCACCCCACCAGTTTATTGATGGCCACAAGATAAAGAAGATCAATAAGAAGGAAACGGGCTTTGAGCTGTAAGGCACCCTTTAATTTATTCAAGTGACTGTCCATCAGGACGCCAATAAGGATCAAAATGTAAGCCGACAGAAGAGATTAAAGGCAATCCTCTTGACTCCTTGATTACAATCCTCACCGTATGGCCATGAACTGCTCCCCTTTCAAGCCTGTGAAGCCTCTTATACCCAACTGTACTTCCATTCGCAATCTTCTTCCCGTCCAAGTAAATTTCGTGCCGTTCGATCCTCTGACCGAGCCCGATCGCCTCCTGAATTCTTATCACATTGAATCTCAACCCTTCATCAGGTCCTCTTATTTCAATCCAACGGTCCTCCCCATCATCATCCCTGGGGGCCCAATACGTCCATAAATGATCGCTGTCTAGGACATTTTCAGGCCCAAAACCACCGCCGTGGCCTCCTCTTTGGCTACTAGCTTTGATGAAACAGTTCCCTGCCAAATTAGTAGAAAATATCGTGTCGATTGCCTCCCTGAATTCTCTTAACCTTTGAACGTCGGAATCCGAAATAAGGCCGGTTGAATTCGGTGGCACATTAAGCAGTAGCAGACAGTTTCGTCCCACTGAATTATAGTAAATCTTGAGTAATGTGCTTAATCTTTTAGGTGACTCCGATTTATGCCAAAACCAGCCGGTCCGGATCGAAACATCGCATTCTGCAGGCAACCAATCAGTCCCTTTCGGGTCACCCGTATTTAGATACCTGAAAATTTAGAAACAAAGCAGTTAGCTTTGATTTTCAAGTTATTTATATAATAAATCAGGATCTGATCTGAATTTTATGTTGAGTACTTTAATAAATCATAATATTATAAAAATAAAAAAATAAATTGTATTAAATTATCAACTATCAGAATCCTATTACAAAGTGAACAGAACTTAGATACTTATAAATATTATGACCTAATACGATCACTTCTGTTTGACCTTGTGGACTTAATTATTTTGTATATGGGACAAAATCAAGAATAGGAACAAAGAATCTTTTAATGAACCAACAAAATCCTAATTTTCTGCATATTACCAAACTTTGATGCTAATGGACGTCTTTGTCTTGACTGGCAGTGTGGTTTTCACATTAACATGGAAGCAAAAGGGCACTTACCCAAGAATGCTTCCGTTTCCTATGGAGAGGAGCGTCCCGTTAATGGTGGACCAGCAGGTGTTTCCGGCGAATCCTTTCTCGTTTCCGACCCATCTAACATCCGGACCGGCATCAGAGAAAATGTTGATGGAGTTCTGCAATTCCTTTACCATGGAGAACCAGTCGGTGAAGTAATACGACATGTTGGGTGCGTTAGAACCTTTTGCTCCATCAAACCATATCTCCTTCACACCTCCACCATACCTACCCGGAAAGAAACAAAAAACAATTCTTCAGGAATTCTTTTGATTTGCTTTTCAGGTTATTATTCCTTGAAAACATGAAAGCAGAAGGTTAATGAGATTAAAAAAAAAAATGCAGTTCTTGTTCTTACTTGGTGAGGAGCTCTTGCAGCTGAGCTAAGTAGTATTCATTGTACAGCAAATCATTGCCGTATCTCCGATCATGGCGGTCCCACGGCGAAAGATACAAGCCCACATCGATACCACCACGAGCATTAGCTGCGTCGACGAACTCTTTTACCACGTCTCCATGGCCGTTCTTCCATGGACTACGAATCACAGAATGATCTGTATACTTAGAAGGCCACAAGCAGAATCCATCATGGTGTTTTGCAGTAAGAATCATAAGAGAAACCCCAGCCTCCGCTGCCGTGTTAATCCACTGGTCGGCCTTAAGCCCCACGGGGTTGAACACAGCCGGGTTCTCATGGCCGGTGCCCCATTCTGAGTCGGTGAAGGTGTTGACTCCGAAATGGAGGAACATGATTATCTCTCTTTGCTGCCATTTCAGTTGAGAAAATGAAGGCAACGGTAGCAGCGGCAATGGTGGCGTCGGCACTTCTTCCCGCCTTGAAGTGGCTAATAAGAAAAATTGAAGTAACACGATGATGCCCAGAGAACACCATAGCCAACCCATAAATGCTGTTACTTTGTGTTCCTTTTGTTTCTCGGGAGTTGGTTTTATCGATAATGATTGAAGACGAGATGGGTTTTCTGGTAAGGCAAGGGACGGTGCAGGTTCTTCGAACAGAGCCAAGAGAGCAAAACGTGATCCTGATGACTTCAAATTGTCCAACTCACGGGCTGTACTGCCTTTTCGTTGCAGTTTATAAAAGGAACTGACAAAAAGTGTTTGCGCATGTCTGATCTCCACTTTCTTAAAGGAATCACAGAAATCTTGACATTTTGCCTGGAAAATTTTGCTAAGAATCTAGAGTAATAAAAGTAAATCTTTTCCTTTTCTGATAACTATGGAGCAGGACCTTGAGAAAATTTGGTAGAAGTGAATCGGATTTTTGAAATAAATAGAATACCCAACAAACTTCAAGTCAATCTGTAATTGAAATGTTTTTTTTCCAAATTATAAAATAAATAATATTAAATAAAAATTTAAGATGATACAAATATCTTTTTTTATCAAATAAATAGAAAATTGAATTAATTTTTTTACAATTGTTATAGGGATACAAAGATAAAATCGACCAACAGATGGGTGAACCTAAAACGCATGTCAAGTTTGTCTTCAATTGAAAATACCATCGTAGAGCTTTGCTGGCCATTCTGCTAGGGTAGGATTGAAATTATTGGTAGCTAAAACATTCACTTCCACTGTGTCTCCTTAAGGAAAGAGAACAGAGAAGGATGTGAAAAATTAATCTTCCACACATGTGCATTTCCATTGAACCAGAAAGATGGAGTGAGCTGAACAGTGAAGCCCGACCCATTCTGTGATCATGTCAAGTCTCGCACTGGTTAACGAGGTTAGTGGACCTAAGCTGCAGTCATGAACCTTGGGCTATTTAGTGGGGCTTGTTCTTTCTTGAATCCCATGATCGTTTGGTTGCCAACCAGTGCAGTTGCTTTGATGGGGTCAGATCAGATTCTCAGAAACCAAGACCAAGCAGCTCAAAGTCCATTAGCTATAAATCATACAGGACGTATCTTCTCATGTACAATGGACTTCATTTCAAGGCTCAATGTCCCACTTTGTGTATTGTGCCCAATGGTCTTTCGCATTCAAACTTTTCTAGTTTTGCTGGTGAAGTCAAAGATGCATTAATGGAGTAACAATGCTGCCTTGCCACTTGTAGATACGAAGTCACCGGCTGTCAAAGTTGATCACCCACCACGAATTATGAGTAACTTTTTCAAGATGATGCAGTAATGCCATCAATTTTTCTGATAAACAGCAGATGGCATTCGGTAGATGAACGTAAATTCAGGTTAAATCCATCACGGGAAGTTCCTACCAAGAAGCTGCCGGAAAGCAGCATAGGGAACAGTGTATAAAGACTCAACTGTGTTAATAAAGATCACCCTTCACTAGTCCCAGTACAACACTTACGCTTATGGGAAAACGCTTGCTTTTGCTGTTTTTGTAATCTTTCAATATTAATTGATTCACAACCATAAACTGTCACCACCTACAACACACACTGTCCTTTATATAATTGTTGCAGCCACAACATGCTTTGGCTCTCAGTTGCCAACTGCATGTCACACGGGCTTCCGACATTTCCATGCAGAAGCCATCGCTAGACCATCTATTTAAGCCTTTTAGTCTTTGAGAGTTTAGGACTCTCTCTCTCTCTCTCTCAAATAAATTCTCTACATAAACTTGCAAGCGATCCCACCCCTCAACACCATCAACACTTTCCTCTTCACATTGCTATCTAAGCAACTGCATGCGACTCCAATGGAACTGCTAAAAGTCTCCATTCTCCTACTTTTAACATCTGTTGAAGCTTTGCTTATCTTACAAGAATGCATACCTGTTTTCTCTTTTATCTTACCTTGTTGCTTCTTTATCTTTTACTTCATTTTCAAACCCTACCTCTCAAAGCCTCCTCCAGTCTATCTCGTAGATTTCTCATGTCTTAAGCCACCATCCCCCTGTAGAGTCCCCTCCTCTTCCTTCCTAGAGAATACCTCCATGTATGAGTGTTTTGACAGTGAGAGCATAGCTTTCATGTCCAAAATCCTCACTTCTTCAGGACAAAGTGAAGAGACCTACCTTCCTCCTTCTTTACACTACATTCCCCCAAAAACCCATCAACGAGAATCCATTAAAGAAGTAGAAATGGTTCTTTTCCCTGTAATGGATGATCTTTTGTCCAAAACCAAGCTCTCTCCTCAAGATATCAACATTCTTATAGTAAACTGTAGTGGTTTTTGCCCTTCTCCTTCTCTGTCCTCCATTGTCATCAACAAATACTCCATGAAAAGTGATATCAAGAGCTATAACCTCTCTGGTATGGGATGCAGCGCAGGAGCTCTTGCCATTGATTTCGCACGGAATCTTCTAAAAAGTCAGAAGAACTCTTATGCAGTTGTTCTTAGCACTGAAATCTTATCAACTGGCTGGTATCCTGGTCACGACAAGCCTAAGTTGCTTCTCAACTGTCTTTTCAGAATGGGCAGTGCAGCAATCTTGCTGAGTAACAAAAAGTACGCAAAGGACATATCAAAATACAAGCTCTTTTGCACACAGAGGACCCAAAGAGCCTTTGATGACAAGGCATATCTTTCAGCAATACGTGAAGAAGACTCTGATGGGAACCTCGGGGTTACAATCAGGAGGGATTTACTACAAGTAGCAGGGGAAACCCTTAGGTTGAACATATCGATTCTAGGGTCGCAGATCTTGCCCTTTACGGAGAAGCTTTGGCATGGTGGCACTGTAATTAGGAAGAAATTCATTAACAAGTCTAGTGAGATTTACGTGCCAAATTTCAAGACTGTGATACAGCATTTTTGCTTGCCAACTTCAGGAAGACCAGTGATTAGTGAAATAGCGAAAGGGTTAAAGCTGAATGACAGAGACATGGAGGCTGCTTTGATGACACTGCACAGGTTTGGTAACCAGTCTTCTTCCTCCTTGTGGTATGAGCTAGCTTACATGGAAGCTAAGGAGAGAGTGAAGAAAGGTGACAAGGTATGGCAACTAGGCATGGGAACTGGCCCTAAGTGCAGCAGTATTGTCTTGGAGTGCCTCAGGCCCATCAACGATGAAGCACAGAGAGGCCCATGGGTTGATTGTATCCGTCGTTATCCAATCATAGCTGTTGATCAATGTCCACGACAAGTATCAACCTTGTAACAATGAGTAACAACATATATTTCTTATCATAACTAATATTAAACACTAAGATACTATTTGAGTTGTCTATGTTCTTTTAATACGGAATAAAAAAACTTCAAACATTAATCCCTGAAATACTGTTTTCTATTCTCAGAATAAGTCTTAAAATCCACAAAGGAAAAGTTCTTTAAGGTAGAAAGGTAGAGCAACTAGTTGAGTTCCTCTTAATAAGTGTACAGTAGTAATGAAGAATGAAGTGTTTGGTTTTGACTGCGTTACCGGCATTAATGCAGCAGTGAAGTCAGATTGATGTCATTAATGGCACTGTCAGAGGAGGCAACCATTTCCAAACGTCCATCTTCTCAAAGTTCTTTTCCACTATTTGCAGGGTCATAGGCCTGGCATAATCAGAGTGTTCTTCGAAGAAGAAGGTAACTCATTAGAGAGAGGGAAACAGAGAGAAAGAGAGTTTTCTTCAGTGGGCCTATGGGGACTTTTTAGTGTAGTCCACTGAGCATTACATTAGACAAGCCCAAATTCGCTATACAGGGAAAGGCCCTAATTCAAATTCCTTGAATTTACCTTTGATACTACTAGTCTAGCAAGAAGGACAAAAAGGGGGAAAAAAAAGAGAGAGGAAATCGTACCTTGATATTCATGCCCGGCAGAAAAATAGGAAAGATGGAAACCAGAGTCATTAAAGGTGGACAAGCGGTGATGGTCTGACCTTAAAGGTCCGGTGGGATTTTGGGACGCAGCTTTAAATGCGCCCATAAATGCTGGACGTGTGGCCGTTGAACAGAATGCCAACAGCAGTCTGCAGTAATCACCCAACAGATAATGAGACAGAAACCAAGTGGCTTGAGCCTTTTCCCCCCTCACTACAAAGAAAGAGGACCAAGCATTTTGTTTCGACCAAATTGCCCTTTTCTCTTATCTATTATATCATCTTTAATGCTTTTATATTGAAAATCCCAACTTTAAGTTTAGGCTCATGGCTTTTATTAGTTAACCCACTTTGCTGTCACTCCATAGCTCACTTACCAATCAAACATAAATCCTGAATTAAATCTCCTATCAACTTAATAATTAGTACACATACCTATCAAGCCAGTCAAGTAACCAAATTGAAGATGCTATGTCATCAGATCATGCCCAAAAGTTGCTAAAATTCAAAAGACAGTCTGATTGCAGGGGAGATCAAAATAAGAGAGAATCCATTAATACCAAAAGAAAAAAACTTAGAAAGGTCATACAGTTATGTTAAAAGACAATTTTTTATTATATATAGGTTAAAATAATAAATAGTTAAAGTTTAAGCTATTAGACAATATAAATGGGTAATCATGATTGAATTTTGGTATCAGATTCATAAGACCTTTTTTTTTTTTCTCTCTTTGTTTCATATGAACCTCATTAACTGCCATATATCTTTTGGTAGGAAAAACTTACTGCCAGCAAGCAGATGATGGACACACCGACCAAGAAAGCTCAGATTTCACATGGAAATTATTGAGAAGGGTCAGACCAGAAGTCAGTACAAAAAGCAGAGGGCAGACAACTAAGCAAGACCAACATGGTGGTCTTTAACTTGTAGCCCAAATAGCTAAAAAGCTAGGCATTGGAATTCCATGTGTGTAGCCACCCCTCTGAGCAAGAAAATTAATATTCCTTGCTTTTGATAGCCAAACAGTCTTCTATTTCTGTACTTTTTACTCTCATCAACCTCCATGATTTGGAATGCCAACCCCACTTGCGTTCCCCCAATACAAATCCACTGATTGCTATGCAAAATTTTAGCCTAATCCAGTCATGTCTGTTTTTTTTATTCTTTTAAATTATAATAATATATATTTTTTATTTTTAAATAAAAATTTATATTTATTTTAAATTTATATTTAATTTTTATTAAATATAATAAATTTATGTATATTTATAATGTATATGTAATTTTTATTTATATAATCATCTTAATATTTTTTAAATATTATCAAAATGAATAAAATATTTTTTATTTTATTTAAATATTTTATATTTTAATATATTTTATTAAATTTAATATAAAACTATTATTTTATTTTAATAAATTTTTAAAAAATATTTAAATAATTATATAAATAAAAATTATTTATATATAAAATAATTAATATTAAAAAATATTATATTAAAAATTTATTAAAAATAAAATTTTTCATAAAATTTAATTATAAAAAAATATTTTATTGATATAATTAAAATTTTTATCATAAAAAATTAATAATTTTTTCTGGTGAAAAAGGAAATCAAGGAAGAACAGATAGGAAGACTATTTTGAAGTGAGGCATTAGTTTTGCTTATTACCTCAATTTGAAGAAACCACCACGCCTTCGATTCCTGTTATTGTTTTACAGTTCTTATGGGATAATGTTCACATAGAAGATCGTACAGCAGTAATATCCGGGGAACGTTGATTGACAAGATTGCAAGGCTTAAGATTCTTGCTGCTCAGATAGTCTGTTGCTAGGATGAATAAAAGCACTGCCAACAGTGAATTACTGCACCAGCAGATTTAAGGGGACCTTCCTCTCCCTTTTTTTTTTTTTGGGTTGTTCTTTTATTTATTTTTTTAAGATTTTGACAACTGGGTATACCAATTCAAAGATTAATATTAAATATTATGATCAAATATAGTGAGATATTAACTATTCCCCAAGAAAGGATCTTGTTTAATTGCTTCTTTTAGCAAGTTCATTTTCATGCTTCTCATAGTAAACAGAAGACACAAGAGGAAAAGAAATCAAACTTTGTGCCCTTCAAAGCAATTTCTAGTTATTGGATCCCAAAGTGACCTGAAAACCACATCAAGATGCCAAAATTTCTAGCATCTATGCCACTTTACCCAGACGAAGTTTCTCACCTTCACCATTAGCAACCATTACAAGACATTAGGGCTAATCAGGTAGAGTCAAAAGGGTACTTGAGAATAGATTCTCTTTTTGTGTCAAAACTCCAAACTCCAATAAAATTACCAAAACATAAGAGGAAAAACAAAAATTACACAATTAACCAAGAAATAGAAGAGTGTTTACCCCTTCTAACATGGCAGTCCTTCCGGGCCTTCAACGTGAAGGAATGTGGTTTAATAGGTTACATGACCTAATCACATTCAACACAGTTGGCTGCACATGTTAGCCAATCTCACTCAGTCTCGGCACAATTTTCACTAATTGAGCATATCAACATCACAAGTCACACTCAAAATCAACAGCACTCTACCCAAACAATTTGACCTCCATCTCCTGAGAAGAAAAAGGGAAAGAACAGACTTACTTGCTATGATAGCTAGGACAAAGAAAATATTAACCTCGACAAAAAAAGTATTTTTTTCAATTGTTAAATTGGACTTGAAAGTGCACAGATGTCACTGAGTGTGCCCTGTGAATACGGGGACCATACGCTCAGGTCTTGAGATAAAAACCGCCCAAATGGCAGCATCAAAAGAATCTGGTAAGATCATAATTTTAACCTAATGGTGCTCATGATTTCAAGGTCACACCACAACTTGATCAAAATGGAAGGCCATATGTTACCGTTCGATTTGTTTGGGGTCAAGCATCATCAGCACCCATCCGACGATGCCGTTCAAGGGACTTCACTCAAGTACCAGTGGGGACTAAAATTTATAACAAAGACAGTGAAGAACAGTTTTCGCAAAGGAGCCTAGCCAGATTAACTTCTACCACCAGTCACCTCTCTTAAATCTCTCCTTCAGGCATTCATGAAACAACCAACCCACTTTAGTGCTTGCACAATAGAACAGATAAAGGTCCCTTCCTCCTCCCTGATATTTCAAACCTCGAAACGCCACCTCCACAAGCCTTCTCATAGTGCTAACCATCTTCTCTCTTTTCCCCCTTCATTGTTGTCATTTGCTCTTCTTTCTCAGCCTGAAAATGGCTGAAACCCCAGTAAAATGGTTGCTTTTCATGCTAGCAAGCTTCTTAGTTTTCGGCGTTGTCCTCCCTGCATACACCACAGCAATAAAGAAAACTTATATAGTCCACATGGACAAGTCTGCAATGCCGGATTCATATAGCAATCTCCTGGAATGGTACTCATCAAAAGTAAACTCAGCAGTCTCCATACATGAGGAAGAAGGTGAAGCAAAAGATGAAGATAGGATAATTTACAGTTATCAGACAGCGTTTCATGGAGTTGCTGCCCAGTTGAGTGAAGAAGAAGCAAGGAGGCTAGAGGAAGAAGATGGTGTAGTGGCTATACTTCCAGAGACAAAATACGAATTGCACACCACAAGGAGTCCTGTGTTTCTAGGGCTGGAACCAGAAGAGAGCGCCAATGTCTGGTCCCAAAAGCTTGCAGACCATGATGTCATAGTTGGAGTGCTAGACACTGGGATTTGGCCTGAGAGTGAGAGCTTCAATGATACAGGCATGACATCGGTTCCTGCTCACTGGAAAGGAACCTGTGAGGCAGGCCGAGCCTTCAAAATGCATCACTGCAACAAAAAACTCGTGGGTGCAAGAATCTTCTACAAAGGATATGAAGCAGCAACAGGGCAAATGAACGAGCAAACTGAGTACAAATCACCCAGAGACCAAGATGGCCATGGAACTCATACAGCAGCAACTGTTGCCGGCTCCCCGGTGCATGGTGCAAATCTTCTGGGTTATGCCTATGGAACAGCCAGAGGAATGGCGCCTGGTGCAAGAATTGCAGCTTACAAGGTTTGCTGGACTGGTGGGTGCTTCAGCTCAGATATTCTCTCAGCGGTTGACAGAGCTGTGGCTGATGGAGTGAATATCCTATCGATATCTTTGGGTGGCGGGATGTCATCTTATTATCGCGACAGTTTGTCTATAGCAGCTTTTGGCGCAATGGAGATGGGTGTTCTTGTGTCATGCTCAGCTGGAAATGCAGGGCCAGACCCTGTTAGCCTCACGAATGTATCTCCATGGATCACAACTGTTGGAGCTAGCACCATGGATAGGGACTTTCCAGCAACAGTTAAGCTGGGAACTGGAAAAACTGTGAGAGGTGTTTCACTTTATAAAGGTCGAAGGTCTCTGTTGGTGAAGAAGCAATATCCTCTGGTTTATATGGGTAATAACTCGAGCAGCCCTGATCCAAGCTCATTGTGTTTGGAGGGAACTCTGGATCCACGTACAGTTGCTGGAAAGATAGTGATATGTGACCGTGGCATCAGTCCTCGAGTGCAGAAGGGGCAGGTGGTGAAAAATGCTGGTGGACTTGGCATGATTTTGGCAAATACAGCTGCAAATGGAGAGGAGCTGGTTGCAGATTGTCACCTTCTTCCAGCAGTTGCAGTGGGAGAGATGGAAGGGAAAGCAACCAAGCATTATGTTTCAGCAAGTCGAAATGCAACAGCAACTCTAGCATTTCTTGGAACAAGGCTGGGAATTAGGCCATCTCCAGTTGTAGCAGCATTTTCATCCAGAGGACCAAATCTTCTAACGCTTGAGATCCTAAAACCTGATATCGTGGCACCAGGGGTGAACATTCTTGCAGCTTGGACTGGCGATATGGGTCCGTCAAGTTTGCCAACAGATGCTCGGAGGGTGAAGTTCAATATATTGTCAGGAACTTCCATGTCATGTCCTCATGTGAGTGGAATTGCAGCCTTACTCAAAGCTAGGCACCCAGAATGGAGTCCAGCTGCTATAAAATCTGCTCTGATGACAACAGCATACGTTCATGACAACACCCATAAGCCTCTGAAGGATACCTCATCACTGGCTCCTTCAAACCCATATGATCATGGAGCTGGACACATACACCCATCAAAAGCTCTTGATCCAGGTTTGATTTATGATATCGATGCCCAGGATTACTTCGAATTCCTCTGTACCCAAAAACTAACCCCGATGCAGCTGAAAGTTTTTGGGAAGAATTCGAACAGATCTTGTAAACACACTCTTGCCAGTCCACGAGACTTGAACTACCCAGCAATCTCAGTGGTGTTCCCAGAAACTACATCTGTTTCTGTTTTAACTGTTCATAGAACAGTCACAAATGTTGGTCCCCCAGTTTCAAATTACCATGTCGTCGTTTCACAATTTAAAGGTGCTGCTATCCAAGTGGAGCCCAGAACCCTGAATTTCACCAGGAAACACCAGAAACTGTCATACAAGGTCACCTTCAGAACAAAATCTCGGCAATCAGTGCCTGAATTTGGAGGTCTGGTATGGAAGGACGAAGGACACAAAGTAAGAAGTCCAATTGTCATCACTTGGCTGCCACCACTGTAAATCATGCTTCCGGAATTATGGCATGAAAGTCTCTGGTTCCACAATAAACATATTTAGTGAGGGCCATCTGGCTCATTATTTTTATCACCTGGAATGCACTTTCTTTCCTGTATGCCTCTGTTTCTTATAATGACATTAAACCCTCAACAGACTTCTACAATTTTTTCTTCTGAATGAGTAGTTTCCAGTAATTTCCTCATTTGTCAACGTACAAGGACTAGAGTATGAGGCAATCAGAAACAAAGTTGATAGAACCAAATAGGTAGCTCCCTAGCATTTTCTGGAACTTCTATGCAATCTATTCCTCAATCACGAAATAGGGCCAAAGTTTTAGACATCATAAAGAGCTGATCAAGTTATTAGTATTAAGAACTCATCAAAAGCCAGCAAGAGGAACTTTTTTCACTGGAAATTTATCTATTGCCTTATAAGTTGCTAAAGGAAATCATGCAAGCACAATTAGAACATCAAGTCATCAAGCAATACAAACTTGAAATTTTTAGTCCTCAAAAATAAAGCATGTAAGAGATTGCACAAGAGTTGAAAAAGTAACCTATAAAATTTCTAAGTTTCTTGGATAATGAAGAAGATTAGAGATGAAACTTCTTGTTTGCACAAAACGTGAAGGATTGGAACTCAAAGCAATTGGGATGGACCCCTAAAACATGTCACACTCTGGTTGAAACGAGTAAATGCTTTTTGTTTTTGAGCAGATGATACTTAGCTGCAATTCATGATACAAGCATCGTTCTAGGTATTTGTTGCACAAGCTTTTTCTCATCTCATCCATCAACTACATTTTCAGTGACAGTTACCTCCAAAGCTCGATGGCAAGTATACTTTTTGAGGTCAACTAAAACAAGGAAGAAAATTCATCTGCCTCTCGGTATTTTTGAGCGATGATAACTGGTTGCAATTCATAATACAAGCATCATTTTACAAATTTGTTGCACAAACTTTTCTTAAGTTATCAACACCACGATATGTGGTCCACAGTTTCCCCCAAAGCTGGATGGAATACCTTTTCGTGTCAATTTGAATTAAAACAAGGAAGAAAATACGAACATGTGGCAATACACTTACAGAAGCATTTGTTCATAAGAATACCAATACCTCCATTAGAGTAGCAAGCACAACTTCCCTTTTGATGATATTCAAGTGAAAGAGATGAGAACCATCCATCCTGGCCCATTTTATGTTCTCCCAATCATCTGCCTCTCTGTTCATTAAAACAACCACGACATTGTCTCAAATGCGATTCAAAGCCACAATTAAAATTAGGCACTCTTCAAGGCCGTGCCCCATCTTGGCAAACAACTAGGGGTCAAACACATAATTTAAGAAATTTTGTTGACGAAGAGTACAAGTCTCAGCAAGTGCCCTTCTTTTTCTTCCTTTTTTTTAAAAGAAAGAAAATCGCTCTCGTTTTCATGATTAAGTATCTGTGTCTCTTTATGCATAGGCGCAAACATGGACACGTATATTCTTTCTGAGAGAGCTAGTAGTTGATTTCCTGATGCTTCCAATTCATCTATGTGCATTACTTGAAAGCCACCATGCATGATTAGAGTGCTCGGACGCTTTGATCGAACATGTGCCTGGCAAAGAGATGCTTACCTGAGGAGCTGAGCCGTGGATACATAATCTAGCCACTGCTTTCCCTTTCCGTTATTTCTTTCCGCCAAACAAGGAACGGAATCCTGAAATCACAATGAACCAGTCAATTGAGCATGTAACTTCACCCACTGATTTGACTTCTTTAAGCTACAAATTTTCTAATAAATTTAACAACATCTTCATTTAATCGAACCAAAACAGCATCGATCGGAGCAACGAAACTTTAATTTCCTTCCGATTTCAGCTTTCTGGGCAAATGGCAACCAAACAAAAACTAACACCAATCCTGAACGATACGAATTACTCCTTGGATCATAAGAAGACACTACGAGTATGGTTTGCTAACTTGTGAGAATTAATGAATCGATTGTTGAATCAAGCTTCGAGCGGAGGCAATCTAGAATTTAGAATGGAAGCGACTGAGATAACAACCGTCAGTTTTGTACAGTTCAATTCGCTAATTTGCCGCACCGTTGAGCTCGCTGACCTGGCATTTAGTGGGCTCAAAGTTGGTTTAGGACCAAATCCACTGACTCAATATAAAAGCCACCTAAGCCCATTATTGCCAGGCTCGCCAGTCCTTGAAAGCTATAGGAGTAATTGGGCTTTTATGTCACCCTTTTGTTCATTTCTACCTAAACAAAAACAAAATGAAAAAAGGATATTCATCATTGTTTCACTATCATCCATCTAATGAAAAAATAAAAATAAATGAACAAAATGTCTACATGGTTATCCAATAGTTGATTTACAGTCATTATTGATTCTTTATTTTAATTTAAATAACATTAATATTTTATTGCTTTGAACCGTATTATTGTTTTCGATGTATTTTGAAAAATACTTAGGGCATGAGTTATCAAAGATTTGAAAAATAAATGAAAATTTAATTAGTAGAATATTCTTAAAAAATAACTTAATTAGAGCATTGCTGATGTAAAAGATGTTGTTCATGTTGGTAAGTGGTAATTTTAATAATATTCTCTTATCAATGAAATTTGGGTCAATTAAATTGAGTTAGCCTAATGAAATTTTTCTTGAATTTTTTTAGTTTTGCTCTTGAGGATGGAGATGTGGTCTTGGTCCATGGCGTAGGTAAAACTCCCAACTAACTGATTCAAACATTACAAGGACGGACATGAATCTATCTTATAAGATTATTCTTTTCAATTATTAAATACGATTAAAAATATAAAAAAATGATAAATTGTTTATTACTTTGATAATATCCTTAACTATTTACAAATTTGACTTATGTGTCATTAATATTTTATTTAAATATAAATAAATTGTAATTAAAATGATGGCGTAAGCTTTTATTGCGAGAGAAGGGATGAGAACAATAGATGACTCCTATAAAACGACAAAAGGATGTTCTTGTATTGTAAAATTAAAAGTTTCCAAGTCAAGCACGAAACTAAAGAAAATTACTTTGGCATTATATTAAGGAAAGAGATTTATACCATGAATAATGCACACACGTGGCAGACTTCAGTGGCATAAGCAACTTCAATTTAAATTATATAACCTTCTACTCAAAATGATTTGAAACTAAACAATTTTACAATATCACGCATATATGAATTAGATAGTTCCAGTTAAGTTGTGCTAAAATCAAATACCAACAACGTTATATGATTAAAATTCAATTAACCTTAAAAGGAAAGAGATTTAGATCATGAAATTTCATACATGCTTTTGCAAGTTTGATTCTTTTTTTCATTTTTTATTTTTATTTTTGGGGCAAAATCAATCTGAAGTTCATGAGCAAACCAAATGAAATATTTCCTTTCGATGCATCCAGATGGAATGTATTATGCCACGACCACAGGCCGCAGGTTGCGCGAGCTCTGCTCATCTGGCTACTTGCCTGCGTGTCAAAAATTGACCCGACACGTCACCCTCAAGGCGCTGGGACTCCCACAGGCCGCCACGAGATTAAGACTTCGCAAACCCAGGGGGGAGAGCACGAAAAAGGACGGCACTTCTGGTGAAAAGAATTAGGGGACGTACTAAATGTGGGCCACGCTTTTGCTACATGCACATAGGTGGTGGTATTTGACTGGATCACATGTGCACTGCTGGATGGCTGGGCCTTCACTTGTCAGAGAATTCTCGACACGTGTCGTCCGACCCAGATCCTCTCAGATTTGAAACTAATCATCCGAAAGGGGGTCCAGGGGTTTGAAGAGTCAAGGAATACGCGTGTCGCGGAGGCAGCTTATAGTGGTCGGTGACGGTCACTTTGGGCAGACTGGTCAGCTACCCGTGGAGCTGGCTTTCTTAAGAGTCTACACGAGAAATAGAGGAAAGGCAACACGTTGCCTCTTCTCTTGATCATTCGCGTCGAACGAAATTATGCTCCTATCGCTCTCTATTCTTATATTTCCCTCCATGTCTAATATTTTTTTATAGGCCTTGTATTTTGCTGACAACGTTCGTCCCTGGATATGGTTGACGAAGGAGATGAGACTTTGTGGAGATTAATTTGTTTATTTAGAGTTGTCAATGACGGACGTTTGCTGGAGAATGTTTAACGAAGATGATGACGATAAGCCGGCCAAGTGCCGAGAGCGGCGGCGCAGGAGAATCGAGATGAGGAGGCTGGGGGCTGCCTCAGCCGTCGTTTCTTCCACGCTCGCAATCCAGAGTAAAAACAAGAATCGTGTCGAATCAGAAAGCTCCGGTTGCGTTGCTCAGGCGAAGCGAATATGTAGGGACCAGAGGAGCGATTTGCTGCTGCCGTTTACGTCGTTCCTATCGCGCTTGCAGGATGTAGAGGGCCCGGCGGCTGAGCCAGTATACGGGACTATGTCAGTGTCCGGTAGGTCTCGTGACATGGAGGATCGTGTTGCGGTAAAGACGAGCTTATGCCGGCCGGAGATTAACAGGTGGCGACCTGTGCATTTCTTCGCCGTATACGACGGCCATGGCGGCTCTCGTGTAAGTTGTAATTAACCTGGATTCACCATCTCTCCATTTGCTTTTTCTTTTTCAAGAATCTTTTTAAGTTGTTCAAATCTTTTTGAAAAAAAATTTGGCGCTACGTCTTTTTTTCTCTGATGGCTGCTTATGTGATAGGGGCATTTCCGTCATCCAATAAAGGAGTCCTCACCGCTCGAATGAATTTATGACTCATTTATATACAGGTGGCAGAGTTGTGTAGGGAGAGGATGCACGTGTTCATAAAGGAAGAGCTCACGCGCGTGCGTTGCACGGATGCTGATTTTGGTCAGAATGAGCAACAAGGACGAGAATTCGTGGATAAAAACTGGAAGGAGAGGTGGACGAGCGTTATGAAGCGCAGCTTCGAGAGAATGGAGAAGGTGGTGATGAGCACGTGCGCCTGTGGCGACGTGGAATGTAAATGTGGGTGCCACTCAATGGAAATGGCGCTGGGGGGGTCAACCGCCGTTGTGGCTGTGTTGACCCCGGAATACATCGTGGTTGCTAACTGCGGTGACTCACGCGCCGTCCTCTGCCGAGCTGGGAAGGCAATTCCGCTTAGTTTTGATCACAAGGTTAGTTCTAATCACGCTGCTCTCTACCCCTCACGTTTCCTTCACGTTTCCGGTGCAACCAACAGTGGCAAACTGATAGGACAAATTTATTAGTATTCTGACTTTCTTTTTTAAATTGAAGTATTCCATTTCCGTTTGCTGCGATTGGTAACTCCACTAAGTGGAGGATGATGTTCAAAGAAGCTTGTGATTACACAAAGGCAGCATTTTTCCCTTCCTAGGCAAGGAGGGAAAGAAGTCCATCTGTTGTGTTTACCGTTAGATCAAAGCGAGGCCACCTGGAAATCAATTTTCCTTGCATAAGTGTATTGGGCGCCAAGGCCCTTGGCAACATGTAAAATCGCTGTCTCAGAATTGGGTTTCTAAGGAGATTTAAGTCTTTTTGGGAATAAAGTGGCCTGAAACTGAACTGCCTCTTTCCGGTGTTCTGGTCTTATTTGTAGCACATAAGTAAGGTCGTTGATGATACTGCCTTTGATGTTTTTGGTAAAACATTGAGGGAATTTAATTGATGTAGGATAAGGAGGATTATAAGAAAGTATTGAGGATTTTGAGAAAGTTAGGGTTTTAAGGTGAAAATTCTCAAATTATATCATAGCAAGTCTGTTTCAAACTTTTAAATCTATTAGGATGATTCAAATGTTTATAACCCTAAATGCTTAGGATTAGAAAATCTAAAATTTTAATAGAAATCTAATAAAAATTGAAAAATTTAGGGTTTTTAATAGAAATAAAAAATAAAAATCTTAATGAGAATTTAAAATAAATTTCATAATAAGGAAAGGTCTAATAGAAAACACTATCTTGTTTTGGAATTTTAGAGTTTACACTTAGAAGATCTTCCTAACATTTTTGGTCGATGCATAATCATTCTTTTCTAACCATGAAAAACTCGACTCTAACAAGTGATAGTGACGACATCAATCTAAGAAGTTAGGATTCAAGGTATGAAACTCGTCTTCAAAAATTCAAGTGGCATCTGAATAAAGACAACCACATCATTTAACAAGATAATGACAAGTACTTTCTTGCAAAGAAGTAACAATCTCATAATCAAGGATAGCTTCGAGCTCATTAGAGAAAGAAGGTGCTTTGGTACATGACTACCTACAAAAATACTTGAGGACAAAGAAGAAGGCTCAAAATGCATCGATAAGTTGACAAATCTTCTATATTAAAAACATGACTAATGTTTATGTGAGTAGGTAAGTAAAGAGATATACATTAGGTCCAAGGTTTTAAAGGATAAGAAATAGGCCCATGGCTCGGGCATGCAATTTCTTAATAGAGTGCTTACGGTAAAGCCTGGGGTGAACTCGAATAATACCATAATCATCAACATTAATGTTCTTAGCCTTACAATGTACATCAACATCAAGTTTATAATCTAAATTACTTAATGTAATATTTCATTGAATCTTAGCGTGAAAATCATGAATATACTAGGCAAAATTTATAGTAGGTTCTAAAATACGAATAACACGAGGAGAAGGAAAACGATCAATAAGTGTATGGGAGAATAACCATGATCAACTCAAAATGGCTACTATCAGCAGTGCGGTTGGCAAAGACAAATCCACTAGTAGGCAAGATTAGATCCTAGTTACCTAGTTTTTTCCAACAATCTATCCAAAAAGGTTACCTAAGCTATAGTTGACCATCATTCACAAATCCTTTGGGAGAATAACCATGTTTAACTCAAAAGGGCTTTCATCAACAGTGCGGTTGGTAGAATTGTTGCAGACAAATCCACTAGTAAGCAAGATTAGATCCCAATTACTTAGTTTTTTCCAACAATTTATCCAAGGAGGTTACCTAAGCTATAGTTGACCATCATTCACCAACCCTTTTGCTAAGAAGTCACCAACTTGTCTAGTTAGTTCAACATGTTTCTTAACGTTCATTCTATAATGGAAAAGGTGAGCAAGTTGTGATCCAAAAACTAGATCAATTGCTAGTTGAATATCATTCATAGGTGGTAGCTCACTAAGAAGATCATTGGGCATGACATCACAAAATTCTTCCAGTAAAGAACCAACCTCAAGAAGAAGCTCTTCATTGGGTGCACTATGTTTTACAACTGTGTCTCGGGCTACGATGAATAACCACCCATTAGTCTTCTTTACTTCTCGCTTAAAAGGATTTTTGTTTCAAGATATGCAATTTTTTCTCAACAAGTTCTTTAAAGAAAAATATAGTTTGATTCTTAATATCCTTTTTTGAGGGTATGGTACGTGTCAATACGATATTTTTAATATGATACTTAAAAGCATATGTATTCTCTTTGCCATGATTTATCATATCGTAATCACACAATCAGTGTCGTCCTAAAAGGATGTGAGCAACTATATCATAATTTATTTCATCTTTTTATTCCCTCATTTGGACAGAAAGAAGACACTTTTCACTAACAGATAAGAATGTGTTGTCAATTCAAGTTACTTTAAAGGTTATGGTGTGGTTCTACTCTAAGATTTAATTTTACTATTGCATCTTTAAAAACAATGTTCATGGTATTATTTCGATTTATGACTAGTTTGCAAGATCTTTCTTCATTACAAATAAATGTGCGGAAGATACTTATTCTTTTTCATTCATCATGATCTGCTTATCAACATCTAACTCACTCTCAAAGTCCTCGTCTGCAAAATAATTAATTAGAGCAACCATTCAAGTTTTAGTCTCAGAAAGATTACTAATCGTTTACTAAAGCATGTTGTGGACAGCGAGCCACAATATGCCCCCATTGACAACGACGACATTACGTAGATGATCCACCTGAGTAAGAATCATTTGTGGAACCACTAAGATGACGAATAGATTAACTAGAAGGATTGTTAAAACTAGATTCTTTATTTCTAATAGTTTATGAAGTAGATTTATGTAAATATAACTCTCCTACTTAAACCAATGAGCGAAGCATATAGGAAGACTTTGAGTACCTTTCTATTTCTAACATCTCATTGTAATAACTCAGGAGCATGGAGGAAAATGTCATTTTGAATTTCAATTTTAAGCCCATTGATGAACATATTAATAGTGACTAATGGTTCTTTCTTAATGTCACATCTAAACAAAAGTTTCTCAAATCTAGTCATGTAGTCTATCAAATGAGTTTAATTGCCTATGGTTTAATAATTGCTCGATTAGTTGCTTCTTTCAATAAGTGAAAAGATATTTCTCCTTTAAGTTTTATCTTTTGATTGTTCATTGAGTAGTGGGTGATTTACCTAAACCTTCTTGGTTAAGTTAGACAACTTACCAAAATTTCCCTTAGCAACATATTGTTAAAACAATCATGCTCAATATATGCCATCAGAAGCCAATCAAAATAATCTTTCATTTGAATTAATCAATCGAAGAAAGCATTAGGATCTAATGTCCCATCACAAAAGTGTGCATCAACTTTAAGCTTTCTAGTAATGTTAGTGAAGTCATCATGACCAAACCTATATGGATGATGATAAAGATGTCCAAGTAATGGAGGCTTAGGGCTATCTTTTAGATTAGGTTGCTTGTATTCTCCTTCTTGGTCGGGGTTTCCATGATCTAACTCACCAAAATTTTCAACATATGAAACTCTTGGATCGAGCCTAAGGTTATAACTTAATCTAGGACGTGCGCTTTGTCTAGCTTTGCATAGATCCTACTAAATGGTTAAAACCCTTAGGTTGTTTGAGTGAGGAGATATGAAAGGCTATGGGTCATAATTCCAAACTGAAGAACAGAAAATGCGTGAAAGCCTACTTACTTTGACGATACCCAAAATTATATTACTATGTGACTAGATTTGATAGCACTTGTAATATTGGTGCTGTTCAACTCGATCAAGGGATCTAGGCGATGAATATGAGAAGCAAATAGAATTTTGGTGTGTGTGGATAATAAGTGATTGGTTGAAGTTAGGTTCTAATACCAATTGATGTAGGACAAGGAGGATTTTTAAGAAAGAATTAAAAATTTTGGAAAAATTAAGGTTTTCACAAAGAAAGAAGAAGAAGAAGAAGAAAAAGAAAAACAAAATAAGGTTTGGATCTTAAACAACAGAGATCTCGAGTCTCAAAATACTGAAAATTTGCAATTTATATCATATCAAATCTGTCTCAAACATTAGCGTGTTTTAAGTATTTATAGCCATTAAATATTTATAGGAATGAAAAATCTAAAATCTTAATAGATTCGAATTAATACAAATAAAAAATTTAAAGTTCATAAATGAAATAGGAAATTAGACACCTAATGAGAATTTAAAATAAACTTAAAACAAAAGAAAGCTAAAAAAGGAAATACATCTTGTGTCCTACTTTTGGGGTTTACGCCTAGAGTAGATTTTTCAGAATCTTTAATTGGTGCTTCATCATTAAGATAGTGAAAGCTTTCTGTCAACAATTAAGATTGTAAAAGCTTTCTATCAAAAATTAAGATAGTGTTCCTTTTGTTGGCTGGAAAAATATGAATTTTCTTTGTAGTTAATCCGATGTTTGATTGACTTGGGTCAATGTGGCTTGACCCCTTTATGCTCATATTTTACATGGTTTAATGCCACGTAGTGGTAAATATGGTTGGTGCATGCTGCATGTGAATTGGTATAGTTCTACTGCAATGAGCTTTCCTTCTTGTAGTTTATGAAAGTTATTCTGGTATATTGGGATTAATGATTGCTAAATATGGTTTACTTGAATAGTTAAGTGAGACTTCTGGTATTACTTGCAGCCAGATCGGCCAGATGAACTTTCAAGGATTACTGCTGCTGGGGGCAGAGTCTTCTTTGTGAACGGAGCACGAGTTCAAGGCATTCTTGCAATGTCTCGGGCCATTGGTAATCTGCTTTGCATTTATCTGAATCTTCATACTTTTTCTTTCCTTGTTGAAAATGGTAGATCACTGGCGAAAGGTTTGGCTCTTTACTATGATGCTTATGCCTTGTGATTCATAAGCCTTGTTCTGATGAGAGCGTGGGATTTAATCTATTCTAATATTGCTTAATGCATGGTTCACTTGTGCTCATTAGCAATCTTTTACCTTATTGGGAGGACAATCTGGAATCACATCACAGTGAACAAATTGAAGATCTCCAGTCAATGTAGTTGGTTACTTTTTATTTTCCTCACAAATGCTTTTTTACCTTTTCTTTCTCAGTGTTGGGTGGACTTTCTCAATTGGAGGAGTATCCATGTCATGTCTCAGTTTTCTGACACTACATGGTCTTGTATGACTTCCCTTTTCTGCTGATTAAAATTAATTTAGCATGATTTTATGTTTTGATTTTTGAAAATCTAAACTAGTGTTAGAACTCTTAATCAGTCTCATTGAATTAATTGGGGTAAATGTATCATCCTTGGGTTATTTTATCACTTTCGGTATGATGGAATCCCTTTAATTGTAGTATCAAGATATTTGTGAATTGTTTTACTTCACTTCTTCAATTATTATCATCAATTTCTTAACTATTTCTGTTGGCTTACAGCTCCAGTTTGGCTTGAGCGGGTTGATTATGATTTCTTTGATTGTGTGCTGTTATCTTCATTAGAGACAGTTCTAGTATTCTATGTAGGTTATCAATCATGTTGTTTTCATGATAATCTGGCTGTTCAATTTTTTTCTTTATCCTAATCTTCCATATAATTGGCCACATAGAAGATGTTAACTACAAGAAATTAATTGGTAGGGATCTATATGTAGAGTGCAAAGAATTGCAGTGGAGATTTGGGTTATTCTTATGTAATTTAGGGGTGAATGCGTAAATGTAAGACCATACTGACGTTATTGAACGATTACTGATTTGATCGGGAACAACTGGTAGGTCAAGCTAAGTAAGCACATATTTATGATTTTTTTTTTCTGCCTGAGGAGGACAGTTAAAAAGCTTAAGCTTTGCATTACATGGTCAGATGAAGCGATAAGGCAAGAACAACTGGTGAGCAGCTGATGTGCAACAAAACCAGAGATATTGAAAAACCAAATAAATTTGGATTGATACCTTGTTTCATGCAATATAGCAGTGAATAAGTTTGTGAATTAGCAGTTCAGTTGTGTTACTAATAGAGAGCAAAATATTGATGTGAGTTCAGGTTAAGTGACTAATACGAGTCACGAGTAAGGTATGAAAACGTCCTGGCTTAGCAACTTCTTTTGGATGTGAGGTCAAGTTCTGAAAATCCAGACAATTCAAATGGGATTGCATAATGGCAATCACTGAAATTTAGAATCATTTTGATTCTTATAACTAACCTTGTTGTTTGTTTGACAAAAGAAAATATCATGAAGCTGTTTGACGAAAGAAAACATGATGAAGCTTAGATTTGCCAAATGAATTATGTTGATTGATTTCTTATTGGGATCCCACAGAAGAAATATTGAACTTCTTGGTAAAAGAATTATATGGCAATCAGAACCAGTAGTATGAGGACTTTCCGATTTATTTGGAAGGAAAGGGGGAGATCGTGTTTGTGGCTGGACTGGAGGCTGACTAGTTGGTCCTTCAATCAATTTCTCATCTAGGAGCAGAGGTGCAAGAAAGTGCATGACCTTTTTTTATTTGTTGTTAGAGTGCATCTTTTGCTCTGTGCACTGGGAAAGTGATGTTTGAATCATTACTTCACCTATACTGAAGTAACTTTCAGTGAGTCATATGGTATTCTGGCATTTGCATTACGGGAGCCGTTGGAGGTTTCATATGCCTTGGGTCTGACTCGGACATTTGGATGTGAGGTTTTGGCTCATAATATGTAGGCATGGCTTTGACTTATCAGTGATATAACTGAACATGTCAAAGCTATCACGGCCTTTTTCAGATTATATCTAGTTTATCCAACCTATTGTGGAATCCATAAAAAAACTGCGTACTACTTTTTCATCATATTGTTGTTTCTTGTGAATTTTTAATATCTTTGCTGTTCTCTATTGTTTCATCATTTTGATCTTGGTATTTTGAAGATTGAAGACAAGCAAAATTCAGCAGCATGGTGAATCCTAACACCACCAGATACTTTGATATTTGAGCACTATTCTAACCAATGTTTAAGCATCCACTGTGGATGTACATATTATCTCCTGACCGTTTCTGCAGAAACAGCTTGTTGTGAAACAACCTTCCTAGAATTAGAGCAGAAAAACAGATAGGCAATTTGTTCTCATGGTGACTGATAATAACACATTTGCTTATGAGGTGACACTATAAATTCTCATGGTCTGTATTTCCTTGAACAGGAGACAAGTTCCTGAAACCAATTGTAATATCAGAGCCTGAGATAACTTTTACTAAAAGAGAAGCAGATGACGATTGCTTAATCCTAGCTAGTGATGGCTTATGGGATGTTCTTTCGAGTGATTTGGCTTGCAAGGTGGCTTCCAAGTGTCTTCAAGAGGGGAATTGTGCTACTACTGCTTCTATAGACCTCAATGCTGGACCTCAGATGGAAGATGAAGGAGCTCTGTATCCTTCCCGAAGTGTACTGGCTGTGGCACTGCTCACTCGTCTTGCTTTGGCACGAAACAGCTCCGACAACATCAGTGTTGTGGTGGTTGACCTGAAGAGGAGCTGACCATGAGTGATAAATTGTAGGGGCTGATCTAATGTAGATAAGAACTATGTCCGAATTCCATGAAGCAAAATGCACATATAGGTTTTATCAGAGAATAAAATCCTTTGCATAGAATAAAATGGTTAAATTTACTGTGGTCTTCTCACTATGCTTCCCTATATTATCTTGCTTGGAGACTCTGGAACCGTGCATAAATGTTGGCATATGATAATCAACGAGGATTCATTTCAAAATATCTACAAATAGAAGCTTTACCAAGACGTAAGACTTATACAAGGTCACCTTCTGTACCTTACATATCATGCCATTCCCCATTATTGGTAGTTTTTCCTAACTGATATTCTGTTCTTGATATTGTGTTTGGTAAGGGCAAGATGCTAAAATTTAAGAACATGGGTATTCTGATTTTGTGATATGTATTGGCTTATGCATGCGGGCGAGGTGACGGTACAAAAGCACAGACAGTGCTCACTCGTCGGTGGCCAAGATCTTAAGGTCAAATATGATTCCTAACGCTTAAAATTCTGTGTGAATGACTCCCACGTTGAGGCTCATGGCTCCATGCAGAAGTCATGCGAGCCGTTCTTTGCCATCCACGGGGCAAACCATTCTTCATCTCCATTTATCTCTCTCTCCTCTTTCTTGTTTTTTCTCTGGACAAGACTCTCTAGAAATCTCTCTCACT
This sequence comes from Moringa oleifera, assembly GCA_021397835.1. NCBI lineage: Eukaryota > Viridiplantae > Streptophyta > Magnoliopsida > Brassicales > Moringaceae > Moringa > Moringa oleifera. Next base: position 1,875,154 of record JAJFZO010000658.1, on the reverse strand, counting down.
CTAAAGGTCAAGATCTCTCTTTCGGTCTCTGATTATCGGATATCTTCTTGGAGTGGCCGGAGACGACTCCATGTCGAACATCTCTAGTGACGACTCCGACGTCAACAATCCAACGAAATGCAGGGAGCGCCGCTGCCGGAGAATTGAGACGAGGGCCCCATGGGCTGGATTCGTCCCCTCCTCGCAGGTTCAGTCTTCAACCCCGAATCAAGGAACATGGCCTGACAATTCCAACCCAGGTTTCTCTCGAAAACGGCCACATTTAGAGGGGGAGTCCTCACATGGGCAGGTGTCATATGGGTCTAAGGCGATGGTGGGTCCACCACCCCTGATGGCAGCGCTTCAGGCATCGGCTTCAATGACTTTGGGAATTCCCCGGTCGGTGCAGCGGTTGGGCTTCGTGGCGCCACAGCCTATGATAATGGACCCTCTCAACGCTTCCGCTGCAAGGAACAGCAAGGCACCACCACCGACTCTACCAATGCCGCCGCTACCTCTACAAGCACAGCCGCAACCACCACAACCACGGCGACCACCAACACAGCAGCTTCCAGTGATTTTAGAGCCATCGAGGATTGCGCCGAATAAGGTAGGTCGCAATATTGTGATAGGGGAGTCGTCTTCCTCCAAGTCACCGCGGCGCCCGGTGGATAACCCCATGCCAGTCTATGGGTCGATATCCATCCAAGGGATGTCTCCGAGCATGGAGGATGCTTTACTCGTGAAAGAAGACCTTTCCCGAGCAGACATTTTCGCAGGACAGGCCTTGCATTACTTTGGTGTGTACGATGGACATGGTGGACCCCACGTATGAGTATCCCTCTTCTCCTCTTCATTGCTCCTTAGGGTTTCTCTTTTGGTTCGTCTACCCCGATCTGGATTTCCCTTCTTTTTCCTTTTCTTCTTCATTATTTTACAGTAATTGATTTCCAAAAGTTCTCTCTCTCTCTCTCTCTCTCTCTTCCCTTTCAATCCTTGGATGAAATATTCAACCTTTCAAGTCATTATCTTAATTTAAACAAAGATTTAATTGAATTTTATGCCAGAATTTGCTGCATCAAATCTGGTCTCATGATTTCTTGCTCAAATTTACACCACATGACTGAGAAATCGGAACTGCTTTCGCTTTCTTAAGTTCAGTATTCATTCAGTTAAAAGTAGAGTTTTTCCGTAGTGCTCGATCGATGGACAGACAAGTGGTGGTTTGTGTTTCTCCCGCAGGAAACGTTCATCACCGTATAAAATTTATATCCACTTTTAGAGCACGTCCGTGTTCTTCTTTTTACATTCTGCAGAGGCGACTGTGGTTGGCTTAAATTACGGGTGTCCTAAACTGAAACAATATATTATGATGTAACGAAAACATGCAGGTGGCGCAACTGTGTAAGAAGTTGCTGCACACCATGGTTGCAGAAGACCTGGAGCGCGCTGGCACCACCAAAGGAGCTGCAGCTGTGACTGGAAATGGGCCAAGCGGACGCAGCAGGGGCTGGTCCAGCTCAGCTCCGAGAAGCATGCAGCAGCAGCCGCCGTTTCGTATTTCAGCTGAGTGGCAGGACGCGATACGGGAAGCCATAGAGAAAAGCTTCGAGAGGATGGATGCTGAGGCACTCACCAGCTGCGCCTGCGGAAGGAGCGGCTGCGTCTGCTCTTGCGACCCTTTGGAACTCGCCTTCGCAGGGTCCACTGCCGTTGTCGCCATCCTGACTTCGCATACGATCATCGTCGCCAACTGCGGTGATTCACGAGCCGTCCTCTGCCGTGGCGGCCGGGCCCTACCTCTCTCATTTGATCACAAGGTCAGTTACTCGCTCTCTGAATTTGACACGTCTTGAGTCGTTTTGTCATCTGGGCCGGTCCACATCACCCCAACCACATCAGCGAAGTATTTAAAAATAAACAAAATAAATTGTGACGTATCTTTAAGGGTAATTTGGGAAAATTACCTGTTTTGAAGGAGCCCAAACTCTTCCGTTTTCCTCTTCCTCCCTGCTGTCTCAACTTGTCCTTTTCCTCCTAATAAGCCTTCTTCCTCTTCCTCCTTGTTAAATTGATTGGGGGGTTTCTGAAAACAAGGGGTTATGGGGCGCTTCAGTTTCTGATTAAAGAAGAGAAGAAGAAGAAGATAGAGGAAGAGGAGGTAATTTGGTCTTTTCATTTCTCATAAAGCTGAGAATTGGCCATGTCCAACCAAGAAGTTCGTGTCTCTTTCTTCCCCTTCAAAACGAATCATTCGCTCAAATTACTCTATGTTTAAGTAGTATGAGCTTATTGAAATTAAAATGAGTAAAATTTGCAGCCAGAGAGGCCTGATGAGTTCCAGAGACTTGAAGCTGCGGGTGCTAAGATTGTTTACAACAATGGAATTAGACTCTATGGGATTCTTAACATGTCCCGTTCGCTAGGTAATTTCGTATTTCATCGTATATGCTTGCTCTTAGTATTCGTCATTACTCCATTATTATGTAATTAAGCAGTTATTTCACTTGTGACTCTCAAAGGTTAAGAGTGTGTGCTTTTTGTGTGGGACTCTTTCTAAGGTATGTAATTACAGGCGTTTCATTTTCTTTCCAGACTTCATGTTACATTGGTTTATATAGTAATGTTTGTGGTGATGGGTCGTATGCAAAGGCTGTTGTGCATCAACAGCAATGTTGGTGGAAATTATTTAAGGACTATAGCAAGAGTGTTTCTGATATTTTTTACTTGATTTTCCCAATTTTAATGCATTAAGTTTCTTTAACCCTCTTTGATTAATTTCTAAAAGTTCTCGTGCTCCAATTTTCTAGCTTCTTTATGCTTCAGTTAGTGAAATATTAGTATTGTCAAACTGTACAGACACTTAATAGAGAACTTTCACCAATAAAGCGTCACTTACGTGGTTTATGCTCTGATCAGCATTCAGATAACCTGTAATCATGTTACCTGACACTGCTAATCTCATTGTGTTAATGACTTGCTTAAAAGAGAGCTCTTAGACTTACCCGAATATGATAATCAGCCTCTAATCAATAATGATTTGAAAGAGTAGAGAAAGAATTCTCGAAGTAATTAATGTTAGATGAAAAGGATTTGAGCCATCCACAAGGACACAATCATTGCCAATGGTAGCTTATTCATGACAATTGTATGTTGCTTTAGAAACTACCAGGGCACAAATTTGATGAAATTGTTGTTAATTGTATGTTTAGGTTCGGTGGCGGTTAAACTCCCTAAAAGTGGTATGTAGGGCTGATTCCCAGCTGCCTAAGTAGTAATTAATTAGTGGCAGCTAGTCATTGCTGCTAAAATCATTAACTCTTGGCAATTGCAAGTCGTAATAACTGATGATTATTCATATATAGTATTTTCATATATAGTAAATCATTTCTGTCTCTATAAAGGATAGTAGCCATTGTTAACAGTTAGTACTTAATATTATTAGGATTTTTAGAAATGGTTTGAAATTGTCGATAAAGACTATTCATAAATAATAGGTGCCACGTGACGTGATGTGTTGGTTATTTGTCGTTGTGTATCCATTCTACATATGTTTGTTATTAGTACACCTTTAGGGTTCTTAGAATTATGGGTAATGAATTGTCTTAAATTTTCTTTTGTAGCGGTTTCAGGTCATTGGTGAACATGTTTGTTAATAGTAGGTACAACGTAGAAAGAAAAGCAAATTAAAATGTTTATGTAAGCTGTGTTGAGTTTTTGTTTTTGCCGTAAATGTAAAGTAAGCATATTATAGCTCAAATTCATTATGGCTTTAGCTGTTTGATGTGCTTGAGTTACAGCAGAAGAAATCTCTAGTTGCTTTAGGGTATAGTTTTAAAGTTTTCTCTTCACATTAAGAAAGTTGATTCCTGAGGCCCGGAAGTGTTTGTTCTAGTCATTCTGAGTTTCAAAAGCCTTAAAGATTTTGTATTGTTTCCTCTTTTTTTTTTTTTTCTATCAGTGAGATCAATCTCGTTTGCTTATTGTATTTTCTCTATATAGCAATTGATAACTGACAATGAATGAACACATATCTTTCTTCTTGTTTTTCTTCTTCATCTTCATGATTGCCTTCTTAGCTGTTAATGCTATTATATATGTTGCTGAGCAGGAGACAGCCTTCTGAAGTCGGTAATGACATCGGAGCCAGAGGTCTCTTTCACAGGGAGAGCAGAAGATGATGAGTGTCTGATTCTTGCAAGCGATGGCTTGTGGGATGTGATGTCCCCTGAATTTGCTTGTGATGTAGCAAGGAGATGTCTTAGAGAAGAGGACCCTGCACCAGAAGATCAACACAAAGGGTTCTTCCTCTCTCAAAGTGCTTTGGCTGCTGCTGTGCTTTGCCGACTGGCTCTTGCAAGAGGAAGCCATGACAACATCACTATCATAGTTGTTGATCTGAAGAGGAACAGAAACTAAAGCCTCTGCTGTATATATGTTTGCTTTTATGTTTCACCTGAAATGAACTGGCTTGGTAGACTTTGCTGTGTATATAAGTAAGATGTCAGGAGAATAACTGCCTTGTTTTGGCAGCCTGGACCTTCTGGATTGAATGTAAATGAGTATATTTGAACAACCATGTTTTCTGTGTTTGTTTTCAGTATTATCTTATACCATGAAAGGAAATCAATGAACTCATATGAAAGGATACATATACTAGGGTTCTCTGAGGAGGGTTCATGATCTTGGAAAGCCTAAATGCCTGTAGCTGTTTTGACATATGTAGATAGACTGTATTCTGCATGGCCAGGCTAGTGCTATCTGAATGCATGAAGAATTTACTGAACCATAGTTGGAAGAGAAGTCAAAGAAAGTAATGAAAAATTCTTTCCTTCTGATTTATTTTGATATTTTTGAAGACATGTTGTGCATGACAATTTTAAAATAAAATCTTATCTATTTTAATTTTTATTATTATGATAATTAAAAAATAATTATTTTTTAAAGCACAAATATAAATCAAACTAGCAAAAAAATCTATCTTATAACAGAATTTCTGTACATTTTAGGTCTTAATTATTTTTGTTAATTCTAAAAAAGAAAATACCTTATGGACTATTAGGTGCTCTATGGTCCAAGTTCAGACTGTGAAATTTTGACCCAATTTGGGAATTTTGAGCCTTTAGTGGCCCAACTGGTTGAACCAGCTTTCGGCCCATTTGGATCACAGGAAACCGCGAAACTGAAAGAGAACAGTCTTCCCAATGTTTAAGGTGATGCTTTGATGCTAACGGCTTGACAAAATTCTCCTTTCAAGCGAGATTCTATCACCATTGTCCCTTGGATGGACTGTGGCCGAAATGTGTGCTCTCCTGGGGATCCGTGACGCCGGCTCCACCGGCGAGGCCGCCACCGCGGCCCTCTCTGGCGGCTTGTACTCTCCGGCGAAGGAGAAAGCTGCAAACAGAGCCGCGTACATCAGCCGCTCCGCGCTCTCCATTCGCCGAGCTCGTCAGCTAGTCTGCGCTGCAAAAGTAAAGCTCCTTCTCGCCTTCCGTGTAGTATGTGTCGTCGTTTTCCTTTCTTCCAAGATCAGCTCTTTCATGGGCTGGAACCCTCACAATCCTTCTTCGGTTCACTCCCCTGCTCGGTACTCTCTTCCTCTGTTTTCTTCCAATTATATTTTTCTATCATTATTAAAATTTTTACTTTCATTTAATATTTTCGTACTCTTGTTTTCTGATAATTGTTTCATCCCTGTTTGGACAATGTCTTTCATGGAAACTTCACAGGCTTAGTATATGTGGATTAGTTATTTCTTTAAGAATTGAATGATGCGCCAAAGTATCTGGTGATTTTTCTATAGAAAATTAACTAAATGTCAAATTTTTTCAGTAAGATTGCAGTGTTAAAAATGCTTTGACTTATACTATATTGTTGTTATTTTCAAGGGGTGGTTACACAGTGTTAATCAGTGCACAGAAGAGAAATTCGTTTCTAAAGAAGTCGGTAGCTCATTATGCATCATGTATAGGTACTGATGCAATACATGTAGTATGGAGTGAGAGTAATCCGCCATTGAACAGTCTAAAAGCCTATCTCAACAGAGTTGTTATGTCAAAGTCACAAAAAGCTCATAAACTGGGCCTTCAGTTCCATGTAACTGGCGAAGAAAGTTTGAACAATAAGTTTAAGCCTATTGGTGACCTCAGGACTGATGCGATTTTCTCAGTGGATGATGGTGTTATAGTTCCCTGTTGCAGTTTGGATTTCGCTTTTGCTATGTGGCAAAGCACTCCATTAAATATGGTCGGCTTTATTCCTCGGATGCATTGGTTCGATCAGGAGGTTTGTTGTTTCTGTCTCTTTGAAAATTTTTACATCATGTTTTGCAAAAACTAAATGATTGTCTGATACTAGAGTTGTTTTAAGGTACCTATTATACTTTCTGCGACCATGCTTAGAAACACAGCATTTGTCTCACAAGGTGTCAATTAAATGGTGAAGCACAGATCAGCCCTGAACTTTTTCTGGTAGAACTCCCCTATTTTTTGATTGACGTAGAAGTGCAGATGGAATGTGTGTTCTTATTTGGATGTTTAAGGGTTTATAGTTCTATTGGAGTTTAACAGTAATCATACCGTTCTCTGCCAACAATTGCTTCTTCATTGAAATTTCAATTTGTTAAAGCTCAAGAAAAAAATACTATGACAGGAGCAAATAGGGATCAAAGAAATTTAATTCTTGGAGTTCTACCTCATCGCTTCTTGCTTTGCTGAACAGATGATGTTATAGCTAAGAAAAATGGTTAGTCATTGTTGTCCTGTGAAAGGACTGTCTTGTCTCTTGAGATTCAGATATCATTTATCTTCTCTGTAGGGCTGCACTAGATCTGCAGCTGGGTGCTTTCAGTTGACATGGAGATGCTCATCATCCTTTCATTCAAACCTTCTAAACCCTGCATAATAGATGCTTAACTACTCTGTGTGTGTGAGGGATTTGTACTGAGTGTGTTAGATATCTGGATGAATGGTTTAATTAGAGGTGTCTAAGTTTGGGTTTGAGCTTCGTTAGTCGTGGCAGCCTTATGCTTGTTAATTAATATTCAGGGGTCTTTTTATCAGTGAGAAACTTATACAAGTAGATGAGATATCACCTTTTGGCAATATTTAGGTCTTCCATCCTATTTGTGTTTGGGGTAATCTAATCTTGGTAGTCTTATTCTCGTGAGAGTTTATAGATGCCTCTCTGGTGAGCTCTCACCTTCTCTTATTTGACCTTTTTCTGCCCCTTCTTCATCTGGTATAGAAGAATGGTGTCGCATACTATAAATATGGAGGATGGTGGTCTGTTTGGTGGATGGGCACTTACAGTATGGTTCTGTCAAAAGCAGCTTTTTTCCACAGGAATTACTTGAATATGTATACTTATGAAATGCCCCCATCGGTGCGAGATTATGTATACAGGGAGACGTATGCCGATGACTTTATTTGTTCTTTGCTCTTTCTAGATTATTTTGGAAGATGAAACTTTTTTATCTTTTATCTCCATCATCCTCTTCCCTCCTTTTTTTCTCTGTGGTTGCCATTCAACTGCTCTTTCCCCCAAGTTTTCGTGCAGAATCTGTGAAGATATTGCAATGTCTCTGCTGGTTGCCAATGCCACAGCTGCTGCTCCAATCTGGGTGAAAGGTAACTGACTTTCTTTTTTGATGTCAATTTATTTGCGGTTGCTAAATGCCCTGGGAGCTTACTGTGCACATGGGTTTCATTTGCCCATTTAGTTATCTTTTAACCAACCAGAATTGCAAAGATTCAGAAAAAGAAGCTATTTGACCTCTAGATTGTTTATTCATAGAACTTAGAAACCAATCAGCAGCTAACGGAAAGAAACTGTACCTCTTAACTTAACTAGCCCACTCCTGCTTGCATCATTTGTAGTGCTACCATTCATTCTTGTGACTCACATGCATATGACATTCATGGTGTAGAAAGTCCAAAATAATGCGCCTGTGATCAGCTTGTCTAGTATGTTGCCTGTCTTTTTTTAAAAAAAAAAATCTGAATGTTTTCATTTGATGTAAGGCTTATATTTATGGATGTTGTTGCTGATACATGAGTATTAAGGAAGTTCTCAACTGATACATATGGTCACTGTTGAAAAAAATGTAGAAATGAGTTGACATTAGAGCGTATCGTAGGCACTATGAGCTATGGGATCAGCCTGCCAGTATTTCGAGGCTTAAGGTTAGAGAGAAAACTTGGCAGTCAATTTAGCATTCTATTCTTATACATAATTTTCCTAATTCTTCAAGAAGGATAATCAAGTAATGCCATTGTCCATTGTAGGATAACATGCTTGTACCATTTTCCAATTTGAGACAAATTTAATAATTGCCAACCTTTTTTAAAGGATTCAGAGGCAAAAAGAGTCTAGCTTTCGGTCTTCTCATTTTCAGTTCATCCTTATGTTTCTCTGATGAATTTTCCTGAGACTGCTGGTTAATGCATTTGGTTGATAAAGCAACATTTATGAATGTTGCAGGGAAGATATATGAGATGGGATCATCTGGCCTAAGCAGCCTGAAAGGGGATGGTATAGCCAAGGATAAATGCTTTAGTGATTTCATTTTGACCTATGGGCATATGCCTCTTGTCTCAACTAACTTAAAAGCTGTGGATTCAAGACAAGAGTGGTTCTGGTAACAAGCTTTTAGATTTTACCCGAGGCCTGCACTCTTATAGTCCATGTCATCACTGAGTAGTTCACAAGAATTCTTTATATTCCCAAATTCATGTGGTGAAAATATTGTTGGAGTTTAACTCTCAATCGTAACGTTGCATTTATCATGCCTATCTTATAATCTGATGTCAGTTTTGTATGTAAAAAGAGCAAAAGATTTGTGGTACATTAGAAGTTGGGTGCTTCGAGAAGTATGATGACCAGAAAAGAGTCGAGAGTTTGCATTCATGTGTGTGCTTTTCAACTTTTTACCATTCTTCAATAGATTGATGACGAAGTCATATAATGAGGCTAGCGTGCTGTTTCCAGTGACAACCTACCTTACCATTACATTGGTGAGGTGAGTCAACGCTGTTATTTTCCTTTCCTCTTCACCTCCCCCACCATAAAGAAAGAATGGCCTGACATTTCATATGTTATAATGCCAATTCAACAGGAATTTGCATACCTGTCGGCCTTGTTGACAATTTCCAAAGCTGACTAGCACGTGTAAGGTGTTGGTCCATGGTTCTCCAAGTGGCTAAAGGTACCTTATTATTATTTTTCTTAGTTGGATTTTAGGTGATTCCCTTCATGTAGAAGGGTGTGAATCTTGAAACTTGCTGGACCAAATCCAACTCCTCGTTATAAGATCTTATCCCAAGGCCAAAAAAAAAAAAAAGAAGAAGAAAACAAGTTATTTAAACTAGGATCATTGTTCTGAGAATTTGAAATCCTTTAAACTAATCTCACCAACAATAGCGAGAGAACCCATAGAGATCTTCGAAGGTAAAGGCTGCTAGAGGATTGTGACTGGGTTCAAGTAGGAGATTCTTTGACTAGTATAAATTTCAGCCTACAAAAAAGGGGCATAAAGTAAAAGAAGAACAAAAGAAAGAAGAATCCATGTGTGGCCTACTTTTTTGTTTCTTTGCATCATTCACGGCTTTTTGATAGATATTTATGCATGTATTTCCGTGCCACCTTTCTTTGAATTTTGTGCTTGTAATGCATAGTCAGTACCATGTAGTTTCAGAATTTGTTGAGGAAAAAGAAGAATGGAGTGGCCCAAAAGGCAGAGCGGTTTGTCAAACCACCATACCTACATCCTCAAGCAGTCTACCCCACCCAATTTTGCTCCATGGATAGACCTAAGCATCAAAGCTCTTGTTTTAGCTATAATTGAAATTATATATATATGATGAAAATTTTGATCATAATAATTAATTTACATTAAAAATACAAAAATTAGGTTACAAAGTTGGCCAAAATTTTATTTAATAAAAAAATAGACTTAAAAGTATTTGACACCCGGTTGCATACTTTTGCCTTTTAAATAAGTGGCAGTATATGATTTTTAAACTATAATAATAATTATCAATCCAAGAGTACCTATACAGGGGCAAAGTCTGAATAAGATAATCAGAAAAAAAGAGAAGCATGTGTTTGAACTTTGAAGTTGAAGTTGAATTTGGAAGAAACAGATAAAGGGAAAAATACCTACTCCACTTTCTTGCAACTAGATTTCGTGTTGTTTTTATACCTTCAAACTCAACTCCATCCCAATTTTTTTTTTCTTGATTTTCTTCGGAACCCCACATCCCCTTTTCTATATTCATCATTCTGCCCAATAAAAAGTTATTAATTACGAATATTCCCCTTCTCTTCACACAGTTCCTTTTTTCCAAGTGCTGACAGAAGTATGAAGTACGAGTATGGATGAAAAGGTATAAATAACTCAGTTTTGCTTTACTATGCTATTAACTGAAAAACAATATTATTTAACTATTGCTATTATTATTTTCAAGTTAAATCTTTTTGCTCTCAGTTACTAAAATAATCGTAAGTATTTCCTTAACAATTTTCAGGGAAAGAGGAAATGGAAGAGGCACTGGGCAGATGGAAAGGCCCATATGGCATAGGCCATGGATTTGCGCTCCCACCCCTCAAACATCGTCTGTAATGATTTTTAAAAGCTATTAAATCAGGAAAATAAAGCATAAAATCATGGCAGCTTCACTGGCCAATTGCTCCAAACACTTCTACTTTTGCTACCATCTCACCACTCCCCCATTAATTAAATAACCCAAAACACCAAGAAACACTACGGAGGCTGATCTTTCCCATTCACACCCGCATACGCACAGATGCAGGAGGACTGATCGAACAGCTTTCACACACAGCATTGACACTTACTAATCTCGGCCTATTTCACCACTTTTTTTTTTTTTTTGTCCCGAATGCTCTCATGCCGTCTCGCCAAATTCCACCGCCACCGCCACCTCCCCCGCCGCAGCCACCGCCATTGATCCTTCCATCTCTAGCGCCGGCACCTGCGGTGACGCAGTTTGTTACCCAACCGCACCAAATCCACCACTTTTCCACAACGCGCCTCCTGCCCCCACTGGCTGGCGCTGCCACCGGCGTGTTTTCCTTGCTGATTATGTTCATCGTGTGCTTCCGAAAGATCACTCGCAAGCGAACGGCCCCCGCTGACTCCAAGCCGCCGTACCAATTCTCTTACTCTGTTCTCCGTCGCGCCACCGGCTCCTTCACGCCTTCCCAGCGGCTTGGCCAGGGCGGCTTCGGCTCCGTCTTTCGCGGGACGCTTCCGCCTTCTTCCCCAGCGAACAACAAAAACGTTGCTGTCAAGGTCATGGATTCTGGGTCTCTCCAGGGCGAACGTGAGTTCCAAAACGAGCTATTCTTTGCCTCCAAGCTCGACTCCCCTTATGTAGTCTCCGTACTCGGCTTCTCCTCTGACAGGAAGAGACGCAGGATGTTGCTGGTTTATGAGCTCATGAGCAACGGCAACTTGCAGGACGCTTTGCTGCACAGGAAATGCCCCGAGCTGATGGAATGGAAACAACGGTTCTCGATTGCTGTTGACATCGCCAAGGGGATCGAGTATCTTCACAGCTTGGATCCCCCTGTGATTCATGGAGATATAAAACCCAGTAATATACTCTTGGATCAGTGTTTCTCTGCCAAGATTGCTGATTTTGGTCTCGCAAGGTTAAAATCGGAGGATCTGAATCACTGTGAGGTTATGGTAGGCGAGAGTGAGGGGTTGAAATTGGAGACCAATGGTGTGGCTGGAGCAGAGGATTATGGATCTGTTGTTGAGGAGGCTGAGAGCGTAACTACTGCAGGATTTGAGGATTTCAATCTGGGCGGCGTGGATCAGTCGCCCGAAAGCTTTCTTAAAGTTCCAGGGTCAGTGACTGCTTCTCCAGAGACATTGGAGGTGATCACGGCTTCCGCAGAAACTGCTGGGGTGTTGTTATCAACGGAAATGGTGGAGAAAGCCAGTGTTTCTGAGGGAAATTTTGATAAGGGTAGTCTTGAGGGTGAGAAAGAGTTGATCACTGGCCCAAAGAGGAGTGGGAAATCAATCAGGAGCAGTTCGGGAAAGGATTGGTGGTGGAAGCAAGATAATGGGGTTCAGGAGAGAGGGAAGGTGAAGGATTATGTAATGGAATGGATAGGGACAGAAATAAAGGAGAGACCCAATAGCACTTGGATTGCCACTTCCTCCAGCGCTGGAGCTAGTGTGAAGTTGGATAAAAAGAAGAGTAAGAAGCGGTTGGAGTGGTGGGTTCAACTGGATGATGAAAAGGAACATAAAATGAAGAGTTTGAAGAAGGACAAGAGGAAGCCAGTGAGGGAGTGGTGGAGAGAGGAATACTGTGAAGAGCTTGCCAAGAAAAAGAAAAGGAAGAACAAGAACAAGAAGAAGGAATTGGGGATATATAGTGATGATAATGATGGAGGAGATTGGTGGCCCAGGGATGAGGAATTGTATGCTGATAGAAAGAAGAAGAGTAGGAGTAGGGGCAGTCGTGGTAGCATGGATTGGTGGTTGGATGGGCTTAGTGGTGAGTTGTGGAGAGCTCGTCGCAATAGCCATGATTCTGTGAGTGGAGAGATTCCTAGGAGTGGTGCTATTAGCAGCACACCCAGTATGAGAGGAACTGTTTGTTATGTTGCCCCTGAATACTGTGGTGCTGGGGACTTATCAGAAAAATCTGATGTTTATAGTTATGGTGTATTGCTGTTGGTTTTGGTTGCTGGGCGGCGCCCACTTGAGGTGACTGGATCGGCTTCAGAAATTCAACGCGCCAATCTCATATCTTGGGCTCGTCACCTTGCTCGAACGGGGAAGCTTCTTGATTTAGTTGATCAGGCTGTACAGTTGTTGGATCAAGAACAAGCTCTGTTATGCATTACAGTGGGACTACTTTGTCTGCAGAAATCACCTGCTTGCCGGCCTTCGATGAAAGAGGTTGTAGGAATGCTTACGGGTGAGTCAGATCCACCCCAATTACCTACTGAATTTTCCCCTTCACCTCCATCTCGGTTCCCATTTAAGTCCAGGAAGAAGGCCCGGTGAGTCTTGAACGTTTATTGCCAATTTTGCATACTTATGTAGATCATTGTTTTTGTCATCTTTGTAGATGATTGATGTAAAAAGATTATATTTTTAGAATCTAATGTATTTGAACTTTCTTTCACATACTCTTGTGTTGATGGTTGTGACCACACTGGCCTAAAAATCCATTATCAATATTCTCATCTTTATGCATAGAGGTGCAAATGCTGGTTCCCAAACACTCCGGTTTTCAGGAAATGCTGTGACTAACTGGATATGCTTTAGGGTCTGAGCCCTTTTAGGGCACATTATTGTATTCTATCAGTATTCTTTGATCTGAAAGGTTGGCTTACCTCCTATCATTGGCCTGGGCAGTTGTTCTTCTATGTCCACCTTTTTGAAGTTGATTTGGTACCTAGGTTGTTGGGAGAAGGCGGGCTATATAATGTAAAACAGGTTAAAGGTTCCATGTGATTATGCTGATTAGATGATGCTGACAAAAGAGTATGCTGAAATCTTAAAGGTGTCGTAAGATAGAGATTTGTGTTGATTTCAGACATTGCCTGTGTTAATCTTAAAACTAACATGATCTGTGGCGTCATCTGTCTGTCAATTGATATGTATTCAGACATGAATACATTTGCAAATCTCTTATCCACGTAAAATTTTTATAGCTTGTGTATTAGGAATAGTGGGGGAGCTATCTGGTTTCCATGCCATCTTTCCATGTTAAGGACCTCTGAATTTGGGATCCTTTTCAAAGGGTATCTTAGATTGTCCTATACTGAGCGTTAGGTCACTTGATTCATATTTTTACCTACGAATTTGGCTCATATTTGTTTCTTTGTATGTGAGTTTGATTACATCAACCCTGTTACGTCATAGTTCCAAGACTATGCACTGCAAACGCCATCAACTGAGCATTCTCTGTAGAGGCAGTGAGTTTCCCCTAAACCATGGTAAAATTCAGATTAAATTCAGTGAAGGCTTGCCATTAGGACAACATGCAGAAGACTTACGTTCAACCAGGTAGAAAATTGCTGCAATTGGAAGGGGGAATATTTCCATTATGACTATACTACTCACAGTATACGTTGTGTAATTTTGATTCCGTCCCCTGTTCAGTTTATGCAGTCAGTTGCAGGTCCTTAAAAGCATGACCATGGCACCCCCACCACAGGTAAGTGAAGGAGAAGATTGATATCAGACCAATGACAAGATCGACACAAAAAGTCGTATATGTTCGTTCTGAAAGTCTGTTCTGTCTGGGCTCTTCTGTTCTGCAAGGACAGCCCGTAATAGAAATTAATGAGGCCCAAGTTTGGATTAAATCAAAATGTTAAAGGCCCGATGGAGTAACACATTGTGGACTTGGGAATTGGGCCCAAACTTCTGAACCCCCTAACTACTTATGATTGGGTAAATAAGTGGGCATACGATAATCCCCTCCAAGAGCAGCTTGTTACTCAACCCAACAACTTAACTTCTTGATCACTTCTTTAAACCTTGCTATTAATGATCATAAAATAAATTCTCTTATGGTCCGCCAGATAAGCACATCAGTTCTTCTTTTCGTAATGAGCAAGGAAAGAACCTCCTGTCTCCTCTAATAATAGTAATAATACAATAAACACTTAATGAAATTGTAATAGCTTGATTCCTCATTCTCTTAATATAATATAATGAATTCTAAGGAATCTTTGTACCACCGACCAGCTTGCACGTGGAGAATAATAAAACCCTTTCTAACTTAGATTAGTTTCTGGCAATCTGTATTTATTTTCTTCTTTCCATATATATGGCATAATAAATGATAATTAATTTGTTGATATTGATGAATTTTGTGTAATTAGCCAGACGGAAATTATCAAAAGTCTCGAACATTTTTCTCTTATTCGCTCTCTGTTTGATGAACATAACTGCTTAAACATATCCAAACCATAGTTCTAGGCCCAAAATCTTTGTATCCAAAGCTTAAAGGTCATTGCAAATAGCTTATGATATGTATTTATATATGTGCAAAATGTATTAAATATGACTTTGCTTGTGGAGGAAGAAGATAGGAAGTAACAAAGGCATTATTGGTTAGCCTTATAATAATGATATAGCAGTCTTAGCAAATCCTGGTCCAACTCCTTAATTGATCATGGATATACTCAAATTTACGGAGCTCATCCCCATATATCTTCAAGAAATCTTCACGAAAGGATACTGTTGGTGGGTGTTTTCTGCTTTTACTTCTCCCTTACTTGAAGCACTATAAGGTGCATGCACTGCCTAAAACATTATTTTATTCATGAGTTTTTTAATGAAAGAGATATCTTTTATTAGTTTATACGATTATTTAATTAGTTTCTCACAATACCAGTAATTACGTATATGTATATATTACTCTGCAATTTAACATGTGATTTCTTGTTTAAAGATTTAAAAAATAATAATTGTAAGATGTACATGTATGAAAGTTTGGCATAATATTAAAATTGTGTGACTTGATATGATATGAAGATGTTGGCCCTAGTGTCGCAGGGTCGATGCTTGATGAGTGCTTCCCATCTAAAGGTCTTAGTCTCCATGACGATCATACTCATCAATGATTTTACTCAATCATTAGACTTTTCTGTGATGAGAAAAGGAAAACCCTAAAACCAAATAATAATAATAAAGATAATCAGATCAACGGTTCTAGTAATGGCGAGGTTTAGGTACATGATGTAGCTCCACCAAATGTGAATACAAATGAGTGGTTTTGCTTTTGTTGACAGGCACAGTATCCACAAACAAAGCTTTCATATATGGCCGGTGAAGTCAAATGTTTTATATGCCTCTCCCAAGCTGTGCTGAAGGGAAGGAAAATGTTTTCTTGAAGAAAATTTTGGTGACTCTTAGCATTTTTGGCCGGTCAGAATATCACAGATATATACCTTAACAACCGTATCTCCTTTGAGTGGCTCCATTGCTATATCTACAACAGGAAATTAAGGCAAGCTGGGAACCTTGAAGTAGCAGTCGTCCTTGGCCCAAATGTTTCCTTTACAACGAAGCAATGAGCTGTTCTTCGAGATCTCCTCTAATTCTCGCCCACAGCACAAAATCCCACCAGATCTGATCCTGTCTCGTACTTCAACAGATGGAATCACTGATATAATTATTAATAGTATGAGCAAAAACCGGCGACGAAAACTATGCGTTGTGGGCAGTGATCATGATCGGTTTGGTAGCGAGAATAAAAAGAAGAAGATGATGCATAGGGATACTGAGAGGCACAGGAGACAACAGATGGCCACCCTTTACTCATCCCTTCGATGTCTACTGCCCCTTGAACTGATCAAGGTGAAAGCTTTAATTCTTCTTCTTTTCCTCTCTTCTTTCTTGCTATGATCTCCTTGAGGTTATATGGCTTTGAAATAAATGGTTACCCTTTAAGCATCACCCGCATACCTTTGTCTCCCTCCTAAAATTAGAGCGATTTCTCTCTCTCTCTCTCTCTCTGTATGGGCTCCAGCCAGCTAGGATATGTTTATGAAGCAAAGAAAAATAGAGAAAGGGAAGAGCTAAGACTTCATGGGCTTAAGTAATTATGTCTTAGCTAGGGTTTTGTTCATCTGCTACAGGGAAAGCGTTCGATATCAGATCAGATGAACGAAGCTGTGCATTATATAAAACACCTGCAGAAGAATATTAAAGAACTGACTATCAAGAGAGATACGCTTAAGAAGATGTCTGAGTCGAGTTACCTTGGCCCAGAAACACAGGATCACGCTTCAAGTTGTGTCATAATCCGCCCATCTTTTGTCGGGGTGGAAATTGTGGTTAGTTCCTGCGTTGAGGCTCAAGGGTTGTGCCTCTCAAGTGTCCTGCAAGTAATTCTTGAAGAAGCACTTTCTGTTCTCACGTGTGCTTCCACCAGAGTAGATGACAGAATACTCCATACTATCCATATCCAGGTAGTATGTATTATAATCACACCCTTCATCTCTATGTTTAGGTTTTCATTTATGTATTTGTTACAGTTATTCTCCAATTTCAGGGAAAAGAAAATCTTAATTAGCTCCATTTGTACTGTTTACTTCACAGGTCAGTGATCCGGAATGCTTCAATCTATCCAGGTTGCAAGAGAAACTAACCCAAATGGAGTAACAAGTTACCCTTGTCTCTAAGGTGCTCTTGCCTGCAGTTGCCTTATAATGTCACCTCTAATCACTGATTTGGTACTAATAATGTCACATGAAAAACCCTTAATTTACAGCCTATGTTCTTGAGATACTTGAATTTGCTGGGATCTATCAACGTTGTATATCATAGAAATCTTCAGAAAATGATCACTTTTGGTAGCATTTATGCATTGATCATATATATATATATATTGTTCATACCGTTTGATTTACAAAACAAGATGAGCTTTCTTTGGTTTCTAGTTATCCATTTCTCCTTGTACAGCTCAAGTTGCCCGACATGCCCATTTGGATATTTGATTCTACAGGTAATTTGATCATTGATGAATCTTGATATTTTTGCTTGTAAATCATAGAGATCAGTGGTTATTAATTAGATCACGATATCTGAAATATGAGAGCAGCTTCTCCTCTCTCTTTTTCATCAGAAAACCGATTTAGGATTATTGATTAAGTCCTTAGCAGGGAGTAATTTGAACTACTTCTGTTATATCATTTACCAACTGATAAATATTTTATCACAAACTGTAGATTTGGTTCATTATTTGACTAGATTGTGCTCAATTACATGTGGGTAAGGAAAAAATAACTAATAATTCTTTCACCAAACTCGAATTAGTCATTTATTTAAGTTAGCTTGCATGGTATGATTATTAACTAGTGTGAAGTGGGTGTCCTATTGCTTGCATTAAATGCGTTTTCAATTCCATAACAAGATCTTCCAGTAATTAAGATAAGATTCTTAGAAATCGGGTTCATATTGATTGAGTTGATACATATCTAAAGACTACCATCATTTTTGTCCTTCATGTAACTTATTTTAGCTTCATTAGTTTTGTGTCTGCATGTTTCCTCGAAAAGTAAGCAGACAGGAATGAAGCAATTGACCAACAATGTTATTGGGTAAATGATGTTGAGCTTGCATACTGCAAGAATCTTCCATGCTTATATAGTTCTTCTTTTCTTTTCTTAAATCCCAAAGAAGTATGCAAACATATTTATAATATTGTTTGTTAGCTTCTCACTCTAGCTAGCTTAGCTAGCCATGCATGTTTTAACAATTCTGCTTTTCCATATTAGAATTAATATAAGTTCCCATCCACCTAAAATGATCTACACAATCTAATGCCAGCTCATGGAAATCAAGTTGGTATAGTCTTTTCATAGACAAATCTCAAAGGACAAACCATTTGATACGTTAATGTGCTACACGTCCAGTGCCCTACACCATTTAATTTGCATAATTGGTCTGATATATTCTTTTCAGCCTCACCGAATATGATAATGCCTTCTGCATTTTTCTTTGTGTCTCATATATCATTCTAATTATAAGGTAAAAATATGATTCATCTGTGTTCTAGCTAGCTTCCATTTCTTATATCAAAAGTTTCTGTTTTGCCATATAATCTTCAGAAAACTCTACAGGCATTGACTCACTTCTCTTGCAGCATCTTGAGTCCCTTTTTAAGGCATAAGAGACTCCACTTTGTCCATTAAATTACCTTTGCTTGATACCCAAAAGTCATGGACTTAAATCATTTGTTTAAGGTTGTATAGTTTATATTCAGGCCTGCTTTCTTCCCTCCATAGCAATGAGTTCTTGGGTTGATCACTGATATATCAAAGTAAATCAGAAGAGCAATTCATTTCTTCTCCTTCTTTCTCCAGTCACTGTCACTGTGGATTTCTTTTGCAGTGAGTAGTTCATCCATAGAAGTACAAGAAAAAAAGCCAAAAGAGAATCAGCAAAAGCTGGAAACTATTACAGTTTCCAAAAACTCTGATTGGTTTGGTGAATGTTTGTTGAGTTCTTTTCTTTTTATTTCTTTGGGTTTGATCTTAATTTACAAAGTCTTGTCAATTACTAGGTTTTGGAACATGAAACAGAGAGCTTCTGAGGTGACAAATACGTTACATCCTAGGAAAAATGAGATGCACAGTAGTTTCAAATGTCTGGTTTCTGATTTTGACATTGCTAACAATGATCACTTATATATATATATATATATATATATGACATGTTGCTGTGCTTTGACAGTGATTGTTGGAATGTAGTACAGGCAGCCATCACTGTGTTTGAGGGGTGAAAATGGCTAACTCCATGGGAGCTGCTGATTTGTGCACTTGCTTTTACTGATTTAATACTTCCTCCCCTTTTCTTGGTGGATATCATTGAAGAAGAAAAAACCCATGAGATTAAACAGGAAGACATTTACTACCAACTGCATACAGAACAGTTCTGAGAAAGCTGGGAAAGGGATATGCAAGAAAACCATTAAAAAAAAAAGGTTACGATGGTTTGCTATTCCTTCCTCTATAAATTATAATACAGCGCTCTTGAAGAAATCAACTCGAATTAGTGTTGCTCACTGCTGCACTGGCCATCAGCCTCTAGCTATTGAAGATTAATTGTTTCTTATTCACTTTCTATATGTATAATGCATGGATGTTAAAGCAGGCAGCACCACATGATCTAATGTTCCCAGTGCTAATGTACCTAACTCAGATGCATCAACGAACATGAAATAATTAAGGCATTGCTACCCTATTTACTACCCATCAACAAAGTCACCACATGGTTAATATTTCTTTGGCTTAATCTTTTCTTCATCAACCTTATTGCTAGTAATCTAAAATAATCAAGAAAATACAATTTTATTGTCCTTGAAGCAGCAATATATAGTTAACTAGGAAAGATCTCTGTCTCCTGTTCTTAATTATAGGGCACAAATGATGCAAAATCAGTTGCTACCCCTTCTTAAATTTGATCAATATTGATCAAAAGTCATAGCTTATGCTATTTTCAAAGGTTGAAATGTACAGCGTACAAATGGACAAATTATCAAATTAATCTATCTTGCTTTGTGGTCAATACCAAAATCTTTGGCCGGCCGGTTTTACATTATCGGCTGTGCTGATTAATTAAGTACACATTAGTCTTCACAGTTGCTGGGACACCATGTTGTGTCATATAGTGAGCAAACTTTAAAAGTATATATAAACTAATATTGTTTGTTTATCTTAGAAATCATATCGCCATCTCCTGTCTCGATCTTTGGATGTGATCACACCAACAGGATCATCAACTGGGGTTATATTTCCTTTGCATTATTGTTGGCCTCTACAGCTAGCGCCCCTTGATCATCTTGGGGGAATACTGTTCTTGAACTATTGATCACCAGTGCCAAAATCATTACTCAGTTCATGATCACGGAAAAGTTTACAGAAACTACAAGCCAAGAAATGTTTCCAAAAGATAAATTAAAACATGTGGAGCAATATCTGAGCTGTATCTGTATCCTGAGTTCTTTGCAGGATATGTAGACATCATATGATCATAGCCTGGTAATGCTAATAAAATATTTATGAACTTCTAGAGACCTTGGCTTGACACTGTTGGTGTTGCGGCTCTTGAAATACCAACCACAAGAGCCACGACCTCATAAAAAGTGGGTTCTTTTCATCACGTTGTCTCTCTCAGTCATCAAAAGCAACAGCGCTGGACGCATAAAGTATAGGACTATAGTTTTTTATTAATGTTATTACCCCCTGCATAGCAGCCCCTTTTCTTGTGCACACATCTTTCTTTTAGCCGTTTAATTGTAAACTATTAGATGAACAGTAATTTAATTGAACAACTTTTAGAAGATAGAGTGCACTATTAAACGAATCAGATTAGTATAAGTTAATCTAATGTTGCATAGACGATATTGGAAAATGCTTGATCTCATGAATGAACAACAAGGAAACATTGCAACAAAGATGTCTGTGATCATGTAATAATAATACAAGATGTTAGACTGAAACTATCTGAATTAATTGAAGAGACTAGCACTGATATGATACTTTGTATACGGTTTGAGCAATAATATCTGACAACCCATGTATGTCATGCTGACAAGAGCTCTAATCCAAAACACTATAGACTCAACATTCGAGTCATTGCTGAATCTTCCCACAGGCTATTACTTGGTCAAATTGAGATTTAATTTGGTGGAAACTGCTAATTATACAACAAACTCGCATCTGATCCTTTTATATTATGATGAGGATCGATGATGCATGATGATCAACCTAATTCCACTTATAGAAACCCTGAAAAGATTTATAATTAACATATATTAATGCACCAAAGCCAACAGGATGTTGCAAAGCATTGCCTGATGATGAGAAATATATTTTGTTCTTTTTTTCCTTTTATCAGGTATCTGGTACAAAGATTTTGATGGACAGAGATGCAGAAAGGAGTAGTTGTAAGGAAGGTAGGCTGTTCTGTTCACCAAGGTTTCCATAATCTTTCAAGGCTGTCTTCCTGATTTGATCAAATTCTACCAAATCGTTAGCCTTGTGAAGGGATCCTCTCCTCCAATTTTTTAAATCATCTTGTTTCTTTAAAAAAAGGGAAAATGCAACCTAATGCTTTTATGGTCTTTCCAAGGAGAGGATGTAGTACAACAGGAGAAGCATCATTTATTCATTTAGATTTGTTTAAAGGAAGAGCTTTAGACTTTAATTAATACTTGAAATGGGTACCATCTTTTGATACACATTCATATCTAGGTGTTAGTTAGAATTTCTTTATGTATAACTATGAATAAATATTGAAGGTAGGTGGCTTATCGACTGTTCATATAAAGTATAAATGGGCATTAAGCAACTTTATTATATGAACAGAATCACCTTGTATATATGGGAAGAGATCAAGAGGAATCTTTGGCCCCATATAATAATAGGCCCCATTGAAGATTTCACACCCTAACAAACGTATCCCTGCTTTTGCCTCTTCGCTTCCTTCATCAAAGAAATCTTGTCTGAGTCATTTTTTTAAAATAAAAAGGAAAAAAGAATAATCTTTGTCGCAATTGAAGAAAGAGAGAACCTTTGCCGCAATTTTGTTGCCTTTAGAACAAAGAGAAGAGCTTGTTCTTCCAGGTTTCCTGTAAGAGAACACAATCCCACAAGATCTGATTATGCATAATGCTTCAATGGAAGGCAGCCGTAGGCTTAACAACAACCTGAGGGGAAAATCCGAGAAGCAGAAATCGTCTATCAGTGATGGTCATGAAAATACTAGCGATGATTATAAGAAGATGATGCACAGGGACCTTGAACGGCAAAGGAGGCAAGAAATGGCCGCACTTTATGCATCGCTCCGAACTCTGCTCCCTCTTGAATATATCAAGGTGAAAATCCCTTTGTTTTCCTTTTATGGTTGCCTATCTTTTATAGAACTTCAGGGAACATATATGCAGTTATATGAAAGATCGATACCCTTCAAATATTACTAGGAAAAAAGAAAAAAAGATGACACCCTTTGCTTATGACTGTTAGAACTTTCCTCCTCCTGAATCTCTTGAAGAAACTGCCAGCTTTCTGTCTGTTTGAGGCGAAAGATTTCTGGGTTTACATAGTTGATCAAGACATTAGGGTTGTGTTTGATGGGTTTCAGGGAAAGCGTGCAGTATCAGATCACATGAACGGGGCAGTGAGTTATATAAAAGACTTGCAGCAAGGCATCACACAATTGAGTGAAAAGAGAGACCAGCTAAAGAAGCTGTCCGATTTGAGTGTTGTCACTGGAGAGACGAGCTCACATAACTCTATTCCGAGTTGTATTACGGTTCACCAATGTCCAGGGGGTATTGAGGTTGTGATCAGTACCGCCTTGGGGCTAGAAGCTTTGGCGCTGTCAAGAGTGCTTGCAGTACTCCTTGACCAAGGACTCGACGTTGCTTCCTGTGTTTCCACCAGAGTAAACGAAAGATTACTGCATACCATCCAAGTTGAGGTATTGGTGTTTCTAATTCATCCATGGTTAGTTTTAAGGTTCTTTTTTCTTGGGTGCAGCAACTATCTAACTCTCTCAAGCCATTCACAGGCCCGTGATTTGACAAGCTTTGACATGTCTGGACTGCAACAGAAGCTAATGGATCAAGATATTCCATTATGGAGTAGAATCTCCTTGTAACGAGATGTACCTCCTAATTGGTGATATCCCCAATTTGGTTTCTGTTGGAACTCATTCAGTCTTTTCAGTGAATTTAGAACCGGGAAAATAGTGTTAAACATCTTTTGAGAAAGTAAATTTGCGTGTGCATGATCTCATGTTCCAACTATAGAAGCAGTTTTCTGTCTGAGTAGTTCCTTCAGTCGCATTGTGCTTTTGATATCATCAACATCCTCCTGTCAAGTAGCCCACAAAACTGATAAACCAAGTGCTTATTAGTCAAACACATTTGCCATTCATCATTCGTGTAGCATTCTTCCTTGATAAACATTTACTGCTAATATATATATATGAAACCATGTATCATGCCCTTTTTGGGAGATGATTCATATACAAAAACCAAACTATGTTTAGGAAATTATTTTTCTGGACCAACTTTGATGATCACCAGCCTGTATTAATTGGTTTCAGTGATACATGGTTCAAACGAGAGGACTGCCAGTACTGCTGTGTTATCCTTGGTGAGAAAACCTTGGATCCCATGTTAATTATTTAAGTATTTTTCCTGATTTAAATCTAGCACATTCTTGAATGTGTGTTCATAACAAGGAGAATATGATTTCAAGCATTTTCAGGGCTCTTACATACTGGAATGAAAATATATATGATTTCTTACTGATCATCTGCTTCTTCATCAAACTCACTTCACTCTCCTCATACATATAAAATTCCGAGAAAGGGTACTTCTAGTTCATTCTCAAGTCCAAATCCTTAATTTCTCTTCTGTTATTGAAGATCAATAATATTAGCTTATGTACATCATCAGAGAGTAGTAGTGGATCAAAATTAACATAGGAATTCATGCTAGTAATTAGCTGGAAATCCATCGAAATACTCATTATCTCATGGGTTGTGTCATTCTATTATTTCGAATGTATTAGGGATCGAAGTTCATATAGCATATATAGCTAGTTTGCTACTTCACATATGTAATGTCTTAAACTAGTGAATCGTGTGAATGGGTGAAGTCTTCTCTTATTGTAAGAGCTTCAGCAAGGAAGGTAGCTGTGGATGAATGCTGGCATGTCCCTCTGCAGGCTGTTGAGGTAAGAAGAGCGAGGTTTACATGAAGAAAAATATTATTGAAGGGCAAAGTGCATCTGCAGTGTATGCCTAACAAGCATCCAAAAAGGGAGACAAGCACTTGCTATAGACTACAGTCTTACTATGCAATAATTGTAACGAAGACATATAAATACACACATGCCCTTCCACCATGGTGGTACAGATGAAGACCTGTTATCATTACGGGACTCTATTTATAGGAAGGTGTAGTTGATCCCATTTTCTTTTTGTTATGACTGAATGTGGCAACAGCAAACTGAATCATGATATCGTGTCTACTAAATGTTGTTTTGTGCTCTTTTCTTTTCTTCACTATCTCATAGTGCATTTGGCTGTTTCTGTAGTGAGTGAAAAATCGCTACCTGCAGGTAATACTATATGGGGCATATGTTATACGTTAGTGGATGCATAAATGATCCTTCTTCCTTGTCAGAATTCTATCCAAAATCATTTAATTTGTCGAGCACTTCTCTCTGCTATTGCCTTGACATAATATTGACTTTCTTTGGAGAAATTCAGCTTTTATTTACTCTTATTAGATTCTTCTTTATGATCTTCAGATGTCGATTTATATCAACTGCTCATCGGCCCTAAACACTCTTTTTATCTATCATTTTACCAACCAATGCTCTTGAGAAAAACACACAGAAATAACTTGATAGTAATTTCCTAGGCTTCTAGCTACTCTAGTATTACTGTTCTATAGCATGTGGCTATAAAAAATTATGGTTTACACTTTTGATTAGTTTGATAATTAAAGAGGGGAATACTTCATGGAACATAACCTTGAAGCATTAATTTACTCATGTCTTCAAATCACAAATTCAGTGAGCTTTATCAATGCAAGTCTAGATTATGAATTTACGAGCTCCTGCTGAGCCTCCAGGCTCTAACAACAGAATCCCGAAAGACAAACTTATTACATCAATGTGTAGATCATCTCAGTCTGAGTTCATCTGCTATCTTTGAATAAGAGATAAACTATACTCAGAACATTGAACTTCGCTCTAAATGTGGGGTTAACTAAGCACTAGCATTCTTGTTTATAGCATCTAGAAATTAGAATGAATGGCACTTAATTAAAGTGCGTGAGGGGATGCATGCATCTGGACATGACAATCTGTTTAAAAAAGAAACACTCAAAAGCTAGAACTTTGATTCTAATTAAACCGCACTAAACAGAGATTTTTAGTGGAGATTAGGCTCTAGAGGCACTAAACAGGATCCCATAATTTTGGTATATTCTTAGGGCAATATGAACCAATATGCTCTTTGTGATGCCTCTTAAATCATTCTACTAAAGAACACATTAAAGTAAGCCAAAACTTCCCACAAAAAAATTATAGATGGAGATAAAAAGGACCAAATAATTAGAGGGTGATGTCTTGATGGCAGGGGTTGAATTCTTGAAGACAAGCCTCATAAAGCCCCCCATTAGAGAGGGCAACCAGATACCAAGAGAAAGTTGATCAGGAGCGCACTGCTTAGGGAGCTGCATGCCTATATACGTTAGATTCTTTGAAATCGTCAAAAAGAATTAACAACGTAGCTAGTTGTCTAACCACATCTCTAATTAAACAAATCCTCTCGTTTCATATAAAGATCATAGCTCCATGAACCTGTGTGAGTTAGCATGCTTAATACATTCATTGCAATTATAATAGTATCTCTTATTTTAGAGAGAAAAGATTCGGAACAGCGAAGCTGATCCTGATCTTTTGTTTTCCTCTTTAAAATATGTATCTAATCCATTTTATGGATTTGACCCAATAGTTAGCAAGAATTCAATCATCACAAAGATTTTTGCTCTGTGCTCTTCATGCTCCGAAATATTTAAGAGGAAAAAACATTCTTCAATTGTTAATATGATTTTCATAGATTCGCTTTGATCCTCTTATGGAAGCCTATACTACAATAAATGAAGTGAAACATTTGCAGTTTACAAAGAGAAACCAAAAGAAGTAGCACTGATTTTTGCCTCTTTTGTTGATTTACATGGGGTCATGTTTCTCCTATGTAGGACATAGATGTTGGAGGAAAAAGGATCAGAAATCTACAGAGCAAAGGCACATCTAGACAGCAAAAATTCAAAACTTAAATCATTAAGTTTTATGCTTCCTTGGATCATCATGTTCATGGGCTACTATATCTCCAGATTATTACTACTGTGATATTGTCCACATGTGAATTAACTATATATATCTACAAAGTAATACATCCTGTTTACGTGATAAGAGATAATTGTCTAGATGATTATAATTAGTTCATCACCTGCTCATTAAAATCTTAATAATGGTTAACAGAGGTGTCAATCCTTCAAGATTGCTTCTAAATTAATTGCTATCAATGTCAATTGCGGTCAATGCCAGCCATACTTTGCATGAAGAAGGCTTCTAAAAAATAAAATTGTACATCATATGTTAATTGCAATTAATGTCCAAACGATCAATACTTTGCATGATTTTGATACAGTATCTCAGCCACTTACTATAGGGATGCATAGCAGTCATTTACTCAAGGCTGTTAGAGGGTCGTGTTAGGCTACCTAAGTTTTCCCCATTCTATAGTAAAAATATGACATGCCCTGCAAGTGGCATTAGTCAAATACGTTTTCCACGATGATGAAAAAATGGTTTCAATAACCATGCCTCAATTTGTCTCTATTATAAGACCCAGAACAGTTTTCCCTCTTTGCTTTTTTGGAAAAGAAGCAAACAAGCCAATCTTGTGTTACTAGGTGTGAATTAGAAACTCGGTTTCATTTGCATTTAGTATATTAAACTAAACAAAAAGAAAGAAAGAAGGTTGATCTGTAAATTAACCGATTTCTCCTTATGTGATTCTCGTGTGTCTTAGAATTTAAGCACCAGTTAATGATTGTGACAAATACATATAACCCATCATTGCATTCCTCGAATATCTAATTGATGTATCAATGTTTAGATTGGTCGAGGCAAGATGCTTAACCGTATATATTGTCCATTGTTCACCAAAGTTGCAAATTTTACTTCATTTCCCTTTTGTATTTCATGTTTTCATGTACGTATAAAGCACAGGGATTTGAGTGATTTTTCTTTGGGTATATACGTTTAAAAGTAAAAGTGTATGCCCACAGGAAAACTTTAACAGCTGCTTGTGCAAGGTGTAGTCTTTATTCAATGTCCTGCAGAGCGAGATCTGGTGCTGCCGGGGGAATCTTCAGGAGCAGAGATGGGTGATTTCACCAACAAAAGGGGAGAAGGAGAGCCGCAAGAAGTGTTGGCTACTGTTGATGGAAAGGGAAGTAGTGATGTGAAGAAGATGAGGATCACGCGTAAGGATGTAGAACGACAAAGAAGGCAGCACATGACCAATCTTTGTGCGTCACTTCGCTCACAGCTTCCTCTCGAGTCAATCAAGGTCAATTACATAACCTTTCTATCTATGTGGAAAACAGACGAGTACCCTTTACACACTTTGCACGAGTTGCTTCAAATCGAAGCTTTCTCCATCTCAGGTGCTTACGTTTTTTGTTGATTGACATGATCAGAAATCTAGGGTTTTTTGTTGATGGGGGTTACAGGGAAAGCGAGCAGTGTCAGATCAGATGAGCGAAGCTGTGAATTACATAAAGCAGCAGGAGAAGAAGATCCAAGACCTGAGCGTGAAGCGAGACAAGCTCAAGAGGTTTTCCAATCCCAATCCAGGGAATGCAAGTTCACAAAACTGCTCGATGAAGTGTGTCGTCACAGTTCGTCCCTATAACTGGGGAGGTGTAGAGATTGTGATAAACAGTGGCCTCAGCCAGGAGGGTCCGAATCTGTCTACACTGCTACAAGTGATGCTTGAAGAAGGGCTTGATGTTGCTCGATGCGTTTCCACGAGAACAAATGAAGGGTTTCTACACACTATTCAGTGTGAGGTATGGCAGTTACACTTAGTGATGCAATATTCCTTCTTGATCATTTCCTCCGTAGATATGATTAAGCATATCTTGATCCAAGCTTAAGAATTATGTGCTTCTTCTTGTCTTGGTTATTCTCGATTGTCTGGCAGGTTGCAGCTGGTGATCCAAGTAGTGTCGATCTACCAGGGTTGCAACAAAGACTAAATGATCTGATCATCATGTCATTCATTTAACTAGTTGATCTGATGTGATCCTGCTTTGCCCAGAACTTAATTATCTTTGTTTGAATCCCCAAACCCCACTGGATTATGAAAAATTAGTTTTATAATTAAGATGAATATTGTTTGAACTCTTTGAAAAGCTTAGATGGGAGAATTTATATTAGTTTCTCATTGGAAGTACTAGCCGATTAAGATCTTTTAATCTTGATGTTGGCATGCCATAATTTTGAAGTTGAAGTGAACTGATGATTTTTTTAGCTTCCAAATTGGTAGCATAACCAAGAATCAGGAAAATCTGCGGGATCTTCTGTCAATTTGATCCATTTCTACTTTTTTTTTTTTTTAAAACAAAGATAAAAACATTTTTCTACTAGAATCAGGATCGTTTACTGATATGATTCTTGTTAATGTGAGTTTGAGTAATTAAGCTATCCTATCTAGTTTAATTAAAGGAGGGTATTAATTCAATTTGATAAGGGCTGATGATGCAAGAAATTATGTGTTAACCTAAGTTCCAATCTTATGAGAAGGAAAGCTAACTTCTTCTTGGCTACAACCCACAACATGTATGAATCATTAGTTATTATTTTATTCTTCAATGTGGAAATTAACAGACCCTTTTTGGGTTCCGGGTCGATCCAGGAACCGAAGCCCAATTGGACAAGTTTTCAATTTAAGCAACCGGAGCCCATTTGATAACAAGGTTAATTCAAACACTATGGCCCGTTAAACTCTTGCCCAACTAATTACTCCCAATTTTACATTATGTCTAAGATAATTTGGATCTTTTAGTTGACACATCACAATTTAACAAAATTAATTATTAAAATTTAAAATATTCATATTTTTTTAGCATATTAATATAGTAAGCTATAAATTAATAAAAAAAATCAGTACAGGTTCAGAATAATGGATGTTCCTATCTTATATATAATCCAAGCAGGCTAAAATAGTTTAAAATTTACTATAAATTCTTTGATGCATGTTTACTGTATATTCTTCAACGCAAGCCTTAGGTTCGACTAAAATGTGCCTAGTCTTTAGTCAATTTTGAATTGAAATTGTTTAATGGCATGGGCAACCTCGTTTTTTCAATTGGTCAGTCTTTGAATTAACCGGATACAGCTAGCTAAATTAATTGTCCGTGATTTATGACGGTCGGTTCAGTTAATTCTACATAATCAAGTCATACGGTCAAGATCATTACTGAATTGCATTACTGCTTTTATCACAAAGTTGGTCAATAGAACCAAAGGTGGAAATCAATCAACCAATTAAAGTCTTCAGTTTCACGTGTGGCATGCCAGCCTTCTATGTACCAGAAACTGAAATGATCAACTAATTAATAATGTCACGTCAGTGGTAATTAATTATTTAACCATAGTATATAATACATAAAATGTTTACTAAATAATGTTATTTCCATAGGGAAAATAGCTTGCT
Source organism: Moringa oleifera (assembly GCA_021397835.1). NCBI lineage: Eukaryota > Viridiplantae > Streptophyta > Magnoliopsida > Brassicales > Moringaceae > Moringa > Moringa oleifera. Next base: position 1,845,345 of record JAJFZO010000658.1, on the reverse strand, counting down.
TAAACCCAACAACCACTAAATTACATCAGCTTGGGGGCTTAGTTAAATATATAAATAAATTAATTGAAAGAGCTAGTGGCATCATCTTGTGTTCTCATCATTGTGTACGGGAAACCTTGACTTGCTAGGCTACCCTTTTGTCTTCACTGCAGCCCCATTTCATGCTTAGCTTCAAAATCTCCGGAAAAATATAACCCTTCGTTGATCTTCTTGCTTCACCAAATCCTGTTGGTTTGGCAACTTTCACTGCTTAAACATCAACTTCTTCATCCATCTTGCCCATCTGAACATCGGCAAAGATGATGATGAGGAGATGTTTCTGTTGCTTCTTGGAAGAGAAATCGGAGAACAGGTTGGTTAATTTATAGTCAATTATTCAGAGTATTTTCCGCCATTCTCGGTGTTTATTTATAAGCTTAATTTCGTATCTTTCTTTTTGTTGTTCTGAAGCATGATTAACAACAGTGGTAGAGATTATCCATGGGAGATATATTCACTGAAGGAGCTTCTTCACGCTACAAACAACTTCCATGACGATAACAAGATCGGCGAGGGAGGATTTGGAAGCGTTTATTGGGGTCGAACAAGTAAAGGGATAGAGGCACTTATCATGTTCATTTTAATTTCTTTCTTTTCATTTCCTTACGTCAACTTATACAAATTAACAATCAAAAAAACTCGAAATACCCATATAGAATTATTAACCAGACAACATGATCACGATGATCTTGAATAATGTTACAGATAGCTGTGAAACGGCTAAAGGCGATGAGTGCAAAAGCAGAAATGGAGTTTGCGGTGGAAGTGGAGATTCTTGGGAGGGTGAGGCACAAGAACTTGTTGGGTCTGAGAGGATTCTATGCAGGCGGTGATGAAAGGTTAATCGTGTACGATTACATGCCTAACCATAGCTTAATCACCCACCTCCACGGCCAACTCGCCTCCGACTGTCTGCTAGACTGGCCTCGCAGAATGAGCATCGCCATCGGATCGGCCGAGGGCCTAGCGTAAGTTGATCTAAACTTGGCTTACAAGAAAAGAAACTCATCAAATTAATGTCTGTCCCATTAATGTGTCTGTGTTATATTGTTAAGGTACTTGCACCACGAGGCCAATCCTCATATAATTCACAGAGACATTAAGGCCAGTAACGTCCTTCTTGATGCAGAGTTTCAAGCCAAAGTTGCTGACTTCGGTTTCGCAAAGCTGATACCAGAAGGTGTTACCCATTTAACCACGAGAGTGAAAGGAACTCTTGGATACTTAGCACCTGAATACGCCATGTGGGGAAAAGTTTCAGAGAACTGCGACGTTTACAGCTTCGGGATCTTACTTCTGGAGATAATCAGCGCGAAGAAGCCATTGCAGAAACTCCCTGGAGGAGTGAAACGCGATATAGTGCAGTGGATCACCCCGTACGTTCAAAAGGGTGCGTTTGATCGCATAGCAGACCCTCGGTTAAAAGGCAAGTTCGATAGGACCCAGCTGGTATCGGCGGTGATGATCGCCATGAGATGCACTGACAGCAATCCTGAGAACCGGCCGAGCATGGTGGAGGTGGTGGACTGGCTTAAGGGTGGTCCAGCAGCAAGAAGAGCCAAAGAAGTCGGAGATAAAGTTGAAGACAAGGTTAAAGAAGACGACGAAGACAACGATGATACTGATTTTGAAGTGTTTGAAATGGTACGATCAGATTTGAGAAAATCAACAAGGGCAAGGTCTAAAGAAACGGCATGAATATCATCGTAGATTTATTCTTTTTTATTATTATTATTTGGTAAACTATATAATATATCTGTTAATTACATTCACCTCTCTTTCGTTCAATTTATTTTTTAAGATTAAAGATGGAAGAAGACAGGCAATAGCTTTCAGAAGGAAGCTTACATAATTCACAAGAACTCCGTTTATAAATATATTCCACTAGACTTTATTAATATTACGTTGACTCTCCAAATTTATTTTTAATCGTCAAATTTATGTTAATCTTGGTCCGGGTTCGAGCCCATCTATGTGTTGTGGGTCGGGCTCTGAAAACCCGATTTTGTCCTCTAACCCCATAATTAGACTGAGACAAGACAGGCTGGCCCATTCGGGTTGCTCACTCATAGCCCAAGACATCAATGAGTGTCTCAGAGTTACACATTTCATATCTATAAAAGTTTCAATTTCTATAATATTATTTTTATGAAATTAATTGTAAAAAATTGACTGGTTTTTAATAAAAAGTAGAACGGAAAAGAAATAATAATGGCAACTAGAAGGATTTGGGTTGATTTTGACAAACCAAGATTGACGTACTGAGGGATATGATTGCTTTGATTTGAGCATATTGAGGATACACGGCAATCCAAGTTTGTCAACAGCCAACAACGTACGTGAAAGAGATAACTCAAATCTGAATGTCTCAATCTGAGTCCTACTGTCCGAATAATCAAATGTCCTATATGGGTTTTTGCGACCCTGAACTCCTCAGCCCTTTTCATATTCTAGATTTCCAAATGGTCCTCTCTTCGTTTCCCAAAAGAAAGAACACTGCTAGGGATCAGGAAAAATCAGGGTCATCGCCTGAAAAAATACTCAGAATATTGTGTTTTCGTTTACTCAAAGATTGATCTTAGGTTCTTTCTGATGTCGGTATTAAACGAAGTGTTAATTTCTGATGTCTTAGTATATGATTAAGATTTTTCCTTGTGGAGTGAAGGATTTAAATGAAATGAAACATAGAATTGCAAGCTAGGTAACAGGCTTTAATTAGCGTCCCAAGAAAGTGCATGTTATTATAGTGAGAAAGAGGGCAAACCTAGTTTTTCCTATGAGCCCTAATTAGCCATAGTTTTGGACGCCCTATGATATCGGGGAGAAGACAGGAGAAGAGAGGCTTCATTGGTTGTTAATATTCTGGCAGAAGAGCTTTTGGGAGATGGATGTATACCTTACAGGGACTTGCATGTCACAGCCTCAGAAAAGCAGTGCCAAGCTATGAATTAATCTGCTAAAAGCTTCGATGGATCTGGGGGGAAGTTGATGGAGCTTGTGAAAGCATTTGCATGTGTACCCTTTGACAGCAACATTTAACACAGCAGCCAGAAAGTGAAAGAGAGATCAGACTTAGCTGGGCGAGAGCTATCGAGGGTTAAAAAGGAAGCAGCCGGCCTACAGAGACTAGGGTTCTTAAGTAAAGGCCCAGAGAGAGAGAGATATAGGCTTCTGAGATGCCATTTACCTGTCATTCTGTGTTTCCATGCTAACGGTTTGTGAAATTTAAGGCAGCAGTGAATTTGCTAAACAGAATTTCTCACAGAGAAAAAAAGATTAAATGTATACGCATGTGAAGCAGAAGGGAAGAGATTAATGGGTATGATGGGCCAGTTTCGTTGCTGCAGCTTTAAATGGAGGTGGTGCTCACCAGACGGAGAGAGAGAGAGGGACAGAGAGAAGCTTAGTCGACTGCATGAATAGGAGGAATCACGATAGGCAGTAGGATCATGAAAACCCAAAATTCATGTTGATCCAGCGACTAATATAACACAACCACAAAGCACTGATGTTATACTAAAAGTGATGTTACTGGTCAGGGTTTTCTTTTAACGATCAACAGTACTTGTCAGGTTTCATGAAATGATGGCAACATTTCAAGATTAATAAAACCAAGTGACTCATCAGATCTAGCTGCTGATTGGCAACCACAAAAAGGGTTTAAATCACAAATTGCCTGATTTCAACTTGTTTTCATATATTAAAGTGTGTGTCTATATATATATATGTAAAGATACAGTCTCTCTGATGAGCTTATCTGAAACAATGTTCTTTAAATGCACCAGATTAGTTTAATGATTCTTTGTGCCATTGGTGAACCCTAATTATTACTACTAATCCTCACCATAATAATTTCTTTACTTCACTTCCACAACCTTAGGGCAATCCCCACATGAAGAAGAGCATCATTTCTGAATTCATTCAACAAGGTTACATGCTTACTGATTGGTTCACCAGCTCACAATCATAGATTACCCCATGCTGGATAGTCCCAGAGCCTTCTGAATCTGCAACGGAGACTAATTAAAGGAAGTTGCATATGGCCCAATGCCATGTGTGAAGGTGGGCCTTTCTTAAATGTTTGGTTGGATATCAATAGGCATATATATGCACTGACTTTTCACATAAAAGCTAATCTAAATTGATCTGACCTTGGCGATACGATGAAGGATTCTGTACTCTCTTTGGCCCATCAAAGAAGCACACACCGAGATTTTTTCGTGGAAAATATGAGTTAACAATCTTTGCCCACTAGTGAAACAATTGGAACCAACCAGATTTGATGGCAAGAGTGTAGAAAAGATGTATAGATTCGATCCAAAAAAACTGTTGTTTGATAGAGGGAAGTGAAGCGAGAAGAGAAGGGGAGAGTGTGAGTAAAAACTGCCTTTTTGGAGATGCTTAAATGAATGAATGAGGTTTGATGGTTGATGTTTGGTAAATAGGAAGTCAGTCTCACAACTCACTGCCACCTCTGTGCCGGCCTGCATGCTTTGCCTGCTTTTCTCTTTCTTCTCCCTTTTCCCTCTCTGATTTCCTTTTAACATATACACATAAATATATTGCAGAGAGAGATTTGGAGAGAGTGTAAATGGAGACCCTCGTGCAGCTACGCTGGGTTCCTTTTATCGACCTCGTGCCACCATCTTCCAACATGTCCACGGTGGCTTTCTTGTGGGAAAAAGATGGGGACTCCACTATACATACAGGGCAAGAAGGGAACACACGACTCATCATCAACTTTAATTATTACATTAGGGTTCATCAGCGTTAACCCTAATGAATTAAGGGTCCCCCTTTTGCTTTAGACCCCCAATTGTATTCGCTGAAACTTAACTCTGCTTAATGGGTATCACAAAATAAGCAATTTTAGATAATGGGTATGATGATCTACGTAAAAAGAAAAGATAGCAGAAAGAAACAAAAGTAAAAGGCTAAAACTTGGCCTAAGAGTCATGAGGTATTTGACTGATTGGAGGCAGAGGCCATGGGTTTGATGCGTCCACATCTGCGGCGCTTCCTCCTTCACAGTTCACACGCAGAAACATAAGAGACTCAGAGTCTCCACTCACTTCCTTGCCAGACGCGGGAAGCTGCATCCCACAATCAAAGCAAATCCCTTTTTTTTTTGGAGGGGGGGGAGGATTTTGTTTTTCAATTATACTCCCAAACAAAGACTAGAATAACAAACATTAAATGGTCTGGAAGAAACAATGTCAATTTTAGAGCCGCGTTTTTCAGTATAAGTACAATCATGACACCCTCTATTCAAGCACATATACTACTAGACTATCTACACAATCCTTTTCTCTCTCTCTCTTTCTCTCTATTATCTTTCTTACTTGTCAATATCACACATCAACACAACAATGTGTGGTTGTATTAACTGATAATTAACTGAATGGTCTTATTCATGGCAGATCCACAATGTCGACTTTTTGCTGTTACTGCTTTCTTTGCTTAGTTGTTTGCTTTAGCTTGTCATGATTTCTTGTATTTTTTTTTCCCTAACTTTTTCTCTTTATGATTTTTGAAGATACGCTGGCACTCCCCAACCTCAAAAGCACCCAATAAACCCTTGTGTTTTTGCTAAACGATTAAAATATAGAGAGGCTGTGTGAGTTGAACCGAGCTATTTCCAGAGTCATGGCGTCTGGTCTCTCTTGTTCTGGGTTCTAAGATTTTTTTTTTCTCTCTGGTAGCTTAGTCTTTTCTGGGCCCATTTTGAGATGGGTGACAACAAAGGAGATACAGCCAAGAAGCTACCACAACAGCAGACGCAGCAGCAGCAACAACAGCAGACGCAGCAACAAGTAGCATCATCTCCCAAAGACCCGCTCGAGGAATCGACAGATACAAGGCAACACCATCACCAACAAGCTCCGCCGTTGGTGGTAACCGGGCCTCCTTTTATCTCTCCTCTTTATGTCCCAATTGGTGCAACTTCTTTTGAGCAACAATTTGAGGCAGTGAATCCAAAGAGAGCTAGGTATAGTACCAGTGGGCAATGGAAGTTATTACCTTCTCCGTCCTCCCAGCAAAAGCAGACCCAGATGCCTATACTAACCAGCGAATCAAGCCCATCACCTACCACAAACCCCACAAACCAACCATCCCAAGCTCACACCACCGCCGGTTCATCCTCAGACACAGCGTCATCTCCATCCCACTCTCCTATGCCTTCTGCATCCGCAGCCTCCGGCCAAGACACAAGCAAACCAGAAGGAGAGCAATTTCACCACCAATTTAGGAAAGGGAAGTATGTGAGCCCAGTTTGGAAACCTAACGAGATGTTGTGGCTAGCCAGGGCCTGGAGGATTCAGTACCAAGGTGGCTCTGATCGGTCAGGCTACGATTCAAGACCCGACCACCCAGAAACTGGTCAAGGCAGCGACATCAACATCCAATCAACGAGAGGGAAGACTAGGGCTGATAAAGATAGAGAAGTAGCAGAGTTCTTGAACAGACACGGCGTCAATAGAGATGCCAAAACCGCTGGCACTAAATGGGATAACATGTTAGGAGAGTTTAGGAAGGTGTACGAGTGGGAGAGAGGTGGAGAGAGAGAACAAGTTGGGAAGAGTTACTTCAGACTTTCCCCTTATGAGAGGAAGCTACACCGATTGCCTGCTTCTTTTGATGAGGAAGTGTTTGAAGAGTTGTCTCAGTTTATGGGTCCTCGCATGAGAACTCCCCAGAGCAGAGCAGCATCTGTTGCTGCCTCCGGTGATGATAGTAGAACAGCTCTTGGAGTCACTAGAGCCCTGCCTCCTCCGCCCCCCGTCAAAGAAGATGACCTTTCTTTCCCAGGTAATATGGCTCCACACTCTATTTCTTACCTCTCTTTAAATGGAAAATTCACGGTACTCTCTCGCTAAACAAGCATACGTTGTAGCAAGGGCAAAGCAACTATCTTTGACCAGTGGAGTTGAAGCATTTATGCATGGCGCTAGAGGGGGTTTGTTAGGGTTCGATCCTTCTCTTGACGCTGCAGCTCCTTCTACTTCTTCAAAGGAGCTGCGTAGGATTGGGAAGATAAGGATGACATGGGAGGAGTCAGTGAGCTTGTGGGCTGAAGAGGGGGAACACCACAGAGGGAGAGTGAAGCTTCAAGGTTCAAGCTTCTTGAACGCAGATGAACTTACTTTCTTTGATGATGCCATGGTTGCTTGCACCATCGAAGCCTTTGAAGATGGCCTTCTTAAAGGTTTTTCTGTGGATAGATTCGTCTCTGGACAGCAAGTCAAAGTCTTTGGCAGAAGAAAGTCTTCCTCGTCATCAGCTCCTGCTTCTGGTACAAGCAACTTACGTTTGCTAATGTTCCCATTTTTTGTGCAGTCTAGGAATTCCCATCTAACGGTTCATGCTAACTCTCTCTCTCTCCCTCCGCCTGCCTGTCTGTGTGTCTGTGTAATGGTGCCAGGTTTCATTGAGAGAGTTCAACTACCATCAACGGAACCGTCCACAAGAAGTAAGTATTCCTCTATTTTCCCACTACATTATTTGACAATCTTGAGCTTTTCTTATTTAATGTCTTAACTAATTACATGAAAGATGCTTGTTACATTTGGTTAATAATCGGGCCTTGTTCATGCTACATTGCTTTCTTAATGTCGTAATACTATGGACACTGAACTAATTATGTGGTACATCTTCTGGTTTCTGTTCATGAAGCAATGCCTCCATGGGAGTTCCAAGACCCAACCGACTACTACCTGAGTTGTCTGCGTGTTCCTTCAACAACATTACCAAGCTTATTCGAACTCTCATGGCACTTACAAGAGCCACCACCAGAGGATTTACGGTTTCCACTTCGAAAAGATGTGTACAGAGACTTGCCTCCAGGGAAGGACCTTTTGTTCACCACTTCTACTGAGCTTTTAGATTGCCGAGCTATCTCATATGATATCTTAAGCCCAATTGTCCGCACAAACCCTAATCTCTGTGTTGCCACTGCAACAAGCAGGGACTCTTTTATCGGCCTTTGGGATGATTGCATTAATAGGGTGATTTCGAAGTTTTGTTCCCTGGAGATGGTTATCATGAGGAAACCCTCCTCTAGCTCAGCCACCGATCCAATGCAAGATCAATGGCCTAACTTGACTGGTTTTGTTAAGAATCTTTGTTTATGGAGAGGGGAAGAGACTGATCAGTTAAGGGAAGGTCATCTTGATCCGTCTTCTTCAATAGTAGAGAAGCTTTTCTGGTCTTACATGGATCTCCCTTACATATTAGGCTACTATGCAGTTGGTTACATGGTAACCTTTTGTGCTTTGAGCCGATCACAGGATCGTATTATTAGAACAGACTTGTATTCATTGGACCTATCCTCCCCGACAGAGAGATTGAAAGCCTTAGTCCCATGTTACAGAATAGCAGGCCTGTTGCCATTGCTGGCGGATCGATGCTTAAGCAGCATCAACAGCGGAGGTGGTAATTACAAGCAATTCCCTTTCAGTGATTTCGAAAGAATTGATCTGGGTAACCACGGAAACATCATGGAAATGACACCAAGCATCGTGACGAGGCTCTTCTCCAGCAAGAGAAAATGGGCTGCAGTGAAGGAAATTTACGATATACTGGATCACAGAATCCCACACGCAGAGTTCATCTACCGATCATCGGAGAAAGACTTGACTTTGGTGTTCAAGCCTAGAGGATGCAAGTTCAGGCCCACGAACTGTGACCAGCTCGTAGAGGCACTCAAGTACGTGACGAAGGCCTTGGTTGCACTACATGACTTATCCTTCATGCATAGAGATCTAAGCTGGGACAAGGTAATGAGGAGGATCGACAGAGAGAACGAATGGTTCGTTTGCGGCTTCGACGAGGCCGTGGGAGCCCCACAGATATACCCACACAACGTGGTGACGGGGGTGGCAGAGGCGCGTGACAGGCATGCGCCGGAGATGGGGAGGGGACTGCATGGAGTTAAGGTGGACGTGTGGGGCGTTGGGTACTTGATCAAGACCTGTGGGCTTACCACTTTGCCCAAAATGTTGAAAGAGCTGCAAAACCGGTGCTTGGAGCAGAATCCGGAGCAGAGACCAACAGCTGCGGACTGTTACCACCATCTGCTGCAGGTTCAGTCCTCCGCCGGCGCACCCTATTGACATGATCACCAATAGACAGAGATTGACAGATGTAATGGTCATCTTCATATTATAATATTTAGAACTTGGTAGGTTTTGCTACAAAAGAAGAGATGCAAATGTTGTGCATAGCTTCAGGCTTGGCTTCCGACGTGGGGTACTGTTGATTTGGGTGGCTTTCCTTTCTCTTTCTTTCTGAGGTTGTGGATGCTTTTTTCTTGATTCCTTAAATTGAATGAAGGTAAGAGGCGGTGCTGCGTTGTGTCTGTGGTGGTGAAATGGCGGCTGCTGCTAAAAGGGCGGCTTCTCTGGTGCATACATTACAGTTCGAGTCATATTCTGTCAAATCAACATCTACATTTGCACCGGTTTTCCCGAGAACTTGACAGTTCTCGATGAGGCAATTAGGGTTGTTCCTGTAATTTCATAAAAGGAGTTTCCATTTTGTGTCTTCAGTTCACACATTCGAAACTATTTACGAAATTGACTTTATAATAAATATGAAATACGTGCCCTATTGGATAAGAATTTCAAATGTTGAGTGAGACATTTTGGGGCCTACACGTGGGGCGTGTCACCGGCATGCTCCCTTTAATGCATCACTGCCCGAAATAACGCAACCAGACTCCCACCACCCTGCTCTCCCAATCACACTTCTCATATCAATCCTAGGCAGCGGTGTATCCCGGTGCTCACTTATGTACGTTTGTCCCTCGAACTTTGCTCTAAAGAACAAAGGTGTACCCACTTCCTCGGGCAGCTTCTTCCTAAACTCTCTACCATTGATACGCATCCTTAAAGGCATCCCTTGTAGGACTCCTGCTTCGTCCTACCCCTTTCTCTTAGGATCATCTACCCCTAATTGCCAATTGTACTTACATGAAACTATTTAGGTTTAAGTATCAAATAACTTACATGATTCGGGTCGGGTTTTTTAAATACTTTTTAAGTTATTATGTAAGATTTATATGGTTGACTTTTGTCAACGGGTTGCTTGAGCTTCAAGGGTACGAGTCTATAAAGAAGATGTGGCAAAGCAATACGGTCCTCCACAACTGAAGTTATCAACCCGCTCAAAATGTCATCTCAAACTACGACACCTAATCCGACCGTTGATCCCTACAAATGCCTACAGATTATCCCCAATCGTGACGGCTCCATCACCCGCACTCCCAGCAGGTTCCCCACTATTCCCCCCGCACCTGATCCCCACCAACCAGTTCCGGTTCTTTCTGATGACTTCCCCGTCAACAAATCAACCAACACCTGGGCCCGTGTTTTCCTGTAAAGGCGAGCACTGGATTCTTCCCTCCCCGACAGACTCCCTCTGCTAGTCTACTTCCACGGCGGAGGATTCATTCACTGCAGCGCGGCTACCGTCTCTTTCCATGAGTTTTGCTCAAATATCGCAGCTGATCTTAACATGATCATCGCTTCCGTTGACTACCGTCTTGCTCCCGAGCATCGGCTGCCTGCGGCTTACGATGACGCCATGGACGCGTTGTACTGGCTCAAAACCACGCAAGCAATCTGGTTGAGAGACCACGCTGATTTTTCCAACTGTTTCGTCATGGGCACGAGCTCTGGCGCAAACATAGCGTACTATGCAGGACTACGTGCAGCGGCCGAAGTTGAAAATCTTAAGCCCTTGAGGATCAAGGGCTTGATATTGCACATACCGTTCTTCGGTGGGTCTCACAGGACTGAATCAGAGTTGAGGCTGGTCAACGATCCGATCTTGAAACCAGGCATCAGTGACTTGTTATGGGCTTTGTCGCTACCTATCGGCGTTGACCGTGATCATGAGTATTGTAATCCGACGGTGGCCGGCGGGTCAGAGGCGTTGGAGAAGATCAGGGCTCTGGGGTGGAAGGTTCTGGTGTCTGGACATGATGGGGACCCAATTGTTGACCATCAGATTGAATTTGTGAAGATGATGGCGGAAAAGGGTGTAGAAGTTGTGTGCCATATCGAGGAAGGAGGTTATCATGGGATAGAAATCAGTGAGCCAACCAAGGCTAAGGCACTGCTTGCCGTCTTGAAAGACTTCATGTCGTCTGTGGAAGCTGTTGCCGGCTGACAACGCTGCCTTTGTTAGCTTACGCTGTGAATAATATGATGTACCATTAGCAATAATGCAACTGTGTTGGTTTTATTATTCGATGTATCAAAATGTTGTCTGTGGTACCATGCAATGCTTTTTCTTATCTGTAATAATATGGCAAGATTATTTATTGATGTGATTTTTATTGTTGATGTGATTTTTAATAAAAAAAAGTAACAGTGCATATTACGGGTACATATAAAAAAAATTTGAATGAAATATGTTTGATTTTTTATTGATTTAAATTAAACAATTAATTATTAAAAAAAGAGTTATTTTTGATTGTAAAATATCTAAAAAAATATTCAAATTCATTAGAAGTTATTTTTTTAATTTTAAATAATTTCAAACTCATTAATTATTTGTTGTAAATACTTAAATTTATAATAATATAAAATTAAAATTTTTAATAAATTTTGTTTTGCATGTTAGCTTGTATTTTCTTTTCACTTTTATGAACATTTTTAAATCGAAATTTATCATACAATTTTTTTAATTTGAATAAATTTTTTGTCTAAAATTAATCAAAATAAAAAAATGTGTATGAAATTAAATATATGTATTTTCTTGTATTTTATTTGTGTGATTGTTATCTATAAGTTAGTAAATACGCCTAATAATATAACAAAATAGTTTGTTTATACATTTTATTAATGAATTGTCAACGTAAAATTAATAGGATGCAGTGATAAAATTCCCTCTCCGTTAAACCATGCAAATAATTTATTCCATCTAAAGAAAATGTAAATAAAAAATTAATGTTAATTATGAGTGAGTTTTTTATACTCTTTAGGAGATAAATAACCAAAATTATTCTAATGCATGCCCAAACACAAAGAAAAATCTTATAGTGCTCAATTATGTAACCCAGAAAAGGATAATTTATTTTTCTCTAAAGTAATTAAATATATCAGCCCTGTCAATCACGGTTCCTACCATTTGAATTCCACGAAAAAGAACAGTACGCCTTCCAAGGATATCCCCATCAACCAATCAAAACACGTGGGTCTGTATCTACCGGTCCAAGCAAACACTGGATCCTTCCTCCAACAATAAAGCCAAAACTTCTTCGGCTGATTTAGTCCATGAATTCCGTTCGAACCTCGCTTGTGATCGCCAGGTGATCGTCGCGTCAGTCGAGTACCGGCTAGCTCCCGAGCACCTTCTGCCAGAAGCGTATGATGATGTCATGGAGGCGCTCCACTGTATCAAAAGGACCCAAGATGACTGGATAACCAAATACGCTGATTTATCCAACTGTTATCTTATGGGCACTAGCAATGGCGGTAACATAGTCTACCATGCAGGACTGCGTGCGGCAGAATTACCTGATGAGCTCGAGCCGCTGCAGATCAGAGGGCTGATATTGCCCCACTCGTTCTTCGGTGGAACCCGGCGGACTCCGTCCGGAGAAGAGGTGATCATTGACCCTGAAATGCCGTCAGTCACTTGGCATGGACCGGGATCACGAGTATTGCAATCCGACGGTGGGTGGTGGGTCAACCCTCTTGGACAAAATCGAGGAGTTAAGTTGGAAGGTGTTGATGACGGCATGCCAGGGGGACCCACTTGTCAACCGAGATCGAGTTGGCCAGGTTCTTGTTGGAAAGTATGTGGAAGTTGCGTGTTATATTGATCCACGAGGTTATCATGCTGCCGAAATTATGAATCTGTCTATGGCTAAGGTACTGCTCTAATTAATAAAAGATTTCATGTAGCCTTCAACATCAGAAAGCTTAGAAATTTGACCCGAAGTTAGCCATCCAGTGCAGTTAATCATCAAATTCTGCCGTAAAGCTTTGGCTTTTATACTACCCAACAAATTTTATATAAGCTGTCATAGTATAATTGATAGTCAAAATCATGACTGGTTACTTAAAGTTATGGCTTTTTTAGTATTTGGGTACGTGCAAAAAATGGCCTACCAGCATTAGTTGGTTTCATATACACAGATACAAAAGAACAAAATGATCACTCAACAACTCCATTAAGTCATTAACTGCCTTATAAAGCGTCTAACCGACTTCTTTTAGCTGCATTCATGTCTGAAAGAAAACCTTAGGAGTTTAATTATTCACAGTCTTCAATGTCAGATCAAATTCACCAATCCAATCCCATCGTTGATCCCTATCAGCACTTGCGCATCATCCCAAATCCTGATGGCACCATAACCCGCCACTTCGACTTCTACCCAAAGATTCCGGCCAACCCAGATCCTAGCCACCCAACGCCAGTTCTCTCCAAGGACATCCCCGTCAGCCAATCCAACAACACATGGGTCCGTCTTTACCTGCCGAGACAAGCACTGGATTCCTCCTCCGCCGACAAACTGCCCCTCGTAGTTTACTACCACGGTGGGGGATTCGTCCTCTGCAGCGCGGATCAGTGTGTCTTCCATGATTTCTGTTCAAACATGGCTAGTGATCTGCAAGTGGTGGTCGCGTCAGTTGAGTACCGCCTGGCACCCGAGCACCGCCTGCCCGCTGCATACGATGATGCTATGGAGTCCCTGAACTGTATCAAAACATCCCAGGATGAGTGGTTGACCAGACACGCTGATTTCTCTAACTGCTTTCTTATGGGGGTGAGCGCTGGTGGTAACATAGCGTACCACGTAGGACTACGTGCGGCCGAGGTAGTCGATGATCTGAAGCCACTCAAGTTTAAAGGGCTGATATTGCACCACCCCTTCTTTGGTGGGGTCAGCAGGACTGGTTCAGAGTTGAGGCTGATCAACGACCTCGCTTTGCCCCAGATCGTTAGCGACTTGATGTGGGATCTCTCCTTGCCTATCGGCGTTGACCGTGATCACATATACTGCAATCCAACGGTCTGTCCAACACTGCTGCACAAGATCAAAGAGTTGGGTTGGAGGGTTCTGGTGACGGGATGCGACGGAGACCCGCTGATCGACCGTCAGGTGGAGCTGGTCAACGTGATGAAAGAGAAGGGCATAGACGCCGTGGGCCATTTCGGTAAGGGAGATCATCATGGAGTGGAAATCATGGATCCCTCGAAGGCTAAGCTATTGTACGCAGTGATGAAAGATTTCTTGTCGTCTTCGATGACGTTGGTTGGATAATAAACCATCGGTGGGTGTTCATTTTCAAGTGGAGCTTTGCTTTTCTATGTATTCAATTAAAAAAGAATAAAAGGGCCTTCATCATGTAGCACCACAAATTATTTAGACTATATTCTGCCTCATTGTGATGATTAATGTTTAAATTTTAATGCAACTATGTACTGTTTTTTACAATAAAATCATGTTTCAGCATTAAATTATCATTTTTGGCTACAAGAGCTTTCCTGAGCCAGAATCTTACACGCCTGGATGCCTTCTTGTGCTTATTTTTTCTGATATGTCAAGTCAAACTCGGACATCCAAGCCCGCCATGGATCCCTTTGAACGCCTTCAGATCATCCGCAACCCCGATGGCTCGATCACCCGCCGGCTCAAAGTTCCGAGCACCTCCGCCACACCTCATACAGACCACCCATCGCCACTCCTCACCAAAGACGTACCCATTGACCAATCAAACAACACATGGGCCCGGATATTCCTACCCCGCCAAGCACTGGATGATTCCTGCTCACCTTCCTCACCCACCAAGCTGCCTCTCGTCGTCTTCTTCCATGGAGGAGGATTCATTCTCTTCAGTGCAGCCTCAACCATCTTCCATAATTTCTGCTCGAACATGGCCGTTGACCTTCCCACGATCGTCTTATCAATTGACTACCGCCTTGCTCCTGAGCATCGGCTGCCGGCGGCCTACGATGATGCCATGGACGCGTTGCGCTGGATCAAAACCGCGCAGGATGACTGGTTACAAACGTATGCCGATTTCTCTACTTGCTTCCTTGCGGGCAGTAGCGCGGGTGGTAACATAGCGTACCACGCAGGACTACGGCTGGCTGACGCAGTCGCAGATCTTGAGCCACTTAAGATCAGAGGGTTAATATTGCTGCAACCGTTCTTTGGTGGGACCCATAGGACTGGATCAGAGCTTAGGTTGGTCTATGATCCGCTGTTGCCACCTTTTGTCAGTGATCTGATGTGGGAACTATCGTTACCATTAGGCTCTGACCGTGATCACGAGTATTCCAATGCGACGGTGGGCACTAAGTCTGAAGATTTGGAGAAGATCAAAGGTCTCGGATGGAGAGTGTTGGTGACCGGATGTGATGGGGACCCACTGATCGACCGTCAAATGGAGCTGGTGAAGATGATGGAGGAGAAGGGCCTGCAGGTGGTGGGTCGTTTTTGGGTTGGAGATTATCATGGGGTGGGGATTGCTGATCCTTCCAAGGCTAAGGAACTCTTCGTGTTTTTAAAAAAATTCATTTTCTCTTGAAAACTTGAATAAGTTAATAGAGGAATATGATGATTCATAAATGCAGTTGATGTTATGCTTTCTTGTCGGGAGAAAGTATTTTCCTTTTCATCTTTTGAATTGATATTATGAAAAAATATGTCAAAACATGATAATAAAATACTAATTTATTTTAATATATTTTTAAATATGTTGAAAATATTAATATAAGTCAAATTAATAAAAAATACAAAATTATAAACTATACTCTTTTAAAAATTTGAACTTAAGAGTATTGATCGGTTTAATTGTATTTTTATTGTTATAATTTTATTTAATTTAAATATTCTAAAAAAATTAAAATTTTAAATATTTTTTTAAGAGAAAAAGATGAGTACTTTCTTTAAAAAATGAAAATGTGATAAGAAAAAAAAAAATTGGCTTACTCAGGTGCTTTAGGTATCACTTGAATCTCTAATCTCTAATTAGATAATACAAATTGTTAAATCTTTTGTGTTATTGCAAAGAGATAATTTATTAAAATTTTTAAATATTAAAATTAAAAAATATATACAATAAATTTTGATTTAAAATTATATACATAATGTAAATTATCATCACAAAAAAAAATAAAATTTTTGTACAATACAAATATTTTTTTAGTTTTGCATTGTTAAAAATTTATAAAAACAATTATTTATGAATAAAAATTATACAAATTCAAAATAAAAGTGTATATTTTAACAATTAAAAAAAAAAGTAATGTTTTTGACAGTGCATTAACTCGGTGTGGAACCCAAGGAAAACAAAAATGTGCCCAAAAACTCAAGGGCCTTGGGTCATATTGCACATTAGGCTTATTATGAGCTTTCCATTGGGACATGTAAGCCAGGCCGATCTGGTCCAATATCTTATTGGGCTTAATCGTCGACATCAAATTAAGCCCAAATAATATAATATCTTTTCATATTTAATACAAATGTAAGATTATGAAGTTAATTTCAAAAAGAAAAATGTCTTTAAAGTTGATGAAGATAGTATGACATTTATGAATATTTACGAGACAGAAATGACATCGGCATATAGTTTAATTCTCTTGTCATGGTTAAATATCTTTTGGGCTCAAAGCATCTAAGCAAAGTTAGTAACTCTAAGGAAGTTATGATGATGGGAGGTCGCGTGTTAACAAAGTTAGCATCCATGGTATAGTAACGATTACAATTATTAAAAAAAATTAATATTAAATATTAAAATTTTTATAAATTAAATATAATAAAAAATAAATAATTTTTATAGAACTATTTTATAAGTCAAATGTTTTACTTATTAAAGTTAAATCAAGTCACGAGAAAGCTAAAATGATTAACAGATGTTCTTATTTATCGATGAAAAGAGAATCTAAAAAATAATTATTTTTATTATTTTATAATTTTTTAATTAATCATCATCATATAATGTTTGAAGATCATTTTTTTAGTATTTTTATATTGTTTTTTGATAACATCAAGTGTAGTAAATCTACGCAAATAATAATAGAAAATTTTATGATTGTCCCTCTGCATTGTTGCAGGCTCTTTTTTGATTTCTTTGCTAGCAAACAACACCGAAAAGGCAAAAGATCATCAATGTGCATTTACTTCTTGAATTTTAGAGTCAATTTGATATGATTTGGAATGAAATTGAAGGGTCTGTGCTGCAGGTATGGTCGGTACGTTTCTTGACTAATTTGATTCAAATTTTGACTAAAACAGAAGCTTCAATGGCATCCAAAACCAGAAGGGGTCATTCTTCGGAGTTCGGATCGCCCGACAATGTTGAAATCCGATCGTTAACCAAACGTGATTAATTTGAAAAGACAACCATGATTAGGCAGAAAATCAGTGACTAAATCGTAAAGATATGAAACGGGGAAGAAATTCTTCCTTGAATCTTAAGCAGTAAAACATGTTGCCGTAAATTATGCAAGTAAAACGTGTCATCGACTAATTACAATACAAGACAAACTACAAATCGGCCAGTTCATGTACTCGGTTCCAAATCAATCTCCTCTCAAATCTTGCCAAATTGCGGAGCACATTTACCATTTAAACTAAACCATGCAATTCGCTTAATTACATTACACACTAGATTATCTAAAAAATTTATATTAAGTATGATAGCGTTCAGAATTCAAATCGATACTGATGTTATGATTTTTTGGATGTAAATTAAGTTTAACTGATAATAAGTCAGATAATATAATATAATTTTATTAATTTAATTAAATATATCATACATATTATTAATTTCATTTTTAATATACTATAATGTCGCTATTGACATAATTGCTAAATAGGGAGTAGACATTGCTTTTAAAAACCCCAAAATGTGAGTCATCTTGACGTCATTCTTGCATGCATTGATAGCAACTCTACGTCTTCATTTTAATCACTTTCATGCAGTTTTCATAACTAAAATATCAATTTGATTTTGGGGGGTTAAGTTTAATATTAATGTAATTAATAAGAGGCAAGAGGATAAAAGATGTGAGGATCATGCATGCACGTATTGTGGATTCTTCCCGGAAGATATGGCCTGGAAATTTCACCGTCACACGCTAAGTTGTTGAGAGAAAAGACAAGAGGAATGGAAGAGATAATAGAATTCAGATTTTTGCGTGATTGATTAAAACATCTCGCCCGCGGACGTCAATGTGAACTATGGTTAATTTTAATCTGTCCAGAAACAAAAACCAAAGTATCTTCCAACTGGAACTGAACGGAGAGAACTAAGGTTGTAACTCGTGTTTGGCATTAAATATTATCATCCGATCTGATCATCAATCATCAATAATTAATCAAAATAATAATTGAATTTGTCGGACATGCCAGGAGAGTAACACGTTACCCAAAGCATGAAAACAAAAAGATTATTGGAGTAGCTCAGAGGGCCTAGTAGATAAAAAGATTTTAAGATTTTTAAATGGAAGAGGGGACCGATCCTAAGGATTGATTATCGTATAAGTGTGATTGGTGTAATCTTTAATCTTGATTGATTATCGCATGTGATTAAGTACCTAATTTAGGGGTGTGATTAAGTCAGGGGGTTGCAGGGTAGGGTCGTAAAAAAAGGAGAGGATGGAGGGAGGTATCAAATCACAAAATCAAAGAATGAAATCTTGAGATTTAACAGAGGCTAGAAAACAAGAGATGGACAGATCAGTGAGAGAGAGAAAGTGGCATCCCATGTAGATAATCCTAAGTGGTGTCGTTTTATTGGGGAGAGAACAGTTTGAGGGTTTCTGCCTTTACTTAGAGGAACAGTTGGATTAGGGAGAGAGAGAGAGAGAGAGAGAGGGAGATGACAGAACAAAAAACAAGTGGTTCCACGTGATGCGGGCCTTTTGGAAGGGAGTACGGGAATGGGACTGTCGTTGTCCTTACTTGTGGCGGCTGTCTCCTTTACTTTTTCTCCATTCTTAAAGAGAAGAAGAAGAAGAAGAAGAAGATGAAGAGGGCTCGGCTGGATTTTTGTCATACTTTCAAAAAAAAAAAAATCATTATCAGAAATATTCCAATCCCTCTCTGTCTCTTACACATACACAAACCCCCCACTCACTACATCATAAGAATCTTCCAATTCTGTGCTAAATACCCATTAGATTCAGCTAATTATTGTATAAATTACTTAAAAAGAATGCCAACCTTGCAAAATTAGATCGTAGTCTGTGTTTTCTAACTTCAAATCTTAACTCATCTTGAACTTACTAGTTACATTGTTCATTTAGAATAATGGGATTTTTCCCTTTTTTTCACATAAACATACAGAAAGCCTATCATTTTCAGAAAAAAAAAGAAAGAAAATTTTGTGGGTTTTATAATGTGAGGGGAAGAATGTTGCAGCATTTAACGACAAACGTCGCGACAATGTTGCTAATAGTATTCCTTTGCGTTCCATATTGCAGAAGCAGCCAAATCTCCAGATAGAATAAAAACAAAAGCGAGGCCAATTAAAATATTTTTGCAGAAGACGAATACGTTACAATGAAAGCTCTGCCAAAGCCTCTTATGGATTGGAGCGCCCTATTCCTCTGAATCATTCAATTGCTGGGTCACCTCTTCTCTTGGATTTTTCTCCTTCCATTCAGCTTTATCCCGAGAACTGCAATTCCAGGGCCAACCATGACGTGGGATTTTATCACTCTTTTAACTTTCTTCACATCTCTTCCCTCTGTTTCTCATGATTTCTGTCAATACAACTCAAATGAGCTTGCTTCCTTTACGGGTTTTGGTTATTTTGGATGCCCAATCTGAAAACAGACAGTGAATCTGCAAATTTTTTTAGTGGGTTTGATGGGCAACATCCTGGATTAGCTATTGTTCATAAGGGTTTTAGTTTAATTGCTTGTTGGGTTTTGTTGGGAACCATTTGCATCTTTTACAGGATAGGTCAAAGCATAGACCCATCTGACCAAGAAAAAAAAAAAAAAAGAGAGGAAAGAGGTGAACTTTGGCAGTAAAGGCAGGTGCTTTGAGGCACAAAGGCACAAGGCAATGCTACTAAGTAATAAGTAACCATTCTATATTACCACAGAAAACACAAAACTTTAGCTGATGAACCTCTTTATTGGCTGCTTATATCCCTTGATCCTGCTCTTTTGTCTGACACTAAAAGCTAGTTACAAGATCCATCAGCATTCAAAAGTTAAAAAAAAAAAAAAGGTGCCTTTTTCTCCCTCCAACTTTGGCTTTTCTCCTCGTCTTCTTTAACTCCGTCTGGTCTATACTTTTTACCCTTCCAGTGAATGTCATTTTCTTATGGCAGAGAGAGGAATAGATGCCTCAGGGTCTACTTGCTGTGACATTTAACTAACACCCAAGTTGAGTCTCTCAGCTGTTTTTCTGTTGAAGCCAGTTTGTGAACACCTCAAGGGTCTTCATGTCTGCTCTGTAATGCTTCTGTGTGAATTCAAGCAGCATCGGCCATGTGAAATCTGGGTACCTTCTTGGTTTGTTTGTGTCCACCAATTCACTTGGTGGGGTTACCACTTTATCTTTCTTTGGACACAGAAAGAAAGCAAGCGATTTCCTTGGAGTTTGGCTGTTAACGACTGCTCTGTGCAAGCAACTCTTGTATCTTCCATTCGAAAGAGCCTTCATGAAAACAGAGCAGAACCGACGGATTAAGCTTCATGAACATCAGTAAAACGAATGAATCGATGTTTTAGTAAGGAAAAATCACTTACCATGAAGGTGTCACCAATGTTAACGACAAATGCTTGGGAATTTGGGGTAATTGAACGCCATTCGTTGTCTACAAACACTTGGAGACCACCCACTTGGTCTTGGTGAAGGATTGTTAAAGAAGTTGGATCGCAATGAGGTCCTGTTCCTAAGGTCAGTTCTGGTTTCTGGCATGGCGGATAGTAATTCAGTCTCATTATCGAATCGTTGTCTTCGAAAAATTCCTTGAAACGTGCTCTGCCTACTCCGAGGCTTATCCCCAGCAGCTCCATAATCCCCAGTGAGAGAGTGCTCATGGCCTCACTGTACTCCTGGTAAACCGTCCTGTGTTAAAAGAAGAGAGAGAAAACAGTCTAATTTCTATCTTTAGTACTAACGAAATGTTGGAGAAAATGGAAGAAAGAACAGAGGCCGAAAAGGAATCAAAATTGCAAAACTATTGGTACCCCAAATGCTTGAATTTATCTCCCATTGTGTTGCAGAGAAAGTCTTGAACCATCTTGGAGTAGTTTTCCTCAGCTGAATAGAGAAAAGAAAGTGTTTCCTTCCATGGGAGCTTACAGGAGAATCTGCCAGTGAAGCTACTGGCATAACCGCAGTGCTGACCCTGTTTCCTCCCAGCCTTTTGCTTTTCACAGAGAGGGAGTTCAAAGAAGTCGTCCATGTACCTATGAGCATCAGCGACTAGTGTTGAATCGACCCCATGATTAACTACAAGAAAGAAGCCATGCTTTTGACATGCCTGCCCAACAAGCTTCGAAGCTTCCTCTGTAGCAGCAGGGTCACCGGAGAGGAAACCACCCAAGTCGATGAGTGGCACTTCCAGTTCCGGTGCATTAACGCAAGGCTTCTCATCGTCGGGCCATATGAACTGTTTCGGAATGTTGTATTCGTAACTGAGCACAGAGGCATCGAAAACAAGCGGTTTCTGGTCGTCTCTGTGGCTATCTATGGAAGCATGAGGCATGGCTGCCATTTTTGTGATGCAGTCCATAGCCATTGCATTAAGGGTCTTCTTTTAAAGCAATACAGTGTGGTCTTTTCAAGAGGGAAAGAGTTGTTGATTATTGGAAAAGAAGAAGAGAGCGTGACTTAAATTTGAGAGGTCTGATGAAAGAAAAGCCAAGGCCGCTCTCATCGGGAAGATCGGTGAACAAGTCTGGGAATCTTATAGCTCTTACTGTCTGTGTCTCTCAGAAATTTATGATTTTGCAAGGAAAGGGCTACTCTGGAGGAGAATTTATAAAATGGGTGCTTCTGAAATGGGAAATTAGACACTGATCCGAGTGGAAGGAGTATTGTCTGTTTTTATAGTTGCCAGGCACCGTTTCCCAATAGCTTTTGGCTGTTTCTTGAGAGAGAGAGAGAGAGAGAGAGAGTAATGTTAAATTGCATAGAGAGAGAGAGTAATGTTAAATTGCATAGACCTCACTGTGTGTCTCGTAGTTAGAAAGTTTTTTGTGCCTCTGTTGGACCATGATTCTCTCAGGCACCTAAACGCCAATGGTGAAAACCCAACCTGACCTCTGTTACCTTCTTGTGGGAACAGTTCATGAAAGCTACACGCTATTAGCCCCCAAAACATGGCTATTTCTCCTCTGTTTATCACATCTTCAATTGTTTTTTTCTTTTCTTTTTTCCTTCTGGGCACTGAAGCAGGTAACATTGAAAATACACCGTGTAAGAGTACCTGTATTGAGATTGACAGAAGTACTTGTAATGACTAAAGTTTTTGTAGCATGTATGGCTAACCAGACGGCAACATGGAGTATAAGCAAGGGACAAACAAGTATTTCTGCTGGCAAGCACCAAGATCTTCAAGTGGAAACAAAATGGCACAAACCCAACAGGATTTTCTTGTCATCCAACCCACAAGCTGTAATGACCCAACAGGATCTAACAAGGCTCATGCATAAAACCCAAATGGGTCACGGTAAACAATGGAGGTTGCCTACATTGGGAGATAGAAACTAGAAAAAGACTGAGCTGGTGCTCGATTCTAAGAGGCATCAGGTCTCAAAACAAGTAATATATATATACACATATTTCTGTAGCAAGAACATGGAGGATTGTGGGCTGGGTTGGCAATATTGCAGAGAAGAAGAGAGAGAAAGAGAGCAACAAAATCCGTAGTTAACAAGCGTGCAGCCTTTGGTTGCATCATCTACGAGGAGAAAACTATTGAAGTTTACATGCATACTCCTTTTTTAACTGATGTTAACATTACCAGAGAACAGTGACCTTCACTGTTCAATAGGTCCAGCCATCTCTGTTGTTATTCAAGCTTTTAAGTTTTATTCTAATAGAATTCAAGGCGGATTTTAACTCTTATCTCTCTTTAAATCTGAACTACGTTACACAAATCTTTGATTCACCTGGATCTCTGTTTTTGTGCTCTGTATCCATACAGCTTCAAGGGGTATAAAAATAAGGTCACAGATTCAATGAGAAAAAGCTTAGATCCCAATTTTGAGATAGGATTGGGGGACTTACGATGCAGTGATTGCGGCAACCGTGGTGGCGGTGGTGGGTATGGAACATTGTCATTCACCCAAACAGATGTCTGAAATTCTGATTAGACAACCATGAGTGCCATTTTAAGAAAAAAATAGTAACTTGTTATTCAATTTGCCTATCATTATCCACCAAAAGATTACTTAGCCAGGCCCTTACGTACCATCATTTGCTAGTGGGTCCAAAAAAAGATTGATTTTATTAGACAATGGGCACACTGAATCCCATTTGATTTTGCTTCAAGATTTCAGAGAAAAAGGCTGTTTGTTTTCGATGGAAAGTAGCTTTCCCAGAAAAAAAAAAAAAAAAACACGTGTACTACTGAAAGTGTCACTCAAAACCTGCTTCCCTCTGTTTCTATTTTCTTCCTGAGGATGGTAATAAATCATGTGAAATTTCTTACCATTCTCAAAGTAAAAACAAACAATTATAATAACTATAGAAAGAACATTACATAAAATTACAAATTGTTTCTCATGACTTAAAAAAGAGTCGTTTGGTATACAAAGAAGCTGGGCTGCGTGCAAGGAGAAGCTCCACTATATCATACAAGAGAAGGGACAAAAGGTTACACATTTACCTATGTCTGTTCCTTCTCTTAACTTTTTTGGCTCTCCTTTTCCTTCTTTTTTCTTTCAGTAAAAACACAGAATAATTGTTGAAAGAAGTCTGCTTCCCTGTTAATGGACTGGCTGCAGGTTCCATTTGTTGGAGTGCTAAGGTAGGAGTTGATGTCTACTCAACACAAGTTGGCAATGCTTCCACCCAGCTTTTCAGATCTTTCCCTTTTGTTTTCATTTTCCAAGATTATTGAAAAACAGATTGAATTTATTTTGATATCATTTCTCACATAATCGAATCGAGATATCCAATTCAAAATATGTTCGTTCATCTGAAACATTGGATAGAAAAAACTTTGAATTCTTTCAGGCCATATCAGTGTAACTTTGTTTCAAGTTCTAATGACATGTTTATTTCCTGGAATTTTTTGTTGTTGTTCTGAAAAATCATCAATCATTGTAATTTTGAACAATCTTTGAAATTTCACATATGTATATGAGTACTGGGAGAGCTAAGTCAAAAGAAATGAAACCAATGAGATTGCTACAAGCAGGAAGATATAGATGCTGTATCTTTGACGTCCAATCTCTTCTGTGGAATTAGGTTGGAAAGCTGCCTAAGAGCACTTAATTGGATGAGGTGACATCTAAGACCATACAACATATCTGATGTCAATTAGTGTTTAAACTGTTACTAATAGTTGACTTCACAGCTTCATCTTAGGCACTAAGATCCATCTTCCCCACTTGAGGCTTCATCCACAAATATCTCAGTAGTGGAAATACCCTATTAAGATTAACAAAGGGTGTGCCTGTTTGTTAGCAGCATCAGCAAACCCAGATCCTCAAATAAGGACCTAATAGAATACGGTTAACGATTCATCAACTTCAATGGAACCCTGGTTTAACCAGAATACATGCTATCTATGGCTAAACACAGAGGATTATTCATGAACAAATTGATCAGAATGGTTAAGGTTATGCACAAGTGGGGTTGCAGAGACAGATAAACAAATGTCCGTAATAACAGAGGCATAAATCTTGAGTTAAGAGTTCCATAATGTGTGACGCATGTAGTGGGGAAACAGTATAAACTAGATTTTAATAAAGTAGCTAAACACGTGGACAAAAAATGAGAAAAAAGACTCTCATGGAGATTTGTACATTATTCTTGTTTCTTCTTTATCAGTAAATCATGGTGGAAAACCAGCACTTAGCCACAGTAAAGATCATAAAAACACCAAAAGTGAAATACTGTAACCTTTTTCAAGCCAACAAACAATATCTTCACTCAGTGAAATGTCAAACCAAATCATAATACTTGTCTCTCTCAATCTTCCTTGATCACCTAAAGAAGTTTTACATGTCCCCAACAACATCCTGTCAACAGGATTGAACATGACTCTTCAAATTATACGAATCCAACAAGCTCAAGAAAATCAAGGTGTACCCAACCAAATTTTCACGTGAAATACCCAAAAAGTTCCCTTAACTTAGCTCCTTTGTATCTGTAATCTTTTTCTAGGGCATCAACATTTGACAGAGATCCAATTTGACATGACAAGATCAAAGTCATGTTATTGTTTTTTCTTCTGTAAGAATGCAGAAGTTTATACCATGGCATGAAATATGTGAAAAGCAAATCTGAGTTTCAATGAGACCATCAAGTGCTTTCCAATACACTTGCCCAGTTTTTTTTTTTTTTTTTCAAATAATTCTGAAGTCATATATTCCTTGCAACAGGACAGAATTCAATGGTGGAAAGGAGAGAGAAGGAAAAACATCGAGGTCCATCAATACAGGCAACTAACATGATGGTGGAGTTGTCACAATGTCATGCAGATAAAAGGTGGGGCAAATTAAGTTTCTCTAGCAGAGCAAATCCCATGATATTGATAGACCCAACAAGGTTGGATCTATACACAGCTATAGTTAGAGAAAGTCTGTGTTACAACTAGGACAAAGTGACAAACACAGTTCCATCCTCTTATTATCCACTAGAAGATTGCTTACTTTTCTCCTGTCTTTACCATTATTTATTGGTGGGTCTGGTGGAGGACTTAAATCACAATATGAAATGGGGGGCAGAGACAATCCGGATTGATTTTGGTTTTGGATTTTTGAAGAAAAGGATGCTTCCCTATGGCATTGTTATCAAAAGTATGTTCTTTTTGCCAAGGAAATGCTACTTGATCAATTCGACACAGTCATATTCGTATTCCTTTTCTAGCCCAAAGCAAAAAGGACAAGAATACAAAACCCTTCTATCAAACCATATAGTGCAAATCCTCCTTTGCTTGATTTTACTTGGTTTTCTCCTGGATTGCACTTTAATATGAAAGGAAATCAATCTCTCTAGAGTTGCTCAAACGAAAGTTAACAAGTCAAAACACATCTAAGAGTTACCCAAACACATTTAATATAAAAAGATAAGTTTATGTCTTATTGAATCATAGATAGATATATCAATAGAACTATATAAATTAATGCATGAGATGGGCATAGGCAGAGCTATCAGCTCACAAGAAGAGACAAACACCTAAAACAGTTTAATCTAAATGTCAAAAAAAGCAACTTGCTTAGGAGGTACAGGTTGGCTGTTTTTACCTAGAGGTCATCTCATTTTCAGTTTGACTACCCAGTCAATAAGAACTGAAACATACTACATTATCCCTTATATTATGAAGTGTACTGTAGCAACAAGTAAAGAAGAAAAATATTTCAATGTACCATAAGATTATATGTCAAGTTGGAGAAACTTTCAGATGAACTGTTTAAGAATGCACATAAATTGGAACTCAGCACTTTAAGGGCCTCATAGCTTTAGACTTAATGCACACAGAAAAGGAACATTTTTTAGGGCCCTCTTATGAGTATTCCATGCTGTGAAGAAAGAAGGCATATGTTGGCAATGTCACATCCAAAGAAAGGCAGAAAGGGATGCTGCAGGTGACTGATACAACTTGGAAGTTTTAAAGGACAAAAATAGTGTCCACAACATGCTATCTCATGTTGAGTGCGCGCTGTGCCATTATGTCACTAAGGGCTTGGGTAAAGGGCATGGCCTTTCAATGAGAGGAAACTAGGTGGTATTAAGGACAATATATCAGCCATTATGTTTGTATGGTGTTCATGCTTGTCTTAGTTGTACCATAAAAGGTGGTCGGCACCTAACCATTGGACATGACTGCTATTATGGAGACCCATCAGCTAAACAGAACCAATGAACTAAACTTGACATTAAGTTCTACGCTTGTCACAGATACACCACCAAATTCTGTCTTCCCAATGGATGACCACAATTATGTTCGAAAGTCAGATAAACACAAGAGAAAAATGTTATCTTACACAGAATAATGGGTAGGGATAATTAATCCTTCAGAAGAGACGTAGCATTCAATGCTACTTATTAGATTACATGTCAACAATTTAACACCAAAATTCAAGGCAGTGCCCCTAAGCAATTAACTGAGTGTCCAATTGTCCTTTATATCAGATGTTTTCTGCTCCACAATAGTTCAATTACTTCTATGAGTATTGTTTTAAAAATGTTCTCAGAGTAGACATAGGATACTTATAGGGTAATACCAAAAGATTAAATGCACAGAGCCAGAGAAAACGAGAGAAAGGAGGGCAGATGAGTGCGTGTGTGTGTGTGTGTGAGAGAGAGAGAGAGAGAGAGAGAGAGAGACTTGAACTAGCTTTCGACTAGATTATCACCTGAGAGCTAAAGAACGTGCTGAAAAGCAGAGGTTTTAAAAAGGCTGACATGAGTATGTTCCTTGATACTGTTGTCTTGCAGATAATCGAGATGATTCATCGTACATATTGATTATAAGGGCATCTGTTGCATATGTGCAACCATCAATTTAGAAGGTCTCTATCCATTGACAACAAACAGGCATGAAATCCATTGCAGGTCACAAGAAAAAATAACTTCAGAAATTCGATGAGTTAAAAGAGTAGATCAGACTAGAAAGACTCACATTTACCTCTATTTATGCTGTCTATTTCCATCAATTAATAAGAACTTCATCCCCCTAATTTACGGAATAAAGCAAGAAGGAAGACATCAATGAACTGGCCATTAAGAGAGATACTTTATTTCCACAGATAGATCTCACTAATATGTTACATATAATAACTTACTGTCCCCTAATACCAAATACTGTGTGTACAAACAAAAGCCAAGATAAGGAATAAGTATAACAACTCAAGCCAGGAAAAGACGCAATAGCCGACCTGTCTTTCAGCATTGTTTAGGATGATAATTGACATGAGATAGATAACAGGAGTTTGCTTCATGTGATGACTGTAGGTTTCTCCCTTCCTGTGAAGTCCTCCAGCTTTGATACAGAAAGCGCCAAATCTGAAACAAGGCCATATATTTCATCAATTGACATGCAAATAGAACTTAAAGAGAAGACAATGAAATAACCTATTAATGGTTTTAGAGCAGTTTGGGCATCTATGTCATGTTTCGATACATCTGGCTCGAACTGTTCTATGTACATTCTCACAGTTGCACCTGCTGAACCAGTTCCCTGTGAAAAGAAATTCATGGTTATATTACAGTAGCATATGCAAACTTCCATTTTTGAGAGGTTTGCATGTAAAAGTAATGTTGTACATACTGATAAACGAAATATAATCCTTGATCCATCGGTGAAAACAAAGCGAACACCTTGCTTTGATGCAACGCTTCCATCCACCTAATTAACATAATGATCTGAGTTAGGCACAGTGACAGAGGCCCAACTGCAAAGATATAATGGCTTGAAGAAAATCACATCTAAGAAAGATGATGAAAATGTATAGTGGCCAAACTCACAGGATCAGTGTAAGAAAAGTCGTCTGCAAACTGTAAGACATAATTTCCTGAAACAGGACAATTCATAGCAGTCAAATATTGTTAGGGTAAAGGACGTGACAGAGAATAAGGGATGTGTTAAAACCTTACCATATTTTTCACCTGGCTTGCTCTTAGAGACCAGATCTCTAAGATACTCTATCATTTTATTGGCTCCTTCAGATTCACATTCCTGAACACAGACTCAGAGATTAAAGACTTGCACCTCTTCCAGGCTAATAAACTTATTCCAAAGTAATGGTATAATGAAACTAAGCCTGGACTCTTCCTTTTTATTGGTAAACTCACACTAGGAGTAGCAACTATGAATTCTGAACAAAAATGCGGCTCAAGATGCAGTAATGGTGCTTACTTCATAGTCATATCTAGAAAAGAAGTTTCTCCCATAGGTTGCCCAATGCTCTTTCACAACACCAGCAACTGACACGAGTTTCTCCCCTGGTTTCTTACCCCTGTTTTGGTGTGCAACAATAGAAAGCCATGCTAACACAGCCCTGTCATTCACAAAAAGATCAGCCATTTAGCAAGAGATTTGAAAATCATTGAAACAGGAAAGAGGAGAATGCCACATTCACAATGAACAATCCCTCAAAGTCAACTCACAAGAGTTTAATAAAGAACATTGAAGTTGATCCAACTGGAAAACTAACAAATGAAGGGAGAACCAATCAGGTCCATTATGAAGGTATCAGTACCACAAATTGATTAACTTTGAAAGTGAGGCCTCAATTAAATCATGCATGATTATGATAAGAGCTTCGGATCACCAGATCACAGAAACTAAATAACCATATCCCAGAACCTAAATAGGCTATTGGTATATCTTCTACTGAACATATGTCATGAAACCAATCCTGTTAGAGCAATGCGGCACCTCAAACCTTCCAAGTTGTTTCACTCAAAGTTCATACAAGATCCTGTCTTGCCTCTAGGAGGCCTCCTACAAAAGTGGCATCAATATAAATATTATTGGGAATGGCTCAAAAATAGAAGAAGAACATGATATATCATAGCTCTGTATGTTAAGCTGGCCTGGATGATCAAGATAAGGCAAGGTGGCTGGGCTTTAAAAGAAGAAAAAATTTAACAAGTACAAAAAAAGTTCCAGATGCTTGATCTCACAGGAGGCACTAGAAAAGGAGGGAAAAAAAAAAAAAAGAAACAGGATGGAACAATGAATGATATATCATGTGACCGTAAGAGGAGTGAACAAAGGATAAAATCTGGAGATGTTTAAAATGGTTTAGCCCAGTCTAACTCTCACAAGAGGAAGGTGAAACAAAACAAAGGTAGAGACACTGAGAAAGGCTTAGCATAAGAACCTTCACAAGCAAACAATTACCTAGACAAGTTAAGTGATAGAATGCATAATAGTCATGTATATTATTATATTTTCTCATATTTTTATTGGTTGTAAATGATTAAACTTGGATTTTGACTATGTTTTATATCTAGTAGGGTGGATTAAGAAACTTAACTAAGATGGACCCAAATTCATTATTTGAAGATGAAAAATTGAATTCCTAAGAGATGTGGATAAACTAGAAAATGTCTTTGGATAAGATGTTGGCGCACCTAATTGCATTAGAATTTCATCGAACCAAAACTTTATCTTTTATTTAAAAGGTAGTTGTAGAATTTTATCTTCATCTTAATTTATCTTTAAGAGTCGTAGTTAAAATAAATTATTATGTTTTTAGGGATTATTATATAAAAAGGAGGTAGTTCCTTCAAAGGAACATCCAAAGTTTATTTTTTACCTCCCTCTTTTCCTAAGTCTTTTTCTTTTCATGGATTGCTAAACATCTCTTTCAGTAAAAAGATAATCAAGGTTTGATTCTTCAAAAATTATGAGATCTAATTGATTTTCTTTATTTTTTTATTTCTTCATTGTTTATATATTTTCTATGCTTGTTACAAATATTATTTTGGTTGATTGTAACAAAAAAGACCCTTGTTTGATCATCAAAATAGTAGATTATTAATTAGAACTTTAAATCTGTAATTGTTTAAGTGTTCTAATATAAGTAGTAAATAACATAGTTGATTACAAAAGATGTTTTCAATTTATGTTATGAAGATATATAGTCTAGTTTAAATAAACTTATACATATTTATTACCTAGAATTGGTAGTTTCTCTAATTCTTAAAGCTGTTCGTAAATTAAATTCTAAGATCGTATCTAAGGTTATTTATTGACAAGGAAAATAATCAAAGATCGTATATAGTTATCAAAGAAGTAACCAATTCAGTGAAGATTAAAAGATTTTTATCTTGGCATCAATGATCAATTCCTAAATCAAACCTGAAATTATTTCTTTGACTGGATACTCTATTACATTGATTTTTCTATTTTTATTATTTTTATTTTATCTACTTCTAATTCTCCAACCCCTTTTTTCTTTTATTTTATTTTGCAAAAAATAATTCTAACCAATCTCTGTGAAAATGACCTTGCTCATCTATCCTACAAGTTTAATCTTTTGAGCATAAATTTAAAATCTTAATTTGTTGGTCTCATCAACCAACATTAAGACCCTGTTTTCAAAAATGTAATGTCCTTAAATTTAAGTAAGAGTTACCATATGCCATCCTTCTCACGAATGTGTTCAGATCCTGTACCAAAACTTTCTTCCCCGCAAATTGACAACTTCCCAGCATCCATGAGATTTCCAAAAAATTTCCAACCAGTGGGGACCTGAATCCAAGAAGGTTAATTGTTTTTGAGAAGACGATAATCAGTGGAGGGATAAATAACTTTTGCCAGAATGTTCATTCCTAATAACATAGAAACAACTTAATTCAAGAATAGTTGAACCTCAAAAAAAGGAAGCTTCAACTTTTCTGCAACACGATCAAGAGCACCACTTGTTGGCATGGATCGAGCTAAACCCTGAAAGTTGGAAGTAAAGGTGAACTGAATTTCATTTCAAGATCCAGGGGAAACAATATCTGCACAAAGTATCCTACCTTAGGGCCACTTTTGAAGTATGGAATGGCTTCTTGTGCATTGGCAGCAATGACTGCCACTGAGTCAGAAGGTGTAATAAAGAATCCATTGCCTAGGATCATGTTTCTGTCACCATCTCCTGAATGGCGTTAGAATATGTTAAGTCCAACCTTTGCATACACTAGAATACTACCACTATACAACTTAGCTTATCTAAGCTAGTGAAATAGCACATGTATCTGTATACACATTGCAAGTTGATTGAAGTAACCCAATAAAGTTATGGCACATATAAGAGAATTAAATGACATTATTTTGCAATCCTACGAGTACTTACCAAGATAACACAATCTTATGCCCCACCTCCTCTTCCTTTTTAAAGTTAATATGATGTGTGAATTATCTCTGGATTTGGATATTTTAGGCTCAAATTCCTCTCCAAACCCAAAGGCCATGCAAGCAAGACTGAGACTAATGTTCAACATTATCAGTCAAAACAAACAGATTTTTAAGGGAACTGCTTCTTCAATACATATCTTCGAAATCCGAGGTTTACAAGCTAAATTTGAACTATACTTGTGGAAATTAGAAACAATTTGATGAATGGCAAAGATGAATAAACCTGGTGCTTTTCTGCACTAAAACATTGATGATGAAATTTCCAGAGCAATCAAACTTAAGCCTTTGCTGACTTTCTACTCTCTAAAAAGTGGAAAAGCTACCGCTAGAATGTCAGACATAGTGAATTGTGCTGATTTAAAGGAGAGGAGAGAGCAGAAGATAAGGAATTGTAAACCTGAAAAATACGCATAAGGAAAGATTTTGAAATGCAAGAAAGGCAAGAATCTATAATACATATAGGCAAAAGTTAATAATAAGCAGCAACACCTGACAGTAAGTTGAATTGAGATCACGTAGCTAAAA
Organism: Moringa oleifera; assembly: GCA_021397835.1. NCBI lineage: Eukaryota > Viridiplantae > Streptophyta > Magnoliopsida > Brassicales > Moringaceae > Moringa > Moringa oleifera. The sequence continues at coordinate 1,812,760 of JAJFZO010000658.1, read as the reverse complement.
GTAAAAAATTTAGCAAATTGCCATTTTACAGTTAAATCAGTCAACAAAGTTAAAAGAGCAAAGCAGTCGTGAAGAAAATGCAAATTGAACACTGAAAAAGCAACTTATGGTTAGTAACTGCCACAACTTGAGACTTGTAAAGTTTCTGCTCTTTCCTCCATATTTCCCCCTTAGTTTGACATTCAAGTAGGCATAGAGCCTTGAGGAATTGGTGAAAATATCATAACACAAATAATATGTGCATTGGTGCAAGGAGGAATACAACCAATCAGTAAGGAAGCTACAAGAAACAGTGAACACAAATTCCATCTCCAGTAGAAATCTTACATACCATCGCTTGCAGCTCCGAAATCTGGTCCATTTTCAGCATACATGATATTGACCAAATCTTTGGCATATCTATTAGCAATATAATTAAAGGGTGAGCTGCATTTGTGATAGGAAAATATAAGCGGTTGTTCAGTTTGTATTAACTCTCTTACGTTAGATTAGGATCTGGATGACCATGCCCAAAATCCTCCAAAGGCACGCCATTTGAGATTGAATCCTACATGACACGCCTAACATCCGTGGTCAGGGACTTCTATAACAGTTGGGATTTATTATTTTCAACATAATTCAGTTGGAGAACATACTGGTTTAGCTCCTAGCTTATCCACAAAAATTGGTTTCGCATATGCACCAGTAACTGCATGCATGGCATCAAATGTGAACCTAAAAAGTAAGACCACATAAAACATAAATTCAAACCACAAAATCACTATATTTCTTAAACATAGTAAGATTTTGAAGGCTCCACGGGTGTCATAATGCAAGAGTTCATTGGCAAAGAGCAGAAGAGACTGCTCACTACAATTCCTCAATTAATATTTTGGGTCACATGGAAAGAGAGAAACAAAAGGGCCTTGATAATTCAGAAACACCAATAGCATTAGTGATAGAGTCGTGGGACAGCCTTTTAAAACTGTGGGTCTCAGGGAATTTTTTTTAAATGGGGAGGATTTGATAGAGTTCTTTGAACTACTAATCCCTACACTCTAACTAACTAACATTGCAAAGGGATGCACCCCTTTGGTGCTACATAAATAATACAACGCATTTTGTTTCTGTTCAAAAAAAAAAAAAAAAGAATAATGCAAGAGTTTGTTATTCCAATAAGATGAAAAACAAAAGCATAAAATTCTAGTTTTTAAAGGAAAAAAATAATAAGTGGAAAAGTCAACGAGAATATTGACTGAACACATTATTCAAAAAATCACAAACATCATAATCTCTCTAGACTACTTCACTAATAAGAAAGTTTTAAGAGTGAGCAAAAGAAATTAAAAGAACAAAAATGCACAAATTATTGAGGAGAAGGGGGAGGGATAAAAACAGGAAGTAGTCTGAACAAGTAGTCTGAACAGTCAAAACTGATCTGAAAGAGGCATGCATGATATGAAGTTTCATTTTTGGGCTTCAACTGAAGAATACTGGTCATGATTACTCAGTTCACACACAAACAAAAAAAAAAAAAAAAAAGGTAAAAACATTGTTGTAGACAAAGCATTTAGTGTTATATCCATTTCAAGTCTTACCTATATTGAAAGATATTTACAATGACAGGATTAAAAAATTTTAGCCATAGCAAACAGGAGAACATAAACATTTGATTGTTGAATATGATGAAAATAAACACCACTGACAAGTAACAACAAGGAGACACGTAGAAACTGGCCCCAGAATCGGAGTTTGTATCATAGGTCCTTGTGTCCCATCTGTCGGCCCCAACTGCAGGTCTCAAAACAAGCAAAACAAGTTGAAGAAAAACTAGTAGACAACAGATCAGTGCATGAAAATGTTTACCAAAGCATGATAATGTTGAGGAACCAAAAAGAAATGGCATTGACTTGATTGTAAAAGTGGGCCCAGATGGAGTAGCATACGAGATTTACGTTATCCAACACAAACATGTCAATGGGAAGGCTTTACTGAATTGAATTGAGATGAGACATGAAGTTAAAATTTTGTCAAAATTTTCCAACATAAAACAAGTTGCATACATCTCACAGTAAGATATTTCAAAGGAAGAGAAAAACCATTTTACCATCATACAAAAAGTAAAATTGTTATCTTATGGCATCGAATCATCTATTTAACAACAAGACAAAAGTGTGCCTTAGTGCAACATAAAGAAGGGTTAGGAAGGAACAGCACCATCCAACAAAACGAAGAGATGGTCACTCCTGCTTAGTACCAGATATAAATTATACCTGAAATCTGATCTTGAAAGAAGACTTTTGATGAGTTCAAAATCAAATACATCCTGCACAGGATCCCATACATTCAATGATCAGTAATCTACATAAACTATCACCCAAAAATTTTAAAAGGTTAGGTATTTGATATTTTGTTTCACACCTCCATTAACTCCAAATAATCGGAAACTGGATTTATTACTTCGACATTGAAGCTTCCACATTTTGTAAGTCCAAGATGAGAAAGATCAACATCCGGAATTTCTGCCATTTTGATCTCCGAGATCTACATACCATTTACACAATTGAAACTTCATGCATGTCATAGGATACATATCATCTTTTTATGATCCAAACGGTAATAATAATAAGAATAAGGAAATTGAAGATATCAATATTTGTTCAACACTTCACAGACAACATACAATGTCATTTACCTCAAAAAAAAAAAAAAAAAGAATGTGTCATTTTCAGAAATTGAGAAACAAAGAATAAACTAACTTTAACACAAAAAGGATGAAGCAAATAGCACCAGCAAAAAATGGAAAATGCATGCACATTTCATATGCTAACGCACACATTGAGAGAGTTGAAGAGAATCAAGGTTGTTGAATCTTTCTCTCAGTTTTCAATATACCTAGTCTAGATATGAAACAAGAATCTCTACCCAAAACAAAAGACAAGTAGTGCAAAACAGCTTTGCCACTAGACTCACCAAGAATTCTTGCTTATTTGTTCATTCTAGACAGAAAGAGCAGCCTATTGCCTAATAGGATGAATCAATATATGAAAACTCCAGATATATTGAAGAAAAACCTGTACCAAAAGTGATACTCACAGATAGTGTGTTTCCATAAATCTTGTCTGTGATGGTTTCAGGTGCAGGTTGCCCACTGCTGTAATTAAACTAGAAAATGATATGATAAAGAATGGCATTGTAAGTCAGAACAGATGAGCCACAGGAGTTGCAAACAATTTAGATTTTTAACATTTTCATCACATGAATGGATAAACAATTCAGCATATTTTCAGTAATTTTTTTTTTCAGCAATGAGGCTAGTATGTAATCTTGTATACAGTTAACAAAAACATCAAGGACTGAATCTTAATGTGGAATTTGTATGAAAAGATAGATAATAGAGAACTACAAAGGATACGGGTCATAGAAGCAAGTTTTTTTCTGTTCCGAAAAAAAAAAATAATTCAAATTTGGTATATAGGGTTGTTGCCTGGGCTTAGAATCAACAACTCACCTTAATACCCCAGTCGTATTCAGGGCCACCAGGATTATGGCTTGCACTCATTATAAAACCACCATTGGCCTGTGGCAAAAGGGTTTTCTTTATTAAGAGGTGAAAAGAAAATAAATAAATAACATTTAATAAGCAATTCCAAATTGTCAACAGAATTGAGATACAAGAGAATCCATGCTTGCCTTCCTTTTTCTGATAACAGCAGAAACAGCAGGTGTGGACAAAATACCATCCCTGCAAAAGTTAACTTCAGCCTTACTTTCCAAGAAAGTTACTCAGAGTCTCAGTAAATAAATAACAAAGCAGAAAATAAGAAAAGAGAAAAGGCTTCAAAAGTCCAAAATGTTAATGATATTTTTTCCAATACATCAAACCAGTTGATAAAAATGATTGTTTAAATTTTCGTAATGACAAATGCCAGTTGCATTCTTCTTTTGCATTGTTCTTTCAGAGGCAAGAAATAAAGGAATATAATGCCTAAGAACTAACAATACTCATGAAGAAAACCTGCCACCTTAAATTCCAACAATCCTCATAAGCATAAGTGAAAGGAAGGTTAAAAATGAGATATACAGTGTGGCTAAGGTCACAAAATCTTGCTGTCAAAGTGAATGTCCACAGCAATACCAATCAAACATAAGTGAATGTTGCCCCCACCCTATAAGACAAGGAGAGAATAGGGGAGTTAAACATATTTCATAAGCTATTCTAAGTTTCTCACAAGCATAAGGGAGCTAGAAGTTGAGAGACCTTCAGAACAGAATCGAAATGTTTTGGATGGACAAGCAAATCAAACTAAGTGCAGGATCAGCTGGAATCGCTAAAGAGAAAAGTAAATTTCATCGGCTACAACAATTAACAGGCCTAACCAAGCAAAAGAATTCTCTGTTCAAGAAACAGGGTCTCACATCATTCTTCTTCAACAAAATAGCATAACCATTCATGAATATCAACCAGTTGAAGATACTTACTTGCCAACTAAAATCTTGCCAACTCCATTTCCAGCAGCAATCTTTATGATTATCTGAATTCACAAGACAAACATCTGTAAGAATTAGAAGACAATGGAACAGATACGTTCAAATCCATAAGTAAAAAGGTTATACTCAACATAAAGCATTATTGAAATAGTATAAAAATGACCTGTGCAGCCTCTCGGTTAAAGTAACGGCCATCACCTCCCAACACCAGCAACCCATTCTTGTAGTCCTCTGGTGGCAATGAATTAAATAATGCCTAACATGCAAAATCTTATCTCATTTCTTGTTTCTTTTTAAGGCCAAAACAAATGTATTATAGACTTACATATAAATTTAACATCAGAGAAAATGTAAGAATTTCAAACCTGGATCCAATTTGCAAGGTAATTCTCTTGCATAAAAACTTTCACCTACAAAACCAAAATTCAAATAACATAAATACAATATTAACCAGCCTCCATTTGCTACCCAAATCGCTATGAAAATTTAAATAACTTGACTGCCTAATCCTAGTCTTTTAACAAGTTTAAAAACTAAATACACAAAATGATTCACTCAACCTTGCCCAAAAAGAATTTCACGTAATTGATTCAATTACTTCATTTTAAACAACAGAATAACATCAAAATAACCAGAGACCCTTGCAACGTTACAGAAAACTTATTCAATATCAAATATTTCACATCACAGAAAGAAACATGAAGGTCAAACAAATTCAAACAAGAAACCTTCTTCCGGAGCCCGCTTGTTCCGGTCTTTTGCCCCTCGATCGGCTTCGTTGGTATGAAATTAATCTGTAAGTTTAAGAACACTCGGACAGCTGAGATCAATTTTTTCAACAAAGAAGAATATTCAAAACGTAAAGGCTATGAGTGCGTCTATGTAATAAGACCTTGATGCCTTCAGGTTCAGCAATGGTGGTGGAGGAAGAAGACGAAGAAGAGGAAGCCTTGATGTAGAATGCATGGGAAGCTGATGTTTTAAGTGGAAGTTTGGTAGTACAAAGGAGAGAAGAGGAGAGGAGCGAGCAAGATGATGATAACAGTAATGGAGCAGGGCGGGCGAGAGTGGCGTTTGGTAATTGTTTGGATTTGAAGCTCGAAGCGAAGATGCTGTCCAATCTCATACAGGAGCCCATTCTGTTTTTCTCTATCCCTTTTGATTGATTATCTCTCCTTCACTTCGCGACGATCTCTGCGAGTAGCACAAGGAGAGAACAGTATTTGAGCAAGCAGTCCTGAAGAAGATCTGGAACTATTAACGAGACTGCCCACAAGCTAGAAAATCCATGGCGGCCACGTGTACTTAGGTACACTTATCTGGACTACTTGAGTTCTGTGTATCATGTGAATTGCTTTTTCCCTCCTGTGATCTATTGATTTTTGAAATTTTATTTTTACGGCTTCGCTTTTGGGCTTTTTCTGTAAACCAAAACCTCAATCAGACGAAAACCCAAATTGCTAAAAATGGTTTTGTGGCCCAAAGACAACAGCGGAAATGGAACTGGGACAAGCATGCAAGTCTGCTACAGTGAGTGACCTCAACAAAAAGTCACTGGACTTATGTTACTCCCGATGAGTTTTAACTATAGATTCACAGGCAAACTTGCATGTTCTTGGGTCATGCAAGATTCAAGACAACAACGAAACAAGCCACGGATGGGGAGACTGGGAAACCATTCTGAATCAGACTTCTTGTTGACATGACAAGCTATCAATCAAAGGTACATGCTCTGCCTCGTCTGGGAAGCTATCCAACGAACAGCTGTTTGAGTCGGAGTTTTTTCACCGGAGACTCAGCATGAGATTTTGAAGCCAAATCGACTCCTTCCACTTTGGTCTGGGCTTCTGCACCTTAAGCAGAACAAGGCCGGACCTTTAAGCCCAATACTTCCATCAAAGAAGCCCAGATATCGTGAGACAACATAGGTCACCTGTGCCTAATCTCATAGAAAAGAAATGTTATCGGCCCACTTTCCTTTGTTTGACATGACTCCTTCAGGACCTATCCTCCCCTGAAACGTGCCCAGCCTTTCATGGCTAAATGACAAAAATGGGGAGAAGGAAGCAGACAAAGCTACTAATTGCCGAATGGTACTGAGCCATAGAGGAGGAAAGACTCTATTCATCAGTCGACACGTAGCCCTTTGTTTGCCAACAACTATATATACAGCGATCACATGATTAAGGAGAGAGAGATTAACTTCCATGGTTGAGAGTGGAAACTCAAAATAGAGAATAATGGAGAGTTTACCTGTTATGTTGCTAGAGAAAGGTGAAAGGTTCCACTTTTAGTAGCAGAAACAATTATCAATCTTTTTCGTTTCTAGCTTTCCTCTTTACATTTCCATTTACTGTAACACAATTTAGATTACATAAGAGAAGGAGACAGAAAAGAGTGAAAGTTATTACTGAATATGTGTGCTTTTCAATTCTCTCTCTGAAATAAATGTAAAAACAAGAACAACCATGTATAAGTACCCAAAACCCAGGAAGATATAGTGAAGTTCTTTTCTTAGTTATATATTCTTTTCTTGCTTGGGGCTTTCACTTTCATAAGATGGGGAGAGGTAAGGTGGTGCTGGAGAGAATAGAGAACAACATCAACCGCCAAGTTAGCTTCTCCAAAAGAAGAAATGGTTTGATGAAGAAAGCTTACGAGCTGTCTGTCCTTTGTGATGCTGAGCTTGCTCTCATTATCTTCTCTAGCCGCGGCAAACTCTCTGAGTTTGCTAGCCCTGAGTACGAGTCTCTCTCTCCTTCTTTCTGTTCTCTGAGTTTGCTAGCCCTGAGTACGAGTCTCTCTCTCCCTCTTTCTCTTCTCTGTTCTATGTGTTTGGTCAAGTACCCAGAGTCTTTCATGGTAAATCTGTCTTTAAATTAACTTTATTTCTTGTATTATGATAATTTGAAGTCTTGTTGGGTTCTGGTGATAAACTTTTGTCTGAGCAAACCATTGTGTTCTCTAATTAACCAAAGACGGATAAAGAGAAAGAAATTAAGAGGATTACCCTTTTGGCTTGCATTGCAGTAGCAAGGTTACACCAAACCCTAGAGAGAGAAAGTAGGGTTTGATATTGATAGGTCTGCAGGATTGCTGTAGTCTCCATGGATCCCGGGAAAAGGCGAGGATACCGGGATGGTAAGGTGACAGCCAATGGAGTTCTGACACCTTACAATATCTTTCAGTTTTTTCTTTTTTACTTTTTTTTTACCTCTCCTGCTATTAGCAGCAAAAATCCTTCCGAGTTTCCTGTCAATTGATTTTCCACAGAGATTAATTCCTGGTTAGGCTTCTCTCTCTCTCTCTCTCTCTCTCTGGTAAAGATTTGAACATCCTTAGAAACTACCAAATAAATTCAAGTTCTCTCTCTCTCTCTCATTATCTTCTCAGCAACTCTTCCATGGCTATAGGGTTTCTCTCTTTCTCTCTCGTTTTTCCTGGGTTTTTCACAATGAATATTCAGGATTTTCTTTTTTTTTTTTGTTTTTATATTTCTAGATCTTGCTTTAGCTTGCACGAAGTCTATGACTTCACTTACTATAAATCGTGTTTTATTTTTTCTCTTAGGAGGAGCTGACTCCTTTGTATTTAATGATGGCCAATATGATATGGTCATAGTGCAGACAAAGTTGTCGGCATCCTACCCCACAAAATTCTAATAGCCTGCTTCACGAATTTGAAAAGGACAATGATTTTTTCCTCTCGCACATGAAGAGACTCATTTCCTGAAAATGACGGTGCCATGATTGTTGTCAACCATCTTACCTTGATTTGTATCTGAATATATTCAAGAAAACATGCATGGCGATTTGGGTAGAACTGTTATGCATTTTGGAATAGTAAGTAAGCTTGACTGATTTGATTTGGAAGGATATAAACTTATATGCAGTGGGAAGATTAATGCATATATAGTTTAATTATCATGAATATATGATCAGTCATATACAGTTCCAAGCTTTCTTCTTCTGGTAAGAACTATGCAATATTTTACTAATAAATTATTAATTAATGCAGCATGACCAAAATCCTTGAACGTTATCGGCAGTGTTGCTACTCAGAGGATAATAAGGCTATTTCTGATGAGCATGAAAACCAGGTTTTTGCTTTATCATGTTTACATTGATGGTCATTTATCAATTGATAAGTGGAGCTGGAGAAAGAGCTAATGCGTGCAGGGCATTGCTTGTTATTTGTACGGGTTGTTTGATAATGCAGACCTTATTCTCAGAGGTCATGAGGCTGAAGGCCAAATGCGAATCTCTTCAGCGCTCACAAAGGTTATCTTCCATAAACCATATATATGATGACCACTTTACATATGAAATTACTCCTGAATATTTTGAATCTTGGAGCAAATATATATATGAATTACATACTAACATAGAAAGATCGAGCTTATATGTTGAAGGCATTTTCTTGGGGAAGATCTTGGAGGATTCAGTGTGAAAGAGCTGCACAAACTTGAGAAACAGCTTGATAGAACTCTCTCGCAAGCTAGAAAACGACAGGTACACACTGGCATTTTGAGTTAGAGATATTATTATTCCTTAGTGCTTAATTAAAGCATGTATTTAATTCTCAGGTTTCTTTCTTTTTGGTGCATTTAGATGAATTTCGGTGATGTGATGCAGCCCCATAGAACGCTTTCTTTTGTTTAAAATACCAAAAGTGCCATTAATTTCTATGCCAATGACTGAAAATCAATCATAGGATCATTGTGGATAATCCGTCACTATATGTATAATCATCACTGACGGTGAAGAAATCTGTCATTATATATATATCTTTACATGTCACAATGTGATATATATAGTGACAGATAATTTTTTTGTCACTAATTTTTGAAGGCAGGTTTTCAATCTTGTTAATATTGACTATTATTCTAAACTAAATTTGTTCTGAATTTTTTTAATATACAAATGCAGACCCAGTTAACGTTGGATCATTTGGAAGAATTACGTACAAAGGTGAGAAGAGACTCTTCATGATTGCATAATTAATCATGTTTTAAAGATGCATTTGCTGTATAGACGAGCTAATTAATTAAGCCATTAGGCTACATGGGTTAGTTGAATGCAGAACATTGCACTCGTAATTTCCGACAGCTTATATTGGTTCCTTAATGAAGTTTGCTCTGTGGTTATATTATGCTTTATCCCTTGTATAAACTGGCAGGAACTTGACCTGGAAGAAGAAAACGAACAGCTGACTTCCAAGGTTTTTACTTCAGGACCACTGACATATATCTTATTTAACTTGGCTCCAATGTCTCTATTAGGCTGTTAATCACCTCTCTTGTCCTATAAAATTGTTCAGCTAGAGGAACGGCAACGTCTTGGGGCAAATCAAAAATTAGGATATCCTGGGACAGAAGCCAGTGTGCAGCCTGAACAAGCTAACCATGTTCAACTAGTTGAATCCTCTTCACATATGGGGTATAGTTTTCAGTGATATCCTCTTCTCTAGCTTATGTTTGTTGTTGCCAAAAATCGGTAACCTGTCCATTGAAGTCTTATTTTTGAATCTGTGACGATGATAATTAGTACCAGATGATATGTGGATAGTTTTTCTTCATTTTTTTTTTTTATGCAGGTATTATGGACAATTTGTTTCCCCAAGAGAAGGCAACTGAAGCAAGGAGCTGGCGCCCCAGCCTTGCCTGGCTTTTTGAAGCTCTTTATTTGTTCTTCCTAATTAGTTTCCTGGACTGTGTAAAGATGTCAAGCCAGAGATGACATATGCTGGTTGTCATCTTCTCAGCCTGTTTGTGATTCCAATAAGCACCTGATGATGTCTAGTTTACTAATTTGGAATTAACAACCTAAACTTAATTATCAGTGGCTTTAAGTACTCTGTAACTTATTGAAAAAATGCATGCAGTTGATGATTTAAGCAAATCTGAAGTGAAATAAGGCTAAGTATTTTGATAATTGATTCTAAGTCATTTAACATCATACTTAATTTGTTATTGATAAATCGAAGAATTATAGAATTGTATGCATGTTTGCTTGTTCTTGGGCCAATTTAAAGCCTAATACTTATTGTCATATATTTTTCATAGAGAATAAAAGCATAAACATACATTATACGAGCCTACGTATTTTTATGTAAGATTATATTGTCACGGAGTTCACCAAATCGATTTTTAACTGAGCTTTCGGATGGTCTTTTGACATGTATATATATATATATATATATATATATATAATTTGGATAAAAATCATATTAATACTAAGATTTATTTTTTTAAAAAATAAATTTTAATTTTTAAAAACTTTTTAAAGAAATCTTGACTATTAAATTAAATTAATCTTATTTAAAAATTAAAGACATTTAGATTGAGAGTTTTTATAACGAATTTTAAATCAAAAATTTTTGCAAGTATGAAAAAAGTATTCGAGCTACTAATTTAAAATTTTCAGTTAGTACTAAATATATTTTTAAAAAAATATATGTAAACAATTAAAATTTTAAAATTCATAAAAATAATTAAAATTTCAAAAATTATTTAAATTTGAGATATGAAATTAAAAAAAAATGTTAAATTTATTTGATTTATTTTAAAAATATTAATCCCATGATAACAATATTTTTAATTTTTTTATAAATGTTTTATATTAAATACAATAAATAAATCAAAATTTATTTAAATACTTTTTAAAAATCAAAATTTGCTTGAAGATAAAAGATAAATTTAAGGGTTTTATACATGACGTTTACCCATAAAATTTTGATTTATTTTATTATTTCACCAATTTATTATTATAAAGTTAACGATTAAATATTTTTATAATAAATTTATTTTTGTGAACAATGATATTTTCCATGGTTTTATAATAGTGAATTAATGAGCGATAATCTCGGCCCGCTGATAGGTCATCTTGATTTCTACCAGCCCCATGTTTGGATGGAAATCGTTGACCCCAAAACTGGCACGGTCAGAATTCAACTTCGTAATCTATGAGAACATTGTTCACTTGGAATTATAATCAAAGCCACCGTGAATTGATCAACAAGCTGTGAATTTAGCAATGCCACTAAATTAGAGTGCATAATTAATCTAAGTCCCTAAATGTCACATTAATTGTCACTTTATAGTTGCAAACACATTCCTAATATTCCCGCTTGCCTATAATTCCATTTTGATAGATCTAACCAACCAAGTATATGGCAGGTATATATGCTTTATATTTGATGTATACGTAATTCAGTAGTTCCAACTTATTCTTACGTGTCCGGTTGTTGATTTAATGAACTTTAAAAACTTAGCTACATTTGTAGATAAGAATTCCAATCCTCTCTTTTTTGAGAATAATGACCCAAGAGAAAGCAGAAATATATATTCCTTTAAGTCTTGTCTTTTTATGAAAATTTATAAATATTATTTATTTTAAAATTAGAATCGCTAATATGGACTTCATCAATTAAAATTATCTGCTTAGGATTAGAGCGTATCTAGTAAATATGAAAAATTAATGTCATGTATATTATCTAGTTATATAAATTTTGAAACTCCGACTTGGTATCATTATAAATCATTAATTTTCTTAACTACTCAATTTTTATATATTTTAAAAAATAATTTATTAGGTATAAACTCCATGGTCAAACTAATTATTGGCTTAAATTAATTGATTATTCTACAATTAATCAAAATCTAAATACATTATCTTTTCCAATTCCAATGGAGTCAGATCACAAAGAATGAATAAGTAACAACCATATCGCCTGATTTGGAGCAGGCATCAATTGTTGGAAGGAATAAAACCTGTTACATTATTTTATGCCAATCAGGCCATGATATAGGCAAAAAATGAGTGGTAGCCTGGTAGGCAGCATAGATAGTGCCACCATGAGATCCTCTCCAGCAATAGGAAGAAAACAAGAAAACAAAAGGAACATTACATTGTTAATTATAACAAGCCCAGAAATTAATCCGAATAAATTACTCAGCATTGTCTTAATTTTTCAATTTTCTAATTTCTCAAAAATTCTAAATTTGTGTTATTTTCAAAGGTTGAATTCAAAATTCGGTCTTGGGCAGCGATGAAATAGGTGGCCAACCACTGACCCACCTCTTGCATTTATCTCTAATGGGAACTTTGTGATATGATTATGAGATTATTTTCTGGCTAACAAACTTTATATTATATGATTTTGCTTTTAAGAATATACTACACCCAAGTGTTATGCTGTCTTAACTGGGGCACTTTTAATTGAAATTATATTAAGCCTTATTTATTGTTGCTAATTGATAGTGATCTTAATCAAAGTCTGATTATTGTGCAAAGGAATAAACATATAGTTTTATGGAAGATTGGAAGAGTAAAAATGGACGACTGGGTTTTCCATACAAAGAATGAGTCATGTGGTCCGAGGAAAGGGCGGCGCAGGGGGAAAATTTTTGCTGGAAAAAGCATGGAAATTTAAAATTGAAAAGAGATTTTTTTAATAAAAAAAATGGAAGAAACCGGCGTTTCTACTATAAATTATAATTCGTTATTCGTTAGTCTTGCCATTGTGTTTTCTCGGTGCTAGTAATTTCATTGTGCTTCCTCTGTTCTCGAGTGTCAACCTTCAACTATCCTTTTACAACCCGAAAAAGAGAGAAAAAAAGGAAAAAAAGAGAGGAATAAACAAAACACCTGCTAGGATCTTTCAAGGCTCCAACCAACTTCTCTCAGTCCCATTTCTTCCTCTTGTTATAACGCGCGGCCGAAGATCTCTTTCTCCCTTTCTTTCTCGGTGCAAGAAGCAATTACATTAGCAATAGTCTGCTTCATAGCTCAATCTCACTGCTTCCGCTGATTTAATGGCAGGTGATAGCATCTCAGGTCCGTCCTGTTTCTTCCATTTATCTGGCTCTCCGTGAATATTATTGTTGTCTTCTTGATTGAATATCGTGCCGTTTCTAATCACTGTGGAATCGTTACTTATCTGGGTTTCAGCTGGCTTTGTGATTGAAAGATTGTTTCTTTGTGAAATTTGAACATGGGTTTTATTTATTTTCTTCTAAATTGCTCTTCTTTGAGATTGTTGCTTTGTTTTAATGGAACTCGCATTGGTAGATCTTTGGTTGCATGCTTGAATTGTTCTATTTCTTGTTGAATATCCCATGGTGTTTATCATATTTCTTTAAGATCTTTAAAGCTGCTTACAGTGAAATGAACTGGGGGCCAACCCAAAAGTTAATTTCAGTTCCTGTGTTAAATAAACATATCATACTTATGGAAGTTTATTGGATACTTATTGGGTTTATTACATTGTAGGAAGTTTATTTGATACAGCTATCTTGTAGGTGTATCTGCTTTCAATTGAGTGAAATAAAATCTGATACTTTCATTGTGAATCTCAAAGTCCAAGGCTTTGTATTTTTGGTTAGAACACAAATAGGATAGTTAATCTAAAAACTCAGTGAAAGAGCTGTTATAAGAGTAATCTCCAGATCTTATAGCAACAAAGATTGCATTAAATGGGAACTATCAAGATTTTGTTCAGTAACAAGGAGTGCTCTTGCTGTTTGGATATATTCATATTGGTTTTCTAAATAAAATATCTGCCCATGAGGCCCTTTACAGGCAACTTATAGCAAGCTGGTATGCAGTTTTCCAAGCAGCTGCTAATCTTGTTTAAGTGAACAGTTCCTATCAATTTTGTAGGGATTTGAACTTTGTAATTACATGAGGTATAAATGCACCTAGAATGTTGCTTTTGAGTAAATAGATTGGCCTGAGATAGCATGCTATATAGGGTGCAAACTTTTCTTATTTTCTTGAATATGATCTGTTGGTGCTTGAATCATCTGGTTTTGGTTTTGGTTTCTGTTGCTGACATGAAGCAATTTCACTTGTGCAGTGGATCTTAAGTGTCTTTCCTTAAATGCAAAAGTAGGATCTCAGGATAATAATTCCCTGGTAGTCTGTTTTGGGGAAATGTTGATCGACTTTGTCCCAACAGTTGCTGGGGTTTCACTAGCTGAGGCACCTGCTTTCAAGAAGGCTCCTGGTGGTGCTCCTGCTAACGTGGCCGTTGGCATTTCAAGACTAGGAGGCTCATCTGCTTTTATAGGGAAGGTGGATTTGAACATCTCTTTATGTCAACTATTTCCATGATTCTGTTATGAACTTCTTTCTGCTCAAGACGTTTGGTACCTGGATTCCTTTGGCATTGACCTTGACATGGACACGTAGGGTCTTAAGGATCTCCTTCTCCTTCTTTTTCCCCAATTGTGAACGTTTATTATGGCAATCAAAATGGCAAGTCTTTGTTGTTGAAATAAATTACAATGTATTAGAAACGTGAATGCAGTGGTTAGTCCTAGAACTGGAGTTTAAATGATGTTTTTCTGACAACTTGTTGATTTCCTTTTAAAGTCTATTACTTGATGACATATTTAATCATATGAGATAACACCAAATTTCATTTAATAGATCCGGCATCCTCTGATGCATAATTTCAGTGCTGTGCTTTTCTATATGATGCAAGCAACACTGAAGCTATGACTGGTTCCTCATTTCTAATTACCTATTACGATTTTCCAAATTCTTCTTTGTTTGTATATCAGGTGGGTGATGATGAATTTGGCTACATGTTAGCTAACATTTTAAAACAAAATAATGTTGACAATTCTGGTGTGAGATTTGACCATAATGCAAGGACTGCATTGGCATTTGTTACACTACGAGCTGATGGTGAACGTGAGTTCTTGTTTTTCCGTCATCCAAGTGCTGATATGCTTCTTCATGAATCAGAACTTAATGTCGAACTCATTAAGAAGGTTGATTTCTCTTTTCTTTGTTTTATTTAGAAAATCTACAGATGTATTCCCTTCAGCAGGGTTCTTATTTGTATGAATTCTATTGACCACAGGCCAAGATCTTTCATTACGGCTCTATAAGTTTGATTGAGGAACCGTGCAGGTCAACTCATCTGGCTGCAATGGCCATTGCCAAAAAGTCTGCCTGCATCCTCTCGTATGATCCGAATTTGAGGTTGCCATTGTGGCCATCACCAGAGGCTGCTCAGAAGGGGATAATGAGCATATGGGATCAAGCAGATGTAATTAAGGTATAGTTTCTGAAGAAACTAGTTTCATTTAGGGAAACAATTTACTGCTACATGAGTACCAACCTCATAGCTTCTTTTATACGTCGTACAGATATGATTACAGTTAAATCACTTGTTATACGAAACTCAGTTGTGTTTATTTTATCGGATGGCAGATAAGTGAGGATGAAATTACATTCTTAACTGGAGGTGACGATCCTTACGACGACAAAGTGGTGTTAGAGAAGCTTTTTCATCCTAATCTTAAGCTTTTAGTTGTAACTGAAGGATCAACTGGTTGTAGATATTACACTAAGGTAAACATATTGATACCTTCTTCTATATGTTCATTAAGTGCCCATGTTGTTTCCATTAGTTGGAGCCTTTGGAGCCAATTTGCCTAGTATGATCAACACTCCGAATGGAGGATGAATGTCCCCGTATTCAGTCTGCATTAAGATGAACCATTTGTTTCGAATGTCACTGCCATTTTAGTACTTCAATGATTGATTTGTCATGTAGTTATGTATGTATACGTATACATATATGCAGGAATTCAAGGGCAGGGTTGCTGGTGTCAAAGTTAAATCTGTTGATACAACTGGTGCTGGTGATGCATTCGTAAGTGGGTTACTTAACAGCTTGGCTTCTGACCTGAATCTATTCAAGGTACATCTATGTCTTCCATTTAAAGAAACTTCCATTTACATAAGGTTTCTCATTGCTTATTTTAAGTTTTTACAGTCAAGTTTACATGACCCTTTCTGTGAATGCGAATATTGAATATCTTTTTCTTTGTACCCAGGACGAGGGACGGTTAAGGGAAGCTCTACGGTTTGCCAATGCCTGTGGTGCCATCACTGTAACAGAGATGGGTGCGATTCCTGCACTACCCACCAAAAAAGCCGTCGATCAACTCTTAACCCGTGTCACTGCTTATGATTAAATCAGAGGAAGCATGTCATAATTCAAGGACTTTGTTATATTAACATATGTAATTTGAGTTCTTCCCTGGTAGTTCTGAGTTCCCTGATAAGGTCACAAGTTGTAATAAGCCTTTTGCTTCTCTGTTGTTTCACCTTGGATAAGAACAGCATATTCTTCTAAGTCCTGCCATCTGAAGACGATTGGCTAGCAAGGCTTGAGCACTTTTGCAAGCTTAATGTAGATGTTAAAGAGATATCTTGACATAATGACTGGCATTTCAGTTGCAGCAGCAGCTTTGCTGACGGCTTTAACATGCTTTGCTGGTAATCGGTGTAGTCCTACAAAATAAAATAAAGGGTTCACGGAAGTTTATATCGCAAGATTTACACAATTTGTAAAAAGGTTAAACAGGAGGAATAGTATTCCATAACGTGCTGATGAGAAAAAATGACTTAAGTGGTGGGAGTAACGTGCTTAGCATGTGCATATTGAACGACAAGATCTAAGGGTAAACTAGGTATTTCAGGTATTTTAAAACTATAGCGGCGTCAATCAAAAGTATTGGGTACTTTTAACGCCATAAATAGGGTTGAACATCAAAACCTAGGACAAAGCCCCACGTTTTCCTTCCAATAGGCCCTTCGTTTTAGATCATGATGGTAGTCGCAGTGGTGGCATGAAATCTTGGTAGATTTCATCGAATGAGTTGAAGAAGGAGCATTTTCTTTATGATTTTGATTCCTACTACGAATTCAGAAAGAAATGGCTTCTAATCCTTCTTTGTTGCCTGAGATCGGACCCGATGGCCTCGCCAGAGAAGCTCCTGTTATCGCTTACACGGAGAAGGTCCTTCTCGCTCTCTCTCCCTCTCTTTCTCTCTTCTCTATCTATCTATCAATCTGTCTCTTCTTTGTTGTTTGTTTCCCTGAGTCCCTGTACATTTACTTGTCCAGTTGAGCGAAATGTGATTGTGATTTTGTGTTGCTTGTGTCAGATAATCGAGGAAGAGCAGCTTCAATTAAGAAAGTATGTTTGTATTCTCACTTCCAAATTCTATTTAGATCTGTCATTATTTTTGTTTCAGTGTAATTTGTTCTTGCTTTGCTAGTGGCGATCTATAGGGTAGCTTTGATGATTCGTCACGTGCATGTAACTGCTTAAGTGATCTTTTGACTTGTTTTCTCCAAGTAATGTTGGTGGTCTGTTAAGGCACTCAATTGCTTCGTATTGATTGTTCTTAAGTTCTTAAGTAATGCTGAACTGCAATTCAGTGAAGTAGCATTTTGGTAAAATTGTGTTTGATCATTGAGAAAAACAATCACACAAAAAGAAAAGAAATATAAACTTTGAGTCCAATATAAAATTGCCAACTGTCAAAAACTAGCAACTAAGAAGACAACATACCAGGACTTTGTTACCATCTCTTCAGCTTCTTAGCAATTGATTGGAGGGTAAATGAGTGCTTCTCGAGGATTTTGATAGAGAAACAAATGTTTCTGAGTAGTATTGATTAGAAGGTGAGGTGAAGCAAGGAGGTCTATTGATTATATTCAATATGATGAGAGGAGCTGAAAGATTTATTTGAATTATTCCCACTAGATAATTATTTTCAATTACATGTTGGTTATTTCTTGAGATACAAAGTTTTGGGCATTATTATCATGCTTGGAAGTGGAAGTTTCTTCTCGTGCATGCCTCAAGAATTGAGGCTTACTTATCTTTTATACTTTTGTGAAATCATCCTTTGATCAGTATTTTGGGATTGAAAATTGTTTGCTCAAGGTTTTGTCACTTGCACCTGTCTTTGGTGGATTTGGTCGTTTACAAATTATCAGATGCAAATTTATTAGTAAATCAATTATGCTTCATTGGTTCCCTTCTTAACTTATGATGTTGAAGCATTTGTTTGTTTTTGTTAAATCTTGATCTCTTTAATTTGATTGTTTTCTGTGTTACCCATTTTTTTCAGATTTATTCTTGTCTTATTCCTTTCGTTATAAGTTAAGCATGCTGATAGAGAGTCATGATATTTAGATTTTAAAGCTGCATTCACTGAATGGCAAGTTGGTGGCGAACATAAATGTTTAGTCACAGAAATGTTGTCTGTGGTTATAAAATTATGAATGTTGTTGCAGACTGGGAGGTCAATTGTGATTTTTCTGCTTGCCTGACTTGTAATTATAATCATGAATGGAATCGGTTGTAAGACTATAAGTTGGTGGTATCGCTAGGTGCTGTTTTTAGTTGATATGTGTGGTTGGTTAACAGTGATGGAATACTATAGGTGCATGCTGAAGTATTAGTGACTGCTAAATGTGGTGGTAATACTGGCTTAGTACATGGTAAGGATCTTGAAAATCAGATGTGGTGGTTATTCATGCTGCCATGACAGCTGGTGTGTCTTTCCCTCTTGTTCTATAAATTGGTTTTGACCTGCATGAGTACAGATGTTTCCAGGTTCTGCTTGTAATGCCATGGCATCTTGGAATGGCTCAGTTCTAAAAATTTTTATATTGCTTGAAAATGAGGACATCAATTACTATTGAAGTGGGGTTTGTTGCACTGCTTTGCAGCTCATTTTATCCTTTCTATGTTCTTGGTAGTTTTTCTCTCTTAGAAGTTGATTAGTGGGATATTCTTCTCTTCTAATCTTTTTTTCCTTTCTGGCAGATATATTGAAGAAAACTATTCAAAAATACGGGATGTTGAGAGAGAGCTAGCAAATCTTACATTGGAGATGAAACTCACCGCTGGGCCTAAAAAGGCAGGTTGGTGCATCATCATCGTTAACAATTCTTGTCTTGAGTTTTATGAAATTAATAATCATTAATGTGGATAGTGGAGTGACATTGACATTGTTATTCTGCATGGTGAATATCTCAAGCACTTGAACTCTTGAGAAAGAAAATAGAAATGTCAACGGAAAGAATTCGTGTTGCCAAGCAGAAAGAAGAGCAAGCACAAAAGGTTTGTTTCCCTAGCACACTTCTTTCTCTGATATATCTTTTAACCTTAAGGTGATATGTAAAGATTCTTTGGCTGCAGTGCTGCACTGTACCAAAACAAAACGAGATTTCAATAATCATAAATAGGGTAAATTACAGAAAAACATTCCTGTAAACATAATAAAATTATAGCATCTTTAATTGAAGTTATACACTTGATAGAAGGCTTCATACCCTTAAGTTGAGGGTAATAGGGGAACCTTTTGTAAATAAGGTGTCCTCACTTTTACATAGGAGCTAAATCATTCATGTACATGGGTGGCAGCCCCTTGTTGCCTTATAGATAATATATATTATTTTGTTTCTGATCAAAAAAAAGAAAAAATTGAAGTTATGCACTTACATCCTAGTCGTATAAGAATGTCACTGGACTATTTGGATAACGAACTCATTAGTCAACATTGATTTATTGAGCATGCCCTTGCCATTTTCTAATTTCTAAAATGGCATGTTCTTAAAATGACATTTCACGATAATTATAATCGTTACACAACTGTATAAGGTCCAAATTAGGAGGATGTTTTTGTTATTTCACCATATTACAGGATCTCTTTTTTGTAATTAATTCTTATAAACATATCAGTACTTTATGCACTTTGCAATCAAATCATGTGATCCTGAGTTGGATTTCTTTCGCTAAATAATTTGATGTTACATGAGAAAAGCAATCTTCGAAAGCATAAATGGAGTGATTTAAATGCTTATACACCCAAAAGACAACTCATGTGGGCTTATTTACATATGTAAATCAGATTTCTATGCGACTGGTGCTAACTTTGTCTCCTTATACTTGCCTTGACCTTTAGAAGGGGCTTCGATTAGCATAGCCATAATTCTTCTTGCATTATTGGAGAAATCCTTGAAGCATACTTGATTTCTCTTAACAATTTGTCCTAGTGCTTTAGTTGTATTTCCTCTTCATCAGGATAGCTAACTTGTGTATGCATATTCTAGGCATGGGAAGCAGCATCAAAAGCTGTCCAGGATGAGGAAGCAATTAAGCAGAAGCTTTGTGAAGATTTAAACCATCTGGTGATATGCCTGTGCTAAATATTGACATTAATAGTTACTTTGCAGAAACTGTTCCTAACTCTATTTCCTTAATAGGTTCAAGAAAGTAGTAATTCTCAGTATGCTAGACTTGAGGAAATGAAAAGACGACTGGAAGCATTAAACCCAAGTAGAGCTTCCATTGCCTCACTCCAAGTAAGCTCTCTTTTCAAGTATGTCCATTATATTTCTGTCTTGAGTTTCGTTGTTGTTTATATGTTCAATTCACTTTGCATGGATGACATTTTGCAATTGACATGGCAATTAGCATGCCCAACAGACACTGTTCGTTAACATCAGCATTGTGGAGTATATTTTACCAAGATGTGCTGTAAGTGGAGTGAAAAGATAACTGATCTAACTTGCATTTCTTCAATGAAAGTTGAAAATTTCTTTTGGTAATTTAATATGCCTCTTTTCTACTCCATTGCTGTAAGAGAAATCTTCATACTTCATGTCCTTTCTTTTTCGAACATATTTACTAGGAGGACTTCCGCATCCACCCCTTCCCCCTATGGAGGATGGGAAAATGTGAGTTTTTTGAAACTTATTGCAGGTCATTTATGACATGAGCACTCTCTCTTCTATGCACTTTTTTATTATAATGGATGTAGTTGGGGGATTGCTGACTTCCTGCCCTGGATTTTTCAATTAAGGCAGAATGCTCTGTCCCAAGTTGATTTTATTTGACAGAGACTGGTAACTTTATGATGAATGTATCAGCACTGGTTATGTGTATTAATCAGATCTAGACAAAACCAAATAATATGGAATATTGATAAAAAGTATTTGGCAGTGCATAGACATACTCCTTTTTAATTTAAAACTGTTCGTTCCTAATCGGATTGCTTGAAAGAAGCCAAATCATCAACTTGACAAAACTGAACTACCTTGCTTATTTTGTTTCTTGTGGCCCCTAGAGTGGCTTAAACTTTCAGGGCTCAAGGATAACAGTAACCGGAATGTGGTGCTTTTTCAGGCTTCTTTAGGTCTCCATTCAAATCTAATGATCACCTTGTTTAGATTAACATTTTTTTTTCTGGCTCCCTAACCTGGCATGTTTTCAAGGATGCGCTAAGGGAAAGTAGCCTGTGGCTTTTCCAGCACAAATTAATTGAACATGTTAGGCTACTTACCTTCTTGTTGTACAGAAGTTTGATGTTTCTTCCCTTGTGTGTTGTGCATTTAAAATTACTCTTTTCTAGGAGGAAGCGAGGTTGTGAAAGGCTTTGCGATATGGATATTTCACTGTGCATTTTATCATATATGATTTGATCATATTTTGTAATATTACTGCTATCCTTTAGTAAGGTTTTATAGGGTCGAGATAAAGTAGCACAAGTGCCCATGATATGTATATAAATGGCCCTAATATCTTCACGGTTATTTCCATGTTGTGGGGTTTGGAAGTGGCTGCTATTGAGGAATGAACCAAAACTTCTTCCATGTAATGAGTTGAATATTTTAAACATAGTATTGGAAGAATGTTGAACTTTTGCTCTTGAATTATGTGTAGGATGAGAAACTGGTAGGACCTGCACAGATTAGCACTATCGTAGACGCTTCCTCAGCTTCGCACAAGACAGAGCCTCGAACTGATGGAAATGTCCAAGCTATGAAAGGGCATGAGCGACAACCTACTGTTGAGGGTGAAGTAAGAGGAAAGAAGAGAAGTCAGAATCAAGGTAGAGGTAGGGGAATTGGGATTATACCCAAGGGCAGAGGATCTATAGCACCTGGTTGGACAGGGGCTGGGTTTGATGTGGATGGCAGAACTTAGAAACACCATCTGAGAAGCTTTCATTTCCATACCTGAAGACAAGGGACAGCCAATTTCTTTTTGCACTATAACGGGGTATTCTCCTTCTTCCATCTTTCATCTAGTAACTTGTTGGTTGATGTTCTCTGCCTTGTTATTCTTTCAATTGCCTAGCAGTTGTTGATATGGAAAATTCCACCTGACCTTTCTAGCTCATTGCTACTTTTAACCCACGTATGTACATCCAAATTATTTTTCAAGAAAGAAACGGTTTGCAAATATAATTTGCTAGTAATATTCATCATTTTGTACTAAAAGCTGTGGTGTGTCATTCAGGATTTTAAGACAATTTTTATTGGAGATGCACCAATAGTCTATTATAGATGCGAATTGTATTGCTAGCACTGAAGTTGTCCTTGAGATCCTCCTACTTGAGGAGCATCACTTGGGGGTCATCTGATAAAAGGAATGCATTGCGGCTGCTTGCCGCAACTGGCCTACGGAATGGTTTTACGGAGGCTTGTTGTAATTTCTAAGCCTTTGGAAGTGGAAGGGGCTGTCAAGATCTCAAAAAGATGTACTCTCTGGGCTCTGTTTGCCCTGATAAGACTGGCCAATTTTTATTTTTATTTTTTTGGTTGTGACGGGCGGTTGGGGTGGAGAGCACAATTATAAAATTCGAAATTTTGCACCGTTGATGCAGTGGTAGTTGTTCCAAGATTCAGAATTTATTGTCTTCTCATTTTCTCCAGAATTATGTAACCAACCATGTGATATTAATGCCCAAATACTTTATTCCTGTCCTTGGCTTTTACATCTATCTGTGTTCCAAGAGTATTTATTTGAATCTGTAATATCTAATCCTGATATGGATCTTCTTCTAATGTAGAGCTTGCATTGTTTGAGGAACTCACATGCTTAAACAATTCCCTAGCGTTTTTCCAAGTTGTTAGCAGAGTCCAAAAAGGCAGTTACACGTTTTGAGGGGTGCGTTACAGATTCACATGATTGGAAACCAAGCTAGTTTTGAGCTGGTACAAATCGAACTTACTTTGCAGTATGACCTGATAGCACGGGCTGGTGCCTGTAGCTGGGTTGTACCATTCTGTCTGCATCTACTCTCATCGCATTCACATGTTTGATTAAGTGATTGTACTATGTAAGAATTGATTGACTATTTCATCGTTATATTTTGTCATGGCCTGCAAGTCTGATGCCATCTTTGTTCTTGTTATGTCACCTTGGTACAAATCGGAGATGCCAGCCACTCCTTAAAATTCAAACTTTTGAATGCTTGCATGTTCAGACCATTTTTGTTACCTAGACCAACAAATTATCTGAATATATATAAATGAGATGATAATATACTGTTCTTTTACCCATGTTTTATGAATAAAAAGGGGAGTTTGAACTAGAAAAATTGGAACCTTGAGAACTTTTTAGTTGCGCACCCTGGTTCATGGTATGGTAAACATTAACCGAGCTGTGGTGAGATTGGAATGGGCAGCCAGAGCCAGTCAACTATCATAAAAACAGGAGAAAATTGAATGATGTATTTCGTAAAACTTTCAATGAATAGGCCGCAGATGACTGATCCCGTCGTCCTTTTGCTGCAATAAAGATGGTCGAGCCACTCAGCTGAGGCACGTTCTACATTCATGTGCCTATTAAAAGGCCAAATTTCTACCTTGTGTTGCCTAAAACAAGCGTCAAATAAACCGAAAGGAAGAGTCACATCCCTTTGTCCGTGGTTTCAGCTGTTGGTCCTCTGCCCCGTTCAAAATAGCCGTGTCATGGATAATGAAAACCCTAGGATGTAGGTCAGTCTGAGAGCAATTATGCATTTATGGACCATGACGAAAGAAGAGGACGTTGGGAAACATTATAACCAATTTTGACGTCATATGTTGCAGGTATTTTCATTAAGGCAGTCACGGCCCCTCTATCAATCACCCAGCCAACTAAACATTATTTCAGATACACCTAACGTGATTGTTCCGATTATCGAATGGTGCCAATCAAATAATAGCAACATTGGATGCTCATGAAGAGATGACAACTCAGACATGTTTCCTCTGAAAGCAAGAACAATTTGAAAGCTAGTTTGAACTTAAAACACCAAAGAAACAAAGCTCAATTTTGATTTTATTCAATCTTACAGATAAGCAGCCATTAGTTCTAACTTATTCTGAGTGCAGTAGCAAAGGCAACACTTGGTTAAATCCACCCGGAAGAGTTACGGCTGCTACGGAGGAGGAGGAGTACTAGTAGTAAGCATTGGAGATGACGCCAGTTGATTGATTGAGCCCCATAATAATTGGGACCACTTTTCGTTGTTTCTTTTATAAAAATACTCTCTCTTCTCGATAGGACAGGCTTCAATTGATGTGCCTAAACATGTATATATTGAAAGCTACCTATTCACCTAAAAGAAAAAAAATAATAAAAAGAGAATAGAAAGATTTTGAAGGGATGATGATGATGAAGACGATGATGAAGATGGAAAGCAATGGTCCCTGGACCCTCTCTGTCTGTGTGTGCATGGGGACAAGGGTGGATCTGAGTCAAGTGGGATTTTATTAGCAACAGGCTTGTAGCTTATAGGGGCCGGGAGAGCCCCCTGACTCTGTCAACTTTGTACCTCATGACCTTCGCTTTGTCGGACAAACCTCCATACAGCCTCTGCTCCCTCCTGCTTCATCTTCTTCTTCACATGATGCACATCCCTCACCCTGAAACAAACAAATCAGACAAAGATGCAAATTATGCCCATTTTACCATCATTTACATAACCTTTTTTCACTAATAACCAAATGGTTTTCGATTTCAGTTGCTCGGGCTGCTTGAAGAACAGTGCAGCTATCTTTTGATTTTTTTTTTTCGCAGCTAGCTAGCAACAGGAAAGGGAATAATTGAAAGAATCTTTCAAGAGGTATGGCCTGCATGCATGAAAAACAAAAGAGTGAAAGGAAAAAGAAAACGGTCAAAGAAAGCAAGATGAATAATGAGCATAGTCACAAAACTAAACTAAGAAGAAGAGTCATAAAACAGGCATGTTCATACTATCCACAAACATTTCTAATTTCAGGTACAACCAAATCAACTTTGTTTATGAATTGTGAATGGCCCATATGGCAGAACAAGATAATAAGCAAGAATATCACTTCTCTTTTTAAGTGAAAGATTCAAGCGAGGTGAGTGTTCCAAGAACAACTCACTAATGGGAGCTTGTGTTATTGATCAAAACTCTACCCAGGAGAGTTTGTCTTCATATCAATGCATCTTTTATCATTTTGGAGTTGTTCCTTGTAATATTTTAAAAGAACATGACATCTGAGAATGCATATGAAAGGCCAAACCAATATGTTTACTTGTTGAAATGTGTTGTTATTTATTGCAGGAATGACGTTAGAATGCAAGCTTACCGTAAAAAAAGTTATATGAGAACCTCTTGAATGAATAAAAGAAACAAACGAAACGTTTTCCTTATTAATGATAACAACTTTATCAAACAAGACGGAACCCTAATAATTAGTGGCTTTTGGGTCCGATTGGGTTGGGCCAACAACTTAAATTATGTGCCAACTAAGATTTGGGGGGCGCGCGGGTGGGGGAGGGAATTGGTGCTAATGTCAGTCTGTGATAAGAGTCGATAAATACTGAAAGTCAGTATAAAGATGTTAGTGTGAATAACATCTGATCTGGAATTCGAAGAAAATGGAAATGGTGATGAATTGGGTTGATTTAATTTCTGAATTTTATGATGAAGAGATTTTAAGGTAGGTTTGATTTGTGGGAGAAGACTCTTCTTGGTACAGGAGGGTTGCAACTGCAGATCCCCAGTAACCCACCTCGTATTTAGAAGCCAGGAGGTGGGGGGAGGAATCACATTGTAAGTCGAGCTCGCCGTGAAAGAGCTCTGGTTCGTGCAGAGTAGTAGTACTAATAACTTTAAGTGTTTTTAAGAGGAGAGAAGTGATGATCAGGTGGGTGGTCATATCGTCATCTTTCTGCATTTTATAATTCGATTCATTTACCCATTTCAGTTCCCAATGTGTGTGTGTGTGTGTGTGTGTGTGTGAGAGAGAGAGAGAGAGAGAGAGAGAGAGAGAGGCAGAGTTGGCTTCTGGTCTTTGGTCTTGACAGTGAGTGTGAGAGACACTAATCTGATGAAAAGAGATTAAAGCGAGAGAGAATAAGAGCATGCACCAAAACCCACAAAACTTGCAAAGCCTTCTGATGTGCTTAATTCCTCAAATGAAATGTGGCTGGTTTATACTTTCATGGATCCGCTTTTCTCGCTTTCTTCACCACCCTCTCCTATAAGCTTTTCTTTTTCTTTTCGATGAAGCTCCTATCAGCTTTTTCACCTTCTCTCTCCTCAAAAGACCCCCCCCCTCTCTCTCTCCACTCATTCTTTAACACAACACTGCTGCTTCTTCTGTCATTATCAAGTCTCTGATATTGTTGATTGTTAGAGGAGCTTTTTGTAGATAAGCTTTCCTGTCTCCGTCGAAAAGGAGAGAAGAAGTTTTTACTGGATATGGGCAGGGATTGGTATTGGGTTAGTGGTAGCAGATCCTCTTCCAACTCCAAGAGAGGATTTGGAGGCGAGACAGACCCTTCTGCTGCTACCAACGGCAGCAGCAGCAGCAGCAGTAGTACGAGTAGTAGTAGAAGTAATACTCACACTGCTACTTCACCTTCAGGTTGCATGAGTGCTGTTTTCCACTTCTTTGATTTCCATCATTTCCAGTTCCCTTTACACCACCACCAACCTCATCCTTCGTTCAAATCGACTTCCGTCCTCCCTCATGAGCCAAACTTCCTCAAAGGTCCTCTCTTTCTCTCTCTTCTTCTCTCTCCCTCTCTCTTCTCTTTGAACTTCTGTGTTTAATGGTTTTCTGTGTCATCAGGTGTCGAGGCGCCCAGGAACAGCTTGGAATCAACAGAGGAGGATTCATCGTCATCGACCAATAAGGAAGAAGAAAACTTAATTCTTCCAGTAAGTCGCTTTGCTGTTTTGTTTATTTTTAATTAATCTTTACCTGTTCCACCTTTTGTTTTTCAAATTTTTATTTCTTTAGAGATTCCTTTGTTTTGAAAAGTGAGTAATCATGATGGTCATGATAATGATAATGTTGGTAAACCTTAATGATGATGTTATTCTTGTTCCAAAAATCCAGATGGGTATTCAGATCAAAACAAGCAGAGAGGAAGACACAAGATCAAAAGTTGGCAGTTCAAATAATGATTCTTCCTCAGAGATGAGCTGCTCTCCTGGGGCCAAGACCCCAAGTTTAGTGGCGAGACTCATGGGTCTCGATCTTCTACCTGAGAACTCTCTGTCTTCTTCTTCTTCACCATCTCTGGTGACACTAAAGACTCAAATAGACCAGCAGTCTCGACCCAGACAACTTCGCCATGGAAAACCTGTAACTAGCCATAGAAATTCTGTGGACGGTGATATAACGGGTATTCGCTCTTTGCCGGAAACACCGAGAATATCTTCAGCGAGAAGATCAGACGTTGATCATCGCCTCTCTCTTCAGCTCAGCAAAGAGAACATGTGTGTTAGTGAAGATTTAGAGTTCTCTCGATTCTCGTATCTAAGAAGAAAGGAATTCAAGCAAGACGATGAGAACAGGAGCCCGAGAGACTATGCAAGGCAGATAGTGAAGCAGGTTAAAGAAAGCGTTAGCAGAAAAGTTGGCATGGCAGACATAACCAACACAATCAAAAGCAGAGAGCAAGCAAGAGATCACGAGCTCGTCACCCAATTTAGATCCAAGAAGAACTCCAGGGTTTTGAATACGAGAACTGCGGATGAATCAAGTCCAGGGAAACACTCAACACCTTCTTGCTCACCCAGACTCAGATTCTTGGAGTCGAAGAACAAACCAAGTACGGCCGCCGCACCTTCACCGTCATTGACAAAAGATCACATTATTCATCAGCCATCGAAGTCGACAATAGTTCAATTACTATCACCGCAAGCTAATATTCAGCTACAAGCTGTCAAGTCTTTGGTAAAACCCAAGTTGCAACAGTTGCAAGAACAGCAGCAGCACCACCAGCAAAAAACCGTCAAGAAATGTAAGAAAGCCGACAGTGAAAGGTTCGGTTCAAGACTGACAAAGCCTCCGCAAACAACGGATGTCATTCGAAACAAGCAAGAAGAACCCTTTGTTCGTCCTTCAACAGCCACCAGATCTAACGTTCCTGACAAGAAATGCAAGAAAACGCCGTTGTCGAACGATCTCCTCAACATCACTGTCCCATCTCTTCTTCCAGTCAAAAAAGATCCCTCTCCTGCTATCACAAAACTACAGGTGCTCATTTTTTCATTTCTCTTCTTTTTATTCACAAATGGTTAAAAAAAATTAATATTTTTACTTCAATTTCCTTTCTTTCTTTCTTTCTTTATTTTATTTTTTTTAATTTTACTTCCCAACTTGCAGTTCAAGAATGGACCCTGAAATTTAATTATCAAAACTTATGGACTGTGTTATCCAGGTATGTGACGCTCAAGGATCGAAACGAAGTTCACAGTTATCTAGTTGTTCGAGCCAAAGGTACAAACAGAAAGGGACGAAGACGCATGTTGCCCAAGACAACAACATCGACGACAGATGTAAAGGTGCCGCTACTACCACCACCACCAGCAACGCTGCCGCCGTTAAAACCTCCGGTTCTGGAGCAGAGCATGAGTACATCACTAGAATACTAAAACGTACGGGCATAGAGAAAGACACGGAAGTGTCCTTTACTAACTGGTTCTCTCCCTCTTACCCACTTGACCCATCCATTTTCTACTACCTCGAGCACTTGCCTACCAGCACTTGCATGGTCGCCACTGAAAACCCGTCCTGTCAATTAAGACTACGGTGTAATAGGAAGCTTCTGTTTCAGTTAGTAGATGAGATTCTTGTTGAGATCGTGAAGCCTTACATGAGCGTAAAACCATGGGCCAAACCCCTGCGACGTGGGTACATTATTGGATCAGAACTTGTCGACAAATTGTGTTCGAGAATTAGAAGCTTCCCATGTGCGGACTGCGTCGTTCTCGAAGACATTGACGCGTTGATTGACAGAGATCTGACCCAAACTAAACCACAATGCTCGACGGCGTTTGAGGAGGAAGCTGAAAAAATAGTGACGGAGATAGAGAGGGAGATAGTCGACGGTCTCCTCCACGAAACGACAGTGGAGTTTGGCGCGGGTGTCCGTCATGGAAACGGCACCGTTTACTGTGGGTGAGAGAGATAGAAGGAGAGACAGAAGAACGAGGTGAGGCAGAGGGGTCACATGGGTGATTCACGTGACAAGATACCATTTGCTGGAGGTGGTGGTGGAACCCAGAGGGAGAGGAGTTGTAGGATGATTTGAGGCCTACAGAACCACTGGTAAACCTGAAACCCACTCGCTATCTCATTGGTCCTCAAAAGACGACGCTGCCAGAGGAATCCATTCCATTCTCTTTTGTATATTTTATGTTATTTTTCTTTTTTCACTAATTTGTTTTGGGTTTCTGTGGACTTGGTCAAAGCGTTTGAAAAAGTCATGGTGGTCTTCATTATCGCTGCCTCTCTCTCTCTCTCTCTCCCCCTGTATTCAAATATATTCTATGAAAACTAGTTCTCATTTTCATCTGGGTACAATGAAATTTCAGCAGTCCAGTATTAAAATTTTGATTTTTAATATTTTTAAACGTATTTGGTGAAATTAATTTTAATGAAAAAATCATGGTGGCTAAAAAATTTCAAATTATAGAGCATCTTCGATGTCATACTTGTTCATGGATATCTGTTGCTACGAGATCAGACATCTAACAACCCTTGATTAGAGAAGTAATTAGCAAGTAGTTGATGATGTTCATGGTCAGGAAGAAAGTGAAAGAATTATTGGAGGATGTCAGTGGGGATGACTGCCATTGGAAAGAGGTATGTATAGTCCTTATCCTGAGGCGTTAGTTCTTGTGCAAATGTCGCAGAGAGAGTGGTCTCTCTGTATAAAATTGGAAGAGATCAGTAACCCAAGAAACCTACAGTTGATGAGTAACGAATTATGTCACTTTTAAGACTGAGTACAAAGGGGTACATTTACATGCTACTTCTCTTCTCTTGCATAGATTCGATTCTCATTTCATGGAAGTTTGGGCTCCTAAAAGGAACATATCTGATCAATCTTTTTTCCAAAAAAATAAAAAATTATAAACGTAAAAACAATCCCAGAAAGAAAGAGAAAGAAACGAAAGGAACTTTGTAAAGTAGCAAAAAGACAATACCCAAAAAAGATGATTTTGCATGGACCCGAGACATGATCTACGTGGGTTTTAAAGCCTAAGCAGCTATAGCCACAAGTGAACATATAACCAAACTCACAATGGGGACAGCTTGTCTTCGGACAAGATGAGAATAAAATGGGCATAAACAGAAGAGATGACATTCAACCCACATGACACAGACACTTTTTAATGTCTGAATGTGAACCCATTTCAAATCTTCAAGAGATAACCTACCATTCTATGTTGAACTTTTTTAAGACTAAGCGGAAAACGTAAGTGATATAAGAGATGGCAGTGGTGCCTGTTTGAGCTATTTGGTCACTTTCTTACCACTCAGATCTGAAGAAGGAAATATAAACTACAGCACCATATCCTGCTGTCTCCCTCTTTGTAATAATTAGTGGAGTTGTTAAATAAAGCAGAGGCACCAGAAGAGAGTGAAAATACAAAGACCAGACAGGGCTTTATTGCAAAGATTCCCATAAATTTCCAAACCCAGTCATGGTGTGTCTCAGACCCCACTGTTGCTTGCTAGAGATGTCAGTGTGGAAGAAGAAGATAATCAATTGATTGCGGGAGAGAGAGAGAGAAGGAAATGTGCTTGAAATGTTCAAAACCTGTAAGAAAGTTTTGAACAAAGAAGAAAATGAAGGAAACAAAAAAAAAAAAAAAAGGGATCTGCTAGTTTGATATAAGCAATAACTTTTGGCTCAATCTTCTTTTAATATTATCACTATTGATGAGGAAGCTTCTTATGATCTAATTCTGAAAGTGCAGAGTTCTCCAAGGGACTCTATCTTAGAGTATTGGTCTGATCTGTAGCTGTTGAACAACCGGAAAATTCAAATTCATGGACACATAAATGCAAAAGCACATGTAAATATAAGTGAAATTAAATGCAAGAAGGTAGCATTCATGTGGGTCTCTCCTTTTCTTTCTTTAAATTATGATTCACAACAAAATGATGAAAGAAGATGAGATCTGAGGAGGAAGATATTAGATGGTTGACTGAGTCCACTAAATACTGTTGGGGCTGTTTAGGGTAAGGCGTGTGCTAAGAGATCAGGTTTTATATATGCAGCTTCTAAGTTGCCTTGCAGGGTATGTGATCTAAGATGGTGAGATTTTTGGTACCTGTGGTTCACCTTTGTAAGGCCTCTGACTTAGATGATGACTTAATGTGGGTCTCGGGATTGATGGGAACAAATGGTTTCAATGGACCAGCCAGCTTTTCTTTTGGGTTTTAGCTAGGCCACAACACCAAGTACTACTCCCACATTAAAGGAGATAGTTTTTATGCAAGTTATTGGTATAACCCATTAATTATCAGAAAAAAATAATTAGTACCCATTAATTATCATAAAAAATCATTGATACCCATTAAAACCTTATGCAGTGGGTTGTGTAAAGGAATGATAAAGAATTAAGGAAATACAGTTTTGTAGTTCTGTTAAGCTCAAGCTCCTTTGTTTGAAAATGGGTGAAGGTTTTTTTATCAGAGATTAATTTTGTAATAGGAACTGTATGGTGGACTGATCAGATTCAATTTTTGTGCAAAACTTGGCAGATTCCTCCCTACTCAATATTCCTGACCACTGCTCTCAACTCTAATATCTAAATCAGATATTCATATATACAGAGAGAGAGTTTGAAATTCAAAGTAGTATAGTTCGCGGGGAGCTAATATTATATTGTGAAATGTATGTGAGGAGCTAACGGTACAAAAAGTATAATAGCATATAAAATGATCAGTCAGTATTGGATAAAGCACCATGACATAATATTACATGTCTCCTATACATTTTTTAATATAATACACAATGGATATCTCAGTCTCTTATCCGTTTGTTTGGGTCGTAAATAACATCATCACAATCTGGAACAAACGCAGACAGGCAGAGTGAGAGAGAGAGAGAGGGGCGTCTGCTAATCAGCTGGCAGGGTCAGACAGCAGTTTATGCTGCCTGTCCCTTGCAAAATATTATTATTTAAAGATAAGAATACATCAAGAGGCACCTGGTTTCTCTCGGGCCAAACAGCCCATGTATGGTTTTGGGCCCAATATATGGATGAGAATATACACGGTGAAGCCCAACTGGAGCCCAAAAAGGGACCATGGGCTTCGTGAACAAGATAAGGGTATGTTACGGGCCATAAGAATGAGGAAGCTGTTGCATTTTGAATTATATATATAATTGGACATGTTGTCAGCAAACATTGTTCAAAATTATGAATCATACACATGTAAGTGGCCCGGAAGACGACAAGAAGAAAAAGAATAAGAACCCGAGGAACCAACCAAAGGTACAAATGCTGCTGCATTATCTTCAGGTTTATTGGGTGCCCCGCAATGCAATAATTCACAAGGGCAATTATTTGTAGCTGAAAATTCAATCCCTGCTGTCCAACATGCGCATATTCCTTCCTTTGTCCGCTTTCCTATCAACCAAAGCTGCTATGAGCAGCGCTTTTCTGGCGGCAGCCCAATGAACAACTCAGTCTCTACCTCTGGACTCTGCTTACTTGGGCTGCAACTGGTGAAAACTTCTTTCTCTTGTGGGGATGGCTGCCATGGCTTTATAGCACACTGTATCAAACAAGTTCAATAACTGAATCAACAATGATTGTAGCAAACAGTTCTCCGGCGTTTCACGTAATGATCCTAGCAAGTAATAATGCTTAGCATGGCCCGGATTTCCCATTGGACAAATCTCTGTTATGCTCAGTAACCCACTTTAACCTAAACCCTTAAGTTTGCTGCCCTCTTTTAACTTCAACCAAGCAGTGAGTTAGAGAGGTTTCTGCCAACTACTTGTTACTACTACTGTGTTGCAGAAGAAGGATATGGCAACCAGAGCGATTGGTGGTCCAAGTCCTGAATGGTGTTTAATTCTGTGAGTCCTTTTGGATCCACCAATTCACTTCAAAGGAACACCTCAAGCCAAGTAATGCATGGAAGTTGATAAAAGTAAAGGGGGACACTGTGGCAAGGAATGGAAGCTTCACCTTTTCAGAAAGCTTGGCATTCTCTTCTAACAAGAGTCTCTCCTGAATTAATTTGGAGAAACAGAAAAGATGTATCAGTATAAATTCTTAAATGCATCAATGAAAATGCTGAAACCCTACAACTAATGTTGCTAACCTATATCAAGAACATATGTATCCATCAACAACATTATGTATCCTAGGAAAAGATTATTGAAGAAAGAAAGCAAAATAAACGGAAAAAAGAAAATCTTTTTTCTACAGGCAGTCTTGATCAATTATAGTCTTTGTCCTCTATTTTTTCTTGGACAAACACCAAAACTACATTCCTTCCAATTTTTTCTTTTCGATCCGACCATTTTTTTTTCCTAATAATTCAACACAGCATAAGCCTCCAGAGTTCATACCTTTAATTTTAGTTGTTCTATCTGCTCATTGAACAACACAGCCTGGAAGATACAGGGTTACACATTGTCAGCGTCCAATTCATTATTTTTCTTACCATTTGACCATGGAGAAGTAACATGGAAATAGTTTGAAAGAGATCATCTAATATTTTCAACCTCAAATTGAGGAATACCTTTCTCGCCCGGATACTACGTAAGCTCCTTTCCAGCTGCCTGTCGATCTCCTGAAGCTCCTCAATCGAACAAGAAGCTAGACCTTGACCCAGCAGCCTCCTATGACACCCCATATTGAATATTAGGATATGTTGGATGAGAAATTACAAGATGCTAAATAGTTGGAGCGAAAATGGTCAAACTAAGTCATGAACCGTTGATGAACTTCAAGGAGCTCAATCTTCTTGACCATGCTCGCTACTTCGTGCTTCAGATGCTGCATATTGGAATTTTGTAATAAAGCAGAATCAAGATCAAATAATACTAGGACTGGATGCAAGTTCAGTGCCCCGTAAAACAAACTATTTGATGAGAGCAATAAGTTTTTATCCTAATGTTAGATATAGAAGCTTACAACAAAGTCATCACCCTTGTTTTTCAGCTTTTTACTTTTGGAGGAAGAGTTCTAGGTATTAGTTTTGTGTTTAAGAGGTAGAAGAGAACAGTCAAACTCTCAGAAACCCATCTTCCCAAAAGATAAAATTGATGATGACAGGTTAACACAACAGGGAAAGCTTTTCCACATCAATGCCAGGAGAACTTGTTAACAAGAACTTCGTCAGAATGCCAATATGCAACATGGATGTAATGCAGAATTTTTCTTTCATTTTGGCCGCAATTTATTTAACCCTTTTCATCATAGTAAATGATTAATGATGGAGTACTGAGGATAAGGGCTGATGCAAAACTATAAGGCGAGACTCCCAAAGCATTTTTGTGGAGTGTCGTTCCGGACCTTCTGAACCAATTAAGCTGAGGAAAATAAATATTATTTACTATCCTTAGACACTGATGTTTACTAAGTCTACCAGCATTGGTTGCATTGTTTCTCTCATCATAATCACTATTATGTATACCGTTACTTGATTTAACTAATAAATTCTTAGCAAATATTTAATCTGCATTAAGCTTTTAACCTCATTCAGGTCGATCAGGCAGAGATGGAGGACAGACCTGCATGTATTGCTCCATTTCAGGCTTGTTGAATGGCACTTCTTGCGTATATTTATAGTATCTTTCTACTGTCTTCTGCATGCTGAAGATCCACACAATAGGTCATTAATGCAAATTATCTGTTTCTAAGAGACAGAAGCAGTGAAATGCTAGGAAAACTCAAATGTTAGCTTTTACACCAGAAAATGAAATAGAAATATTCATAGGCCTTCACAGATTTCTCAAATGAATATTATCCATGAAAAAGAGGCACATTAAAGATTCAAGCGACCTCTGAAGTGTGTCGATCGTTCATATCAGATAGATCTTCAGAACTAGTATCAACAAGCAATGATTTTATGAATTGATACTAATTCTTCCCCAATATTTATATCAAGATATTCCTAAATTTCCCCAAATCATACTCTAAAGACCCCAATGTTAAGGTTAGTCAGAGCCTTCAAATTTAATTGCCAAGTCAAACAAAACACTCTATACTTTGCTAGAGAGGAAGTATTAGGTGTTGCATAACATTTCTCCATAATGTCAATTATCCAAATAGTTCTTCACTGCATCATCTTCAAGATGACAAAAAAAGGAAAAACAAAATTAGTACCAAACTGAGTTGATACGGCACTTAAACCTTATCCATATGCAGTGTGTTTGTGTTTTATACATATGAAAGAAGAAAAAGGAAAGATTGACTTCCTATTACTGTGTCATATGTATAACATGAATGGCAAACTAGGAGATTTAGGAAATTGAAGCCTTAATTTATAACTCAAAAAAAAAGGAAGTACAAGTCAAAGTTAATTATCAAAAAAAGGATAAGCAGTTGGCATAGAATAGTAATTTTCTTCTTCTTAGGGTTAAAATTCAATACTGCTTGCACAAAGAAGCAGGAAAGAATGTGGTTCCATGAAAAATAAATCCACCAAATATATGTTATGTTTAAGGCAGTAATATAAGTGACAATAGCAGATAATCTTCAGGCTAAAAAACAAGCACCTGTTTCTCCATCAACCTAACATGACAAGATTGTTGTTTCACTGTATATATCTTCAGGCTAATGCAATACCGTTCCTAGATATTGAATTGGTAAATTCCAGGCATGTTGCCAGTAATCCAAGGATCCATTGGAATTAAGTTGGAGAACTAATCAACCCTATTCACCACTAACTTGCCAAGCAGCCTCCTCAGTCAAGCCTATCTATAAGGAAATTAAATCAAGGCACCATTTGCTCCCTTTGCAATTCATTTTTGAACAAAACTATTATCTCCAAGAGTCCTAGCTAGCTCAAGCTGACAGGTGTTCACTAGGATAAGCCTAAGTACTAACAGTTCAAGATGCCCTTGTATGAAGCAACCACTTGATATTCCAAACAAAACATGGTTGCATGGTTATGAACCAGTTTATCCATTAACAAGGGTATGGCTTCAGATGCAACATAAAGAAATAGATGAATTGTCAAACACCTTCCTGCTTACCTTACCTTAGCATTCCAAGTTAGAAGACCTGATTTTCACAAGGAGTGAAAAATATTATGACTTGAGCTTGAAATTTTTTTCAAACTGCTCCTAATATATATAGAAAGATGTTGAGAAATTAAGTGCTGAGCCTATTGAAAGTTTTCTGATGTCAAATGGCATAAACGATATGCAAAAAATTATAGCCAAGTAAAAGAACATGACATAATAAACTGTAAAGGGTGCTAGGAAAGCAATGAGATATAATGGATATCTCAAAGCAACAGGAAGAATATATTTATAGCGCCAGCATGAAATATTGTGTACTAATATATGGCCTTCGGGATAATTTTCTAGGATGCTTAACAGATTTCGTAAATTTTCAGTCTTGCATCTTTGAAATCATCTGAAAATAAACAAGCATTGAGACAATCTAGTCTCAAGTCAAGAGAGCTCCATACTCATATACACTTATTTTTTTAGAAAAACGTTTTTAATGTTCTTTGTCCTAACTCATATAGATTTTCAACTTCTTAAATAAAAGATGTTTTCAGATGAAATTTACTGCTTATTACCATGTATAATGTTGTGTTATTTTTCTGCGTTAACTATAAGTCTACTGGCATTGAGTAACCAAGTTTTAATTTGCAAACTGAGGAAATGGTTTTTCACCCTTAATCAGTTTTCACAAAGAACTTATGCATTCCCAATTCTTTAAAAGATTTATGGGCAAAACAGCTAGCCAGTAACAACAAGAAAGAAACCACAATATGCACTTGATGAAACAAAAATTAACGAGAGCAAAATAACTAAAGCAAGTTGCTTGCATGTTACCAAATTACAGTTAATTAAGATAGACCATTTGATACCTTTTGGATATCCATAGTATGGTAATCCTTCTTAACACACCTCAAGCTTATACCTTATCAATCATCTCATGTATCAAATAAAAGACACTTTAAGAATATTTATTGCGCACAAGTTCATAATATACCAATTTTAGCTAGTTCACAGCACTTAGTAATTCGTGGAACATAGCTATATACTTAATATATGCACTACACAAGGTTAAGCAGGCTTTCAGCTGTAACAGCCAGTCCCAGAAGTATGTCTAAATAAATAATAAATAACTATATAAATCAGTAAATATATAAAAGAAGCACTAAAGGAGAAATTAAGATAGAAAAAAAATTGAAAGAGTGGGAACCTTAAAAAAGGTTGAGATGATATTTTAGATGCAGATTTTGCATTAAATTGCTTGTGAACTAACCATAAGGACAGGTGCTGCTTTCTGGTTCCCTACCCAAGCAATTGACCATTCATTTTTAAGAAAGCTTTCGAAACCCTAGTTGTTATGGGTTAGAAGGGAAATATAAACTAGGCCAGTAAAGTAATGCGGAGCTTAAAGTGGGCTACCTGAACTCCCAGATGGTAAATATAAAAGGAAAAGGAGATGGTGATCATGGAGGCTTGTTTCTAGCTCGTTCAAATTCACTGGACCAAAGTTGAGGGAAACAAAACATATATCATTGCAAAGCAGGCTTAAAAGGACAGAAAATCCACAAATTGACGTGCCAATCTGTACATTTTATCTTGCAGAATCTGTACAGTACAATGAAGTAGAACTGAATCGGCAGCTTTGATGCTATTTGAGCCCAAAAAGAAAGAGAAAGCAACAACACATTATGTCAAATGCAATTAAGAGCCTCTAACATCATGGTAGACTAGACCTCAACTGGTGCAAATAGCAGTACTTTTTATTCTCTAACACGCATAAAGTATATAACCGTCTTTACACCTTGCGATGCAACAAAGCTAATGATATTCAAAGGAGAAGCAACTATTTTTTCCCTTTTTGGAGAATTTCAGTGAGAAGAAATTTACGTACTCGGAGCTTGAGAACTCATACAGTCTTCCTTTCTGAGAGAAAATGATGAGGGCAACTTCTGCTTCGCAGAGAACAGAGAGCTCATAAGCCTTCTTCAAGAGCCCGTTTCGACGCTTGGAAAAGGTCACTTGCCGGCTCGTTGCATTCTCGATTCTCTTCATCTCAATTTTGCCTCTCACCATATCCTAGTTGGTCATGGAAACTGCGTTATATAGATTCAGAGAAAACCCTAAACAAAGAGATACAGAACATCATGAAATGGATAAAAATCTCACCGACACTTAGGCTAAAATCCAGAAATGTTGCGTAGATATACAGGTGGGTATCAGTGTCTACAAAGAAAAGTTACAGCCAAGAAACCAAAAGGAGTTTTGGGTGGCTTAAAATGCAGGAAAGATATATGTCAAGATTTCAGGAGAAAAATTGACAACCAGTCCAGAAGCCTTTATGAAGAGTTACTCCTACAAAACAATTATTGTCAAGAGTTTAAAAGAAAAAAGATTAAAGTACAGAGAGAATTTGCAAAAGAAAATCCCCAAGATGGTGTGAATTTTCTAGGAAAGTTACAACCCCAAGAAAATTTCTCAGAGGAGATAAAAACTTGGAAGAAAGTGAAGCATCAAAGTGCAACCAAAATGGCAAAAAACGAGAGGTTTAAGAAACCCTAAAAAGATGCAGAAAACAGAAACGCAGGGGATCTTTTGAATTGTTGATGCATCACTGTCTTTATACTTGCACCACAAAAACACTTGTGTTCTTTGTTTTCCATTTTTTTCCTATTCTCCCCTCCTTTCCTCTCCTCTTTTCTTACCCCCACAGGAAAAAGAAGAGCATGTGGTAGTACTGCTGGTCCTACCCGAGAAAACGAAATGAAAATTTTTCATAAAAGATCCAAACAAAGTTGAGTAAGGGAAGAAGTATACCATTTAAAGAGATTACTAAAAAAGAAAAGAAAAGCGAAGATGAAGAATGACTGATATGGCGACTGCCTAATTAAAGCTGTGATAATGGGTCAGTTGAAGAAGAGCATTACAAATGGAAAGCATTGCAAGTTGATCGATAAACGTGTCAACGACAACATCGTACAATGTTGTGCGCGAAAAGCCAATAGATTATCGACAGCGCATCGGGCTTCCAATGGGCATGGACCATGTCACGTGCCTCGCCTTGTATGACGAGTCAACTCATAACTCAAAATTCCATTTACTTTTTTATTTTATTTTTCTGAAAATTTTATGTTTAAATCTTTGAAAAAAAATCATTTCTTGAAACTACATATTTCTTTTCATTTTTATGTCTTCACAGAAAAATAAATAAATAAGAAAAAATAAAATTAAAACATAAAAAATTAAATTATATCTATTTTTAATTTATTATTGTTTTTTTATAACCATTCAAATTAAAATATCTAAGATGTAAGTATTCCATTTAAACTTTGAGTTATATTATTTTACACAAATATTACCTAATTAAAAAGAAACCTAGATATAGTGATCGGGTGTGGTGGGCACCATGGGCCTTGAGAATTGGTGTTTGGTGGGCTCCACGTAACCTACTGATTTACGCAAAAGGCTGATAGTCTTAGGGTTCATCTGTCGTTTTCTAACATCTGTCTTCATGCGTTTTCATCTGATTCTGTGTTGGACTTTTCTAGAAAAGTAAAACAGATATGATGAAAAGACAGAAAGACACTAATTACAATATCCCGATGTTTTCTTAAAAATATAACATGTGATGATCTTTTAATGAATTTGTTATATTATTAAAAAAGTAATAATTAAAATATATTTATTTTATTATTTAGTATCAATGATCGTTAAAAAATTGAAGAATGATTAAATCACTAGAAAATTGATATAATAAACGAGGATACACTTAAAAACTTCTCAATTGATAATATTCTTAGATTTCTGAGGAGGGGCTTTATGTAATTACATAATTATTCTATTTTATATTAAAATTAAAATTAACAAAAGCCCTCATAATGATGTAAGTTTTAGGACGAGGGACCCATGCAACAGGACTAATTTGTTTGTATTGGTTGGCTTTTGCCAAGAACTTGGTCGGCTTGCTGTAATTACTGGATTGTCCTCCTAATGGTACAAGGTTAACATTGTTGTACGAGGGTGATTTTGTCAAAATTTGTACACAGATTGCCAACTGACTCCCTGTAGTTGTAGGTAAGTTATAATTCTTCTTTAGTTGTAGACTATCAGATTTCTTTGCTGATTTAAATTTTACTGAAATTTTGATGCCTAGATATTAAATAATTTAATTAATTATTTTCGTTTTATTTTTAAATTTTAATAAAATGTCGTATCGGTAAAAAAAATATTATTTATAATTGATATAATATATATGTGTGTGTATTGGTAGAGAAACAAAGTGATTCAAATTAAAATAAATTGGATAACTCCATGAACTTCACATTATTATCAACTTAACGAAGGAACAAAAGTAGTAAGTAAAAGTTTCGGGCTTATTATACTTATCTCTTGCGCTCTCTGTCCTCATCTGTGCGTTTCTCTGTATCTCAGTTAACCAGCCGGCATTTCAGTCTGACTTCTCCATTTTCAAAGAATCCAACATTTCCAAGCTTCACCATGGAAGCTGCAAACTCGCTGAAGAACAGACTTTGATCCCTCGCAAACGCATCAACAATCCATCTAGTCCTGTAATCTCCAAACAACGCCTGATCGGACCCAAACACGCCTTTCCCTACCATGATTTGTTTGTAATAGTTGTTGTCAAAAGTCGACGACGTGGAGTCCAGGAACTCTCCTCCATTTCTGTCCCTGTTAGGTTTTGGGCACTTGGTTTTCAGCTTCTGGGCAAAATCGACGTTCATCGTCGGGTCAGTGTCGTGCACTGCGCTGAAGTTACGCAGGCGAGGCTCGAAAGAAGAACAGTGAGAGAAGCCAAGAGTGTGACCACCGGAGAGTGAAACCATGTCTTTAACTCCTAAACCTCTCTTAGCAAAGCTTTGAATGAGCTGCGTCACGTTGAAAGTTGGCGCTGGTAGGTTTACTGTTTCGCTTGCTGTCGAGACTCTTCCATCTTTCCTTCCTTTTAGCACACTCCAATAAGGCCCTCCAGACTGAAAACCCAGCAAGAATTTAACAAAATAATGATATATTCATAAGAATATTAGGCGTTCGATGAAGTCTAGAGAATGATATATAGAGTTACAGACCCACCATTATCACTCCATCTCTTGCAGCAATGGCGATTATATCAGCGCAGGAAACTGTACGTGGGCAAGCAATTTCAAGCTTAGCTTTCGCATCATCGATCACGTAGAATGCTGCAAGGGAGATATTAGGAGGACCATCCTTCTCTGCTTGCTTTTGTGGAGTAGAATCCAGCAAAACCGACGCATCACATCCCTGCAAAACAATTTTTAACCAGCTAAATTAATCAGAGACGTTGCATGCACATATAATTAAAGAGACAGGAAGAGAAGGAGAGTATACCCTTATGAAACAGTCATGGAAGAACATCCGGAGGAGACGAGCTGGGACCTTGGGGTCATGCATGGATGCATTGCGAACACTGTCCAGTATGATTTTCTCAGCTTGAGGACATGTTTGGTCGTAGTAATGGGCATCCAGTAGTGCCTTTGATTGCCTGATTGTTAGTAAGAGAAGGAGAATTGCAGGTAGGAAGGGCTTCAGCTGCGATGAAGAATTAACAAACATTTTGCTTCTGGACAAAGATGATGATAATAGAGGAGAAGAAATGAGACTAGAGGAAAGGTGATGGTCACAGTTTGATTGAAAATTGTTAGTATATGTAGGATTCAATATGGGTTTTATAAGCTTTAAAGGTACTCAATGGAGGAATGGACTGTAGGGAGTAGAGAAAGCAGATTTTGTTGTACTTCAATGACCCAAGTTTACCTAATCTCTTATAGAAGGATTATTAATTAGTTTGTACTACCAAATGAAGGTTCGGGAGTTCACTTTTTTGATTGTGAAGGGTGGAAGAAAAGTTTGTTATGCGATGGTTGGTTTATACCTATCAATCGGTTTGGTTAATAAACTTATGCAAGGCATCCTGTAGGTGAGGGATTCAGTACAGAAATTCTGTACTGCAATTGCATTCTTCAAATCAAAGAAAATAAAACTAAGTAATGGCCATTGGGCTTTTATCTCATGGGCTTGCTTCCCTTTTTCGAATTCCTTGGCTGAGGCACTACTACGATTTTAGAATGGCCCATTTAGCTCTCTGATGAATCGACTTTGGTTATGGCACAGAAATGTCAATGCTTCTAATTGGGTAATTCACTTAGGAAAGAGAGCCACAAGTTATATTTGCATAATTGGCTATCAAAATAAAATCTGACTTTGAGATTCTGAAATCAATCCATAAGAGAATACACTTTGGGAGATTGGACAGATTAGAATTGGAGAGAACATGCCTTCGTTGTGGAAGGCAAAAGCAAACAAGCACTGAACAGCTTCACGGGCTTTATGGATTATTGTATTGAGTTGGGTCGCACACACCCATAAAACGTGGCTCACAACGCACGCGTAGAGGCCGAAAGAGATGGATGATTGAGCTCTCCACTCATCTTCATCCTTTACCGTGCAATTTTCTTGATAAGATCAAGAGTGGGGCATTAAGTCATGTATACGTGTCAAGAGCTGCGATGAATGGTCCCCACACGGACAACTTCACCAAGGACGCGTGTCAGTCAAGGCCAGTCTGGCATACCGAAATAGCAGACCCAAAAAGCTCCATGGCGGGACCACCCGGGATTAGAAAGGATAAAACAGCCGGGTCCACATCTCTAGGCACACGTGCCAACATCACGTGACACAACCGGTGGACCTTATTCTATCGCTCAGCTTGGTCTACGAGCCTCCACCTCAAATTTCCCTGTTGACTCATACTTAACGAAACATGGACCCCATCATGTACGCGAAAAGTGGGACCCAATTTGCACGTGCAAACTAGGCTCATTTGAGTCATGGCTGGAGCCCAAGCCAGGTAGGACCCAAGAGTTGCATTCCCAAAAAAATTTCCAAGCAAAAAGAAATGGAAGTGATAGAGCCGATAACAAAACCAAAAGATATTAAAAAGACTTGCGGGGCCTTGAATCTATAAACTCCAGATAACAAAAAGAACCTGTTGTTTGTTTTTTTCTTTCAGTGCTACCAGGCATTACATAAAAAGAAGCCCAAACCCTAAAACTAACATCACCCAACCGGGTATCAGCTCAAAATCAAAGAACCAACTACTCTTCTAAGGCTTTGAACAAGAAGTTTGCTGGTTTGCAGGGCGACCAAGGAATTGAAGCTCTTTCTTATCATAAATCTCCAAAGAAAAGTCTCTAAGCATCTGTGTTGTACTAGCACTAGTACTGCTACTAACACTGGCACCTGTACCATTACTCGTTGTCCCCGAACTTGAACTGGGAG
The DNA here is from genome assembly GCA_021397835.1 of Moringa oleifera. Lineage (NCBI taxonomy): Eukaryota > Viridiplantae > Streptophyta > Magnoliopsida > Brassicales > Moringaceae > Moringa > Moringa oleifera. Next base: position 1,768,897 of record JAJFZO010000658.1, on the reverse strand, counting down.
CCACGGCAGATCCCATTGCTCCACCACTATGAACCTCCCCCAATTGAACCCCACCACTTGGCTGCATGGCAGAGACGAAATTTGATATGGGTCTGGCGGCAACGTTGAAAAACGGCGTCGCGGCAGCAGGGATTGCCCACAGTTGGGGCTGATTGGACCCACCACTAGCACCCCCAACTCCAGATTGTGCGGGCAACATAAAAGTGCCCATAGGCCACAAAGGGACCAACCCTTGTGTATTGACATTAACATTAACACCACCATATGTCATAGGCACAGCCGGTGTTATGGGCGCCAGCCCAGACGAGACAGAGCTCTGGTGGTTGTGCCCGTGAACATCAATGAAATCATTGTTACTCGCCCTCTTTCTCCGCTTTCTAGGCAATTCGGTGTCGCTTTGCTCCTTCGCTGGAGAAGTAGTTGGGATCTTCAGAGTGCCATTAACTGAAACGGCTATGGCAGGGACAGTGCCTGTGCCCGTGGCTTCAATGATGGCGGGCTCTGCGTGCTCCAGCAGCCAGCGGATTGTCTCGCCATCGGACTTGTGACCAAGCTCACGGGTCAGCTGGAAGATCCTGGCCGCACACGTGGCAGGCATCCTGATCCTACGACCACGGCCCTCGACTTTGGTGTGGCGGTCTTTTGATGGGCGCTTAGGTGCCGGTGACCCGTTAATTGGGTTCGGCATGACCTGAACGAGGCCTACTGGGAGAGAGGAGCCGGCCAATTCTTGGGGCTCTGTGTCTGTTAGCTCTTCTTCTTTCATAGGGATCGTCGGTTCGGGGTCTGGGTCTGGTTGGTGAACCATTATTGCGTTGCTTTGTTCTTTGGTGTTGTTGCTGTTGCTGTTGTTGCTGATGATGGTGTTCTCGTCGATTTCTCGTATGGCCTGGCCTTCTTGATTCGGGTCCATGTCAAACCAAAAACCTAACAAGAGACAAAGAAATACGGAGACCTGATGAAAGACCTGGAGAATATTAAGCAAGACCCAGAGAAGAACTATTAGAACCCATGAAAACAAGAAGCCATGAATTTGAGGAGGAGAAGAGACAATTCTTCGAGCCCTATGGTACTGGTTTTGCAGGAAAGGATGGGGACGTTGACTGGGTTTCTGGGTTTTGAATCGTCTCGGCGTTCCCTGATACTGTGATTAATTAGATTAGAGAGAGTACAGAGAAACAGAGAAACAGAGATTTTACTAATTGGGTAAACATAAAAAAATTAGAGGAATAAGGGAACACAGAGGAACAAACCCTAGAAAGAAAAGCCCCACCACTTATCCTCTTTTCCATCCCTACCAACGCGAGGGGGGCCCTCACGTCTGATAAGCTATTTATTTATACAGCAAAGGAATCGACGGCTAAGATGATCCCGCCTACCTCATGGACCCAACAGTGGATGACAACACGTGGTGGTCCCACCTTCCATAAGATGGGTCCGCTTTCAATTGCACCCAAATAACAGATTTTCTGCGGGCTTAGAATTTTGAGAGTTTTTTCTGTCCTCTAGAGATACCCCTTTTTAACAAAAAAGCAAAGACCAAAAAAAAAATAAAATAAAATAAAATAATGTAAAAACACAAAAGAGATGCTCCTTTGGCAGGTAATGGGAACCACAAATACTATGCAAATCAGGTTAAGAAATCAAAGCCGAGCCTGGGACCTTGGTGATGTGGCCTTGGCTTATGTATTACATTCCAGGCTTCTGGCTTTCTGTTTTCTTCTGCCATATATGTTTTCTCAAAGGAAAAGGATTGGGCATTTAAATATCTCTAAATCAAGGATTTAGGCACTTCTAAATAAGAAAAGGGGAAAATAGACAAAGAGCATCTATCAATTCAATGTTACAACCAGATAAAAACAAAATAAAACTGAAGGAGTAGGGAACTGGGATACAGGGAAGGTCACCATAAATGTGTGTTTTGAATGAATTTAATGTCTCTTTCTTCCCTTCTACTGAGTAGACCAATCAATTTTCATTTAACTAGGTCACCATTTAACATTGAGCAAAAGATAAAATTTGGATTATGCTCATTAATGGTGAGGTAGTTGCTTACAATCATATTAAGCTCGGGTCAAGAAGTTGGCAACGCATATCCCCTTATCAAGCTAGGCACCTTGGGACCTCATACCTAACTACAATTGAGGAAAGACTCTACCAAGCTGACTTTTGGTCAGCTTGGTATCTATTAGGATGCATTATGCTCTCTACGAAATACGACCATAGGTCTACAAGTACAATATGTAGTCTGTGACTCGATGTACAATGATTGTTATTCTCTTAAAGATTTTTACTAACTTCAGCCTCAAAAACTACCTTAAGTTGAAGAGCTCTAGCAACATAATGATAAACAGGTAAGATGGATTTTTCGTCATTAATAATAATAAAAAAATTGGTCCAACATAGAGGAATTTGAAACTTACTCCATGATGGAGAATTTGATTCAGCTCCAAGGAATGCACTTAGACTGTCTCTTCAGCCAGGGGAACCAGCTCAAGCTACACTTGTAATAGCAAATTGTGAAGTATTACTCATAGGCCCTTGTTCTTCTCTAATCAAAACTACATAAAATCTTCCCAAATGCACGTAAATAGAGATGATGATTCACAGTTACCCACCTAGACTGCCATGCAATCTCAACTTCATATAAACAATCATCCCCGTCACAATGGATGACAAGCTGAAGGGATGGGTAAAGAAGTCAGATAGCTACCATGTGAAAATATTGCACCTGCTTATCTGCCTGAAAATCAATAAACATTGGATAAAGTTAGGCATGAGACATATAAGTCCCTGACACATACAATGAAAACTAGCCAGAGATGGCTCTAAATTGATTTGTCTCACTAGGAGAATATGCTTTTGCGAAGAAGGGATCTGACTCTGACATGCAGAGATGCTGTGTAGATGGTGGGGGGACTTGTTCTGAAAATTGAGGTTGATTGCTGCTCCTTCAGATCATATAGATATCTTACTACTTGCTGACATGCCAGTTATGGAAGATTCAAAAATTATCTGTCAGAAATGCCATGTCAAGTGCTCCTTGAGCCTGCAATGATGTTAAAGAATTTAGTTGATATATAGAATTTAAAACTGAATTCAAACTCCCACTGAATCAAAACCTGGTTTTTCTTAGGATATCATCAAAGTACAAGAGAGAAAAACTTTTCTATAAAGTTTGCAGTAACAGTTCTATGAAGAAGTAAATAGGTGACAATTTTCAGGGACTTAGGATAAAATTCCAATCGCATAAGCATAAGTGTACTTATTATCTCAAACGTAAAATGGCCGGCTGTCCATTTCTCAAACCTATATAAAATGACACATTTTCTCATCGATGATAAATGGTTTTGTCCTAATTACTGGAAGATTTCTCATAAAAACATTTGTAGCAAGAATCTAGGGCCAGTCAAACAATCAAGGAGCATAAACCAGAAGAAAAACAATCACAAGAATTGCAGTGAGAAAATTTGTAAAGCAAGGTTTCAGGGTGAAATGGAATGGAATGTTGCTTCTAGTTGTATTACAACCACAATTTCTATCTCATTGTCAATCTAAAATTAATTATCTGCATTCTGAACCAAAATTGTGTAAGTACATGAAAACATGACTTGTATATACCCACCAATCCTTTCTAAATCTTACAGAAAATAAGTTCACTAATTGAAAAATGCTACTCAAGAGATCATACAGTTTGAATACAGCATCACACGTCAAAATGCTGATAAATTTGAACATGTTGGGAACCAATTTCCATTACTTCAAAACCCAGAGAAGAGGATTTCGTCATTATATTAAGCCTGCGATTCTCACACAGGTCTCCTTATCTCATGTTCACCCTTATTCACGTAAAATGAAAACTACTTTGCAACGTTTTCATCTTGAAAATCAAGGATTTGAAATGTTCTGAAGTGAATTCAAGTTTAAAATATACATAATTTAAACAAGTAACCAAGTTTTATTTGATTTTGAATAGTTAAGACTTCAGCCAAAGGGTAGAAGCAGAGTTAAGTCCAACCATATCAGGATATAAACAATCACATGGAAGGATAGGACTGTTGAAAAGACATAAATTATCAATGAAAAGATGACCAAGATAATAGAGGAAACTGCACAGTGTATTTACTTGCAAGATTGGGCTTGATAAAATCATAAGCAGAAGATTATCTTCCTTCAAGTGCTAAGAAGCATCTCGCCCTGTCAACATAGCAATTGCAGTTGCTCCTCCAGTTGGCTGAGCTGGTGCTTCTGCATAGACCTGCAACAAAGAAGGCCACTTAATGAAATGGAATATACATTCTTAAATAACGATTGTAAAATATACGTGTAATAGATTTCACAATATTGGCACGAAAATATGTTTTCTTGGCAAATGAGAATTTTGGGGAAACTCAATGCTCAAAGGCACATCACAGAGGCCTGTACTACATCCATTCATGTGAAATTATTTAAGAAAGAAATAGCTCAAATCTAGATAGAGTTCCGATTTGATAAATCATGATAAATTTTAAGTTTGCTTTATGATCTGATCATGATGCACGTTAGGGGCATAGCCTCACATGAGAAATCTTCTTTACAAAGATGGTAAATCCTAGCAGTCTGAAGCAGCACTGATGTCTCCACATAGCCTTCCATGAATCACTGAAAAACAGCCTATATGAATTTTGTAATTACTTTTGCCAGCTGCAAAATAACCCGGAATTGAAGTGAATCGAGATCCTTCTTAAAGATAATGTGTCTCACAGTCTGCAAACAAGTCCATAGCATCCATTCATGAACTACTTTTACACAGTTGAACAAAGCTACAGTTCCTCTCTAGCAAGCATTTCTACAGTCAACTCCTTCAATGTTAGTATTATCCCATTCCTGCTTGCAATGGAAATATAAATCATAAAGATACTATACAAGAAATCAGACATACAGTAGTATGCATTTCTTTCTTGAATGACATTTACCTATTCTATTTTTCATCTTAATGTATCTATTTGACAGAATGCAATATGTAGAAGAACATATTATACATAGGATATGGTCTTGACACACATTTTCACTGTTTTGATAGTTTTTAACAACTCAATGAATTGTTATACATTGTGTTAACATGAGCACAGCTTCAGAATATGTGGTATTAGGTGTCTCTTTTTAAGCCCTACAGGATGAAAGGCATCTTCCAAAGGCAAATCTGATCCTTCACAACAGTAAAAATTAGCAGCGACACCAAACAGACATTTGAGGTAGTGAGAGTCCTAGCAAAGAAATACGACAAATTGCGTTTAATTTCATAGTTAACCAGCTTCTTAAATAAGTTGTTTTCAGTACTCATGATTCAACTGGCTGTTAGCACACAAGGTTGATAACAAAACTAGAGTTTAATCCCTCAATTATCAACAAGTGCAGAAACCTGTTGGCTATAGAAAATATATCAAAATAAATAAGACTAGAAAACAAGAAGAAAAGAAAGGAGTATCTCCAACATATGCATTAGAAAGATCTTCGTTGATTTGCTCTTATCAATCACTGTCTCACTACCAAGATTTAGGAGACTAATTTGAATTGGATGAATACATGTTTCTCAGGGAGGGAGGTAAAACAACTGTCCAACTGAAAGACAAACATTTAAAGGAAGTTTATAAACACCAGGAACAAAAGAAATTAGTCCAATACTATAGAAAGCCAGATGCCTAAGAAGCATGCCTAATTTCAAAAGAACCTGTCCTGTTACATCTAAAGCTGAGTATCTGATTTAATATTATCATATTGCCATATCAGAGCATTTAAGCTGCCTCTAGTGACTTAACATGCAAGTAAAAAAACAAATAGAGGTTTTCAAATCTTCTATTAGAAAGAGGAAATTAAAACAGTCCTTAAATCTGACATAACTAAAACCGACTTAGAGAGAGTTCAGCTTGTAGTTTAGTTACTAAGCAAATAATACAAATGATACCACTCAATTTCCAGTTTTCATCTAATTCTGGACTCAACCGGTCGACAATTGGAAGCAAGAGCAAGCAATTTCACTTACTCTCTTATCCATTTCCTTCCACAAAATAGACAAATGATTATGCTGCAAACAGAAAAAGCAAAAGCAATTAAATCTAAGCAGCGCATTTTCAATTCAAGTTTAAAGGCTATAACAAAAATCTCATTTCACCTGCTGAACACAAACAGGAGGGAAATATATGTCCATGGCGTGAACTTCCATGGCTTTTGGATGCAAAGCCATGGAATTAAAATGCCTTAATTCTCCCTCATTTTGCCTCTAGAGGCTCCTGTTTGGAAACTGAGAAAATGACAGAGAAAGAAACGGCATGAAGAAGCCATTCTCCCTGTAGAGTTGAGAGTCACACGCTACAGCCACTACACGATACATAATATATACATACATAATATATACATAAAGACACACACACACACACACACACACACGGAGGAAGAGAGGAGGAACCGAGCTGAGTTACAGGCTGGCGAGTAAATGCAGGGCTTGAATTCCCGATTTTAACACTATGTTTGTGTTATAATTACGTACTAGTGCCCTCACGCTCTGGACGATGACTTAAATCAACTCGATTGCCTTTACAATAACAATTAACCCCTACCATGGCTAAAATGGTCAATCAATGAGTTCTGATTGTAAATAATTATTAAAATTTTGTAAATAAATATTATTTAAATATTTGAGTTTTATCATGTCTTCAATCAAATTTTAGCATTCCAAAAGTTTTTTAAATAAATTTTAATTTTTTTAATTTAAATTTAAATTTAAAGTAATAGTAATAATTAATAGTTTTTTATTATTAAAATAATTAAAATTATTTAAATAATTTTTATTTTTATTTTTATTTTTAAATTTTAAAAAAATTTAATTAACTATTTATTTTATAAATTTTTAAAATTTTTGATTGTATAATTTTTTTAAGAAAAATATTTTCTTTATCAAAAAATTTTAAATTTTTTATGATGATAGTTTTAATATTTTTTTACATGTGTAAAAATTACAAGTTAACATTTATTATAAAATAGTTCTAACTTAAATATTTTTAATATTTAAAAATTATAATAAAATTTTTATTTAAATAAAATTAAAATATTAACATTCGTTTGAATTTATTTTGAAAGTAAAAGTTTAATTGAAAAAAGAAAATAAAATTTAATATTTACAATAATATTTACTCAAATATTTTTAATTAACCTAAACAAAATTTTTATGATGGACTAAAAAATTTGATCAATTCAAAATGATTAAGTTTTGTGAAAAACTACTATGATAGGTTAACAAAATCCAAAAATATTAATTCTATCATATTTTGTATATGACAGATTAACTAACTAACTTAGCATATATCAACTTCTACTGACATTAGGTATTATTAATTAGTCGAAACAAATATTTGAGTTCATAATATATATACATACATATATATATATATATATATATATATATATTCAAAATAAATATGCATCAAAAACTAAAAAAGCAAAAGACAAATATATGTATGTGTTTTTATGGTGTAACTGTCACGATTAAAATCAAAAAGAAAAATTAAAATTTTTTGATAAATATAAATAAAAATATTAAAATTTACCTGAATCTTAATTTAAATATTATTATTTTTTAAATATTGAAAATATAATTTGATTTTGATTTAATCAAACGACTATAAAAAAATTAAAATTTATTTATTAATAATTTTTTTAATTTTATATTATTAAATTTTTTTAAAAAGTTAGTTAATCAAAAATTAATTAATTTTTAAATATGGATTTGAAATAACACAAAGAATTTATTTGAAGTATTTTAATAATAAAAAATATTATTAATTTTATATAATTTTTTTGAACTAAAACTCAAATTGAATTACATTAAAATTTTATAATTTTCAAAATTAAAAAAAGGTTTAATTGAAAAATAAGATAAAGTTTATTTTTTATATTTATCATAAAAAATTTTAAGATAAAAGTTCTATAAGTCTTATATTATCAATCAAACATTTATATTCAATCAAATGTTATTTTATCAATTTAATTAAAATTACACTTTATTTCAATTGATTATGAAAGATTAATGGCATTTTCATTATTGAATTGTCTAAAAAATAAGCCAAATAAATTCTTTACTTTATTTTGAGTGATTAATTACTTAAATTTGAACAAATTTTTATTAAAATTTAATTTTATAAAATTTTAAATATTTAATAATATAAAATTTTTAAAAATATATTTTTAGTGAATTAAAAATTTTTTAATTTTTTTTGTGATAGTAATTTTAATATTTATTACATCAATGAAAAATTTTAAATCAAAATTTGATGTATACTTAAATATTTATTGATATTTGATATTGTTTTAGTGATATTTAATAATATATTTTTTATTATAGATATTTTTGTTTTTAATATTTAATTTTTTATTATTAAAAATAATAATATAAAAATTTAAAAAATTAAACATTGTTTATTAATGTGAATTTAACAATTTGATTAATATATTATTATTAAAATAAATAAATTTAAAAATATTAAAAATAATATAATATAATATTGAATAAAAGTGATTTAAAAATATTGAGTTTTTTTTCATAAAATTAATTTTTAAAATATTTTTCAAAAAAATTTAAATTTTGAATTATTTAAATTAAAAATATTTTAAAATAAATTAGATTTAGAATTTCGTATAAAAAATTCAAATTACCATCATAAAAAATTAAAATTTTTATATTAAAAATATATTATCAAACATTATAAAAAAATTCATCACTCAAAATTATTAAAATTTTAAAAATATAACCCAAATTAAGTATAAAAATTATTTTTAAATATTTAAATAATAAAATATTATTAATTATTTTTATTATTCTTATTAAAAATTTAATCTAAATAAATTTAATTTATTTGAATATATTTTTAAAATAAAATTTTTATTTAAAGGAGAATAAAAGATGAAAAAAATGTGCCATAAGCAAAGGGCTCCATTTTAGTGGCTGTCTGACAGGACATAGAGTTCTCCCATCGGGCACCAAAACTTGTTGCTGGATGAATACTATGATGTTATTAAACCAATAGGAGTGCAGATTAGCAGTGAGGTCACGTAATTTCTGCTGCTGTGACATATATTCGCTTTTACCTTAGTCCGATAATTTCTACTGCCATTTGTTCTTTCTGATTCGCCATTACAATGATGCTCTCCCAGGCACTACCTACTTGTAATTTTTGTTCCCTACGCCCGCTTGTATGCTCCTTAGTGTAATATTAACTAGCGTGCGAAATACTAGCAGCGGTTGCAAAGGTTCTGTCAGTGAACTTGGTTTCTCTTTCATTTATCTCGCGGATTTTGCTAGCTAGAACTCTGTAAAACGCATAGAAATGGTTGCCTTCTAATTAGCCGGGAGAGATTATGCGTTCACCGGAATGGGTTCTTCTAGATTTGATTCATAGGTGCAATTATCTCTGTTCTTTCAAGCAAATCCATGCTCAGTTAATCTTTGGTGGTTTTCTTCGTGATCATTCGGTGGTTAACAAAGTTGTAGAGTTCTTTGGAAAATCTGTCAAATTTGCTAGCTATGGGCGTGATTTCTTGAAGCACATCGATAGGCGCATAGGGTCATTCCCGTTTAATAAGCTAATATCTGTCTATATTACTAGTGATAGGCCACAAACGGCGATTTTAATTTATAGAGGGATGGTGAGGGATGGGTTTTCGCCGGATATGTACACTTTCCCTGCAGTTTTGAAATCTTGTGTTAAGTTTTTGGGGATTGGAGAGTGCCGGCAGGTTCATGGACTAGCTGTTAAGATGGGTTTTTCGTGCGATATCTATGTTCAAAACTCACTCGTCCATTTATATAGTGTTTGTGGCAAGTGTAGTGGTGCTCGCAGGGTGTTTGATGATATGCTTGTGAGAGATGTCGTCTCTTGGACTGGTATTATATCTGGGTTTGTGAGGGCCGGGTGGTTCGAGGAGGCAGCAGCTTTGTTCTTGAGAATGGATATTGAGCCAAATGTAGCAACCTTTGTTACAATGCTAGTTGCCTGTGGGAGGCACGGTTATTCGAGCATGGGGAAGGGGATTCATGCATTGATTTTGAAGCGGGCTTTTGGGATGGGTTTGGAGTTAAGTAATGCCCTCATGGATATGTATGTCAAATGTGAGTCGTTGTGGGATGCAAAGCAAATTTTTGATGAGCTTCCAGAGAAAGATATTATTTCTTGGACTAGTATTATAAGTGGGTTGGTGCAATGTAAACGTCCAAAGGAGTCATTGGAGTTGTTCTCTGACATGCAAAACTCAGGTGTCAAGCCTGACAGGATCATACTCACCAGCGTGCTGTCAGCTTGTGCCAGCCTTGGGGCCCTTGATTGTGGAAGATGGGTCCATGAGTACATCGATCGTAGGGGCATCAAATGGGATATCCATATTGGAACTGCTATGATTGACATGTATGCTAAGTGTGGCTGCATGGAGATGGCACTGAAGATCTTCAATGGAATGACAAGCAAAAATGTCTTCACATGGAATGCCATGTTAGGCGGGTTGGCAATGCATGGACATGGTCATGTGGCAATCCAACATTTTAAAGAAATGGTTAGAATTGGTATGAGGCCAAATGAAGTAACATTTCTTTCCATTTTGACAGCTTGCTGCCACTCAGGCTTGGTTGATGAAGGTCGTAGGTACTTTTATGAGATGAGAAGTGGGCACTACAATCTTTCTCCAAGGCTGGAGCACTTTGGATGCATGGTTGATTTGCTTTGTAGAGCTGGACTCTTGAATGAAGCTTTAGGGCTGATAAATACTATGCCCATGCCTCCTGATGTGATGATATGGGGAGCTATTCTGAGTGCTTGCAAAGCAAATGGGAATGTGGAACTGCCCCATGATATATTAGATGGTCTCTTGGAACTTGAGTCTCAAGATAGTGGTGTTTATGTACTTCTATCCAACATATATGCCACAAACGAAAAATGGACAGATGTAACAAGGGTAAGAAGATTGATGAAGGAAAAAGGTATCGAGAAGGCACCTGGATCTAGTGCTATTGAAGTGGATGGCAAGGCTCATGAGTTTCTAGTTGGAGACAAAAGCCACCCTCATAATGAAGATATTCTTGAAGTATTAAAAATGTTAATCAACCAAGTCCATCTTGAACGAAATTCTACAAACTCATTTTTGAAAAGATAAGTGCACTTCTTTTTTTTTTTTCTTTTTTTGGCTGATTTGAGCTTCTGCTTTCTTCGATAACATTAACAACATATTAGATCTTGTATAATTTTCTTCATGCTTTCTGTACTTGTAAACTAGTAAAGCACATATTTGAGAAAGTAGTCACATTCTAATTCTTTAAACTTTGATTCATATATTGTCAAAGCACAAACAATCTATGCATAAAGTTTATAACAGTTCATAATGTATAAAAAAGAAAGAAAAAAGGAAAAAAGAAACATTAATTTAAACATAGATATAATTATGAGATGTACGTAAGAGGTGAGTTCATCAAGCCTGAATTGACAAATTTGGACCCAAAGATCAGTATGATGAAAAGCAAGGGACAGCCTTTAAGATGGGATTGAAAACGTCTTTCTTTTTCTTAAAAAATATGAATTTCTAGGTTTTGATATGTTTTTGTTTTTCAAATTATTCATTACTTTCATTATGCAAATCCTAGTTGTCAACAGTGAAGGATCTAAAAATTATAACCATTGGACCGAGGATATTGAAAAGTATTGTCACCCTTTTGTTCATATGCTGCTGTGCACTTGAGCTTATATAACTTTTAGGTCGGACATGAAACATTAACACTAGGATAAGTCCTTCTTGGCAGCTTAGGTGTATGTTTTTGTGCATAGATTGATAAAGGAGGGGCCAGATGTATTTATTACAGGGAATTCATTGTGAGTTGCAAGCAACTTAGAAAGTTAGTTGTATCTGGAAGAAGTTAAATCTAGCTCTGCATTAGATTTCAGAATAACTATCTATTGCTAATTGTGGTCCTTAAAAGTTTTTTTTTTTTTTGGTTTATTTCAATCATTGTAGATCATGCAATTACTTTTTGATGCCAACAGCACCTGGAAATATGACATGTAAATTTATTAAGCAGCCAGCATCATGTAGTATTAGGAGGATATGACAATTTCTACTTCAGCCATCGCTTTTGGATTTATATACGAGTGCATTGTTAGTGATGATGATATTCATGCTCTACAATTCACTGTACCAAATGACCTCATGGTTTCCATTGTTTAAGGTTTTCTATTCAGCCAAAATTTCAAGCATTTAAGAAATGTTCTGACGTGTTTCTTTTTCTCAATTAGTGAGTATAAATTATTGTGTGACTAACCGGTGTCAAAGCAAGAAGAAGCTTGTTGGCAGGATGATAAGCAGAAAATGAGCCAGTACTATTATCAATTTGCAAAGTGTTGGTTAGAATAAAATGAGTGGAAAATAATGATAAGAGATCGATTTTTCAGCAAGCATTTTGGTTGATGATTTGCTAAGGAAGATACATATGCATTCAAGAATTTAGACATTTTGCCTGTTGAAATGTGCATTCTAGACTATGATGTTGAAATAAGAGTGCATAATGTGATATTATGAGCAGACCACAAACTTCTGAAAAAACAAAAATCTAAAGGAAGGCATTGGGGTTCTCTGTCTCTGTTTCTCTTGTTATTGACATGTTTTTGAGGATCTTGAAGGACCTCCACAGGCTTCAGCTTTCTGAATTTCATGGATAATAAATGAGTGCTCTTTTTGCTTATACTTCAATAGTCTTCTGATTAAGGGCAGTATATCTCCATCGCTCCTTCTCCACAAAGTCTGCGTCCAGAAACTGAGCAACAAAAGCCCAAAGTCTATATGTGTCTTCAAAATTGGCCAGGAATCCCAGTGCAACTGTAACTACGGTTAGTCCTGGTTCACTTTTGTCTTTCCTCTTGGTTCCTGATGTACCCTTTGCATCAGTAGCTCTTTTCTCAATGACTTTATCCTTCTCTTCTTGATACTTATGTGTGAACCAGATATGATGTAAGAATCCGTAGCCAAGGGAAATGTTGCTTCGATCAGCAAGCTTCTGTACAAGAACAGGCTCTACTTTTTCTCCCTTCCAATCAAAGACATTGAATGCCAATGCCGCCCCCCTATCAAATTTAATCTTTGGACCGTATATTCTAATCAAAGGAATCCCTTCTGTGTTGGGATGTTGAAGCTTCATTAAAGCATTTACCAGCCAATTGATCAGGCACCTTGCTCTTTTACTAATCATACTCAGTCCCAGTGAATCTACTTGATCTAAGCCTCTGCATTCAATCTCTAAGCTCCCATTTCCATCGGTTTTGAATTTCCCCTCTTGGATTAAATCAGCAGATTTCCCAAATTCCAAGTTTCCTGGAGTATCCATTCCTTTCAGTCTATCTGTAACCTCTGCCTTTTGAATCTCATAGATTTCCTCTTCTTCTAGTCCTTCAGGCTCTGATGTTTGAACAGATGATTTACGGCCTGAAAAAGAGATTGATGTGGCTAATTCGTTATCTTGTAACTTACAGTTAGATGTTTCTTCGAGTTCTGTGTCAGTGCTGGAAGATGCATCAATTAACCTAAACAGCTGCTCCGCTCGGACAAGACTCACCATCCCTGAACTTATCGAATCTTCCAGCACTGGGACAGTAGATTTCTTGACAAAGAGGCAGCCAAATCCAGATGGGCTTTCTCCAAAAACCTTGTAGAAGGAACAGATGAGGAAGTCTGGACGGTAAAGGGAGAGGCCAAAGCTGTCCATGTCTTTTGGTCCCAACGCACAAGCGTCAATCAGGACATGCCAGCCATTCTCCTGCGCTATACTCATCCATAGATAAGGATATCTGGCTCCAGTCATTCTAGAATGAAGTGGGAAGACAAAAAGTCCCCTTTTCTTCTTCTTTTTTCTCTTGGTTGTAACCATCTCTCTCAGTTTTGCCGAGTGAATCCTCAGGCGTGGCCATGAAAACTCTGCTGACATAACTCGGGCTCCTTTCTTCTCAGAGCTCTTAATCATAGCTTCCACTGCCTCACTCTCATAGTCATAAACTGTCAGAAGCTTCCTACTAGACTGGAACGGGTAAGATTCAGCAAGAAGTCTGAAAGCTGATGTCCTGTTTGCAGTGAAAACCATGCAGTAGTCGTTTTCAGAAATATTTAGAAAACTCATGATTCTTTTCCTCATTGCAGATTCTAGTTGTGATTCTTGACCACCATGTAGTAGCTGTGTCTTCAGGTTTCCTATCTTGTATGATATGCCAAAGAAGGGAATGTCTGATATTCTAGGAGGGGTTGGGGGTGGCAGAGGAGAAGAAGATGAAGCAATTTGGTATTTTGAGCAGTCATATTTGGTTAGCTGGGAATAGGAGAAGAGGCCAATGCCGATATAATCAAGGCATGTATGGTGGGAGAGTGAGAGGTGATAGTATTCTTCAGCTCGTATGTGATCAACCTGATAGGTCTCAGAGTATTGTGGGTAAGCCTTGATGAATTCAGTGAATGATTCTTGCAAAGACGGGAGAGACTCATAGTTGGTGAACTGGGTGTTTGGGAAAATAGCGGAAGTAGTTATTGCTGCAAAATCACGACGACAAGCTGCAGAACTGCTTCTGGGCTTTGAAACTCTGTTTTGGGGCTCAGACACACCAAAGAAGGGGGACGGGCAGCAGCCTTGAACGCATACTTGTGATACTTCTTTAAGGCAAGGTGACTGCATTGTTCTAGTCTTTTTTCAACAACCTTGCTATGTCCTCATTAGTTTCTCCTCTTCTTATATTTCTCTGGTTTCCTTTAGTTTGCTTTCATGCTTTATAAGGAGTATTTTTCCTCCTATTTCTATGTTTAGAGTAATGTATAAGTTTTGTTTAAAATGTGTTCTGGACAGGGTGGTTGTTCCCACTCATTTAACATGATGAACAAGTCAGATCTCTAAGATGACCGTCTCTTCCATGTTTTACAAAGTTGACCGTGCATGATATGTTACATCATAATGCATCACACTTGGTGGTCCTTATGTTCACTTCCACACGTCCTGTCGGGCAATTGATCTTGACCATTTAGTGGGTTAGTTTCCAAATCATCAATTCATTTAGGCATGTCTTAATAGTTTACTGATTCCAACTATTATCATATGATTCAAACTGTGGGATTTATCAGATTCGCGATGATCATGATAAAAAACTTGAAGCATACTGTGTTCTGTATTTTGCGTGTCAAAACATGAACACCAGTGCTCATGCTTATATCATAAACTCTCTCGATCAGATGGTATCAAGTTTGTTGTGATTGCCTTTCTCAAATATTGTACCACTTTGAAAGGCAGAGGCGGTAACAGAAAGCACAAGCATTAGTGGACGACAAATTTGCCTTTATATTTCCCGGCGTAATCAATGGTGACCAAAAGAGCTTCCTTCTTTAGAATACTTCAAGATTAAGGTTTCATCATCCCAAATAATGCAGTCTCCATCTGTTTGCAAGTATCTGGTGAGCACTGTCCACTCAGCGTCTGCCAATTGTAATGGCCAAGGAGAGGCCAGGTCCAAGGGGGCTTGGGATCGTGAAAGGTACAATATTTTGAATGTTAGTTGGACGGACCTTAACTCTAGTTCAATGTTATTGTTGCATTTTGCATTGTCTTTCTTATGGTCCACACGCATTTTAGGCCTTTTCAGTAATCAATATTGATAAATCTTGAGCATGTGAGCCAAATTTGTGGACCTTGATGAGCAGAAGCACAGACTTTGACATGGAAAAAGGGAAAACCCAGCATTATTTGTCCTTGGTAGTGATGATAAAGCAAAAGTTAGGGGAGCTAGCATGAAGGAAAAAAAAAGAAGAGAAAAGAAAGAGCCAAGCACTGAGCCTTGTTTTCTATTTCTTTAATCATGACCTGCCCATCTATGCATTCAAATTTGGACACATTCAAAAGCACTAAATCTTGTGTTTAATGTTGTAGCATATTTGGATATATTCCTTTCCACTTAGTATTTTGTGCTGATGCCACCAAGCTTTAGTTATCATAAGTTGCCTTCATGCTTTACTAGAGGTTTTAACCCACCAAGTTATGGTTTGGTTTCTGGTTAGTTTGAGCCAGGGTAGAAAGAGGCAGCCATCACAATGAGATAGGAAATATTTCATTCATCTGTTTTCTCAAAGAAAAAGTGAAAACAAAGGAGAAAAAATAAATGAGGTAAGGTTGAAATATTCTCTTTTTGTCTCTTTCATTTGTTGCCCATATTTGGACCCAGCCCTTTCTTTTCTTGGGCATACAAAATTTTAAGCATTTGATGTGTACATATATGAATTTCTTATTTCTTGCTTTGCCACACTGTTACGTTATCAATTGGGCAATGATGTCACAAGAATTGACTGTCACAAAATAAAATTAAAGGAAGTCCTCAGTTTACTTAGAGTGTCAAATGTTTAAAGTTAGTGCCTTCTTGCTATAATTTACTATTTCTTTACTACCCAATTGTTCATCGTTAATAAAATCCTCTTGGCAAAGACATGTGGCACTTTTTCTCTGGTGATTTTTCTTAATTCCCTTTTGCTTGGTCGAAAAACCTTCTGATGTTTGGAAAATATTTCATCGTATTATGAGCTTGGCTCAAGGTATAATTTTTATAACTTGAACAGCTGTGATCACATATAAATTCCGACAACTCATCTTTTCCGTCGTATATGCATTTTTTGAGATTCCATCGGCTATTAAGAATATTGATATGAACATGTCACAACTCTATCCTTGGCACTCAAGTAAAGAGATAGTAAATTATAGCAATAATTTCAGCCAATATGATCAGCTTATACTTGCATTTGCATATTGAAACTAGCACTCCTGGATGTCGACCTGCTTTAATTTCAGCTCTTCAGAACTCAAGTTGTTTATCTGGACCATATGCAACAAATCACCTGACTGGTTATATAATTAAAGCTTGTGATTCATGCAACCTGATCCAACTGCAGCAATGGCCTTTACCTGCTACTAGTTAATTCACTTGTGACTGGAAGCTGCTTGACCCATTTTGATCCTGAGCATGGCTAACTCTTGCTCATAGGCTCATATGAGAGCCTTTGAAGCACCTGATTAATTGGTTGTCTCTGGGTCGGCGTAGATTAACCATTGAAGACTTCGCCTATTCTTTGAGGCTGATGCCCTGTATCCTTTTAAGTGAGCTTTCATATATACTAGAGGTCTATCAGGTCAACCGATTTTTTACCCATCGTTCCTTTTTCTCTACAAATCCAGAACTCTCATAATTCCCTGTCTAAGCATGTAAGATTCTTCTTGTAATACTCAGTCTACATACTTGGTAGGTGAGAAGAGGAGAGAAACAGTTGGGAGTTGGAAGGGGATGCTTTCTTCATTAATGAAGGTTGCTGAATAAGAGAGCCGTCTGAAAACAGCATATCCTCATGTCATATTCTTTCCTTTTCTTCTGCTTAATTTATGTTATATTGCCTTGTTTCAATCTCTGTATTTGGCATTGACAGTTGTATCTTCTATCTATATATTTGTATGCCATTTAGAAGGATTACTGTGATTGTTTTCACCTTAATTTGATCAATGATCATGATGAGCATCAAGCTAGCTTTGCTGTATGTAACCAATCAATGTTGAGCAATGAATGAGCTGGGTCCGTCACATCACATGACAAGCTAGTTTCTTACAGGCTTGATGAGATGCGGCTAATAGTTCTTTTTTTTCTTAAATAATTCCACAGTTAATGTTAGCAAAATGAGAACAAATGTGAATGGAAAGTTTGATCAACTTAAAGTAAAATATAGAGGAAAAGCTTCGCAATGATAGTGGTACTTATTAATAACAAGAGATCCGCATCTGGTTTTTACTAATTCTTTTTAAAAATAGGAATAATAATTGACATTGGTGGTAACTAGTATAGCTGTTCTGTCAAGGCAAGTGGAAGCAGAAGAAGGTTGAGAGAGGATGCTCTTTAAAAGAAAAGATGAAAATATTTTGCTGTACTTATGACATTGGTGGAAACTCTTAGAATAAAGAAAGATGAGGATAATGGTCATGTCAATTAGGAGAAGGAAGTTGCTCACTCCATGAGCCCCAGTGAGTTCTTGGAACAAGTTGGGGGCCAGAGAACTTCTGCCACTAACAGCCACCATTACTTTGCAAGTAAAATTTCAGGGCAAGAGCCAGTAAGTTAAGGTGGAGTGATCTGATCCTGCTATCAGATTTGGAATTTTAAGCAGTTTCCAGGCCTGGTAGGATTCATTTGAGAACCCAAAAAGTCTTATTAAGTTACCACATACTAGTCAAGAGGAGGGACTTCCAGGTCTTATTTTAGGTACTTATTAGCTCCTTGGGCTCATTAATACTGAAATGTGAGATGATATTCAATCTGTTTCTGGCAACATTTCTCTGTATTCCATCCTAAGTTAGGGATTTTTCAATGAAAAATGTCATGTTGCTCAAAAACCGAGAAAAAGTTGAATATTATGAGCTCATTGTAACACGAATAGATTCAAAGACTGTACCTACTGGTTTTGCAGGAGTAGGAGGAATGCTCAGCCATGAATGCAGTAGTCGGATTGTATTAAGCTGAAGCAGTCAAAGGGCAACTCTCCTTTGGCAAGTCATTGGGATTAAATGGCCTCATCACCATTACTTGCCAAAAAAGAGGTGCCCTGCAACTGATTTGCTTATTAGACAGGCAGGTTCTTCAAGCTGCACCTCCTCCTCCAATTCCTGGTTGCCCCTTCTGTGTTTCAGGAGCTTATAAGCAGGCTAGTTGATATAGAGGGCAGAATAAACCATTGCAGCGTATAGCATATCCTTATGGATTATGCTATGAATATACTTCAATGGCTGCTTTTTTCAGAGAATTTTTCAGACATCCATTCTGTGAAAGGCTTCTTTCCTGTTTTTCCATATCCAGTTATTGCAAGATCGCTATCAAGAAACTATTAGATTCTTCCTCTCTCCTTAACCATGCCTTGAAGGTGAGGAGCAAAAAGACAGTACAGGCGAGATACCATGTACATGAAGATGCCTGCATTCAATAGCTTTACAGCAGCATCAGCTAGTTATATTCCTTTCACTTTCTCTTGCTAAATGTGGTCATTTGTGTTCATCTATGTTCAAAAGCCTTTAGTGCCATTTCCTATAAAATTTGATTCTTCAAAGTCCACTTGTCTTAATTCACTATAATGGAGACTTCTTATCAAGAAAAATCTCACCAGAGAAAAGATTCTTCTTTGTACCCAACAGATTAATCTTCTGATTCAATACTCTCCTACTCTTTGAGAATGGATGAGTACCTTGAGATACTCCTTTAGCAAAAAGTACTTAGCTTAATTTCTAGGTCAATTCAACATAAACTGGGAAATGATAATCACGAACTCAACCATTTTGGCTTTCATCTGAAGAGAATTGTTGTTCAGGAGCTTTGGGTACATGCAAATGGAAGTCTTTCAACTTCGATGAAGTAGTATTTCTCATTTTTTCAATTCTAAAAGACAAAAAATGCATGCAGATCATATCACTTCCTCCTGAAAGAATGCCTCTCATGGAGAATCCTTCCTCCCATGTACCTGCATTGTTAATCAAACAGGGTCATCATGTTGGATATATATAGTAGCAATGACTATAATTAGCAAAGAAAGTTTCTGATAATACCAACTGTTACCTTCCAAGCATCATCACAGTTGCTTGAGGATTTGTCCCTGGGGATAGAAGAAATGTAGATCCATCAATAACCCTTAAGGCTTCAACACCAAGAACTCTGTAATCCTGATCAACAACGCGGCCGACTTGGCAGCCTCCATGGTAATGCCAGATGGTCATGACAGTGTCTATGCAGAACTGTTCCAAGGAACCTGCTTTCTTCAAATGTCTTGGCCTCAAGTTCACAGGGAGGCGCAACATTAAGTTTATAAGACTTTGTACTGTAGTGGTTTTGTTACGGAATCTTGAGAAAGACTTTGAGTTTATAACATCTATGATGGTCTTCATGCCTTCAACGCATCTCTGCAGGTCTTCTGGTTCTTGAAAGTAATTGAAGATGACCGAAGGGTTATCATTAGGGTTCTTGCTTCGAAGATGAAGATGGCCTCTGGAGATTGGTCCCATGATCTTCTCAAGAATAACCCCAGCTCTTGCTGTTGCATTGACTGTGCCAACGGCTTCAAGAACATCAAACATGGCCGCCGGTGAGAGCTCTCCCGTCTGTGCGGAGACCCAAATCACAGTGTCACTCATATCCGGCTCACAAACAAAATCAACTTGGAAAAAGTGATGAAAGAGAATTAAAAAAAAAAAAAAGGTGAAGTACAATAAGAAGAGAACCTGATTTAAGAGAGACGCTGATTCCTCGTAAAGCCTGTGAGCCCAGGTGTATGAATAGCTCAATCCGCTAGCTGTTTCTATGTAGCTCCCGAAGCCAGTGATGCCCACAACCTGAATAAGAGAGACCTCAACAGGGACAGGCGAGGGGATGAAGAGAGCATTCATTGGGTTATCAGCCATCCCTCGTCCGACCATCGGCTGATCCAACGCCACTTCGATGCCATGAGCGCGAAGCTCATGACCGGGTCCGACGCCGCTTAGCATCAACAGTTGCGGGCTCCCTATTGCTCCGGCTGATAGGATTATCTCGTTCAGCGAGTTCTGGACCAGCTCCGCCCTGTGGGTTGCTCCAGATTCATCTTGGAAGATGACTCCATAAGCCCTTGGTCTTTGTTTTCCTGCAGCACCGACCTAGTGCATTCAATGAAAATTGATATCAAAGGATCTTTGTACATTGTACAGTGCTTTTACCTTCAGACGCGGTGAACAAGATCCTATGAACAGTAGCATGCAAATAAACCAGAATTCTGCTTGGATCAGCATACTCCAAGAGATCTGCGGCAGTGTGTCTGTGGCCATCCCTGTCAAAGATCGTGCCGCCAACTTTCGTGCCGTGAATGTGATCATACGTGAACCCATTATAAGGCAAGACTCCTACTTCCATCAACCCGTCTCTAACAGCAGATTGCCACTGTAACGTCTGTGGCTCGAAGGCCACCTTCCTCTCCACCCACCGATAAGAGCGGTTAACCCAAGCCTCGTTCCAGCCAGCTTTCTTCACATAATCAGAGCTCGCTCGCGTATAAAATCCTGCGTTGATGACTGAACCGCCACCAAGAACGCGAGCTCGGGCGTTGTACACTCCGTCCTCGGAGATGAACTGCTGCGAAGGTGACGTCGGAGAGGTGTCTGAGAGAGTTGTGGCAAAGTTTCCGACGTCGGTCATGTTAGGGCTGGTATAAGGGGATCCTCCTCTTTCTAGGACTAAAACAGTTGCATTGCGAGAAAGGGTTGCGGCCAAAGGGCAGCCTGAAGTTCCTCCTCCGACGATTATGTAGTCAAAGTATGCAACTGGTGGGGCTGATGTTGCTTCTTGGACAAATGTGTAGTCTGGAGCTGCACAGTCAGAAAGATTTTCGTTTCTGAGTTAAACCAGGATTAATGTAAACCATCAATTAAGAGCAGTGAACAGCTCATACGTTTTAAATGTTTTATTCTCATTAATGAAGGGGTGATTCAGAGAAGAGAGGCAATTCCATTGCAAATACATACCTTTCTCTGAGTAACAAAAGCCATGGCAACTGAGAATTGAAGCAAGAACAGAAGCAAAAACCTTCCACCAACACGATGCCATATTCAAACTTCCAATTCTGCTATCTAGTTCTTCTTTACTGAAACCAAAAAGCAAACTTAACCTCTTCTATAAATAATGCAAAACCCAAACGATATCACCGGGAGAACATTCTTCAGGTCCAAAGAAAGCTCTTGCCGGGAGAAATTATGGAGAGAGAGAGAAACCAAGTTCTTGTTGAACAACACCAATTTGTTCTTCCCTTCATATAAAGATTGAATGCCCTTGAATCTTGTCAAAAAAATGCACCATGTGTGACTTCTTCGTCCATTTACATTTCTATTGACATTTGGTAGACTCAAGCACTCACCAAAATAAAGAAGCTGACGCTTGGCAAACACATTTGGTCAACTCCATTTAGTGAGTAACTTGGTTTTTTCCCCTCATATTTATGGTACAGTTGCTTTTCAAATGGCCTTATTTACTGTCTTACGAGCAACTGTACCCACTATCTGCTCCATTATTTATGTGGGAAGCTTCATCAGTTCACATTGGCTACTCTATCAGGAAAGTGATCACCCATAAGCATTTAATCAAGGAACCCAAATTTGCACAAGAGATGCAGTTAATCCATAAGTTGTCAACAAAAAGAAAGAAATTAAGTATGAGATTAATAAATTATGAAGAGAATCGTTGTTGCTTTAGGCAAGGTGAAAGCTCCCATTAACTCAGCGGCGATGAACTAGGTGAAGGGTTTAAGTTGTAATTAATGGCCGCTTATGAAGAGAAAAATCCATGGAATGCATCAACCTGAAAATGGAAGGAAAGTTAAGATATATATTTTTATATATCTCTATTTGTAATGGGCCGGGTCTATTTCAAATCGGACTCTTCATTTTGACCCAACTCAACTAGTTGGTGGGCTTCAAAAGAAGTTTAAAGTGTTGTCTCTATGTGTATGCACCCAACTCGTTCAAAAGCCGAAAGTCTTTGGCTTCAGCTCGTACCACAAATGACGATTATACCCTTAGAATTTGGTTAATGGGTTACTGGGTTTATATCAATAAATGAGAATCTAATTGGATAAAAAATAAAAAAATCTGAAATATGAAATATGAATTAAAAAAAGAAATATATGAATCCCTATGTAAATAGGAGGTCTGAACAATAAAGTTTAATAGAATAAAAATCAAGTAAGGTGTATTTTGCAACTTTATAAAACATATTATAAACTTTATTGTCATTAACAAGCATTAGATTTGTTTTTCACAATTAATTATATTGAAGTATATATTTATATATATATATATAGAGAGAGAGAGAGAGATTATTTTAAATTTTAAATAATATTTCAGACGTTAATTTTTGTATATATATATATATAGAGTCCTTTTTCTTTTTAATTAATTTTAGAATGAGAACTTTAAATATATTTCATCAACTAATTTTAGATGAAAAACCAAAAATATGAAGACATGGACTTCTTATTATGATAATTGCAATTTATTACGGAAAGTGATATAAGCTAAAAATATTAAGGA
Source organism: Moringa oleifera (assembly GCA_021397835.1). Classification (NCBI taxonomy): domain Eukaryota; kingdom Viridiplantae; phylum Streptophyta; class Magnoliopsida; order Brassicales; family Moringaceae; genus Moringa; species Moringa oleifera. Next base: position 1,745,742 of record JAJFZO010000658.1, on the reverse strand, counting down.
GGAGTAATTATAATGACGGGCTTTCTATTAATTTAAAAAAATTGGTAATATTAATTTAAAAAGACATGTGATATTAATTAAAATATGATTTATTTTATTAATTTATTTTTTCCAACAACAATATAAATTATAATAGTAAATAAATCTTAATTATTTATCATAAATTAACAAGAATAAGCATGATTAATATAATAAATTCATGGAAGAAAAAGACTCCAAACCAATAGAAGCATATGAGTTTGTAAATCATGGGAGAAATTGATTTATTTGCTGGATATATATTATGCTGTAGCTTGTGGGTGGTAGGCCACTATCAATAGACGACAAGTTACCTACATATCTCTCTCATTCTTGCCTTTGCTTCGTGTACACTCGCCTTAGTCTTTAATTTCATTAATGAATCCTAAGATTAATTATAAGTGGGATTAAACAGCTTAATCATTTAATTAATGGAACATTTACCGATTTTGATAGTGTACTTTAGCAGGCAGATACAGAGGAGAGAATCATTTTCATAATTCGCAAAATGAATGATGAAGACGATTGCGTCTTTAATGGTGGGGTTTGCCTCCTAATCTTCATTGCGTTACGGTCAGCTTTATGTCAAGTGTGAATGATATAATGGATACAGTATGCATCCATTATATCATTCCAGTTGTTCATTGCCATTTCCCACAAATCATGACAATATAAAACACGTTTATGTTACGGAAGAAATTAAGACACTAATCCCCCCCCCCCCTAAATTAATTGACCGTACATAGAATCTGAACTATACTTATGCTATAATTTAATTATAATAATGTTTGTTAAATTAGATTTATAATCAGGAAGTACTCCATTTTTTAAACTTTATGTTTTTAAATATTATTTATTATTTATGTACAAATATGTGTGTGATATATAGTCAAAAATTTATTTCATTAGATATTTATATATGTATCTATGTATGAATGTGCATGCATGCTTAAAAAGATTTTAAATATATAAGATAAAAATTGTATTTAATATTGTAATCTTTTAAGTTTAATTAAGTGAATTATAGGATTTTATTAATTAATTATGTTTATTTTGTTCAAATATTAGAATTAATTAATCACAAACACTGACATTTTTTTAATAAAATCTCATAAATAGACGTCCCAATAAAAATATATCAATACAAATTTTTGTACAATAGATTTTATTAATTTGAACATTCAAGATTTTTTAATGTAAAAAATAATTAATGATTACACTTTTACAATTTTATAAATATGCTGAAAATATAACTTTTTTATATTAGCTAAATAAGGTGGCATATCACAGCATTTTTTTATACATTAAAAAATCCCGTAATTAAACAAATTTATTAAAAAGTTTTACATTAAAAAATATTGAAATAGAAATATTTTATTTATATTTCTTTTTGTATTTTTAATTTAAGATTTATAAAAACTTTTAAAACGTCTTATTTTATATGGAATATATCAGTTAATATATTTTTCAGGGAAACCATGTAAGAGTTGATTATTGCTGATGATATCATATTGTCATGCTTTCAACCCATGAAATAATTGACATTCAATATTGATGACTGTCACTGTCCACCAGTAATACTAAGACACGTGTGAGGTGCCAAAATTGATTAAACAAAAAAAAAAATCATTGTTTGAGTTTTATGAACTTCTCATCCCTAAATAGTAAATATCAATCTTTTTATAAATCAAGTCGTAATCTTAATTACATCATAATAAAACAATTAATTAATCAATATTTAACTCTGTTTTCAAATTTCTAATAGTATACAATTACTGCCCTGTAGACTGCCAACATCGTATCTCTTTGAATAAATAATTGATGAAAAATCTGAACCCCCCCCCACAAAAAAAAAAACTCAGTTGGTTGAGATAGTTTGAGAGAGGCAGGCGGCTGCTTTTCCAACTGGTAACTGCCATAGCTTGCTTTCGTCTAATATGGTCTGAAATTACAGCTTGTTGACTTATTTTTCAATCCGTTTTATAACTTACAAGGATACCAGAAGAACTCCAAATCAAGTTTATAGAACAGGAAGAACGTATACAAACACACCATACAGCAATTTCACCTAATTAATTGACCAAAAAATTGATCTTGATATGAACCCATAATCTCATTCTTGTTGGTTTTGCCAAAACCGATGAACCCACAAACAAGATTAAAAACTGTAAAACGATTATCAGAAAACATTTTATGAGCTTCATGTTTATATGATACAAAGCTGAAATCTTTCTTCTGTGACTACAAAGCGAAACCGCTAAACCCTTAAGCTGAATGAGAAGACGGTCATGGCGGTGTTCGTCTTCTGTTACACGCAGAAAACCCGAAAGAAACAAAGAAGAAAACAACAAAAGAGAACCTCTAATAATACTTTGATATCTCGTTTTCCGTTTTGAAGTGAGTGTCTGTGTATGATACAAGGACATGGGGGTTTCGAGGAGGACTTTCTATGCGTCTAGAACTATACCTCTCTCAATAGTTCGTAGGGTTTGAAGGAGTGATCTTGATGACCAGTCCGGGGAAGACATCGTCCGGGTCATGGATATGCGGGTTACGCTCCACGATAAACGGGTCGCCGCACTTGTCGCTGATGGTGTGGAGGGTCTCTCCTTCTCGGACGACGTAAATCTCGTCACACGGTACTCGACTCAGAAACTGGTTCCCTCTCACAGATTCATCGCTCAAAGAACTCTCTCGAATCGACCCTAACAGTATCAGAGCCAATAGCACCAACGCACAGTACCACGACGCTGCATCCGCTACACCTCTCGCTGCTTTCATGGCTTCCATCCTTGCTCTTTGCGATCAAAGACGGATGAGAAACGGAAGGAATATGGAGTTTATAAAGAAACAGAATCGCAAGGACCATAGGACTGTTGTATGTATATGTACACGCGCAGAAAGAGAGGAAGAGAGAAAAGAGAGAAAGGGAAACTTGGGAGTCTTTGACGTAGTCGTTGGGAGGGAGATGGCAATATTATACGTCAAAACGGTAACGTTCCGGTGGTGCACAGGTTAATGACTAAGACTTTGAATAGGAAGTAGGTAACGACTTCAAGGCTTTGATGGGTTTTTCTTATTTATTTAATATTTATGTATCTTTATTTCAATACAAAGTTTAATTTGTGACTTGGGTATACAGTGTTTGAATGTATATAGCATGAGGTAGGACTGTATGGGTGGTGAGAGAATCGCTTGTCCTCTCCGCTCTCCACCGCTGAAATCATGAGCAGTGCGAGTCTTCTCGATTGATGTAATCTGTGATTAATTTTTTATTAAAAATAAAAAATATTTTTATAATTTATTATTTTAATATAAATATAATAAATAAAACAATTTTAATTATTTATTTTAAGAAAAATATCATTTAAAATTTTTAAAAATATTTTTTCTTTTAATTTTTATTTTAAATTTTAAAATATATTCACACAAATTTTAAAGTAATAATAAATAATTATATTAAACTTTAGTTCTAACTATTTTAATAAAATTAAATGTATTTTTATTTTTCAAATATTTGAAAAATTACACATATAAATCCATATTTTATTTTGAATCAAAATCTCAATTTTAAATAATTTTTAATTCCCAAACTATTTACTATTTTTTAAAATATTTAACAACAAAAAAACCTTAAAAATATTTTTAACATTCAAAAAATTTTAAAAATTTTGTTATAATAGCTTAAATATTTTTTCTCATTACAAAAATTTAATTCAAACTTTATAATAAGAACTTCTCAATTAAAATATTTTTAATTTTTAATAAAATTTAATTTAATTACTTCTCATCAATCATGATTTGTTTGGATATATTTAAAATTTTAAAATAAAATATTTTATTTTTATTTTATTAAATTATTGCACATCATTATATGTTTAAAAATTAATGTAAATCATATTAATAAACGATTTTCATTTCATCAAATACTCAAATTAACCAATGAACCTAACCCTAATAAAATTCAAGATACAAGACATTGAGGCAAGTCCATGCTTTGATGTCTTCAATTTTGGTAGCTCTATCTCTACGACACCTTTGGTGGGTCCAAAATTGAGACTCAATCTTTGGAGAATTTTTTCTCCCGTGGCGTGCAAAATAAAGAATAGCGAAAGGCACTAGAGAACCGAACTGACCACATAATTAATCCGACCAAGTCATTCACATTTATGGGACTTCTTGCAGGTCCAGTACCCAAACACCATCATTTTCATTTCATATCTTAATAACACGTTAAAGATCAAAAAGGGTGGCAGAAAATTCAAGTCAAATTGATTTTGGGTCCCGGTCGGTCCAATTGACAAACGAAGGATCAGGTTAGGAAAAAAAGAAAAGATTAAGATGCGTATTTAACCCGGTGGACCGGCAAGTCAAGCAATTGGGCATGTCTAACTAAAATGGAACCTAAATTTGCATCAAACAAGCAGCTAAACTACAAAATACGTGTAATCTATAATGTTTGTTATTCTTAGTTTGTAAATTTAGCTTTATAAGCATGGCCGGTGGAGAGTTTAACAAGGCCAATTTGAAGGTCCAAATGAAATAATTAATATTTCATAAAGTTTGGTATCTTCCTAACAACCTTTAGAGAAAATGGTTTTATTGGAGTGAATAATATTAAAGGTAGACAAAATTATGGCACATAAAAGTACAATATATTTGATGACGATCTTGTAAATCATATTATAATGTCCCGAATTGGCATGATCAATCAATTCAGGGGGGCGTAATATTTTATGGGTATTTAATTAGGCGTGATGTGATGAGTGTCATTGGTTTTTAAATCACGTTTTTTTCTTACATTAGAACTATTGGAATTGAGAGAATATGATAAATTTATTACGGTTATTATTATTAATTAGGGACTGAAAACAGCCGTATTTATTTGCTAAGGAAATGTTTTTCAATTAGCCGGCTGGACCCATCTCTGCTCTTTTCATGGAAACTCATCATACTTCATGTTTGATGGATAGTAATTGAAGAGGCTCCTAAAGTGCCAATTACAGGTTTGATTGAAATGGAGAAGTCTTCTTCACCCAATTGAGACCAACCTTCTTGTTTCTATCTTTAGGCCCAATCAGGAGTCGAGCTTGGGGATTGGACATTCCTTGAGCCCATGACAAGCCATCGGGTTCACAGAGATTTGGCAGACCTCAAGTTTTCTGGGCTCTGTGGTGACTAACCAGAAGGCTGTGTAGCCCATGAAAAGGTCATCTGGTCAAGTGATTGGGGCTCAAGTAAATCTTGAGGCCTATCCACAGAAGACTGTTTTATGGGCTGATTTGGATGGGTTATGGCCTTGGAATGCCATCCCTTATATCTTTTCCTCGTGACGAGCTCGACTTCTGTCTCAGCTTCACCTGAGATTTCTCGCAAAATAACGCGATTCTTGATGAAACTCGCGCAGTCCTGTGCTCGTCGCTTTAGTGCTTCCTCGACGATTACGAGACCAGAGCGACTAGCGGGGTTATCGCCCTCCATGAACTCCGTTAAGGAGCTTCATGCTTACCTCATAAGAACTCAACTCCATACAGACCCATATTCAGTATCTGCAGTTATCAAAGCATACGCCTTGTCTCCATCCCATTTGGACAAAGCTCATCTCCTTTTCAGTCAAATTGAGCGACCCACATTGCTGGTTTGGAACTACATGATCCGTGGTTTATCTTTAAGTGATAAACCCGATGCAGCAATTGATATGTTCCATCGTTTGTATCACCAAGCGTTGGCTGGAGATAACTTAACATTTATCTTTGTTTTGAGGGCTTGTGCTCGTCTCTCAGATGTTGTGCAAGGCAAAAAGGTTCATGTTCACGCTATAAAACTTGGGTTTGAGTCGTATCTTTTTGTATCAAATGCTTTGATTCATATGTATGCGTCTTGTGATGCATTGAGTCTTGCAAGAACGGTGTTTGATGAAATGGGGGACAGAGATTTGGTTTCGTGGAATTCTTTAATTTGTGGGTACAGTCTGTGTAATAGGTTTAAAGAAGTTTTGGTTTTGTTCAAGGCAATGCTGGAAGCCAATGTGAAGCCTGATGCGGTGACAATAGTTAAAGTTATTTTAGCTTGCAGTCATTTAGGTGAGCGAGACATTGCAGATTCAGTGGTTAAGTATACAGAGGAAAATCATATCCACGTTGATCTTTACTTGGGGAACACATTAATAGATATGTATGGAAGGCGGGGTTCAGTGGATTTGGCGAGGCAAATTTTTGATAAGATGAAGGAAAGGAACATAGTTTCTTGGAATGCCATGATTATGGGGTATGCAAAAGTGAGGAATTTAGTTGAAGCCCGGAAACTTTTTGATGAGATGCCTCAAAGGGATGTGATTTCTTGGACCTCTATGATCACAGGTTATTCTCAAGCTGACCAGTTTTCTGATGCTATGAAGCTTTTCCAAGAAATGATGGCTGCCAAGGTTAAACCAGATGAAATTACAGTAGCTAGTGTTCTTTCTTGTTGTGCTAATTTGGGTTCACTTCCTGTGGGACAGGCAATTGATGATTATATACGTAGGTGTGGTATAAAAGTGGATGTTTATGTGGAAAACTCTCTGATAGATATGTATTGCAAATGTGGAGATGTTGAAAAAGCGGTGGAGGTGTTTCTTGAAATGAAACGAAAGGACTCTGTTTCATGGACTTCAATTATCTCGGGCCTTGCTGTGAACGGGTTTGCAAATATAGCACTTGAGTTCTTTGCACGGATGTTGAGAGAAGGTGTTCAGCCTACTCACGGAACCTTTGTTGGGATTTTACAAACTTGTGCTCATGCTGGCTTGGTAGACAAAGGGTTGGAATTATTTGAAACCATGGAGAAAGTTTATGGACTAATCCCAGAAATGAAACATTATGGATGCATTGTGGATCTCTTGAGTCGCTCAGGCAACCTGGACAGGGCCTATGAGTTCATAAATGAAATGCCCATAGTTGCAGATGTTGTGGTATGGAGAATATTGTTGAGTGCTTGTAAACTTCATGGAAATGTACATTTGGCCGAGATTGCCACTCAAAGGCTTCTTGAATTGGATTGCTCTAATAGTGGGAACTATGTTCTCTTGTCAAATACTTATGCAGGCTCAGGTAGATGGGATGATGCCACAAAAATGAGAGAATTGATGATGGAAGGTGATGTGCCGAAGCCATCTGGTTGGAGTTCCATAGAAGTAGAAGGAATAACATCAAATAATTCCCAGGGCATCACCCCTTGTTCAATCTCAGAAGAGATCTCAGCCTTCCCCACATGTCAAACTGGTCAACAGTGAGAGCCATGATGTTCTAGTAATTTGGGTTAAGGCTTTGATCCTAAAGCTAATCATTTTTCCGGGTAAGGAAACACTAGGGAATTTTTTAAGTTCTGGAGGCTAAGTTCCGAATGGGGTGCTACTCCTGCTTGAAAGTAGGTGCTTGTGCTATTGATTGCTGCTGGGCATGGAGGAGGTTGTTGAAGTCCTAGTATATGACTGTAATTTTGAGTTCTAACTGCAACTAACTAGTATGGATACATTGGGAGGCAGTCCTGTGGCTCAGAAATTGCAGGGTGCAAAAAGAGGTTTGGTCTCTTCCCTCTTTGATAAGAGCCTAGACATTCCTCAACACCAACTTCCCAAAGTATCATTCTGATATCAAACAGTAACCTTCTTGGATGAGACCTAGTGCGTTTGCAGTGAGCAAATTGTAGTCATGTGTAGAATTTATACATCGGTGAAGAAAAACTGCTTGGTTGAAGTTGAAAGCAAAGGTCCGCCAGGTCTTATGTAACGGGACTATAATTATCTGGGTAGGTCTAGATCAGATGAGACCCTGGTTCCTTGGAAGATCCGAAATTGGTTTAAGAAGAAGAGCTGAAGAAAAGAGGAAAATTTTTTCCCTTTTGCTGACAAGAAGGATATAAGGGACAGTGATTCCTTGGTTGCTGGAAAACCAATCTCTCTGTGGTTATAAACAAGTGATTTGAAATGGTTGAGGCGTTAACCTGACCCCAACGCCACTGAAGAGTAAGACCAAAAACTTTCTTACACAGTTACTTAGAGAGGTTTGCTTTTTCTTCTTGGGCTAAATAATTTCATTTTGTTGTCACAGGAGAAGGATACAAAAGATCCAAGCCTTCCTATAGGCCTTCACATAGAGAAACCAGATCTGGCCAAGTTATGAGCACCAGAGCTTCCGGGCCTAAGAACTTTCAACAGAAGAATGCTGATCAATCAGACTAGATTGATGTGGATTCCATTGTTTTGCTTTAGTAATTGTCTGAAAGTTTTGTCAATGGCAGATTGATGTGGCATTCAATGGTGTATTCAGATTTCATTCTTATGCAATGAAGTGGTTACACATGAAAATAGAATATTCTCAAGAGAAGTCTCGATCTGGTATTTCCTTTTTTGTTCTTCATTTTTGGGTAAGGAAATGATTTTATTCATTAGAGAAAGAAATGAGGTTGTTTTACAATTGCCCAAGATGAATCAAAGCCATCCCCAGCATAGTTTAAAGCTCCTTTCTGATCTTCTCTAATCAGGTGTGAACTACGGTTCACAGGTTAAACATGACTTTAATGGCGTTACCACCAGAAGCACTGGTTTGAAACGCATTTTCCATCTCTTCCTGTGAGAAACCAAACCTGTGAGTTATCAATGGCTTCACGTTGATCTTGCCAGTCCTCAAGAACTCAATGCAGAGTGGCCATGTGTCCCTGTACCGGAATATGCCAATTATATCAACCTCCCTGTTGAGCGACAAAGCTCTTCATTATCAATTGAAGGTAAACCCTGATCTTTTTGTCAATGATTTAGAGAGTACAAGAAGAGAAGAAAGATTATGTAACTAGAGAAACCCTAGTTTCCTTGAGAAAGGATGAAGTTTCATTACCTTGCAGCAGCTTGAGAGAGAGGAATGGTGGTCTCTGTCTGAGCCAATCCAATGCTACAAACTTTGCCGCCTGCACGAGTGGCACTTAAAGCTGTGGACATGGTTTTGTTGAATCCAACACAGTCGAAGGTCACATCAATGGCTGAGCCCATTGCATTTCTTATCTGCTCCACTTCTTCAGGCACATCCTGTAAAATCACTTCAGTGGTAAGCCAACACTTCAACAACTTGAAGACAGAAGAACAGCAGACACTAATTCAGCATAAAGAACCCAATCAGAAAGGACCTGAATGTTGGTTGAAACTTGAACAACTTCATCCACACCAAGATCCTTAGCTATGGCTAGACGATCAGCGGCAACATCAACAATCACGATTCTTGGAGCCCCAAATGCACGAGCAGCCAACAGAGTAACAAGGCCTATTGGTCCAGCTCCCATGATCAGTACATTTGTTTCAGGACCAACTCTAGCTCTGCGACAGGCATGAACGCCAACACTGAGGGGCTCACACATTGCTCCTTCCTCCAAGGTCACGTTGTCAGGCAGTTTAAAGCATAGACTTGCAGGGTGCATAACCTGGTTAGGAAAGAAAACAACACATATAGCGTCTGAATTCAGAAGCAGATAGTCTTATACATGTTATCTGAGGCAAGCCAGTGACCTTATTGGCAAGAGAGCCATTTGTTGGAGGAGAACCGAAGAACTTCATTTCTGGGCAAAGATTGTAGCGACCTTCCCTGCAAAGCCAACATCGCTGGCAACTGATTCCAGGTTCCAGGGCTACCCGATCTCCCACTGCTAAGGACTTAACTTGGCTCCCAACTTCTTCTATGATCCCAGCACATTCATGGCCGATGACCATAGGCTTTTTCACAACAAAATTTGCACATCTCATCGTCTGATAACAAGCATTCCATTGATTACATAGGCATAGGATTACAAACAGACTGAATTTTAAGTCCCTTGAAACAGGTATTTGTTGAAAGTTAAAGAGTGTTCTACCTTGAAGTGGTGAACATCACTTCCACATATACCCAGGGCTTTTATACGTACTTTTGCATCATGAGGGCCTACGATAACACATGATTAACCGAGACTCAAATAAGTACTTAGAATTAGTCTTCACAGGTACTTGATATCGAACCAGTAGGAATTTATAATAAACCAGAGTTGACTATTACAGATTTGATTACCAATGGACAACAGTATAAATTAAGTTAATTACAGAGGCTGAAGTGAATTAAATCAGTTCGAAGTCATCGCAAGACGAGCAACCTCTTAGGCAGTTTATTCTCAAATTTCAAGCTAGAAGTAGAGAAGAAAACGATACCAATAGGAGGAAGTGGGTAAGGTTCAATCTTGAGGGTTCTGATCCCAAGAAGCCAAGCGGCCATGTTTTCTTCTTCATCCTTTCCTGCCTTAACGTCATTACCTCCATGTGCCATCTCTCTCTCCTTGCCTCTCTCTCTCTCTCTCCCTTGTCTCTCCTGCTCTTTGTTTTCTGTTCTTGTTTCCATGGGAGCTGGAAGAAACTAAGTTGTATCCTCGTGGAAAATGCCCTCTTCATTTTCTACACGTATCTTATGTGGCGAAACTTGTTTTGTAGTTGCTTGATAGCCTTTTCTTGCAGTCTTTCCAGAATCCGTACACTTAAACACTGTATGCCTTAAATAGTTCGACTTTATCCAAACAATGGCTTCTTTTCTAAGGGTTCATTTAAGAACATGTCTCCCTTATCAGTTTCATTTGGGACAAATTTTTTATGGGATAGAGTTGATAATGATGAGCGGTTGGATTAGAATCAATCAACCACAAACAACGGGCCGGGGCCCGCAGGTAGTCATCTCATACTATCTCATCCTAATATTCCATATCAACATCTGATCCTCCTTTATTTTGTATACAAAATTAAGCAAGCGAAGGAAATTGCCGTTCCTGTTTATCTCTGTTGTTTTCCCTTATCTAGCACCAAATCCATTGAAGCCATAGTCTTACTGTGTGCCATCGTAGTGAGGGAAGAGGGAAAGCAAATGGGTAAAGGAGGGATGTCTCATGGAGAAGCCCAAAATGGGCAAGAAGAGAACTTGGCTGCTTGGCTTGTTGGCGTCAACACCCTCAAGATCCAACCATTCAAGCTCCCCCCTCTTGGTACGTAGTCGTTGATTTTTCACACCAATATATGCTATAGTTCTGTTGCTTTAATACCACTTTGTAGGAATGGATTAGATATTCAACCTTATGATTACATTTTTTGATAGCCTTAATCAGGATTTCTGAAACTGATAATGTCTAATCTTTATGAATTTTCAGGACCTCATGATGCCAGAGTTAGGATGAAAGCTGTTGGCATATGTGGAAGTGATGTTCACTACCTCAAGGTAATTCCCAAGTCAATCTGCCTTTCAACTTAATAAATCAATCAAAATATTATACCTAAAAAATTCGATGTCTCCTTTTTTTAGTTGCTTAGATTGCCTTAAAAATGTAAAGCTCAAACTTTTGAAGCTTTGCTACTTGTATTTCATTGAAACCTTTGAGCCACCACTTTTGGTGTCTCCTCCCCTACTGAGAGGTGAAAATTTCTACTTTTTTTTTTTTTACTGACAAGTTTTTCTGAATGTTGCGTATATTGGTAGACCTTGAGATGTGCACATTTCGTGGTGGAAGAGCCAATGGTGATTGGACATGAGTGTGCTGGAATCATAGAGGAGGTTGGAAGCGAGGTCAAGCCCCTGGTGCCTGGTGATCGGGTGGCCCTGGAACCTGGGATCAGTTGCTGGCGATGCAGCCTTTGCAAGGAGGGTCGATACAATCTGTGCCCTGAGATGAAGTTTTTCGCCACTCCACCAGTTCATGGTTCTCTTGCCAATCAGGTTCGCATATGCAGCTCTTCAATCTAAAGTACAAAATCTGTGATTGATTACTTTAACATGTCCTCTGCACTGAATATATAATTCATTCACTTTGACATATCAATAGATGCTTGTGGAAGTGACTGCACAAGATAGTTATGTATGGAGCACTAGAACAAGAATTCTTAATTTTTGATAATCAAGTTTAAAATTTAGAAGACTGGCATATTCTGTTGGTATTCCACCATCGATACCTGGACTCACATTATGTAATGAATATCATTAATTGATGAATGCTCGATTTAACCTTTATCTTAATGCAATATCATGTTCTGGGGCATCAACTTTACGCCTGAACTTTGTGATTCTCTTCTTCTTTTGCCACCTTTTAACACATGCTTATGTATGATCACCATAAAACTCTTGGACTTTAGAAAATGACTTCACCTTGAGATTAAGCTGGATGAACATGTGGTCCTGGTGCTAGCAATCAAATTGTTTGTGAAGGTTCCAGCAATGCTTTCCAATGTCTTATATCCATCTTCTGTGGCTTTAGAGACAGACATGATGATGTTTTCAATGCAAAAGGAGATGCCCTTCGTTGATAATATTTGATAGATCCCAGTTTCCACTAGTGGGATGAGGATTTCCGTGTGCTAATTTCTAAAACTGCCCTGTTCATGTCTGTTCCACACATTGTGTACTGATGTAAATTTAGTTTGGTCTATAATCGAATTGATTCTTTCAGCCATAGATTCATTGAACCTCACAAAAAAGGATGATTGAGCCCATTTTGGTTAATTTGACGCATTCTGCTTTTTGGCAACTCATCTAACATTCAAAGTGGTTATCATGTAACAGGTGGTGCATCCTGCAGACCTGTGCTTTAAGTTGCCTGACAATGTGAGCTTGGAGGAAGGAGCAATGTGTGAGCCCTTAAGTGTTGGTGTACATGCTTGCCGCCGAGCTGATATTGGTCCAGAGACAAATGTACTCGTCATGGGAGCAGGGCCTATTGGACTTGTGACCATGCTGGCAGCTCGTGCTTTTGGAGCACCTAGAATTGTCATAGTGGATGTGGATGAGCATCGATTATCTGTTGCAAAGGACCTTGGGGCTGATGAGATTGTTAAAGTTACGACAAATATGAAGGTTAATACTCCTCAAATCCTTTCCCTTTTGCTCTAGTATAGAATTTCTACCAGAAATGAAAAATGTGAAACATGGCCAATAATTATTTACTAAAAGAACCTATCTATTTCAATTTTTATTTCACAGGATTTTTCTTAAAAGAAACTTCCAGAATTCACAATTTTCACTATATTCTCATTGTCAATTCTAAATCATCAGGAAATTCAACTCTCTGTTCAAGAAACGATTTTTTGTTTCTTTTGACGAAAATGTCTTTTTAGGTTTTGTGTTCACTCGTCATGTCATGATCTTCAATGGGTTTTTTTTTCTTTGGCACTACATTGTTGGCAGGACATATCTGAAGAAGTAGAACAGATACAGAAAGCTATGGGGGCAGGGGTAGATGTAACCTTTGATTGTGCTGGCTTTAATAAAACCATGTCAACAGCCCTTGGTGCCACACGTCCAGGTGGCAAAGTCTGCCTTGTGGGTATGGGCCATGGCGAGATGACTGTCCCTCTCACTCCAGCTGCCGCAAGGTACAGGGCTTTACCCTATCTTTTCTCTTTAAGATAAAACATTTGTAAGTAAATGTTTTCAGGTATTGTGTGGAATTAATCATGGTTTGAAAGTCTGGAATTCAGTCAGGATAATCCAGAAAAGAACAGGAAGCCAGAAGGATGAAAAGAGATTTCTAGTTAGGATACGAAATAAAAAGAAGTTATTTGTTCTTTTTATTTGGATGAGTTTGTGATCGATGGTCATACTCTCCAGCGGTTCTTGGTAGAACTATTTGGGTGCTTTCATATTCAGAAGATGGTTATCCCAGTTTTTGGAATTTGAGTGTGAAAAAATCTGTGTGAACCTTTGAGTGAATAATAATCTGTCTTCTTACACAGGTTCTTAATAGTTATGGTTTTCTGTGACGTGCAGGGAGGTTGATGTGATTGGTATCTTCCGTTATAAGAACACATGGCCACTATGCCTTGAGTTTCTGAGAAGTGGTAAGATTGATGTGAAGCCACTTATAACCCACAGATTTGGATTCTCTCAGAAGGAAGTAGAAGACGCGTTTGAAACCAGTGCTCACGGTGGTAATGCTATAAAAGTCATGTTCAATCTGTAAACTCAGCAACTGCAACAAGGAAGCTGCCTTTAGTTTGGTTCTTTATTGTGGGTGGGGGAGAGGAAATGATTGCAAAAGGAAATAAGTTTGCAGTCATAGTTTACAGTGAAATATGCCAAAAAAAAAAAACTTTGTGAAAAGTGTAGGCAGCCTCTGTTCGAAGCTAGTGTGGTGTGGGTAACTTTCTCCAAGTTTCTATGGCTCTGTCATCTCTAAGACAATCTCTTTCTTGATGGTTTGTAGGTTTGTTTCCTGTTAATGCTCTAGTATTAACTCTGATGAATCAAAGTAATGTGGAATTCAAAAGGATAGATTGTTATTGATGTGGGTGATTTCTTAACTGATTTGAACATTAGAAGCTATTTCAACTCTAGTTCAAAAAGCTCTAATTATTATTTCTTTGTGTCAATTTTTTCTTGTTCCTAATTATTGATAAATGAAGTAGAAAGAAGTTGACCAAGTGAAATTGAAAGGTAGATTCAAATATTTCATTGAACATGGAAATGGAATAAGGAAGTCAAATATTTCTCTATGGAATTATGAGTATCCCCACTCCCTTGCATCAAATAAACATTCTGTGCGGTCATCACTCATTTCGAGATCCAATTTTTACTGGGTAATCAGATTGTCATAGCATTTGTTTTACTTCATATCAGACCATTTCTTTTCATCTTCTTTGCCTTCTCCCAACGCTAACAGAAGCACTGTATCATCCCCTTTGCCACAATAGATACGCATATTTCATCTTGGTTACGAGAAATATATAAAACAAAGATTTCCATCACAATGCATACTGATCTCAATTAACATCAAGAAGAGTTCAACATCATTGAGAGTTCTGAATGTATTACATGTTCTCATTTGGGTCGAGAAGAGCTTGCCTATTCAAAACTATGGCACACTGCAAGGTGACAAAGGGCTTGATGTTGCTAAACACCTACAGCTAGCAACCCAAAAGCTTAGTATTCTCAGCTTATAATTACTCCCGCGAACTTACAAATCAGGGAAGATAACCTAAGGTAAAATCAAATAAAATAAAAGGACAAAAATAAATACATAACAGCACCAATATAGTGCTAGTATTCAGGCAGTGGCTGCAGGTTCTGTTGACCACTTCCATACTTTCACTTGACCAGTTCCATCACCAGTAAAAAACAGGCCACCAGGACCTATCTGAATGGCACGAATCTCCTGTTTAGCAAAAATTTTCCCCCTCTCGAAGAACCTAAGCCGTAATAGCACAAAGAAGGAATAGTTATAATGATGAAAAGGCAAAACAAAATAGCTGGTAAATTTTGGCAAAAACTCACGATGGTAAGTCATAGAGGCGGACGGAATTGTCATTGCAAGAGCACATCAATATTGGCTTGGCTTCTGAATCATGCATGCCACAAAGAGCAAGAACACCCTGCAGCAAAAAGCTCATAACATCGTTAAAGTATACAACTATCAATGATCCAGAGAAGATCCTAAATTTCAGATACAATAATGGCTTAAAGCAGCTCAACAAATTGACATAAAAAGCATGATCATATGAAACACAAAATGGACAGTTCACAGTTCATCCATCTACATAAAGGTAAATCAGAGGTGAAGGTTATGTTATAGCTTTGATCAAAGATTCCCCAAATATACACGGTTATTTTCCTGAGACAATCCAACTGAATTTAATTTTCTATGCTGTCATGGATTACACACTGCGCAGAACTAAGAATAGTCTTATGACCATTTCGGGAGGTCTCAAAGCATATGATGAGAACGTAGCATCTTTATTACAAGCAAAGGCACAAACACCCATGCCTTCTTTAATTTCAGTTGTTAAGCACAATACCACACAGGTCCAAAAGTTTGGCACTTTTAAACAAAAATAAAAGGAGATGTTTAGCACATATATCGAAGGTAAGAAACTTCTTAACATGAGGAAGCCAAGAACATAAAAGCTTTAACATGAGATGACAACCATGATGACAATGTAAAAATCATACTTTCTTGACCCTGTGTGTTATGTGAAATATGATTTCCTTGCTGTCTGAAGGATTTCCTTTTTGCTTCTCATTGGAATAATACCTTTTAATTAAAAAAATCAGACGAGGCAAGAAGCAAACTTATCTCCTTCAAACCATCTGGTCAACATGTAACCATTTCTCCTTCAAACAATCTATATGAATGTTACTCAATGATCAGACTAATTAATGCCTTTCCAGTGTTTTTCTATTGACAGAAAATATTTACAGCGACCTAATCTTATGCTAAGGTTAAGGCTTTACAGCAGGGTCCCATGATGTGAGGTCTCTTAATCAGAGAAAATCGGTAAAAACCACAACAGTGATCACACACTGCAGCCTGATGATCCTTAAAAGCCCCCAAACTGAAAGTATTCTAATTGATTCCATAAGCCATACACCTTACACCTGTTTCAAGTGACCCTATGAGCTTTCAATGCTTTTTGACGACAAATCACACTTGATTCTTGATATTGAAATAACCTTCTCATGGCTAGCCACATAGTTCAAATGTAAGAACCTGGCAGCATAAAACCTCCTAGGAAGGTGACAACACAAATAAAGAAACTTCTACTGAAAAGCCAAATTAATCCTCATGAACTTTTAAATCCTCTCTAAAGCATGCCAGCCTCCTTCAATCATTTTCTTCTTTTTTTGTTTTTATATATGTTGATACCCCAAAGATCAATGAGTTTGTCAATTATTTATGTTACAATTGATACCAAAAGGATCAATGGTCATATCTCCAGCACAAACTATCATCAATGTCAATATCTGAAAACAAGGTCTTGTATCCAAATTCATCAGCATGACTAAGTTGACTAAAATCATATATTAAAATGCAATGCATAAGGCACAGGTGGGTTTTGCCTAAAACATACATGTTCTTCGTTGTGAGTGTATGTTACTTCCAAGTTTCCACTTTCTGTTGCAACCCACACCTGCACAAGCAACGAAATTGAAAAACTCTATCCAAGTGCTCCTAAACAAACAAAATAATATGAGCATAAGAAAGGCAAGAACCTTAATGGTTTGGTCCAATGAACATGATAGAAGAAAATGATCCCAGCAAAGAAGGGACATTACGACTGAAGTATGCTCAGTAAGTGTCTGTATGCACTGTAAAGTTTCAAGGCTCCAGACCTGAGAGAAAGGACACTATTAATATTAAGGAAAAGCAATAAAACACTCAATTCTACCATCATGATACAGAAACAATTGAAGGTTCTCCTTCAGAAAACTTGGACCCCATGTGGAATTGACATTATAAACCAGCTTACCTTTATAGAATGGTCCATGGAACCAGAGTAAAGCCTGTTAGCTCCAACTATTAACGAAATAACTGCAAGAGTGTGACCTTTAAGTGATGCGGCTGGTTCAAAGCAGTTGGTGACAGCATTAAATTTCCAAGCTAAAATAGTTCCATCCTACACAACCAAAAGTACAAATGAAATACAGTTTGACCATATGTGGAGAAAACAACTCAAGAACAAAAGTAAGGTAATACACCTGTATCAGATCATTACCTGGGTACCAGCAAACAGCAAATCATTACCCACAACCATAGTGTAAACTTGTCCAACAGGTCCATTAAGACTCAGGACAGAGGCGGCTTGGGTGTTCCAGGCCTACAATACCATGAGAAAATATCATAGATTTACCTATTAGAAGTTAATAAATACAATATCAGCAGCAAGTAAGGACCTTCAATTCATGAAGCACCTTAGGAGAAGGGAAGACAAGCTAGAGAATTATTCTCCAGACGTACCTTGACAACATTTGGCATACCAACAAATACCCATGGGCCTTCACTAATCATGCAACCAACTTCACCACCAAGATTAAATACGTCTACACACTACAAAATGCCACAGACAAGCTATAAGATTAGCTACCACTTTTCTCAGAAAATAATCCAAACAAACAAAAGACTGTTATCTTAAGCGCTCCTGGTTATATCAGGCACTTGCTGATGAGCTAATAACAATATGATTCCTTATTGTTGGTTTTATTCTATTCAAACAGTCGCAATCAGTTATTTTGAATGAAAACTGTATTGTGGATAATAATAGCTCAGTTCTAGCATCTTGCCCTTCGCGGAAGCTCATAAATGTAGTCCTATTTAAACTCCACCACTCACTTTTTCCCACTAGCACCATAACTCTAGCATTAAAATAGTGAAGGTAACCACCTTCTTATTTCACTTGGTAAAAAACATCATCTTCGCATAGACACAATCTTTTCTCCCACCAATCAGTTTCATTCTTTTTTCATCACTCGAAAACCAAACCCCAACAACTGCAACATGTAAATAAAAATTTGACTGACACTTGCAAATACTAGACAGAAGTAGATTAAAGAAAGCAACAGTAATAAGAACCTGCCCGGATGCACAATCCCAAACCCTCATAGTCTCATCTTTGCTACCCGTGTAAAGCTTATCAGATCCAGCCGGCAAAGCAATCCCACTAACAAGCTGTTCCAAAATCAATAAACACCAATCCGATCAGAATGATCACACAGAGACCAAACTCATGCAAAGCCAATAAGAAATTAACCCCACAATAATCACCTTCTGGTGCCCTTCAAGTTGGGTCAACAAGGTGAAGCCATCCCCTAAACTCCAAGAATGCTGATATCTACACTTATCACCATATTGACAGTTTCCTTGCGTCCAATAATTACACAATTTCTCTGTCTTCCTCACCGTCCGGTTCCCGCCAACTCTGCCCCAACTATTGCTGTTAAACCCCGGGCCTCTCCTCTGACCCGCACCCGAAAACCCGGATTCATCAGCATACCGCTTTGGGGCCGACCCATTTGCCGCCGCAGCTGCAGGAGTCGGTGGCGGCAATTCTCTATGCAAATATGGGCACGGGAACCTGTTGCACTTGCCCGCCCGCCAATGATAACAAACTCTCTGTTTGGTGTCCGTTGCCGTTGGGCCGCCAAGTCGATGGAAGACGCGCTTGCTGCCTCCGTTCCCATCTAAATCCATGGGGGGTTCTTGATTATAATAGTAACAATGATAATAATAATGATGATGATGATGAGACGAGTGTCAAATATCGAATTCGAGAAGTTTTTGATCGAAGGCTAAACTGATCAATCTCAATAGAATCGAATCTAATCATGAAGTGAAGGGAGGAGATCACAGAAACCCTAGTTTCTCACTCTCTCAAATTACTTCTCTCTTGAAAAAGAAACGACAAAACAATATATCACTCTCCCAGATCTTTCTCTCTCCTCTCGAACAATTATCTGATCGTTGTATGCTTAACTGATGATCTATGCATTAAGTGAGGGTTTAGTGATTGGGGTTTGGGTTTCCCTGGACCCTGTTCTGTCTGCGAGACCGTGTGAGAAGAGGAAAGCGCGCAGCAGTAGGACACGACAGGGGCAGCGGAACGATAGTTAAATGACTGGATTGCCCCCTCGAAACGCCTAATTGTTCCCTATGGAAGGAGGAGAGCTGCATGCCGATACCGATGGCACCTTCTTTTCTTTTCTACAACACTATGGGCGCGGTGTATTTGAGCGCATGACTTAAAGCCAGTGCGCAAGTCCCTCTACGGGCCTACGTCCACATCTCCCAATATTTGTTTTTCATTTTTTGATTTTAAAAGAAATATGAAATAAAATAATATTTAATAAATAATTTAATATATATAATAACAAAATCATTTCTTTTTAAAACATTCATACTATTAGGTAAGTTTTTTTGTAGGTTTTATATTTTTATAACTATATAAAGTTAATATTTTTAAATTTTAATTTAAAAATAATATTTTAAAAAATTAAATTTTAATCTTTATAATAAAATTTTATTAAGTACTAATTTTTTATCATATATATTCTTGAATTATGTATTTATTTTTTAATTTATCAAGTCAAATTTTTTATTTTAATACTCTTTTTTATTTTTTGTTAATAATTAATTTGCAATTATTCACATCCGTTGATTTAAACATGCTATCAAAAGATATATGATGATTGATGATTTTGAGATATTCATGATTAGAATAATATCATGTTTATTTTATTAATTGAGGGTCACCAACTTTTTTTTTTCCCCAATCAATATACACAATATCTTTTTATTTATATTTACTAACGAGTATTTGACTATTTTGCAGCTAAAGTTAATCTCAAATTGGATAAAATTTGTCATCCTAAAGCACATGTTTTCACATTGGCGAAATAAATAAAGGAGCGTCATAAGTTGATTTTAGTTTTTTGTTTTTTTACGTCGTCATGATTTTATACACATTATTTTTATAAAAATTTATGAAAATAAAAAATTATTATAATTTAATTTTAAGTTTGAATAAAAAATATTGATAAGATAATTATTTTTTTGACACAATTAAATCTAAAATTATTTTTTTGACATAATTAAATCTAAGTAGAATTTTTTTGTTGATAAGATAATTAGTCTATATATTTAAAAAAATGTATTATATTTAACAATTCAAATGCTATTTTTAATTTTATTTGTTTTATAAGAATTATTTTTAATTTATTCAGATAATTTTAGAATAACTATATATGATTACATATTTTGCTTCAAAATTATTAAAAAATACATATTTTTTCTAATCATTACTAAAGGATCTTAATTTTTTAAAATGATATAAAAATATATTCTAATTATTTTAAATTATTTAAATTTATCATAGGTCATTATTAATTGAAATTAAAACACTTATGTTATTACATAAAAAATTAGAATTACAAAATTATGAAATGATATCACATTAAAGCATAATTTATATTTAAAATACTTAATTTTTCATACAGATTATTACAAAATTAGTATATAATAAATTTTAGAATAATAATATAAATAGATAAAATAACCCAAACTTTAACTAAAAAATAATGAGCAAAGAAAAAAACTTTTTTTTTTGTATAAATTTACTTTGTAATCAATATAAAAACTTTGCTAAAAATTTGGAATTCAATAAAAATTTTAACTGTGTCAAAATTTAAATAATAAAAAGTAGAATACTATTAAAAATGAATAAAAAATAAAAAATTCAATTATTTTCTTATTTTATTATTTTGTAAATGTAAATGTAAATAAATATTAGTTTTTATAAATATTTTTTTAATTATTGAAATGATATCCAATTTGTTTTTTATTGATTTTATTTATAATTTTATCTTTATTATTTTTTAATTTTATTTTTTAACTTTATTTATTAAATTTTATTTTTAATTTTAAAATTATGTCATTAACTAAAGGACAAAAGTCTCACAAACCTTTGATATTTACTTATGTTATCAATCAAATCTTTACATTTAAAAAGTGATAAATTCAATCTTAATTTATTAATTTAATTTAAATTTTATTAAAAAAATTTAAAATTAAAAGTATTCAAATTAAATAATTTATATAATAAATTTTGAGTTGAAATCTTTTACATATGTAAAATAATATTCAAGATATTGTTACAAAAAGTTTTACAATTTTTTAAAGATTAAAAATATATATTTTATAAATTTATAATATCAAAGAAATTTAAAAATAACATAATTATTTTTAAAAGTACGAAACTTTTTTGTAACTATAGTTTTAATGTTTCTTTACATTTGTGATAAATCTTAAATTAAAATTAATTGTAAAATATTTTTAATTTGAATATCATAATTTTTAAATTTTTTTGATAAAATTTAATTTAAATCAAATTTATAGATTAATTTTTAATTTGTTATTTTTTAAATATAAGAGTTTGATTGGTAACATAGGTAAACTTCACGATTTTGTGAGACTTTTATCTTTAATTAAATTATAATACATAAATATAAATTAATGTTTTTGTTATATTTAATAAAATATAATTTTATTTATATAGAAAACTTATTATACAAAATGATACTTATAAATTTTTTAATAATAAATTATTAAAATTTATATATTATAATAATATAAAAATATTTTATTGTAATATAAATATATTTTTAAAATTATTTTTATACATTACACATTCTTTAAACTTATATATACATATAATATTAAAAATATTTAATCATTTTAAACACATCCAAATCAGCATTTATATCAAGATAGTATGATTATTATTATTATTATTATTTACATATATTTTAATAATTAATAATATTATATTTTTAATAATTCAGTTCCAAACTGTTTTAGACTTTGATTCAAAATTTGATTTAAAATCTAGTTTGAAATATCTTTCAAACCTACACCAATTTAACAAAATTAATATTTAAATATAAAAAAATTAATCAAATAATTATTAAAAAATAGAACATGAACTTTCGATTTAGTATTGTCAAATTTAAGTTATAGTTTATAAAATAAAATAGAAATTGTAATTCATCTTAATTATATTAGTGCAAAATTAAAATCATAATAAATAATTTTGATTTGTTAAAAAATATAAAATTTTAATTTAATTTATTAATTTAAATCAAAATCCTAATAAATAACAAATCACTTAGTACAGCGATATAAAAAAATTAATAATTTATGTTATTTTGTAAAAATTTTAAATAGTGATAAATTTTATTATTATAATTTAAAATAATTTTATTATTCAAAATTAAAATTAAAATAATAAAAAAATAAGTTTAGGGAGGAAAAAAAAAAACAAAAACAAGTTTTGATAATATAAGTTTATTATGTCAACTGTAAAAGCAACAGCGGGTATGAGGCGTTAACGTTAGGGACGACACCAGTATCAACCTCATAATTAAACAGAATTTAACTGAGCCTTCAGGTCCGAGGGAAGCCATCATTTTTCAAAAGCATAAGGAACAAAACAACTATACCTCAATCAATACGGTAGGATCATAATACACAAGTGGGGGTTTTGTGCAAAAAGCTCAACGAAGAGGAGACACCGAGGAGAGCCCACGGAAGGCCTGTCTCGGGGAGTTCAATCACTGCTCCAACGGGTTTCTTCTTTTGTGGTGCTCTCTTCCTCAGCCTCCCATTGATTTCTCTGTTCAGGTCACTTATGGCTATTCCTCTATTTCTATCATGTATCCTGCGTGAATTTGTGTGTCTGGGGTTTGTTTTTATTTGAATTATTTATTGGCTTGTATAATTTCCGGGAAGATTTGAAGCGCATCACTATTGTCAGGTAAATTTGGATGGGATCGTGTTGATTTTGGCGTGTTAGTGAGTCTTGGACCTTTTTGCTGATGGGAAAAGGTGGTTAGGGCTTCACAATGAAGATTTTGTTGAGGAATAGAACTTGGATTATGTTTTAAGCTTCACTGTAGATTTTATGGAGTTGGAATATGTGTTTTACCTGTGAGTTTTTCTCAAATGCTTTGATTTACTGTTGTCAGTCAGATCCAAATAGATACATTCTTTATCAGGTTAAAATGTGAGGCTTAAATCTTTGAATGAACCTAAAATCTGGTTATTTTGGTTCTGTTACAGATCTATTTTATCCAGCTGGAAAGGAGGGGCTCGGCTGAGGGTTTAAGTTTCTCTCGTTCCATGTTCACATTCTAGTTCAGTTCGGAGCAGATTTTCAGTGTGGCATTATTTATGGTAAGCAATGCTGTCAGATTTCAACTACTTGCTATGAGAAGCTTATATTTTGGATTTTGACTTGAAGCATGGTTTGTTGAATGGTTACATTGCCGAAGAAGGAAAATCAAGGTTTTTGACTTATTAATTTGACTTTCTCTTCTATTCAGAGAAAGGGTCGTGGACAAACATAGTTAGAGCTGAAAAGAGAGAAATCATAAGCTGGTATTGTGAATACTCTGGGCCTGGTTGTTGGCTAGAGTTTGCCTACTTGATATGGCTGTTGCCAAGAGCAACAGTGCCAGTGAAACATCAAAGCAACCAAGCAATTGCTATAAAGTTACAAGCTTGAAAGAAACCATTTTGGATACAAATCAGACTGCAAAATTGAAAGACAGGTATGTTCTCGGAGAGCAGTTAGGATGGGGACAATTTGGGGTGATTAGAGCATGTTCTGATAAGTTGACAGGAGAGTTGTTTGCTTGCAAATCAATTTCCAAAGACAGATTGGTGACCTCAGATGATGCACGAAGTGTCAAGCTTGAGATTGAAATAATGACTAGGTTATCAGGGCACCCGAATGTTGTAGATCTCAAGGCTGTTTATGAGGATGAAGACCACGTGCATCTAGTGATGGAACTTTGTGCTGGAGGGGAGCTTTTCCACTGTTTAGAGAAATATGGTCGGTTCTCTGAGGCTGAGGCCAGGGTTCTCTTCAGGCATTTAATTCAAGTGGTGTTGTATTGCCATGAAATTGGGGTTGTTCATAGAGATTTAAAGCCAGAGAATATCCTCTTAGCCACAAAATCGTCATCTTCACCAATTAAATTGGCAGATTTTGGTCTTGCAACCTACATTAAGCCTGGTAGGGTTGTATATTTTTTTCTTTTCTGTCTCTTATCTGCAGAATGTTCATTGTTCAGATTACTGTTTCATTTAAAGTCTCAAGAATTTTAACATTTTAAGCTTTTGGACTTTGTTCAAGCAGGGCAGAGCTTGCATGGAACTGTTGGTAGTCCATTTTATATAGCTCCTGAGGTCTTGGCAGGGGGCTATAATCAGGCTGCTGATGTCTGGAGTGCTGGGGTTATTCTTTACATTCTCCTTTGTGGAATGCCACCCTTTTGGGGAAAAACTAGGTCACAGATATTTGATGCTGTTAGAGCAGCTGATCTGCGGTTCCATTCAGATCCTTGGGATTGCATATCTGAATCTGCAAAAGATTTAGTTAGGGGAATGCTTTGCAGAGATTCTTCTCAAAGGCTCACTGCTCAGCAGGTTTTAGGTAGGTTGAATCTTGATTCTTTTACCGAGAGTGCTTGTCTTATTTTCTGAACAGATCCAGTCAGATCCTGCTTTAGAGAGCATAGTGGGTTGGAAGGTGACTAGTTATTATTTTTATAAAATTATGATTATATGGAAATTAAAGGACCAAATAGTAGGCTCCATCGTTGAAAGGCAAGGTTTATACACATCAGATGACACTGGATTTTAACTGATCATGGAAGACTAGCACATTCCAAAATCATTCTGCTTCCATCTTAGAACTTGATGCTTTTCAGAAAGACCAAGCATATATGTTTGTGTTTATGAACTCAATTGTTCCACACGTCGTATTGTGAGAAGTTTGTAGCAGCATAAGAATGCTCTTAATGTGGACACATTGTTGCTGCAACGATCTTTACGTGAATTGAGGCTTGTTACTTCTGCTCTTCCCCAAGTGAAGAAATCTCATTTCTTTTTCCTATTGTGAATATTTCCCTCCCAAAAGACTTAAACCCAAATTTTCCTTTCGTGTAGATCATTCATGGATGAAGGATGATGGACTATGTCCTGAACCATTGACTGGACATGAACATCAAATTTGTGGAGAATGGGAACTAGGTGGTGGCTCCTTTTCTACTTCATTTATGTCTAGGAATCAGGACATCAGCTTTGGAACTGGACCAACCATTATTTGTGATGTCCAGTCATCTACAGAAACCTGCAGAACATCATTTTCTTCTTTCCCGGTGGAACCCTCAGCACCTTGCTTAGTATCTGGTGGGTTTTCTTTTGGTCATTGCTGCAGTTCTGATGCCTTGGAATTCTCTCTCCCTCCATCCTCAATGCCAAGTTTTGCATTCTTCAGCCCTGCTTCTATGGTTGAGCAGGGAAGTTCCACATTAGATTTCTCAACCAACATGTCTGAAGTAGATGCAATTCCTGGAGGTAATAGAGTTTCCCATCTTTTAACTCCGTTCTTCTCATGGAACTATATCTGAAATCATATCCACTTTGCTGTGCAGAGGCAAGCTTGGGGAAGTTGCTTGTGTTGCCAGATTCTTCTTCGTGCTTTGGTCACGAGGCAAGAGAGATGGAGCAGAAGACTGGTGAAGTTAAAAGGGCAGTAGGAGCAATTGGGTCAAGGATCTTGGGCATCCACAGCAAGAGAAATCGTACAATTGGCTTAGGGGAGCGTGAGCAACTTGATTTTATGGTGTCTGAATCTGTAATTCGTTGGGCATCATGTACAAATCTTCCAACTGCCACATCTTTGAGATCTTCTCTTGTGTGTTGAAAGCGAGGATAGTTAGAAGTCAGATGGACTGGAGAGTTCCCATGGAAGATCGAATTGAAGAAATTGGCATAACACGCAAATTTGTTGACGTGTGTTTTATTAGGTTTGGTGTGTTCCCGTGTGGCCTAGTCCAGCAGTTATAGTCCAAGTGGTTGGTATGGTGAGTGATGTATCTTTGATTTCAGAGTTACTTTCAGGTTTCCACTGATAGGTAGCTAGAGTAACAAGTTGTGGCTAATTGGCTTTTGCCATGTGTATAGAGTAACATTGATCTTAATGGCATGAAGTTTTCCAAGTTTTGATTCTAAATCTTTTAATTGTTGGTGAATCCCTATTTTCATTTCTGAATGTTCATTATTGCATAAGAGTTGAAGGTCACTGTTCCCTATGGCTCACCATCCCAAAAAGAGCAGTCGGCATTCAAGCTTGAAGAGTTGTAAATAGTGCAAGTTCTTCCCTTTAGCTTCATCATTTGGCAACTAAACAAAGCAGAATCTCAAGAAAGAGCAAGAGAGTCTCCCTCCATATTGGAGCTTATGTTCGTGTTTGGAGCTACATGGCATTATTACATATCTGCTGCCTGTTGATAGTAAAAAGGTTGGTTTGTTTTTTCCAACAAAAGCACCATGATACATGTGTATTCTGTTAGCCCTTTACAAGGGACAGACAGACAGGCAGTCTCCCATGGATTTTTGCTCTAAAGGAAAGAAGATAAATGCTCTTGACCTTTTGGAAGTGCATTTAATGCGTTGACCATTGAAGAGGAGAGCACATCGAATTTGCTCTTATAACAGAGCAGCGAGGACAGTCACTTATTCACAGTTTTGGTATCTCATAGGTGCATCAGCAACCCGAAATGAGATATAAGTGCTGAAAATTGGGAATTTCATGTGGACCATTTATAAGTTTTTCTTGTTGAAGTAGTCACTGTGAAACAGGGATTGAGGGAAAGCCAGATATTGCCAAATGAAAATATAAGGTCCAAAATCAAAAGCCAAAACTGGCCTCACGTTTTGATCCGAGTGCTTAGGCTTACACCACATCACACCACATGGACTTCCACCGCAAAAACCTGAATAGTATTGACTGTTTGGCTTCCTCAAACTCAAAACGAACTTTGCAGAAAAAATGGGTTCTAAAGTAAACTCCACAAAGCCTCCAATTCCCTGCAAACTCCCCACGAGAAAACCAAGTTTCAGAACTAAAACCATTGCTTTCTCTTCTTGCAATGGGAACCAGCAAGAACCTATCTCCATCACCACAACCACCAAAACTCAACTGCCAAAAAGTAATGTTTACTCTGTTAACTTCAAAACTCTGGGAGCTTGCAAGCTGGGCATTTCCAGATATCCTGACTTTGAATACAATGCTGAAGGAGGAGCAGGAACCGGGACTGGCACAAAGGTCACAGATAATGACTTGGACAGCAAAATTTCAGTTTGTTTTGACCTGAAAACTCTGTATATTCCACCACTGACAAGTGAAACGACCAAGATCTTGGGATTGCCATTACCACCATTTTTCAAGATAGATATAGTACCTGAACTCTTTCAAGGCAGCATCAACCCAGAATCTGGCGAGGTAGATCAGATCTTGCCTCTGTAAGTTCTCTGTTGAGTCCACTATTAACAGGGGTGTGGCCGCTTCTGTGTTTGCAGGTTGATCTTGAATTCATGGCCAAGTTCTGCTTCTCTGCTGGGAGTATCTATAAAGCTCCTCCTCTACAAGTGAAGACAGTTTTAACATCTGAGGAGTCCTCCGGAAATATGAAGAGTGGAAGAGGAGAGCGGTTAGATAAACAAGGGAAGTGCAGATTGGTTGGAGTAGCGACTGTTGATCCTATTGATGATTTCCTGATGAATTCCTTCCTTGACCTTCCTACGGAATGTCTCGCCAACTTGAATGCGGTTATCTCCTTTTCTACTTCTTGAGGACGCCAAAAGTACAGCACTGAGTAATATAGTCTTGCTGTTTGAAATTCAGATAATTAATTGCTTTCCATACCTCCATGATACAGCGTCCTCACCTAGCTGCAGCCTCCAATGATGCACACTTTTAACACAGGAAATAACTGCTTGCAGTTACAGTTAGCATGGCTGCTATGTATCAGCACACGGTTTGCTATAACTTTAACTCCTGGTCATTAGATCAAACCAACATGCAACTACTATGATTTATTTGAACAAAAGTCACCAACCATCACTAAACAGTGATTAAGATAGTCATTATGGAGAGAAAGGATATCACATCAACTCCAGATAAACCTTGAAAACACCACGGTGATTATTAAAGTAGAACATTGTTGTACAATTTCACCAAAAACAGTGGGTGAACTATATTAAGAAAGAAAAAAGCACAAATGAGTAAAGGGCAGTGTTTCCTTTTCTAGGATTTAACCACTCAAGTAACCTCCTTTACCAGTTTCCAGCATTTGCTTCCCAAATAACAGTTATATCTCGAAAAGCAAATTCAAATAAGAGTAACATGAAGTTTAATTCTACAACTCAAATCAGTGGTTCAACTCCATTTGTTCAGTGCCGCAATCATAGCAGATGCTTCCCTCTTCGTTTTTCATTGAAGAGGACCTGGAGGGGGGGGCTGAGGGAGGGTAAGGTTGTGTAACAAATTCCATATCACTCAAAAGCCAGCCTTTGAGTTGCAACAAGTGAAGCATATTGACCCTTCTTAGCCAGCAACTGAAAATGGGTCCCCAGTTCCGCTATTCTCCCATCACAGCTAACCGCAATTTGATGGGCATTCTGAACGGTGCTTAATCTATGAGCAATTACCAACGTTGTCCTGCCTTTCATCAGATGGTTCAAAGCCTCCTGGACCAAGCGCTCGCTGACTGCATCAAGTGCACTGGTGGCCTAAGGCAAATGACATTATTGCTTAGAGAAGCCTAAACTTGAACAGTGTCAAATGTGTAGCATTCCATTACCAAAGAAGTCCGAAGACGTAATTCTGTTATTGTTCCTCGCAAAGGCTCTAGTTCCATCTTCACCTAGGCTGAGCTGAACAAGCTTATAAAGAATGTGCTTGTGCACAGACAAGCACACAAAAACCTTACCTCATCAAGAATCAGGATAGGGGCATTCTTCAGCAGAGCTCTTGCAATAGCAATTCTCTGAAGATCATACCAATAAAAGAGTCAAACAACAGCACTTCTCTCTCTCTCACACATAAACACACATGCATACACGTTTCCGTACCTGTCTCTGTCCTCCACTCAGTAGGCCTCCACGCTCACCAACAAGTGTCTCATAGCCCTTTTAATTGAGACAAACAGTCAGTAAAAGCCATAAATAACAACAGAAGTAAAACAGATGACTATTCACGAGAGACAAGAACCTGCGGAAGCGAAATTATAAATTCATGAGCATTTGCGGCTTTGGCTGCCTTAATGATGTCATCCTTGGATACATTATCATCGGGGAGACCGTAAGCAATGTTTTCCCCAACAGAGACAGAAAAGAGAACAGGTTCCTGTACCAAACAAAAGTCAAACCTTAATGTAGACTAAAGCGTCCATCAAAATCTCTAAAAGGAAACCCAAGCTGAGCTATACTTCAACATTAGCAATGTAAAGTTCATGCAGATGCTTCTGTGAGTTTGGTAAACAATAAGACTACGCACATATTGTACAAATATGCATCATACAAGTCAGTAGATCTGGCAATCGTCTTGGCTGCTGTAACCACTGCCAACGTCTTATTGCTCATATGTTGTCAACCATGTAATGGTTAGACTATAGCAAGGCAAGTTGAGCGGCATTGTCTCTTTAGTCTGGGCATATGAGTCTTAAAACCTACCCAGCTTCTATTTCACAGAAAATTCATGATCATAATATAATTGTGAATAAATAAAAAGCATAATCACATCTGTGTTAATAAGGCTTGTTAGTAGTTCATAAACATGATGCAGTATTGTGTCAAGTAATTGTATCATATTGCATGAATAATTGAGTACCTGGTTCACTATTGAGATAGCTCGAGCCCATTCACTCTTGTCAAATGTCCGGACATCCTCACCAGCCACCGTGATACGACCTTTAGTTGGCTGAAAGAATGAACGTCAACTGATGCACATGATTTCTCATCATCTATGCTAAAAAAAGCAATAATTAGATTTCAAATAGAAATGAATAATTAGAACATTTTGCTAAACCTCATAGAAACGTGCCAATAACTGTACAATTGTACTCTTTCCTGCACCACTTGGGCCCACTAGAGCAGTCACAGCTCCACACTTCAATGATAAATCAAGACCATTTAGGATTTCCACATCAGGTCTTAAAGGATAAGAAAAGTGCACATCTACAAAACAAAACAAGTAAACTTAAATAATCTCTTATACCTGTCGACAACTACACTGTACCCCAAAAAGATCCAGAGCATGCAACAAAAAGAGAAAGAGGAACAGAGACAGAGACAGAGACTTCTACAGCAAGCTAACAGCATGACGTAAGGCTTACAACTTCAAAATTGAGTTTTTATGAATGAAAATGATATGCAGATCTTAAAGACCCAAGATAATACATAAATTCATGAACATGAAGATATGTGATATATATACCATTGTGTCTCAAAGAGCTTATGAAAATCTGCATTGAATATACCTTCAAGACAAACATCTCCAGACCAAGCTAGGCTACAAATGCTGCTGGTTGATTTCATGGCAGACATGTAATGCATATTCAAAGCTTGAATTTTTCTGTTGGAACCACTGATTAAGAACAATCTCATATTTTCATTGTCAACAACTTTTCTCTGAATTTCTCTTTCTAAACCATATGCAAGGGCTTCATCTACTTCTGTTCCACATAGAACAGAATTAATCCTCTCAATAGCAGCAAACATTCCACGTAGATCTCCAAATGTGTTAACCAGTCCTTGAACCTGATAAGTGCATTACATCAGATAGTGTCATTGAACATAATCATATCTAGGTTGTAGTGACAAGGTACTTACAGCAAAGGTTAATGTGAATGTATATCCAATGAAAGAAGCCACAGTGCCAACAGAGAGTTCACCCTGTGTACAGAATACAAAAGGATAGAAGTTCAGGGCAAAAGAAGAATGAAACAAGTCGGCATGGAAAGACTAATGTGATATTGGAGCCGGATAAAGAGAACTAGCTGGAGAGGCTATGGATTACCTTGGCTTCATATCTCTCATTCAGAAGTTCAAGCTTTTCAAACACTTAACTCAGAACTTAAATGATATAAGAAAAAGAGGAGACCACTATTTCTCACTTCATTGACAGATATCTTTTTGGCACTGAGTTTACGAAGTTAGGTAAAATTTGCTGTTAAATGTGACAGCTGAACTTGAAGCAGCAACAAATCAATGCTTGAGGTAGCCCACAAATGGCTCAAATTCAGAAGAAAAGGTTTGTTTCTATATAATTATGACATGGATTGGAAAGTGCTTCATGTTTATGCATATGGGAGCCACTAAAGAAGGAAAAACAGTAGCATGATGGCCTATGTTAGGAAGGAATACCACAAAAGTAACCATGAGATAGGCAGCCATAGACCCTCCTTTAGTGAAGAATCCTAATTCTTAACTTCTCAAAGGAAATACATGCATTTATGGAGGCAGGAAAGGTGTACATATATCCTTTTCTAATGTCAGTCTGAATGAAAATCAATAAGGATTTTGAATTACATAAGCTTGATGAAAACCCAATTTGACTGATTAATATTCTTCTAAATTTTGTTAATATATCAGCCTAAGCTATGAATTTTCCAGCCATCTATGCAAGCAAAAATAGGCTGATTAGGTGGAAAACTTATCTTTGTATTACGATGGTAAGAGAAACAGGTGACCAAGCAAGAACTGCTTACCGCCTTCACTTTGCTTCCTCCAAGGCAATATAGGGCCATCAAAGAAACATATACAGCAACTCTTGTCAAAGATTCATTCAGAGATTTGAAAGTCCCAAGCTTTATGCCACTACTTTGATAAGCGACAACCTGCCCAGCCCCTTCAAAAAAATGTTACAAATGCATGGACAAAGATTTCATATCACAACCACAACAATTATGTAGCACAAGTGAGAATTTTGTTAATGGAACTCTTTAGATAGAAAAAGGTCCACTCTCTTACTTGGTTTCCAAACATTGACATTTGATGCTTTTCACCACCGAAAGATCTCACCTGCGATAACAAATATAACTATAACTATCAGTTGTCAAACACAGCTAAAAGCTTTTACAGCAACCTTTTTTGATAGTGACCTAGATTACTTTAATTTAAAAACTTACAGTGCGGATGGCAGAAAACGTTTCTGTTATACAATCGGAGATGGATGCTTGCGCCAATCCATGAGCCTTAAACACAGGAATAGTTGATCGCTTGTATACAGCTGCAAAAAATATGACAGTCAGCAGCATATACAGACTCGTGAACAAGGTACAGTTATATGGTAAAACCATTACCTTTGTGGAAGACCATAAAAAACCATTATGAGATCAAATGAGTGCTCTTGGAAAAAATAGGACCTATTCAAGACCAGATTTTATGCATTTTCTTTTAACCAATACAGACTGATTATTTGTCATGCATTGTTTATAGGAGATATGATCATCAACCACACATTCCCCAGCGAGAGTCAGCAGATACACAGTACCCAGAAAGCTAAAAACATCCAGGATAGATTTGGAAATGACTCATTCTAAGAAGTATGGAGCAGCACTGATACTACATCAAACTTTTCAGTGTATATCCACTTGGTACCATAAGATCTCCAAAGATACAATGACCAGGGGAAAGGCAAAATAGGAAGGCAAAACCTGCACTTGTGAATGCTTCTAGAGTTCAATGCAGTAGAATAAGTAATAGAAATATGGAACAACTGTAGTAATCTAAAAAAATAAAAAAGAATATGCAATTACCAACTAAAATAGACACGGTAAACATCAGAAGGCCAAGAATTGGAGCAAGTTGAGGGGCTAGAGCAAATAGAATGCATATTGTTCCAATGACCTACAAGAACAACAAATGTTAAAGATATATACCACATAAGCACCAGTAATAAATGAATATCTCCTAAAAATGATAAGGCACTTAGCAATTCTTGATCATCACCCTCAAATAGTAAATACTTTCTCAAGAAGCAACCCACTTATACTGAAAAGAAGAAGAAAATCAAGAAAGTAAATGCATTTATGATACTTTAGATGTAACCAATAAGCCAAGCTCATTAAAATCATTGATCCGTGTTCCCTGTTAATTTGATCTATGTTAATTAAAAAATTTGTTTAATTTGTCAATGCTAATAAGAGAAAGAGAAAAATACTTGAAACAAATCCCATCCACTCATTTTACTTAAATTGTCACTTATCAACATCTATTCAAAACATCAGCATAGATCATATCAGCAAAGGATTCCTGTCCTAAAATCAGATATTGAACTAAATTCTTCATATACATGGCATACAGCCCACATTTATACAGTATAAAGTGGCTTGCCTCAGAAAGTGCCCTAAATCCACGATCCCTTGAAATGTTCTCACTGACAATATTTTTGACAGAGCCCAGATCAGTTGTTAACAGTCCAGTGAGCTCACCAACCTGTAAGCATCAAACAAATTAATCAAATAGGACTAATCATTAAAATTTCTGGTACCCATTTTGAATTTTTTTTTTTAAAAAAGTACCATTGATAAAGCAAAACAACAGACAAATGGAGAGCAAAGACAAGCCTAATGAGAGAAACAATGTTTCAGATAATGAGTCGGAACTGCCAAAATGTCCAGCAGTTTTGTGTCTCTAGTCTCTTTAATTACCCATAGCAATAAACACAATCACACACAAAGAGTGATAATATGGCACCACAATGCATTCCTTGTCTACAATGACATGCTCTTTGATCATTTGACGAATAAAAAGGTTGATACAGAAAACAATGCCAATATACACTTAAAGAACACCCAAAAGGCAAATAATCAAAAATAACATCATGATTTCACTTTGTAAACACTAACCTTGTACCGGTCAAAAAACTCCACCTGGACAGTCAAAAAGATAGATCGCATCAAAATGCACACTAATGCCCATATTTGTAACACCAATAAATCAATAACCCAAGTAAAACTTCAAAAATATGAATTCAAAAAGAAAAATAAAACTTTGTACCTTCTGGATCAACATCCTTCTGAAAATTTGAGCTCTCAGGGTTGACATAACCCTCTCCCATATAGAGTTCATGTTAACTACAAAAATGATGGTGAAGATTGGCTCCAGTGAATACAAAACCGCAACTTTAGTGAGCAACCTCCACAGAGGCTCTGGTCTTGCCCCTATAAGCACTTCAAAAAATCTTCCTGCAACCAACAAATATATAATTTAAACCTTTAATTAAGCCTAATCCAACTCTTTTGAGATAATTAACATAATGCAGATTAAGTAACTGACACGATTATCCAAATCGTACCAGAAAAAATAGGCATGGAGAGAGTACACGTCGTGCAACCAAGAAGAGTCAAAACGGAGACGCCTAGCCTCAGCTTGTGCTTAAGCAAAAGGCTCCACAAAAGCCCCCAACTTATCAAATTCGCCGGCTGAGGCTTCTCCCTTTCTAGCTCGGACCCTTTGATCTCCGGATCAGACTCGGTAAAGTTCGGGTCCGAGGCCAGCCCGGTCACGTAAGCTAGAGAGATTGTATTTGATTTTCTCCTAACTGACGGTTGAAATGGCGGGAAAGCACATGATTGTTGGAGGAAAGTAAGAAGCTTGAATTTGTGACTCTGCTTGGTTAGCGCGTAGCGGTTTCGGGAAGTGAAGCGAGTGGTATTGACTTGAAGAAGAAGAGGCAATGTTGCAGAGGACATGGCTGTCCCTCACCCTGAGTCAAATGAACGCAAGCAGAGAGATAGACGGATTAAAAGAAGTAAAAAAAAAAAAAAATTCTCGTCCGAATTTGTGGGGCTCGTGTTCTTTGTACTCGCTAGCGTTAGTTAACGGGAATACTCGCGGCAGCACGGTTAGTGATTTCTTGCTGTTAAACGACAACGTATCAGTAGAGCAAGCCATGATAGGAAGGCTATTATGGTAAAAGTATTGCATCATTTGCATATCCACGTGTCTCCTCGTGAAATGCCACGGATATCAGCGCTACACGAGATTCCGGTCTCTGCTCAGATCAATACTCGCAATTCATCACCAAGGAAAGGGAAAACATCAAAAACCCTCTTCTCTCTCACTCACTCATTGTTTTCTCTTTCTCTCTCCTCTCTCCACTGAGTTCGTTCGCATCTCGACTCGGTTCTTTGCTTGTGTTGGATTCCATGGAGCAAAATCAATTACGTTCTCAATCGAACTTCAGTCACCAACCAATGATTGTGTAGAAATCCCGAAACCTTTCTCTGTTGACTTTTGTTTTACACGAATCAGATGGCTCTTCTTCGTTGGATTCTGCTTGTTGTTTCACTTTCGAACCTTTTATCTGCTCTTCAGGCAAGCGATGGCGATGCTGATCCGCTCTACAAGTAATTTTCCTTTTTCTTTTCAACTTTGTTTTTAAGTTAGCATTTTGGCTTTGTTTTTTAAGTTAGCATTTTGGCTTTTATTTGGGGCTCGTGACTGATATAATTGTATGTAACATGAAATTTAATCTATTAGCATGAACATTTTGAGCTGAAGCGGAACTTCTTGGTTTTTTTTTTTTTCCCCCCTTAATTTACCGGTAACGTCAACACTGTTTGATAAGAAAGTGCTAGTGATTTTCAACTACTAGTGTGTTAATCGACGGCAAATGTATAATTCAGATTTACTAAAGGCAAAAGGTTATAGCTAACAATGAAACACTTTTGTTAGTAACTCAGTGTAGTTTACACATGTTAGTAAGTTTATTTCATATATAGACGTTTGCTAGGGCATTCATTGTGGAAGTCTTAAAGACATGAGACATTATAGCAGTGTCCTGTGTCTATATTACTAATTTGATTGATAGCATTGATAAAAGTTGCAATTAACTGCTTCATTTACTCTTTTTGAAAATCAATTACCGTTGCCTGAAAATTGGAGGCAAGGATAGTTTCCAACAAGCAAATGGTGAATAGTTAAGGCTAGAGGCTTTAGTGCACAAATTTTGTGGGTAGCACTTAAGATTGGACGTTTTATTTGCTGATCTTGAGAGTTTGTAGTCCAAGCATCTTCTGTTGGAACGCCAGGTTGACTTCATAGGCAGCACACAGAGGTTACTTTCATGCAGAATCTATATGCTTATTCCTAAGTTGTGTTAATATATCATGACTATCCAATTGAGGTATTCTTTGCTACTAGGTTCTTATGCCTCTCCTTAATAGAAAGATGTGCTTTAGGAAAAAGTTCAGGGTTTTACCTCCTCTTGCTTCCCTTGTGAGGAGTTCTTTGTGAGCTCCTCTTGCAATTTGCTTGTTCTGTTGGTTAGTTATTTTGCACAATTCTGAAATTGGAAAGTGTTATCAGTGCGAACAAAATGAGGGACAGACTTGTGGAATCGGCTTTTGGAATCCTCTTTTCTCAGTGTAAGGGGATGTGAGGAAAGGAAAAGGGGAATAAAAAACACCTCACTGTAGCTTGAGGTTTCATTTGGGTTGCTAACTTAAGTAATACTTCCACTAGAAATCAAAATAACTAGCATGGTTTATTTCAATAGTTGCTGCAAGATTTGATAGAACATTAAGAGAAAAGAAATTACTTATTTATTCTTTTCAATGGTAAGTTTATTTGATTACGACTATAATGGGCTCTTATCATCATTATTAAGTCTTTTGATTTTCCAGAGCTTGTGTGGATCACTGTGAGAAAACTGGATGTGTTGGGGAAAAATGCTTCCAACATTGTAAGTTCTCATCTGATGGGAAACCTATTGATGGACCATGGTACATGCAAGAACCACTCTATCTGAGATGGAAACAATGGGACTGCCGAAGTGATTGTCGATACCACTGTATGCTTTCCAGGGAGAAAGAAAGAGAGAAACTTGGTGACAAGCCTGTCAAGTATCATGGGAAATGGCCATTCCAGCGTGTTTATGGGATCCAGGTTTAACACCGAATTTTTCAGTGTTATTTTGTGAGAGCATAATTAGTTACCTTACGTGTCTTAAATTGATGTCATTCATGTTCTCAGGAACCTGTTTCTGTTGCTTTGTCTGCTCTCAACCTCGCCATACAATTTCATGGTTGGGTGTCCTTTTTTATCCTTGTATACTATAAATTACCTCTCAGGCCTAATAAGAAGACCTACTATGAATATACTGGCTTATGGCACTTATATGGGATCCTAGCAATGAATTCTTGGTTCTGGAGTGCTGTTTTCCACAGCCGGTAAGCAGTCTTCTCTATCTTCTTCTGAGCCTGCAACCTTTATATATCTGTAGTATCGCACATTGGGAATAACTAGAGAAGCAAGCTCAACCTGACGTCCAAATATGACCTTTTATAGAATCAGCTTGTTGGCCTTTTTTGTTTGTTTGGTTTCTTTCTTAATTATACCACACCATTCGAGGCCTTTTTGGTTGTTTGGAAACAATTTACGAGAAAATGTGCAAGTTAATTTGGTGCAGTGATAGTTCTCAGAGCTCAGACATATTTCTGAAATTTATTTAATTTTTATACTCTATTATTAGTTTTGTTTCCATCTGTAATGCATTTTCCGCTTAATGACTGTAGAGATGTTGAGTTGACGGAGAAGCTAGATTATTCATCTGCTGTGGCATTACTCGGTTTCACTTTAATTCTATCAATAGTGAGAGCTTTTAATATGAGAGATGAGGCTGCCAGGGTCATGGTTGCTGCTCCACTGATGGCATTTGTGACAACACATATCCTGTATCTCAACTTCTATAAACTTGATTATGGTAATGCACTTCTTCAGTACTCTTCACCTGCTGAATGTGCACTTTGTTTTTCAACCTGTCGCTCTTTGCGCCTCAATTACATTTATCAAATCCTGGGATACCCTGATTGGTAGGCATTGAAGTGCTTTATAGTTACAGTTGGATGTTTTGCCTTATAGTATCTCCAAAGTCTGACTTGCTCCTAGTCTTGCGTGATATACATTCCTTGGGGACTTTCCTGTACCGAATTAGGTCTTGAAAATTCCACTCCTTCCAGATCAAGTTGTTGATTTTCTAACATGTAACTTGACCATTTTATCCTAGGTAAATATCAGTTCCTTGATTAGTGATGACTCTGGCCAATTTCTACTTCAATTTAAGTCTGTCTTTTTCTTTTTTTTTTCCATGCACTTCATCTGTTTCAGCATTCTTTCTGAAGCTTTTATGTGATGTCATGAACTTCCACTATTTGAAATATGCAGAACACTTATTTTCTTGGAAGACCCTGTTAGAATATTTTTATAAATTAATCCTCCATAAGAGAGAAGAAAGAGATGCATGATGCCAACGCTCAAGACTTATGACATGTATGATAACTTTGTGATGTCATTATGTCAGTTAGTTACTGGTGCTCCTTGTCTCTTTACTTTTAGTGGTGAAAAATTTGCTCAATAATTTCTCATAGGCATGCCGGTGTCATCTGTAACTAATTTAGAATTTTGACCTGATCCATTTTGTGGACATCCATGTTTAATATTGACTCCTATTTAGTTTATCAGAACTATATGCTAAAATTGATGGTCTTTGGGGTAGAAATGCTACACAGGAAACTATGCTGGCTTGACATTTGAACATTTCATTAGTTTTGAATGACTCAAAACTGTTTTGCAGGTCTCAACATGAAAGTTTGTGTGGCCATGGGTGTAGCTCAACTTCTAATCTGGGCAGTTTGGGCTGGTGTCACCTCTCATCCATCACGCTGGAAGCTATGGGTATTTGTTTTGGGAGGAAGTGTTACCATGCTCTTAGAAATCTATGATTTCCCACCCTACCGTGGATTTGTGGATGCCCATGCTCTTTGGCATGCGGCCAGCATCCCTCTTACTTACCTTTGGTGGAGCTTTATCAGGGATGATGCCGTCTTCAGGACATCAGCTCTCCTAAAGAAAGTGAAGTAACATTTCATTGCATGACCCCATTAAGCAAATGATGAATGATTTCTTGTGTGTACAATAGCAGATCCCTTTCTTTTGATCCTTTGGTTCTTTCCTCGGTGAGAGTCACATTGATATCCGCTACAAAGGTGGATACAACTGAAATTTGAATTTTGGATTTTCCTGTTCTCCTTTTGGTAGGCATAAGAATCCCAATGACAGAATGTAAATTTTTGTTGTTCTCTCCATTAGCAGGCCTGCTATAAATCATTTTATCTATGTCATGGGATGCCCTTTTATTATAAAATCTCTACTTGCTGAGCATTGGTTTGTGGATCGGCAAGCAGTTCGGCAACTGAATTTATACGGCTAACGCTTGTTCTCTGAGTAGGCTATTTAAATCCACACTCCGCGTCGGCCCAGCACAGGCCGATAAGCTAGGGCTCAAAAGCACCCAGAATGGGAAAAGCACAAGAGGAGCAAATGGTAAAGGTTTTCAAGGCATCTTGGGGAATGGTACCGAAGGAAAACCTGTCAAATTCAACACTGCAGACTTCAGAGCCTCCTCCATCAGTAAAAACAGGTACTATCAACTAATCGTTTTGTTTTTAGAACAAAACTCGATTTGCAGGTTTTCATAGTAATATCAATTTCAATGCTGAATTTTGAAACAGGCAAATAAACTGGACAAAAATAAATAAAACTAGAACCTTTTCGAAACACGGCTTCATCATATATTGCAAAACTTAATGGAGCCCGACAAAGTAGTGATATTTTACAACACAACAAGGGGATGATACCTAACTATTCCAAACCCTTTATTCTTTCTACAATCTTACCCCCTTTTATATATATATATAGTCTAAGGTTTATATCATCACATGTACCTCTGGGATTTGCCTTTTTTGACTCCCCCGGTACAAAACAGCTCTGATCCTTTCAGTTTCACCCGTACTAGCCAAAAACGTTAAAAGTACGGACCAAAACCCAAAAAGTGCCAGCCTATCTAGGCAAACTAATATATTACATATATATATATATAGATATATAGATATACTAGGAATCAGCAAATTCCCAGAAAGTCATATGGAAAAGCTCCACAACGACACGTCAGCATCGAATTCAACATCGTCCGCGCTGGACCAGCAACGCGGTGGCGGCAACATCATCCCTTCCGCCATGTTGGCCAGCAGCCCCGGCATCCCGAATACCGCCTCCTCGTCCATATAGAACACATCATCCGACGCCGCAGTTTCCATCGGGTCTACTCTTTCTTCAGACTCCGGAGGTCGGAATGCCTCTGCTGCCTCCGCAGCCGCCTTCTGGATGTCCTTTGGGTTGGTAGAAGCTGGCCCCGGCAGTCTCCATGCTGAGTCCGCGAAGTTAAGGCAGGCCGAGCGGCCCCTCAGAGCAATCGCGGCAACATCGTGTGCACGCGCCGCCATTTCGGCTGTGGGGAAGGTGCCCAGCCATATCCTGGACTTCTTGTTGGGCTCCCTCACCTCACATACCCACTTCCCAGAGTTCCTCCTCCGGACCCCTCGGTACACCGGGTGCCGGGTCTCCCTAAACTTCTTCCTACCCGCCCGTTTCTTGGGATAGCGCGAAGCCAGCATCACTTCCTCCTCCGAAAAATTCGCTCGGCGGTTGCTGTCGAGATCCGACCCCCAAGAATGCGGGTCCGAATACTGAGATGAAACTTCCATATCTAATCCTCTGGAAACTTCGATCGTTGCTATTTGTGGAGTGTGCAGTGAGTATCGCAATCGCAGAGAACACTTAGTGTTAGTAGTAGGAGTAATGATGATTGGTTCTGCGTTGATATGTTGAGTTACAGATTTTAAATATACGTGGCGGTGCATTTCAAGTAGTGAAGAGTGAAACGCGAACACGGTGTGTGATAAGGAGCCAGGCTGGTTGTCCACGGTTTACACAACGGTTTTAGCAGGATCCAAGTTTACTGTTTCCAGTGGCCCAGTGCGACCCGGTTTCTGGTCACCAGCTGGTATTAAATACGAGTTTTATGAGCCAGCCATTTCTGCGCGCCACGTGTGCTCTCTTTGACTCACGGATCTGCTTGTCTCACTGACCCCCAATGTTAGTATCTCTACGAGGAGACCAACTCCTCGCCGATCTATGCCGTCACTCAAATAAAAGCTCAGCTAGGGTCGGCCTTGGTGACTTGGTCTTTGCATTAGGGACCATTAGGGTTTATTTTCAGGATTTTTTATATTTAATTATTTTGTTTATATAAGTCTATAATTTTTTAGATTTAATTTTAAAAATATAAATTTTGTAACTCAAATATTTCACCTATTTTAGTTTAAATAAAATTAAATTAACCTAACTTAAAGTTTTGAAATTTATATAATTTATATTGTATTTTGAAATTTTATAATAATGTTTACATTACTCTCAAAAAATCATTGTTGTTCTTGACTTTTCGCTCAATTAATTTATTTTGATATTTACATCTTAAAATTCATATAAAAAAAGCTATTAAAAAGAGTGACATTTGTATAGTCTAAAATTATATTTTATATAATTTTATAACCCGCATCATACAAATAACATAATTATTGGATAGTTTAAATCTGACAATGAAATAAGGTGCATGCTTCCATTTTCGTAACATTCCATTTGAAATTTAATTCTTTCTATAATTTATAAATAATAGATAAATATATAACCATGGCAGTAAAAAATAATTAAAAATAATAAACTTTAAACAAACGAAAAGATCGGCGAGTAGTAGTGGCGTAAAAATGCGCATGAGCTTCAAGGAAACTGCAGGAGGCAAAGGCGGCAAGTGAGGGAATGACAGCTTTAAAGGTGACGTCAGCACGAATTTCAACACACGTTTGACAGTTAATCTCCCCCCCGACAGTTAACCAAGCCAGGTGGCGAATGGACAGTGAACTGGTGGGACGGTTCGCCTAAATTACACTATATGCCACTCGCGTGAGGGTCCCACAAGATGTTTCCCTAAAGTCCTGCTGGAGCACTGCTCAGTGCTGACCATCACTGTTTGTCAACTTTCAATATCAGTACGACTCAGTAACATCCCGTGTTGGGTCCCACCTCATAATTCTCAGCTTTTCTCTTTGATTATCAGTGAGATTACAGTTGGCAGAGGTTGAGAGTACAAATCACAAAGGAGTACAAACTAAGCTAAAGTGACGCCAAACTAATTCCGTGTATGGAGAACCAGTGCCGTTTTTAATATTGACCGAACCAAACCCGAAAATACCAAACATGGCTTATTGATTATTGGTTCAGTTTCAGGCCTAACGACAACCACGAAAACGACAACGTTCCGTAGCGAAAACTTTTGACATTTATGTGGCTGATTTGACCTAAAATTAAAACCCTAATATGTGATTAATTCCGTAGACTACTTCAAAGTCTTGACGTATACAACGGTTGCAGTATGGGGGACCTCATGTGATTAATATAGGGAGCTTTTCAATTCGGACCATATGGATTTATTTATCATGCCCCACGTACTTCTAACTTTTTTATTTATTAAAATATAATATAAATTAACACTTTTTAATAAACTATATGATAAAAAAAAGCTAAATCATGATTTAGCAATCTAGGGGTAATTGGTTTCTAATAAAAGAAAAAAAATAAAAGTTACCTTTCTATCAAAAGAAAGTAGATTAAGTAATCTTAGTCTACATAATAAACCCCACCCCACACTAAATCATATCACTATATATTGTTTTGTCTTCAAAATGTAGTTTATCTCTTAATGGCCGTTTTTGGAATAGTTTATTTTCTTGTCGGATTAACTGAACCTATCCATTGCCGCAGTTGGGTGGGCCGTGAAAATTTTCTTTGAGAATTGACTTATCCGTAAAAGTTAATAATGGTTAATTATAACAATATAGTATTAGAAGAAACCTGATGTCGGTTGACCTCTGCTTTTGGAATCATAATCTTGAAAGATCTTTTAGTAGAAAAAACTTAGTCATTTTTTTCGGCTAACATATTATCGGCACAAGATTGAATAGCTCAAATTGGTACGGCCAATGCCAAGTGTGAAGTTATTTAATTACATTAAATATAATTTTTTTATCAAAAAATAATTAAATATATTGATTAATTAAATATAAAAAATAAAAAATTAATTTGTAAAGCAGATTGAAGGTTTGAATATCATAAAAAATCACTATACTTTTTTATCGTTAATTTTAGAATGTATTTATCATATCATTAAAATTTAAAAAAAAAATAAAACACATAAGAGCTTCATTATTCAATATAAATGTTACCCAAAACTGAAGGGGTCTATATATGCTAATATTAAACATCTTATTTTTTAAAATAAATAAACTAATGATAATTGAGAAGTAGTTGGATATAATATATTTAAAATATTATTAGGTAAATATAAAAATTAAATTACATATGCTTATTTTTAAACTTGAACTTGATATATTGACTAGATTAATATTACATCTAATTCTTTTTAAAAAAAATTAATCTAAATTTGGTGTTTATTCAAAACAATTATGAAAATTAAAAAATATTTTCATTGTTAAAATGTTTAGAGATCACTTAAATAATAAAATCAATTTCAAATCCACACTTCTATTTTGAATGATTTTACAACTTTGAAATTGTTTATAAATTTTAAATAATATAAAATTTTAAAAATATATTTAGTATTCAAAAAAATTGATTTTTTTTTTGAAAAAATTCAAGTCAAGATTCTTTATGTAACATATATAATTTAAATATTTTTATTTTTTTGATAATATATAAATTAATCTAATCGATGTTTTGAGATATAAAAAACAAGTGTAATTTCAAAAAAATTTAATATTTATCCATAATTATTTTATTTTGTTTCTCTTACTAGCATATCAAATTACAAAATTAACTATTTTTTTATTTATTTAAAAACAGGTATATATCAATTCAATAAAATATTATGATTTATTAAATAAAACCGGACATATAAAGTTAAAGACAAATAAATTGGTTGGTACTTCTTTAAAAAATTATTTAAATTTGGCTTCTTGGATTCTTGAAATTAATGGCAATCTAATTTCAGTCCTTGACCTTAATTTGCATTGATTAATAAAGACAATCCAATCATGAAATGGCATCCGTAGCTAGTCCAGGTGGTCCGAGACAGTCCTTCTAGCTGCCATAGACACTAATTGATCTTGATTAATTGTATTATCATTTGACTGTTAATCTTTGAAAACATTAATAAGGCCATATAAGTTTGGTATCACTCACTTCAATTCACACCTATAGTTGATTTGATCACATGTTAATTCTTTTTATCTGTCCATCATATTTTAAGTAGCCAACTATTTTGATTAATTTATATATATATATATATTAAATAAACTTCATGGCCGACTTAACAAGACTTGCCTTTAACCTTTGTTTATCTTCCATTAAAAAAAAAAGCGCTAAAGCAATAAAAAGATAAAGGGACCGCAACTTTTGATATGATTTAATTTTAAAATTTTTAATAAATATTTTATATTTTATTACAATAAATATAATAAAATAAAAGTACATTTATTTTATTAAATTAACATATGGAACAGCTCCCTCTTGTGACGATAGTCTGGAATTTGAATTAACGCATGCTTTTCCTGGCATAAAAAATGGCATTTTGGAATGACAAGTAAGGGAAACATGGGGCAACTTGATTATAACAAAAGAGGCAAAACACGATGTAAAAGCCTGTGCTGTCTCCAAAAGTGATGAAATGGTTAATGCAAATTTCGTGGTCCATCAAATCTATTAATATCT
This sequence comes from Moringa oleifera, assembly GCA_021397835.1. Classification (NCBI taxonomy): domain Eukaryota; kingdom Viridiplantae; phylum Streptophyta; class Magnoliopsida; order Brassicales; family Moringaceae; genus Moringa; species Moringa oleifera. The sequence goes on along the minus strand of JAJFZO010000658.1, from coordinate 1,700,901 downwards.
GAGTGAGTAAACCGAATCGGCATGGTCGCCACCACAGTGAAAACATAAGGAAAAGAAATAAAGAAAAGCAAAAGCAAGAGAAGCGCTTTTTTGAAGATCAGAAACTCTCGTACTGTACGTAAACATCAAGCTCCTCACCATTCGGGACTGAGATTTCAACCAAGACTCTGACATGGAAGAGACTCACGGTCGTCTTCGTTGACATTATGAAACGAAGACACTGCAAGCTACCTACTGACGCTATTGTTGCAGCCTCTCAAAGCCAGGCTTCAGATTGATATAAGTACAGAGAATACCCATTTCAACAGGGAATGGAGATGGGGTGATAAAGGGAAATGATAGAACAAAATCACAGCAACCGTTAGCAAATGATTGCTTTCCTTTCAGCGATAACTCCATAAGCTTTCTGCATCGGAATTCTCCGGTGAATCGTCGGACGGCGGCGAGCTCATCCTCGGTGGGCTGACGAGCATCCCTTTCGCCATGTCCTCTAGTAAACTGGGCATGTTTAGGAGGGCTTCCTCGTCGACGAACTCCTGACCAGACTGCTCCATGCTACTACCGGACGTGCCTCCTTCTCCGAGTCGACCATGACCGGATCCCGATCCTCCATCCTGCTTGGGTTGCAACAGTGCTGCCGCACTAGTCGCTGCCGCCCTTATGTCGCTGGCTGAAGTTGACGCCGGCAACGGGTACGAGAAAATCATGTTGGGGAAATTCAGGGCGGCGTCGGGACCCTTCAGAGCGAGCGCCGCAACGTCGTATGCTGCGGCAGCCATTTCGGGGGTCGCGTACGTACCTAGCCATATGCGCGTGACTTTACGTGGCTCCCGAATTTCAGACACCCATTTCCCACTCCGACTCCTGATTCCCCGGTAATTCGGATGCCTCCCCGTGGCGGAACTCGATGACCTACCCGGCGAATCAACGGTTCTCGGTGATGGATTCTCTGATGACGAGGCTGCAGGGTCAGGGACTTGTACCCTACAAAGGTTGAACTGCTGCTCTCTATTACTAGGAGGAGGATTATCAGCCATAAATGTAAGGAAACATATGTAAGAGAAAAGCCTGCGTTTTTGTCCGTCTCGAATTCAGAATTTATAGGAAACGATTATGTTTAAACCGCGCACGTCTCTGGGTAATGTTTACCATGGGAAGTGAAGCAGTGAACCAATGGGCAAATGCGTGGGGAGTTCGCGGACGTTAATGAAAGCTTCTAAGTACTTTTTTCCTGTCTGTAAATTATTTTGTCTGATGTGATAGTAAGGTGAGACTACAGTCAGACACGCATTAGGCACAAACAAAGACTTGTTAATTAGCTTACCGGGTCAATCAACAGGCCTGTCCAGCTCCCGCATACAGGTTCCTTTTGAAAGTCTAGGACGCAGCAGAAAAACTTTTGCTTTCTCATTGTTGATGGTGGCCTGTTTAGTGATCATAAATTTGGGTATTCATATAGAGACACAGAATTTAAGGAGGTCGGTCCTAAGTTATAACGTCACAAATCATTGTCATGGGTTCACTTCCCCACAATTCATAATGTCATTAAAAACAAAGATTTTTGTGTGCATCTCAACTTCAGATTAGTGTTTTGATAAACAGTTTTAAAAAAATATAATTTGCTAATTTGCGATATAAATATATAAAATATTAATCATTAATTTTATTAAATTATCATATGTTATAATTTTTTAAAAAAATTAATTAGTATAGTATCTCGAACTATATTTTTATAATAAAAAATAAAAATTTTAATGAAAATAATTATAAAAATTTTATAATTATTTTCATTAAAATTTAATTTTAAAAAATTTAAAACTTGTTTACAAATATTTTAAAAATCAAAATTTAACTAAAAAATTAGTACAAAATTTAATATTTAAAGTGTCATTTACCCAATACTGCATAAAATCAAAAAAATATATATTGATACGTGTCACAACATTTTAGTCTAAGGAGAAAGAAAAAGACAAACAGAGGAGAACCTGTAGCGATAGAACGATTCTGCAAGCAGAATCCGGCCCCCACCCTAACCTACTCAGCATATCATCGGAAATTAGGCTTTAGGCCCAGCTTTTTAAATTTCGTGGGGCCACGTGTTTCAGCTTCAAAGTTGGTCCTCTCCTACTTCTCGTCTATTACTAGCAAATTCTTTAGGACATATGTCTCTAAAATTGTGGGAACATATGAATTTGTGTCCGAACTCTCTTGACTTTGCTTCGAAAGCAAGCCAGTGATTACTGTTGTTTTGAACAATGATGAGCAGAAAAAGAGGTTGTTTCGTGTCAAAGTTTTCTTCCATATGTTAATATCCAAAGGTTGTGGATGGATGACATGAATGCATTAATTTGGTTATATCGCTATCGGTGGAGTCAGTCGTTCACATGTTGTGCACCAAAAATGTCGAATCGCTACCTGTTATCAAATGATCCCCACATGGTCCACTAATGAGCATCACTGCTCAGTAATGCTGAATTAATTAAGGACCCCACACGCTCTGTACAATGGTACTATCACTTTACATGTACACGTGGTTGCGTATTATGTCAGAGAAAATTATATTTTTTTGTAATTTATTTTATTTATTTAAAGGAAAAGAGAAAAGAAAGAGAGAAAAGGGATCTTGAGGCCGTTAAAGTTAGTTTCCTTATCCCGATCCATGAACGGATAAACTAATCCTGTGCAGATCCTGAGCTTGAAGCACAGGAGAACCCAGGATGGAAGTCCTTCTCAGAACAACCTTCCGTTTCTTCTCAACGAACCCAAGTCGCCTAGGAGAGAAACCTCTCAAGCCGTTGAACGTCTCCGTCAAGCCACCGCCGGTGGACTTCGACTTCAGGGCGGAGATTTCGGCGGAGTCAAGGGCTGCCATTGCCAGAACTTGCCCTCAGTTGGTTGACTTGGCTGATAATGGTACTTTGGTGTTGATCGAGAAGAGGCAATTTGGACCGGTTCCTGCCTGGAGGACCGAGTTCGTTGAACCGGAGGCGATATGGTTGGTGGGTACCACGCATATCTCCAGAAAATCGGCTGCCGTCGTCGAGCGTGTTGTCCAGGCTGTGAAGCCTGAAAATGTAGTGGTTGAGCTCTGTAGAAGCAGGCGAGTGTAGTTATTTCACTCTCTTGACTCCTTCTTTGTCCCATTTGCTTGATTTGTGCACTTTTTCTAGAGTTACTGGGTGATGTCACAGATTCAAGATCATATTATTTTAAATGACTGTTCAAAAATATTATGTTGAAATTTCCAGTTTCGATGAATTCGTGCCTGAACTTCTTAAACTCTAGCAACAAACCTAGAAAAAGGGATCTAGCTACACATTCAATTTTGTTCCATTGCCACGAATTATTATATATGGCCTGTTGAATGTGTTGCTTGGGTTTGATTCACACAGAAGTGAAATGCTGTTTTCCTCCATTCCACATCTTAACTTCAATTACTGCAGAGTTCCTTTTCAGAGCTGGGATTATGTACACTTCTGGTGACGGAGAGGATGCCCAACAAATGCGTTCCAGCATGTTCTCATTGAGTGGAACTGGCTTCTTCGGCGCTGTCGGTCGTAGCATAAACTTGGGTGAGCTCCAGTTTCTCCGCTATTTGACTTTGCCTGTGAAATTGATTGACTCACTATTCATGCAAAATGTTCAGGGGGCCAAACTGCTCTAGCTTTACGGCTACTTTTGGCACTTTTCTCATCAAAGATTTCTTCTGATGTCAACCGCCCTTTTGGGGATGAGGTACTGAACGGAAGAAAGAGAAAACACTGTGTGGTTACTAAGATGAGACAAATTAAAGTACCCTCACATTATGAAATTGTTTTGATCATTTTCAGTTCCGGGCTGCTCGAAAAGCATCTGAGGAAATTGGCGCTCAGCTTGTTCTGGGAGATCGACCAATTGAAATAACTGTATGCAACTTAGACCTCATGAATAAGTTTCAGCAATATTGAAAATATTAGAATTTTTCTCTTTTTACAACTCTCCTTCTCTTTGCTTAGGAGGCTAGATTCTTGTATATCTGATCTTTTCTTGCAGCTTGAGCGGGCGTGGAATTCACTGAAATGGATGGAGAAGCTCAATTTATTGACCTCAGTGATTCGGGGCATAACATCATTATCTGAGATATCCTTAAAGGACATCAAGGTTTTGGTCTTACTTATGTTTACTTCATCTTGGCTTATAGGACCCTGGAATCCATTAGCGGCGTAGTCCTGTCTTCAGTATGTCAACATCTTGTTTCTGTTTTCCTAATTCCATTTTAGGAGCTGAATGCTGATGATGATGGTAGCCTTCAGCTTTATGAGCGGCTAAGCTTTTCATATCCATCACTCTTGCAGCCCCTGATACATGAACGTGACACTGTAAGTGCATTTGAGCTACAGTAACCATCCGAAACTTGAAACTGCATCCTTGGTAATTGAAAAAAGACAAAGTTCATCCATAAATGATTTCAGCTTTTCCAAAAGGCAAAAATAGTTCCGGAAAATCTACTTTTATAGCTTGCAATGCATTGTTAGCACAATCTTATTTCCCTCTGGCGTTAATTTGTTGAAGTTATCATATTTCTTGTGCAAATTTGACACTGTACTGCTGCATTTTGCAGTACCTGGCATGGTCTCTGAAGCGGAGCAAAGCTGTGAACAATTGCAAGACAGTGGTGGGGGTGATAGGAAGGGGCCACATGAACGGTGTAATATATGCACTAGTATCTGATCTAGGAGACCTGCGGTTTAGGGACCTTGCAGGGAAGAGGTCATCTGATGAAAGGTCTAATGGCTGGCTTGCAAGTCTTGCAAAGAGCTTGGTTAGGGACACCATGATTGGCATTTTGTTGTGGGCATTATATGAACAGATAAAAGGTGGATCATAGGATACAAAATTGATCTATAGTTATTATATTACACCCAAAATTTGGGAAAATTTTATTGAAGATGAACACACTTGATGTATCATTTTTCTTCTGAATTGTATATCTTTTCATAGGATGCTGTGCTCTATTTCATAATATTGGACTTGTAGGAGATACATGGAAGTAAATGCCTAACAGAGATGGACTAAAGATTCTCAGGTGACGTTGAACAGAGACAAAGTATCTCTCTGTGGGGCACAGGCTTTATCTGGTCCGTATTATTCCATAAACCTGTATAGGAAAACTTTTGCAGCTTTTTAAGAAACTTATGAGGCTGGCCACCATCCAGATCGTGTCTTCGCTATATGATGTTTTTATTAAAAAGATAAGTACAGTTTAGATCAGATGAAACTTTTGATTATAATCCGATGTTGATTTTCTCTCTGTAGAATTTGAAATTTATCACTGAACAGGTTAGTTTACAGGTCTTACTCCATTTTTTTTTTTCAGAAACACCGAAGATTGAACCTGCAATAATCAAGTGTTTTCTTATAGTCGTTAATGTTTAAACAATGATCATCACCTAATTTAAATAAAGAATTTACAAAATGAATTAATAGATAATTTCTTGATTCCTTCGTGTATATTATAATCTGTGTAGTCATATGAGATCCCATGGTTTAAAAAGAAATGGTAGGAAACTGGCTTAATGCACTAATATTACAGTCTACCTTATATTATATAATTAACATCTAAGTACCCAAATTGTATTTTCCCAATTGTATTTTTCCAGTTGTATTTAACAGCTAAAGCCCAAGGTAGAAAATGATGCTATTAGTTGAAAGATTAAGTCATCCACCACTGGAAGAAGATAAAAACTAGAAAGAAGCTTTAAAAACGAGAGATTATGAAAATCTTCTTTAGATAGAATTCCATGTAGGAACCTCTTATTATGGTAAACTGCATTAAGTGTTGATTTTGCACTGGATTTTCTTACATGGGTTAGTAGAAAATTTCAGGGGGAGAGTCCTCTCAAGTTTGTCAACCTGACCTCTATCTACTCATCTCTCTCTGCCCCTCTTTCTCCATATGTATCTATAAAACTCCATTGATTACATCCTGATACTGTAAAAGTCTCCCATTGTTGCAGTTTCAAAGTTGTGAAAGGGAAAAGAAAAGAGAAGAATGGGTGTTGAAAGTGTTACAGGTCAATCTATCAGGACCGTAACCTCTCTCGCAAACTTCACCATCTTGGTTGTAGATGATGACTCTACCTCTCTAACGATCGTTTCAGGGATGCTGAAAGCATGGCATTATCAAGGTATACCCATTGGAGAGATTTCAACCTTTCTTTTTCTCTTTGTGATCACTTTCATATCTCAGATGATCTTAAGTAGTCAAGTTACACAGATCGGGTTTTATATGATGAAATTGATTGTTTAATGTTCTTTCTCTATGACCTACAGATTAAGATTTCAGCTTTCCTTTCTTATTGTTTCTATTATGTTCCCTTTTTACCTTTCATGAGCGTGATCTTTGTATATATGGTTATATATCTAATTATTTGGTAAGGTTTGGCTGCTTGCATGCATGGTTCTGGTTAATTTCCTCGTATACTGCTTTCACCCTTTTCTCTTTTGATGAATTCATTCACTCTCTTTTCTTGTTCCTAGATCTCAATCTTTTCCGTTAGATTTCTGTCTCATGGATCTTCGTTCTGAATTCTGATGAATCATTTGATAATCAAAGGGATCATTTCCACTTCAAACAGAAGTAATTAACCATAATATATGAACTGAAAATTTAACTTATGGGTTAGGGTTTTACTATCATTTCTCCTCCGAGCTATCTATCTATCCATGGTCTCCTCTCCCATTCATCATTTACATGAGCAACCTCTCCATTCTCTTCTCTTCTCTGGTGATTGCAAATATAATGATAAACAAAGGGTAGCACGAGTTTGTCCATATATATGAAGAAATATTATCATCTGTGAGCTGTGTCCTATCAACATTTCCTTCTTCCTAGTGCTATATTTGCTAAGATATTTCAAAAGATTTGCTTACTTTGCTTGCACACAATCTTTTGTTCTCTTTCTTCTAAAAGAAGAAGATCTCGTGGGCTCATGGTCTCTAAAATTTGCAGTTCTCACAGTCAAAAACTCCATGGATGCTTTGTCTACTCTCCGAGTTCAGCGAGACATCGACCTTGTCGTGACTGATCTCCATATGCCTGGAATGGATGGCATCCAGTTGCAGAAACAAATTGCTGAAGAATTCAAGCGTCCAGTCATTAGTACTATCCATTTAATTTCTCTAGTTTCTTTCTTTCCTGTAATTATATAGTTTTCTCTAAATTGGTTGTCGGTATTGTAAATGCAGTAATGTCCTCGGATGACAAAGAGAATGTGATATTGGAGAGTTTAGCCGGCGGAGCAGTGTTTTATATAGTGAAACCAATAAACCCAAATGATCTGAAGAACGTGTGGCAGTACGCAGTTGCGTCCAGGAAAGGTAAATTTGTGGCCATCGAAGAGATCGGTAGCATTCAAGGGGCTCCATCTGCTCAGAGCAATTCTTCGGAGGATAGAAAGTCTGCGTCATCTGTGAACGAAGAGAAGTACTGCAGTAGAAAGGGCTGCAAGAGAAAGGCACCGCCCAAGAAGTCGACGACTGAGGAAGACGAGGAAGAAAATCACTCCACTGCCCCGAAAAAAGCCAAGGTTGTCTGGACAAACTCTCTTCACAATCGGTTCTTACAAGCCATAAAACATATAGGCCTGGAGAGTAAGGGAACCCTAGCCATTAATATCTCTAATCGATCTTGATTTGCTATCTCTTCTTAAACTACTAATGAATTCCGTTTGTATGGTTTGTTTTTCAATGTTTGATTAGCAGAGGCTGTCCCCAAGAGGATTCTGGAGTTCATGAATATACCAGGCTTAACCAGAGAAAATGTTGCCAGCCATTTGCAGGTTTAATTGCTCAACTCTTAATTACATATTTCTTGCTATCAATTACAATTACTTTGTTAATTGTATAGATATATTTTAAACAGATTATTTTTTATATATTTTTTTTGCAGAAGTACCGGCTCTTCCTGAAAAGGGTAGCAGAGAAAGGTTTTCCCTCAACAAGGAACTTGTCTGAAAGAGCCCAAAAGTCAAGCTTCGCTGCTCGTCATGCATCACTTCTGCACAGAAGTACCCAGAAAGAATATCCAAAATTCTCTGAAAATCAGCAATTGATGAGAACATTATTGCTCCAACCAGGATATGGAGGGAGTAATATTCTCTCAACTCTTGGTGCTACCAACAGCAGCCTTGGCCAAAGAAGCTTTCCTTCTCAGGAAGCTTTAAGCAGCAAATCATTGTCTCAGTTCGGCTTCGGACAATCCAAGTTATTACTGGGCAGTCAAGGCAACAGAAGTCGTCTTTATCAGGGAACTCCGCTAACGTTTGCAAGGGAAACAAACAAGACAGGGCCAAGCCTGTCGACTAATGGAGGTCTCTCATATGACCTGATCATGAATGGCACATCTGATCTTGTAGGTTCTGCAAACCAAATGCAGATTTACCAGAAACAGAATGGCGGGAGCTTTACTACGTCTGGACTCCATGGCTCTAATTATGACATCATAGGAACTAGCAAGACTCCTTACCTGAATCCTGCATACACCAACAGTAACTACGCCGGGATGCGCATAAATAGCAATGGAGAGCTCATTGGAGCGGGGCAAATACAACTCTTTACCGATGGTTGTAATGCTGGATCAGGCTCAGGGAATGGGATTCACAATGTAACTGTTGCTCCAACGGGGAATAAGTTGGGAACCAATAGTACTCTTGGCTATAATTTGGCTCAAGAAGGCTCATCTTCCTGTGGGTTTAGTACTGCAAACCAATTCCAACCAACATTGCCGACTAATATCAACCCACGAGAGAATACTTCCATGCTGCCATCTCTGCCACAAGAACAAAATGATCTTGTCAACGGAGTCCAGCAAAACGACTCCAGTGATTGCGACCTTATAAACAGTTTTCCTGCTCTTGATAACATAAATCATCTTCAACAATCAGGCCAAGGTGACTTGGGTTCCGATCTTTTCGATGAGTTGACCAATTATCAGGTAAAAAAATATGTAAGCTTTCCAAGGTGACTTCGTTTCCAATCTTTCTGTTTCTTATTGACTGATTTTCGTTTGGTGTTTGTAGGAACAGGATGGGCAAGGTCTCCTTGACACAAACCTCCAGAATAGATCACAAAATGTTGAAATGAGCCATGAAATGAATCAACTCTTGAATTCCACCATCCCAAACAGCACTAATTCTGTTGAAGAGAATCCTCCTAATTGCAACAAAGATGAACAAGCCCTTAGCCAGGCATGTGTTGTGGTATTACTTCATTTCTTGCTTTGAAAATTTCATAATTATCCTGGTTCAATCTCTAAGATATATTGATAATCATAGTAGTACTGACTCAATTATCAGGTCATCTAACTTCATGTTATTGAAGAGCCTAATGAACCTTTTTCTCATGGGTACGTAGGTCCAGAATCGGAGTACTCCCAATGGTGAAACAGGCTTGAACAACTCTAATGTTGGCTCAGATGAGTACGATCCAATCTTTGACCAAAACCCTAATCAGGTAAGTTTATAGCATTTCATAATATCTTACCAAGACTACAGAAAACGAAAGATAAGTTAAAAAGAATCAGTTCAGTATTTCCTTCCTAAAAAACAAAAACACACCAATGCAGCATTCATAATTACCTGTATGCTGTGTGTTCTGTGTTACAGGATCAAGAGTTTAGAGAATTTTTGGATTCTGAACTTGGTGGCATCCATCAAATGGACACTGGCCCTTCATCTTTCAGTCAGGCATGTCCTGTTCTTAAATTCTAGTAAACTGGCTGCAATATCTCTTGGACTTTTGGGAAAAATTCCTGGATTAATTAAACATTCTTGACAAATATTTGCCTGTCTGGATTTTGCTGCTGCAGGTGTGGGGTGATGACTTCATGGATTCCTTTTTGAATCCCAATGCAAACTGAGAGAAAACCAAAACAGCATCCAGGTCCAGTCATGAAGAAAGCTTCAATAACTTAGATTTGATATCTAGTTAAGATCAGATGAATTTTGTGTTAACCAGTATGCTTTGAAATTTATGACTATTTTTAAATACATTTGTATGGTCTTAGTAATTTAACTCTCTCTCTTTGATACACAAATGTTAAGTATATGGAATCTACAGGATGCTGAATTGACTGATAAATTTCAGAAACTCCATTGATGAATAACATTGTAATGAGGAGAGGATGGCTGGAAATACAGGCCTTGACAATTAATATTAAGAAAGGATTCATATGAACTGGTGAAGCCCATATGACAAAAATTTCAACTAGGAATCTAAAAGGAACATAAAGAAAGAGTGTAGTTTGGCATGGAAGGAGGAGGTAATTTTTTTTTTGTTTCCATCTTCCTCTCAAAATCTCTAAAATGGAAACTAAACAATCTTTTGTCAACTTTCCTTCCAAATACAAATTTGAAAAAAGTAGCCGTTGGAAAATCTTCAATACAAATACTTCTTGTATCAAGAACAATCTTTCAAACAAAATAAACTGTAATCTCCATTAGATTTCTAAGAGTATCTTTGATTCTGATCGATAAATTTGAAGGCATGAGCCCTGGTCGTTGTGCTGCTTGCAAGTATCTGAGACGAAGATGCCCTCAAGATTGCATTTTCTCCCCTTACTTTCCTTCCAATAACCCTCAAAGATTTGCTTATGTCCACAAAATCTATGGAGCTAGCAACACCGGAAAGATGCTTCAGGTGATCCCTTGTCATATCTGTACTGATTCTTAGAGACATGGCCATGCATGTTGTTGACAACCTGTTTGTTTAAATTCTTGACAAGTTTGTGATTATTTGATTCAGCAAATCCCAGCCCACCTAAGAGCACAAGCAGCAGACTCTTTGTTCTTTGAGGCACAATGTAGAATCGAAGACCCTGTATATGGCTGCGTGAGGATCATCTCTATGTTACAGCACCAAATCCAGAAGGCAGAAAACCAGCTAGCCAAGACCCAAGCAGAGACTGCCGTCTTCAGTTCCCAATGCCATGTACAACAACCTCAACTTCAACAAATGGAAGCCCAACCAATGTCCATCAGTTTCCTGAAAAAATCAGAACAGGGCACTGTCTGCCACTTAGGCCCTTCCACTCAAACCTCCTCTTGGGCTTAACTATATAACTGGTCGCAGAAGACCAAATAATTTTTTAAAAAATAAATGACTCCTTTCTCTTCGCCAATCTCTTGTGTTGATTCTAAAATGCTTTCATTTCTTGTTTGTTATCTTTTTTTTTTGGGTGTTTTAATTTGGTAGTTATAAATCCTAAATGGAAAACTGAAAAACATTGAAAATCTTATTTGCTTTTTCAGATTAATAACTTCAAAAATAAAAACTTAGATTCGTGCATCAATGAACTATGAACCTTGGGTTAAATATCCAGCCTCTGAGAGACGGCCCACAGTCATATTATAGAAGGAGATTAAGGCCCAAGTCCGCCTGATGAAGGCAATGAAATTGGTTGGCCCCCATGAATGAAAAATATCTTCCCAGCTTCTGAAAATGACTCTTGAAATGTAAGTTTTCACTGTATAATATATGAATAAAAAATATTTTTACTAAGCCTTTACAAACTTTTAACCACGTAATTTTTAAAAAAAATTATATTAATTTAATTTGTACAGATATGTTGAATTAATATTCCTACATGATAATTAACTAAAATAAGTTCATATGGTATGTTATCTCATAATCATAATATGAATAATTTTTTTTTCAAAAATTATATATATCATTTCTAAAAAAATCTAATTAAAAATATGATTTTTAATCACAACATTTCTACAAAAAAAAGTTTAAGTCTTTGCTTATATATGTGTGTATGGGTGGTGTGTGTGTTTGATCTCTACAATTTATTTTATAGATATGAATATCATGTTACTTCGATTTAATTCATATTGAATATATTATTTATTTTTAATTTAAAAATTAAAATACTTTTAGTAATTAAAAATAACACATATAATTTGATTATAAAAAAATATAAAATGTAAAAATTAAGCTCATATATTATTTTATATATATTAAAAAATGGTAGAGAACTAAGCTACTAAAGTACTTATTTTCAATTTAATAGTACAAGATAGCATATTTGAAACTTGAAAGGATGAAAGTGCAATTAGACAGGCTTCCAGGGATGAGGGCACTTGCGCAAATAACAGGAAATCTGGGGTCCTGTAAAAATGCATCAAGGTCATTATCCTCCTTTTATCTATCCACGGGCCCTAGGTCTCCGCTTAGTTCAAATCTAAAAGTATCACCAGGCTCTTTCATTAGGGTTTCGAAGGTGCATTTGAAGCTCTTTGGCTTGCTTCTGTCAAGGGTAAACTCCATTCTAATCGACGCCTTCTTTATTCTTAGGAATGTTATATTCTGTCCGTATTTATCAATTTCGTTTTTCTTATGGTTCTGAGAGAAAACGAGGGAAAACGAAGGAAAGTTTTTGATCTGATGTCTGTTTGGTTTGACTGTCTCTTTTTTTGCCGCAATTTTCTTTACTCATTTATTCATCTAACCAGTGGTAATCTAAGTTTAGATCTGAGTTTTTCTTTCTCGTTTGTGGTAGATCTGATGCTGATTTGACTCAATCATTTAAGAGATGTATTTGTCTTTGGTGGAAATTGTTCATACTCCTTTTTTAAGGTTTCTGCTTGTTTTAATTTGTCGTTTGAGGCATGATTTGTTATGGTTTCCAAGCGTGTGATTTTCAGAGTAATATGAACCTATTCACAAATTAAAGAGGTGCTAAACTAAACACAAAATAAATGGAGAAGACATGGACCACTTTAGAACATGAGATGAATTTTTGTTTCTTCAAATGAAAATCTGCAATATATTTGCTCATTGAGAAAGGATAATTAGATGTCAAATCCTTGTGTTTTTGCTTAAGATAGAAAATCGCTGCAACATTTGAGAAATGGCTTATTGCAAAATGATCAGATAGGTAGCAATAGACCTGTTTCAGTACATTATGTCATGCTATCTGATATTTGTTTTCTTTAGATTTTGGCCACTGTAATCCCTGCTGAGCTAATTTTTTCTATCCTGTTGCACCTTTTCTCATGAACTTGTTTGGATGCAGCGGTGTTAGATAGTTACCTCATTATTGATGCATTGTTTTGCTTCTTTCAACTCATAAATTTCTATGTCAGGATGCATGATGTAGGAGATAGTTTTCCATTAGGCTGAGTAAATTTATCAGGAAATTCACTATTCCTTTGGAATTGGGGTTGAAAAATTTGTCTCCTTTCTATGGTGCTTTGATTATCCATTTCACTCGAAGTGTTCATGTCAGCAATATATTCAAACCATGTTTGCAAATATGGTGTAGACTCTTAGGCCTTTAATCAATGGATGGAAACCTTACAAAATAGTAAACAAGTACTTGCATTAGACATGTACTGACATCCTGTACCATAGTCTGAGTAACATGAATTCACTTTTGCTGCAATTTTTATGCAAATGATAAATTTGGCAAGGAATTTTTATGTCTTATGCTCAGGTAAAATGAGGCCAATCTTCTGTGGGAACTTTGAATATGATGCACGTCAGTCTGATCTGGAGCGACTTTTCAGAAAATATGGGAAAGTTGATAGAGTGGATATGAAGTCTGGTTAGTTTCCTTGCTCCTTGCCTTTGATTTGTTTTCTTTTATTTATGGCTTTGTGTTTGGCTAATAAATATTGCTTTGACCTTAAAAGTGATGGGTACTTATATTTGAGGAATTTTTGAAAATTCTAGGCCTGAAGCTTATTCTTCAATGTTAGTAGGGCAGAATTTGAAAGATATTCTATCCAGTTGTTTACTTTTGACATGTAAAGGAACTTTAAATTATTAGAGCTTTGATCAAACACAAATGTTTAGAGCAATAGAATCTGCTGAATTAGTGAGTTAATATGCTTCACATATCAGACTTTGCTGTGCCGTGAAGGGAAAGAGACTTTAGGTGGAAATCAGGTAAGTCTGGAGGCAGATTCAGGATACTGGTCATAGTGTGTGTAATTTTGTAAAGAGGTTGGATCCTAACAGAAACGGTTTGACTATCCAACTTGGTGTCCTTTCCAGTATTGCTGCAGCTTTATCTTGCTATAATGATGCACTTGCAGTTCCATATTGTAAAGGATATATTTATGAACAACAGCAACTGGAATTAAAAACAACTCCCATGATTAATTTGCAATGATTTTCTGGATTAGTTTAATCTTGAATGAAACAATATAAAAACAATGTACACACCCATTTCGCAAGAAGGAAGTACAGTCCTCTGGCAGTAAGGCAATTCTGTGCTTCATATTCTCATCCACGAAGGTGGCAGTACCCTATTGCAAAAGTTGTTTGGCAGGATGGCTGTGACACCAATCAAGATATGCGACTCAGCCACAGCAGTCATCCTTGTTGAGTTCTTGTGGGGGTTCAGGATGTGTTTAAGAAGAAAAAGAAACAGTATTTATTTGCAGCATAAACCCCCATACTCAACATTTTCTTTGACGCAGGATTTTTCTTGGGATATCCATACTCTTCCCGGTCAATGGATGGACTGTTCAGAATTCTGTTTCCTGCCTGTGACGAGCTTCCTCTTCTTGCTTGCAAGAAGAGTCACTCTCATCTGCAATGGCACCATCATTCCTCATTTCCCACAGACATTATTGCCTTTCATTCCTCATGAATTTTGCCCAGCCTTCAATAGCAGACATGTTTCAAGGTAGAAACATTGCCGACCTCACAGCAGAGGCAGCAGAATAGATGGAGAAGGCACTCTATATTCATTGACCTTCCATGAGACATCCACTTTTGGATTCTTGTTCCTTGACATCACTTAGTTCAATCATACAAGGTCTGTTACTACTTCTGCTGGTCAATTAGTTTATAGATTCTAGGAAGGTTGCCAAATTATTATCCTAGTTTAGGATTATAGGTCGTTTGCATGTTGCTGAAGAGGAAAAGACAACCTCCGTATTGGCGATTCCTTAAACAGGAGGATTCCTAACTTACTTGGCCTTGTTATATTTTGAAACTCTATTGAATCATTTTACTTTACTATGTCTAGGATTTGCTTTTATCTACATGGAAGATGAAAGAGATGCTGAGGATGCCATTCGAGCACTTGATCGGGCAGAATTTGGTCGCAAGGGACGAAGGCTTCGTGTTGAGTGGACAAAGGTAGGCAATTGGCTTTGTCTACGGTTTTGTATCCTGCTCCTATTTGGTTTTAGTTATTCCTCATTTTAAGTTTTGGTTGTAGCATGAACGCGGCATTAGAAGGCCTGGGAGCTCTAGAAGATCTTCAGCCAATATGAGACCTTCAAAGACCCTATTTGTCATTAATTTTGATCCATATCATACTAGGACAAGGGACTTGGAAAGGCACTTTGAGCCATATGGTAAAATTGTAAGTGTAAGAATCAGAAGAAATTTTGCATTTGTGCAATATGACTCGCAAGAGGATGCCACTAGAGCACTGGATGCTACAAACATGAGGTTTATTTTCCTCCTTTCTTCTTTGTATTATTTGTTTTGGAAAATATTTTGTCTCCCAACTTTAAAATATTTTTTTATATCTTCAGGCATCATGTAACTGTAGAGCTTCTTATCTTTCCATCTCTTCTGATGTGCAGCAAGCTGATGGATAGAGTTATTTCAGTGGAATATGCAGTTCGAGATGATGATGACAGAAGAAATGGGTATAGCCCTGATAGAAATCGAGATAGGTCTCCAGACAGGAGAAACTATGATAGAAGACGGTCCCCTAGTCCTTACCGTAGAGAGAGGGGTAGCCCTGATTATGGTCATGGTTCTAGTCGTAGTCCTTACAAGAGAGAGAGGGGTAGCCCTGATTATGGTCGTGGCCGCAGCCCGAGTCCTTATAGGAGGGAGAGGGCTAGCCCTGATTATGGTCGGGATGCCAGCCCTAGTCCTCATAGGAGAGAGAGAGCTGGGACTGATCGTGGCCGTGGTCCTAGTCGAAGCCCTTATCGCAGAGAGGGAGCTAGCCCTGAGAATGGTCGTGGCCCTAGTCGCAGTCCCTATCAAAGAGACAAGCCCAGCCCAAAAAATGGTCGCCGGTCAAGCCACAGTCCATATGGTAGAGAAAGACGTAGCCCTGACAATGGTCGTGACCCTAGTCGCAGTCCTTATGGAAGAGGAAGACCCAGTCCTGACAATGTCCGTGGCCCAAGTCCTAATTCTGTGCCTGAACCTAGGGACAGCCCTGGTTATGGTGGTGCTGAAAGTCCCATGCGTGAGAGATATAGCAGGTCTGTACAATTACAAAAAAATTCCTTTCCTCTCATCCCAACTTTACCCAATGCATTTCTAACATTGTTAATTATGATGCAGTCGTTCGCCACCAGCCGAGGAATGATGAATGCTCTTGAAGCTCCTAGAGAAGATCAGCTGGTTGCATTGAATTCTGTGGTTGTCAAAACTCAGTTCAGCAATCCTGCTATTTGTCCTTTTTTGTGATGACTGTTCTTGAAATTAAAGTTGTAGTATCTTGTGTAGGGCCTAGTCAGTATAAGCTCATAAGAAGATTATCATTCAATGTTTGCTTGAAATCAGTGGATTTTGTTGTTAGATCTGATCTATTAACCTCTTATGGATATGTGAGACTATTCTGCCTTAATTTTTTTTTTCCTTGATCTTTCTGGACTTTTTTGTTTGCTATTTATACTTGTTGCACAATTTGATACTTTCTGGACTTTTTTGTTTGATATCTGTACATGTGGCAGGATTGTAGCTGCTGTGCGAGAACCAGTTCTATTCGTGAGTCTGCAATTGTTTTTTTGATTGATGAATGAATAGGATTGAGGTGGACCCCTATATATAGAAGTAAGAGATCATTTGGCAGTGCCTTTTAGGTTAAGAGGTTATTTGTCTGAAGGGTGTTAATGTTTTATAGAGGAGCTTCTTCCATTTCTTGCCTTTGGTGGCTGCCAACACTTTAAGCAAGCATGGTATCGTGGTATCTGTTTCATGAGGTGGAGATGTTATTCATGTTGGAGTCTGTTATGTTGTGGATTATGCTTCTTTATTGATTTATATCTTTGATGCCGTTTTAGACTTCTCCATGCCTTTCAATGGCCTGATTGCTTCCTTTAGAACTTCTCTATACCTTTCAATGGCCTGATTGCTCCCTTTAAACTGCATGCGCCAGATGTGGTTATTACTGTGCTTAACTCTGCCCACACTTCCCAACCTTGCAGGGATTTTGCTTTAAGCACTTGATCTCTGAAATTGCAAGGAGTGGTTGCCCAAGAGTATCCATAGTGAATAAATCAACACCGATTCTCCTGAGTACAGCAGTTGGAACAAACAGAAACAATGAGATTCCAAACAGTGAGTTCTATTCCTGGATTAAAATCCTGTTTTAGACCCTTGTAACAGGAAAAGAATCTGAAGTTACATCGACTCTTCTCAAAATTTGTCCAATTCTACAGAAAAAGGATTTTCTTTTATACAAAAAAAAAGCACAAAAGGATTTTCTTTTATAAAAAAAAAAAAAGCAGAAAAGGCCTCGGCAATTGGAACATGAGGCACACAGTAAAGGACATGTGTCTACAGTGAAGATAGACAATTTGCTTACTGAAGTGCTAAATCCTGTTCTTGTTGTAAGCAATTCAAGTGGCTGTCCGGTGCCTAATTTGTCCCGGCAAATCAAGTGGCGACGAGGGCCCCAAAAATATGCATTTGCTTTTACCGACAATGTTTTCAAAGCCAAATCCACGTTCCGCTATCTGGTGAATCAATTCTCCAAAAGCAAGTTCTCCCAACCAAAACCAAGGGCTACGGTCCTCACCAGGCGCGTGAGCCACCTCTTTGCTTTTTTCGGTGCAGATCACGATACGGATAAATATGCTTTTCCTACCGTGCGTTGGTACCAATGAAAGCTGTCACGTAAAAGGAAACACTGACGTAATTTGGCGTATGTTCATTTCTTTTGCTTTCAAGCGCACGATCCTCAACCCTGTGGGACCACTCCTACACGTGTCACACCATTCCGCTGCTCCTCTTCAACTTCATTTGGTTTTGTGTCCTGCCGTCTGCCAAGCAATCGTTATGAAGACGAATTTCTTAATTCTCACAATTAATTCAATTTTCCCCTTTCAAAAAAAAAAAAAAAACAAATATCAGCTAATATTGAAATATTTGACTAATTTCACTATAAATTTAAAAAAAAAAAAATCTGCTCACAAGAAATACACTGTGGTTTCATGCATTTGTTAGGTTTGACAAACGGTGGCGATGCTTCACGCATTTCCTCACTTCAGTGCCAAACTCCTCTCTTCCTCTTCTTCAATCACTCTTTCTAATTAGTAAGGCATGTCGTGACCTTACAATGCCCTGCATGCCTTTCACATACATAAACAATAACCCACTGAATTTGTCAAAAAAAAATTTTTCTTCCAGATCCCACTCTACTTCTCACTTTTAATAAAAACTCTTGGTGTCCAGTTAGTGCAATAGAAACAAATTACATTACATGTAATCACGTACATAAAATCATCATTTTTTTAATTATTTAAATAAAATTTACACTATTTAATTACAATACAACTGTAAATAATATTTAGTCGATCTCTAAATTGAACCTTGTTCTAATTAAAAATTAGATGCAACTCCCATGAATCGATCACACCTTTTTGTTAACTGAGTTTTGTATGTAACGTGACTCCCACCTCGGCCTTCTTCGTCTCCTTCGAGGACCCATTTGACTCAACATGTCTTACTCCATCCAATTTTACATCTTTCATTAATTTTATAAAATATTTCTCATTTAATTATTAAAGTAAACCCCTGACATTAATATATATATAGTATATAAAATTGATATATACACATAACTCTTAATTTCTTTCTGCAAAACATGAAGCATGCATGCATGTTACATTAAGTTATACGAGGAGGACGTAGTCATTAGCTTGACAGGCTTATGTGTTTACCCTAAATGGAAGTCAAATATTTTGATATTAATGCACAACTTAGCTAATTAATGCGACCCAAATTAATTAAATCTGACAGTAGAGACTAACCTCTTATTGTGCTTCATAAGATAGGCTTTCACCCCCATATGACCTACCTTTTCCCACAAGCCAAAAGATGCCGTAGTTGAAGACAAATTCAATGATCTTTCTCATTATTTTCATCTAGACAAGACATGCATGATCGATGCCTTTCTTACTTTTTTACCGGATAAGGATATGAACAACCGCTTTTAATATCAACTTTAGGTCAAAAATGATCACCTCGGAACATTGTTGGCATTTTTCACACGTGTGCATGAAAACCAATCATTGGCCCGACCGTGGCGTTGCACGTGTGTTGCTGTCTGGCTACGTGTTGAGAAACCCTTCAATATTTGTTTGCCGATAAAATTAATCCTTCTCACTCAGTCGTTTCTTTTGCACTAACTACCAAATGGGAATGGCTTAAAGCGAGGAAGACAAATGTGGAGCAAAGCAAAGATTAAAGAAGATAAAAGTCGTTGTAATAAAGTGCTTAGTTTTAGTTAAAGCATCATAGCGTTTACACTATAATGCCAGTTTTGCAATGAATGGCTTTTAGACTGAAACTTTTAAGAAGTTATCTAGATAACATCCTCCTAAGATCCTAATCTAATCTTAACTACCTTTTTTCAATTTAATTAATCATTTTTTGTTAATCTTAATTTAATCGAACTCTCAATTAGGACAACAGGTCTGACTGATTGATACCGAGTTAACAGATAAACAAGCGGTGTAAACAAGATCAAATCGGCTTGTTTTAACCTAATTGAAGCTTCCTATGACCTGTTTTTTGGCACTGGGGAAAAAATACCTTAATCTTTTTTGTTTGGTGTTGTAATTGACAGACAAAGCAGACTGAGTAACCCTTGTTTTCTTTCTCTACAACAAACAAGTGAACCAAAGGGAAAAAATATATATTAACTAGAATTAATTTGCACATTTCCGCAACGGGCGGCGAGATTCTTCCCTTTTGTTTTTTTTTTTTTTTTAAGGTGAGTTGTCAATTAGTCGAATGCATATCTTTTACTGACTTCTTTGGAACTATGGTCAGTATCCAAAATTAATAATGCAAGTGTTTTTCCAATCCTTGATTATTATTTTTTTGTTTTTACACGTACCCTTTTTGGAATTTCATTATATGGATTTAATTTGATTATTATAAGGTTTACCAAAGCTTTTCTAAGGTCAGGAAAATGAACTCAAATTTGATTTTTCTTACAAGCAGTTTGGACTTATTACAACATCTTGTTGTCTGATTATTATGAAACTTGTACACCGTGTTGATTGTCGGTCCATTCAGGAAATTTTCCGACATGTTTGAATTTGCTGCTCATGCACGTCGGTGTAACAATTTCTATCATACGTTAAAACACGACATTTATTCATGACTAGGATTAATCTTTTTATCTCCTCAAAGATCTTAAAAGAGTTACAGAAAAGTTTCCAATCCAACCGAAAGGTTAATCAACAAAGACCTGAAAGTAAAAGAAGGAAAACTACAAAACTTAGGGGTGGCGCCGAAATGACTAGAATGTCCGAGTGTTAGTTAAAAGCAGCATGAAAGACGAAATGCCAACGGCAGAATCTTAAGGGAACAGTTTTTCTTCGTAAGTGGAATTTTCTACACGTTTTCTGCGACTCAAACTTCGTCTTTATTTGTGTGTTTAGACGCTTAGTGGTCAAAAGGGTCCCCAAACTGTGGGCTCATGTTCCCTTTCCACTTCCAGGGGCCGAATCAGACTGACCCACTTGACAACACCGATGACTCGTGACTCTGCTCCATTAACTCCACATTCTCCCATCGTCTTCTTCACTGCAAATATCACGACTTGGGGTCAACGTTCTCCCAACAAAAGCTGACTTGGCTTCTCTCATCACACATTTTCATTCAAAATCATGGACCCTTTGGTGTTGTCCTCTTAGTGATCCCAACAACGCCAAAACAGTGACGCCCACCAAGCGTTCGATAAAAGGACTCTTTCAACAAGTACGTTGTGGGTGCTTGCTGCTTCAGGATTTTGTACTTGTGCAAACTCTGGCCATACTACCTAATATACATAGCTCCATCTGGGATTTGGGTGGGTGGAAGATTATGGGTTTGGTTTTTCAAACCACGTGGCTCACGAAATAAGCACTCCTTCCCACTAACTATAATGTTTTTGATGTTGAAATTAAGCTAAAGTCAGAGTCTTTGTTTGTTGAGTGTGAACCTTTTTATTTTGTAATGAGTTCTTTGTTTGCAATTAATTCATCTAAATCTATCTTCACACTAATTTAACGACTAAAAGTTTGCCTAAGATGGGCCAATCTATCTTACTAATGGAAAAACAAACAAAAGATTTTGAATTCATAGTTATATCTCGTCGGCAGAACCTCTTTGGACCGACCATGATACTACTGCGTTTAAATAAGTGTGAGTGCCACAGTGGTGGCTATGCCGTCCTATTACATAAGGACAAGTTTTGGTGGGGAATGGATACCCTCTCCCGCATAAAAACATCATGACACCTATCTGCGAAGGCAGAATGTGGATCCTATTTTACTTTTCCGATGGCAGAATTAAATGGGTCCATTTACAACTGTCCAAAAACAGATTTTGTCGTAGTTTCTTGGACATGGACTTGATCTGTGTGGTTATGTATCAAACATGTCCCCGGAACGTTGAAAACGTTTAAATTTATTATAAGATCTGAAAATCTTGATGGGTTTCAATGGAAATGGGAAGTAGTAGAAGAAGCGTTGGCAGCAACAAAAAAAAAATTAAGGGAGGACGAATCTGAGTCTGAGAAATTTAGTGGATTGATTTTGGCCGCCGGCACTAGGCGACAAATGCGTGAAGGCAGAAGCGCGTTAGAGTAAAAGGTAAAGTCAAATTAACTGTTGTGTTGCTTTGTACAGCCGATTCTATATAAACCCATCAACTCCCAAAAAAATGAATAAAAATAATAGAAAAGACGAACGATAGTCTGTTTCAAAAGCCCTATAAAACCCCTCCACCACCCCACCACATCACTCCCCCCAACTCTCTCTCTCTCTCTCGTGTTGAGAATTGGCAAATTCTTGCGCCCAAGACAAAGCCAAAGCCAACAAGGAAAAAAAAAATGTGTCAGCAAAGTTCTTTGCCCTGCGAATGCAATTCGAGCTATTCTTACCTTCTTGCAGTCGGAGACCCAGAAGAGCCCAACATGAACTCCCCATTGATCCCCAAAAGCCCAACACCAAAGGAACAGAAACAAGAAAAAGAGCCATCGAAGGAGACCCAGAAACCACGGGAAACCCATTTCTTTCTGGCCATCGTGGAAGCCATTCTCATAGTTAAAATAGCTCTTCCCATGGTCCTGACAGGCCTCATGCTCTACTCTCGGTCGCTCATATCCATGCTGTTTCTCGGCCGTCTTGGGGAGCTTGCCTTAGCCGGAGGCTCACTCGCCCTCGGCTTTGCTAACATCACCGGCTATTCTATTCTCTCTGGTCTTGCCATGGGAATGGAACCCATTTGCGGCCAGGCTTACGGTGCCAGGAAACTCAAACTTCTTGGCCTCACCTTGCAGAGGACTGTGCTTCTGCTTTTGCTTGCTTCGCTGCCCATTTCTCTTCTTTGGCTTAATATGAAAAAGATCCTGCTGCTTTGTGGCCAAGATATAACTATAGCCACAGAAGCACAATCGTATCTTGTTTACTCTATCCCTGACCTCTTAGCTCAATCTCTTTTGCACCCATTAAGAATCTACCTTAGAGCCCAATCCGTAAACTTGCCTCTGACCACTTGTGCCATTTTAGCCATTCTTCTGCACATACCCATCAACTATTTTCTTGTTTCTTACCTCGATTTAGGCATCAAAGGTGTTGCCCTCAGTGGGGTATGGACTAACTTCAATCTTGTGGGGTCGCTAGTAATCTATATCCTCATCTCTGGCATCCATAAAACGACGTGGGGAGGATTCTCCACAAAGTGCTTCAAAGAATGGAAATCTCTATTGAATTTGGCCATTCCTAGCTGCATTTCAGTCTGTCTCGAATGGTGGTGGTACGAGATCATGATCTTGCTATGCGGGCTTCTCTTGAACCCGAGAGCAACCGTTGCTTCAATGGGAATTTTGATTCAAACCACTGCTTTAATCTACATATTCCCATCGTCTCTAAGCTTCAGTGTATCCACAAGGGTGGGTAACGAACTAGGAGCGAACCAGCCCAAGAGAGCAAAGCTAGCAGCCGTCGTAGGCCTCGGTTGCAGCTTCATGCTGGGCTTTTCAGCACTCTCTTTCGCAGTCACGGTCCGGCACGTATGGGCTAGAATGTTCACTCAAGACAACGAGATCATAACATTAACATTAATGGTCTTGCCCATAATCGGACTGTGCGAGCTAGGGAACTGCCCGCAAACAACAGGGTGCGGCGTTCTAAGAGGCACGGCGAGGCCGAAAGTCGGAGCAAACATTAACTTGGGTTGCTTTTACCTTGTGGGTACCCCAGTTGCAGTAGGGTTAGCTTTCTTTGGTGGGTTCGATTTCGTCGGGCTATGGCTCGGTCTGTTAGCCGCACAGAGCTCGTGTATGGTGACCATGCTGGTGGTTCTGTACCGGACAGATTGGGATTCGGAAGCAGAGAGAGCAAAGGAGCTGACCGGAGCCACGGTCTTTGTTGATGACAGCAAAGATGTCCAGCAAGAGGACGCACCCAAAGCTGAAAACAAGGAAGATTCTTTTTATTTATTCGGTGATTTAGATCAACCTGATAATTATTCCCCCGCTTAATTAACTCCCCCTTTTTTCTTTTTTCGTTTTTTTCCAAGTTTTTGTCCTCATTTGTATAGTGCCAACAGAGAAAGAAAAAAAGAATTATTTTTCTTTTAATCTTCTGCTCCCACCAAAATCCTCTCTCATTTTTCTATCAAAATTTTCAATACAATTCAAATCAGCAAAAAAATTAATTTTCAATCTTTTCATTTCTACTAATTCTACAGAAGAAATAGAAGAAGGGAAGTAAGAAGTCAGTACTCTGCGAGTATCAATTGAGTGAGCATTAAGTCTCGTGATTCAAACTCTAATCAATGAACAGCCGAGATGCGTCAACTCCACTCAATTCAAATTACAACCCAAAACACTGTTAAACATAACCCACACGCACGTTCGAGACTCCAGAGCATGTGCATGAACAAGCGTGCACAACTCTGCCTATTACCTGGTTAATAAGTTAAACCTTAGATGTCTTAAATATTATATCACTTCATTGCATTAAAAGTGGATCTAATCTCTTTTTATAGTAACCCTATCCTTAATTATCTTTACCTCAGCGAATAATTTTTGGACTTACCTTCACCCAATGTGGGTATTACTCTTTATATTAATAATTTTTACCCATCTTGATTGAGGAGTCACCCGATGCTAATATCGGATCCAATTTTGATTTCTGATCTATGAGCTTGGAGTTGAACCGTACCATGTCACAATTGTTTAATTTAATTAATCGACAGAATACAACTAAGTAAGAGTGTATTTTATTTCTCATAAAAAAACATTGACACTTCTACAAGCAATGATTCTTTGACTCTGTTGATGATTCATCTTAATTGAAACATAGATAAATTAATTATGAGAAGATGGATAAATTAATGGAAGCTCGCTAACCCAAGGTTCGTCTAATGTACGTACTTGATTAAAATAGAAAATACGAAGACAAGCACCAAATACTATGGTGATTAGGATTAAATTGGGAATTTTTGTGTTGGTTGTCAAATGAACATAAGCGGGAAACATTAATTACCATATAAGAGCAAGTTGGTACTCAAATTGCATAAATAATCCTTTTTTGATTAAAGTCAACTAATAAAGATCCTCGTCTTGGTAATCTCTCCGCTTTCTTCATTAATCATTCTTTGTCGGACTACCCTTAAGCTCTAAACTTAATTGGAACATGTGAATCAGTTTAATTCAGATTCTTAACTCCAAAGATGTTTATGAGATTGTACCTTCCTTCATTAATCTCGTGATCGAAAATGAAAGGTTGACTTAATGTTGATTTCATTTTTCGTGCATCTAAAGACGCAAGTCAACCTTAACTTTGCCAAAAAAAAAAAAAAAACTTTCACATAATTATTTCGGTTAATTCTTCATCATTATTTTATGAATTTCTGCCATATTGTTATGTGATACAATAATATATGATAAAATTTATAGATAAAAATTTTTTACCTCATGAACTCAATCGTATTAAAATTTATTTATTTATAAAATATAAATGTAAATTTATAAATTAAAATATTAATATAGTAATAATAGATATTAAATTATTGATTTTATTAAGTTGTTCATAGTCAATTATCTTTTTAAAAGTTTAACATAATTCATGTCAATTGAATATATTGATCCAAACTTTATAATGAAAATTAAATAAAAATAAATTAAGGGATCAAATTAAAACAACATAAATCATTATATGTTAATTAAGTATATTTTATGAAATTAAAGTAATTAAGAAAATTTGTAAAGGATTTGACTTTCATTAAGAAACAAGTACAAAGTCTACTCACATGCATAGGCTTGCATGCTGATTCTCTTATGCTCGGATTGCCCGAAGAGATAGCTAGGTTGTAATATATTAAACTTAAATTCCGAGATCTTGTCTCCTACCAATATAATCTGGGATAATCCGAATTATTTATTAGACCCACTAATTATTTTTTAGTTATTGACTTAATTATGGTACCTAAGCTTCATAATTAACAATAACCTAATCGATTCGTCCTTAAACCAACCCTTGTAGGCCACAAGAAGAAATATTAATTATGTGAATTAAAGGGTATTCGGTTCAATTAATTAAAAAATAAAAAGTGAAAAATAAAAACCATAGACAAGAGAGAGGACATATTGGCACCAGAAATTAATATACAATATAAGGAGAGGACACGTGTGAAATATTTTGATTAAGAAGGTTTAACTAAATTTGGCTTCTGACTTCTGTTTTATTACTTAATTTTAATGCTTAATCTAAATTTGAAAAAACAAATGCCATCTGAATGCTTCTTACGTAAGGGCTTACGATCATTTAGGATATGATTTGCTAAGTCGCTAGCTTTCCAAAATAATTTACTGATTTTTAAATAGGAATCAGCCTTCTTTTTTTTTTTTTTTAGTATTTTTCGAGCATGACTAGCAATTAGATGTGGACCGGTGACATGGAATCAAATGCTCGCTTTTGTTTGGTAGATAACCAGCAAATTAAATTGACTTAATTTGGCTTCTTCTTTTCAAAATCCCAATTAATTACATTTCTTTAATTAAAAAAACAAAAATTCTACTTTACATGCAAGATTGCCACGAAAATCCAATTTAATTTCATGAAAGATTAAGAAAAGCAAAAGATTAATTTGTGAAGTTTAAGAAACTAATTAGAGAAATAAATGCGGCCATTTGAAGCCGTCATAGATCTTAATGTATAATACTATGCAAATCGTAAGCTCTTTGGCGTATAAATATATCCATAATTTAGTATTTGAGTAGAAGTCAAAAGGGGGGGGGGGGGGAGATAGAGATTGATGACCATGTATAATAATAAGGTGGGAATTGCAACATAGCGGGTGGAATTACTGTTTTGCTTACCTTATATTATATAATTAATTCCAACATGGTCTTTCTTCTTAATGAAATTGAAGTTTTTGATATCTATGGGACAGCCTGCAATGGAGTAAATTTTCAATTTCAATATTAATGTCAGATTAATTAAATAATTAATTTGTGATCATATATATATATATATATGTATCATATGTACGTACAGAAGAAAATACGCAATAATTAACATCTTTAATAATGCGGCATTTAAGGTAGTGTAATTATAATTAGTACCTTCCTAGAATTGCAGTGAAGACATGGTCAGATCACTTTCAGATTCACTTAGAGAGTAACTAGTGGACATAATTAATAACATGAAATTGAAGTTCTAGATAACTTAATTAAACGCCCTGATCATGCAAATCTCAGCATAAGATATTAAGATTGCCACGTGGCATGTGTGCTCACATGTGTAAAACAAATCGACTAGAAAACACATATAATTAAGGTGACGGTTAGGCAGATTTAATTTTTTTCAAAATTAAGTGTAATGAACACAATATTAGGGTGACAATCTGTTCCAGCTCAATCATGCATGACATGTTAATTAAACGTTACATGCATGCATTAGATTTGTTATGAAAATTAAAATTGTACCGCTTGGTAGCTCATCGATGATTGGATTCGAAACTGTTTAGCCAACGTATATGATGTCAACACACCGATCCCATTCGCGTAATCTTCAGAGGTGGCCTACATTATTAACATTCAATGATCTTATAACTTTAACATAAAGAAACCAAAATATAGGAAAATAATGCTAAGGAGAATATATAATTAATCTCCTTTAAGAGTCACAAAGGGTAATCTCAAACCAGAAGCAGCTAATAGTAGGGCTGATTATTCACATTCTTTTAGAATAATCTCCTTGACAATGTGGCGCGCATTAATGTGTAGCAATCACCATTATTGAGCCGTTCTCCGGCGCCGTAAGCATTGCCTAGATCTTGCAAAAATCAAAACTTGAATATATATATATAAGTTCCTAAGAGAGATTATGCCCAAGAAAGCGAAGAAACTAATGGCAGCGGCAATATATAGTGTGGTTCATATGCACCTTCGAAAGGGCATCGTATATCAGTTCATATCATCGAAAAGGCATAAAGGCATAACGTAAATGAGCATATAGTTCCAAGAGTAACCATTTAATCGAATTGAAGAGGCATAAAGTGCAAGCTGTTTCCCAATTGGCACAAGAAAAGCTCGATTAATTAAAATTATGAGAAGACAACTAGACCTTGTACTTCCCCCAGTCGGAAGAAGGACATTTCCAATCAGAATTTAAGACTTTACTAGATAATCACGCATAATTATAATTATATAATATAGTCAAGCAAGAGCGATAGATGAAGCTGATGAAATAATCATAGGCGAGATGCATCATTAACCATGCTGCGAGACCTAACCAATACACCCATTACTTCAATTTTTAATCTAAGATTATCTAAATTTGATAGTAACATGTTGTTAATTAATTAACCGTTTGAATTCTCCATCTTGATGGGATTTATCTCAAACTTATTTTCTTCTTATATTATACTTAGACTGGGCATTAAAGATTATCCAAGTTTATATTATGTCACTTTATCATATTTAATTTTCTCGCTTTAAAACTCCAATGGGCTTAATCATATCCTAATTAACCTTAAGCGATATAAACTAGACTAAAAGGGACCACATGTAAGTTATGCTTATCCCTTTTTGGCTTAACAATAACCTGAGTGTATTAGTGTTTAATTAAAGTATATCACATAAATTAATCTTACTTCTTCGGTCTTATGCATTGTATAATCCCAATCCCATAATTCCGACGTTGGGGCCCTCCCCAGAAAATTAAATCTGATCTACTGTAGTAAAGCCTGTTTTAACTGAGGTGGGTCGACATCAAAGAGCTGGCCACTGACTACAGAACCGAGAGAGAGAGAGGGACAGAGGGAAAGGTGGTGGGCAGTGCCCTAAAAAGGAGACAAAGACGGCGCACCGAAACAAAACCTGTAGGCTTGGAAGACCGAACCACGGGACATGTTAAAATGGAGAGATAAGTTTCCTTCTTTCTCTCCCTGTCTCTCTCTAGATCTCTGTGGACACTGTAGATTTTGATGGCTCGAATGGCCGCAATTACAAGTTGGTTGTCAACTTTGGGGCCTCTTGATGCTCATGAAAAGGCCAGATTCTTGGAATTTACATGCATGGGTATCCCCAGTGGGCTACTTGGAAAAAAATTCTTCAGATTCTTGATTCTATTCCGCGTACCAGATTCTTGACCCTTAAGCCAGTGCATGCATACGTAATCCTAGCTAGCTATAATTATCGTCTAATCACCAAACTTAATTAATCTTCCCTATTCAAATGTTCGCGATAATGTTTTCTAACTACACCCAGTAGAACATCGAGGAACGGATATCCATCGACCCATTTTGTTTACTATAATCAAAACGATAAAGTTGGATATCACTTAAAAATACAAGGAAATCCTAACCCTAAAGTGTAGTAGCCATATCCCCACCCTATTTAGTTTATAAAAAAAATGCTTATACAAGCCTCAACGGCTCTTTACGTAAGCATCCAATACGAGAAGATTAACAATATTATTACATTAATAATTAATATCCTAAAAATTGACCCAGGAAGTTTAAATTATGAACCCGTGTTAGCCCCACCCTATCTAGAAACTTGTCCGTTTGTGGAACAGCAGGGACAAGGCTTTCTCCGTTAATTAAGAGTCATGCGCGTATTAGTATTATCATTAACAAGATATATAAATGTACAATTAATCACAATAAACAATCGTGATAACCTCCAAAGGAAATTCAATTCATATAGCTTTGATAGTGAGTTTTGAATTTTGTCTCATCTTCTCACGTGTTACATGATTTTGAATTTTTCCTATGGAACCATATTAGATTATTTGGACTTGTAACCTCTGTTGTTCGCACTATTATAGCGTTCCATGTTAAGCTAATGCCATTCGACCCCTTTAATTAAAAAATTAATTAAACTCCTTTCAGAATTTTATAATCATGCAATTAATCAGGAGCTTAATACGCGTTCATGCAGGCCATGCAGGCCAGATAACCCGCTTCCACCCCTTTAATTTTCATAAAAATTTCTTAATCAATTCATTAATATAAGTTTAATGGACCTAAGAGTCTCTGGTAGAGAAACGGTGAGTTAATTTAGTGGTGGAGTACCTTATACTATATGATCAATGGTTAATATTCAAATTAAAGTATACATAAACATTGTTGATGCTTAGACTTTAATTTTGGAATTAAGACTCCCGAATTCAAAGACAATGGAGATGGTGCACTTCACCCACCCACTTTGGTCGCGGAATGTTCGAATCCCATGCGCCGAAGTTTTGTACTTTAGGTGTCTTCTTCGCCAGCTTTGCCCTAATCGTCTTGTTAAATGTTCAAACCGAAAGTTTTAAAATTGGCCAATATTCGCATCTTCTGGCAAAATTCTGCCTTCTCACCTTTCCATGGCTTGGGATACGTGATTTTTCCTTCGTTCTTGGGTTTCTTTTCTTTTTTTCTATCACTAGACCTTGGCTAATGGATAAGAGCTTTTTTAGAAAAATAAACAAATTCTGATTTTTACGGTTTTTTAATCAAAAGATAAACTTTTAAATTCGAAAAAGTTATATGGATAGCAAACTCGCATTAAAAATGTAGAAAACGTGGTGGGTGAGAACAGGAATTTAATGAATTTAGTAAGTTCATGAATATCAAGGAATAAATAGAAGATTGCGAAGATATTGTGTTTTGACTTGCCCTGAAAAGGAAGAAAAAATTGTTCCAAAAGTTACCATATTAAGGGGATGCAATCAAGTAGACACTGTTTTTTATTGAGAATAATATGCCAATTCTAGAAAAGAAAAAGAAAAAAATAAATCATAGTCAAATTTATTCTAGAAGATAGAATCCGAGAAAATGCAAAATCAAGTTCTCATTATTACACAAACATATGGGTGTCATGATCTTATCATAATTATAAGGGATAAGATTTGAATTTTCTGCTATTTGGCAGGACCACTGAGTTTTGTTCAATTTTTTATGTGAAGAGAAGAAAATAAATTATTTATTTATTTATTTTAAAGTTGGGAGGAATGAGTGGGGGAGATATTAAGGGGATAATGGCAACAACGGAGGTGGTGGCGCCCTGTTTCGGAGACAAACGGCACAATCAAAGCCAAGTCTTAGGGTCGGACCACGAACCGGAGCCCGAGGGCAAGGCTCGGTCGTCTGGCCTTTGTCAGACAACTTTAGCAGCCTGGGCCACGATTCCGTGTCCAACTTGGTTGTCCCTAAAGTTAAATCATCCACATTGTAAAAATAGAAAAAAAGAAAAAAAGAAAAATTGGGATGTGATGGGTATATATTCAAAGTGCATTCGGATTTTGATTTTTTATTTTGATTTTTTTGATTCTCTGCTTGTCAAAAGAGTAACAGTTAATGGGTTACATGCAATGTCACTTGGTTCATGCCAAAGTATGCACTTTGGACTGTATTAATGCTGACAAAAAAATGTTTGAAAATTGAGCTTTGAAGGTACTTTCAAAGTCAATAATCTCGATTAGGTTGGTAATTACAATTGTATATAGGAGAAAGCATAGAGAAAGGCAGCTGCTACTTGGTGACTTTGCCTTACAATAACTGCTTTTTAGACAAACTGAAAAAGCTTGGTGTTGTTGCAGCGTGACTGAGATCACACTACTGGGTTTCTTAACTTTTTTTAGAGTTTTGTCTCAATTGCATGGCACATGGCATTTTTGAAAACGGTCATAAAATGGTGTCCCAAAAGCTGGTGGCCGTGCATGCTTTTAAGTGCGTCATCCACAGCCAAGACTGACACCACCCCACCACTATTACAAGCCACATTGTTGTTATAATGTGCTGATGGTACATTTTCTTGGGTTCCATCTTCAACGTCAAAATAGCAAGTCTGCCGTGAAAAGGTCCTAAACCCACCCACCAGCCCACCCATCTCAAGCCATGCTTTTTGCCAATTTTAGCAGTTAAAGTTGTTAAATTAAGGAAATAAAGTTGAAAGATACCTGTCGTTTTACTTACTTAATCAACCATTATTTTATTTTATTTCTTTTTTTTTTGGATAAATTGCAGAATAGCCCTGGAGCCGGCAGGCGCAAAATTAGACCATAAGCCCAAAAAATTACCTTCACGGGCCTACGAGGTGTAGCTCGACTGCGAAGGCAGTGGCCCATTAGATAGATCTTGGGCTTGCCTTCTAAGCAGCCAATCTCTATGGACCTTACTCCAGTTACTTTGAGGCCGATAGAGCTCATCTCTATAGTTTTATGTGGCTGAGAAAGTCCACTCGTCAGTACTGCATGTTTTCTTCGAGCCAATTGAGCCGAATATATGTGGGCCTCAGTAAATGTGTCCTGGTGGCCCATAGGCTTGCTCTGACAGAACACGAGGCTATCTCAAAGTCGGAGTAAAGAAGAGGAAATCAGAGAAGGCGAGAATTCTCTCCGGAGTTTAAATCCTTCAGTTCCTCTTTCCTATTCTTCCCGCGGAAAATTCCAGGTGTCGTACATGTGCATGCTGATGGAAAACCGCGATCCAATTTTCTTTCTCTCTTGTTCGCTCGCTTGCTAAACACACGCAACGACCTTGCACGACATCCGAAGCCGGAAAATGAGGTTAATAATTGTTAAATTTTCCTGTGTATTATCTTTTCCGATGCTTGCTGTTAATCGAGTTCAATTATGTTGGGATCTGGTTTTTTTGTCTGTTTTAACTTCTCGTGCAGGCTTCTAGTTTCTTTGCGAATTGTTAAAATAGTATGTCAAGATATTTATATTAGGAAGGGTATGACAAGACGAAGCTGTTTCACTTTCTGATTGTATGGAGAGATTTTGTTAGATCGGGTGTTGATACATAAACTTCTTTCTTCTCGTCATTAAGGTGACTATAGTGGTATGTTGTTGATTAGTGAAATTTTCCGGGCTTGAGTCCGTTTTCGTCTTGCCTTCTCTGAAAACTTAAATTGATGACTCCAATAGGTATATATATATAATTTCGAGGAATAAAAGAGTTGAAAAGAACCAAACAGAAGAATTTTGATAAGAATGTGTAGCTTAGTGGCTATATACTTGAATATCGCTATCTAATATCAAGACTAAATAAAAGGACTCGAATTTGTGTTAGTTCCTATTTAATTAGTTGTGCATTTCTCCCCTGTTGGTTTGTGTCGAGAGAAACAGCAGCGTCCAGTGATGGCCTGGACACACCATTGATGAAGGAGAAACCTCTAGCATTTATAGTGATTGACAGACAGAGAAACTATTGAAACTTAGCTTGTCATTGCAGGGGCGACTTGTCTAGGGTCCAGTAAAGAAGGTCCACTTCTTTAAGTAGTCTATTTTCTGTGCTTGAGTGCAAACGTTGAATGCCTGAGATTGTTCTGTCATGTGGTTGAGTTGCTCTAATGCTGCTTATCCTTCATTCTACTAAAGTAGACCATCATTCAATTCTGAAGACGTGCTAGAGGACTGTGAGTCAATTTTACATACTGTGGAGATTAATTCCAAGAAACAATGATGTAAGGATGTCATTTTAATGCTTCATAAGCTCTTGCTTAGCTCATGCAGTTAATTGAGAGTAGTTCTGTATTTCTTTGACACTGTTATTACGAACAGATTTCTCAGTTCTACTAGAGGAGAGCCCCAATGTAAACCTTGGAGGATGTTTCCTAATAAAGCCACCTTGGTTGTGTTTGGAAACAAAAATCAAATGACCAACCAAATTCGGTGGTCAGAGTTTTCTGTCATTTTTCAAGAAAGAGCTGGCAACCAGAACTCTCGAAGTTTCAGTCAGACTATTGGTGCTCGTCCCTTTCCAAGTGCTTCCCTCACAAGACCAAATGCCTCATTCAATTTTTCCCAAAAGGTAGGCGGTGCCAGCTACTTTTGTTGTTGCGAACCTGGCCCCTCGTATAACTTGAATATTAAATTAAAGGTGAATGGCTTCAATTATTTCTTTTGTATGTCAGGAGAGAAATGACTCCAGCAGTTGGACAGACTGATGCAAACAGTCACAGAAACTATCTGGGTAAGTTGCTGATACAGTGGCATTTGCTTTTGATTTTAACTTTTAATTCCAAAATTTAATTGAAAATTAATTTGTGACCTCTTGAATAAGATACTACCTTGAAATTGCCTCCAGAGGTCTCTTTTTTCCGTTTCATTTGGCTTAGTCTTTTAGATATATGTTGTTCTCTACCGACAGCCACCGACAATTTCATTCTGTTGTTTAACTTGGCTGACTTGTGCTTCTTGTCCTTTGTTCCATGAAAACACTAGACCATCGAAAGCTAGTTCATTGTAACCACACTTAGTGTGTGCTTTAGCGTCAAGATGTTATAATAGTTAATATAACAGTTTTCTCAATCATTCTGCCTTTTTTATTTTCCTGTGAATTAACAGGTGCTTTAGCCTTGTGACCAGCGTTAGCTTTTTTCAGATGCTGACTAATTTCGAAAAGACTCCTAGACCTTTGTTTAGTGCAATTATGTTTCGTCTTTACTTTTATTCTTCCACTTTAATATTCCTAATAAAAGTTACATCTTGAGAACTGCTGAAGCATGACTCCAAGTTATTTAACAGTAAATCAATAAACATGTACTCGTGTCCCTTCACAAATATATTTTTTAAGAGTAAAATTGCAATGACTGATCCTCTTTCAGATTGTTTACCGGACACTATATATCTATTAGACACTTGTACATGGCAATTATTACTGCATTCCTTATTAGTCATGTTCACATCCTGTGTTCTTATGCGAACTTTCGACCATCATTTCTATTGGATGATAGTCTTTGGGGAATATGATGATTAGGCACTCTGTTTTTAGTCATCCTACAGAACTGGCTTAAAATAATGGTCTCTCCTGCTATTTTTATCATGAAGCCTCGTGATATATATTTCTTTTCCGGAGCTAGTGATGATATTCCTAATAGTATTGTTCTGATAAACCACTGTAGTAGATACATTTAATGATACTCAAATAGCTTAGCAGTTGTTAATTTATTCGGCATCATTGGGTCTAAAGACTCCAAACAGGATGTGTTCCAGTTCAATTGCTAATTGGGTACTTCTATGATGATGCTGAGCAGGTGGGAACTGTCCATAGTTTCCTTCCCAAATCCTATCACCAGCCTTTAGAAACAATGGTCTCAGAGTTACAGAGACTTTACATGGTGAGAGTGTCCTTGTTCTTTGCTCTCTCTTCTTATTGTGGTCCTAATTGTTTTCTGCTTTTCTTATGCAGCAGGTAGTAGGTATCATAGCCTTCAAGGCTGGAAGCAAACAGAGAAAGATTTCTAAATTGGGAATTGGTGATTAGTCTTAAAATAAAGTTATGCCAATAGACATTTACTTTGACCTAGTTAAACTAATGAACCAAATATCATGTCACCTGTACTTTTATCAGCCTTGCCTTTCTATCATTGGAGGGTTGGTTATTCGATTACTAAAGTCCTTTCCATTTAAAACCTCCTTTTTGTCAGCTTGCATCCCTCACAGGAAGCAAGGTATAAAGTTTAACAATTTTTCATCAGCCACTAGTTTCCTTTAGAATCACAGAACCCATTTATGATTTACCAGTATTACCCAGTCCACATAGGAAACCAAGGGGGGAGGGAGAAATACATGTGAGAGAGAGAGAGAGAAAGAGAAACTGCAAGATTTTTGATCACATGGGATTACTTAATTGGGAAGTACACCTCTCCTTCATCTGAAAGTTTTGATTCCTAAAATCTGAAAGTGACAAACCCTACAAATAGATGTTTTCATCACTAGCAAAGCCAGACACATACAAATGGCAAATGAATTTAAGGATGACAAGTAATACAAGAGAACATCTTAATAATAACCATATACTGAAGAAGCCCCATTTATTTCTGGTGAACAGAATGACAGATTAAAGGGGGTGCCAACAAAATCTAAGTACAGAAAAGAATGGAGAAGAGATAACAAACCAACCCGGATGGACAAACCAAAGCACATCCACACACAAAAACAAATTCGTGGCCAATGACTCAGTCAAAGAATTCCCAAGGGAACTTGGGGGGAGCTTGGTGATTGGAAGCTGAGGTTGATGTGGATGTTGAGGGGACTGGTATCAAAGCCGGAGTAGAATCAAATGTCTCCCATTTTGTGGTAACAACAACTGACCCTGATGATGAATGCCTTGATTGCTGATATGGGTGCTGCTGTTGTTGTTGCTGCTGCTGGTATTGCTGATGAATAGGCAAGTGCCCAGCTGAATTCCTTGGTTGCTGTTCTTCAATCCTCTGCCCATTAGAATGCCTCGGGGACTGGTCTAAAATTGGTGCTAGTCTCTGCCCATTTTGATGCCTCTGTTGGGTCTGCACCGGGTTTTGACCTCCATCGCTGCTAGGCATGGAGTTTCTTATCTTCAACATATCAAGAGTTTCAACGTACTTCTGCACTCTTCTCACCTAATACAACATAGGGAATTCAATGAGGGACCGAAATCATGCACAGAAAACCTTAATATATGTAATTCAAACCAATTTGCTGCTATGCACATTGGAAACTCAAAACCTACCTGCATTTTCCTTTGCAATTTGACATCTCCATCAGCCATGATTCCATCCAATTTGAGCAATTGGTTCATCAGCAACTCGATCAGATTAAGTACATCTTTTTCCGCTACTTTCCCACCTTTAGTAATTATTGTTTCAAGTGCCGACACCTACCATTGCCAATCAAACCAAATTCTTAATCACAAAACAACCGACTTTAACCTCCTCCTCCTCTCTAACCCGTTCCCCCCCCCCCCCCCCCCCCCCCCCAACCCAAAAAAAAAAGAAGTGTTTGACTATAAACCTACCTGGCCGGCGAGCCTATCAACTTCCAAGCTGATTTCTGAGATTGATTTAGAAGCCTTCTCCATTTTGGCATTCTTTCTCAGCTCCAGTAACCGTTTCTCTTGACTAATTGGGTCCTCAACAAGCACTATTTTCGACCGGTCTCTCACTCCTACAACGTCAAGAAAGGCCTTTGAATCCCTCTCCTTGTCTTTGTACATCAGCTTTTGGTCTTGATGGTGCAATCCTGTTGGTCCTGTCAACATTTTCTTCAACTCCCCTGACCCCAAAAAAAAAAAAAAAAAAAAAAAGAAAGAATATGAAAAAACAAAACAGTTGCTTTTATTTCCTATTCTAAACAAAAACCAAGACGGCAGTTATAGTTAAGAACCAAAGAACCTGAGAAGAGAGAAATATTAAAAGCTTACCAAATGTGGCTTGAGAACTGATATTGATTTCGTGGTATACAGACCCATATTTGACCCTAACTCTAATTGTCGGCGGCGGGACGGAGCTTCGATCGGAATCCGGATTTCGCTTCTGTACTAACATCCCTCCTGGTCTCATCTCCCAATCGTGTGCCGCTGGCTCACCTCCACCTCCGACACGGGCGCCGCCAACACCACTACCAGCCGAGCTACCATTCATCACCGATGATAGCCCAGTCATTTTAGTCTTCATCCTCATCATCTTATATATTCTACGTTCTTCTAACAAATTAAAAGAAAAGACAGAAAAAACTCTCTTATTCTCCTCGTGTGCCACGAAAATGTAAGTAAGTTGAAGCAAAGAGTGCTTAGATCTCTGGAAACTGTGATTTAGGGAGATCTGTATCAGAAATCAGAGATACCCATTGGAGACAACCGTTGTTGACTGCGTTATAGAAACCTGTGACTCCAGCATTAGACGAGTCCAATCCCAATAGCCACGCGTACCCGAAATAAAAGAAACGGGTTCCTATAGATAGAAACCCAAACTTTCCACTTTTCTTTCCTTTTGCAGAGCCAATGGCTTCCCAGAAAAGGAAGAATAGTTATCTATCTAACCCTGCAAATCTTCCTTTCTTTCTCTTCAAGAGAACCAAGCTCAGATCCTTGCAGCCTTCAAACAAAGTACCCAGTTACGGAAACCGAAAGACCCTACACTTGCAAGCCCACGAACTTTGGAAATTGACCCCAGATCTCTTCGACAATATGCAACCAATTGCAACGAAATTTTCCCTGACTAAAATCAATGGCTTGTCATCAATCCACGGTTTTCCCAAGAAAAATGCCTGTGAAACCAATGCGAGAAAAGGAAATTTCAAAGCACCATTGTCTATCTCTCTCTCTCTGTGTCTCCCCTCCCTGTTCTGGAAAACTCGTGGAAGAGAAAGTGAGAAGAAAAAATGTAAAAGAATAAAAATAATAATTGGCCAGCTAACCGAGCTGGTGTTATGACTTAAGAACAATGTAGTACATAGTTTATATATATATTTTAAAAGAATTAAAAGGATATGTATAAATAATGGTGGTATTATTGCAGACTATATTTGTTTTGTTTCCCTTAATATAATAGTAAACGCAGAAAAAGAAAGGGAAGCTAACAACGAAAGCCGCCAAAGCTTCTGTTTAAAGGTCAAAAAACCATTCACGAAACTCCAAGGAAAGATTCCCCTGCGTCGCGGCACACGTCAAAGATTTTCCCCTTCCTTCCTGATTGTTATGCACGTGTTGCTTTGCTTTAAGGGCATTTATGAAATTAACACGTAATTATTGTCTTGTAACTCCTGTTTCTTATTCTTAATTGTTTCTTTTTTCTATATGAATATGGAAAATTAATATCTAAATATATAATTATGGGAAAGAAACCATGCAAATTTGATGATTACCATCATTACTTTTTGTTGCTTATTATTTTACTGTGATAAATCAACAAAAAAAAAATCAGAATCAGTTATTAATTTGAGGATTTTAAATTTAACAATCAGGAATAAATTCAAAATTTTTGATGTCATTCAAACTCTTAATTTATTTATCGACTCTTAAAAGTAAATTAAACTTTTCAAAATTCATAATTTTTTATTTTAATGAATAAAATATTTATGATTTTATTGAAAGATTATTATTTTCACAAAATAATAATTTAAATTAACAGAAATATCTTTTATGATTAATTGAGTTTCCAATTTTAAGATTGAAAGTTGTAAATATAAATTATGAATTGTAAAACATAATACTAAAAAAGAGAGAGAGAGAGCCGGACCACGTTAAAGGCTCCTTGAAAACAAACTAAAATACAGCGCCTACGTCACAATCATGCAAGGACACGTGGCCGCTATCTATACGGCACGAGAGTAGTCTTTTCATTTTTACTTTTTCCCTCTCTCTCGATGGTCTGACTTTAGTGCCATCCACCGACACTCCGACACACGTGTGAGCCACAGGCTTATATGTCTCACACGTGGCGCCTTCAAACGCCGTTAAAATACGTCGCCCCACGTGGGCTAGTATTCAGTGCATACGAATTCCGATGGAGACGGTGCAACGCACTTGTGATTATAAATTAGTGAGGCCGGTGGCTGTTATTGGACTTCTCGGTCAGTCTAAATACAAGAATAAAAATCAATTTTTTGAAAATAAAGCAATTATTTTTATTTACTAATTTTTAAAATTTTAGGGTTTGGGAAAGTTGGGTATTAGGGCTTGTTTGATTGGGGACAAGTGACCGACCAATTGGCATATTTTACAATTTGGGTTATTGGAGAATGCTTTTGTTGCCAGTGGTTTCACAAATATTCTGTGGGACTTTGCTCCCTCAGCCACGTGATCGTTACCTCTTAAAAATTCAAGCGTCAGTGCTGCTCCTTCTAGATTAAAATAAAAAAATCTATTATCTTAATTTACGTAATTGATATGGGTGTGTAGTAAAAATGGAAAGTATAGGAGGGTATAAACGGAAATTCAAGGTCGGGATATGACATATGAGGTGGGTGGGGGCCGGGTTGGGAGGTAGACTACTGAGGTGACATATCGGGGTATATGAGAACGCAGGGCTGGCTGTTGTCTGGTTGCGTCATGCGTGGCCATCAATGCTTGTGAGACCATCACAGCCGTTGATCACGACCTGAATCTGGACAAGTGCAACTAAATGAGATCCACAATAACATACAACCTCCAACACTGCAATCATTGTCCCTCTCTAAAAATAAAAAGAAAAAAATTCATTTTTCTTTTTTAATATATAATTTCTTTTTATTTTTTGTTTGGAAATGGGAATTAAAAATAAAAAAAAATGAGGAATAATGCTTTAGCTGAAGATTAGTTTTATAATATTGATGGATGGATATGTGGCAACAAAAAGATCTGTATTGAAAACAATTGGCCTCCCACTTTATGCCATGTTGCATCCATTGAGTCATCTTGTTTAGTGATCATAGTATCCTAATTAGGTGCCTTGATTTTAATGCCCCCAAAATCTCATACTTCTATAAATAGTTAATTTCCATGATCAAGTTCTAACTACTAAAATAATCATTATTAACTAAAAAAATCATTATTTTACAAACCCATTATTTCTTTGTTATGTATTATCAATTATTAACGATGAAATTAAATTTCATGAAATTTGGCTGGAAGTGAGGAGAGGACAAATGAAAGTGAAGGAATAGGCTCTATGCGGGCTTTGATGTGAGGATAAGAGTTGCTTCAATGGAAGGGCAAGCAAGCCAACGGGTGAGGATACCCTTGTTTTCTTTCAAGTCAATTATCAAACTAATTTGACAATGCTTCTTGGGTTTGCAATTTGATATTGATATCGTGCCCGTTATGGTATCAATTCTTAATATTTCTTATGTTCGGTATTTTTATATCCGCGTGATCGTTTCAATGGTAAGAAGTAGATTGATAAAAATAAAAAAATAAAAAAAAATCATAAGATCTTAAAAGTTATTTTAAAGTATTGAAGTTTACGGTGCAAAATAGTATATGAAGTAATTCTCTCTTAAGTAAATTTTTGGTATAAAAATATTTTAATATTTGTTTTTGATATTATGATAAATGCATTAATAATATGTATATAACAATTAGGAATATAATATGAAATATTCATTGAATAAGTATACCCACCTAACATATGAATAGATTAGTAATTGGCGATCTAAAAAAAAAAAAGTAGTTGGTGTTTTTCAATTTTTTTTCTTTTTATTGCATGAAATTACTGATAAATTGAAAAATTAAATATTGGTTAAATTGAGAAAATATTAAGTTGTTTTTTTTTAATGTTACGAGTTTATGTGATAGGAATAGTGATCGTTATTTTTCTTACTGAATATCAAATATAGGATTTGTGATTTTATTTTATTTTTTAAAAAAATGTAGAAACAAAATAAACAATGATTACATGCATTATTTAATCACATGCAATGTCCCTATGTTAATAGTCACCGCCTACAAATGGATGCAGGCTTTAAAAGGACAGAGAGGAAATAAAAAGGAAGGCCATTATCCTCAGTTTTGCTTGCATGTTTGAATAAACAGAAAAAATAGAAAAAATTATTTTAAAAAATTTTAATATAAAATTAGTCTTATAATAAAAACCTATAGAAAAAATGAAATTATTGTCTACTATTTTTCAAATAAATTGGAAATAAATCAATAAAAATATAAAGTGCATCCACACTTCAGTTTCTTTCCATTAAAAATATTTTTGCTAATTTGATCTTTAATGATTAATTAAAAATAAAATATTATATCTACATTTCAGTATGTTAATTAAAAATAAGATAAAATAAAATATTTTATTAAAATTTTAATATATCTTTAAAATATCGATAAAAATCATGTAAATAAAAAATCTTGAACTTTAAAAAACAAACAAAGGAAACAAAAGAAATGTTTTAATTTTCTATTATATTTGCTAATTATATATATTCTTTATTTACATGATTTTTATATATAAAAGAAACATTAAGAAGTGGAAGGTTAGCAGCATATAAGATAATGATGTTGGTATAATGTCATGTTAGAGATGAGAGTATGATTGGTCTCTTTAATTGAAGAAGGTGAGAGATCATGATTGGTCCCTGTCTTATTCCAGTCTTCTAAATTAATAATTAATAAAAGGTCATCTGTCTGACAGCTCACCCTCTTCCTCCGTCTTTTACCCGATAAATGCCTTCCTTTTCCTTTACCTAAGCTTCCCTTAATTTTATCCCTAAATCCGTTGCCCATTGCCCATACTCTATCACCATTAAGATAACTATTGATCTCATATGTTTTAATTTTTTTAATAAAAAATAAAAACGTTTTCATAAAATTATTAATTTTATTAAATTATCGTCCGAATACAATTGAGATCTACAAAAATCTCCATTCATCTAACCACTCACTTGTTGGGAAATGGAATTTATTTATGAACCCAAAATCGTTGATATCTAACCAGGCCAGGCCGACATCAGCCCAATGGTAAACATTTCAGCCTTTCTTTATGTTTACGGATCATTATGATTGATGCATGATGTGGACGTATATATGTTTAAGTTCTTGCAATTAGATACAATATGTAAACCTATAATTATCATTGTTTGGATTTATACCATCTAAATAAGCATATCCTTGTTTTTCTGGGTTCATAAGCATAAAAGGAGAGTCTTAAGAGACTAATCTCCAGGAAAAGAGGCCGAGTTATCTTTATCAATGAGGCTCAAAGTCGGTCGGCCTTGTGACCGACCTCTGAGTCCAGTCGCCCAAGTGGGCTTTGGATCATTTACAATTGGCACGGTTTTCCAATATTGCAGGTGCTGACATGCATGTCACCGTCAGGGAATGCTCTCCAAACATGGCCTATCAAGAGATACACAGCCTTATCTGTTTCAGCACCAAAGTGCAGCATGCAACGAAACCGACAAGCTTATCAAAATGGAGAAAACACTTGCTCTGTAACAGAAAGAGAGACTGTACTACAGCTTCCAATGGCCATGGCAGCACTAAGCTGCCGCTTTCTCTGCACAGTCTATCAAGTTTCTCGAAATGCCAATCCTGCAGGCTCTTCTGTCTCTTGCTCAATGCAGCCCTCTCAAAAGAACATCAAGGTATATGTTCACCAAATTCACTACCTCTTGCAAATATCTTTGGTCTGAGTACATCTAAGAAGAGGAAAGTAATCTATGTTCTTCTTCTCTCACTTGATGGTAAGTAGGTAATCATTAATGGAGCAGCAAAGGAAATAGGAAGAGCTGCAGTAGTGGCAGTCACAAAGGCAAGAGGAATGGAGGTGGCGGGTGCAGTGGACACCCATTTTGTAGGAGAAGATATTGGAAAGGTTTGCACATTAATTCATTTCCCCTGTTCTCTCTCTCATTTCTCCATCGTACCGTTTGTAGACTCCCTGATTCCTTTCTTCTTCTTTTCCTTCATTTTCTGAAGTAGTTGTGTGATATGGAAGAGGCTTTAGAGATACCCATAATAAATGATCTCACAATGGTTTTAGGCTCCATATCCCAGGTAATACACTTTGTATTCTCTCTTTCTCTCTGTATTCTCTCTTTCTCTCTCTCTCTCTCTCTCTCTCACACACCCCTTCTCTCACTTGAGCTGTCTATGAAATTATGGCAGTCAAAAGACACCGCAGTCGTAGTTGACTTCACTGACCCTTCAGCAGTCTATGACAATGTGAAACAGGTCCTATGCCTCTTCCAATCTGATTTTTCATTGACTTATCTGTACAGAGAAGCAAGCATCAGTAATACAGCATCTGTAACTATAATTCTCTTTTCTGCTTCAATTTCTATTTAGGCAACAGCGTTTGGCATGAATAGTGTGGTTTATGTGCCTCGAATTAAACAAGACACAGTAGCAGCATTATCTGCATTCTGTGAGAAGGCCAGCATGGTGAGCACAGGGTGAGGTATTATTAAAGTTTGGTGTACCTTTTCATCAGGGCAAGATTATTCAGCTACTTTCATCTTTAGACAATAACTTTCTTGATCCAAAATTGTTGCCCTTAATCTGTTCTATGTTCATGTTAGGGTTGTCTGGTTGCACCGACTCTATCCATAGGATCTATTCTCCTTCAGCAGGCCTGCATTATGGCATCCTTCCACTACAATAATGTAGAGATTGTGGAATCAAGAGCAAATGCAACAGTAAGACAAAACAATCAGTTTATGTTCATGATTCAATCAAGCCAAAAAGAACACCCATACTTTGCTCGAAGCATTGGAGGTGATAAAATTCTTGGATGTGCAGGATCTTCCATCATCAGATGCAATTCAAATAGCCAATAACCTCTCCAACCTTGGTCAGATGTACAATAGAGAAGATCTTTCAACATATGTTGCGGTAAGCATGAAGTTAAAAGGACATAATATCACTCCATATGGATAACAAAAATTGAGAATGACATCCTTCCCCTTCTATTATCAACAAGAAATAGAAGATACAAAAGCTGTATTGAGATTGCAGAAGAATATTTTAAACCTTCAGCTGTTTATGACAGTAACATTTGTGTGATTTTTTTATTTTTTTGGTCTTGATTTCTTTTTATGATTTTTGGGTATAAAGCACTTGGTTAATAATTAATATTAGCTAACAACAGCAT
Organism: Moringa oleifera; assembly: GCA_021397835.1. NCBI lineage: Eukaryota > Viridiplantae > Streptophyta > Magnoliopsida > Brassicales > Moringaceae > Moringa > Moringa oleifera. The sequence continues at coordinate 1,656,875 of JAJFZO010000658.1, read as the reverse complement.
AACTGCATTTTATGTTATTCATGTATGGTTTGTCATTCTTTCTGTGCTTTTGTTAGGCAAGGGGTCAAGTCCTAGGAGAAGATGGAGTTCGAGTGCATAGCATGGTCCTTCCAGGGCTTCCATCTAGTACTACTGTTTACTTCTCTGGTCCAGGAGAGGTATGTTTCCCTTCTTTCATTATTCTCCCTCCCTTTCGAAGCATGGCCAGTTAGATAACCACATCTCAACACTACTGGTAACAGGTATTCTCCATCAAACATGATATCACAGCTGTACAGTACCTCATGCCTGGCCTACTCTTGGCTATTAGAAAGGTGATTCGCTTGAAGGTAACAAATCAAGAAAGTTTTTCTTCTCCTTCAAGCATTATGCTTTATCTAATCCTAATATGAATGATACTTTTGTGTTTAATACTTTGGCAGAATCTGGTGTATGGCCTGGAGAAATTTCTATAGGAATTGAGATCGTGTAACTTAAACTCTGGTATCAATCTGATGAACATTAACTGTCACCTGTAAACAAAAGTTGACAGAGAAAGCTTTGGTGAAAATGAGTTGAGAAGAGCACATTTTTTAGTTCATATTTCTGTTGAAAGCATACTCAATCAGTGGAAAACGTAACTTTGAGATGCTTTAAAAGATTTTCAAGTTTTGGAAAATTGGCTTCAGATAAGGCTCTTTGCAATTATTACATAATAGACTTAGTTTGAGGCACTGTTGTTGTCAGTTGTCATAAGACAGGCTCAGGCTCGATTTAATGGCTAAAAAATCACAGCAAATGTGAAGTTGAAATCTCAAAATACACCCGACTTATCCATTTCATGTCTCCATCCCCGAATTAAGTTATAAGGGCAACTGATCATCTTCCTTCTCTTTTTCTTTCTTTTCTTTTTGGCTAAGAATATTGAAACTAATTCAAGATTCAGTAATATGATCTTAAGAGAGGTCCAACCTTTAGCAATAGGGGCATATCATGCACTTTCAGTCTCAATTCCAAATCACCGGCTTACACCATATCTTGAGATTCAAGACTCATGACCCATCCAACTCCAGGATATCAAAGCAATTGCAGGCCTCATATTTGTTTCAACTCTTGAGTTTGAAGTTAATAAGTTTAACAGTGTGAAGATAAACACTTTTTCTGAGGCAATATAACTTTGAAAGTACACAACCGTTTTTCATAAATCATTTATGACACTAAACATTCATGCAAGGTGTCAACAGTTATCTGCAGTCTCATTTAAAAAGTGTTATCCCCAGTATCATTTAGAAAGTGATACTCCGCATATCAGAAAGAAGATAAGCTAAGAAGTGGATCCAACTAGGAAAACAGTGCTCAAGTCGCACTCCTAGAACCAATGTACTATATTGGCTTAGACAAAGAAACAAAAGACATCAAGCAGCTTTCCATTGTTTGACTTAATTAACAGTTAAAAATTGAATATTGAATTTATTTCAAATCCATACAAGAGGTCTCACCTCTAAATTTCTTTGAGATTGCTTTTATCCAGGCTCTATCTTTGTCACTATATGCATACTCCATGCTTGGAGCCACCAGGACAAACCCTTTCAACCCTTTCCATTTCATTTGTATCTGGGCTCGGTTTGAATTGGTTGCACTACTCCGGGTTAGTTCTCAAGTACCACTATCAATTGACATACTCAGATCTAATCATTCAGGTATGAAGCGTATACACCTAACTAAATTGCAGGATTATACATCAAAGATCAACACATACCTCCATTCTAAGAAAAATAGAGGGACTCCTTCAAATCAGATATGCTAATATTTTCAATCTATCTCCTGAACCAGTCATGCAATTTCTTCTTTGATAAATCACCTAGAGTATTCCAGTAACCATGTATGCATAATTTATCTTGAACTGATATCAACTGAAAATTTAAGGTGTGTGAGTTATTTACATCATTTAAATTTAGAAGTCCATCATCAGCCATCCCATGGTTACCGGTAAGATAACAGAATGGGAACCTTGGTGGATATTAGAGGCCAACTCTTAAAGATCCAAAACAGTCAAAACTAAACTTTTCTTTCTTAGTCCAATAAGACCAACAATTAAAAACAAAACTTAAATGTTTAATGCATGCAAATTAGAGAAACCATCAAGTTAACAGCAAACTAAATTCATAGAAAGACATATCAACCAACTCATACGTTTTACACACCTTCTGCAGAATTTAGTACTAGTAAGGAAAATATAACTGAATAGAATTACCTGGAGAAATTTACCAAGGAAAGGAAGCACAATAGAAAATGCAGCTAAAGATAGCCCCAAAGCCTCTAATCTCTGAGCACTCAGAAAAGAAATTGCCAACATAAGGAAATCACTTATTAAAATTAATGTTAAATCTGTTAAATACAAGGGTTGGTTTACAAATATAAAACACAAGGGCTTCGTTTACCAGCTGCGCTGTAGTAGTTGAACCGGAACCCAAAAAGTGGTTCAGGAGAAGAAGCAAACTGAACCCGTAACCTATCCATCTGGGCAAGTCCAATTCGTCCAATCCAATTATCCCATTAACAACTCAATAACCGAAACCAAGCACAACCACAATTGTCGAGAGAGTAAAAAAAAGAAAAAAGGATATTCATGCTTGTACGTATAATGTACGGAGAGAAAGAGAAAGAGACCAAATGTGAAGCGAAGAACAGAGAGATTAAGTTCTTGCTGTCGTTGTTGAGTCACCGTTTTCTGAGAATTATTGTTAAGACTAGCACAGATTGATATGGATTTTGAGGTGGTTTTGGCGCGAAGTCGAAACAAAATTCACAATTGAATTAACGAATTGGACGAGAAGCTGTTCATTCTATTTATCCTGCATCTCTGTCCGAGGGACTTGAAAGGGCACCGACCAAGATTTATTCGCCACCAAAACGCAGCGTTACCGTCCCACTGAGGACTGTACGCATTAGACGAACCTATATCAAAATCTAGGCCCATAACTTTATTCGACTGAAGCCGGAAACCCTAACCTATAGGGTCGATCGGGTCCGGACCCTAATGGCTTGGAAAAGTAGAAGCCGTTTTCAAACCATATTTTTTTTTCTCAAAAATCAAATTTATAATTTTATTTTAATAATAAAAAAACCGCAAGAACCAAAGGAAAGCCCACGTGTTTTAATTCATTGTTGATTACTCAATCCAAAGGACATTTTATAATTTAAGAAAGTTAGTTACTTTTTGTTATTTAATAAAAGCAAATACATGAAAAATAAATAATTCATTGAAAAAAAAAGCAAACGTAAGAAATTAAATCAAACTTGATCAAAACATTAATCACAGGAGAAATGCCCGTAAATCCAATAGCTCAACTGCAAAGACAGTTGATAGGCATACCAACACAGCATAGAAACTCCCACAAATAGGCAAAATACAAAAAAAAAGAATGATTTTTCTTTCAGTTTTTTTTTTTTAAGGGTTCTCAAAGATGCTTATTTTAATCTAGAGGGAGACGTGCTTGGAATATTAAAAACTTGTAATTAATTATAACCCACAGGGATTAGCAATAAGTTAATAAAAACGAATGAAATAGGAGCATCAAGCCATGGCTTGTCAGACAATTACTTATAAATAATGACAAAAGGATTCTGATTTATTATTATTAATATATTAAAGGCCCTTTTTCACATTGATTATTATCTTTGGATGACCAATTATTTTAAATTATACCCTTCCAATTTTTAACGCAGATTGGCCTATTGATTTATTCGCATTTATTTTTGGTTTTTGTGCCCACTTGTTAATACGGTTCACTTTGTCCCTTTGATTTACCATTTACTTTGATTAACCGCCTCACAATTAATTGAGTTTGGACCCTAAATAGATCTCTGTAAATTTTCACACTAGAAATCCAATTTATTAAGAAATGTACCATTCAAATTAAACAAATATATCTTAAATAAATCAATAAATAAATATTTATATTATGTACTAACATTGTTTTAAAATATTTTTTAATATATTAAATAATTATTAATAAATGTCATGTTATATTCAAATTGAATTAAAGTCGTAAGATATTAATTTAAAATTAAAATAACATTAGATGTATTTTTGATTTAAATTAAAAATAAAAATTAATTATTGTTCTTGATATTATTTACATTAATTTAAATGTTATGTAAGCAAAAGTAATGGCTTAATTTTACATGTTTGATAGTTATTAATTCAAATAAATAACTATTATGTCAAATATTTTTATATATTTTTGATAATATAAATATGTGTGTATAGTTTTGTTTGAGTATCTTTTTTAGATGTTTATAAATTTTTAATACAATTATTAAATGTTTATATATGCATTTTTTAAAAGTTTTTAGTGATGATATAAAATTATTTATTTACTTTTATGTAAGTAAACAAATATCATATTCTTAAATTAAAATATCAATAAAAATAGGGAAATGACGGCAATTGTTAGCGTGAAAAATGTAGAAATTAAATTGTTATGTGGTAGTATTTAATGCACACCCGCAATTGGCTCACATTTGAGTTTAGTAGCTTTTCTTGGTTCCTTGTCTATTATCTTACTTTCTCCGTTCCGAGCTTCTTTTGCTTAATATCTGCTACAATTTATTAGTTTTCGTGATACTTTTAATCTGTTGCGATCGATCTCAGAACTTTGGAAGCTCACTGTTTTACCTGAGAAGTCATTTCTTTTCTGGGATTCTCATTGCTATAGTCTATTTCATGATCTTTTTTGTTTAGCTTTTTCTTTAGGTTTTCCTTGTCTTTCGCATATTTATAGTTTGGAATTTTGTGCAATATCGTGTCCTATTGGAACTTGATTAAAGTTTCTGGTTCTCAATGTGTATGATTAATTCGAAAGTAATATGGATTAGCACTTAAATTTTGAGTGTGTGAATCAATTGAGCCGATAGGTTTCTGTAATGTGCAGAAATTTTGGGGTTTAGCTTGGTACCGACGATTCTGTTTTCAGCTTGTGCAGTTGAAAAATTAGGCGTTTTAGGGTATGGCCCCGAAATTTTGTATTCCATGCATGGGGTTTAATATGGGAATGATTTTACTGCTGCTACTATGTTTCAGTCATTTATTTCTCTGGAAAGTTACCCTGGAAAAAATTTATACTTTTTTTCTTCCCTGGCTTGGGTTTTCCCACCGCTAATTTTGTTGTTTGCTTTGTTTATTGAACTCTGTTTAGATCACTACAACAATTTGTTGAAAGCTGAAACAGATCATTAACATTGCACATCATTTGGTTACACAAGAGCTTGTAGATGTGTAATAACGGTGACAAATAGTTATAGAAGAGTTTAAATTTGTAATTTTGTTTGGTTGGTGAAGCAGGGATGCTAGGGTAAGTGTTGTATTTGTAAACTGTTTGTCGGCTTGCTTTTATTGCTTTTATCCTTAGGTTCCAGAGCCGGTCTATGCTGAGTTAGGGTCTCGGGCCTCAATTGAATAAAGTTTTAGGCCTATATTTTAATTTGGGCTCCGAATGGGTTTATCGCTAGAGGACGGCCGTGGGGTGGCAATGCAACGCTGCGTTTTGGTGGCGAACGAATCTTGGTTGAAGCATTCCCAAATCCCCACACAGAGACGAGGGAGAAATAAGATGAGCAGTTTCTCATTCAATCCTTTAATTCAATTGCGAATTTTGTCTCATCCTCGCGGCAAAATCACCTCGAAGTCCATATCAATCTTTGCTAGTCTCAACAATAATTCTCAGAAAACAGTGAATCGACAACAACGGCAGCAAGAACTTAATCTCTCTGTTCTTCGGTTCACCTTTGGTCACATTCTCTTTCTCTACATATTTTATATGTATAAGCATGAATATACATTTTTTTCCCCACTCTCTTGACCACTGTGGTTATGCTTGGTTTTGGTTATTGAGTTATTACAGGGATACCTGGATTGGACGAATCGTACTTGCCCAGGTGGATAGGCTATGGGTTCGGTTCGTTACTTCTCTTGAACCATTTCTTAGGTTCCGGTTCAACCACTGCTGCAGAGCTGGTAAACAAAGCTCTTGTGTTTTATATTTGTAAAATAACCTTTATATTTAATAGATTTGACATTAATTTTGATAAGTGATTTTGTTATTTTGACAATTTTTTTCTGGGTGTTTAGAGATCAGAGGCTTTGGGGCTTTCTTTGGCTGCATTTTCTGTTGTGCTTCCTTATCTTGGTAAATTTCTCAAGGTAATTCTCTTCAGTTACATGTCCTTTACTAGTACTCAATTCTGCAAAGGTTGTGTAAAGCTTATGAGTTGGTTGGTTGGCATATTTTCTAGGGATTTAGTTTGCTGTTAATTGCTTTTATGTTTTGCATGAATTAAACATTTAAACTTTGTTTTTGTTTGTTAGTCTTAGTGAATCTGTTAGACTATGAAAGAAAGTTTAGTTTTGAATGCTTTAGATTTTTTAAGTGATGGCCTCTAGTATCCACCAAGGATAAACTTTTGTTATCTTAGCAGCAACCATGTGATGGCTGATAATGGACTTTTCAATTTAAATGATTTTGTACATGGGTAGGATTTCACACATCAATTCACCTTATGGTATGTGAAAATTTTTGCAGGGTGCGACTCCAGCGGATCAGATTAGTCTCCCTAAAGGCACAGAGCAAATTTTTGTCATGTCACCTAATGTTTCAAATACTCTGAAGGAGGACTTGGCTTGGGCGACATATATTCTACTGCGCAATACTAATACCATAGCTGCGGTATAGTCCGCTAGCAATCTTTTCTTATTCAATCTAAAAGCTTGAAAGATTATGAGTTGGTTTATAGTAGTCTTGATGAGATCATGAGCTAGGCACTTCATCTTATCAACTTTATTGAAGCTCTTATTTTCTTGAATTTTCAGTTAATATCAGTTCAAGGTGAATTATGTATACGTGGCTATTGGAATACTCCAGATGACTTATCAAAGAAGGGATTGCACGATTGGTTCAGAAGGCAGATTGAAAATATTGGGATGTCTGATTTGAAAGAATCCCTATATTTTTCTCAAAATGGAGGTATATATCGATCTATAATGTCTAAACTTGTGATTCAATTAGATTCTATTAATCATGTTGAATGCTTAGATCTCAATATGTTTTAATTGGTGGTGATACGTGAGGATTATATAAATGCTCAATTAAAATTTTAGGTTTTGGATTTTCGGAGATGCTTCCCAAGGGAACTCGATCTCTACTAGTGCAGGCTATACAAGCTCCAAGCTCAGATACAAATGAAATGCATAGGATTGAAGGTTTTGTCCTGGTGGCTTCAAGCATGGATTTTGCATATAGTGACAAAGATAGAGCCTGGATAAAAGCAATTGCAAACAAATTTAGAGGTGAGACCATTTGTATGAATTTGAAATAAATCTAATATTCAATTTTTATTTGTTAATTAACTCAATCTACGGAAGGTTGCCTGAGGTCTTTTATTTCTTCGTATAAGCTAGTATGGTAGATTGGTTACGGTGATGTAATCTGAGCACTGTTTTTGTTGTTTGACCCAATAATTAGCATATGCTTCATTTTTAATGTTTAGAGTATCACTTTCTAAATGAGACTAGGGATAAATGTTAACACTTACACGAGTGGTTTAATGTCATAATTGATTTATGAAAAGTTTTTGATGTCCTTATTGCTAAAGCGAGGAGCTCTTTGAAATCTTGAATTAGTTGCAGTATTGTTAGCCAAAGAAGGAAAGAAAAAAAGAGAAGGAATAATAATCAATGGAAGTGAAGTATGGACACATGAAATTGATCATGTCTAGTGTACTTTGAGATTTCAATTTCACCATTTCTGCTATGGCTTTTTAGCTTTCAAATCAATTGTAGATAATATTAGGCAATGGTAAAATGATAAGATGTTGTTGATAGGTAATGTTTTTGAGATAACTAAGAAAAGGTAAGGAGGAAAATGTCAAAAGAACAAGATGTTAGGAGAAGAAATAAGAAAACAATAAGAAGAATGAAAAGAAATTGATAGGAAGAGTATAAGGGGATTGTACACCAATTTCAGTCCTCCAAATAATGATTGCATGGACTTTGTGCATGAAGAAGTTGTTTCGAATGCAAAAGCTTATGATGTTGTAGATACCATAAAAAATCAAGGTCATTAAAATAATATTGTAGGACGGATTATTAAATTTCTTAACAAAAATGTTGAAGATGTTGGGCAATCTTGAGTGGCTATGCAATGCTTCACTTGATATAATGAAGAAATGTTTTTTAGAGATGGAAAGATTATGGTATTTTTCTCCTTTATTTTTTTTCGGTTTGTTTTTCGGTTTGTTTTTCTTGTTTCTTTTCCTAGTGGCTTATTCTTTTGGCATTTTTTTCTTTGTCTTTTCATACTTGTTTCAAAAATATTATCTATGAGCTGCATTTTACAATTTTGGCTTTTCATAATATCACTGACAATGCACCTAGACTTTATATTTGAATAATCACAAGAAAAAATTAAGACAAAAAAAATTACACGGATGTTACTATCACAAAAAAGGGACAATGAGCGTTTGTTTGTCAAAAGTGCCAATTGAAGTGTTTACATGCATTGTCAATGATATTATACAAAGGTAACATTGTAAGATGTAACTAATAATGTTTTTGAGATAATTAAGAAAATGTGAGGAGGTAAAAAGCCAAAAGAACAAAATGCCAGGGGAAGAAACAAGAAAATGATTAGAAAAAAAATGAAAAAATTGATGGAAAGGGTATAAGGAGCTAGTACACTAACTCCAGTTTTTTAAATAGTAATCATATAGATTCTATGAACAAAGAAGCTTTTACGTATGCAAAAGTTTATGATGTTCTAGAATCGTAAAAAATCGAGGTTAATAAAATAATATTACAGATGAATTGTTAAATTTTTTAACAAAAAAGTTGAAGGCTTTGAGCAATCTTGAGTGACTATGAAATGTTTCACTTGATATAGTGAAGAAATATTTGTTTGAAGGTAGAAACGTTGGGGATGGATAATGTATAATGTATATGGCTCTTATCTTTTAAGCATGTTGCATTTTTGTTTGATATAAATATTGGTCGTGGGAAGTGCATTTTGGTTGGATTTTTCTCGAATCATTGCTTGGACTAGTGCAAATACGTCTCTTGAAATAGTATATAAATATGGATTCCATTCAAAAGCCACATCTGCTCTTGTTTAGACAATAGTTCAAGGGGAACTTAATTAAGGCGTATTGTTATGCTACCAACATTTGTATCGATTGGAATGCGGTATGTCCACACTCTTAAAACTTAATCTTTCTATCTTCAAAAGATATTTTTTCATTACATCAAGCGAAATTTTATGTAGCCATTCAAGATCGATGTGCCCTAGGTCTTCAACTTTTTAGTTAAAAAATTTAATTTAATAATTATTTTAGCAATATTATCTTATTGGTTTCGAAATCTACAACTTCACTAATTTTTATATACCTAACAACTTTCATGTTCATAGAGTGTATGCGATTGTTATCTGGAGTATTATAGTTGGTGTATATTTTATCTACAATTTTCTCCTTAAATTTTTTATTTTTTGGCTCGTTTTTTCTTTTTTTTTTTTCCTTATTTGCTTGCTTTTTTGGCATTCTTTCTTTATGTCTTTTCATACTTGTCTCAGAAATATTATCTGTGAGCTGTATCTTACAATTTTGGATTTTTATAATATCATCAACAATGCATATAAACTTTGTACCGGAGAAATCATAAGAAAAAGTCGAAAAAAAATTACATGAATGTTACTATTACAAAAAAGGGACAATGAACGTTCATTTGTTAAAGTTGTTAGTTGAAAAGTTTAAATGGATTGTCGATGACGATATGCAATGTTAAAAATGTAAGATGTAGTTGATAATATTGTTGAGATAACTAAGAAAAGGTAAAGAGAAAAAATGCCAAAAGAATAAAATGATGGGAGAAGAAACAAGAAAACGATTAGAAGAAAAATGAAAAAATTGATGGGAAGAGTATAAGGAGATTATACACCGACTCTAGCCTTCTTGATAGTGATCGCATAGACTCTGTGGACATAAAACCTGTTATGTATGTAAAACTTTATGATGTTGTAGTCAATAAAATAATATTGTATGACGAATCATTAAATTTCTTAATGAAATAGTTATACGCTATAAGCAATCTTTAATAGCTACGACATGCTCCACTTGATATGGTGAAGAAATATTTCTTGGAGGTAGAAGGATTGGGGTTGAAGAATGTATACTGTATACGACTTTTATCACTTAAGTATGTTGCATTTTTTTACTTGATGTATGATAGCATGGCAATGTGCCTTGATTGAATTTCTCTTGAATCATTGTTTGAACAATTGCAAATACATTATTGGAAATGGTATTCAGAAATTGACTTTATTCAAAGTTATATCTGCACTTGTTTAGGCAATAGTTCAAGGGGAACCCAACCAATGCATAGTGTTATGCAACCAACATTTGTGTCCATTGAAAATTTAGTATGTTTAAGAGATAAAAACCACGTACAGTTCACACTTTTCAAACTTAATCCTTCTACCTTCAAAAAATATTTTTTTTATTAAATCAAGTGAAACATTTCGTAGCCACTTAAAATTTATCCACTTTAAGTCTTTGACTTTTTAGTTAAAAATTTTAATTTAATAATTGATCTTGCAATATCATTTTAGTGGTTTCAATTGTTGATGGTATCTTGAACTCTGTTAACTTTTACGTACTTGACAATTTTTTTGTTTACAGTATGTTAAGAGTATGTGTTGGTGTATATTTTATTTATACTCTTCTCTTTTAAGTTCTTCATTTTTTTTTATCGTTTTTCTTGTTTCTTTTCCTTATTGCTTGTGCTTTTAACATTTTTTCTCTCGGTCTTTTCGTACTTGTCTCAAAAATATTATATGTGAGTTGTATCTTACAATTTTGACTTTCTGTAATATAATCGATAATGCATGTAAACTGTATACTTAAGAAATCATAAGAAAAAGTTAGGATAGAAAAGAAATTACACGAATGTTATTGTCACGAAAAAAGGGAAAAACGATCGTTCATTTGAGAAATGTTTCAGTTGATGAGTTTACACGCATTATTGATGATATTATGCAAAGTTAAAATTATGAGATGCAATTGGCGATGTTTTTGAGGTAAATAAGAAAAGGTAAGGACGAAAATGCCAAATGAACAAGATGCTGAGAGAAGAAACAAGAAAATGATCAGAAGAAAAATGAAGAAGCTAATGGGAAGAGCATATGGAAATTACACACTAACTTTAATTCTTTAAATAGTAATTGCAGAAAGTCTGTGGGTAACGAAGCTGTTAGGTCATCTCCAACCCAATACATTAAATTTAACATCAATTTGGTGTTAAAAAATTTTTTTTAAAAAATATTTCAATATCAAATTTTTTTCATCTTCAACTTATTTACATTAAATTGGTGTTATAATATAATTTTAATAATATAAATAATAATTATTAATAAAAATATTTATAAATATTAATTAATTTGTAAATATTTTTAAAATAATTAATATAATTTTAAATTTTTATTTTTATTTATATATTTTTAGAAAATTAATATTATATAATAAATTATAATTTTTAGTAATTTTAAAATTAATAATTTATCAATTAAATTTCATAAAAATAATTAACTTAATTATTTTTATGAGTTACTTATATTTTTACGATAATATATAATTTTTTGATATAGTAGTTTTACATACATGATTCAAATTAATATTAAAATTTCATTACATAATTGATACAAGACAAAATAAAATCACTAACACATTACAATATTTAGTTTTCTGAATTACTATGACGATTCCACAGATGTTCAATCAATGCATCATGAAGTGCAAAATGAGCCTCTTTATTTTTGATTTGCCTATGTCGAGCAAGAAATTCTTGAAACTTTATAGTTTCATCTACTATCATCTCAACTTCTGGGGTTTGTGCTTCTCTCCAATTTTCAATATCAGCATCAATATCACGTTCATCCTTAATAATCATATTATGCATTATTATGTATGTAGTCATTATATCATGGAGCACATTTTTTCTCCAAAAGCGTGCAGTCCTTGAATTATTGCAAACCTTGATTGAAGAACCCCAAATGCACGTTCAAAATCCTTTCTACATGCTTCTTGCATCTTCGCAAATAATTTTTTCTTTGGACCTCGAGGATCATGAATTATTTGTACAAGAGTTGACCATTTAGGATATATACCATCAGCTAAATAATAACTCATATGGTTCTCATTTCCATTAATGACATAATGAGCTGGAGGTGCTATACTTTTAGTAAGATTTGAAAACAAGTGGGATGCCTCCAGCACATTAATATCATTATTGGAACTAGGCAAGCCAAAATATGCATGCTAAATCCACAAATCATAGTCAGCTACAACTTCAAGAATAATAGTTGGAGATCCACTGCGTCCACTATATTGTCCTGCCCAAGTAGTAGGACAGTTTTTTCACTTCTAATGCATGCAATCTAAACTCCCTAACATTCCAAAAAATCCGCGTTTCTCACCAATTTTGAGCAACCTTTCAACATCAACAGCATTCGGTGATCTTAGATAACGCTCTTCAAAGATCTCCACAACCGCTCGACAAAATCTTTTCACACTTTCAATTGTTGTAGATTATCCAATTTTTATGTATTCATCAGTCGCATCTGCAGGTACACCATAAGCCAACATTCGAAAAACTGCTGTTATTTTTTGTAAACTAGATAATCCAAGTTTACCTAACGCATCTCGTCGTTGCACAAAGTAGTTGTCATGAGCTTCGACAGCATTGACAATGCGAAGAAATAAATTTTTACTTATTCGAAATCGTCTACGAAACATTGAATCATCAAACCTTGGATTCTCAGCGAAGTGATCATTCCATAAATTATGTGCAGCTGCTGCTCCATTACGGTTGATTGTTCTATGATCATGAACTGAGCCTCTATGTCATTGTTGGCTAGTTTGGTTATTCATATACTCAAGCATCAAGCGATTATTGCAGACATATAGATTCAGTAATGCTGATTGTTGGGCTTGAAGGGTCTGCAAATGTGTTTCAATAAATGGAGTAAGATCTAGTTCATCATCAGTGCTTGAGAATGAAGATGAAGATGAAGATGATATGTGAGAGGGATTAGCAGTAAAATTCATAGTTGCTTGTAATATTTATGGACGGTTAACTAACAATATAGAGAAAGTGTTGAATAACAAAATAGATGGTGACATCCAAGGTCTTTTATAGATAAAAATAAAGGCATGTGACAATATACAACATATCTTGTACGAACCGTTGGATGAAAAAAGCAATTCAATTTAAACTGTTCATTTCAAATCACACAATATCTAATGTATGTCATACACTATAAGGCATGTGACAATATACAACATATCTTGTACGAACTGTTGGATGAAAAAAGCAATTCAATCTAAACCGTTCATTTCAAATCACACAATATCCAATGTATGTTATACACTATAAGGCATGTGACAATATACAACATATCTTGTACGAACCGTTGGATGAAAAAAGCAATTCAATCTAAACCGTTCATTTCAAATCACACAATATCCAATGTCTGTCATACACTATAAGGCATGTGACAATATACAACGTATCTTGTACAAACCGTTGGATGAAAAAAGCAATTCGATCTAAATCGTTCATTTTAAATCACACAATATCCAATGTTTGTCACAAAATAATATTTATAAATTATTGTACACTCTACTAATTGTATAAATAGGTAGTGAATTGTTATGTTTAAAATCAAGAGATTTCTCATATTATATTTTCAAAACCTCTTGCAAGATTAAAGCTTACACTATTTTAACTATGTCTTCAAGTTCAAAGTTAGGGCAAAAAACTCAAAGTAGTGTACGTACTGCTTCATATTCTAACGATGAAGTCGACTTTTATGCCATATTTATCTTGATATTTCTCAAAATGCGATTATTGGCACAAATCAATCAACTCTTCAATTTTGGTCTCGTATTGAAGAAGAATATCATAAAGCTTTACCAGCACACATTACAAATGTTCGACCGAGGAGATCTCTACAAACATGAATGCAAACGATCATGGCAGCTGTTGCCAAGTTACGAGGATGTATTCATCAAATTGAAAATTTGAATCCAAGTGGTGCTTCGGAGCAAGATATTGTAAGTACTTATTCTATTTTTTTTACTGAATTTAGTAAAATTTTTGTATGTTCACATTATTTATTTAATGGTGTCTTGCAGTTAGATAAAGTCAAATTTTTACTAGCAGAAGATTCGACTTTCAAAAGAGGTTTCAAATTTGATCATGTGTGGCCTATTCTTAAAAATATTGAGAAATTTGCTGATGCTGATCCCAATCAAACTATTATCTGTAAGAAAAGACCGAATCACAACAACGCATCTCATTCAGAATCCAACTCATCAAAGTCCATAGGTTCGTCATTATTTTGTATTGATTTAAATGATGATTTTGAAGATGAGGATTTGTATAATGATAATACTGAATCTCAACGTCCTGCTGGGAGGAACAAAGAGAAAATGAAGAAAAAACAAAATGAAGAGTTCAAAGAATATTTCAAATCTATGAAGGAAGAAACAGATAAACTGAAAGAAATTATCCAAGGAAACGGTGTCTCTATGCAAGAAGCGCAATTACTACTCCAAAAGAATGTTGAGCTCCAACTTTTACGAGCTCAAAATGAGGCAAAAAAGCTAGAATTACGAGAACAAAGAGAGGAAAACAAGATTTTAGAGAAAGATATTGATTCTATAAAAGATTCGATATTACGTGAAGTTATTCGAAATGAGGAAATGAAAATTTATGTAAAACGAGGTCGAGATCACCAATTTGAAGGAGTTAGTGGATCATTTAATCCTTTTTATCAATATTTTGGTGGTGTAGGAGGAAGTGGAGATGACTTTCCCACATTTTAAATAGTTCTAAGGTTAGTTTGTTATTGTTAAAGTATTCTAATTTTAATTAATGTTGTAATTTTAGTTTAAGTTGTAATCGTTAATATATTGTTATATTTATTGTATTGTGTTATCAATTGAAAAAAATTTATTTTTATCATGTTCATGCAAAAATTTAAATTATATCATAAATTATAAATTATTTTAAATTTTCATATATTTTTAAATAATAATGTTAATAATATATATAATTTTATTATTAATTAAATAAATTATTATTAATAATAATTTAAATAAAACAAAATTATATATTGAATATTGGTCTTATTTTGAAGATCTTGATGAGATATTCTTAATGGTATAATTTTTTTCTAATAATATCATTTATTTATTAAGTTATTGATCAAAAATATATTTGATTCAAAACCTTTAAAAAAGTAATTTGTAAAAAAAAAAATTAAGATTTCACCAATTTGGTGCAGCACTATAACTGCACCAAATTGAAAAAACCAATTTATCGTCTCGTTGGAGACGATTTCACTATATTTTTGACGGCAAAATGCCGTTTTACCGTCTCGTTGGAGACGGCCTTAGGTACATAAAAGTTTATGATATTGTAAATACCATAAAAAATCGAGGTTAATAAAATAATGTTGTAGGACGAGTTATTAAATTCTTAACGATAAAGTTAAAGACTTTGGGCAATTTTGAACGGTTACGAAATGTTCCACTTAATGTAGGAAAGAAATCTTTTGTTGGACGTGAAAATATTGGGGTTGAGGAATGTACAATGTACACAGCTATTATCTCTCAAGCATGTTACGTTCCTACTTGAACTAAATATTGGTCACTTAATTAAGATTTCGTCGAATTACTTAAAAATGTGCAAATAAATCTTTTGAAATAATATCCAAATATGAATTCCATTCAAAAGTTACATCTACACTTATTCAGGCAATAGTTGAAAGGGGAATCCAACTAAGACGTACTACTATGAAACCAGCATTTATGTCGATTGAAAATGCAGTATGTTTAAGAGATAAAAAGCATATACAATCTACTCTCTTTAAACCTAATATTACTAACTTCAAATGTTTATTTTTCACTATATCAAGTGAAAAATCTTATAGCCACTCAAGATTGATCAACTCTAAGTCTTCAACTTTTTGGTTAAGAAATTTAATTGAATAATTGATCTTGCAATATTATTTTACTAGTTTTGGTTTTTTATGGTATCTATAACTTCTCTAACTTTTTCATACCTAACAACTTTTTCATTCACATAGTCTACGCGATTATTATGAGGAATATTAGAGTTGGTGTATATTCTACTTATACTTTCCTCCTTAATTTTTTTTTTATTTTTTTGGTTTTTTTCTTTTTCTTTAAGTAACTTGTTCTTTTAGCATTTTTTCTCTTGAATTTTTGGTACTTATCTTAGAAATATTATCTTATAATTTTGGCTTTTCATAATATCACCGATAATATATATAGACTGTGTACTTGAAAAATCACAAGAAAAAGTTAAGATAAAAGAAATTACATGAACAATGAGCATTCATTTGCCAAAAGTCTCAATTGAAGAGTTTATATGCATTATCGATGACATTATGTAAAAAGGGAAAAAAAGGATAGAGAATGGACAAGAAGAACTAAGAGATTAAGGCTAGTTAACCTAGGAGAGAGCCTAAGAACCTTGATTAAGGTATTTCTTGTGTCGTTTCACTAAAGGTCGATGGCGGGATTGTTACAGTAGCATTCAAAAACCTCATGCCTGCATGGGTCGAAAAGATAAAGTGCCTTACCAAAGAAAGGATCGGTCCCCCACTCAAATGCAAACTCAAGGAGGCCATCCCAAGACACGAAAAAGAACTTTTTATTCTCAATGTTAAATCATGAGCACAGGGGCCTAAGAGTCTCCTACCAAGGCAAGCATAAAAGTAATACCACCTTGGAAGTGAAGGTTTCAGACATAACATTTTGGCAAAGATATCGATTAGGAAATAGTCAAATCTAGCCATTATTATTGCTCTTAAGTACCTTAGAATAACATATCGACTTTTAAGGGTTAGTTGGATAGGAGAAATACGAAAATAAAAACACAAATCCCACATGAAAGAGGGATATAGAAGACTTATACAAGTGACTAAGGATTACTCATAGACACAAAAGCAGTGCGAGCAGAAGTCACAAGCCATATCTTGTGTCGACGAGAGATAAATCGATAGGAACTCGCTTGACCTGTGACTATAACGCAAGGAACGAAAATGAGAGAGGGCGACCAAAGAAGAGAGGGAGGTAATAGCAAAAGACTCGGCCATTATGACAAGAAAAAAAAAGAAGAAAAAAAAAACCTTACCAAAGAAGAGAAAGACAAAATGAGGGAATGAGGAAGAAAATGAAAAAAAAAAACAAAATGGGGTATATTTGTTAATTTAGATGCCTTATCTAGACTTGACACGTGGCACACTCAAGAATTCCAAAAAAAAAAAAAACCCACTAATGCAAGAATCGAAACAACAACTTGGTAGAAATTTGGGTAAATTGACACATGGCATATTCTAGCCAAAAGATTTGAAAAAGGCTCAACGTAAGGTTCGATGCATCTGATGTGGTGCACCCTTACTCAGGGAACCCGAAAAGGTTTGCTTAGTAACTAAAGAGACAAAGGTGATCACCATCAATCAAACGTTACAGGGTAAGAAAAAAGCCACCAAAGGTGAGTTCATAAACATCTCAAAACCACAGAGGATATGTGAATAAACTAGAAGAAAGAAAGCACATAGAAAAAGACAATGGCGTGGTGTTCCACAAGTGAGTGGACCTAGAAGGTTTGTCAAACAAGCAAACCCATAGAGTTTCGATTCGAAGTGAGCGGACTTGAAGGGCCCCACAAGCAAAGGGACCAGTAAAGTTTGGGAAGCAAACGAACCCATCAATCTCCACAAATGAACGACTCCTTCGTATCGAAATACGCTAAATTGACTCATTTAATCAAAGAGTGAGGGATTTCTCATGATATCACTTCTACTAAAAGACTAAACCTGTAATAAAGGATTTAGACTCGACCGAACCTATTAAGGAGCACGCTTTACAAGACATCACATCGGACAATAAACTTAAAGAATTAATTATCAATAAAGGACACACTGAGATGATAAAGTATGATCAACAAGTCAACTAAAAATTTACATACCTTAAGATCGATAAGTATGCAAGAGATTTTAAGGTAACAAAAAGCTAAACAAAGGATAAATTGGTATCTCACATACCTAGACAAGGACAAGCCATACTGATGGTAAAATGACGAACATACCTTACGTTTCAAATATATAGTCGAGGCCTTAGGTATGGTTAAAGGAGAGCTATTTCACATTATCAAGCAAATACTCTATTTATTTGTTTACTAATTTAAACGTCAGAGGGTACTCCAATTACCTAGTGATGCCTCTTGATAGCATCTTCATTTTGCAGATTCCTTACCAGGTTATCTATTCATCCTCTTTACCTAAAGCTTCACTTATATTTGGTTATTCTTCCTATTTGATATTTTCAGGTAGCATCACTTCTCTTTTTTCGTCCTTTATTTTTTGGCGAAGAATACTATAACTAATTTAAGATTCAATAATATGATCTTCAGAGAGCTCATTCTTTTAACAATAAGGACATATTATGCACTTACAGTTTCAATTCCAAATCATAGCTCTACACCTTATCTTAAGATTTAAGTTTCATGATTCCTCCAACTCTAGTATATCAAAACAATTACAAGCTTCTTATTTGGTTTGAGTCCTGAGTTAGGAGCTAATAAGGTTAACTGTGGGAAGATAAATGCTCTTCGTAAGGTAATATAACTTTAATGTACACAATAGTTTTTCAAAAATCATTTATGGCACTAAATCATTCATGTAGGTCTCAATATTCATCTCTAATGTCATTTAGAAAGCGATACTCTAAGTGCCAACCGGTGGATCAAACTAAGAATGTAGTACTCAAATTGCATAACTAATCTACCATACTGGCTTACACGAAGAAATAAAAGACCTCATGTTGCCTTTCGTAGTTTGAGTTAATTAACCGATAAAAATTGAATATTGAATTTATTTCAAATCCATACAAATTGAACATTTATCTCTAGTCTCATTAAGAAAACAATACTCTAAGTATTAAAACTAATTTTATCAAAATTAATATAAACCAACTTGTAATCTTTCAAGCTTTTAGCTCAAATGAGAAAAGATCACTAGTGGACTATACTGCAGCTACAGCATTAATATTGTGCCATAGAATATATATCGCCCAAGCCAAGTCCTCCTTCAGAATATCTAAAATATCAGGTGGCATGATAAAAATTTGCTAAGACTTATCTGATCCCTTAGTGTCGCCTGTAAAATTTATCACGTAGCATAAGGCGCTATGATGTGAGTCCTATCCATGTACAGAATCATTTAAATTGAAAAGTCCGTTGTTAGTCATCCCATGGTTGCTGCTAAGATTAAGAGAAGGGTATCCTTGGTGGATACTAGAGGCTCTCTCTTAAAAATCTGAAGTGTTCACTTTCTTTCAGAGTCCAAAGATTTACTAAGACCAACAAATAATGAAGATAAAGTTTAGATGTTCAATTCATGCAAAACACAAAAGCAGTCAAGTTAACAGCCAATCAAATTCCTAGAAAATATGCCAACCAACTCATAGGCTCTACAGACCTTTTACCCAATAGTATAACTTTTTTTTTTCTAATATCTCTGCCCAAAACTTTATTGGATTAAGGTCCTAGATCCAATGGCTTAGAAAATTTGAAGCCATTTTCAAGCCATTATTATTTTTAAATCAAATATATAAATGTATTTTAACAATTAAAAAAGCCATAAAAACAGAAGCAAAGCCCTCATGTTTTAATGGGCTTTACTTGGATGTTAGATTAGTCAATCCAAAGTTATTTTATTTTTTATGGTCTAAAATAGTTAGTTACTTTTGTTATTTAATAAAAGCAAATACATTAAAAATAAATGATTCATTAAAAAACATAATGGCATAACAAATTGAAATCAAACTTGATCAAAAACATTAATGATGGTAAAAGTGCAAGTCAATCCAACGGTTCAGCTGCAAACACCGTCGATAGCCGTGCCAGACGTCGGATAGAAATTTTCACAGATATGCAAAATACACAAAGAATAATAATTTTTTTTGTTTTTTTTTTTAAAGGGCTTTCAAAGATGCTTCCATTGGAGATTATTTTAAACTGAGGAGGAGACATGCTTGGAATATTAAAACCTTTTAATTAGTTACGACCCACAGGGATTAGATAAGTTAATATAGTAGGACAATTACCTATAAATAATGACAAAATGACCCTAATCTTTTTATTATTAATAAACTAATTGCCTCATTCACATTGATTACTATATTGAAATTACTAATTATTTTAAACTATACCTTTTTAATTTTTAACACAGGTTGACCCATTGATTTATTTATATTTACTTTTGATTTTCGTGCCTATTTGTTAAATGCCATCCACTCTACCTCTTTGATTGACCCTTTACCCTAATTAAAAGCCTCCTAATTAATTGAGCTTGGATCTTAAACAAGTCCCTTTTAAATTTTCATGCCGGAAATCCAATTTGTTAAAAAACGTACAATTCCAGTTAAACAAATATATTTTAAATAAATAAACAAATAGCTATATTATATATTGATATCATTAAGAACATATATAAGATAACTATTTATAAATATATCTACATTAATTTAAGTATTATATAAATGAGATAATGTTTAATTTTATACATTTTGATCGTTATTAATTCAAATAAATAACTATTATACTATATTTGTATATTTTTATAATATATAAAATGTTATTTTAGTAATTTATAATTTTTTAATACAATTTATACGTGCATTTTTTAAAGTGATGATATAAAATTAATTATTTATGTAAATAAATAAATATCATATTTTTAAATTAAAATGTCAATACAAATAGTGAAAGGACGGCAATTGTTAGTGGGTTAAATGTAGAAATTAAACTCTTACGTGGAAGTATTTGATGCTCACCCGTTAGTAGCCAGACGAGGCCTTGCTTTTATCGTGTGTTTCAGGGACACGTGGCAACCTTCCGATGTGTTCTAGTCCTTTAATTCGACCTATAAGTTTAAAAATGAGAGCCAATTGCGTGTGTATTCACATCTGAAGCTGATCGTGCGATACGCAATCAGGATGGGCAAATCAGGAAAATTTCTTTCTAATGTCATAGTTACTCTTGTTTTCAACGCAAAACATGCGTCCTCAATGATGTGGCACTGCGGGGTGCAAGATCTGAAGTTAGATGTGATTGTACAGAATCATATCTTCTTCAAAGAAACCTACCTAGATAAAATCTTCATCATCTATTATAGGCAGCAAAGAGAGGAACGAATAAGATTTTCCCACGTGGGCTACGAGCTCGCTTCGCCACCGCGAGATCTAACACCGACTACGTTAAGCAATCATTTTCCTGACACGTGTCATGCTTTTCACCGGAGACCGTCGGTCATATAGGGCTAGTTACAACTGCAGCCGGTCACTCATTCTATGCAATTCCCGCTAGGTATATAAACAGTCTCCTCGGACTCTTGCTTTACGGTTTCAGTTTCTAAATTAAGAGAGAAAAAAAGGCAACGTTTCGCTTTTTCCACTAGCGATTTTGAGGTTAGTAGCTTCTCTTGGTTGTTTGTCTATTATCTTTTTTTTTTAAAATTTTTTTTGGTTCCGAGCTTCTTTTGCTTAATATCTGCTTCAATTTATTAGATTTTGTGATGCTTTTAATCTGTGGCGATCGATCTCAGAACTTTGAAAGCTCACTGTTTTACCTGAGAAGTCTTTTGTTTCTAGGATTCCTAGTGCTAGTCTATTTCCTGATCTTTTTGTTTAGCTTTGCTATTAAGTCTCTTAAATAACTATTTTCTTTAGATTTTCCTTGTCTTTCGCATATTTTACGTTTGGAATTTTGTGCAACACCATATCCGATTGGAGCTTGATTAAAGTTTCTGGTTCTCAATGTGTATGATTAATTCGAAACTAATATGGATTAACACCTAAATTTTGAGTTGTGTGAATCGATTGAACTATGGTTTCTGTATTGCGCAGAAATTCTGGAGTTTAGCTTGGCACCAACGGTGCTGTTTTTAGCTAGTGTAGTTGAAAATTAGGGCTTTTGGGGTATAGCCCCGAAATTTTGTATCTGATGTTTGAGGTCTAAGCTGGGAATGATTTTACTTCTGCTACTATGTTTCAGTCATTTATTTCTGTGGACAGTTACCCTGGAAAAAGTTTATACTTTTCTTCTTCCCTGACTGATGTTTTCCGACTTCTAATTTTGTTGTTTGCTTTGTTTATTGAACTCTGTTTAGATCCCTACAACAATTTGTTGAAAGCTGAAACCGATCATTAACATTGCACATCATTTGGTTACACAAGAGCTTGTAGATGTGTAATATCGGTGACAATAGTGATAGCAGAGTTCAGATTTGTAATTTGTTTGGCTGGTGAAGCAGGGATTCTAGTATAAGTGTTGTATTTTTAAACTGTTTGTGAGCTTGCTTTTATTGCATGGGCTTTGTATTTCTTTGATATTAAGGGGGTTGTGTATTTGTTACCATAAAAATTAGTCAGGCCTGGCTCTGGAGAGTTACTTAGACTCCGGCCACCAGGGGACGGTGCCTCCCTTGGCGCCTTCTCGTGTGGCTGGAGGATTAACCCAATCTTCCTCAAGTTCTGGAATTTTCTTCCAAGGAGATGGGCAGTCCCAGGCTGTAGTTAACTCACACTTGAGCTCATCTTACGGGAACTCATCTAATTCAATTCCCGGAACTGGGCGCCCCAATCTGGGTCCGGTTTCTGGGGACATGAACAATGCGGTGTTGAACAGTGTGGCAAACTCAGGTCCAAGTGTTGGGGCGAGCTCCTTGGTAACAGATGCAAATTCAGCACTTTCTGGAGGTCCCCATTTGCAAAGAAGTGCAAGCATCAATACGGAATCATATATGCGCTTACCAGCATCACCCATGTCATTTACATCAAATAATATCAGCATTTCAGGTTCATCGGTTGTTGATGGATCCAATGTAGCCCAGCAGGGTTCTCATCAAGATCCAAGTGTCCAACAAGTGCATCAAGGTCAGCAGCAACAGCAAGGAGCTTCCAGTGCTACATCATTACCCACATCACAAACTGGTCAAGTCTCACTTCCCGTGGGCACACGGGTTCCTGGATCCTTCATTCAGGACCCTAACAATCTATCCCAAGTGCAAAAGAAACCACGCTTGGATATCAAGCAGGAAGATATTCTGCAGCAGCAAGTTTTACAGCAGTTGCTTCAGAGGCAGGACTCCATGCAACTACAAGGCCGTAATCCACAGTTGCAAGCTTTGTTTCAGCAGCAGAGGCTGAGACAACAGCAACAGCTTCTGCAGTCCATGCCACCATTGCAGAGAGCACATCTGCAGCAGCAGCAGCAGATGCAGTTGAGACAGCAGTTGCAACAACAAAGCATGCAGCAAGTATCTGCCGTGAAGCGCCCCTTTGATGGGGGTGTATGTGCTCGTCGGTTAATGCAATACCTATATCATCAGAGGCAGCGGCCCCCTGTGAGTTCAATTTTTCGTTGATGACACGATTCCCTCATTGCTTTTTGGACAATCTTGTGAAGTTATTTTTGGTGCTGTGAGATTTTCTGTTAGTGAGAATACAAATCTATTCTTAATCATGTCGTCTGATTTTATAGGACAATAGTATTGCATATTGGAGGAAATTTGTGGCAGAGTACTATTCTCCACGCGCAAAGAAAAGGTGGTGCTTATCATTATATGATAATGTCGGGCATCATGCGCTTGGTGTTTTCCCGCAGGCAGCTATGGTTAGTGTCGTTGCAGTTTGTCTATTGAACATGGGTGTATAATCTTTTGGAACATGTTAATACATATATGGATATTTGATCATCTATTCAATTGCATGATTTGGATTTACAAGATAATATAATTTAATATGCATGCTTCTATATGAGTACTTTAGCTGCTTTGTAATATATATATATATATATATATATATATGTATTTTTTTTTTTTACCTTCAATAATAATCTGGAAAGCAGTTAACAACCATATTTTGGTTTCATCTTTTTAAGTTCTGACTTTAAATCCCTCCCCCTGCCTTCTCCAGGATGCATGGCAGTGCGATATTTGTGGCTCTAAATCTGGAAGAGGATTTGGTAAGAATCAAAACCTGTCCTCTTATGAAACCTTTGCTTGAAAACTTTGCTTTGTACTGTGATTCTGGGGATTTTTTGGCATTATGGTCAATTAGGAAGAGTCTTGACTTGATTCTAAGGTGAGTGTCTAATTTGTAGAGGGCATGTGGTTTGGGGGAGGAAAGGTTTCTAAGCTTATTGACATCTGTAGTGCTCTACATCCCTGACAATTTTTCGTAAATGTACTTTTACATCGAGCTTGACGACATGAAATTCAATTTGCTGCATCGATGTGTAGAGTGCCATATGATTATCTATCATGCAAAGTATGGCATATTTTTAATGGAGTTTTAAGAAGTTACAGTTTGCCCATGTAACTTTGAAATGCTTGCCAAACATTGAGGAATGTGATTTGTGCAACTTTTCTGTCATTGAAGGCAGCTGTCACCTTAGCCTAGGGGCGGCTGCATCTAGGACTTTTAGTTAGGGTGGGCTAAAATTTTTTTTCATCAGCTATAATATTTTCTTTCTTCTTCTTCTTTTTTTTTAAAAAAAAAATTAAAGCAAAGATAAATTAAAATAAAAAATATTATGAGCCTTATCTTTCTAAATCTAATTATTCATAAATTTAATATTTCTATGAGATCTTGCATTATGAAATTCATCAATAAGAGAATATATATCAATTGACTCAATAATATTTTTTTAATATAAATAATCACAACCATCGGTAAAAAAAATCATTATTCCATCTCATTACAGAAAGCCTTTTTAATACGTTTCATAACTGATAATTAACGATGCATGAAACTTAAATTGCATTAAAAAGAGGTTATAGGCTTGTCAAGATAGCTTCTTTTATCAATTTAAATTTTCAAGAAGTGATCTCTTTGTCACTTAGTATTTGCTAGCACTTTTGAGTGCTTTTAATTATTTCATTCCATTATGATTGAAACTCATAGCTTCGATCAGTATTGCTATCATTGTCACTACAACATACAACGGATTAAGTATCGCCCCATGAGATTGGGAAAGGGAAATTCACATATCTCACTTATCTATATTTGTAGGGAGTATATGCGTAGTTTATGTGTTAATATAAACATTTATTAATTATTACAAATATAAACGGATCATTAGTGACATGAAAGATAAATTGCAATGAAGAAGGAAAGATGAACGAAGGAAAATTATGCAAGATTTTAATTATATAGGCTCAATTAGTAAAATAAAAATTTAAAAATGAATCAAAACTAGAAAAAACAAATATATAAAAAGATGATACATAGTTGAATTGTATTATTATGATCTTTGTGTTTATTTTTTTTTAAAAAATACAAACTTATAACAAGGCATTACATAACTTGAAAGTTTGAAAAATGATAAAAAAGGTTAAATTTGTGAAGAAATAATGTTTTTAGGTTTATATATATAATAATATATAATTTTTGAAAAACTACCTTGGGCTAACAAACAACCCCACCCCCCCCCCCCCCCACAAAAAAAAAAAAAAAAAAACCAACCAAAAAGCCGTGCACCTGCCCTAGCCAATATCATTGCCTTTCCCTGGTAGGATATCCATTTCCATATTACAAGATAGGGCATTTTCAATGTGCCAAATAAAATGTAGTTATATACGTATGTATATATATTTTTTTCTCTTATGAGACAAATTGGGGTTATTTTGTTGATGTAGCCATACTCAGGCAATTGAGAGTTGTGTTCCCATGCATCTCCATCTCTTCTAGGCTTGTGCATGGTTGTTGTTCTGTCTTCCCACTCTGATTGACCTTCGGTATGTTTAGGCAGGAAGTATTTCTGGATGCTTTTTGTAGGAAACTTTTGAATTACATTCACCCAGCCACCTGATAACTCTAGTTATTTTGATTTTAGTTTGTTTAATGTTCACATGTTTTTGATATTTTAATGAGTTTCTATTTTTATATCTATTTTAAAGTCAGTGCTGTGGCTATTGTTTGTCATTTTCGAACTTGTTTGATCGTTACTTGATGCAGCTTGTGAGGATGTATTTACATTCTGATATTTTCTAGAAGAATGCACTCTTATTAATCAGGGAAAGAGTAAGAAATTGCTTCCCTTCTCAGTAAAATATATAATTAAATTAATAGAATGTATATCTTGCCTGTATTTATTTGATAAGACTAAATCCATGTGAAAAACACATTGCTTTAAAAATTAATTTCCTTGATTACTTTTGTCTGTTTACTATTTTCAGTAGCCTAAAAGTAGCACATGTTTCATTGTGTTCTTTTGATGTTCCTAATATAAGTTGAGTACTTGACATGACCATTTATATAGGTTTCTTGTGGTCTTGTCTCAAGCGTTTTCTCCAATGCCTTGGGCTTTGTTCTGTCACTGGAGTAGCCTGTAACTTATTTAAAAACTTCGCGTATTATCTTTTCTTGATGAAGACGAGCTAGAGCTAACAGTTATTCTTGTTCATGTGATGAATGCTTACAGAGGCGACATTTGAAGTACTCCCTAGACTTAATGAAATCAAGTTTGGTAGTGGCGTAACCGATGAGCTTTTATTTTTGGACTTGCCACGTGAATGTAGATTTTCTTCTGGAATAATGATGTTGGAGTATGGAAAAGCAGTTCAGGAGAGTGTATTTGAGCAACTTCGTGTTGTTCGTGAAGGACAGCTTCGTATAATATTTACCCATGACTTGAAGGTTAATATAAATGGTCTTTATCATGTCATTTCATTGTTTATTTCTTTCTATATTTCACAAGGTAAGCTTCTTATGTCTCTTTTCTTCTTTTGATTTTTTTTTTCTTTCTTCTTTTGTCAGATATTGTCTTGGGAATTCTGTGCACGCCGCCATGAAGAACTTCTTCCTCGTAGGTTGGTTGCGCCTCAGGTACTAATTCTGAGTACCTAGTTATTTTTCGCATCACATTGTTGATCTAACCATTCCATTGCATGCTGCGTGTTTAAAGTAAAAAATGTTGTGATTTTGCTTCTGCCATGTACTGCCGTACCTTTGCCTGGTAAGAAGCCCGAATTCTACTACAATGATCTGCACAATGTTGTTAATTTTGTTTAAGTGATCTCATGTCTTAAATGCTTATTACATCCTTTAAGTATTCCTTTTTCTTTTTTTTACCTTCCTTTTTTCCATGGTTGGTTTGCTGAATCTGAATTAACATTCATGTGAAGATGGTAGGTATAAATATCTAGACAATTCAATTGAAGAAATATTCTCATGTTGCAGGTGAACCAGTTGCTTCAGGTTGCACAAAAATGCCAGAGCACAATTTCTGAAAGTGGTTCAGATGGGGTCTCGCAGCAGGATTTACAAACAAACAGCAATATGTGGGTTAATTAGGCTAACTATGAACTCAGTTTCTTCCATGTTTGGATATTCATGATTCTTTAGGCAGATATGTACTTTTTGATGATTAAGAAATAGAAGAAGGTTGATGCTCTTCTTTTCCTTTATGAATTATGAAATTTAGGAATTGCAAATCTCTAATTTCTTCTGAAGCTTCTTGTATATGTGGGGATGTTTCTGCTTAGGTTTTTTTTCTGTCTATCCCTTTTATTCAGTCACATTAGATTGATTGCTGATTGTCTTGACCCAGGGTCTTGACAGCTGGACGTCAGCTCGCGAAGAGTTTGGAGTTACAATCACTTAATGACTTAGGGTTTTCCAAGAGATATGTGAGGTGTTTGCAGGTATATTTGGGTCTTTCATCAATGCAATTTTGTTATTGATCTTTTGAGTTTCCTTACAATTTCCTACTCCCATATGTAACAGATTTCTGAGGTTGTCAACAGCATGAAAGATCTGATTGATTTTTGCCGGGAGCACAAAGTTGGGCCAATTGGTAACTGCATCGCTGGTTTTCTTTATTATTATTGTTATATACATATTCATCTCCTTATGTTATACCATCTGGAATGCCCTTTTGTGCTCATACTCTGCTGGTTTTTGATTGTAGAGTAGCTCAATCTTGAATAACTTGTTTGTAATGGTCTTGGGCCCAAATCGGATTTCCTCCCTGACGAGAATGTTCTCATCTGCTCATGTCTGTTGGATTTTGATTGAGTTGGCATCTGTATGTGGCATGATCCTATAAGAGCTAAACCACTGGTTCTTGGATTTAACTTTCATTGTAGTGTAGCTTTGGAGCAGTCTGTTTAGATAGTTATTTGTCCTCTCTCCTCATTGGTTAGTGAAAGTATGTTTCTTTTATGTTAAATATACTTTAGAAAATTTCAGAGAACTTGTCTGGGTGGATTCTCTTTTCTAGAGCCTTTCTATTTCTGAAGGTCTTCTTCCAAGCTTGATCGGGTACTCAATTATGCTACTCCTTCGAAGTTTCTTTAAATTTGTCTTGTATTTTCTTGATTGACATTATAATTAGTTTGAATTTGCAACTCACTTGGAAACTTTTCATGGAATAGGCTTTTACTAATTTTTCTTGTCCTTGGTATGTTTTCCTATTATGCTATAATTTTTGGTGATTCTTGTCTCTAGAATCTTTATTTTACTTGATTGTTACTGCTTGTGATTGAGCTCTTTGTTATGTAAGGACCATAATACAGCCATTTTCTTTTTTGTTCTTAGTATGAACTTGAAGTGATCTATGTCAATTTTTCTAACCATCTGTTTGCTTGGAGATTCTTATTTGCAGAGGGCTTAAAAAATTATCCTCCGCATGCAACTGCAGCCAAGCTTCAGATGCAAAAAATGCAGGAAATGGAGCAGCTAGCAAATGTTCAGGGTCTGCCAACTGACAGGAACACTCTCAATAAGCTGATGGCATTGCATCCTGGATTAAATAGCCCCATGAACAACAACCATCACATGGTTAGTCGGGGAGCACTAAGTGGCTCAGCACAAGCTGCTTTGGCCTTGACCAACTACCAGAATCTGCTCATGAGGCAGAATTCAATGAATTCAAACCCCAGTTCTCTTCCACAAGAGGCATCTCCTTCCTTCAATAACCCAAATCAGAGTCCGTCTTCAACTTTCCAAGGACCTGCTTTTGTACCTGGATCCATGCAGAACCTACCTATTAGTGGCTTTTCAAGCCCTCATTTACCTCCTCAACAACCACAGCAGTCACAGCAATTGCATCAACGCTCAATAGGTGCTAGTAGCTTGCTCCAGCAGAACCATCCACAATCCTCTCAAGGCAACCAGGCCTTGCAACAGCAGATGATTCAGCAGTTGCTGCAGATGTCCAATAGTGGTGGTGGGGTTGTGCAGCAGCAGTCCCTCACAGGACAGAATGCAAGTAGCAATGTGGTGAGGAATGGATTAGGTTTTGGAAGTAACACTTCAGCAGCGGTTGCTACTACTTCCAACGTTTCAGGCAGTGGAGCTGGACCTGCTCCAAGCAGGAGCAACAGTTTCAAAGCTGCTTCAAACAGTGACTCATCAGCAGCTGGTGGCAACCATGGATTAAACCAGAGAGCATCTGACTTGCCTCAGAATCTTCGTTTGCAGGAGGATATGGTTCCAGAAATACCCCATGAGTTTACAGAGAGTGGGTTTTTTAACAGTGACCTTGATGAGAATATGGGTTATGGCTGGAAGGCATGACTAACACAGATTGGCTGATTATTGGCTTTGCTTTGGTGTGTTGGGCATATATCTCTGTACAGAATATTTGAGATAGCTGCTTCTTTTTCACCTTATCTAATTGTGGAATTTGTTGCAACTTCATGAACTTAACTTTCTGTAGGTATTTAGAGATCCCTTTTTCCGTATCTTTTTTCCTGAGGGTTTTCCTTGTCTCCCAAGTATTCAAGTGTAATTTAGCCTACAAAAACTTTTAAAGGGACGTCTTCAGCTTCCTAGTAATATGAGATTCACATGTTCCATTCTCCCGAATTTGTGTCACTTTAGCTTACTGCAAGTTGCAGATCCTTTTGAAGCCATTTTGATCACCTCTCTGAAAATGACAGCAATTTTTTTGTTGGAGTCCTTGATTTTCCATGATTTTTGCTGTTCTTGTTGTTCCTTTTGTGGAGAAAGGTAAATTTTTCTTTCAAGCAGAGCCAAAAATCAAACCTCTAGTGTATGATCATTTTGCATCACTGTTCTTTCCCAGCAAGATGGAAACTGTCACTGGAAACAGATTTTGAAATGCAGTAAAAATAAATGGTTGTAGCATTAATGTTTCATTGTTAAAACATGGATTAGCCTTTGAGAAGCACCATGTATACTGAAGACTTAAATTAAAACATCTCCAAGGCACTCCAGTGGTGCAAAATGACAATCATCTTTTAAGCAACTTACTGCATTCACGATATGCAGTAAGATCACTGATCAACAGTGTATTTAGCAACACACCATCAAAAGTTGGCCTGATTAAAAGAAGGTAGTTATTTCTCCTCAAAAAAAAAAAAAAAAGAGAGAGAGAACAAAATACCCTAGGACTCGCTATTCATCCTCGGCAGCCCCATTGCCAAGCCGCGTGTTGAAGATTATCTGCTCCCAACCCCTAGTGCCTCTTTGTATCAACCTTGCAGTGAAGTTACGAACGCGACCTGGTGCACCCATATCCACCCCAAGCAATCCAGTGGATGTCATGCAGCACTCTGTTTCAGGAAAGTATTTCAAGCTGCCCTTTCCTGTGGGATCAAGCATCTCAATATCGAACCGAGGTAAAAGCGGCCTTCCTATAACTTGAACATGGGAGACACTGCAAAAACACCAACCGTTTTTAGTATTATTTCAACTGCAGACAGACAGACACTCATAAAAGGAATAATAAGCTAAGCGGATAGAAATTAGCAAAATTCCAATGTGAAACTTGAAACATCAAACAAAAATAACCAACTTCAAGAAACAGGAGGACATTGAGAAATGGAGGATATTCAGGAACTAACCATATATAGTACAAATCATCCATTTCTTGTCTCTGAACCCGTCCAAGTAGCTCAACCTGCAATATTCCTCCAATGCAAAGAACAGGTTCTGGCAGCTTGAATTTTTGTAGGCAATTTTCCTGTCCATAATATGTGAGCAATTTTAATGTGGGATCAACCCAGAGACTTAATTGAAGGGAAAAGGAAGGAATGACATTGTAAAATTAGCTAGTAAAACTTGCACCATGACAGCAATTCAAAATGAAATATTAAAATTTTACTATAATGAAGACCATCATAATGCATGTTCCCAGGAGGACCATTATACTAAGAAAAATGGATGGTAAGAGATAATCTGGACTACAAAGCTCCAAACTACAGAGGTTAATACCAAAAATTTTGTTGTAAAAGGGGACATAATTTTTAGGCCTCAAATTATATGTGGACTTCCTATCATTATAATTGTTGCCTGATGAGTCATAAACCAGAAAACCACACTTGAATTTCCTTTTCCCAACTGAGAATAAAGATACAGCCAACTGTACTTGGAAATGCAACATACCTGAGCCATTAGAAATTCTGGAGAAGTGTACGTCCAAACAAAAGTGTCGTCTTTTGATTTATCACCAGATTCATTCGGCCATTCATTCAGATACTTGTGGTGACCCATTTTGAACCTGACAGCCTTTGAAGAATATGTTGGGAAGCCATACTGAAAATATGCTGATATAAAAGTATAATTTCTATATCAGCGGAAATGGCTGAAAAAATAAGATACTGACAAGTTGTCCCCATAACAGGATTAACTGTAACTGAACTAACCTTGGAATGGTTGAACGTGGATCTCAGTAACAAGACACAGATTAGCCATCAACTTATAAGTTAATGTCTCAGGCACAGAAGGGTCATTTTCCCCCTGACTTGACCAGTATGAAGCTCTATGTTCGACTCTATCACTTGGCACCAAAGTGTTGTGGATACTCTCTTCAGGGAAATTGTCAGTGCTGGATGCACTAATGGCCTCCAATAAGCAATCTTTTCTGGTGAAAGGGTTAAGGCCTTGAGCTAAAAAGGCATATACTCGATGATTTCTCCTAAGGCACTCCCATTCCCTACAATCATTCTGTTGGACTTCTACAGGTTCTATCATGTTCTCCACTTCAATGACATGAACAACACTAGACATTTCCGGCAACCTCTTCAAGCAAAGCTGCTTACAAAGGCCATTAGCAATCACTGGATAATTTGGAGGAACGCACATCAGCATCATGTACTATTAACCATATAAACTTCATTCGATTCCCGATTTGAAAAAATAAGCTTTGATAAAAGTACTAATCATATCAGATCAAATTTCACTTTGTCATTAGTTGCACGTTTTCACTTTGAGAAAGCAATGAATGTTCTGAGATTAACTTGCATTCAGATTGTTTTCTCAATTCTTGATGCAAAGGAAGATAGAGTTGCTGATATAAATCAAGAAGTTCATCCACCTTTGTTATCCAATCACATAGTAGTAGCACTAATCATTGCCAACCGAAGCCAGCACGTTCACTAGGGCTTAGAGAAACACAAGGCTGATACCTTTCACTCACCAAAGTACTAAGGTTACCTCAAATAGTAGTACTGACTACTCTTATGCCTGCAAAGACCATGCTAACATAAACACTATACAGAGGACTAGCCCCTAGGGCTCCAACCACAAAAGCTGTGGTATTAAGAGTAAACAAGAAAACCATGATAAAACGGATGCATTTTCTGCCAGAGTAAAATTTATAAAAAAAAAAAAAGATGAAGAATTTAGACAGTTTGGCTTACCAAATTGACGCCAAGAACTTGAAACACAGCAAACGCGGGCAAGGTCAGAAGGATCATCTAAATGCATAAGAATCTCTATTGAGAGGTCAGGCCCTAGCACCTCCAAGAAATCACCAGAATTATCCATCTGGGCAATCTTTGGCATGGATCAAAGCCTTAGTAGCATTAACATAAGGACCGCAGCAACAAAAACTGGAACAAGGCACAGCAAAGATCAAGAGAAAAATGTCTCACGGCATGGATGTCGGAACAGAATTATGGTCTCTAAAAAGGAGATGCTTTCCCTTCTGGATAAGCGCGTGTTTCTTGCAACTGACTTCAATTCAACATTCTTACCAGACAACCAAAACTACCAAGATGACAAATAAAAAAAAAAAAAACCTTTCTACAGAGAATCGACAGATCCGAAGCAGCGCCAAAGGAAACCGTAAGAGAGAGGAGGAAACCATATAAGCTGAAGTGTTTACAATTTTAATAGATCGAGAGAGGCACGGATTCCACCGATGCCCTTTTAGCTTGCGATTCCAAGTTGCGAAGACGACAAAAGTAAAGGCAACAGTGAGAATCACCGGAGAAAAACACGACCTCGTGAGTTGTGAAAAAATAAAACAACAGACTTTAAACTTACTGACTTATCTGACCATCTTTCGTATGTATTTTAAATACCATTATTTGTTATTAAATCCTTAAAATTAGTAATATTTTCCAGTGTGGGGGAACACCGTGTTCCGAGTTCCATCACCGTATGATCTGACGCCTGATCTTGATCTTGTCGAGTAGTTGTCCAAACGTTAACAGATTAGTTTTGCTGAAATTTCAAAAACCACATAAACTAACATTTACTTAAATAATCATAATTAAGTAAATGTTAGTTTATGTGGGAATAAAGTTAACTTCCATACTTCAAATAAAAATAAAATAAAATGTTACTATATGAAATTTTAATATTTATTATAATTTTTTATATCAGTAATCTTAATCATGCCAAAACTATCATTAGGGCTAATTCTTGGGATTGAATTAATTTTTCAAAATTTGTATTATTTTTTTTAAAATTAATATGTAATAACTTAATAAAATAAATAAAAATGAATGTCAAAAATATTTTTAAAGTTTACTCACATTTTAATTTAAATATCAACATTTTTAATCAATTTAATTTACATATAAAATTTAAATTTTGGTTTAATTCAAACTTTTTTAAAAAGTTCAAAAATTAAACTCTCAAACGAAAGTTATACAAAAATTTAAAGAAAATCAATTTATCATCATAAAATTTTTTTGTAAAAATAATTTAAATTTAATTTATTATAAAATTAACACCTAAATTAACTCAAACCAAATTTTGGTATCTAAAATTGAATCAACTGAAACTTAAATATTTAAATTAAATTTTATGTCAAAATTATATTTTTTATATTTATTTAATAAATAATTAAAATTTTATTTATTTTTATAATAAACAAATAAATAATTTTATTTATTTTTATTATTAAAAAAAACTTAACACCAATATAAAAACTAACAGACAGTATCCTAATCTCTAGGAGTATATACACCGCAAAGGACCAGAATCATGATTTAGACAATGGCGCCTGGCAGAAGGCTATAATGGCGGAGTTGGACCCTCATCTTGAAGATAAGAACGCCAAGTGGCAACAGCTACACCTGACGAGTGCCATCCCTTTCAATGCGGCCCACTGGGCCCAAACACATCACTCCCACTCCCATTTCCATCCAATCCTCAATAGTCCACAGATCCCCAAAGCATTAAAAAGCAACAGATAAATAGAAAGAGAAAGAGCACAGCTTTCCTTTCGGATTTCTATTCACACTCTTTTATGATTCTAAATTCAACAAGCCAAAACCCACAATGACGGAGAAGAAAGCTCTCACAGTTCACAAATGTACATTACTTTTGCTTCAAATATAAAACTAATTAGAAAGCTCTCCCCAAGTTTAGTTTTCTTCTTTTTTTCCTTTAAAGAAAACCCAGCCACTTTCTGTTTGTTGGAGCTGTCCTGCTCAATGTAACGCATTACCTAATACTCACAGCTACAAAGATTATCGCCAAGCAAACCTAAAACGTCTGTATTCTATCACTTAGCTCACGTGGGCATATCAGTACCGAATCTAAGCACAGGCCCCCTTTTGTGTGTGTGCAGTCTATCTGAATCATAGAGAACTTGACCTTGATGGCTGTGTTGGGGTTGTCGACCGAGAACTCACCCACATAGTAGAGGGCCCAGTTCCCTGGCTCCTGCAAGTAGCACTCGGATAAGGCTTGTTGGCCGGTTGATGTTGATAGCTGAAACCTCACGGGCTTGATGTGCCAGCCGTGCACTTGGTCTATGTTGCAGACCCTTCGCCCACCGAATCTTCTGGAGGCTTTCCCCAGCTGCAGCCTGAAGAACAACGCATACCTTCCTGGTGCAAATTCGAAGTCCAATTCTCCGACCACTTCAAGCCACCAACTTTTCTGAAGATATGCAACAGTGTCGAACCTACACAGTGGATCAATAGAAACAAATCTTGTGTGTAAGTTGAGTTAATTAACTCTTCAGATTTCTCGTAAGTTTGGGTGAAAAATGAGACGTAGAGTGTGATAGTAGTTATACGTATTAAAAAATAGTATGCGGGTATCATTTACTTGTAGCGTGGAAACGCACTAAGATGCCTTTTTGCACTTTATCCAAAAGGCCGTCTTTGTTAATGGAAATGGAGAGAGAAGAAAACTAAGGTCCACCAACTTGAAAATGAAGGAATCCTGGAATGGCTACGAATATATTCTTACCTCATCAACTATGCCAAGACAGAATATACATGTAATATATTGACAAAAGAAAGAAGAGAAGAACATCTAATGGTATAGATACAGTCATGATAGAGGACATCAACGAAGAAAAATGGAAACTTTAGGTAACAGTCAGGCAAGTTGTGGAATAAATAAATGGAATGAATCACATTCCAGCACAAAGAAGTTCAACCAGACTGAAAAGAAACAGAAAGGGTACTTTTTCTATTTCTGAATCAAGTTCTATGCTTTTCTTTTTTTTTTTTTTTCTTTTTCCTTTTTGGCACACAGGAAACAAGCTTTATCAGGTGGAAGATAAGGAAATAATGGGGAAAAAAAAAAAGCTCACCTAGATTCCTCCGAGGGAATATGGTTCCAGTATCTGCGATCGTCGATTCCTGTTATCCTCAAGGCCTTGGCTGAAATAGACAGACAAACCTTACCGCTGCTCTTATCCAACCAAACTTGCTGCACAAAGAAAGAAAACACGTTAGTTATAACTCAACAATTTCGTCTGATATCAATGGAGGTTCTGTATACGGTGGTAGTGATCATGCAGTAATACAGAGTTGAAGAGCCACCTTGGTGCCATTATCGAAGCGATTGGGTAGACACAACCTTGCATAGATCTCTTTCTTGCTCATGCTCTGGAGACTTTTATCAAGCACTTTCTCGACAAGAAACTTGTAGTTGGATGGCAGCTTCGTTTCCCACACGAAATCAGCCGAAGAAGCGGCGTGAAAAGCCCTATTCAACCTTGCTAATTTACAAATCTCCTTTGGATCCATATACATAAGAACAGCTGACACACAGCTCTCCGGTAGATCCCCGAGACAGAGTCTTAATGAAGGTCCTCCTCCTCCATCAGTATCCGCCGCAAGACTTGACCCACCAACACCCATGAACAGACAACACAAAAGAGATGAAGAAAGAGAAGAAGCCTGTATGTATATTAACAACCCAGAAGGCGTTTAAAGGTAGAGAAGCAGAAGATGATTGAGATGGGAGATGCGAGGAGAGATGAAGGAGGAAGAAGTCCCCATTTTCTTCATTTGCAAGGAGAGAGAGAAAAGTATTGGCCTTTTAATTTGGTCCCCAAAGGGCAGAGGAAGAAGTATGAGAGAAGAAAGAAAAGCCAACACCTTTTATAACAGTATACCAATCCAAGGAAAAAAAGCGAAGGTCTCAAAAGGGACGTGTACCTGAGTGTTCATGCAATAACAATACATTCCCTTGGAACAATACCCGTGTGATACATGTTTTATTCTCATCTGGACACTATTTATTTTTATTTTCATTTTTTAAAATTCTGTAATCAATAACCTTGTGGACACAAATCACCTTTTCTCAAAAAAAATATATATATTTTAAAAAAATTAAGATCTAGATATAATTTTATATTATATGCTTTTAATCATCTCAGAATTTCCAATTTATTCCTTAATCATAAAGCATGGAATGAATTTCTTTTTTGTGAATTACTATATAAATTGGAGAGTGTTCTTCCATTCATCAAGAAAATCAAAAAGTTAAGAAAGATAGAAAAAAAACCCCTCATTTATATATTTTTTTTAAATTTTACATGGGTTAATTATATCTACGGTATTTAATTTGATTTAGTTTAAATCTGATCAAAAATTTAAAAATTAAAAATATTTAAATTAAAAATATTTTACAATAAATTTATACTTAAATTTTTTTATAAATATAAGTAAAAATTCAATATACTATCATAAAAAAATTTAAATTTAAACTTTTTAAGTAATAAAAATATTTTTTGAAAAGAATTTATACTTTCAAAATTTTTAAAAATTAAAATTTAAGAGATAAATTTAAAATAAAATGTAATATTTATTTGAATTATTATTAAAAAATTTAACAATAAAAATATTATTAAGTTTTCACATTCATTTAAACAAAAATCTGATTGAAATTGAAAATTAATCCTATCAATATATTAAAAATTGAATTAATTTAAAATATTTATATATTTACTCAACCAATTATTATTAATTTTTTTTAAAAAAAACTTATAAACATTTTCAATATTAATTTATAACAGAGGATTTGTTTCCCCGACCCATGGCAAAGCCTTAATGCGGCTTATGAATACAGCTTACCTAATCTGATTTAATTAGTTGTTGAAGCTTGGAAGATTGCACCTTCTAGAGAAAATAGAATTAATTTCTGTTGCTACACGGCGTAGAAAAGGTCAGCAAGTCTAGCACATGGGCATCAACTAATTAGACAAGTAATCACATATTTCACAGGATATTATTATTATTATTATTATTTTCCTCTTCATGTGGTTCCGACAATGTCAATGCTTACCCTTGTGTGCGAGGAATAATGCATCGTTATGAGATCATTCTTGAAGAATTACGTAAATTGATGTTAATTTTCTTTCATTTAAAACATATTTGCCCTTTAAACTTGTTAATTATCCATTTTCTTGTTAATGAATGCCTTAGTTTTAATTTTTAACATCAAATATTTTCCAATTTTATAAAAAATACATATAATTTTTGCTTATTTATAAACATTATAAAATTGTTGGTTATTGGGTGTGTATATCTGTATATATGAATTATGATTTTTAGTTATTTTAAATTATGTTGAATTTTTAAGAAGTCATAATATATGTCAATTTAATAAAATAAATAACTATAATTATATATTATTTTATATTAATATAATAAATTACAAAAATATGTTTTTATCAAAAATAAATGTTAAAAAATTTAAATATATCAAATTGACAAAAGATTTTTGATGAGATGGGTAATTAATTAAGATGGTCTGCTGTCTAAGAAGATCTGAATAAAATAAAGGGCATATCTGGGTGAAACATACTTAGTTTTATTATATACT
The DNA here is from genome assembly GCA_021397835.1 of Moringa oleifera. NCBI lineage: Eukaryota > Viridiplantae > Streptophyta > Magnoliopsida > Brassicales > Moringaceae > Moringa > Moringa oleifera. Next base: position 1,618,418 of record JAJFZO010000658.1, on the reverse strand, counting down.
GATTTGGTTTCATAAAGATAGGGAACGGTTGGTCCATCGTGCTCTTTTCAACCGTGTTGTCCATGAAAGCACCAGCCAGTGACCATATAATATAATATGATACAAAGCCGGAAAACAACAGATCAAATTAGTCTCAAAACCGGAGCAAATTATGATGGCCACTAACCCGTAGAGTTAATGTTCACGCAACACAAAGTAGGAGCTGAGCCCAAGACGTGGCGCTGACTCAGCGGCTCCTAGGGTCCATAAGTTGGAGAGCTGTGAGATTTCTAGGTTTCTCCTATTGACAATCAGACGGTTCTGGTGGACCTGATTAATTTACTTTATGTCACTCAGTTACAGCGTTGTTTGATAAATAATTATGTTTGACGCTTTGGTTTATCTTTTGGGGGGGCCCGTTGATTAAGAGACAAACGTTAATTAAAATTATAAGACTCCTGACTAAACATGCTTATGAGGAGGATTAGTGTTAGTAATTATAATGTTTTATTTCAAATTTTGACCCAATGAAAGGCATTTCTTTCCCGTGCTTTCACCCATTGTCACACTTTTACAATATCATTTTACCCTTTCTTTTTTTTTTTTTACTGATAATTCAATCAAATCAGAATTATGTGATAAACCCGACCACATAACTTTCATTTCATAAAATAACCTTCCACTAACTATACGATTTTGTTTTGTTTTATAAAAAAGGTTGTGATAACAATCGGAATTCAAAATCCTTGTCACTTATGAACCCACTTGTCGCCATTGATGCAATCTCATAAGGGTGATCCGACACTTTACTATTATGATTTATTTATACCGTGATGTTTATTTTGGCATGGATTCTTGTCCATATTAAGGCCTATTGTGGATATGATTCCATTCTGCTAACCCTAATTTCTTGTATGGGCCCTACTCCTTAGAGAGAAATCTTTTGAAATGAAGTGGCCACGTTAACTGATCCTGATTTGTTAAATCATCGCAATCTCTAAGATGCAAAAGTTTAAACAACTCTTGAACTGAACCAGAAATTCACCAAAATGAATGAATTAATTATGCATGTGGAAGGTATGGTTTCTTTTTTTAACAACAAAAGTGCCAGTGTGAAATTCAAAAGCGTGAAACAAATGCATTTGTTTCACATCTTTGATGGTTCCACAGCCATTATTAAAACGATTATATCTGCAATCATTTGAACAGATACGGATAATTTAATTGCCAGTCAATAATACATCCTCTGTGACTGCAACAATCACAATTCTCACCCCATCAAGGAGGAACTGTGGAAGTCTGCAGAAAATCTTATGAAGCAGCAGCAAGAGGGATTGATTAGTCTTTGTGCTCGTATTCAGAGGCCTGAATATGGTAATCAGACAGTGTAAGCAATCAACGTCAAGGTCTCAGCAATCACAAGATTATGTAATATTTTATGTACAAAGAAGGGGCCTTCAATTGTGCTTCTGTTACTGCTAAGTATAGAAACAAGAGTTCATAATGAATCTCTGAAAAGACACTAAAATGACCAGTTGATTTGAATCAAATTAGACGAAAGCCAGTCGATAGCAAACATCTTCATGACCAGCTGCTACGAATCTTTGCCATCCTGGCTTCCTTATTATATCATGTCGAATCATAAAACCACCTCCTGTTTGCAGATGCAGCAAATCTGGAGAGGGAGAGGGGTCAGATATAGAGGGAGTACCTATGTTTTCCTAGCTCTAATGGAAAACATTGTAGGAAGCTTTTCTCAAGAGTCAAGAAGTGGAAATGTTAGGGGAATCAACTCAGTAAGGTAAGGTCTCGAGGGAGAAAACTGGACAATGGAGATAAATGTACCTTGTTTTCTCTTAACCAAGGTTTGATGCAATCTTCATGATATTTGTGAGTACAAGGCAAAATGGTCAGCTTAGTCCCACTTTTGTATTCTGTCTGGCATATAACACACCTACACATTCACAAGTGAAAGAAAATTAATTCAGAAGACATAATAGATTTTGCGGAAGACAATACTTATTAGAGAAAGTTTCAAATATCAGTGATCATTAATCAGTTCAGAGAAACTGGTCCATCTTTGTTAGAGTATCATGTGTTGATTCAGGTACCATAACTTTTGGGGCAGAGACCTTCTTCTGTCAACTGCAGGCAGATTGCAGAATGTTATGTCGTATGAGAAGTAGCGGTACAAATCTTACTCTGCATCTTTATTTGTAGATCCGCTATTTTTCCTTGATGATTTTTTCTTGTAATTGTGAGTTGGCAACAGGGAGAGCTGTTCTTCTGAGAGTCCTTTGCTTACGCTGCCTATGGATTGTTCCAATTCATTCATTTGCTGACAAAAGATAATAACAAAGCTTTATGTCAACATGTTCAGATGGTAAAAGTTTATGCCTCACCCACGCAGAACAAATTCAGAGATAGAATTGGCTACACAATTTGGAAAAACAATAATCTTATATTGGCTTTTCAAGCCATGGAAGTACAAATCCCAAATATGGACTCAGGTAAGGCATAATAGAGGTTGCAGCCTCCATGGAAGAATTTACCTCATAAGTCATGTTATCTGGATCAAGATTATCTTGATGAACAACCTGCAATTGAGCATTGAGACTTGGCATCAGTCCAAACAACAAGACTGTAGCACAAAATAACATAACCTGCTTACCGGAATAGAAGTTGCACCAGGACTGACTCTCTCAATATCGCCTGAGATTAAATAACAATGAGCTGATTCTCACTGACTATCTAGAGTGGAAATCTAATCCTGACTACTATATAACTTTCTCAGCAAGCAAACCAACAGAATTAGAAATGGAATACTGTTCTTGCCCCAAAAAATAAAATTACTGATATAATTAGAAGGATCACCACATGCAATTTGTATGAAAGTTTAATTATTACTACTATTCTCATAACTATCTTCCACCTGCAGATCTGGAGCTGTCATCAAAGGAAATCACCCCAAGAGAATCTTCCATCTCCTGCAAGGATCTAGCTAGTGTTTCATCAGAAGTTGATTGCAAGTTGAAACTTCCACTTGAAGATGATTGACCAGGTCCTCCGGATAAAGTCTGCAAGTTACTCCTTTGATGATAATCAGAGACTCTTGAAATTCTATCATTGTTGTCTGTAGGATATGGTTGATAAGAAATTCCCTGCAAAAGTAGTGAAACTAATTATAGAACGAAATTCCCTGCAAAACTAGTGAAACTGATTATAGAACAAAATCCTTGGAGAATGTATGTCTTGAAATTAAACTTTTCAAGGAGCAAGAATGGGAAAAGAAGATTAAAAAAGGCTGAAAACAGTAATTGCCTGTCTCCTATAAAACTCTTCAACATGGGCAGATTCACCAAATAAATGATCAAAAAGCCTGGAAGACAGTTCATCAGGATGATCACCCTTACTACCTGGTTGCTGTCTGGACATAGTTGTTCGGCTGGAAGGCACCCAAACTCAGCATTTCGTTAATCAGGATGAAGCATTAGTAACTTGCCAGTATTCTGTTGCCATAAAATGAGAGAAGAAGCTTACTGGTATTTCCAAGATCAGGCACTGATAACTCTTCATCCTTCTTCTTGAACTTATATATCCACTGGCTCTCATTGCCTTTACTATTGGATGATAAAAACATTAACATGAATGCAAAATCAAACACACATGAGAAACTATTTAACTCTGATGGAAAAGTCATGAGAAAGATCAGGACCATCAAGAATGAACTAAGAGTTCATGACATTATAATTCCATAAATTAATAAACAGAATCAATGTAGTCCCGCAGCCTTAAATGAAAGGCTCCCCACGCTGCGGTATATGCATCAGGGAAGCATAGTTGCCCATACATTTTCCTATTAACCGAAAGGATGGCTTTTGAGTGTAACATTGTAAGGATTACTTGTGGGATATATCTCTCATTAAAACAGAGCACGAAAAGAATACAAGAAGATTTTCACAGGTGAAGCAAAATTTAATAAAGCGCATGATCAGTAGGTATTCATGAAGCAGGCCCTGACCCTAAAAACTCAGGAGGGAAAAAGAGAAGGTTGGTCTAAGGAATTGAACTGTTGCTTTCAGGCATTTTAACGAATAGATTGCTTCCCTATTGCTTTCTCCATAAAATTACTGAAGCCATGAAGGCAGGAACTTAATTAGTATATGAAAATACCAGGAAAGGTATTCTAAATGCATTCCTGGAAAGCGGTAAATGTAATAACAGGACATCTTCAGAACCTAATTAACTTACACAAATGCTGTCTTGTCGTCAGCGAATTTTCAGGGACACTCGAAAAAAAACTACACAGGGAAACAGAGAGAAAACAATGCCTGTGTAGTTTCTGCCGCCTAACAACTGGGAGCGAAAATAAAGTTGAATTCGGATAGAAGGTGGGCTTCTGGGTTATTGTCTGTTTCTCCCTTCGACTTCTAGGCTTTACAGGAGATAAGAAAATTACAAATCCTATTTTCCGTAATCTGTTTTCAATGTGAAATTTTGGAGATGGAATTTACTAGCAACAAGCATGGCATTTTATTCACCTTTTCACTTATTTATGCTACTGCCTTACCTTCAAATCTTACAGGATAGAATAACAAGAAGCATAAGGTGAGAGAGCTTGTATGTCTTTCCCACAAGAATTTTTAGCATTATTTGATCATCGCTGCCATGGGCATGTTTTGGGGACTTCAATGACCTTATTCGTTTGAGTAAGAAGAGAGGGAGAACTGCTTACTCGGATTGGCTGCTCAGAGGTTTCAAAGAAGCAGTAAATGCTTGCAATCTTTATGACTTGCCCTTTCAGGGATACAAGTATACATGGGAAAGAGGGAGAGGAACTGAGCAATGGGTGGTAGAGAAACTAGATAGAGTGTTAGTTTCGGAGTCGGATTGCATTACTTTTAGAAAGCCAGAGTTTTCAACACAATCAAGTCGATCTCAGGTCATTCTCCCTTGAAATTGAAAACTCTAGGTAGAAGGATGGCTGTAAGGAGGAGGAGGTTTCATTTTAAGAATAGCTGGGTGAGGGAGCCTTCGTTTCAAGGTATCATGGATTCTTGCTGGAGGGATACTAAAGTGAAAGATCTCTTGAGTAAACTAAGAAGATGTGGTGGTAAGCTGGAGAAGTGGGGAAGTGATCTTGCCAATAAATTCACAACAAAGATAAAAAAGCAGAAGAGGATACTTGGCCAGTTAAGAGACAAGAGGGATGCCGGTTCAGTGGGGAGATACTATGCTGCAAGGAGACTCTGAATAATCTGAGACTCTCACAAGAAGATTATTGGAAGCAAAGGGCTTAATGTTTTTGGTTGGGTTGTGGGGACATGAATACCAAATACTTTCACAGCATGGCCTCTTCCAGGAGAAGGAACAACAGAGTGCACTACCTTTACAAAGAGCAGGGGACCTACTTTGAGAATGAGGAGGACATGTGCAGAACGGTTAGGGATACTTCACTGATCTCTTTACAGGAACTAAAGAAGGTTCTAATGTTGTCACTCCTCTAGTGGATCGACGGGTCTCAGATGAACACAACAACTCAATGAATTCACGCTGGAAGAGTTTGAGGAAGCAGTGAACCAAATGCCCACCCAGGTAAGTCTATTGGCCACTTGTACGTAAGGAAGTTTATCTTGCTGCTATGCATTGGTTAAGTTGCAATCAGTTTCCTTCTGGTTTTAATGATGCCATGATAGTGCTTATTCCCAAATGTGATAGCCCTTGAACTATGAAAGACTTTAGACCTATATCTCTATGTAATGTACTATATAAGATAGTAGCAAAAGTCTTAGCCAATAGACTTAAAGCTGTGATGCCTAGACTTGTATCAGGAGCTCAATCAGCTTTTGTCCCTGATAGAAACATCACAGACAATGTTCCTGTGGCTTTTGAAGTGGTGCACTACAAGAAGATGAAAGCTAAGAGGAAGAAATGAGAGGTGGCTTTGAAAATAAATATGTCAAAGGCCTATGATAGAGTCTCATGGGTATTCCTACAAGACATTATGTGTAGATTGGAGTTTGCTAAGAAATGGGCGGACTGGCTAATGCTGTGTGTAAATTCTGTCTCTTATCAAGTATTGTTTAATGGAGTGGAAATAGGCAATATTGTTCCTAACAGGGTGCTTCGTTGAAGGCAACCTGCTTTCTCCTTATTTATTCATTCTGTGGACTGAGGGACTTTCTGCTTTGATTCGGGAGGCAGCAAGGAAGAGTTCAATTCATAGCTGTAAAATCTACAGAGGTGCTCCAATGGTGACTCATCTGCTGTTTGCGTCCAGATGATAGCTTCTTCTTCTTTAAAGCAGACAAAGAGGAGGGGGAAAAGATGAAATCTATTCTTAAAGACTATGAATTATCTTCAGGCCAAGCTATTAATCTCTGAAAGTCTGAAATCTTCTATAGTGCTAATGTGCCCTAGAACAGAAGGTTGGAAATCTCAGGAATCCTGAAAGTGTACTCTGATTTAAATACAAGTAGGTATTTAGGATTGCCATTTCTAGTGGGGAGAAGTAGGAAGGCAGTTTTCAACTTTGTCAAAGAGGGGTTATGGAAGAGGTTGAACACATGGGACAATATATTTTTATCCAAGGTTGGGAAGGAGGTCCTAATAAAGTCTGTGGCACAAGCGATTCCTACATGTTGTATGAGTACATTTATGCTACCCATATCCTTGTGTGAAGAGCTGCAGAGGATGCTAAACTCCTTCTGGCGGGGTTGGAAAACAAATGGTGCCAAGGGTATCCATTGGCTTAGTTGGCAAAGAATGTGTCTGAGGAAGGAAGTGGGTGGCATGGGATTCAAGGATTTACATGAGTTTAATCTTGCACTACTAAGCAAGCATGGCTGGAACCTACCCAATAACCCCCAGGCCTTGGTCAGCAGGGTACTTAAAGCCAGATATTTCCACATTGGGGAGCAATCCAAGCTATACTTGGAGGAACATATGGAGTCCTATGAGGGTTCTTGAAAGGGGTTGTAGATGGCTATTGGAAGCGGTAATGACACGATGGTGTGGGGTGACCCCTGGCTAAAGGAAGATGATGGATTTAAGGTCCAAACCCGGCTCCACCAGATCTTGATTGTACAGCAGTTAGGCACCTAGGAGTCCTATGAGGGTTCTTGAAAGGGGTTGTAGATGGCTATTGGAAGCGGTAATGACACGATGGTGTGGGGTGACCCCTGGCTAAAGGAAGATGATGGATTTAAGGTCCAAACCCGGCTCCACCAGATCTTGATTGTACAGCAGTTAGGCACCTATGGTTGCCAGAATCAACAAAGTAGGATGAAGACCTCCTTGAAGATATGTTCTACCCTCGAGATGTCCAAGCTATGCAAGGCATTGTAATCAGCAACCCTGAGAGGGAGGACAGGCTCATATGGCATTTTAGTAAGAATGGCCATTACCTAGCCAAATCTGGGTACAAGCTTGCAATGGCAGAGAAAGAAGATAGGGGTACCCCTGGTGATTAGAGGAAGCTTTGGGAGCTTAAACTTTCTCTTAAAATGAAGGATTTTGGCTGGAGATTAAGCAGGAATTGTCTTCCAACAAAGCAAAGGTTAACTGCAAAAGGTGTAATGTTGGATCTAATCTGCCCAATTTGTAGGGAAGGAGAGGAAGACCTATGACATCTTTATTTTCTATCCCTATGCTAAGAACTGCTGGGAGATAGCAGGGTTGCATTGTGATCTTCAGAGGAGGAAAAACTTTAATGAATGGTTTTTCTCTCTACGGGATGAACTGGAACCCAATGCCATGTTGAAATTGATCACCTTGATGTGGGGCATATGGCAGGCTAGGAACAAGACTTTATGGGAAAACAAAAATCCAAACCCCATTAAGTACTGTAACAGGATGCACCATCAGTTACACTTGCAACATCTAATCCTGTTATTATCAAGTTTTGTAAGTGACTTATAACAAGACATTCCTACAAATGTTTTCCACGATGCTCCCATTGAAGCTGTCGGAAACACATTTTTCAAATAACATTTGGTTGTCGATGCTTCAATCTAAGATCACATGCAGAGTAACAACAGATAATCAGTTGTGGAAATCCAAGCACAATCGTTACATTCTGCCGTTCTGATCATATCTATTATGTCTATAGACATGGTTAACACCCAAAAAGTTACAATTTGATATCACACAAGATTTTCAGAGACATTCCAGAAGCCATATCTGCATCAATAAATGGCAACAGATCAATCCCCTCCAACCTGCCTCTTCCATGTGTCTTCCACGATCAACTCATCAACTCCCCAGTCTTCATAACTGATTTCACATAAAAGGTTATCAACAGGTCAGCAAAAAACAAAACAGACCAGCATAATACATTCTCCAGTTCTTTCTCAAGAGAAAATAAAATAGTGATTAAGGACCAGCAGTCGAGGAATTTTTGCCAATTAAAAGCAAAGATCACACCTTCCATCAGGCAGGTAGCGTCGGATGGTAAAGGGTATTTTACGTTCACGAAGCTCCTTCATAGCAATCTGGCAAAATCATATAAATGAGGCAAAAAGATAATAATAAAATAAGAGAAAAAATTGATAAACATTCAGTTAATCCAGATTGAAAGATCCCCCCCCCCCCCACAACAAAAAAAAAACAAAAAAAAAAAAGATCAGGAAATGTAATTTATATGAAGACCATGTGTCCCACAAGTCTATTGTGTACTAATGAAATAATGGCTCTTAACAACACAACATGATGGAACTGGCAGTTCCACACTAGACTTTAAGTAAGAAAACCATAATTTTTAGATCAGGCATGCAATGATGCAATCAAGACAAGAAATGGGTTTTCTGATTTTCCTTCATAACATGAAAGACCATGTTTCTTCCTTCATTCCTGGATGAAATGTATGACATAGGTTTTTTACATACAGAATATTAATGCAAAGCTTCGTTCATATTGGTCATATGATATTGTGCAATACATCTGCCCACCCCTAATTCTTCATTCATATTGGTAATATGATATTGTGCAACACAGGCTGCCCACCCCTAATTATTGACAAGAACGGGAGTTTGTTACAAGAATCTAAGGGGTTTGACATACGGAAGCATTTGTCAAAGTTAATACTAGAATAGAAATAAGAAGACAACAACAGTCCAAAATCTCAATCATCCAATGTTGCTCTTAAAAGAATCTTACCTCAAGTGGATCAGTCTCACCCTCCAATTCAACCATTACTGGAGCATTCATGCTGTCAGCCAAAAAGAATTACAGAATTAAGCCAACTTGAATGGACAACAAACATGGCGAAAAGTCATCACACTGGTACGGTTTACAAGTGAAACCTGATCTGCAAAGCACGGGTACCCAAAATTCTGGCACGTTCATATTTAGTCATATACTTTGAAGTTTTCCGAGGTCGTTCTACAGGTTCTTGCTCTCCTTTTTCCTCGGTTTCAACAGGTTCCCCTTGAACATCTTCATTATCTTTGTTATCTACATCCTCTTCTGCTCCTTCCTGTCCATCAATAGGATAATTCATTAAGAAACAGATGAATTAAAAACACTTTGTTAGATGTCTTTTAGTTATTAGGTTATACTCTCTTACTTCTATCTCAGGCTCTGGTGGCTCATCCTCATATCTGCAGCAATAAATAAGGGAACCTTAATTAACTTGATGAGTCAACAGGGAACAAAATACAGTTCCAGAAATATTTAAAAAAAAAAAAAAGGAAGAAGAAGAAGATGATGAAGCAAATCATGCCTAGCATCCATATAAGCATGAAGGCTTCTAATTAAACTGCAAGGCCTTATATGACCAACACAAAAATCATAAGATACACTATGCTTTAATGGCAAAGGAATGAACCAACATAACCTATACACCAAAGGACATTAAAATTTTAGCATCATATGGATTGAAGAGTATGAAGACAGCCAATACCCTACAGAGAATACACCAAAGCAGAACAAAAACATTTGGCATCCTTCATTATGTTGGAATGTTATATCAAGAATTAAACTCCTATTACACAGCAAACATGTACAATCTCAGCTTTTCTTGAACCATAGCCTAAAGCAACAATTCCTAGTAAACTTTAGGATCGCGCAAATTAAGTTCTCGCCTATCTTAATAACAACCAGTACTCAGCATTAGTTGTAATACCAAACCTAAACGATATATAAATCTCAGAAGTTCCCATGTGCCTATCAAATGCTATTTCGCTGGTGATACTTTGGTGGTTTTCTAGCTAAAATATCCACAATTTCCACACATAAACATCTACTCAATTAAGCAACATACTTTCTTGAAAGTAGATCAAGCTACACAGCTGTAATGAAGTGGCATTAGTTCGCTGAACCAAAACCCAGAACACACACTGAAAAGAAAATGAAGAAATTCAACGTTTCCTTTATTTTCCAATTACTATATAACCAAATTGAACATCTAAACGCTAAACCAGACATCTCTGCCTGTATAATCAAATTGAACATTTAAACCCTAAACCAACATCTTTGCGCTTGTGCAGACACACATGCAACCCAATACAAAGGCACATATATACGTATATATAGACAGAGAGTAAGAGAGGGAGTACCCCATATCGTCATCGTTGTAGTCTTCGTCGGCCATTGTAGACTGCGAAAGATGCCTTCCTTGCTGTTTTCGCTCTTTCTTCCCACTGGCCCTGCAGTCTGCACCAAGGCCCTAGGTCACGGTGAGAATCGGGACTCTTCAGAGTTGAGGGGTTTATATAGTTTAACAGCATCTGGAGATATAGCTACACGCGGTAATGGGCTTGGAGGTATTGAGCCGTACTCATAAAACGGGCCGTCAATGCTATTGTTTAATGGCTGCACCCGCGGAAAGCATGACGCCACGAGCCTGGGCTATTGAGCCGAGGCACTGCTTCAGATACTTTCATTAGTTAAAATAAAAAATAAAAAATATATAATTATTTTAAATTCAAAAGTATATTTATATTTTCAAATACATTTTGAATTTCAAAAATATTTAACAATTTTAATTTAAACCGTTCATCTATTTTAATTTAAACAACATTAAGATCAATTAAAGATTTTTCATGGATAAAATGAAAATTTTAAAAAATATACATCCCCTTAAATCACTTTTCTCCTCCAAAATGGCCAATGTTTAATCAACTAATTATCTAAGTATGTTATATGTCAACATCAGAAGTTATTATTTTGATTATCTGTCATTGGTTCTTAATTTTGGTCTTCGATTTTGTTAAAACAATTTTTATGTTTTTTCTTTCTAACACTAACTTTTTATATCTCCAAAAATTAATTTTTTACCATAACTTTTGATAATTCAAGATTAATCTCTTTCACATTGTTTTTATTATTCAATTTTTAATTTTAACCATCTCTACCTCTTGAATTTATAGGTTCTCTCAAACCATAATTTTTTTTAATATTTAGAAACTAAATTTCTAATTTTGGAGAAAAGTTCGATTGGAAGAAAATTTCCTGTTTTAATGATGTCATTTGAGTCTAACATTCAATTTATCTGAATTAATCAATTAAAACATGTTTACAAATTTTTTTTTTGGGAAATTCAGTGAGTATTAAAAAAAAGATGGGGTATATTTTAAGCTTTTAAGTAACTTTTTAATTTAAATATTTTTTTCACAATAATATAATAAAACACCATCGATAAACTGAAGAGCTGACACAGCTCTCTTATTGCCTCTTCTGTTTTACAGATCACTTTCTCGGTTTAGGTGTCACGAGAAGACGATTCTCCTTGAGCAATGTTAGGCCGCATTTATCGTTCATGTCGAGCTCACGAGGAAGCATATTATCAGGCAGAGACCACTCAAACCGGTGGACTAAGTTAGCCAAAGCTAAGTGACCTAGCCTGGCGGCCATCGGCATGCCGGCGCATATCCTCCTTCCTCTACCAAACGGCAAGTACTCGAAATCTTTGCCCTTGTAATCCACATCTGAGTTCACGAACCTTTCTGGTTTGAAACACAACGGGTCTTTCCACAGGGAAGCGTCTCTTGCAATGGCCCATACGTTCACTAGCACTTGGGAGTTCTTGGGGATGATGTAGTTCATCATTTGCACATCTTCTGATGCTCGGCGAGGTAACAGGAGCGGTGCCGGTCGGTGTAGTCTGAGGGCTTCCTTGACACATGCATGCAGGTAAGGGAGGTTACCAAGGTGCGACTCTGTTACGAGATCTACTGGGACGACTTCCCGTGTAAGCTCTTGACGAGCTTTGTTCATGGCCTTTGGGTTCTTCATTAGCTCTGCCATGGCCCATTCTACTGTTGAGGTGCTACCATCAGACACTGCAGCTAACAGTTCCTGTCTCATTAAAGGAGAAAAGAGAAACGTTAGTAAAACGTATCAGTATGTTGATGATCTGCTAGCACGCCACGGGCGTGTTTGTGAGAGATGGAGTGTGTGTGTGTGTGTGTGTGAGAGAGAGAGAGAGAGGGAGATCATATCGAGAAAATATAACTGATCTGCTCATCGGAAAATCTACTGTCGAGCAAAACGTCCAAGAAATCTCTACGCCTGCTCTCTTCATGAACACCTTTGCTTATGGTTTCTCTTCTCTCTCTTATTCTGCCATCCCACAGATCACACATTTTCTTTACGCAGACATCAACCTTCCTGCGTAGACCTTGAAGATCTAGCCCAGAAAGTATCGGGTACAAATCGGATATGTTTGGTGCAGTCCACAACTCCATCATTTCTCTGACCAAGTTACTCATTCTCTTGCTCTCTTCTCCATCAAAAGCCATGAATGAAATCCATCGAGAAATAGATGTTGGCTAAGGAGTTGAACGTGTAACCATACACAACATCTCGTACTTTCACCGTCTTACCTTCCTTTGAGCTGAAAAACTCCACCATTTCATGAGCCTTTTTCTCTCTTATGTTAGATTGGCTATCAATGTTTTTGGATCCGAAGAGCTCACTCCTCATGAGGGCACGAAATTACTTCCACTCTTTGCCGCACTCAAAGCTCCATGCAACGGAGTCCCGGTTGAGCACAGGATCCCGGGCGAATGACGTGTAAGACACGAACCGGCCAGAGAGTTGTCGATCGTGGACCTTGAGGATTTCAGCGGCTGCAGCCAGTGAAGAACCTACAACTGCAAGTTGAGTTCCGAGATGGAGGGAGATGAGCGTCCCATGAGCATGGGCCAAGTGAGCGAAGGAAACATGGGGTTTACTGCCAACATGGGGCAGGTTCCCTATCATCGCCCATGGCCTGGGGCCTGGAGGAAGGCGTTGTTTCTTAGAGAGTCTGTGTCTTAGAAAGAGGAGGAGAAGAAGTAGCAGTAGTATAGAGAGCAAAGGCAGAGGCACAAGGAGCTGCTGGGGAAGAAAAGTCATTGGCATTTTCATGGAGTGCATGATAGTGAGAAGACGTGAGTTCTTAGGTTCCTAAATGCTGGCCTTTAATAATGCCATAACAAGGCCAGCCTAATCTAGCACATGCAACTTTAGAACAAATTAAATAAATTAATAAATCTAGGGCTTAATTATTTATGGTGGATAGTGCCAAAATGCATAGCCTCAGCATACATGTGGCTGTGCGTCAGATTTGGCTTATTTAAGTTTGGGTCGAATTCAAGAAAGTCTCCAACGATCGTGATGAGTAATCTTCTGTTTTTAGGAATTTCTATGCTTTATAACGACAATTGATGGATGTGCCATACAGCCACCCTTGACAACTGCTCTCTCCTGCCCTGCCCCTTCAACCCTCTTGGAATCAAACACCATAGGGTTGATGCCTAAGGGTATTCTGCTTGCATACTCATCATCATTTTCACTGAAGCTGTCTTTACTTTTCAGACGTCCTTTTTTCCTTCCTTCTCCTTTAATTACCAAAATGTTGAAATAATAACTCAAAATTTCTTATGCATCACCATGGCTTGGTACCCATATGGCTTTCCTTCAAAAGAGTAAGTTCATTTTATCATTTGCTTGCCACCGTTTCTGGCTTGGTACTCCTATGGTCCAGTTTAAATGGGTCAGCAACAGGGACAAAAACCATAACAAGGATTACAAAGTATATACCAAGGCTTGTATCTTTTGGATTAGGTAACATGAAGCCTTGTATTTTCACAAAAATGAAAGAAAACGATTTAAAATGAAGTCCTTTAGGAAATGAAGCCATGATACTCAAAAACTCATGTAAAATAATTGTCATTTCAATCACACTGCAGAAAAACAGGGATACCAATGTAACAACGACATGCAACCAAATCATGAAAGGGGGGCAATCTAAAAGTTTTTTGGCGTGATAAGCCATTACAATCATATAATTTTCAAAAGATCATATGTAGGGTAATTAGTAGGACCATCCTTTAAGATGGCTATCAAAGAAAGAAGACAAATAGAAAGGCCTTGCTGAGGCAGGCTTTTGGTATGAAACATAAATTATTGTTTTAAATAGTTAACTTGTTTCACTTAACGGTGATGAACAAGAGATTGTAATCGATGTGGTAGGTGTAATGTATCAGTCATGGATTCAATTAATTTGCTTAAAATGCTTCACATGATAAATAAGCTTTATGTAAAATATATTGAATATATTTTGGTTGATTTTGACATTACAAACCAGTACATTTCACATGTAGGCAAACTCTTATAGGCTTTGAAGAAAGAAGAATGAGAAACAGGGTAACAGCTTCAATGATCATAGAAGATCTAGATGCAAGCAAAAACAGGAAAAAGATTGGCATTTAACATTCACAGTCAAATACTCAACAAGTAACATAAACTATCATTTTCATTCTAAAATTGGCAAGTTATAAGATCCTATTACATTTTTATCAATTAGTCATTTTTCGAGTGGTGGTTATAAGTCACCGTTTGGAACTTCCAAACAATTTGGCACCTGAGTTTTTAGCCAAATAAACCAACAATACAATGAATTTTCTTTTTTCTTTCATATGCTAGTAAGGCAAACATTTTCCATAAAAATATAAACATGTAAATTAGTGTATAACATCAATGATCAAAGTCGAATGAAGGGACAGGTCACATAAATAACTGTAATTCCTGTTGTAAGTAAAACCTACATATTTAGGTTTGAAAAATTTACACATGGGGCAGCTAACACTGCTTGAACTTTCATTTTCTTGTACAATTGTAATTCACGATATCTTTATTTGATTAAATCTTGAGCAACTAGAAATTCCAATAAAAAAGATGGCTATAACGTAAAAGTCATGCATTCGTAGATTGATTTTCTTCAAATACTTCAAGTGATCGTGCCTTTTAGTGAAAATATCAATATTTCTTTGGTAATTGATATGGTAGCTTCTTATTAACACATCCATTCCAAGAGGACTTGATATTAAATTTTTAGCCAAACCAACCAAGAACTCACATATTCTGTATTTTCCTTTTCATATACTACCAGACAGAAAACAGTAATTTCTTGCTACTAGACAGAAAGCAACAATTTCTTTTGGCAAACCTTTTCACCCATAGTTCGGCACATCATTGATAATCAGTTTGGTATAAACTAGGTCTGTGAAAATAACATAAACAACTTATATTTATAGGTCCTTTCTATATGCAATTTATATCTTGTCAATCCAAATTTCTCATTCAGTACACCAGCAATAACTGAGAAGATGACTAAGACTTTGTCTTCCATTCTACCAATACTACCTCTCTTATTTTATGTCAAGCACAAAAAACCATTCAAAACATCCACCGCTACCTCCAAGACCATTTCCATGGTCTTTAGTGGAAACACCCTCCGTATTGGAAAGATCCAACACGAGCAACAAGCCAGCTTAGCAAGGTTTCATGGTCCATTCATGCCTCTAAGGCTGAGCTTGCAACTCCTCATTGTTGGCTAAATCCCAGCTTTTGCAGGGAAAATATCCCACACCTGACCAATGATCTTATACTGTGGGCTTTGTTATGTTAACCATGCACTTCCAGCCAACAGCTCAGAAATCAACCACCTATTGCTTGGATTTGTGGAAGGGCTATCTCTTGCATAGAGCCGTTATCATAAATACAATAGAATCTCAAAAGAATTTGAGGGAAGAAACCATGGAGTTGCGGAGGTACATTAAGTCCTAAGGAAGGTGATGAAGTGAATATTGCAGACAATGTACAGAATTGTTACTAATATGTTGAGTGATTCCTTCTTTCTGGTTGTGTTTTTGGACTTTTGAGCAAGGAGATTGGTTAGGGGAAGGAAAAAAGGTAGTAATTCACTCTCCAACACAACCGTGATTGGAGCATCTATGCTGCTCTGCTATAGGGTATCACCCTGACTTGAATGGACAACAAACGTTTAGAAAAGCCATCATGCTGATAAAGTTTAAAAATGAAACATGATCTGCAAGGCATACATAACCAAGATTCAGGAACGCTCATATTTAGTCATGCCTTATTGATGTTCTAAGAGTGTTTTCAGAGGTTCTTGTCCTTTTTCCTCAGTCTTAATCAGCTCCCCATGTACATAATCATTATCCTTGGTATCTATATCCTCTTCTGCACAGAGAAATGAATTACAGCACTTTCATCAGATCTCTTTCGGTTATTAAGTAGTACTCCTTACGTCATTCTCAGGGGTTTTAGTGGCTCATCCTCATGTCAGAAGCAACTAAGGAAGGAAACTTAACTAAATCTTGAGCAAACATGGGAAGAAATATAGTTCTAGAAACTAGCACACTTTATAGCAAACATCAAAAATTTTAACATGTGCTACAATGGCAAAGGAATAACCAACAAAACCCTATATATTATGATTCATGCTAGAAAAAACACTTAACTTGTAGCATCATATAAAATAGAGAGTGCAGAGACAGTCAATACCCTTGAGAGCAGTGAACCAACAGAACAGAGAAATCCAACATTTGCGGAAGCTGTCTCCAGAGTAACAATATGATTATTCAATAAAAAAAATTGAATATTTGGCATTTCTAGAGTCCTAGCCTAAAGCAACAAGTACCTACTAAAATTAGTGCCGCTGCTCAGCAATTAGTGGTATTGTGTTAATTCTGGTCATAACTATAAAATGTATATATAAACCTCACACACTTTATAAGCCTGCTGAGACACTAGAGACTCATTCCATTTAGTTGCTTTTGAGGTTTCATGTTTCAAATATGCACGCAGAATGAGAAAATCCAGACAATTAAGCTAAATAGTGAGGTGACTATGCTCTTAACACAACCCCTCACAAAGAAACACAGATAGTGCACAGAGAGAAAGAGAGAGAGAGAACCATATAATCGTCGTTATAGTCATCGCCTGCCATTGTAGATTGCGAATAAAGCTCCGTCTTCTCTCGGTGAAATCTCCATTTCCCGCCTCTGGCTCTCCACCCAACGTCCTAACTTACCAAAGTAGGCGGGAATTTTCATTTGGAAGCTAAAAATATAGATCAAAACCTGTTCTTTTTCTTTTCTTTTCGCTATTTCTCGTCCATGACAACAACCCGCATGTTTTTTGGGGCCGGAAAAGAGCCCTTATCCGCCCTCCCGGGTCGTATAGTTTAAATTCTTACTGTAGACCCAAGCCCATGCTCTGCTCTTATTGACCCACAACAGAATCAAAGGAGCCTAATGTACTTATCTCAGGTATTTTTTTATCATATTTTTCTCCCATTAATTTTTTTATTGATTTTTTAAAAAAATATATTATAATTTAATAAAATAAGTTATGATTTATTTTTTATATTAATATAATAAAATTATTGAAAAAAATTTGTAAATATGTCAGCATAAATAAATAGAAGATGGAATCCATTTCTTTCTTTGATTTTCTGTGGTAACTTCTGGATAAATAATATTAGAATAGTATTGTAAATATAACATGTCTGTTTTTGTAATTGCACTCAAAAGCGCAAGAAAATCTTATTAGGGGCAGAAATTACACCAACTATCACGTTATGCAATAAGAAACACAAAATGTGGAGCTAAGAAACATTATGTAGTACAGAAGAATCTAATCACTCCGTTCTCCCCACAAATAGCCCATAATTGCTTTTTCAGGCGCGGTTTCTCCGTTTGGGTATCAGCACAAGAGGGTGCTCCTTCAGCAACGTGACGCCAAACTTCTCATTCATGTCAAGCTCGTGGGGAAGCAGATTATCAGGAAGAGACCACTCGAACTGGTTGATTAAGTTAGCCAAAGCCAACTGAACTTGCCTGGTAGCCATCGACAATCCAGCGCAGATTCTCCTTCCAGCACCGAACGGCAAGTACTCGAAGTCATTACCTTTGAAATCCACATCCGAGTTTACGAACCTCTCTGGTTTGAAACTCAACGGGTCTTTCCAAAGGGAAGCATCTCTTGCAATGGCCCATACGTTCACTAGCACTTGCGAGTTCTCGGGGACGGTGTAGTTCATCACTTGCAAATCTTTTGCTGCTCGCCGTGGTAAAAGGAGCGGTGCTGGTGGGTGTAGTCTTAGTGTTTCCTTGACACATGCATGCAGGTAAGGGAGCCTGGTTAGGGCTGGTTCACTCACGAAATCTCCAGGAACTTGAATAGCAAGTTCTTGGCGAGCTTTGTTCATGGCTTCGGGGTTCTTCACTAGCTCTGCCAAGGCCCATTCTACAGTCGATGTGCTCCCATCAGAAACGGCAGCTAATAGTTCCTTTAAAAGGACAAAAGTAAAATGAACATAACAGTGCTAAACATGTTAAGAATGTCAGAGATCCATGCATGTTCTTAAATTACTTACGTACCAAGAATATATAACTGATCTGCTCATCAGAGAATCCACTGTCGAGCAAAACGTCTAAAAAATCTCTGTGCCTACCGACATCGATGTCATCGTGAGCACTTTTGCTTACAACTTCTCTTCTTTCTCTTATGCTACCATCCCATAAATCACACATTTTCTTCACACAGACATCAGCCTTCCTGCGTAGACCTTGAAGATCCAACCCACTGAGTATTGGGTATAAATCTGATATGTTCGGTGCACTCCACAACTCCATCATTTCTCTTACGAGCCCACTCACTCTCTTTTTCTCTTCTCCGTCGAACTCCATGAAGTTCCTAGAGAAGTAAATGCTTCCTAAAGTGTTGAACGTATAAACATACACAACTTCTCGCATCTGCACCATCTTACCTTCGTTTGAGCCCAAAAACTCCACCATCTCGAGCACCTTGTTTTCTCTTATGTTAGCTTGGCTATCGACGATTTTGGACGCGAACAGCTCCTTCTTCATGAGGGCACGAAACGATTTCCATTCTTCACCGCACTCGAAGCTCCAAGCAATGGAGTCCCGGTTAAGTTTGGGGTCCCTGGCAAATGACACTTGAGGTACATGCCGGCCGGAGAGCTCTCGGTCCTGGGTCTTGAGGATCTCAGCGGCAGCAGCGGGGGAAGAGCCGACTACCACAAGTTGAGTTCCGAGACGGAGGGAGATGAGGGGGCCATGGACCTCAGCCAACTGAGCCAAGGAAGCATGGACTTTACTGCCCATGTGTGGAAGGTTCCCTATAATGGGCCATGGCCTCGGCCCTGGAGGAAGGGGAGGTTCCATGGAGGATTTACTTCTCAGAACGAGAAGCAGGAGAGGAAGTAGAATAAGGAAAGAAAGCAAAGGCAAAGGCACGTAGAACTGTGCCGGAAGGATCGATGACATTAAGGTCTCCATGGCAGTAAGCTGTGAGTCTTTAGTTCGAGGCATGGTCGCCTTTTATAACGCCATAACGTCAGTGAGTGGCCATGCTGATTAGTCCTTTGATTTTTCTTTAGTTGAAGCAAAGCTGACTATTCTGGTTGAAATTATTGAAAGATAGTGTTAGCGGCAGCCACTTGCACTTGTCGCCTTGCCGCCTTGCCGCTTGCCCCTTGCGCTCAGCATACAAGTGGGGCAAGTAGAATTTGCTTTAGAATTTGGCTAAAAATCATGTTTAATTATTCTTTTCTTTTTCTTATATAAACTGAAATATATTATAAAGTTGATACTGGTTATTGTTTAATAATTTTAATTGTATACTACAAAATATGCATTTTAGATTAAAACAAAATTGACAAGGATCGATCACCCTAAGTGGAGTGCCATGGCAAGAGTTTGTCTAAGCAGTCTGGCTGAATGGGAGTCTTATCTCTGGCATTAAATGACTCACATTATTAAGTAGACCCTCGGTATTAAATGTTCTGGATGGGTCTTCAATTGACATGACGTTTTAATTCATAAAATTAATAACTATAAATGAAAAGTCTATGGCAACGAAGTTTATTCGATAAGAATTTTGAAAAAGCAAAACATATCAAATAATAAGAAATAAATAACCAGATCTACGTAATTTAATAATATATTTATCTTTTTTATTTTAAAATTTTATATATTTTTTTAAAATTAAAAAATTTATGAACCTTTTAATTTGTGAAATATATTAAATAAAAATATAAAATATTTAAACTCATAAAAATCCAATAACTATTACTAAAATGGAGACAAATTTTCAAAATATTTGCTTAACAATCCAAATATTAATGCAATAATATTGGGTCCATATATAAGTCCAAGATCCTAAGTTGTGAGATATTAATTTAGACGTAGTCTGGTATAAATATGATAATGATATTTTTTTTATCCGATTTGTTGATATTTTTAAAATATATTAATACACCATATTTAAAAAAAATAAGTAATTTTAATTAATTAACAAAAAATAATATTTTAAACTTTAATTTAACTATCATTATTTCAATTGTTTTAATATTATATATATTTAAATAAATTTATATTTTATTAAAATTTATAAAATTAAAAATAAAGATTTCATAAAATTTTAATATTTATCCAATACTATCGATCAAACTCTTATCTTTAAATTATGATAAATCTAATTTTTATTTATCAATTTAATCTAAATTAAATCTTATTAAAAATTCAAAAACTAAGATATTCAAATTCAATATCTTATATAATAAATTTTAACTTAAAAAATAAAAAAAATTCAAGCTATTGTTTTAAAAAGTTTTATAATTTTTTGAATAATAAAAATATATATTTTAAAATTTAAAATTTCAAAATTTTTAAAAATTTATGAAAAAAAATATATATTATATAAAAAATTATTCAAATTTATCAGATGAATCTGAAATAGAATGTATAACTAATTTGAATTATTTTTGAGGTATTTAACAATGAAAATATTTTTATTTTTTTATAGTTATTTGATCTGAAATATAATTTAAATTAAATTAAAATATCAAAATTAAATTTATTGCTTTTTGAATACGAATATTTGATTAGTAACATATGGTAAATATTAATATTTTATGGACCTTTATCCTCAAATTAAATATTTTATAAATAAAATTAAAAATAAATCTTACATGTAAAATATAAAATCATTTTAAATTTTATAAATACTAAAAATATTTAACATTATGAAAAACTTATTTAAGTTATTTATGACTTATTTCTACAAAAAAAATCTGAATTTTATATAATAAATTGAAAAAAATAAATTGGATTAAAAAAATATAAAGTTTATATATATATATATGTTATTTTATTATTCTATTTGTATATCAAAGTGGTGAAAATATATTTATTATTATAAAGGTCCTGATAAAAAAAGGTTAATGTGCTAAATTCATATAAAATAAAATATTAATGCAATAATGTTGGGTTCATTGCACAATTGCTTCCAGAATAAGTAGCCCTATTGAAGATACTAGCTGTGAAATATTTTCGATATAATTTGGTACAAAAAAGGATTATGATATTTCTTTTTATCCGATTTTTTGATAATTTGAAAATATATTAATACTTTATAATTTAACAAAACATTTTTAAAAAATAAATAATAAAAATTTTGAGGCTTAGTTAAATTTTAATTATATATTAAGCTATTTAATTTAAGTAAATTTAAATTTTATTAAATTTTTTAACATTAAAGATATTTAATTTTAAGACCTTATACAATAATTTTTAAATTAAAATTTTTCATAAAAGTAAAATATGTTCAAGCTATTATTACAAAAAAATTTAAATTTTTTAAATATTAAAAATATTTCTTTCCTAATCTTACATTACCGATAATTTATTTAAGTCATCTATAAGTTATTTTAACATTAATAAAATTATTTTTAATTTAAAAAATCATTTAAATCAAATATAAATGAAAATGATTGAATTTTTTTATGTGTAATTGAGAAAATTAAGATAACAAAGTCAAATTAAAAATTAAATCAAAATTTCAAAAAATATATATTTTTATGTTTTAATTTTATTTTATTTGTGTTTGTACAATAAATTATAAAATATATTTACAACAAATTTTAAAAAAATTTACAGCTGACATGGATGGACGTGATGGGCCATTGCATCTGGAAAGAGAGTGCCCTTTTTCAAAGGGTCCGTAAATGTAGTGGGCCAACAATACCACCGCTTCCGGAGTTTTGTAGCTGCCTCTGACCGAATGAATTCCGAGTCAACGAGGTCGTCTCAGCAAGTTAGAAGTTGAAATTACATAGGAATTTTTTTATTATTATTTAAACGATACTAAATTTTTATAAAATTATGATAATTATTAATTTAATAAATTAATAATTATTTTTATTATTCAATAAAAAATAATAAATAATTGTCATATTTTATATTAAAATTTTAAGATAAATTGAATCCACATGCTCAAATCAGTAAAAAAATTTGTATTTAATTACATAATTCAGGAAAAAAAAAAAAAAAAGCGTGACAACTAGAGATGCAAATCCCACATTTCTTTAGCATATATTTTTTTCATTTAATTAAACTTAAAATAAAAATAAAGAAAACTACAGAAAAGTGAACGACCAGGTTTATTAAAAATGCGGCGTAAATAAAGACGATTTGGGTCTTCTAACTTAGGACCCATTTGAATTGGTCCATGATTTAACCCAATTAGCTTTAACCAGAGGTGATCCCAGATCTGGTTAAGGGCCACCACTGACTCCTACTGGGCTGACTGTCAAAACTCCCACAAGATTTATAAATGGGCTTGGTTCAACTGACACAATCATTATGGGGATTTTTTCTTCTACAAGCCGTAGACAATAACTCGTTTAAAGAATTAACATTTTTGGTTAAATTAATTTATGTTGATTTTTACTGAAAAATGAAAATTATTTTTATAAATTATTAAGGCACCAATTCTTCTTTTCTGTTTGGATTAAGGGAAAATTATGTGGGTGAAAGAGGCAAAGCACATGGATTTAAGGAAGCAAGGCAGAACATTCAACCATCTTGGGGCACGATGGTCTAATAAAATATTTAGAGATTTCAGTGCGTGCATCTGGAATTCTGAAGTCGTGCCACAGGAGAAACGTTGGGTACATTCACTTGGCTTGATCAAATGGGAATTCCAAGCGGCAGGCCATTATTTTATAATCTGTTGGGAATGTCAACGTTGTAATTCATTGGATAATCTTTAATTATAGGAGTAAGCCTTCCATTTAAGATTGTAGTCTATATAAGTTCTTATTTTTTTTAATAATTCCTCGTGATTTAAAAACACATATTAAAAAATATATTTAATCAGTTTCAGTATATTTTATTTATATTATAGTTTTTCAAAGCAATCATGATGTAATATAATTATAATTATAATTTTCTTTGTGATGCTATCAAAATCAAATATTGGAAAAACAAAAGGAAACAAATCTTCATGTCATGGGAGCACGTCTTCATCATATAATTGATTTCATCCTTTTTCTTAAGCATCCTCCGGTACCATACCCATTGCATCGTGGCACCATGCATAATGAAATTATTATTTTTTTAAAGAGCCAAAAAAATTAAATAAAAAATAGAATTTCTTTAATACCTGACAGGCTAAGTAAATTAGTATTATAATATACAATACTAATAATTGCATTGGATAAAAATTGAATACAGACTCAGCACGCTGCTCTTCTACCGTGGAACCTTGAAGCTCGGACCAGACCCCCACACAAGTTGACTTAATGTTTTTTACTTCCAAATCTCATTCTTTTAAGGCATGTTTGATTCATGAAATAAAATAAAGAAGAATAAAAAAAGTATTTTTTGAGAATAAAAAAAAATAAAAATAAAAAAAAATAAGCATTATTATGTTTGGTTTATTAAAATTGAATAGAGTATGAATTCGTTTTCATATGTTTGGTTTATCAAAGAATAACCTAAGAAAGTAATTGAAACAAGTTTAAAAGACTAGTATACCCTTCAACTAAATTAATTATAATTTAATTAATTTTTATTAAAATAATATTAACTAAATAATATATTAGTAATTATTTTTATTTTTAAATATTAATATTATAAAATTAAAATTAATTAATATTTTAATAAAAGTAATATTTTTTCTTTTTTGATAAATTATTTAAAAAATAAAAAAGATGCTATTATTATAAAAATAATATTAACTAAATAATATGTTAATAATTATTTTTTATTTTTAAATATTAATATTATAAATAGTAATTAGTATTTTGATAATAATAATATTTTTATTTTTAGTAAATTATTTTTAAAAAATAAAGTTATTATATATATATATAGTAATTTAAAAATTTTATCAAGGGTATGTTGGGAATAGAAAAATATAGTAATTCCTTGTTTTCATGGAATAACAATTCCGAGGGTTCATTTCGGAATAGCTATTCCGGGTTTTCAAGGAATAGAAATTCTTTGAGAAATTACAATTCTATGATAAAAATGAACCAAACATTGAAAAAGCAATTCTATACAGAATAAAGTAAGAAAAAAATTGGTATTCCTACCAACCAAACATGCTGTAAAAAAAAAATCTCAATGTTTTCAGAATAAATATAATTAAAAACATTATAAGCTATATTTTATTAATAAAAAATTTAAATTCAGACATATTGATTAAATTACTTACATATAATTTTTAAAATTGATATAAATTAAATATTATCTCAAACAAACTGTGTATTTTTTTTAATTATCTCACAGAATAAATATCATTCACTGATTTCTAATATTTCCAATTAGGCGTAAATAATTTAATTGGTATGTATATATATATATATATATGTATGTTTATGATATGTCCAAGTTAACCCTTATTTACAGCAGAAATTAATAGGTAAGAGAATAATTATTACTTTTTATATAACTTACTTTATCTCAATAAGACAAAAAGAAAACTGGGACACGCCTCACCTGCATGACCAACTTGATCCAAAACCTGCTTCTCCTCGACCTTTTCAAACTCTCAGTTCCCAAATCTCAAGCCATAAATACAGAGCGTGACGAAGAGAATAGAAAGAGAACCACAGGAAGGGACACAAAGCAGCTCCAGTCCTCGAACATGGCTGGTTCTCTTCAACACCATGCCATCTCCAAATCTCTCAAACCCTCAACGAACTTTCATCCCTTCAAGAAAACCAACCTCTGCTCGTTATGTCTCATCGTCTTCCTCTGCGCCTTCTCTTATCTTTTCGGCGTCTGGCGACACAGCGGGGCTGCCACAACCACCGCATTCAATGCTGCCGATAAGATCGTTGATCTCCCGTGCGTACCCGCCAACGGAGACGCTGCCCAGTCATCAAATGCTCTCGATTTTTCAACGCACCACTTGGCGGACATCAACGAGGCCACGTCGGGGGACGTCAGAGTCTATCCTCCATGTAACGCCAACTACAGCGAGTACACTCCATGTGAGGACTGGAAAAGATCCCTGAAGTTTGACCGACGCAGGTTGATATACAGAGAGAGGCACTGCCCGGAGAAGAACGAGCTGCTCAAGTGCCGGGTGCCTGCCCCGAATGGTTACAAGAACCCGTTCAAGTGGCCGGCGAGCAGGGATCTGGTCTGGTACGCGAATGTGCCCCACAAGGAACTCACCGTTGAGAAGGCGGTGCAGAATTGGATCAGACACGAAGGCGACCGTTTCAGATTCCCAGGCGGAGGCACGATGTTCCCCAACGGTGCAGACGCTTATATTGATGATATTGGAAAGTTGATCAATCTGAAAGATGGCTCCATACGTACGGCTATTGACACCGGTTGTGGTGTAAGTTCCTCTCTACCTTTTCTCTGTTTAGAAAAACAAAAATTCCAACCTCAATTAACAATAATCTTTTACTAAATCTGTTAAGGATTTCCATAAACTGAAAAATTTTAATACATTCATGTACGTGATCATGTGATTATGGTAATCTCAGCCTGGAAAGTTAAAACCATGTAACATATAGCAGTGACGTCAAGTAAATGAATTTGGAAATGGGAATTAAGTTTCTGCTAAAGTCCTTTTCATTCTCTGTTCCCTTAAAAATTTGGCCCAGTTAGCGTAAAAGCCCAATTGAAAATAAGAGAAAGCGGAGGCTTTGTTTCTGTTGGGTTGCTAGATCTGTAAGAACTCAAGCCCAGAATCTGTGTGAATGTTCTGGTGCAAGAATCCCCATGAGTTTCCTGCATTGACCCTCCGTCGTTGCAGGTTGCAAGCTGGGGAGCTTATCTTCTGTCTCGAAACATTGTAGCAATGTCGTTTGCCCCAAGGGACACTCATGAGGCACAAGTGCAGTTCGCCCTGGAGCGAGGTGTTCCTGCTTTGATTGGAGTTCTTGCCTCAAAGAGACTTCCCTACCCATCTAGAGCTTTTGACATGGCTCATTGCTCTCGCTGCCTCATCCCATGGAGCCAGAGTGGTATTACAAATTATTACCATACAGTTGTTAATTCTTAGATAAAAATGAAATGGAGGTTAATTTTTGACCAGGGTTCATTGATAGATCTTTGTCATGGTTTAATATGGAACAGGTGGGATTTACTTGATGGAAGTTGATCGCGTTCTGCGACCTGGTGGCTACTGGATCCTGTCTGGGCCACCAATCAATTGGAGGAAACATTGGAAAGGCTGGGAGAGAACACCGGAAGATCTGAATGCTGAACAGACTGCTATCGAGAAAGTAGCTGAAAGCCTGTGCTGGGAGAAGTTGGTGGAGAAAGATGGTATTGCTATTTGGCAAAAGCCTATCAATCATTTGAACTGTAAAACCAATCACAAGCTCACCCAGAAGCCAGCTTTCTGCCCAGCTCAAGATCCTGATAAAGCCTGGTAACTTCTGCATCTCAATCCATTTATTTTCTTGAACTTGAATATTGCGTTGCATTTGTTACAAGATTATTCATCAAGTTCTTCCTGTGACCGATTTTCAGGTACACAGACATGGAAACTTGTCTGACTGGTTTGCCTGAAGTTTCCAGCAATCAAGAAACTGCAGGCGGTGAATTGGCTAAATGGCCTGAGAGACTGACAGCAATTCCACCAAGGATTGGTAGTGGAACAGTGGAAGGGGTAACTGCTGAAATCTTCAGACAAGATTCAGAATTATGGAAGACGAGGTTATCTTACTACAAAAGAGTTAACAACCAGTTAGGCCAAGCTGGAAGGTACCGTAACCTGATAGACATGAATGCCAACTTGGGTGGATTTGCTGCTGCTCTAGTTGACGATCCCGTCTGGGTGATGAATGTGGTTCCTGTTGAAGCCAAGGTCAATACACTTGGAGTCATTTACGAAAGAGGATTGATTGGAACATATCAGAGCTGGTAAGGTTAAGCTCATTGCAAGTCTGATAAATTCATTGCAAATTAAGCTTCCTTCTTACAATTATCTTGTTGCAGGTGTGAAGCGATGTCCACCTATCCAAGAACGTATGACCTTATTCATGCTGATTCAGTGTTTAGTCTGTACCAGGACAGGTAATTCATTACCCAGAAAGATCTTATAATCCATTAAGCATATATACCTTGTGTTGAGGCCTTGTGTGCTGCAGATGTGAAATGGAGTATATCTTATTAGAGATGGACAGAATTCTGAGACCTGAAGGAAGCGTAATTTTCAGGGATGATGTGGATACCTTGATCAAGATCAAGAGGATCACTGATAGAATGAATTGGGACAGTCGAATTGTAGACCACGAAGATGGACCTCATGAGAGGGAGAAGCTCCTGTTTGCTGTGAAGGCCTATTGGACGCTTCCCGCTGTCCCTGATCATCAAAATGCCTCTCAAACTTTTCAGAATTAATGAACATTTGCTTTTATAGTTCTCTTGTTTTCCTTTAGATTCAATTATCTTTTTCATCTCTTGAATTGGACAGAGATCGGCCTCTTTCATTGCTCCTTTCACAGTTTCATTTTGTAAAACCTTCTTGGAAAAGATGTAATTTTGGATCTTTGATAAATGTTCATATATATTCTTTTCTTATAGGGCATATGTTAATTTCTTAAGAAGAAGAATCGATCCAATGAAACCAAAAGCTTCTCAAATTCCTCGATTAATGTGATCCACTATTAGTAAATGCTAACTTGAAAAATTATCTTTGTTAATAGATGTCCATTAGCACTAACTAATTAACTTAAACGCTGAAATTATCCTATTTGTAAGCTGACCTGAGTTAACAATCAGACCTAGCTAATTCAAATGTAACTAAGGTATGCAGTTTTCAATTAATAATATATCATCCACATTAAATGGATCAACTCAAGCTTAATGACCAGTGCAAAATTCAACTAATTAATGTTACCGTGGGAGCCCTCAACTATCCAATTTGGATTAATATCAAAAGAATTAATGTTAATTATGCAAAGTGACCTAAAAACTAACTAATC
Source organism: Moringa oleifera (assembly GCA_021397835.1). Classification (NCBI taxonomy): domain Eukaryota; kingdom Viridiplantae; phylum Streptophyta; class Magnoliopsida; order Brassicales; family Moringaceae; genus Moringa; species Moringa oleifera. The sequence continues at coordinate 1,589,881 of JAJFZO010000658.1, read as the reverse complement.
TTAGGTATGTAGTTCATGCAGGAGTGTTATGCACCATTTAACTATATTGAACTTAATTAAACGCAATTATAATGAGCTCAAACTTAGGTAACTCATGCCAAGACTACCTGTAAGCTCTTGTCATATCCTCATATACCCACTATATATAACCGCGGCTTAAGAGCAAAGAAGACAACAGAAAAGGAAGAGAGCTAGCTAGCGAGTTCAAGTAAATAGGATTATTGAGTCATGGCATCTCTGATCAAGTCCTTGGTCTCTCTCAGGTCCAAAGCTGCACTGCTCGTGCTGCTGATAGGGCTTGCGGTGGAGACCCAGATGGCTCAAGGCCAAAGCTGCAGTGCCGAGCTGAGCAATCTCAACGTGTGCCTGCCCTTTGTGCTTCCTGGTGCCACATCTGAGAGCCCTACTGCTGACTGCTGCACCGCTCTCCGATCCGTGCAGCATGACTGCCTCTGCAGCACTCTCAGGATCGCCTCCCAGCTTCCTTCTCACTGCAATCTGCCTCCTCTCACTTGTAGTAACTGATAGTAAGTCCTCAATCCCTCATACTATTTTATCACTTTGTTGAGAATCAGCATCTTTTAGTGATCTGAATTGCATTAAAGGTGAAAAAATTAAGTAATTTTTTGCTTATATTCCTCAATATATGGCTTGTGTGGTTAGATGGGAGACCGAACGTTATGGTGCTCCAAATACATGGATCCAGTATTCATGCCTGCACATGAACTATTATTATACATTACTCTTATAATATAATGTTTGGACTTTAATTAATTTCTATTAATATTTCTATTTGTATTCTCTTCACAGATGCCAAACTGGGAACTAATGTGAGGAGCCAATATGCAGGAGTGTTGGTCCAGAATAACGCTGAATTTGTCTTATTTTACTTTTTTTTTTCTTTAAAAAAATTTATATAGAGAACATGTAGTTATTAATTAAAAAAATGTTATGAAATAAACTCTTTAAATTAAATGTTTAATTTTCTCTTATACTTGCTTTCGAGTTAATTTTTTTATAATATGATGGTTCTGAATTTTTTAAAATTAAATTATGCAATTTTAGAGAAGTCTCCCTCATATAGAAAATTCCACAAAAGATGAGAGAGAAACTAGAAAGAGAAGTTTTAGATTTTTTTTATTTACTCTCAAAATTAGAAAAATTAAATATAACATGTGATATCAATTTAGTAATTCAAAATTATGTTTTAACATTTTCGATATCCTTACAATATTAGATGAGGAGATTTTTAGATATTATACAAATTATATATTTTTATAATAAAAAGTATATAGTTATATATTTTTTGATTAAAAAATATTTTCTCTTAATAACATGAGCAATATCTTCATACTAAAATTTACAATTTAGGATAACAGAATTATCTCTAAATATCTTGTTGAGTAATAAATTTCTCAGAAGCCAACTTAATTAGATTAAGTTATAACAATAAACTCTTACTGTAATATTAATTTTATTAAATGTATGATTCTTGTAAAGTAGACATGCATAAACTTAAGTGAAAGAACATGTTAATTAACCTACTTTTCTCTTCATAAAATAGTGCTTGAGAAAAAAAGGAAAAAAAAGATACGTGGCCATTTATTTTCTTGCCATGATTTACCATGTATGGATTGGGACATAATTAATACTTCATGAAATTATAAAATCTGGAATATGCCTAATACATGTAAAGAGTACGAGTATTAAATTGTGTAATCATCTCACAAATCGTGAAATAATATACAACACTCACACAGCACCGTGCTTATTATCTAGACGAAAAAGGAAAGAAGAAAAGGATGAAAAACTGAAACAACGCCTGCTATATATCCTGAGTTGCAGTTTCGCCATCTTGTAATCGAACGGGCAAGAATGCTCTTCTGCCCACCGGTGAGCCCCATAGAACAAGTCCTCGAACTTGCAATTGAACCCTGTCAAGCCCGCCTTATTGTTTCAACTCTTTCATCTCTTCTTGACCCTCACCCCTGAATTAGTCTCTGTTTCCTCAGGCGGAGGAGACGGTGGGGTAGTTAAGCACGCAGGTTCTGGCGAGGCCAGGTTCTTAGCTGCTTCTTCTTTGAGGAAGTCTTCATAGCACTTAGAGTGGAGGTTGTTGTTCTTGGTGACATCGTAGAAGCCACAGCCCCTTGCGCAGAGAGAGAGAAATGTAACTTATATGCATTTCATCAGATTATATTTGCATCAATATAACTTGAAAATAATAAGCGTGTATATATATATATATAAACTAATTAAAATTTTATTATAAGTAAATTAATTAGATGTTAATTGCTACTATAGATGAATTAGATGTATGTTAAAATAGATTTTAATTTTTAATTGTTAATTATTGTTGACATATATTAATTAAATGTTTTGATTGTACTTACATATTAACAAATTAATTTTATGTTAGTTAAAGAGTAATTGTGAATGAGTTAGATTGGTTTGATTAGCTAGATTAACAGTTTAATGAGATCTTAATTGGGATAAATAAATTAAAATAGATTTTCATTAAAAATAAGTTAGTTAGATATTCATTATTAGTAGAGATATAATTATATATTAGTTGTAATTAGATTTGATTATTGATGATTAATGAGGGATCATGATGGACAAATGTTTCAAAGCTGAGTTGTGCAAAGAGAGACTAATATAAATGAGCAGATTCGCAAGATAGAGGTTTTATTTATGAAAAATGCACCACCAACATCGCCTAATAGTTTTTTCAACAATTAAATTTATCTTCACTTGTGTGCATTGTATCTGACAAGAATAAAAAAATTTGATGTACTTGTTATCTTTCTTATTTATTATATGTAATTTTAAATTACTTTCGTTTAGTGTATAATATAAAAATAAATTTAATTTTTTAAATAATTTTATCAATTTAGTGATGAATTAAAGAATTTGTCGCTAAATAAAATTTAGCGATACACTATAGTTAGTTGCTATTTTAGCAACAGACTTAAAAATTAGTTACTAAATTCTTTTGTGACTAACGTTGTAATTGTGAATTTTTTTTATCACCAATTTGTCCTTAGAAATAGTGATGCAAAAAATCCATCACTAAAGGTTTTTTTTTTTTTTTTGTGCGTGTTTGCCCACAAAATTAAAAAAAAAAAATTAATGTCATAATTTAGAGCTCTTTTTATTTATAAAAACGATTAACAAAAAGTTTAAAATCTGTAACTTAATATCAGTTTAGTAATTTAAAATTATATTATTAATATATTGATATCTTTATAATATTAGATGATAAGATCTTCAGATATTATATATGAAAACTATAAATTCTTATAATAAGAAAAGTATATATTTATATATTTTTTAATAAAAAATTTTTCTCCTTAATTACCCAAAAATATCTTAATGCTAAAATCTACAATTTATGATAACAAAATTATTTCAAAATATCTCATTGATATAACAAATCGCTTGGGAACAAACTTAATTGTACCGAGCTCAATAATAAACTTTCACTATGGTATTAATTTTATTAAATATATAATTTTTGTAAAGTGAACATGCCTAAACATCAATGAAAGAATATGTTAACCTACTTTCATCTTCATAAAATAATGCTTGAGCAAGAAAAAGAGAAAAAAATGCGTTGCCATATATTTTCTTGTCATTATATATGATGTATGGATTGAGAAATTAATACTTTATTAGATTATAAAATCGGAAATATGTGTATATACACGTAAAGAGTACGGCCATTGAATTGTGCAATCGTTTCTCAAATTGTGAAAAAAATATGCAACACTCATACAATATGTATACTATCTAGACCAAAAAAAAAGAAAAAAGAAATTGATTAAAAACCTAGTCAACGCCTGTTATATCCTGAACGGCAGTTTGTCAGCCTTAACTACCAAGTTATTCTTACCCAAGATTAAGCGATTAGCCATCCTGTAATCAAACGGGCAGGAATGCTCTTCTGGGAATCGGTGCGCCACACAAAATAGGTCCCCGCACTTGCAGTTGAACCCTGTCAAGCCCACCTTCTTTTTGCAACTCTTACATCTCTTCTTGATCCCCGTCCCTACGCTAGTCTCTATCTCCTCTGGCGAAGGGGATGGTGGGGTAGTTAAGCACGCAGGTTCCGAGGAGGTCGGGCTCTTAGCAGCTTCTTCTTTGAGGAAATCTTCATAACACTTGGAGCAGAGGTTGTTGTTCTCGGCGGCACCGTAGAAGTTACAGCCCCTTGCGCAGAGAAAGGGAGCTGTGTTGTTCTTCGCGTCCATGATAGATTTTTGAGTTCTTCGGCTTTTGGTTCTTGATGGAGGCTGGAGTTCCTTTCTGTTTGGTCTTGACGTACGTTTCTTTGCTGAGTTTTTGTTTTATGGGTTCTTGAGTACTTTGGGTGATTTATAGGGACGACCTCAGGCTCTGGTCGTTTTCTTATTGAATTATGTCTTTTGTTCCTTTTCTAAATGGGACATTAGCCCATTGAATCATAATGCCCAATAGTTTCTTGGAAATATTGTCCATCTTGGATTTTGAGTCCCAATTACATGAAACTAACCTTTAGCCCATATTTATTAAATAAGACAAAAATTAGAATTGGATAAATTCTTTTTGAATTTTAAGTTTAGTGTACAAATGATTAAGACAACTTTATTTAGTTATTTTTATTTCATAAAAAAGATAATTTTTATTATTTTAATTAATGAGATATATTTATTTTTATAACTTAAAATAAAATTAATTTTTGATTAATATAATTTATTAATATTTTAGTAAATAATTTTTTTAAAATTAATATAAATTTTTTTATAAAAATCAATGGAAAATTTAAACCAATATTTAGTTAATTAAAACGCAATTCAAGTTATACTAAATTTTATATTGTATTATTTTTACCCTGATTTTTGAATAAATATATTTAGAATTAATGTATTTTTTAATAATATTAATACTATTGATAAAATATTTACAATTAATATTTATTTATTTGTTATATTTATAAAATTATTTCACTATGGTATCTTCTTGAGTTAAAAAAATTTTGTAAAAAAAAGAAATCACTTAAAATTTTACATGGATGTAAAATTTAGATTATTTAGATTAATGGTTTAATCAGATCTTAATTTGATATGAACAAATTAATTAAATTTTCATTATAAGCAAATTAACTAGATGTTAATTGCTACTATAAGTGTAATTAGACATTTATTGAATTAGATTTTAATTTCTGATTGTTAATATTTGTTTGAATATACGTTAATTAAATGTTTGGGTTGTAATTAGATGTTAGTTAAAGAGTGGTTGTAAATGCAAATATTGACAATATAAATGAGCTAGATTGGTTCCATTAATTAGATTAATAGTTTAATGAGATCTTAATTTGGGATAAATAAATAAATTAAATTTTCATTAAAAAGTAAATTAATTAGATACAAATTTTTAGTATAAATGTAATTAGATATTAATTGTAATTAGATTTAATTATTGATGATTAATGAAAAAGCATGATCGCCTATTATTCGAGACTGAGTTATACAAGTGTTTACAAAAATAGGCTAATATAAATAAGTAAATCCACAGGATGGAGGTTTTACTCCTGAGAAGTGCATCTCCAACACTGTTTGATGGCTTTATTGATAAATTAGATTTATTTTCACCTGTGTATATTTTATTTAATAAGAACAAAATAATTTGATGTATATATAATCTTTTTTTATGAATTATAATTAAATTTAGTTTATTTTCGTATGATGTACAATGTAAAAATTAATTTAATTATACTTGTTTAGTGATAAATTAAGAAATATATCCTTAAATAAACTTTAGCGATACATCATAGTCGATTGCTATTTTAGCGATAAACCTAAAAATCTTTTATTAAATTTTTTTGCTACTAACATTTTAACTATGAATTTTTTCTATCACCAATTTATCCCTAAATATAGCAATGAAAAAAATATTCACCAAAACTACATTATTCTTTTTTAGTATTTGCTCTCAAAATTAAAAAAGCTAAATATTTATAATTTAGACCTTTATTTATTTATAAAAGTGATTACAAAAAATCTAAATCAGTGCACTTGATATCAATTTTAAGAATTCAAAATTTTATTATTAATATCCTCGTATCTTTATAATATTAGATGATAAGATCTTCAGATATGATGAAAATTATATAATTTTTATAATAAAAAATTATATATTTTTTAATAACATGAAAAATTATTTCATACTAAAATTTACGATGTATTATAAAAGAATCACCTTTAAATATTTAGTTGATGTAACAAATTACTTAGAAACCAACTGAACAGAGCCAAGTCTCTAATAAGAAACTTTTATAACAGTGATTAGTTTTATTAAATATATGGTTCCTGTGAATTAGACATGCATAGACATCAATGGAAGAACATGTTAACCTAATTTTCCTTTCATAAAACATTGCTTGAGAGAGGAAGAAAAAGTGCATGGCCATATATTTTCTTGTCAGGATATACAATATATGTATTAAAAAATTAATACTTTATTAGAATATAAAATCTAGAATATGCATATATACATGCAAAGCGTACGAGCACTTAATTGTATAATCATTTCACAAATCGTGAAAAAATATAGAACACTCGTACAACGTCATGTATACTATCTACACGAAGAAGAAAAAAAAAAAAAAAGGATAAAAAATCGAAACAGCTCTTGTTATATCCTGCGCGACAGTTTGTCAGCCTTAACTACTGAATTATTCTTAGCCAAGATTAAGCGATTAGCCATCTTGTAATCAAACGAGCAAGAATGCTCTTCCGGGTACCGATGCATCGCACAAAACAGGTCCCCGCACTTGCAATTGAACCCAGTTAAACCCACCTTCTTGTTACAGCTCTTACATCTCGTCTTGACCCTCGGCCCTGTGCTACTCTCTGTTTCCTCAAGCGAAGGAAACGGTGGGGCAGTTACGCACACAGGTCTTGGCGAGGCTGAGTTCATAATAGCTTCTTCTTTGAGGAGGTCTTCGTAGCACTTAGAACAGAGGTTATTGTTCTCGGTGGTGCCATAGAAGCCACAACCCTTTGCGCAGAGAGAAGGAAATGTGTTATTCTCCACATCCATGATGGATTTTTGAATTCTTCGGCTTTTAGTTCTTGATGAAGACTGGAGTTTCTTCTTGTTTAGTCTCGACGTTTCCTTTGCAAGTTTTCGTTTTATGGATCCTCGAGGGCTTTGGATGTATTTATAGGGATGACCTGATCAGTCTTTAATCATTTCCTTATCGAATTGTGTCTTATGCTCCTCTTCTGAATGGGACATTAGCCCATTGAATCATAATGCCTAATAATTTCTTGGAAGTATTCTCTATCTGCGATTTTGAGTCTCAATTATATGAAACTAACCTTTAGCCCATATTTATTGAATAAGATAAAGACTAGAATTGGTCAAATTTTATTTCAATTTTTTGTTTAGTGTATTAATGGATTAAGGTAAATTTTTTTTATTTCTTCAAAAAGATAATTTATTATTTTAAATTAATAGGGTAAAATTATTTTTATAATTTAAAATAAAATTGATTTTGAATTGATATAATTTAATATTTAAATAGATTAATTAATTTTAATTATTAAAAATGATTTTTAAAAAAATCAATGGAAAATTTAAAGCATCGTTTAATTAATTATAATACAATTCAAGCTTATAGTAAATTTTATATTGCATTATCTTTACTCTATTTTTTAAATTATTTTAAATAAAAAATATATTTATAATTAATCTAATTTTTATAAATATTAATATTATTTATTTATTTATTTATTTATTGTATTTATAAAATCATTTTATAGTGGTATCTTCGTAAGTTAAAAGAATGGTAAAATATAAAAAGTTTTTTTAAAAAAATTAAATAGTTATTATTTTTATTAATTAACTACCATATAATTTAAATTTGTGATAGATATTACATTTTATGATTTTTTTAATAAAAAATTCTAAATCAAATGAAGATTAATTTAATCCTATTTCAACCCATAACGCATCAAGCACATTATAATATTAATATAATTTTATTTCAATTTAATTCAATCTAATTCAAATTTTATTAAAATATTTCAGTCTTATCCTGTGCACCAAACAGAACTTTATGTGTTTGAAATTATTTTACATTAATATAACTTGATAATAATAAGGATATATATATATATATATAACTCTAAACTATATTCGCTTTTTAGTTTAAATAACGAATTTTAATTTATATTAATATTACATCTGTTTTTTAATTTTATTTAATTTACATTTTATAAAAAATTTATAAATTAAAATGTTAGAAGTAAGAATGTTGCGCAAAAAAATTCTGATTTAAAATTTTTCATAAATATAAAATTTAGATCAGTTATATTAATGGTGTAATTAGATCTTAATAAATAAATTAATTAAATTTTTATTATAAGTAAATTAATTAAATGTCAATTGCTACTGCAGATGTAATTAGATGTTTGTTAAATTAGATTTTCATTTTTAATGGTTAATTATTGTTAGTATATATGTTAACTAAATGTTTTGATTGCACTTAGATGTTAAAAAATTAATTTTATGTTAATTAAAGAGTAATTGTAAATAAGCATATTGATATTGTAATTGAGTTAGATTGGTTTGATAGGTCAGAGCAATGGTTTAATGCGATATTAACTTGAGGTAAATAAATAAATTGGATTTTAAAAGTAAGTTAATTAGATTATGAAATCTGGAATATGCGTATGTACAACACTGAATTATGTAATCCTTTCACAAATCGTGAAAAAAAATGCAACGATCATACTATCTAAATTAATGAGATAAAATTATTTTATAATTTAAAATAAAATTAATTTTTGATTTATATAATTTGATATTTAAATATATTTATTTATTTTTAAATTAATATAAATAATTTTGAAAATTCATAAAAAATTTAAACCACTATTTAATTAATTATAATGCAATTCAAGGTTATAGTGATCTTTATATTGTATTAACTTTGCTCTAGTTTTAAAATTATTTTTGAATTAATCTTATTTTTATAAATATTAACATAATTGATTAAATATTTATAATTAATTTTTATATATTTGTTATATTTATAAAATTACTTCATAGTCGTATCTTCTTAAGTTTAAAGAGTGGTAAAATATAATAAAAAACTAAAAAATATTTTAATAATTATTATTTTTATTAATTAACTATAATATAATTTAAATTTATGATAAATATTACATTTTATGATTTTTTCAATGTTAGGGAATTATAAACTAAATCAAGATTAATTTAATTCTACCTTAAGTTTTTAACCCATGTAGTCACAATATTAATATAATTTTTTTAAATTCAAATCAATTCAATCCAATATAAGTCATATCAAAATAATTCAGTCTTGTCTTTTGCACCAAACATAACCTCGTATACGTTTCAGATTATGTTTGCATTAACATAACTTAAAAATAATTAGATTACATATATATATAACTCTAAACTATAGTCGTTAATCTAAATTCTGAAATTTAATTTATTTTAATATTACATCTAATTTTTGATTTGTTTCAACTTACATATTATAAAAAATAAATATTAAAAATGAAAATTTTGTAAAAAAAAACGACTTAAAAGTTACATAATGTTAAAAAAAGAAAACTATCATTCAAACAATTTTTTGAATCCTTGAGTATTGAAAATAATTTTTTAAAAAATTTGAAATAATTATAGTGAAATAATTTATTAGTTGAAAATTATTTAAATTTAAGTTAATATGTTTCAAAATGAAATGTAGAATTTGTTTGACTCATTTTTTAATATTTTTTAATTATAAAAATATTTTTAATTTTTCTTAATTAGTTTGAGTTAAATTTTAATTTAGAGTAAATTGATATTTTTATATTAAAATTAAACTAAATTTGAATTGAAAATTTAAATTAAAATGATTAATTTTATTTTTTTGATAGTTACTTTTAAAATAAAAACAAAACAATATTTTATAAAATTATGATATTTAACTGTCAAAATAGAATAAAAATTAACAATGCATATAAAATTAAAAGCACAATAAATTGTGATATTTTCTAAAATTTAAATAAAATTGCACTTGTTGGTTTAAAATATAAAAACATTTTCTGCATTTTACTATATGTCAAAATTATATCTATGTTTTTTTTAAGGCTAACATAAAAAAGATATTTATGTTGATTTGTAAATTTGTAAGGATTTTAATATATTTTTAGTTGTTTATGGAAATAATTTGGTTTTAGAAATAATTATAGCATTAATACAAATTTAATAAGTATTTTTGAATGTCTTAAACTTATATTATTATATTAACAATAATGCCATCATAAAAATTATAGATTAAAGAAAACTGCATTTTCTTGCCCAAGCTTATTGCATATCTCATCATATGAGCGAATTGGTAAATCCAACCCCCAATCTGGAGGGATTCCTTGGTGTAAAAGAATTGAATTTTCCCCTTTCCAATTTCTGTGAGGGGGGGAACTTGCTGCGAATGTGGAGTCTGAATTCGCAATCGGGAGGGTTCTGTCTTATCTATAACGCTTGAAAAATCCACTGAATTCAAGCTCTGAACTAAAACCCTAGTTGAAGGCCCGTATTCCAGGTACTCTTCCTCCATCTGGAGGCTAATTCTCTTCTACTTTGCAGTTTAGTTTTGCGTTGTTGGTGAAAATGTAGTTCACTTCAGTGAATTTTTTATTTGTGGTGTAAATTTCCAATCATTGGTTTCACCAAGCACTGTTTGCATCCTATTTAGATCATACGCACAAAGGAATAGAAATTGTAGTTCCCTACATCAGTTCAGTTAAGCGATAGCTTAGTAGAAATTCACGTGGTTTTTCAAATTGCTTTTTCCTTCTCAATTTTGTGTGCCAAAATTGAACTGTGAAGCTTTACTGCCTTAACTCTATAACATTTATCATCAATCATTTGGCTTTAGACTTTCTGGCCTGACTGGTTGTGTTTATTCAATTGTGATCACACTAGACTCTGGCTCAACTATGTTGGCAAGAGTAACAAGGCATTAGTGAGCTTTCATAAGATTGATGTGATTCAATGTGATTGACAAATTGAACTTGGTTATTTAGGTGCCAGGTCTGTTAGTCTATGACTGTTGCGGACTTCATAGTTCTAAAGAGGTTAAGAATTTAGTACGTAATTCATCAGCCTTCAGGATGTTACATTGTGCCTTGACAATTGAAGTTTTAGGTTTCATATATAGCAATTGTTATGTTTTGCATTTACGCGGTTATGCCGCCAAAACCAGTGATTTGGTTGCCACGTTGTCTCTGTACTGAATGATCCAGCAACAAATTTAATTTTAATCTCTTTCCATTCATTCTTATGGTATGACACGTGTATTTATGTTATAAAATCAACAACTAAAGATTATGACGACTTATGACTTACCTACACTGCTTACTATGCCAGATGATTCAGATATGGATTTGGTAACGTTTTTGTTTCTTTTCTTTCTCTGTATTCTCACTTGATGTGCTGTGCATATATTTCTTTTGCTATGAAGGGTAATGAATAGGGATAAGGATGGCTTGGTTGGTGCTCACGACAAGGACATGGATATTAAAGATCAGACATCAAATGAATTGGACTTGAATGTGGAGAGCTGTCGCAGCCCAAAATTTGCTAATGTGAATGCATCTCAGTCTAATTTTTCCTCTGCAAATGAGACTAATGTAGATGGAGTACTGAAAATTGGCACTAAGTTTGAATCAGATGACCATGCATACAGATTTTACAACAAATATGCTACATTGTTGGGTTTCAACGTGAGGAAAGACTGGGTAAATAGGAGTAAGATACATGGTCAGGTGGTTTCCAGAAAGTTCACTTGTTCTAAAGAGGGTTATCGGCGGAAAGACAAAAGAGACATTAATGTCAAGAAGCCCCGTAGAGAAACGCGGACAGGTTGCATGGCCCACATGATCATCACTCGCCAATCTGATGGCATATATAAGATTACACATTTTGAAGCACAGCACAATCATAATATCAGAAATCCAAGTAATGCTCAAATTTTGTTGCTGCAGAAGGAATTATGTGCTTCTGGAACTGACCTGCCAGATGATTTGGGGACACATTCAAAATCTTCATTTGAACAAATGAATAGAAGATCTGGGCTACGCGAATCTCTTGATTATCTTTCCGTCTATTGTGACAATTACATTCGGTTTGAAAGAACAAGAAACGCAAAGGAGGGAGAGGTGAGTCGTTTGTTGCATTATTTTCAGAGGCAACACTTTGAAAATCCATCATTCTTTTATGCGGTACAGCTTGATATTGATGATAAGGTGACCAATATATTTTGGGCTGATGACAATATGGTAGCAGACTATAATTATTTTGGAGATGTGGTTTGTTTGGACACAAGTTGTCGGACAAACAAGGATTTTCATCCATTTGTGGAGTTTATAGGAGTGAATCATCACAATCAAGTCCTGATCTTTGCTGCTGCACTTTTATTTGATGACACTGTTGAATCACTCAAATGGTTATTTCATACTTTCCTAGGGGCTATGTCCGGAAAGAAACCGAGAGTCATTCTCACAGAGCAAGATGCAGCAATTGTTGAGGCAATTAATTCTGTCTTACCTGAAACAGATCACCGTATATGTTTGTGGCAGATGAGTCAGAATGCCCTTAAACACCTTGGCCCTGTGGTGAAGGAGGACGAGTCTTTTGCTAATGATTTTAGAAGTTGTATATATGACCATAAAGATGAGGAGAGTTTTATTGGTGCTTGGAATTCAATGTTAGACAGTTATGGTCTTCAGCGAAATGAATGGCTAAGATGGATGTTTAGAGAAAAAGAGAAATGGGCTGTGGTGTATGGCAGGAACACTTTCTTTATAGACATGAAAAGCTCCCATATGGGTGAGAGTTTATCTAATATGTTGAGGAGCTATTTAAAATCTGATGAAGAATTACTTCAGTTTTTTAAGCATTTTGAGAGAGTGGTCGATGAGCTTCGGTTCAGAGAATCAGAAGCTAATGATGAAATGAGTAGATGCATGCCGAGGTTGATGGGGAATGTGATTTTATTAAAGCATGCAAGTGACGTATACACACCAAAAGCATTCGAAGTGTTTCAGAGGGAATATGAGAGGTGTTTGAATGTTGTTGTTAACCATTGCTGTCATAATGGATCACTGTCAGAGTATAAAGTTAACATATTTGGCCAAACTCGAGAATACACTGTTACATTCAATTCTTCAGATGATACTGTCATTTGCAGTTGTATGAAATTTGAGTGTGTTGGGTTTCTTTGCTGTCATGCTCTAAAAGTTCTTGATCACAGAAATATAAAAGTAACACCATCTCGATATATTTTGAAGCGGTGGACAAAAGATGCAAGGACCGGAAGTCTGACTGAGCATAGTGAGTTCAATGGACGAGAAGAAGACCCTAAGTTGGTTACAGCAAGACGTTATAAAGCTTTGTGCCAAGGAATACTGAATCTTTCAGTCAGGGCAGCTGAATCAGAGAAAGCATTTCAGTTTGCTTCAAGACAACTCAATGAGGTGATTGAAGGATTGGAAAAGATCTTGACATTAAGACCTGAAGGTCAAGGTATCACCACAAGTAGCAATGGTGCAAATGGTTCTGAAACTGAAAATCCAGAGGTTTTCTTGGCTGGAACTGCAATTGAGGATCAGAATGAGGGCAACATAGCACTGGGAGTAAAGCAAATGGAGGTTGTTCTCCCTGATAGATGCAGGATGAAGCATATGAGCATAAGAGGCTCCAAGAAAAGAATTCAGAATGTACAACCGCACTTACCAAGCCCTATGACTTGCATTTCAAATCCCCAACCTCCTTATATTTCATCACAATCTCCTGCACCAAATACTGTCATGCAGGTAATGCTTTGCTTACTTTTCTTGTGTTTAATGATATGATCAGTAATGTAGTCATCTTTTATAATGATTGATTGTAGATCTTGCTGATCTCATAAAATTTTATGTGCAGGGTTTGTACAACTTTGAAAATAATGAAGTAGTTCAGTGCATGTACCAACAACCTGATCTAGTCGTGGACCAGCAACCTAATCTAGTCGAGGACCAACAACGTAATTTAGTAATGCATCAACAACCTAGTACTGACATGCATCCGCAACCAAACTTTTATTCTGAAGAACAGGATTCGCATAGCCAAACTCCATTAATGCAGGTAAAGTGAATATCTACATTTTATTGTAATTTGAAATAAAATTGTGTATTTACATACCATAAGCATGTTTCACCCAGTTGAGACAGGTAACTAAACTCTGGTTGATGGAGGCAATAAAATGTTCGGGAATTCCTTTTTCCATTTGGTTTTGTTATTCGGATGACTGCAAGTTCTCGCTTGGTGATTAACATCATTTTGGTTTTTGATTGTAGGTGATGGATCTGGATATTCCACATCCACATTCATCTTCATTCTTGCTTTATGATGACCAATACAGAACTTCTGACAATTCATACCTTAGGCCGAAGTAAGAGAAGGAATAAAGTTTCTTCTTTCTCTCTTGCCAACATTCTGTGCTGTATAGTAGAATCTTCAAAATTTTTGCATCTAATTGGCGAAGTTGAGCATAAGGAGGCGTCTTAATTTACATGTTTTTATTTCATGTGCATAATGTAAGCAACTGTAGAAAATATACAAGGAGGTTTTTATACCCAAAATAATGCAAAATCAGAAATATAATTTATGCTCCTCATCTCCCTTTTCTTCCTTTTTCTAATGTTCTCTTTAATTTTATTTTATTTTTCTCAAAAGTTTCAAGAAAGATGTTCTTGTCTGTACTGACACATTATAGTCTTGCCAGATACCTTAGCTTTCACAGTGCCATGTTGCAGTTGGCAGACACTTTCCAATCTCCTGGACATTCTTATTTGTAGTGCTGTTTGCCCGTTCACCCAATCCAGCTGAATTAGTGTTTGTAGATGTTTTTAAAGATAGCAGTTCACATGATGTCTTCACATTTGTGGAGTTTTTAGACGCATTCTGACAATCTGCAGTGGGAACTCAAATTCTGTAAGAATTATCACTGTCCCTGTCATATAGAAAATTTTTGTGAGTAAATTTTGTTATAGGAGCAATCCAACCACATTCCGAGTGAGCTTCTGTAGGCTATCCAGAACAGGATTTGACTTTAATGGGCCTCTTAAATGCAGCCCCTACCAATTACTGTAGGCCTAGCAATAGTGACAGTATAGATCGAAGATGGGCTAAAGCCTTGAAATTCATGACTTGGACATCTTTTTCAATCTCCTTGAAAAGAAAAAGTTAATGTTAAAAGATAAAGATTTTTTTTACTAATTAATATTATATTAAAATTTTAATAAAATTACAATACATAATAATTAAATTAAATTAATAATTTAAATATTTTTATTTTTATATTAATATTTTAAATTATTAAAATATTTTTATAATTCTTTGTTAAAAAACTCATATTAACAGAGGATGCTGATGTAAAGTTAAGATGCTCATTAGTCACCATGCACTGAAAGTTGAATTGGCATGATTTCATCGTTACAGAATCATGCATTATTTACGCATTTGGTGATGCATCTGATACCTCCAAAAACAACCACAAGCCCCAAAAATAGCAAAAGTTGCCGACTATTGCTCCATTACCTACCTGAAATAATTAAATTGTAAAGCGCCCAGAAGGTCACCCTGCACTTAAGGACAATAAAGTAATTGCATGCATTATTTACCCATTTGCGTGATCTGATTATTATATAACAAGAGAAAGTTTCTCAATTGTCAAAAATGAGAAACCACGCGTTGAATTTCAGGTTGACTCCGCTGCCCACCAAAATTTTCGTTTTCGCTTTCGCATTTAAAATCTTGGGTGACTCATGGCACGCCGCGCGTGAAAGGTATCCTACTTGGACGCGCGTCTACCCTGATTCTTGGCGTTTTCTGCATCTCCTCAGCTCCTTATACGGCCACTCTCTCCTTAGCTGCTTTCCATACTCTCCATTTATTCCTTCACCACTCTCTTAACTTAATTCTTTGAAACGAGGAGAAGTAGTACTGTGTTCCTGTTAGCTAGAGCTTAAACCAGTCTTTCAAATCCACTGCCTGTTTGCAGGAAATGAAACATGGGCTTCCTGCGTCGAATTTTTGGCACCAAAAAGCGGGGGAGTGAGCAGCCGGCGAGGGGGAGGAGGAGATGGAGCTTCACCAGATCTTCTAATGCGGTGTCGTCCCAGTCTAACAAGGGAGACGCGTTGCTGGCTTCATGCGATGATAATTTGGACGCTAACAAGCATGCGATAGCGGTAGCGGCTGCCACTGCTGCGGTGGCAGAGGCGGCCCTCGCGGCGGCTCATGCAGCGGCCGAAGTGGTGAGGCTCACCAGTGGTGGGAGGAGCTGTGGCTCCTCGGCCAATGTTGACGTCAGCCACCACCGTTGGTCCCAAGAGTTCTTGGCGGCTATCAGAATACAGAAGGCTTTTCGAGGTTATCTGGTTAGTACGTTTCCCTTTCTCTCGTTCTTAAAATTTCGTTGAGTTTCTGGTCATTGGATTGTTTAATCGAGTTTCCGCTCGCAGCGAGAGGGTGAATTATTTTTTCCTTTGTATTTTTTTTCTTCTGAAACTTATTAACTAAGCTTAATTGAGTACTGAGGGAAACGAGAAGTAAACGAACGATCCTCACTTTTCAAATTAGGGAAAGAAGACGGCTAATTTTAAGATGCTTTTGAATAGCTTTATTTCAGAACATTTGGAAGGTTAGTTTCAATATCAGACCTTCCTTTCCTATCCCCTTCTTTGCTCGGAGAGAATTTTCCAAGACAATTAAAAGCGTGAATAAGCTACTGGGGGTCTTGGATTTGTTGTTCCTGAAGTAGAGTGATTAAAGAAGGAAGAACAGCATTATCACACCCGAAAAGGAAAAAAATAAATTTCTAATAGGGACATTTAATTTTCTTTTCTTTCACTGCATTCCATTTTAGCTACGGTTGGTTCCATGTTTTTGCATTTTTGTTGAAGAAAGTTTGTACACCATGGATGTGTTTCTGTACTGGTCCCAAAATCAAAGAGTAAATAAGAATCATTTTACCGAAACAAAGGGTAGAGTAGAGGGAAAAAAAAAAAAACAGTTTACCTGGCCACTATGTGGCGCCGACACTAGTGGGTGCCCGGTGGTCATTTCTCCATCAAGCTCTTCAGAAAAGAGCCAAAGAACAGCTTTGATTCCCTGTTATCCACACAAAACTTGCTAACTGCGTTGTTGGTAGGTTACTGTACTTTGTTTTCCTTCAAAATCTAGGGTTGTAGGGGTGATTCCTGGCAAACTGTGTATCCTGTTGTATGGAAGTATTTAACATTGTCATCGCGCGTGGTTAATTGTTGCTACGCAAGTGTACGGCTATTGGGCTATGGCCCAATGGTAGCTGGGTTCATAACCTGAACCTGAATGGCATCTTGGCCTTCCCTCTGAGTACTGGGGACCCGTGACTTGGAT
Organism: Moringa oleifera; assembly: GCA_021397835.1. Taxonomy (NCBI): domain Eukaryota; kingdom Viridiplantae; phylum Streptophyta; class Magnoliopsida; order Brassicales; family Moringaceae; genus Moringa; species Moringa oleifera. Next base: position 1,572,397 of record JAJFZO010000658.1, on the reverse strand, counting down.
TCGACCTGCTACGAAGAAGTATTAGAAAGGATCAAGTCAAAATAAATTTAAGAGATCTAATCTAAAAGAAAGAGCAAAAACTAAAATGCAATCCGTTAAACTGTGGGGTGCTAGGGGTATTTTGTGACATGAATGTAAACTGGTGATGAGAGGACTGAAGTGTGGTGTCTACCTTGTAGTTTGCGGTGAATATGTAGCATGTGAAACTTGTACCGTTTGTTTGATCATCTTTTTTTTATTCAAAAATGCACTCTCTTAAGGGGTGAAAGTATAAATGATGGAAATGCAAGGGCCTAGCAAGAGAACAAGTGGACCATGGATCAGTGTTATCCGCTGATGAGGATCATGGTTGGCTCATCAATTGCAGCAGAGTTGATGGGCCAACTTTTTGGATGGGTAAACTGGTTTAGCTATTTGGTTCTACGGTGCTACCAGAACTGTAATCAGTGCCCCAACTGGGCAGTTGACTTTTTGGGATACTTTTTATTTCACCTGATTTCAGAGTTTTGTGCCCAGTCAGTTGAATTCCGTGCCCATGGCCACATAGCTTCAGTACTTTGTTCCCTCGGCTTTGATTTATTAAATATTTGCCCAAACTTCAAGCTATTAATGGCCTATAAATGTTTAAGGCCTTTGCATGCACAGTTCCCTATGCCATTGTGGCTCAATGTGCGCAAAAATACTAGCGAATTTTCATTTTACTTGCACTTTATTATACTAGTGTGTACTCCCTGTGTTTAAATTTTATAAATTTATTTAGAATGGATGTGATCTATTCAGTGACAACCAAAATACCAAATTTAATCATGGAAACAGTAGACCATGTAAGTGTAAGGTTAAATTTCAGATCAATTAGAAAACAATATGCTGAAGAAGGCATAACAAATTTTATATATTACATCTGGGGCTCATTGTTTCTCTCCCTCACCCCATCTCTTGCCCTAAGTTTGGTGGGACAATGATTATGTCCCTGAGCCGTTCCTTTTTGAGCATCATGCTAACCTTGTGCAGATCTGTTTAAACTTCTTGGCTTTTGCGCCACCGGAACTTTAACTTCCATGGAGCTAAACTATGTGTTGGCCTGCACATGCTTTTCAGTTTCTAGGCCTGTATTACCATATATCGGTTGAATACTTAGTTCTGATTCAATGAACAATGGGCTGATATATTCTTTGACTTTCTTTGTGATTTTCAAAGGCAAGGAGGGCTCTGAGAGCATTGAAAGCATTGGTGAAGCTTCAAGCACTAGTGAGGGGCCATATAGTGAGGAAACAAACAGCGGACATGCTAAGGCGCATGCAAACATTGGTCAGAGTGCAAGCCCGAGCTCGTGCTAGTCGCACTCACGTGTCAGAATCTTTCCATTTGATTGGCAAGTCCTCCCATCCTGGGCATAAGGTAAGAAGACTTCAGTCCTGCTTTAAGTTATTAATATCTATGGTCATCTAGAAAACCTAGTTCAAAATTGTTTATGTAGGCTGCAAATATGGCCCTCCACTTACCCATCATATACACACATTATTCTCTACCAAAATGCATTTTAAGTTTTCAGGGGCCACCATGTTAGCTTTACCTAATAAAATGTAAATTCTTGAATTTTATACTCTTAGCAATATTCTGTGTCCACCCTAATCTGCAGTACTCCAAGTAGACACTTTGGCCAGCCAACTAACCCGAGCTGAGCCACACGCATTATTTGATTGAGATGAAAAGGTTTACAAGTCCTGAAAATTTTTGTGATATCCAACTTAGTGTAGCAAACACAGCTATTGATGTCTATTTAATATTTTAATTACATCGATATGCACTTTTTAGGTCCCTGCAAGTCCTGAAAAGATTGAATGCCAATTACATAGCTATAACACTAAATTTGATGGGCCCTCAATCCTGAAGGTACCACATCATTTATTTCATTAGGAATTGATGCTTAATGCTTAATTATAGATGAACTTATTTCAAGCAGAATTGTTTTTAATTTCTATTATTCCGTCTTTGTATATTTGGTTTCCTTTGCCAAAATTTTTGTGAGACCAAAAGTTGTTAGTTGTGAATCTTCCAATCCCAGCATTGGTATTTTTAAGCTTCTTATAGACTGGTATCCTACAAACACTTTTATCAACATTTTCTGATATTAGTAAAAGGATCGAAGCATTGTTCAAAAATCAATTTTAATTGGCAGTTAGAAGAATTAGTATCCTCCATTCCACTTTGACACTTCCATTGTGATTCCCAGAGGTGTGGCTCAAATTCAAATTTCAGGGAGATTATAGACCTAGACAAGGCACAGGTTGGCTCAAATTGGTTAGACCGCTGGATGGAGGAAAGCTTGTGGAACAACCATAGAGATGCCCCACAGGGACATGGGCATGTTGATGATGACAAGAGTGACAAGATTCTTGAAGTAGATACTTGGAAGCCTCAACAAAGTAGCAGAACCTTTCGAACTTCACAGCACAGTATGGCTTCGGATCATCGCAACCACAGTTTTCTGACATTTGACTCCCCAAGAAAACCTCAAATTCCAAATCCAATGCCAAGTGGCTCTTCAGGGGAAGTTCTATCATTAGGCTCTCTGAAATTTCCTGTGGGAAAAACACATGCAACTTCAAGGACTGCAGACATCAGCCCACAAGTGCACTCTGCGTCTTCTAGGCCTGGAAGCAGTTTCAGGAGAGGTCCTTTCACACCTGCAAAGAGTGAATGTTCATGGGGTTTTTTCAATGGGTACTCAAGTTATCCGAACTACATGGCTAACACAGAATCATCTCGAGCTAAGGTTAGGTCACATAGTGCCCCCAGGCAAAGGCTTGAAGTTGAGAAATATGGATCTCCCAAGAGGTCAGGTCAGAGCTACTGGGATCCAGCAGCTAATTCAGAAAGGTGTTTTGCTCAGCATCCTGACATTAGGACCAAACTTTATGCAGCAGACGACCGCCTGAGCAGACATGGAAGTACCAATCTAAGTTGATTCTCCAGACGATTTCGTTTTCACTTTGTTCTTTCCCCGCGCGTGTGTGACATCGATGATGAAATTGTAATTATTTACTGTGATTTTGAAGAACATTGTACTTGCAGAATGCAGCTTAGCCCTTGTCGGAAATGGTCTCAGCTTCCGGAAATCATCACTGTATTCTTGTTGATCTTAACAATGTTCAGATGTTGTCATTGTGTGCTTCACTTCATATCCTTCATAATCCCATGATGACAACTCGTTATTGTATAATATTTGATTGTGTAGCAACAGAGATCAAGTTGGCATCACGTGAGGCCATGCACAATCACGTGCAGGCTTGTGACTCAGGTCGTTATCGAGATTGGAGCTGCTAACGAACCAAATAACCAAATCAGGCTGCAGCTTTTGGGTTTCTGCTCAGGTGCGATAGCTTGCTTTACTTGGTCTGTCAAATCAGCTCAAACTCCAAATAAACAGTGTATTACAGCTCATACGGTCTATGTATGTGACTGTATATTCACGGAGACCATATTGGCCTCTTTTTGGTGTCCCATCAAATATTTGTTGCATGCGACTACATGTCAAAGTGACATGAAAAGAGGATTAGTTATGTCGTTTTTAGGACACCTCGATCAAACAAGTGAGAAAACCTTGGATCCCAGTCACTCAATCATACAGGCGAAGAAGGTTGATGATTTGAAATCAATTTGGAGAGTTGTGAAAAGTTTTCCTTTTTCTCTTGGGTTTTGTCTGCTTCTGAGTTTTTGTTAGATCATACAGTCAGTATTAAAAAGTGGGATTATAATTTTCTACTCATTTAATATGTATTAAGTCTTTATATTTTTTGTATTATCATAAATAAATTTTAATTATTTATTTTATTAAAAATTTATGTTTCATTATTTCTTTAAGAATTTAATGTAACTTAGATTAGTAGGAGATGATAATTTAACTCAATTAGGAATATGGGTACTCTGTTTCTATTTTATAAAGTATGGTTGTTTCGAATTTATATCAGCCATTGCAGTACTTGATGATCACATTGGTCATATAATGATAAGCTGCACGGCTTACCAATTTACCCAAAAGAAAAAATCCTGTAATTTAAAAAGTTGTCATAAGTAGTAATCTGGCCAAAAAAGAAGACAACATCACGGCGGATTCACCAAATCATTCTATTTTGGAAAGTTCAAATTTGTGATCATGGATTAGCTTTTTTGCCGAAAATTTAATCTTTTCCAACTGTCCTGATTATGTTAATTAGGAACAGCATACACAATAGTGATGTTATTGAAACTTCAGACAGCAAGAATCTAATTAATCCGATCCAATACAACTTAATGACATGCAACTTAGCCTTAGAAAAGTAAATTAAGCCATTTGCATAATTATATCTTCCGGGTCATGTCAATTTAAGCTTTTACAGAACCTTTCATGGAGGAAATCTCATAACTTTTATAAAAACTTAGATTTCATAGAATGATTAGCGAAGATTCTGTTGTTTAATTTATTTTGATGATCTCAACAACTGCTAGCCAACCTCTTTGGTTAAAATTATCACAGTTCATTACACGAGATATACAGAAAAATTCATTGGGTTATACAACGAAGAATATCAAGGAGCATCATTTATTCATATTTTCTTTAACTTGAATCTTAAAAATGGGTTTTTTGGTTTTTTGTTTTTTTTTTCTCTTCATCTCCATCTGAATACAAGTTCGCTTCTTATTTCATCTCCCACTATATATTTTCTTCACAGAACCAACTTCATCTCTTCTAACTTCTAACCCCAATCACCAAATCCTTCCTTGTCATGTTGGATACCGTTAGATCCTGCATTAGAAGCTGATCACCACATGATCACAAAACCCCACCAAATCAAAGGAAAATCATGGTCATTATAAATTTATATTAAAAGAAACATAAAATAAAGTAAAATTTTTGTTCAAAAAATAAATTTGGGCAAGCTCCATCTGTTGGGCTGATTAGCAGATCAGGCCCAGAGTGGGCTCAGAGGGAGAAAAACTTACTAGTTACAGTCTGTGTTGGGATGAATAGTGAAGCCCAAAGCAACTCCACAGAGGCCCGGCACGGTTGCGACGGCGGTGGCATTCGGGTAATAAGAGGTCAGCAGGCCCATTAAGCACCCACAAACGGAGCGACTACTATTGGCGGACTCGGAGATCAAATTGAGAGTGGTCATGGCGTCGCAGCATGGGGACCCGGGCATTGGGTCGGGTGACCCGTATGTGATGAAAGTAGAGCATGCAGACAGTAAGGCTGCGACGGTGTTGCATTCTACGGCGGCTGCTGTGCAGGTCGCCAGCGACACCAGCATCAACACTCCAATGATCACCGTCTTCTCTCCCTCCATTTACGCACTTCAAGTGAACTAGTTGCCTCCTGCTAGTGTGGTGTGGAAATTTTATAGCGCGGGCTTGGAGTTTTTGGGTTTGGTTTGCAATGAAGACTGTGTGCCCTTCATGAAGGTTAAATGAATCTTCCATCTCTGCATCAGCTTGAATTATGAGAAAACAATTACCATCCAATCGACATGCAGGTGTCGTGGTGTAGTTGGTTATCACGTCAGTCTAACACACTGAAGGTCTCCGGTTCGAGTCCGGGCGACGCCAAGTGTCTCTAGTTTTTATTATTTTTTTCCATCTGATTGACAAATGACTATGTTTTTATAATTATTTTTTCTACTGATCACTGATTAAGAAATGATTGGACCAATGGGGCCTGACACAGTCTGAAAGGTTAGATTAGAGTTTCTACTAAAAAAAAAAAATGATGAAAAAGCATTGAAGTTGTCTGGCCATGTTTCTGCATTCGAAGCTGAAGGGAGCACTTCATATACAGATAAAAAATATCCAATATGGTATTGCTAGGAATCACAAGTACAAAGCAATTAAATTGGCAGAAACTAACAGGCACTCCACTTCCTAAGCTACAATCTATGATCTCTCCATCTCTTTTGTTTTGTTTTGTTTTTTTTTTCTTCCCCTTTTTTTCTGACAAAGGAACTACAGTTTATGAATTTACATTGGCAAATTAAGATCCCTAACAGGAGCAGCTCATATATCACAGTTCCACCTGGAAGTCGGAACACAGCTCAGGTAGTGACACCAGTGGCAGTGATTGTTACCATTCTCTCCCCCAAAAAGCATCACCAATGCAACTGTGAATCTGCAAGTTAATGAGCACACAGAAGCTTGATTACTCTTATTTATTCAGAAGTTTTCAATTAAAAAAAAAAAAAAAGATACACCATGATCATGAGACAGCTGGGTCAGGGCTTATGAACCTTTTAACATAATAAATTGACTAAACTAAAATGATTTCTTTTGCAAGTTGATTAATAACCAAATAATTATTTCCTTGGAGATGGAGTCTGTCTCCACAAGTAAAGCCATACCATGTCCCACTGCCTCTATACAGCTTTCAGTATCAATCAATGCGTGTCAATAATTAAGAGACATTTATAGTTAACAGTAAAATACAAGTACCTACTGCAATTTTGTATGATCATTATTCATCTGCTAAAATCATCTTTGTTATGGACAGTGACTTACCCAACAACCAGAAGAGCCAGAGACACCAGCCACAGCACATACTGGTAACCCTTGTATTTGGATTTCAGGCGAGCACCAGCTCGAAGATTCTGACCCTCCAACCACCCATATCGAGGGCGGGGCAGCAAAACAAAGCCCAGGAAGAACCCAGTTAAAAATCCTCCAATGTGTGCGAAGTTATCAACATGGGGCAGAATTCCAATGGCAAGGTTGATGGCAATGACAACCAGAAGTGTGAGCAGAGCTGCAGCCTATATAAAACACAGGGAGTCAGCCAGAAGGCCTAAAGACCAATGAGAATTATAGGAGTTAGTATGTTGACCTTGTTCGAATAAATAGACCAGTTTGTGAGTAGTTCTGAAAGCATTGCCCCAAGAAGCCCAAAAAGTGCACCAGATGCACCAACTGAGATGCTGTTTCTGATAAATAGAGAGGAAAGCACACTACCACCAAATCCTGACAAAAGGTAAATAATTCCGATCCGGACTGCCAATTCATAAGAACACAAGGACAGGTTACCAACCCAATTAACAGATGGAATTAGAAAACATCTCAACAGGATCCTTCAATGGCTTGAGTGATTAGTGAATATGCTTGTGAGGAAGAGGCTTCAAAATTACATTCAGAACATGGAAAAAGGTAACATTACCGAATCCAAATTGCTGTTCAAGGCGTATACCAATGAAGACAAGGCTCAGCATGTTAGCAAGAAGATGAATAATGCCAGCATGTAACCATATACAAGTCACAAGCCTCCATCCTTGATGCTTTTGCACAACCTTTGTCCACTCCAGAGCTCCCAACTTCTCCAATCTTCACAAGTAGTTAAAACAGAAATTTAATTGGGGAAAAAAAAAAGGGAAAAGGAAGAATAAAGCATTCAAATCAGTAGAAAATTCAAAACCACAAACGACACCAAGAAAAGCACCCAAGTAACCATAACCCCAGTTCTAGCTCCAGGATCAAAGGAGACAAAACTCAAGACTGAATAAATTTCCATTCCCATAATCATCAATCAATACAGCCATAATCCCAATTCCTGTATCACTAATGTCCTAAAAGGGGCTTATTACCAAAAAAATCAGAATGGACACTGTTGTCAAATGCGAAGAATAAGCATTTGTAAATCTATGGTCATATGTCATGACATAAACTATGATAATTTTTACAGAATCCAAGAAATATTTTAGGCCAGCCTTCTCATCAAGTAAGCTCCGTAAAACTCAGTGGTGGATCTCCAATTACTTAGCATGCAACCCTAAAGTTCAAATTTTTATATACTATATTTCAATCTCTTGAGGGAGCAGAGAGAAAGGACACAAAAGTGAAAATGGGTGTGGAAGATCATAAACTGGAAAGAGAACCTTGTTTCACCAAATACCAGAAAAGATAAAACCCAAAATGCTTCATCAAACCAAAATCCAAATTCTAATCACAAATTATGTCATGGAAATCTCAGCATAGAAACTATAGGAAAGGTAAATAGAAATCAGATGCGGATCACAGGATGTCAGAAGGAAAATCATAGCACAAAAACTCACCAAAATTAACCATCAGACTCATACAGAGCACGAAAACTCAGACCAGAGAGTCAGATACACATATTCCCAAAACAGAAATGAACCTCGAACAGAAAGCGAAGAAGACAAGGCAATCACAACAACGAAAGAAGGAGAGATAGTGATTACGTATGAGAAGAAGGACCAAAGAGAGGATTCTGCCTCAAGGGCTCGAACGAAAACCTCCCCAGAAACCTTGCCACGCACTTTCCCACGAAGGCAGGATGCTTCTGCTTGGGACAGTCGTTGATGTACATGACAACAATGAAGACAACGATGTTGGCCACCACAAACATAGGCACCAGCCATGATGTCCACCGGGTTTCCGCATCCTCTATCAGGTACGAAGATGATGAAGCATAGCTGCTGTTGTTGTTTGCTCTGTTCTTCACTCCCCTGCTTTCCAGATCTTCTCCTCCTGGCATTATTTATCTGTGTCCTTCTAAAAGGCCCGAATGATAAACAAGCAACAGAACTGTCTCTTTGTTTTTCTCTTCTGTTTCTCTCTAAAAATGTTACGTTTATGAAGAGAGATCGAGATACTGTGGATGGAGCTGGTGGGTATAAAGCGAACTCTTAAGGGAGAGACAGGGAGAGAGAGAGGGAAGGAGAGAGAGAGGAAGAGTGGAGAAAGTGGGTGAGTATTTACGCAACTGCCAAATCAAATCGCAGGAAACCTCCATTACATCCTTCAGGCGCTGAATATAATGCTGCCACGTATAAAAAGTTTCCTGACTTCTGTCCAAGTGTCAAAGAATTATTGGATCCCCAATTAGATGTTATGGTTGCTTGAACCAGATGTGCCTGCGACCTTTTACGTGCTCTTGTTTCCAGTTGCTTTCCATATACTGGAAAAGGTTGGTTTCGCGGTTATTCAAACTGTCTTGAATAATGGGGAGTTTAATCCGGAATTAATTTTAAAAAACTTTAAAAATAATAATTACTATTAATTAAAATTTATGAGATAATTGACATATATTAAGTATTATATTCAAAGGACAAGCTTCCCAAGAACATGTGGAAAACTCAAAATCAATTATTTGAAAATTCATGTTCATGGTTCTAATCTTTATTAATTATACAACTGCCAGTGATCCATGTTTTCATTACCTGGTAGACACTCTGATTTCTTGAGATATGAGTTTAATTTTCTTGATAAATATGGACCTTATAAAATTATTCCCTGAAGTTTTTGTTTTGATTACAGGTATATTTTCTTTTTTTATTTCTGAGAACCTAACTTTTGTAAATTAATTTAGTCTATTAATGTACAAGATTAGACTTGACTTATAAGACATAATATGCAAAGTTAGTGCAATGCTCTTTACTTACATTACCGTCTGCAAAAGTTGACAATAATTTTGGGATATATGCCATATGGCCATTTCATCCTTTTTCTTTTTTTGGTTCTTTGGAATACTTTCTATTTGTTCTTATAAAGTAGAAAAAAAATATAATTGTTCTTCTTGTTACAAATATTTATTACATAATTTACTCAGCTACATTTAATGAATCCAGCTAATTCACTTTACATTACCTGGATTTGTCACCAACATAATGGAATTCCTCACTCAACTAAGCTTATCTCTTTGAATGTTATCATTTTTTAGTGTGTCCTATGGGCCATATTTATCAAATCAAGCCACAGTTTCATATTGCTTGCTCAAAATATGACTAGGGTTTCTAGAAAGCAAAGAAAATTGATCTTCTAAAATTCTATGATTTTCCTTGTCACACTGCTATCATGAAGATAAGATAGATGGGTCAATGAGAACATGCAGGATCTTGCAGCCTGGCCTAAACAGGTTTATATGATGCATTTAGAGAAAGAATACAAAGATAACAAGGGCTGGCAATAAGCAAGAGCAGGGCTTGTAGCTATCAGTAGTTCTGGTTCTGTCGGTTGGTTTAAGTTGGAGGCAGATGCAGTGGCTCTGTTGCTTGAGAGGCATTCTCTTGTCTTTGCCAAGGCAATGTGGATATCATGATGGGATTACCCCACCAGCACTATCAGGCTGTTACATCCCAAGCCCCACTCTTGGCATTCCCTTCAGGCTAAGATAAGTAGGGATATGAAATCATACACCTAAGCTACATAGTTGAACAATTTAATAAACTAGGTCCATATTGAGATCACAAACCAAAAATCATACCATCTCAAAACTTCTAATACAGCAGCTTTTACGTTAAACAATTACAGGGTAACACAAGAACCAAATAAGAACCGTCAAACCGTATAGCTCATCTTTCTTCCTGCATCACCTCCCTTAGAAGGATGGAGTAAGGATCTTTGATGGTCCAGCAGTGTAAGTGTTTGCCAGGCTCAAGTAGACCAGAGAGGTGCCTAACATCTGAAGATACCAACAGACACAACAACTCAAAAGCATCAAGATTTCTCACTCATGATTCTTAAGTAGACTGTTTAAGTTCACACAGCAGCTTACATTTAGGGGAGAAACAAAGGTAAGAAGAGAAAACTAAGCAGAGGCGAAGGACCATGTGGTAGTTGACTAGCTGTTAACAAAATGAAAGCTAGCTCAAACCTGTCTTTCTGCATCTCTGACTTTTCAAATGAGGTCTGATAGATTTCCCATTGACAGACTATATACTAACTTTAACATATAGAACAAAGATGCTTTAAGGAAACAGAATATCATAGACAAGACAAACAACTTTCAGAGAAGTAAATGGCAAGAGAGTGATCACTACTTCCTTCATTTATCGTTGTAATTCTTACTAAAACAACCATAAAAGAACAATGAACTCTCATATAACTCAATGACATAGAGCCAAGTTAAGCGCAGAATCAATATTAATCAACAAAAAATTGCAGAGGAAATGCCCAAAAGCAACTGCAACAAATATTAGGCAGCATAAAATTGCCAAGAAAAAAAATCCCTTAGACAAAGAGGAAAAGTTTTAGTGCTTTCCTCCACCACCACGAAGCTTGGGACCCTTCAATGCAGAACCCTCAGGAAAGTTACTTCTGTTCTTAGTGTTCTGTGCCTTGGCAGTTACCTCAGGCTATGTAGCCTTTTTTTTTTTCATCCTTAGTTTCCTGAATCCACTCCTTGATTTCACTAAATAAAAAATAACAAAATTCACCAAAGAAAAACTTTTGCCAGTAGTATTTCTATTATAAGCTACTTTTAATAACTCAAAGTAAGGAAATCATACCAAAGAGCAGCCTCTCTTGCAGCATCTCGAGTAAGACTTTTTTGTGGCCCAGCATCTCTTCTTAATGGTTTCAGCAGCAATATGCTGTAAAAATTTTGAGAAAACAAATTAACATCTAATCAGAGAGAAGAGAATGAGGGCTCTACTCCAGATAAATGAATTTTAATAAATAAGTACTTCCCTTCTTATGTTGCCGTCCGTAAATGGCTGTCCAAGTAAAGCTTAGCTGGCTTCAGCCAATTGCGGAAGCCCTCTTGCATTTAGAATTGGCAAAAAGGAACACCTTTATAGATGAACGAAGTTTGTTTAGTTCCAAATAGATAGGTTCAACAATTTAAGGAAACCAATACAAAGTGAAATCTAGAAAGAAAATTAGAAAAAGTAAAAGTTCCTTTCAAAAAGTTCTACTTGGTTCTGTCGTGAAAGATCACCTGAGAATCTGAGAGAAGAAATGAAATACCCTTCTCCGGTATATCTTGGCCCCACAGAAGCAGCATAATTCAGCCCTGAGATCCAAAAATGAAGCAAAAATTCACAGAGTCCCCAATAAACAAAGAATTAATGAAAGTATGCATTAAATACCAAAGCAACAGCTAGAGATTAACAAATACCAGGCTTGACCAGTGGTCACCAGTTAAGACAGAGAGAGGGAGAGAGAGATCAGGGGTGGAAGGGGGATGTAGACTCTCGTGACCACAAGCTATCATCAATAGGATAAAGATGCATTTCCCCTTGAATTAAGGTCATGATTATCACAGATATCTGATATCCATCGAATCTTACCTATGTAATTTATGCCCATTCTATATGGAAATTTTAGAAGCATATCCCAGCTTACTCATATACTTCTACAGATATTTGGAAAATGACCATAACATGAGACCTCAGAGTCACTGCAACTCGGCCATAAATCATCATACAGGACATAAAATGGATCTTCCCAGTTTCCACTCATTAAGGTCTAATTTATTCATAATGACCTCATTGTTGATGATACTTGGGAAGAAAACTAACAAAAAAGACATAAACGCATCCCATTAGGGTCTTTTTTGAGTGCTTATAGGCTTCTTATAAATAATGCAACACTGCAAGAAACCAGATTAGCAATAGTTAGTCTAATACATCTATTTCCAGAAATTATAGGGGAAAACAGCAAGTTATTTCTCTCAAATCAAACATTCATATGACCTAACCTGTTATATCCCCAAATTAAAGCTCAAATCGAGTCAACATTTGGTTACCTGCAAAATTCACTTTTAGTAGCCTGAAACAAGCTTCACGACATGGCCACCTATAGAAACATTATAATCACGCCCGCAAACTGTATACGCACTACACTAACAATATTATTTACAGGTACATCAACTACAAAACCAAGAATTCATGTGTTCCGTAAACCGCCGCAAGATTAAACAAAGCAATCATCAATGTTGCATAAAGTATATGATTCCATGCCAACGAAATCCAAGAAACATCCATGCATTACATAAAGAACCAGAAAAAAAAAAAAAAACGTAATGAATCAGAAATGACAAAGAAACAGGAAGCAAAATAATGAAGGATGACACAAAGATGGAGGGAAGAACATACTTGAGAACCATGGCTGCAGCCGCTACCCGATTTTTTTATTTTCTCTTAATATATCTGTTTATGGATCAGCGAGGCCCGGCTGTCACAGGACTCTTTATTTTTCTAAATAAGAGACCCTCTCAAAGTAAATAATCGAGTGGGCCTAAAGTCTTAGGCCTTTTATTGGGGCCCACATAATTGCTACCCCAACACATAAAAATTACTATTGCATGTTAATTAAATGTAATATTCTTGAATTTATATTCTAACTTGTGATTATAAATTATTTCTTCACATTTTTCTTTATCTAAATTATTGATTTAGTGGTACATTTAGCAGGTTAGTTTTTTCAAATTAAAATAAATTAAAAATGTTATTTTTATAAGAATGTAATGGAAAAATGATAATTAAAAATTCTTTATTATCACTTGTTCAACTAAAATGCATTTTAGGCTATATTAAAATAAATTTTATATTAATTAATTTTTTAAATTAAATTTCGTTGTTTTAAATTATTTTTATATAAAAATTAAAAATTTGATATTATTTTTAATTTTTTAAACAATTTTATTTTAATTAAAAGTTTTATACAATGAAATATTTAAGTTATTATCACTAAAAATTTTATATTTTTTAATAGTAAATTTTTTTAGAATTTTTAAAATATTTGATATTATAAAATTTTGAAAGATATTTTTAATATTAAAAAATTATAAAACTATTTTATAATTATAATTTGAATATTTATAAAATTTATAAAAAAGAAATCACAATTCATTGTTAAAAAATTAAATTTAAACAACTTCTTTGTAAAAAATAAAAATAATAATCAATTTGGATGAATCATGTATGAAATTAGTTAAGAAAATATAAAAATTTTAATTAAAAATGTGAACAATACATGATTTATTTTGATATTTACTTTATTATTATCATTTTATTTTAAATTCATAATAATCAAATATCGAACAATTTAAAGCCAATCATATATATATATATATATTTAAAAGAATATTGATGTAAATTTTATCATGATTTTAATCCAAAGTTTTTAACAAATTAAAGTGAGTAGAAAAAATCATATTGATATTTTACTAATAAATATTTTATGATATAAAGTGGGATACGCTCATCACTGAAATAATCTGCAATACGATTACTTTCTATATTTGGTTTTCTTACCAATATCGTAACTCTTCTCAAAACTATGTTTGATGATTTCTTTTTATTATTATTATTCTTAAAAATTTAAAAGTTACTCAATAAATTAGATCATTCACTAATTAGTAATCTTAGCTAATTAAATTCAAAATCTGATACGAGCAGGATCACGTTAAGATCTTTCCGTGAACTTAGTTGTGGCAGCAACGTCAACCGAAGTTGATTAAGAATTTGATTAGGGTGCACGACTAAATAATCACATTTAAAAAAGTATGATTAATGATTGGAATTTGGTGATGGTTCATCAAATTATTTGGGGAGAAAAAAACAAGAGAGAGAAACAAAATCAAGTTAAGGTAAAAAGGGAGTGATGTTCGTGATACGGTCACGTTTGGACGCTAACCAGGAGGCCTACAGTCACGCCAGGATTGGATTTAAGGAATCTAGAAACTGTCCTTATCTTCCATCTCTTGCCAACTCCGAGTGAAGTGTGAAGTACCCGTTTTGCCCCTACTGTCTGTTCTTGTAATGACCGCATCATCCTTACTCTCAACAGATTTTGTCATTTAATTGGTGGTACAATCAGAGTGAAAAAGTTTGCCCACACCCAAGTATAACCTGTAAAGTTAGGACAAAACAGAACGTGGGACGCGCACGGGTACTCGCGTGAAGGAGAGTGGGGCGGACATCACGAACCCAGTTCTAGGAGTGTCTGGGTCCCACTGTTTCTTCTCTCTGTTGACTCTCTCTCTCCCTTCTCTCTCCCTTATATTTCTTCAAGGAGGAGAGATGTGCATGGAGCGACGCCATTGAAACCAGCAAGAGGAGAGCGGGAGAGAGAGAAAGAAAGAAAGAGATATCATTACATCTCAGTCGAGGGTTTTCAGGGGTTTGAATAGATCGAGGACGGTGTGACTTATTTAACACAAAGCCATTTTGACTGCACCTGATCTTCCATGTCCTTTGCAGTAAGTCCATAGTCAGGAAAAAAGGGTCCTTTGTAAGTCAGCTCTAAATTTACATTTTTATTCAATTCTTATATTCGTTTCTTTATCACATACACATCACTCAACTACCATTATTTTTTATCTTGTCTTTTTACCCTTCTACAGATCCCAACAGCTAGAAAGGGAGAGGAAGAGAGAGAGGATCTCAATAGCTGTATCTATCGTTTGTGTATACAGTACAGAGACCCTTGCTCACGGTCAAAAATTGAAAAGGTATACCTGTTTGTCCTTACCGGAAGTGGTTTCGTATGGGATTTTACCCGTTAATTTTTTTCCTCTTCTATTTTTAGAGAGAAGGGGGTGTGTGTGTGTGGGAAGCTGAAGAGAAGGGCGGTCAACTGCGTCTTTTTGCACTTATTTGATTGGTGCTGTGCACCCGGAAAGTCTTTTATGCACAGTGTGAATGTGAGAGATAAGCTTCGGCTTTTCGTTTGCCTTTCTTTTTCTGTGCCATCTTTTGTGTGCCCCTTTTCGTTTTCCTCCTTTCCGGGTCTTTTTCAATACTGACAAATCCTCGGTCAAGCAAGTTGTATAGGCTGATGGGAAATTAGGGTTTTTTTTTTTTTCATATTTGTCAGTCTTCTCTGGTGTTTCAGCGATTTTCCCTTCCCGGGTTTAGATAGATAGAGAAGGTGTGAACTGTGGATGGGGAAAAAGAAATAAATAAAAGGGCTTTTCTTGTCCTGTTTCTCAGTCGCTCTACCTAGAGCAGATATTCTAGAGAGAGATTAGAGTTTTCTAGAGAGAGAGTGTGTTAAGTCATGCATGGGCGTTGACAAGAAGACAGTTTTTCCATTGTATCTGCTGAAAATACAATTGTAAATTTGTGGTCTTAGCGGAATCTGGGTAGTGCTTGTAAGGTCAAACTCACTGGGCAAGAAAGAGAAACGAAATCTAAGCATGCCCTTGTGAAAGTGATAGGAACCATTTCAAAGAACCTAGGCATACTAGCAGATATATAGATATATAGATAAAGAAAGGGTCAAGAAAAAGAAGTTCCATTTTTTTTTTCTCCGTTTTGATGAGTTTCGGAGGTCTAATCAACGGCAGCAGAAGTAGCAGTACTGCTACTATGGTTTCAAGGATTATGGCTGATATTGTTCCACAAAGCAACATGGCCAGTGAGGCCATTGCTCAGCCAACCCTTCTTACCCCACCACCTATTCCCAAATCTGTGCAAAGCTCTTCTCCTCTTTCACTTTCCATTGTATGCAACTCTTCTCAGTCTCATTCATAACATTTTCTTTGATTATACTCTACTGACGTTATACTTATATGGTTTTGTGTTTGTTATCTTTGTTTTACCCTTTTGTATTATTCTTATATGTTACTCTTTTGTTGGGATTTGGTGCAGAAGAGCAACATGGATGGTCATGGTGAGATGGGTCTGCTTGGGGAAAATTATGATCCAAGCATACTTGGAAGGATCAAGGAGGATGGCTATGAGAGCAGGTCGGGAAGTGACAACTTTGAAGGGGCATCCGGCGATGATCAGGATGCGGGGGATGATGGACCACCCAGGAAGAAGAAGTACCATAGGCACACTCCTCATCAGATACAAGAGCTTGAAGGGTGTGGCTTTTTATCATTTTGGCTTTGAGCTACCTATGTTCTTGTATAGAAGGATTTGCTAACTGGAACTTATCTTTGTCTGGTTTTGGGTTGAAGTTTCTTTAAGGAGTGCCCTCATCCTGATGAGAAACAAAGGTTAGAACTTAGCAGGAGGCTTGGCTTGGAGACAAAGCAAATCAAGTTTTGGTTCCAAAACAGGAGGACCCAGATGAAGGTATTATGTTCTAGTCTTGCATCTCTCCTTTTTGATTTGAGAATTGAATTTTGAGGTGATGTTGATGATGAAATTTACATTTTCAATCAGACCCAATTGGAACGCCATGAGAATGTGATTCTTAGACAAGAGAATGATAAACTCCGAGCTGAGAATGATTTTTTGAAGGAAGCAATGAGAAACCCAATGTGCAACAATTGTGGTGGCCCAGGAATGCCTGGTGAAGTATCTTATGAGCAGCATCAACTTAGGATTGAAAATGCAAGACTGAAAGATGAATTAGGCCGAATTTGTGCTTTAGCAAACAAGTTCTTTGGTAGGCCGATATCATCCTCAGCTAGTTCACTTCCTTCCCCGAGTCTAAATTCCAATTTGGAGCTTGCAGTAGGAAGAAATGGGTTTGGTGGTATGAGCCCAGCTGCAACACCATTGCCAATGGGACTTGATTTTGGTGACGGTTCTTTAGTGCCTTTGATGAAACCAATGGGCAGTGAAATGCCGTATGAGAGAACTATGTTCGTGGATCTTGCATTAGCAGCTATGGATGAATTGATTAAGATGGCTCAGGTGGATTCTCCCCTTTGGATCAAAAGCTTGGATGGAGGGAAAGAAATCCTGAACAATGAGGAGTACATGAGGACATTTCCTCCTTGTATTGGCATGAAACCCAGTGGCTTTGTAACTGAGGCTTCCAGGGAAACTGGTATGGTAATCATCAACAGCATGGCTCTTGTTGAGACATTGATGGATGCGGTATGCCCTTCAACTCTTTCTGCCAAATTGATGTTTGTGTTAACCGGATAGGAATTCTCTTCTGCTACAGTAATTTGGGTTTGATGCATTCTTTTTCTTCTCTAATTACTTTCATTCTGGAAAAGATATTGATATCTTTCCTGGGAGATGTGGTTCTGACATCTAAGCTGTATTCACATGCCATCCTTACCATCTGATATTTGAAATTCAATTTCTATATTGATATAAACAATTTCCCTGACAGGATTTCTATAAAAAAGGAATCAGTGTTCATGGAAATATATTATCTGAACAGTTGTTTTACTGCTTTTATACAAATAGAATCGATGGGCAGAGATTTTTTCCTTCATGATTCCTAGAGCAGCAACCATTGACATGATATCCAGTGGTACTGGTGGAACCAGAAGTGGTGCTCTTCAACTGGTATATTTCCCAGCTTTGTGTTTTATTTCGATTTTAGCTAGTACAGACATAACTCAAGAATGATGAATTGTGTACAGATGCAAGCTGAATTTCAATTGCTTTCACCCTTAGTCCCTGTTCGACAATTGAAGTTCCTCAGATTCTGCAAGCAACATGCTGAGGGTGTATGGGCTGTGGTTGACATCTCCGTTGACATTACCCAAGACGGTCCAAATGTAAGCTGCAGGAGACTTCCTTCTGGCTGCGTCATCCAGGACACAGCCAATGGCTACGCCAAGGTAATCTCTAACCTCAGTTCTATTGTTCTTTACGGTTTTAGATTCATACTTGACCTACAGTCTCAATCTGCATTGACTCATGCTTCCCACAAGTTAATTTCTTTCTATTACTGAGCAAAACTTTATTGTCTCTAGCGTGATTTCTCTTTATAAAACCATACTTGGACTTTAGTCAAGAATCTGAACCTTTAATTATTATTTAACTGACCCAAAAGATGCTTCCTTTATTTAAATAACATAAGGTCTTCAATTTCAAAGGTAAGGTTGCTTATTGTCTATTTGTCTCTATTTAATAAGTGTACTGCTAGTTTTGGTGGCAAGGAAATCAGGGTGCTCAGACTTTAATATGTTAAAATCTGCATATCTAATCCTGCATCTTTATGTGCAAGTAAACCTCGGAAGTCTCAATCTTTGCTTTATAAACTATATATTTGATGCTTCTATTCCTATCTCTTCTCTCTTAAACATCGGTTTTTTTATTGTCCTCGAGGCTATATGACCTGGATCCAGGATCCAGTCATTATATTGTAATGTCTCGACATTATCTGTGTGTTTATTTTATTGATGCCACCTTTTCATTTTCGTTAAAGATTGTGCATGAGATTGTTGCCTCGTGACTTTCTGGAAGCTCATCGAGTTTCACATTTTATTTTTTGTTAATTTAGAGGACTGTTTCGTTTCTCACAAGTACTCGAACATACAGATGAAATCTGGACATCATAGCATGTTATTTGCATAATGGCATCTGTATGAAGTTGAATTGAACTATGTATAAAGGAGAGTTTCTCCGTTGAAGCTTATTGAAAAGACAATGAAACTGCTAACGAATGGGAAAAATTGCAGTTGACGTGGGTGGAACATTCAGAGTACGATGAGAGTGGTGTGCATCTACTTTACCGACCGTTATTGAGTGCAGGCCTAGGTTTTGGTGCACTGAGGTGGGTTGCCACTCTACAGAGACAGTGCGAGGGCTTGGCAATCCTCATGTCTTCTACTCTTCCAGCTGAAGATCACACAGGTTGTTTTATTAATCCTGTATTCTTCTTTCATTTAGTTTCTGAATATTTCAGTTTCCAGTTTCTGATACATAGTGATGAGCCACAGGATTAACTCTAGCCGGCAAGAAAAGCATGTTGAAGCTAGGACAGCGAATGACTTATAACTTCTGTGCTGGGGTTTGTGCTTCAAGTGTTCGTAACTGGGACAAGCTTCATGTCGGGAATGTGAGTGAAGATGTGAAAGTAATGACCCGGAAGAATATCAATGACCCTGGTGAGCCCCCTGGCGTCGTGTTGAGCGCTGCGACTTCTATTTGGATGCCAGTGACTCAGCAGAGGCTGTTTGATTTCTTGCGTGATGAGAGATCCAGGAGCCAGTGGGACATTCTGTCCAATGGTGGTCCAATGCAAGAGATGGTTCACATTCCCAAAGGCCAAGAACAAGGCAACTGTGTCTCCCTGCTCCGTGCCAGTGTGAGTTGTAGCATACGCACCTGTTGATGTTTCATGTTCTTCCTGGTTTCACGGTTTTGAATTTTATTATCTTGTTGATGCGACATTTCAGGCCATTAACTCTAATGAGAACAACATGCTGATTCTTCAAGAGACATGGAATGATGCCTCGGGTGCCCTGGTGGTGTATGCACCTGTTGATATTTCTTCTGTGAGTGTGGTGATGAACGGGGGAGATTCCACTTATGTTGCACTTCTGCCATCAGGATTCGGGATTCTTCCAGGTGGCCCGTCTGATCATGGTGGCTCAATCAACTGCAATGGAGCTTTGGTGAAGCCTGACATGGATGGAAACCGACCTGGCGGGTGCCTACTTACCATCGGATTCCAGATTTTGGTGAACAACCTTCCTTCAGCCAAGCTCACAGTGGAGTCAGTGGAAACCGTCAACAACCTCATAACCTGCACAATTCAGAAAATCAAAGCTGCAATTCCGGTAACATAGCTGAAGACGATCATTTTCCCCAGCTTGATTTACCCCTTTTTTCTGATTTTTTTTTCTTAAAAAAGAAAGAGAGTCATATATGTGCAGAATATAGGAGATATAGGAAAAGGAGGGAACTTGAAATGATAATTGACATGAAAGGGGTTTCGAGTCAAGAACGAACCGCTTGTGCAGAAATTTTTGCTGGACAATGGATCTGAGCCACCTGGGTTCTGTTTCCATTGAACTTTCAAGAATCATAACGTGAGTTGTGGTTCGGGTATTGACTCAGTGGACCCTTATGTTCCTCTGTTCTCATGTGTTATTTTATTTAGTAAATTATGTTTCTCTCATTTATCTTACAGATGGCAACAATGTAGACCTTGTATGGGCTGTTCCTGGATTTGTAATGGTGCATTTGATTAAAATCTTGGGTCTTTTCTTACCGAATTTTCTTTTCAGTTTTCAAAATTTTCTCTTTTCTCTAGGAAGATTTTGCGTACCAAACAATCCCTTGCACAGGAAGAGCAGAGAGAGTGGTGGTGCTGGTAGGGAAATGGGCCTATGTGTATTAGGTGCAGCATGGGCCGGGCTGTAATTAATTGCTCGGCTGCAGCCTCTGGTTCAGGGCTGCAGACATTTTTCCAGGTTCTTCCTGTGTCTGCCATTCAATTACATTGACCTGTTGGTCATAGTTGTTGCAGCCACCTTGTGATTTTCTGGGTTACCGAATTCACATGAAAAAAAAAAGAAAAAGAAAAATATATTTATCTTGGTCTGCATATAAAATATGAAAATAGGAAATTAACTGCCTTTGTCTTGATATGCGTTTCAGGACAAGAGAACTTGGGTGTCAATTTGGACCGACCATTTCAATCACTAAGCCAATGTTTATAAATAGAGATGTACCTCATTAGTCATGATTATAAATAACTAAGCATAGTCCAAATATTTTATACATTATTTTTAGGGTAACATCATTATATGAATTTTCTATTTTTTATTTAAATTTAACAATGGTAGAGAATAAATCATAGATCCACGTATTTACTGCAAAGGGTAATTAGTTGGAGCAGGTGGACTCATCTTGAATAATCATGTGATTTGTTTGTTTTTTCAAACAAAGAAAAAAAAAAAAAGGGAAAACGTCCCTTACAATACGCAATCAAATTCAACCACGAAGTCTGCACTGATTAGATGTTGACGCGTTTTTAAGAACAATGTTTAATAAAGTAATTAAAAAATAGCAACCTGTTTTATTCTCAACCTAACCTAACTTTGACAAAAAAAAAATATATAAAATGAAATATTTTTCCCTAAAATCCACTGAGAAGCATGCAGTAAAAAACCAAGATTTTCCATTCTAGATTCTTATATCGGCCACTTTTGAAATTTATGGTGCTAATGTATTATTAGCTAGCAATATTATGAAAAGAGAGACATAATTATTGAATTAGAACACAAGCATGATGATGCTTTAAGAAATATACTACAAAGTAATGAGTTGGATATTAATAGGACAGAAAAATAATAAATTATCCCTACAATTTTTGTCTTAATGTATTTATCTTTTATGGGCAGTAAATTAATATCTTACATCATTATCCAATCATGCACGCATCTTACATGTTTTAATCAGAAAATAAAAATTAAAAAAAAAAAAGGGAAGGCCAGTGGTGTTCTGGGGATTTGGTCTTCTGTTTTACTGTTTACTTCCCTGCAAAGTGCCGCTTTCACGCGGTACCGAATCGACGGCCCACATTCCCCACCAAACTTAACCCAACCCGTTGGCGTATATCCCGAGGCAAGGTGGACCAGTGATAATCTGTTGTCACCCTCCCTCACACGTCATTAGTATTTCCAGGATCCTCAACCGTCTGATCAAGCTGCTCACATTGTTGATGCATCTAGAGTATTTGCATGCCACACGTGTAAGGTTGTTGAATTCAAAGTGTCAAATTTGTCAGATGCTGACAGTATTTTTATCTCTGCGGCCCATGATCATTGTGATATGCGTACCACCTGATCTTTTTTACCTTTAACACGGACACGGCAAGGCACGCGCCTGACGACCTTTATCGCACCTACTCGGCCAGATGGGCCTAGCAGGACTGTTTTTCTCCTCCAGTTCTTGCGGTTCCTACGGTTCGCGCGATCCATGGGTTACTTTCCTGGTTATCTTTAAAACATTCATTAATCTTGTTTATGCTTCTTAATGTTCAGATCTGTTATACGAGATTATTGATTAGTTCGTATGGAAAAAAATAGAATAATTTGCTTATGTTCCCAACCAGGACGTATTAATTTTGGATCAGAAAAATTTTAGATTCACCGTGAAGAAGTGTGATTTGAGCTTACGAGCATCAACCACCGGACAATAAAAACTATTGATCTTCGCTTCCATGGTGAATAGTGTCTTAACCGGAGAATATGACGAAATGAAGAAAACCTAATCGGACGCCTTTCTTCCGGCTGCCTAGTGGAGCAGTGAGAACCAGAGAAACCGGAAGACTGGAGAGAGAGAGAGAGAGGGGTAAAATGGGAATATAAATTTTGGTTGGGAACCAGCGTCAGCATGCCCCATTGTCTTCCCCATTTGTCTCAAACGCTCAACAAAACGGAAGCACCAAAATAGCCAAAGGCAAAAGCGAGATGCAAGTAGCAGAAAATTAAGAGAGATATTCTCTACCACGTCAACATACCCTTCTCCAACATCTAGTTTTGTTTCTTGGGAAAAATTCTTTTTAGAAAAAAAGAGGAAGACAGATTTCCCCTTTGTTTTATTAAATTATCTTTCTATCTGTTCATGAATTTGTTCCACGACGGTTGACCTATATCATTCAGAAACACCCACAACGTACAGACAGATAGGAAGATTAGACTGTGTATAGAGAGTTAGAGGTAGAAATATAGATAGAAGGAGAGAAATCTAGAAATGGGTAATTCTTTTGGGTGCTCAGCGTCAGGTGAGCGATTGGTATCGGCGGCGAGAGATGGGGATTTTGTGGAGGCCAAGATGCTTTTGGATTGCAATCCTTGTCTCGCTAAGTATTCCACTTTCGGTGGCCTCAATTCTCCTCTTCATTTTGCCGCAGCCAAAGGCCACAATGAGGTTTTCACTGTTCTTCTACCCTTTCTTTCGGTCTCATTTTCATTTTGTTGATAGATAATGTTTTATTGATTGAAGATATTTTTTTTTTGTTTACTATTATGGTTAGATCGTTGCCTTATTGCTTGAAAATGGAGCTGATGTGAATTCGAGAAATTACTGCGGCCAGGTACCAAATTCGACAATTTTCTCATCGGCGTTCTGTTTATATAGATGTTTGTCCAATGTATAATTGCGAATTCGTGCAGTCGTGTTTTGACTTGAGCAGACTTTGGGACATGCTTGTTCTCTTTTTTATTTTTTGAAAGATGATATGTTCCTCTCGATCTTTAGCTGCATGGAATTGGGATTTGGAGTTGAAAGTGGAACCCTTGTGAGGGATATTGAATGAAGTTCCTTTCAACGTTGTTTGCCGACTGAGAGAGTCTGACAGGAAAAATTGATTTTCAAAATCTGTTTTAGTTCCAAATCTCAGTCCATGCAAACAACTGCAGAATACAAGAACTCACCATGACATCTGCTCTTTACTGAGCAACAAAATTAATGGATCTTTGTTGAGTCTAACTGTTGAATCATTATTTTTTTATTGTATTTTTGAAGACGGCATTGATGCAAGCTTGTCGGTATGGGCACTGGGAAGTTGTACAGACCCTTCTGCTCTTCAGATGCAATGTGAGCTTCAATTTGTTGAATTTGTGTAGATTTACTTTCCCTTTAAGTTTTTACATTTTAATAAATTAAAATCTTCCTATTGGTGTCTTTTCTGTCTTTCCTTTTGGTTTGTTTTAGAGAGATTAATAATTGATTATCATATCAATTATTTCCTTACAGGTTACTAGAGCAGATTATCTAAGTGGGAGGACGGCTCTACATTTTGCGGCTGTAAATGGCCATGTAAGATGTATAAGACTAGTTGTGGCTGACTTTGTTCCTAGTGCTCCTTTTGAATCCATAAATACTCAGATAGAGGCAGATAGAGACAATGGTTCTAGTGTGAGGACCAAAAGTGAGCAAAGGTGCATGGTCAATTCTGTTTCTGGTGTATTCTATGCTTCTGTCATGCTAGAATTATATTCAATCAGGGATAAGCTCATTTTCTTGTTGAAGCTCCTATCACGGTCAATTAATGAAGATTGTTTAGTATGTTAAATTTGTGTCCCAGTCTAAACGATCTTTTATGCCATTGAATTCTTCAATTCGAACAAGTCAAAAGCTCTATGTATTGTTCTGTTTATGCTACTTATACTCTAATGCAGTGCCCTGTCCAAGTTTATAAACAAAGCCGCTGATGGTGGGATCACTGCTCTTCATATGGCTGCATTGAATGGATATTTTGACTGTGTACAGCTTTTACTAGATCTTCATGCAAGTGTCTCTGCCGTGACATTTCATTATGGAACTTCTATGGATTTGATAGGTATGCTTTTCTTTTGCTACTTGATGTTGTACATCATGATTTAGGGTACCCCTCAATGCTACTAACATTTTTACTTGTAGGAGCTGGAAGCACTCCTTTGCACTATGCTGCTTGTGGTGGGAATTTGAAATGCTGTCAGGCAAGAATGATATTAACCATTAATGGCTCCAGATTCACCTTTGATCTTTCTTGTAAAGTTTGTGATGATGGGATTTATGTTTCTGCAGATTCTCCTAGCAAGAGGTGCTAGTCGAATGACTTTGAACTGCAATGGGTAAATTGCATTGGGTTCTTTTCTGTTTGCCTTCATGCTGATTTATGTAGTTAATATTCTGGTACTATCAAGTGTGGCTGACTTAAACTTTTGTATGCTTTCAGGTGGCTGCCTCTTGATGTTGCCAGGATGTGGGGACGTCATTGGCTTGAACCTTTGCTGGCACCCAGTTCTGATTCAGTTATACCAAGATTTCCTCCTTCCAATTACTTATCCCTTCCTCTTTTGAGTGTACTTAACATAGCAAGGTAAAACTGAACTCAGTCGTATCTACGGGAGCAAATAGGTTTCAAATGTTTTCTTTGAAGTTGATCTTTTGGCCTTTGAAATTTGTGCTGATTCTGATGAAATTAATTGCTCAAGTTTTTATGTTTCAAGGGCCACCACTCTATCTTCAGGAGGCAGGATATGAGTTAAATAATGAACGCATTCATAGTCAACATTTAATATAAATTATGATGCTACACCTGTTGGGGATTCAAGTTAACTGAATTATGCAAGGTTGGAGTTAACTGGATTATGCTTTTTAAATTTTTTTTTTTTTTTGAAAACCAAGGTATCTGGGTTGGAGAATCGGACTAACGGATGGGAGATTCATCTCCCTCGGGCCTTGAATTTAACAACCAAAACAAACTCAGTGGCCTTGAGAGGATTCAAGCCTTGGACCTAGGCTACAAGTTTTTATTTGCTTATCAGTAGGTCGAATCGCTTATGCTTTTAAATATTGAGGCTCAAGCCTAAGATTCATTGCTACTGAATAATGATGCCCATGTATTTTTCCTGTTACTAACTTTTTGCAAAGTTAGATGGTTTACTATTTTCACACAGATCATTTGTCACCGTCACTCAATGTGGTATCATAAATTTGCTATTATATTATGGTTCCTCGTCGCAGTTACCGTTTTACCTAACATATTAAAGACTTCAATGCTCTAAATTGTGCTCGTGCGCATGCACATACGCACACTTCACCCTCTATTCAGACGGAACTGGTGCTTCTTCAAATGAGAAACACAGGCTGTTCTGTCTACCGTTAGCTTTCTTTTCTTCTCTTTTTAATCAGACTAAAGTATATATACATATGTATGGCACCAAGGTGGTGCTCTCCCATATACATGTATAGTTAGCTATCATGAGGGAAGGATTTCCATAAACCGAACAGAATGCTTTTGTTACATGGAAAGCATATTTTAGTTATAGTTGTGCCATTTGTATTTTAGGCTGATATCTTGTGGCTGTTCAATTGCAGAGAGTCTGGGCTGCAGTCCTCAGTGAGCTCAGATGATGCTGATATTTGTGCTGTCTGCCTGGAGAGGGCTTGTAGTGTTGCTGCTGAAGGTTTGTTCTTTCCTGGCTTCTCTTTTTTTTTTTTTTAAAGATTTGCATGTCATTCTTACTCCCTTGTGATTCTGGTACCTATTGATTTCAGCTGCCCTATGATCAAATGGTTTTTCTTGCATTTACCAAGTTGATCATTTGCATTTCTGTTTGCCTATTCGTTTAGTTGATGAAAAAACAGAGTGGAAAGCCAATAGGGAATTTCACAGTTAATGTAAGTCTGTATTTATGTAAATATGGATTGGACAGTTACTTACACTCACACACACACACACACTCATGAAAGCACATATACAAGTACATAAATATGTTTATCATGTTAAATGTTGATATATTGATGACTTCATTGATCATTTTTCTTTTCAGTTTCCTTTTGTGAATGTCTTAATCTGCTACGAGTCTCTGGTTATTTTAGTGCTAATTGTTGTATTCTCTGTTGTAGGGTGTGGGCATGAGCTTTGTGTAAGATGTGCACTCTACCTGTGCTCAACAAGCAATGTTCCTTCTGAACTAGTGGGCCCACCTGGATCCATTCCATGCCCTCTTTGTAGACATGGCATTGTCTCCTTCGCGAAGTTGCCTGGTTCCCCAGCCAAGGAAATTAAACTGCACCTCTCACTTGGCCTCTGCACACCGTGCATGCTTCATACTTGCGATGCAGAACGGCAATCACCATCCTGTGCTACAGAAATTCGGAAAAACCGGGTGGCTTCTGTGTCTTCAGACATTTTCTGCCCAGTTACTTGTAGCCCATTTCCATCAGTTGCCATTCCTTTGTGCACCTGCAATGATGGTCCCTGTCCAACCTTCGAGTCTCGGGCCTTAGAAACACAAACACAAGATGAATCTCCTAGACATTCCCAAGTGACATCAGTGGAGCAGGATAAAGTGAAAGAACCTAGACTAGAGAAAACAAGTTGTTCAAGCATGTTTTGGGGCAGAAGAAGCTGCAGCAGAGAGCACCAATGCAATTCAGAAATAAACGCGTAACCACTAGCTGATTTGTCCAGCTAGAAATTTTGGATTAACAGCACTGCTGCTGCGTTTGTATGATGTTGATCAGTCTGCCATAATCATCCATGTTGCTTCAGGTTTCAGCAGGGTACACGGTGATGGATCTGAGTATGATATCCCTTTTGATCAGCTTCTGGATTGCTTATAAAGATCGTAGAAATTTTATGTTGGGTGGGTAGATTGATTGCAATCCACACTGTAAAGCAAAAGAAAAGACGCATGAAAAAGGCTTTTGTACTTGCTTGCCAAGTTGCTGTTTTGTCCCCAAACCCATTATCTCTCCGCTGAAATATCTCTATATTATTTGGTGATGGTTTCATTACAAAGAAGTGAAAAAGAATGAAAAACGATCTATATCCAGGTTGCTGCAGGATCAATGGGTAGAAATTAAGCTTCAGTTTTCTGAACATTCATTCATAGAAAACTAAACTCAGCATGTAATGAAAGACAGTTATGTTTGTATGTCTAGTTTGTTGGGAACATGAGAATTTGGGAGCTTGTATGGTGTCTGTGACCAACCTATGGAAGGACTTTCAAAATCCAGTTGGGGATCTAGTGGAGAATCCAAAGAGGCTTTCATGGTGATCTAAAGTTGAGAATTCAGACAGATGAACTCCCACTGTTTGTACCGAAACAGCTGTGTTTATTTGATTCTTCAGAATTATAGGAGGCCAGGAATATACTGACACAAAAACCTTTCTTTCTTCACTATCATAGTTTGTGTACAAGAAACAAGAAGGATAGTCTTAGCTAACCTAAAACAAGCAGATAAACAGCAAAGTGATCATCAGACAACAACCTTGTCAACTGAGACCTCTTTCTTTTGTGGGGTTTTCTTGTTTCAACTCTACTTCCGCAAGTGAGATTTATTTACATGTAAAAAGATTCCATGTAAGATTATTAGAGATAGTAGCAGAAACACCTCTGTTGACAGATGTGGGGTCTAGTGGCCCTCACCACAATCTTGGTACACCTAGTTTGCATAAAACGCACCGCTGGGGGGATATGTAGCTCAAGATGCTACGGGCATCCACTCAATTTCAGATCCTCCTCAAAGAACCCTAAAAAGAGGAGGGTGAGTACGTGTCCCAAAACCCTGGTTTCTACAGAAAACCATTTACCAAGCTAATACGAAACCCAGTACAAGAACATCACGTTACTAAAACAAAGTTCAGTACATATTTATGTCAAACCCTAGAACTAGGTAATAATGCTGACAACATCAACTTCGCATTGCCCAGGAGCAGAGACGTTTCAGTTTTGGACTGAACCCAGTTTCTTCAGATAACCTTGTCTGTCTCTCTTTCTTTCTTTTTGAGTTAATTATCTTCTCCTTGCAGCAGTTTCTCTCTGGGCATTGAAGTACACTGCAGCCACAGGCAGGCCCAAGCCGTTCTCCACTGCGAACCTCCTTGTGTTGAAATAGTCCCGAGAAGATGGCGGCCTCACCGTCTGCCTCCCCTTCTGCTTGAATAATATGAACACGTATCTGTGGATACCCACGACTGGCTTTGGATTCTCATAGCCAACACTTTCTCTTCCTGTGTATTTAGATAAATAGTTAACTGACATTTGAGTGGAAGAATGTTAAGCCAACATGGGTTAATTTATATAAAAAATTGATATTGAAGCTTTAGAAACTGACCAAAAGTAGTATCAGTAGTGCCAGGAATGTCTGTGACCATCCTGATCAAAGATATTCATATAATGTTATTAGATTCACATTTTCAGGAGGAGAAGGAACGGTAGAATTGGATATGCAGAAAAGGGTCTGATTGCACTAACCAGAGCAGATGCTCTCTCAAGTGCGGATCACTAGGGCTTGGAGCATCCGGGTCTGTCATGATCTTCAAGGATATCCAGGGCCAGAAAAACGCGTTAAAAGATCCAAAAATCCCCGAAGGAAATACAAAACCTAGTAGCATAACTAGCGTAACGTATGTTTATTAAACAGAAAGTAATTGAGAAGGCAAAGTTGTAGTGATACTTACTAATGTATAAGCAGTTCTCATGTCCTCTCCCCCAATCTGTACACGCGGTTTAGAAGTAATAACAGAAGGCATGAGCTCACGGCCATTAGCAACTTGCAAGTTAGGGTTGTAAGTTACAGTCATTTTCACCGTAGGGATGAAAGCGTCCACCACCTCTCCTATCACTCGCCCTATAATAAGTGTCTCCATGACCCTCCACAAACAATGCAATCTCAAAGAGAAACCGTACACATATGAAAGATCTGCGTGAAAGATGTGCAGAGAGAGAGAGAGAGAGAGAGAGAGAGAGAGAGAGAGAGATGTGCTTTGTAGTAATGCTGGAGTAATAGGCGAGAATATGGAGAGTTTTTATAGGCAGAACCAGAGAAAAAGCTGCTATTAAGAGGAGGAAAAGCTTAGCTTAGAAGCTTAAAAAGGAGTATCAGACTCAGCAAATGCTTTCGACATATCGCAAAAAGGTTGCTATTTAGAGTAAAGACGCGTGATCAACTTTTGAGACATAGTTATCTTTATTACAAATGTGGAGCGGAGAGACGCTAGGCACTATAGCCAGAGAGACAGATTAAATTTGTAGTGTCTTAGCTGCACAGTGTTTATACACTTAATGTAACATTTTCTCTATGTGGAATCTAACACGTCGTTGGCTTATTGTGTTGATGCGAATGACGAATATAACTTTTTGCACTATAATACAATATCTTTGAGCAAATGGGTATTCGGCTTTTGAGGTGCTTCTCTTCCTACACATGCTTTCTGGTGTTAAAATGCTGGGAAAATACAAATGTACTATCTTATCAACAAGCTTGGGGATCAAACGTGTAGTTAATTCAGTGAAAGGAGGCAAAAGACAATCGCACATCCCTTATCTTATTGGTGCTTGGCTTCAGGGAGAATCCAGAAAACAATTTATAAGCTCAATCCAGAGATCTGTTTGCCCCGAATTACCATCTCTCTTTTACTAATAATAGCATGTGTGGTTGTGCAATTAAGAATGGTTGCTTACTGTGCCAATCAAGGATATCAAATAGCAAGTACTATATAGCATTTAGATTTGAAGCCTGCCTTCGTTTAAACATGAGGAATATATACATCATATAATCAAAATCATCTATGTTTGGCCATCTTAGGCAAATCTCAAAGAAAATCACCTATTTATCAAGGGATGCCTTATGCTCTGGTGCTCTCTTCTTCTCCTTTTTTATTTTTATTTTTCTTTTTCGTTTGTTGCATGATGGTTTGCTGGAAAGATTCTTCCTTTTCCACAGAATTTCTTCGCACTTGTTTAGCTTGAAGACGCAAGGTGAAATATTCTAAGTTGAAGATAACAAAAAGGTCAAGGTGCCATGGTAGCAAGCCCTCATTGGGTGCTTTCTCTTCCATCTCTTTAAAACCTTTTTTGCAAATAAAAAGCCAAAATCTATCATGTCTCTTATTCTTTCGCTGTGTTCAATTCGCTTACAGTCATCGTTCCATTGTCTGATCAACATTTGATTCGGGTAGCAGAGAACACACCTCTCAACATGCAATGGATCATAAGCCAAGATATATACAAAAAATGTATGAACATAAAACTAGTAAAATATTAAACCTCTAATCTTATTAGGCAAAGAAGAGTGAGAGATGAAATGTTATGAGTCATTGTTAGCAAGAAGTTTGAATTTTGGATAAGAATTATCTTTTGATTTGAATTTTGAATACAAATTTTAGGATATCTAAATAAATAAGTATAACTATTATTTTTTCTTTTCTATCAAAATCTTAACAAACCTATGAAAAAGCCAACCACAATCCTTAAACGCTTTCTACCCATATCTGAAAAGTAAAAATTTAGACACAATGAATTTAAAAAATTTATTTACAATAGTACTTTGTGTATTTTATGGAGCAAACTATCAAATGTGGACTATTAGTAAAAAAGCTCACTTTTATGCAAATGATTTATGAAAAGTTGTTGATTAAGTAAATAAAGTTCGAGAATTGTTAGACAATCTAACTCTTGCACATATTAAGAACCAAAAAGAGAGGAAGCAAAGAAAATAAAAAGCAAGAGTAATATTATTTTCAGCAGCAGTCTCATCCAACATATTTATCAAAATAATGATATTGAAAACAGTCAAAGAAATTTAAGATTTTTTAAAATGAGAATACAAAGAAAATGAAATGATTAAAAAAAATGTTGAATTTGATCTGAGAATTTGAGATGCAAAAGATGAAGGAATCAAAAACAATCAAAGAATATTTCGATAGGCTTCTTAGTATAGTTAACAAAATAAAACTTTTTGAAACTGATTTTTCTAATTTTAGAATTATTTAAAAGATCATAGTGACAATTTTAAAAAAATTTGAGGTTACGATTTAGATTTGTCAAGTATTACCTTAATAAAATTGTTGAATGCACTATTGACATAAAAACAAACGAGACTTATAAGGAAAGAAAGATATGCTTTTCACGCCAAATTACATAATAATAATGGTGACAAAAACAATAAAAATTGGTAGAACAAAAATATGTTTGGAAGTTCTGCAAGTAATAACAAAAATGGTCAAGTCTTTCCACTTTATCTTTATTGCAAAAAAATTAATCATGCACAAAATAAGTGTTGGTGGAAGTCAAATGTAAAATATCATAAATGCGATCACTTAGGGCATATGGAGAAAATATACAAATCTCAACAACATAAAGAGAAGCTAAGAATATTGTTGAACAACCTTAAGATGAGGAACTGTTTATAACATCATGTTTTGCCACCAGCAATTTCCTAAAAAGTTGGCTTATAGATAGTGATTTTTACTAACCATATAACTTATGATCCATAGTTCTTTAAAAAACTTGGCAAAATCGTCATTTTTAAAGTCAAATTGAGAATGAAGTATATCTTGCTGTAAATTAAAAGACAAAAGAACAGTGACAATTAAAGATCGTACAAGTTTAAAATTAATTTTTAGTATTTTATATATTTTTAAAATTAATCAAAATCTTTTGAGTGTTAGTCAGCTTTTGAAAAAAGTTTATAAGATGTTATTTGAAGATAATTATTGTCTGATTATTAATGCATAAGATAAAAGAAATGTTTAAAATCTAAATAAAAGTTAAGAAATTTATCTCGAATATGATGAACTCGTAGATTGCAATACACAAAATAATAATAATAATAATAATAGATACTTTATTATAAGATTGTACCTTTTATGAAGAAGAATATCTTAGAGAAGACTTATCTACATTAAAAGAAGAGCTTTCTTAGTATGTTTGTTTTTAATATGAGAAGCAAATCAAGCTTTATTTTCAACAAAATAAAGCTTAGAGGGTTAAACATAAATTATTGCTAGTTCAGACAGATATCATAGGATCAATGAATACATCAACAAAGGCTTTACAATAAATGGCTTTATTTGAATATAGCTATAAATTAAAGAGGCAAAATGTCAAAATATTTCAAGTTCAAACTCCAAAAAAAATATATAAAAAAAGAAGAAAGACAACTAAATTTACAACAAAACACATAATTAAAAATGATGAAATCCCAATATAGATACTTTGGATATTCAATTCTTGAAGGAAGATTCTTAGGAAAATGAAAGAAGATTATTACCAAGATACCATAAGAGCTATTCTTTTGCTTTTTCAAGTAATTTGAATTTTGAATGAAAATAATCTTTTAACTTGAATTTTGAATTCAAATTTTAAAAAATCTGAATAATTACAATATTTTTTTTTCTATAAAACTTTCGTTAATATAATAAAACAAGTTTTTATAAACCATTAAAAATTATAATTAATTTTAAATTTCAAGTATTTTATATTATTCTTATTTTTTTTTCGAAAACCTAATAAACTCATATCAAAAATCAATCCCATTGGATGCACAGATCAGCTTGTCCTTCCATGTTCCATGGACAGTACGGGGAGTCAGCAGAGATGCATGTAGTCACGGCGAGGGACTTTAGTGGGTGCGTCTGTAGAGAACCAAAAGAAAAGAATGGTGAAGAAGCGACCTGAACGGGGGGCGGGGCACTGCGTGCCATGTTCTTAGCACAGCTGCTGTCACGTAAGAAAAAAAAAAAAAGATAAAAAGGAAAAGAACCAAAGGAATTTGAAGCAGACGGCAGTGCAGCCACTCATCTGATGGTCTATAGTGAAGAGAATAGAATAAACCTCTCGAAACATGACACGTTTTCCAGCTTCCGAAGCCAACAAAGTACTTTCATTGTTTTATGAAAATTACAATAAAATTCCCATATTCCTTGACTGACATAACTCGACTTCCTCAATCATCAGCTTTTCCTTTCATTTGTTCTTGACTTTTGACACGTCTCCCTTACCCTTTTTTCTTTTCAGTCAAATAAGCCACCTGTCGTCCATCCATCCTTCAAAGTTGTCAGGCCATATACAGCCCAACACCGGCAGAAGATCCTCTCTGAACTTCAGTAGGCTTTTCAGCCCGGCCCACTTATCACCAGGCGGTCCAAGCTCAATTGCAGTTCTTTATTTAATATCTCTGAGGCCTTCATTGAGTGGGTATTGGGCCCAAAAGGGTCAAAGCAGCCGTTTCGTTTTGTTGGAAAGACTTACGTTTCGACCACAAATAAACAGCGAAGATAAAAACAAAAGTACGCTCCGCCCAAGGTTGCCGTATCTGGATTCGTCACTGCATCGCCAAAAGGAAAAGTTAGAATCTCTCTCTCTCTCCCTCTCTTTCTCTGATAGTATCATTTTCCAGTAGCCTTAACCAGTTATGAATGGCAGACTGCAGGCAGAGGGGAAGGAGTCGGTATCATAAAATGGCAAATTTTGCTCACGCCAAGTCATATCAAGATCTCAAGTTTGACCCTCAAGGCGTGCACGCATCAATATTCACTCTCTTTCCACTCTTCCACTTTAATGTTTTCTTTCCTTACGAGAGAAACCTCCCCACACCATTTTCCGTCCCGCCAAGCACCCTTTTTTTCCTAATTTCTTTTTCTCTGGTTTGAACAAGGAAAATAAACGACCGCTTCAGCAGGTTTGATGTTGTTTAAGAGACTGGGCATATGGGGTTTGATTTAGAAACTAAAGCGAACAGGAGTTTTACGTCAATCGCCATTAAAGGAACAAGAATAGGAATGCCGACTGCAGGATATGTCATCTGTAGGAAGAAAATGAATGCAAAAGGTACCAAAAAAAATTCCCATTCTTGGTTTTGCTTCTCCTGAAGAGACAGCTCGGCTGCAGGCTCAACTCAGTTCCACAATCACGTCTTATCACACGATCTCTTTCCATGAGGACCAGTCAGCATCACTATGAATTGACCGAAACAACCCTAAAAACTAACCTTGATTATCTTTCTTCGTTTCGGCATGCAGGCGTTCTCACTTTCCATGCATGTACGAATACCCTTGATATGGTCCCGCTTGCAGGGCAGTTTGGTCAATCAGCCGTAAAGACCCGAATCGGAATCCGGATCTTGGTTTGTCTGGTATGACACAGTACAACTGAATGGGCCAACTCGTACATGAACATTTTTACCAGATTTTGTAGGACCCTTAAAAAAAATCTTTCCACCTCATTTGCCCACACTGTTTCATATATTTACACTTTAACCCCAAATTATGCAACTTGTATCAACTTCATTATTTATATTAAACCGTTATTATAAAGTTTGCAACTTTATATTTTGTGGGTATTTTAAGTTAATGGTAACGCATTATGAATAATTAGACATACTTTATTTAAATGAATATGGCAAAAGGTACGAAGCATGAAGGCTGAGGCATCTTCCTTTTTCTGCCATCAAATTTCAATCACAGATAGTAGAAGGAACAAGAGAGAGTGGAAGGGACAAAAGCCCGATTCTCTGAAGAGGAGGGTCCTTTCTAGATGGCTTTTCCATTTATTAATAGTTTTTTTTTAATTTTTTTCTTTATTAAATTATTATAATGTTGTAATATAATACAATTGTGATAGTATAATTTTGTAATTCAGAAACATAAATAAATAGGGTGGAGGGGGAGGGGTTTCTTCGAAAAAAGAAGGGAGTTGCCGTTGCAGAGGTTCATGTCACGTGAGCTGCGTGTTCTTTCCACTGACATTGCACCTCCTCTGGCTATCCCTCTCCCTCTTCCTAAGAGCTATGGCGCCTAATTTCTCCTTTCTAGTATTTTCTCTCTTTCCCTCTCATTCTCTCCTGTGATGGGGTTTCCGATATCTCTGTTTTCATGTGTAACCGCTCTGTGTTTTTCTTACTGCGAAAATTGCCGCTTGTCTTCTTTGTGAGTTGTTATGGCGTTTAGGAATGTGTTCGTCTGTCTCTTTTTGTTGCATTTCTTCTTTTTCTGGTCGGTTTGCAATGCCATTGTAGAGCAAGACGAGCGGAACCAAGAAAGGGAGAGTCTACTTTCCTTCAAGGCTG
This sequence comes from Moringa oleifera, assembly GCA_021397835.1. Taxonomy (NCBI): domain Eukaryota; kingdom Viridiplantae; phylum Streptophyta; class Magnoliopsida; order Brassicales; family Moringaceae; genus Moringa; species Moringa oleifera. The sequence continues at coordinate 1,536,689 of JAJFZO010000658.1, read as the reverse complement.
CTCTGGAGAATCCACAACTCCTCTTTTCATGGAACCAAACAACGCCTCACTGCGACTGGGTCGGCATCACCTGCCAGCTCGGCCATGTCAGTTCTCTGGTTCTGTCATCTTGGTACCTCAAGGGGCCTCTGTCTCATACCCTCTTCTCTCTCCCTGGCCTCGCAGTCCTTGACCTGTCCATGAACCTCCTCTTCGGTGAAATCTCTCCTCAAATATCGAACCTAAAGCGCTTGAAACAGTTGAGCCTTGGTGGAAATCAGTTATCGGGCGAAATAACGAGTGAACTCAGTGAGTTGACTCAGCTAGAAACCCTCCGACTGGGGCCCAACTCCTTCACCGGACAGATCCCTCCCGAGCTCGGGAGGCTGAAACTACTTCAGACCCTCGACCTCTCTGGCAATGCCCTCACCGGAACCGTACCGAGTCAACTCGGCGAGTTGACGCGTCTCCTCTTCTTGGACCTTAGTAACAATCTCGTCTCAGGTTCTCTCCCTTTAACACTCTTCACAAATCTTCAGTCTTTATCGTCTCTTGACGTATCAAACAATTCCTTGTCCGGTGAAATCCCACCTGAAATTGGTAACCTAAGAAACCTTACTTGCCTCTACATTGGCATTAACTCGTTCAGTGGGCAGTTACCGCCTGAAATAGGAAAGCTTTCACTGCTTGAAAACTTGTTTTCACCTTTTTGTTCAATAACAGGCCCTTTACCTGAAGCACTAGCTGAGCTAAGTTCACTCACCAAACTTGACCTTTCTTATAATCCGTTGAAATGTTCGATCCCTAAATCTATAGGGAAGTTGCACAATTTGAGTATATTGAATCTTGTTTATTCTGAGCTTAACGGCTCAATACCAGCAGAGCTAGGTAACTGTAAGAATATGAAGACTTTAATGCTGTCTTTTAATTCATTATCTGGCTCATTGCCTGAGGAGCTCGCACAGCTGCCAATATTGACATTTTCTGCTGAAAAGAACCAGCTTTCAGGGTCATTGCCTTCTTGGCTGGGAAAATGGGATCAGGTGACTTCGCTTTTGCTTTCAGGCAATCGATTTTCTGGGAAGATCCCACCTGAGATTGGGAATTGTTCTATGTTAAAGCATCTCAGTTTGAGCAACAACTTGTTGATGGGTTCAATACCGAGAGAATTGTGTAATGGAGGGTCACTTTTGGAGATTGATCTTGATGACAATTTCCTCTCGGGAACAATTGAGGATGCCTTTGTGAGCTGCACAAATCTTACGCAGTTGGGTTTAGTTGATAATCAGATTAATGGTTCCATACCTGAATATTTTTCACAGCTTCCACTGATGGTGCTTGACTTGGATTCAAACAATTTCACGGGTAGAATACCTGTGAGTCTGTGGAATTCAGTTAATTTGATGGAGTTCTCTGCTGCAAATAACTTGTTAGAGGGTTTCATTCCTGCTGAGATTGGTAATGCTGTTTCACTGGAGACCCTTGTTCTCAGCAACAATCAGTTCAAAGGCACGATACCTAAGGAGATTGGCAATTTGGCAGCTCTTTCTGTTCTTAATTTGAACTCAAATTTCTTAGAAGGGAATATACCAATTGAGCTTGGAGACTGCATTGCACTAACCACATTGGACCTTGGAAGCAACAGACTCAATGGGTCAATTCCTGAGAAAATTGCGGACCTGGCTCAGCTCCAATGCTTGGTTCTTTCTCACAATAGGTTATCTGGGTCCATTCCTTCAGGGTCTTCCTCATATTTCCATCAGCCTAATATGCCTGACTTGAGCTTTGTTCAACACCATGGAGTATTTGATCTGTCATACAATAGGTTGTCAGGGTCCATACCCGAAGTGTTGGGAAGCTGTGTGGTGGTGGTGGATCTTTTACTCGGCAACAACATGCTCTCTGGAGAAATTCCTGGGTCACTTGCTCGTTTGACAAATCTTACAACATTGGATTTGTCAGGGAATTTCCTGACGGGTTCCATTCCAGTGAAACTAGGTGACTCTCCCAAGCTTCAAGGCTTGTATTTGGGGAATAACCAGCTCAAAGGCTCTATCCCTGGAAGCTTGGGACGTTTGGGTAGTTTAGTCAAGCTAAATTTGACTGGTAATAAGTTATCTGGTTCAGTTCCTGTGACCTTTGGGGACTTGAAAGAGCTGACGCACTTGGATTTAAGCAGGAATGAGCTCAATGGTGAGCTTCCTTCGACTTTGTCTCACATGCTTAACCTTGTTGGGCTTTATGTTCAACAGAATAAGCTTACCAGTGGCATCGATGTGCTGTTTGGTAATTCCATGGCTTGGAAGATCGAAACCATGAACTTAAGTAATAATTTTTTTGAAGGCAACTTGCCTCGATCTCTGGGCAACCTGACATATTTGACTTACTTGGATCTTCATGGAAATAAGTTCACAGGAGAGATTCCTTCTGATCTTGGTAACCTGATGCAACTAGAGTACTTTGATATTTCAGACAATAGGCTGTCTGGACAGATTCCAGAGAAAGTATGTGGTTTAAGCAATCTGTTTCATCTAAATTTCGCTGAAAATCAATTGGAAGGTCCTATACCCAGCAGTGGTGTTTGCCAAAACCTATCAAAAGTATCTCTGGCTGGGAACAAAGATTTGTGTGGGAGAAACATGGGCTTAGATTGCCAGATGAAAAGCTTCAACAAATCAACTTTGCTGAACGCCTGGGGACTTGCAGGAACTGTGCTTGGATGTGTCTTCATCATCCTCACTATAGCCTTTTCTCTAGTGAGATGGTTTATAAGAAGTAGCAGGCAAGAAGATTCTGAGGAGATAGAGGAAAGCAAGCTAAACAGTTTCACAGATCAAAATCTATATTTCTTAAGTAGCAGCAGGTCAAGGGAGCCTTTGAGCATCAATATAGCCATGTTTGAGCAGCCTCTGTTGAAGCTAACCTTGGTTGATATTCTTGAAGCAACCAACAATTTCTGCAAGAAAAATATAATTGGAGATGGAGGTTTTGGGACTGTGTACAAAGCTACTTTGCCTAATGGTAAGACAGTGGCAGTCAAGAAGCTAAGTGAAGCTAAAACACAGGGTCATAGGGAGTTTATTGCTGAAATGGAAACCCTGGGTAAGGTGAAGCACCAAAACCTTGTATCATTGCTGGGTTACTGCTCCTTTGGCGAGGAGAAGCTCCTGGTTTACGAGTATATGGTGAATGGGAGCTTAGATCATCAGCTGAGGAATCGAACTGGGGATCTCAAAGTCCTAGATTGGCCCAAACGCATTAAGATTGCAATGGGTGCTGCACGTGGCCTGGCTTTTCTTCACCATGGCTTCATCCCTCACATCATCCATAGGGATATCAAAGCCAGCAACATCTTACTGGATGAAGATTTTGAGCCAAAAGTTGCAGACTTCGGGTTGGCAAGACTGATCAGTGCCTGTGAAACCCATGTCAGTACTGATATTGCTGGAACATTTGGTTACATCCCACCAGAGTATGGTCAGAGCGGAAGGTCCACCACTAGAGGAGATGTCTACAGCTTTGGTGTCATCCTGCTTGAATTGGTAACTGGAAAAGAGCCAACTGGGCCCGAGTTCAAAGAGATTGAAGGAGGGAATTTGGTTGGTTGGGCGTCCCAGAAGATGAAGAAGGGGCACGCTGCTGATGTTCTAGATCCAGTGGTTCTCAATGCTGATTCCAAGCACACGATGCTTCAGATGCTGAAGATTGCTGCAGTTTGCCTTTCTGATAATCCTGCTAACCGGCCTACCATGCTTCATGTGTTGAAGTTCCTGAAAGGTATTAAAGATAACTAAAAGATGACTAGAACCTGACTCGATGGAGAATGGGCTGCTTTTCTTACAATAACCTTGTAAAGTAGCTAAAAAGAAGTAGAAACTCCCAAGTTGTAGTAAGAGTTTAAGTGGACTAATATGATCAATATTGGGTGTTTACATTATTGAATACCCAGCTAGTTAATTACTAGTCCTCTCCATTTGTGAAATCCATGCTGGGCATGCAGGTTGGCAGGAATCTATCTGGGGCCTGGTCCTTATTTGTCTGCTTACGTGCACTCATTAAGTCAAGTATTGTAAAATTGATGGCCTGATTTGCGCAATCAAGGATTTTAACCCATCTCTATAATTGTGCATTAAAGTAACAGGTTAGTTAACCACTCTAATCAACAATATAATATGCGACTAAGACACCCATTAAGGAAAGTAGTGTCGAGATACCAAAATTTTGTGCCCCACGTTGTTCTTCTCGCCCAACAGAAATGTGTACTGCAACATCTGCACTTTTGCTTTCCCTGCACGTGCCGTTACTCTAGCCCAAGTACACGGCTGATTTGAAGAAATCGCTCTGCTCAATAGTCTAAAAGGCTGTACAAAGATATCCCAAACACGGTCCATTTGTGTACCATTTGAAGCTGAAATTTCAAGGAGAAATACAACATAAAGGAGACTGTGCTTGGTTTAGGCAGCCCAATGACAATACCCACAGTCAACAAGGCCCCTTTCTTCTCTCTCTGTCTCCCTCTCTAGAATCGTGCAGGAATAAACATCTTAAATTCCAAAATGATTGAAGAAGAAAAAAAACATGTTCTTAAAAGTATTACCTGAACTCTTCTGATTTTTGAAACGGAAACCCCTCAGAAAAATAGTGAAAATTCAGCTTACACAATTTCCTTCATCAGCAAGTCAACATTTGCTGCAGTTGCTCAGCATCAACGGCGGAACTAGAAAGCAACACATCTAGACTTAAGGGAAGGAGACCTCAAATCAAGCATTTGCACGCTTGACCATATACTCCCATTCTCCTTGTGAGAAGAGTTGATGAAGGCAATAAACATGCACCATTTTAATTACAGATGGCTAAACTGGGGGGTAGTTCGGTCATAAATATTGTCGCAATACAGCTGAATGCCACTCTCCCGTGCGAATCAACTTGAAGATTCCACTGTCAAAGGGAAGGCCCAACTTTAATTACAAAACTACTACATAAAAGAAAAAAAAAAAAAAGATCCTTGTTTTCTTTCCTAAAAAGCAAAAGAGACCGAAGAAAGTAACAGAAAAGAACTCCGAGAAACTTCTTCAAGTCCCCGGGGAAAGGGGGCATTGGGGCCCAAAGCGGGTTACTAAACACGTGATCCATTACACACGTGATTGTCACTGTACGGACGCCATACACGCTCGCTTTGTGATCGGGTGCTGCAGTCAATACCCAACCCAATCAACCATCAATTGCACACCCTCTGATTGACTCGATGGCGCTGCCTTAGCCATGGAGTGTGCCCATCATCATCGCCGCCCTGGCAATCCAATGGCTCTGATTTTATCTCCCCCCCAGGTTGTTGCAACTGCAGTTGCATCTCCATCTGCTCCTCCCCCTCCACATGCAAGCCATCCTTTGCGCGCTTCACGCCAATCGGCACGCCAAACAGCATGGGGCTCACGTCCTCCTCTCCCGCCTCGCCCTGGCAAGAAGAACGTTTGGCCGGCAGCAAATCCAGCGGTTTTACTGCCTCGAGGCCGCTTTCAGATCCGGTGTTACTAGCGGAAAAACCGGCCTCCGGTTGAGAAGTAACGTAATTTGACATCAAAGAAAAGATGTTATTGCAGAGATTCTTCATTTGTGTCAACTCTTGATTGAGTTGTACATTCTCTTTCCTCAATTTTTCGTTCTCCTCTAATAGCTCAGATGCAACAGCGCCTCCTGTTTGGGCTGGTCTTGGTGGCGAAGAGTTAGACGAAATAACCTGCTCTTCTCCCGAATTCGACGGCGATATCATCGGCTTCGCCACTGGGATGCCCGACGCGGTCGCCGTCGCCTGGGACGGCGTAGACGTTGAGATTTTCCGTCGCTGAATCTCGCACAAAAGCTGCTTTTCTCCTCTGCGAAAACAGTCGTTCGAGAATTCCCATCGATCAGGCACCACTTTTCTAAATCCCTATCAATTGAGAACACCCAAATCAAAACTATAGCAGTCAATTGTAATGTTTTGATAAGAGAAATGAAGGAAAGGGTGATACTAACGTAGGTGTTGAGTTGACGAACGAAGCTAGAGAAGTTGTTGTGCTTGAAACATTTGGGGAGCAAATCTCTAGCGAATACCGTAGGGTTCCACACGATGAAGCTGGATCCATCCTCGTTCCACGAAATAACATCGTCGATGTTGTGGTCGTCGACGAGTTGATACGTCTTCGTCAAAAATGGCGTCGGTAGAGTCCTCTGGGGTTCTCCCGTCATCGAGTCTCCGTTCTGCTCCACCGGCGGCGGAGCCATCATAAAATTATGAAACAATAAGAAGGACGTCTTTAGTGCGCCTACTCAATTAAATTTCTTACCAAAGATTCTGATCAGATCATTGCTAGAAGTCAAAGATTGGACGGAGGAGCAGAGGGGGTGAGAGAGAGAGAGAGAAGAGAGACAGAGAGAGGAGGAATACGGGAAAGGAGAATTGGGGATTTGATTATTGTAATTCTAGAAGGTTCCTCGTGGGAATTTAAGGAAGAGGTACAGAAGAGAGAGAGAAGATAGGGCAAAAGTGTGGAAGCAAAAGAAAACAAAGGAAAGAACGAGAAGCTGCGTTGCGTCTGGTTCCCGAAACTTCCCTTCTGCTATTACGTGTCGGGAATCGGATGGGCTCAAATAGCTGCAATTTACTATGGGATCTGATAAGATGGAACCCAAATTCTAGGTGTTGACACTATACCAATTTCAATCCCTCTCTTCTTTTATTTTTTTTCTTTTTGCAAATTGAACCCTGCATTTTGACGAATTATGGAAATAGGCAAAAGTGTGTTGATGGATATTTTTGAGTTATGCCTTCTTAATGGAGAAATTTAATATGACTGGAGTTACATTGGTTCACCTTATTAATTGCTGGTCGAATTAGACACCAAATACCGTCCTCAAATGCCAACAGTTACTTTATACTTCATTGCAAACTTTATAATTATGAATTAAGCAACGCAATTCATTCGATGAAATTATAACACCGAATTATACTTATTTTTAAGGAGATTATAACATATAATAATTTGATATATATATATATATATATATAATCTGTATCTCATTTTAATGAGATTCTTCGTGTTGATAAGGATCAAGTCCTATCAATTTAGCTAGTTTCTTTCTTCAATGTACAGAAAGATGAAAGAGGAGCATCACCAAGGTTCTTTTGGCAGATGTTTCCTTAGCGCACCACCAAGCAGGGGCCTTTCTTATCCAGAGACTTCCCAATTGGTCCCCTATATTGGTTCCAAATTTGCCTGTTTCTGTGGGAGCTTCCAACCACAAAAACACATTCCATCTGCAAGGCCTTCGTTGCTATTCCATATAATTATCCTATCAAAGCGGCCATGAAAAAAGCATAGAAGAAAGAAAAATAGACAAAAAGGTTGGGCAGTCTGATGTCATTTTTCCAAAGGGAAACAGGATCATATGCGAAAAAGGATATACTGTCTCACTGATGTTTTGAATTATCTGCAGTGGATTGAAGAAAGTGACTTTTGTGGAATACATATCACTGAAATTTGAAAATAGGTTGAGATCAACCTCTTCAAGAACAAGATTGTTTACAGAACCCACCAAGGCAGCTTGCTGAATTTTTCAAAACTGAATGCTATGGGCATAACCACTCAGATGCAGCTAACAGACTGAGATATGGTTAAAAACATTGATAACAGGCACCAGATAAAAATTTCAACTGATGTTTCAAACACCTAAGAGATTAGCACAGGAGAGGATTGTAAACCCCAAAGGTGAATGCAGGAGTAGATTTGGCTGTATGTCAAAGAGAGTATTGTCAATCTCTCGATATCAAAACACTTCCACTTTTAGTCTCATAAACAACTCATAGAAAAACATCAATCTTTCACTATTAGAGTAATGACAAACAACCATTGGCAAAGGAGCAGTAAATTCTAAAAGAAAACTTTCAAGATGTGAATGATTTCGTATCTTTGGAAAACCACAAAAATGAATAGCCCATAAATATTCACAAGGCAACCACATGAATGATATACTTCCCAGGTCATTAACCTGAGACCTGTACTGGGAATCTACAAATTCTGTAACTCTTCCTGATGTTCTATCCATGTCAGGGACTTACTTGCAAGTGACATTATCTTCAATGACAGCCACTTTTGAATGGCCTCCTTTAGAGCTGGTCACGTGGACATTCTCAGAATCTAGCAAAAAAAAAAAAAAAAAAGGGAAAATGCCCGATACTACCCAACACTTATCTAATATATCCAACTAAATGAAAATGTGTCCAAAGGAAAGCCAGGGCTAATCAGGCTTTTATCATCCATAAATGTTAATAGAAACCAGAAAGTAATAACATTAGGAAGCACAATATCATATTCCAACACTTCGAATTCATTTCCAGATGAAACAAAACAAAAATGCACTGAAGATTCGAAACATGATCTTGTCATAAAACACAAGGAAAAAAAAAGAAATACATAACCTACTTGCAAAGCACCGCCAGAAGAATGACAACTCCTTTTCTTTCAGTTTACCTCTATGCTATCAATTGCAGATGCCTCTTGGAAATTAAGTAGCAGCAGCACATTATCTGCCAATCTCCACATTCAAATACATATAGCATTCCTCTTGTCTCCCTAGCTGGAGAAATTAACTCAAGTGCGTATGAGACTAAAATTTAGAAGTTATCTTCATATGAAAAAGTCAGTTTGCATGATGATGATAGAAGTTAAAAAAAAAATGTCAGCGACCTTTAAACTGTTGTTCTGCTCACAATTGATTATACAACTCAATACATCCGAAAAGATAACTAGAAAGCCACACTTCCCAGAATCTATTTTGCTGTCTGAATTGCAATCCATCAAGTAACCATGGAATCCATTCCCAGCAAACTTCTCTCCATTCAAAGTTAGAACCATAAAGCAGAACCAAAATCAAAAGCCAAATATTTAAGGCCAACAACTGAAACTTCGTGTTATCAAGAAACATACAGAATACCCCGGCGATAAAAAAAAAGGCTTGCTGAAGTGAAAAGTGCCCAAACAAAGACAACCCACCAAGCCATAAAAAGTGCCACTTCTTCAATAAAATGGGAGGTAGGCTGAGAAGAACATACCAATTGGAATTTTCCAAATGACTTACAATCAATCTGAGATAAGCCAAGGAAGAGAAGTAACATGAGTGGTGGTGCAAAAAACTGCAACACAGCAAGACATAAATAATGATTGTGCAGAAAAACCTTAGCTCTACTAAAATCCAGATCAGGGACCTTGCTGGCATGCAATCTTTGGTACCAAGATAGCACTGCTTCATTCAGAAACATCTGCAAATTTGGACGTAGAGCCACAATTTGCATGAACCCTGAAAGTAACAAGCAAAAAATCCTAAGTTTACTAAAATCTGATGGTGACATGCCCACATTGCCAACCAACTTTTCAGTTTCTTCCACGGTACTATTTGCATTTACTCCTTGACTGTAATGGATGTTCTCGTTAACAAGAATATCAGCAAGGGGATTAACCCAAAGCAAAGCTGTAAAAACAATCACAATATAATTTGCATAAAGAATCATTCTAGCAAACCATCCACAAGAAATTATTGACAAATTGCACCTAAGTTGATCTGTTCCAAGCCAAAATGACCGTGCACACTTCCCTGCAGGTAAGTATAAGAAACTTGCGATGCATCCCATTAAAAAGGGAATGAAAACGCTCCAAAAGCCATCAATTGAACCGAACTTGAAATCGAACCCATAAGGGATGACGCGAAAGCAAATGATAATCCCAAAGAGAAACCCCAAAACCCCCAAAATCATGCTCAATTGCTTCTCAGATCTCTTCGATGCAGATTTGTCAAATGACACCTTGGCTAGCGCCGCAAACACATTGCATAAACCGGCAAATCCAAAAACAACCGGAACCACAGCTCCATTTGACAAAAACCCAAGATCCTCAGATACACCTAGATACTTATAGAGGGAGAAACACGAAATAGCCACAAATGAGAAAATAAAGCAGGCGCGATACTCCTTGAAATAGAGACGAGTTTGAAGGTGACCCTCGTCGAGCTTTATCCTAAAGATCTGGGCATTGTTTTCATCGAACTCAAACTTCTCTTTGGTTTTGTTCCTTCTCTTGACCTCAGCGTTGGGTTTCGAGGACAAGTACTGGTGCCCTTCAAGCCCAGAACCTCCATCGGAGCTCGACGGTCTGCGGATGGCAGCTCTTGCGCCATGTTGAGAACTGTTTTGACCAAGATTTTCTGGGTGGATGTAAGTATTGAGGCCTTGAAGAAACAAGATGGGGATTTTGAGAAATGTAAGGATTAAGGTTAGTACGAGAGAGAGTAAGACTTGCAGTATAAAGTTATTGTAACTTTGAAAAGACTGGAGCATGGTTTCTCTCTTTACCTCTTCACGGATAGTTTTGGAGGAGATCACTAAGGCTTTGAATTTAGGCTATCCTCGTCCACAGAGGGAGAAGACAACAGAGTGAGTGCAGGAGAATTTGGTGAATTCTCTCTGCCCGCTAGTCCAGTGCCTATTGTCGCACATCAGCAACCATCCTAAGCCACGTGTTAAAACATTTTTTTCCCTCACAGCAATACATTTCAGATCTGAAAATTAATTAAAATGTATTGATAAAATATGTTTTTATTTTTACAATAATTATAAAATCAATTATTTCTATTTTCTTTAATTTTTTGAAAATATGTATTTCTTGTATGAAATAATGTCATATTTAATATTAATATATTAGTAAACTTTAATCTAGACAATCTATAGATAAAAAATAATAAAATTATGTAGTATTTTCCGTTAAAATAAATAGTTGGACTTCAACTTGAGGCTTTTAAGCTTCCGGACGTTGTCAGGGGCCTGTAAATAAGATGCTGGGTGTAAAAACTCTCATCTCTTGGGCTTGGACCTGTCGTCGTAGTTGATCTTGACCCGGTTTCTTTTGGGCCCATAACTATCCCGGAGACGATGATCTTGTCGGCGCGGTGTTGGCGCGAGATGACAGATCTAGAACCTGTACGTCAACTTACGAGCAAATGCCATTTTCAATTCTGATGGAGAAAGCAGACAGCCAGTACCACAATAAAAGCCCATTTGGATGGTCTCATCGGTCACAACAATGACGACTGCAAGTTCTTCTCTTAACTTCCAGGCCGAATGCTTACCAGACGAGGAAGCCCCAGTCGCACAGCAAAGATGCTTAGCCAGAAAAAGATCGCCTTTAGTGAAAAACCTTTTGCGGCCACTTGACTTCTCGAAAGACGTGCCATTGATGGACAACGGGGAGGTCCTGCAACCACTTTGCCTTTCTCCATTATGCATTGTACGTTTTGCCATGCAAATGACTTGTTATGACTAGAACAAGGTGATGAGAGGAAACATGGAACAAGATTGGGACTGTCTGCAGCAGTTGCATTATCTTATGAAAAGATTAAGCAACCAACTATTATCAATGAGGATAAGGTTTTGCCAGCTGATAAATGAAGATCGCGATCTCTTTCTTTGTCCCTGTCTCCATCCTACCTTTATCCCCTCCCGTCATCTTTTACTCTTAAAATAATAGAATAAAAAGTACATAAACAAATAGTATCACTACATATACTCTAATCTTCCTCAACAAAAATCTTCACTTTGGATCCCAATCGCCAAAAATATCTTCAGCAAGTCCGTGAAAAACCCAAAAAATCAAGGGGATTGTTAGAGATTAACATATACTCATAAAAAAGTACATAAGCCTATATATATGGCCGCCTGACTCATATCCATCACTTTATGCTTTCCGCCATTTTCACAGGACAGGCAAGCTTCCTGACACTAAACTACCCATTAAACTCACTGGTTCTAGACTACCATACCTAGATCAACTAATAAACGAAAAAGAAAAGAAAAGAAAAATTACAAAATGGGTAACTAATACTGCAACATGCTGAAATCTTCTCAACTGGCCAGGACTTGCCATGGAAGCGATTGATGTATGCGCCAATCTTCTTTCTCAGTTGCGAGGGACCATGGATGCGTCTGGTGCATTAACAGGCGGGTTAATGTTTTCACCGTCTTTATCACTTCTTCTGTTTTCAAGTCGTGGTACCACCTGAATGGAAACATACACACACGAGCTTTTAGTTTCCAATTTGTCCTTTTGTGATGAAAAAATCAACTTCTCTTCATGGAAACCGAAGAAATCTACATGTTAATTAGTACTATATATAGGTATTTTGATCATTGTCATCACAGATGAAGAGATCAGATAGAAAGTTGGTAGTTGACTATGAGTGTTTCATCCATTATTATGATCATGATCAGAAGGTTTTTTCATCCATTATTATGATCATGATCAGAAGGTTAAAGATTACTTCTTTGTCTTCCCACTACTCGATTTTCTTGCTATGTACGAATATCGCTTCAGTTTTTGGGCGTTTGCGTAACTTTTGAGTCACCAACCTGGTCTTGCGATGATGAATCATACGGCTGAGATGTTAGTCTTTTGGTTCTCTTGGGACGCCTACCGTCCGTTCTGGTTTTTCTACCCAAAATATCACCTGCAAATAGCCAAACAGCCAAAAGAAAGAATAATTTGAAAATGATCAAGAGAGAGAGAGAGAGAGAGAGGGGCTTAAAGAGCAGTGAGGCAGTGACTTGGCCAACAAATATCTGTAAGGCATATTCGGGATTTTATAAATCTCCAAGGCGGCGTTTGGACCGTAGGTTCAAAAACCCTTTTGCACGTCAAGCACAAGTTCATGAACCCAGTCAATCTTTCAAAGCTCTGGTGCAGAACGTAACCCACGCCCAAAAAGATCTTCCACAGAACGTAATTTGAAGCCGACACGAACTTGGGCAAGGACCGATAGCCATCTCATTGACGAAATGGCACTGACAGAAAAATTACCTCCAAACGCGCCTCAACTAACCAGACCTGAACACCAACCTTTAACAACAAAAGAATGCTAAAATGCGCCAGTTTTGTTTCAGTATCGAAGCTAAATCTCCATGGACTCAAAAAGCCTGAATCGACGAAGGGGTTTTGGTAAAACTACACCGTTTGATTCCAAAAAAAACACTTTTTTCTTAAAAAAAATAATGATGAGGTTCAAGAAGATCAAAACAAGCTCTATGTACTTAAAATAACCTTGTTATGCAGTGCAAATATAAACCTGAGGTGACTTGCTGTTTTTGCTTCTCTGTTGTCAAATCTAGGGTTGAATCTGAGCTGTCGGGCAAGTAACGGTCCAGACGGAGTAGACGGCGGTTGTTCTCGAGCATTGTACGAACGAAGGTTGCCTCCATGGAGTTTAAAAAGTTCACGTGCTTCTGGTTCGTCCACGACTCCTCACTCTGGCTGCTCAGCACCTGCGAGTCCATGCCGCCAATATTTCGGTTTCCGTCACCGGAAAACACCTTAAATATGTCTACGTTCAGCTTCTTAGTTATACAAAATGTTTGTCGCGACTTTGCAGTGATCCTTTAAAATGGTGTGGAAGGTTTAAAGGTTTTATACACTCTACTACACGCCACGGCTTCTTTTTATTTTATTTTTTTCTATTTCATATTTTTCTCAGATCATTAAAGTAGGTGGTTCAGATGAGAGTACATGAAACATATACTCGCTCGTATTGGTGGCCATTTGCAAAATTAAATTTATTTTAATAAAATTAAAAAATATAATTAATTTTTTACAACAAAATTTAAATTAAAAAATAAATTTAGTTTAAAATACTTTATAATTACTTTAATTATAATTTATTCTGTTAATAATTAAAATGAAATTATAAATTAAGAAAAACCAAGATACAACTTAGTTGAAAACGGCATTTTAGTCAATGAAGCTGTGACGTGATGGGAAGTTTTCAAGGATGAGGAGTGTTCGAATTGTAGGGAGAGCGAGTAGGAAAGGGTGAGGTGTACGTGAGCGAGTGGGAGTAGAGGAATCCTATAGAGTGAAAATATCTGGAGAGGTTACAAAAGATTGAAATTTTCACAGGGAATAGATATTTTGGGGATCACCGAAGTCTTTGCTCCAACCAGAAACAACATTACAGAGAAAAATCTCCATGGGTTTAATGAGATGCTGGCTGTTATCCAGTTGTCAAATTTCTGTTTTTTTTTATTATTTAATTTTCTGTTGGAATTGTGCGGTGTCGTTTTCATCCAATTCCATTCTGCTCTTTTTCAGCTTCAAATCTGTGATTCTTTTTCCTCTCCCGGTTGCTGGGCTGGTCAAAGTAGTGAACAATTTCTAGTTCACATTGAGATGTGAAATTAATTTTGGGCTGGGACTTCTGCTGGAGGCCCAAATCAGAGATTTTTTTGGGTCAGCTTAATTACTTAATATATATTTATTTAAATATATTTAAATTTTAATTGATTCAATTTTTATTTTAATTTAAAATGTTTTTATTAATAAGATATTAAAAAAACTAGTTTTGACTTATTTTTTAATTTAAATGAACAATTCCAAATTATTTTTATTAAATTCAAAAAATATTTTGACAATATAAAATAAAAATTATATTTTTAGTATTAAAAATTTACTATCAAATGATCATTTTTACAGAAAACAGTTAAAATGAAAAATTTTTATAGAAATTTTGAATTTAAATATTAAATTTTAATAAAATTTAAAATAAAATAAAAAATTAAATTAAATTAAAATTTTGATATTTGAATTAAAATACGTTTAAATGTGAACGTGCAAACAACCAAGTTTCTTAAGACAGCCGAAAAAGAAACTGAGAAAACAAACACGCAATATTATGGAAAATATAACATCCAAACAGGGCCTTAAGACAGGTGGGGCAGCAGAGGTTTGTTTCGTCATTCCAGATTAGTATGACGCGATCGTACTGCCTTGGCGCTTTGACCCAGAACCTCACCCAACTCGTACACTACCATCTCGAACAACACGAACATAGCACCTTCGTATACGCTCCCCATGGGAAGCAACGGCCTTGATGGTGGTTTCTCCTCTTCGCCTGCCTCCTCATCGTCCGCCATGGTCTGTGCCGGCAAGTAACAGACGATGCTTGCATGCCTCACGGATGATCCCGTCTCAGGCTGAGCTGTCAGCAGCAAAACCCTGGCACCGTACGATCTTGCAACGGAGCATATGGCATCGACGGTGGAGAATCCTCCCGGGCCAGCGGAGGCGACGAGGAGATCGGTGGAGGAGATGGGGGGAGTGGTCATGTCGAAGACAAAGTGAGCGGACAGGCCCAAGTGAGCGAGGCGCATGCACAGGGCCTTCAGCATAAGACCTTCCCGGCCAACTCCGTAAAGGAATACGCGGCCCTTTTCGGAGGCTATGGCGGCAAGCTCAGTCACCATGAGATCTAGAGCTGGCGGGTAGGGGTGCGTTTGTTTGGAGAAGATGGAGGCTATGTGGTTGCAAATCTTCGTCGCTAGAGTCGACATGGATGGGTTTGGGTTTGGGTTTGGAGTGGCCATTGATAAACAGAAACTTGGAGTTCCTCTTCCTGGAAAGCAAGTTCTCTGGAGGTTTGACTTATCCTGATTAGTGTGGCTTATAGAAAGAAGCTGATGGGGTAGCTGGTGTTTAAGGGATAGGAGTGCAGTTGTTATCATTGGTTACAGAATACAGACAAAACTTTATGTGCTCAGGAGTTCAGTCATTTAAACATTGAATTTAACTTTGTTTTTTCAACCTCTTCACCTTCACTTCATATGATTTAATTATCTAATCAATCTTCCACCCTCTAATTCACTTACCACGAGATCCCTGTTAAAGGAGGTTCCCCAAATGAAACCAGAAAAATGAAGACATTCTGCGGAAACCATAATTGTCCATGTTACTTCTCGCGCATTGTGAAAAACATTAGTAAGCTGTTTTCTTGATCAGTAGGATTGACCAAATTCACCATCAAGATATTTCTGCAGCCTAATGGTGTCATTGTGGCAGTTAATAACATACTAAACAACCAAAAGTTTCATGCTTGTTCATTCTTTAGACATGAAACTATACTTGGTGCAGAAAAAATTTCTCACATTTAGCATGCCAACTTACGCAAAAACTATGTACAATCAAAATGCCATATGAAGAAAAGAGAAACTCAGTAGTTCAATTGTGCGTTTGTTTACACCCAAAATCTATCAAACTGCAGTTAAAAAGCATGCCAAAACAGTAAACCCTACATCTGGGAATTGATTGCTCTAAGCTCCATTACCAAGTTGTGGAGATCCTTCAGACAAAGTTTTAGTACCTTCCTCTATATCCATGTCTTTCACACCAGCACTTAATGATGCTGATGAATCACGTGTCTCCTCTTTGTCAACACTCTCATCTTCTTCATCCTCAAGCAAAGAACCGCTTCGCCTTAGCTCTTTTACCTTCAGAAACTCATCATAATGCGCTCGCCTGTGCTCCCTAAAATTCACACTCCTGCCTGTTTCAGAATCTGTTAATTGCAAAGCAGACAGAAGTCACCATTCATGCCTAGTGAACCAACAACAGAAAAAATAAAGATAGTACAAATGAGGAAGATGTAGAGACCATTAAGAAAGACCAGAAAGGTAACCACATACAAGGGATACAGTCAGCCCTACCTTAAAGGTATAAGAACTAGGATATGATAATTTTTGAAGAAGATTGAAATCATAGTAGAATGCCAATAGTGTAAAAGCGAAACAAATGATCTTATATCATTGAAAGCAAAGAAAGATTATCTTAGAATGATCTATAATCCCGTAGTTATCTCTTTCAAACATTGAAACAATACCAAGTCAATACTAAAAACTTCAACTAATCCCATTCAGTTTCCAGTCTTTAATTTATTAATTTTCACATAACACGCGAACCTCCCTATTCTTCTCGTTCTTTCAAAATTTAAATTTTTCACATAAGAAAAGAAACCTTAAACAACAGCAATAACTATTAACACCATTTAACTTAAAGATGTTATCCTTCACATACTGCTTCAAATTGCCCTCTTAACCATATCAATGAAAATAAAATTGTACAAATAAAGCAGCCATCAAGAAGAGAACTGGTGAACTTAGGAACACTGATTATATAAAACCTTCATCTTCTTTTTCCATAGGATCTCCCTCATCATCAGATGATGTCCAGCCACTGCATTGCAGAGAGCTTTTCCTACTTGAAGAAGCCACATCAGTCAAAGCAGTCCGTAATTCTTCTGCATGCTTTGCATCATCAACACAGTCATCAAAGCTTCTTCCTATAGGAGACGGGGAACCTATTTAACAAGATTCAAACCACTGTTAGACCGAGCAAAAATTTAAAAACAAATTTACCATGTAAGTTAGGGTGATGGATCAAGTAATGATTCTTATCCAACCCCTGAAATAGGAAAAAGATTTTATACCAAGGAAAAATCAGCAAGCAGTGACAAACCCTTCATTTTCAAACTACTCAAGATGACAAACCATTCATTTTCAGTAAGCCTTGTCCCCAGCAGTGACAAACACAGTGCTACATAAGGAGAATATACATACATGTAAAAAATGTTTATGGAGGCAGACATACACATATGAAGAGGCGATAATTAGCTGAGGTGAAAAACATGACAGAAAAGAAACATACCATCATCATCAACCATGGGGTGATAAGGTGTTTTGGGTTCAGTAATTTTCTGCCTTACAGGTTTATTTGCTTCAATTTCCACCAGATTAGCTTCATTCCACCTTACACGCCCCTTACTGAAATAAACTTTATATAATTAGATTAGAAACATAGTTCACAAAGTAGTTGGCAAAAAAAAAAAAAAAAAATCTCTGCTAGGAAAAGATTCACCAAACAGGAAAAATATCAGATATCCAAGTTACAAAAATAACAACTATGATGAAAAATGAAAGCCAAACTATCGGTTTTTTTTTTTTTTTTGGGGGGGGGGGGGTGTGGGGGGCATCATTTTTGCCATAGCATCAATTTCCCATGTGGAAAGAATGAAAAAGAAAACAACACAGAAGAAAACTATATATTAAGAGAACATAACAAAGTTTACCTCATTTTAAACTTGTTATCTCCTGAAACACCAATAGCAAGCCTTGTAATTGCTCAATAAACCTGATTTCAAAGAAACATGACAGAAACTGACTTATGAATTTCTTCATAACAACCAAATGATGCCTAGTGCTGCAATGATAAGATGACTTGTAAATAACATGGTTATAGAGTTAGTAATGCAAGGGCCAACCAGTCAAGCATGACAGGGGTCAGGATAGAATCACACTTGAATTAGTCAATGAATGCAAATGTAATTACAGATTTTAAGGTGACAGACAATCGTTAACATGATTTCGCAAAGAGATGAGCAACACAGAAAACAAGATATAGAATCAAAATGCGTCAAGCAACACATTATCAAGTGAAACTTACAGAACAAAAATATCTCAAATTTACGGAAAGAAATACTTGATAGTGTTATAAAATATATTTTTGATATACATATATATATATATATATATATATATATTTCAGGAAGGGAAAAGATCAAGACGAAATCTCATTATGTTAATTTGCACACAGCAGCCCCATTCTGAAAATAACTAAGAATGTCATCAGTTTAGGCTATATTATCAGCAACTTTACCTAGCTTTATTGATTCACAGGGCTCAATACCTCCTTAACCCCATACTCAAACTGTAAATGGCTTACCTTACAACAATATATTCAGGATTAAGCTCTTGTTATGCTCTAGAATGCCAAACAAACAGATCATATAACTAATGAACAAGGTTGAAGAGGAACAGAAAAGAGAATGCAGACACAACAAGAGCAGAAACTAAATTCCACCTTTAACTGAAACAAATACTTAATGAAGCCATTGAATAGTATTAGGCCCTATGCGAATTCAAGAAATTATGACCAAAAAATCAAAGGAAAGAATATTCAACCAAGCAAACAGGAGAACATTAATCACACACAAATAAATGAATCAGTGCACTAAATGTGCAGTATGCAATCACTCGATCCAATTCAACCCAGGAATCAATGTACATAGAGCTGGATCACTTTTCCTCGAAGAGAAGGTTGAAATCAAAAGCAAGGATGAATATAACAGAAAAAAGAAAAAAAAATAGAGATCCTTCAACTTGCGCTTATTCGTTGATGCAGGAATAAAAGAAAATGAAACAGATATCTTCAAACAACAAATTAATCCTGACCTATATGTTGCTAAATTTCATCTGACTTCTATCATTCACCGAACAGCGCAAAAATACAGCTAAAATTTGCTAAAGAAAACCTAATGAGAGAAATTTAACACCTCTCAAATCGCGCTTCCTGCCTGAGAATAATGAATCCGTCCTATGGCCGCTGGTTTCTAATTTGGTATCATTTGTATTTCTTTGACTTTCCATTTTCCAGAACTGCCCTTGAAGCGATGTGCAATGGCAATGAAATCCGGCCATGGCATCCTTTGCACGCGTGATATGTGATCAAGTAATCGTGGTCGTCTATTTGTTTGACCTTTCTGCTTCGGACATTTACCTTCCCATTAACGGTTCCTATCTCTCTTACATGATCCCATGTGTGCACGTGCTCAATGAGTTAGAAGGGTGCCACCGACGTGGCTGGATCAGGTCAATTAAACACCACAACGGGGGCAATTTCGGAATTACGTTAGCAAGGATAGGAATTAAGCTGGGAGCATAAATGCTGCTAAATAGAATACCAAAAGAGAGTTGCGCTCGTCATTTGCAGGCTTGACGAGAGCTCTTCAAAATTTGTTTGAGAGTAAGAATTTTCACTCTATGTTGTCATTTCAGCCTCTGTTATGCATCCTTATTTGTTATCTCAGTGTAAAGTAGCTATATTTCATCGTAATTTTACTGATCTGTTGCTATTCTAAGACGGTCTTTATTTTGAGTGATAAGGAGAACTGGTTCTCTGCCCATTTTCATGTTATCCTTATATTTTGCAATTGTTTCCTATGTTTTTCATGATTTTGGGATGAGATCTCTCTGTCACTCCCTCAATCCTTTAGTTAGTTGATTGGATCTGATTGATGTTCGAATTTGTTCGTGTAATGCCAGAAGAAAATATCAAAGTTTGGTTGTGATTGAGATCGTTAATCTGGGCACTGCAGAGCTAATTTGTTAATCAATTTGGATTTCATTGGTTGCCTCTAAGTAATGTATTGACTGTGGAAGGATATGATGAATATTCAATATTTTGGCTTGGTACTAAACCTAGAGATTTGGCTAACATTAAATGCAGGCAAAGAAGCATAAGTTTATAAATAACTGGCAAATTGAAATGACTTAAGGAAACTAATGATAATTTACTGAGATGATTCTTCATTTCTACGTTCAAGATGTGGAAGCAGGATACTCAGGCAATGGTTAACAATCTAGTTCAGATAAAGAATTTGATATTGTTGTTGAATTCAGTTTGAATCATAAGTACTTTAACTTATATTTCATCATGGATTTCAACTCTACTCTGGGTGGTTCTTGAGATATATCAATCTGCTTTTCACTTGTCGCTTTTGATGCTGTAGTGGATTTCCAGAGCTGACCACAATTTAATAGGCATTGAGACAATAGAATAAAATTGGAATACGGACCTTAAACTTATGTTCCCAGCTTTCCGTTTTCTTTCGTATTTTTGTTTGCCTTGTAAATTCTCAGCATTTCTCTACTGTTTTCAGGATTTTCAATGATGAGTATGTGACAGAGTTTGGTGTTATGAAGTCTTTTCCTCTTCACTTTTGAAGGCCATAAGGAATAGACACCAAACAAGGTCAAACTACATAGCGATGTTTTCATTGTTTTATGGACTGTGGAAATATATGTTCAGTAAGACTGAGTTTCATGTACTTATTCTTGGAATTGACAAGGCTGGCAAGACAGTAATGCTTCTCTTTACCCTTCTTCATTTGTTGGATTGCCCATTTGCAGTTTAGGAAATTTTGTTCATCCTCAATAGCTTTTAATCATTCATTTTTTTGCATCTGTGGATTTGCAGACTTTGCTAGAGAAGTTGAAGTCAGTATACTCCAACTTGGAAGGCCTTCCTCCTGACCGAATTGTACCTACTGTGGGACTGAATATTGGTCGTATCGAAGTGTCAAATACCAAACTTGTTTTTTGGGACTTGGGAGGTCAGGTATGCAGAATGGGAATATAAAAAATGTTTTGTTGGAAAGTGATTGATTAGGTGAATTTTCTTTTATACTTTTTGAACAGCTGTTTCTTTTGTAACAACAGAGAGACTATTTGTTATTATGGACCTCTTCAAGATTAATTTCGTTTCTACGTTACTTTATTTATAAAACTAGTCACTAAAATATGGTTGAGGAGAAACATTTGATTTTATATTTAATAACACTGAGAAAGATGCCATTAATGGCTATGAATCCCCAAATGTGGTTGTTTTGATCTGTCAGTCATGTATTATTTATGTTGCTTTACTTTTTATTTTTTCTATATCTTTACTAAAAGTTGGAACTGTTCTTGAAATTTAAAAAATTGAACTGTTTGCCTGAGAATCAATCCTTAATTTTTTCCTTTTTGATGAGAGAAGGAAGGTGGAGATGGCAGCTTATTTATGCAAGTTAATGGAAAAATGTAGAATTTAGTTTCATGAAGATTGCACTATAGTCTTTCAAATTATTTTTTTCAGTTCTTCGGCAGATTTTTGTTTGCATTTAAACCATGAAACATTATTATATATATCTAATAATATATATATATATATGGTAAGAAAAATGTATAAGGTGGAGGTGTTTTTCAAACACGGTGAGGGGTTGTTTTAGATTTCAAGAAATTCAGAATGTTAAATTTGGACATCTACGGTAAGAAAGTGGTAATATATTTGTAATCAGACTCTCTATATGAGAGAAAGTGTTAAGGGTTGGTAGGAGATGAACGAAGATGAACTTTTTGAACTTCTTTGGCCCCCACCCCTATTCTACCTTTAAGGTTATGTGAAATTTCCATCAAAGGCTTGAAATTTATTCATTTTTGCAAATTTTGTTCTATCAGCCTGGACTGCGTTCAATATGGGAGAAATATTATGAAGAAGCACATGCTGTGATATATGTTATTGATGCTGCTTGCCCGTCACGTTTTGAAGATGCAAAATCTGCACTTGGTAAGCGATAATGGATCAGCCAGTTCTCAGAAGTATTCGAAATCTGTAGTTAACTTTATTAGTAAGTCAAGATGGTCCAATCGGCAACAACTGTATGCTAATAGCTTCAATTTTGCATGCCAGAAAAAGTTCTTCGGCATGAGGATTTGCAAGGGGCTCCTCTTTTGATATTAGCTAACAAACAGGTGAGATAACCATTATCTCTTTCACACTGCATGTTACAATCTCAATTTCAAAATTTTAAGCTTTCTCCCATGAGATATCTTATATTTCTAAAATTAATGTTATTTCTGTTCGTTTACCGATGAATCATTTTGTTTGTTTCTTTCTATACGCCATCTTTTCTTTTCTTCTTGTTTTCATTGCCTCGAGTTTTATCAATATTTATTTAGACTAAAAGAAATCTGGTTGATTCACATTATCTGTGCATCATTCACTGACAGGATCTTTCTCAAGCTGTATCATCTGATGAACTGGATCGGTACCTAGATCTTAAGAAGTTGGATGAAAGGGTTTATGTGTTTGAAGCTGTTTCAGCATATGATGGGTGTGTAGATAGTATACATATGTTGCTTTATCTAAAAGTTTATGCTCTACCAGTTTATGCTCCTTCATAATATGCAATGCATAGTAGATGGAAAAAAGATAAAGCATACAATTTATTGTTTTATTGCAGGATGGGGATAAAGGAGAGTGTGGAATGGCTGGTGGAGGTGATGGAGAGAAGTAATAGAACTGAAATGTTGAGAGTTCGAGCTGGTGTAATGGGCCCTTCTTCTTAGAAGAAACACCACCGAAGCTGTTATTTGCCCTGCAATTGTAGCTTCTGTAAATAAATCAGGGTTTTGCATTATATTCACATGATTATCACATCAATTTTTTGATCTTTAGCCTGGGTAATAATTGCTGCTTTTTTCCAGTTTTGACTGGTGAAATTTCAGATGATGGGTAAATGTTACCCTGTATTTGGGACTGCACTGCATATGGTAACTTACAAGAAGGGAAAGCCTATAGTTTCTGCCAAAGAGATGACCTAGGTTTTGCTGTCGTCTGCCACAATTTAAATGTCTTTGCCTATGAACTTTGTACAAAACTGAGAGTTGCATGCAAAGAAATCTCACACTGACAGTTTAAAGGATAATAGTTGTGTGTTTCAAATTGTGAATCTGAAATGATTTCTACTTTTCTTATGATATGAAAATCCAAGGTGCTTAGAGCACATATTCAGATAACCAATACAGATGCCAGTTAATATCAGCAGCTCGGAAGGCAGTAAGTTTAATATCATTAGACATTGGCCCTCCAGTGAGGCTGCAACAGGTAGATCATTTGGAAGGTATTTGTGTTAGATCAGTTGGCAAATGTTGTTTAACAATACAAGATATGTAATTGAAAAACCAGTAATGTCCTATGATTTCCCAGGGATAAAGTTCCATGTCCAGGTTGAGCTACATCTCTGAACCTGTGAAAGCAAGTGTCCTGCAATACAGCAAAACTTAGGCACTCAACTCCCAGTTTTGACCGAGAAGACACAACATTGCAGAATACAGAAGGGCAACTCGACTCCAAGTCTAAGCTTTGTTTGTGAGTAGCAGCAAAATAAAACGGGACACATCCAACTAACAAAACATAAAATTTGCTTGCTCCAAACCAACCTTTCTAGTAACATAGGCTTGTTTAATGCTAATTGGTCTCTACCACAGAACCTGCACTGTCTCTGCCTTTCACTACTGGCTGTGGCCCTGGTGAAATTCAAAAAATGCAGGAAAAGAAATTCAATTGTGATTCGACCAATTCATTATAATTAGATCTTCAAACACTCTAATGACTAACAAGTAAACTATGGAAAAATATGTCAGCACATTTGAGAAAGGCTAAGAGTTACAGAATTCTTCAAACTACTTCCAGCCTCTTTCTTCAACATAATTTAACGAAGATGCACTGAATAAGAACCAATACAGATCCAGGAAGTGGTTCACAGAACTGGCTTCACCCTCATGTTAGAAAATCGATATTAAGAAATGAAATGAAATTTCAAAACACCCAGCTTCCACTGGAATTTTTTGGATAGCCAGTGAAAAGGCACAAGGGAATTCTCAGAAATGATCCAAAGATCTTTGTTTGTTCTTTTGCACAGAAAACAGTTCCACAGCATTTCACAAGGTAGTATAAGCTAATTATTATTTGTTGGAACCAAACAAAAGAAGAGCTTTCTGAAACATGTTTCCCAATCCATTTTCCTGGAATACCAAACACACCCTACAAGAACTTGTTTTCTAGAGGCTTGCTCAATCCATAAAAAGGTCAACTGATTAAATGTGGGTTTCCTTGCCTTCAGTAGTCTCTCAATAAGAAGAAAAATAAAGAAACAAAAAGAAAACAATTGCATAAGGAGTAAAACTTCAATTGCCAAGGAAACAGAAGCAGTAATGTAAGTAAATATATCTGATTCGCAATTTGCGACGCTAAATCGTAGTCACAGATACGTATTTCAGGGAGGAAAGTCACAGAGCTTACTGGAAATTAGGGCCTTTGGTCTGGTCTTGAACAAGATCTTATGCCGAATAATTCCGACGACTTCCAGGTCTACACCAGACGAACCACCCTCTCCGCTCTGGTCGACATCCCTACGCTTGATCTTTTTGAGTACCAACAACGGCTTCTTCAGGGTCACTTTTGAACCCGTCAACTCATGGTAACCAACAGTAAATGTGTAATTTTCCTGTATAAGCAAGGTATTAAACGAACTGGTAATAATAATTTAAATGAGAAATCCATGAACGGGAAAAGAACCTGGGAAGAAGGCCGGCAAAGTTCACCAATGTGGAGGTTCTGAAGAGAATCTTGAAATGAAGGTTGGACCTCGACTGCTCCTTGCAATTCCACGACCGCCCATTCTGGACACTTCTCTTCTCCACAGCTACACTTCACTTGAATATGCATCTACTACGTTTTCCCTTCTCTCCCAAAATCACTGGAGTTCCAGGCAATAATTTGAGGCCAGAAGAACCAGAAACCAAAAGGGAGTTAGGAATCGCGGCAACTAGATCCCAGGTTTGGTCCGGAACTTCAAAAAGGGAAAAGGCTGCTGTTAAAAAACGACATCGTTTAACATGTGCCCATGCTTCCACACTTTCCCGGCCCTCTAGTTTCATATCCCAAACTCTCTCCAAGCATTTCTCTTAGCAAAAAGAAAAAATTAAAATCACAGGATTTGATGATTGAGCAAGGCCATTAAAGCAATCCACTAACCAAGGCTACAATCTTTCAGTTTACATCTCAGACCACATATAGTTTGCAAGATGCTTGAAATGCCAAGCAGATTAGAGAACCTGCAAGGCTGAGTATCTCATTACAGAGGAGGAAAGCAGTCAGGTTCATAGGGAAAATCACTGATTCCACTGAACTCTAGACCAACAGATGACAAGAAAAAGTTACAGGGTTAGCACTATTTCTCTAAAGAATTATCCATAATGTACAGTCAGATGTCGAGCAACGGTCTATCTTTGACATTCACTGCATCTCTCTTCAGTGCGCTGGTGAAGGCGAGCTCCACCTGGATTTCCTAAGCTGACATTTCCAGCACAAGTAGAAACAGGCTTCTCTGTGATTTCGTACTGTTGGCACAAGAAGTCAGTCTGGCAGAAGTTATCTATGCTGATATCATGCAAAGGCAACCCACTACTGGCCTGGGCTTGCGATGAGTTCATGGACTGCTGAAAGTAATCCTGATTGTCCAGATCAAACCCCACTGGAATTGCACCTGTTAGAGTTTTTATGGCAAATTCAATGCATGGATCTCTCCAGATATCTGCGTAAGGCAAATCAAGAGAGGATCCTGGTTTATCAGTATCGTTTCTGCTATGTTCAGCCATCACAGGATGTGCTTCTGGATTAACTCCGTTAACTCCAGAGGCAACATTGCTTCCTTGCTTTTCATTTCGCTCATTTTCTGTTGTTTTCTGTCCAGTATGCTCTTCATGAGACGTGACACCTCCAGAGGAACATCTATTGTTTGACCCCACTGACATCTCTGTACTCTCAGGAAGGTCAAAGGATATTCCAGTTAGAGTTTTTATAGCAAATGCTATGCACGGGTCTGTCCATAAATCAGGAAGTGGCAAGTCAACAGGAAGGCCAAACATCTTGTTAGCATCAACAGGACATTCTTGGTTCTCTTCACCCCTATTTCCCATTGTACCTAACTTTCCAGCATGACCATTTGGAGTAGCCAAGTGACCAGAAAGATGCTTGCTTTTACTTACATCCAGGGGACTCTCTGCGATTTTGGAAGTGTCAGAGGCACAGTTCTTTCTTGATTCAGCTTCAATATGATCAGCCTTATTAGTGTGACTACTAGGGGAAGGACCGTCACCTTTATTGGCTACTGCCTCATCAGACTGTTGAGCTGCACTTCTACGAGCTCGATTGCTTGTTTTAAGTTCTGGTGTTGGATCAAGAGCAATTCCAGCAAGGCGTTTTGAAGTTCTTCGAGGTAAATTAAGCTCTTTCTTTCTCTTAAGCTTGGACCTGCTAAGTTGGGTCTCCTTGACTTCATCCGTCATCAGTCCTGTTTCACATGACTGCTTCTCTGGTTTAATTCCAACTACAGGACACAAAACTGACATGCTTTCTTTAGAATCTCTAGGCTCTTCCTCTTCCTTTTGCTCTTTCTCCTCAGCATCTGGCAACCTCAAGCTGCTCGATTTGGCACTTTCCCTACCTGCAGATATATTTTGCATCAGATATCAACATCATCATGAAGATAAACCATTGACAGTAACATAGAAAGGAAAATGTCTGGTTTCCTTCTTCCACTGATCACCAATAAAACACCCAAAGAGATGAGGGAAGAAAATGAAGAATGGGATCCGTAGAGGAAAGTATAAGATAATTAATCATAGTTAGAGCTTGTGTTGGAATTTTATTTACACTGATCTTTTTCGTTTTGATGGAGAGATGAACATTCTCCTGTACTTGCAGAGTAATGAATCCATTCATCTTTTGCCATCTCATTGAAATTCCAGCTCTTGTCAGTTATCTGTCTGCTTGTTTCCCTGGCTGCCAAGTCCTGGTTTTTGGCTTCAATAGGTGACTAAGAGGAGAAGGAAGGAGTAAGCAAAATCAAACATTAGCAAAATCTATTTACTCACAAAAGATTCATCGCAAGATAATAAACAGATCTGCAACAAGAACATTTACACAACTTTCTTCTGGAGCTTGCATCAATTTTCTTCACTCCAGTTTTTCTCAAGCCAGACTGTTTCAATATAAATCATAAATTTTAATTGTCTTATAGTATGGCTCAGCCTAGACTTGATGAATAAAACAAATAGACTTACAGAGATTTTGTCATCTTCCAAGTCCTCGTAATTGTTGCTTTTGTCCTTCGGCTTGAAAGCATTCCTGCTGACATCCCCAGTTTCAACATAGCGTAGTGCATCCTTCATGGAGCGGAATACATATCCACTTACTGGATCAGTGTAATACTGTAGACATTAAATTCAATATGGATAGTTATCCAGAGGCCAAACTGTCGGACCAAAACTCGCTAACTGAACTGTGCATGCTAAGCGGATAGACAAGTAAAATACCCAGAAAATAGCAGAAGGAAATGGTAGTATACCGGGTCTCTTCTAACTCTACGACCTTTCTTTGTTATTTTGATTTCCTTGCTCCATCCTGGAGGCAACCCTTCTGCCGCCCCTTTCTCGATTACAACCTAAATTGCTCGAAAAATCAAAACTTTCTTCTCTACATCGACATCATTTCATAAAGTTTGAGATTTTATACAAACAAAAGAAAAAGCAGATGATTTCCACAGGCATTTTTCACAGATTGCTTGCCAGGGCTATTGTTCTTCTCTTTAGATTTTGGACACCCATGTTAAGATACCAGGATACTTCCACTTTGGTTTAGAACTTAAGTCCCTTTGCCAGAGCAAAGTAACACAGCAATTAGACCAAGTGGTGATGAAAGCTCTGAACCTGATTACCTTGCCTCAAGATAATTTAGACCCTCTATTACCTATGATCAGGCATTTCATTTCTCTTCTTCAAGAACATTCAACCAAAGACAAGACAGAATAATGTCCTAATAGATACTGCCGTTAAGACCATTCTGCTTCCAGACACAAACCCAGTTTCATTGGAGAAATTACTATGAGAGACATTGAAGGTTTACGCATAACAATCACAATGAATTCTCATAGAAAACTTCATTTGAAAGTGTTGAATACATATCTTTTCCAGGTTTTAATTTTTTTAAGGCAGTAAAAGTCAGACTCAGACTTAATTTCCACCATTTCTACTTCCACTAGACCCAAGAATCCACCAAGTGCACTAAAATAACACATGCAACAATACAAGCCAGCATCTTCCTTATATGCAACCCAGCTTCACAAGCAACCCAAAACTTTGGTCACTCTAACCAACAATTACTGCATCATCTCACAATCAGAACATCTTCCTTATATCAGTAATTTTCTTTTTTTTTAAAAAAAAAATTCGACTATCTTCACCAAATCTAATATGAACAAAAAAAAAACCCTCGATTAACTACAAATCACTAGCTTTAAACATGGTAAAACAGAAATATCAGCTGAAAATATAGTTTTTTTAAATAAAAAAAGTACTTCTCAGCTAGAACCTTATAGTTGAAGAAACATAACTAGAAGTAATTGTAGCTAGTGGGGGGTTGGGAGGAAACAGAAGCTTGAAATCCCAGCTTCACCGGTGGAAACAAGAAGCAGAGTACCAAGATTATCCAAAGATGTCACCTTTCTGGAAGTATAACATGAAATGAAAGGAATCATGTGAACCGTAAATCTAGAGCTCGAAGAAGAAAATGGGTTTGACCAGCAATTAGTTAGTTACCTTGTCCTTTTTACCGTTCTTCCTCACTCTCACTTCCACTCTCCAGCCGGCCGGCAGCCAGTCATCAGACTTCTGGTCCTCCATTCGCCGGAATCTTTACTTTCTCCAGTAAGTATGGCGAGTAACCATAAAAAACTGCCTCTTCTCAGCCTTTTCTCTCCCGGTATCTTTTTCTGTTTCTGCGTGAGTCGAGCCCTCAAAGATGGAGCGTTCGGACAAAAGGGTTCCTCAGAGACCACGTGTGGCCAAACTTCCTTGGTTGCAGTGGGTGTTACGCTAAATGTGTCCCTACCCAGTGACAATATCTTCTACAATCATGTCCCTATGAGGTCGGCTAAAGCCACGCTGTCTGCTTGTACCGTATTGACATCACGAGCCCTTGTTCAACAGATTCTGTAGCCATGTACAATGTTGTGCAAGAACAAGAAGGAAGTTTCATCTATCGAACATAATCCGATCACAGAGGATTCCGGTTCCGTCAAGTAGATGTAATATTCTGGTAATGGAGATTCCACTATTGAAGTGGTGAGTCAAATGGGGATTGGATTGAAAAAAAAAAAGTACCACTGGATCATGAAAATATGTCCAATCAAAATTTGACACCTGGCCGAGGTTATCTTTTTTTGGCCTTTTTCTTTTTGACAAAGGCAAGTACACGGACTCTGGTTTTAAATGGCGCCGTCGTAAATTTGTGCATTTTTTCAGCTTTTGGTCCATAAAATTCTTCCACCTGCAGTAAGGTTACCTTGTTTTTGGGTCTTTCAGGTTTTCAGCAAGGTCAGTTCTTGTTCTCCACAGAAGAAAACGCAGAAGGACCTGATTCTTTTCTTTTCTTGCATGTTTTCTTTCTTCAAAAACCCAAAATTGATGCTTTTTCTCTCGGCCCTGTGTGCCGGTAGGTGTTTCATTAGTCAGCCGAACTTTAAAGACCGTCCTTTGGTTTTTAATAGCCTTGATTGGGACGGTGGAATCAAAATAATTAAGCAGCAGCTCGAAGAGAAACTGTATACAAAACATTGGTTTAATATGAAAAATCTATTCAAAAAACCGAGAATCCTGCTCAAATAGCCCATCATACATAGATTATTTAGTTCATGAGCTTCATTTTCACAGCATATGCCACAACAAGAACAAGAGAGACAAGAAACAGAACCTTGAAGCTTATCCAGCAAGCTCTATCTAGCTATTATCCGGGAGGAAAGATCTTCATTCACAGAACTGTAGAACTATAAATACCCACCTCATCTTGGATTGGTTTTTTGTAGTTCCAATCAGTTATGAAGTGGGTTTGGTCCAGTGGGAACAAGCCGGCGTGAGACAACATGAAAAGGGCTCATCTTCTTGTTGCTGGACTTTGCAGAGCTGTTTATGGCAGATAAGCTTTTCAAGAACATGGAGGAGGGCTTCGGTCTTAATGTTTGTTCTGCTTCTTCACTGATGGCTTGATGGGTATGCCGCGAACTGGTTATATGGATCAATACTAGCATGATCATGAAGGTGGAGCTTTGGATTCTCATCATGGATTCTCAATTCTATGTGTTAATACCTCATATGAGGAGCAAACCCAAGATCTATATAGAAGAAAAATGAGTACTTGCAAGCACAAACATCTCGAAAAATGTTGAAAGCTGACTTTCAACCAGAAATTAAACAGCTGAAGATCTATTTCAAAACTGGAGTATTGACTACTGACATTTGCATACATCAGCAAGGTAGAACGGTCTGATCAAGCAAAGTAGGATACTATCTTTTGTTTTCCTACCCAAAGAATTTCAACCGAGTTTTTCAAAATGAATAATTAGTAGTTAAGGCCTGTATGCATCTCTCTGCATATTGTTTAATGGGTTTGTTTATAATTTTTCATTGTTTTTTTTTTTTGCCCAGTGATTTCAAGAATTTAGCTCAGCCTGATTGAATATGTTATCTCCCAGCTTGGATTGATATAAAACAATTCAGAAAGAGAACACGTCTGTCCTTTTCATATTGTGACTTGAATGCAAGTTTGGAGACTTGACTTATCAGGCATGAAGATCTTCCTGGGTCTTGAACAGGCCTGAAAATTACAGGAAACTGGCAGTTTACACCTAATTGTGGCCCAATCTCTTGGAGATTAGCAGGGTTTGGAAGAAACAACGACATTGAAGAAAAGTGTCATTTTCCATCAACCTCATAAGATGATGATACTTTTTAAATGTTATTTTCCATTCTTTGCTTGCTGTCTTCTCTCAAAACAGAGTGATAAAGAATTGTCAACATAAATCAGGGCAAAAGAAATCATTTTCTGACAATATAATTCTGTAAATCTACTGAATTCTGTACACCTATGCTTTGATCTTTACTGGTTTCTAAACATCTTTTATGCAAAGTAAACCTTCGTGTCATTCCAGGACAATAAGTAATCTGGTTTCCAAATCTAAAACCAGACGAAGTTTCACTTAATCTTCCATCTTTCCCAGAGCCAAGTGTTTCCCTTTGCCTTCACAAGAAAACAGAGATCAAACATTTGGTTCATTGAAAACCAGAAAACAGATTAGTTGTGAAGTGGGTTTGGTCCTCCAGGGACAGCTTGATGCGAAACGCCATGTATCGGACTCACCTTCTGGCTTCCAGAAACAACAGACTGAGAAACAGAGGAAAATTGCTGCAGAAACAGAACAGAAGACCTGGTTCTTACTCTTCCTTGTGTCTCTTCATAGACTGCCCAGTTAACTCGCCGGCAACAGGAAAGATGAACAGTCGTTGGAATAATAAGGAAAATCAGAAGAGCCAGTACAGGACTCTGGATTCTCATGACTTGGAAAGAACACCGAAGAAGAGAACCAGGACGTTTTTTTTTTGGGTTGATCTGCAGGTAGTTTTGTGGTCTTTTTATAATGGGGACAGAGAAGCAAAGCTCCAGGGAAGAAGATGAACAGAAAAATCACAATTAAGTAACATTAAAGAGACGATATTAAAGAGATCATAAATGCCTATTTTCTAGTATTGCATAATTGACAATCATAGACCCGTCTTATATAAAAGAAGAAACCAAGCGTTAGGTGGGGGAGACCTTGAACTCATCACCATGCCCAACCAAAACAGAGTACCCATGGGCATGAGCAACCCCTTTGCCTCTTGTAATTACTTGCTGTTACATGGCGTTGGGTTTTCGACTTTTTATTCTTTTTTCTTTTTTATAGTACTATTGTATATAACAATAAAAATAAAATCCATATAAAATTTTGAAGAATATTTTTAAATAAATTTATTGATTTATGTAAATTTTAATGTATTAATTTAATTTAATTTAAATTTTTTAGAATTTTAAAATTTTAAATATTTAAATAATAAATTTTTGACTTTCAATGTGAATAAAAATTCAAATTATCGTTATAAAAAATTATATTGTCAAAATTTTAAAAAATTTATAATAAACAACTTGTATTTAAGTTTATTCGATTATAATTTATTTAAATTATTTTTAGGTAATAAAAAATTCTTAATTTTTATAACTATTTTAAATTAAAATTTAATTCAAACACAGTTACTGAATTAAAATTTATTTAAATATTTTTTAAAAATCATAACTTATTTGAAGAGGAAAATGAAAAACTTTAAAAATTTATGTGATATTTTTATTTTAAATATTAATTTGATCGATCTATGTTGATTTATAAATAAATTAAATAATTTAGATTTGTTTCTTTATTTAATATCACAAATTATAATATACTTTCTCAAACTATTTATAAAATTCAGATCATGAAAATAAATTTACATATTCTCATTGATTAAGAGAAGTGTATACTAAAACAAGATAATTTAATTGAGACGGGAAAGAAATTAAGTAATTAATATAAAAAATCTATCCCATTTGCATTTTAGCTTTCCCTTTCTATTTCTTGATTTTGTTTCTTAAAAATCGTTCGAATAGATTCGGATCAAAGAAGTAATACGCACCGTTGGTAAATGATATCCCAATTATTATTTGCTTACTTGTAAACTTTTTTCCTAAAAAAATCAATTTTTTATCTCTTAATTTGCATTTTTTATATGTAAAGTAAAATAATGATAATAACGTAAAAAAAAATTACTTATATATTACTATATTTAATTATATAAGGATATTAAAATTTTAGCCTCATAAATGATATAAGTTGATTTGATTTAATTCATTAGTTGGAGTAAATGTTTTTTTACAAAAAATTAACACTTAAAAATTAGTAAAAAAATAAATTATGTAAACAAACAAAAATTTATATTTCAAAAGAAAAGTGTTATTTAAATCAAGATTATGATGTAATTCATTTTTAAAAAATAAATATTCTTTATATAATTGGCAACTGAATATTTTTGAGTTTTTTTTTTTTTCGTTAATGTAGAAATGGAATAGCTTTTTGAGTTCGAGGTACCCAATCTATGCTAAAGAGCTGAGGACCACCGTATCAGATAGAGTGAGTGAACACCTAATTTGGCTACAAGCATTAAAAGGCTACTTTGTTTGTTGGATTTTTAAATTAGATTTATAATTTTTTTAAACTGAAAGCCATTTCTTGTAATTTTATAATAATTTTTTATTGATGTTATTTTAAAATATTTTAAAATTTGAATTAAATTAACTTGAGAGTTCGAATTAATTTGTAAATAATATAATTTCAATGTGTTAGTTAATATTGAGTATTTAAATAAATATTAAAATAATCAATATCTTGTAATTGAGTTCGGATATGTCCATTGAATTTTTTTTTAAATTAATTATTTTTTGTTTTTGTTTTTGATTTTTGTTTTTTGAATAAATTGACAGAGTAAAGTTTTAAACCTCTTGAAATTACTTTTATTTTTAACGATCAAACTAATCTTGTTTATGTGAGCAAATTAACACATATTTTTGACTTAGTCCAATTTCAATTTGAAACAATCTTCAAAAATGATATTGACATAAAAGTGTTAAGCTTTTTTTTTCCTTAAAAAAGATTGCGTTTCAATTTATTTAATTTAAAAATAATATTTTTTTATAGAAATAAATAAATAATGGTAAATGACCTAAATTTTTGCTCTCCTGTTTCATGGTTGGACATGAAATCAACCTACAAAAACTTCAGAGGAGATATTAGCCATCATTTCTGATCAGATAGTTCTCAGACCACCGGATGAGTTTGGTGCCAGCCAATGATATCTGCCCACTTAAGGTAAGTAGCATGAAACAATTGGGGGTTAGCACGCACATGATTGGACCAGCGGTTCGCACGTTGTTGTTCCGGGACAGTAAGGTCAGAAAATAGCAGTGCGTGTTATTGTGGCTGCGGTTTATGATTGAACCAGTTGTCGTTTTTACAGAACCGGATGGTCTTAAAGGGAGAGCTGTTTGAGGATTTTTTAGTAATTTCGCACCTTTCTTTCCGGATTCTCTCCCCTCCTTCCTCGGTTGCTTTTTTAAGAGCAAGACAAGACTGAGGTTCTTCTTACAGCCAGCAACTCCACCGCTCTCATCAACTGCTACAAGATATCAAGGTCTCTTTCTCTCTCTTCCTCTCTTTCTCTCTCTTTGTTCATGTATATTTGTCTGTGCAGTTATAATATGCGTCTAATTCGGTGTTCGTGAAGCTACATGTTTGTCAATTATGATGAAAACTAGATCGAAATGGATCCTTTTGGAGAGGTATGCTGATAGGAGACGAGACGAGAGATCTGATCACTGGCGAAAGAAAAGAAAGAATTTCGTTGTGTGAAATCTTGATTCTTATATCTTTTAAAATTTTGGGTTTTTGTTTCTAGCTAAAGATTCACTCTTTTGACCTAGGCAACCCCTTCCCGTTGTCTTTGTTTCTATTGCATTCTTTCTCATGGTATCTGAATTACCACAAATCAACATATTGATATACTGATGAGCTCTCTGTTTTTTGATCTGAAACTTGAAATGTGACATTTATTTATTGGAAGTCCTTATTTGTTGGAAACGGGCACTTTCGATGTTCTTTGACAAGCAAGGAATTAAATTTGAACACAAAACGACATGATCCTGTTGGTTGAAAGAGATTAGTTTCAATTCAAACCTCAAAATGTTTGGTATCAGTACTTCTCATTTGCTCAGTGTGTACGGTTGGGGGTGCTTTTGGTTGACATGCCATGCTCAGCGAGTCAGATGACAGGCTATTGCTGATTGTTTATGCAAGTGGATGCTCCTATAATCTATATATTTACTAGACTAGTTAGTCCTTGTGACTCATAGCCGATGTGTTTTAGTTTTCTACAATGTGATTGTCATTTTAATGCATTTGTTTTTCCTTGGGCATTACTTCTTACTTTTTGGTGAATATCATCATGTAAAGTTGGAATTTTACCGAAGGCATAAATGAGATATGAGGAATCCTACAGTGAATTAGTATAACATTTGAATTTCGGAAGCCTTAGCTTGATCATCCTTTGTCGGGGACAAATTGGTGAGGAAGTAACTGATTGTGCATAAACATTCCCAGTGTTCTGAGGCGTCTTTTAATAGAATTGATGGACCCATAGGATGTACTCTCTTCATCCTTTTGCATCCTGTTGGTATACATGTTAGCAAAATATTAACAGAGTTGTTGGGTCTGTGCATTAATTAACTCTCTATCATCTGGTCTTTGATTATCTTTGAGTAATCATATGACATGGACTACATACAGTTCTTAGCTCCTTTTTGAATCTGTCTTATTGTCAGTAATGTGTGCTAGACTTAGTAATCAGAGATTTGTGGATTATACTTTTTATATTTTTTATCCATGTGATGTAGGTTCTGTGATGCTCTGAGATTCATTGAAAAGTTTTGGAAAAGCTGTTGGAATGGAAGAGGGTGATTCTGTGGTGCGGAGATGGGAGGACCTGGACACTGATATTTTGGTGAAGATCTTCCAGTCATTTGACATCTTTCAGTTAACTTCAGGCATTGCTCATGTTTGCAGCGCATGGCGAATGGCCTGCTGTGATTCTTTGCTTTGGAAAACGCTTGATCTATCAATGTTGAGATCTAATTTTATCAAAATCCCATTGGAGCCATATGTTTACGTTGATGGCCGCTCTGATAAAATGTTGACCCGTCTATTGAAAATATCTTTGAGCCTCAGCCATGGAAACATAAGGACCTTGATTTTCCATTTCAATCTATATGTGAGCGATGAACAGTTGACTTACACAGCTGAAAGGTAACTTTGGAAATTTGCTAAATTTGAGATTTTTCTTGCTTAGTTGTACTCATTAGACATTGAACTGATCAATTCTCACTGGTGGGAACATCATGAGGGAAATCTTTTATCCTTTCAAGAATATCCTTCTCCACTCAACCGAGGAAATGCTAATTTATTACCCTCAGTTGGGAAGTAATTATTCTTTATCTTTGCTGCAGGTGTCCACAGCTCAGACGCCTTGTCTTACCAGCTTGGAACAGAATAAAGAAGACTGGAATTTGCAAGGCTATTCGAATGTGGCCTGATCTTGAATCCCTGACAATGCCTAGCATAGCAAATCCACCGTATCTCATGGAAGAAATCGCTACTAATTGCAGGAACTTCAGTGTACTGAAGGTCATGGGCTTATTTGACAAATACTTTGCTACTACACTGACTGAATATCTTCCGAAGATAAAGGTTTTGAGCCTGAGATGCTCGATGCTGAATAGGGAGGCCTTGATCATTATTTTGGATGGCTTACCAAACCTCGAAGTCCTCAATATATCACATTGCCTTCTGATAGAAGTGCCACCACCTCCTGCACCGAAAAAAATTCTTAAGAAGCTTGATCAAACTATTTTGGAGAAGACTTCTCGCTTACGTGAATTCTTGACCTGCATGGATGACTCATGCGTCATGTGCCAAAGGACAAAAAATGATGAAGGGCTGATGAGGTGGTATAGGTATGAGGAAGGGCTGTGGAAAGCAGATGAGGCGAGTGCTCTTGCCCTTTGAGTAAACAAGCAGATGAGTCGATAAATCTGGATAGGAGCTTTAGCTCATGTACCCGTGTTACTTTTTCCCCTTGTAATGAATCAATGCCAAACACAGAATAAAAATCTTCTTCAGATAAGTAAGATCTGTCTCTCTTATCTTAGTAAATGGTGTACAAGACATGCTTCCTCTCAGTGGAAGTTCTGCCAATGAACTTCTCTTTGGGAATAGGTCTGCTTATTGTGTATCATTTTTGTATATATGGCAACATCCCGTGTTTTTTTTTTTTTTTTTTTCAGATGATTCTTCTTATCTGTTAGCTGGTTTCCCTCTGTTTGTCTGTTGTTGTTGGAGAAGACTCCTTTGGTGGATTAGAACTGAGACAAGAATCATACATATGGATGATTTAGTACTTAGCTTAGACATGATTTAACTGTCATCATGATGCCACTTTCAGGTAGAGTTGGTGTTCTGTAATGGGATTGTTCTGTTCTGCATATTGTCATAGTAGCATCAGAAACATCCCCAGTGTATGTCAGTGCCACCAGAACTTGTGTAATCACTTCAAGGACAACAGGAGGTTTTCTTGCTTCAGTTGAGATGCCATTCCCATGGACTAGTTAGATCTTTCTTGACCAGTCTGGCTGCTAGAGTTGACTGATCTGTTGAGACTCTTACTTGCCATATACAAATGCACCCCACATGTGACCTGTGGATTTCTTTTCTGAATTATATTAATGGTGAAGTAGGAAGAAAGGATGTGGACCTACTCTGTTCTCATGAAGCTTTACTCTTACTACTGTAATGCGGGACAAGATTCTTAAATACCGCCAATGTAGACCAGAAAATAATGTAAGGATTTACGTAAGCAGAAGGAAAGCCGGTGGGCGGATGTTCCTTTGTCAAATACGTGACTTGATTTTCTT
The DNA here is from genome assembly GCA_021397835.1 of Moringa oleifera. Classification (NCBI taxonomy): domain Eukaryota; kingdom Viridiplantae; phylum Streptophyta; class Magnoliopsida; order Brassicales; family Moringaceae; genus Moringa; species Moringa oleifera. The sequence continues at coordinate 1,498,950 of JAJFZO010000658.1, read as the reverse complement.
GTAAAAATCAAATTATTTGAGTTGTTTATATTGTAACAGAATTGAAAATCAGATTGTTTGGACATCGAATTTTGCAATTCACATTCTGGGTATTGCTGATTTTGGGACTGCAAAAACCAGAATTGGGAAAGTTTGACAGACTTCGGCATCTAATTGGAATCCTCCTTTTTAAGCGTTTGCTACCACACATTACTCCAAAGAACATGAAATATTTTAGACCCGGGACTTTGTCATCCCCGTGCATTTGTCACATTTCTATATTTTTGCGTCTACCGCCCACCTAACTACATTGAAAATTCAAATTACCTAATTGCCCCTAGAGAGGCCGGAATAGGAGGACAATCTAGTAATTTAGGTAGATGAATAACACTAATACTAGAATGAGAGGGCCAGCTCTCATAGGGGTAATTAGGTAATTGTGTAAATTATCAAAAATTAAAAAAAAATGGAATTTGCAACTCCAGGTCCAGGGCCTTACAAAGAAAAAGGAAAAGAAAAAAAGAACACATTTTGGTACCCGGACGGCCCAGACCAAGCCCCTGTAGACTCTGAGGAGACGGGATAAATAGAGAAAATCTCTGCGTCTCTCTCTCTCTCTCTCTCTCTCTCTCTCTCCCACACACACACTCTTGGAGGCATACGCAGATTTCAACTATGGCTCTGCAACTGTGGGAGACACTGAAGGAATCAATCACAGCCTACACTGGTCTCTCTCCTGCTACTTTCTTCACAGTTTTAGCCCTGGCTTTGGCCATTTACTATGTGGTGTCGGGGCTATTTGAGTCGCCTCCTCAGCAGCATCAAAGGTCCAGGTCCGTCGAGGAGCAGATGCAGCCGTTGCCACCTCCTGTCCAGCTCGGTGAGGTCACCGAGGAGGACCTCAAGCAGTATGATGGCTCCGATCCCAAGAAACCTCTTCTAATGGCTATCAAGGGCCAGATCTATGATGTTTCGCAGAGCAGGTATACCGTCGATCTTAATTACGGGTTCTTATCCTTTTATGTGGTTAACTTTTAAGTTCAGGGTTAGTGCAATTGATACCCTCCTTTTTTCATTTTTAGCAAATTTTAATTGCTTTAACCCTTTTCTTTCTGTTAGCTTGTGGTATAAAGTTTTCTGCTTTGAAAAGTTTCGTTAGATAATTATAGATGAATATTTTGCGCACTCAACCCTTTTGATTCTCTTTTATTGTTTCCCAATTGACTTCCTGTTCTTGACGCAACTTTCTACTGCTTCTATTTATCCCGACAACAGAGATTACTCTGATAAAAGGGATAAATTTATCACTTTCAAATACCCCTCTCTTTTCTTTCGTCATGGATTGTTACCTAAGCTTAATTGTCCCCCCCCCCCCCCTCTCCCCTCTCTCTCTTCTTTTGTTTTGAAAGTGTCTGACTTTTCTTATATCCAAATACTAGTGCTTTTAAGGTTGTATTCTAACTTTCCTTGGTTTCTCTCAAAATTACTGGTATTGATCTTTTGAACATCATCTGCATCTATGATATGCCTTTCTTTCGTATGCTTCAAGCTGTTCTCCATGAATTTTTGGTGGGTGAGCCATTCCTAAACTACTGAACAGTCAAAGGCTTAATCATTGACTTCTGTGGATAATATGAGAGATTTCAGATTCTGCGTTTGAGGAATTTTCTTTACCCTTAGTTTCCATTTAATGGTTTGTCTAATCAGAAGTTTGAGACATTGGGCTTAAATTATATGGTGGACTGAACCAGCTGATTTAAGGCTTTAGAAGTTTCAGTGGCTCTGGTTCTATTTAGTTTAGCTACTTGTCAGCAAGTGTATTATTTAGCTTCAAAAATCAGATTGTATTGTAAATTTTAGGTTCTGTTAAATATGGTAACTTGGGTTGGATGCATGCAGTCAGTGAAATAATAACTGGTTTTTGTGTGTTGGCTTCATGGTTTTCTGGGCTTATCATTTCTGTCTAATATCATTGTGCTTCACCTCTCTCTCTCTCTCTCTCTCTCTCTCTCTCCCTCTCTCTCTAGGATTAGTTTTGCTTATTCTGTCACATGTTATATTTCCCAACATATATCAGCTATCCATACTGATTTGATCTAGAGTAATTTTGGTAAGTCTTGTTTCCCATTGCTTATGTCCATGTTGTACACCTTGATGAACAAGGGAGTGCAACTGGATTCCATTCAAGGGGTATCTGGAAGGGTCACTTGATTTCATCTTATCTGTATTGAATTTCACAGAATAGTGTACCAGTCTTAAGACTTTTCATGGACTGGACTTGCTTTATACTTCTTCTTTAAACACAATATGGATACAAGAGTGATACATGATGGAGTGGGGCTTAAAACTTGAGTTTCCTTGTGAGTTCATAACTGGCTGATTCCATCACTGGCAAAAGCTTATGACGTGCAGATTCGTTGCTTATTTAGTTACTTAGGCATTTGTAGCAAATGGTTTAAAGTCTTCATGGTTGATTTTCCTCCCACCCTGACCCTCCCATACGATTTTTACAATCATATAGTTCTTGACCTGAATTCTTTAGTTGCTTTATGAATCCATCTTTTCTTGCAGAATGTTTTATGGACCTGGTGGGCCTTATGCGTTGTTCGCTGGGAAAGATGCAAGCAGAGCTCTTGCAAAGATGTCCTTCGAAGAAAAAGATTTAACTGGAGACATTTCAGGTCTTGGTCCATTTGAGTTAGAGGCCTTGCAGGACTGGGAATACAAGTTTATGAGCAAGTATGTTAAAGTTGGCACCATTAAGAAGGATGTTCCTGTATCTGAAGGAGCTTCCACGGCAGAGCCTGCAGAAACTTCCGAACGTGAAAGTGCACAGCCTACCGAAGATGGTCCTAAGCCTTCTGAAGATGATGCTAAGCCTTCTGAAGATGGTCCGACAGACAGCAAAACCAATGGAGGAACTCTGGATGGCACTGCAGCTGGTGATGCCGACAAGGAGTAGTGGGTTTGGATGTGAGCACTGCAATTGGATGTCAGGGAAACCACCTCCAATAGATAACTGGATGAAGAGTAGTGTTATCTGGGTGCATGTGTCTTGTGAATCTTGTTTGACAAATAGGTTCACCTCTGTTAGACTAGTTATACATATTTTAAAGACCTTTGTTAAGCTTTATTTTACCGAAATAAATTGTGCTTGTTAAAACTATTGGGACTCCAGCCAAGTTTGTTCTGAAAGGTGGTGTTGATGCAGAGTGGCCACTCAAAGCAAATTTCAACTCATCTTCTCAGATAAATGATGAAGTGCTCAAAGTTGGAATTCCAATTCTAATGCCATTGATGGAAGTTACTCTGTTACATGGAAAACATAAAATTAATTCAAAAAATGAGAGCACAAGAAGATGTGCCAAATTTGTTTGTCTTGATATAACGTCAACCTGCTGTGTTGAAGCTTACGGAAAGTGTCGTGTAAACGGCATGTAGTTCGAGTTTGCATGCTATAAATCGCGGGTAGATTGCTAAGCGTTGACATATAATACGACGTAGTATTTATGGGTGTATCTTTCTTTGCTGTAAAGTTGAGCACTGCCAGCGGAAATTTCTAATGACACATTCCGAATCCGCTAACGAGTAAAGCTCCGGGATTTAAATTTGATTCTTCTTAGCTTTTCCCTCTTAAAGGATCAATTCTCATCCTTCCTACTGTCTTTGCGAGTGCTATGGGGGTGAAGAACTTGTGGGATATCCTAGAATCTTGCAAGAAGACACTCCCACTTCACCATCTCCAGTGAGTTTCCTCTCCCTTTCTTTGTTTAATTTTTCTCAGCGACCAAACGGACCATAATATGTCTTGATTCCTCTTCCATCATTGATTCATCGTGTATGCTTTTTGTTTGTATTGGGTACTTTTAGGAACAAGAGGGTTTGCGTAGATCTCTCTTGTTGGATGGTTCAACTGCAAAACGTGAACAGATCATACTGTGCCAACAAAGACAAGCTTTATCTGAGGGGCCTCTTTCACCGCCTCAGGGCTCTCATTGCTTTGAATTGCCGCATTATATTTGTAGCAGGTTATCTTTTGCCTTCTTTTGCATACATACGAGTTTTTCCCTTGATAGAACCTGGTGCTTCTAGTTTAAAACAGTGCATGATATTGAGCCGTAGATAATATTGGATTTGTTGGAATATGAGAGATAGGCGTTTGCTTAATTGACATATAGAAAAGTGTGTCTTTCACTAGACATGTGGTCAATGAAGATTGGGTCTTGCGCTAAATGGTACACTATCTGTTTTCTGGTGTAGATGGAGCAATTCCAGCCATAAAATTATCAACTTACAGACGTAGATTAAACTCTGGATGTGAGGTAGGAAACTTAATAAATCAAACTTTGGAATGTCCTTCTGCTTTATTCTCTCTATTTGCAGTTTCGACTTGAAAAAAGTCTACTAACTTCAGTTATTTGATTAAGCCAGGCTATGGATCAGGATGGAAGACACTCACAGAAGGCATCACTTCGAAGAAATATGGGGTCTGAGTTCTCATGTATGATAAAAGAGGCAAAACTCCTGGGATTAGCACTTGGTATCCCTTGCTTGGATGGGTAATTGTGCAAAGCTTTCATTTTGTCTTCTGTGTAAAAATGCAACAGAGGAAGCAACAACACTGATTGATTTTCTCAGAAGATTGAAGCCCCATCTATAACTCCATGCTTTTAATTGATTATGGTAGTTGATAGTGGGTTCTTAATAAATTCTGTTGTTGGTTACAAGCTTCAGAATTTTACCTCTAGAGGTGCTATAAAATTTTTTATTTTATCGGAGTACAAGGGTAAGCTTAGTTCCTAGTCTAGCTTCTTCATGATATTTTTAGTTTATAACACCTCCACAATTATTGTTACTCGAGTACACAAAAGCAAGAGGGATTGCATTAGGCAGTCATACTAATCAGTTGTTTGGGTTGAAACAAAATAAACAGAGCTATTACTTTACTGCAAATGAGAAAGCAGACGAAAAAAGATTTTCCCATCTAATTAAAGAACAATATATTTAGGGATGAATCAACTAGATATGTACTTTTTGATATTTCCTGCTTCTCTTTTCCCTATAATAGACAAACAAGGACTTTCTCATTTATTCTTTTCCCCCAAATGCAGGGTTGAGGAAGCTGAAGCAGACTGTGCATTTTTAAACTCTGAGTCATTATGTGTAAGTAGTTTCTTTTCTGGCTCAAGTTCAATTGATATGGTATATCCATTTAAATATGAATCCATACCCTGAATCAATTATTGTTGCAATTACTATCAGGATGGATGTTTTACCTCAGATTCAGATATCTTCCTTTTTGGTGCAAAGACAGTGTACAGAGACATCTGCCTTGGTGAGTATTGGAACGTTGAGATTGTTTAGCCCTTTGGGTTCTTTTCTAATCATTTTTCCAATGGGCACCGAGATGGCTAAGAATTCTGTTAATAAATAGGGGAAGGCGGCTATGTTGTTTGCTATGAAATGGCTGACATTGAAAGGAATCTGGGATTTGGAAGAAATTCCTTGGTAAGTTTCTATTTTCTCGAAACTACTAATGAAACATATTGCTCATTTATATATGATGTTTCAATCTTGGACCTTTTATATTTTCTCATGAGATGCAGTTGCACCAACGGTGCAAACCAGTTAAAGGCTTTCATGGTAAATAGAATCGCCTTGAATTTTAATTTCTCTCACCATTTTAGAGGAAATGCATCAGCCTAACAGTGAAGGTTGACATACAGTGGCAATAACCACATGTTGGCCTTAAACTATTGCTTTTGCTCGCAAATTATATCTTCTTGAGATTGAATCTTTTAGTAGCATTAGTATACGTGGAAGTTCTGGAGTACCAGAAACTGTATCCTTTGGCCCAAGTGTGTATCAGTATATGTTTTTAAAAGTTTATTACTATTGCTTTTTTTTTTTCTAGACATTCCCATGGGATTTATCTCCTGGACGAATGGACTTAGTTGGCAGCTTTATTGAAGTTATGGTTTCCACATTTTGCAATGAGATTGGACTTGCTTTCTTCTCATATGCGTGGTTTCAGATTAACTTAGTGGTTTGTGATTTTCAGATAACTCTGGCTCTTCTTCTTGGAAGTGATTACTCACAAGGAGTTCACGGACTGGGTTTGGTCTGTTGAATGCTCCTGCTTCTAAAATCTTGTGACTTTTCCTTTCTATGCTTGTCATATCTGCATTGAATACTAACTACGTGCTTATGCTATGGAAAATTTTTCCATGGCCACAGGAATCTGCTTGCCAGTTTGTTAAATCAGTTGGAGACAAAGTTGTCCTTCAACTAATTGCATCAGAAGGAGTGTCCCTTGTGAGAAAGTCAAAAAAATCAAAGAAACAGGGACATCTCAAGTGTGATAGTAAGGCAAGCTTGCTAGGTTATGAAACCAACATCAAAGGTGAATAAAGCAACCTTCAATTATCAAAGTTTCTTACCATGTTATGCTTCTCTTTTAGGTTTTTGAATTCCATTGCACTTGACAATTTTGTGCTTCAGCCAGAATATAAAAATATAACATTTTAGAGAGCTGATAATTATTATCTAAAATAATTAATTAAATATTTCTTAAATTCAAGATGACTTTGCTTGAATCCTGGAGGAGTATTTTCACAAATTAGAGATGATTTGATATTATGAAGAAACAGCAAACTTGACCTCAGTGGTTTAACAGTTGTCAGGGTTCATTAGTTACATACATGTTTCATGACTGTATTTTTAAAATTCAGCCGTGATTAGAACTTACTGTTAGCAACAGGGAAAAAACATGGGCAGATTTTCCTATTCTAAACCGAGTGGTTGCCTTTATTGTCTAAATTGTCCAGTTCGAAACTTCTCGAACTTTTCAAATGCAAGTTTGGCTTATATTATCCTTGTAAATACCTGATGGTTGTGTTAGGAAGTGATGATAATTCACAAAAAGGGAATCAGTTTTCACAAGTGATTAATGCATATTTGAAGCCCAAGTGCCACTCAGCAGATTCTGATTCAGTGTATAGGTAAAGATATTCACATTCATTTTTTTGTTGTTCCTTATGTTAGAGTCTGCATATGGTAGAACCTACAGCAATTTATCATGTTTAGAAAAGTTCACGTCAAAGAGGAAGAGCTTATACTAAGCTGCCAATGCCTTCATGCTTCCCGAATGGCGTTGTGCCATTCATAGTCTAACTGTGGATGGAGTCTTCAGGTCTTATTGTGTGAAACTCAGGCCTTGAAATCACTTTTTGATTGTAGGGTTCTTACTCTGCACCCATTTCAGCGTGCCAGGCTTCAAGAAATATGTGCTCAGTTCTTCGAGTGGCCTCCTGAAAAAACAGGTAATTCCTTCGCTTCCATACAAGCATCACAGTGAAGTCATCTTAATTGTATGAAACGTAAATGTTAGCAATAAGTTATTGATTATACAGTAAATAAAAACCATTTCTGGAAACAAACAAAAAAGGCTAACATTTGATAGGTTAGAAGTTGCTAGAGATGTTGAAGTTTGGAAGTAAAAGCCCTTCAGTGCGGAGAAGGAATGCTTTGTTTCAGATTAAAGAGCATGTGGAGAATATTCTTTTAAGCTGCATGGTTTGAGTTGTCTTCTTATCAGTTCATTTACTTCTCATGTTTGCTTCCTCGCACTCGCTTTCCTGCCTTTTCATTCTCTGCTGGTTTTTATGTCAGTTCTTTATGTACAAGTATATGCTCTTTTTTTTTTCTTTTTTTTTTCTTTTTGGCTCAGATGAGTACATCCTACCAAAGATTGCCGAAAGAGATTTGCGACGATTTGCAAATCTGCGTGAAACTTCATTGGAAGTTGGAGTTAAGCTTCCATTGGACAAGGTACAGATATAGAACTTGTATAACTTGGTGAAGCTCCATCTCATTCCTGTAAAGGATCCTGCTTAATCACTAATTGGGATTACTGTGTGAACAAAGTGGTGTTATATTAACATTAGATAAATATGATAAGATAACTTCTTGTAAACAATGTACCTTAACTATTTAAGGATTTTTCTCAATATGCTTTTTATAAAATTTCACTCTAAAGTATTTTTGTAAGACATGAATCTTAACTTAAATAGTGAGAGACCTCCATGGATGATGTTTGTGAGTTCATCTTTGGGCCTAAGATTACCCGTTCTTGTACATTACTATTAAAATGTTATGTCACAGATACCAGTCAAGTGCCCCATATCAGAAATTGTAAAGCGGAGGAAGGTAATGGGAAGAGAATGTTTTGAAGTGTCATGGAAAGATTTTGATGGACTTGGGACCTCCATTGTTCCAGCAGATCTGATTGAGAGGTACTTCTTACAGTTTCCTTATTACAACTGTTATCAGATACTTGGAGCTTGTGGTCATTGCAGTTCCTTGTACACAGTGCTTGTCCTGAAAAGATCAGGGAGTTTGAGGAGACAAAAGCTGTGGAGAAACAAAACCAACGGAAACCGAGACAGAAGAAATCAAATGGACTTTCAGTGTCTGAGATTGGTCTGAAACTTCAGAATCTGGTGCTTGATATTGAATCTGGAACCCATTCCTCTAACAATATTTCCTCCAGAGCAGCAATCCCAGAGAACATGGATGCTGCAAATGAAGCCATCATCAGAAACCAACATCCACTAATTGTGGGAGAATCAAAAGGCAAAGCCAATTCCAATGCCACAGTGATGTCTTGCCACCAAACTGACCCAAGTTGTGCTGGATACCAAGTCATCGATCTATCAAGCCCTTCTCCTCAAATGCCCTCCCGCTATGTCTCCAGATCGCAAGTAGGAAATGTGAACGTGATTGATTTGAGTGACTCAGAAACTGAAGAAGTGTCACCGGAGCACCAGAGGAAAGCACGAGAGCTGAGGTCGTTCTTAGCAAGTATCAGGGATGAGATCTCTTGAACAAATACTGTAAAACATTATGGTAGTGTAGATAGGATTCCCACATGTTCTGCCACATACTTTCCCCGGTAATATCAGTTTTGATGATTGTTTTCTCACTTAGTACACTGATAATTATTTAGTAGGTATTCAAGATGCATGCCAATATAAGAAAATTTGTGGCTACACCTAAAATTGAATGTATTAAAGATAAAAAAGGTCTGCAGCAAAAATGGAGAGGACAAAAACTGCTTCTTACAATCGAGAAGTATATACAAAACTATAGCATTTTCCTTGGCTGAATTCCAAATCCACTCTCAATTTACTGTCCTTTCCAGTACAATCTCTCATTATCTGCAGAAACAAAAGATCAAATCAATGTATTAGACCAAGGTTTAGGTGAAGTGTGCCATAGACTACTACCACCCAACAATGACCATATAAGCTACCAAACAAAAAGAAAACATGATATCTCCATGGTGAAAACCTTGCAAGAAACTTCCCAACACAGACTCGGAATCAAATATAATATTTTTGAAAGAAAAAATCAAGAATCTTCAAACAAATCAATTTAGCAGTAGGCACCAAAAGATAAGACCTGTATCTCCAGAAATTACAACAACAAACTAGGTTAAAAGAAAAAGATAAAGGGAAGGGGAGGAGAGCAAGAGGACCAAGCTCAGTTTCACCTTTACCTGCTTGTTAATTGCTTTGCAATGGTTCTACATCGCTTCAAAAATTGGAAGCTTTTTGCAAGGTCATCATCAGACAGTGCAAGTTTCAAATTCATAAAGAAGTCCCTATAAGCAACAGTTAATTCTTCAGGGCTCTCCATCTTTCCAGCAGAGGAACTTTCAGGAGATTCCAACATATTTTCTTTTGTTTCTCGGTTTTCGTCACCTGGTAGTGTGTTTAGACATCTCCTTTGCTCACATTTATTATGCATTCTGCGGCCTACAACTGCTTCCAGTTTTGCAGCCATGGAAATGGCCTGACTGATACATGATGAAGGTAACTGCAATGAAACAGAGATATCCAATAAAGTTAGAAATGCCAATTGACTGATCTAAAAATTCCGAAATTTAAAATTGGAATTTATCTCCCAATTGTTCACACCATGTTTGAGGATCACTGAATTGCGAAGCTCATTAAAATGCTTAATCCAAAATAGATTTTTATTTCCTTTATGATCTGTCATTAGTTCCAGGGGAAACCAACATTATTGCTTGTTTCCTTACAAAATGTAGACTTCCTGTGTTCCAATAAATGCCAGTTTAACATGGTTTTAACACAATTTTTCCACTTTTGAGAACGAATAATGACCACTCCACTAGACTAACTTTTGTCTTTTGGAAGAGAGAGAGAGAGAGAGAGAGAGAGCGAGAGAGAGGGACACACCTGTGCAAGCTCAGCAACCTTAAATCCAAAACTCCTCTCTGCAACGCCAGACACAAGCTTATATAGGTAGGTGACATCTTCATGATCGGCTTCTGAGTCCAGAGTCTTCATATCTTTATGTGAGGTCATATATGAGACATGATATGTCCCTACAGAGCCTGGAAATTCAGTTTTTATATCAGCAATCTTAGGGTAGTGGGTGACAAAGAGGACCATGCATCTTTTTTGCTCTAGTAGATGATGCAGCATAGCATAAGCAATAGCTACACCATCATGTGTACTCGTGCCTCGGCCAAGCTCATCAATGACAACTAGGGAATGTGCAGAGCAACGGCGTAGTATCTGGGCAGCCTCACTCAGTTCTTCTAGAAAAGTGCTTCTACCCTGCTGGATACTATCTGAAGCACCCATTCTAGTGTAAATGCCATCAAGCACGTGCAGCTTTGCTGATGCTGCTGGTACAAAGGAACCGACCTAGGGAATCAGAGGCAATGTTTTGATAAACCAGTGGGTGCATGAGTTTCATTTTGTCCAAAGAGTGGAAAAAAAAAACAAAAAGGAAAAAGTAATAGCGAGGAAAAGTTTGGACGAGCGGCAGAACATTCAATGGAGAAATGCATCCATTTTCAAAGCATGATACAGCCTCATTTACAAGAATGAGAGGAAGGAAGAAGCCCAGAAAATTTAACAACTAGCTCAATGTCATAACATTAATTCAAATCACAGCTATACCAAGAGTGTTGCTTGACCCTCTTTTTTACCAATGAAACATTAAATCCCTGTAAATGCACTGAGACCCAGCCTCAATTATTTCAAAGACTTGATGCTGAGGGGACAATAAGAGAATTTCCAAGAAGATGCATATTCATAATTAAGAGAATAGAAAAGGAGTGAATTAACTAACCTATGGTCATTCTAATAAATACAACCAAAGACATTATGCAAGATTCTTAGACAATACCCCCTTTTTTTTTTTTTGGTCATTCTTAATACATATGTTTTGCAGGGGTCCGGATGGATAGAGTCAAAGGCCCGAATGACACCCAAACGAAGAAAAATAAAGGTCAATCATAGCCATGTACCTGAGCCATTATAGCAATTAGAGCAACTTGGCGAATGTAGCAACTCTTTCCACCCATGTTAGGTCCAGTAACAATCTGACAATACTCTCTGTCTGCGTGCAAGCTCGTGTCATTTGGGACAAAATTGTCTTGTAGAATGGTCTCTAAAACCTGGTAAATCACATGGAGTGCAAAAATACTATAACATATAAAATTAAAGCATCACACAATATATATTCAGAACTAAATATTTGACACATTCCATATAACTTCAGTAAACAACAAGCGGAATATTACGTACAGGGTGGCGACCAGAGTGGATACATATCTGAGCAGGTTCTTCATCATCTACAAACACTGGACGAACATAACCCTGCAACAAACAAAAGAAATTATCGTATATATCAAAGCCCTCGCAGGATCAAATATATATTTCAGTTGCCTCAAATGACAGACCTTAGCTCTTGACAGAGTTGCAAGCGCATGCAAACAATCCAAAGTGGCTAGTGCTTGAACAGCAGCTTGAAATTCTGCATAATATTCACTGAATCCCCTCAGAAAGCTATCCCATGCAGCTCTGCAGGCAATGGCAAGCTCCTCATTTGCCAGTGATAACTCATCTAAAGCAGACGATACTTCAGGTGGATGGTAGCGGATTGTTTTTTTAGTACTATTAACCTTAACCCAGTTCAAAGGTACCTTGACATCCATCGGCAGCTGCAATCAAGGCCAACAAGATTGGGTCTATATATAACACTAGTCATAGATGACAACACCATCAACTTCCTATAGAAATAACAGAAACTTGTAATGAAGTCCACAGTCCAAAAATTGCATAAAGTTAGCAACTAGAGAGATACAAGTATATTCTTTGCTGACAAGAAGCCATCAACTTCATACTAATTTCTACAGCACATTGTGCAAGTAAACTTAAGCATTTTCAGTTGTTTTTTGTTTTTTGTTTTTTTTTTTTTTTTGGCGAGGGGGGAGGGGGAGTGAGAGAAAGAAAGAAAACAGTCATCATCACAAGCAGCATAAGTAAATGGCAGTGATTAGCATTTAGTTTTACCAGACTAAGCCCAGGAGGACAAACTTAATTAGAAGGTAATGCCCGCTGCATGAGTCATCTATGCAAGAAGAATGCATCAAAAGAAGTGCATTAAAATGAGAGGAAGGTGATATGATACAGCATCAGAGAGTAACATCTAATTTTTGAGTTTTATATGGAAGCTTCAATCACTATTGGGAATAACCTAATTGGCCTACCTCTATCAAATGTGTGGTTCCAGATACACTAAGAAATTCCAAATTGCGCTTTCCAAGTTGTTTCCGGTACAAGCCAATCAAGGACTCTAATTTATCCATTGCTGTCTGAACCGCTTCACGGGCTCTGGCAAGCTGACCATCATAAAATCACAGCATTACATTTTACAAAGACTATTCTTGACTTCAGGAAGAGGTATAATATGAAGGCAACATAAGGTGCACCAGGATTTTCAAAAAAGAAAAAATAAAAGGTGGAATCTTAAAATGAACTACAAACCTCTGGAAACTGGCCAGTAGAAATTATCATTAAGTTTGCTAAATCCCCTTGATCAGCTGCCTCTTTATTCAGGGCAGCCAATAGTTTTGCAGCAGCACCAACTACACTCGATGATGCAGCAGTGAAAATCAATTTTTTCAATAGAGCAGAATGAACAGATATCGGTTGCACTTTCGGATTGTTGTATTCATCATCTATGTGAATCCACTGAAGTTGTTTGCCGGCATATAAAATAGCTTGAACAACTGCAATGAACTATACCATCCAATAATTCAGTATCTCTCACTGTGTAAACCAGAAGAGCATGACAAAATTGCCACTAACACTCATTGGCAGTTGTCTTAAACACACAAATATTTGCACACATGTATTCAACATTCATATAAATAAATTAATATACATATACAGATGATATATACATAAATTCCTTCATTTACCACAAATACTGAATCTTGAGCACAGTGTAATTCCCAGCGGGCAGCAGATTATGAGCTGACGGTTATGGCTTCCCCATAATAAGTCTTAAGATAGAATACATAAATAAATTCAAGTGCTTGATTCATAACAATTTGTTCTAAACACTATACTCAACTTTTCCTTTCAAGTAGAAGCCACCAAGAGTACTATACAGTTGACGCATCAAAGTAATCAATCAATTCTAGTAATACTTGAAAATCCAAAAATGAACCAAAGCAAAACTCTTCATGTATATGTTTCATACAAAGCAGAAGAAAACCCAGCTGCATGAGGTGGAATTAACTGATGAAAAATGTATTTGTATCAAAATGTACATAAGGGGCAGAGAGTACAAACAGTGAGTTGAGACCAATGCAATATAAATATAAGCACATGCAGCACTTTTTTTTTTACCTCTGATGCAGTAGCGGTCCGATGGAAAATTCTTGTTACTCCACGTTGAATATCTGGTGACCCCCCCAAAGTTGTCAAGACAGAAGAAAGCAAATAATAGAATTCATGTTGCACAATTGTCACATCAGAATCTTCGTCAACGGTATCTTTGATCTGTGAAGACTTACAAGAGCCCATGGATTCTGCAATCTCAGAAACAGCATCAAGGCGAGCAGATATCATGTTTCTATCACATAAAGGGTGACTCACCTGTACCCCAACGTAACTTATAAGTCATGCAGGCAAGAGCATGAAGAATTGTGTGGATGCAATTAGAACAAACTTATTTCTTACCCAGTGTCTAAGAAGCCTTGAACCATATATAGTACAAGTATGATTCATAGTATGCAGCAAGGAGCCAGACTCTGACCCATTTGAATTACTCCTCAAAACCTGGTCAATAAACACATCTATTCAAGTGGCATCAAGGCTTGAACTATAAATTTAAATGACTTTCAGCAGTTATTTGAAATATAACTAACGGAGTAATTTCATGAAGTCATTTCAAACTTGTTTTACAAAAACGGGATATGGCGATCTACTACAGGGTGAGTGATCCAGAAGTATCAAAGATGGTGATGCAGAATCTGGCCAGTATATGTAAGGCTTTGGACCTGAATTTTGAAGGTCTAGAAGAGGAGGCTTTTGCTCTGCTCACAAAAATAGAAAGTAAGAGGTGGGTAACAAATTCATCCAGGTGAAGGAGGTGACTAAAAAGAGGAGTGAGAGGGATGCAGGCAGAAATTTAAGGAGACTAGAATTTGGGAAAAACTATGATAAGGACAAGAGTGGGAAGGAAAAAGAAGATGGTACTCTGAAAAGTCTGGGAAGCAACAGAGAAGATAGTTTTTACAATACTAACTTGGAATGTTAGGGGAATAAATAATGCGGAAAAAAAGGCTATCATCAAGCAGTCTATTAGCAAATGGAAGGTAGATCTAGCGTGTTTACAAGAGATGAAGATGGAGGAGATCGCGTTGGAAGTGGTGCAAAACTTGTGGGGAAGACAAAATCTTGAATGGAAGCATAAGGCTGCAAAAGGAAGATCAAGACGCATTCTTATCCATTGGAAAATCATTAGTGGAAAGCTAATGGATTGCTGCTTGCATGATCGAAATGGAAGACAGAGGAATTATTTTGATGTACACGGAGGGGTTACGAGAATTGCAGTATATGTGAATGGGAGGCTTTATGAGAGGCTTTACGTGACTGCAATAGAAAAAAGTGGTGAAGACCATGGGTGATAGGAGGAGATTTTAATGAAGTCCTAATCCCATGCGAATGAATGGGAACTGGACGAGGAGGGGCTTCACCAGATGATTTTAGAGAAGTGGTGTCATAACTAGAGTTACACGATTTACCACTTGTTGGAGGATTCTACACGTGGTTGAATATGAGGGAGAATCCATCCATGTATCGACTAGATAGATTCCTAGTCTCAACTGGAAGGAGAATTTCTCAAACATGCAGCAGTTGCTAATGCCAAGGCCTATTTTAGACCACAGTCCAGTAATGATGATGGTGGAAGATTTTAAATAAAGCACATGCCCATTTAAGTTTGAAAATATGTGGTTATATCTCAAGGATTTTGGCCAACTTGTACAGAGTTGGTGGGAAGTGATAAGGGAGGAAGGCAATGCCAACTTTGTGGTAGCGAGGAAGCTAAAACTAGTAAAGGAAGAGGTGAAAAAATGAAGAAAGGAGTAGTTTCGAAATTTGGGGCAACAGAAAGATAAGTTGTAGGCAGGAGCTAGATAGCATTCTCATTGGTCGACCGAGTGATGGGGAGAGTCAAATAAGGAGAATGGCAGTAAATAATGAACTGGTGCAGCTGCTGAAAATGAAGGAAATATCATGGAGACAAAATTCAAAGGCGTTTGTGGTTGAGGAAAGGGACCAAAAACACTGCTTACTTTCATAAAGTGCAAATGCTCACAGGAGATGCAATTACTTAAGGAAACTGCAAATTGAGGCTGAAAGTTTAATGGAAGAGGAGGAGCTGAAGGAGGTGGTAAGGAATTTTTATTTGAAACTCTAAAAGGAATCAGAGGGGTGGAGACCAAAATTGGAAGGAGTAGATTTCAAGCAGATTGACACTAAACTGAGGGACCACATTGAGAGGCAGTTTGGGGAGGAGACAATTTGCAATGCCTTAAAAGAGTGCAATGGGGGACAAAGCTCCTAGACCTGACAGTTTTACCATGGCCTTCCTAAAATCAAATTGGGAGGCAGTAAAAGGGGATATCCTGAGGTTAATTCATAAGATAACTTAATGCAACTTTTATTGTATTAATTCCTAAGAGATATGAGGCTGTAAGTATTACAAAATATAGACTAATTAGTCTTGTGGAGTGTGTATATAAGTCACTGTCAAAAGTTTTAGTAAGAAGAATGGGCTTGATAGTGGAAAGAGTGATCAGTGAGAACCAAAATGCATGGGGAACCAGATTCTTGATGCTGTTTTAATTGCAAATGAAATTGTGGATAGTTCGGTAAAAGCGGATAGAAGCGGGCTAGCGTGCAAACTAGATATGAAAAAGGCTTATGACCATGTGTCATGGAATTTTTTGATGTACATGTTAGGGACAGTGGGTTGTGATAGTAAATGGTGCATTAGTGATGGTGAACGGGTGTCCGAACCATTTTTCAAGGCTACTAGGGGCTTAAGACAGGGAGATCCATTGTCTCCCCTACTGTTTATTGTAGTTATGAAAGCCCTCAATGGGCTGCTGTCCAAAGCTGTGAGCAGGGGCCTGCTGGATGGTTTTAAGGTGGACAGTAGCGAGAATGTGATAACGGTGTCCCACATACTGTTTGCTAACGATACTACAATGTTTTGTGAAGCGAAGGAGGAGCAAGTCATCAATTTAAAGGGCATATTACTCATATTTGAAGCTGTCTTTGGGTTGAAAATAAACTTGAAGAAAACAGAGATCATAACAGTAGGGGCAGTAGAGACTAAGGAAGCATTAGCATCCATTTTGGGGGGTAAGCTAATGGAGTTGCCGGTAAAATACCTAGGAATGCCGCTGGGTGCAAAACATAAGGAGATTGAGGAGTGGAATGGGGTGGTGGAGAGGTTTGAACACAAACTTACAGGATGGAAAAAGAAGTATCTATCAAAGGCAGGGAGACTAACACTGATCAAGATTACCCTTTCTAATCTGTCCATTTATTTCATATCCCTAAGGAAAGTTGCTAGTAAGGTGGAAGCGATACAGAGAAAGTTCTTGTGAGGAGACTTGGAGGACAGTCGCAAGTACCTCCTTGTAAGGTGCGAGGAGGTCACCCAATCTATGTCTAAAGGTGCGCTGGGAATTAATATGGCAAGTTTCAACAAGGCATTGGTAGGCAAATTGTTATGGAGGTTTATGACAGAGAGAATTCTGTGGAGGAAAATAGCAGGGGTCAAATACAGGAAGTTGGAAAGGGGATGGATGACTAAGAGAGGTAGTGGAGCATATGGGGTGAGTGTGTAGAAGGCAATTAGAATAGGGTGGGAGGAATTTAAGGAGAGGATCAGTTTCAAGTTGGCAAAGGGAGATAAGAGAAAATTTTGGTATGATAAATGGTGCAGAGAAGAGCTTTTGAGAGAAAGGTTCTTTGATGTCTTTGCACTGGCATGTAACAAAGGTGCTTGTGTTTATGAATGCAAGGAGGAGGGAGCCTGGTTTGTGCAGTTAAGAAGGAATGCTCAAGACTGGGAGTTAATGGCAAATTAAGGGGCTGTATGAGACATTCCAGAATTACGATACAGTAAATGATGCGGAGGACAGTACCATGGAAAATGGGCAGAAGTGTGAGAGATTATTTTTCTATCAAGTTTTTTTTTTTTTTTTTTAAGGGGATGTGTAAGGGAAACAAGGTGAGACTGTTTCCCTGGAAACTGGTATGGAAATTCAAAGTTCCCCCTAAGGCAACGTTCTTTACATAGGAGGCAGTGAAAGGGAAGATTTTGACCTTAGATAACCTGAAAAAGTGGAGAAAGATACTGGCTAATCGATGCTATCTATGTAAGGAACATGAAGAAACAGTCTATCATCTACTGGTGGAGTGTGACTGGATGGCTCAGCTTTGGACATCAGTACTTCAACTGCGGGGCACTTCCTGGTTTACTGCTGCAGGGTCAGTGGTTATGGAACTAATGGTATGGTGAAGAATGAGCGTGGGAAGAGAAAGGAGAACACTAACGAAGATGATTCCACATATCATTTTTGGAGTGCTTGAAGGGAGAGAAATAGGGGGGCCTTTGAAAATGTTGAGACAACAATACTGGTATTGAGGGAGCCTTGGATTAGTATTTTGAAGTCCTGGGACTCAGGATTATTTGGTAAATGTGGTTGACATCATAGAACTGTTAATTTCTTAGGCTAACTATACATGTAACGGTTTGCACCCCCTTAGTGCTTCATAAGTAATATACTGCTTTTTGTTTCTGCAGAAAAAAAAAAATAAAAACTGGGAAATCTGCAGCAATTTCAGAGGAAATTCCAACAAGTTACTATAGATCCAATGTTTATTCCTTGCAGTATTTGCACAGCATTTTGAGTTCAACTGCTAGGTACGCCACACCGTTGACAAACATAAATATTGGCTGGAATCATATTCAGGAATCTAAATTCACTGATCCAACCTTACGATCAACATAGATATGCCTATACAGGAAGGATCAGTATGCTGTTTCCAGTAAACACTTGTCCTGATCCAACCTCTGAATTCCAACAAAACCTGGGAATGACAGTTGGTAGTAGATGGGCCATTTAAAAAAAAAAAAGATTGCTGAGAGAAGATGACATGGGAACCAACACTTTAGAAGTTCCAGGGCATTATACACAAAGTTGATTTACCTCCAATTGTTGAAGTACATTGACTGAGAGTGTCATCTCCATGCTGCTTGATAAGGAACGAAATGAAGCTCCGAGTAACACAATTCGTTCGAATCCAAACTGCTTGAGATGATGAATGGTTAAGGCTAATGCTTGGACAGCCAAAGCTGGCATGTTCATAATTCCCTTCATAAGCCAAAGTCAGGAAAATCAAATAAATAAACTAGCAGAGCACTTGATAAGAAACAACAGCATCGCTATAAAAGAAATGTAACAACGTTAATGATGTAAGAAGAGGCAAGAAACAAATATTTCCACTAGCGGACCTTTAAGAATAAATGCTCAGACCAACAACATATAAATTAATATTTGATGTTTCTTTGTGTATGGAGCAAAAAACAAAGTTCCTAGACATCAAACCTGAATTGTCACGTCACAGTTTCCTTGTTCTGTCACAACTCTTTTCTTTTCTTGATTATCGGCTGAACCATCCACACCCATGTCCTCATAGACAGACATAATGTCTGCCAGAGCACCACCATCACTGAAGCGATCTCGTGAGGCACGCTCCACACGAACATTTGATGCAGGTCCAGCATATGTGAGCAGCAACTGGTAATAAATGATACTAGAATAATCAAGCATGTATTATATTGAAAGAATAAAAAAGTGTAAGATTTTAATGAAGAAAAAGGGATTGCTCTAACACCATGTTAAGAACTTGCTATACTTTTGAGATAAACAACAACTCTAATAGTCTGAAGCCTAGGAGAAACCGAATGAGTTGAATCTCCTGGTCAGCTATATGCAGTGTATATGCAGCCCTGTTAATATTCAAACTGAATCAATGATGACCAAATAAAAGTTGTTTGTTTGTACTTATCAGGAAATTCCAATCATTCAGTCCAGTGTCTCTTCTCTTCTAGGCCCATCTCAACCTTCCCTATTCACAAGGAATAATAGGTTCCTATATGAAAGATCATTGACAGAGCGGCCTGAAATACATATCAAAGCACAATAGGAAAACTATGTAATATAGTGGTCAAAGTATATATTTGGAGATGATGAAGTTAGGCCTTTCTATGTAATTAGTTGTGCACACATTCCTATCTAAAAAACAGAAACCAAGGTTGGCAACATTCCTATTGTATGATTTGAGGCAAAGGTTAAATTATGGTTTTAAATGTCCAAATTGAAAATTTTTCACTAACTTCTTCTCTAGTCATGTTTAAATAAAATGAATTACAGAACCATTATCTTAACCAGCAGAGAATCCACCAACAAGCTTTATCATCTTAGTGAAACCAGCACGAAACATCCTTGACATGCTTTATTGATGTCATGAACTCAAAAATTTTCCTTCTATGAACACAAAAGATACCGGTTGAAAGATTTGAAAGACAGTTAATGAAGATTTACAAGAATATCAAATAACTAAACGACTGGTAAGCTCTATCTGTTCCCAGCCACATCCTCCATGCAGCTTTTTGCGAATCTACTTTCTTATTAAGAGCACTTCCACTCAAAACCAGTGGCCACACAGATAAGACACCACAGTAGAAACAAGCCTCACAACAAAGAATATAATAACCAGGTCCACATGTGAAAATAGTCTAGCAAAAAGTTCAATGCAGTATTACAAGGAAGCTGGTGGGTAAATGAGAATAGCAGTTCCTAACACATCGAACATTCTCATAACCATAAACTACCTTCTCTGTCTGCTTAGACATAGGCTCCCCAAGAAGAAGCTCCACAGGAGACAAGCTCAGAATGACAGCCTCAAGCCCACTCCTCATAAAATTATCATTGAACTCCCCATGAACAACATCTCCTGTTGATATCTCAACCCCAACAATCCCAATCCTCACATCAAACCCACTTTCCAAACCACAATCGGGGTTTTGTACCACAATACTCCTCTCCACTACACAAACCATATAGTTACTCTCTCCTCCGCACCCCTCCTCCCCTCCCCCAACTTCCTCAGCCGCCTCAAGGGTGGCTTTCGTGTACAGAGCAGACAGGCCCCTGCAAAAAGGACCCGCCCGGTTCAACCCATGGGCCTTAATAGCTGCAGTCTCTGTCTGTTTAACCACACCCACCTTGTAACCGGCACTAACCAGCCTTCTCACATGTACATTTAATCGGAAAGTTGGAATACTTGCGGTCATGAAATTGTGATCCATGTGAGCATAAACACCCAACACCCTCGCGGCGATTTCCGCATCCTCCCCAAAAAACCGGTACTTGTAACCAACTTCAACCATCAAGAGGACATCTGGGTACTTTCTCTTGAGCTCGACCACCTGTTGCTCCAAAGGGGTGTACTTTTTCGGGTTAGGGATGGATGATTGAGTAGAAGGTTCTGAAGCAATCGAAGGTTCCAGAAGTTTTCGGAGAAATCTTTGGTGGAGGGAGGGGTTGGGCACTGGATTTTGGGTGTGGGGAGATAGTTTAGGCTTCTTGGGTGTGGAGGAGGCGACGCGGGCAGACAGAAGCTTGCGTTTAGCTGGAGAGAAAGAGACCGTGGCGGAGATTTTAGGCGGAGGAGTTGGTGGGTTCGGGTTTTGTGAAGAAGAAGACGCAGGGGCTGGTGTTGGTGACGGTGATGATGGGGTTTTGGATTTGGGAGCAAAGAAACGAGAAATGACTTGCTGCTTCTGCTTACCCATTATTCATTTACAATGATGATGATTGCTGCTGTGGCCGGAGAGTAACAATAGCAACCTCGGTGCTGACGGTTCGTTGATTTGGCGCGCTTTCCCTTCTCTCACTTGACAGAGACTCCCTCGCCATCACAAAACGACTAAGAAAAACAACACCAACCTGGCAGGCTCTCTGATATAGAAGAAGGCATGGATTGGGCCAGGAGATCCTGCAAGCCTAGACCAATAAAGTTCAAATTCGGTTAAATGTAACGGTCCTAGGTTTTAACCCAATATATCAACCACGAAATGGGTTGGTTTTAGTCTGTTGGATTCCTCAAGTTCAGAGGAAGACATCTTATTTTCGTCAAGCTATGTACATCTCCACATGCACTATTCAGTTTTTCACTAACAAGTTTGACAATTTTTTTTTTAAAGTAAACTCAATATTTTATTAAAGATCTGAGATTAATTGAGCACTCAAAAATGAAAGAAACTTTATCCAAAATGTCGGACTAGCATGTAAGTATGATGCTCTAGTTAAATTATGAGCAACCATATTTGCTCCTGGAATTACATATTGAAATGAAAAATTATTTCTCAGTTTAAATAGGGCTTTACAATCATTAATCAATAGACCAAATTCTGTCAAATTCGAGCCAAGACTCTGTTTCAAAGATCATGTGCTGAAGATTATGGTGTAGGATCCGTGAGACAGCCTCCTGTACAGTCAATGCTTCGGCCTCTTTAGGTAGTAATCTGCCTTCAATTGTCATTTTTCATGCCTGGGTAAATTGCCCTAAGTGATCTCTGACTACTGTCCCCATTCCTACTAAGTTTTGTTCCTTAAACATGGCAGCATCAACACAACACTTCTAAGTGTCCTGGTTCAGGTCTAGCCCATCTTTGGTATCCTGGCTCTTTTGCCAGTACTACTGTCTTCATCTGGGTTTCTTGCAGCTGTCCAGGCATGCAAAAGCCCCATTGCATTCTGCACTGTTTTCTGCGGAGTAGGATCCCAGTTCCTCGGGACCTTGTTTCTTGCTCCCCAAATACTCCAGAGCACCATGCAGAATTTCAGCCTTCTTCTTGCTTCCATACTATCTAATACTTTGAAAAATCAGTCACTAAAAGGATTTTCAACTGTAAATGACCCCACAAATTCAGCAACTTCCCAGCACCTACAAGTAAAAAGGCAAAGGAAGAAAATATGCCTTACATTTTCAGCCTCTTCTCCACAAATTGGACTTGTTTCTTGTAAATTGCAACCTTGTTCAATGAGCCTTGATCTGGTGGGAGGCATCTTCTGCAAAGCCTCCAGATGAAATCTTTAACTTTTGGTGGTAGTTTCAGATTCCAAATGACAGTCCAGTGCCCAGGGATTACTGTGTTAGCTTGGTCTGCCATTGCAATTCTATAGCCAGATTTGACGTGGCGACGACCATCTTTGCTGTAAAGTGCCAAATGATTTTATCCTCTGTGGATGAATTACTAACCATGATACTTGTGATTTCCAGGATATCCCGTTCGCAGAACAAGTCTCGAAGTAGGTCCACATGCCACTTAGTGGAGTTTGGAATCCACGATTCTTTTACCATGGTATATTGAAGGTCTGGGATTATGGGAGATTATAACTTAAAGTTTCCTTTTTTCTTTAGCCCAGGTCTTTCCACACCAAGATGTCATTTCCTCTGCCTATCCTCCATCTACAGCCTTTTTTCAGCACCTTGCTTGCCTCCCAAATACCTCTCCATGTATAGCTTGCATTGTTGTCTAGGGCAGCCTTCACGAAGTCCCCATGGGGGAAGTATCTAGCTTTGAGCAACCGACTCACCAGAGCATTTGATTTCGACGGCGAGTTCCATCCCTGTTTACTGAGGAGAGCTAAGTTGAACCCATATAGATTCCTGAATCCCATACCCCTATCCTCCTTTCTCATACAAAGTCTGTCCCATTGCAGCCAATGAATACTTTTGCTTTCACTAGACTTTTTTTTCCCACCAGAATGAATTGAGCATCTTTATAACTCCTCACATAACCCTTTTGGAATAAGAAAGTGCTCATGCAATATGTTGGGATTGCTTGAGCCACTGTTTTTATCACAATTTCTCTTCCCGCTCTGGATAGTAACTTATTCTTCCCACCTTGCAGCTTCTTCCGGAGCCTCTCTCTCATTGTCCGTTAGTATTTGCTTCGTATTCTCTACTTCCCTAACATTGGCTCTAAAGAAGAAGAAGCTGTCATCTGCAAACAATAGGTGAGAAACAGCTGGATTTTCTCTGCAGATCTTCGAACCATGCAGAGCTCCTTTTCTCTCTGCATTTCTGATTAGTGTGTACAGGCCCTCTACATAAAGAATAAACAAATAAGGAGATAAAGGGTCCCCCTTTACAGAGTCCTCTTCTAGGTATAATAGGATCAACTTCCATACCATTAAACATGACCTTATAAGCAACTGTTTTGACACACATCATAATCATTTATATCCACCTCTTATCAAATCCCAGCTTGTTCATAATATTATAAAGGAAATTCCATAAAAATCTGTCTTATACCTTGCTCACATCTATATCTAAAGCTCCCTCTCACTTATTTCCTCTATTCTTCCTCTTCAGATGATGGACAATCTCAAAGGCAGCTAGGATATTGTCAGTGATAGCCCTCCCAGGAATAAATGCAGATTGAGCATCTAAGATGAGATTTGGCAGTAGATTTTTTGGTCTGTTAGCTAATTCTTTAGCTATCACTTTATATACCACATTACAATGTGCAATAGGGAGAAAAAGTCTTTAACATTCCTTCGCGAGTCACATTTTGGTATTAGAACAATAGATGTGCTATTGAGTTCTGGGGGGGATTCCTGATTCTTTAACCAAGATGTAGCAGTTATAAAGATATCCTTACCAAGGAGATGCCAGAATTTCTGGAAAAATCTTGGATTAAAGCCATCTGGTCCTGGAGATTTGGCTAGATGCATCTGGAACATTGCCTTCTCAAACTCCTCCAAAGTAAAGTCTTCCAGCAGTTTGCAGTTATCGTCTCTGGATACCGTCTGCTGGATCAGTTAAGTAATCCTATCAACTTGGTTTTCCTGAGCAGAGAAGAGGTTTGTAAAAAATGCCTTAATCATCTCTGCCAGATCCTCCCTCCTAGTGACACATTCCCCTTGCTCATTGTACAGATAATGTAATGTATTCTGTTTGTTCTCCGCCTAGTAGAAGCCGTTGCATGGAAGAACCTTGTATTGCTATCTCCTATCATTAGCCAGAAGCACTTTGCTCTTTGCTTCCAATGGTCTTCTTGCTGCATTAGCAGGGTAGCCAATTTCTCTTTTGTTTGCAGGAATCTTTCTACTGATATAGCGTCCCTTCTGTCCCTCAGCTCCTCCATCATTCGTTTCGGCTTTTTAATTTCTCGAGGAAGATTGCGGTTTAATTCTTTCCCCCAGTAATCCAAAGTAGATCCACATTTGTTTAATCTTCTAAGCAATTCTTGTCCTTTTGTGTTTCTCCAGTTATCTTCTACAATGTCAGGCAATGTCATTTCTCTTAACCAGCAGTTTTTAAATCTGAATTTTTGTTTTCGATAGAACTCCCTCCTTTCTTGTGTTTCCAGTTTTAGTGGTGAATGATCAGAGGCGGGAAACCAGGTTTGTCAGTCTGGCCCCAGGAAAGATATCGAGCCACTCTTGTGTGACCATAGCTCGATCCAGTCTCTCCGCCACCCAGTTAGCAGTCCCGCAACCTCTTTTCCAAGTGAAGCCATACCCGTGTAGTTGTAAGTCAACCAATCCACAGCTCTCCACCACTTCCCTGAACCCATGAATTAACCAATTCGGTTGGGGATTCTGACCCATTTTCTCACTTGGATGCAGGGCCTCATTAAAATCTCCAATGCAAAGCCATGGTGAGCTTGAATCGCTATACAGAGTTCTCAGCAATGCCCAAGAATCCCGTCGTTCTCTCCGGAAATCCATAGAATCTGGTTAACCTCCACGGGGGATTTTGTCCATCTCCGATATCTACGTCAATATGATTCTGGGAGTAGTTCCTAATTGAGCAAATCTCCGCTTTCTTCCAGATTAATGCAAGACCTCCTCCTCGTCTCTCTCTTTCTACCGAAAATGCACCTTCAAAAACCCAGTTGCCAACGGATACCTTATAATCTCATATTTTTTACCCATGTTTTATTAGAAATGCTATGTCTGGCTTCTCTACTTTTACTAGCTCTCGAAAAGCTAGGACTGCCCGAGGGTTGCCAAGCCCTCGGCAGTTCCAACTGACGCAATTCATGGCGATCGGCAGGCCTGTTCACCAGGCTGTACCGTTGACTTCGAGCATACTACCATCTGCAAACCCAGATTTCCAACATCACTGAAATCTGATTCTATTTCTTTCGACAGTCTCTCTCCTTCTTCAATGCCTAATCCATTCTCATTTCTCAGCCCTCCTGCTCTTCCTATAGTCCATTATTTCAAACCCATCTTCCGCCATATATTTCCAGCCTGTTTGTTTGGACTTCCTTGGTCCAGCCCAATATATTAGCCCAGTTGCATTATATTCCCTTTGATTTCTCTCATTTCTTCTATTTTTCTTCACGAAAATCTGTAGTTATCTGTTGATTTGGATTTTTCTCCCTTTCTTTCGGTTATATGCTGATATCCTGCCATAGATTCCGACGATCCTCTCGCTGGTTCTGTATCCTTAGGCTCCAATTGTGTTTTATTACCAATTCTGGTTTCCGATAGTCCCACTTCATCCCGAAGCCATCGTTCCCTTCTCGGTCCGCCCTCTTTTTGCAGGAGCTCGCAGCCATATTCCCTAAGCTTTGGGAAGCTCTGTGTCTTGAGCTGTAAGGAGCTTACTACGGCGTCTGTCTACATGACCGAGGCAGCCTCAAATGAAGCAGAATGTCCCCATCCTTTCATATTTAAAGTGCTCTACGTACCAGTCTCCCTGAGGTCTTTTGATCTTTTTCCATCTTTTTTAATGGTTGTCTAACATGATTGCAACTCGGATCCTCATGTAATTTCTCCAAATCTCAGAATTATTTTTCTCATCATATTCCGCAAATTTGCCAATGCAGTCTCCTAATTGTCTGCTTTAAAGAAAACAGTAGCAATAAACCTCTATCAAGGAGAGGAAAGTCAACCTCTACTGTGGACAGGGGGAAAAAAAAGGTTTGGCAATTAATTGATGTCATCTGATTGAAAAATATAAATATAATAACTAAGTAGTTGAAAATTTTCTGTTGAAATTAAGCTGGTGCTATTTTTTTTTAAAAAAAAAATTAATTTATTATATTAACATGATAAAATAACATAAATAAAAAAAATAAATTTATTAAATTTTAATAAATTATCATAGATCAATATGTACTCAAAAATTTAACAAATAATCTTAATCCAAACTAAAAACGGACCAACAAAGCACGGGTACACAAATCCAAAGCGGATGTACTAAACTAATAAATAACATTTATTTAACGTGGCATTTTTCATCTAGTGCGCCCATTATTCATAGCACCAAATGCACATAGTCCAATGTGTATTCACCTGGGAATTGCAGGCATCAATCTTATTGTATCCCTTAATTCACTTAGTGATAAGCTATTTTGTTTTGAAATGGCAAGAGGAAGAGTAATGTTGACTTTATTATTTAGAGTTTAGACCATTCACCATGGTGCCATACGACACAGTGCCTATTTCCACAAGTTGGGGACCCAAAAAAAAAAAGCAGCCTGCTAATGGATGGCCCCTTTTGCTTTTCACTGGGCTGCCCTTTTCTTTGGATAAGATGAACAGTGGGCCCTTTTATAAATGCATACCCTTTTTTTTTTTTGGAAAAGTCAAAAAATAATGATCACTTTGAAACATGGGCTTGATTCAAATACTTGTTCTTCTAAAAAAAAAAAATCATTGGTGATGTATAAGTCAAAATTTTTACATTGTTTAAACTTATTTTAAGATAAAATGAAAAAAGATAATTTAAAATTTTAGTTTAAGGGACATTGACATATATATTAATGTTTTTTGGTTCTAATAGTCAAGCAAAGATAGAGGAAAATCCCCTCTCTCAGTAGTCAAGTCCATAATTATATTGGTCATTGTCTGAGTCAATCAATGGGTTTAATGTTTTAGGTTCACATAAGCTAATCCACAGCAATTCATAATTAGAATTAATTGAAAATGCATGTGTATTTTTGAATATCACCACATGTGATTAATTTTAAACAATCATCAAAGCATAAGTATTTTAGATATTATATTTATAATTTATATAAATAAATATTAAATTAACTAAATTATTATATTTTATTATTGCTTTAAAAATATAATAAAAATAGAATCAACAGAAAAAATTTTGATAAAATATTATATGGTTAGGGGAAATGGGAGGATGGAAAAGAAAAGTTTGGGGAGACAAAAGGCTCAACTTAAACCACGTAAGAGGGAGACAGGCAACAGCCTGTAACCACATCAACCCATGAGGCACAGAAGCAACCACCGCTTCTCTTTAGCTCCAACACCCACTTTTAATATTATTTGCATTCAATACCTGCTGCCTCTACAATCAAACGACTCCATACTTTCAATATGAAATCCCTTAAGTACCCATCTCAATTTATTGTATGCTTGCTTGTTCTTTCCTGTAGAAAGGGCAATGTTGCGATAATCAAATGGTGAGCTTGGGCATCGTTGAGCTGAAGCCGATGAGAAATATTATTATTAAAACGAGGAAAAGAAAGAGGAATATCGGAGGAAGCGTTGCAGGTATCCATATTTATCCACATCAACGTCAGAGATTATGTTATGGGAGCCTTTCGCTGGTCCAGAATCCCAAAAACCTCCAAGTTCTCCATTTCTTTTGAATGGGCAATGCAAAACCTCTCAAGAAGAATCCAACCTTCAAGCCAGGAACAGGAAGACCAAGAAAGAAACAAGCGAGGAAAAAGAAACATAGAGAAAGATCAAGAGTTATTTAAGGGTAAAGAGGAAGAAGAAGAGAAAGCAAGATGCGAATGGGATTTCAAGCTCTCTACCGTTGTCTCCTCCAGTGCTACTGTAGCAGGCTCCGATGCCCTAGGAGCCGTAGAATTCGACCCGACTCATAGCATGGTAGCGACAGGTGGGATTGCGAGAAAAATCAGAGTTTACAGTTTAACTTCTTTGTTGCCACATGGAGATGGAAGTACACAAGGTGAGCATAATACTGCTTTCTTAGACCATGTTAATGCGTGCCAGAATTGTGTCATTACGCCAGCCAAGCTTAGTAGCCTGCGATGGAAACCCGGCTCGGGCGGGCGGGTCTTGAGCTCCGGCGACTATGATGGAGTGGTGATGGAGCATGATCTAGAAAGAAAGACACCGATCTTCGAACGTGATGAACACGGCGGGCGGGTGGTTTGGAGCGTGGACTATTCGCATTGGGATCCGGTGGTGGGCGCATCCGGGTCAGATGACGGCACCATGCAAATATGGGACCCGCGTATCGACGATGGTGGGAGATGTGTGGCTATGGTACAGCCTAGCGTGGCACGCAGCTCTGTATGTTGCGTGGAGTTCGATCCGTCAAGCGGACCATTGGTAGCTGTCGGATGTGCCGACCGGAGGGCCTACGGGTACGATATTAGGAAAATGGTCGACCCAGTTATGGTGCTTGATGGGCATGGAAAAACCGTGAGCTATGTTCGATTCCTCGACTGTCACACAATTGTAACTGCCGGCACTGATGGGTGTCTAAAACTGTGGAACCTGATGGACTCGAGTTTGGTCCGCACTTATAAAGGACACGTGAACAGTCGAAACTTCGTCGGACTATCCGCGTGGAGACACGGCGGCTTACTTGGATGTGGATCGGAAAACAATCAACTGTTTGTGTACGACAGGCGCTGGGGTCAGCCGATATGGGTGCATGGACTCAACCCACTTGCCCGGGGTGGGTCCGACACAGGGTTCGTGAGCAGTGTTTGCTGGAGGCAAGTTGGCGATGAACAGTGCACCCTTGTGGCCGGAGGATCCGATGGGGTTTTACAGGTTATCAGCGGCAAAAGGAAACCATCTTACTCAGTCACTCCAAAGTAATCCGTTGATAAATAGCATTGTTTCCCATTTATCTACACTATATCGAAAAATTTTCTAGCAAAAGGAGGAGAAAGGTGACAGAAACCCTAGCATTATTATCACTTTATCTTCCAGTGGATTTTCCGACAAATTAACGGGCAGGGCCTGCCTGCTTTATCAGTGCAGTTACTTTCATCTGATAAACCTTGTTGTCCTTCATTACACAGTTTCTGAAAATAAGGGTTAAATGTTGAAGTTCCCTATTTTGTCTTTTTTTTTTTTGGGTTGCTTTTTTTGGTGTTTCTTCCTACAGAAGAAATTAAAGTAAGACGACAAAGGAGTTTCGTTTGCTTTTAAAGGTCCTGTCTTTCTCTGAATCTGCTGGCAGAGTGATGTAATCGTGTTATGTGATTGTTCTGCTCTCCCAGAAACGGAAGCAAATGAATCCGAGCTTAGAAATATCTTTGGGGTTTGTGGTTACGGTACACGATGGCCTTTGCCGTAACGTGTCCCTCTTCCTCAACCGACGTGGAAGGATAAAGCCTCATGCTTGATAGTAAATAATATTTATGAGAAAAGGAATTTAAAAAAAATAAAAATAAAAATAAATCAAAACCAACCTATCCAGGATTCTGGATTCAAATCCAACCTATTCTTTACTATCTCTGGTTAACTGTCTAACTGGCATCAGTCTGTCATTGGACTTCATGTCTGATCTGTTATTTACTATCCTCTTGTTAACTGTCAATCCAATTTTGTTTATCTAACTGAATTTGATTTAAATAAAAAATAAAAAATAAAAAATTCTCATGAATCTCTAACTGATATTTATTAAAATAATTAAGTTTAAAAACTTAGAATAAATATAAAAGAAAATTCTAAACTATACCAACTTTTTTATTTAACATAGGATGTATAGCTTTCATCACAATTAAGAATATTGTATTTCACTAGGTTGAATTTATTTTTTTAAATTTAAAAAAAATTGTTTAAAATTTATATTTTTTATAATTTTAAATTAAAAATAACATATACTTAAAAATTACGTTATATTATCTTATATGTTTTTATATAATTTTATTATATTAAATTAACGATTTTACACGCATATGACATATATATATAAAATTTTTATTTATGTAATTACTTCGATATTTCTTTACATTTTATCATAACAAATAAATTTTTATTTTTTAAATATTTATATTTATATTTTTTTATTAAATTTCATGTTGAAAATATTTTTATTTTTAAATAATATTTAAAATGATGTTGGAGTAATTTTATAAATAAAAGTTACATGCTTGTAAGCACAAAATTAATATTAATCATAATTATAATTAAAAATTTATTTATATTTCAAACTATGAGAAAAGGTGCAAGCTGATAATTAAACTTAAAATTATAAAAACATTAGAAAATAAAATTTTGGAAGGTTGATATATTTTTTATTTTACGTTGCAAAAAAATTTAAAACTTGGATGAATTCAAATAAAATATAAAATTTATTTGAATCATATCTTTTTTTGAATATTTTCATCACATTTTTATTTAAATTAAATTAAAAATTCATACATAAAATTCAGTCAATTAAAGAAAAACATTAATTTTTTAATTTTTTAAAATATTTATCCCGAAATTATCTTCCGCTAAATAAGTTTGTTTGGATTGAATGCTACCCCAACTGTAACCAGAACCAGGCCGAAAATTCGAGGGCGAGTAGAGGTCGATCAACCATGTCGTTAGGAATCCATATTTGTTGGGCCTGTGTTGCCGTTAGGTCAAAAGAGGGGCCTTCATAGTGTTTTGAGGCCCAAATAGACCAAACCTTGACCTCAGCCCAAGATTGCCCGACGCTTTCTAACAGGAATCAAACGACCGGTGAGGCTGCGCGGACACTGTGAGCACAGGTGGTGGCTGTGTAGAGGCGTCACAAAAATATGCAGTGTAAAAGGCATGGGTATGCGCCAGCGCGCCGGTAGCCTCGGTTTAAATCTCTCACTTGCTTCCCTCCCATGCTCGCTTTTCCAGCTGGAGATTCTGGAGAAACAGATTTAGAGAGCAAGATAGAATTTTCCATTGGTATTCAATAGGGAGCTTGCATCAATTTATAGATAGAGGGATTTCCGAGGGAGGGAGAGATGGTGACGTCATCTGTGGTGAATACTTACCCGCTGTCAAGCTACACCTTTGGGACTAAAGAGCCCAAGATGGAAAAAGACACCTCTGTAGCCGACCGCCTCGCTCGCATGAAAGTCAAGTGTGTTTCTCTCCTTTCCTTCTTGGTTGTTTTCTTTTATCTACTTTTCAGTTGATGGTCTAAGATAATTTTCGATTCGCGAGAAGTAGATCATGGAACAGAAATTACTTACATTGTCTCTGTCTACAAACTAATAAGTCGTGTAATTTTTCTTTGGTTGCCAAAACGTGAAAACTGGAAGTGAACCTTAGACAACTCCCATTAGGTCGTTCTTATCTATTCAGACGACGATCTAATGTCTGAACCCTGATTTATTACTACTCGCCAATCTCATTCTGAAGGTTTAATGTTCCATACTAGTTGCTCATTTAGGTGACAAATCATGCATTTGTTATCAAGCTAGAATTTTATGTTTGAGAATTTGATTTTCCTTGTTTAAAATTTTCTTGAAATTCTGGAATGTCACATAAAATCCTAGATAGTTTCAAGGTTTTACATGCTTGTGAAATGGTGAGCAAGTGCATTTTGCTGGAGTTACTCTACTTTTGTTCCACATTCTTATTTCAAGTTCTTCTTTGAAATGAAAGAATAGACATAGATTTTGCTTTGTTATCCGTCTTGTATTGGGAAAAATAAAAGTAGAAAAAAAATAGAGGTCACAAATTGTTTGGTTCTAGATTATGTTTGCAACAATATTTTCAACAACCGAGGCGAATGCTGGTCTGGATGGTACCAGTTGGGTTGAAATAAATGCTGCATAAATAATCATGTTGTTTGAAATCTAATGGATCTCTTTGCCATACGGGCTACAGCTATATGAAGGAGGGCATGAGGACAAGTGTTGAAGCAATCTTACTGGTATGTTACTTTTTTTACATTTAAAAAACTGAATTAAAAACATTCTGTGCATGCCCTTATAGCAATTAGCTTTCCTTACTCTAGGTGGATGTTTATGTATGTGTTATACAGTACTTCATTCGATACTATCTTGACTTGCTAAAGCCATTGCAGCGATTAATTGTTTTATGTTGGCGTGCTAAATTCTTTGTTATGCTGCTAAATAAAGATTTGAGGTTCTTATAAATTATTATATGACAAACTGACATAGATTATTTACCATGCATTTGAATGTTCTTTTTTTTTTTGGGTAAAAGTGAAAGCTAATGTGGTTATGAACAGCATGTGTTAATTGCTTAAACTTAAGATCAGATACAATGTCGTGTTGGGCTTTTAGATTTTTAACTTGATTGTACCACTCCCAGCTTGAATTTAATAATTCAATCTGGTTGGTTTTCTGAGAGACACAATTCTATAGATGTTGCATATAACATGAATTCGTCTCTGGTTGATGATAACTTCTTCATGAAATTGCAAAATTTTGGCTTGAAAATTAGAAAATATTTCCTTCCAGAATCGTAGTTATATCCATTGTGATGTATCTGCATTTGAGCCTGTCAGTTTGGTGGGAATTGTCTGTAAGTCTGTTAAGGGCATTTTCTTGCTTCCGGAATACGTTTCCTTAACTGGTTACATAGTAGTTATTTGCTGTCTCCCTCCCAACATGTCAGTAGCCGCTACTCTTTAACTTCTTATCTGTGGCATACCTTCGCTGGACATTAATGCCTCTGGATTCCTTAATATTTATATATCTAAGCAGTCCCTGTTGTTACTAAGCTCAATATGTTGTACATGTTGCAGGTTCAGGAACACAATCATCCTCACATACTTCTTCTGCAAATTGGGAATACATTCTGCAAACTTCCTGGTGGACGACTGAAGCCAGGAGAAAATGGTGTAGTTTACTTCTGTCATTCAGTATCATTGTCATGAAATTTATTTTTCTCCATTGCTGGAGCTGTGTAATGAGTTATTTGGATATTTGTTTTGATTTTATGGTCAATGCTCTCTAATTTATGGCAGAAATTGAGGGCTTGAAAAGAAAGCTGACCAGCAAGCTTGGAGCTAATTCACCTGCTCTTGTGCCAGATTGGCAGGTACTTCCATTTTTTTTTTTAAACTTTTTCTGTTGATTCAAGAGAGATGTTGCGAACAAATATGGGTGAAACATAAGAGAAATATCGCTGGTAATGAGAGGTACAAGAAAAAATTATGATAGAATGTGTTATAGCGCAGCCTGAAATAAGTTGAGACTGATACAATTCATAGGAGCAAAGAAGACTGCCTACTTGTGTTAAGTTTTGGCAGGGATTTCTGATGGGTTTCCTCACACTATAGTGTGTCTCTTGATTTATGTTTAATTTCCTCACTTGGTGTCTTGTTGCAGATTGGTGAGTGCGTGGCCATCTGGTGGCGGCCAAACTTTGAAACCATAATGTATCCCTATTGCCCTCCCCACATAACAAAACCCAAGGTAACATAAAGTCTAAGGACTTGGCTTGTATTCAATCTTCATTTTCCTTCACTTGATGGGCTGCACTGATACTTTCTCTGCTGTTTTCATATGGCAGGAGTGTAAGAAGCTTTACATTGTTCACCTGTCTGAGAAGGAGTACTTTGCAGTGCCCAAAAATTTGAAACTCCTTGCTGTGCCATTGTTTGAACTGTATGATAACGTTCAGGTATGAATTGTTTGTGGACTTTGTACTCCAACTTATTTTGGAATTCGCTTGGCTTTACCTACTGGAGATGATTCTCAACATTCTAACTGCTAGATCTGGATTAGTATGTGTGTCTAAGATGTAGATATGGCTTTGAAGTCGAAGTTTTCAATCAGATAAGAGGGAAGTTGAGATAAAAGTAGTGAGTTCAGCTTGAACTCTTGAATTTTTTTTTTCCTTATTTCTTCTAGCTCCCACTTACCTATCCCTAAATTCCAGCCTTCAAGATGGCAGACATGGTCTTCATGCTTCCTTGGACCTTTTAGTTCTATGAAACATGAAACATTGGGTTTATCATTGTATTTTCTGTCTAACTTGGAATTTTCTCTGTGACAGAGATATGGACCAGTTATTTCAACCATTCCTCAGCAGCTTTCTAGATTCCAGTTCAATATGATTAGTTCATAACTTGTGTGTGGATTTCAAGGGTGTACTCATGGATGGTTCTCTTTGAGTGCAAGAGCTACACCCTTCTATCCACATGTTTCAAATACCTGGATAAGGGTGCTGCTCAGCAAATTTTCTGAAGTTGGTTGTCTGGCTAAGTTCTCCAGATGGCTGAAATGATTTGTAGCAAACACTAAGACTATATAGAGTTTATATCAGAGCGGTTTTTGTACTAGTTCAGGTTCTCCGGTTCACAGTCTCTGTTGATATAAGTACTTGGAGCTGTTTGATCTTATTACTTAGATGTTTTTACTGAAAATGGTACTAGTGGTTGTCGAAACCTATTGGTTATTGAAGTATGCTTGTGTTCTTTCCTTCCGCAAAATTTCCTGGTTGTGACTTAAATCTTTTCAGTTGTTGATGCATACTTAAATTATATTATAGCAAGCACAGCAATGGAGGAAATAGAGAGGGAAAAAGTTGTTATAAATTGCTAATTCAATAAGATAGCAATTTGCCATAAAAATAAAGGTTATTTGGTACACTGTACAACTTTAATGGTACTAGTGATTCAATCTGGGAGTCTCTGCAGTTTCTGTCCTCCTGACTCTTCTCTCCACTATGTAGCAAAATTCCCTTCCCTGCATGCCCTGAATTTTCCCTGAGAGAAGAAAATAAATTAGAAGGAACTTTACACAATGCTGCTCCACCCTGCTTTCTTCCAAATTTTCTTGTTCTCCATCTTCTCTCTTGCCCTCAATGCGTCTGGCCATTGGCCTACTGAAGCATGGATACTGGAAAATAGCACATGAAGTCCTGACTCATTTACTTGCAGCTCAGCAGCTCTCTTTATCACCTTCTCTGCTAAATTTAAGTCGCCTCTTACTCTGCACCCTCCCAGCAAAGCTCCCCAAATAGCAATATCAGGTTCAAAGGGCATGTTCTCTACTAGAAGTTGTGCTTCCTCAAGCTCACCATTTCGGCTAAGCAAGTCTACTAAACAGCCGAAGTGCGCTAGTTTTGGACTAACCCCAAAATCTCTCTCCATACTGTGGAAGATCTTGTGGCTTTCTTCCGCCATGCCTCCATGGCTACAAGCAAACAAAGCAGCCGTAAATGTGAAATCGTTGGGGTTCAATCCATTCTTTAGCATCAAAAAGAAGATGTTGACTGCATCTCGTGTCCTTCCATGGACAGCTAGTGATTTGATCATAACATTCCAACAAAAGACGTCTTTCATTCCGATTTTGAAGAATAAGGCAAAAGCTCTATCAATATCTCCACAGTTAGCGTACATGTCGATGAGGGAAGTCCTTACTATCACCCCTAACCGAGAGAAATCTTGTATCAAGTAGTGAATCCATTTCCCAATGTCCAGAGCACCCAGATGGGAACATGCTGATAAAACAGAAACAAATGTGTATCCGTCTGAAACTATGCGCTCTGATTGCATCTTCATGAAGAGATCCAATGCTTCTTCAAATTTGTTATGGTGAGTATAACTCGAAATCATAGCATTCCAAGAAACAGTGTTCCTGTTAGGCATTTTCTCAAAAAACTTTCTGGATGTTTCAAGGTCTCCTGCATCAGCATAAGCTCCAATCATCGTTGTCCATGAAACAACATTCTTTTCTGGCATCCTCTCAAACAAATCCCTAGCATTCACTACTTCATTAACTTTGGCATACCCCGAAATTACAGAATTCCAAGAAATAACATCTCTCTCTGGCATATTATCAAACAGCTCTCTTGCAGACATGACATCACCAATACTCACATACTCAGATATCATTCGGTTCCACACTTCAACGGGTTTTACAGACATGTCATCAAAAATCTTGCGAACATCACTCAACTTGCCTTTGCTCCCAGACCCTATATCAAAACGAGCGTGCAACTTTACATACGCATCAAAAAGCGAATAAGCAACAGCAAAACTTGACAAAAACCCCGACTTTACAATTTGGCAATGAACGTTTAGTCCCTTTCTATAAAACCCCATCTTACAACAGGAACTCAAAACGTATGGGTACGTGTAGTTATCAGCTCTTAGTCCTCTTTGAAGCATTTCGTCAAACATACACAAACATTTCTCAGATGGACCGTTGTAGGAATACCCTCTAATCATCACATTCCAAAGCACGATCTCCAAGCCGAAAACATGACCTATATGCGAGAAAATAAGGTTCGGATGATCCATGGACCCGAATTCGGTGCATCGTCGTAGAAATTTTGAGAAGATTTGTAGCTTCTGGGACAGGGAGGTTGTGATAAGGAAGCCATGGATTTGGTTCAGCTGCTGGAATGTGCACTGCGGCAATAAATTTGAAATTCTCTGTTCCAAGGCACAAGCCATACATTAATGGTTCTCACGTTCGACTCACATTCAGAACGGCAGTGAATCCTTCAAAACTGATTTTTCTTATCTTTCCAGTAGAAGTCAAAAAGGCGCCAAAACGAGTCAAATTCTACTCACATTTAACAGTACTGTTTGGCCACGTGGCTAGAGTCAAACGGCGCCGTGTCAATGAGATAGGGGCAGCAATTCACATATCCAAAGTTAAAATAACATAATCTCAGAGGAATTAACATTTTCTACATATATTTCTCTCATGATCTTAATTTGCTTATGCTCAATTGGTTCCTTTCCATATTAAACGGCATTTTAAATCACATAAAACTACCCTAATTTTCCGGGTTGAAATAATAATTTACCAATAGCCGTTTTATCCTTTTGTCTCGTCACTTAAATTAAGCAAAAGCATATTTTAGTGTAAAAAAAAAAAAAAAAAGCAGTTAGAGCATGACAAACATAGGATTATTTAATATGTGCCCAAAAAGATTAATCATTGTAGTAGTTAGAACATGAAAAAACTTTATATTAATTAATTATCTTTCCACATACTAATAACGTTCACAAAAATTAACATTAATCATTCGTATAATTAAGATCGTTTATATATGGCTGAAAGTAACATAAAAGCATATTAATAACGATGACTTTAGGAAGCAAGATTCCGTGATCCAATCAATCTCCTCTCTGATTCCTCATTACAAGCTCGTGGAAATGAGATAACTTATTCTAACAGAACAAGAGAGAATGAGACGGTTCAATCATATATGATCTCGAAATTAATGTTAGTGATGATTATGCTTGGTTTTAACGTAATTAAGAACGCTAAGAGTGTCTTATGTGCCTTCTGTTTTAATTAAATTAATTCCGGTTGTTCATATGGGACATAGTATTGATTTGTCGGTCGTCTCCACGCAATCACCATCTCCATATCTTGCCGACAAAAGGCTAGCTTGAGGGTCAAGGTCAATGGGATATTGGACATGAATCGGACATGAGAATGTAGGAGTAGACGTAGTTAGCTTAACTAATGTCCTGTAGATACGAAAAGAGATACACTAATGCCAGTTATTATACGACATTAGCAGAAGTGTTCAAATAATCTTTTCTTAATTTGATAATAATTAATATCGTTGCTTATATAAGATGACCGTTGACATTTGATGCTTCTCTCTAGCTACTTGAATTTTGTGGTTGATTATTAATTATGATAATGAGGGACATCAATTAATTAATCTCAGCAATATGTACCCACAATCCTAGAATATCTAAAATTTAGGGTTTATACTTACAATCTGATATAGTTCTACACATTTTTTCTTCCGACAATTTTGAAGAAATATAAACCCGATCCCTAGATGGGATCGATCATTTTATCTTGTCTATAGCATATGTAATAACAAATCTATATACTATATGCTTACGATAAAGTATATATACTTAGTGCATGTTGCAGATTGTTATTGTCTGTGTATGTGTCATCGTTGATTAAGGTGACCATTGGCATAATTTAATGTTTAATACAACTCGATTGGGTAAGTAAAATGTGATCGAATTAGCTTCGAACAGGTAGCTACATTCCATTGAGCAGGCGGCAAATTGTAATTTAATAAGGTTTTATTGTGGACCATGTATCAGTTTCGTCAATAAATCATTAAGTCCTTTTTAAAGCATCAAAATGGTGATCCTAATTAAACTAGTGCTACTTGTTGTTTGTTGTTGCTAATACATGTCCATTAGGAAATTGAAAGAAATCATTGAGATGCCTATATCTTAATTACACATACATGTACCTTGCTGGAAGAGGAATAAAGAGGCATTTGGACCGTCTTTTTGCCAAAGAACATATCAAACTTGGAGGTTCCGAAGAAGATATTGTTCCCCTCATCATGCATGTTTAATATCAACATTAATGTCTAAACTTTATATTATGTATACATTATGCAAAAATTAATGGCAAGGAGAAATTAATCAATTTCTTATAATCACGGTGAGAATTATTTACCAGCAGAGGGCTATTTTCTTGGCCTTCAGGAGCACTGAAACCCTAGTTATCAATTTTCCCAGAATGACAATTTTTCTCTCTCTTCTTTTTTTTAATGGGTACTAAAATTAATTGCATATAATTCTTAATTAAATTCAACTTTCCGGCTGTGTTATAAGTCAAGCCTTAGACATATTCAACATCTACAAACCTAACTCAAACAGTTCACGGCCACATCGATCCATTCACTTCTTTCTTTTTCATCTTTTCATTCCATCCGGCTAGAAATCAAATTCATTTTGCATATATTGCCGATTTCGTTTGTTTTAAGTATGCTTTCTTTTATACCTTATGCGTGCGTGTATTTGGAAGTATCTAAGCATAATTAGCAAGAATTACCTATCACTTTTTGCCTTCACAAACACGACATCGAGAATTTATAAAGAGTTGTCTCTGCATTTTCCGGAAATGACAATACGCTTCTAAGTCTATAAAGCCTATACTTATATATATTATATACAGTTCTAGAAGCCGTATATGTTATATATCTTCCTCGTATATCTATCCTAATAATTTGTATCTTCGCGTACAGTATACGTATTATCGTATTAGAAAATAAGTCGATATTCCGTTATTTCACCAGTAACATCTCCTAATTAAAGTTCAAAGCATATATATCTTAATCAAAATTGACGTATCTGTTTTAAGTGGAAATTAAAGTGAAACGATACGACAGAAAATAATTTCGGCATCCCTCTCA
The DNA here is from genome assembly GCA_021397835.1 of Moringa oleifera. NCBI lineage: Eukaryota > Viridiplantae > Streptophyta > Magnoliopsida > Brassicales > Moringaceae > Moringa > Moringa oleifera. Next base: position 1,459,361 of record JAJFZO010000658.1, on the reverse strand, counting down.
TAGGAAAGAAAGCCTGCGGATCGATGCTATACTTTACAACTCAAAATACTATGTCAGCCTTGATCTCACTATTATACGAAAGAGAATATAAATTAGGGTTTAGGCGCGTGGCAAATGAGCTCGAAAATGTACAGATGTAAAGTTTGGTAAGAATACCATTCATAAGTTAGTCGTTTTTCTAATCGTCGATCACGTGTAATAGAAATTAGTTTTTCCAAAGTATAGTGTCTCTATTACTTTACCGAGAGATAGAGAAAACTAATCGAAAATAGGGAAAAAATTGGTACAAGCATATAATTAAAATAATCTTGGGTTAGTTAGTTCGGGATGGCTTTCTTAATTCTTTACAAGCAAATCGTAGCACGGGTTTGACATAAGGACATTATTATATCTTGTTAAAATCTCTATTTGTCAAGCCATGCGTGACATCCGTCTATTTATTTATTTTATGTGAATAATGATGTTCGTGCTAATTTTAAAACCCTAAATTCGATCTGTCAAAGACTTGTTTTGTTTTAATAGAATTTTTAATTTGAACCAGAGTGTCTGATTCTTGAAAATGATTGGATTTAATTTGTTCATATTGTCAAGTATTCGATTCATTCGTCCTAAGAAGATCATTTTTCTGAACAACGTGATATAGCATATGGCACGCATTTGATTTTGCATTGCCCACAAGGATTTTCTTCATTCAATTACGAGCCGAGCAATGGATTATCAGATTAACATGGCTATTACGAGTTAATTGTTGCAATTTCGCTATCAGATTAGGCCAGATTTAACCCTATACCTTGTTTCGGGACATTAACTTATGGAACGGGATTCATGAAACTACACCATAGAAATAGTTTTGATTCCAAAATTAGGGTTTAGTTTTCCTTAGAGAAACGTACAACTCGTTAAACTTTTCTTGAAATCAACTAGTTTCTCCTTCTTTGTTATAAAATGATGGAAACTCATGGATCTCCAGAGATGACAAAAGTGTTCTTATCCATGCATGCCAACACACACCAGAGACCTACTTTGCATGCCAACTTGGTTATTATGCCTCAGTGACTTAAAAAAGTTGATCATTAATTAACAAAAGAGTTGAATTATAGGGGAAATGAAGCAGGCTTAATTTTTATTAATCACAGAAGATTAATTAATAGAAATGAAAAGAACTGCCTGTTGTATGATTCTTTCGACGCCTAGCTTTGCAACTTTTTCTTTTTCTTTTGCTCTTTTGGTTGATAACTTTCCATGAAACTGCAAGTTCTAATTAAGATTCTAACAGAGAATGGATAAACTAGAACAGTCCAGGAACTTAACTAGTAACCCAGAATTAAGAAAAAGCTCTAGTACTAAGATACTTTAGTTAAACAATAAGATTTTTGTTAATCAGGTTAATTAATTATAATTAATTACATTGTATGTATGAGCTAGAGGTTATTACATCAACGCCTTAGTCATCATTTCCTCATATGTTTAGTTCCCAAAAAAATTGTACATCGCTTTTTTAGCTTGTCACTTTCTTTGCAATAAAATCGTTAAACTCATTGATTAAGCAAATAATCTAAACTTGCGAGATGAGGTAATATGGAAAATGACACGTACACAAAGATTAAGCACAAAGATAATTAAAATTAATTACAGTCTCCAAGATGTATAATTCAGCCTTCATGTTTTCTTTGCTGGGGAATTCCTCTCTAAGTTTAATTTTCAATGTTTATAATTTGATTAATCATTGATTTTCTATAGTTAATGATCACCTGCATTATCATGGGATGAGATAATTACCAAGATTTTGTTTAAGGGAAATGGGTTGATTTAGAAATCAAAGGGCAGCATTGACATTGCTGAAGCCTGAAGCTACTTGTTAATTTGAATTGAAAAGAGAAAATAAAAAAGAAAGATTCTTGCTTCTGGAAAGACAAGTTTCATGCCTCATTAATTATTTTGTTTTCTTTTTTAAACAGTAGACTTACAACTAATCTTTGCTTTACTATTCCAAAATCTTTTATGGTCGGCTATTTATTGCTCTCTCCTGTACTTTACAACTCCATTGCTGAGACTCTTTTCCCCCTCTCTTTCTCTCTGATCACTTGTGTACAGTTAACTAGTGAGATTGTTTTGGTGCAAGAAAAAAACCAAGCTGTGAAGCAAAATGGGAAGCAAATCATCGGACAAGGTGACAAAGCCAAAGCCAAAGCAGAGGAAGGGCCTGTGGTCGCCTGAGGAAGACCAGAGGCTGAGGAACTATGTCCTTAAGCATGGTCATGGTTGCTGGAGCACTGTGCCGCTTAATGCTGGTCAGTTCTTAATTTTCATTCTCTCATACCACGCACCCATGCACCTAGTACGCCTGTATATAGCTTCATCTTCCTGCTGCATTTGTAGGCTGATGCTGCTATGTTATCTGCTAAAATGTGCTTGAATTTTTCTTTCTTTTCTGGCTTAGCCAGCCAGACAGGTGATCAAACAATGAACCAGCTGTCCTCTTTCTTTTCTGCATTTCCTCTTGTTTCCTCTCTGGTTCAGGGGGATAACTGGACAATCCCGCCGGCCGGCGACGAGGGTTATGAAAAATGAAAACTTTTTCGAAGTTTCAAAAAGAAATTCGGTGAAGTCAGATTTATAACAACTTTGTGGAAAATTAAGCTGCAAAACCTACTTGTTCATGATGTTTGATGAGAGACTTTGGTGCTATTTTTATATCTTGGCTGCCTCATCACTAAACTATCATTTCTATCTTTCTCTTTAGTGGGGTGGAGAAAGTAGTTGAGTTGCAGCTTGAGTCAACAACAAAAAATTCCTGAAAATAACATCTAATAAAGAGCAAAAGAATCTCTCCTCCTTTTGATGAGGAAAAAAGAAAGAAAAGAAAAAAGTGAGAGAGATGACTTTTGATTACGTATAATGACTACAATACCCTCAAATGGTTCATATATATATATATATATAGTTTACTAGCTCTCACTATCTAATCTGATCTTAACCTGCAGGCTTGCAAAGAAATGGGAAGAGTTGCAGGCTAAGATGGATTAATTACTTGAGACCAGGACTAAAGCGAGGCATGTTTAGCCTACAAGAGGAGGAAACAATCCTCAACCTCCATGGCATGTTAGGCAACAAGTAAGCAAGAAGGAATATATATTATTAATACCCTTTGAAGTTTGAAGTTAATTATACCTAACCCAATACGGAGTCTTCTTTAATAGCCTCCACTGATGAACAACACCAAATCGTCTATTCTTATTGATGACCAGGTGGTCACAGATTGCACAGCATTTGCCAGGCAGAACAGATAATGAGATAAAGAACTACTGGCATTCCTACTTGAAGAAAAAAGTGGTCAAAGCTGAAGAAACAGAAGCTCATACTAAATCCCAGTATACAACTTCAAGCTCCGAGAATATTGATCTTTCTCCTTCTCCCCAGATTCCAAGCTACGATTCATTGCAGCAGATGGAAAATTCACCAGCAGAGGCTGATCCATCGATTCCTCAGGTCTTTCATGACTTCCCTAAGGAGGGTAACAGAAGCTCCTTGCCGAAGCTCCTGTTTGCCGAGTGGCTTTCCCTGGATCATGTTAACGGGGGGAGCTTTCCGAATTCAAGGGAGCCATTAGCTTCCAGGGACGGCCTTAACCATGTTTCAGATTTGCAGGAGTCGTTCATGCATGGTTATTCATTGAATGAAGGAACTTTTGGTGGTGAGTTTGATAATGGGCTAGCCAATGGCTCCGTTAATGACTTGCTGTTTAGTTCACAGTTCAAGTTCGAGGACCTCATCTTAGGAAGTGGGCTCGTTGATTCTATTGCGGGGGATGATATACGCAGTGATTTCAACATGAACAATGATCTAATGTATATGTGATGACAAGTTTCCATGGCAGCTTAAACGAAGAAGAACTTCTAATCATACTTACAGTAATAATAAAGGTTACTAGCATTATTTAAATGGGCTGCTCATACTTCATACTTCTATAGAGAAATAAGAACTAGGCCACCAGAAAATCCTAAAAGTTTTGGAGGATAATGGCCTCATTCAATTGTGTCTCGTGCACCGCCTAAATGGGCACTTGGGAATATCTTTTTTTCTCTATGAATATTGTACATCAGTCAGTTCATTCCTTTCTCTTTGTACACATAATCTATTTTCTTCCCATCCAAACCAGTTTATTATTCATTTTGACTTCAAAAAAAGAAAAGTAAAAGTGAAGAAGACTAGCAGGCCTTGTTGCATTATAATCCATTTAATAAGGAAAAAAGAATGTCACGCAGGCTACTAACACATTATATACTCAAAGAAACACAAGGATTTTCATCTGTAGAAGGCATTGACTTTCACAAATTTGTTAAGAAATTCAAGACGAGCAATATCGCCAGTTAATTCTGCTAGGCATAGACTTGTCAAAGAAGAAGCTAACTTCATTCAATCACATCGATATCATTCTCTGGTTTAATCTGCAGCACTTAGGCTCAAGCTTGCATTACCGTCAGATATAGAGTTTTAAAAGAAACTAAACCGACACAATAGATTGGGCATGATCTTTCATGTGATAATTAGAAGTTCAATATTAACATATCATCGATCCATGCATGCATATGTTCCCAAGGTATATGAAGTTGTGTAATTTCTTGGAAGTTTTGGACCTCCTTTTAATGTTCATTGTGTTAAGATCACTGGATCCTTCTGATCCTGATTCAGAATTATACTCTTGAAATCATGTAGTCATCTGTGAGGTTCACACTGGCCCATAAAAGAACAGAAGCAACAAATATGAGGGTAAAAATGGGTGTCCATTTCAGTAAAATCACCTGTTAGACAAAAATATGATAATTGAAAAATTTTCCCTGGAAGACGTAAGTAGCTGAAAATTCGAAGAATAAATGCATTCCCTTCTTGCTAGACTCTCACACCCAATCAACCAGGGTTGTACTGCAATTGCCTATATATGTAATACAACATACCTCAAGGTGCTGGGAACCCCAGATTGATGGAATTGTTTGAGGAGTTGGTAGTGCTCTTTCTGGTATTTCTGGCAATTCAGAAGAATGTATGTGCCTTTTATACATTAGTTCATGTTCATACAAGTAAGAGGAATAAAAAATGCGACATCCTATTTACCTGAAGTTTGTTGCCTTCCTATAATTTCAGAGAGGGGTATAGTAATTATATCTAACTCTTGCTTCCGATTAGCATTCAGCTTGGATAGATTTGCCTGGGTTCTAACATCCACGTATTGCTTCCTAACACTCCCTATGATACTATCTGCATGGCAGAGCAGAAAAACGACGAACAAATACATAAATGTTAGTTTACTTTCTGTTTTGTAGATTAAAGGGAAAGAAAAATAAATTTTAGAAATTATAATATTGGCTGGATATATATCTATATATATATATATATATATATATATATGATGCTAGACGAAAACATTATATTTTCCTTGTTTCTCTGTGATTTTCTGAGCAGCCAAGCACTAAACTGCTGCATATCATCATCAACTTAGAGCAGTAATTGGAGATTACCGAATTTAACAAAGCTGTATGGTCTGGTAATTTTCTCAATGAGGGTGTTATCAAACTTCTCAAACTCCTTTTGCAAATCTTGTAGATATTGAAAGGCTAGTTTTCTTGGATACGTGAAATCACATAATGTGATGAAGCAGATGCCGTTCTCGACCAAGTAGCTTAATGTCAAAAGAAATAAAATAGAAGTGATCATGACCATGGTCGTTTGCTTTGGAAGCATGTAATAGCTTAGAGACTGAGCATCATCTAACAGTATGGCTTTCCAATGACAAAGGAAGAAGGAAGACATAAAGAGAAAGACATATCATGCAAATGAATCAATGGATCACGAACATTTCACTATTTCAAAGCTGCAAATTAATCTAGTGATGCTTAGTCGAAATAGCTAATTAGTGGTATGCATCAATCAATATGTGTGAGACCATATTTTAAGACAATTTCATCAATCTAGGGATCAAGAAATTGAAAAATCGTAGAGAGGAAAAGGATACTTGAAGGAATGGTGATCAACATGAACTGTCATCTTGCAGGGTACCAAAGCTCCTCCTGAGATTTTCTCGAGTATGAATTCTGCCTGTTGCTTGTAACATGAGAAGTTGCCATTCTCTTCATTAGCATACCTTGGCCCTTGCGCTAGAGGTAATCCATCACTCACCCTCCCAACTATTGTTAGCTTAACCATTCCTTTAGAAGAATTTCGTTAGCGGCAAGATGTAGGTCTTTTTCACTCCATTTCTTGCAATGAACAATTCAATGGCTTTATACATACCAAGTTAGGACAATCTGGGAGTCTAAGCATAAGTTTCTCGCTTGAAAGTTAAGTTATTCCATTTAAATCTGCAAAAGAAATCATGTGTGGTGACTAAAAGAACAACATTGAAGTTCAAGAGATGGAGAATATATTCGTTTCCTGCATTAAGATATTTGTCTTTCATATCTGGCTCCACTTTAGTGGTAATCCATTGAAGAAAATTCCTTTAAGAAAGAAGATATCAATATCTGCCAAAAACCTATTTCAGCATTCCAAGTTAATTAATATTAAGCTCTTGGTGGGTCAATTTTCTCTATTTCTTCTCTTTCCTCTTCTTTTTAACCAAAAACCGAAGATAACATAACCTCAACCAATTAAGGTTAGCTCTCTTTTTTTCCTCCTTCACGGTGACCTTTTAGTCGAACCAGCAAGATGATGTTAGCCCAAGAGAAAACCATAATCTTTAATGTGGTGCCCATGAATTCTGCAACTTCCAAATTTAGGTTTTTGGTCCCATTTTGCAACTTAGTCTTACTCCCATCAATAACTCCATGTATTAATGGTCAGTTTCACCAATTAATTCTACTCTTTCTTCTGGGCCACCCGAGGATGAACCCTAGAAAGCCTACTGGTTCTAACTTTCCTGCCACATTTACTGACTTATCAATCTCATCTATTTATAATTGATATAAGTTTGCCTTGTCAGATTCATGAGGAGTCGAATATTGTCTATAACATCTGAGGTTAACCCAGTTGCTTTTCCTGCAGGCTTTACTAAACATGATCTTCATTCCTGATTAAACAGCTTGAAACATCAGAAATTGACATGTCATTAATTTGCAAATCACTGCATGAAAAACTGACATGTCAGTAATTATTTCAGGACACGAACTGGAGTAATAGATTTATAGGAGCAATAACGTAGGCAGTGTCCTGCCAGGAAATAAATACAGTTTTCCTTTCTTAAGGAGAAAGACTATATACTTATTCAATGTACGATCCATTTAATTGCAACACATGTGAATATTGCTTTATATGGCTGCACAGCCAAAAGCAAGTAAGCAAGACTATCAGATAAAGCCCTTAGTAAATTCTCAGTGGGACACCACTGGGATTCTGTTTACAGTCGTGGGGGCTCATAGTAAATTTAGGGAGATCTTGATAACAAGACTCAAGAGCAGTCAAGCTCCTCTTCTTCGATTACGAACCCAGAGAAATTAGAGGTAGTTTCACCAAGCCCAGCTGCTGCTTTGATGATCTTGTAAAGCCTGCAAAGTTGGGTAATCTTGGAAAGTATCAGGGAAGGCCATGTCTATCTATTTTCAGTTTCTAGTTTCGACAGAGAAGAGACCCTGAAAGGCTGAAAACTTCAGGTTGAAGACCACTGAACTATTGTCACTCGTGTGTTTTGATACAAACCCAAAAGCCACTTCACAGACCAAGAAGAAGATCCAAGTGAAGGTATGTCCTCTCATGTTACAAGTCTTTAAACTCTCTCTCTCTCTCTGAGGCTTCTTGGTCAACCATTTTTCAGGCTCCGATGACAGCAAGAACTTTGATGAAACCTGGCAGCTATTTGAGGTTAGCACGAATAAATACGAAAGGCAGACAGAGTCGTTCGTTGGCTGTCCTATTTGTCTTTACATTTGCGCAAATCTCTTCCCTTTTATTTGCATAACACGGCCAGCATTTAAATCGCTAGTACCAGGTTTTTCAATGTTAAATCCATTCAAATTGATTGTCTCATCTCCTCCCTATTTTGTAGCTGAACTGGCATCCGTCGCTTCGATGAGGCAGTCAAGAAAAATGACAAGAACACGTTGTTGTTCTGATAAAGCTGGATTGAAAAAGGGAGCCTGGAGTCCTGATGAAGACAAATTACTGGTTCAGTGTATCAAGGAACATGGCCATGGTAACTGGCGCACACTTCCTAAGCTTGCAGGTCAATTTTATTCCTCATCTTCTTCCTTTTTTTTCTGGTTATTTTCTTTTCTTTCTCTCTTATTTCCTCATTTTCCGTTTTGGGTGGGGCTGGACTCTGCTAATATTGAAAAGCAAAACAGTGTGCAGGAGGTCTCACGAGAGCTCACTTTTTGTCATATAGCCACTTGTCATGATTTGCAGACCCTTTCTGTTTTCAGATTTGTTTCCCTGGAATTAATGCCTGAAACGGGCTTTTAGAAATTATAAGTTTCAAGTGCCTTGAAATCTCTAAGCATTGACATGATAGTTACTAGGTTTGCCTCGGTGTGGAAAGAGCTGTAGGCTTCGGTGGACAAACTATCTTCGTCCTGACATCAAACGGGGTCCTTTTTCTCCTGAAGAAGAGGCTAATATTATTCGGCTCCAGGTGATGCTCGGTAACAGGTACTGCATTTCTATCTCAATACTCCCATTTGCTTGATAGTTTGCAATACTCTGACAAATTTGTACGCTTAATTGTCACTTATCAGTACCATTCTTTTCTTAAAAAGAATAAATAACATTTCAGGTGGGCTGCCATAGCATCCCATCTACCTGGAAGGACAGACAATGAGGTGAAGAACTTTTGGAACACTCGTCTGAAGAAGCGCCTGCTTGCCAAGCGCCAGAACCTGGAGGCTTTCCAGGCCTCTTCTTTTTCTGAGCTAAGCATTGTGAAATCTGGGCCCAATTCAACTCGTCACATGGTACAATGGGAAAGCATCAGGGTTGAAGCTGAGGCCCGGCTGTCAATGGAGTCATCAACCCTGAACCCATCATCAACAGCCAAAACTGACTGCGATATGTTTCTCAAATTATGGCATTCTAAGGTTGGAGAATCATTTCGTAAGATACCTCAGTTTTCCAGGAAAGATGGAGGAGAATGTGAAAGCCCTGTCTCACAATTTTCGTCGTCGGCAAAGTATGAATCCGAATCAAATGTCACAGTTCAAGCAAGACCCACTATCAACTCTGCTTCTGCTGACACTAACAATGAACAAGATGAGAGCCATAGACCAAATGCAGACACACAGGCTGGTTCTAATTCCATCTGCTCGAAGGAGTTTATTGATTCGTCGGACACTGCATTGGACCTGCTACTTGATCTGCCTGGTGGAACTTGTATGGAATTCTTCCAAGGACAATCAGACAATTTCTCCAACTTCCTGAACCTTCAGAATGACTGAGTACGTGATTCACCAGCAGTTTGGTAGCAATTGGCAACATCTGAATCCCATGGTGTCTCCTCAAACCCCTTTTTATTTCACTGAGACTTATTATGTATAATCTAGCTGGATTGGCGAGTATTGTCTAGGGTGCTCTGCACGATCAGTGAGCTGATACAGGGAACAGAGGTTGAAACTGGACTAGGTTAACAGGTTGTGTGGCTTGGCTGGAAACGAGAAATATTTGTTCTCCTACAAAAACAGAGCCAGCGTTAAGCACATTCTTGTTTGTGATTTTTTGCTTAATAGGTTATCTTTGTGCGAATTGTTTCCGTGAAAATGGCACCACAATTGGTGCAGAGTTCAGAAACTGCAATACTTGGCTTCTATGGTTTACCAAGACAATGGACATGAAATTTATTCATCTGCAGCCTATCAGTACAGAGAAGAGCAATAACTCTGCCACAACAAAAACCCTATTCGGGAAGCATCCCAAAATCTGGTACTTCTTCCACATAAAAAAGAAATCCAAAAGATTCACGATTGTGTCCAATATAACTGATCATGGGAGCCATGGATCCTCTGATTACTATACGTTATTATCTGCCCTAAGTAAGGACAAAGCCATTCTGTGATAATGTGAATTCTCAGTTTCTTTCTGTTCATCATGGCCTGCGATTTTGATTCTATCCATAGTTTCCATAACCTTCACAGTTCATCAGCAAGCTCATTTCTTACAAATTCCATAAGTCAATATACATATACATGCAAGTAGTACAACACGCACACACAAATAATGATAACTGACCCCTTCATCAAATAACCAAACAACATACCTGAATTAACGAATGGAGTACTCCCAAATTAAAATATAAAAATAATTTAATTTCTTGAGGATTGTGGCCTCAGAAACAACCAAGGAGCTTCTTAGGTGTAGTACCAGTGGCACGGTATTTTGCAGCTGTTTCCTCTGCCTTGAGAAGATCTTCCCCTTTTTTGGCTTCAACAATTGCTCTCTTTTCTTCCGCTGCCTTGTGGATTTCAGCTACTTTGTTTTTCATCTTCTCCACATACTCTGCCTTCTTCTTCTCTAATTTCTCCTGCTCATGCAACAATCGAAATGTCAAGTTTATGCGACTTTCAGATACTCACGCATAGATTAGGGAAATGGTATTTGATGCTAGGCTTCCCATACTTGCTGGTCTTATTGGAAGGAGACTTGCCTGTATCTTTTTCAGCTCAGCCTCTACAGATGCTGTCATGCTGTTCTCCCAAGCGCCAATTTCAGAGAGTTTCTTATGAGCTCTGATCCAAAAGTTCCTCAGACAAGCTTAGTTCATCTCGCAAAACTTTTATCCTCAAAAGAGAGAATTTATTGGATAAAAAGAACACAGTGACGAAACGACTCTTACTTGTTCTCAGCTTTGGATTTTTCACTCTCTTCCCAAGCTTTGATTAGTGATATCCTCTTCTCTGTTTCAACTCTAGCAAGCATAGCATCTAGGAAAAGCTAGCAAGTTCAATCGACTTTACGATAATAAGATTAGGTAAAATTAAGTACTTGAGATATAGCTACATTACCTCGACCAACAGAGCCCTCGGTGCTTTTCTTCTCAGCAGTTTCAGGGGCCTCTGCCAACAACAGAGAAACTCCATCAGAGCCAAAGACACTATTGGATATACCTTCAAATATGTATATCAATTCAACGCGAAATTTGAAATTGTGAGAAGCAACGAAAAAGGATACAACATGGACCGTGCTAGGAAAATGAAATTGAAGCAAGAGATAGCTTGATATATATCAATTTCCTGCGTTTTCTAGAGAACGAAGCAGTTAAAAAAAAAGAAGAGATGAAACAAAGCAGACTGCAGAGAGGGGGGGGGGGGTGGGGGAGAGAGAGAGAGATACTTTCAACTACAGCAAGTGCTTTGGACTCATCGGGCTTCTCTTCTGGAGGAGGGAGCGTTGCCACTACCGGTTTCTCCTCAGCCACGTCCTTCGGGTCATCGACGGGTTGAGGTGCCGAAACCGGCTGAGGCTCGGACGGGGTTTCAGACTCCACCTTCTTTGATTCCTCAGCCATAATTCTTTTCAAATTCTGACAGTGAAACCTCGAAATGAAACAAGAATCAGCCTGATTGGAATCAACTAAATGATAGAAGAGAGAGAGGGGGTTGTTGAGATATTATAGTTGGAGGGGATGAGAGAGAGAGTTAACTGTCGCTTCGGGAAGTGAGCTGGATGGTAGGTATTAGTGGTCTCCTCTGCGTTGGCAAAGAGTGACTCTTCCCACAGTTTTTAAAAATCTTCGGTGGATCATCAAACGACATCGTTGCAGAAGATTATAAAGTTTCAGTGTTGAAATGGTTTGTTGTCCCTGCAATCCTCTTGTAGAATCTTTCAGATTTCGTGTTTGTAACGGAATCTTTTGGTAGGCCAGGACGGAGAGCGGCTTGTTGACATTTTCTGATCCAATCCTTATGTTCAGGATTAAAGGGCGAAAAGGTCAAAACAATGGAATTGAAGTAGTAATATTTCCTGTAAAATTATAAATTAGATAATAATAATATAATTCAATTATTAATAATTTTTTATAAAATAAAATTAGAAAAGCAGACGTTCTTTTGGTCCCCAGATCTGTGTGAATCTGAGTGTTTGTCCACTTACTATATTAAACAACAGTATGGTTTGGAAGTACAAGTGTTAATATCTTATGCTGAGCATACTCACGATTATTTTCAAAAAATTATAAATTTCTGAATTTTACTGATGAGCATACTGGAGATATTTTCAATTTTTGGAGCCATAGGTCGCCATGTGGAGCTTCCATTTGTGACCAAATCTCATTTTATTTTTAAGTTCATTAAGAGATAGAGAGTAGACTAAGAGAATTACATGTCCCCACTTGTAAACACAGACACGGAAGACTTTATTATTTATATAATATTTTTACTAAGAGCAAGAAAGATTGAGATACAGAGAGGAAAGGAGAGATGCAGTTACTGCCTGCAAATGCGAAAGAGGTTCTTAGGAGTAGAATTAGTGGCACGATATTTTGCAGCCTTCTCTTCCACCTTCAGATTACCTTTCTCCTTCTGAGCTTCGATTGCTGCCTTCTTTTCTTCTACTGCTTTCATGGTCTCTGCTTCCTTATTCTTCACTTTCTCCAGTTTCAGTTGCCTCATTTTCTCCACTTCTTGCTGATATCACAAATCAAATAACATAACACTCTAACACATAGATACAAAACACAATAAATAGAAGGATGGGTATTTAGCAGTTACATCAATCTTCTTGGCCTCAGCCTCCAAAGTTGCTTTCTTCTTTTCCTGCCATGCTTCAGCGTGAGCCATCTTCCTATGAGCCCTGCACAGAATTCTCATTAGGGTTCTTAAATCTGCTTAAGAATATTGGAGAAATTACCAGACAGATCCAAATTGTGCAAGAAAAGCACATACTTGTTCTCCATCTTTGCCTTCTCTTTATCTTCCCATGCTTTGATCTTCGTTTCAGTTTTCTGTGCTTGTATTCTTTCAAATTCTGCCATGTCTCATTAACAATAACAATAAGCTTAATTGCTCTATATATCACCATTCACCGAAAGATCATAACCTATTAACATACCTTTATCCTTTTCCATTATCTTCACGCATAACACCCAAATCAGCCTCTTAATAATAAGCTTTCTTCATGGTATCCATCTAAAGACAAATCCATCCATTTATAGCAATCCATCCATCCCATTTCCTCGTGATAGCATAAACAATTATGATAGCTTCAGTGTCCATTATCATGTTTCATATTTATACTTAGCAATTAATAGAAGCTATTACAAGCCTGAAAACTAATTAAATCCTATAACCCAAATGAATTCCAGTTTATCTTAGCCACAAAAAAAAAATAATAATAAAAGAAATGACATGTTACCATCAATAACATTCACATAAATATGACCAAAGAAGTATTTCAATGCCGGTGGCATTTTCAGTAGTAATCTCCATAATTTGCACAATTTAAGATATAAGATAAAAATCTATTGCTTCACGCGCTTTTTTCTTTCCCAAAAATAGTAGATATGTGAAGTTAATTCACCCATCGGTTATGAATTAAATTATTGACCAAAACACACCTCATTTTCCACCTATTAAATGGACGATATGCTCATGCATGCTACTACAATAAATCCAATTCTTTATTTCCAAGCTATGAGTATATATCATTAATATAATATAAGATCATTATTATTGACAAAATTACATCAGTTTGATATCTTCTATGGATACATAGACATCCCTGGCGTCTGTAAAAGTCCAACCACAGGAGATATAGTCATCAATACAGAATACCATCTCATATAGCTGAGTAGCTATGGTCACCATCATCTGATGAAGCCCGAGAAAGAACAGACAGGATTACGAAGGCCCCGTATAGTACTGCAACCACAGCAGTGAAGTTGACAAGATAAGCCTCAGCACCATATTTAGCAAGACCAGAATTCTCCAGAAAAGTAAGCTTCTCAAGAAATCCTATTGCAGCATTGCCAACAGCCAATATGAACACAAGCAACCCGAATATCACATGCCAAGGAAGAGACTCCCTTCTCAGTCCTGCTGATCCTCCAGGGTAGAAGAAGATAATGAAACCATAGATCCACTGCAAATCCAACCAAATTCCAGCCATTTAGAATTAACATGATTGAACAAATGGGCAAATACAATAACTTCAGCTTGGGCTTAAAGGAAAAAATTACTGTCGAAGCCCTCTCGGAGTCTAATTAAGTTTTGGCCCACATATTTTAGCCAGAATGCTTGTAGAGACCAGCGTTTCAAGACCATGACTTGAAGAGCTTCTCTTCAAAGATCCGACATAAATTTGGGCCATGAATTAGTTCAACATTTGACCAGGCTTGTAGGACTATGCTCTAGTTACCCAATATTTGGGCTCATAAAGCCCTATAAGCATATGACCGCGTTTCTTTTTTTAGAGTAGAGATAATCAGAGACAGATGATTAATTCAACCTTCCATTTTCTAGGAATGATTAACTTTACCTGGATGCCATAAAGAACAATGATCCCGATCCCAAACCAGGAATGCAAGCTGTACAGATTGACAATGTTGCTCTCGTTATGGTATTTGAATGCAGCATAAATACCCACAATGCCGAGTATCAGCGCAATAGCATGGAGAACAAGATGAATTAACTTCTTCACCTCTTTCTTCAGGGGAAGTGCTTTGTAACTTATAATGGCTGCATTAGTTTTTTTTTTTCTTAATTAATAAGATCATATTTAATACATATACAGCAGATCAACTACAATGAAACCACCATCAATTCACCATATTTGAATAAATTACCTTCACCTCCAATGATAATTAAGCCAATTAGCATCAAAACAGGATGAATCTGCAAACAGAACAAGAAGTGGCCATTAATATTATAGCAATAATGCAAGGAACTCTAATTGGTTAAAAAAAAAAAAACATAATTGGCAATGGAGTAATGTGACTGTCCCACTTGATTTCTTAACTTTTAAGAATTGATGGGATGTGATGCCTTAGGCTTTCTTCCAAAGAAAGACATACCAAGCAAGCATTTAACTATTTCATCTATCTTGCTATCTTTGATATAGAAAGTACATGCCAAGAATATGTAGAAATCCGAACTCCAATTGCATCAAAGATTTGACATTTTTGCAGGTATGGACAACAAGATGAATAGTTGGAAACAACTGATCATAATACATATATATGATCTTATGTTTTAATCTTTCAGGTGGCATAATGAAAAATACAGTAGCCCCAGTGACCATTTAGGCATTTACACATCTGGATAATCCCGAGCTAGGCATGCGTGCCAAACACAAACCAAGTGAGAACTGAAATGACCCCTAATTATTTGAATGTAAGAAGAGTAGGTGGCTACGTGTCACAACAATATACCAAATAATTCAGTACTGAAAAAATCAAAGTAAATGTCACTGATGATGTCATGAAATTGATCCTGAATTTTCTACGGTTATCCTCTTTCCCTTTTCCACGACCATCTGGCCTTCTGAAATTTCGGCCAAAAATGAAAAGCCAAATGGAACAGACTTTAGAGTTGTTTAATATATAATACACAAGCGAAGACTTCTTTTTCTTCTACCCACTATAGCCACTTTTCTGTTTTTAAACTTCTTAATAATCCCAATCTAAGAAATATTATACTTGATAAATCAAAAGAAAGGACATCAGCCTCTTCTCCATTCACATTATCAAGCTCCCTGCTTCTTTTATTTAAGAACACTAGGGTTGTTTTTCCTAAATACCCAAATAAGAATCTAAGATCAAAAACCCAAAATCGCAACTATTTTCCAGTTCGACAAAGTACAAAATTTTAACAGATACGAATTGGCTTGATGAGATCACCCATAACTTTACAAAAATAGCAAACAGATGATTAGCAAAACCGGGGAAAAAAAAAATCATAAACAGCCTCCGTGAAGCCATAACCAGATTTAAATGGAACAAAAAAAGAATAACCCAGAAAACGTAGCAGAGAAAAGACGAGACTTACATTGAAGATGAGACTCTTGTTGGAAGCTTCCCATGCTAATCCACCTCTGAAGTCAACGCACCATATCAAGACCATAACCGCAGCCGCAATCGCCAGCGCGTGCGCCACAAACGTGAAGGGTATAGCTTTTACCCCTACAGCCATGTTCTTTCTTCTTCTTCTTCTTCTTCTTCTTCTTCTCAGAGAACACTGAGTGAGTGAACTGTTTTTCTTAGGAGAGAGGCCTTTTATCCATTATCTTTCCCTGTTGTCCCTGCCAGTTCTTTCATGCGATTATGACCGTCGGATGGAACCTCTAATCCTTTCGATTTCCGCCACATGGATCCGAATGATTAAAGTGTCCAACTGTCCCTTCTCCTTTGGGGTTTAATGTTGTACTGTCTTCAGCCTGTACCAATTTTCCACTTCGGACTTTTAGCCCAGAAATAACTATAGTATCTTTATAACTTGCAATTTCATTTTAATTAAAATATTATCTCTTCCCATGAAATGGAAAAAAATAAAAATATAAGAATTTACTGAGTGAAGATTTAAATTCCAAAGAGAAATTAACAGAAATTTTATGAAAGCTGAGAGAATCAAGGTCCTCTTCTTGAGACGGCCACCTGCTATCAAGGATTGAATCACTGTCTGATGCTTCCAGGTCAACACTTCCATCCTCAAATGGCTAGATTTAGGGTTTTGAGTAAAATGGAGCGACTTCCGAGTCTAGTTTTGCAAGGCTGGATGCAATTACGCCCGGTAAGGAGACACAGCATACAGAATTAAAGAAACGAAGACGGTAAACCAAATCCGACGTTCCTCTGCACTTCCACCTGTCTTTTTTTTTTGTCTTACCAAACAAGTTTCCAATTGATTTTTCTTGTTCCTTCTGTCTCTCTCTTTGGAAAACACAAGTGTCTGTCACTCCGAGAAAAATGAAATCGGTCTTTTCTTTCACAGGTAACCGCACTCTTTAAGGCGGCCGCCAACGAAAGCAACAACTACAATATTCTCTGATGCAATCATCTGTCAGATCATCTATGGGCCATCCATCACGTTACCATTGCGTGTGCAAATCTGTGACCACCGATGCATTTACCAGTGGGCCTTTGTGGGCTAAATTCCACTATGATTGGGCTGTTGTAAGCACAAATTGCAGGCGCAAGTTAGATAGTTCGCGCTACATTGGACTGTGTTTCGGCATCTTCAGTTACACGTACGCTGCAAGCTGGCCACATACACCAACTACAATGTATAGAAGACCAGAATTAATACTCTGGTTGAAACCATACCTTATCTTAAAGGATGACCCCCCAAAAAAAAAAAAAAAAATCAGTTCGAAACAGAGCCACGTTGCCATAATATCAACCGTATCATCAAGGCATGAATCCCACTCCACCATCAGGAGGACTGGTCTGAAAGACAGTACGACAAGTGCAAACTAAATTACTCATTCGAAAGTTACAAATTTTGAACACGTAAACAGATTTAAACACATCATGAAGCAAACATCAATTTAGCAGCCACATGAGCTCTAGTGATTCATTCAAGCGCATCTTAGAAGACAGATGAGATTGAAGATGCAGAGAGTCTCCTTTATGTTCTGAGTCATTCTAATCAATCTTGAGCAACGATTTTACTAGCCAGAGGTCGAGCGCTGCACATGAGCTCTAATGGACTCAAGCTTAGGCATCACAAGTCCTGGCTTTTCAGTGATATCGATCTTCCCTTCGTTGACTGTTTTCCAGTCAAAGCATTGTATCAGAGAACCTAAGGTTAACCCTAACATGCGTTTCGCCAGGCCGAGTCCAACACAAATCCTCCTACCCCTTCCGAACGGAAGCAACTTAGGAGCTTCTTCTTCTCCGACCTCAAATCTTCCGGGATTAAAACTTTCCGGGTCGTCCCACAACTCAGGGTCTCTATGAATGGCTCAGGCGTTCACCAGTGCCATTGTATTTCCTGGCACTTTGTATCCACCGATGATGCAGTCTTCTGATGTCAAGTGCGGAATTAAAAGCGGGACTGGACGGTGTAATCTTAGGGTTTCTGATATGATGTTTTGGAGGTAAGGACATTTGGCCAGGTCTGCTTCGTCAATCAAGCGATCTTCACCCACTTGGATATCCAACTCTGCTTTAGCTTTCTTCAATACATCAGGATGATTAACCAAATTGGCCAGCGCTCATTCAACAGTGATTAACGACGTGTCAGTTCCTGCAAGTAGCAGGGCCAGTATAAGCCCTTTGATGATTCTATCTGTGCAATACTCAGGCTGCGACTCTCGCAAGGAAAGCAAATAGTCAATCATGCTGTTGCATGGCTGATTTCTCTCTTCGGTGCTCATCAATAAGACGCTGCAAGAATGCGTCCATTCTTGTGTGAAGCATCTTCACCTTGTTCTCAAACTTGGAATAAAACCATCTCAACATGGGCACGTAATCACTTAGGTTTTCCGCCCCAAATGTTGTAAGAATATCTTCCATAAGCCCTTTGAAAAGGTTGGCATTGTCCTCGTTTTCTGGGTCTTCGCCATAATACCTCTTTCCTGTCATCATTCTCATGATGTTACTGTAAGTTAAGTTTGTTAAAAGAGGTCTCAGCTGCACCTTGGCAAACTTCCACCGGAACTAAGCGCCAGTTTCTGGAGTAGCCGTTTCACTTCATCCTGTCGAATGCCTGAGAAGGTGTTGAGGCGATTCGTGGAAAGGATTTCAACGGTGCAGATGCGGCGCAGGTATGGCCAGAGCTCACGATAGGGTGCAGTGGTCACAGTCGTGTTATCATGAGCGATATACCTGGAAGTGACAAAGCAAGGCCGGTTTGCCAAGACGGTGTCGTGTGTGGTAAAGCATTCTTGGTGTGTTTAAAAATTTTAAAAATTCATAGAATAAATTGTCTAAAACTTTATTTAAATTTAATAATTAATTAAACATATAATAAATAATTTATGTGAATATTTTTCTTAAGCATTTCAAACACGAATATCCCTTTAATTTTTTGCTTTCAAGACAAGCTTGCTTACATAACCGAAAAATACAAACGAGAAAAAGAGTTACAATTTTGCTAACAGCGTGATATTGGAAGCGAAGGATAAACATTGAAGCACAACCAGATGGTAGACAATTTTGCTATTAGTTTTCTGGAGGCACAATCAAGCTGGAGAAACGAATTGTGGACATTATTGCCAGCAAGATTGGTGGGCACTAGCGGAGTGTCTTAGGGGATCTCCTTCAAGCATTGGGTGTTGGATTTATGTCAAGATCAGTCCTGACATTTTGGATGCCCTAAGTGAAAAATAAAAATAGGGCCACTTGATCGTAATAGTATGAGACAAACAAAATTGTTTATTAATAAAAATAATATCAAATGATCATTTAATTAAAATTATATTTTTAGTAATTAAAAAAATAAATTGATTAATAACATTTTCATAATCAATTTGTTTTGACATATATATATCTTTTTCAATAAAAAGTTGCTAATTCATTTGATTTTTTTTTATACACAATTGACTATAAATGAGATTTCAATAAATTTAATTTAGAAAAACTTCTTTAAGCATAGTTAACAATATTTTATCAGTAATTAAAACATAAAGATAGCAATTCAAAGTTTTAACTAACTTTAAAATTTCAAGTGTTGTGTTTTTGTAATTATTAATAAAGTTAATAGCAAATATTTCAGTAATTTAAAAAACGAATCATTTGAATTAATATCTAAAGAGTTATTATATTTTAGAGTATTTTTAAAATTGATTCAATTAATATTATTTATTTTTATCTAAAAAATTTATAATTTATTCAAATGAAATAAACTATTAAAAAATAACATCATATTCTTATAATTCTTCAAATTTATTTCTTAAAACAATAATAGCAACATTCACTACAATAATAAATAATTAATTTTTTAAAAAAATTAACAACACTCATTTGCGCTTATCTAAAATGATGTTTCAATCAGTTAAAGAAGACTTTCAATGGTAAGTAAAAAAAAATGAAAATACAGAAAATTAAAAAAAAAAAAAGAAAAAGCAGAAGAGATATTTGTGTAACCAGGAGAAAGAATATGAAGAAGAAGAGCTAAACCCTTAAAAAAGAAAATGTTGACCAACTAAAAAATCTTTTCGTCTCCCTTTCCTTTTTTGTTAATTTAGAATTTAATTATTTTAATTATATTTTATTTCGATTTAAATAATTGTAAATATTAAAATTCATATTTTTTAAATCAAAATTTAAAAACTTATAAATTTATAAATTTATATACATGTAGAGCCTCAAAATTAAAGGCCCGTGCACATATGCCAGGGCCGTCCCCCATCTCTCGTTGATGACAAAGAAGAAGAGAGAATCAAGATGTATTGTTTTGATTTAATAAATAAATTATAAAAAATCTATTTTACCCCTTAATTAATCAATAAAGAGAGTGTTAGTCTTCTACAATTCAGTAATATCTATCATCACTTTTGAAGTAATTGGTTTGATAAGATGGATCAAACGTCATAATTTTACAGAAACTTTAGCCAAGATTTAAACACGTCATGGATTTTGAAGCCACATGATCTCTAATATTCATTCAAGGGCCGCCTAGAAGACAGGTGAGATTGAACATGAGGAGAGTCTCCTTTATTTTCTAAGCCATTATAATCAATCTTGAGCAAGGAGTTTACTCGCCAGAGGCCGATCTCTGCACATGATCAGCTCCAATGGCTCAAGCTTACGCATCACAAGTCCTGCTTTGTCAGTCACTTCGATCTTCCCTTCCAGTCAAAGCATTGTGTCAGAGAACCTAAGGTTAACCCTAACATACGTTTCGCCAGGCCGAGTCCAACACAAATCCTCCTACCCCCTCCAAACGGAAGCAACTTACGAGCTTCTTCTTCTCCGGTCTCGAACCTTCCGGGATTAAAACTTTCTGGGTCATCCCACAACTCAGGATCCCTATGAATGGCCCAGGGGTTCACCAATACCATTGTATTTCCCGGGACTTTGTATCCACCGAAGATGCAATCTTCCGATGTCAAGTGGGGGATTAAAAGCGGGACTGGAGGGTTTAATCTTAGGGTTTCTGATATATATGATAGTTTGGAGGCAAGGACGTTAGGCAAGGTCTGCTTCGTCAATCAAGCGATCTGCACCCACTTAGATATCCAACTCATTTTTAGCCTGCTTCAATACGTCCGGGTGATTAACCCAATTGTCCACTGCCCATTCAACAGTGATTGACGAGGCGTCGGTTCCTGCAAGTAACATCATCGGCTGTATAGGCCCTTTGATGTCCGTCTGTGTGATACTCAGGCTGCGATTCTCGCAAGCAAAGCAAATAGTCAAAATTATCTTCATCAATCTTAATTTTTGCTTTTTTTTTAAAGAAAAATGACATGCAATAATTTATTAAAGCAAATAATTAAATTTTTTAATATACTTTTTTATATCAACCCAAAAAAAAGAAGAAAAAAAAAGGAATCAGATTAGGAAGATCTGATTGTAAGATATTTTTCTTCACCTCAACTTTCTGGGAAGCTAGATTTAATGTTGAGCAACTCATTAGCCATGTGAATCCTTAAAGGCTGTGCAACATTAAACCAGCTGTAATCCAGGAAAAAAAATATATGTTACTATCATATTTAAATATCTCATTATGATGTTTGTCGACATGCATTTGGGAGAGGGAATCATATCACTGTCTGGTTTCTCTCTTTCTCCCCATGGCTACCATGTTAAGGGTGTATCATCTCCATGAACTAGACATGAGAATTTACTGATTGGAAATTGGAATTCACGAGATAAATTAACAGAAATCCTATGAAATATGAAGAAGACCTGAATTTGAGGTCGGTAAAGACGGGCCAAAATCAAGTTTTTAATTTCTCTTTGAGAAGGCAGCCTGCAATCAAGTTTCTGGGGCTCTTCGAGATTTAACATTTCCATCCTCAAACGACAACGGCTAGGGTTTCGAATCAAAGAGAGTGACTTTCCGTATATTGAATGGTAACATTATCATCACCCATCAATGTGAAATTCTAATACAAATTACCAGATAGAGAAAGACAACCATAATTAATCCCAATGCCATGTTCCCTTGGAATTCATACTTTTGTCTTCAAAGATTATGATAAATGAACGTGTCCCAGCAGGACCACGTCTCCATAATTGCAGGACCATGATGGATGTATAAGGGGACATATAAGTGAAAGACTATTGAGATTGGCACATAGACAACAAAACAGAAAAAGAAATGAACATTATTGTGAATTTGAATCTTCACATCCAAAGTGAAATACATTCAACTTCGCTTCTTTGTTTGGCAGTGAATTACACTGGCTCATACTGCAAGAGATGGAAAGAGCTCACCTGAACAAAATTTTAAGAACTTGTTCAAACTTAAGCTTTAATTACACAGTCAAGCTAGCGCAGCATGTTGAATATAGATAAGATCAACATTGGGACATGTCGATACTCAAAATCTGCTTCTCTTTAGTTGAGATTAAAGTAGGATCTCTTTGACATGCAAAAGTGAGAGACAGACCTCTCTTTTGTGGGAAATACTTAGCCTTTTATAAGCTCATCAGTTCCTTTTTTTTTTTTTTTAAAGTCCGAATGGTTTTTGTTCGTGGAGGTCTCTCTTGTCGGATTTCAGACGAATTTTAGGGGAGAAAATGAAGAAGCCATTTATAACTATCATAGCTACTAAGAAAAATTAAAAATCCAATGACCGAATAAAGTTAATGTTCATAACGATTGAGTAAAGATATTTCTTTAACTCCTGGCATTTTTATAACTTTTAATGGTGTGTTAGGAAGTCTTATGGGTGTCTGACAATATGGGCCGAGTTGCAGTCTGGTGGTAGGTCTATCGAAGGTTTGATGAAGTTATGGTTGGTCAAAACTGAGTTAAAACGATATCAAAACTGAGTTGAACGATATCACAATTGATTTGAAGGATTAATGTCTGAGTTAATCTAAAAAAAATTGAGTTGAAGGACTAATGCCCAAGTTGAGTTGAAGGATTGATACCAGAGCTGAGTTGAAAGGCTAAATGTCACGGGTTTTTCAAGTAGAAAAAAATATCAGACGTATGCATGTATGTCACTTTTCCCGCTTAAAGTGAGGGAAAGAGAGTTAACTAGTAAGAAAAATTCGGATTCCTGTTGGCCCTACCATGCTTGAATTTTGGTTGACCCTACCATACTTTGTGACAGGGTTTGTTAGCCCTACCCAACTTGATGATCTTTAGCAATTGCGTCTCTACCCAACTACGTGATGGGGTTGATAATTTTTCAGCAACTATGTTCTTGTCTAACTACATGCCAGGATTGAAGATTTTTCCCAACTTTCTCCTTGCCAAACTTCATGGTAGGGTTGATAATTGCCTTACTTGGAGCAAAATTGACAATCTATAATGCTTGGGTTCGTGTTACCACTACTTATTGTTATATTTGTAAGGTACACAATTGCTCACTAAATTCTGGGACGTGTTCATTACTTCTTGAAGAGACTTTGATAATAGATGTAATTGCCCCGAGTTTTCCTACATCAACAAAATATGTGAAAAGAAGCTTAAGCCATAAATTCAAAAATTATCTTGCCTCCGCCTTCCAGAGCAACAATATTAATTATAAATTATTACATAAATATGAGCGAGAAAATGCCAGGGAGAGAATGTGTGGTTGAGTAAAAGCCTTCCCTGCATGACTTTGTGTTACTTAAAAGTGGGCCATATTGGAAACTCAATTGCAGGTCCCACTTTATAATGGGGGCTCTCGTCTTTTTAAATTGCCTTAGCCTTGGCTAAGTGGTTTTCCTTCCCCCGTATGTCAATAACTTTGGCATAAAGTGGGCTGTCTCTCCTTCGTTAGTACTTTATTGACTGCTGAACATGCGGGTTTAGCGGTAATTGCAGAGGTCAGAGGGAGTAAACCTGTCGACCGAGATGCCATAAGACAAAACGGTTCAGAAGAACATGGCGTTAATGTTGCTTGTGTACAATTGATCGAGCCAAGAAAACAGCGCCTGGAAAAATGGAGGTTTTAATGCCTCAAGCAATTCCTTGATGGAACTTTGAACACAATTCCTGAACTCATTATGGCAAAGAGAACTTTGCTTCGATCTTTCGCCACTGGCATATGTAGGCCACCAGATCTATCAAAGTAGATCTGTCTGACTTATAGGAGCCAGTCTGCCTGATCTGCAAGAGCAGACATACCTTATTTGCCGGCTCTGCGAAAGTTGTAAGAAGCTAGCTACCAGACCTAATTTTCCGATCTGCTAGATCATTGGTTTTATTGTCTCATTCATCGAAGGCTGATATTTGACAACCTCACAATCAGGAGCAGCAAGATTGAAACTTCATTCTCAGTCTCAGTTGCCGGGAAGCAATGCTTTGCTACCATGAAGTCCCAGCTCCTGTCAGTGTTATTCTGCTTCAGGAAGTTCGAAGGCAGACCTAAACAGTCATTCAAGATGCTCTCCACAACGGAAACTGAAGGGCTCAACTCATGAGGCAGAGGGGCACCCAGTGGTTCACGATTCGGAAGAAACCATACTCGGAGCAAGCTTTTGTAATCACTTGCCTGGCCTTCTTCCTTCCATCATCATCACCTTCTACAAAGAGGTCAACGGTGGGAATATGAAACTCGCCCATTTGAGGATTTTAGCTCAGTTTGCAAGATAACAATGAGAAATGCTTCGCCCATATCTTCCATGGCCAAATTTATGGCCAGTTTTGTGTGCTTCTTCTCAGGGAAACCCAACCTCATGTCTGTAATTGCCTAATCTTGCTAACGATTTGATTTTTGGTGATCTAGACTTATTATATTTGTAAGATCTCATATTAATATTAAAAATCTTTAAATATCCATCGTTAACAGAAAATTTTCACAACAACATGGCCGATCTCGGGAAACCTTTGCGACATCGAACTAGTCAAAAATCGGTGTTTTGCTGAATGGTCGCAATTCTGTGGCCCTATATTTTCTGTATGGTTCGGTTCAATGCTAAACGTTATCATCTCTGAACCAGAACTGGCTAAGAAAGTGCTTATAGAATATAGCCAATAATTGGCACAGAATCATAAGATTCAGGCAGTTGCCAAACTGTTCGGAGGTTGCCATTGTTTTGTATGGATTGTTCAGGGTCCTCATGACGTTAAGGAAAGAAAAAGTTAGTCATAATAAGCTCTTCTCATATAAATGCATTGAAGCTCATAGACCCGTTAGAGAAGGTGAAGTGAGAGAGATGATTGAATCCATTTTCAGAGACTGCTTGGATCCGATTGACTTCAAGAAAGGGTTGGCTCTGGGGAACTATTTGGAGTCTATAGCGGTTGGATAATGTTACAGGACAAGTGTCGGGAAGGCTTCAGTCTACCGATGATATGATGGAAGAGGAAGGACTGGAGTTCAAGGAAATTGTAGCTAATGAAATGAAGCTTGGGTGCTACTGATGCTACAAATTGCCAAGAATGCTCATCTCAGTTTACTTTCATCGATCGCAGGCTTTACTACCGAAGGTTTATCATTGGTTATGGGGAGCTAAAGGTCAGGATTCTCAGAACAATACCAGTGAATGAACCAAACAAGGCCTGAATTTTTTCTAGCCTGAGCTTATACTATCTCTTTGGCGACCAATAGCTCCAAAGGCAGGGGAAATATATAACAAAATAATGTTGGATGCCATGCACTAATTTGATTTATTTTGTAAATATTTTAAAAACGCAATATCTTTAATTTTTTCAAAATCGTTTGCTCTAAAATTTAATTTGATCTAAATTGATAATTTAAATTTTAAATTTTATTTTTTAAACATCAAGCTTTATATAGTAACTTAAAATATCGTTTATAGTTTTATATATTTTTATTTTATATATTATTATTATAAATTATAAAAATATTTTTTAAAATTTATATTAAAAATTAAACTCAATATGAATTGGGATGAGCAAATGGTTTTTATCTTTGATATGCTTCCCATGGCACTGAAAAGAATTTGGAAGATCAAGTACCTACCACACCTTGCCATACTCTTAATTGCATTAGAATTTTTGCACTTGATATTCGAGGTGAACAGCCATTAATCGGTGCAACATTAATATAAGTATAAAGAAAAAAAAAAAAAAGGCAAGTCAGGTGTATAACTTCCAGAAAATGGTTAGTTCTGAGTGTTGGATCCCGATCTAGAACCCACTGACTCTCCATAAACGCAAAGAAGACAGATGCTGCCTGCCGGCCGGAAGACGATGGAGTTTGTTGGTTTGGCGGCAAAGAGTAGGGGGCAACTCTGTGGTCACAGCACATCATGGTACGGAAATACCAAATTAATCACAGTGCCGACTCCGCCTGGAAACCATACATTTACCTTAAAAGATCATGAAAAATGAGTATCCAAAGTCCAAACAGGACCACGGGGCCATAGCGTGGAAGGGACAATCGATGCATCGGCCCCGGCCGGCCGTCACGGAACTTATAAATGCAACCTTGACTGTCGTTTGGTCGGTTGTGGGTAATCTTTAACCAGGCTATCTACGGCCAGTCTCTACAGCTACTCATATTTTAAGTACTGATCCTTCTTAAGACTGATTTTGCATTTCGTTTTTGCCGTTTATTGATTTCAGTACAGTACGAATTACAGAAGGAAACACTCATTACTTATTCAAAAGGTACAAAATTTGAACACAACATTATTGATACTAAGCAAACATGGATATTAAAGGCAGATGGGCTCCCATAATGGCTCAATATTCAAGCTAGCGCATCTGAATACAGATGAGATTAAAGATGGGGAAAGTCTCCTCTATTTTCTGAGTCATTCTTATCAATCTTGAGCAAGGAGTTTACTAACCCCTGGTCGAGTTCTGCACATGAGCTCTAATGGCTCAACCATAGGCATCACGAGTCCTGCTTTTTCAGTCATATCGATCTTCCCTTCCTTCACTCCTTTCCAGTCGAAGCATTGTATCAGAGAACCTAAGGTCAACCCCACTATGCGTTTCGCCAGGCCGAGTCCAACACAAATCCTCCTACCCCCTCCAAACGGAAGCAAGTTACGAGCTGCTTCTTCTCCGATCTCAAATCTTCCGGGATTAAAACTTTCCGGGTCGTCCCACAACTCAGGGTCCCTATGAATGGCCCAGGCGTTGAAGAGTACCATTGTCTCTCGTGGGATTTTGTATCCACCGATGATGCAATCTTCCGATGTCAAGTGGGGGACTAAAAGCGGGAGTGGAATGTGTAATCTTAGGGTTTCTGATATGATATTTTGGAGGTGAGGACAGTTGGCCAGGTCTGCTTCATCAATCAAGCGATCTTCACCCACTTGGATGTCCAACTCAGCTTTAGCTTGCTTCAATACATCAGGATGATCAACCAAATTGGCCATTGCCCATTCAAGAGTGATTGACGACGTGTCAGTTCCTGCAAGTAACATGGCCTGTATAAGCCCTTTGATGATTCTGTCTGTGTAATACTCAGGCTGCGATTCTCGCAAGGAAAGCAAATGGTCAATCATGCTGTTGCTGGTGGATTTCTCGCTTCGGTGCTCATCAATGAGACCCTGCAAGAATGCATCCATTCTTGTGTGAAGCATCTTCACTTTGTTCTCAAACTTGGAATAAAACCATCTCAACATGGGCACATAATCACTTAGATTTTCTGCCCCAGATATTGTAAGAATATCTTCCATAAGCCCCATGAAAAGTTTCGCTTTGTCCTCGTTTTCCGAGTCTTCGCCATAATACCTCTTTCCTGTCATCATTCTCATGATGTTATTGTAAGTTAAGATTGTTAAAAGAGGTCTCAGCTGCACCTTTGCAAAACTTCCACCGGAACTACGCGCCAGTTTCTGGAGTAGCAGTTTCACTTCATCCTGTCGAATTCCTGAGAAGGTGTTGAGGCGATTCGTAGAAAGGATTTCAACGGTGCAGATGCGGCGCAGGTTCCGCCAGAGGTCACCGTAGGGTGCAGTCGTCACAGTCGTGTTATCATAAGCGATATGCTTGGAAGTGGCAAAGCGAGGGCGATTGGCTAAGACGGTGTCGTGTGTTGTAAAGCAATCTTGGGCAATAGACAATGAGGAAACCACAACCACGTGGCGATATCCAAACTTCAAAGAGATTATGGGGCCGTACTTTTGTGCGAGATCGGAGAAGGTGCGGTGAAGGGGTGGTTTCAGGAGACGGAGATGACCCAAAACAGGAACAGAAGGCGGCCCTGGAGGAAGGTTCTTGCAGGTTCTTCCCCGGAACAGCAACTTAAAAGCAATAACGAGAGAGATCAGAGAGAGACCAGCGTAAAGCATCAGTATTACTGCCTCCATTTGTCAGCCTTTTGCCTCTATACCACACAGCTTGAAAGCTCCTGGTGGATTTGTATTGTGAGCATCAAGGTTTATATAAACAGCATTATACCTTCATTAATGTTTTTTTTTCCTCTTCGCCTAGTCCATCCAAATTAAGTAGACTCACTGAAAAATCTGCATTATTTTTTAAAAGATATTTTTCCTTTACAGCTTAATATTTTGCAATAGTGATGAAAAATACTTTTTATTTTTAATTCAAATTTTACATATAAAATTCATTTCCAAATATAATTTTAAAATTAATTTAACATAATAATAACCTTAGAGTTAACAGGAGTTTCTAGCCGATTATATTGTTTTAAATACTCATGGAACACATAGATTAATTGTTGCATGGAGCTTAAAATCAGATTTTTTGATGTAACTTTGTTTTATTTTATTTTACTAATATTGTATTTACTTTTTCAGTTAATAAAATATCTAAAGAAACAAAACGAAATATTTTTTTTAATTTTCTAAAAATTATTGTACACAACATCGAGTAGATTGCACGTTATCCAAACATGGAAAGCGGGTGGCTTAAACTGTTCAAAAATTGCATGTGACAGAACAAACTCCATGTGACGTGGCCGTTTTATAACCAAACAATGTGTTCTCAACTTTATATTTGGTCTTTCTCGACAAGGACCACTCGTGCTTAATAAAGGTGTTCACCCCTTGAAATTTTGGTAAATTGTTCATAAATATGGGTAAATGAACCTGACTTTTATTTTAAATTAGTTTATTTTTCAAATTAAAAATTTAACTATATATTAAAAATTTTATATAACTTTTAATTTTTAATTTTATATTATCAATCCAATTTTAATATTTAAATTTTTATATAATAAATTTTGATTTAAATTTTTTTACATATATAAAAAATTTAAATTATTATAACAAAAAATTTATTAATTTTTGAGTGTTGAAAATATATTTTTAAAATTTACATTGACAAAATTTTAAAAATTTATAAAAAAATTTACATTAAAATTTATTTAAATTTAAAGAATAAATTCAAAATAAAATAAAACATTCATTTGAGGTATTTCAAAAACAAAAAAAAATCTTAATTTTTTATAATTATTTAAATTAGAATTTAATGGATAACATGAAGTAAACATTAGAATTTTTTATATAACTTACCATTAATTATCTTCATATATAAATTTTATATTTTTCATCTATTAGATCAACCAAAAAAATTTTGACCATGAATAGTTTCTCATATATATATATTTACTATCCATAACATGGAAAGGTTTTATGAATTTACTCCTATTTATTTTTGGGTAAAAATTTCATAAAATCTCGATATTTGACCTATACTACCAAACACATCTTTATATTTTAAAATAATGATTTAAACCTGAATGTTTATATGTTAGTTGAGATGAATCTTTTACTAAAGGATCAACAATGACGTTAACTGATTATTAAAATATAAAATTAAAATTTAAAATTTATTTAATTACTCAAAACTATATATGTATTTTAATTATCTCTACTTTTTCTTCTTCTTCTTTGAACTTCTTCTTTTCTATCCCTAATGACCACTTCTTTTTTTGTGAATGCATCCACCAAGAGCATAATTGTTCTGCTATTTTTACATGTTCTATTACAGAGACATTCATTTACTAAGAAATGGCTCTTACTATTCTCCAACTCATCAATAAATCTTAAAAAAACTTTGTGTGAAATCAAGGTCATTAAGTAATAAATACAATGTAATCTTCAAAAACCCTAGTATGAAATCAAGAGGATTCTTATTGCCTTAAATGCATTAACAATACAGAAGTGCAAACATTCTTTTTTAACCATTTTCTGCATATTGATCTTGGAATCAATACACAGATCTACTTGAAATACTTATAATATCTTTTTATGTATACATATATTTATTTTGTTTTCTTTTTGATTAATTGGGAGAATAAAGAGAGGAAGATTGGACTTGAGACTTTTTCTCCACCCTTTTTGATCAAGTACTGAACTAGGTTACTAATATGACTTGAAAATGTTAACAATCCATAGCAAAAGAAATCATGAAGATGTTTGAAGAACTCATCAATTTAACCGATGAGATGAATAAGACTGTTAATCTAATCGTCTTTGAAGCCTTTGAGGATGAAGGAGAAAAGAAAAAGGTTGGAAATGGTGAGCTAGATGAGGAAAAAGGCTATGTCAAGGCCAAGATGGATGGAAGAAAAAGTTTAATGGGAGAATAAGAAAGGGGATGAAGATAATTAAGGAAGAGGGAGAAAATCTGATGAAGCCTCTAATTGGGATGCTCAAGCCCTTGACTGCCTAGGCCATGAATGAGAGTGCAACACTTTCGCCTTTGTTGCTAAAAGAAAAATAAAATAAAAAACTAGGAAAAAAACTACTGAGCTTGGTAAGGAAGAAAAGAAAAAAAAAAAAAAAAAGACAGATCAATTTGATCAAGATCAACAATAAATCATATTAAAATTAAATAAACAAATGAAGATACCCCTAACATTAACTCTTATTTTTAATAGCGTTAAGTATTTAGAGATTATTTCATCAATTTTCGTCATGCCAATGCAATATGAAAATATGTTTAATAACATAAATCAAATATTAAAATTTTATAAGATCTTTATCATTTATTTTTTATCAATTTCATATATATTTTACATCAATAAAAATTATAAATTAAACTTTATTATAAAAATTTTTATTTAAATATTTTTAAGTTTAATTTTTTAAAATAAAATTTAATTTAATTTAATTTAACTTGATATATTAAAATTTATTATAAAATATTTTAAAAAATTGAAAATTTGTTTAAAATAATATTAAAACTATGAAACTATTGGACACATTCAAGTCTTGAAAGGTTCGAGAATGGAGGAGATGAAATCCTTGACATGATGGCATTTGGATGGGCGAAAGGATTTGATTGGGAAAGAGTTAATGACAACATTGTGAATTAAAAAATAATAGATACGAATAAAATAATAATTTAATAATAATTTTTTAAAAAAATATATATACATGTTTCAATAATATATTTATGTTAATGAAATATTATTTGTTAAAAAAATTATAAATAAAATAACAAATTATTCTCTTTTACTTTCAAAAAAAATTTCTTAAAAACATATGACTCTACGAACTCTCTTAATCTTGTAAAATACGGAAAGTAATAATTAAACGTTTAAAATATTTATAATAAAAAATTAAAATCATACATGACTATCAATTATAATTTTATTTTTAATAATAACTATAAAAATAATGATTGTATTAAAAAAATTATAAAATTTTAAAATAAAAATATATTAAACAAAATTTAAAATTATAAAAAAAGAAAAAATTGATATCACTCAAACAGTGAGATTCCAGCAGGCTTAAATAGATATGCCTAAACTGTAGGGTCGACCCCAACCTAAGCAAGAACATGACATTGAATTGTTAAAATTAGGACTCATATTTACTATCAATTGACAGACTCCACCGAGAGACTTTGGGCCTTATCTTTAGCAGTTATAACCTGCTGCTGGTCCGTACGTAATTGGATGGGGCAAGCGAATTGACCAGTCACCTTGTGCAAAGATAAGAACACAGACCATCACGAAAGCAATTACCATGCTTTTGGTCTCCAATTAGTCGGATGGTTTTACTTTTTTTACTTGTGGGACCCTACCTAATTATTTTCACCTATGAAATCTAATTAATATATATCTTTCAAATGGAAATGGCAGCTCTTCTTTTGGAAGTGGAATTGTGGATTATAATTTTTTTTATTTAATCAAATTAAATCACCGTGAAATAAATAATTAATAAATATTTATTTTATTAATGTTTAAAATATTACATCTTGCAAAGTTAAATTTTTAAATAAATAAAATTGTATGTACGATCATAATTAGATTGAATAATAATTTGTTAGTCCCCTTCGTCCTTGTATAATATTATATATATAAAGTGATTTGCTATCCTACTGTGATGGAACGCATGAAGTCAAATATGCAAGAGCCAAACTAGACTTTTCGTGAATTATTTTTTCAAACTAGGAGTTTTTTATTGTAAGAAAAAATAAACATTTAATTAATAATTGAATTTGTGATTAAATTATTAAATTATAAGGACAATAAAAAAAAATTAGAATAACGTGGAAAGATTTTTCAAACTAAGAATTAGGTCAACAATATATATATATATATATCAAATGATGTGAACGACACCATAAATCTCAGTAATAGTATACATGAAAATTAACTAGTGTGAATTCAAATATAATCCTCTGACTCAAACATCAGAATCAATTTAAGCGATTTGAATTTTTTTGTTAATTTGAATTTTTCAATGATTTTTTTAAAATAAATTATAATTTATTAAATTAAAAATAAATATTATTAAATTATTAATTATAAAACGTGCACATAGATGCATGTGATATTTAATTGTATTTATTTGTTTACTTGTAATTAGGCATTTCCTCCATCCTCCTTCGGGTTCATGTGTTCAACCAATTATTGAAAAATAGAGACGACAATTATTTTTACAGGAATGACCTACCAACTGCTAGCAACCCCTTAATAGCACATTTTTTTGGCGCCAGCCTGTTAGGTGAACGGAAAGGAATCCTTTGGTCACTGTTCACAACAGATTGGACCGTCCGTACAACTATCTTTTAAGGGTAACCCATCTTTGTGGTTCAATTTGTTGTCATGAAAGGTAGGAATCCAATGCCAGACAGCAAGAAGTCGACCTCTTACCCACTGAGGTGATTATGACTTTTTTTTTTTTTGCTTCTTTAAAATTTATTTTGGACATATTCGTTGAAGCAAAATATGAAAATTAACGAAATAATTGATAAATTATTTTTTAAAAAAATTAATTATAATTTTTAATTATAATTATTTTAATAAAAAAATTAATTCAATTAATAAAAAATATTTATAATATAATATATATCAAAATTTTATTAATATGATATAAAAAACATGATATCTGAAGTGATAATATAATTTAAAATTTTTATAATAGTGTACAAAAAAACATGATATCTGACATGACAACACAATTTAAAGTTTTGTTAATGCGATACAGAAAATAATGATACCTGATGCGGCAATATAAAAAGTATCAAATATTTATTAAAATATTTTTATCATATCGAATATTTTTTTTTAATTTTTATTTATCATAAAATAATTAAAAATTTTATGATGATAATTTTTTATAATTAAAAAACTAAATAAAATAAAAAATATTCGATCGAGCAACCTATTTGCTTTTTTGTGATTTATTTTTGATTATTTTATTGTTAGTTTATAGTACTTATTTATCTTTGAGTAATCAATATTACAAGAAAATAAGAGTCTCAAAAATCAAATAAAAATCATTAAAATCACAAGATCATCCTAAGATTTTTTGATATTAATAAGCGACTAAACGACAAATACAACAAACAATACAATAGTTGAACTTAAGATTACTTTGACAAGTATTTATTAATTGATTTACTTAAAATTAATTAAAAAATATTTAAATTTGAGTCATAGATCTTATATGAAATTAATAATTTATTTAATTTATTTTTAAAATATTTTAATAATGATCGTACCTTTAATTTTTTAATATTTCTAATTTTTAAATTAAAATTTTATAATTTTTTAAAGCAAATTTTACATATAAATTTTTGATTTGATATATATTAAACATCATACTTTAAAAAAAAAAAAAATCAAATTAAGAGTCTTGTGCAATACAAAGATAACTCCACACCTAAAGCTTAAGACGAACAGAAAAAATTAGATGCTTTAGTCATTTTAATATTTTTATTTTAAAAAATATAAATTTATTAATTAAATATTATATTTTATTTTAAGTAATAAGCATTTTACTATTGATAAAATGATGATTAATTTTTTTATGTAGTTAAACATAAGTAACTTTTTGTTAAATTTAATTTTGAAAAAGTTAATATATGTACTGGTAATAAAATTTTGTAAATATTATGGATTTAGAAAATAATTTATTATTTTATAAAATTAAATAATTTAAATTATTTTCTTATTTTTATTTATAAAACTTTTTTTCAAAATTTTTAATGCACTATATAAAATTTGAACCACCAATAATTGTAACACGTCTTGTTTTAAAATTTTTAAGACTAATAATATTTTTTTTATAATATTATCACTAAAATATAACAATTTTTTAAATCATAAAAAAATATATACAGAATTAAAAAATTATTTAAAATAATTTAGTAATAAATTTTATCATAAAAAATTATTATATAATAAATTTAAGATGATTATGTAAATAGATAAGATAACTAAATTTTAATTAAAAAATCGTGAACAATTGAAAGGAACCTTTTTTATCTCATATTATCTTGCAATTAATTGTAAAATTTTTATGAAAATATGAAAATCAATAAAAAATATTGAATTTTAAATGATAAAAAATTAAAATGCTATTAGAGTTAAATGAAAAATTAAAAAAATTAAAAAATGTTATTATAAATTTTAAATAAGTTAAAAATAAATAAAATTTTAAAAAATATTATTTATTTAAAAATTTATTAAAAATTGAAAATAAAAGGGCCCGCTAGAGTTGGAGCCTAAATCACCCTAAGGAAGATCTTGGTACAACGAATCTCTACTTAAAATTTATCAAAAACATAAAAATATATTCAAGTTATAAAAAAAATCAATTTTTTAGTTCATACTAAAAATATTTTGTTATAAATTTTCAATATAAAAATATCACTAAATTTTTAAAAAACTATTTTAATTTTTTAAAAATTTATGTATGATGATATAAAAAATATTTAAGTTAAAAATTATTATATAAAAACTTTAATTTGAATAATTTTTAAAAATTATTAAAAATAAAAATTAACTGAAATTATATTGATATTTTATATAAATTAATTTAGAAAATTATAAAATATTAATTGAAAATAAATAACCCTCATTTTATTTTGATATTTTTAATTATTTTTTTGAAAAATAATATCATTAAGAGGAGATTAAGGTGTCACTAAGACCATCTTTAATGGAAGACACCAAAAATTGCATCAATTTGATTAAAAAACACATATTTTTAGAATATTCTAACATCAAAAATTTTTAATTTCCAACATATCACACTAAAATATTGTAATTAATATTTTTTAATAAATATTATTAAATAATATTTATAATATTAATTAATTTATTTAAAAAGATAAAATAATTATTTTATATAATTTTTAATTAATGAATTTTAAAAAATAAAATATCTTTTAATTAAATAATTTTTGAAATAATTTTTAAAAAACAATAATTTCTTTATTTAATTTTATTCACTCAATTTTTAAAATTAATTTTTAATTACTCTTAATTTGGAATGAATTTTGGTTTTATTTTATTTTATTTAACATTATAATTATAATTATCATTAATTTATAATAAATAATTTTTTAAAGTATATTTTTACATAAAATTTTTTATTATATATAATTTTAACATTAATTAAATATTTAATTAATAAAAATAAGTTAAAATATGTTAAATATAATTCTTATTTAAAAGCTTTTAACGAAATATTTTTAATAATATAATTATTTTATAATAATAATATATATTATATTATATATCAAAAGCTTGATTAAATTAAAAATAAAAATAATTTAATAAAAATTAAAAATTAGTATAATAGATGATGTTACGTCAAATATGATGTAATATTATTTATTTCATTATTTTAGTGTCTCGAAATTTGTAATTTAATATTTTATTAAAGATAAAAATATAATTTTTAACCTCAATTTAATGTCTTGAAATTCCGTACAAAGTGATCTAAAGACGCACTAGAATGATCGATTTAAAATAAAATCTGATAGGATGGTATAGGGACACCCTATTGTAGGTGGGGTGTCCCACGCATCAGATGAGACTGTGGAAGAGGAATGTACGATGAAAGGGTTGCACTAAGGTTGTCGGTTGCAAGGCCTGATAGAAAAGACCGATAAGGCCCCAAGCTCTTACCCTGTGTGCGAATCGGACAAATTTCAGTGGAAAAAGTAAGGGTGACGGTCCCACCACCCATGTGACCTACCTGTTCGCCAATAAAGAAGCCTGTGTGGTACAAGAAAAAGTTGGTGTAAGCTCGACAAAAAAGTTGAACCCTTGTAAAACAGGTTACTGTCCATTGCAATTTTGAAGGGACGGACATGGCCTGGTGTTGCTTCGCTGCGAAACATGTCAGTATGCAAATTTTGTGGTCAGAAGATTTACATTTGGTGAAAGATTTCGGGTATAAAATTAATCACGTGTTAAATTAAGTCACCTATCTTGATTTTTCTTTTTTTTTTTTGGAAGAATTAAAGTTCTGGTTGAGGTTTGGAGAAGCCGCAAAAGTCTGTAATTCGGGCCAAAGTTGGATCAAAGACACTTTGGAATATTATGGGGAATTAACTAGCAAAACTGAGATAATCAATTATCTTTTGTTTATTTGGATTACATTGAATTTTAAAAAGATTTTAATATATATATTAATTTAATAAAATAAATAATTTTTATTTTTATAAAAATTAAACAATTCAAATCAATAAAAAAACTTAAGATAAAAGTTACATAAAATTTTAAGATAAATATTCCAGAAAATTATTGAATTATATTTTTATTATTGAATCAAACTTCGATCTTTAAAAATTTTTCAAATAAATCTTAAATTTTGATAATGAATTGCTATAAATCTTCTCCAACAGTTGAAATTTAATTATAAGCAAAGAAGATATCGATATGGATATTTAAAAAAATTCTTTTTTTTTTTGGTTTCTCCCTATCATCTCTTCAAAATTTATTTTTCAAAATTGAAGACCAAAAACCTGGAGCAAATGTCATTGGAACTGAAGAATAAGTCTGATGAACTTGAATATGCACGAGAGGGTGGGGAAGAAAAGCACGAGACTTTCTTAACGGAAATACAAATGCTAAGGACAGAGTTAGAGAAGCTCACAGAAGAGAGGATTGGCTTCCTTGAACAGGCAGAAGAAAATGCAAAGCTAAGAGATCAAATAGAACATATGAAGACAGAAACTGGTGAAACTGAGAAGATGATTCAGAGATGGAACAACGAACGAGATGATTGGGAGACAAATTTTGCTTCAGCAGAGAAGGAAGCAAAAACAGTGCAGGAGCAATTAAATGCTATTAGGTCTTTGAAGGATGAAAATGGCACCATGATCAGGAATTTGAAATCAGAAATTAAAAATCTCAGTCTCTACAATAATGAATTAAAAACCAGCTTGATTGAAGAAGAAATGGAGAGAGAAAGACTCAGAAAACAGGTGATCCAATTAAAAGGTGAGCTAGAGGAAGGAAGAGAACATTGCCTGTACGGAGAACAAGAAAAAAACTGGGGTGCCTCCTATAATGCCACTTGCAAGGTAAGATCGTACAATTAGGCTCATCTTACTCTGACATTGCATCTAACACTACCTTTTAAGAGAAAATAGAAGGTTAAATATTTTAGGTGACAAAGTTACTTCTGATAATTGTTTTTTAATTTCTTTCTAATCTGGTCTGTCACAGGAAGGGAGAAGCTAGGTCAGACCAAAAGCCAAAAGTCTCCACTTCCAGTACTAACACAGAAGGTAGCAGTGCCAAATTGCTTGATGAACTCAAAATTTTGAAGGAGAGGAATAAATTGATGGAAACTGAGTTGAGAGAAATGCAAGAGAGATATTCAGAAATAAGCCTCAAATTTGCAGAGGTAGAAGGTGAAAGGCAACAACTTGTATAACTGTAAAAAACCTAAAAAATGGCAGGAAGAACTAGCATTCCTGATAATGTAGGATGTGGGAATATGAAAATCAGGCTCTGGAAGAAGCAGCTGGTTTCTTTAAGCTGCAAATCCAGGTGCGAATTCATGTCCAATGTAGAAAACTATTTCATGAGCATCAATAAAACATTTTTTCCTTCTGCACTGTTGGTTCTCTATGCAATTAGGAACACTAAAAATCATGAAGGTTTCAACCAATAGAGCTAAAGAAATCCAGATATTTTGCTCAATTGAAAATGAATTCTTAACACCTACTTTTACCTCATCCAAGCATTTGTGACCCCTTATTCATGCCTTTATATAGAGGCTTTACTTACAGGAAACATTCTCGAAATATATAGCTGCTTAGCACTGAATCACATATGATCTCATCAAATCATCAAAAAGGAAAAATTCTATTGACACTGCATCTGATTGCTAGGCAGCAACTTCATGCTAGATATCATACAAAATCTTTTGACACAGTATTTGGTTGCTCATAATTATACACCTAAATATGCATGCACAAACATGCAGAAAAGATGCCCTGCATTGCATGCCCAATCAAGTGTGTTAGTTCAAGATCCAAACATGCTAAAGTTATTCCAATAACCTTTCATACAATGCCTAACCACTTTGAGGCCATATAAAGGTCAACATTTTTGGAGAACTAGAACATCCATTGGAGGAACGTGTGAAGTTGAAGCTTACCAATAGGAGCCAATTCAGAAGCTTACTTCAAACAGAGTTCATCACCAGTGCGAGCTGGCACCAATTATTCTGGATTCATGGCAGGTTAAGCTGCCTAAAATGTTCAAGTTTGATAAGACTGGTGACCCTTAATTCTGACCAAGAAAGAAATATAACTTTTTTTCGGTCAAGGGTGATAAGACTTGAGACATAATGATATTGTTGTATTTACAGTGTTTGAGAAGCAACCTGTAACTTCAATAAAATGATCCTGGTTTTATACAGGTTGCATAACTCATTGCCATTCCAATTATCAACTCCAACATCTTTTGTTCAGACCATGAGCACTTCCATCACTCCAGACCAGCTTTGTTTGCCTTTCATTTCCATCCATTGTAAAAGATAGGGTCTATAGGGAGATACGAGAAAATATAAATGAAACAGACATGCATATGAGATCCGTAAAAGCATTTTAAATGATAAGAAAGAGCAATTTTACACACCTGTCTTGCTTTCTTATCAATTGGTGTACATGATGAAAGAAGGGAGGCCGAAGTTCTGCCTTTCTTCGAGGAGTTGGATGATTGTATGCATTGTTTCTTCTTCTTTCTCTCCAGTATTTTACTAGGGGGGCTGCAGCCTTGATACTTGAAATATTCTAGTATAGAAGGACTTTTTCTTTTTGTAACTTTTGACACATTTCCTGAAGCCACAAAACAAGGGGCAGAGACATCAGGAGGAAGAGACTGCTGCCGCAATCTGCTTTTTTCTCTGATTCTGTTAAGAAAATGAATTGTCCAGGGTGAACACAATTGTGGATTGGCTGAATGGATGGCGTTTGAGAGTGGTGTTCCACTGCAATATGATATCTCTTCTTTGAAAGATAATCCTTGAGAACCTCCAGATCTCTGCTTTAAAACCTGTAAGAGGCTTTTCTGGTGTGATAAAGGCAACCTTTCATTGTTACCATGTGTATCTGGATTATCATTAATTCTTCGGAAATTTTGTCTTGGATGTTTTACAGACCTCAACATATCTGGAGAAGTGTTGATTTCAGCAGCTGATGGAAAATTAGGGTGACTGCTTCTACCAAAGGACAGTCTCCTAGCAATCTTAGACTTCCTTGTACAATATTCGTCCATCTCAAGCCCCAAAAATGAGAAATCCATAGAATTAGCAGCTGCAGAAATGTCTTCCCCTGATAAGGGACTACCTGTGAGGTCAACAATTTCACCTGTAAAGTCCTCCTGCAGGTTCTCGGAGATGTTGATGTTCCGCCAGGGGAAGCTGTCCTTGCTGGCCATTTCTCCTCCCTGATTTTGGCCCATGAATTTATCTTTCGAGGTGATATCCTGCTTTTGTCTTTCATTTGGTACCTGAGGACCTTCGTAGATCTGACAAGCATATGCTCCAGAAAATGTGGAAGTAGTATTATTCTTTATAGCAAGATCAAAGCCCAATTTCTCTCCATACATGTCATCTAAAAATGAATAGGGCTTTCGGTCATCCAATATCTCAAGATTCAGGGTGCCATTTTTGAATTGATTCAATGGCTCCATACGAAAAAAGTTATCCGAATTTTTGTCAATTTTTTGAGGGCTACCAATGTATGCTTTTCGTTTTCTTTCACAATCAACATTAAAATGGCACTGATCAGAGTCAGGACCAGAAGACACTGAAGAGGAACACTCTGTCATTATAGACTTTGAGTCTTCTCGCTCTCCATATCTGCACGAAGCACTAAATAGAGTAATACTTCCATCTGGAACATAATATTTTTGCACTGCATGGATCCTTTGCTCATGTGGCAACTCCAAGTATTGATTGAGCACTTCTCCTGAAGACAGTATTGCATGAGCTGTCAGTGGATTAAGTGAAGGAAATTTGGTAAGAAATGATTCTGCATAAGTTTCTGACTCAGGCATTTTGGGATATAGGCCTCTGGTCAATTTAGCAGCATATTCGATGCAGCCCAATATAATTTCATCAGTTAAGTCAGCCGAATAGGAGCAAAAGAGCTGCAAATCAATTCCTAGGTTAGCTGCTGCTGCATATAGTTCATCAGAAGATTCCATTACTGTAGAAAGGAAAGTGGATTCCCCCTCAAACACCTGCAAGAAAGAAAAATATTGCACAAAGATAAATAAAGTTGAGAGGTTCCTATGTGGAAAACAAACCAGTAAAAAAAGCTAAGCATATTATGTCCCATTTCCATCCATTCTAAACAGTGGTCTTGCCATGCAAATAAAAACAACAAAATTTCTACTACATGGCTTGAGTTCTTGCAAGCCAAAGGACAGATGCAAACCCCCACAATTATATAGATCAGTTTTTCATGCTGAGCATGTAACAACATTTGCTCAGGAAAAAGAACATCAAGGAATTTGACTCTTTTCTAAAGCAATTACTTCTGTGTGATACCTTTCCACATCTCCATATCTGCCCAAATACCATTTTCAGATTGCTTACAGAAAATAATCGAGACATATAATATATTTATAAAAAAAAGCTGATTTCATTAAATGTAGGACCAATTGTGAAGTGCTTCAATAATAAACCCTAGTCACGCATATGCATATCAGTATAATCAACAAGAATTTTCTTGTTTCTCAAGGCTAAAGGGCCACTGCTTCAAGGCATCCAAGAACCTCATAAGAAAAAAGAAATGCTCTTTTTCTCCAATTACTTCCCTATAAATTATTTCGGAAATAAAACTTCAATTGCTAAGTCTAACTAATATTAGAACGGAGATTACCAGAATGCAGCAACTGAAAGTAAAACTCAGCAATGTCAAGGTAGTCGTTGCAATATTCTCAATGCACAAAAGTGAGCGAGAAGAAGCTTCAACCAAGGCACTTGCTTTCTCTCCAATGTTTCTACAATCATACCAGACAACACCAATTGCAGAACTGAGCACTAGATCCACAGGCAGATCGGAGTCACGTTCTACAACTTGTAGTCCTTCTTTCTCCAATGCAAGAATTTTTTGGTATGTACTTCTCCTGGATATTATCATTTCCTTAATGAAATTTTGAGTGTTCACAATAACCACGGTATTGGATGGAGACGCAACGCTCTGCTGAATTAGCTTAGGTTCCATTGCAGATTGCAAAGGAATACAGGAAGCTTCTATTCCTGCAGCTCCCCGACATCTCGTGTTACTTTTGTCTTCAATAGGTACAAAATTTAGCAAGTCCTCCAGCCCTTGATCATGCATAATCTCATCCAGGGCCTTCACTGAATTAGACTCTTTTACCTACAATTGATGTAGTTGTATGTGTCGGCATGTACTTTCAAAATTGACAATAATGAAACAAGATTTCCAACAATATCCACTGTTATTATGAGCAAAGAATTCACAACAATAGAGAGAGGCAACTAAATCCAAGGAAAACTGGATCAGTGAAAATCCCCAAGTCAGCTGACAATAGTAATGGAAGTGAGAATAAATATGATATTACAGGCATTTTGCTTATTTCCAACAGTTCTAGAACAGTTTTTTCCCAAGTTGAAATTTAATGCATAGAAATCCTTAGATAGAGAGAGAGAGAGAGATAGACAGACAAATAGATAAAGAGAAAGTTGCAGAGGGAAGGAAAGAGAAGCACTTCCAATCTTAGTGACAAAGTTGGTAGTTTGCTTATTTGTTGCATACAATGAAGACCAAATGACTTGCTATTCCATCAAAGTTTTACAGGAATAAAAACAAATATGGTTCTACAACGTGCGAAAAGAATTTTCTGAACTAGGTTCTAAAAGTGTCCCCTTTTTTACCCCATTTTTACCTGAAATCAGACAACACAACTTTTGTTTATCAAGTTCTTGTGATCAAACAGTATCAATTCAAGGCAACAGGTGCCATATAGTACCAAACTTCTTGCACCAAATTCTTCATTCAGTTTGTCTTTTGCTTCCTATATTTAATGGAAAAGCGTATTTCAACTTTTATCTGCAGTTAAATTCAAAAGTCTTTTAGTTGAGAGCAACCACATATAGGCTGGAATGCCAAAACTAGATGCAAGTTATTTAACAAAAACCACTTGAAATATTATTATATAATTTTAAATACTATGTATTTCTCCAATGTCATAGAACTTGTAACCAGATATCTGCAACATGAACATATCTGGATGAATAAAAATGAATAGATAGATACTGACTATTCTGAGTCTATTGTACAGCCATGCTTGCAGTGTAATCAATAAATAGATTAACAGTTGCAAATTGCTAGAGCAAGAATGGTTACTAACCATACTCATTTTCATTCTTTGGGGCATACCAGCACCTTCGCAGAGTGCAGTGGAAGCACTTGAGTTATCCAGTTCCACCTTTATCAAATGAAGATGAGGCAAGCTAGAAAAGTTTCGGGAAGGGGAGGAAATTCTTGATGAGCCATATGAACCCCCATATTCCAGAATAAGGCGGAATTTGTCAAATGGAAAGGATGCAGAAAGTTGCCTTGAGAAGAAAGAAAATGCTAATTAAGTTAAATCTTTCACATAAAGTAGAGCTTAAAATGTACTTTTGAACAAATATGTTGAAACAAGGATTAAACTTATCAACAATGACTGCAGAACAGACAAAGCAGCTCATAATGCCTTCAAGTATTACAAGGAATTTTCCATGATCCAATATGCATGAAAAGCTTGATCAGCCCAGACAAGAATTCTAATCAAGTTTTGATTGGTTGTTCCACCCCATTTGAGTTTCATGTTTACCTATATTGACTTGCAAACTAGACTTCGAAGGACTGACAAACCAGATACATAACAAGCAATTGTCTTATAAATCTACACTGTGGGCAAAATA
Organism: Moringa oleifera; assembly: GCA_021397835.1. Classification (NCBI taxonomy): domain Eukaryota; kingdom Viridiplantae; phylum Streptophyta; class Magnoliopsida; order Brassicales; family Moringaceae; genus Moringa; species Moringa oleifera. Next base: position 1,415,804 of record JAJFZO010000658.1, on the reverse strand, counting down.
CATTGTAAATCAAGATTAGCAGATAGCAAAAGATTCTTAAACTTAAGATGCAATCACCCTCATCATATGAAAATATGTAAAGCGTTTTCTAAGATCTTGTTTGATTTTAAATTTGCTATTACTAACAACCTCATATGTTTTGCATTCGATAAGAAGTGGCCTTAACACAAATGTAACTCCTACATCCATGTATGACTAATCCCTTTCATTCATCATCAAGAAGCAGTGAGCTAAGCTTAAGTACTTAGTCATAAACTCTCATCAAATCCCATCACATTGACGGAGATTTTCTAAGCATCATGAGAACACACTAACAGCCTACAGGTAGAGTTAACGTCCATCCATCTCTACAGACAAGCACAAATTTTCACAGATATTAAGTGATTACATGACCTCCTTCGGTCGTATAACTTCCCAGTGCATCTAACATTAGTTAATTAACTGCAATATGAACTCACAATGACTAACAAAGTGGTTAGCTTGGAAACTTATATCATTTTCCAGACACAACAAGCAAGACCTTCAACAATAACTAAAGAAATAACAAAAGTAAGCAGCTTTGAACTTAATCCATCTTTCACATCAATATTAGGTACAATGTATGCTGCTCTAGCCAAACCCATGATTTACATGAATATCAAATATATTTAAATCTTGTAATGCCAGTAAAACTGAATTGTTGATAAATCGCTTTAAGCAGATGAAAGACATTGACTACCATTGGGGGGGATTCCACAAAAATATTACAGTTTTCAAGGTTAGAACTTACTCATGAGACACCAATAAGCAATCTGAAATCGACAAGGCATCCCTTTTAGCCTTCGTAAACTCAGTCACTTCACAGACATCTTGTTGATTTCCCCGGGTGTAAAAACTATGTAGCTCATTACATGATAATCCCATGGACCTCAACAACCTCTTCAATGAACCCCAAAAAACTTGATCTGCCGAAATCAATACTTTGAGACTACTCTCGCTAGTTTTCGACTGTAAAATTTGCTGGACAACAGCCAATGAAGGATGTGAACTGGTTATTTCTTTGTCAACCACCCCATATGCACCTTCTATCAATGAGTAGAGGAAGCCCAATCTGGATTTCAAGGAATCTAGGCTTTGACATAACTTCTCTAGATATAGATAAGTTATATGAATTCCATAAAAACACATGTACCATGCCATTTGTTTTATGACACATAATGTAACAAATGTCATCATGTTTTCTTCTGCACAAGAATTTGATCTGCGTACAAACTTTTTCTTGATGCAATCCATCAGCTTATCAATTGGAAGGCTGAGCAATTTAAAATCATCTGGTGGTAAAAATAAACTCAGATCTGTCTCATCTTGCAAGATGGCTAGATATCTCCTTTTGAAGTTATCAATGAGAGCAACCATTCCATCAGACAACTTGACATTATGAAAAATGATGTCCCACTGCTTTAATTGTCTATCACATGACAAGACTGATGCTTTTGAAGTGCTGGATGGAACCTCAGGATATTCTGCTTTAGCATCGGATGCTTCAGTTACAAATCCAGTCTCTCGTCCAACAACAGCTTCCCTAGGATTCAAGAAAAAATCCAGATCATTGAATGTTGACATAGATTTGAATAATAATGAGGTCCTCTCAGCATTTATTTCAGCTGATGGCTCTTCATTTCCTGGGTCTGGTTGTTGTCCTCTGTCTAATACATGACCCGAAGTAACTCTAATGAAATGACAGTCGTGCATAGAAACACCATCAGAATGCACACATGGTGATTCTATATACCCTTCTGTGTCTGACCCCTTCAGAGCATCATCACGGAAAATGAAGTCAAACACCAACTTCGCATAATCAAGAGGTTCCCAATCAAAATCAATGTTGTGCGGAACTATGTCCTTGAACATACTTGGATAGGAAGAATAGATTTTATGGTTGCATTTATCTTCCTCTAAAAGATGCCAATCCAAGTAGATCCCATCAGATGCAGATAAGGGCTGAGGTGTTTGCTCAAATAGTATTTCCTCAATAATGGCATATAGTGGCTTTATCTTTTCATGATGAGAGAGAACAGGAATAGGTAAGGATTTGAATACATCATCTCCCAGGACTAGTTCATGACTGACAATCAATTCATTGAAATTCTTGAAGTTCATGCCGTCCCTGAACATCCAGTCACATGTTTCTGGTTCCTCAGTTATTTGCAGGCAAATGAACTGTTCAAAATTTTGAGATATGTCCAATTCAAAAATCTGAAATTCTTCAAATATGACTTGACCCATTGACGAAGAATAATCAACATCTGATTTTTCTTGATAGAACGAGGAGATTCCTGCAATCTGTGACATCTTCACCATGTTTATGATATCTGTTTCTACAAACATGTCCAGCTGTGCCAGTTGAGAATCAAGGGAGAGCTTTGATTGACAATCATCAGAAAGGAACTCGAAGATATCATAATCCATAGAGCCCAGAAGTTCGTTTCTGTTAATGAGTAGATAATCTTTCTTGTTCCAGTTTTGGGGTTTGATATTTTCAAGAAGTGAAAGAAGTTCATGGTCCACAGACCTACTTGTCCACAGTGTTAGACTTATCTCACCCACTTCTAGACGGGGAAATCCACCATGTTGTAAGGGCATTTGATCCTGATAATAGCCATCAGTTTCTACCAAGGATGTGTTCTGCTCTGTGGAATACTCTGAAGAAACACAATCAACAGAATAAATTGCTCCATGAACCTCATTAGGATACTGCATTATAACCTCAGCCTTGACCGTACCCTGCAAGAGAGATTTTACTTACTATAGAAAACCCACATAATTTATGATTTTGGCGACCAAAAGAACTATCATATAGCTGACCACAACTTATAAAGGCAATAAGTTAATCATAACTAGATGAGTATCACAACTAGTCATGATGTGATTCATTAAAGCCATAAATTGAAGCTTATTAGTTTAATAAAAAAATATTATTAGTTAATCCCAAAAATATACATCCATGAATATTTCCAAGGTAATTACAAGTAAACAAGAATAACATGATGTATAAACTACGCTTTCCCTCTTAATAGGGACTTGCATAAGAGAAATATACTACAAAAATGTGAATTTTACTCCTAGTTACTTCTGTCAATTATTTGCAGTGCCAGACAAAAATCAGAGATCAATGCTGCTTAAGATTCACAAGTCTTGATCAACATAGAGATTAGCAGATAGTGTGAAAGAATACCATAATCTACCTTGTTAGATAACATTAAATCCTTGAGAAATTATCAAAAGCAGACAGAGATTAAGGGGAAAAGAATGAAATATTCAATGCTATTTATTGATCTTTTATCTGCATTACAACAGTAAGAACCATTGATACACACAATAAATCTTGAGTTACACTAATTGACATGCGAGTTTTACAATTCTTCCTATCACTGAAAACATACAAGATGACTGATATTATCAGTTAAGAGATTTATATTTCACTGATAAAAAATTCACACCGTTAATTAGACTGCATTGACTATGTAGGAAGGGAAAGAGACAAAGAAAATGGAGTTGAACTGAATGCTGACATGGTATACAAAGACTTAAGATCTATAAGATACCAGATCATTTTCAATCTCTGGAACTTCATGGAAAATTTGAATCTCCTCTCCCTCGAAAAAGGAAGTATTTTTCTGTGGAGCAGACCAAGAACATATCATATAAGCGAAAATGTTCAAAAGGCTAAAATTAAGTAGGTAATTTTTGTACCAAGAGAATATCCAGCTCTGGTGTCTCAAATTGGATTACATGAAACCTTTGCATATCCTTATCAACAACAGCAATCTCGTTAACCTGCTGCAGTAATAATCAAACTCGAGGGAGATCCTAAGATCACCAAACTACAAAGAAACAAAGTTAATCTCAGGTAGACAAACCATTGCCATACTTTTGGAAATTGAACCTCCCTACTTTCAGATATAAGAGCTCTTTTACTGTCCACTTCTTTTTCATTATAAAGAACCTCAGCTTCTTTCTGCAAATCAAAGAAACCAAACACATGTGATGGGAGCCACAGGCATAATGAAAATCAGTTCATTTAAGTCTTGGCCACAAATTTAAATAAAAAATAAAAAATAACAAGCTAAAAAAAAGAAAGAATGAATGAAGGACAGCATTAGTATGAGAATTTCACTTTTCCTGCCTTAATTTTTCAACACTTTCATAAATGAAACCTGAGCAAGATTTTCCAGTATGAATTTATGTTAGGAAAAAAAAGATATTCCAAACTGAGAATTCTACACTTAAAAAAGCCACCAAGCATCTTCACATTATATCCTAAGATTTAAGAGAACAATAAACTCTATAAGTATATAAATACATAAAAATGAATCAGCATTCATCTGAACCTTCTTTCGAATGCTGATAACAATCTCACTACTTCATATACTCAAAATCTTACTTCAGGAACTCCTTCAGTATCACATCAGAGACCAAAAAAAGAAAGAAACGAAAAGAAAAGAAGAACATGTTAATCAACAAAAGCACTGAATTCAAAACCAAAACTCAAATCCCTCTTGCTTCTAGACCTATGAATAAAATTAATATCCAATCAATAACTCATCATGATTTTGAAATTACCTGATTGAGAAAATTTAACAGTAAATCAACCCAAACAAAAAGGAATGTCAAATATAAACTCAGTTTGTTACCTCAGAGAACCTGTTATCAATACCTCCTGAGCTAAAGCTCCTTTGCTCGTCAAAGAAACCGTTTCCATTTGGAGACCAATTAACCTCAAAATCTTCATATTCAGCCTCAACTATACCAGGAATTACATCAGATGAGAACTTCCACAGAGCGGCATCGATAGGTAGCCTCTCGATTTCGAGAAGGAGTTCGGGAACAGATTCGAAACGAAGAAGATCATCTTTGTTAAAGCTGAATTGACGCGAAGCAACGATGTTGGCGACTGGGAGACTGAGGAAACTTAGGGTTTCCACTGGGGAAGAAGTGAAATAATCCGTGTTCAGAAATCGAGTCCGCATTTTCTTCTCGTCAGGAAAAATTGGTGAACAATCCCTCGGATCAGACTCCAGAGCAGCTAGAAGAGGAGGAGGTGTGAAGAGAAGCACTCAAGGGACAATCCAGGGGCAACGAACTGGCTTAGAGCTAATGAATTTGAAGTTGGCGCCTGGATTTGAATTTATACAAGTTGTCGCGCGCGTGCACGCTTCTTCTTTAGCTTCGGTGCTACATCGACCCATACTGTCTTGTCCTGGTGACGAGGCCCATCCAAAATCTAAGCATCAGCTTAGATACGTAATTTAATCCAATCAAAAACTCCTCATGCCAACAAAGTTGTAAAATTAGCTGCCCCGATCCAATCAGTGGTGGGCATCCAAGCATCATGAAGCGGCTGATCCCGAGCTGACGTGACATGCCATTGGCTATACCGAGAGCATCCGTGTTCCATTCCACACCAAAGAGCCACCCCAACGCAGTCACGCTAAGTAAGCGAGGGAAGTTATTTCTACGTGTTTCAAGTTAAAGATTATCCGCATCACATAAAACTCGGGGCTACAGCCACGTACACAAGCGGGCATGTACGTGTCTGATGACGGAGACGTGTCATCTACACCCACGTGGCGTGAATCTACGGCGTCACCGCCATGCAAAGCTGGTGATGACCGGGTCATCCCCGTCTTTGTAAACTCCGATGAAGTTGTCATCCCCTCTGCGTCTCTGTTGTTTAAAATAAGTCCAAAAACACTGTTCGAACAGGTTCTTTTCCGTGCGAGTATTCACGATTTTTCGTGATGCAAACCCAAGCGGTACATCCTCGCCACGACGTGGAGCAATTGCAAGACCCCGACGTTGTTGGGCACCACCGAGGTGAGAAACTCGGGTTAGTGTAAAGTTTTTCTGCTCTCTGTTTTCGTTGCTGAAGTGAATTTATTGTTTGTTTTTCAGTGGAAGGGGAAGAGGAGCATCAATGTGAGAAGAAAACCGCCAACGCTTTAAAGAAAGTGAAAGCAAAGGCGAAGAAGATAAAGGACACGCTGACTGGACATGGCCATGATCATGATCATGATCATGATAATCCTCCTGATGATCATGACCTGGATGAGGAAGATGATGATGATCTTAAGATACCCTTTATATAGTAGAGCCCTAGTACTCTAGCCCAGTCTCTCTAATGTGTTGTTTAATATGTTATTTACATGGGTAAGAATTCGTTTATGTAACAGAGGACAAGGTTAAAAATAAATATGTGAGAATCTTAAGATATATATCTTTCAAAATCAATATATACTTTTCACATATATATATATATATATATATTCTTTCAGATAAATAGCTAGCCTTTCATATAAATTTACCTCCACACATATTCAAACTGGTTATACTCAACAGGAGCCAGTCTGCCTGATCTGCAGGAGCAGACCTGCCTTATTTGCCAGCTCTGCCACAGTTGTAAGAAGCTAGCTATCAGACCTAATTTTCCGATCTGCTAGATCATTGGTTTTATTGTCTCATTCGTCGAAGGCTCATATTTGACAACCTCACAATCGGAAGCAGCAAGATTGAAACTTCATTTCTCAGTCTCAGTTGCTGGGAAGTGATGCTTTGCTGCCACGAAATCCCAGCTCCTGTCATTGTTATTCTCCTTCAGGAAGTTCGAAGGCAGACTTTTGTAATCACTTCCCCGGCCTTCTTCCTTCCATCATCATCACCTTCCACAAAGAGCGGTGAGAGGTCAACGGTGGGAATATGAAACTCGCCCATTTGAGGATTTTAGCTCAGTTTGCAAGATAACAATGAGAAGTACTTCGCCCATATCTTCCACGGCCAAATTATGCCCAGTTTTGTGTGTTTCTCCTCAGGGAAACCCAACCTCATGTCTGTAATCACCTAATCTTGCTAACGATTTAATGGTTGGTGATCTGGACTTATTATATTTATAAGATCTCATATTAATATTAAAAATCTTTAAATATCCATAGTTAACAGAAAATTTTCACTACACCATGGCCAATCTCGGGAAACCTTTGCGACATCAAGCCAGTCAAAAGAGGTGTTTTGCTGAATGGTCGCGATTCTGTGGCCCTATAATTTCTGTCTGGTTCGGTTCAACGCTAAACGTTATCATCTCTGAACCCGAACTGGCTAAGGAAGTGCTAATGGAATGTAACCAATAATTGGCACAGGAATCATAAGATTCAGGCAGTTGCCAAACTGTTCGGAGGTTGCCATTGTTTTGTATGGATTGATCAGGGCCCTCACTACGTTAAGGTAAGAAAAGTTAGTCATAATGAGCTCTTCTTATATAAGTGCATTGAAGCTCACAGACCCGTTAGAGAAGGTGAAGTGAGAGAGATGGTTGAATCCATTTTCAGAGACTGCTTGGATCCGATTGACTTCAAGAAAGGGTTGGCTCTGGGGAAGTATTTGGAGTCTATAGCGGTTGGATAACGTTACAGGACAAGTGTCGGGAAGGCTTCAGTCTACCGATGGTATGATGGAAGCGGAAGGACTGGAGTTCAAGGAAATTGTAGCTAATGAAATGAAGCTTGGCTGCTACTGATGCTACAAAATGCCAAGAATGCTCATCTCAGTTTACTTTCATCGATCGCAGGCTTTACTACCGAGGGCTTATCATTGGTTATGGGGAGCTAAAGGTCAGGATTCTCAGAACAATACCAGTGAATGAACCAAACAAGGCCTGAATTTTTTCTAGCCTGAGCTTATACTATCTCTTTGGCGACCAATAGCTCCAAAAGCAGGGGAAATATATAACCAAATAATGTTGGATGCCATGCACCAATGTGATTTATTTTGTAAATATTTTAATAACACAATATCTTTAATTTTTCAAAATCGTTGCTCCAACATTTAATTTGATCTAAATTGATAATTTAAATTTTAAATTTTATTTTTTAAACATCAAGATTTATATAGTAACTAAAAATATTGTTTATAATATTATATATTTTTTAGTTTTTATATTATTATTATAAATTATAAAAATATTTTTTAAAATTTATATTAAAAATTAAACTCAATATGAATTCGGATGAACAAATGGTTTTCATCTTTGATATGCTTCTCGTGGCACTTAAAAGAATTTGGTAAGATCAAGTACCTACCACATCTTACCGAACTCTTAATTCCATTAGATTTTTTGCACTTGATTTTCAAGGTGAACAGCCATTAATTGGTGCAACATTAACATAAGTATAAAAAAAAAAACAGGCAAGTTAGGTATGTAACTTCCACAAAATGGTTAGTTCTGAGGGTTGGATCCCGATCTCGAACCCACTGACTATCCATAACGCAAAGAAGACAGATGCTGCCTGCCGGCCGGAAGACGATGGAGTTTATGGGTTTGGCGGCAAAGAGTACGGCGCAACTCTGTGGTCACAACACATCATGGTACGGAAATACCAAATTAATCACAGTGCCGACTCCGCCTGGAAACCATACATTTACCTTTAAAGATCATGAAAAATGAGTATCCAAAGTCCAAACAGGACCACGGGGCCATAATGTGGAAGGGACAGTCTATGCATCGACCCGGCTGGCCGTCACGGAACTTATAAATGCAACTTTGACCGTCGTTTGGTCGGTTGTGGGTAATCTTTAACCAGGCTATCTACGGCCAGTCTCTGCAGCCATTCAAATTTTAAGTACTGATCCTTCTTAAGACTAATTTTGCATTTGGTTTTTTCCGTTTATTCATTTCAGTACAGTACGAATTATACAGAAGGAAACACTCATTCAAAAGGTACAAAATTTGAACACAACATTATTGATATTAAGCAAACATGGATATTAAAGGCAGATGGGCTCTAATAATGGCTCAATATTCACGCTAGCGCATGCTGAATACAGATGAGATTAAAGATGGGGAAAGTCTCCTTTATTTTCTGAGTCATTCTTATCAATCTTGAGGAAGGAGTTTACTCACCCCTGGTCGAGTTCTGCACATGAGCTCCAATGGCTCAACCATAGGCTTCACGAGTCCTGCTTTTTCAGTCATTTCGATCTTCCCTTCCTTCACTCCTTTCCAGTCGAAGCATTGTATCAGAGTACCTAAGCTCAACCCCAATATGCGTTTCGCCAGGCCGAGTCCGGCACAAAACCTCCGACCCCCTCCAAATGGAAGCAACTTACGAGCTGCTTCTTCTCCGATCTCAAATCTTCCGGGATTAAAACTTTCCGGGTCGTCCCACAACTCAGGGTCCCTATGAATGGCCCAGGCGTTGAAGAGTACCATTGTCTCTCCTGGGATTTTGTATCCACTGATGATGCAATCTTCCGATGTCAAGTGGGGGATTAAAAGCGGGACTGGAGGGTGTAATCTTAGGGTTTCTGATATGATATTTTGGAGGTAAGGACAGTTGGCCAGGTCTGCTTCGTCAATCAAGCGATCTTCACCCACTTGGATATCCAACTCAGCTTTAGCTTGCTTCAATACATCAGGATTATTAACCAAATTGGCCATTGCCCATTCAAGAGTGATTGACGAGGTGTCAGTTCCTGCAAGTAACATGGCCTGTATAAGCCCTTTGATGATTCTGTCTGTGTAATACTCAGGCTGCGATTCTCGCAAGGAAAGCAAATGGTCAATCATGCTGTTGCTGGCGGATTTCTCGCTTCGGTGCTCATCAATGAGACCCTGCAAGAATGCATCCATTCTTGTGTGAAGCATCTTCACTTTGTTCTCAAACTTGGAATAAAACCATCTCAACATGGGCACATAATCACTTAGATTTTCTGCCCCAGATATTGTAAGAATATCTTCCATAAGCCCTTTGAAAAGTTTCGCTTTCTCCTCGTTTTCCAAGTCTTCGCCATAATACCTCTTTCCTGTCATCATTCTCATGATGTTATTGTAAGTTAAGATTGTGAAAAGAGGTCTCAGCTGCACCTTGGCAAAACTTCCACCGGAACTAAGCGCCAGTTTCTGGAGTAGCCGTTTCACTTCATCCTGTCGAATGCCTGAGAAGGTGTTGAGGCGATTCGTAGAAAGGATTTCAACGGTGCAGATGCGGCGCAGGTTCCGCCAGAGGTCACCGTAGGGTGCAGTCGTCACAGTCGTGTTATCATAAGCGATATACTTGGAAGTGGCAAAGCGAGGGCGATTGGCTAAGACGGTGTCGTGTGTTGTAAAGCAATCTTGGGCAATAGACAATGAGGAAACCACAACCACGCGGCGATATCCAAACTTCAAAGAGATTATGGGGCCGTACTTTTGTGCGAGATCGGAGAAGGTGCGGTGAAGTGGTGGTTTCAGGAGACGGAGATGACCCAAAATAGGAATAGAAGGCGGCCCTGGAGGAAGGTTCTTGCAGGTTCTCCCCCGGAACAGCAACTTAAAAGCAATAACGAGGGAGATCACAGAGAGACAAGCGTAAAGCATCAATATTGCTGCTTCCATTTGTCAGCCTCTTGCCTGTGTACCACACAGCTTGAAAGCTCCTGGTGGATTTGTATTGTGAGCATCAAGGGTTTATGTAGACAGCATTATACCTTCATTAATATTTTTTTCCTCTTCGCTTAGTCCATCCAGCAGTATGCAGTCCATATTAAGTAGACTCACTGAAAAATATGCATTATTTTTTAAAAGATATTTTTCCCTTATTTTCGTTTACAGCTTAATATTTTGGACTAGTGATGAAAAATACCTTTTATTTTTAAGTCAAATTTTACATATAAAATTCATTTCCAAATATAATTTTTAAAATTAATTTAACATAATAATAACCGTATAGCTAACAGGAGTTTCTAGCAGATCATATTGTTTTAAATACTCATAGAACACATAGATTAATTGTTGCATGGACCCTAAAATCAGATTTTTTGATGTAACTTTATTTTATTTTATTTTATTAATATTGTATTTACTTTTGTGATTAACAAAATATTTTTTTAATTTTCTAAAAAATTAATGTACACAACATCTAGTAGATTGCACGTTCTCCAAACATGGAAAGTGAATGGCTTAAAATGTTCAAAAATTGCATGTGACAGAACAAACTCCACGTGACGTGGCCGTTTTATAACCAAACAATGTGTTCGCTTTATATTATCAATTAAATTTTAATATTTAAATATTAATAAATTTAAATTTTAAATTATTTAATTTAAAATTTTATATAATATATTTTAATTTTAAATTTTTTACATATATAACAAAATATTTAAATTATTATCACAAAATTTTATTAATTTTTTGAATACTGAAAATATATGTTTAAATTTTACATCGACATAATTTTAAAAATTCATAAAAAAATAAATCATACATAGAAAATTATTTAAATTTGAAAGATAAATTCAAAATAAAATAAAAGATTCATTTGAGGCATTTTAATAATAAAAATATCTTTAATTTTTTATAATTATTTGAACTAAAATTTAATTTAAATAAAATTAATACATTGAATTCTATTTATAATTTCTTAAATATAAGAATATGATTAGTAACATGACGTAAATATTAAGATTTTTTTACATAACTTATCTTTATATATAAATTTTGTTTTTTTCATCTATTAGATCAATCAAATAAATTTTAATTATGAACAGTTTCTCTTTTATATATATATAATTTTTTATATTAAATTTTTTATGAAATGTTTAATTTTTTATATATTAAATTTTGTTATAAAATGTTTTGAAAAATGAAAAGTTTGTTTAAAATAGTGTTAAAACTATGAAACTATTGGACAATTTCAAGTCCCGGAAAGGTTCGAGAACGAGGTGATGAAATCCTTGACGTGATGGCATTTGGATGGGCAAAAGGATTTGATTGGGAAAGAGTTAATGACAACATTGTGAATTAAAAAATAATAGATACGAATAAAATAATAATTTAATAATAATTTTAAAAAATATTTACGTGTTTTAATAATATATTTATATTAATAAAATATTATTTTTTAAAAAATATAAATAAAATAAGAAAATTATCCTCTTTTAATTTTAAATTTAAAAAAAAAACATAAAACTCTATGACTCTTTTAATATTGTAAAATACAGAAATAAATAACTAAACGTTGAAAATATTTATAATAAAAAATAAAAATCATATATAACTTTCAATGATAATTTTATTTTTAATAATAACTATAAAAATAATGATTATATTCAAAAAAATTTATAAAATTTTTAAATAAAAATATATTGAACAAAATTTGAAATTATAAAAAAAGAAAAAGTTGATATCACTCAAACAGTGACACTCCCGCATCAAACTAGTAAATATGTGCCTGAACTGTAGGGTCGACCCAACCTAAGCAAGAACATGACATTGAATTGTTAAAATTAGGGCTCATATTTACTATCAATTGACCGACTTGACCGAAAGACTTTGGGCCTTGTCTTTAGCAGTTATAACCTGCTGCTGGTCCGTATGTAATTGGATGGGGCAAGGGAATTGACCAGTCACCTTGTGCAGAGATAAGAACAGAGACCCTCGTGAAAGCAATTAACATGCTTTTGGTCTCCAATTAATTGGACGGTTTTGCTTTTTTGCTTTATTATTCGGATCAAGATGGATGAAACTTGTGGGACTCTACCTAATTGTTTTTACCTATGAAATGTAATTAATATATATCTTTCAAATGAAAGTCGTAGCTCTTCTTTTGGAGGTGGAATTGTGGATTATAATTTTTTTATTTAATCAAATTAAATCACCAATCAACATGAAATAATTAAATAATTAATTAATATTTATATATTTATTTTATTAATGTTTAAAATATTACATCTTTCAAAGTTAAATTTTTAAATAAATAAAATCGTATGTATACGGTCACAATTAGACTGAATAATAATTTGTTAGTCCCCTTCGTCCTTGTATAATATTATATATATAAAGTGATTTGCTATCCTACTGTGATGGAATGCATGAAGTCAAATATGCAAGAGCCAAACTACACTGTTGGTAAATTATTTTTTCAAACTAAGAGTTTTTTATTGTAAGAAAAAATAAACATTTAATTAATAATTGAATTTGTGATTAAATTATTAATATTATAAGGAAAATAATAAAAAATTAAAAAAATGTAGAAAGATCTTTCAAACTAACAATTAGGTCAACAATATATATATATATCAAATGATCTGAACGGCACCATAAATCTCAGTAATAGTATACATGAAAATTAACATGTAAAAAAATTCACTGGTGTGAATTCAAATATAATCCTATAACTCAAACATCAGAATCAATTTAAGCGATTTTTTTTTTTTGTTAATTTGAATTTTTCACTGATATTTTTTAAAAATAAAAATTATTTTATAATTTATTAAATTAAAGATAAATATTATTAAATTATTAATTATAAAATGTGCATATGGATGCATGTGATATTTAATTGTATTTATTTGTTTACTTGTAATTAGGCATTTCCTCCATCCTCCTTCTGGTTCATGTGTTCAACCAATTATTGAAAAATAGAGACGACAATTATTTTACAGCAATGACCAATGCCAACTGCCAGCAACACCTTAATAGCACATTTTTTTGGTGCCAGCCTGTTAGGTGAAGGGAAGGGAATCCGTTGGTCACTGTTCACAGCAGATTGGACCGTCCGTGCAACTGTCTTTAAGGGTACCCCATCTTTGTGGTTCAATTTGTTGTCATGAAAGCTAGGAATCCGATGGGAGACAGCCAGAAGTCGACCTCATACCCACTGAGGTGATTATGACTCTTTTTTTTTAATTTTTTAAAATTTATTTTCGACATATTCATTGAAGCAAAATATGAAAATTAATGAAACAATTGACACATTCTATTTTTTAAAAGAAATCTGATCAAAAATTTTAATTATAACTTTTTTAATAAAAAATTAATTTAATTAATAAATAAATAATATTTATAATATAGTATATATCAAAATTTTATTAATATGATATATGATGTAATAATATAATTTAAAATTTCATCAATATTATATTATATGAGAAATATGATATTGATATGATAACACAATTTAAAGTTTTGTCAATGTAATACAAAAGATAATGATATCTATACAATAATATAATATTTATATAAAAATATCAAATATTTATTGAAATGTTTTTTTTATCATGTCCAATGATTTTTTTAAATTTTTATTTATCATAAAATAATTAAAATTTTTGTGGTGACAATTTTTTATAATTAAAAAATAAAATAAAATAAAAAATATCTGATCGAGCAACCAAATTGCTTTTTTGTGATTTATTTTTGATAATTTTGTTGTTAGTTTATCTTTGAGCAATCTACATCACAAGAAAATAAGAGTCTCGAGAATTAAATGAAAATCATTAAAATCACAAGATCATTCAAAGATTTTTTAATATTATTAGACGACTAAGCGACGAATGCAATAAATAATACGATAGTTAAACCTAAGATTAATTTGACTAATATTTATTAATTGATTTAAAAATAAATATGTTTAAAATATAATTTAAAATAACAAAAAGAAAGAGAGAAAGAGACAAATAATTTTAATTTTTTATAATTATTTTATTTTCAAATATAATTCTGTATTTAATTAATAGTTTTTTGTTCTTAAATTATTTTTAAAATTCTTTGAAATTGGTTCAAATCAAAAGTTTGAAAGTAAAATTAAATGGATTGATATAATAAAATGTAAATTAAAAAGTAAAATTAATATGTAATAAATAATACATAATATATATTTCATACTTGTTATATAATTTTTAATAATAAATAAAAAGATACTTTTAGGATAGAAAAAAGAGATGTCACCTAAGATACAGTAAAATGCCCCATTTAGGATGCAACTGTCTGCTTTTCTCCTTTTTCTATCTTTCCTTTAATAAGAATGGACAAAAGAGGGAAATAATAATGGGTAAGTTGTCACTGATCACTAAATGTCTTAGATGGGAAAGAATTTTGTCATTCAAGCTTTGATGGTAGATCACAAAATTTTCTATGCATAAAGAGGTAACAAATTTTGTCTACTTTCTTTTTAATGTGAATGGACAAGAGACACAGAGAGAGGAATTTAGATTCTCGTTTATATCCATTTCAATTATTGGTAAACAAATATATCATGAATCTTTTGTGTTATTAAAATTTTAAATATTTATATTTAAAAACGAATAAGTCAAATTTTAATTTATCAATTCAGATCAAATTAAATGTTATCAAAAATTTTAATAATTAAAAATATTTAAATTAAAAATTTTACGTCTTTAATTTAAATATTCTCTTGCAGCTTGCAGCTTTATGTCTCTTTCTTATTTTTGCCTTTGCGGCTCTGTCCACCAAAAGTCTAATCTGGTAAACTCCACATTTTGTGAGCTTATTACTCATGCAAAGCCAAAACTTAAATTCATTGTCTTTTATCTTTTCACAATATGCATTTTTTTTTAATACTTTCATAAATTTGCTGTTGATTTTATGTTTCTCATGTGTGAGACTCTGTATTTTCATCTACCAATCGATATAATAAAAATAACTCACTGAGATTTTTAACATATTAAGCTCTCTATTGATTTACATTCAAAGTTTGTGTAAAATTGAATCACCTAACACAATAAAACTTAAATTTAAAAATAATTTAATACAATATTATTATTTTATTGATAAATGATTGAGTTTGTAATCAGGGTTTTAATATTTCAAGCTTTTTATTCTTTTCTAATAAAAAATAACATTTTTAATTTTTAGATTAAAATTTTATAATTTTTTAAAACAAATTTTACATATAAACTTTTGATTTGATATATATTAGACATCGTATTCTTTTTAAAAAAAATTATTCAAATTAAGAATCTTGTGCAATATAAGGATAACTCCACACTTACTAAAGCTTAAGGGGAAGAGAAAAAAATTAGATCATTTAATTATTTTAATATTTTAAAAAAATATAAATTTATTAATCAAATGTTGTATTTTTATTTTAAGTGATAAACACCTTTTTGTTGATGAAATGATGATTAATTTTTTATATAGTTAAACATAAGTAACTTTTTGTTAAATTTTAATTTTTAAAAAAATTAATATATGTATTGGTAATAAAATTTTGTAAGAATTTTATGGATTTAGAAAATAATTTATTCTTTTTATAAAATTAAATACATTAAATGATTTTTTATTTTTATTTATAAAACCTTTTTTTTCAAAATTTTTAATGTACTATACAAATTTGGACCCCTAATAATTGTAACACATCTTGTTTTAATTTTTTTAAGATTATAATAATATTTTTTCATAATATTATCACTAAAAGATAATAATTTTTTAAATCATACAAAAATATATACAGAATTAAAACATTATTTAAAATAATTTAGTAAAAAATTTCATCATAATAAATTTAAGATGATTATGTAAATAGATAAGATAACTAAATTTCAATTAAAAAATTGTGAACAATTGAAAGGAACCTTTTTTCTCTCATATTATCTTGCAATTAATTGTAAAATTTTTATAAAAATATAAAAAATCAATAAAAATAATAAATTTTGAATGATAAAAAACTTAAAATGCTATTAGAGTTAAATGAAAAATTAAAAAATTTTATTGTAAATTTTAAATAAGTTAAAAATAAATAAACTTTTAAAAAATATTGTTTATTTAAAAATTCATTAAAAATTAAAATTAGAAAGGGCCCCTAAAAATGGAGCCTAAACCACCTTACTGAAGAGTCGATCTTGGTACAATGAATTTCTACTTAAGATTTATCAGAAACATAAAAATATATTCAAGTTATAAAAAAATCAATTTTTTTAGTACATACTAAAAATATCACTAAATTTTTTAAAAATTATTTTATTTTTTAAAAAATTATAAAATTATTGTATGATGATATAAAAATATTTAAGTTAAAACTTATTATATAAAAACTTTAATTTGAATATTTTTTTAAAAAATATTAAAAATAAAAATTAACTTAAATTATATTGATATTTTATAAAATATTAATTTAAAAATTATAAAATATTAATTAAAAAATAAATAACCCTCATTTTATTTTGATATTTTTTATTATTTTTTGAAAAATAATAACATTAACGAGAAGATTAAGGTGCCACTAAAACCATCTTCAATGGTAGACACCAAAAATTACATCAATTTAATTGAAAAACATATTTTTAGAATGTTTTAATATCAAAACTTTTCATCTCCAACACATTACACTAAAATATTATAATTATTATTTTAATAATATTTATAATATTAATTAATTTATTTTAAAAATAAAATAATTATTTTATATGATTATTAATAAATTAATTTAAATAATAAAGTATCTTTTAATTAAATAATTTTTACAATAATTTTTAAAAAATCAATAATTTATTATTTAATTTTTTTCACTTAAATTTTAAAATTAATTTTTAATTACTCTAATTTGGAATGAATTTTAGTTTTATTTTATTATTTATAATTATAAATATAATTATCATTAATTTATAATAAATATTTTTTACATAAAAATTTATTATTATATATAATTTTAACATTAACTAAATATTTAATTAATAAAATAATTTAAAGTATATTACATATGAATCTTATTTAAAAGCTTTTAATGAAATGTTTTTAGTAATATAATTATTTTATAATGATATAATTTATAAATTATATTATACATCAAAAGCTTAATTAAATTAAAAATATAAATAATTTAATAAAAATTAGAAATTTTAGTATAATAGATGATGGTGCTTGAAATATGATGTAACATTATTCATTACATAATTTTAATGTTATCAAAATTTGTAATGTAAAATTTTATTAAAACTAAAAATATAATTTTTTAATCTCAAGTTAATGTTTTGGAGTTGCGTTCAAGAAGATGAAAAGACGCACTAGAATGATCGATTTAAAATAAAATCTGATAGGATGGTAGGGAAAACCCTATTGTGGGTGGGTGTCCCACTCATCATCAGAAGAGACTGAGCAAGAGGAATGTACGGTGAAAGGGCTGCACTAAGGTCGTCAGATGCAAGGCAGAATGAGAACAGACCGATAAGGCCCCAAGCCAAGGCGGATACAGCCCAGCTCTCTCTTACCCTGGGTGCGAATCAGACAAATTTCAGTGGAAAAACTAAGGTCCACCACCCATGTGAACTACCTGTTCGCCGGTGAAGAAGCCTGTGTGGTACACGAAAACCTTTAAAATGGACCACAAGCTCAACGAAAAAGTTAAACCTTGTAAAACAGGCTACTGTCCATTGCAATTTTGAAGGGACGGACATGGCCCGGCGTTGCTTAGCTGCGAAACACGTCAGTAAGCAAATTTTGTGGTCAGAAGATTTATATTTGGTGAAGGATTTCGGGTATAAAATTAATCATGTGTAAAATTGAGTCACCTAACTTGATTTTTCTTTTTCTTTTTTTGGGAGAATTTAAGTTCTGGTTGAGGTTTGGAGAAACGGCATACGTCAGTAACTCGGGCGGAAGTTGGATCAAAGACTCACTATGGAATATTATGGGGAATTAACTAGCAAAACTGAGATAACCAATTATCTTTTGTTAATTTGGATTATATTGAATTTTAAAAAAATATTAATTTATATATTAATTAACAAATAAATAAGTTTTATTTTTTTAAAAAAATTAAACAATTCAAATCAATAAAAAAACTTAAGATAAAAGTTATATAATTTTTTTAAGATAAGTATTTCAAAAACATTTGAATTATATCTTTGTTATTAAATCATCGAATCAAACTTCGATCTTTAAAAAATTTTAAACTTTTATATTGGATTGCTATAAATATTTTTCATTAACCATGGTTAGAATTTAATTATAAACAAAGATGATATTGACATCGATATTTCAATTTCTTTTCGTTTTCCGTTTCATTTTTTTGTAATTTATTTATTTTTCGTTTTTACTCACTTTTTTTATATAAATTTTTTTTTGTTGTTGTAATTTTTATTATAAATAATTTTTTGTTTTTTAATTTAAAATTTAAATTAAAAGTTAAATTTATCAATTCTTTTTTATTCTCTTAATTCTCTCATCTTCCCTCAATATTTTTAAAAAATTTTCTTTCAAGTAATGAAAACCAAGGTGAAGCTTTTCTCTCAAATCCTTAATAATGGTTCTCTTTTTTTGTATTTTTTATCGAACATACTTTTTTTGTAATGGATTATTAGAGTAATATACATTCTCATTTTTTACCATAAAAAAAATTTAACAATTAAAATGATTTTGAAAATAAAAACTATCATAGGAAGAAAGGTAGCAAAAATTCAATTTTTGATATCATTTGAAAGAAGAATATATAAAAAAATAATATTATCCCTATCTTAGTATTGGTTTTGGATGTCATCAAAATTCTTTTTAAACAATAAGATTTTAATAATAACAGGGTACTCAAGAGTTTTTTTTTTGAACATTTATCTAAAATCTTAATGTTTATCTTATATTATCAATCAAACTGTTATATTTAAAAAATGACAAATAAATTTTTAATTTATCAAATTAAAGTAAATTAAATTATATTAAAACAATTTAAAAATTAAAGATATTCAAATTAAAAATTTTACACAACAAATTTTAAATTAAATTTTTTTATAAATTTAAAAAATATTTAAGTTACTATTATAAAAAATTTTAAAATTTTTGAATACTGAAAATTTATTTTTTAAAATTTGAATTATTAAAATTTTTAAAAGTTTTAAAAAATAAAATCAATGATCATTAAATTTATAAAATAAATTTGAAATAAAGTGAATAATTTATTTAAGTTATTTTTTATACATATCAACAATGATTATATCATTAATTTTTTATAAAAATTATATAAAAATTTAATTTGAATTAAATTGATAAAAAATAATTTAATTTATTATTATTATTTTAAAAATATAATTATTAATATAAAATAAATATTAAACCTTCATGTAAATATAAATAACTTAACCTGATAAAAGACACAAATCGGCCCAAATGGTTCGAATTGATTTGGGTTCATCCGCGAGCCCAAAGTTCGTGTAGATTTGGGTAGTGAAACAGGTTGAGTTCCAAATTGCCACTCAACAATCAAAATCACTAATCGTAGTTGTCAAATAATAACATATGAAATATGTGCATGAATAAAACATATGCAGTCTAATAATTTGAATACACAAAATCATATGGTTTATATATATATATATATATATATATATCTATCTTGATAAACTTATCAAAAATTATCATTGTCAGACACTACAAGAACTTCTCAACAAATCTCCTTTTTGAAAGATGTTTTCAAACCGCTGCACCTTGCCAAAAAATAAAAATTATAAAAGAAACCACAAACCAAATGTAGATAGCATTTGAACTAAAAATCATGAGCTCCAGTTTTGGTGGTACTAATTCAAAGCTGAAAGTGAAAATGAGATAAAAATACCAATGTTAGGTGGAATGGTGGGTATCTATCTTGAAGAAAGAGGATGGACTCCGAAGCTGCTGCTGCTGAGAGCATTAAGAGGCATTAAACCAACTCACATCCAACGGGTCTCCTTCATGACGGATGGGAGCCTGAGGGCGCTATTGGTCCACCATACTAAAGATAAGAAAATGAAAGGAAACTAATAACTAGTTATTCTATAAGAGTAACCACGTCCTAACCCCCAGAAAAACAGAAAAAAAGACAGAATAATTCAAAAAAAATATATATAACATGATTATGTACTAACTTATAAGGCTAGCAGAGGATGCTCCATGCAATGGCCTGTCAGAGTTCAACAGCAGACTCTCAATAATCAATATATTATAATTGCCCGATTCTTTTGTTTTATTGTTGGGGTAATATGTGACACAAAAAGAACCTGCTAAGTTTTGGAAACTGAAAGCCCACAAAAGAAGGAAGTGAGACAGAAGGGAACCTTCGTATATTATCTTATCAATAAACCAAACAATTTTTTTTTTTTTTAGGGTTTGTGCAAGCATGAGAAAATGACTGCTCAAAACTAAATCACAATTTTTTGTCTCTTAATTAAACTGACGGTTTAGACATCATCAAATAGATGGATCCAAATGGATATGATAGAGATATTCAAAGAACCTGACTATACAATAACCAACAACCCAAAGGGTACTAATGATGAAAATAATCACAACTGGAAAATCTTTTTCTTCCTTATCTTCTTACCTATTATGAAATAGATTAATGATAGTAGAATTTTTCCTACCTTATGATATCCAATAATTCCAAGAACCATTGCAGCAAATGACGTAAATCTGTCCCAATGCTAGGGCCATGTAGAAACAAATGAGTATCTGATATATCTGATGAAATCGGTTGCTTTTCAAGTTAGGAGAGAGAAAGGGAGATAAAGCACATGTGCCCACGTGTTCCCAAAACATTTTAAGGAGTAATTTGGCCTGGATCTAACAACCAATGAAGCATCTAATAATAAATAGTTTAGTGCATGTTACGTGTTCCATCAAGCTGGAACATTAAGGGACTGTGCAACTGCAGGACATGGTTGATGAAAGCTAAAGGCACTGGACCACTATTTTCTCAAGAAAATTCTTTTAGCAACATCCAGCCATTTTTTAAAGTCCAAGTGATTCCAGCAATCCTACTCCTTAAGTTGACTCAATCCGGCCACTGCAGTAATAATGTTACAATGACTGCATTTTATTTTTGGTTTGATCAATAATTAGAATCTAAAGGACAACTTTGGTACATAGTTATTTTATTATTTTTGAAAAGTTATATTCTAAAAACTGTCTTTTCTCATAATTTCATTAATCTATCGCCTATAATATAAAATTTTAATGTTTCACATTTTTGAAAGTAATAAAGATATTGCAAGAAACTTAAAACACTTTCATTTGATTTTCACAGGAAAAATTGCTTCTTTGTTTTTCCAAATCACAAAATACTTTGTAGGGCTGCTTAAATTTTCATTTTGGCTTGTTTGTTAAAGGAAATCCAGAAGTTTAGATAATTAAATTTTTTATTAGTATTTCCAATAATCTGTTAAAAATTTCAAAATGTTCACCAAATTAACAAAATAAAAAAATAATAAGAAATTTAAAAAAGACTATGAAATTCATTTTTGTATATGTAACTTTTTTTCTACAAAAATAAGTTCACCCCTAATCAGAAATTTTGAATTAATTATAGTGAAAAGAATTATGTGTTAACTTTTCAAGGTTAGTAATCCTCTTCTAGAAAAGTTAACAATAAGAAACTGAAAAAGAAAAGTGAATAAAAAACAATTTGAAAACATTAAAGTCTTGTCCAACTCTTCCAGAAAAGTTAAATTCCTTGCAGTAATGTGGGCCCTAAGCCTTAATCTACGGAATAAATTCTCACCTTGAGTAGAGGAGACCAGACCAACATGACCAACTAGCAGAAGAAAGTACTCTTTAGGATGAGGCAGGGGTCCATCTCTGACAATTAGAGGTTGGAACCCCGTGCCTTGCTGCATTAAAAAGAAAACTACCACCCTTTAATTCAGCAATATCATTAAATTAATACATGGGTTAACTAAATTATTGCATTGCAGCTCCTTGACTTAAAAGCTGTAATCCATTAATCTAATTCGAAGTTGTGTCAGCATTCAGTTCTCATATCCGGACAGGGCGACTTTGCTTTAACCTAACAGACTGGAGCACCTGTGTTGTCTTCACAGCTGTCAGAAAAATTAAATTTCCTGTTTTGCTAACAATAAAGAGACTAACTTCGACCACAGAATTTTCTAATGTTGTGGCATTATCATTCGCCGGAATCCCAATGAAGTGAGTTAGATTGGTAACAAAGGCTCAGCAAAAATCAGAAGTACTTGCCAGAGAAACATGTTTAAGTCATGGAGAAGCGACAAGAAGAAGATCAAAGCTGTATTCAAACTGCAGTTTCAGGCAACTCAGGTACGAATTTGACAAAGTAAATGCAAATCATCACTTTCTTTTGTTAGCAAATCCGTAATGGATTTAGTTGCGACTTAATTGGTAAGAAGAGAAGCGAATCGATGGAATTGTAATCAGTTAAGATATACTGATCCAGGAAAATAACGCATGATGGCGAAAGATCTGATATCTATGAAGATCTTTACCAGGTTACTTATTTTGATATTCAGGTGCCAAGGCTGAAAAAATCTGCTTTGATGATATCATTGGTGCCAGAGGATGTTGGAAAGCCAACATTTAAACTAGAGAAAGCTGCTATTCAGGACGGAACCTGTTCATGGGAGAATGCAATCTATGTATCAGTGAAACTAATTTGGGAACCAAAAACAGGAAAATTCAAGGAGAAGATATACCATTTTGTTGTTTCAACAGTATGACTGTTCACATTCTTCCATTTTGTTCTCCTTATCTGAGCTGCCACTGGTTTACCATTCTAATTGACATGGAATCCTGCAGGGATCATCAAAATCAGGTTTCCTTGGAGAAGCTTCCATTGATTTTGCAGATTTTGCAGTAGAAAGTGAACCATTCACTGTCTTGCTGCCCCTCAAGTTTGCAAATTCTGGAGCAGTTTTGCATGTTTGTACTCTCTCTCTTTGACTTCTCTGACACGCAAACACATTGAAATAGTTCATGATTTAATGATTTTTGCATCAGTCCCTCCTTTCCAAGCAGTATATGTATTTCAAGTTTTATCTAACTTTCACCTCATTTCAATATAAAAAAATTGTGTTCCTCATGTACGAAATATTTTGTTGAGACAGGTAACAATTCAAAATATGCAGGGAGCAAGCCATCAAAGGTGATCATGAACACAGACTCTGGCCTATTTATGGACTCAAAAACCTTCCTTTTCTTCTTGGTGTTCTTTTCTTCCTTTCGATCTGCAACTGACTTTCATATGTTTTAAAATGGTACCTAAGATACAATGAAGAAAATGGAGGTCTTACACTTCAAAATGATGGAAGCTTGAGGCACCAAGAAAGCAACTATGACACAGATGAGAACAATCAAAATTTTGCTGAAGTAAGATCTCATATCATCTGCATTAAGCATGTTCATTTAGCAATAAAAATGTTCAACTATATTAGATAATGGAACTATAAAAATCCAATGAATAGAGGCCCTTTCTGCTGGATTATAATCAAGTTTCTTCTCATATCACAGGAAGGGCGGCAAAATATGACCACACTTCAGTATGATGAACAAAATGTCCGCTTCAGAGAATCTATGAGCTTTGATGCTACTTTAGCATCATGCTGGGGCAATGATTTTGAACCAAATACAGAGCAAGATCTTGGACTAAAAAAGAGTACCGTCCACAAGGACCCAACTGACTTGCATCGACCTCACCGACAGAACTCAATGCCTGCAAGGGGAACAGTTGATGTCATCACAACAAAGAAACATGGACACAAGAGATCAACCACAGATTTGTCAACCGGTTCAGCTTCAGATGGAAGTTTCATTACATCAACAAACAGCGCAGATGACAGCTTTCCAAGAGGATGGCAAGAGGATTCAGATGATTCTGTTGAGAAACTCAGAAGTGAGATTGCAATTCTGATAAGGCAGACAGAAGTTTCAGAACTGGAACTGCAATCTCTACGGAAACAGGTTATGAAGGAGAACAAACGGACAGAGGATCTGTCAAAGGAAATTAGTTGCCTTAAAGGAGAGAGAGATGCACTCCATGCTGAATGTGAACAACTCAAGCTGCAGAAGCGAATTGATGATGCAGAAACTGAAAGCCAATTACAACCTGTCAACAAGGACTCAAGGACTCTGCTAGAAGAAATCATGGAGGAACTCAATTGTGAGAAGGACTTGAATACCAATCTGCGGTTGCAACTGGGGAAGACACAAGATTCAAACTCCAACCTGATTCTTGCAGTGCGAGACCTTAATGAAATGTTGGAGGAGAAAAATAGGCAAATATCTTCTCTCACCAGCAAGTTAGAAGCAAGCAATACCTTTGAAGAGGTTCAGGGAATAAGTTCCAACAGCAATATGAAAACAGATGAACATAAACTAGCACAGAAAGGAGTGGCCAAGGAACCAAATGATGCTGAGGAAATAGACATGTTGAAGCAAACAATTACAAACCTGTACGGGGAAATAGAGTTTTATCGGAAACATAAAGAAGAGCTAGAGATGCAATTAAAGCAACTCAGGCAGGACTATGAGATCTTAAAACTGGAACACCATAATATCTCCTCCAAGTTGGAGCAACAAGAACTCGCGGAAATACAAAATGAATGCTCAGATCATCTGGGTATCATAGAAGAACTTGAATCTCAGGTACAGATATTAGAGGACAAAATAAAGCAGCAGTCACAAGAATCCTCAAAATCTTTAATTGCCATCAATGAGCTTGAAAATCAGGTGAAGGGATTGAAGAAGGAACTGGAAGAGCAGGCACAAGTTTTTAAATATGATCTTGATGTAATGATTTGTGCCAAAACAGAGCAGGAACAGAGGGCTATCCGAGCTGAAGAGGCCTTGAGAAAAACCAGGTGGAAAAATTCTGAGAAAGCTGAGCAGCTTCAGGAAGAATTTAAAAGGCTTTCTGCAGAAATGGCAGCTAAGCTTGATGATAATGAGAAGCTGGCCATGAAAGCAGTGACAGAAGCTAATGAACTGCGTATGGAAAAAAGAAATCTGGAAGAAAAGCTCCAAGAAACTCACAGAGAGCTAGAGCAAATTAAAGATCAGAGTAGAGTCAAACTAGAAGAGCTTTCCAACCAAGTAGGATTGAAGACAAAAAACCTAGAGCAAATGTCATTGGAACTGAAGAATAAGTCTGATGAACTTGAATATGCACGAGACCGTGGGGAAGAAAGGCACGAGGCTTTCTTAACGGAAATACAAATGCTCAGGACAGAGATAGAGAAGCTCACAGAAGAGAGGATTGGCTTCTTTGAACAGGCAGAAGAAAATGCAAAGCTAAGAGATCAAATAGAACATATGAAGGCAGAAACTGGTGAAACTGAGAAGATGATTCAGAGACGGAACAACGAACGAGATGATTGGGAGACAAAATTTGATTCAGCAGAGAAGGAAGCAAAAACCGTGCAGGAGCAATTAAATGCTATTAGGTCTTTGAAGGATGAAAATGACACCATGATCAGGAATTTGAAATCAGAAATTAAAAATCTCAGTCTCTACAATAATGAATTAAAAACCAGCTTGATTGAAGAAGAAATGGAGAGAGAAAGACTCAGAAAACAGGTGATCCAATTAAAAGGTGAGCTACAGAGGAAGGAAGAGAACATTGTCTGTACGGAGAACAAGAAAAAAACTGCGGTGCCTCCTATGATGGCACTTGCAAGGTAAGATCGTACAATTAGGCTCATCTTACTCTGACATTGCATCTAACACTACCTTTTAAGAGAAAATAGAAGGTTAAATAGTTTAGGTGACAAAGTTACTTCTGATAATTGTTTTTTAATTTCTTTCTAATTTTGTCTGTCACAGGAAGGAAGAAGCTAGGTCAGACAAAAAGCTAAAAGTCTCCGCTTCCAGTACCAACACAGAGGGTAGCAGTGCCAAATTGCTTGATGAACTCAAAATTTTGAAGGAGAGGAATAAATTGATGGAAAGCGAGTTGAGAGAAATGCAAGAGAGATATTCAGAAATAAGCCTCAAATTTGCAGAGGTAGAAGGTGAAAGACAACAACTTGTGATGACTGTAAAAAACCTGAAAAATGGCAAGAAGAACTAGCATTCCTGATAATGTAGGATGTGGGAATATGAAAATCAGGCTCTGGAAGAAGCAGCTGGTTTCTTTAAGCTGCAAATCCAGGTGCGAATTCATGTCCAATGAAGAAAACTATTTCATGAGCATCAATAAAACATTTTTTCCTTCTGCACTGTTGGTTCTCTATGCAATTAGGAACACTAAAAATCATGAAGGTTTCAACCAATAGAGCTAAAGAAATCCAGATAATTTGCTCAATTGAAATTGAATTCTTAACAGCTACTTTTACCTCATCCAAGCATTTGTGACCACCCCTTATTCATGCCTTTATATAGAGGCTTTACTTACATGAAACATTCTTGAAATATATAGCTGCTTAGCACTGAATCACATATGATCTCATCAAATCATCAAAAAGGAAAAATTCTATTGACACTGCATCTGATTGCTAGGCAGCAACTTCATGCTAGATATCATACAAAATCTTTTGACACAGTATTTGGTTGCTCATAATTATACACCTAAATATGCATGCACAAACATGCAGAAAAGATGCCCAGCATTGCATGCCCAATCAAGTGTGTTAGTTCAAGATCCAAACATGCTAAAGTTATTCCAATAACCTTTCATACAATGCCTAACCACTTTGAGGCCATATAAAGGTCAACATTTTTGGAGAACTAGAACATCCATTGGAGGAACGTGTGAAGTTGAAGCTTACCAATAGGAGCCAATTCAGAAGCTTACTTCAAACAGAGTTCATCACCAGTGCGAGCTGGCACCAATTATTCTGGATTCATGGCAGGTTAAGCTGCCTAAAATGTTCAAGTTTGATAAGACTGGTGACCCTTAATTCTGACCAAGAAAGAAATATAACTTTTTTTCTGTCAAGGGTGATAAGACTTGAGACATAATGATATTGTTGTATTTATAGTGTTTGAGAAGCAACCTGTACCTTTAATAAAATGATCCTGGTTTTATACAGGTTGCATAACTCATTGCCATTCCAATTATCAACTCCAACATCTTTTGCTCAGACCATGAGCACTTACATCGCTCCAGACCAGCTTTGTTTGCCTTTCATTTCCATCCATTGTAAGAGATAGGGTCTATAGGGAGATACGAGACATGCATATGACATCCGTAAAAGTATTTTAAATGATAACAAAGAGCAATTTTACACACCTGTCTTGCTTTCTTATCAATTGGTGTACACGATGAAAGAAGGGAGGCTGAAGTTCTGCCTTTCTTCGAGGAGTTGGATGATTGTATGCATTGTTTCTTCTTCTTTCTCTCCAGTGTTTTACTAGGGGGCTGCAGCCTTGATACTTGAAATATTCTAATATAGGACTTTTTCTTTTTGTAACTTTTGACACATTTCCTGAAGCCACAAAACAAGGGGCAGAGACTTCAGGAGGAAGATACTGCTGCCGCAATCTGATTTTTTCTGTGACTCTGTTAAGAAAATCAATTGTCCAGGGTGAACAAAGTTGTGGAATGGCTGAACGGATGGCGTTTGAGAGCGGTGTTCCACCACAATATGATATCTCTCCTTTGAAAGATAATACTTGAGAACCTCCAGATCTCTGCTTTAAAACCTGTAAGAGGCTTTTCTGGTGTGATAAAGGCAAACTTTCATTGTTACCATGTGTATCTGGATTATCATTAATTCTTTGGAAATTTTGTCTTGGATATTTTACAGACCTCAACATATCTGGAGAAGTGTTGATTTCAGCAGTTGATTGAAAATTAGGGTGACGGTTTCTACCAAAGGACAGTCTCCTAGCAATCTTAGACTTCCTTGTACAATATTCGTCCATCTCAAGCCCCAAAAGTGAGAAATCCATAGAATTAGCAGCGGCAGAAATGTCTTCCCCTGATAAGGGACTACCTGTGAGGTCAACAATTTCACCTGTAAAGTCCTCCTGCAGGTTCTCGGAGATGTTGAATTTCCGCCAGGAGAAGCTGTCCTTACTAGCCATTTCTCTTCCCTGATTTTGGCCCATGAATTTATCTTTCGAGGTGATAGCCTGCTTTTGTCTTTCATTTGGTACCTGAGGACCTTCTAAAGAACCTCTTGAGATGGGAGCCTCTTATACTTCCAGATATAAGAGCTCTTTTACTGTCCACTTCTTTTTCCTTATAAAGAACCTCAGCTTCTTTCTGCAAATCAAAGAAACCAAACACATGTGATGGGAGCCACAGGCATCATGAAAATCAGTTCATTTAAATCTTGGCCACAAATTTTTTTTAAAAAAATTAAAAATAACAAGCTAAAAAAAAAAAGACAAAGAATGAAGGACAGCAATAGTATGAGAATTTCACTTTTCCTGCCTTAATTTTTCAAAACTTCCATAAATGAAAGCCCTAGACCAAAACTCAAATCAACAGAAGCACTGAATTCAAAACCAAAACTCAAATCCCTCTTGCTTCTAGACTATGAATAAAATTAATATCCAATCAATAACTCATCATGATTTTGAAATTACCTGATTGAGAAAATTTAACAGCAAATCAACCCAAACAAAAAGGAATGTCAAATATAAACTCAGTTTGTTACCTCAGAGAACCTGTTATCAATACCTCCTGAGCTAAAGCTCCTTTGCTCTTCAAACAAACCGTTTCCATTAGGAGACCAATTAACCTCAAAATCTTCATATTCAGCCTCAACTATACCAGGAATTACATCAGATGAGAACTTCCACAGAGCGGCATCGATAGGTAGCCTCTCGATTTCGAGAAGGAGTACGGGAACAGATTCCAAACGAAGAATATCATCTTTGTTAAAGCTGAATTGACGCGAAGCAGCGATGTTGGCGACTGGGAGACTGAGGAAACTTAGGGTTTCCACTGGGGAAGAAGTGAAATAATCCGTGTTCAGAAATCGAGTCCGCATTTTCTTCTCTTCAGGAAAAATGGGTGAACAATCCCTCGGATCAGACTCCAGAGCAGCTAGAAGAGGAGGAGGTGTGGAGGGAAGGACCCAAGGGACAATCCAGTGGCAACGAACTGGCTTAGAGCTAATGAATTTGAAGTTGGCGCCTGAATTTGAATTTGTACAAGTTGTCGCGCGTGTGCACGCTCCTTCTGCAGCTTCGGTGCTACATCGACCCACACTGTCTTGTCTTGGTTACAAGGCCCATCCAAATTCTAAGCATCAGCCTAGATACGTAATTTAATCCAATCAAAAACTCCTCATGCCAACAAAGTTGTAAAATTAGCTGCCCCGATCCGATCAGTGCTCGGCATCCAAGCATCATGAAGCAGCTGATCCCGAGCTGACGTGACATGCCATTGGCTATACCGAGAGCATCCGTGTTCCATTCCACACCAAAGAGCCACCCCAACGCCGTCACGCTAACCAAGCAAGGGAAGTTATTCTACGTGCTTCAAGTTAAAGATTATCCGCATCACATAAAACTCGCGGCTATAGCCACGTACACAAGCAGGCATGTACGTGTCAGATGATGGAGAAGTGTCATTTACACCCACGTGGCGTGAATCTACGGCCCCACCGCCATGCAAAGCTGGTGATGACCGGGCCATCCCCGCCTTTATAAACTCAGATTAAGTTGTCATCCCCTCTGCGTCTTTGTTGTTTAAAAGAAGTCCAATAACACTGTTCGAACAGTTTCTTTCCCGTGCGAGTATTCACTGTTTTTCGTGATGCAAACCCAAGCGGTACATCCTCGCCACGACGTGGAGCCATTGCAAGACCCCGACGTCGTTGGGCACCACCGAGGTGAGAAACTCGGGTTAGTGTAAAGTTGTTCTGCTCTCTGTTTTCGTTGCTGAAGTGAATTTATTGTTTGTTTTTCAGTGGAAGGGGAAGAGGAGCATCACCATGAGAAGAAAACCGCCAAGGTTTTGAAGAAAGTGAAAGCAAAGGCGAAGAAGATAAAGAACACGCTGACTGGACATGGCCATGATCATTATCACCATCACGATCATGATAATCCTCCTGATGATCATGATCTGGATGAGGAAGATGATGACGATGATGAAGAAATGGTTGAAGACCCTGAAGTTCACGGCGCACCAAGTAAGTGATTAACATCAAGCCCGAAAAGGAGCAGTCATGATTAAATTTAACAGAAACCGAGGATTGAACTGATTGAATACTTGTGTCGTCATGTTTCTCGCAGTGTATGAGTCAGCAGCAATAAGGGATGCGTTTCAGGCGCAACCAGAGAGTTTAAGTCACCCTGGAAAACAGGGACGCTCAACAGCTATGTCCGAGGATCCTCTTGGCCCAAGGCCAAGCCCTGATCCTAATGCATCTTTGTCTCCTGGAATCCACCAAACCAGAGGCAAAGATCCAACTAGGACCTTTATTCATGGTCAAGAGCAATATCCAGGGGTGCCAAAAGTCAACTTGGAAAGACCGAGAGGATTGGAAGAGGATCCTACTGGCCCAGAGAAGACGTCTGATGCTTATGGTGCTCGAAATTATCAGTCCAAGGTCGCTGATCCCACCAACGAAGGTCAGATTCTATACTCTTATGTGTTCTGGGTTATCGTTTGAAGTCCTCGCACCTCTTTCATTACTTATTCTTGAGATCAACTGTAGTTGGAAATCTGATCTAGGAAATATTAAATGCACTGAAACTAGTGGTTATGAGAAATTCTAGGATGTGTTCCAGCAGTTATGCAAAGACTAGAAGCCCAGCAACTTATGAGTAGGAGATAATTGTGTCAGTGACTCTTGTTTCATTATTGTTGTTAGTAACCCATGTCATGAGTGGTGAGGAAGCAGGAATTCACCCAATCATTCATTCCTTTGGTAAAATGGGGATGGAAGATGAATCAAAACATGAGTCGCAAGTAAAACCAGGAGCAGAACAGGAGTTACCTACAAGAACAGATGAGCCATTCTCCCACCACCTGACGGGAAGCCATGACCAGTTCTCTCCAGAACTAGCTCCGCCAAGACCGTTGACCGTCTTTCCTG
Organism: Moringa oleifera; assembly: GCA_021397835.1. Taxonomy (NCBI): domain Eukaryota; kingdom Viridiplantae; phylum Streptophyta; class Magnoliopsida; order Brassicales; family Moringaceae; genus Moringa; species Moringa oleifera. The sequence continues at coordinate 1,384,292 of JAJFZO010000658.1, read as the reverse complement.
AAAACACTAGATCTGAGCCTGAAGCCTTTGACAGGACGACCCCTGGTCGGTCATATGACAACGCGGCTGAAAAGTCACCGAAACAGCGGGGGTATGCTGAGAAGATCACCTATGCTACATCTGCGATCGCCGAGAAGTTAACTCCTGTGTATCAAAAGGTTGCAGGGGCAGGAAGTATAGTGATGAGCAAAATGCATGGCAGTACGAGTGGTAGTGAACGTGAAACAGGGGATAAAGAACAGGACAAAGGAGTCTCGGTGAAGGACTATTTAGCAGAGAAACTGAGGCCTGGAGATGAAGATAGAGCACTGTCGGAGATAATCGCCGACACTTTGCATTTGCAAAAGCAAGAAAGTCACAAGGATACGAAACCAGTGGGAAATGTAACCGAGTCAGAGAAGGTGGCGAAGACGTTGGGCACTGGGAATGAAGATGGCGATCAGAAGCCTCGTGCTGGTTCAGGCTTTACTGACAATGCAGGAAAGGCTGTGGCGGATAAGCTTAAGGGTGCTGTGAGTTCATGGTTTGGTAAAAGTTAGGGAACCGAAGGCCAGCAATCTCAACAATCCCTTGGCTCTACATACGGTAAACCTTCTATACCTTTTAAAACTGAATCGAATGAAATTTTCTGCTTGATACTGTTCTTTTTCTTTTCTGAACTTGGGTTTTCTTGTTTGGATTTCAGGTACTGAAGGATTTCAGGGGGAGAGTGGAGAACAGCGGAAGCGCCACAGGCCAACGAAGGCTTCAGGAATCAACTGAAGCATGCGGTTCTTGTTTCAACTCCGAGTAGACAAGTTAATTTGCGCTGTTGTGTGAATAAGATATGGTTGTATGAATTAAGGTTTGGGCTTTTGTACTTTGTGATCTCCTAATTTACCATATGGTTTGTTCATACCTCATCTAAAATTCCCTGTTTAGATATTTTTGATTAAATCACACTGTTCATGAAAATTTGATCATAGAAACTTCCAAATCTTTTTCTCTGTACCTAATGTGGATTCTTGTTGCAAGAGGGCCACGATGTTACACGTTTCTAGGAGGTGAATCAAGTGAAACTTTTGAATCTTAGGACTTGATAAATAACTTTCTGTTTTGGTGTGTGAAGAAGGGTTGCATATATGAAAACGAGCGATGGCAGATTGTGTTTTCCTTTCTTTTCTTCTGCTGCTTTCAAATATTGGGAGGTTAAAATTATTCTAAATCAGAACTTTAAAAGTGAAACATTGAATAAAACTAGTCATACATAAAAACATTGTATTTTGAAAGTGACATGGTAGAGTAACATGTTGATCTAAAAGGATGTGGGCACTAACAGTAAAAGAAAGAAGACTTGGATCTATGATTGATGATGATACAGTATGTAAATTGTATTATTGAGTAATCAGCAAAAGGTAATATTTTTTTTAAAAAGTAATATAAATAATTTTTTTTACTAAAATGTTATGAAAATTTAATATTTATTTTATGTTATCATTTAAATATTAAATATTTTAATTAAAATTAAAAATTTAAATTAATTTAATTTTTTATAATAATAAAAAATAATTTATTAAATCATTAATTATTAATAATATGCTACATTAAAAATTATTTAAATTTGAGAGATAAACTCGAATGAAATGAAAATTTTGTTTGAGTTATTTTTGAGATATTTTATTATAATTTTTTAAATGAGTCTAATTAATAATATAAAAAAAACATTAAGCCTTTTTTTATAACAGACTTAAATTTTTTTATTTGAATGTTTTTCAAATTGATTTTAACTTTGAAATATAATTAATTAATATTATTTAAAAATACAAATCAGAAAATATATTAATTATAAATTATGTTTTAAATAAGACTAAATTTTAACACGTTCATGATATGGAATTTATTTTACCTGTATATTGAAAACATTCTAGTATGATATATCTTTTTATAATTTTAAATATATAAAAAATATTAATATATATGATTATTTAAATTAACAATATTTATTTAAAAATAAAAACAATATTATATTAATTGAATAATTTTTATATACAAATTAATATGAATTTAAACATATATTAATTTAATAATCTGTATGAAAATATTATTAAATTTAAATTAATTATATATAATAATATTTTATGAATTAAATTTAAATTTGACAATAAATAAAAAATTTAAATATTAATAATTATATATAAACGAACCTTTTAACTTCAAGTTGGATGAAGTAAAACAAGATTAGTTTTGTTCATTAAATCTATTTTTTTAATTTTTGTGATTATTTTCAAATTTTTATTTTTTGTGTTTATAAGAAATGTTTTCAAATAAATAAAAAGAGAGAGAGAGAAGGAGCTTTTTAGTTTCATAATTGTCAAACTCTAGTTTTTTTAGATTTTTTATTAATTAGTGCATCTTGTATGATAAAAAAATATTATTATTTTCATTTATTTTTACAAAAAAGCAAATACGAACTTTTTTGGATTCGAGTTTGTAATTTTTTATATTTTTAATGGTTTGTGATCTTTTTAAGTTTTTTTTACTGTCTTTATTCTAAAATTTTAATTTAATTTGTATTTAATTTTTAATTTTCTACAAATTAGAACATTAGTAAAAAGGTATTTTACAAAAATATTTTAATAAAGATAATTATTTCAATAATATATTGTATTTGTTATACAAAATAACTCTAATAAATTAATTTACAAATAAAATTGTACATTAAATATATAAAATATTATTATTTTATTTAAATATTATTTTTAAATATAATAAATATAAATTTATTTTTATATACGATAAATAAAAATATAAAAAATTTGTTTTCATCTATCAATATTTGTTATGATAGAATAATCATTCATTGCGATAGTTCAAAATGAGTGTTAAAACAAAATAAAATTCCGATATAAACAACACAGACATAATAAAGTAAAATTAATTTTTTAACCTTTCACTCCTATTTAAAAATGAAAAATGAAAACTTGTGATCAAAGTATTTTGCAACCCTAGAATTAGTAATTTTTTGAATTAAAAAGTCAGTTTCAAAAAATTAGCTTTTTTTCAATTTAAATTTTATTGCTATATATAAAAATTGTCAAACATGAAATAAAGATTTTTATATATGCATGAGTAATTAAAAAAACTAGAATATCAAATAAATTTGCAATAGTTAATTTTGATTGATGTAATTTTTATTTTTTAAAAGTAAATAATTTATTTTAAATTTAATTTTTTATTTTGATTTTTATTCATCTCAATTCTTATTCACTCTCATAATGGATTATGAACAAGTAAACATGCGTCAAGTGCACTGGGTTAATGATCATAGGTCAGATTTTGTGCTGCTGTTAGTCCGCCTGAAGACATGTTGTTCCACTAGGACACGGGCACCTGATGAGCAGTATTGCGGCTTGGACTGGTTCCTCAGCCCGTCTACTCCCTTCTGCTTACTTCGCACGAGAAGACCTCGCGGCGAGACATAGCCCAAGTGTCCACCTAGGAAGGGACCAGTTCTGCCTGGCAAACACCGTTCCTGGTGAGTATCAACTGTTCCTTTGGCGCCCCTAGTCAATTAGATCTACTTGGTGCACTAGTGGTGTCATAATCACTGGAGATAATCGCTCGATCGATTGAAACCCTATTGTGCAGTTGAATAATCTCAATTTAATGGGTGTCGCCCAACCTCAGCACCCGCTTTTCGGGCTCTTCGAATCGAGAAGACTCAAGTATTTCGTGGGTTTATTAGATTCATCGAGTGCTTTAATGTTGCGGAGATAATGGGATTTCCCCATTGTCTTGTTGACCCTAAAAATGAACTCTATAGCTTTATTTGGTTCGAGAATTATTCATAAAGCTTCTTATCTTTTCTTCATTTCGAGGAGATTTTGTGACTGCAGTTTTGATGGTGATAAGAGCCACAATGGGTTTCATCATTTTGAGGAACCATTGAAGAAAATCTGGGAATGTCCAGGTTTTGACAATGTGTTAGATGAAAAACCCGACATGGATGAATATGAAAGCGCCACTGAAAGGCGTTTTTCAGTGAGGCATAGCTTTTTTGAGACCACCAGGGTTGATGCTGCGAAGGTTCTTGAAATTTTGCAGCAAGATGGGCCAGGATATGATGCGAAATCCGAATTGAATGAGTTGCAAATAAGGGTGTCAGGGCTTCTTGTGAGGGAAGTTCTTGTGGGAATTTTGAGGAACATAACTTATGCTAACAAGAGTAGGTGTGCGAAATTGGGATACAAGTTTTTTGTGTGGTCTGGTCAGCAGGAATACTACAGGCACACGGCAAACTCATATCATTTGACAATGAAAGTATTTGCAGAGTGTGAAGAGTATAAGGCAATGTGGAGACTTGTTGATGAGATGATTGAGAATGGGTTTCCCACTACAGCACGTACTTTTAACATACTGATATGCACCTGTGGTGAGGCAGGCTTGGCAAGGAAAGTTGTAGAGAGGTTCATCAAGTCAAAAACATTCAATTACAGGCCATTCAGACATTCTTATAATGCAGTTCTACATTCACTTCTAGTTGTTAAACAATACAAGTTAATTGAGTGGGTCTATCAGCAGATGTTAGCTGAAAGTCATTCCCCAGATATTTTAACTTATAACATTGTCATGTGTGCAAAGTATAGATTGGGAAAGTTAGATCAGTTTCACAGACTGCTTGATGAAATGGGTAGGAGTGGGTTTTCTCCAGATTTTCATACGTATAACATCCTTCTCCATGTTCTTGGCAAAGGAGATAAGCCACTTGCAGCGCTTAACCTGTTGAATCACATGAAGGAGGTGGGTATCGAGCCAACTGTTCCTCATTTCACCACATTAATAGATGGCCTTAGCCGTGCAGGGAATTTGGATGCCTGCAAATACTTTTTTGATGAAATGATAAAGAATGGGTGCTTGCCCGATGTCGTTTGTTACACTGTAATGATCACAGGATATATTGTGGCTGGAGAGCTTGAGAAAGCTCAGGAGATGTTTGATGACATGACCATCAAGGGACGTGTTCCAAATGTATTTACATACAACTCCATGATTCGGGGATTTTGCATGGCAGGGAAGTTTGATGAAGCGTGCTTCATGCTGAAGGAAATGGAATCTAGAGGCTGTAATCCAAATTTTGTTGTGTACAGTACACTAGTGAGTAATCTACGGAATGCTGGAAAACTTTATGAAGCTCATGACATAATAAGACACATGGTGGAGAAAGGGCAATATGCCCATCTAGTCTCAAAGATCAAGGGATTTAGGAGGTGCTAAAGTAGTGATTTTGTAACATCAAGAATACTTATTCATAACTTACTGAGGAATATACTTTCCTCTTCAGCTAAGTTGACACCTTATACCTGCTGCTTTAACAATGTGGACGTTTTGAAAGGGTAAAGTGAGCACATCTTATTCTCTTCTCATAGTTCCTCATTCTGTACAATTGAGATGTAGAAACCAATTTTGCCCCCTGTTTTTCGTTTCTCCCTAATGAATTACATACTGGTTTAAGCTTTCATGCAATTATTGAGGAGTCCAAATTATATACTTTTTATGGCACTTGGTGAGATATTTCTGTGGAATTACTAATGAGTGAAGTTGTGGATTGGAATGTGTAGAGCAGGTTGATTCAATCTGAATTGGTAATTCTACTATACTTTTTTAAAATTCTGGGACTCGGGTGCTCATTTTGTAAATGATGAGGATGTAACTGAGTTTATAGAGTTACTAATAACCTAGATTTAGTGCATCTGTAAAGGTTTGCACCCCCTTGGTGCTAGTACCTACTAATATACTTTTGTTTCTGCTCAAAAGAAAATCTTGCTATTTCACATCTATGTTCTATGTGGATGTCAGTACTTATTCTAGTTATCATGCCAGAAATCCATAATTGTCTAGTGATAATTTCTTATTTATTTTGCAGATTGTTTTCTTTTACAGTCACATCTGAAGATTAAGTCTATCCTCAATACCCAGTGGCTTCATGATGATCTCGAAGCTCAGCTTACAGACATCTAATTTATTGTTTTCCTCTAAGAGAGTCAGCCACTTCATCAGGACCAGGTTGCAATCCCATGGCATTATTTCCCTGGAAGTTACAATGGTATGAGTGTGAGACCTAATTGGAAAATGTTGATTGTGGGAAACATACAGAAATTGCTTGGAGCCATATATGAAAATCTACTTAAGTCAGTATTGGATGATTTTCATGTTTAAGCTTCCATGTAAGCATGTCTTGGTTCTATGCTGGATTGGTGTTGGTGATATTGGTTCATTTACAATGGAACTCATCTCTGCTGTCCATTTGCATCAAGAGCTGCCCCTGCTTCAGTTAGTTTCCTTTTCCTCTGAACTTGCCTTTCATCCGTATTCCTTGTTGATGCCTGAAGTCACTGAGAAAGATCAGCAAGGTATTATCTCCTCTGCTTTGGGAAGCCGTATTATTGTCAGAGTTAGCATTGAGGGAGGCCTCACAGTGTTGAGATTCATTTTGCTTCTAACCAGCAGGTATATAGTTGATGTAGGTTGGGTGAGGTTGTAACATTTCCATTGCTGTAAGAAATGTTCTTTCATTCATTTCCAAGCCATCTTGGTTAATGAACTAAGAAATCTTTTGGTGGCTTCTTGTTATGTAAAACGGAAAAGCGAAAGCCAAATCCTTCATGTATCCACATCTTTGATCTCATTACTTCACTTTTCGATTTATGATCATAATCTAACATTCATTTTTCTACTTTTATTTTCTTCACCTTTGGTTGCTCATGCTATCTTCATGTATTGCAGAGCCCTCATTCCAGATGGAGGAGCTCTGGAAACAACTCTGAATGGGTAATATTTCTTTTCAGCTGCTGCAACCTGTAAATTTTCAATTTCTGCAGAGAATCCCTTTAAGTGATTCATGGCTCATTCTCGATATGTTCTGCTTATTGCCCTATAAAGATCAAGTCCTAATAACACTACTCGGACTTCCTTGCAGACTTGTAAACACATCCTCTGATTCGCACCAGATGCTGCATCTTGTAACTTCTTTATTACTAAGAGTATCTGACATCATCCTGATGAGAGATTAGGTATCAACTTATAGGTATATATTTGGAGGAACCACTTCCTGAAGCTCCTGGTAGAACTATTCAATTCCAGTTTTTGGGATACCGCCGTAATCCTTTTGTTTGTGTTGGACTCTTGATTTTTTTATTTTTTTTAATTTCCCTGACTCGACAAGGATTTGAACTTTGAATATAAAGGGATACCCCCTGGTGCACTTTAGGATTCATGCCCAGCTAAGCTGTCGGCTACTAGTGGAATGGCATGCTTTCTGGTCATGAATCATGACATAATTGGTCTAAAATATATGTTGTTTAAGGCCTAACAAGGCATATGAAATTAAATAATAATATCTTAATTTATTTCAATCTTTATTCTTTGATTCCTTTTTTTGCAATTACATCATTTGCCATCCCACCGACATTGCAGACTTTTTTCTCTTTGTTCTGTTCCATTAATGGGTTATGCTTGCATAATGCTTGCGCTATATAACAGTATAATCAATAAATATAATCAATAACTTCCTTGATGTAATGCTTGTGAAATTTTCAATGGAATGCTCAACTCTTACCTATCAAAAGTCCATGACTAAGCTCTACAGATTTGTTCATCTGTACTTGTAAAGAGGTATGGGAAAAAGGATGTTTAACCAAGATGGTCCTGATCTGATTTTTTTAAATATGTTTTTTTATCATTTATTATATTAAAATAATAAAAATAAATATATAAAATTTTAATTACTAATTTTATTAAATGGTCATACTTCAATGTCTTCTGAAAAATTCATTATAATGATATCTTAATTCCAAAAGTTTGCCCCTTGATCTTCTCTAATGCATGCATAAACATTCTGGGTTGCCTCCTAACTTAGCGAAGTGGCTCGATATACCATATTAAATGCGCCTTCTGTTTGCTAGGGCTTGTCGTTTTCAAAGCAGCATTAAATTATACACTCACATTCTTCAAAGCAAAAATAGCGTCTTTTCCGTGTTTATCTGTGCCTGAAATTGAAGCTTTAAACTACACGTAACGAGCTGGAAGCATAACAAGATCGCTTGGGATTTCTGGTATTGTCAAAGATATTGACCCTTCAGCAAATAGAAGAGGAAACTCGTGAAGCCAAACTTCTATTGCCTTTGTTTAATAGCTTTGAACAGGACAAAATCTGACGATCTCACGAAAGCCGTATGCAAATTTACTTTTCTTTTCCCCCAAACAAGAATTACATGCTACCCCAAAATAGACTTGTGAACTGAAAATACTTACAACTAACGCTACAACAAGGCCAGTAATTCTCTGATCCGCCAAAAGATGACAGAAACCAAAGTGGATCGGTTGTAATCGAAGCTCTATTTCTTCTCATCCTTTTTCTCTTCTTTCTTTTCCTCTTTCTTCTCTTCTTTCTTTTCTTCTTTCTTCTCTTCCTTCTTCTCTTCTTTCGCAGGCCCAACCGAGAGTATGTCCACTTTACCTACTTTCTTCAACTTCTTCACCACTGCCACTGTATCCATCTGTCCTATCACCGTCAGCTTCTGGTCCTTCATATCAGCCGCAATCGAATCAACTCCTGGTAATCACAAATTTCAAGAGGCCGAAAGTAAAGATTTTGGTATATGATCTGATCTTAACGAACTAAAACAAAGCAATCGATTAAAAAGAGTGGAATGTTCATGAAGATTCCGGAGGGCGATCAATTAGACTGTAAGCAAAAACATCTGCACCAATTACCGTAGATATCAGCAGCGGCTTCTATGGCCTTCTGCTTCGTCTTATCATCAGTCATGGTTAAGACCTTCAACACCACCTTCTGCTACAAAATTGTATCAAGGTTTAAAAAAAAAAAAAAAAAGGAAGCAAAAGACAAGAATGAGAGAGATCACCAGAAATTCGGTATTATTCATCAGCTTCAAGCATATAAGATATGAAGATGAAAAGAAGTACCTGCGCCATATGAGGAGGAAGAGTACAGACTGAAAGTTGAACAAAATAAGGAAAAAGGAACGAAGCTTTTTGAGGACCAGTGGTGTTTTTAAAGGGTAAAGATGTGAGGCTCTGGCTCTGTACATACCGAAACGTAGATCCCTATGTTCAGATTCCAGCCACATGGTAATGTTCTGGTGCTCTGCCTAGTCCCCAAAATATAAAAATAAACAGGTATTTTATAAATTATACAATTAGCAAAGAAATAAATTAATTTGTAAGTATACACTGTATAATTATATTCTATCAATATCAATGGATCATATTAATTTAGAAAGAGGAATTCGGTATTAATGAAGTTTAACATAATAATTTAATACAATTACTTTTTAAGATTTATTTATTTATCATTAATATATTATAAAAAATTAAAAATTACTTTTTCTTTTTTAACCTTTTTTTTTTATATACACTGCCCTTGTCAAAAATACACTGCTTGAAATTGGAGGAAGGGGAATCATGAGCCATTGGTTGAGCTTGGCTTCAAGGGCTGCTCTTTAGAAAGGGCGAAAGCTGAAGCTGCTGACTTTATTTTGATCTTCAAAAAGTGTCAATAATTAAAGCAGACAGGAGTTTTGAATATGGCCACTCAGAGGACCAGCCCTCCATTTGAACCAAATCTCGTGTAAAAGTAAGTTGAAAGAACAGTAAAGTTGCCAATAAGTCAACCCATAATGTGTTGCGTATGGGTACAAAATCAATTCCACTTTTGAATTCACCAAAAAGAAAATTGGAAAAATACCCATTTCGCAAGTTTATGACCCACCAGAAATATTTGCCCAAAAAAAAAAAGACAAGTAAATGATAAAAACCGTGGATTTGGGTCATGGGTCTTACAGCTTTTAGCCTCTCACTGATCTTTTCAATGAAATTGGCAAGTGAAAATACCTATATATACACATGATCATACAGGCATATATGTGGCACGCTTATAAAATGAACTTTAAACTAAATACAGACTATAGGGATAAACCTGAAGAATATATCAAATTAACATACTGAGATGTCTCAAAATGGCTAACTAACCAGAACTTCTCAACACAAAGGGAGAAGAAAGAAAAAACATTACTCGTAGGGGAAGAAAGAATAAAAAAACTGAAGAGAGGAAAATGGGAGATCAATCACATGATAGTGCAGGCGTGGGGGTTATCGTCGCTGAAAAGGGAAGCAACGGCCTCGTCAGACGCCACAGCGACTGAGTAGACGGCAGGAGTGTGGAAGAAAGTGTGCACGCCATTACTGACTTCGCTTTTATACATGTCGTAGTAATGGTTAACGATGTAGGTTGGGTATTTGTAGAATGAGGTGAAATGAGAGTATCCGGGGAATGGCCACAGCTCTGCTGCTTTACCGGCGCGTTTGATGGCTTTCAGCACCTTCTTTTCCTCCACCGCGAAGCCTCGCACTGTGATCTTCTGGATCTCCATTTCTACTTCCACTTCTTCTACTCCTGAACAAGCAAGTTAGAGAGACCATTAAGCGAGAAAAACTGGAACCCGTACAGAAAGTGGGCTTCGTCATAGCCCAGCAAGCGACTGGGCTTCATGTGGTGAGGGGTCTTGGTGCCTTTTGCTTAATCAATGGGTCCAGTCCATTCCTTGAGGTACTGCCCAAACCTAAGCCCATGAAGTTTAACCCTGAAGGGTGAAACAAAGACAAAAGGATGTTACCTTTAACCTTGAAGAGAGCTTTCTTCAACTTCGAAGCACATCCCTCGCAGTCCAAGTTTGGCACTCTTATTTCCACCATCTGCAATACCCACGTTGTCGTGATCTAATTTCCACTGTTTTAATGTTTATTCTTCTGGTTTCTCTGTGTGTGTGTGGTTTTTAACTAAGACAGAGGGAGAGGAGAGAGTTAGGAACTTACAGACATAGTTGATTAATTGTCTGATCAGCTTGCACTGCACGAGATGCTGCACCGATGGGTAATATAAATCTATACAGAGGTTGCACCAATGAAGAAAACAAGAGGTCCTTCTATATCAAAAGCATAAGAAGAGAGCTCGCTCTTGGGTTTTAAGGCTCCTTTCAGAACAGCTCTGTCAAGCAGCAAAGAAAGGGAGTCTTGGGTTTTAAGGCATCTCTGAGAAGAGCTAGCTGTGTCGAACAAGAAACAAGGCAGCCTTGGGTTTTGAAACTCTCCAGCATGAGGGAACGGTCACGCGTGTATGAGAAAAAGCGTGAGCCCTTATGCCCCACTCCAATGCTACTCTCAATGGCAGAGCGGCAGTGCCAAGGTGCCACGCTCTCTGTGTCTGAATGATGAATCACACTAACCATTCACTAATCAAAAACCAAACTTTAATTATACCCATTTCACGTAGGACCTCCTTTTATGCTCATTAAGCATGATTTCAATTTCCCTAAACTTCCTAACGCGCCCTAAAGGAGAGTAGTAGTCTTTTCGTCCGTTCAGGTCTCTCTTCACAGTTTACAGAGAACAGAAAAGATGATTCGGGTTTACTGAATCAGCTTTGTCCCCTGTGTCCTATGATAGATATTCTCTGACAAAGCTGCCCATTTTGGGAGAGGGAGAGAAAGGGACAAAGGAAATTGCATAAGCAAGACATGGCTTTCTTCTGTCGTTTCACAATAGTAAAAGGTAGAACATTTGAGCATAATCTGTTAGGCTTGCTTGGGTGCATAATCATCAAAGTTTATGATGTTTTCAGAGAGGAGGCTATCATTCTGACAATCCCCAACTGGACAAGACAACAAGATTGATTACTGTAAGAGTTGTTTTTCCTTTTCATTTTATATATTTCAAGTGGGTGCTCACCTCGGGAGGGAAAGATAAAAGTTATTGCGTAAAGAAGAAATTTATTTATATTTGGCTGTTCAAGTTGACTAAGTTGTTCAGCTATAGCAACAAGGAAAGCAACAATTGGTACATTAGTCAATAACTTTTACCCACCTACATGGATATCATAAATGCTCCTTTCCATCAACTTTGGGCTCTGCATGAACCAATTCAATTTGTCTTGAATGGGTATAGTCAATGTTAACGGATGATACCTTGTCCAACTAAAGGCCAAGCCTCTTTTCGTAAAACCCGTTTAGTTTTGATCCCATATGATCCATTTCCATACATTTAAAAATTAGGATGACATGAAAATTCTATAAAATCATGTTAAAATCAGTCAGACTATAAATTTATGCCTCTTTAAAGGAAATCTCTGCTGTTAGTATTAGTTTCAATCTCACAGACAACTAATGAACACTATTGGTCAATTATGTAGGCTGGGTTTACTAATTTGCTGACCTCTGCTCCATTGGTACAGACAAAAACCCGGATTTGCTTTCTCTCTTCCATGGCATACCATTGACAATGACATTTTGATTAATTTGGCAATAAAAATGAAGTCTTGCAACTTAGTAAACAGCATTAAGCAATATTTCTTGGTTAGGCTGGCATTATTGAAACTGGCTTGTGTTCTATTGAGTTTATAAAATAACCAATGATTATCCAAATCAAGAGCTTTTGCCACAACTGAATAGCCCACCAAAGCCACCTGTTCTATTTTGGGCTTTGGCTCTCTGTTTCCTGTTTAAGTTTCACTGTTTTTGTCCCTGATCTAAAAAGAAACAAAGTGCTAAAATTAAACGAGGGGCCTCATTGTCACGAGAGTCCCCCTTCCCCAGTCTGTTTTCTACACTCCCCTGCTTTTCTCTCATTTCCCTCTCCTCTGTTCTCTCTCTTTCTCTCTCTCTCTCTCTCTCTCGCTTTCGCTCTCTCTAGAGTCTCTCCTCTCGCAAAACGGCAAAAGTCTTTCGCTTTCAGGTTCCGATTTTCTCTTCTTCCTACCCTTTTTGATTACCAAACCTAGTTACTCAAGTTTTAGTGTTTCGATCACGTTATTATTTGAGCGAAAGCCTAAATCAACCAAATTCTCCACATAGACCACACGGCATCCTGCAAGGCAGATCATTCTGAATTTTGTCTTCTCTCTCCGGAATTCGTCAAATGTAGAAAAAACAGAGTTGCTCACCCACCTAACTTCGAGCTTCTTGGCCATGGGCTTCTGAAACAAGCCCCTGTTTATACATTTTGCACCATGGAGCTCAAATCAACCAAAACTTAGCTACTAGTTTTAGGGAATTGTAACTTTTTGGTGACTCAAATGTTTTACGGGGATCAGAAGAGGCTAGTTATGATTGTCGTAAGGGGGGAAAAATGAGAGATAAAGGCGTGCAGAAGTGGCCTCAGAGGAACTCCACCGTCGGATCTGGGCTTTACCATCAATTAAGAGACACGATCTGCCGGCCATTTATGATGTCACAGGCAAAATCCTACTCTTTCATCTTCCTCTTGCTAGTCGTCGTCGTCTGCGCGTTTCTCACCACGCGACTGGTCCTTGATCCCACTGTAAGTACTCTCTGTCTCCCTCCTTTGACAGTTCATGATTTTGAGTTCTGAAACAACGGGGCCTGGAGGCGTTGTCGAAACGGCACCTTTCTTGTACCGTTTCGACGAATGCTGTTGTTCTGTCTCTTCATACGTGGAAATTAGTTATTGCGCCGAAGCCTCTAAGCCTAACATGTGCCGTGAGTGTCGGTTAGCCTTGTCATAGTAGAAAAAACAAGGGAACGCGAGAAAAGCACGCGTGTCCCGCTAGCTGCTCATGGTTCACATGAGCTTGGGTCCATCGGACTCGCTTTCGCTCCCTGTTTTTTTACCATGGGCCGCCCCTCATTGGGCGCTATAATAAACAAAAATCAATTTAAATGTAAATAAATATAAAAGATTTAAATTTAATTTAAAATAAAAATTTTATAAAATTTTGATATTTATTTTAGTTATTAATCAAAATTTTATTTTTAATTTTTATATTTAAAAAATAACAAATTAAATTTTGATTTATCAATTAAATTAAATTTTATCAAAAAATTTAAAAATTTGAGATGTTTAAATTAAAGATCTTGTACGATAAAATTTAACTTAAAATTTTAGAGATGTAAAAAAATATTTGAACTATTTTTAGAAAAAGTTTGATAAATTTTGGAGTACTAAACATATTTTTTTAATAATTTTTTTTTAAAATAATATAATTATTTAAAAAATTATGAATTTTTTTATGAGATGGGTTGAATATTTTTTTAATGTTGTGAAAAATTTTAAATCAAAATTAGGATTTTTAATTTAAATATTTTAAATTTTTTATAATGTTTAGTTTAAAACAAATTTAATAGATTAACGTTTTAATTTTTTATTTTTTAAATATAGAAATGTAATCGATAACAAAAAAATAAACATCAAGTTTTATGAAATTTTATTGATTTAATTATAATATCAATTTGGTTTAAAATAAATTTAATTTAAATTAACTATAAAAATAAAAATTTTGAAAATATTTTATGTAAAATTTATATTTTACTTTAAATCGATAACTCATTGCAAGTAATTTTAGATTTGTAAACTATTTTAAAAAAATTATAATTAAAAAATTAAAAAATTTATAATGATAATCGAAATATTTTTTATTAAAATTTTATATCAAATTTTATTACATAAAACTTTTAATTTAATATTTTTAGTTATAAAAAATAAAATCAAATTGAAAAATAAAAATAAATTAAGTTTGAAATTTAAATTGAAAAAAGTATATTTTTAAGATTTCTGTGTAGTTACTTTTAAAATTTTATTTATAATTTTATTATTTTAAATGGAAAAAAATATTGCAGATACCAATGGATGGCAACTCAATTGACAGACAAGTGTTGACTACCAGAACAATCCAAATGCGTCCCAATGGAATCCATGGAATTCCCACAAAGCCGCGGAGAAAAGTCGAAACCCCACTCAACTGCAGTGCTCCTTACCAGACGGGGACATGCCCGAGAAACTATCCGAAAACATTTGAGCCAGAGGAGGATCCTTACCGTCCCACATGTCCCGAGTACTTCCGCTGGATCCACGAAGACCTCCGGCCATGGGCCCTCACGGGGATCACGAGAGATGCCTTGGAGCAAGCTAAAAAGACAGCGAATTTCAGATTGGTGATAATCGACGGCAGAGTTTACATGGAGAAGTTCCAGGACGCCTTTCAAACAAGAGATGTTTTTACGATGTGGGGGATCCTACAGTTGCTACGTAAGTATCCAGGGAAAGTGCCTGATTTGGAGCTGATGTTCGATTGCGTTGATTGGCCGGTTGTCAAATCTGCGGATTACAGTGGGCCCAATGCCATGGCCCCACCTCCACTGTTCCGGTACTGCGCGGATGATGAGACGCTCGATATCGTTTTCCCTGATTGGTCGTTCTGGGGCTGGTAATACCTTCTCTTCGGTCTTCGTTCATCTGTTTCACTGTCTTCGGCCATTAAAGGTTATCTTTTATCTGCGTAGGGCTGAGGTGAACATAAAGCCATGGCAGAATCTGTTAAAAGACCTAAAAGAAGGCAACAATAGGATCAAATGGATGGAAAGGGAACCTTATGCTTACTGGAAAGGAAATCCAGTCGTTGCTGAAACCAGGCAAGATCTTCTCAAATGTAATGCCTCTACAAACCAGGACTGGAATGCTCGCTTATACGCTCAGGTAACAACACACTCCCCTCTTTCGCCTTTGCTTTTCATTCTCCCCTCCAGTGTATTTCACCATTGTTAATTGCTCCATGAGAGCTCGGTTTTCTACTTTACGTGCATTTCATGGGGTTTGCATGCCTGGAAAACTTTTCGCAGGACTGGATCCGAGAATCCAAGGAAGGATACAAGCAATCAGAATTGGCAAACCAGTGCACTCACAGGTAAAACAGTAAGCTTCTCTGCCTTTTATATTCTAGTATCTCTACTTTCTTTTTCTCTGTTGTACTATGTCACTGTATCCTTTTTATATCTCTTGCGCGTCTGTGATTCTGTTAATGAAGGTATAAGATCTACATTGAAGGGTCTGCATGGTCTGTCAGCGAAAAGTACATTCTGGCTTGTGATTCTATGACGTTATTAGTGAAACCCTACTACTATGATTTCTTCACGAGAGGCTTGCTTCCATTGCACCACTACTGGCCTATAAAGGACAATGACAAGTGCAGATCTATCAAATATGCCGTTGAATGGGGCAATACCCACAAGCGAAAGGTAACAGTCTCACCTAAACCGTAAATTCAATTCCATTTTCTCGTCGTTTTCCCAAAATGGGAAACTTTCGCCAACGCAGTTCACAGCAGCACCACAAGCTCTTTGTCCTGCTTTTACACAGTAGTCGTGAAGGTTCCATTTTCACTTAAGAGAGACTTATTCTGATATCCTGCATGGATTTACCAGGCGCATGAAATTGGAAAGGCAGCGGGCGACTTCATCCAGGAGGAGCTTAAGATGGACAACGTGTACGACTACATGTTTCATCTTTTAAACGAGTATGCTAAGCTCTTGAGATTCAAGCCTACCGTACCCAGAAACGCAGTTGAGCTCTGCGCAGAGTCAATGGCTTGCCCGAGAAATGGAACCGAGTTGAAATTCATGAAGGATTCTCTGGTGAAAGCCCCAGCAGACACGAACCCATGCACCTTGCCTCCTCCCTATAGTCCTGCATCTCTCCATTCCTTCTTGAGAAGAAAAAAGAATTCGATATCTCAAGTGGATTCATGGGAGAAGAAATACTGGGAGAACAAGAGTCAAGTACAGCAGTAGAGAGGTTTTGCGCGGTTTCATGTTTTCACGGATATATGCCTATATATATGCTTGTATACATGTCTGATTGATATTACTTTCTTTCGCTTGTGCGTCCACCATTACTTCTGTTAGTTTCCCAAATAAACACATATGGACAATTAGCTTCTTTGTTAATTATGGGTTTTTGTAAATTAGTGATTTATGTAGCATATTATGAGATTTCAAGTATCCAAAGAACTCACATGTGTGACATCAACTAGCTGTAATTTTTAGAGGAATAAATGATAAATATACAAATTGTCTTAATTAAAAAATCTTTCTGGAGCTAATCAAATGATCTGCACCACACTCCATAATTTTGGCAACAAAATTGAAAATTTAAAACTATCCCATTTTGCAATAAATACAATTTCAACAGCCCAAAGAAAAAAAAAATGTAAGTTTACTACAATACCAATGATACATTTTACAATATGGTACTGCATTTGATCATCATAGCTGATAATTAATCTTATTTTTATTGACAATTTCGAATCTTAATATTTTATTGATGGTTTTCTTTAGAACCATAAATTATACTATTTGATTTATTTTTATTGATAATTTTATTTAAAAACTGTTAATTTTAGAAGAGGGGGGGGGGGGGGGGGGGGGGTTTTTTTTTAATGGTAACCATGACTTGTTGATACCTTTTTTTTAATCAGTTGTGATTAATGTGCTCATTTATGCCAAAAAAAATTTATGATTTTTTTTTTTTGGGATAAATAGGTTTCACATATTCAAGGAAAAAGGGCATTGTCCAGAACAAAAAAGGAAAATGAAAATCATAGTAACAATTTTGTTGATGAATTAACTACATTGGCCAGTAATAACATTCAAATTAAGAAGCAAAAGAGACCTGAAAGATTAATCTTAACCAGCTGAGAATCTCCCATAAGCGAATGGAAATGTACTGCACATGTTAAAAGTATGCATAATATTACATTACACACTACAAGCTTTTAAGTGAAAGATTGAAACAAATTACAAATAATTCTCAGCAAAATGAAATTCTTAACAGAAAGGCTGAATATGGAATGTGAAGAACACAGAAGGGCACAGCGTCTAAAGTGCTCGGGCTTTTACAATGTCAAGGCTCATTTCGCTAGGATCCGTTGCTTGCAACTCAACTTGAATGCCATCCAATTCCCTCTTGAATCTATCCTTGGAGCTTGCGAACACCATCTTACTTCTCACCTTCGCTATATCAGGAGCCCTATCACACACCACAAGAACACCTTTCTTATTTTGGTCTTTACAGATTATAAAATCAAGTTTTGTCACCTTTCTTAATGCAAGAAGAAGCGATTTGACAATCTATCTGTGTTTTTGATTGATATGGGGAAACTGGAATGCATATAAATTACCATGCGATGAAGAAAATTTTGCTTTTCTGGCAGTTTTCGTCAGTGATAAAATCGAAATCATAAACAGCGTAGCGGCACTCGTTGGCTGGCAGAGAATTGGTGAAGTCCTCGTAGGTTTCTTCAGGGCTGCCAAGCTTGTCCACTACGACCTTTTGGCCTTCAATTTTGAAAACGATGAATCTGAAGTTCCTCTTTGCTTTTAGTTCCAAAAACTTGAGCTTACACTCATCGTCCACAGCCATTCCAGATGCCGAGTTCGCCTAATGACCGATATTTTCATTTTGAACACACAGTGAAAACAGAAATGTATGAATCACAACAACCTTCAAAGAAAGTCCCTGAACTGAGGGGAAAAGGAGATTAAGATAAGAGAGAAAGTGAGAGAAAACGAAAGCAGGGAAGAAACTTACCATGTTGTCGATCAATTAAGACACGAGAGAGAAGAGCCTCGTGAGGGATCAGGAAGAATGGGTAAGAGAAAGAGGAAAAGGGAAGGAAAGAAACGGTAGCAGAGAGTACGAAAGGAGAGAGATCCTTATTTTGAGGGAGACATGGAAAGAGAAAAATTCGGTGAAGAAGAGAGTTTTGAGGGTTAAGCCAACGGCTGAGAAACTCTCCATCGACATAACACCGACAGGCTACCCATGCTCAAATTGGGCCAATCGGCAGGTTAACATAGGCCTAATCACAAACCCCAACAGGCTCCAGCGTGAGCCAACCTCTTACGTATTGGGCTCGTAAGATCCAGCCCAGTGGCTGCAGTGGATCAGACCAGCTAAATTTAGTCTGGTGAATTTCTCTATATTATCATAAACATCAATATCAGAAGATCACAAGTCAATACAAAAGCCATAAGATCATAAGTATTTTTCACTCCTGAAAGAATTCTAGGAAATAGTAAGAGGGACTGAGTGCCAGAGCCTGACTATTTTGCTCAGTAATCACACTGTCATCTAGCAATAATCACTTTAGCTCATCAATTCTATAAGAAAAAAGATTTCATCCTATAAAGTTTACTACTTTGGGTCCTTGTTTCTTCTGTGCTTTAATGTTAATGCTTTTCAGATCAGAAGCAGGACCATCTTTTGCCTCAATTGACTTCTCTTTCTTTCTTGTATTTGTTTCCTCCGCCATGAAGTCATCTTCAAGGTCATCCCCACTTGTAAACTTGGTCACCTGTGCTCTTAGTCTTTCTCCATTCCCATTTGCTGAGTTGAAGAGATGCGAAAAAAGAAAAGGATAAGTTACGAATGCATTATGTTTAGCCAAATAGGAAAAATAATGTTATATGTTATACTTCCATTACAAATAAAGAAAAGATGTCATAGAAAAAGATGCATGCATTAAGGATGCTTTTCAAATTACTTCAGAATAACTACCATCTACTCCTTATTGCGTTCATCTATCTCCACTAACTCAAATATTCTCACAATTGATAATACCACTACTTCAAGATCTATATGCTGTTTACTCATCAAGCTACCACTCCCACGAATTGTCTAAGCTTTCTTTACTTAAGAATAGAAAAAGACGAGAACACCATTCAAGAACCCCAGGTCTTACAAAGTAGCATCCTTGGTTTACATACGATATTTAAAGAATAAAAGGACCTATATGCCAATACTTGTCCAATCCAGTTTCTATGTATCAAAGTTCAGGCCACATGATTTAAGCGTCTCTCCCTTTCTCCATCCTTTTCCCCCCTCTCTATTCAGAAGCATTCATTTCTCAACACAAAACCCAGGCCCTTTTTTTCTTAATTCACCAGCATCAATACTGAGAATAGCAGCCCAAACTCCGAGATTCAGTTACAGCATATAATACTTTACATTCTTCGATAAACTTTCACTTGAGTGAAAAGATATTGCAATTTAAACGAACCTCAAAATGGCTTAAGCTAAGGCTTGGTAATGATGGTGAAAAGGTACACATTACCTTCATTACTAGCTTGAGCAAAATTCTTTTTGCCTTTATCAGGACAGTCTCTCGCCAAATGTGTTACACCACCACATATTTTACAACAACCACCCTACAGAGAGAACCATGTTAAAAGATGTCAGATTCATTGCAGAAGAAGAATGCTAAAGTCAGTCAAACCATTTGTCAGTAAGGGGCTACTTCTTAGACGAGTCACAAAAATCCATGACAAACTCTAGGCTACCAAAAGTAAGGTATTATAATGATGAGTTTAATATACCTTTGGGTAGATCCCATGAGTATTTTGAGGGCAGTTCTTGCTCAAATGTCCTTGTCCGTTACAGATAAAGCAACTGGCATACTTGGTTCCCCCTGCAAAACCAAAGAGAACCTCATTCATCACAAAAAATGAAGCATAGTTAAAAGTTAAACTAGTCATCATTGCAAGTGCGCCACATTTGATTAGAGAAACACATCTAAAGATGATCACCACATTAAACACTCTACATAGAAGTAATCTAGAAAGACAACGAGTAATGGTAGATAAACCTGAGGGAAAGGTAGCTAGCGGGAAGGGAGGAAACGAACGAGAGAGAGTCTTACTAAAACACTATTAGCCTCCCAGAAATCACCCGGGGGAAACAAATCCGCAGAAAAGCAAACGGCAAAGCCCATGAATCGGAAAGAAAGCCTCCTTTTGGAATTTAGGTGTAAATTCAAAGGGCCAAGACTGCTCCATGTTTAAATTCAAGCCTTCTCAATCTCCAACATTCATATAGAAGTCTATGCCTTTGTGTCAGCCATGCATAAACTACATATTTGTCAAACATATTATAAAGAATGCTGTAGAGACAAAGAACACTAACATATATCAACAAGCAAAACTTTATACAATGAGCACTCCGGATCCTCAATACTTTCAGTGAATCCATCTAGAAAAGCCAATAATCAAACCCAAAATCTTCCTTCCTAGCTTCAGGTTCATGACATTCAAAAATAACCAACCAAATGTTATTATTGTCAGTGACTGCCAAAAGGGCCACTCTTTTGAAACATAAAAACACTTATAGTGCCAACTTTTTTTAAAATATAACCACAGGTTTTACGCAGTTTAAACAAATGTGGGCAGTGTCATGATTCTTATGACACAATGTCATGCTGAATTCCTCAACAAGCCATTGAGTTCAAGAAGACTGATCTTAGAAACAGGAACATTTGCAACAAATTACATATAATAATCTACAAGGAGATGCACGGTTTTGAAATTTGCAAGAAAGTATGTTCAAACATAAAGGGAATCTAATATAATAAACCAATTTGCAGTATTCTCAACCAAAAGACAGCTGAATTACCATCTTGAAGAGGTTGGGGACACTTAGCAAGTGAGTGACCAGTTTCCCCGCAGTTATAACACAACTTCTTCTCCAAAATCCCCTCGTTCTTGTTAGGACAGTTCTTGAGAGTATGCCCGCGCCGTCGACAAAGTAAGCATATCTGCAAGCATCGAAACAACATGCAGTAACATCACCATTACTTGGCTACTCCAACAGACTTTACTTTGAGTAACATCTTCAGAGAACAAAGAAAAACACTTGTTCACTTCAGGATAAACCAGACAGCATATCGACCAAGAGACAAACTAAAATTCAAATCATAGCTACTTTTAATGTGATTACTAAACCACTGGTAAAACAGAATGATTCAATCACAATTTCTGTTTAATTAGTAAAACACTCGGATTAAAAATTAAATGAAAAAGTGAAGCCGTAACCAGACCAAGAAATCAACCTTGTTTTTTTCCCATTCAGCTTTTTTAGGGCAGTGCTTGGCAATGTGGTCCTTGGCTTTGCAAATATAACAGCTCTCACCGGGCTTCATGCCAGGTATTCTAAGTGGATGCTTTCTGATGCCTCTTTTAATGGATTTACTTGGGTCTCTGGGTTCTTTGGGATCAGGTTTTTTGCGCTTGAACTTGCTCTTCTTTTTCTTCTTATTGGGGTCCTTCGGTGGCGTTGGCTCTGGCTTCGGGAACAGCTCGGGGTGAGCTTCCTTGTATAGCTTGCGGGCTAGTCTCTGCCTCTGGCTCACCATCTTCCGTGAATACGCGAGCGAATAGAGAGTATGCCTCCGCGCAAGAGGATGGAGAGAGTGAGGAATCCAAGCAGCGCCTAGATATCTCAGGTCGGGAGCCTGATGTTGGACTATAAGGGTTCTGCAATACTCTAGCAGACACGATGCCGTTCGAACCCTGTGATCTTTGCACTTCTGCGGATTGGTCTCGGACAGTCCCCTCTCAATCAAAGACGTTTCCGTCCGGTTGTAGCTCGTCCAAAAGCCCATTAGTAATGATGGGCCAAGTGATCCTTCAATTAAACAAGGGCCCACGAACCACAGGTCCAATCCTGCAAATGTGGGCTAGCACAGTGTTCATCTGCAGTTCAGATTATGATTTTTTTAAATATATTTGTATTAAATTTTTAACAAAAATTAAAAAAGTAATTTATTATATTAATACAAAAAAATTTAACCATTCATTTTACTATATTATTACTACGTCTCATTATTTTTTTAAAAGTTCAACATATAAAATGCTTATGATTTTTTATTGATTTAAAATAAATTTTTAAAAAGTATAACACATAATAATTTTAAAAAATCAATGATTAATATTTTTTGGTATTATCAATGTAAATTATAAAAATATTTTACAAATGTTATATAAAAAATTCTCAAATTTTAAAACAACAGAAAATTATTATTTCATAAATATTGTTTATTGGATGTCGATGTCTTTCCCATTAATTTGAAGAAAACTATACTTCTTATCTATGCGTGATCATTAATCTCTATTTGCTTCATTGCGTGGCAACCCAAATCCAAACTCTGCATTCTAATTCCACGAAACTAATCCTTCATCCCTTGCAGATGTGTATATGCATATCACGGCATGCCATCATTGTCCAGTACAATGATAAGCAAACGGCCTTAGATTCTCAGCTGAAAGAGATTATCCCTTTGATTACCCAATAAATATGATAAGACTCGGAATCATGAAACCACACTGCAAAGTTGGGGCAGTAGACCACATCATCGATAGCAATGTTCAATGCCATTCTTAGCTTTGTGACGAAGGGTCTTCCTGATCGCTGCTTCTCCTCTCACTTGATGTCTGCATTGATGACTACATTGCTTCTTCTTTCGGCCACTTAAAAGCCTCTTATTTCTTCCGGTTTCTTTACCGGTCCCACTTTTCCACCAATGCCCGCTTGAGTGACCTGCACGTTTGCTGTGGGCCATACCCATTTAAGACCTTGTGGCAGCGTTAACCGCAGCTTGCCAGCTCCTACGATTCATTAAGGCATGTTTGGATAACATTATTTTAAGTAAATATTTTTAAAAACTTAGCATTTGCATTTTTTAATCTGATTCTTAAATTTCAATTGGATCTAATTTTATATTTAATTTAATTTATATTAAAAAATACAAATTAATAACATATAAATTAAAGAACTTATTTTAAAAAATTTTTATGTAAAATTTCATATAGATGTAAAGGAACTATCACAAAAAATTTTAAAATTTTAAATATTAGTTTTTAAAAAATTTATACTATAAATAATTTATAAATTTAAAATTACACAAATTTAAGCTATTCATTTAAAATAAATATATGAGATTTATTTGAATTATTTTTTAAATTTTAATCATAAAATATGATTAATTTTTAATAATTAATTTGAATTAATATTTAATTTAAATTAAAATAATATTTTTAAAATAAAATCAATTAAATTAAAATTTAAAATTATAAAAAACTTGTTAAATTTAAAAATTAATATGTATATATATTATATCTATCTAATGTTTTTAAATAGAGCAATACTCATTAATTTGTAAGGATATTATAGATTGTTTTGACTAGACCGAACACGGCCTTATATGCTGCGTTAAGAAGCGGAATATTGTGTAAAGTGCAAGTCACATGACGCACTTGGGGAATCACGTGCCCCCTTTGCCGTCTCCATGTGCACCAGAGGGGTGAGAGAGATAACTCTATGGATCGCACAGCTCTTACTTCACATGGAGCCAATACATTGATGTCAACACCGTTTAAATGCGCGTGAGGATCCATTGTATCCATCTTACGCCTTCCGCACCCTTAATCCAGTTTAAAACATCTAGGGAAGGCCAGACAGGGAGGCTTCTGCGTTTTGCAAATTTCAAAATTTAAATCCCCCCTTAAACCAAACGGCTCCGTGACGGAACTCCGTCAACCCTAACCACACCCGACGGCAAAACCCGCCTCCGTTACTTAGGCCCTATAAAACAGCCTCTTATCTTCTTCATTTCCCCATTCACTCGCTCTCTGTCACTCTCAACTCTCTCTCTGAACCTCCCTCTATCTCACTCTAGAACTCGGTGACTAACTCAGGAAGCAAAATGCGTGAGATCCTTCACATCCAGGGAGGCCAATGCGGGAACCAGATCGGGGCCAAGTTCTGGGAGGTGGTGTGCGCCGAGCACGGGATCGACTCCACTGGAAGGTACCAAGGGGACAACGATCTGCAACTGGAGCGAGTCAATGTGTACTACAACGAGGCGAGTTGCGGGAGGTTTGTACCTCGCGCAGTGCTGATGGATCTGGAGCCGGGAACTATGGACAGCGTCAGATCCGGGCCGTACGGGCAAATCTTTCGGCCCGATAACTTCGTTTTCGGACAGTCCGGGGCCGGGAACAACTGGGCCAAGGGTCACTACACAGAGGGGGCTGAGTTGATTGACTCGGTGCTCGATGTCGTCAGGAAGGAGGCAGAGAACTGTGATTGTTTGCAAGGTACCGCTCTGTGCTTTCTTTTTTTTTTCCTTAATTATTAGTTCTTTTCATTTTTGTAAAATACTTCTAGGATTTTGTTATCTGGTCCGAAGTGGATTTTGACTCGACAACAGGAGACGGATTTGCTGTTCTGAAGTTGTTCATGAAAGTTATTTTTGTATTTTGTGGAGCTGTTGGTTTAGTTGCCTATGCACTTTGCATAGAGATTTAGCTTGCTACCTCATTTGTTTGTTGCTGATCTGAAGGTTTCCTGGCATTGTTCGTATCTCTAACTTGGAAGCCTTTTTGTCTGGGTTAATGATAGTGATTCTTCACTTATTTTATGTTTGTTCCTTCAAAAGTATTTTCATAGTTGTTTTAAGAGTCAATTTGTTGTCCCCCTTTAGGGAGGATATCTTCTTTTTTAATCTCTGTTTAATTTGGAGTAAATTTGAAGTAATTTTGTTGACAGTGTTGCCTTGCAGTTGACAATGTTCCTGAATGAGATAGATGTTGATGACCTAGTATGTGTCCTCAAATCTTGAGATGCTGCTTTGGGCTTTCATGTGCTAATGTTAACACATTAGTTCAAATATTTTGGAAAATGTAGGACAACGAACTGATGTGAAGGAAACCAGATTTTGATTTAGGGAACAGTAACTGTCGAGTTCATAGATCCAATGTAACTAAATCTTTATTTTGGTGATTTAACATGGTACAATTGTTAGATTGTGCATTTTGCCCTTGTGTCCATTTGTTTGAAAGCGAATTGAAATGGCCTTGTATTATAGAACTTCTTTACCTAAAAGTCCAATGTCATTTCCGCAGGTTCTGTGGTTATTTCTCAGTAAGATTTTTGACGATAAAAACATGTTTGTCGTTGGAGAAGTTAAATGTTCTTTTGAGGTTTGTAATAATTGGAGCATGAGTAACTTATTTCTGCATGTTTCTCCAGGTTTTCAAGTTTGCCACTCACTGGGAGGTGGAACTGGGTCCGGGATGGGAACACTCCTCATTTCCAAGATTAGAGAAGAATATCCAGACCGAATGATGCTCACTTTCTCTGTGTTTCCATCTCCGAAGGTGTCTGACACTGTTGTTGAACCTTACAATGCTACTCTCTCTGTCCACCAGCTTGTTGAGAATGCAGATGAGTGTATGGTTCTGGACAATGAGGCTCTCTATGACATTTGCTTCAGAACTCTGAAGCTCACCACTCCGAGCTGTAAGTCTTTAATTTATTTGTGTGCAAACTAGGTATTATCATAACATTTTTAGCATTGTTGTGAATTTAGTCTCTTCTCTCTCTCTCCTCAGTGTCTGTTTGTCTGCATGTGATTTGGCGATGGTTATTTAAATTAGAATGATCAGGTTTTGGTCATTCAGCTTGTATTTGAGAATTAGTAGCCATTCTCTGCTTCTGTCAGAAGCTATCGCTTTTAAGTTGCTTGAATATATTGGAATTCTATGTCTTTATCTTGCTGACTGTTAGTTTCTGTGTAAAAATTAGTTGGCGACCTGAATCATCTAATTTCTGCCACCATGAGTGGGGTAACTTGCTGCCTTCGGTTCCCTGGTCAACTTAACTCAGATCTCCGCAAGCTTGCAGTTAATCTGATTCCATTCCCTCGGTTACACTTCTTCATGGTTGGATTTGCTCCGCTTACATCTCGTGGGTCCCAGCAGTATAGAGCTCTTACAGTTCCTGAGCTCACTCAGCAGATGTGGGATGCTAAGAATATGATGTGTGCTGCTGACCCTCGCCATGGCCGATATTTGACTGCTTCTGCTATGTTCCGAGGCAAAATGAGCACCAAGGAAGTTGATGAACAAATGATTAATGTGCAGAATAAGAACTCATCTTATTTTGTGGAGTGGATCCCCAACAATGTGAAGTCCACTGTGTGTGATATCCCTCCAACCGGGCTGAAAATGGCTTCAACATTCATCGGCAATTCGACCTCAATCCAGGAAATGTTCCGGAGAGTGAGTGAACAGTTCACAGCCATGTTCCGCAGGAAGGCTTTCTTGCATTGGTACACAGGGGAAGGAATGGATGAGATGGAGTTTACTGAAGCAGAGAGCAACATGAATGACTTGGTTTCTGAGTATCAACAGTATCAAGATGCAACTGCTGATGAGGACGGCTATGACTATGAAGACGAGGAGGAAGTTCAGGAGGAGGTCTAGTAATATGGGCTTGTCTAGCTATTTTTGCCTGTTGAATTTAATGTTGTGGACTTAATCTTTGTACCTGAATAGCTTGTTTGGGTGTCTGGACTATGGTCATGGCTGGGTTCCTGGCCTCTCTGTTTTCTCTTTGTTTTTTATTGTTGTAGTGTAGGGTATCAGTTAATCTTGAGTGATGACATGGTTACTATTTGTAGGTGGTAAATGGTGCTATGATTGGTATTTTCAGGTAAATGATATTGTTGTGTTTGTATTTGTGAGTGCTATGGTAAAATTGATCTCCTTGACTGTGTTATGGGAAATGTGAACCATTTGGGCCCTGTTTTTGGAGCATGCATCATTTGACCAGGTTTTTTTGTCATTGTTGCTGTGGATTTGAATCCACTATTTGAGTGTCAATAGATGTTTTTTTTTTTTTTTTCATTTGGTTCCTGAGACTATTACTGGTCATAAATGGAGCAATTAGGCAAAACCATTGCAGACTAATAATCATGGTAATGTTGACTTTTTATTTATATAGCCTAGAGGTTTGTGGCAGTGAGATTTTAAGAAGGATTCCTCTGAGGTCTGGCAGTGTTATTTTAATTTGTAACTGCTCACACTGTTGGTCTTTGTTAGTGGTGTATCAATTGGCCACATTGTGCCAGGACAACCAGAGTTAGTTCAGAAGCTACATGCCATTCTTGACATTGGTAAGCAGGTGCAAGCATTGCCAGACTAAGATCCTTCACGAGCATAGCATGGATCAGGCTTCTGTTCTGTACCCAGCTCACTGATTGGTGCAGTTTCATGGATCTCATGCCCTGACATACAGCTGTCAGGGTAAGAAAGCTATTTCCCTCTAGATTCATCACGTTGTAGCATTTCTTTATTTGCTTTTTGGAAGGCAAAATCTGTGAGGGAGGATGCAATGGAGACAACCAACCAGTAAATTTCCTTTTAAAATACATGTATTATAACTTAGAAGAAGAATCTCCTTCAAAACTTAAGCCAATTTTTGAAGATCGAAATGGAAACAAAGGATGGTTTCCTTCCTAATGAAAGTTACTCTGGACCTTTCCACATGCATATGTATAGCTAGAGAGAGAGAGAGAGAGAGAGAGAGAGAGAGAGGAGTATTCTTTCCTTGTGAGTAATAAAATATAAACTGCAGGCCGGTTGCATTTGCTTAGGCTCCAAACTTGGGGACTTTAGCAGTTGAGACTTGAGCAAGGAAGTGTTCTGCCACAATCCGCCTCTGAATTTTTCCTGTTGCAGTCTTCGGGAGAGAGTCAGTAATGAAAACTTTCTTGGGGACCTTGAATGCTGCTAGATTCTTCTTGCAGAACCTCTGCACTTCAGCCTCATCAATGTTTGCTGCTCTTGGAATAACAGCACAATTGATCTGTTTGTGACACAGAAATGTTCAATTAGCACCATTCAGTTTTGGGGCAACATTAATCTAATTTCATGGATTATCTGGCATAAAGTGAGGATGTCGTAATGCCAAAACTTGCAGCTAATTATCTGGGAAGGTTTTGTCATAGAACCCTTCCACTTGACATAAGTAGAATCGTGTACTTTCCACTGCAGAATTTTCGTTTTCTTTGGTTTTCCTATTAACCAAAGTTTGTAGGGGAAGGTGGTATTGATTTGTGATAGTAATCTTGTTCTTTTCTTTCGTTTGCTTCACTAGTAGATGTCCTTGTCACACTACTAAGCATGCATTCAACAAACTAAAGCTGAAAGGTGGTCCTTAGCCTAATGTCCTTTTTGAGGCACAATTGGTTTCTCAGAAAGTTGGATGCATGCCAATACTAGAGGTGGTGCTGCTCACATAAATGCAAGCCACAAAAGTGAGACTCTAATTCGTGGTTTGTGCATTCAGGTAAAGGTTGCAATCAGAGTGGGGACCTAGTGACCAAGCTGAATCACATGCATGCACGTATGATTTATGGATCCACTTGAATACTCACTAGGACCTTGTGGTGGCCGAATCGAACAATCCACTGTAACAAATGAAGGCAAATAAGGACCTTACGTCTATTATTGAGCATACCTCTTCGCCATATTTATCATCGGGTACTCCAAATGCGACTGCTTGAGCAATATCTGGATAAGATAAAAGTACCGCATCGACTTCAATTGGGGATATCTTCTCACCTAAACACAAAAACCAAAAGAACAAAGGCCTTAGTTAGCATCGTAGAGATATCCGTTTTATTTTTGTTGTCCTGTAATATCCAAACGCTGCCGAATATTCTAAGTGAAAGGCTCCATCTCATCTCACTAACATCAAAGCAAATCCACATATAGAAACACGGTATTGGCCATAAAATCAGTCAAAACCATTTTCATTGGTAATGTTAATCACGGGTCAACTTCTATAATAGTCCCCAAAAGCGCAAAGCTTCAGCCTAGTTCAATGTCATTGGAGGGCTTGAAAATCAAGTTGATTGCTGACAATTCAAAGTACCCCTAACCGACAACTGTCTTTGATCTAACCAAATGATGGTGATGATTAAGAAATAGCAAATGGATCCTCCTACTTATGGCATGACAGTCATGCTAAAACAAACAGAAAAGTAAGCATAAAAAATTATACCTCCACGGTTGATAAGCTCCTTGATCCGACCCACGAGATGCAAATACCCATCCGAATCAAAATACCCGAGATCTCCTGTATGGAACCACCCGAATAGGAAAGCCGATTTATTAGCCTCAGGGTTATTCTTATAACCTTTGGTCACATTAGTTCCCCTAATGCACACCTCGCCGCTAACTTCTGCCTTTTGTGGCACGCCATTTTCGTCCAGAATTGACATTTCTTGACCCACGGGTTTCCCCACCGAACCGGGCTTATGTGGGCCATCTTCGGGCAACGGATTTGAGCACATCAAATGGGTCGCCTCAGTCATTGCGTATGCCTCCAAAACCGGCGCGCCAAACACCTCCTCGAGCCGAGCCAATATAGCTGGTGCCAAAGATGCGCTGCAGCTCCGGATGAAGCGGAGCTTCGGGTAATCAGGTTTTGGGCTGCTCAAATGGCGGTCCAGTATGATCTGATGTATGGTAGGGACAGCAGTGTACCACGTGGCTTTGTACTTGTTCATGTCTTGCCAAAAGGTGGAAGCCGAGAATCTTCCAGCTGCTGGGAGTGTTACGGCGCCTCCAGCTCCGAGCGAACTCAGCAGCGCAGCTAACAAACCGTGAACGTGAAATAAAGGGAGGACGATCACGGTTGAGTCCGACTCCGTGAGTCTGTACACCGACTTAATGTTTTGAACAGAGGAGGCTAAGTTGAACTGAGTTAGAGGCACGCCCTTGGGCCGGCTCGTGGTGCCGGACGTGTGAAGGAAGAGTGCCACGTCTAACGGTTCGTTGCTGAGTTCGGTGAGCGGCTTGGGGTCGGCTTCGGCGTCACTGACGGAGAGAACGAGTTCCGATTCAGCATCAGAAAGCATGGTTGTGGCATGTGGGATGTTGAGCTTGGAAGCGGCGGCTTGAGCGGAGCTGTTACCTTCTTTTGATGTTACTAAGAGCTTTGCTTCTGAGTCGGATAGGTAGAACTCGAACTCCTCTATAGTGTAGGCTGAGTTCAGCGGCGCAGCCGTTGCTCGAGTTCGAATAACAGCCAAAAACATTATCACAAACTGCGAAAAAAAAGGAAATAAAACTGATTAATAATTACAAAAATAATTTTATCGTGGTTCAACATTTCAAAGTTTTGCGTATAGCAACAGAAAATATATAGACGGAGCTAGAAAAGAAAACGAAAAGGAAATATATCCAGGAGAAACATATGCGTAGGGATTATCCTACATTTCCTTAATATATGGAATCAAACTCACGCGTTTGTCTTTCAACAATATGAAAGAAACCTATAAAAGAAGACGAGAATTTATAATTCTATTCTATAACTAAGATTTTCATTAGTCCTTAAAACTAAACAGATTATTGCTATTTAGCATAATCTACCGTCATCTACTCAACCAAACAGAAAGGAAGAGAAAACGAATAAAACCTCGACGTTGTTAGAAAAGGCGAGTGCAATAACGTGGCCAGGTTTAATCCCGACGGCAACGAGGCGAGAGGCCGCACCTTCCACAAGTTGTTGAAGCCGCGAGTGTGTCAGATCGAACTTACCGGAAATCGAGATAGCTCGGCGGAAAGGAAATTCTCCTGCGACCTTTTTCAACAATCCGGTCAGCGTAGTACTCTCCATAATGTATTTCGTCTTTCTTTTCCAATTTCTCAAAACAACAAGAGAAGAAGATAAGGAGAGAGGCGGAGATATTAATGATTGGAAGTGAGAAGAAAATCGCAAAGGATATAGAGATTTGGGAAAAGAGCACGAGCGATCTCCTCTGTGACGAGAGTGAACGGAGATGAAGGGAAGCTGTTATATATCGCAAACTTCTCGGTGGAGGTGGGACTTGCGGCAGGCTTGCCACGTGGCTTTTAATATTACTCGCTTTAAGCTTGTACGTTGATCTCCCTAACAAACAGTCAACCCACAAGTAGTAAGAAAGAGATTTAAGAGAGCACATCGAGGAAAAACACAGAGGATTGCAAGAGGGTGACATATTACGCTCCGCCTCGAGAGTTGCAGCGTCACGTGTTCTTGTGGCTTGCCAAGCCCTCTGACGTGTCTTTTTTTATTCGCTACGTTTGTGTGACGTGGAATCATTGATGTTGCTGCATTCTTTTTCTCTTTTTTCGGCAGCGTGGAAATGATTACCTACGCTGCATCCTTAGTGAATTACAAGGCAGCTCGTTGAGCACGTGGCATGTTCTGTTCGTTTAAGAGATTTTTTATTTTTATTTTTTTAAAAAAATTATAACCATATTTAATTCCTCTATGCTTTAACACAAAGTACCCATTAACATAAGAACATTTAGAATATTAATATACTCCAATTAATTTTTGATAACCAAGATTCGGTCGTTAGGTCCTATTATGTTTTCATTGATTATCATAACTCTTATGGTATAAATCATTATTTAGTGCGTAATTGGGCGCCGAGCTAATATAGTTTCTTTTCCTCTTCCTTTCACTCAATGATAATCTAATTTATTATCTTTTATTTTTTTATAAAATATTAATTGATTTAATTATAGTTATATAATTTTATTCATTTAAAATCACAAGTTTTTCCAAAAAAATTATAAATAATATAAATAAATTTATATTGCATCATCATATATGGACCTTATGTCAGGTGCAATGAGCTAAAACCTCCTAATTTGAGAGCCCAAAGAAATATACATTTCATATGCTTATGTCATTTTTGTACATAAGGTGCACAGGCCCAGGACTCTTAATTGGGGGAGCCCAAAAAAAAGACACCTTCATAAGTTTATATGACTTTCTGAATTTCAACATTTAATATAGCTTTAACATTCCATTTAAACTATATTTAAGTTTACATATAAATTTTTTGTCATTTTTTCAAAAGGCTTCATTTCAATTTTTGCAACTACTCTTAAAAAATTAAAATGGGCCTGGACTATAAAAGTAGATAAATGATAACATAAATTTATTCGTCCACTTCAAAAGATAAAATTAAAGTAATTAAGTGACATGAAAGGTCAAGTGAGGGTAGCTTGAATTTACACTAAAGGTAATTAAAAAGCATAGGCAGCAGCATTGTTGGCGGATGCTAACAAGTGTATATACTTCTTAATTTACAATTAATAGAAAAGTAACTTTCAGATTTCAAGTTAGGAAAAGCAATATAAGGTATAATAGGACCTTTGTGAATAACTACTGAAAGATACAAGTTGGGCAAAGATTATTAGCCTTACTTAAGCTAAAAGCAATAGCAATTTGTGCGGCTTAATTTAAGCAGAACTAAAGGTTCTCATAAAACCATCTGAACATGTCACCCACTTCTCCCATGTCACTTTGGTTTACCCAATCGTAGAGGATGGCAAAGCTGATTACAAAGAGCTGCTGATACAATCATATTACCATTTTTACAGTCATTCATGTAACATCTCTGGCCAGCTCTTTAGGTCTGCTGGGCATACATAAGCTTTTCTGCTCAGTTGCTTCTTCTTGTGTCTTTCTTAATTAACTAATAAAAAGGAAAAAAACAAATTAAGTCGAGTCATCTTTCCTTCTTCATTCCAGTCTGCTTCAAATAGATAATTATGATTTATACTTTAATAGAAGCAAAAACACATGTTATCACTCTCGGCTCAACGTCATCAGTGCGCTGTCATTCATAGGAACCACTCACAATTTTCCAGACAAAGCCAAAAGGATTACATTAACTTTAATCCAAATGCATTCACATGGTTTCTAAGATTTCTTCCTCCCCCCCCCCCCCCCCCCCCCCCCCCCCCCCTTCAACCTTTTTTCTTTTTTTTCTCTTAGGCCAGGTTTGACATGTGATTTTGTGGTTAATGGTTTGTGAGAATTATATATCTATACTTGATCTTACAGTGCCAGATTTAGAAAAACTAATACAAACTAGATTAAACAGAAAACAGGATCATTTGAATAATAGTGATATAAGTTCTCATTTTTCACACATCAATCATATCTTAACAAACGGAGGGCATACAGCCATAACATTACAGCTAATAACACATGCCTAAATCTGTGTAATTCTGTAATACAAACAATATACTCTATGTTTGAGGCCACACCTTATTGATCTTAACAGCAGCCCTAGCTAGCTAGCACATGACTTTGATAGATTAAGCCCGGCCATGACAACCTTGGCGCAACTTCCTTATTGTAACCAAACCTCTCAAGCCTCTCATAGCTAGAACCCCCTGTATATGAAGAACACTGTTTTCTATCTGTTTGTGGTAGTTTAGTTGAAAGAAGGTGACACTGCTGGAGCAACCATGAACTTGGCAGCGGATGGAATAGGTCCTGGTGCAACAATGCCGGAGCTTCTCATCTCCGACAATCCTCTGCGTGCATTTCCTGTTCCCTGTGCTTCACATAATTTGGGAAGAAACACACCTGTACAAGGAAATGAACGTACAGACGGGTTAATACGGTGCATGTGATAAAGGTGCACTAATGGTATTTGTGTATGGATCTCTATTACCTTCACCAGCTGCAAGGTTGAAGTACAAGTCGACGACGTTGGGGCAGGAGTTGTAGCACTGAGGAGAGCAGAGCTTCTCTGTGAAGCGAGACTCGAGGAGAGAATCGGAGGAGATGCCGAGGGAGTTACGGTCGAGCCCACAGGCCTTGACACACTGGTCGGTCTCTATCCAGTTCTTCACCTTATCGGCCTCGATTTCAGATGTGCGGCATGTGTAGCGTTCCTCTCCACTCCTCTTCACGTTCTTCTCCAGCACACAGCGCTTGCCTGTTGATGATACCGCGAATGCGCATGTCTTCTCCCCAAGTTGCTCGCATGTTACTTCTCCTGCAACCCGCCATGCCAACGTAAGAGTGTTGAAGACAAATACATATATTGTTACATTTCTTATAGAAGTTTCCTTCAACTGAGTAAACTTAGAGATTATATGTATATAGCTTGGAGCTTACCTAGAGTGGCTTGCACAGATATGGCAAGAGCAAGAGCCAGAACTACCAAGATCTTGAAGGAAGCCATTTGAAGGGTAATTGGGTATCGAAGTTTTGTAGCAACTGTGTGCTTATTAGAGCTGCTACGATGGAGGAATGTCTTGTGAAGATTCATGGGTGGCTAAGGACCATTTTATACTAGCTTCAATGGACACAGTGCATTTGGAAATGATCCCATGATGGCTGATTCATGGTCATTGGGTTTGACAGCCTTGACCCCACAAGGGGCGTGCTGCACCAGGCGTCCCGTTTTCCACGCCAAAGGTCAATTACTGCCACCATCAATGGCGGAAGCTTGGCTATCCCATGAGCCAGATGATGCTTATGAAAGCAACTTTTCTAAGGCTTGGCTCCAAAATTGGAGGACGCTATACTCTCTCTCCTTCCTTAACAGGAAATATAGTAAATGCACAATGGTAGTTCGTTAGGAAAAGCATCTTTATGTGCTTGTAGACTTTGAAGAAGAGAAATCAAAGTCATCGTCAAACCAAATCAGCCTCCATATGCAAACATAGCAAAGTTTCCAGGCAGCTCCTTGTTCTGGTTTCCTACATGAAAGAGACCTTCATTAGTCTATTAATATGATTCGGCCTTTAGTAACCTTAATTGACCCTGGACTTTCTGTTCTATCTAATTTGCCTTAAAAGGCTTCAACAGTGGACTTTTCTTCCCCGTCAGTTACGGAGCAAATTTGGAGAACACACATAGCTCAGGGCATTGTACATGGCAGGCAGAAAGTTAGTTATCAGCCGACTCAGACTTTGATTCCAAGACTTTTGATGTTTTGCTTTTCCAGGTTCCTATGATCAGGGAAGGAAGATACACAATTAGCGCTCTTAGTATTTCTGTTAATAATTTGTCCCAATCTTTGGGAAACAATCTCTGATGGAGTTCTTTTGAAGTTCAATTGATATCTTTTTCCATTGGGTTAATTAGTGGGCGTGACCCAGATGAAATAGGTCCATATTTGGTCTAAATGGGTTCCCTTTTGTGTTGAGACTTGGGCTGATGGATTCCTCTCACAACCCAAAGAAATAAATCAGTCGTGGAATAGTGGAATTGTTAAATGCACGAGGCAACCACAAAGGGCCAATCAGAGGACAGCTGAGCTGATGATCGTTGCATGAAGCTGGCTGGCAAGTCATGTATGTCAAAACTCACAAGAAACAAGGGTTGGTTAAAAGAAGACAACAACAGGAAGAGATTTTTTTTTTTAAAAAAAAAACAACTCATTCGAGAAAAGGCAGCGTCTTGTGTGCCACAATTATATGGACATGATGAGACAGTGAAACAGGGAAGCTTGTATCTACAATGCATGCGGTCATTTGCATCTCAAAGAAACTGAATAATCTTTACATGTTAGACATGTAGACCGAGCTGAGTATTTAGCCATGAAAATCAATGCTTGCTTATAGTTAAGAGATGATTCTAGCTATAAACAAGGTCACTAGGATCAAGTTCACTAATATTGACATGCAAGGAAATCAACGTAGTGAAATGAAGGTTAACTATATATTAAAGCGTTGACCAGCGCCTGATTGAATTAAAATTAGAATGATATTTATACTCTTCAATTCTGCATAACTCAATCATCACAGTACCAAATAATATACAAAACTTGACCCTTTAGATCATCTGACCATGCATCTTAAAACTATAAAAACCTTCGGTCTACATACCAACATTATTTACAACCTGACTCGGAACAGATATTATCATATCCATTTACACAAAATCAAATACCATCTAACTGTAAATTTTTATTTATTATTTTTGACAACATTATGATAAGAATTATTCACAAAGAAAAGAACATGATAGTACTTCAAACATCATCCGACAAAGCTCATTTTTGCCCAAATGGTATCCTGACAAAATCTTAACATAGCAGTTCTTCCAGATAGTCATGGCTGTACGAGGAGTTGTTCAGTATAACTAAAACCAAAATTGTAAACTCTAGAGGAATAAATATATACCTCATGTAATAGTTGATAATATATCCAGGTCAATACTATATGCATGAGCATGCCTTGAGTGGCTAGCCGCATTATAGAAAACGAGTTTGGATCATAAAATCGGAACAGGATTTCGGCTGTTTGATTTAGTTTGGCCAGGGAAGTCACTCACTCAAAAAGAAATCCAGACTTCAAATACCATGAGTAACCTAACAAGTGTAAAGTGTTCTTCGCTAATCTACCAATTTCGCCCTAATGGCATATACATAGACTGGGAGGGAAATTATATGCGTGTTCCTATTTACAAACTTGTCAGGAGAGGAGTTATCATCTTTAATTCGAGATTACCTGTATAAATTTGGAGAAGCTGATTTTCTTGCAAAAATGACTGTTTGATTTTGTTTTTTTCAATATAGGAAAAGCCTATGGTCCAACTCTTTAATAAACAGAGAAACATAGAATTCACACAGAAATATTAAGTATCCAAGAGATAGAAAAGCTAGCTTCACAATCACAGGGGAAACAATCGAGTTATGTTTGGAGATATCTTTTTTTCAATTTTAAAAAGCGATCTAATACGAGTAAATATGCATGCACTGCTCACAACCTTCAAGAGAAAGATTCCGATGTAAAAACTATCAACTTACCTGGAAAGGAATGATGCAAATTGCTTAGAGCCTCTGACGGAAAATTCCTAAGGGATCGCATGATCCAATGAACGAACTGAATGAATAAAACTTCACTCAAGCATCGATGAAACATTAAATCAATGCGATCCCTTTGGAACTCTCCACCTGCTCTAAGAATTTCAATACACAGCTGATCCCTCCTATTTTCCGTCCGGGTTTTCTATCATTGTGGGAGTGCATGGATTAGAAAGAAAAGAATCTGAGGAACCTTCTGGAGTTCCTACTTTATAGAGAAGAAGGAAAGGTTGGGTGTTGTTTGGATTATGTGTGATTTGCTTATCTCGCACTCACGCATTAGATGTGATAGCTGGGAAGTTACAGACAGCTTGCAATATAACGCTTACTCTATGTTGCAATTACTGATTTAGCCCTGCGACATTAATATTTAGTTCCCCTACGAAAAAGAGAAGGCAATTTACATTTCCTTAGGCGACTTTTTCCTTATTAGTGTTTTCTCATAGAAAGGAGGAGGAGGAGGAGGAGGAGAAGAAGAAGAATCCCTTGTGATTGATGGAGCCATGTTGAATTGGTTGCATTATGTATAGCAAAAGGTAACGCAGATGTTGCACTTCATGACATGGGCATTCCATTAACTCTCTTTTACAACCCACAAGGTGATCTGTGATCTATCCAACTTTAAGTAGAGCCAATGAAAAACTGTAAGAAAAAGATAAACTTTTCACTTTACTTTTATCAGGAAAACCAAGAAAACAAAAAAATAAAAAAGGACAATCTTCCACTTAATTTTTTTTTTATTAGTGAGAGCATAATTTTTTATTTTATTAATATTTAAATTCATGACAGATATTTTTTTATATGTAATATTATCTATTTTTATCATGACTCTTTGATTGATTGAAATATATGTTAAGAATTACATTACATACAATCAATAAGTGAATATTCGATATCAAATGAATGACTATAAATTAATTTTTAATTTTGATACATCGATATGTATGAATTATCAATATTTTAATACTTAAAATTATTAATAAAAATTTTATTTATACAAAATGTTATTTATTTTAATGAAAATCATATAATCCTGTATCCTTAAAATTTAAACTTGACAAACATTTCACAAATTAAAGACATATATACTGTGAAATAAATCAGGGGCTAGTGCAGGAGGAAAGAATGATATATAAGAAAAGGCGAAGAATTGTTGTTTAGCTAATCATTCTTTCATAGGAGAGAGTAGTAGCTAGGGCAATTCAAATTTACCGAAAGCAAGATGACCAATCAAGTTTTGACCTCCAATAATTATATATATATATATATATATATATATGTGTGTGTATATGTTTGTGAAAGGTGCAAAGGCTATGATATATAATGAAACCCATTTATACAGAGTTTTAATGAGTCACGATCAAACTAGTGTTGCCACAAACCACTGTTTAACTTAGTGATCCAATAAGAAAAGCAATTTTCCTTTTTGTTATTGTCATCTGCATCCAGTTTTTATGCATTAACAAAAACCAAAAAGATATTTGAGGCTATATTATACAGAGTGCAGTTTATATAAGCCAATTTTGCTCATGTGAGGTGTTGCGGTAAGGCAGAAAGTGACAAATGACACATTTGAGGCACACATCAGAAGCATGCCCCAGCATGATCTATTTGCCACGCACTTACTTTGATATGCCCCCTGGATTCGCTGCCTGTGGGGTCCTTATGTTCTCTATCTTTACAACTGAAATGGCAGAAGTTTAAAATGATTTCTTGTTTTCCTTCCACAACTTGACTAGGTTGTCCACTTTGATCTCCTTTGCTTTCACACTGCCAACAGTATTTCATTTATCAATTTCAAGGGGAAGAAGGAAATATCTCGGATGACAAATTGATAACATGGCAAGGAACTATCAACTATCCAGACAAATCCACCTGCAAAATTAGACTAATACCAGGAGGTTTCTAAGCTTCTAATTGGCAAAAATATGTAATTAAAGATTTAATTGTAAATTCTTTAAGTGAAGCTGTGGCTAGAAAGGTATGAGGAAAATTTAATGAGGCCTCCATAGCTCATATTGCTCCTTTACTCACTTGAATTCAGAAGTCATGGAAAAGCATGATACCATCGTCAAGCTTCATCTGGGAGGATTCAAGTAGCATCCTCACGTCTTTTATTCGGTTGGCTCCACTGCGTTGCTCTACACCTTTATCTGATGGGAGAACTGAAAGCTGAAACAATTTTACATAGTATGCATCATTAGCTGAACACAGAAAAGGTAACCAATAATGCTGCAACAATCTGAAAACTCAAAGGATTGTAAAGTTTACAGGGAGCGAACAATCTACAAATCTCCATTGTATATGTAGGAAACTAAAGAGGAAAGAAATAAGAAGATAGGAGCCTGAGTGAGGCATTGAAAATCCAACAGAGTTTTACATTGTCAGAACCTCTTTCGTCAGTACAGTTTTCAACTGTAACTGCTGTATGAAACTACAGCATAGTAGACATTGACATGAGATGGAGAAAGTGAACAGAAGTTTTGGCTCATTACCCAGTGTGGTGTGTTCTATATTAATTGACAATGTGGAACCCATGGGTAAAGGAACTGACCCTATAATCAAAAACAATCTCCATTGCATAGGCAGAAACAACAAAGACAGCATAACATCAAGAAGGAACATTAAAATAGAAAAAAGTATCAAAAAACGGCAAGGAAAGGATGATGTGCAGAAAACTAGAAGAACGGATGTAGCACAGAGATATCATAAGGAAGCCAAAGAATATTAGATATGCAATGACTGGAAACACTTTAAGTAGAACACAGACCTCAAAAAAGAAATTAAGAGTACAGTACAAAAAGCATCCAAAATAGCCTAACCATGATTATTACAATTAAAATTTCTTTTACGGTCCACATATGATCTTTATCCTTTGTATAGAAAATATAACACATGACAGGTCTCATTCCAAGAGGCATTGCTCCCAATCTATCTACGCTTTTGGTTAGAATGGTAAAGACCTTTTACAACAGGCTACTCAAAACATAAGTCCCTCTAAAATGCAGAAAGAACACCAGATGTTTCAATCTCAAAAAGAAAATACTAAGTTTCTCTTTCCTAATAGGGACAAAGAAAAAGCAAAGCAGACATACATGTATGCTTGTGTGTGCATGTACATTATGAAGTATATTACAGAAGTTCTCAATGTTTTACAAACCTCCTTATGTTGTTCCACCTCATAAGCCAGTCGTAGACTCAAATTTAAGGCAGCATGGAACATTTCATCCAGTATATGTTCCCAAAGAATGTGCTTATTCACTTTCCACAACAGGAACTGTGATTGTCTAGATCCAGTCACTATTAATTTCTGCAGGGAGAATCAAACATTGCTGATAAAAAGGAATTAGAAGTTCATAACACAAACCCAACTGCAAAAGAAATAGATTATACATAAAAGGTCTAAAATTCTATAATTAAATTACACTCATTTCTTGCAGGCAGAAAGATACTACTTGTACCACATGGAACCTCTATCTGAAAAGAATGAACAGAATAGACAGGTTTTTTCCTTACCATGAAAAAGGATAGGCGTCAAAGTCTAAAGACAGAGCACAGAAGTTGCACTGATTAAAAGTTACAAACAGGAATATCCAAGTACCTCCATATGCAAGTAATCATCCTTCCACAGCTTATAAAGAATCTGGGGAGTATCCTTCTTATCCACGAAAGTGGTATCTGAGATCTAAGAATAAGGATAAAAAAACAACAAAAGTAAACAAATTATTTTCTTATATTAGAAAAGCTTATGGTTTGCTATTAAAAATGAAATGAAAGGGGGGGTGGGAGGAACAAAAGAGCTGATTGTTAAATAGATTATTAATGATAACCATCTTAGCTTCTGTTATTTAGGCAAGTAGAAGCCTCACCACCAAATAATTAGCACATGCTTTATGAATTAAATAGCCATACATGTGATCAGTTAAAATGAGAAAAGGAAACAGAATTACATATTCAAGCAAGGGCAAAACCAGCACAAGGAGAGCGAACTCATGCACTAGAACTTTATCAAGGGCATTTGTAAAAGATTGTTACCTTATCAGTCTCAAGTAGACGACCAGCCCTGGATAGTAACCTAAACATTTTGTAAGCATCCCTCCCGTATCTTTTCAACACAACCGATTCTACCTGCAGTGTAGGAACTGATATTACACATCTGACTCAGTTGATGGAGCACAGTTATGTCCATATTTGAAAGGAGTAAATAGATTGAGAAAAACCTCATTATTCTGCGCTAGTTCGATAATAGTCTTGAAATCTGTACAAGAAATATGGATGAAACAGGAAGTCAAAAAAAAAAAAATTTAACCACTCAACGAGAAGTGAAGGGAGCAAGGTATATATGATACCTATACTGTATGATTCATCACACTCTCTCACAAACTGCGGAGAACCCAACTGAACAAGGCAAGCTCTAACACGATCAAAGGTCATATTACGACCATTCTCACTCTTTATCACCTCTTCATAAATGGAATTCAGGGACAAGGGAACTGCAAAATTCAGTATCATAAAATTAATAAGCATTGAATAATAGCTAAGAAAGATGCATTCAGAGGTATAGGGCAGAAGGGAAAAGCCCCTACAAGAAACAATAAATATCGACCAATGTCATGTTATTATTCCTTTTGTTGTGCCTATGATTTTTGAACTTTCTCATTTCTTTTCATACTGAGCCATCTATACAAATTAAACTCTATATAGCATCAAAATTGACAGAAAAACAACAAAGAATTTTGATTAGTACATACAGACAAAACAAAAACAAACTTCACAAATAACAAGATCCTAATGATACGGTTATTTGAGGTTGGCTGAAGAGACAGCTTTCACTAAATATTACTAACCGAAAAACCACTTAACTGCTTCAACTCAGATTGACAGACCAGACTAGCTAAAGTGGTTTTTCTGAATAGATGTCGGCCCACCTGCATTGTGTAGTAAACATACCAAACTCAATATGTAACTAGATAATATTTGTGTACTTTTTCTGTTATAACTTAGCATGACTAATCTTGTTTTGAATTTACCAGCACATGGAATGTCTAATAATATGTATTAATTCAAAAAAAGCAAGTGATCGAAATTAGCACACCTGATTTTTCTATTTTCAGTTTCCTCTCTTCATTTCTTGTTGCCTCCAGCATTGCATTCAAGACAGTGGCAGCTTCAACATCCAACTGAGTTTTAACATTCTCAAAACACACCTAAAAGGTAAAAGAACATATGTCAATGATAATATCTGGGAAGCATAAACAATTCATAATAAAATTGAGGAAGACACATAGTTGTGAAAGCAACTTATGCCTCAATATTCCTGACATAAAAGATTTAATTACCGAAACAATATGCAGTCCTTCACTTAAATGTACAACTACAGTATAGATGATGAATCAAAAGGTAGAACCAACCTTGTGCCTAAAGTGACGCATAAATTCCTCAAAATTGGCACGCCAAAGAACTACTACATCATCTGCAGCCCCAGGCTCCTTATCTGACTCAAGGCTATCATGCTTGCGCTGTAAAACAACATTTAAGAAAAGTGAAAAAGTACTTATTAACATGTAAGTGTACCTGGCATGTTTAGAAACTGATTATTATACCAACCTTATCCCCAACAATCGCATTTCGGGGATTATTCTCATCTCTCTCTTCATGGGCATCCAGTTCTGTATCTGTTATAACCGAAAACCTAATTGCCTCTATGGGCATTGCTGCTGCTAGAACACGACGTTCAAGCGTTTCTGATTCTTCAATTATCTACAAATTAAGTTGAAAAAAAGTTCATCAAGAAACTCATTTCAGAAGAAAGATAACTTCAGATGTTGCAAGTTCATTACTGAGGGGCAATTTAGAATAAAGAAAAGAGCACCAATTATCCAATTCCCAAATTAGAGGACCATTTTTCTTTTCTCCTTTACATCTAACAAACTCTCAGTCTCATTCAGGTAAAACAAAAGAAGCTTTAAGCACTCATACGCGCAAACTTATAGCACAGAAGTCATTTTGAGAGAGCCAAATCTAACTATCCAAAAAATTGCAAATCAGCAGATAAAGATTGCTAACACTCAACCAACAGTTGATACAAAACAACCATTACTGTCCCTTAAATCCCAGTTTCTCATTGATGTGATGATTAATATGAATTCCTACCATCCTTGGATGGACATCAATGACAGTAACGATAGTCAATGCCAATCCCATAGTGAAAAATATGATTCCTTTACCCCTAAGAGGTCATGAATAGATGCGGAACCAATTGCATCTTCATTGTGGAGCACTTATCTCATGTTCTACTTAAATAAACATCTCAAAGAATCACACCAAGCAACAGTGAACATAGATCCCTACATCTTTCCAGACTTCTGAAACTGACCAGTTGCCACTACAGTACTCTTTTTATAACATTACAAACCCAACTGCCACACTCAAGGCAGACAAAAGAAAGAACATATTGATTTATATTTAGGACATTAAATAAATACCTACTATCAAATATTAATCTTGAACCAATGCAAAAAGCCATCACCAGGCACTTTGAACAAATTAGCATGTACCTTAGCAGACTTAGGACCTCGTTTCCTTGCACTAGTTTCTTCTTCGGTTTGCATGGCAAGAACTGGTTCGGCGGTAGGGCAACGCTCAACATAATGGGCAGCCACAAGTTTAAAAAGAGTTTCTTGCACAGCTTCGGGAGGAATAGCATTTTCTGAAAATAATATACCAATATAATTTAAGGTAAAATTGTTCGAAATGCCAATTACCTATGAAAAACCGAATGATAAATTCCAAGAAAACATTGTTTCCTGGCTCAAATAAGCAATTTACTCATGTCAATACTTGACAGCAATCCAACTTCACCCCTATCTTAAGCAACTTTAAATTCATTGAATAGGCAAGCATTATTTCTTGGTTAAATAATTGATTGTGTCAATACTCAGCAATAATCCAATTGCACCCCTTTCATAAGCTAAATAAGCAACTCTAAATTTATTGAACAAACTAATTTTCGCCATGACAT
Source organism: Moringa oleifera (assembly GCA_021397835.1). Taxonomy (NCBI): domain Eukaryota; kingdom Viridiplantae; phylum Streptophyta; class Magnoliopsida; order Brassicales; family Moringaceae; genus Moringa; species Moringa oleifera. The sequence goes on along the minus strand of JAJFZO010000658.1, from coordinate 1,340,133 downwards.
ATCAAGGATGATCAAAAAGATAGTCAAGTGAACTAATAGGAAAAGTTATGAAAGGGATAATCCACATGTCAAATTAAAAATACACATTTTACAACCAGCATCCTGGTAATGCTTGTATAAGTAAAACAAATAGGCCAAAGCTGTAAAGAAAGGGTAGCCCACATCAGTTGTGAGTTACCATCAAGAAGAGAAGAAACTCGGCATAAACAACACCCCTCCTTTACTAGATTTTAATTCTCAACAAAAAGAAAATGAAGCAGACACATCGAACATGTTAGAGAAAGAAACATTCTCTATTGATAGAAAGAAGCCACAAAAAACATGTGCTATACTTACTTTCATTTTGGCTCGCCTTAGCTCTATCAAACATTTGTTTGAGAGTGAGTCTACCGTGTTGAAGCAAACCCTCGAGCAGCACAAACGACTGCAAGAACCAATCAACCAGAAAATGTAAGCAACTTGATACTATCAATTCATATAAATGCATAGAAATCAAATCAAAGAGAAAGAACCAACTTGTACGCCGAATCCGTTATACACAATACTCAAAAATTTAGAAAACCTCACGCGATGGAGTATGTTATCAAACAACACCAAGTACTGAGTATTTACTTTGGCCCCATCTCCAAAAGCACCTGTATCCACAATCATTAAAGAATAATCATCATGAGTTCATGGTAGCTCTACATTTGCATGGTAATGCCATGATTGGGAAAACATCAACCACAACAAATACTATGAAAAATTAGGCAATCATAAGGGAATGAAAAATTAAAATAACATCTACTATTTCTACATTCATCGGACGAGACTGTGGATACTTAAAGTTCCAGTTACAATAAACTTAAGATCATGCTTGTGGAATGAAACTAATGACTACCAAACAACTAAATCAACCTCGAATATTTAGTAGCATGTTATCCTCAACCACACATCATAGTCAGCCTTTTGCTCTGAGTCAGGGTCAAGTAAGCAGGCATTTTAGCCAAACAGCTATAGATTAGGGCAATATAGGTAATCGGGAAGTGCATACCTGGTTGCTCAAGAATGAAAGCTTGGACACAGTTGTGCTGAATTAAGACAAGCAAGCTGTTCTTGACTTGCAAAGCATTGAGCTCGGTGTACCGAGCAATGTTTTGGAGCGTAAGGGGCCCTTTGCGAAGGAGACATTCACACACTTTCTGTATACATCAAACATAACATCAAGGAAATAATTAGACAATACTTATGTGCATAGGTCGAATGAAACTGGGAGAGAACTTACAGCGACAAGATTGCCAAAGTGGTTAGTGATGATGTGGACGGCGTATTGGATGCCGTACTGGGTCACTCCCATTGCTTCTCTCTGTTGTGCTTCACTGATCGAAGAAGAGAGGCGGGAAGAAAGTAAGTAGCAGAGCAGTTAAGGGCCGTCAGTTATTATCAGTAAGATACAGGAAAACCCTTTCTATGTAGTTAGTAAAACCCTAATGTCCTCTTTCCTTAGTTCGCTAAATCTAACTCGAGACGCTGGCAGGCATCTGTAGTCAGTCATCAAAGGCAATTCGCAATTCAGTAATGGTCGAGCCAGAGTGAGACTGCATCCGCCATCGAAAGAGTAAGAACTAGAGATGTTCAATTTTGTTCTCTCTACTGTTTCGTTCCTGAAATGAGAGGTTGGGCTTCCATGGAGTACGGTCCAATTAGCCCACTGAGAATTTGTAGTTAGCTTTTTAAAAACATAAAGGCCCTCTCCCCAAGGCACAATTCGCGAGATTTAGCAAGAAGCCCTTTGCTTCTCTCTCTTCTTCTATCTGCACAGACCAAAAGACAGTATTCTCAGATTTCTCGTCAGAGATGTGAAAGAGCATTGGCATCACATTCGGGTTATTTTATTTATTATTATAAAAAAGGTATCGAGTTTAACTCAGCCTAATAAAATTGATTTCTTAATTAAAAAGCTTTTATCTTATAAAATGGATTATAATTCTAATAAAATCGATTTGTTAGAGAAGTCATTGCCTTATTGGAGAACTACTCGTGCTTATTTCCGTTCAAGGACTCAGCATTTCATTCTTCTGGATTTCGCCATCAGAAGGACGATCAAAATGCAAAAGTTGTTGATGAAATATTTCGAGACTTTCACAAAGCAACACTTTCTTCAAAAGCATGTTCTTCTTTGAGAATATGTTGCTTCGGAAAGGTCAGTAAATACTCGATCAAAATGTTGTGCATTTTGACTGTCCATCCATCTTGTTGGCGAAATACAGAAGAAAGAAATGGAAGTTCTTGGTCTCAAGAAAGAATGAGAAAGATTAAAACAGTACAAAGAAATTCTTGAGAGGTAGAAAGGGAAAACAAATTGACGGAGGATGAATATTAATAGATAAAAATAAACGTAAAGGGTGTAATCTCCAATGAGGGGGTTACCGCCATTGCTTGGCTCTCTTGCGCTTCAGTAATCGAAGAAGAGAGACAGGAAGAAAGCAAGAGATGAAGTAGTTCAGGTTTTGCATTTATACGAGCCTTTCTGCGGATTTGTGGTCAGCTAATTGGATTTCATTTCGCGAACAAAACAGAATGAAATTCGCATGAGAATCAAGCAAAAATCTCTCCTTCCATTTTCATAAGACAAGGTCTCAACAACCCGCCGCCTTCATTCAAACGAGATATGACAGATGCTTCCGATGCCTCAAGAATCTTCCTGTTAAAAGGTTCCAAGCTCACGCTCCCATGCAGAGAATCCGTGAAGTACATAAAGGAGTCTAATCTTTTGATTCCATGGAGACAACCGAATGTGTTTGTCACTTTGATGGAGGAAAATATTGGGTTTAGTAAGTCAGTTGAATAACCCCACCATCAATGGGTCCATAGCTCAGTGGTAGAGCATTTGACTGCAGATCAAGAGGTCACCGGTTCGAACCCGGTTGGGCCCTTAATTAAGACATTTTTGCTTTTCACGGATTCTCAAGGATCCTAAAAAGTTTGAAAATAAGGTATTGATCCTAATAGAACTTACCTCCGCTTGCAACTTAAAAATCTTTAATCATTACGGTTCTTATTGTTAGCCAAACTCAGTCCAATAAAAAATTGTCAATTTAGATTTGACTTAATTATAGCATAATGCATGACACTAGATGCTACCATATATATAACAAGATTAAGATGAGTGAATTGAGATTTTTAAAGATTGGTTCATGATAATTGATTTAAAAAATAATATTACAATAAATAAAAATTAAGGAACATTTGCAATGTGATTAAAGTATCTTCTGACACTCAAGTTAATAAAAATTTTTAAAAATATTGTTATTAATAAAATTACTTGAATGAATCATATTTTTAATTATTTTACCATTTCAATTGGGTATGTTTTGATTTTAGTCTTGATAGATAGGATGTTGACTTCTCATTGTTTTGATCGAAATTATCAGCTTCTTAATTCTTTAACAGTAGTCATATTACAGTACTTCGATAACTGTGATAGTTACTATACCAACAGTTGGATGTTAATCTTGCTAACACGCGATACTTTGTCACTTTAATACTAACCAACCTTTTAAGTACCATTTCCATTGTGTAAGTTTGCTCTATTAAAAAAATACATCCAAATGTTTAAACTCTCATTGAGCTTTAAACGAGTCATCAAGTATCAAGTTTTTTTTAGACATTTCAAATCGTAGTAATATTTAAGCAATTAACGTTATTATGTTAGTTTGTCTTAATTTAGTGAAATTATTATGTCAGTTAAATTTAAAATTATTAATATTAATTTAATTTATATTTAGTAAATTTTTATTGATATTAAATATAATTGTAAATTATTATAAAATTAAAAAATCTTAAATTAATGTCTAGAATTTGTAAATATGTTTTTATTAATATTAAAATATTTTTAACTATATTTATTCGTATTTTTAATATTCATTTAATTACCAAAACATAAAGTTAAATAAAAAATTCCTTTTCGTATTATTAAAAAATACTAAAGTCCAACAAAAAAACTAACAAAAAAAAAAAATCAATTGGCAAATGATAATACCTACTTCTTCATCATAGCTTGCCTCTCCCATGCATCTTCCTTGATCGATTCCAATCCGCAATCTTAAGACCAACATATATAAGATCCTAATGGCGTAACTCTGGTGATTCTTATTATTAATGGATGCTGATGGCTGTAGTTCATGACCCTTAAAAAATAAATAACATCATGAACTGCAACCAAGTTACTTGAGATTTCTCTCCTACCATTATGGCCCCATTCAATATATGCTAATTATTGAAATTTCTCGTGTATGGCTATTGCCTTCTAATTAGAATACATTTGGGCCGGCTGATAATACAATCTTCTTTACATAAGTGTCACTTATATTGTCATTATGATTTAAAAATATTTTAATTTTTTTTTTAAAGCTTAACATGAGATTTTATTTAAAAATAAATGCATCTATATTTGTATTTATATGCACGTGTATTTTGTGTGCATAGGTTATATATTATAAATATTCACATTTTATATTGTTATTTAAAACAATGGGGTCCTCTTACATCTAAACAGATCAGCGCCGTCCACTTTTTGATGGGATTAAATATTCAGCTGACCTTGTCAGTTCAAAGTAAGTTTTGACTTCATGAAGCTAATGTTGATCACGTGCAACCTACCTTTTCTTAAATATTTATTTCATCGGTGAACAATCACAAGAAACAAAATCCAATAACAAATTTTAAAAAATATATATATATATTTACATTATTTTAATATTTTCTTGCTGTTTTATTAATGTAAATTATTACATTAATTACTGTAGTAGTAGCAAAAATCAAAATTTGATTTGCATTGGTAAAAATTTTGACCACGTGGCATCCCACGGTAATGTTGGGCGTGCATGTGTCTCAAGGGCCAGTTAGATGTCTGGTCCACGCACGTATGAGGGTTTGATAGATTTACAAGTGAATTCCCGGTCCATAAGCCAAACGACGTGTTTTCTATGACCACTTCAGTGAGAGAGGGAGTTTCCCTTCGTCTTCCCATGACACTATCCATCGTTGGACAGTCCAGTCCAATCAAAGTATTAAACATGTCCTCACAATGTCACAAGTTTCACGATTTTTACAACTAAGTATCCTAAATGTGTAAATTCACGTTTTAACTATTATTTTAATTTCGTTCATGGAACATTATTTTATTTGAAAATTTTAATCACCATATTTTTTATTTTAAATTAATTTTTGTTATTATTTTATAATAATGACGTGGAATATTCGAGGAACGCTGAAGTCTTTGAGCTGTCAGTGTTAGACGTAGAAAAACGTGGCTTGATGACACGGATGTTGCAAGCTAAGTGACTTCCCAAGTGTGCTGGTTTGTAAATCAATAAAATAATAAATATAAACCTAATTTTCATGGAAAATATCATCTTAAATTTTAAATTTTATTTTTAATTAAATATTTACTTTTAAATATCTAAATAAATTTTATTTTTTTAATTTTATTTAAACTACATTTTATTAAAAATTTTAAATATTAAAAATATTTTACAGTAAATTTTAATTTGTAATTTTCTATATATGTAAAAAAAAATCAAACTATCACTATAAAAAGTTAAAAATTTTTTAATACTAAAACTATTTTTAAAAAAATATACTATCAAAAATTATAAAAAATAGTCGATTAGTTGATTTTTTTTTTAAATTTTGTAGGATAAAATAAAAATAAATTATAGAATCTATTTAACTAGTTTTTAATTATTTTAATAATGAAAAAAGTTATTAATTTTTTATAATTATTTTAAGTTAATATTTAATTTAAAGAAAATCAATAGATTATGGTTTATTTGAATACAATTTGAAATTTAGTATTTAATAAGAAAACGAGAAAAAAAACTGAAAGTTTTAAACGATATTTATCTTAATTTTAATTATATTTTTTATATTTTAAAAGATTAATTAAATCAATTATATATTTATTAATTTAATTTGTATAATATTAAAAATTAAAAAATAAATAATTCATATTCATTTGAACAAAAAAATAAATTTAAATTAAATTAAAAATTAAACACGTAAGAAATAAAATCAATATTAAGATTTAAATAAAAATATACTATAATTTTAAAAATTATTTTAAATCTATATAAAACAATTGTTTTTAGAAAAAGATAAAAACTCCAAGGATGGATGGAGCCATTTGGAACTATTACTAAAGGTGGATGCAATGAAAAAATAATAATAAAAAAACTATTTAATAAACATAAGTGAATCTTAGGACAAAATCATTGTAAAATGGAAAGATGGATGCTGCTAAATCATATGGGAGCCTCTGGTCTCTTAATTTGTGTTTGTGATTTTGTCAAAATTAATACAAACGGATAGAAAACCATCAATCTGATACATTATTATTACTCATTATTAGGTCTTGACCCACTCCCTAGTGGTTCCGCCAAAATAGCATTAGGGTAAGATTACAGTTAATGAACATTTTTGAGATAAATTAAGATTTTTTATTGATTTAAATTAGTGTTAGATTTCATTAACTTTTTAATAATTTAACATGTTAATGTAAAACATAAAAAATTATATAATACATTTTAATAATTATTTTTATTAAATTATTATGTATCATCATTTTATTAAAAGATCAACGCAATTCAAATCAGTAGAGGATTTAAATTTTTTCAAGATAATTAACATGCACGCAATTCACAATTTATTTTACATTCAAAATAAAAACGGAATAATATTTTATTAATTAAAAAATTACATTTTTAACTTTTGTTTTTGAAAAAATGATATTGATGACAAGATCTTGATTGCTGCTTACTCCTATATTTTGTCTAGATGTGTAAGGTTCACATTTTAAATGCCGCGTGGCTGGCTGGGTATATATTATATGGTGTTTCAAAATTAAAAACTTTGTCTTTATTGGGGACAATGTTTGGTAGTTGGTGTAATCTTTGTCTTCTATTTTAACTTTTGGTAAATTTAAAAAAAAATTACGGCGGGTTTTAACCATTGGAGTTTACTTTCAGCGGTAAGTTTGGTTGGACGGCAACTGCCTCGCCTTCTTTTGTTTTTTACTTCTTGTAGCCGTGTTGTCTGCATGTCACATGCCATTGACGTTATCCATAAGAAATTGTTGGATTCAAAGATTGTAATGAGATCTCAGGTTGATTTCCGTTGTCTGATAAATAATAGTAATTATATTATTTAAATCGTTATCAGATGAACATCTTTTATATTTTTTTGTTTAAATTTTAAAATGTATATTCATATTTTTAAATAAAATATAAAAATAAAAAAATACATAAAAAATTATAGTTACTAATTTTATTAAATTATTATGTATGATCATTTTTTTAAATGATAAGGGGATTCTGTCTTTTAAAATTTATAAATATTATTATATTAGTAATAAATTTATTTATTTTAATTACGAATTTTTTTTGCCAAAACATAAAAAGAATATATATATATATATAAGTAAATGATTTTTTTTTTGTATTAAATTTTGTTAGTATAACAAAAAGGGGATAAATATATAAGTGAATATATTTTTAGGGAAGGACAAAACAGGCAATAACGTGGTTTAGTGAAGGTGCTAAAAGAGAGAGAGTAATCTTGTTTATGGGACTGTACATGTTAGCTGAGTTTCCACACAATGGAAGAAAATAAATTAAGCAGCATTATCACGTGTTTTTCTGCTCATAATTATACTATTTGTACTCATATATAATCTCAGAAGTTGTTTTTTTTTTTTAAATAGTTTTATTTTTTTAAAATTATCGAATAAACACAAAAAAATTTAAAATTATTATTATTACTTAACTTTACATTTCGAAGTATCAATTTAGTTTAATTTAGACACTATATTTGTTATAACAATTATTTAAATTAGAGATCATAGTAAAACATATTTTAATTTTAAGATTTTCACATATATAAAAAACTATTTTAAAATTTTGTAGTATTGACTTATTTTTTTTATACAAAATTATGTTATAAAAATATTTAAAGAATTTATTAAAAAAATTATAACAAGTTGCAAATGGTTCCAAACAAAGATTTAAAAAAAATGTAAAATATATTTAAATTATTAATTTTTAAAATATTTTAATAATAATAAATTTTTTATGATTGTGGAAATTGAATTTTAATTTATAATAAATTAAAAATTCAAATATAGAGTTGATTCAATAGATATTCAAAGTTTAAATTTAAAAATTGATTAAATTTAATAATTTTAAATTATTTAAAACACATAAATATTTATAATGTATTAATTAATATTTTTCTTGAATTTTCACGAAATAGGTGTTTGTTTTTTAAAAGAGTTTTAAGGTATTTAATATTACATTAAAAAATCAAAAAATACAAAAAAAAAAGTTGCTGAAAAATCAAAATAGAATAGTGAGTAGGAATTGTATAATAACTTATATTATAATTGACAACTTCACATAAATATATGTATATATAATGATATTTATATTAAAATGGTCCCAATTTTTTCACTCATGTTAGTATTATCTGAAATAAATAATGATTTATTATTTTTTTCTAATTTTTTTTATAAATGATATAAAAATAGTTCATTAAATTAATCGAGTACAAATGTGAAAGATGACGAGAAAAGAGGAACACTAGGAAAGGCAAGCTGCACGACGGTCAAAGAAGACTACATGGAAATAACTCCGTAATCAGTGTTTTCTGTCGTTGAGAGTTATGAGCAGCGAGAAAGAGCAGACGGGCCCCAGGAGCAGCCAGCGCAGGTTAAAGAAACACCAAACCCCAGAAACGTTATATAATAATAAGCATTAACAAATAAAATATATATATGATGAAAGCAAACTGAAATTAACAAAATCCTAGCGGGCGAATAACATTCAACATGGATGTGTGTTCAAACCACGAGTATGAGGTTTTCTCAGTCAAAATTCCAACATTCTTGATCAACTATTTCTCCTATAAATACCCATTTCGTTCTCTCCTCTATACATACCCACCAACGATCAAGCACACAGAACGCCATAGCTACGAGGATCAAGCTGTTCTTGTTTCAGACAGAGAGCTAGAAAGAGAGAGAGAGAGAGAGAGAGAGATGGAGTTGTTTGGGTACTTGGCTCGAGGTTTTAACATTTTCATGGCGGGTTTTCTTCTCTTCTGTTTCCTGAGATTACTGTTTTCTTGCTGGGTATTGCCTTTAATGGCGTACTGGAAGCTAAAGAGGAATGGATTTGGAGGTCCATCTCCATTTTTTCCCTTAGGAAACATAAGCGAGATGAAAACGAAGAACAACACAGATTCTTCTTCGTTAATTAGTTCATCGAGTATCTCGCATGATATTCACTCAACTGTTCTTCCTTACTTTGCCCGGTGGCAAAGATCACATGGTAATTCTTGAAACTCTCTTATATACGGCTAGTACTCTTTAAGATGTGTAAAGAGTAATTAAGATATAAATTAACTTGTTTTATTAGTTCATAACTCATGTCGTTTTGACGAACATGACATGCTACGAACAAACATGCTTGTCTGAAATAACTGACAACAGACCTGTCTGGATCGACAGTACGGCATAACCTTAATTGCAGTGTTGATGATAAATAAATTTAACGATCTTGGTGTTGCAGGTAAGGTGTTCATATACTGGCTTGGCACAGAGCCGTTCTTATACATTGCAGAGCCGGAATTCCTTAAGAGAATGTCAGCCGGAGTGACGGGCAAGGGTTGGGGGAAACCCGATGTCTTCAGACGCGACCGACTCCCCATGTTTGGTTGTAATGGCTTGGTTATGGTTGAAGGTGATAACTGGGTTCGTCACCGTCGGGTCATAATTCCCGCATTTTCTCCGGCGAACTTGAAGGTTCGCCCTTTTTCTCTTCGTTTTTTTCCCTCTTTGTGAGAAAATCAAAGTAAATTTCATATTAACTTTCAGATTTTTTTAAGGTTAATTGAAGGCTAAGAATGTCGTTAAAGAAAAACCTCAAAAAGATGGTCGCGAGATGATTAACCCTATTTGTATTATATAAAACAGGCTATGGGAAGCTTAATGGTGGAGTCCACCACTAATATGCTAGACAGGTGGAGTGCAATGATAAGCTCAGGCAACCCAGAAATCGACGTCGAGAGGGAAATCATAGCAACAGCAGGCGAGATCATAGCGAGAACGAGCTTCGGCGTGAGCTACCAAAACGGGACCAAAGTCCTGGAAAGATTACGAGCCATGCAGGTCGCATTGTTTAAAACCAACCGCTACGTAGGTGTGCCGTTGAACCAGTTAGTATCTCCGAAGCAAATCGTAGAGGCAAAGAGACTTGGAAAAGAAGTCGACGAACTCCTCTACACGATCATAAAGGATCGGAAGGAGTCCACCAACGTCGACGGGAGCAGCCCTCAGCAGGACCTGCTGGGGTTGCTGCTACAGCACAGTCAAGTGGAAGGACGAGCCGGGAATACGCTGACGACGCGGGAGCTGGTGGATGAGTGCAAGACTTTCTTCTTTGCTGGGCATGAGACGACAGCGTTGTCACTGACATGGACGTTGCTGCTTTTGGCCATGCACCCTGAGTGGCAAGATCAGTTGAGACAGGAGATCGGAGAAGTTGTCGGAGACAGAAAGGTGGATATCACCTTGCTTGCTGGCCTTAAGAAGGTACGATAATGATTCCCGGAAATCTCGTCTCCCTTCATGTTCTGTTTTGTCTTTGGTTGATGACGTCGTTTGTCTCCCGCAAATCTCTGGTCACTATTGCATACCATATTCAAGAAAGCGACATATATATCCACTTCAGCATATTGCACTGTAGGGTTTTCCCATGGGGCCTAGCCAGGTCCTTCCGTTAGATTTCTTAGAATCTTCCATTCAAGTGCATGTTATTTAGCATAGACGTGACATCATTTTTATTAATTTCCCAGACCATTGAATTTATTTTGTGACTTTGACCCGTTTGACCATTTGTGGTAAAAATAATGATTTTTTGTTGATATATTTTTTAAAAATATCGATAAGAGATAATAATCTAAACAACTAAATAGCTAAAATTTTATTTATTTTTGCTAATAAAGTAAGTGAAAAACTGTTTTTTAAAAATAAATATTTAAAAATTTTTAAAAAGGAAATAAAAGATTTATTCAAAAAGTAAATAGTAGGAGAATAAAAAATTTTGTTGGATGAGATCAATCAAAATTAAAAAAGTAAATAAAATTAAAATATGGGGAAAAAAAAAGAATAAGACTGATTTGGATAATATATAATATTAAAGCAGAGTCAAAGGTCAAAAAGCAAAATCAAAACGCCAGCAGGTGGTGGTCCACGTGTTTTCCGGCGCGTGCATTCTGGAAAGATCTGACTGAGGATGGATCATTACAAATACTGAGAATGCTAGCGTCCCGTATGGCAACAAAATACCACTTTTCTACGCTGTGAATGCTTTTATTGTCCATTTATGATTTATTTGCTTTTATTAGGCCGAAACGTTTAGGACCTAGTGGGTTACAATTCTCACCTAAAGACTAACCAATGTTCTAGTTATGGGAAGTATGTGCATGTAGAAATAACTGCATTTTTTTTTTTTGGAATTCAGTAAGGTTCAACAAAAAGTATAAAGGGTGCCGGTTCAAATCTTACCATTGATTATATGTGGTAACATCCATATTATATTACATGTAATCTAACAAAACATTAAAAAAAACATTCTTTTTTTTTCATTGAATAGAATTTATTTTTACTCATTGAAAGTGGATTGAATTTGCCTCTACCATTTCCAATACCATTATAAATAATCTTATGGATTAAAAATGCTTAATATGTGCAGATGGGGTGGGTGATGAACGAGACATTACGACTATATCCACCGGCGCCGAATGCACAGAGGCAAGCGAGGGGAGACATTGAAGTGGACGATGTGGTGATACCGGATGGAACCAACGTGTGGATAGACAGCATAGCGATGCACCATGACCCTGAGCTGTGGGGCTCTGATGTGAACCAGTTCAGGCCGGAGAGGTTCAAGGATGATTTGCACGGAGGCTGCAAGCACAAGATGGGGTTCTTGCCGTTCGGGTTCGGAGGGAGGATGTGTGTTGGTCGGAATTTGTCGATGATGGAATATAAAGTTGTGTTAACCCTAATGCTCTCTAGGTTTTCCTTCTCGCTTTCACCTGTGTACTCCCATTCTCCGGCGCTTATGCTCTCCCTCAGGCCCTCCCACGGACTGCCTCTCATGGTTCAACCACTTGCAGCCTAAGCATTCCTCCCCCTTCTCACTTGATAAACTTTGTACCACTCAAAAATAACATGTAGCTTTTGTGCCGCCAAGATTGTGGCTCAGCTGTCTATAAAATGATAAGAGATGTAAGACTTAGGATCTGTTCTATAGCAATACGCAAAAATGTTATAAATCATGAGTATTGTAAAAGTTACATAATCAAGCTTTTGAAAATCATGAAGTCTTTTGATTCCGCCATCTTAATTTTCGGGTGAACCGAACAGTCATTTTGCTAATTTTCTCTTGTGGGTAGCTAAGGGAGTGTGAACCGATCAAGGTGAAAGTTCCAACTTGGGCATCTGTAGTTTTTCTGTTTCAGCAAAAGCATTAGGATCTGAGGACTCCATGGAACCAGCAACAAAGTACTGGATCATTAAAATTTACCACTCAATAAAAGGAAAAAGAAAGAGGAGAAAAACAAAAGCAGTGTCGGTCGTTTTATTATGACAGAAAATATCTCCCCACATTATTCAACAATTTTAGTAGGTCTCGCACTGAATTTATTCAACCTGATACATCTGCTTGTGTAAACTGATGAAATGAAACCCTAGAAAAGAGGCAAGCTTGTGGGGAAGCGTACATGCATCCATTGTCTTTCATAAGTTACCAAATGGCTCCACCCGATTTCATGAAGCAAAGAGAGCTTTAGTTCATACAGTTTCTTCTTTGGAGGCTCCGCATCATCTTGAATCATGTCATTCAATACCTGAAATATTGAATTTATTAAGTTAAAGAAGAATTGACCATTTCACTTCCAAAAACAAAGAGAAACGCTCTCCAACAGGAAATTCTCATCAAAATCTGAAACAAAAATTTGACTTGTTCCCTTCCCGTACTCATAAAACCCTTAAGAAAGACGAAAGTAGAAAAATGAATATTTGACATCTAGTACAGTATTTTCTGGACAATAAAGATATACCTTCAGTGCGGTTCCGAGTCTTCCACTCCGTCTTTCATGCAGCACAAGAAGGGTTCCATATTTGGAGGACTTAACATCTACCCATTTCTTCAGTTCTTTGAAGTTCTCTACAAATAAATCTGCCTTGATAGAAGAGTCTGCAGCATCTTTTATGCCCTCAGTTCCAGCTAATGTTGAAGCTTTCTTAGGCTACAACAATAACAATGATAATGATGATAAAATATCAACACCCACAAAATCAAGCACACTGCACAGCGTTGTCAGTGTTTAACATTGTACATCTGAACATATCTGCCTGTTTTCAGAAGACATGAAATTCCAATGAATAAGGGAAAAGAAGGTTATATAGGGGGGTGCCCTATTAAAACCAAAACTTTCTTCTGCTGAATGGAAGAGGATTGGGCCAAATATCAATGATGCCCTTAAGAGATATGGATGGAGTGAGGAGTAAACATATGTACATTTGCCAGCAACTTTTACCCAAAACTATTGGATCTGATGCTTCAGAACTTAATAAAAAAACCAAATAGAAGCATTTCATGAGAATAAGAAAGGAGCAAAGACAGTACACAACTTGAGAAGCATAGAGTTTCATTTTCATCTATTCTGTTACATATGACAATTTTAATTCATCCATAGGGACGTCTAAAAACAAGACTGAAAATAAGTCTGATCTCAACAGAGATAGATCTTGTAGTTGGATTTCAGAACTGGCAAAGAATTTAAATATTAGCTTCCTTAACAAGATGGAATCTTTTTGTAAGATAAACAAGGTTTTTACTTGTTTCAGTGATATTGTGAATTGTGAAATTCAATTTCCACAAAACTCGTAAACAAAGAAGAGAGAATTTTTGTAGTCTCATTGATGTTGGTACAAAGAAAAATTTTACTGTCAAACAACATAGTTATGAAAGAGAGTATATGTACCTGCAAGGCTTCAATCTCTGCCATTGCCAGTCCTTTCTGGTAGAGCGCCTCTGCTAATTGATCACGGGTTGTCTCCATCTTCTTCTTAATTTGCTATTTAAAAGAAGCAGAACAGGAACTTTACATGTAAATATCAGCCATTAAAGTAAATTGCTACATAACAAACTTATGCACATCTTAAAAGGGCAATAACAGTATAAGGGATGCCACTTTTGACCTTTAGAAGGTTGAAACAGATGACAATCTTTGCGAACAAGACTCTAGTAACTTCATGCAGATAATAAAGTTCTAAACCCAACTTAAGTTGTTTCTTTCACAAGAGTTAACGGGGATTTCCGCCCAAATGTGAAAACCAAAATTAAAGGAAGTGGCACAAATAAATACATACCTCTGCCTCTTCATCTTCTGGATCATTTTTGAGTGAAAAGAATTTTGCCAACTGATCTCGGTCAATACTTTCAATTACCTCATTTGCTGCCTCAATAACCTGCGAAGCAGAATTTATCACTGCAACTGCCTGGCCTTTTTCCCATTATGCTCCCATCATTTAGGGATGTTCACACTTTCATACAATGCATGGATACCATAGAAGGATTCATGATACGGATAAGGAAAGGAATGATCATTCATGCATAAGGATAATCAAGAAGCAGTATCATTTGTAAGTATTTGCTCTTACTTCTTGATACATTGTAAAAACCCATAAATATGCAGAAATTTTTTTGTTCTGAAGCTTTAAACAGCTTCTGGGACATACCCAAAGGACTAGCTAACCATGTAATACCATGTATGTAACTAAAACATTAGGGGCTGTCCAGCTCACTTGTACCAGGCGCGTAGCTTAGGTCAAATATGAAGCCATAAGTAACAGCAGAGCATTAATGATTCACTTAAGATACCCAACTGCAAGGTGCATAAACTTTGCTATAAAGCAAGCTAGTAAGTATACTTCCGGAACCATATAGATCCCCCTTTTTGAGTTAGAGTACACAAATATACCATTTTTCGGCAAAAACTAAAAGATCCTCATATTAGGGAGAAGTATTTCTTTTGGATAGTGATATTTGAATAGCTGTCAGAAAGCACTGCAACCTATTTTCTCTGGTTGATCTTTTAGCTGCAAAACAATTAACAGATTGCTCTCTCAAACCAGAAAGGGGGTTCCTCGAGATTTAATAACTCTTGTTCTTACCTCCTTCCTTCTTGCATTGTCCTTTGAGTAATTCTTTCCACTCTGTTCTGCCGAACTTTCAAGTATTTTCTCCCTAGCATATAGTGTCATTTAAACCCAAGTCTTGAAGATGAGGTTGCCCTCCCTGAAGTTTCACATAACTCCCAACAAGAACAGCCTCCACCAATGGTGTTTGTGAAGCCCAAAACAACATTCATCTAAGGACACTGAGATATTGATTCCACTGTCTGGAATGGTAACATCCAACCAAGACAGTCAGCATTTAATGGGGGATTCCAGATGCATACCCAAGAGCCAGAAGGAAAAAAAATATGCACTTGTGATATGTCCATAAATATTGTGCGCATATTACAATCTTCCCCTTTTGGTTGCTTGGTTATGCCCAGTAGAGTTTTTTGAAAGTTTATACTAAATGATTACATTTCAGAAGACCGTAAAGAGAACATATTAAGTTAAACAAGTTGAAACCCATGAAGTCTTTGCTATATCATTGGTGCCTTAACATGTTTCAGACCCACTGCGGATTAACAAGCTATATCATCATGATATCCAAAATAGATTTAACATTATGTAACCTGCCTCATAATCAAACTCCATACACTAATGTGAATAAGCAACAGTTATTTTCATATTTACCATCTGATTGTCAAAGCTTACCTTTTCATCATGGTTGATTTTGTCCACAACATCACCACGTGAAAGCAACTCTTCCAAGATCTTAGCAAGAAGCGGAGTGTATTTTGGGTATTCAGACTGACACAAGAACATATATAATTATTACCTGACAGTATGTAATGAATATGGACTAATTTAAAGCTCAGACAAGTGTTTCCTAACACACTGAGAAAGCAGATATTTTAACCAGATAATTTTCTTTAATCAGAAGCAGATAAGTTAACCAAAATGCCACGTAAACTATCATCCTTGGTATATCAATGAGTCCAAATGAATGGAGGAAAAAGAAGAACCGAGATCTATGCAAAATAAGATACACCACAATACTTTCCTGGGGAGAAAATTCAAAGTGAAGGTTCATTGATCAGACTTACACTTCAATAAGTATGGACCAAAAAACATAAAATAAATTGAAGAGTATGGTTCGGCTTGCAGAATAGAACTTCTCTGTAATGCCCACAGATAACTTGAATAGCTCAATTACATTATTGATGAAATATACCCTTGTATACAGTGAAAAAGTAAAGGGTTCTACCTTAAGTGATTCGGATAACTTTTTCCATTCTGAACATTCTTCTTCAGTCTCTCGTTTTAAGCTCCCTAAAACCTTAATTTTTAAATCTCGAACCTGATTGAGAAGTGGTATCAGCATGAAGTAGCAGCAAGTTTCATAAAAACACATCAAAGGAACTTCAAAAAGCATTCAGCAGGCTGGAAGGAAAGGCTCATCATCAATTTTTTGACAATAAAATGAAAGCAAAAGTCAAACCAGTAAAGCAAAAGAAAGCTTGTGAAACTACTGTTCTGTTTGCCCTTAATGCTACCTCAAAATATGTATGTATTATACAATGTCCAAAATTAGACACTAAAACATAAAGGAGGACGTACATAAATATAGACCTTATAACTCTGTAATTTACAATTATAATTTGCCAACTACAAAGAAGCAAGATTATGTAATTTGGAGACAATTTTGCAGAAGATGCCAAAACAGTACTGATCCAGCATAGATATTTAGAAAACCTATGTCACAAGAAAAATCCCATATTGGCATGTCCTCAAGTACCTCTTCTTCAAAACGCTCAGACATATTTCTAGAGCAAGTTGGTGAAGAACCCTTTCCCTTGTCCTCGTCAAGCTGTCAAATAATACGATTTTAAGGAACAAATAAATAAAGTTGATCATAGAAAGAACAGGAACGAAGGATTACATTAAGTGAAGCTAGCTGGTGAGTCACTTAAGCATATAAAGCTTAAGTCATATTAACCATCACAAATTGACTTCATATGTGATGCAGAGGAAAGAAAATAAGTGAAAAGGTCAGCATATAACAGGACCTTATTTGGTGGCACATTATAAGATATCTGATAAGATGCCGGGTTCTTTTCTGGATTTTTTCCATCTTCATTACTGACAGACGATAGCTTTCCATATGAGACAACACCAAGCAATACAGACCCATGTGGATAGTTCTGCAGGGATTACAAGTAGAATAAAATACCCCTTCACAATTAGGTGAACAAATCTGTGAACACAGAAACAAACACAAGAAATGACAGGGATTATAATACCTTAGGGAGCTTGTCTTTGGTTGGTTGGCCCAAATAAAAAGCTTCTCTTTGTCTGCCAAAGAATCATTTAATCTAAGACATGCATGACATGAGAGGGAAAAAAAAAATGAAATAAATGAACCATGAAAGCAAGCTTATAATGCAAAAACATACCCAGGTACTAAAACAGAAGACTTATAGGCACTGTTTCGCATTAGAGGGCCATCAGGTTCAGAGTAAAAGTCCAATGCAATGACATCCTGGGAAAGAAGCACTTGATGAGTTCCCAGATCATTAGTGAATAACAGTCTCAACAAACAACATTCATAGGTACACCAGATTTGTTATTAAACATATTCAATACCCAAAGTTCCTAACTCAATCCCCTTCACGCAGCCAAAATAAATAAACAAAGAGAGTGCTGACAAGTGACTCTTTTCTTTTGATAGAAATGTACAATAATGTGTTACAAAAGCCATGCAGAGCCTCAAGTACACAGGATCTCCCCATATACACACTATTCCTGGAAAAAGGAAAAATGGGAAAAGAGAGAAGCTCAGAAACAAGACCGCACCAGGACATAAAAACTCTTACTATTCCAGCAGCAGCTTCCACATAGGCAAAGATCATTAGTGGTGGACACTCAATAACATGAATATAGACTGAATATAAGAAGCCAGAATATACATCCACGATTGCTTCATAGCAGTGGCGATTTTATTCCATACTAATTTAATCATATCTTAGAAACATTGTTAACCCGAAATTAGGCTAGTAAATCTGAAATGATAGATAAAACTACTATGAAAAGATTAAGTAATGGCTTCCAAAAAAAAAAAAGCAACAGATCATTTATAACAAGCATTACCACAAAAATGAAATTAATAGGTTCAAGGTAGCAATAATGTAAACTGCATACTAGGTGCTAGGTGCTTTATCAAGCAAAGACGTGAAACTCCAATTAAGCAAAACCGTACAGCCGACTACCTAAAAATTGAGCCTTAAAGAACGCAATGTACCTTCTTCTCCAAATTTTTTTCTATAAATAACACCAGTTGCTTCAGTTTTTCCAAACACTGTACATTGTCATGCCTGAAACACAATAATTAAGACAAGAAGTCAGAGGTTGAAGCTCTTTATTAGATGTGCTTTTGGAACTATTAAGAAGTTTCCAATTTTACTGTATAATGATTTTTCTGTGGCAAATGTGTCCCAAGATTTAGATATAATCTGATTAACAAAGTTAGCTGGTTTATGACACACAGCATAAACGAGAAACTTCAAAAGGGTATACGCAAGTCCAAAATTTTTTTGCTGTCTTGGAAGGTGCATACCTTAGGTAGAGCTGCAGATTATATTCACCCTTCGGAAGTTTTGAAGAACTTGGATAAACATCTCCCATTGCAAACACACGCTACAACCAAAAGGAAAATGGAACCCAAACCCAACCCCCCCTCCCCCCCCCAAAAGGAAAGAAAAGAAAGAGAGAAAAAGAGAAGGAGAAGAATCAGACATAAAATTTAAAAAAATAAATTATTTGCTCATTTGAAACTTTCAGGGCAAAAAAGAACCCATTTTGCTCATTGCAATATCTCTTTATTCCTCAGGCCTCGAGTAACAACTAATGAGCATTTTGAAGTTTCAAACTGACACAACAGTAAAAATATCAGAGTACCTTGTTCGTGTCTGAAATCATATAAAACTGCGACTCAAATTTATTGTCATATATGCGGTTGTTAAGCAATGGAACTTGTGGTTTTACTTCAGCCCCATCTTCCAGTTTGAACTTGTAACTACAAAAACAAAAAAGATGAGGGGAATCGGCTTAAATTAGGAAGGCAGCCAAAGAAAAAGAATCAAAATAAGCGAAAGAAAAACATAAACCCCACGTTAGTGTCAACGCTAGAATCTGTTTGCCTGATGGTAGTTTGTCACGGCCAGTTGGAAGAGTACTAATTTTAGCCTCAACAGGCCGATAAGGAACTCTTATCTGCAAATTGATGAAATGAGTAAAGAGATGCTGTATTAATATCTAAATTAACACACTAAAAGAAAACAATCAGAAAACTATTTTCCCAAAAAAAAAAAAAAAGAAGGATCGACATTTATGATCCATGTCATCTCAAGAAAACCTACTTCACCTTATTTAAAATTGCAGCAGGGGTGAGTTTTTCGGATGCTAGTAGTGCTTCAACATCAATTCTGATGGGTGCTTCGCTTCCATCAAGTATTAATTCTTCTTTCTTGATGTCAATCCCATGAAACACAATCTACAATTTATGAAATGCAAAATTCTTGATTGAAAATGATCATTTGATAGGAATCTAACATGAATTCAGAATATCATACTTTTATTCTTCAAGTAACCACATACTACAAAAAAATGAAGCCCTATATTCAGCAAGTGAAGTTTTCTGTGCAAGCTGTCCTAATTCAAAGGGGGAAGAAAAACATCTTATATAGGAAATGGAGCATCACCAGGGGAAGATGTGAGAGGAAAAAATCAAGATAACAATTTAATTAAGAATGAGAAATGTAGAAAATCAACATGCAAACTCAAGGCATTATCTCACAGCCACAAAAATAAGTTTAAATCGGGGGGAAGAGATGAGAAGACGATCCTCATAAGTGCTATTAAGAAAATTAGAGATAACAAGTCAGCAAAGTAAAGCATATTAATGGCTATTGCAAAAAGGTTAACAAATTTAAGATCATCTAGAGAAGACGAAAATCAAATCCAGAAAGTCCATCCAAAACTAAACCTAAGAAACAAAGTTTTCGAAGTTCTACTAGCATGTGATACCTCAAAATCAACTATAGTTGGCTCATGACTTCCTAGTCCACTTGACCAATATTGAGCTATGGCCAATTCTATTGTCCGACCACCAGCCACAGGGAAGGCAAAGCTTTTGGCAGCTGGAGAAGAGAAGGTTACAACAGTCTCCCACTTGACAGGCCTTTGCAAGGGACAAATCTGCATATTGCAAGAATGTTACAACGAGGACTAGTCAACCTGATGTTACTTCCACCACAAGCTTTACCTGGAGAGTGTCAACAAAAAATCGCCTAGTAGTGTCAAAATCTGATGTTCGCATGGTTGCCTCAACCCAAGTAGCACCGAGTGGCACCTCTATGTATCTTCGTTCTATATGGCCTAAAGGTCCAATGATCAGAAGGAAAAAAGATTAAGTTCCATAATTTAATGATAAATAAAAGAAATCAGACCAACGGATTGCAGGTCCAGCTCAAGGCGAGTGACTTCTAGAACATCTGAATGTCATTCATAATAAAAAATATGAAAGTCAATCTGCAACCTGTACATAAACATGAACCCCAGTTTCACAAATCCCATGGACCATCACTTTGCAGAATATGTAAAATAACTCCTCAATACTTAAGAGGTTTTGGTCTTTCAAACATAGATGAAAATCTCCATAATTTAAACACGCCAATAAAAGTATTGCACCAAGGTCAGATAATTCCTTCATGTTTCACATTGCATGCATAACTAGTCAAATTTGCCTTTCAAAGCATTTGAACCTGTTCCGTGGTATACAAGTCAAGAAAAATACATAATCAACTTTGTGTATGGGACTACTAGGTAGATCTAGAGACCAACTCTAACTGCAATCGTCATTATATAATATTAAACCACTACAGTAAAATTAAGATTAAATTTTCAATCATATGTCTCATTTTCGAACCATTACATTGTCCATTTCACAATTTGAGTAATTTTATTCGTGCAAAAGCATGCATGCCAAGAAATTCTTTAGCATAGAATCATCATCATAAATTTGAAATGTCGAAAGGAAAAACAGAAACTAACCTGGTAGAAAAGACATTCTTGGAAAGGCAATTAGCGGTGGCCGATTCATCACAGCCTTGGGCTTTGTTATGGTAACTGGAATTCTGAAAAGAGGACCACGCCATGGTGCCTTGCAATCAATTCCATAAACTTCATAGTAATGTGGAGCATCATTTAAACTGGTAGGATCCACCACTATGCTGGAAATAAGGGAAAACAAATTGTTGTTAACAGAACAATTGTATAATTGAAGATAAACCAAGAAACATTAAAAAATGATGAAACTGAAAACCACAGAATGAGCTGCAAACAATATGAATGTCAATTAGAAGAGGAACTGAAGTTATGCCAACTAACTTGAAGCTACGACCGTTATGAGTGAGTAAGAGATACTCAGGAGCCCTCACAACTGTCTTTTCACTAGAATGTAACTCAATACACTCCTCAAATGGAACCAGTTCTTCTAAATTACTTGCATCTTCATGGAACTTTGGCTCAACTTGCACTGTCCACTGTCAAAATATTATGTTAGCTGCTGTTAGAGTACCAGATTAACGCAAATACATTGAAAGCATAAAAACTTGCTTCAATGGCTAATAGGTAGTCCAGAAACTTTCTGGACATTTAACCAACCACTATAGTATGAACATTTCCGGCAATCCCATAACATAGGATGTTTAACAAGACTCTAAACAAAAAGAAAGCTTGAAGATGTTCCAAAACAGTTCCAGAATGCTCTTCATTAAAAGAAGTAAAGAAATTCTACCCCAGGAGACCCAAGGAAAGAGGAAAACTAGAAAGGCACACGTCAAACATATTGTTTCTCATGTAAGTCATTAAACAGAATATACAGTTCAAATTAATACTACATCTAAAATGACACTGCATGACCAAAGCAGGATAAGTAAAAATTTCCACACAAACAAGGAATAAGAGGAAGAATCTTAGAGAAAAACATCATTTCCACAAAAGGAAATGGTGGGAACATTACTAAGGCATAAAACAAAAGTACAACACGAAAACACCTCATACAGGACCAACTTCCACGTCATTTTTTGCGATAACTAACACAAAAATTGTGCTAAACATGGTCAATCCACCAAGTCTTGTCACTAACTCACCTCAGAAAATTGTTGACAAGCAGTAGCATCCCTAAGGTAGATGCCTCGTGATGTTGGAGCTGGAGTGAGAACACATTGAGAAAAAGGTCGGTTCATAGCTCAATACCTTAGGGACAATTGAATTATGTGAACAAAAGCAGAAGAACCACACCCCAACCCAACCCAAAAACAGATAAATAGATAAAGTGTTTTTGAATTGCGGAAAAACAATGGAAAGAGAGAATGTCCATTAGCAGTTGACGTGAACCCAATTTTGTGAACAAATTGCTGGCTCTAATTACCTAGTGAAAATACTGATAAACTAATGCATCTTAAGTTCATAACACATTTTCCAACATCTTTTTGCAGCATAAGTTTGAAATTCCTTTGGGTAATAGTCAGATTCCCAGATGTAATGCATGTGTTGCTTGTTCCTATCATTCTTTCTCTGGCCAGGGGTGGGTTTCTTTGGATAGAACTTGAACTCACTTGACTTTCCAGATTGATTGATCTTTATTTGATAACAAATGCATGGAAAACTCCGGGACTGCTGTATATGTTCATATGCCCTGTTGATAAAATGATGGTTAAGATAACATTTAAGTTTAAAAAGTTACAATTTACATCTTAAGGTCAGACAAAAAAGGCTTGGGACACAAAATCTAACTTGTCAACTTGCATAAGCCCTTGTCCAGTGGTAAGTTTATCTTCTGCCAGATCACCCACAGGAATAGCAGTATTCTCAAGAGCCTTCCTTACACTGTATGGACTCACAGCAATGCCCTCTGCCTGTTGAAAACATAGAGCAGCAGAAACTTGAGTTAGATGTGTGCAAAGTAGCCCATTATATCAAATGGGGAAAACAAAAAGAACAAAGAAAAAAAGTAGCAGAAATCACAGAAGGTAAAAGATTCAGATGATCCCCAAAAAAATAACCTTCATTGCACTGATAAGTAATGCAATTCCACCACAAGCAGATGGAGATGCCATTGATGTTCCATTCATAAGCATGCGGCGCTGAAGAGTCCATGTAGGAACAGGAGCAACAGCCCCACCAGGAGCACTTATGCAGACTCCAAGATCTCCATCAGCCGTAGGTCCCCGGCTGGACCTGCATCCCATTTCAAGCAATTTGTCGTGCTCCAAATGCAAATTAGACAGCACAGAGGTTGCTGATTGAAAGAATCCATGTTTAAAGTTCGTACCAAGTATATTCAAGGCCTTCGCAGGGAGGCTCAACCACAGAATGAGTACCAGCTGCCATTGCAGGAGAGATATACGCACCAACTCCTATAATGCTCGATGTGGTACCACCAGGTGCACCAACTGTGCTCAATGCTGGCCCACTATTTCCAGCACTACTGACGAATATCAGCCGGTGCTTATTCACTGCCTAAATATAAAATCAAAGATAGTATCATAGTATGTCAGATAGCATGAAAGAACAAGAAGATAGAGATAATTAAACTAGCCAAAGTAAGTTAAGAAATCATACTTCATCAACGAGATCAACAAAGCGTCCATAATCTGGAAGTAATGTAGGTTCTCCATAGCTCATGTTGATCACATCACATTTATGCTGCAGCAAATATACACAGTGGTGAACTTGATTAGTATATCAAACATCAAGTCTCTATCTCCCTCCTGTCCCAAGCTCCCTCGGTTTCCTATCTCTTCCGCTATGTCCCCACCTCCCTCTCTCTCTCTCTCTCTCTCTCTCTCTCTCACACACACACACACACACACACACACACAAAAGCCCACAATACATTGCATGCATGCATACATTAAACACATGGATGCCACAGACAGGCACAAACAAATGCAAGAGCAAAATGTACCCACAAATATACAGGTGCATTTGTAAAAACATGTTTTGCTTTACTTGTAAGTTTAACTACTCAAAGGGAAAATTAGGAATTAGACAATATAATTATAATGATACGGCACCCAAGAATACAGAAACAGCATTATGTCAGTTATTTATTCCATAAAAATAGATCTTATAAAAAATGAATAATTATTCACCTCAACCGCAGCTATTATTGCCCGTGTCAAGCCAGTTCCAGTCTCCATTGAACCCAAGCGTGAGTCCCCAATTTTACAAGATATTATTTGTGCCCCAGGAGCAACTCCGTTCAATAGAGGTTCCTACCAACAAAATCACAAGTCAGACTGAGAAACAAATGCAGTAAACAGAATGACCTGAGCTCATGTGGTGGCACCTTTGGGTGGAAAGCAGTAGCTATACCAGCAACATGAGTACCATGAGGGGAGCAATCTGTTACAATGCTTAAGATATTTCCCTCATCATACACATTAACAACAAAGGAACATGCATCCAATTTGCTAAACATGCCAAACTTCCGCTCAATCCTGCAAGATCGTTACATATAAGTTGGTACTGTTCTCCTCAAGTTCCAAATACTCTCCTGCTCATCAGTAATCCCAAAATTTGAACCACATAGTAACATCAACAGTGAGTAGAGATACCTATAATTAGTTAGGGGGACAAAGTCTGCTAGTTTTCCACAATCTGGGTCATCCTCTAGACTCTGTGTGTCAAGAGCAACCCTCCATACTTCTCCATCATTCCATACTACAGCATCAATGACAGGTCCTTTGTCATCATAGTTCTGTAATGCAAAACAAAGTTACCCTTCGTAGTAACAGAATAGAATTAAAGAATAGTAATTAATAATCCTCAACGCACATCAGCCTGCTTTCTTAAGAGGTCAACCCTGTTTTGGAGGTCTTCCCTAGCCTTCTTCAAATTTGCATCCTCCGCTTTTGTGTGTTTCTGGAAGCATAGTTATCACAACAAATCAGACGACAAAAGAGAAGTAACATTGCATGTTATACAATCATGTTGTTAAAAGATGATGCTAGCTAGCAATATCCATTACACTATGCAGGTGAAATGAATTGAACCATGCATCTTCCAGGTGCATGATGCATTTCAGTCAAATACATAATATCCTTTGCAAAAAAATATTTGAAATAATTGATGCCCCCGAAAAACCAACGAAGTAAATAAAACAAAATAAATGCAGATGTAGCCAGAACAAATTTAGTTACGTTAAAAGTGTGTGAGCAAATTCCAAAATTCATTAAATTTTTTCAACAAAATCCTTCAAGAAAACAGTAAAAATGCATGATATTCATAACCAAGAAAGTTACATGCAGTATTTTCCAACAACCTGATCAAATTCATCAAGATGCTTTATGGCCTTAGCAATCGCCTCCTGATTTTTCTCATCCCACTTTTTCCTCCTTTCTTTCTGTTCAGAAAAATGAAAATCGGGGTATAAAGAAAAAAGAGTTCTTCAACAATGTTTAAGATTAATGCTTTTCAAAGATTCTAATAAATGTATCGCAAGGATGGATACCTTCAAACGAGAAGTCAGAGTGTCTGTAAATAGCTCATATACCAATTTGCAACCCACGTGCCACTCACCAGAAGGGTTTTTCCATGAAGAATTGACAACCAGAGAAGCCCCTATTTGATTTTTTTTTTTTTTTTGGGGTCAATCAAACCAAAGCAAGGAATTTCACATTAGCAAAAGATTGAAACAAATAACCGGAGTATAGAGAATAAATATGAGCAGGCATATCCAACCACATACATATGATATTATACATATGTATGCATGTATAAATAAATGGCAGTTAATGCTAGCTGCTTAAGTTGCATTCACTGGAGAGTTAGCTAATATATGTCTTTGAAGAATGCACTCTTTACTAAAATAAATGGAAACAATGAGTATGAATATTCAACAGTTACAGAGAAATGGAATAACAAAAGGAGGATAAAAGATCATAAAATTTTGTCCAAACACTGTGTGTACCAGAAGTCCATACAGATTTTGAATAAGACTCCAAGAGCCAAGAATCTACCTGACGGCCTAACCTAATGTTTGAAGACTGCAGCACCAAAGAAAATTACATTATCATCTCATCTATAACTCACTTATATGTTTCACAGGCTAATCCATTGTGTTGCAAAGCTGGCACAGCAGAACCAGGGTGCCAAAATTAATTAAAACTCTAATTGCTCAATCTCCTATGTTTTCAATTCAATGGCAACCAAAGAAGTACGACAAACTTCCAAGCAAAATGACCAGAAAATTCAATCAGGTAGAAAGCTAAAGTAAGAAATGTGACTCACAGTACCCACACTAAGAAAATTATTACAAGGATAGAAACAGAGGAAGGTCTTTTCTTTTTCCTTTTTCATGGAGTACAAGTAGGAATGGTAGCAGAATCTACCAAATTAATAATCCACTGGAGTTTTTAAAAGAAGCAATTCAAGAATAATTGACATAATAAGTTAAACTCCAAGGCACACATTTATGCTCTCATGCTCATGAGCTAATCATATTCCATAACGTCAACCTGAAGCCCCTTGAATAGAGCCATCTGCATCAGCTTTTACCACTTTTGAGGTAGCAATATCTCCACTCCCAGTGCTGACAAGGGGGAGAAAAAAAAATTGAGTTAACATAACTTGGGGCAGCCCAAAAATACCAATCTAATGCTCCAGTAGTTCCAAAAATACCAGTCAAGCACATCTAGGATCTTCGGTTTCCCATCAGAGGTAACTTGCAACCCAGCAGCAGCTGGGTCTACACCAGAATCTAAAAGTAAAAAGCAGATGACAAATCTAAAATCAGTAGAACTACAAAACTGATGAGAATATTGTAAGTCAAAATTTTAACTTCTTCCAGAAAAGAACAAAAAGTAACGAGAAGTGTTGAACATCGATTTTAGAAAGACTACTTAATCAATCATTCCTAGCGGAAAATATCAAAGAACGAACTTTATGATCTCTTGGCATGAGATGCTCCTTATTTCTACTAGATTTAGTCAACTATATCACGCTCCTTGACTATCATTTTGGCATGAAGTTTTATTAAAGAATCGAGCAAAACAGAAAAAAGCTATTTTTACAGTCCAAATAAGACGGCAAATGCACTGAAGTAAAGCTCACTCAGCCACTTAGTGTTACAGTCCTTTAGAATTTATAATAGCAGAGGGAGTTTTCTCCTTATTCTTCTTATCAAAAATCCAGTTACCAAAGATAGCGATAAGGACGCCGCGGCCATCGTAGTGAGGGTGAGCCTCGATGAAGCGATCGGCACCAATCTCTTGCTTCGGCATCAGAGAGGCCAAGAAGGTGGACTCGTTCAGCTTGAAATTACGAAGAGACCCATTTTCTCCCCCACCACCACCAGAAACACTTGTCTCAGCTTCAAATGCAGAACAAGGCATTGCCCTGAACCTAATACTCCTACTGATTCTTCTACTGAAACTTCGATGACCTCTTCTGTTGATGTGCCTTTGTGGTCTGTCCAGAAAAGAAGAAACACAGTCCCGAGCTGGAGAAAATGACGTGTGCAGTCGCAGTGGTGTGCTTGCGGCCCAACACGGACCATTATATAGTAATGGGTTGTGCATTTTGATTGTTTAAAGCTCCCAAAGAGGGGTTTTTTTGGTAATTTGACAGGGGCGGTGGAGGTGGAGGAAGTAGATGGTGATGCGGTGCCACCTGTTTCTCATGCACAAGAGGTTCAAGGCTTGAGGGGTGCCGTTTTGATTGGATATGGTTTGGTAATGGTTGGCTTACTGTAACGCCTAGCCGCCTAAGTTCTCTTCTGCTGATGCACGGACGAGGTACCCACAGTTGATAGATTCGACCGTACGTCTAGTTATTACGCAGCCATAAACTAAACAATTAATGAAAATATAACAAGGTTTTTCTTTTTATAATATATAGTTTCTTTTTAGCTGGATCGTTGATATGATAGCACTAAATGAATTTGATAGCATGAAAATTACTTTTTTTTATAGTTAAAAAAAGTTTTTTTATTCAATTATTTAAATTAAATATTTAATTTTTAAAAAATAAGAAATTTATAAAATTTTAATATTTATTTATATTAAAAATTGAATTTTAATATACTAATTCAATTTAATTTTTATTAAAAATTTTTAAAATTAAATATTTTATACAAAAAATTTTGATTTTAAAATTTTTTACAAAACTAAAAAAATATTCAAACCATCGTCATAAATTTTTTTATAATTTTTAAATATTAAAAATATATATTTTTAAAAAATTTATAATATCAAAATTTTTTAAAAATAATATAATTACTCAAAAAAATTATAAACTTTTTATAATGATAGTTTGAATATATTTTACATCTATAAAAAATTTTAAATCAAAATTTATTATGTAAGATTTTAATTTAAATACTCTAATAAAGTTAAATTAAAATTAAATTAATATCAAAATTTTATTTATTATTTTTTAAATATAAAAAATTGATTGATAATATAAAATAAATATAAAAATTTTACCTTAAAAAAATTATATCATTATTCTGTCCACTGCTTTATTGGTACATCCATTGCATTAGAACACCGTTCCTTTTTTTTCACAAATAACATCCAATTAATTTAGCAGATTGGAGTGCTAAGTTAGTTTGAATTGAGAAACCAAGGAATTCTGACAGGAAGACTTATACATGTAAAAATGGGACAAAATCACAAATTACACGCTGATCCTTTGTGAATTCATTCCATCTGAATGTCACAACCATTCTATACCCAATGTGTGTATAAGATTTCCTTTGTCTTTTTTAGCATCCTAGAAAAGGCTTTCATTTTCTTCTCAGTATCCAAGAAATTCTTTAAATCCAATCGGCCAAGAATAAAGAACAAGAAAAGAGAGCGAAGAATGTGTTAAAAATGATGCTTCAACTACAAAAAGAATCTCCTTACTGACTATCTCTACTTCTTTTTGGTTCTCCTTTCTTAGTTGAAAAGTAATGGAACAGCTTCACTGCCTTTTGGCATCCAATACATGAATCATCTACTCAATCTGCAATATTTTCACATATTAGAAACAACAAGAACAAGATGCTCTCAAGGTGTTGTCATAAAAATGTTAATTCAGAGGAGCAGTACCTCAGTGGACGGTATAAGGTTATGGCAGGTGGTGTCACAAGGATAAGCACAGTCAATTACTTTAGTTACTGGACTTCTGCTGAAGTACCAATCACCAACTGCTTCTGCTATAGTCTGCAAGAGGTATAACCGGTAAGAAAAAAGTCCACAATATGAGAGCCTTTAAAATCTCTGAGGGCCGGAAAATGAGTTACGTACCTTATTGTGTATTCTTGGGGAATCGACCGCAAACCAAGTGTCCTGCGATGCACTTTGACAATGAGCAAAGCATGAGTTTATGAACATTCCACCTCTTGTTGAATTGAAGAGGAATGATCTCAAGGCTGCAAGCATGTCAACCCTAAAACCTAAAACAAATATCTGATGTCAACTAAGCAATTAAATGAGATGCCATCAGTAAACAGGTGCCCAGAAGATCCAAGAACAACCTTGCAATATATCGATTTGGCTTGTGTTACATGCAGCTGGATTAAGCTTGCAGCGATTCCAGTGTCCACTAGGATCAGCAGAAGGTGGCACTAGTGCATGATGAAACTGTTTACCATTTACATATACATTTCTGTATCAGCTAGAGCTATAAGATGGATGCCAAGTGATTTTGAAGTCAATGAAAGGCATTTACTTGGAAAACATCATAAGCTGAGTTCAAGATAAAATATGGTACGGTAATGTATCTCAATGCATATTGTGGGAAGAAGCACTGGACAAAACAAAACATCCGAAAATGTCAGCACCATGCAGGCATTAAATAAAGTAATGCACTGACAGAAAAATCAAAGAAGCATTACAAATGGATACCAGACTCGGATTGTAAAGGGCACTGGTGCAGTGCGGATTCAGATTTTTTTGTACCCCCTGTCATGTTCATTTCCAGCATGTCAATAAAGTATTTTTACCTAAAACAGACACAGAAAAGAAACGCAGATCTGTGTAACAGCAAATTCTGCTGGTGATGCAACTAAACATTAAGATGCGTAATGCAATGAATAGTATTTATATCGAGAAAAGAAGCACTCAATCTGACAGGCAATTAAGACTGATCAAGAGTGTACAAATATTAATGTGAAGTCTCATAATGCCAGTTGTGGATCTAAAGGCATACCTGCAATAAAACGAGTTTTTCAAAGAAGGACCTCATAGTAAGGTTGAAACTTATGTCTCTCCTGTTAAATGAAAAGAATCAATGGAAAAAATTAACATGTGAAGTGGATGGTACAACATCTGAACCTTTTACTGGTGGTAGCAATATCTGTGATTAAACTTGAGAAGCACAGGACAGACTGTAGCACCAGCTAGTGAGAGAATAAACTTACTCATCCAGGAAAAATCCAGCGTCACTCAAGCATTTCACGCTGGCATTCCTAGGTAAAAACCAAGTGAAATTGTCACAGTGAAAAAAGGTAGCTAAACCACCGGCAGAACAACCTGAAAGCAAAGCCTGGACAAGAAAGGAAATAAATGGGAATCCATGTACATGAAACCAGTAGCACTAAAAATGGCTAAATTGTGCAGAGGTGAAGGTTGCCTTTTGTGCACTTGCTAATCCTTTTGGTAGAAGGTCGAGAATGATTGCCTCCCAAATTCTTTTCCCTCTGAAATAAAGCAATGACGTCTGCCATTCATTTATGGGTATATACAGAAGAATCAGTTAATTGTGCATAGTAGACGGTCATCTCCCAGTAAACAGCAAGAAGTACCAAGATATCATCATTGGCATGCCCTTGAATCTTTTGGCAGGCCATAGAGGTTAAAGCTTTTAGGTATTTCGGAGTGTCCACAAAATAATAATAATAATCATATCAACGATTTGAAATTTATGAAACTTGTGTTCTTAATTATCATAATGAAATCCTAAGAAATCAATTAAGCCACCAGTAATATTCACATTATTGCAGGCTTGACTCACTGCCCCTGCATTTTGGAAAAAGCAGAAATAGAAATGTGACTGAATTAGCCAGGATTGATAATTAGAGAGAAATTTAGGCACAGATAGTTACCCCATTGTCAAACTTGTTGTCTCCAGCAAATGAGGCTCCATCACAATATCTGAGCCTCACACGGTTCCAGTTGTAAAAATCTGATTTATGATCAGGATTTAGTGATTACTCCTATGATTAACAAAAGAAACATTAAAGCATTACCAGAATGGAGGAAACTAGAATTTGTTAGGAAAGGGAAGGCTGGCAGAATAATTCAAAATTTGTTGGGTAACAATTTTTTTTTTTAATGCAATCATGACTGGCCGGTCTTTCTCAATTGCGCAACCATGCAATGACATAATTACCCATGTAAAGCTTAGAAACAAAGGGCACGATGCCAACAAGTGTGAAGGTGTCTCCAGACATAACCCCTACTAGTCCAGCTTTAGACATGTCTTCTTAAGGTAGGACAGTTTTCCTTCTAATTGTAATAATAATCTTGATTGCATATTTATATGACATGATGTTCATCAATCACCAAGGCAGGGATGAAGGTCTGACTCGGAATGCCCCCCGCTAGCTAAAACACTCTAAAAACTCCAATCCTAGACGAAACTGACTCCGCTTACATGTTCATGCAGAAACCAAACACCATGGCTACCATCCAAAGCATCAAAATAATTAATGAAATGGATTAAAGGGGGAGAAGCCAGGCTGGCATTGAAAAATGCTTGAGGGTCTCCAAAGCCAGGGGGGAAAAAAAAAGGAACAGTAAGTGATAGCTGTCTGCTCAGCCATCAAAGCATTAGTCATGTGAGGTGAACATGGCTTATGCATGTGAGCAAACATGGAGCCATGAGCATGCGTCAGAGTACTTACTAAATTCACTGAATTAACCTTTCAGTTAAGCAAGGAGAAATGCTGGACCTGCCACACTAGTCTATTAGCAGGAGTTGTTTAAGAATACCAGACAGTAGAAAACCTTTAACCAGCAGTTGTCTAAAGATTGGTTGTTGAATAATCAAACTAGACGATTTCGTAAGGAGCGTGCATGTGTTTATCAGCAGATTATTTATATTTAAGCAGATCAGCTTATGGTAAATCATTGCGTTCCATCCCAACTTCTCCTGATTTTGAAAAATAAAAGAAAAAGGTAAAGCATTCCATCCCAACTTCTCCTGATTTTGAAAAATAAAAGAAAAAGGTAAAGCATTGGGGGATTGTGACTTTTTAAAAATTTTCTTCATCTATAACATCATTGTTCTCCAAAGGTTCCAACATGTTCCGCTTTTAGTCCCCAAACTTTCTTTTTTGCTAATGCGGTTGCCAACCTTATATATATATATGGTCTCAACACTATAGTAAAAAGAAAATAGAAAGCACACCGTCACATTATTAGCATCACACGGTTTCTACTTTTAACAATTTCAATCGATAATCAGGCCATCAGTTCATAGAAATCTATCCATTGCTCAACGATCATTACCACTTTCTTTTTTTATAACATTGAAAGTAAAATTGTTTAGTGCTTTATTGTAAGAAGAATGATTATAATAATATTATCTGATTTCTAATCAATTTGGGCAGTCAATGGAGGCCATGGAGCTACAAACCTGGATTTAGTGAGGCATTGTTACTCATGATTCCCGAGAAAACCGCCAGCTTGTCCATGTAACGTGTTGATCCCCGCCGTGTTTTGGCTCGCTCTAGGCATGATTCTATATCGTTGCACCATGCACCTCCCTAACAATATCACAACAAATCAAAAGAAAGAACAAAAATCATAATCTCATATATTTGGACCCACTAATGACCTTGAATCATACATACATATATATATATATATATATAAAACTTAGAATGCATCAGTAGTCTCTTGTTGCCTGAATAATTTAAAAAATATATTTGAAAAATCAAAATGGAAAGAAGGAATATTGTCTTTTCCCAGATAAAATCTTAAAATTTCTTTATTTTGGCATGCAAAAATCGTAGTAATCTTTGTATGCTGTCATTCATTAGTGGAATTTCCTGGCTTAGTTTCCAGGAAAAAGTGAAAGGCAAGTTGCAAAAGACAACCTGCACGGGACACAAGACAGAAAAGGTATCCACGATGTCGTATTGCCTTGCCCAAGCACCAATCATTCAACAAGCCCAAAATAGTCAAGATGGTTGAAACAAGCAGCTGCTGATGCGTCAGATTTTCATTGGAAAATAGATTCATAATTCATACTTAAATCATTGGATCGGATCATAATTTAAGCCATGCTAACTTTTAAATAAAATTATAATAATAGATAATTTAACAAGATAAATTGTTTAAATCATTTTATTTAATTACTGGTTTTTATATTAATATTATTATAAGATATCTTTATTATATTCAACCAACAATTTTTTATCATCAAATATATTTTTCATATAAATTAACTTTTTAATTTAACATAATCATTTTTAACATGCTATTTACATGTTTAATAAACAAATAATAATAAATAAATAATTACTAAAAATAAATTAGGAGAAAAAATTTCATGACATGTTTTCAGTATTAAATACATAAATAATAATATTATAAAATAATTAATTAGTCTAAACTTTCTTGTTCGCTATTGGCTTCAATTGTTTTGCCATTTTCTTTTCCTATTCTAGCAATGCAGAAGAAAAGTCACCTCAAACTGCAAAAGCCAGTTGCGTGCTCCAGCGCCGAATCCCCTGTGGAGATGATAGGCAGGCAAACTCCCGTCCAAGCAAACTACAAATTAATAGTCACAGACAGAAAATATAATTTACGAACGCATCAAAAAATGAAGAAAGAATTCTTTATCAAGAGATTTAACAATCATAAACAAATTCAAGTTCCATGGAAGAATTAATTAGCCTTACAAGCACCGAGAGCTGCAGCTTTTCGAACCAGAGTCATGTTCACCACGAGACGCTCCTCTGAGTAAACGCGACATGGCGAGTAAGCTTGCCAAAACAGCAGAAATGCTACTGCTACATTGACTTTCTTCATTTTCGTTTCAACGAATTCTGATTCCCGTCGAATATTTGAAAGAAGACGAGGAGACAGCACTCTGTGTGGTCAGTATTTTTCTTATTATTGATGGAGATGAAAGCGAAAGAAAGGAACAAATCAATGAAGCTGTAATATTAATAACAGGGAGCGAACGATAACAGGCTATGTGAAAGCAACATCAAATGGGAAAGAAACGCTGGGGATTGCTCTAAGATGTTGAGAGAAGTCCGTCATAAATGCATACATTATGGATAAAGATTAACACCGAAATGAATCGACGGTCTTCATCGGCGAAAAGGAAAAGGAAAGCAATACTTCTCTCAAGAACTTGTGTAACAGCGAGGAAGATGGAAGACGAGCTGAGCAGCCAAGCGATGGAAAATGAAAGAGATCTAAACTTTCAGCAAAATTTTGGAGAGCGGAGTCGCGAGAGATGAGCTTTGAAGGAGGGTTCAAGAACTCCGCTATGGAGCTTGTCTTCTTGCGCGGGAGGGGACACACATTTGGCCCTTTTCTATGCGTACATGCGTTGCCGAAAGGCGACAGAATAGAGTTGGGTTGGGATTCAGCTTCCGAAGATGTGAGACCCACCACTACCCAACGGATTGACGATGGCAAACTTGGGTTACTTTGGTGAAGGTTGATAGAGGGTCTAGCTTCCAGTGGTTGGTTATGGCAGGTTCTTAAGCATCAACTTAAGGGGCCTGCTTTCCATAGAAATACATGGCCAGCCTTGTCCGTGACTGGCGGTTACGAGTCCCTTCCATGTCAATTTCTTGCAAGGAAAGTTATCACCACAACTCCTCCAGGACACCTTTACTGTTCATCAGCTAATTCCCAATTTCTTTGAAGAATTTGTTATCTTAGATAATAGTTTAGATCCTTTAGAGATAACATTAAAAAACAACAGATCTCGCATGGAAATTAACAAGAATGTGTTGCTTTCATCCATACTTAGACTCAGAACCAATTGCCAGTTTTTTTTTTGAAAAAGTTGATATCTGCTTAGATGATTTTCGTTGCATTTATATCTAAATCTAATTACATCAGTGTTTATTTTGTACAGAGAAATACATGTCACTTTCAAGGAACATGCTTTATACAGCTTTTCCTTCATTTGGGCTTCGTATCATTTCTGGAATTTTGGGTTTTATGGGCTTAGTAAGTCGTTTTGTTTCCTTAGCTGACTCATTGACAATTGCATTTTTTTTTTTTTTGGTGAGAGTATAGATATTTTATTATCATGGCAGCATTCATTATATATTTATTTTTAATTATTTTTTATGATTTAAAATATGTATAAAATATATAAAAATTCAAGTTGTTATATATTGTTTAATAATATTTTTTTCACAATGTAAGATTTAAAGACAACAATGTGCACTAATCATATTTGGTCCAAATATAATGTCTTTACACATATTTGACTTGCAAAATCTGCATTTATGAATTTAAATCATTTAAAAATTATAATTAATCATAAGAATAATAAATTCAAATAATTTCAAAAGGATGCTAAATATTATAATTTATGATTTAACTTAAAAATAAAAGTTTCTTATCAAGTATATTTATATATTGTATTTGAGAGCAAATAATATAAGGCCAATTAAATTAGGCCACCTTGGTCACGGGCCCATTCTATTTGACCAAAGCCCGGTCATGTTGTGGTGTAGAACTTGCCAGTTAGCATATGCATATATTGGGCTCACCTGAGATTTTGGGCTAAAGAAGCCCATTGGAGAATGGGATAGGGCATGGCCTCATGGTCTAAAATAATTTTTATTTTATTTTTCTTTTCTGCCAACGTGTAAGCTTATTATATATGGTAAATCAAATTTTAAATTTTCTTTAAAAGAAAAACTGAGAAATCATAGCCATGATGAGAGAAAAAAAAATCAGAACACTATATGATAGATCTAATTACTTTTTCATTTAAATTTTTTTATTTATATATTTTAAAATTTAATTTATAAGCTCAAAAAATTTTATTAAAAAATAAATAAATTATTTAAAATTTTAAAATAAAAATCATATAAAATTTTGAATTTTATTTTTTATTTAAAAAATTCAAAATTTAAAAATTCTCAAGTAAATTTTTGATTTATCAATTTGGATCAAATTGAACATTAATAAAAAAATAAAAAAAATTTCAGTTGAGATCTTTTTATAACAAATTTTGATTTAAAATTTTTTATAAATATAAAAATATATTTAAACTATCATCATAACATTTTTTTTCAATTTTTTTTTTAATTTTTGAGAATATCATCTAAATATTACAAGCTTTGTTATTCCTTTTCAATCAAATTTTAATTTTTAAAAAGTTTTTAAATAAATCACGATATATCAATTTAGATTAAATTGAACCATATTGAGTAATTTTAAAATTAAATATATTTAAATTAGAAATCATTTACAATCAATTTGATTTATAATTTTTTATAAATGTAAAACAATACTTTAGATACTATCATCAAAAAAACCCAAATTTTTTAAAAATATATTATCAAAAATTTTAAAAATTTATAAAAAATAGTTTCTATTAGTTAAAAATTATTCAAATTTAAAAAATAAAATTGAAATAAAGTTTTAGAATCTAGTTGAGTAATATTTTAGATATTTCAATAATAAAAATATTATTAATTTATTACAATTATTTTTGTTAAATTTTAATATGAATAAAATTAATAAATAAAAATTTATTTGAACATATTTTAAAAGATAAGGTTTGATAAAATATAGAATACAAAAATCAGTGTGTCAAAAATTTAAAATAAAAATAACTAACGTATCAAAAATTATTTAAACTTAAACTATTACCTTAAAATAATGTATATATTTATTTAAATAATAAAAATAGATTTAATAATTTGTAATTATTTTAAACTAAAATTAAAATTCACTTTAAACAAATTAAATAGTTAGAATTTATTCAAAAATTTTTTAAAAATTAAAATTTATTTGAAAAGAAAGAAAAATTCATAAATGTGATATTTATTCAAAATTTAAATATAAAAATGATAAAATATAATTTTTAAAATTACAAAATTATTATTTCACATTAATAAAAATTTGAGAGAAAATAAATTTAATAAAGAAGGGTTATAAGTAAAATAGAGTTAAACTTGGGGACTAAAAACAAAAAAAGTACGAGTGGGGGCCTGCCGCGAATTAGCTGAATCTTGTTTCCTTCGGCCACACAGCAACGAGCTAAAGAGGCCTCTTTGATCACAGAGAAAGTCATTCAAGCTTTACGAAGTCCAAGGTTAGACTTCTTTAAACACTTCCTTATAGCCAGCTGAAAAAATTATGATTTCTCTGTTTCTGGTTGTTATTGTTTCAGATCTTTAATGTGATATTTAGTTTTATACCATTTTTTATGCACATGTGTGGTCGGCGTTAGCTGTTCATATGTTTTATCTGTTTATTTGGGAGCCCTAGATGCTAGGTTTTTCTTTGTTGATGATCACTTGACATCGGAAAACGAATGGTATTGCATTTTGATTCTCAACCTTCTGTGTGGTTGTTGAGAAACTGAAGGGGAAAGGAAAAGCAAAGAAACTGAAAACATGGAAATTGACTCGTTCCTTGGCAGTTGGCTTCGGGTTTTGAACGAAATTGCATTGTTTCAACTATAATCCAGTGGGCTAAACGGTACTATTGAGCTCAATTGAGCTGTGTCTTGGTCATCCAGACTCTGGAGTCCATGGAGCCCGGAGGATAAAAAAAACAGGTTAAAAAACTGTGGCATAATTTCTGCAAACCCGAAGGAGGATTAACTATGATACATGCTCCACGTTGCTTTGTTTTGAGTTAGGCCAATTTTTTAGTTGAAATCTTCAATTTTCTGTTGGTGAAGTTCTTTACTTTTTGTTTAGCTGCTGAGAAAAATGTAAGTTTCATTGATCTGGGAAAGTAGAAAAGAATAGAACCCAAAATACAGTGAAGGAACATTGAATTGGATTTGTCATTGGGAATAGTTTTTTAATTTGATATAAATAACCAACAAGAGATAGGGAAACAGATTTATATGAAACAACCCTCATTATGCTAATATCAAAGAGTTTATGTCTGCATTTCTGTGTCCAAATATTTTAAGAAAATGGCCAAAGAAAAGAACGGAAAGTTCTTCTATAATTGTCATTTCAGGCTAAGTCATCCGTCAATGTAGTCTATACACTTTCATTTAAATTCTTCTTCCATCAAATAGCTTAGTAAGTGTTTCTATTTCTTCCAAAATCTAAATTATGAATCCATTTCAGATAGTAGTGTGTCTAGTTAGTATTACCATGTGCTCTTACGTATTCTTTTGGCATGATTGTTTTGCAGGTTGCATGATATCTCTGGCTTAGAGTTTGTCAGAGACACGATGCAGCTTTGGTAGCAACTCGTGCAATTGTTAGTTGCCTGGGGTTCACTTGTACGCACGGGAGGCTACCTTGAAATATTCAATTGGCAGAAACTGTCTTGTTATGGAACCCTTGTGGAAACTTCTATTTCTGCTGGAGCCTGCGCCTGTTACCCTCATTGTGACAGCAGTGGTGGTGACATTTGGGTCTGCATTCCGTGCTCTAAATTACGGTAAAGAAATGGAGCGGAATCGTGATTTGTCAGAAGCATCCATTACATTGGATCGGTCTCAAGCACTAATGATCCCAATAATGAGCTCCTGCAGTTTGCTTTTGATGTTTTACCTATTTTCTTCTGTCTCACAGCTCCTCACTGCATTTACAGCTGTTGCCTCTGCTTCTTCCCTTTTCTTCTGTCTATCTCCCTATGTAGCCTATGTGAAGTCACAGCTTGGTTTGACTGACCCATTTGTGTCACGGTGCTGTTCCAAGTCTTTTACACGCATCCAAGGGTTATTATTGTTGGGATGCTCAATTATAGTTGCGGCTTGGCTTGTCTCTGGGCATTGGGTATTGAATAATTTGTTGGGCATTTCCATTTGTATTGCATTTGTGAGCCATGTGCGTCTTCCAAACATCAAAATATGTGCCATGCTTCTTATATGTTTGTTCGTATATGACATTTTCTGGGTTTTCTTCTCTGAGAGATTTTTTGGTGCTAACGTCATGGTATCGGTGGCAACACAACAAGCATCAAATCCTGTTCACACTGTGGCTAACAGTTTGAGTCTTCCTGGGTTGCAACT
Organism: Moringa oleifera; assembly: GCA_021397835.1. Classification (NCBI taxonomy): domain Eukaryota; kingdom Viridiplantae; phylum Streptophyta; class Magnoliopsida; order Brassicales; family Moringaceae; genus Moringa; species Moringa oleifera. The sequence goes on along the minus strand of JAJFZO010000658.1, from coordinate 1,300,655 downwards.
GATTACAAAGAAATTGGAGTTGCCTGTGAAAATTGTCTTTCCTCGGAATCTTTTTGGTGGAGCTGCACCTGGTGGAAGTGCTTCAGACTTCATGATGCTTGGTCTTGGTGACATGGTATGGTACTTGGGGGTAATTTTGCTATTGTTGGATCGTTTTGTGTCTGACAACTAGAAAAGTATGGTGGTATGCTAGATTAAGCTTTTGGTGATTATTTCCCGGAATGAACATTGTTGTATATTAGGAACTACCTTTAATGTTGTTTTTGCAGTAAGTACTAGGCATATCCTCAAGTGTAGCGTCAATGTGCTTCTTTCAGTGCAAAATGTCACAAAGTTTTCCCGTTTCAGGAAATTGGAAGCATGGAACTTTTCACTCTCTTTTGGTCTTTCACAATTTGTTGCTAAAGTGGTTATTACTTATCACTTATGTTCCACTCAGTTCCTTGATATTCTTTTCTGATGGAAATAGCCAGTTGGTTCTTCTTAAAACCTTGAAGTAACATTAGCAATATTTGTTTGACTTGCATAGTTGTAGATGTAGTTATATTCATTGCTTGAACTGTAATGCACTTCGAGACTTTGTGGCCCAAGTGCATGCCAACTATCTTTCACATGGTTTCATGATGGTGTTCTGCATGGAGGTTATCTTTTATCAGTTTTCTATTATTGTCTTTTCAAAATGACTTATAATTTTTGATTCACTTGGTTTTCTTGTTTTAGTTCGAGTATGTAAGTCCACTACATTGTTGTCAGGTCTTTTAATCGTAACCAGCTTTAGTGACATAGATACTTTATCTGTCAATTGGGAACCTTGGACCGCGCCAGTCATGAGGATTACAATTTACAGAGCACTTTATCTGTTTTAATATTAAATTTCTATTTAAATGGATGTTAGACGTTGGCTTGGATGTAAATTTTTTTGGTACCTTTAGTTCTTTGATGTTGAAGTGTTTAATTGATAAAAAGTTAATATTTGGCTGATAAACTCCTTCCCTTTCTGTCTGGTTTCTTTAAATCCTGTTACTGGTAAATGAGTAAAAGCTATTTTTGAATGATCATGGTGCTGCCCGGTGCCCCACTTCTGAACTTGCTCATTTTTTCTTTGTGTGTTGAAGTTGTCCAATGGCTTGAGCAGGATGTGCATGGTGGTCTGCTTTGTATGACGAAGTGCCAAAAGTTTTGCATTGAATGTAGCTTAGGTGGCATAGAGTTTAGAGTATCTAGTATTATGGGATTGGCCTTATCTAAACAGTCAAGGGATGCAACTGACCTTCTATGCATATATTTATACATATGAATATATGGATGTACCTATTTGTGTATCATCTTACTTATTCTTTCTGTTTGTCATGTGAATCTGGATTTGTTCTGCTTCTGCTTCCAAGAGTTACATCTTGTTGTTGCCTTTTGAAGTTATGAAGAATTTTTCTGTCTTTCGGGTATGTTGATGCAGGCTATCCCTGCCATGCTTCTGGCATTGGTTCTTTGTTTTGATCATCGAAAGAGCAGGGATTCGGTTAATCTCTTTGATTTGCATTCCTCAAAGGGACACAAATACATATGGTATGCCCTTCCTGGATATGCCATTGGCCTGGTGACTGCTTTAGCAGCTGGTGTTTTGACTCACTCACCTCAACCAGCGCTTCTTTACCTGGTAAATTTTCACTTTCATTTACTTCAATATTTTTCTCAGTTGATCATGCTTTCACAGATTTTGATGCAATTTATATGTCCCTTTGCTTAGTTCTGAGTTTGATGAATTTATTATTAGTTTATTTGGTAGATGATGGTTCTACTGTAGTACATAAAAACTGGTGGGTGAAATAATTAGGGTTAAAACATATTGGAAGCATCAACCTTCAGAGGTTTAGTTAGCTTTGATGGTTTAGCTTACTTTAGTCACAATAATTTGTTGCCATATGCTGCTATAAGCAGCTCATTTTGAAATTTCCTAAGAGTGTATTCGACTACTGAATTGGATTGTGGTCTACCATTCTGATATCAGATTGTGATGATAAGTTTGGGAGCTTGTGGGGAAGGTGATATGCGATTAAGGGAATGTTACCATCCATGTAATGGCTCTTGCGGGTGACCTGTTGGACTATTTCACTGATCTGATAAGTTTGTGGGTTATTGTATTACAGAATTAAAGTTCTTTGGGGGCATTGTTGGTTCATCGTGTGGTGGTTGGAAATTGTTTTAGAAAATCGTCTCCGTTTTTACTTTGTAGCACTAATGACTGATTAACCCTTGTCTAACACCGAGTTGATTTCTGTCATGGATTTTATGTGGGGGGGACCCTGGGAAGTCATTGGTTTGATTTTATTTGACCAAAGTGAAGAATTATGAATGGTGGCTGATGAGAATGGTAACTGTATGCGACCCATCATATATTGCTTACATTTCAAATCAATTACGTTATTGCTGAGAAATATGATTAGATGTGCTTATCCGAAATGAATTCAATGTAGCAACAAAATCCTGTGAAAGTATTTACAGTCATAAGGTGTGTTCTTTGTTTTGTGGTCCGTGATCTTAGAAAAATGTTTCAGTAATCCTTTGCTTCTTCCTATGTAATGAATGTAGGTGCCTTCTACATTGGGACCTGTTGTTGTCATCTCCTGGCTAAGGCAAGAACTAGTGGAGCTTTGGGAAGGAAACATGCCAAACCTCAATGACAAAGTTCAAACAGAAGTCTGACCCATTACAATCTAGAACTGCATCAGAGCAAAAACAGAAGCAATTCAAAAGTTGTAAATTTGCTTGAAAGGTCTATCCTTGAAAAGTCTGAATAGAAAATCAACTCTTATGTTTATTTTTGTGAAGTCTCACACTTTGGACGCGAAATGTTTCCCTCAAATGGTCAGCTATGTGAGAGGGAAAAGAAATCAATTTTCTCATGCCGAGGGGACTGCTCATTCTCTTGCTGAAACAGGCTAATTGATTAATATTTGAGTGAACTGAACTAAACATTAGGAATACCTTGCTGCCTTTCACATGTGCAGAAACCAGAGGAACTGACTCCACTAATTGTACCAGCAAAATTATGTAGTTTCTGTATTGGGAGATTTACCTAACCTATCTTCCATTTTAAATTTCAGCAGTGAAATCTCTGGGCCTGCTGGTCATTCACGCTAAATTGTTATGATAGTTCGGTTTAATGCGATGGCCAGCAAATCTGCAATGGCAATTAACGTTCTATATCTGAATGGCTGTAACGACCTCGTTCCTTTTTGTACTTCTCGTCGAAAGCTGCTGCATTACCTTGCAGTGCTGGACAGCAAAAGCATTCAGCGAAGAACCAAACCAAATTCATTTGTACGACGTCGTTTGACTTAACGTCAAAGGGTCAACCTCGCGATTGAACAACATTTTTAACTGGGCCTAACAGGACAGTATTAGGTGAACTGCTGAATGGACGCCTCTGTGCTTCTTCTGCTTCACGGAAACGTGAACCAAAACCAGAGAGCGTTTTGCTGTGTCGGTATATAGAGAGGAAGAGATAGAAGAGTGGAGGAATAGCAGAGAAAAGAAATGGGAACTTCAGTGCAGGTTACTCCATTGTGTGGAGTGTACAACGAGAACCCGTTGTCTTATTTAGTCACCATCGATGGCTTCAATATCTTGCTCGACTGTGGCTGGAACGACCACTTCGATCCCTCTCTCCTCCAACCTCTCTCCAAGTACCTTCCCTCTCTTTCTCGCTCTCTCTCTTTCCCCATGTATATGTGTATGTGCGTTTTTGTCACTCTAGTACCGTGGTTAGTTTCTTTTCTTTTGTTATTCCTACTATGTGGTTGGGGAGAAGAGCTAATTAGAACGGCAAAAATTCGGCCCTTCTTCTCTGTTAGGATTCTATTCTTTCCTATTTTCTGGTAGTGTCTTGCGGCTACAGAACTACTGTTTTAGTTGCCTCGAATATGTAATCTGCATTATGGAGCTATAGTATGGTGCTTCTGTTAACCAACCAAACCCTGGTAATGCAGGGTAGCTTCCTCAGTAGATGCTGTCTTGCTGTCGCATCCAGATACTCTTCACATTGGGGCTCTGCCCTATGCCATGAAGCAACTTGGACTTGCTGCTCCAGTTTATTCTACAGAGCCGGTGTACAGATTAGGCCTCCTTACCATGTATGATCAGTATCTATCTCGGAAGGTAATCAGCTTCTGCCCCTCTTTTTAGTATTTGCACAAGCAGGCAAGCATCCATTAGTTAACACTTTGAAATAAATCTGATAAGAAGTGTGAGTTTTTTTTTTTTTTTTTGACTGTGTTATGGTTTCAATCCAGCTTAATGTGCTTGGTTCAAACATCATCAAGTTTAATCTCCACCCCCACAAATTCTTTGGGTCCTTGATGTTATTAAATTTAAAACTTTGATTAGAATGTTTTCTGTAGTTTTTATCTGATTATCTGTTAAGTTGAGTCCTTGCTGTAGCTAGTAATTGGGAACAATTAGAATTGTGTGGACAGAACTAGAATGCAGAAAGTATAGCTTTGCCATACATCTTTACTCATTAGGACGTGGAAGGAGGATCGTTATCATTGTTTTATACATTTCTCTTATGGCAAGTTCTTCTTTATGGAGGAAAAATATCCAAATGCAAGATAACATATTTACTTGTAGGCGTTCTTAAGATTCAGGACACCAAAGGTGATGGTTTCCTTATAATGGTACTGGAGAATCAGTTACGATGATTTTCTGCAGGGGATTATCCTCCGTCCCACATGGTTAGCTAGTTCCTACGTATCAATGGGTATGGTTGATTGAGTAAATTCAATATTTGGAGTTTAGATTGACATACAATGCTGATAAGAGGATTTTGGAATGGGTGCATCATTTGATTGAATAATGTGAATGTTTCCTCATGTAGTCTTTAAGATACTTAAATATGTGATTGCATACATCTTAGCTCCATCTAGACAAAAATGGGGCGATCACTAGTTAAACCTAGGTAGATGGCTTTAGTGTATATTTGGTGTACTTCATTTTTCTTTCTTTCGAAAAAGTTATGGTTAACAAGAAAAATGTTTGATGGATCTGCCTAGACCTGAACTCAGGTGCTCCGTCTCTACAAGGACAGGGCAGTTTATCTGATCTCTCTGCTTCTTGGGATTATCTCATCCGTATATTTTATTTCCGTTCATTATTCTTTCCAGTGCTTGGTTTTTGCTCTGTGTTTCCCTTTAGCCTTTAAATTCCTTTGTCACAATCCATCCTAGTCCCATTAGGTTCCTTGCTTGGAATGAAACATTGACTGCACAAGAAGGAAAGGGAAAGAACTTTGCCCTCTTGTTAACATATTCGTTTTAACATGTTTTTGAAAAATTAGTATTAGTTCCATTCTCTAGTCATGTTTTTCCTATCTGTTCCAGTTGACTGTTGTCCAGGAAAAGTATTTCCTGACTGTTATCTCTCATCTTGCAGCAAGTTTCAGAGTTTGATTTGTTTACATTGGATGATATTGATACTGCTTTCCAAAATGTGACCAGGCTAGCTTACTCACAGAATTATTATCTTTCTGGTAAGTATTTTCAGTAAGCTCTCATTGTGATTAATCTCTATTGAATGGAGGATAGCAGTTCTCCCTCAAGTAGTTGCGAGTTGGCACTATGTTCTGCCATGTATCTTGAAGGTCCTAAGTTTTCATACTTGGATGACTCATATCTAGTGGGAATGATAATTATTAATAGCAGAAATGTTCTAAAAGAAGAAAGGGCAAATCTTTGTTCTTTTCTTTTGATGTTATCTTTTTCTGGGCATATGCTCTCTGGTTCATAATTTTCCAATTATTATTAGGAAGAGGAGAAGGAATTGTGATTGCCCCTCATGTGGCTGGACATCTCTTGGGAGGTGCTGTCTGGAAGATAACAAAAGATGGAGAAGATGTTATATATGCTGTTGATTACAATCATCGTAAGGAGAGGTACATTTTCTTGACAGTTTCCTGAAATCCAATTGCATTTCCTTGTGTACATGAGATTAATGAAAGGAAACTGGATGTAAGGATTACTTGATGTATTCTTTATCAGGCATTTAAATGGAACTGTTCTACAAAATTTTGTCCGACCTGCTGTTTTAATAACTGATGCCTACAATGCTTTGAACAATCAGCCTTCGAGACAGCAAAGGGAGAAAGAATTTCTAGGTACTTTGGTTTCTTTTTTCAGTTTTTGAAGTTGTCAATAATAGTATAATTCATTAATCTATACACTTGTCATCACAAAATCTTCTCTTGATTTGTTGCATCATATACATGGCAGATGGTATTACAAAGGCCCTGGAAATGGGTGGTAGTGTACTACTACCAGTTGATTCTGCTGGACGACTCTTTGAACTTCTCTTGATATTGGAACAGGTAAGCAGACGCAAGATCAATGAAAGTTTTAGGTCACTGTAGAATACTTGTGGATTTAGGGACTGATATTTCTGATTAAAACTGCAGCACTGGGCACAAAAGACTTTTAGCTATCCCATCTACTTTCTCACATATGTTGCCTCCAGCACAATTGACTATGTCAAGAGCTTCCTTGAGTGGATGAGTGATTCCATTGCAAAATCTTTTGAAACTTCACGTGATAATGCTTTTCTTTTGAAGTAAGTGGTTCCTTTTCATGGAATTTTCTTTGTCTTGCTATCATTTTATCACTCGCTTTACCTTACATTTATATTCCTCCAGTTTGACTATATGCTTGAGCTTCAAAATCTGAGCAATTTGGATTTTAAGTATTACATTATGTATATCTCCTTTTTTTTTTTTTTTTTGAGCAGAAACAAAATTATATTATTATGCACTGGCAGTAGAGGGGTGCAACCCTTTACATGTGCACTAAATCTAGGTTGTTAGTATCTCTTTAAAATCAATTACATCCTCATCATTTACAAAATGAGCACCCGAGTCCCAGCATTTTAGAACTCTGATCCAGTTCTATCTAAGCATAGTTATTGTTGTTTCTACATTGTCAAAAGCCCTTCTATTTCTTTCATGTCACACACTCCAGAAAATCAGTTGAGGTAAAATCTTCACCAATTTATTCTTCTCCTTCCCTAGCCTAGTGCCAGACCATGCCACTAACTTCCCTCCATTAGACCCTGCAGCTGCCCAAGACCCCCCCAATAATCCCAATACTGATTCCCATACCTGAGCCTACATTATGTATATCTCTTACTAGATGTTACCTACATTTGCAGGCATGTCACTCTTTTTATTAACAAGAATGAACTGGATAATGTTCCAGATGGTCCAAAGGTTAGTTTCCTTGTATGCTTTTAACTAGTAGGTTATTTTTGGTTTTTTCTAATAGATGTACACCTTGTCTAGGTTGTTCTAGCATCCATGGCTAGTTTGGAAGCTGGTTTTTCCCACGATATATTTGTTGAATGGGCAATGGATGTCAAGAATCTTGTTGTTTTTACAGAAAGAGGCCAGGTATCTTCTCTAGATCCTAAGAAGTTAACTTCATTATCTATGTTGGGCACTTGATTTTGATGTCTTTTTAAAGGTGATCATTGGTTACAGCCTCTTCTTAGGGTATTAACATTATTTTTCTGCTGTTAATGGTTTTCTTTGGGCAGAAAAAGGTTACCAGGAAAATGCTTATCATATTTCTGCTTGTCAGATATATACAATAACAAAGCATAAGCTTATCAGCTTGCCATAAAATTATGCTTGCAGCTATTATTTTCCTTGCATTTTTTTTTTGTCAGTGTGATTAACTGCAATTTTTTTTTTTTTTTGGACTCCATTTGTCTGTTTACTGCTGTAGAGTATATTTGCTATGATAGTATTGTTGTCTATGTAGTTTGGCACATTAGCTCGAATGCTTCAGGCAGATCCACCTCCAAAAGCTGTTAAAGTCACCATGTCCAAGAGGGTTCCTTTGGTTGGGGAGGAGTTAATTGCTTATGAAGAAGAGCAAAATCGATTGAAAAAGGAAGAAGCTTTAAAAGCTAGTCTTGTCAAAGAGGAGGAAACAAAAGTCTCTCATGGGCCTGACAATAATATGAGTGATCCTATGGTCGTTGATGCAAATAGTACACATACTTCACAAGATGGTATTCTTCTTTAATTCTTTGATGGGTGACGATTACAGAATGTTGTTCGCCTTCTAAGTGATTTCCTTGAAATAAACATCTCTTTTGGAAAGAATTCAACTTCTGAAATGTGGTGTGAACTGTAAACTCAGAAATCTTGTGTTCGATTCTGTACTGGGGATTAAACTCATGCTTTGAATGCAGTGGATTGAGGTTAGGGGTCAGTTCCCAGTTCTATGCAGGGGTGCATTTCAATAGTGGCTCCGCCTTGTGTGGGTTCGCAGTTATCAAAAAACAAAACGAAGGGTTTAACATTCAGAATCTAAAAGTTATGCCACGTACATTTAATCTCATTTCGCTTTAGATTCTTTGAAGTATCAGCTGCCATTTTGACTGATTCCTTTTTTTTCGATAGTCAAGGAACTTGAAGCTAAAGCTATATAGCTGCAGAAAAATGTTGAAAAAAAAGGACAAACGCTACTGCTTTTCATCTTAACTGATTAGAAGTGTCATAAGACCTCTTCAGCTTCTGAGCTGAAATTTAATTGAGTTGAGTTTTGATCTGGCGTCTCTGTCACCAGAGTATTTTGAACTTTTGATAGGATTATGAACTTCAAACTCATTATTGCATACGGCTCCCATCATATAGCAATCTGAAACGTGAACACTGTATAAAGTTTGTTGCCTTTACATAGTTGTGTATAGCTATGATTTTTGATCACATAACTCTATGAATAGTTAACTTATTACATGGTTGTGAGTGTCAATGTCAATAAGTTTACCCACTTTACCATACAAGTCTTCAAACACCTCATTGGGACAACCCTTGTGATCTTGTGCCGTGTCTTGAATCATTTGTGTGGAATTTATATGGAGAACATTATGTTCTTGATAGATTCTATATCTTGAGATAAAGCATGTATTGGACTAACTTGTCATTTTTTCCTCTTTGTTTACCTTCTTATGGCTTATCTATCGAACTGCTCTGTGCCTGGTGTTTTTTTGGTGAAAAGGAAATACCCCGTGTTATGATATCATTTAAAACTACATCATACCATGAGTTGGTAGCATTTACTTGTCCACATGGTAAATTATTTTGATTGTTCCTTGCAGTCACTGGCTCTCATGTGGGTGGACATCGGGACATACTAATTGATGGATTTGTTCCTCCAATGTCCAGTATTGCCCCAATGTTTCCCTTCTATGAAAATACATCTGAATGGGATGATTTTGGTGAGGTAATAAACCCTGATGATTATGTTACTAAGGATGGAGAGATGGAGCAAGCAGCTATGCATGTGAGTTTTCATTCTGATTCATCTGCTTTTTGATTGTTCTGTTATAGTAGTTTAGGTTAGTTTACTTTCAGCTCTCTTAGTTATGTTATTCATCTGCTTCTGATTTGGAGTACGGAGTTGCCAACTAAATGGATCAAAGAACCATTATCATTTATGAATCATTAAACTAATAGACTTGCTTAATTATGACCCTACTCTACTCAGAAGAGACAAAATTTATGGAGGGATATCTATCTTTTATGTATACCTTGACATCTATTGATTGGACTTGCAGGTTTAGTTATTTACGATGATTTAAGGTCTCATATTTATATTCTTGGTTCTGAACTGACAGATCAATGTTGGTCACCGTTTAGGAGTTTTCTGTTTAGCTTGGTGTTTCCTTGCATTGGTTTCAGCTAATATGAGTATTTGGGTTTGGTTTCTAAGTGCTTACTGTGTCTATTCTTAAATGTATATAGGACTTGGAGGACCATCCTATCTCTTAAACAATAAATTCTTATGAAAAATCAGGGTTCATTTTTACTTTGGTGCTTCTGTACGTTGATTTCTATTTTGTGAGTATTTAAGACATGAAATGATAGAATAACATTCTTATTCAGTTAATGCCAGTGGAATCAGCACCTCATGCTGGTAATATCATGCCTACTAGAATCTGGTTTTCAGGATAGTTCGAGTGCTAGAGATGCAGCTATCCATGTTTAATGCTGGAATGTGTTAGAAGAACTGAAGCGAATAAACAAGGAAAGATCTGTGGAAAATCAAGGTCAAATAATTGTCAGAGAGCTTAGGTTGAAAGTTTCTGTAATAGTCTTCTCATAAAAGATAAACAAGCATTTTCTTTTCCTAAAAGCATATGACATAGTTTGGTGAAGGATTCTGTAATTTCAGCTGGAATTTATTTGTTTGTTCTTAAATGTAATTTTTTGTTACTTTGTCAAGATTAAAGAGACTGTAGAATGGTGGACAAAAATTTGAATATATATATTGGATACAAAAATTTCAACATTCTAATTGGAATGTTTCTGCCAGAGTGGTGGGACGGATTTACTGATTGAAAAAGGTCACTACTCATTGGCTTCTATGTTCTTGCTGAATTCTCATTGCAATGATATTATTATTATTATTATTTTGTGGTTAATTAAGCTGAGAAACTGCCATAGGATGCTATAGTTCACATCCATGTACCCCTTAATATTTGGTCTTTCAGATTGATAATAAATTTACCTCTGGTTGATCTTTCATCTCAGGTCAGTGCGGATATTGATGGAAAACTTGATGAAGGCTCTGCTTGTTTGATACTTGATACAAGGCCTTCAAAAGTCATATCTAATGAGTTGACTGTAAGTGAAATTCTAACTTAAATTGTAGTAGCCTAAAATGTGTGCATATGTGTGTTGAGCTGCTCTCCTTTAAGGCCAAGTTTTCATAATTGATAAATCTATGAAATAAATAAATAAATAACTATATATATATATATATATTCATGCATTTAAGATTTGTATGAGAAAGAGGAGAAAATGGGAAAAGACTCTACTGCGGATAAGTAAATTAAGAGGACCTAGTTGGATTGAAGAGGAACATTTTTCTTCAGATCTTGGTCATAATAAAATGTCAATTCCCAGACTTTTGTTGCTCACTCCAATACTGTGACTTCTCAAAGTAATAACTAATGTTTTTTATTTGGTTTATTGATATGGATAAACAGTTAATATAATAACCTGAGTGGTACAGCCTACTGTTAAGTAAGTGTCGACTTGTAGGCAGGGTTCGAATCCCTTCAGTCTACTGGAGGCTTTTCCTCGTCGTTAACTTTAGGGTCTTGAAGAGGATGAGTCCTTCATCCATTAGTTGAATTTCCCAATCTAGATACCTCAATTATCCAAAAAATAAAAATAAAAGAATAGTTAATATGGCTCAATTAACAGTTAATTAGTGTAAGTTTTATACATTTTGTAAATCTTTAGTTAGCTAATTGGGGGACTGTACTGCATGTTTATACCCTAACCTAGTGCTGTAACTAGTTGGATTTAGTGGTGAAACATTGTAGTTAGTCTTCTGCGATTTGATAATGGATAAACAGTAAAAAATCTCAAAATTGTTTGATTTATAACCAAAGGAAAGCAATTAAAATCTGGAGCCTTACAAAATTTTGTCTAGCTTTTACTGAGACTAAAACAAAGATGTGGATGGTTAGATTTAGTCTTAATACATTCAAGACTACTGTGAGAAAGAGATAAGGATAAGACAAATAAGTAACTAAAAGATCTTGTAGGTCGAAAGAGGAAAAAAAAAAAAAAAAGAAGTTTCTCAGACCTTGGACCTCATTGAATTTTGGTTCCCATAGTTTGTTGCTAAACCCAATTGTTTGACCTCTCAAAATAATAATTAATGTTTTAATTCACTTTGCTGGGATTTGAGCATTTGGTGGATTGATATAGATAATTAATTAATACAGCACAATTAAGAAATTGTTAGTTTGGTGAACTCTTAGTAGGCTATTTATGATTGGCCCACTTTGTATACCTTATAATTGAAAGCAACTTAATTTAACACAATTTAAAATATAGTCCTGGGGTTACAAATTGGATCTGTTTATCCTGGACTAGGGCTGTTAAGAAGATACTTTCTTCTCCTACTTTATCTCTTCAACGTTGATGCCAAATTACTTGTTTATTCTTGTCTTGCATTTCAAATCCTTTTTAGGGTTCTTGTAATTGAGAATAAAGATTTGATGTTTTCTATGATTTTCTATATAAGATGAACTCATCTAGTGAAAGCTATGTAAGAAGCATAGGTACTGGGTTTTATTTGGTCCTTTGTTTTAATGACCCAACATAATTTTGCTTTGCTCAAGCTTTTGAGAATAGATGGCAAGTGGGTTCTCCCTTTATAACAGTATAGTAAAGGGCTGTCTCATGCTATCTCATGAAGGTTGTGAATCTTTAGATGGCTTTGCTGGTTTTCCTTGGCAATGATGTGAATTATCCCTATAATTTTGTAATGAGTTATTGTTTTTATCTTGTGAAAGTGGTTGCTTGCCTAGGGAATATTGTAAAGGAGGTAATGCTTAACCTCCTAGGATCATAATCATTTTTTTCATTGGCATTTCTTCTGATGATGCATTTATTTATTTTTTTCCTATCTGACCTTTTTCTTTTTCATTGTTTTCTGAATATCTTTTATTTTATTTTATTCTGTTATGGCAAAGGAGGGTGTACTAAGGATGAGGCTTGTTGTTTCTTATTTAGTAATGCCATCATTTAAAGGTTTCTTGGTCTTGTAATTAAGCAGAGTTCTTGTTTTGGAAAACTAACTTTGCATTCGTTAGTGAGGTTAGCTTACATGACAACTATATTGAAGCCTTTTCATTAGTAAAGTTTCACCATTTCTGCAGACTGGAATTCAGTATTTTTCATAAGCCATTTTGTATTACACTAGGTGTACTTTTTATTTCTAGCTTCTATCTAGCGGAGTCAATAGAGTTGTAAAATTTCCTCTTGTTCTTTGTAGTTCTGTCACTTAACATGGAGGGGGTTTGCTCTTCTTCTTAACATGAAGCCCATTTGCATTTTCTTAACATAAATACTTCCTGGGGTCTTTTGTTTCTAGCTTAGAATGACCCATGTTGTTGTATAATCATTTTTGCTTGTTTTTTATGCCTTGTTCTACAATGTTGATCCAGGTGCAAGTGAAGTGTTCGCTGGCTTACATTGATTATGAGGGGCGCTCTGATGGCCGTTCAATCAAATCAATGCTTGCCCATGTGGCTCCTCTGAAGCTTGTATGGACATTTGTTTTTCTCAATGAACTTGTAAATTGCTAGTTATGCCTTTTATATTCTACGTAGTTCAATTCTGGGCTAAGGGTATAGAGTTTCTCTTCTAGCACGCTGCTGTGGTTTGTGGCATTGGAATCCTATTGTCATACCATATCTTGCCTGCATTAGGTGACTAAGTGATCAGGTGTATGAGATTTATTCTTAAATATTGTAATGTTTGTGATGTATGCGTGTTGCAATATTCAAGTTGCTGTGCATGTCACATACTGAGACATTTATCATATGTTTGTTTGAGCATATGCAAAAAGTAATGGTAATAGAAGCTATAAAATTTCAAAAGTTTTGTCAAAATACTACAGAACCCAATCAGCAGTGGGCTTAGCATTTTTAGTTAACACCATGATATCTGTGATCCAGATTTAACTCCTTTTTTTTTTTTTCATTTTATTAATATAATTTGTTGCTGTAGGTTTCAAATAATTGCATGAGGAAGCTTAATGTATTATAACTAACTATATACATGGATTTCTTCCTTGGAGGTTTTGGTGCATGGATCAGCTGAGGCCACAGAGCATCTGAAGCAACACTGCTTAAAACATGTCTGTCCTCATGTTTATGCTCCTCAGATTGAAGACACTATCGATATCACCTCTGATTTATGTGCTTATAAGGTATAATCTAAGAAAAAATGATTTTTCTGTGTATCACTAATTTTTATTATCAGAATTAATTTGTCCTTTATGTTATCTATAGGTACAACTTTCTGAACAGTTGATGAGTAATGTGCTTTTCAAGAAGGTAAGCATTTCATTTTACGCCATGTGTGATACTCAATAACTTTGTGTTGCTTATGTTTGATCGCCCCTACATATCTGATATCCTTCAGTTGGGAGATTATGAAATAGCTTGGGCTGATGCTAAAGTAGGGAAGACAGAGAGTGACATGCTGTCCTTACTACCCATCTCAACTGCTGCTCCACCACATAAGTCAGTCCTTGTTGGTGATTTAAAATTGGCTGATTTCAAGCAATTTCTTGGTGCCAAGGGCATTCAGGTACTTTTCTTTCATGCTTTCCTTAAGTTTGATTTTTGTTGTTAAAAAAAAAAAACTCATAATTAGAATGAATGTATAGAGGTCTATCAGATCATCATCCCATTGTACATGCGCTGCATGCAATCCTCTTGATGTTGATGATGTGGGTAAAGTATGTCAAAAACCAGCATAAAGATAACGAATAGAATGAGACCTCCTGACAAAATGGACGAGTGGCTGATGTCATCTGACCAACGTCAGTGGTACATAGTAGCAGGTGTTTTTGCAGGATACCTCACAGCTTTATTAACAGTTTATGGGTAGGGGTAGTGTTTAAGCACAAATTCTATGTAGTAACAGTTTTAATCATCAGTTTATGGGTTTGATTTGCAAAATGAACAAGGTGAAATCAATCTTTACTGTCTGATGTTGAGTGGATTTTTGACAAATTGGCTTAAATATCAAAAACTTTTTAGTGCTCAGCAAAATTAGTGTTAATGTTTATTACAGGTAGAATTTGCTGGTGGAGCATTGCGATGTGGTGAGTATGTCACATTACGCAAGGTTGGGCCTCCAGGTCAGAAGGTAAGCCAATTCAAGTTTTTTTCCTTTTGGGTCTTGCAAAATTGAAGGAGTTATCTGGTTTTCATATGGTTGTACCCTTCCATCATATCCAGACTCTCCTTAACTAGACAAGGAAATGCTTATTATATTTTACTAATTCTGTCCTTTTTTGTAGGGTGGCATGCAGCAAATTGTGATTGAAGGCCCCTTATGCGAGGATTATTATAAGATTCGCCAGTATCTGTATTCACAATTTTATTTGTTTTGAATTGAGATATACATCTCTCAAAATAGAATGTTTATCTTCTCTTGTAAACCATACTTGAATGTGCAATATTAGGTTGGTAGATGTCCACTTTATGGATTTTTTAACTGTAAGCAGGTTCTCATGGGCAAGCAAGATTTGAGAAAAGAATTTTGAGTACCATGGCTCTTAGATGGAACTGACTAAATCTGGCATCTAATTTTGCTGGAAATTTGAGGTAACAAGTGGGGGAATGGTCATATCATTTCTTATGTGGATAGAACATAGATGTATACATAGTAGATGACCAAAACAAAGAATGTAATATGCTTGTGCTTACCCAAAATATGTATTGCAACAATTTCTCTCCCTGAATTGCTCCTTGGACTCTAAAGATCCACTTGCCAGACCAATGCCAGGCCATCAACATCATCCTCATCCTCACCAAGCATTTGGTACAAATCGTGTAACCTTGTAATCATTACTTTTAGAATCCAAGCCGAGCAAGATGATAAGTTTTTTTCTTGGTTGGTTGGGGCTGTGCGGTGAGAAGCCTGAATTCTCTGATGGCGGGATTCCATATGGCCAATTCTATCATCTTGCAAGCAGAGCAACAAACATGAAATTTTGTACCATCACACCAATCCTGTTTGCCAGTAATCATGTCGTCATTGTGATTACCACTCCGATTTTCAACCTCTAAAACAGTAAAATAATGCAATTCCATCATCTACGCTTAGTTAGATTATTAGAATTGGCGAAATTACGGCCCTCGAGAGCCTTCTGCTTGAGATCATAAGCAGTCATAAAATTAGGATTCTGAAGACGATCAGCCTTGCAAACGCACCTGAGTCGAAACAGTGATTTCGCAGGAAACCTCAATTGAATGTATTCCATCAAGTCTTCGGGTAGAAAGTTGCTACCTTTTGGTCCCATCTCTATGGGAATTACTACTCCTTTCTGTTCTTTTCCTGAGCTGCTGCCCCTGCTTTTTACCCAAAATCAAAAAGGTAACCACAGTGGCTGCAAATGCCTAGAATATTATTTTAAGGCAGTCTGCCCCTACGCCTTGCTAAGTGGGCCTTGGGTAATCCGCTTTTTTCTTTTGCTGACGTTACGGGCCGCTAACCCTTCTAGGTATGTATTTCTTTACTCCATTAGCGAATTTACTGACAGAACCAATCGCGTCTTGCATGTGTGATCATGCATGAATATATATTTTTCTTAATTTTAAATCTTTATATTATTAAATATTTTTATCAAAATCCAGAGAGACAAAGGATAACTAGAGTCGTCATCCCTCTGCTTGTTCTGTATTGACAAACAGCCACCGGAAACCCTAGAAATTATTACACCAATCTCGACCGTTTCGGTCTGCTTTTTCCTTTTTGTTTTCTCTATTCAATTTGAGTGTTCTCAGAGGCCAATATCTGTTCATTTCAACATAGACCTGGACTCGGTGATTGATAGAAGGCGGGCATTTCTTTTCCAATGGCCTGTACGAGTGCCACCTGGGGGACGAGCTCGCTCCAGCTCCGTTTAGCTCTCAATTGCGAGAATTGCAGAAAATCCTACGGGGTTCTCGTGCGGACGAGGCTGAAAAAGCTTGATCGACAGGTTCGCGTATTGTGCGTGGCGCAGAACGATGAACGGCCTCGTAATGAGTCTAGGTGGAACGGGTTGGGTTCCTCGGCGGATACTTTTGCTGGAGGGTGGGGTTCGGATAATGATGAACACTCCATCGGATCACTGAGGAAGAATAGGTTCGGAGGTATTTGAGCTCCAGAGACAAAGTTCTTTTTCTTTTTTTATTCTTTTTTGAAATTAGAAAGAATCTTGCTCTCTCGTCCTCTCCCCCCCCCCCCCCCCCCCCCCCCCCCCCCCCCAAAAAAAAAAAAAGAGAGAGAGGAGTTGAAAATTTTACCTCCAATAAGTTTTAGCATAGTTCCAGCGTCCTCCCCCGATGATTTTTCAGAAATACCAATTATAACTCAATTTTTCTAAATACAATATGTAATTACAAATTCTTGTGTTTCTTAAAATTATTTTATGAGCAGACAGCTGGATCAGTGGAAGTTGATTGGACTTCATAGTAAGACATTAAATTGGGGGTGATTCTCTTGACGGAGTAGATAACTTCAAGCTTTTCTAATTATCTAATTTGGTTTGACGGAAATGGTTTAATTTCATGCATAACTTAAATGTTGTCTTTGGATTAGTTTACACCTGGGATAGAATCGCCCTTGAAAATAATTGTTTGTGGATATTGGAATATTTCCTCAAAACCAGTGGCTGGAAAGCCTGAATTTAGATAGGACGTAAAGTATCTTTGATCATGACCTTTTCTGGAACTTGTGCTTTCTTATTTTAGAGTAATAACATTTTAGAAGTAGTTTGCTTTCAGGGGTTGTGGGAGCTGCAGTGGCTGGAGTCATTCTGGTTGCAGGGCTCAGCTTTGCAGCATTTTCCCTTAGCAGGCGCAATGCTTCCAGTAAGTGGTCGTCTCTTTTTTTTCCTTGAATGCGCAAATGTTTAGTGTCATCTCGCTTAAAGTTTGAGACTGTGAGAAACATTTGTTTCAAATTAGTTTATGTTATTATGATTCTTCAACAATATAGTGTTACACCTATGTTCTGTAAGCTCTGTTTACTTTTTTCAAGCAGGCTGAGTTTCTTTCTCAGTAATGTTTAGTGATAAATATTGCATTGCATTCTATTGCGAGCCCAGGACTGAAGCAACAGATGGAGCCATTGACACATGAGCAAGAAGTTTCATTGGCCTCTATTAGTGATATTGGTGAAATCAATGTGTATGGAAATGAAGGTGATAATGTAAAAAAGCAGGAAAATCGAAGTCTGGAAAGCAAGGCAGAGATAGATCAGGATCATTCTTCATCTTCAGAATATAAAGATGCTGCTATTGAAAATAAAATTGATGATGATATCAAAAACTCTTTGTTAGATGATGCAAAAGACACAGTTAGTGGCAGTGACATCATCTATGACGTTTCCATTCAAGAAAAACATGAATCAGCGCTTGATGATGTGTCAGTTGCTCCTGAAATGATTTCGAGCTCATCAAATTTTCCTGAACCTGAGATCTTTATTGATTCTTCTTATTCGCCTAGCCATAAAGATTCAGATGGCAGCGTTTCTGCTACTATAACTGAGCCTTATGAAATTGGAGGTAGCCTGATCGCTGTTGAATCGACTGACTTCTCTAATTCCACAAATCTTCATATTGATCTGCTGGAGGGGTTGCCTAGTTCAAATGTAAAAGAGACTTCCAATCTTTCATTAGATTCTTCTGTTGAATCTGACACATATGCACCTAATGAACCAGTGGCTGTGAGTATTTCAATCAGTTCGCAATTGGACACAAGTTTAGATCCTCAGATAGTGCCCACATACAATATGGAAGAGATAGCCTCAGCTTCAGCTGAAGAAAATCCTGTCCTCAACAAAATGCTACAAGTATCAGTTGAGAGCAATATTTCATCCATTGAAATGCGTAACTTAAGTAAAATTGCACCCTCTGCAACTGAATTGGAGTCAGCCTATCGACATGAAAAGAATATAAATGAACATAGTGAGGTGACTGAAAGCAGATCATCTTTTGAATCACCAACTCGCAGGAGTTCCTTCTTGCCTGCTGGCATCCCTGCTCCTTCTGTAGTTTCTGCAGCTTTACGGGTGCAGCCTGGAAAGGTTCTGGTTCCTGCAGTTGTTGATCAGGTTCAATGCCAAGCACTAGCAGCTTTGCAGGTTCTAAAGGTACTGTTTACTTGTGTACATTTCATAATTTTAGAGTCATGAAGTTCATATTTATGGGGAGCTAAAGTTGAGCCCTTTCATTTACAACAGAAAAGCCTTCAATCTATACTTCAGATGTATTTTTTTCTTTTTTCAGGTTATTGAAGCCCATGCTCAACCTACTGATCTATGCACACGTCGTGAATATGCACGTTGGTTGGTATCTGCAAGTAGCGCTCTTTCAAGGTATATATGCTTTTCCTGTTAGTGCGATTGCTTGTGTGAGAATCTAACATCTGACGTGCAAAATGAGAAGTGTATCGAAATTTTAGAGCAAGATATGAATGCCTTTAACTACTTGTAGGAACACCGTGTCAAAAGTGTATCCAGCAATGTATATTGAGAATGTTACTGAACTTGCATTTGATGATATCACACCTGAAGATCCTGATTTTTCATCCATTCAAGGTGAGCATTGAATTTCAATTCTAATTTGGGTTGTGATCTAAGTAGAGAGGTTTCTGTTGGTATGATGAGCCTTTATTGTGTCGTACAATTCTTAATTGATTCGGATTGTTTCAGGCTTGGCTGAAGCAGGTCTTATCTCAAGCAAGCTTTCAAATCGTGATTTGCTTAATGACTATGTAGGCCCATTGTGCTTCTCTCCTGAAAGGTGATTATTATGTTGATTATATTGGTTGTATTGATTCTTCATTCAAGAAGCTCTGATCAGACAGTCCAAGATACATGTACATGGGGTTTTTGTTACTCAAACTAACTGGTTTCCTCTATCAGTCTCCCAAATTTCCTATCAATCATGCTGGTGTAAGAATTTTAATCTTGGTTTAATCTGTTTGTGGATCTCTGCAACTATAATCACTAGTTTGGTTCTGCCTAAGACAGCTTGTTTTCTTTTTGTTGAACCCTGTGTATGATGTTGACCGCGTGTTTTCCTTTTGGCCAACCTTCGTGTATGATGTCTAAGCATAGATGGAAAAGTTCCTTGACTCCTAAGTTTGAAATTCATCTTCATCCCAGCTTGCTTCTGTTTGAAATTTGTCTTCATACTAGCTTTTTTACCTATCACCACTGCCTCGCCATAGAGAAGTACAAATAATGAATTGGTGAGAGTGTACTTGCCAAATTCTTTTAGTTGTGGCATTTCCTTGGTACTAAATATAGTATAATATCTTTATTTGCCTCTTTTCTCTTGACTTTTTACCCTGCAGCCCCCTGTCACGTCAGGATCTTGTAAGTTGGAAGATGGCCCTGGAGAAACGACAACTCCCAGAGGCTGACAGAAAGGTTGGTCATATTCTAGGCTTAGCTAGTATTTATCTTTCCAGTAAACCTTCATTATGGTACAAGATATATATAGAAATCTTAAATTTAGTTTACTTTGCAGATCCTCTACCACCTTTCAGGTTTCGTAGACATTGATAAGATAAACCCAGATGCTTGGCCTGCCCTTATAGCTGATTTATCTGCTGGCGAGCAGGGAATAATAGCACTTGCTTTTGGTATTGATTTTCGCATTCGAACACTTCTTTCTGTATTTTTCTTGATTCTGATACTCATACCAGTTTATTATTATATAGGTTGTACCAGACTGTTCCAGCCAGCTAAACCAGTCACTAAGGCCCAGGCTGCTGTTGCTCTTGCAACTGGTGAGGCCTCTGACATAGTTAGCGAAGAATTAGCACGTATTGAAGCAGAATCTATGGCAGAAAATGCTGTTTCTGCACATAATGCCTTAGTGGCTCAAGTTGAGAAGGACATTAATGCTACTTTCGAGAAGGAGCTTTCCATGGAAAGGGAAAAGATTGATGCTGTCGAGAAAATGGCTGAACAAGCAAGGTCTGAGTTGGAGAAGTTAAGAGCTGAGAGAGAGGTGGAAAATATTGCCTTACTGAAGGAACGTGCTGCTATTGAATCAGAAATGGAAGTTCTTTCAAGGTTGCGGCGTGAGGTAGAGGAGCAGCTGCAAAGCCTCATGAGCAACAAGGTAGAGATATCATATGAAAAAGAAAGGATTAATAAGCTTCGAAAAGAAGCAGAAGATGAGAACCAAGAGATTTCCAGGTTACAATATGAGCTGGAGGTTGAGCGAAAAGCCTTGTCCATGGCCAGGTAGTTAAAAATTTTCCTTCCTTTAAGCAGTTATAAATTTTTACTGTTAAATGTTAATACTATAATTAATAAACTAGGATAACCATACAAGACTGTTAAGTGTTAGCGCCACTTTGCATATCTGAGCAATCAACTGGTCAGCTTGCTTAGGCAAACAATATAAGAGAGATGCGGACCAGAGTTTAGTGTCAAGACCAGAAAAATGCCTGTCAATTCTTAAAATTGTGTTTGATTGCATATATTGTGAATATAATTTTGTCCTTCAGGGCTTGGGCTGAGGATGAGGCAAAGAGAGCAAGAGAACAAGCAAAAGCCCTGGAGGAGGCTAGAGATCGCTGGGAGAGGCATGGCATCAAAGTAGTTGTTGACAATGATCTCCGTGAAGAAAGCACAGCTGGAGTTACATGGCTAAATGCTGGAAATCAAATTTCAGTTGAAGGAACTGTGAACAGGGCTGAGAATTTGGTTGAGAAACTCAAGGTAATGGCAGATGATGTAAGAGGAAAATCTAGAGAGATAATTAGCAAGGTTCTCCAGTACATACAACATCTTATCACATTTATGAAGGAGTGGGCCTCCATTGCTGGTAGAAAAACTGAAGAACTGAAAGGTAAAGCTGGTACGAAGGCCAGAGAGCTGAAAGACTCTGCTATCTTGAAGGCAGGGGGATCAATACAAGAATTGCAGCAAGGCACAGCACAATTTAGTTTAGCAGTGAAGGAAGGTGCTAAGCGAGTAGCAGAAGACTGTAGGGAAGGAGTTGAGAAACTCACTCACAAATTTAAAACATGAACTCTGCTTCTTTTGTCACGTTTTGATGCTGAGAAGCCAGCAAATAAACTTGTGATTGTGTATTTTGTATGTTTATCCTCCCCTTTTGTAAGTGCATGGGGTGCCAATAGAACACTGATATGCAAAGGTCCAATGAGATTGTTTTTGCATGTACAAGTGATTGGCATTTCTTTCTAGTTCTTCTTGGTCTGAACTCATCTCATCCATTGGATGTCAGACAGACAGCTCTAACAGTCAATTGAAAACTAGCAGGTGGAAGCTGCCATTGAGTTGCTAAGTCACCTTCCAACTTACGACTAATCGGTGAGTTATTCAGTTTCTTATCATGAATTACTATAGCCACCTAGGTTAAGCTGCAGGGTAAGTAATGCTGTATATATCATTGCCATACAAACTACTCAAGACAAGCAATAAAGCTGAGTCTAAGGAAGTCCACATCGTTTTCAATTCATCATCTCTAATCCAAAATAACAAAAACATTCCTATAGCATGGTTCTAGGTGAAAGCAAAACCAAAGCATAAGCATAGCCCAATTAAGACTCTCCTATCTCGTCTGCCTCTAACAAATAGACCGAACATTAACGGGTCATGCTTCACTTCTTCTTCTCTCCACCTCCTGTAGCCCTGCAAACAACATTTCAATATAAGACAAACAGAAAGACTAGGCTCTTGAAGCCATGCAGCTTCTTGCCACTACAAGAATATGTTGTAACAAAAGTATGTCTATGAGTGCAGATGGGTTAGAGGAAAATAATATCTTAAAAATCACCTGATCTTGCGGAGAACATTAGACATCTCCTCACGCTTCTTCTTTGCCCTCTTGTGAGTGCCCAGCTTTCTTTTAGCAACCTTCAATGCTCGCTTGTCCTTACCAACTTTTAGAAGCTCTGTTATCCTCTTTTCATATGGTGCATAACCAGCAACTTCCCTGATCAAATTCCTCACAAAGAGGCATCTTTTGCTCGTTTTCTGAGATTTGAATGAGAGGAGGTGGGGGGAGGAGAGAGAGAGAGAGAGAGAGAGAGAGAGGAACGACTTATAAAATATCGGCAGTTTATTGAACAAAAAATCTAACCTCAAACTAAAGAATGGCAGATTTGATAAGCTGTAATGAATGCACAACCCTATCTCATCTATAGAAAAACAGATAAAAGGAATGACAGCTGATGCCTTTCCATTATAAAAATTAACAAGCCAAACTTTATTCTATTAAAGAGATAGAATACTTCTGAAATTTAAAGCAAAAGAAAAGCATGCAGTCTAATACAATAACATAAACTCAGCATTAGAAACGTAAGTTGACAGATGAAAAATTGTCCTCCGCATAGAAGCAACTTACTCCTTTGCGACTAGAGGGTCGTGGAGCCAATTCTTTCTTGGTTATAATGTGGCCTTTGTTCAATCCCACAAAGAGGCCAGTACTTGGCTGCTTTGAAGCCATAAGCTGATTAAACAACACCAATTCAATATGTTGGTTTACAAAAAACATCAAAGATTGAACAGAACACACATTACATAAATGGAAAAATTGAATTGATCAAAATCAGTGGCACCAGTCCTATTGCATGGCAGGTATTTTGGCCAATTTGATCACCACATTCAACGATTGAGTGAATCTAACATTTTATTCAACTACATAACACGACTGCACCACTTCTTGAGCTCATCAAAAGTTGCATATTTCTGCATGAGCATATCCTCTTTCATCAAATAATATCATCATCATTGTTAAGGTTTATTCAAAGCAAAATACAATGAAAATTCACCCCATTAGAAAGAATAAACAGGAAGGTCTAACCAATGAGGCCTGCAACTATATGATTAATCTCCTAGAAACAGGAGAGGTTGCCACCAAATAATTTTGATAATAGAACTGAAATTTTCTCTGAAACAATGCAAATTGAACTTCAATCAATCGCCAAATAGCAATTTGGGAGCAGAAAAGTAGTACATACTAGTACAAACACACCTAAAATGAACAATGCCACACCAAGAACTCCAACATGGGCAACTATCAATGACCAGAAAAGCTTCTAATCTCAACTTGGAATTATCATCTACGTTGGTCACAAACACATATGCACATATATACACACATATGTATACATATATGAGTGCAGAAATGTGTCTGTTTGATACCGATAAAATAGAGCCTAAGTTAACCTCCCTAAACTCGTTGATCTAAGTTTCCGTTGCAAAGAAAACAGAAGCAACAAAGAAACATGAGACCAGGAATTCGCACAACCAAACAAAGATAGTACCCATGAGACACTAAAAAGGGATACGGAATTGCTTACCCTGAGACGACTGTGACCAGGCCAGATCCGAGGCGGGTTGACGGAAGAAACTAGGGTTTTGAGTTTGTAATTTTATTTTATAGGGGAAGGTAAGAGCTAAGGGTGAATTTGTCATTCTCTATTTTGAATTAGGGATGACATCGTTTTGAAGGGTTGTTCTTGAGTTTGATTCGAAGTAATGAACCATGAACCCAATAATAATAATTTTTTTTCTTTTTATTATTTTCTAATTATTTTTAAAAATTATAAAATTTTGAAGAATTAGTGTAATTTAAATCAAATTAGAATTTAAATATAAATTAAGTGAATTGATATCATAAAATTTAAATTAAAATAAATTTTATATATTTTAAAATTATCATATATTTTAAATAAAAATGATTTAAAATCATAAAATTTACTTTTTATTTAATCAAAATCTGAGTTTTAAAATATATATACATAAATTTTGATATATTAATTTTATTTAAATTAAATCTTAATCAAAATAATTATGAAAAAAATTAATGATATTTTTATGATTGAAATAACAAAAAAATTATTCAAATAAATTTTAAACTCCATTTTAATTTCATTCTCTAAATTTGAATAAATTTTGATTAAACAAGTTTTTGCTTTATGAACTTTTCAAAAAATTGTAATATTACATTGAATTTTTTTCATTAAAAAATTTAAGTAAAATTTTATTTTAAATATTTATAATTTTTAAATTTTTAATAAAAAATAAATTTAATTCAAATTGATAGATAACAATTTGTTTTTTAAGATTTAAGATTGGTTTAACAAAAAACTTAAATTTTTTATTACATTTACCTTATTTTTATTTAAATACAATATACTGAAATTATAAGAAAATAATATATTGTCAAACAATAATGTTATCGGTCTATAAAAATTTATAGACGGTCTAGCAGATTGGACTTTGAATTTACATTTTCCTTTGACCAATGTTGCCAAAATTACTTTTAATATTTCAATGAATGAATGTTATGTGACCAATAATGCAAACACAGTTACTGCTAATAATATCCTGGCATGATTAAAATCTGTCGCTTTTTAATAAAATAATTTATTTTAAAATAAAAATAATTAATAAAAAATATATTTTTAATTTAAGTTAAAAATGTATTATAACCAAATTTAATAAAAAACTGACTGTTTTCAACAAGATCGTAAATTAATTAATTTGTTTGAGATACAAACAAAATTATCTACTAAAATTTCAAAATAAATTTAAATATTTTAAAAAAATTATTTATAAAAAATGAATCAAATTTAATAAAATTAATACATTAAAAATATTTAAACTATAAAAATTATCGGACTATAAAAAATTTCTTACCCACCAAAAGAAAATGCGCAAATAGTTTACATTTGGCGAAATATATATATATATATTCTTCAAAACTTGATGAAATCAAAATTTTAACACAATAGAACTACTAAGGTATCCTCGCCAATATTATAAAAAATAATATTGATAAATTCTTTTCATGCAATCATTTTTTTGTAGTTTTATTATGCCTGTACATCTTATCTAACTTGAATGATGGAAGGGGCCACAGTCAGCTGCCTTCCTCCCATAATCATTGAGTTTTTTGTAAATTTTTATTATTTTAACAATTTCACAAGGGAATCTCCTTTTATAGGTCACAATCACACAATTATATTATTTTTAAGTAATATTTTTGTAAATATTAAAACATATTTACATATATAATAAAAATAAAATTAAGTAAATATAAACTTTGATATTTTATGCTTTCTTTTTAATTAAATTTTAGTTTTTAAATTTTTTTCAAATAAATATTTATCTATTAATTTTATTTAAATTAGATTTTGATAAAACTAATTATAAAAGTTTAATAATATTTTTATTATTAAAAATTTTAAAAAATCACTCAAATAGATTTTAATCCATTTTAATTTCATCATTTGAATAATTTTTGACTAACTAGTCATTTTTCATGAGTTTTTTAAAATTTTTTATAATAATTTTTTTAAAAATATTTTTGATATTAAAAAATTTTTAAATTTTTTATAATGCTACTGAAATATTTTTTTTAATATTTATAAAAAATTTAAATTAAATTAATTATAAAAGATCTTAAATTTAAATATATTTAATTTTTAAAATTTTTGATAGAGTTCAACTTAATCTAAATTGATAGATCATGATTTGTTTGAGAAAATTTTAAAAGTTAAAATTTAATTTGAGAGAGAGTAAATTTTAAAATTTTAAATGATATTTACTCAATGAAATTTTATAAAGTATTTAATAAATTATTGATATATTTTTTAAATAAGTATAACAAAACTTTGAACTTAATTTATTTTTTAATTAGAATTTCAAACTAATTTAATTTTGATTTATTAAATTTAACTTAAATTAATTTTAAAAATTTTGAAATATTGTTTAATTAAAGTATCTCAAAATAACTCAAATAAATTTTATACTTTCTTTGAATTAACTGTTTAAATTTAAATAATTTTTAAAATTAAAAACTATTTTTAAAAAATTTAAATTTTTTATAATATAATTGTTTAAAAAATATGTTTTTAATACTTAAAATTTTTAAAATTTTCAGTAAATATTATCTTAAACTTTAAGGTTTATTTTCTCTCTTCAATCAAATTTTTACATTTAAAATATATCTAAAAAGTTTAATATTTTAATTTTATCTAAATTAAAATTTATTAAAATTTTAAATATTAAAAATATTTAAATTAAATATATTTTATAATAAATTTTAACTTATAATTTGTTTACATATATAAAAAAATATTTAAACTACTATCATAAAAAATAAAAATTTTAATATGAAAATTTTAATTTAAATATTTATAAATTTTAAAATTTTTAATAAAATTTAAATTGAGTCAAATTAAAGAGATGGGTCTTCTCAGTGTTTGATGAAATATTGGAGCAAATGAAGTAGGAATCAAAATAAAGAACGCCAAAGCAATCTCCTTCTTCCTCCAAACCGGTTTGCCAACATTGGAGAATTTAAAATGGCAGTGGCAGCACTGCCAATAAGAACCTGTAGCCATTGAGGGACTCAAAAAAAAAAAAAAAAAAGTTAAGAAAGATAGAACAGCAGAAGTGTATGCCTTCCTCTGTGCCAACGGAATGTACTTGGTAACAAAGCCAGCTCAAGATGGGCTTTGACTAGCAGGTAACCCTCCCGTTAATTTAGGTTTTTTTTTATGGATTTGTTTCACTACTACTAGTCCATAAGTCTACAACCCAGCTTTATGACAAGTTACAACAGGTCATTTTAAACCCAGGCTTTAATCATTTTCCATTATGTGACTGGGATAATGATGATGGAAGTCTATCCAAAATTTGATTGTTTTATACTGAATATTAAATTCAGTGTCGTTGCATGAAAACCCTTCTGCGATGCTATGAATTCTTCATTGTTGATCAGGAGTGGTAACTGGTACTTGGGTTTCCCTTCTTTGGCTTCTTTGCTGCTCTTTTTTCCTCCTTTATTGAATCTCGAATCTATGATCATGAGTCATTGCAGTACATAGAATGAGAAACCCTCTGATTGGAGGCCGAAAATAGTTGCAGTCTATTCCAAGTATCAATTTCTGGGTCTTCTTGAATTGCAACTCCTTTTGCCACTGAGTTTCAGATACTGGTGAGGGTGCCTTTTGTCCCTGTACATATTCTTGCCGTCTTAATTCCATTTGATGCACATAGTCTTATGTTTGATTTGGATTTATTATTTTTCTCATATACCCAGTTCGTACTTTCCTCTTCGGAGGTATGAGCCAGCCATCCTGTCGTCTTCTTCTTATTGTGTAATATTTCACCATTTTTCTGGTCGTTTGAACACTGTGGCTGGTCAAAATATTATGCTTCCTGCTGCTCATTTTACTCGCTCTCTACCAGGGTTTGAATTCCTTACTTATAATCCATCTATACCTTGAATTTTTTGATATTATATATCTTCATCTCTTCAAATTTGCTTAATTTCTACCATCCATTTCAATTAATTCATGCATCTACTAAACCTTTGGGTGCCCAGTTGAATTCTATCACTACTCAGAAAACCTTGTATCTGAAATGTCCTCCTTCCTGTGATTTCTCCCAGTTACTTCACAATTTATATTTAGAATAACTCTTTATTGATCCATCTTAGCCTACTTAGACCATAGGCACCAATGTCAATTATATGTGGCTTCCCTCTCCTAGAGTGTGTTTACTGTCTGGCATGTGCCCGCTGGGCATGGAAACGATGTCTCCACACTGCAGGTCATGACAGTGAGACTTGGGGCCTTGCAACTGCTGAAGAATTTGAAGCTGTCCCCCGCCTATGCCGATACATTTTAGCAGTATACGAAGAAGATCTTCGGCATCCACTTTGGGAACCCCCAGGAGGTTATGGGATCAATCCAGACTGGTTAATTCTACGGAAAAGCTATGAAGACACTCAAGGGCGAGCCCCTTCATATATATTGTATATTGATCACAAACATGCAGACATAGTTCTTGCTTTTAGGGGCCTCAATTTGGCTAAGGAGAGTGATTATGCAGTGCTTTTGGATAATAAGCTAGGGGAAAGGAAATTTGATGGTGGCTATGTTCACAATGGACTGTTGAAGGCTGCTGGGTGGGTTTTAGATGTAGAATGTGATGTTTTGAAGGAGTTGACGGAGAAGTATCCAAATTATACTTTAACTTTCGCTGGACATTCCCTTGGGTCAGGTGTAGCAGCAATGTTAACATTGTTGGTGGTGCGGCATCCAGATAAATTGGGAAGTATTGACAGGTGCAGGGTCAGGTGCTATGCTATTGCGCCTGCAAGGTGCATGTCATTAAATTTGGCAGTCAGATATGCTGATGTGATCAATTCTGTGGTGCTTCAGGCATGTTCATGGCTTTTTAATTGTTTGGTGTTCATGTATTAGTATGAATAATTTCCAACAAATGCACATTTTATGAGGTCTTAGTGACATCAGTTGTTGCATTGTCTGTCCTATTCTGTATAAACGGTTAGTAGAGCCTGCTTTATTGTTTTTGTTTGTGCGTGATGCTCAACTCGCACCAGAGGAGAAAATGGAGCCTCAACTTCAGGTTCATGTTTTTCATTATTGTGCTTTTCTAACATAATCAAGACTCAGTTAGGGAGCTTTTGGTGGACATGAAGTTCATCAAATCAAAAGAGAAATTTGGTTAACTCATTGTTACAAGCATGCATTTCTTGTTAAGTGTTGCACTAGTTGGTATGGTAAGATGAAGATCATCAATAGTTCATAAAGGAAGTGGGTTTTCTGCACATTGAAGAATTACTATATCTTATTTAGTTATGTCATTATGTGGTCATTTCTGATTGAGGACATAGCTATATATCAAGCAGTGTGCTAACTCTGTACCAGATGATCTGAGTGAATCTCAAACATGAAATCTCTTAACTAAGAATTATCTTCTAGTTTGGTCCTTAAAATTTGATTGTGATTTTTATACTGAATCAGGATGACTTTTTGCCACGGACAGCCACACCCTTGGAAGACATTTTCAAGTCACTTTTCTGGTATGTTGGGCATTTCTTATTTAATCTAATTATCGGTTTATCTGCTATTAGTCACTCGAAGTTTACAGAAACATTGCACTACACTCAGTACGTTTTTCCTTATGTTTTCTGCAACTAATGAATGAATTATTCATTTGCCTTCATTAAATAAACTCATCTTTGCAACTCTGAGGGATTCGGCCTACTTGTAGGTAAACATTGATTTGTAAGTCAGGTGTAGGTTTTGAATCCTGAAGGGTCATTAAGTTTGTTCGTGGTTGTTAACTTCAGGTTTTCATTGATTCATCATTGGATCTGAGCTCCTGTTGATTTGTCATGGTAGAAAGATGGAGGAAATTTGAAGGACAACATAGTTATTAAAAAGAAAAAAAAAAACTCATCTTTGCTTTTCCAGTTACAGAAAGATGTCATGCACCAGAAATGGTCAGAGGGTTTGTTTGTGAATAAATTATACGTGTTTTAGTAAATTACTAATTGATATAAGATTTAGTTGACATCATCTTCATTAGATAAAAATTCTAAATGCCATGCTTTTGGATGTCAAATTTAAAAAGCTGATGAAGGTGTTTTCTTTTGTCAAATAGTTTGCCTTGCCTGTTATGCCTGAGGTGCATGAGGGATACATGTATACCAGAGGAGAAGATGCTCAAAGATCCAAGGAGGCTTTATGCACCTGGTCGTCTCTACCACATTGTTGAAAGAAAGCCTTTCAGGTATAATTATGCGTAACCACAATTCTCATGTCTACCTACAATGTTATGCTTGTGATGTAGTGATCATAAGACCTGCCTGGTTGAATGCACAAAATTCCATCTTATATTATCTGTCAAATAAATGTCAGAGAATTTCAATCTGTGAATGAACATTAGATTCATGATTTGCCCAGATTGGGAAGATTTCCCCCCGTTGTGAGGACAGCAGTGCCAGTGGATGGAAGGTTTGAGCACATAGTTCTTTCTTGCAATGCCACTTCAGATCATGCCATAATTTGGATAGAAAGAGAAGCTCAAAGGGCCCTGGATGTAAGTTTCCTGCCTCTTCATCTCTCTGCTAATGCTTGATGGTTCAAGTTCAATAGAAAGCAAATTTTTCTGGTTGGCTTCACTAGCTGCTGTTGGATGTCTTAAACTTTGCGGCTGTTTCTCCTGATTCAGATTATGCTAGAGAAAGACCGGATCATGGAGATCCCAGCAAAGCAGAGGATGGAGCGACAGCAGACATTAGCAAGAGAACACAACCAGGAGTACAAGGCTGCATTGCAGAGGGCTGTAACGCTGGCAGTGCCGCATGCCATTCCACCTTCTCAGTATGGAACTTTCGATGAGAAGGAGGAAGGGGAGAACTCGCGGGGATCCAAAGGCGAATCATCCAAGAAAGGCAAAAAGAACGAAAGCTGGGATGAACTGATTGAGCGGCTTTTTGACAAGGATGAATCTGGTCACATGGTGCTCAAGAAATCATGTATGAATGATTGAGGATGCAATTTTCTGGGTTATAGAAATCAGAGTTGGAGGCAACCAAGATTTGTTCATTCATTTGTACCCTTTTGTGTGGAAATAAATTGTACTTTTCCCGCGTAGTAAAATATGTCCAGTTTGAATGAAGGATAAGTTTTTCACAGCCATTAGAAAGTTGTACATAAACTATAGAAATAATATGATGTAAATCCTATTAATTGCAATAATAGCTTTTTATTTTTATTTTATGTAAAAGTTATTTTTTAATTTAATTATGAAATAAAATACAATAGTTTATCTGGTGTTAAAATGAAGAGAAATGGACATAAGGTTAATTGACATTATCTCACTCCTTTAGGTCTTAAGATTTAAAATAATAAAAAAATTCATTGGATATTACAATTGTTAAGAAAAATAAAAGAGTAAATATCATTTAAAATCTTGATTTTTATATTATCTTTTCAAATAGACATTAAGTTTTAAAATGTATCCAAACTAATTTTGACTTTTTAATTTTATTCAAATTGAACCTTTCGTCTAAATCAATTAAACGACGTTTTGTAAAAAATAGATTTATTGAAGGGCAAAAAGGATATTACATCAGTAGAATATATATAGAGAAAACGACAGTGTTTTCTCAATCCCAAAATCTTCTTCTTGGGTTTCTTGTTGTTCATGAGGTATGTAATTTTGTCCTAATACCGCAATGACAAATTTGAAAGTTTGATAGGATAAGCCTTCGGATGAACCTTTACTCTCCATTGACAAATTCAGCTTTAATTAGTATGTATATCACC
This sequence comes from Moringa oleifera, assembly GCA_021397835.1. NCBI lineage: Eukaryota > Viridiplantae > Streptophyta > Magnoliopsida > Brassicales > Moringaceae > Moringa > Moringa oleifera. The sequence continues at coordinate 1,268,933 of JAJFZO010000658.1, read as the reverse complement.
AATACTCGATTCTTCAACAAGAAATTTCGATTAATTCATAACTTTTCTTTTCTTTTTCCTCTTATCTTTTACTTTTCTTTTTTCGAGCAAGAAGCCACTGCATTTTCTTTGCGTTTTCTCTGGGTTTTCTCTTAAGGGAAGGGAATGCAAGATTTAACTAACGATAATGCCCTCACGAAAAATATTAATTTAAATGGCATTTGCAATTAAGGTTTAATTTGGACAAAATTAAAAAGTTAAAGTTAGTTTGAATACATTTTGAAACTTAGTGTCTGTTTGGAGAGATAGTGTAAAGTTCAAGGTTTTAAATGATATTTACTCAAAATAAAATAAGATATAAAACTTAAATTTTTTAAACATTATTATTGTAATTTTTATTTCATAAATTTAAATATTTTATTATTTTAAACTATGTTATATTACTGATATTATTTATTTTAAAATTGAGATTAAATTGGTAATACATAGTATATTTTTTATAAATATAAGAATCGTAATATTTTGATGTGTATTATATCATAATATTATTTATTTTTTAATTTTATTTATAAAAATAAATTTATATTATTAAAAATTAAGATTAGTGTATAATTAATTATTAACTAATTAGTAGTAGCAGCAACAGTTGTTATTACCTGTCAATCTGATTTAACCCATTATCCAACGATTTTTCCTTTCTCCTTTTTAATAATCAAGAGCCATTTACCTTTTTCTTTCAATCTTAGATGGTTTGTGAAAAAGGGCACTTGCTTTGGACAGAAGTACATTTGTCGGGAAGGTACCACTTAATGCTGCAGCATAGCACAAAATAAATACCAGAGCTAGCGAAGCTCAAAATTTCACGCATGGGTTTCTAGTTTCAAGTGAGAATCTGTTGGTGTTTGAAATTGATCTCAAGAATTCGTTTCTTTGATTGTCATCGACATCAATGGCTTCCCTGCTTTCGGTTTTCCTTTTTTTGGCGTTCACGTCTTCTTTCTCATACTGTTCTGGTGAAAGGTAAAGACAACCTGATCTCAGTAATGCTTTTGACCTGTAATTTTCCCACCTCAAGCAATGGTAGTGTCAATTTATTGCCAATCTATCCTAAACTTCCCTAATTTTTCAATTCCGAATTTCACCGTCTTAAATTCTCAGTTTTTGACGAACCAGCTTTTGTTAATATTTAGCAATTCTCTTCGAACTGGTGTGAATATCATTATTTTCTTGATCCTCGTATTTAACCATTTATATGTATTTATGGAATGAACTAAACGCTATTGGCACTTAGGGGAAAGTACATGATAAATGTCATGATTACGGTGCGGTCCATGGTAAAGATCATGTTTATGAATCTGTGCTCTGTATTTTGGTGGTGGTTTCAGTGTTTTCTCTACAGTGAGGCTTATCATGGAAAGTTCAGAAAGGATTAAGAATGTCATTTTGATGCAATACAGAATATAACTGGCATACTTCATTTTTGAGTTATTGCTTAATTTTCTTTAGTAAAGATGTTTTAGGATTTCAATATGTACATGGTCTCTTTAGACTCTGATCCTTGGTGATTATGTATCCTTTATGACCGAAAGCAAAAGTGGTGTTAACATGAGTTACTGATTTGGAGAATAATGTTTCTCACTTAGTACAGACATATTGGTATTCTTACTTGGAACATTATGCTTTATTGAAATTTTCTGATTGTCATTGTCCTACATATTAGCCGGAAGGAATTGAGGGATAAAGAAGTCCACCAGGAGACTTTTGTGCAATTGGATCATCCAGTTCAATCTGACAGAATTGATCCAACACGAGTGGTGCAACTTCTGTGGCAGCCAAGGTCAGGTACTTTGACGAATTTTTGTTTATTGATTGTTTTACCTCAGGGCAGACCTTAAAACATATTTTGAGTAAGCCCAGATTAAATGCTGCAAGTATGCTATCTGTAGAGTTTTCTTTTGATGTTTACATAGTGGCTATATTCAATGACAATGCAAGAACTATACAAGATCTCCGGTTGAAGTTTTTGGAAGAATAGCCAACTCTAAGTTATATGATTTTCTTCCTAATTTTATAAGCATACACTTGCTGATTCACATTTCAAATCTGAAATCAGTTTTCTTGCAATAGGGTCTTTTTATATAGTGGTTTCCTGTCGGATGAAGAGTGTGACCACCTTATTTCTTTGGTATATTCTTGTCCTCTTCCTTTATGTGTATTAATTCAATGTGGCTGCAGTATCTCAATATACTTCTATTGGTCTTTTATGCAGGGTGCAAAAGAAAGTATTTTGGGCATTCGTGATGATTCAGGGAAGGCTGGCATAAACAGGCAGCCTGCAAGCTTGAAATCTCAATTAAATTTATCAGTGAGTTCATGCTTTCTGAACTTTTGAGTATGTTTAAGGTTTGCACACATCTTCTGTTCTAAAGAAAACTATTGATGGAGAGGCCAAGTATTACTGTTCCATGGCAGATTATATATGCTACTTGAAAGCGTTTAACATTCTTCCCTCTCTTGCTGCTCTCATGCCATCCACCCTCCCCACCCCTATACTGAAAGAGAAGACCGAAGAAGAAAAAGGGACAACTGTACTTTTATCGTTAATGATGGGGTTGTTGTATGGTGTTTACAGTTAGTGCAAATTCAGGAGATGTTTTCTACCCCCTGTAATTGTTTAATGATTCCTACATACACTGTGGTAAACCTAGACATGAAAAGTGAGCAATTTCAGAAACTTTCAAGCCTTCAAATTGCTGGGTGGTGTAAACTTTTCCATGCTGAATTTCTGCTAAAAGCTACTCAGATGTCTTAAAATTTAAATTTGTGCTTTTCCACATATGGCATGATTCCTAAAAGCATATGCTACTTTGATATTATAGGATAATATTGTTGCAAAGATTGAGGAAAGAATTTCAGCTTGGACATTTCTTCCCAAAGGTACCAAACCTGGTGCTTATTTTTGAAATGGCAGGTTTCCTTTGTGATGTACCTTCTAATTTGGTGCTTTTATGTTTTGCTTGATGGTTCATTGTCTTTCAGAAAATGGTGAGCCTCTACAGGTGAAGCATTATGGGGTTGAGAGGGCTGAGCAGAAGTTAGATTATTTTGCTAATGAATCCAGATCAGAATCAAGTGAACCTTTGATGGCAAGGGTGATTTTGTATCTCACAAATGTTACTCAGGGTGGTGAGATCCTCTTTCCAGACTCAGAGGTGAGCCACAATGACAGAAGCTCTTTCAATATCAGTAGCATTAGGGTTCATCTTCTTTGCTTGACAGAAAAGGTTGAAACTGCCTCAGGTGAAAAGCAAGAAATGGTCTGATTGTACAAAGACTAGCAACATCCTAAAACCTGTTAAGGGAAACGCATTTCTCCTTTTCACTCGACACCTTGATGCATCTCCTGACAAGAGTAGCGTCCATGCTAGATGCCCTGTCCTTCAAGGGGAAATGTGGTGCGCCACCAAATTCTTCCATTTAAGAGCTGTCAGCAAACACAAGATTTTGTTTGAATCAGGTGGCACTGAATGCACTGATGAAGATGAAAATTGTCCTCGGTGGGCTGCCCTTGGGGAGTGCCAAAGAAATCCTGTATACATGATTGGTTCTCCTGATTACTATGGGACATGTAGGAGGAGTTGCAATGCTTGCTGATGGGTCATTCCGCATTTACTTAGATTCAATTACATTGTGCTAATAACTAGGGCAGATGCAGGAATTTGGAAATCAACCTATACTCAGCTGAGCATCTTTGGAGCTCAAGAAGACTCTACTGGTAAGTGTAGGGTGGGTTGAATGTTGGGAAAGGAAAATAAATGAAAATTCAATGGATATCTCCTCTATCTGACTTACAGTGTGCATCCCTCAATCCCACTGTCCCCTCCAAGCTCTATATACATACAGACAAGCTGAGCCTAATCAGTTGCTAAACTTTTGCATATCTTTGGTGTTTTCAGAAATCAGACAGTTCATATCATGTCTTCCTAACAACTTTTCCATGGTACAAAAGCTCCTGGACAGAAGTGGTTCATTCATTAGTATCTGAAAACTATCTGCTTGAATTTAATCAGTTTGAAGGTTGTATCACCAATTACTAAAGTCACTATTTCCGCCTTGGTCTTGCCTGAGAAGATCTTTCAACAAAGATCCATTTCATTGTATGACACTAGGATTACAAAACCAAATTGGCATCTAAAGTGGGTTTTGCTGCAAATCTCTAATCTCAAGAGCTCTCTCTGAAATTCCACAAACTGAAAGATAATGGCTTTCATTCAATTATTCAATTTCTGGTTGCTCTGAAACATTATAAATCAAAAGACTAGCAACACGAAACATATAAGAAATTCTGTGTATTGGTCAGGTTCAAAACCGAGAGGGGCAGGTTTCACTATATCAGATATCACACCAGTTTTGTAGTTGGTGTAGGTTCCGCAGAAGACTTAGGTTTCTTCAGAGAACAAGACGACTTGAAAGCCTCTATCTGCCGGTGGCACTTCACGTAGTCCCCTTTGTTCTCTTCCAAGCATTTCTTCAGTGCCTCTACGTCGCACGGTGACATGATCTTCTTCACGCTGCTATTCTCTTTGTTCTCATCCATCGTCTCTAAAGCCTCTGGTTGGCTCCCGAGAAAGCTAAGAGGGAAAGAGGGGAAACGTGGGCAGTTTTTCAAGCGGTCTTGAACGACATCGTTTTAATGTGGGGCATAAAACGCAGCGTTTAGATGCCAGTCTGATGGTGGTAAAGCTTCTTGTGTACTCGAACGCGCGTCGGCTTAGGAGTGGCATATTTAGGACATATCGTCCATTTAAAGAAGGCTCGTAGGAGCGGCCGATCAACCAGATTTGAAAACCGAAAACAAACGGCTATTTCTACTGCTGCTTTGGCCCAAGGGACTGAAGGAAGCAATCCAAACGCACTCATCTCTCATCTCTCTCTCTTTCTCTGTCACTTTAGTTTTCAATAAATTTCTTTTGGTCAATTTCCAAAAATCAAGAAACGAAAATCTTGATTCTTGAGCGTTGTCGGACAACATGAGCTCGAACCAGGGACGAAAAGTCCGGGTGGTAGCGAAAGTTAGGGGTTTCACGGATCTGGAATTGGAGTGTGGAGATGGAGTTTCGTCGAACTGGATTTCGGCCCACAAACCTAACGAAGAAGAATCCGTCTCTGCTTCCGTTTCATTTGGAGACCACTCAGCCGGGTACTTCACTCTGTACTGTCTTTAGGGTTTTCATTCTTGATTTCCATTGATGTTTTTTAGGTTTTTTCCTTCTTTTCTGGGAGGAACTTCTGATAATGTTAGATAATTTCAGTTGGAGATCCATTGGATAGGTAAAATTCTTTTGGTTTTATAAATTCTCTAGATGAAAGTGAAATGCTCAGAAAAATGCCACTTAGCCTTCTTACGAAGGCTTAATTGAGTCGAATGGATAGGTTAAATTGTGTCCACTTTTGAACTTAATGGCTTCGAAAATGCTCTTTCTCTCTTTGAGATGGTCCAGCAAATAAACATACATGCCTTTTTTTTTCCCCCTCCTTTCAGTCGTAAGGAGTTCTATGAAGTGGATTACAGCTACGAGCAAACTGAAGACAATGGTTCAATTTTTTCAAAGGAAGTAAAGCCTTTAATTTCTAGGGTTTTTGATGGTCATGATGCCACTGTTATTGCATGTGGAGCAAGAGGCAGCGGGAAAACATATTTAATTCAGGTCAGATAGTAGTGCAAAGCTTTAATTTTTTCTTCAAAGTATTTGAATTATTACACTCATTATGAAACATGAGTTTGAAGGGTTCGGATGAGAAACCTGGTGTAGCAGTGCATGCTATGACTGAATTTCTCTCGGTGGCGGAGAAAAATGGAACATCAATCAGTCTATCCTTGTATGAGATTTTTCAAGATCAAGTGTGTGATTTCCTAGATCCAGAAAGGTCGAAAATTTCAGTATTGGAAGATGCCCAAGGGAAAATTCAACTAAAAGGACTCTCTCAGGCAAGTTGTGTGCTCTTTTAATGTGCAGGATCTGAGAAAACATAAGAGTGTATAACCTTTTATTGCATTCATTTTTACAGGTTCCGGTGAAATCGGTGTCAGAATTTGAGAAAATGTACTTTGGAGGGCGAAGTTTGCATAAACAAATGCAGAAGATTGCAATTGAACATCGCCGGAGCCATAAAGGTGTAATAATATATGTTTCATCTCATAATGAACAATCAGATGCTCTTCTTGTGGGCAAGATGAACTTCGTTGATTTAGCAGGTGCCCAAAATTTTCACCATGCTAATCTTTTGGGCTTTAGCTGTCACTACTTTATGTATCTATTTTTACACCTCAATTCATGTGTACCAGGTTATGAGGATAGTAGAAGGAAAAGTATTGATGGCCATGCTCTTGCAGAGAATGTTAGGACAAATAAATCAATATATGCCTTACATAATGTTGTGTATGCTTTGAGTGCCAATGAAAGCCACATACCATATAGGGAAAGCAAACTCACTCACATGTTGAAAGATTCCTTGGGAAGGACAAACAGAATTTTGATTGTCACTTGCTTGGTAAGGCCATTAAATTTAGTTGTGTAGGTCTTATGGTTTGTAGTTTGTTGGTTAAGTCGTATCATTTCTGAATGTAGAATCCACACTTTTGCCAAGAATCCATTTATATGGTAAGTTTAGCATCTCGATGCTGTCAAGTCTCTAATCGAGCTGTCTCAGACTCCACTAAGAAGGCCAAGAGTGCTGCAAAAGCGTTGCTGCTGTCTTCACAAAATATTCAGATACCTGGGAGTGTTCCTGGTAGGAAACAGACTGGTTCTAAAGTGCAACTTTCTGAAAAGAAACCCAAAGTCAATAATATGGCTTCAGCAATGAAAGGAAGGTATTTTACGGATGGTTCCTACTTATATGAAAGCTAAATTACCTTATCATTATCATCTCTTGCTCCCTTTATGTTTGCAAACATTGAATTAAAATATTTTGTTCTACTTAAAGGAAACTGTTCAATGAATCAAGTCATTCCACCAAATCTGAGAAGACATCTAAGAAGGTACATGATTTTTCACTTTACTTCTAGTATCAATAATGACATTATAGTTCACGTTGTAGGAGTTGAGGGGAGAGTAAGGGTTGACGGTTGCCAAGATGGATCAGTTTGTTTGAGTTACATAGCAGGATTTCTCAATTTGTTTGAGTTGTATTTCATGCACAATTTCCCATAAAGAGAATCATGATGTTACTGTATATGATTACTAATATGGTTCTACTCAATCTGCAATATAAGGCCCACTATATTTTGATGCAGGGAATGCGTTCTTCAGACATTGTTTCAATTGTTGAATCTTCTGTACGAGAGGAGGTAATCTGTTTAGGAATTTTCAATTTGATTTCACTTGTATGGAGTCTAAGAAATATGGCTTTGATAAGGAAAAGCTACTTTTTGACCAAGTTTTTATATGTAGGAAAAGTCCACCTCAGATGCTGCAAAAGCTTTATCTGCAGAAGAGGTAATTTCTGGTTCTTCACTATCCCTCTGTCTATCTGCCTCTCCCTGTCTTTTCATGGTTGCTAGATATTAAAATTCTGAACTAATTTATATGTATGTAGGAAAAGCCTACCTCAGATCTTGCAAAAGCTGTAGTACATCGGGAAGTGGTAACATTTTTTTCCTCACCTCCCTCTCTCTAGATATCAAAGTTCTATACAGGTGCGGCTGAGGTTAAACATTGGACATCCTTTACAGATTTATCCAACTATTTCAATGCTTTTTCAGGAAGCTTCCCTCTCAGGAGTTCCGCATGCACAGGAAACTATTCTAACAGATAAGGTTATTTGACTTTCTATTATGATAAAATATTTGGAGAGCAATTTACTGATAAGCTTGGTATCTGGTTTCCTAGGCTGTTTGCCTGCGTGGTGAAGACAATCATGAGGAAGTTACTGCTAATATCAAGAGAACCCCAAAAGGCGTGTCTTCCATTAAAGGTGTGTTTGATGTGAACATAAAGAGCTAGGCAGCAGATACGAAGTCCAATTTTTTTTTTCTTCTTCTTTTAACTACTGTTATTTTACAGGTCAAACTATAGCAAAAGAGAATGATTGTTTTCTTGTCAATGAAGCTGCATCACCACCGCTGAGTGCAAGGTTGCAAGAATTATCAAACAATCTGAAGATGCTTTTTACCTCAACTGCATCACATATGGACGTGCTACCAGTGAATAATACCTCATCTGATAGTGTGGCCCCCACTGATAATGTAGAGCCAAAAACTCCAGAACAAAGTGTGAAAGGCGATGATATATGGGAGATTTCAAATATCAATAGTCCTTGGCAAACATTCAGTGTGCATAGTTCTCGAGTAAAGGTAATATGTGATCCCTTTTCCATAACATTTTCCATAATATTGTTAATTGATTGACTAACATTGCTACTCTCAAAATTTATTTTTGTAATTGCAGAGCTCCCTTGTTCAAGAATATCTCAGGTTCATTAATACAGCTAGCAAGTAAGTAAATGAAATTCTTTTTGTACAATCTCCTTGCTTATTTCAACATGTGATTGAAGTAATGTTATGCATAACTTTTTCCTCCCTTTTTAATATGTTTTACCATTTTAAGTGAAGATTAAATTTATACATTGATGGAACTTCTAATGAATATTGTTATCTTCTTATTTGGGTGTAACCAAATACCATTAATCTGAAAAGTAAAATACATTTGACAAGGGAAAAACTGACACAGATTAAGACTTCACCTATCTGCACTCGACAAACTAACATTTTCTGTTCTTTTCTTATTAACAGGGAAGAATTGAAGAGACTAAAGGTGAGGAACTCTTGATTAAGCAAAAGTCATTATAGCTTCCTATCCCCGAATTATATGAACTGAATTTATCTATTTTCAGGGAATTGGAGAAAAGAGAGCCACCTACATTCTTGAACTTCGTAACCAAACTCCTGAACCCTTCAAAGATGTAAGCTTGTTTAATATAATGGAGAGGATTTTGTTTATTATACAGTTAAATATTTGCTCGTGAGAGAGAGAGAGAGAGAGAGAGAGTTGGTTATTTGCTACTTTGTTATATCCTAGTAAATCCAACTGTTGTCATTGATCAGTACATTGGATTGATTATCGAGCCAATGTTTATTTGACAGCTTGACGATTTGAAAGGAGTTGGACTCTCTGCCAAGCAGGTACTCCTATTTTACTACTATGTTGTATATAATTTGAGCTACGAATATTTTATTTTAAAGTTGCACTCTCTTGCTTTTACATTCAGCACAATTGTAGTTTTGCTTTAGTAAATAGTATTATTCAGTGAGACATCACGAATGTAGTTCGAAGTCTGATCTTCAAGTTGTCAAAATAAAGTTGTTTTTCCATCTAACTTTATGTTCTGTTTCATTCTAGGTCAAAGGAATGATGACGAAAGAAATTGGAGAGCTTTTCAACTAGTCAATCAGAGATAACAGAATGCTGGAGAATGTTTATAATTTAGATAGCAGAAAATTTGGTGGCAATATCAAAGTTGCTTTAGAATTCAACTTTTTAGATTCATATTGTGCTTTGTGTTATCTGTATTTTAAGTTTACTCAGCTTTTGTGTTTACTGTAAAGGTTGCCTTCTCAATGTTGAAGTCTGCACAAAATCCTGTCTCATAAAGAATGAAATCTTTAAAAATAAATTAAGTACTTGGATGTGTCAATTACTTTTTGTCAATATTTAACACCCTTTATTTTAAGTGAAAAAGGGTCAAAAAAGGGCACGATCTTCATTATGTTCTCTTCTGGTAATAGTCCGATCTTCATTTAAGTTCTCTTGGGGTGATGGTGTACGGTGCATGGGTTGCAAAGGAAGGTAAGATTTTTGTTTCAATAACATCTGGATCTAGATCGACAAAATAAGCTAAAATTTGCACTTCTGGTTAGACATGCCTATGTCTCATGAAATCTGTTAGTAGATTTGGTCACAGTTCAATCGATGAATCGAATCGTAATTTTTAAATTTTAAATTAAATTAAAATTGATATAAATAGTTTCGATTTTGAATCATAATCAAAATTATTTTAAAAATAGTTCAATTATGATTTATGTAAATCTTAAATCGAAATCGAAATTGATGATTCAAAATCAACTGTTTTGGTTCATTTTTTAATTCAATTATTTTTAAAATATTAAAAATTTTAATTTAAAAAATTATTAATTAAAAAATTTTAAAAATAATTTTAGTTTTAAAATATATATTTCAATAAACGTATGATTATTTTTATTTTTAATTTTATTAAAAATTTATAATTAAAATAAAAATATTATATTTATAATTAAAATATGAACCAAAACCAAAACTGAATCGAACTTGAACCACTTTTAAACGAAAATCTGAATTGCTTTTGAATCAAATCTTAATCGGAATCGCAATTTAACGGTTCAGATTTCGATTCATACTAACTATGAACCTTGAATCGACTGTTCAGAATTGAAACCGAATCGAACTCGAATTGTGATCAAGTATACTTGTTAGCATACAGTTATGTATAACAAATTATATAACTGATAAAATCCAACAATTAAAATTGACATGAAACTCATTATTTAGCTATTTTTTATAAGTCGATTCGATTTGTTGAATTTTAGTTTACTCCATTTATTAGTAGAATTAAGCTAGTATTGTTTATTTAAAGAACGAGATAATTATGAGTTTAAAATTTTAATACAAATCGTCTAATGGATCATTTCATTAAAATTAATCATTGAATTATAATCAAATCATATTTGAATTAATCCATTAAAATTGAAAAATAATTGATAATCAAATTGTATTTGAACTAGCCCATTAAGATCAATAAAGATTAACCCATTAATATCAACAAATGAATCATATTTAAGTCTACCTAATTAATTTGTTAATAAATATTATTTTTACAAATATAATTAAGTTAGTTTATAATTATTATTTATCAAATACAAAAATGAATTTATACTTTTGTAATTAAAACACTTATATGTTTTAAGAATTGTGATTTAATAAATAAAAAATACAAAATTGAGAAAAATATCAAAATAGTTAACATTATCAACATATATCGAACTATACTAGTTCTCTTGAAAATAAAAAATTATATAATAAATATAAATTTATGTAATTTTTAAAATTTAAACATATATATATTCAAATAATAAAATTATGAAATGGATATGAGTAACAAATGAATATATATTAACCTAGTTATATTGTATATGTCTTATAGTAACGCATTAATTTTTAAAAATTATATCTATTTAAAAAATATAATTATTTATTTAATATTATATATAAATAATTTTTTATATTATTTATTTTAAAATTAAGTAATATAATTTATAAAATATTAACTTATAATAAAACATAAAAAAAACCTACATAAAATGCATGTAATATGCTAATTAAACTTAGGTAGACATACATAAAATTTACATAAATCTTAAATAAATTTTATTTAAGATTTAAAAATAACTCACATAAAGCCTAAATTAAAACACGTCTAAAGTACAAAAATAATTTACAAAAAGTTTTAAAAATTAAGTGAGTGAGTAGATTATGGATCACATATTTTTAAAACGGACAGATCCAATCTAATCTGTTAATTTCAAATTTTTGAGTCGAACTGAACGATCTGTTGCCAAACCTAAAATTGATCAAAACCTTTTCAACACCAGTGTTAGACAATTATGAATCATATATGGCCTATGTTATCATATTCCACAAATTTCAAGTAATTCTGAAATTCACAACAAAACATCATCATGACATTGACTCATAAATCATAATACAATTACATAATCTTCATGATAGATCATTAAGATTCACAGATGAAAAAATAAAAGTTCAAGAAAAAATACTAGTAGTCAGTGAAGAACAGTATAGAAAAAATACGAATAATATAATTACTGGAAATTGCTTTGAAATGGGAATAAAAGAGTACGTTTTGATCACAGTAATTTCGAGATCTTAATCACTCCCTATATATCCAATAGTATTATATGTCCATCAATCATAACAAATAGCATATTGAACTTTTACACATGTATAAGCTCACACCACTATGTGTTAATTTTATAAAACCATGTCTCACATGTGATAGATCACTTTAATAGAGTTTCTTATTAAACAACTAATCCATGTAGATTTAATATTAAAATATAGACAAAACTAGAAAATTACCAACAACCTGTCATTATCTGATTCCTCACAACAGAAGTTGGACTTCAAATTAGGGGTATATGCTTAATTGTTTGAACCAAGAAAGAAAAGAACCCCAAATCATTACATGTTAGAGTTATAGGGGAAGAAAAGCTGCAAATTTAGTAAATAAATTTACTAAATAAAGAAAAGGATGAATGAAAAGTAACAAAAGAAGTGAGGATATAGGATGGCCTGTACCTCCATGATACATGATATGTCAAACCTAACGAAGCAAGGCTTGCATTTCTGGCAGCATCCTCTTTGTGTTAGTGTTTGTGTTGTTAGCAATCTTCAAGGCTCGCCATGGCCAACAGATACGCCCAACTTTACGCCGGCTCCGTTCTCTGCTCTCTGCTTCTTCTAGTTGTCTGGTTAGCTCTTCAATTCGATTGTGAAGTCCAGCAGCTCTGCTGTCAGCAAGCTGCAGAGACCTCTCTGCGGCTGCCTGAGCAGCCATTGCAGTTGCTGCCAGTTCTTCTTTTAGCTTTAACTTGCCATTTGATATTTCCAAAGCGACCTTTGTCTTCTCCAGCTCTTGCTTCAGAATGGCAATCTAACAGAAATAGAATACGTTGGTGGATCAAAATTCCATAAAGAAATCATTAGAGACGGAGTGAGGTCTAAGCAGAAGAGTAATTGAAAAAACTGTTTTCACATCTATTCTAATATCAGCGAAACCAAGCAGAAAACACACTTTTTCTCTTTCTCCCTCAAGAAGATTTCATAACACAAGTCTCTGAGAACTTTTTCTTTTCCTCATACAAGCAGATTGAAAGAAAAGAGAAAAGTTGAGTTATTCAGAGCCACAACTAATTTATACTTCAAATTCTAGTCCCAAGGTGAGAGCATTTGGATCCCATTACATAAAGGACTGCAATTGTGGTTGCACAAGTTGCCTCGGCCATGTCAGCAGAAGATATAGAACTGTCAACATAAAACAATATCTTTTGAATTCTATCTCCCATACGAAAGCATTTTTTCATGTCAGCAAAGATAAAACGGTCAATATTAAACAATATCTTTTGAATTCCACCTCTCATATGAGAACACTCTTTCATGTCAGCAGAAGATATAAAACTGTCAACGTAAAACAATTTTTGAATTCCATCTCTCATTTTCTCATACCAGAGACACTTGTCAGCATACGTTTATTACATCAAATCAGATGTTACAAGAGCTCTTGCTCTATGTACAAGGCTAAACATTTCAAAGTGCCGAAGGCTATTCATCAGTGGCAGCTGCAACCAATCAATAAATGCTTAACAGCAACAGACAAACAAACATACAAATTCACAAGACAATTTCGAAAAAAAAAGAGTGAAATCTGGAGCAAAACAAGAAACTTCAGAAGAAAATACTGAAGAAACAATAGGAAACCAAGAAAAGTGCAGATCAAAGAGAACTAAACTTTTACCACTTTGTCACGTTCTTCAATCTCCTTTTTGCCAGCTTCTACTTCCAGCTCACAAGCTTCCCTCCACCGAGCAACATCTTCTTTGGTTTCTTTTATTTCTATTAGGAGCTCCTCAACCTTTGGGCAGGCAATCGAGGAAGAGTGAAATCAGTATAGAGAAGAACAGGCTTACAATGAAGGAATTGACATAGAGAGGACATTTTTGTTCCTCAATGGGACAGATAAGTACACTTTGGGTTAACACCCTCTCTCTATCTTCCAGCTCTTTAATGTACAGGGTGTTCTCTTCAATCATCTGTGTTTGTTTCTCTGTAAGACTCTGTAATCGCTCAGTGTCTGACCTGGCACAGAACCAACAATTAATAACAGTAATTAGTTAAGCAGAATTAAATATCGTTATTCTCAAGGGACAGGGGCATTGGTCTACAACATAAGTCTTATGACTTCTTTTTCTAACAGGATGAGTCTCTCTCACATTTCCTTTAGGCTTTTCTCTACATTTGGGTTAAGCAAACTTTTTATATGTTTACACCATCTTAGTGTTATAGTTATCAGCACTGTCGGGCTATAAACATGAAAACAATGTGAATCGACATGCTGGCATTGCAGTTCAATAATAAGAATACCTAGAATCTTCCAAAGATTTTCTTAATTGAGTGATTTCAAGCCGTAAATTCTTCATTATCCTCTCCACAGTTGAGGCCTGTTGAAAAGGGATAAAACATATCAGACCCATGATTAATAACTTTACAGGGAAATAAGACTACCTGCATACCTTATATGAAGAATACTTATTTTCACCTACTTATTGTTTATCCATCAATCAGTATATTATTGTTTTTGACAATCCATACCGGAACAATGCAGTCGATAACCTAGCTCCTTCCGATGCACTGAAGTAAGAAAATTTTAAAAAGAAACTTCCAAAATTTAATATTTCTTAAATTTCATTTGTTTAGCTGAAAACAGACGTCAACGGAAGAATTTGCTCCTCCACCATCCCCAGTGAAATCCCTTGATATATAATGAGAAGCCAGCCATATCCAGAACCTCCATGTGCCCCTTTAGCTTTCTGACATAGTCAATGGTGCTCGCAGGTAGAGTCTTGTGGAGAAGCTTAATGCCTTCCAGTAAGTATAGGATTATGCAATAAGTTATCTTAACAAATTTATTAGCTTACATTTAACTGCTTCTTTTCCTTCTAGGACATACTATACATGCATAATCAATAAAGTTATGCAAACCCCAAAGTTTAAGTATGCAAATTTGTTGTTCACATAAACAGATAAATTTAAACCACATTCAAAATTAAACTTGATATTAAGTGAAACAGAGAGCATACCAAGCTAACAGCCTCTTCTTCACACTCACTAGCATCTGACCTGCTATTCCCGGTGGTGGTAGCCCCTGAACTCTCCAGTGACTGCTCATTGTTCGCACTCCCCATCATGAATCCGAACCCTACTCTCTGCAAGCTGCGCTCTGCGATCTGCAACAATGCCACTCTCTTCTGTTCGCTGTTTCCTTTCAACTTATTCAAACTCTTCTCCACTGCCTCCTTCTCCACAAGTGCAATCCTCAGCAAGCTATTGATATCGCGATTCTCTTCCGTCAAACTCACCACGCTGTTCTCCAATTCCCTCTTCTCCTTCTTCCTTGCTTCTTTGTACTCGGTCACTTTCAATTCCGCCAGTTTTGCCAGCCTCAATGCCGCCGACGTTTCTTGGGAAAATGCCCCTAGTTCTTCGTCTAATTCCCATACTATCCTCCTACCATCGAAACCCTCCATCACAACATTCTCATCATCATTATCATCATTCTTCAAGCAGTGAACGATCTTCACCAACTGGTCCTTCAGTGACAGGATGGAGTCCATGTTTTCCTTCGAGAATCTGAATTTCTCTTTCTTCTCCACTTCCAGTACATCGATTCTCTCTCTAAAAAGATCTATTTCTTTCTTGAGCTTCTCTTTCTCTCTCGATTCTTCCTCGATCCCTTTTTCGAATTCCCTTTCTTTCTTCATGAAAGAAGCTTCCAGCTGATGAACTTTACAACGAAGAGAGTCCCTTTCACCCGATAATTCGTCGACGAGTTTGGTCAGGTTGCTATATCGATCTATCGCTTCGTCTCTCTGCTCCTGCAACAAAAGAAGATTTGCCTCCATCGTAGATGATTTTGACTGGAGGGCACGGTAAGATTGTTGGAGAGATTCAAGCTCGGCGAGAAAATCATGATCCACAATGGGTGAATTGATCGCAGAATCCAAGTCATTGTCTGAAAACTGTGATTTAGGAGTCTCCATGGTCCACAGAGTAAAGAACGTTTAGGGATTTTCATCTTGGAAAGTTTGCAAAACTACCGGTCAACGCAATTGAGGAAGAAGGTCAGGTAAGCTGCACGCAACAGAAGATAATAATACACACAAGCATTCGGAAATTGGCGGGGAAATCGTTGCTCCTCTGTTTGGTTGCCGGGTTAGATTTATGATTATCCGTTTTTCTTTTCATCCTGAAAGTATAAATAAAACATAGGTCAATCACCCTAAAATCTTTAAATTTATTTTTTATTTTCAAATAAATTTAATTTTAAAAAATCTCCAAATAATTATTTTAAATTTTTTAAAACAAACTTTAATTTAGTAATTATATTTTAATTTAATCTTAATTCAAAATAATTATATTTTGATTTGATCATTCACTTATTTTCAATATTATTTTTTTAAAGTTGAATATTTTTTTAGTTTTATAAAATTTTTAAATTTTTCATCATATAAATTTTTTTAAAAATTAATTATTAAAAAATTTAAAAATTTTATGTAATAGTAACTTGAATAATTAAATTTAACTCGAAATTTGTTATAAAATATTTTAATTCAAATATTCATAATTTTTATTCTTTTAATAATATTCAACTTTATTCAATTTGATGATTTATGACATGGGGCCATTGAACAGTGAGTCTGTGTTAGAAGCTGACATGGCTAGAATCAGAGCCATTCACATTAGTTTATGGTTTCTGTGGTGTGCCGGGTAAATGCAGCTGTTGTTCCCTGCAGTTTTATTCTTTGTACTCATCATCTTCTTTCTCAATTAGCTTCCTCAATTTGTAGTTTAATATTATTCAATTCATCGCAAACTTGTAAGCGTTCTTTTCGTCGAAAGTAGGAGAGACTAATCGCTAATAGGCACATGAGAGTGGGAATTGTAAAAGCAAATCTTTTCGTTCGACTCGATGGAGCCTTCTAGTCAGTGACTAGCTACCGAGTCAATAACCTCGAATCACTTCCAGCTTTGTAGCCTTGGAATCAAGGAGAGAGAGAGAGACAGAGAGAGAGAGAGGGAGCGATCAAGCTCTGCTCGCGGATAGAGACTGTGAACGCTTAATCACCGTATATAGATATAGATGGGGAGTGTTGAGGGGATCGAAGAAGAGCGGGTTTTGGATGTGGAGGAGACTATATATGTTGCGGTGGGGAAGCAAGTGGAGAGGAGTAAAACGACGGTGTTTTGGGCGGTGCAGAATTTTGCTCGCAAGAAGTTATGCCTGCTTCATGTTCATCAGCCTGGACACGGAGCTGCGCTGAGTGAGTTCTTTCATTTCCTGAAATTTGGATTTTGGCGTTGTTAGTGGTTGTTAAGGTTCTGTTTTGCTGCTCTGAAGGTGGACCAAAAAGGGGGGAACAATGAAGTATCTGTCTTTTGTTTTCCCTCTCTGTTTCTAGAAAATTCAAAGAGCAAGTACATGATATTGGATTGCATGAACTGGATTCTTGTGGTAGACTCAGCTAAGTTGTCTGGTCCTTTCGTTGGTTCCCAGTTATTTTTTTAAAGGAGTGATCCAATATTTTTTTATACCAAATTGGAGCATAAGTTGATCTGATGTGCAACTGGCCCATCAAGAAACAGAATCAATAGTTAAAATTATTACATTTTCTGTTTGGTGATACTGGGATGTAAAACCGTAGATGATTTATAGTAATTATTCAGTGCTTTGATGACATACACCGACACATTAACGTTAGGGGATGCATCATCGGATCAAAATTCAGAATTTATGGAATCAATCACCAATCATCTACCTTGAGTGCTTTAGGAAAAGGGACAACTAGTTAATTGACATTTAGTTTTGTCAAGAGAGTTCCTAGAGGTTCATTACATTTGATGGGAAAACAGATGCTCACATGGCTATATAGCCACATATGTAATTTAGTTTACTATGCACTACACATGGATTGATGTCATACATCTGATTTCAATATTTTATGTTGTTTACAATATTCTAAGTAGTTTTGATTTCATGTCTTAACCATATGCCTCTAGATTTTGGATTATTTTGGAAAATGTGTACTGTATGCAGCAAAGGGGAAGCTTGTTGGCAGTAAATTGAAACAGGATGTACATCAGGCATTTCAGCAACTTGAAAGGCAGAAAATGCATGCACTTTTGACAGAATATCTTCTCATTGTTCTTGAAGCTGGGGTATTGCTTCTGCTTTTTTCCTTGTTGGTTATTATCTGAAAGTGCATCAATAGCATAGGGTTTGTGGTTTTCACTCTTACTTGTTGACTGTAAAAATTATGAAACACAATAACTTTGTGCTTATTTTTCTTGATGGTTATGAGTTTTGCACCAAAACTGGGCTCAGATATTGTCTGATCTGATGCCTGATGTTTTGTATCTGTTGAACTTGTAATTATGTTAGAACCATGCTTTTTATATCTTATAGTTCTTCATGAATTCTTATACAATAAGTATAAGCTTAATATCTACTTCTTTAGGCACAAGCAGATAAAATATGGATTGAGATGGACAACGTTGAGGAGGGTATTGTAGAGCTCATTATTCAATACAAGATCAAATGGCTTGTTATGGGGGCAGCATCAGATAAATATTATTCAAGGTATGAAGCATGCCCCGAATTTAGTTACTCTTTGGCCAAGTCCATCTTGATGCTGCTGCATCTTTGAATTTGTTATACACATAATACATCGTGATACTCAGATGGTTGATTTGGTGTTCATGCTTTTAGGATCATTAGAATTTCAGGGTTAACTTTATCATGTGAGCATCATTTTAAAGATGTCTTTCACACACACACTTCAAAGTAGTTGATTCACTTTGGGCGTGAAGCAGTTTGGGCTTTAAGTCGCATATCAGTTTAAATGCCTAATCTTAAATATGTTACCTGTAGGAATGCCCAACGAAGAAAGACTTGGGTTCATAAAAGAATTATGGCTTGTTGATTTTTTTCAAATATTCGTGGTTGCTTTCATATTTCTAATTTACTGATTCAAACTCATTGAGATTACAGGAAACTGATGAACTTGACGTCTAAGAAAGCAATCTTTGTATGCCAAGAATCACCATTGTCCTGTCACATCTGGTTCACTTGCAAGGGTTGCCTCATCTACACAAGGTACTTTTAACATTGGAAGTATTTACTTTGGCATGCATGAGTACGGAGAAGCGGGTATATCTGGGACAGTGAACATGATCTTTCCTTGGTCCCTGCGCTGCTTACAGGTTTCTTGTTTGACTATGTTAGCAATGTAATTACACTTGGGCTAGCTCATTCACATTATAGATTCTACTGTTAAATACCTTTTTCCTTTTACATTCTCATTGTCAACCTTATAGCTTGCATCAGTTCATTATGTTTTCTGAAGCAATGCTGGTCGTTGTTCTATCAATCTTTTCAGTAAATGAGGAATAAAAACTCTGGTGCCTTAATTGGGTCCTTCATGTATTTTATGAACTCAAAGCCTCATCTTTATCGTTTAACTAATTTGATTTATTAAATCTTGTAACTGTTGTAAAATCTAAAACTTCGTCCTGAAATTCTGAAGATATGTATTGCCTATTTGCCGTGCCATTATGTTTTATGCTTTCTCAAGTTATCTAGGATCCACTTATATGAGAAGCAATATGAAAACAGGGTAGGTAAAGAAGGTGTATCACAAATGAATACCGTGCCTTCATTTCTAGCAGATCTGGATATGGGAACTGAGCAATCAGAACAATTACAATTAGAATACAGTACGCGAAGCCTAAGACCTTTAGGTACACTCGTTGACCTAAAGTGTGGTTGGGCAATTTCTACTTGGGTTGTCTCTCATGCTGGGAGCACCAAAAAGTTGTGTTTTCCCATGAATAACTTTGTTACAGAGTTGTGCAGATGCAGAGGAAGATGCTGATGAATTGGAAGGTAAATTGAGTAGATTTGCTTCCCAGTGTTCATTAAATTCAAGTTTTTGCACCATCAGTGTGGTTGGCACTCCCAAATCAATCCTATTAAATGAGGTGAGAGAAATTGGGTTTACCTTTACTTTCACTCACAAATCCAAAGTAAATTTCCATCTTTTATCGTCTATTATTTGCTTGCATTACACAGTGTTTTCATGGAAGAAACCACTTCATCGATGTGGTTGATTATAAAAAGTAACCATATGAATAGAAGTACAATTGCTATTGTTGAATTCCTGGATATCAGCATTCTTAGGGTTTGAAATTCTCTGGCTCCCTAGCAGATGGAAAGTAAAGCTGAGTTGGTTTGTTTAGACAGAAAGATCAGCCCACCTGATATTTCATACTCAAACCTGTCCAGTTCAGCCCACGTGATTAGTTTATGTTGGATTGCGGGTTTTCAGAAGGAAAGATGTGAAGGACAAGCAACTAAAAATATTAACCATGGATTAGAAAAAGCCTTTGTAGATGCTAAGAATTCAAAGAGGAAAGTGTTTGAAGAGGCAGTAAAGCGATCGAAAGAAGAAGATAATGCCATGGAGGCTAATGTGAGGTCGACACTTTTCCATCTTTTCAGTGGTCTGTCTAAAAGATGATCTTCGGTTGCTTTTAGATTGGAGTTTGAGACTTGATTGAAATTTGTTGTTAGGAAAAACAAAGTCAGGAAATGTCCTTGCGCACAAGTAAATATTAGTGAATATTATGGAAATGATATTCTTTATGTCCTGTGCACTTCAGCTGGTACATATAACAGATACGAATGGATTGTTGACCATCTATAGAGGGACAAGCTCGAACATCAAGCTTCTAGGTTAATGGGGTTGCAGCTCTCAATTTGTCCTTATTCCATCCACCACAGAAAGGGTGGGAAAATATCCTGCTTGCAATAGTTATATCATAATACCCTCAATTAAGCTTTGACAGTGTTTTTGAGTTTCAAAACCCAAAGCTTCTGGCATGCTCTACCCTCCCAACACACATTGTGCTTGCTCTGGTTTCACTATCATTATCATTTGATGTGATTTGAAAAATGTGCATATGTTACATCTTAATATATATATTTAATCAATTTCAGTTTCACCCAACAACTTCCTGGCCATATGCCTTGATACAGGCCAAAGCATTAGAAAGCTTATGCATCAAGGAGATGAGCCAAAGAAAAGAGATGGAGGGTTTGCTGGAAAGAGAGAAGCAAGAAGTAGAGAGGATTAAGAATCAGTGTGATGAGTTAATGAAAGAATGCCAGGTGGTCCAAGACCAGAAAGCACAACTTGAGACTCAAATTGCTGAGTCCCAATGCTCGATCCAGGAATTGGAGGAAAAGATTATCTTAGCTGTTGAACTTTTAATAAGTTTCAAGAAGAAACGGGATGAGATGCGGATAGAGCATGGAAATGCAATAAAAGAAGTGAAAGAACTAAGGAAATTGGTAAACGGGGAAGGTGCAAGCTTTTGTGGGACACAGATACTTGAATTTTCTTTCATGGAGATCAATGAGGCTACTAATGAATTTGATCCATCCTGGAAGATTGGAGATGGGAAATATGGAAGTGTTTACAAGGGGCTTCTTCGACATTTGCATGTTGCAATAAGGATGTTGCCCTCTTATGGCTCTCAGAGTCTCTTGAAGTTCCAGAATCAGGTAAATTTTGACAAATATCCCTTTTATACTGTAAATTTGCTGTACTCACCAGGTTAATCTTTAACATAATCACACCTGTAGTGGAGTAGAGGTTTGAAATTCTATCAGGGATTGACAGGTGAGCCTGAAAAATGAGATAACACATTGGCCTTGTCATATGCTGCATAATGAGATGCCACATCCATATCGTATGGGGGTAACTATTAATAGTGCATTTCCTACCCTAATGCAAGCACATACTAGTTTGCTATCCCATTCTGACATTTTATTTTCCTCTTCTAGAGAAATATGCGCTGAATCTACCATTGTAATAAATAACAGTTGTGACCTCAGATTGAGACTGAAACTTAAGCATAAAGAAACATGTTGAGAAGAGTAATGTTTTATGCTTTTTCTGCAAGATCTGTGATTTCTATAGGCTGGTGAAGTCTCCAGGAGTTTTCCAGGTTCTATTATAAACATTCAATTGTATTTGCAGTATTATCTTAGAAACCTGATGCAAACCAGTCCCAAAAGATATTGTTCGTTATCTTGTGTCTGGTAGTCAAATTTTCACTTTTTTTGCCACTGAAAAAATTCAAAGGGATTTTGACACTTGTATTACAGGTTGAGCTTTTAAGTAGGGTGAGACATCCAAATCTGGTAATACTTATTGGAGCTTGCCCAGAGTCTAGGTCCCTTGTCTATGAGTACCTCAGAAATGGCAGTCTTGAAGACCATCTTTCCTGCAGAGATAAGGGTCCCCCACTTCCATGGGAAACTCGAACTCGAATTGCTGCTGAGATATGTTCTGCCCTTAAATTCCTTCACTCCAACAAGCCTTGTATTACTCATGGCAATTTCAAACCCTCTAAGGTCCTCCTTGATTCCAATTTTGTAAGCAAAATCAGTGATTTTGGAATCTACCGCTTGATCCCTCAAGGTGAAAATACAGCTAATTCGATCACATCAGGTGATGGAGCGTCTAATCCTAAGGTCAGTTCTATGGATGTGGATCCAGATAATCTTGAGACTGAAAAGGTTACTCCAGAATCGGATGTATACTCGTTTGGAATCATACTCTTACGACTTCTGACTGGGAGACCAGTTTTGAGAATATTGAGAGATGTAAAATGTGCATTAGAAAATGATAACTTGAGTGCAGTGTTGGACAGTTCTGCTGGAGACTGGCCACTTCCACAAGCCAGGGAGCTGGCACATTTGGCACTAAGGTGCTGTGAGAAGAACCGGTTGAATCAACCAGATCTATCTGAAATATTGAGTGTGCTTGAACCAATGAAGGCTTCATGTATGACCTCACCGTCATGTTCTGGTTCCAAGGAGCTGAGCCGAATTCCTTCTTCTTTTATCTGCCCCATTTTTCAGGTAGTTTACCCTTCCCATCTTTTGGTGGGATTATTTTCCACAGTTATAGTCAAGCACACTTCTTGGCATACCTACCAGCATGTCTTTGCATATTTGCATGTGTATGCGTGTGTGTACTTCTTTTAAAAAAAAAAAGAAAAAAAAAACAGATTTTGCATCAAGCATGTGTGTAGTTTTGCAAGTTCTCTGTGTAAATGTTTTGTTGGAGATCTTGATTTATAGGTCTCAGTCATGTGATTGCACTTGGCTAGCCTTCTGCCTGGCATATAATACCCTTTCAATTTCAAGATAAGCAGTTAATATACTCCCGATTTTCTTAAAAGTGCACTCCATATTATTTTGTTGTGTTTCAAGGTAATGCCCTTGTCCTTTTCATTTAGGGGAGGCAGCTGCCCCCCATATTATTTTGCAGTTTGCTTTGTGATTGAAAACTACCAAAAGATGTTAGTAGAAGGAAGATATGTTGCAGAGGTGTTATGTTGGAAACAGCAACTAAGCTACTGGAGCTCATTTTCTTTTTTTACTTCTTGAACAATTTGATTTGGCATGGTCTAATCTCACATTTAGATCTCATATGTTTTTAAGTAACCATGACCATTCTAGTTGAGTGTGCAGGAAGTCATGAAAGATCCACACATAGCAGCAGATGGATTCACATATGAAGCAGAGGCCATTAGGGGATGGCTCAAGAGCGGCCACAACACCTCACCCATGACAAATCTGAAGCTTGAAAACTGCAACCTACTCCCTAACTATGCTCTTCATCAAGCAATTCAAGAATGGCAACAACAGTGGTGATAACATTTGCTTGTACAGTGATGGTAACATCTGCTTGCACAGTGATGGTAACATCATTGATCATGCTGCTCAAGCTTTCCATACCAATATAATCGCCATATTCATGTACAGAACAAGTGATTTAAGTACCACTCCCACTGACATTACTAAACTGAAAGGAAATACAGGAATTTTGCCCATTGAATTGGTCCTTATCAATTAAGAGAAGTCCAGCTTGACATATTTTCATGTGAAGCAGGTGTCTTTTCTCCTAATTTAAGCAGGGTTTCCACGCTTCTTTTTAGTACCATGAAGATCTGTGTTATAGCAGCAAGTTGTGGGAGTTGGTTCATCCTATTTTGCAGGTGGCTATAGAGTTTTGAGTTATCATTACTTCAGGCTAAATGTTTCACAGTTTAAGCCACTTTTACTCAGGGTTTAAGGTTAAGATTCAAAATATACGAATTAGGGGATTAGGGTTTAAAACTTAAGGCTTAGAACTTCTTGTAGGGTATAAGTGTTAAGAGTTCAGAAAATAGGGTTTTCCGCTTAGGGTTTAAAGTTAAAAAGTTTTAAGATTTGGGGAACATGTCTGATTGGATACTGACATAGTTAAATGTGTATGATTTATGGTTTTCAGAAGAAAAAAGAGGTAGGTCTTCTGGATACTTGTCTATCATTCTATTAGGCAGTGCAGTTTTAATTGTCAAAATCAAAATTCTCTATTTGCCAATTTTCTAGTTATTTGAATTGCTTTCAGTGACGATAGATGAGGATAACAACCCAATCAAGCCAGTAATGGTTCCATTTTCTTTGCATTTTACGCTCAGCCCAAAGGGCAAAGAGAAAATGAAATTTCACCAAAGAATTTGTAAGTTTTCCCAAATGCAGAGCAAAGAATATTTGCAATCAAAAATTATAAAACAAGAAGGCATGAGAAAAAAAGTGTAACTTTTGGGCCAGGGAAAGGCCTGGCACGAGTTACCACAGGAATGAAAGGTGATCCGTTGGGCCAATGCCCTGCGGGTTGCCGAACTCCTCCCATTTATGGCACGTGTTTACACATGCCGAAGCAGCGCGTGCAAGAAAATCTCCAGTGTCAAGGTCATGAATTTATGTTGTTTCCTTTTTATTTCTAATTTCCATTTTTATTTTCCTACTGGGGTGCCTGAAGAGGGTTCCGTTTTCGCCTTTATATCTCCTACAATTCGCTCCCTCTAAACACATACTCTCTCTAGGCTGATTACTTTCTAGCATTTTCTTGGCGATTTTCTCTCCCGTCAAGCGCTCCTAGTCTCCTCCACGGGAATTCTAAATCCCTGTGATCGTCGGGGATTTTCTTCATTCTCATACGGATCTCTCTGTCACTCCTCCACTGGTACGTGAAGCGATCACTTTACTTAACCTTTTGTTACAAGCACGTACGTAACATCGTCTTCAATATTACGTGTTGATCACAGATCACGTTGCACGAAACTCTGATTAGCTCTTCTTTTATGGTTATATGATTCCTTTCTCATTACTTTTCTAATATCATTGAGCAGTCTAATTGTTGCTCTGTTTGGCGGCAGAAAAACTTGTGAATGTAAAATGACATTTAAAGAAAACCTAATTTTTCATCATTTTGGAAGTGAAGAAATGAGTTTAAATTAGTTGTTTAATCCCAGTTGGTCCGAGTTCTAAATTTTTATGGTCCAGGTCTATGAAAAAATTTGAAGTAATAGATTTTGTATTGGATATTGTTTTCTCTCTCCCCCTGGTTCCCTACAAATAAATAGATTTCACATTACATAATTTTTCTGTGATCTGATGTTCTAAATCTTAAAATTCAATTTGCTGAGTAATACTTTTCGTTAACTTTTATGCTGCTGTCACTAATTTTTAGACTTACATGCTGTGTAACATCTAATTTTATAGAACAATGATTTATCTTTAGAGTTTGTATTACTATGGGGCTGTTAGCAGGTGGCATTCTTGAATTATTATTATTATAAGATGATTTAAACTCTTCTCTAGAACTGTTTCCTCTTGGCTTTTGTGTAAAAGTATATCTAGTGTTTTAGGAGGCTCAGGCTTGAATGCTCCATTCTCTGAATGGACATATGGAGTGTTAGAAGCACTTCACTCTTGCTGCAGGAACCAGGGGTGTTGTCTCTTGTTTCCTAACATTCATGTGGTTTCAGCCAACTTATATGTTTATTCTGATTGATGCATAGGATGCCAGATGATGATATTCAACATTCTAGGTGTACTCAAGTTTTTATCTTTACAAAACAAAATTGCTTATAAGAGGCATGATTTTCATGTTGAAATGATGCCCATCGCCTATAAAAGATATTTCCACACAATGCAATATATATACACTATTTACATTTTCTCAGCAGCTCATTAGAAGATGAGCACAACTTTCATTTGCCTTGCGTCACAGAACCATCACTTCAGAATTGATATCTGATGGTGATGATGATGACCATACTAAAAAAAATAGGAGAGGTTTTTAGATTCACTATCTTGTGTCTGTTTGGTATGTTATCTTTAGAAGACCTTCTCCCCTTTAGATGAATAAATTGATGTTGATGAGAAACGTTTTCCTTATTCAGCAGTTTTCGGAATAGATTTGGCTGGAGTGGCATTTTCTTTTCCAATTTGTAACTTCATACTTGACAAGTCATGCTGCTTAGTGTGTTCTAATGTATCGCATTTGGTGCAGTGGCGTCTTGAAAGTTGGCTTATTTTCTGTCTGCATAGATGCCAATTGCAAAACTTAAGGCCTCTAACACTACAGATGTGGTGAAATCAGAGGAGGGAAATGATTCTTTAGATACCTTCATCAGGCAAGCAATTGGAAAAGAGCCTTTTCTTTCTTTCTCTAGGGCTGGGGATGCCCCAGTCCAGTGGATCCAACTACTTCATGCTTTAGACCAGCAAGGTATTGCCAAATTTTTTATGCTGATAATTTGAAGTGTTACATTTATCTCAGTTCAAAATGTATCTGAGCAATCCACTCGTTGATCAAAATATTAAAGATGGTGCCATTCTTGTAAAGGGAACAAAATAATGCCTCTCCCCTGATTATTTGCAATCACTTAAAGTCTCTGACTGTATTTGCTACCTTTGCTGAGGCCACTGCTTGGGCCAATGATGAACTTGACAAATATCTGCCAAGCAGTTCAGGTTGCGACAAGGAGTAGCCCTTTTCAATGTTAAGGACCTGCTTTTCACTGACATTTTTTCACTTATTAAATTTGGCAGATCTCCCAGGTTGGCCTTTACTGACTCCTTTGAAGGTGCAAATGCAAAAGTGTGACAAGTGTTCTCGAGAATTTTGTTCACCCATCAACTACAGAAGGCATTTACGCGTGCACCACCGTTTGAAAAGGCTTGATAAGGTTGCTAACTGTTTGACAATTATGGTTTATTTGTACGATTCATTCTTAATTTTACAGTGTTTAGTTAACTGTTTCACGACTTAAGTTTCAGTTTATCTTAATTTCAACCGTTTATCTTAATTTCAACCAAGTAGTTCTTGTTCTCTTCTGTTTTTAATGTTGTCTTATATTTTCTAACAGTAGTTATTTCCCTTCTTGTAGGATTCGAGCAAAAATAGAGATCTATTGGGAGCTTTTTGGGACAAGGTTATTGTGATTCTTCTCTTTCTTCAGATTAATGATTTTGTTGTTTTTACTATTATACTCATACATGTACTGTTTGCAGCTTTCTGCAGATGAGGCAAAAGAAATTGTCTCGTTCAAGAATGTCGTTTTGGAGGTAAATCCATTTCTCTTTAGTTATTTTGTTAATTTCATTGCTGACATTGTGTAGCAATACTTGCATAGGTGTTCTTGACATCGTACTAGGGTTCATGGAATTTCTACCAATGTTGTCAAATAATATATTCTCGAAACAAAGAAAAGGGATGCAAATCATGTTTTGTCAGCATCTATGAAATGGAATGAGCGCACATTTGCTTCCCTGTCTTCCGTTAGTATTTACATTTTTGTGATTGGTTTCATTTTTCCAGAGAGTTTTATCTGTACTTTCTCTCCTACTCTTCCATTCTTCTCTCTTCAATTGCCATGGTTTCTTTTAGGAAGGTTTACCAAGGTACTTAGTATTGCGTTTCTCCTTGAAATAACTCTCATTTGTTTAGAATAGCTCGTAAAATTGGGTGCCAGTTGACATTAACTATCATTTGTTCATTTTGTCAGAGGTTCATATTATTTTCCTACTATCCATACTTTCTCATCTTCTGAATTAATTGAGTGGATATGGTGTAGGGTATCCTAGGTGCATCTGGAATTATTATTATTATTATTATTATTTTGAGCAGAAACAAAATAATATGTATTATATACTGAGAACCAAGCATCTGGAACGATATTTTTGTCTTGATGTTTTGTTGTCATCTGTTACCTTAGTTTTTTTCAAATACATGTTGTTCTTCAGTCAAAAAAGATGCTGCTTCATAAAGATGCATGTATTCCATGATTATTCTTTTCAATGTAATTATTACCATTTATTTTTGCCCAGACTGTATTCTTTTCTAAGAACTTAATCTTTGCTGGAAAACCTACTAGGAAGTTCCAGGTTCTTCAGTTGTAAAGGCATTGACTGCACTTACTCGGAAGCCGGGATTTTCTGCTCTACCCCAAGTTTGTTTGAGGGCTGGTTCTGTCCTTTTGGTATGAATTTCATCTTTTGCAGGTTTTTATGTTTCTCAGAATCTGATGCCATGCTCTTGTTTTATTAAAGAATATGTCATCTTTATGCAGGATATTGTCCAAGATAGGCCATCGAGGTTTCCCATTTCTTCCCAAGAGCTATTCAGCATTCTTGATGATGCAAGTGAAAAGACATTCCTTTGTGGGACAGCCGTCTCAATGCAAAAATACGTTTTTGATGGAGAAGCTGGGAAGATTGGTCTTGAGACAAAGAACTTAGTTGCGTGCACCAGCTTCCTTCTGGAACAGAGATTGGTACTTCTCCTTTCTTCCACTCTTATGTTTGGCTACCTAAAATTATATAGTGAGTCTAATGTTATGGAAAGTCCCTGACAAGGTGGGCAGTGGTAGAGGAGTAACATATGCAAGTTTTAGATTTGATCACGATTAGCTTATCTTTGTTAAATATGTTTACGTTCAGGTTAAAGCATGGCTTGCTGACAAGGACGCTGAAGCTTTGAGGTGCCAGAAGTTGCTAGTGGAGGAAGAGGAAGCTGCTCAGAGAAGGTAATTAGCACCAAAGTCATGAGACCCTTAAAATTCAATGCA
This sequence comes from Moringa oleifera, assembly GCA_021397835.1. Lineage (NCBI taxonomy): Eukaryota > Viridiplantae > Streptophyta > Magnoliopsida > Brassicales > Moringaceae > Moringa > Moringa oleifera. The sequence continues at coordinate 1,240,032 of JAJFZO010000658.1, read as the reverse complement.
GAAATTAGATCTCCATAAAAAATTCCTGGAAGGGAGAAGTAGGAGTATTTTTAAAAGAAATAAATTGAAATAGGATCTTGATTGATAGGCATTTCAACTGGAACCCATGTTTTATAGCCATATTATGAAGTCATCAGTTCACGTGTTTCAAAGCCATTACAGTCATTGTAGTGAGGTCACAAACATATGAATCAGATGTTAGTCTTGACATATAAAGGAAAGAGAGTATGTAAGGACAAAAATGAGTAAAATTCTCTTGACATATTTCTAGATTTATATCATTAATGAATGCTGTTGATCACTGTTATATATATTCCATTTGACAACTTTCTCAGTTATATTAGTTGGATGCAGCCTTGCACTGAGGAACTTATTCATCAGACATTAGTTTCTCTGTTACTTTGATATGTTGACCTACACTTTGATTCGTGCAGCCATGTCTTGCTTACATGTTATGGTAGATGGATTGGGAAGAAATCTGTTTAATGAATTTTTAGCTCTAGATGGTTTTAGAAATAAAAATCCTTGATTTTGTTTTTTGTTTTTATTTTTTACTTCTTACTTTTTGCTTTTACCTAATTTTATCTCATTATTAGACAAGCTGAGCTCTTGGAAAGGAAAAGGCAGAAAAAGCTTAGGCAGAAGGAACAAAAAGCAAAGGATCAAAGGCATGGGAAAGAAGATGTTCAAGAGACTGCTAGTGATGCATTGGAGGCACAGCATCTGGCAGAAACATCCAGCTCTTTAGCTGCTCATGATTCTGATACACAGCAACTGAACACAGAATCAGCTGAAGATTCCTCATTTCCAGAGCCAGTCAAAGTATTGGGCTGTAATGAAGATGTGAACTACGACCCTCAGACAGGATTTAGGAGTTATGCTTATAGTGATTCAAGCAGTGGTCAGAATGCTGAACGACGGATTGTGCAAGCAGGTAGTCGTCGGCCTATGGTTGTTACTCGATGGCAGGTTCCACCAAAAACACAACGGGGTGTGCCTAATGGTTTCCATACTAATCAGAGTTCTCATGCATCAAAACTTGGAGGCATGCAAAAACATGGAACCAGTAAGGATTCAAGGACTGGTCAATTAGTCAATGGCAACAAAGTATGGAGCCGAAAAACTAAACCTGAAAATGATGAGGATAGTCTGAAAACTAGAGCACAAGATGAAGCAATAAGCCAACTAGATCAGAGCCAAAACTGTGAGGTTTTGATTGGTTCTATATCTGTGGCACTTGGAAATTGTAATCTCCTGGCTGAGGGGCTAAATGATTGCCTGCTGGAGCATGAAGTACCAAAGAAGAACAACATCCAGGAGAAGTCCTGCAAACCTGATCCTGTTCATGGTGGCACAAACCGGTCAATAGTTAAGCTATGGAGGCCAGTGAGCCGGCATGGAAGCAAAGGTCAAACACCAGTTCAAAATGGCAGTAGAGAATTTGAAGCGGATGAGAGCGCTGGAAGGAGTGGAGATGTAAATGAAACTCTGTATAGTGAAAGCTGTCTAAGATCATCTGCGGTGGTCAATAATGATGGTAGGAGTGAAAACACTTCATCACTCCTTATAGAAAATGTGGATGCAGGAAGCTTGCAGTTCAACAGTCATGATGCCAAAATGTTTCTTGCACAGAGTAAGTCATTGCTTCTGTATCTACTTGTTAATAATCTGGTTTTAGAAGCCTATAACTGAATTGGTCTCTCCATGAATGTCGATTAGGATGGAAAGAGGCTATTGCAGCTGAACATGTGAAGTTGGTCCTGTCCCCAGAAGCTGAACCTCTGGAGGGTCAAAATGACTGCCAAAGAGCAGATTTCCTGTCAACTGATCATAAAAGTGGCATTCTTTGTAATGCAGAGAATCTCATGGCTAGTGCGGGGCCTCTTGAGTCTTCAAATGCAGGATCTGGCAAGCCCAAGTTCAGAACAAAGCCTGAAAAGGGTGCTAAGATAAAGTACATTCCCAAACAGAGATCGGTAACCTGACAAGGAGGAAGATGGGGTTTTATTTTGTTATACAGATGTGCACAGTTTAGCCAACTCATTATATTCTTAGCAGAGGTTCCAGTTTTACCAGTGGTCTTCTGTTGGAAAATTTAACAAAGGTTTTGCAAAAATCTTATGTAAGTCTGTTTTTTTTTTTTTTTTTTAAGGCATCATAGGAGATTGATTAGTCAGCCATTTTTTTTTCATTTTCTTGTTCAAAAATTTTTTGACCTAAATTATCTAAATGTCTAATAAATTCTGTTCTAGTAATTGTGAAGATCTTTTTTGTCTTAGACAGATTGGGGCTAGGATTCAAGGACCCATCTTGTGCCATATTTTCTCTCAACTTGTGTGTTTTGTAGCTGTGGTTGATACCCTGGCAATGTGTTGTAAAAATTATCTTCACAGGTCCTAATTCCCTTCTAGAGTGCAGTCTAGGTCATTTGTATGTCATCTGGTGTTGATGACCCTACATTTTTATCCCAACTGCATGAATTTTGATTTGCCACGCCCAGACCAAGAAGGTCAAGATCGCATGTTCATGCTCTTTCTGACTGGTTTAAAGTCTCTGGAAATTGGTCACGAACCCATTGAACCCATTGTATCGGTGCGGGTGGGAAACCCATGTTATGTCTCTTGCCACACCCATCTTCAATAATGGGCACTAGTTGTAGAAACGCAAATAGTAAGCCCAATACTACTACATTACGGGCAGCGCTTAATCTCTTCTGTGCGTTGATTCCTGCTCTGTTCTTCACTCCCTTGTCACAGTAACGGAATTGGCAAATGGCCTCCCTTGCACTTGCTTCTCTGGTTCTTTATTAAATGAATTTTTTTTCAGCCAAAAAGGACAAGACCACTCCACTTCCCCCTCGTGCTTGGGTCTCTGTGGTGGTACTTATCTTCACCTGCAACACACAGACAACAGAAACCGCCATCCTACACATCAGAATCGCTAATTCAGTTACAAACTAGAATCCGACTCATAAGGCTAAAAACAAGAATCAGACATTTGAAGATAAGGCCTTACGCAAATTACTCGCACAATAACGGGCCACGTCTCCTCTATCTCACCTTAAAGCCCTCTCCATCTGCCACCTGTTCAACATCCTAACCTCAGGCTTCACCTTATCACCGTCTTCCTTTTCTCTTCTCTGCAAATTTACCACCCTTAAGTCTCTCTCTCTCTCTCTCTCTCTCTCTCACTCACTCACATCTCCTTCTACTTCCCTCTCGCTGGACCACAACATATCTCATACTTTCAAGTTTGCTGTCTTCTTTCTTTTAGTTTTCTATGTTATACTCCCAATCTACTGCTATTAATTGCATGGAAGTTTCTTTTCTTTAACAAAGTTCTTCTCTAGAACCCGCAACCCAGAAATCTGCCGACAGAATAACACAAACGGAGTCGGAAAGATGTCAGGTGGCGTTGGTCCAACGTACAATGACATAACCCTTCCAGAAGAAACACACGAGCATGAACAGCCTCACCCGGATTCCCTTACAGGCACCAAGAAAACTAAGACCAAGCAAAGAGCCGGTTTCTTCAGCTTCCGCCAACTCAATTCACTGGCTGTCATGGTTGTTCTCTCTTCAAGTGGCATGGTTAGCCCCGAGGACTTTGCCTTTGTGATCTTCTCTTTCATTTACATGTACTTCTACGCAAGAATCGCCTTCCCTACTCCTAGCCCTTTGGAAGAATCTCGAGTCTTTGACCCAAAAAACAAGATGTTTCGGTTGTATATTCTTATTGCTGCCATTATCGGCCTGTTTCTCCCCATAGCATATATATTGGAAGGGATCTTCGAGGGTGACAAAGAAGGTATAAAGGCAGCAGCACCGCATGTGTTTCTTCTTGCCAGTCAAGTATTCATGGAAGGAGTCGCTTACACGGACAGGTTTTCCATACCAATACGAGTCTTTGTGCCAGTTTTCTACAATTCGAGGAGGATCTTCACGCTTGTGGACTGGCTGAGGAGTGAGTTTCTGAAGGCCGAGGAACATCAGGGAGTGTCTGACAGGAGGCTGTATACAGGAAGAGTTCTTGCCGTGGCTAACATGGCGATCTGGTGCTTCAATCTCTTTGGGCTCTTGTTGCCTCTGTACATCCCCAGAGCTTTCAAGAAATACTACACTACACATAAGGTAGATTGATCTTGACTGTCAGTCCTTGAGCCTTCTCCCTGTCTCAGGAAAATTTATCAATGTCGTGTCTGCGAGTCTGTAGCTTATGTTTTCAGGGGCTGTCTCACTGTCCGTCCGTCTGTCTGGATGTTTGTCTGCAAGCTAGAAATGTAATTTGACTAATTTCTGAATTCTGATCAAGTTAATATATGAAAAGCCTTAGCTGGCGCTCTGTTCAGCAAAATCAAGTATCAGATTGTTGTTGGTCCAAAATCATTGAAGCTTATCAGAATTAAACCCAATTTTGGATAGTCATGTCACCGGCAAAATAAGATGTTATAAGACAACCTTAACTGCTGACAAGCTTACAACTGATCATGACTTTCAGCCAATTGAAACAGAATGAAATAAGTTTAGCTTCCTTCTACAATGCACAAGCTCAAAAGATTACCAAGAAACAGGAAGGAAAGGATGAGAAACCAAACTTTTTTTCCCCCCCTAAACAGTACAGGAGGATGCCAAGAACATTGGTAGAGTAACAAACCAGTGCAACACCCAAAAAGCCAACGTTGAGAAATTTGTTTCTTTTCCATTTTCTTCCCCAGCCTTTTTCTGTACTGCAAGAAGTGAAGAGCCCCGAAATGGAGATGGTGGTTTTGGTGATGCTAAGATGGGTATGTGTTGCAGCTCTTCCAGCATCTGATAGCAGCTAGTATGACAACTGACCCAGTAGAGCTGCTGAACATTCTGAGAAACAGTAAAGGCCATCCATGGATTATCATCTTCTGTCTAAACCTGTATGATGTTCATTGAACCAAAACATACATTAGCTCCAGCCATTTGTCTCCCATTAAGTCTAAATTGGATAAATAAACTAAATGCATGACTTCCTCAGCAAAGCAAAAAACTGCGAAGGATTTCAATGTATGAATGACATGAAAACCATTCAGCTATTGGAATTGGCTAGAGAAAGTGTCAGTTAATGCAAGCAAACTAGTTCTTGGCAGACCATAGAAACACAGCTCATTATCTTGAAAGAATTTAGGGTTTTGCTGAACAGGGAATGCTCAACAGAAGCAAACTAAAGATTTGCGGAAACTTGAAAAAGGGAACTTACTTGTATATCTATTTACAGAATGATTGTCATTGACAGATACTGGTACAGGCCTTCTTTCATGGCCTAAGCACAAGATTTCTTGCATCCTTTCAGGCCAATCAGAATTCAATCTCCTAGCAAAGTCCTCAACTTCCCTAGATTGAAAGAAACACAAAAGGGTGAAATGAGGGATTGCTTCTTGTTGCATCTAAATTCATGAAAAAGAGGCAATTACATAACAGCAAGCAAGCAGTGAATGGAATATCAAACAAGAATAAGATCACATCCGGGGATGAACAAGCAACAATTTATGCAAAGATTTAATTTTGAATCAACAGTTCCAATCAAATAGACTAATGATATTCTGTAATTGAGATGTTTCAATACTGAAAGGAACAAAAAAAGCAAAGAAGGGGGAGAGGTAAACAAAATAATCACTTATTTAATTATACCAAGCATAAAATTCTTATATAGACCATAATTATCTGATTGCTATACTCCCCTAGAACCATGATCTAGAATTGTATTAAATACATTAAGACACCAGATCTCCATGAATGGTGTTCCCAAGTTCTATTTCAATTAGATAAAAGAAAACAAAGGTAGATGCAAGCAACATTAGAACCCATCTTGTCTAAAACTCTGATTATGGACTTCAATTGCCAATATTCATCATCTAATTATACATATAACCTTTTGGAATGTGTTTATACATAAGAAACCAACTAGGTCCAACCTATCATACATCATACTGGATATCTTTCTGATACTTATGATATAAGCTCTCTAACTCCTAGCAGTTCAATCAAGTTAAACGTAACTTTAAGCAAGTCATCACCTCAATCTCAGCCTTCTTCAATTTTTTAAAAAAAAAAAAAAATTTCAAAGAGATAAAATGGTGGGAAATATATAAAGCACAAGAGGTTGAAATTGTTTAGATGGGTTGCCAGATTTTACAGAGTTCAAGAAACAAAACCAACACATTCAGAGCACAAAGCTATTATCTGTTAAGTTTTAAATTATATTATTCTAATAAGAATTTAACGTAGTCGAATATGTCCATCTACCTGTCCAGTTCCTCCTTCATCGCAGGATCTAAATCATCATCAATATCACCATCATCAAACTCATGCTTAGGTGAAAAGGTAGAAGCTGCAGAATCTTGCAACTTTAAAGTTTTACTGGAAGAAGGCATCAACATGCCATTAACCTCACCCTTATTGAAAGAAGAAGGGGGGCTATCCAACTCCTAAAATGTTAAACAACTTTTAGTAATAGAAAAACTGATTCCTACTTTATGCCAAAAAAAACATAATTATGATACTAATTTATGAGCAATGTAATCACTCATGTCGGTGGAAGCACACAGGCCAAGAACAATGCAATTACTCATACATGCAATTATGCGACAGACAGACAGAGAAAGTGAAAAAGAGAGAGGGGGCAAACCTTCTTATGGTTTATGTTTAAATTGTTTGAAGGAGAGTCATTAGATTGATCTTTTCTTCTTCGATTTTTCTTTTTATTCTTAGCACTTCTTACTCCCTTCGGATCTGTAATGCAAAACAAGTTACCTTCAGGATATATCAGCTAACTGAGATATAGGCTATTTAAATATCAGAACTCTCCAACACTCTCATAAGATAGGATGCATAATACGTTGTATGATGAAATACCAACATAATGACATATTCTAACATTGTCAAAACCCTCAAGGAGATTATCCCTTCCCGGATAGACAAGGAAAGCTCAAAGAGCTTCAAAACAACGATAATGTATTCAGGGTTCTAACAACATGATTTTAGATATCTCAGGGCCTATGCGTCAAATCAATATGACGGATCTCATCAACCAAAATGATTAATCTAAGTATTGCTTCATAATCAAACTGCATAATAATTATTTTATTAAAGGAAAGTAGAACCAGGAAAATAAGTTCAAAAATTTTCTTAAACCTTTCTTTGACCTCTTTGACAGGGTTCCATTTTGTCATTTGTATCAATATCAAATACTCATTTGTACCAAAAGAGCCATGCAAAATGGCCTACATAATTTATTGATCACAAAAGAGTTAAACAAATTAGTTTAGTTGCATTGTTAAGTTCATGTAAAAGAAGATAACACAAGCCATCTGTAAAGAATGGAGATAACATATTTCAGACTCGCACCTCCATCTCCTCCATTTATGAAGGATAAGAGATCATCAACTGACCGCTCATCCACATGCTCCTTCTCAACCTCTACATTCTGAGACACAGAAATCCTTCAGCTATTAGCTTTGACTTGTAGCACAACCGGAATGAACTTATTTTACCCAATTCAAGCAAGTTTGTATTCAGGTGTCAGAGATGAAGTGAAAAGTTAATACCTTAAGTCTCTGTCTCTCTTTTAATTCTTTCCTTTTCCTTGCATATAACCGATTCAGAAGCCTGATACGTGGATCATCAGTTACATTTCTAAGGGGCTCCAACTTCTCCTCCTGAGGATGATCAAAAATGCACATGAAAAACAACAAATGCATACTAAACCTTAAATACTGCAACTTTCTAGCAGCACACACCTCAGTGAGGTCATCAGGTAAATGAAAAATTTCCCGTATCTCTTCGGGAGTTTTTCCTTCAATTATTCGAGCAAGTGCACGGCTGGTGAGATCAACTAAAGGCTTCAATTGGAGGCTATCAGCAGCAGATGTCAACTCACACAATCTTTTTGTATCCATTCGAACAAACCTTTCATCAAAAGATTTCCTCTCCTATACATAAGCACAAATAAGAAAGACAATCAACTATTACGCTTTGTCAACTGCGAGTTGTACCATTCATTCACATTTTCCTTCCTCTTACAGAAATATTAACAACAACATCTCAAAAAAAAAAAAAGAATGGCTATTAAGTATTACATAGAAACAAAATTTCCTTAAGAACATCCTTCAAGAAATACAAAAGAAATCAAAAGAGAAGTGGAATACTATAATATATAAAACAGACCTTATTAGAGTGACCTGGTACTTGATGGAATCGACAGTAATCAAGTATCATTTCCAGCATAGGAGGAGTGACCTTTGGCGGAAGTGATATTGCATAGTTTTTGGAAGATCCCATGCCTGTTTGAAGAACTTCCCTGCATATCATGGGGCAAAACATGGCAACCTCTTCTTCTACTTGTTGGATCGAACCATCAGCAGTTTGGAGCCAGATGAAAGACTTCATCTTGATAAAATTATAGTAAATGCAAGTAAGAAGAGCTTTGCAAACGCAAAACATGCATGATACATGCATGTAGGGACACTTGTAGATACAAACATCTATTATAGATACATTCTCATATACGAATGTACACACATGATCTCAATTCAAAACCCAATTTATGCTTTTCTCATTACAACGATATTGGTTATAATCAACAGGGAATTAGTAATCTATATAGCATAATACAAAAATCATAATGCTTCAAATCTGAAAGAGAGATTACCAAAAAACCTCAACATTGTTGGGTTCTAAATTGTTGAGACATTTGGAAAAACAACTAATTGATAATATCTTTTGTATTAACAAGCCACCAAGGGTCTGTGCATCCATGTTAGTGAGTTGAAAAAAGAGCATGAGAATGGCACTTGAAAAAAGAAAAAGGAACAGGATGAGGGGGAAGTTTTCCAAAGGTGATTAACATACCTTGGGTTTGACTACTGCAACAGCACCCTCTGACATTTGATGATGACACCATAAATTAGGAGCTTACAAAATTGAAACCTTGCAGTTCTAAATTAAAAAATAATAATAATAATTAGGTAACAAAAGAAAGGAAAGCTTCTCCTTGTTCAAAAGATAAGTAACCAAAAATAATAATAAAAAAATAAATGACAAAAAAAGAAAGCCTTCCTTTTCCTCAAAAGGTTGGCTTTGTTAGGGAAATAACAACTGTCTTCAAAGTTGCTTTTAAGATAGATAGCATCTCTTTGCCCAGAGACACAACAGAACAAGATAGACAAAAGACCAAGAGAAAAAATGCTGAAATTTGAACAGAATAATCCCACAGAAGTAATCATAAGGACAATCAAACCTTTACAAATATATATCCATATCCAATTAGCCAATGCAAGATTCCCACCCTGGTTACTTAGAAACTAAAAACCAAAAAACTCTTAAGCCTTCATCATGGAACCAGAAAAATAAACTAACAACTAAACAATTTGACAGACAAACACACCAATTTAAGACTCTCTTCAAAGTTTTCCTCACATTAGTGTGTTATGCAAACTTCTTAGTGCTGCAATACTTTGCACATGCATGAATGTTAGTGCATATTGATTAATTTCACTCATTTGAGGAACAGATGAACAGAAAAAGTTCTCAAAGAAAGTTAGAAACACACAATTTTTCTCATTGTCAAAGTAGATGTAAAGATCTACTTTCTCTTGTTGTTTGTTAATGATTGCGCTTGAAATTTCTGGCTAGATAATAGCCGTAGAAAAGAAAAATCAAAAGAATACAGTGCTCTCATCTGCCAACAAATTGGAGGGCGTTCTGCCAACCACTGATTAACCTCCCATATCCAATTGCAGTTTGCCGCGCCATGGAAAAATGCAGCTTCCACGGTTACTTAATAGGAAAACTAATAAAATTAGGTTCAGCCTCATACCAATGCCTACTGTCTGGGGTCAAGTCAAGGTGCAAAAGAATGAGACCTTTCTACTGCATTAAATCAAAGGACTGCAAGCAATGCTTGTTTGGCAGTTCAAAAAACCTCAAAAAAAAATCAAATTCGAATCCTTTATATCTTGGTTTCTCCATTGCACAAGTAGTTCTAACTAAGACATCAAACAAAGTAACGATCACATTTAAGATTTGGGATCTTCTGCCATATAGCTTAGCTTGGCTTCTCTTTGCTTTTCTGGGAATAAAAGGCACGCCAGCAACAAGCGCAAAACAATTACCAGATTTCAAATTAAGAAAGGAGACCTTAGTAATTAACCAAGTCCCCAATCTACAGATATGCACATTCTTTATGTATGGGGGGAGAGAGAGAGAATATGCGTACCTCAAAGACGAGCCTAAAAGAAGGAGAAATGGGTATGAGATGGAGAGAGATATGTCAGTGAAAATGGAGACAGTGAAGTGGTGCAAGAGTTTATCCTCAATGACTAAATTTTGATGCTAGGTTTTGTTGAAACTTGAAACTTGGAAACTTGAGACTTGAAATCCGGCGTCCTTTTATTTGCTTTCTCTCTTCGAGGCTATTGGGAACCGCGTGTTCTCCACGTGACGTGGCAGTAGCGGGCGTCCCGGGCTCTTGGTGGAGGGTAATCGGGTTCCTTGTCTTGTCGGGCCGGGTTTTGATTTTATCTGCATAAGAAAAGCTTCAAAGTTCGCTACAAATGTTTTGTTTCTTCTGTTAGTAATTTGGTTTGTCTTTGTACATAACAAAGATTGAACTTTCTTAGACCTAATATGGTGGATTCTAAATGGGTATCTACCATATTCGATTAAAAATAAAAATCTAAACTTTATAATAAAAATTATCATGTTAAAGACAAGTAAGGCCTCCAAACAATGGGATTAGAGAGATTTGAAGGTAGTGTTTATGATGGGGTGCTTCTCTTAACAGGGCAATTTGCAAAAACACTTGATAGGAGAGAAAAGGACATGATTGGTTGCCAATGTGAAGCAGACACTGACAGTGTCGGATGTACGTCTTTTTCAGCGTTGATGTTAATATGGCTGATCATTTATTCATTAATGACCAATAAATGGCATAACTTTTTGGAGGGACTGTGCTGTTCCTGTGAGGCTGCACCTGTGATAAGCCAGTTGGGCATTGGATTATTTTCATGTTTCTTTCCTTCCTTTTTCTGTTAGATTATAGGGAAATCCCAGCCAAACAATCACCTTTTTTCCTTTTTTCTGAATTAATTCATGGTTGAGCTGTTCTCCTGCTGGTATAGTCTATCTTTAAAGTTTGTAACTATTTTCCTTAAAGAAAGTGGTTTTATAACCTGCTCAGCAAAATGTAGACATTTTTAGGCTAAAGCATTTATCAATTTGATTTCAATATTGTTCTTTCTTTTTCTCCTCTTGATAAATTTGATTAAATTTACATATCACGAGTATCAGGCCATGGAGGGTTAGTTCAAAGGGGCCAATGAAAGCTTTTTGGTCCACCTATCCAAAACTCCACCAGGGAGCAGTGGCCTTATTTTAAGGTGGTTTTTATCACAATGGAATTGATGGCTAAAGGTATCCACTTTCTGAGAACTTTATCAGCGACATCAGTCAAAATGCGAAAGCAACGTCACTGATTCACCGGGCATGGAGGCCACGATGATGCCACTTTGCATGGTCCCAAGGTACAACTCATACACGCCTCTCTTTTCTCCTTATGGCAACCGTGTCTCAATAAAAACCCGTCACTAGTAATCTTTTCTAGGATGTGATACTCTCGCAGCCGAGGGACAGAGAGAGACAGAGAGTGGGGAGAGAGAGAGAGAGAGAGATGTGGTTTTTTGGCAGGAAAGGGGCATCTGGGTTCTCGGCTTCTTCAACAGCCGAGGAGGTTACTCAGGGGATCGATGGGAATGGTCTCACTGCCATTGTTACAGGTCCATATATATTTGATCTCAGTTCTATTATATTCTTTATTTATGTGAATATGAAATTTGATCTGGGGTTTTTCTCTGTTGCATATCTTGTCAAGTTATAGCTATGATATATCCATTTCTTGGGATTGATAAACAGATTACGTTTTGCTCGCAAACTATTCCATTTGTGGTTTTACAGTTCGTTTTACTTTTCCCTGGTCTCTTGGTGTAAACTTGAATAAGTTTATATGAAGTCGTTCTGATTTTCTTCTGCAGTAGAGATGGATACTTTAAGTAACTCAGTTCATTGGCCAACACAAATGCATTAGAAAGGATCAACAAATTACCTAATTTTCGGTGTTCCTTTGGCATTCAATACCGCTGTAATTTTCAGTGTTACATTAATCTTAGTTTAGCTTCTGTGACCTCCATTCTGGATTTGAAAATGGACTAAGAGTCATATAATTGTTATCATCCATTTAGCAGGGGCATTTAGCTTTTCTATGACAAACGTGGACAGATTACTCCTGTTAGGTATTGATGGTAAACTTCAATTGGCTTATGCTTATGCTTTGCTGGACTGAAATAGGAAGAGATAACAAAGGTCTGTTTACCTGATGTCTGGGGCTGAGGGGCTGATCATGAGAAATTGCCTCACATCTGTTAAACCTCCAAGTCCTTTGGAGGGAAGATTTTATCTCAGGTCTCAGGTATTATGTCATAAGATCTGCTGGTTAGTGGGAACCTCCCTCTCATGAACTTATATAACATGAATTGTGAAATGTGGTAGTAGCTTGCATGTTCGTTTGAAGCTTGCTCAGGAATGTCCAAGCATTAAGAACTGTTGTCACTAAATGAAAAGAATAGAAAACATCCTTTTAAATTTAATTTTCCGTTAATAGGCATGTTCTCTGATGCTTACTGATATGTTTTGGCAAAAGTATATGCGAGTGTACTCACTAGCATAATTTTGTTTTCTTGTAGGTGCATCCAGTGGCATAGGCACCGAAACTGCGCGTGTTCTTGCATTACGTGGTGTCCATGTAATTATGGGAGTGAGAAATATGGCTGCTGGCTGGGATGCCAAAGAAGCAATAGTGAAGGAAATCCCTACTGCTACAGTCGACGCACTGGAATTGGATCTCAGTTCGATGGCATCTGTGAAGAAATTTGCATCAGATTTCAATTCAAAGGGTCTTCCCCTGAACCTCCTAATGTAAGAAAGCAATTAGCTCCATACTGGTAGATTCTATCACTAGAAATTCTATTTACTACCCAAATGATTAAGTTGCCTTTTATTTCTCTTTCAACTTTTTGGAGTTTGATTTTTTTAAGCCTACTTGGCATTGAGAAATGTTGATTTTGTCTTCTGTTGCAAGTAACAATGCAGGAGTGATGGCAACTCCATTCATGCTTTCCAAGGACAACATAGAACTACAATTTGCTACAAACCACCTAGGTATGTCTGATATTCTCGAGAGGTATTACTGAATATTTCATTGAAACTTTGATCACGAGCTAATATTGTTTGAGATATTTTAAACATCAGCTGTGTGTTCATTAATGGAACACAGTATAACCTTGCTTTTCCACTGGCTTCTCAGTTAAAGGAAGTTGCTTGTCTTCATTTGGAGTGAGAAAACAAAGCATAATACCAGTAATAATATATACTAATAAATTTTATGGTCATTATTACTATACTTCTTGCTATCTCTTTTTGTGCATAGAATTTGGTGACAGTATAATTGTCCTTTATACTTTTTGACAAATTTTTTCTGCAGGTCATTTTCTTCTGACAAATCTTTTGTTGGACACCATGAAGAAAACAGCACATCAAAGTAGCAGAGAAGGAAGGATTGTAAACGTTTCCTCAGAGGCTCACCGGTTTGCCTACAGAGAAGGAATTTGTTTCGATAAAATTAATGATCAATCAGGGTAACAGTACAGAACTTCCTGGATTTGCATTAGGTTCTATTTGCAAGATAGTACTCTAGGATAGGAAGCAAATCAGCTGAACAGTCTGCTCAACTTGATGTTTCTATTTCAGAATAATAAATGTTTATCTCCTGGATAAAAGCTAGTGACATTAGTCTGCATCTTCTAAAGACAATCTTCCTATCTCACCGGATCATTATTTGGTAGACATGATTTCCTATGAAACTTTTGAGACCTGTTTCTCAATTTATCATCAACTTTTCTAATAATTATTTGCATGGTACCAGAAAACTCCGTTTTTCCTTTTCTTATAATAATTATATATTACCATTAATTTCTTTTTGTCTATCCGTGTTTGAAATTGCTTACATACAGGTACAACAGTCTAGCTGCATATGGTCAATCAAAGCTGGCTAATGTTTTGCATGCTAATGAGCTTGCAAGACGTCTAAAGGTATTTGATTTTCTCCCAGTAACTGCAAATCAAATAAAGTTTTCTATTTTAATGGAGATGATGAATAACTCTTTCTTGGCATATAAGGTAATTATAGTGATGATTAAATTTTCTCTTCTGTCGAATGAAATTTTTATGAATCTTGTTGTGGGTTGGTACTCAGCAACTCATGAATTTGTATGTGCAAATTTTTGTTCTCCATCATTGTTCTTCTTCAAACTGCTTCTGAAGAAGCTAGCAGTCTAGATAACTGATATATTAGATATCTTCAATATCCCTTTGAGCCATCCGTTTCATATTGCTGCTCTGACATTGTAAATGGTGGTCATTGCTTGGAACAGGAAGATGGGGTCAATATAACCGCAAATTCACTACATCCCGGAGCAATTTCCACCAATCTTTTCCGTCATAGCCGCATCGTTGATGGTAAAAGTTCACCACCATATTATCATCTCTTGGGTATAAGTAGGCTGACAAATGTTCCATTCTTTTGGGTGAAACCTGCCATCGAGAAAGGTTTATTGTTGCATGTTATGTTGTGAAGTTGTAGCTTTCCGATATACTCAGTTTCTGTTTCAAACCTATTGATAGTTTGTTTCTTCAGCAATGTGGGAAATTTCCATAGCCTCTAAATATCTGTCTACGACAGAGAGAAAAAGAAAAAGTCTAGTTGTCATGCTTGTGTCCATGAACATGCAGACATGCATACACTGCTTTTTTAGGTTCTGGCTGTTAAAACATTAACTGGATCTTACTAACAGCTCCTCCATCAATTTTTTCAATGTTCACATGGTTGCCTTCTATCTTTTAAGTCTCCAAAGTTCGTAAACATTTTCTTCCTTATCAGTAATCTGACATGATGAACTTCTTATATCTTTACAATTCCTTTGGTTTCATGCAGGGCTGGTTAATGTGCTGGGTAGATTTGTGCTTAAAAATGTTCAGCAGGTGAGCTATAGAGCTACTCTTATCAATCTGATGCATACAGAAATGGATCTCCTTTAATTCTGCTTGTCTTATACTGTAATTTCTTTCACAGGGAGCTGCTACAACATGCTATGTGGCATTGCATCCACAAGTGAAGGCAGTAAGTGGTGAATACTTCGTTGACAGTAACTTAGGGAAGGCAACCACTCAGGGGACAGACATGAAGCTAGCTGGAAAACTCTGGGATTTCAGCATGAATTTGGTTAGAATCTCCGGGAATTCAGCATGAATTTGGTTAAAGATGGAGCCTGGATACCTTAGCATTAGTCAATAATAGTTAAAATGAAATTGTAGCAGCTCCTGTATCTGGCTTGTCATTCATAATAGCTTCTTCTCCATGAAAAATCAAGAGAGACTGATGAATTTTAGCTTCTTCTTTTTTTTTCTGTTTTTGCGATTATGAATTAGTTACAGGGAATAACAGGCCTCTGAAAATTTTCTTTAAAAGGAAGACTCAGATTAAAATTGCACCTTGGGTCTTAACATGACCAAAAGGTTTAAGCATTACCTATTGTTCAGCATAACAGGGTTCTTTTCTTCTATGGCATCCACAATGGTCATCAGCCACCTCTGTCATTGCAGGTTGGTTTAAACAGGCAAATTTATGATTATCAAAACGTATATGTACACATTCTTGGTTTGGTTGGGACGCAGTCTTCAGCCACCGCCAGATTGGAAACGAAACCTGAGTCTTGAAACACCCAGATGGGCAAAAGGGCAGGGTAGGATGATTGAATCCCTGTTAAGGTGAGAAGAAGCTTCCGGCTTGCGTATAAAATTGGTAACGGAGAGCCCAAAAGTTCCTTTTATCTTCTTACTATCCTACAGTTGGCCCAAATGCGAAAGCATGCTAGCATAAGGGAGGGGAGAAGGTTACATCTGCCGTGTTTTGAAGAGCCTGGTACTTCTATCCCATAAATTGCCCTTACATGAAACTTGGGCTTTTGAAAGGTTATGTAAGTAGATGACACTGTTTTTATGATAGTTTCATGCATGGTAAAACTGTGAAAGAAAGACAAAATTGAGCATTCTTAGAAGGGACAGGACGCGCAAAAGACGAAGGAAGTGAGAGAGAAGCGAGCCAATTGGAACTCTGCAGAAGATATTGAATGAGGGCCTCCCAAGTACACATCGTGTGAAGAAGAAAGGAGAGTTCTGTATTCGGGTGCCCATGTGTTTGTGCTAGTGTCTCCCTGTGCGCGGGCGTCTGTGAGAGAGAGAGATGTTGTTGTTTAGCAGGAAAGGGTCGTCAGGGTTCTCAGCTTCTTCCACAGCTGAGGAAGTTACACAAGGGATTGATGGGACTGGTCTCACCGCCATTGTTACAGGTGATTTACTGGCTTAGCCTGAAACACGAAGGGCAGAAAGAAAACTGGGTTTTGTGAGTTAATAATTTTCTGATGCAATCAAAAGATAATATCCTTTAACTTTCTGATGCATTAATAAGATTCTAGGTCATGCATTCATCTGTTATTTGGAAGCACTGGAATTAGCAATTTGATTGGATACTCAGCATGGAATATTACTCTTCTGAGTAATTTCTTCAGTATTGATGCTCACTTGGGTACTTACATTCTGGTGGTTGTGTTCATGATTTAAATGAATTCTGGAAGAGGAAGAAAAACAAAGAAACTGACACAAGTTGACAATATCGATCCAGGAACGTAGTCAGAGGTGTTTGTGAATTTACCTGAATGAACAAGTACCCATTTCAGTTTTCCTTGGCTAAAAACTGAGGAAGATTATGTTGGTAAAGTCATGATTTTGTGAATATAGATAACTTGGTAAAGAAAGTCAAGATTCTGCAGACGTCATCTTTCAGCAACAGGAATGGATACCACCTGATGCTTCTTCAAATCTTTGGAAAATGAAAAAGTCTAGATTCAATGAAGGGTTCAGACTGCACGCACAGATTGACAGTTCTGTGCAGGCATTTCTTGACAATTATAGCACTTGAATTCAAAAGAATATATTCAGGATTTATATCATAACTTTAATCGATCCATCTGTTCATTTGTTATGATCTTTCCTCTTGATCAAAATTTTCCTATGAGGATTTGGTTCTTCATTAGGAGTCTGAGTAACTTATGCTTTTGTAGACAATGTGCATTAATTCTATGAATTGATTCATCTCATGGTTATTCTTGTTGCAGGAGCATCAAGTGGCATTGGCACTGAAACTGCCCGTGTTCTTGCTCTGCGCGGTGTTAATGTAGTCATGGCAGTCAAGAACATGGCAGCTGGCAGAGAGGTCAAGGAAACAATAACCAAGGAAAACCCCACTGCAAAGATTCAGGCCATGGAATTGGATCTGAATTCAATTTCGTCAGTTAAAAAATTTGCAGCAGAGTTCAAATCCTCTGGTCTTCCACTGAACCTCCTCATGTAAGATAATTTGCAAATCACTTCTTCAATTGTGCATTATGGATTTTTTGTGCAGAGAGCCTTATTTCTGCTAAATATATATTTCTAGTAACAATGCAGGAGTCATGGCAACACCATTCATGCTTTCCAAAGACAATATAGAACTACAGTTTGCAATAAACCATGTAGGTAAGACACTATTTCTATGGTTTTGCTAATAGGCAACAGTACTGTGGTTTCAAATGGTAACTCTTGAAGATATATAACGTATTTTTCTGACTTATGATACAGAAATAGTAAAGCCGTTTCATTCATTCCATGAGATGATTCAACGTAAAAGAAAATGAGATGAGATTAGGCTGCATAAATTGTTTGTGACTGGAGGCAGGTGATGTGGAGTCTTATAGGAGAATATTATCTTCTTGCAGGTCATTTTCTTTTGACAAATCTGTTATTGGAAACCATGAAGAGAACAACTTGTGAAAGTGGCAAAGAAGGAAGGATCGTGAATGTCTCATCACGTCGTCACCAATTCTCATATCAGGAAGGGATTCGTTTTGACAGAATCAATGATCCGTCAGGGTAACATATCCTAATGCGATGCAGAACAGCATCAAAGCAAACCTTGAGATATTTTATTGCATCACTTTTATACACTCTATCATGCTTAATATCAACCGCGTCTTTCATCAGTAGATTACTAATTCTTGGTAAAAATTTCAATAGATTTTCCTTAGTTTATATAAAGCCTTAATTAACTGAGGGTGAGTTAGGACTGGTTTTTTCAGGCAGAAGCATTTTGGTTTTTTCTTTTAATCGAGTTATCCAAGAGAGGAATCCAACTAGCGGATGGGAGACCCATCTTTATCAGGACTTGAAGTTAACTAACAAGAAAACTTTCAGTGACCTTGAGGAAGTTGAACCCTGAACCAAATTCACAAGCCAGTTTTTGTGTTTCTTTCTATGAAATAAGAGATTTTGGCTTAACAGAGCCAAATTACTGAGGGGATAAGGTTCTTTTTAGTAATTATGCAGAAAAGATTCCATGAAATTGTGGAAACCATCTCTCTGTCTTAATGCAATGTGGATTTGCTGATTTACAGGTACAACAGCCTATCTGCATATGGTCAGTCAAAGCTTGCAAATGTTTTGCATGCTAACGAACTTGCAAGACGTCTAAAGGTTTGTCATTTGTTCAAGCACATCCATTACATGGAATATAGTACAGAGCAGTTTACGATAATTGTTCTTACTGTAATTTCCTGAAACATCTGGTATGGTATGTTCTCCGAACAGGAAGATGGCGTGGAGATAACAGCAAATTCACTTCACCCTGGAGGAATCGCCACTAACCTTTTCCGTCACCACAGCTTTATCACTGGTATACGCTTACCATTTCGCAGGGCTTCATGATCTATAGGTTTGCATACAGAAATAGATCAAAACTGCTGTGGTTGGATGTTCTGATGCAGGTCTTGTCAATCTTCTTGGTAGATATGTGATGAAGAATGTTCAGCAGGTACTTATACTAACAAAGCAAAGACATAGTTTATTTGAATTCAGCCTGCTTTGTCTTCAAGTTTCAATGAATGCAGTTGATGGAGAGGACTAGGATCGCTTCCGCCTTGGGAATCCAGAATTTCTCATGTTGCCTTGAAATGGTTGCAGGGAGCAGCTACTACATGTTATGTTGCGATGCATCCAGAGGTTAAAGGGATGAGTGGCTACTATTTTGCAGACAGCAATGTAGCTGAAGCAAGCTCGAAAGCTAATGATCCTGAGTTGGCAAGAAAACTGTGGGATTTCAGCTTGAATTTGATGAGCAAATCTCCACCTACTTAATAAGAGTGTAAAAGCCATACATGACTGCTTTCAGAAACATGCATGGAATAACGCCAGAGGTTCAGGGAGAGATGTGAAATTGAAATTTCGGTTGTAATTTTGAGGTGCAGGGTTTTTCCTTAATGGAAAATGCAGTTCTTTGATATGGCTCATCATTTATTGGAACAATAATTACTTAAGATTGTCAAAGACTTTAACGAAATCAAATTTTGCCTAATCTGAAATCAATTCGATTTCAACTAATAAAATTTAAGTTCGACGTCATTATTGAGCTCAATGTTATGAATTTTTGAGTTAATTTCAAAACAATCTTTTTTTAATATAAATATAATTAATAAAATTTTATTAAATTTATATATTTATTTATAAAAAATAATTTTGAATAAATATATTAATTTTATTCGAATCAAATTTTCAATTGATCTGATATTAACTCGAATATTAAATCAAACTTAAAATTAAAATTTAAAATCAATCCAACCTAATCTCACAAGCCCAGATGATATGGGATTTAACAAACAAATTTCAAAGAGATCCAGTCCAATTAACAATCTCACAATTAGGACATCTCATTGAAAACAAAATGGGATGACATGAGTCATTCCTCATAGCTAGCCAATGGATAATCTGAAAATACAGGATCTTTGGATTAGCTTTTCTTCAAATTTGCTTAGGTGATCATGAACATACAACAAATTAGGTAGAGCAGTATCAAAGAGAGTCACTCATGAGCTGACATTTACCATAGGAAGGATGGGTATGCACAGGTTCAGCAAATATGATTGTTCCATTAACAAATTTTGAACCCAAATTCAATTCATCATCTTCTGTACAGGTACAGCAGTTTTGGACTCCAAAATAGTCCAAAGCTAATCATTTGTATCAACTTAGCCTTCCTTTCCTTCTTCTGTACGATGATCTAAAAGAATATACAGTTCTGCAGCCATGAATGTCTTTTCCATTACCAGGAGGAACTGCACCATATATTGGATCATCAGAGCCATCTTATCCCAAGCAAGATCAAACTTCCAATAAGAATATTTATGTTAAGACCAGTTGACTATTTCCGCACTCAACTTTGTACAAGTAACCTCCGTATCATACAACAGTCAGCCCAAAAGCAAGTTTCCCACTTGCTACTATGCGAGCTCTATCTGAATGAGGTCTTTGCCGAACTTACAAACTCTATAATCAGTCTTCCAATAATAGATGAGCTGGCTGGTCATCAAGGACCTTTAAATGCCATATACCAGAACACCAAAGCCAACAATAGACCTACATCCCGCCACTTCGCTTCCCCAAACTGAAACCTTATAATGCATATTTTCCTTTCCGGTTTTTATGGCAAAATTAGCTTCCTTGAATACAATGAACTGACTGACCCTGTTAAACCAAAGGTATAACAATCTGAGAACTAGCTCTAATTGGTGGGTCCACAAGATTGCATATACTTAGATACCATGGGACCGCCCAGGCAAAGAAGAGCTAGGACTCAGATCTAAGGATGGATTCATCTTCATGGGATCTCTAGAGAGCTGACGAGGCACAACTGTCGGTCCATCATAAAGCTCCCCATGAGCAGACTTTCCAAGCTGCTTTCCTAGAATATCATTTTCAGAGAGGACCAGTTCAGAGAAAATGTGAGATCCTGGCTGCATTCCACGAAACTTATCAGGATTTGAATCATGATAAGAGGGTCCACTGGCATAAGGGCTATTTGAGAGCTTTGGCATGCTACCAAAACCTTCCTGCAAGTAAACTGCATGTTTAAGGTGATTAAAAGGTATGCCACCGCTGCCACCTGTGAGAGGGGTGGATGAACCTGAAGTAGTCCGCGGACTAGATATCGGAGATGGAGACATTCTCCCATTCAGGTGTTGCGGTGATCTTGAATGCAAGAGAGGGCTTCCAATAGGCGAAACAGGGCAAGATATGTTCCTTGGGATATGGATATCACTGCAGTCAGGGAAATTAGAACAAAATAATCATCATCATCATCATCACAAAGATGGACAGAAAAAGAGGGAGCAAGGGAAAGAGAGAAACCTGACATAGGGAGCAGTTTTTAAAACTCTTGACGAATGTACTGCAAGTCTCTCCGAATCCAAGGTGGAGAAGTTTCTTGCTTGCCCAATGCCCTAGAAGATGACAATAATCAACATCAGCAGTTAATCAATGGTAACATAGGCCATTATTTAAACAGGACATCACCAAAATATTAAAACCCAATACATCGGTAAGAATCTATTTGACATCTATAGGCCTAGCAAAAATTGAAGACCAACCCAGGTACAAATTAGAGCACCTGACTCTAGCATTGCATGCATGTAAACAAGGCACCAAATATGCAGTACATTTTATCCCAAAAATCATCATACGTTTCCTTATCTCCTTGTGATATTCAGCCCAGCACTCAGTCAGTCATTGCAATAACCAGTTCATCTGAGAAAGAAGAAGACCAAGAGCTACTGCGGTTGAGGAACAAGCCATCATGGCTGCACCTGTCAAGTTACACGATCTTTCTGTTTGCCCGCTTTGATTAGGCTTTATTCCCGAGTGCTCTTTTTAAATGCTCTGGTGGAGCTGGAGAAGGAAGACTAGCCTTTCTTAGTAAAGCTTCGGCCTTGCCTTCCTAATCGGCATCTTTTGATCGTTTCACTGTCATACTAGGACCACTACACTGGCCCGAGAAGGTGTGTAAACAGTCACTCTATAACTATAAGGTCTCAATGGACACTCTTTTCTCTCATCTCTACCCACTTTCTCAACAGAACTTTACTGCCCTACTATGTCAATCTGACTTGTGAAGTGCGTTAGTGTAGCTCTGAAAAGAAATAACTCTCCAATATAATACTAGACAAAAGCAGAATGAAATTTTCATTAACACTTCATTTATATGCTGAGATAATTTCTTTTTCAGTCAATTTTTTATCTACATCTACCATAAGCACCCCAACAACAAAACCAAAAGAAATACCCTCTCCAAAAAGATCGAAGGCACCAAAGAAGATTAGAAATATGTGGTTTCTCAACTGTATTACACTGCTAATATGATTGCACATTCGCACAGGCATAACTTATGACGAAGTACATTTCATTGTCCAAATAAAAGAAACTGAAGATGGAAAGTAATGCACTAATTATCATGGCATGAAACAGATTAGTGGAAAACAAGAAAAATACCAGAGTTTTCACTCCATTCGTGACCCCAGGATTCACATCTGAATGCTCAGGGCCCAAAATGGGCCTTTCCAATGGAGCAGCACATTTCACAAAAGGGTGATCCAAAAGCTGAGCAGCAGTGGGACGATTGAGTGGGTTACGTTGTAAACATTTCCTTACAAAATCCTTCCCATCCTCTGAGAGGTGATCTGGAATAGCAGGTAGTTCCTTACTATTACCAATCTTAAACATCGCAGCAACCTGTAGATCATGACTCACAAACATCAGAAGAAGAAAAGAAAGAATGAATTTTACACCCACCAACACTGTAACGACTTTGAAATGGATCTTTCCAGAGACATCAGAAAAAGATGACTTACATAAACTCTTATTAAAGGCATTACAAAGGATAAAAATGTTAAATCTTATATTTTGTTATGCTACTACTGACCCCTTCATACTGGCTCCAAGGGGGTTTTGTTGTAGCCATTTCGAAAACAGTACATCCAAGACTCCATATATCCACAGCAAGGTTGCAACCATTTGAATTCTTGATTACCTGGGCACAGAAAAGGAAAACAGAATCGAGCTTTACCACCTAGATGTGTGTCAGGATTGACATCAATATAAAACAATAACATTTCTCCAACCTCTGGTGCCATCCAGTAAGGGCTTCCCTTAAATGATAGTGGACACGACTGCCCAGCAATCTGCAAGACAACACATGAGATAATTTAAGCAAGAAGCCTTTAGCATGAGACATTGTGAATAATTAAAAAATGTAAGGGCGTTATAGGCTACAATCTTGCACTTCTAATGTGTGCATCCAGAAACATATGAACTTAAAAGATCATTCTTTACAGAGATCAGTTATTCACACTGCAGCTTTTAATGATTACAATCCTCAATTTTGTAAGTATGGAATGGCTCCTATTTGATTTGATTTCACTTCATCTGAGACGAAGGATTATTATGCATTTTCTTACATGCTTTGCCATCCCAAAGTCTGCCAACTTAACTCGACCATTGGGATCAACAAGTATGTTTGCTCCTTTGATATCTCTGCAAAATAAATACAGTTAAGGATGCGAACGAAATCAAAAGTGTGCAAATAATTTGAATCAGAGAAGTAACTGCAGAATTTGCAAATCCAAGATATCAGATCAAGAGTAGGTAATTCAATTAACCTATGGACAGTAGATTTAGAATGTAAGTAGGCAAGCCCTGACAAGATTTGCTGAGTATAACTACGAATAGCGAGTTCCCCAAATTGTCCATACTCCTGGAGAAGTTTATAAATGGACCCACCAGATACATACTCCAGGTATATGTAAAGCCTATCGCCAACCTGTTCAGAAAATTATTCACAGTTCCTGTAAGCAAACTGCACTCAATATTTCTCAAAGCAAAGATGGTACACATGATGAATCAATAATGAGGAAACCGTAATATAGTTCCTATATGTTTCTTGGCACTAATATTTAGAGCACATTAATAATATCCAATTCATATTATGTCAGTATGTCTTTAGAAATAAAACTCTTCACAAGTAAACACTGAATATTTTAAAGTGCTATCCAGAATATAAGATGACAAAGAATATGTCAAAATTTGTAAGGAACTCTCAATGTTAACCAAAGCATATGCATAAAATTGAGCAATAGAAATTAGCAGACCTAAGACTTACTGTTTCAGAACCATAGTATTGCACAATGTTTGGGTGCCGTAAGCGGCTTAATAAAGCAATTTCCTGTCATAAACATTGAACATAAGATCCTGTTTGAAAGCTACATCAAATTTAAAAGGTAAAGAAGAAGCAACACGTGAGTTCTTCGACAAATGAAGCAACACGTAGGTTACAAAAGGACAGAAACAATATAAGTTATTTTAGGGAAAAAAATCATTGTCTGACAGGCAATAAAAAACTCCCTGATCTAATAACCAATAAAAGCACCTGCATCAACTGCTTAGCACTCTCCCGTGACTTGGCATCGTCTGAAAACAATGTAACCTCCTTCATTGCACACATTTCACCACTTTCACTAAAGCAATTGGGAAAGTAAAATCAGATTAATTCATAAAATTCATGATCTTTACTAATGTTTGTTAAGATAAAAAAACGGTCAATTAGATGATAAATAGCACTACAATGCTTGAGCAAATTTGAAGGCACAACTAAGCAATTGTAAGACGAAAGCAACGTATACACCATTACATGCATATAGGTAACAGATGAAACCAAACATCTTTTTCTTTTGAGTACATACCTGTTAAAACCAACATAAACATGTCCAAAAGTGCCTATACCTAGAAGTTTCCCCTTTTTCCACCGGGATCCAGGGCTTATAGGATTCTCCGCTCTTCCCGGACTCCGCGGCACAGAGGGAGATGTTGCAGCTGAATTTGAATGAGAGAAAGGAGAGCTGGATATTGTTCCAGGAGGAAGTGGCAACCGGTGGCTTTGTTGTTTCCCATCATCTGGCCAACTTACATGCAACTCCGTGGGTATTCCTCCTGCTCTGGGATGAATAGGTGTAACAGCACCACTGTGAATTCTGGAGCTGGGACCAGGGCTAGTCATTTTGGGACTAGGTATTGGAGAATATTCAGGGCTACCCCTGCTCTGTTGCCAAAATAATTGTCCTGACATATCCCCTCCCATCGAATTATGCCCAGAATTCTGACCAGAACCAGGACTGGAGCAGTGGCCAGATCCAAGTAAAGTGACATCTGGATAAGCCTTCCCTGCCCATGGACAAGAGTTCATGACCTGATCAATGCCAAACACTCTCATTGGACTTCTCGATGGACTTGACATGGAGCTGTCTGGAGCACTGCCGAAAGCACCATGATATGGAACTTGTAGATTTGGCACATGACTGCCTAGAGGTCTCCGTTTTGGCGATGTAGGAGACACATGATTACAGAATGAAATATTAGCAGGTTTTTTTGTCTCTCGTGAGTTTATTTGGGCCAAGGGAGAGGCCTGCTCCTTCAGCACCACACTTCAGCAAAAAAATATGTAAGTTAGTCAGAGTGTATTTTTAGCCAAAGAATGATAGTGAAACTAAAAACAACTCACACACTACAATCTGCGCACAAGGAAAAATCCATGCTGAAGCAGCATGGATGATGATACAAGGAGAGCTCACCTGGATGGGCTACCTGCAGCTGTTCTAGTTCCATTATCATAAGTTGCTCGGGGACTGCGATGGTGTGAGTCAGCAAGATCATCACTGTCAATGGAGCTCTCACTGGATACTGAAGCAGTGACCAAATCTCCATCTAAATCAGTAGGATTTGATCTGTTACGAATGCATGCTGGTCTAGGAAGAGGCAGAATCAATGACGACTTGGAGCTTTTTTCTGATCTTGGTTTCGACGATATGGTAATTCCAGAATCAGTACGGCCCACACTTGCGTTGTGCAGCCCAGGAAGAGGAAGTGGTTGAGCATGAGGTCGTTCAGAAAAGCTTTGACATCTTGATACTTCTTTGGAAGGAGAAGGTGACCTCGACTGTGCTCGTGATTGACTTCCCTTTTCTGAAACTGTGTCTGTGCAATGTCTCCGAGAACCTCCCAATCGACTGTTTAGCTTACCTTCAGATGGAATCTTGAATTTACGATGTAACGAATCAATGAAACTTTCTTTGCCGGTTTTTTTCTTTGCTTCTTTGTTTGATGACTTCCCCCACCATGAAGGCATGTTTTACAGTTTCTAATGTCTATAGATTTTGCAGTGGGATTTCCTATAATAAACCCATTTCCCGATATTGAGATTTTAGCATGTAACGGCCGCGCATGAAGCCATCGATCACATTTATAGCTTTTACAGCTTGAGAACAATAGAAGATCCAAATCTCTAACTAAACAATGACAATGTCGGAGCCTTGCAAACCACTAGATTGTGAGGCACAGATTCAGTGAGCTCCACAATCAACCACAAAGTCCAAAATCTGCAGGACAGAGGAAAAGGCTACAATCTTAGTTTTCCCCCAAAAAGAAACATAAAATATGTAATGTGTCGTTGGTCAACTAGCACAAAGAACAAGTCAACTCCATAAATCTATAAGCAAAATAAACTGCCCAAAGGACTTCAACAGAAGATGTGTCATCTCTCTCAAAATTATCATAAGAGAATATATGGTACAAACAAGAACAAATATAAGCTATCTTCAAACTAGTATCCAATTTCAGGTACAACTTGTTCACTAAAATGGCAAGAATACAACCTGTCCAACAATCCTCAGCTGGTTTTCCAATTCTCCAAGTGCCTCTTTACATCTACTTCATCAAAAATCCTCTATGATGGTATCATCATCGATACAATGGAACATCATATTCTTCACCAAAACCACAAATTCTGCCAATATATTTTTCAGTACATAACATACAACTTAAGTAGCTTCACCTGAAAGCATAAACATAGCTCCAACAAATTCTTTTTATGTAGCTCTGGAGAGGTAAAAAAAGAAGGCATCAAATTTTGAATCTCAATTTGGATTGTTTAGAGGCTGTGAGTGCACTCCACTAAAACTAATACAACTAAGCAGTTTGCTCCCAGAGTTTTCCATTTTATATTCCTTCCTAAATTTGCAAGAAATCAAACAAAAGCTTGCGATCTCAAATTGCTCAAGAACACAACATTATCAGACAGATCTACTTATAAGCTGCAAAACATAGAAATCTTTCAGGAACACTGAAATTAGCAAACGGTTTAAGTTACCAAAACGAGATGAAAGAAACAGACTTACTCTACATACTTGATGCTGCCAATCTGAGCTAGAATACTGAACAATGAAAAACCTTAACGGCTTGAATCATTCGAAAATCGGCGCAAAACAAAACCCTAGAAATCTAGCATTGAAGAGAAAAAAAAAAGAGACAAATTTCGCAATTTTTTTTTTTTTTTTGAATTGATACTCAGAAGAGATCGCGTAGAGGAAGAAAAAGAGAGAAAGGGAGAGAGAGACTGATAGAAATGCAGAGAGAGGAGAGAGAGAGTACGTCTGAGCTGAGACATGGGATTGTCTGAGAGAGTTGATTTTTAGGATATTAACAAAAATAAAAAAATAATAATAACAAAAAGTAAAGAGTGCGGTAAATTTCATGTAAAATCTTGCAGGTCTCAGTAATTTTTTCTTTCAACTTGCCTTGCTGGCGCTTAGATTTGATTCTGTTTGCTTTTTCCTACGATTTATTTTTACTAATTAAAATAATTAATTAAATAATGAGTAGTGGTATGAACTATAATTACAAGTATGGTACAACACAGATGCCATTGGAATTTACCATGCACTGGTCTCCTTCCTTTTCTTTCCAAAAACGAAAAAAAGCAACTTTCTTCACCATTATTCATGTCAGAGTCTAATATCATTTTTTAAAAAAATAAATAATATTTAATTTTAAAATTTTTATCATGCATGATTTAAACTCTCAAATTTTATATTAATCAAAAATACAATTTATAAAATAATGTACAAAAAATAATATATTTTTAAAATAAAATTAAAAATAACAAATATTTTTAATTATAAAAAGAATTTAAAATAAACAATTTATATGATGTAATAAGAATGACGTAAGATTGGATATTAGTTTCTCTTCAGACTGATAAAATTTTCATTTATATCAAGAATCCTTTTGTCGTTTTGTGTTATTTCATTGATGATAACGTTGAAGTTACGGCCGTAAGTTTGGATTTTGATATCACACACTTAAATTTGTTCCTTTTAATGCTGGTTGACATAAGATCGGTGGTACCCTTGTGTGTCTTAAAGTGCAAAACAACAAATTTGAATTTTCTAAATACTAACTTATAAATGGTACGAAAATTATGAGAATTGGTGACTCATAAGGACAATCACATGGCAATATTGAGTAATGCACCCTTATAATGATACTATTAAGAGTAACCCGGTTGAAGAAATTGAGACATTAACAATGATTTTAAGAGATTAATTACCCATTTTGCAATTATCGCTAATGAGATCGATAATTAACCCGAAAAACTTGAATTGAATGTAAGAGAAAAAAGAATTAGGAAGGGGATCAAAGGAGACAAGTGGGTAACATGAGAAAGGCAAGGGGGGAGGGTGGGGGACGGAAGTGAAAGATGGCCAAACTATGAGAAGGGGAGGTGAATGTGGGCTTATATTAGAATTAGGGGGTACTTTGTGGGGTCCGCCCCATAAAAGAATAAATGACCCCACCATCACTATAACACTCGCACGTGCCTTGGACCCCACATGACTTTCCTATCATGTTTGTTGGCAACTTGTCATAGGTGCATCCCTGCATGACAATAGAGGGAGCTCGCACGTGTGAGTAGGCTAACACCTGGCTTAACACAGCAAGGATGTGTAACTGTCAGAGTAGATTTTACAAGAATGATTAAGAGACTTCCCCTTCACAGAGAACAATAAGCCCAGATAAGAGCCTAACACACATAGAAAGGTTAAACAGGGCCAGACTTTCAGGACTTGGGCCTGGCCTGATGACAGTATGAGAAATGGGGCCCATGTGGGCATAGTATTTGAAGATCATACCCACATGATCGACTTGATGCCTTCATGAACAAAAGTACCCTGGAAAGCTGTGCTGCAAGGTTAGAAGAACATGAAGAGCATCATCTTATGAGTGTTAAGCCAATGGCAGCGACTATAAGAGTGGAGGGGACTCCGAATTTGAGGTGTCTCCAGAAGGTTAGGTTGTAGGCAAGGTGGGGAGCACGGCGAGCTTGCTCACAGACGATCAAGTTGGCTGCTGAACCCAAGAGGGAGAGGTTCCCTGCAACGGTGCTCACCCAAGCTAAGATCAGCCAGGCCTTCTTCTCATCAGCTGCAGATATGGCAGCTGCTGATGCTGCAACTCTTCCCCCAAGCAAAAGCACTGAGAAACATAATATAAACACATAAAGATTTCAATGAGAAAACACCAAAATTAATCCATTTAAGTTACTCAACCAAGGACGTGATTCAATTCAGTCAACCTGCTTGGATTCTTGGAAGCTAATTGATTGCATGAAATGGATTCAGGATAAGGGAACGGGAACTTGCCTGTTGGTACATTTGAGGCAAGATTTGATAGGCCGAGTATGGTAAGGGCGAGTACTGCCATTCCTGCAGCATGATCAATCTTTGCGTAGGGCTCCATTAAATCCCATAGAGTACTTGGGATTCCAGTTTTGTTGAAGCCATCAACAGTGATGAACATTCCACAAAAGAAAATCAAGAGCGAATAGGATACCTAGCCGAAGACAAGATATGAACTCAAAATGATTATCTGCTTCTGAATAAGCAATCTGACATGCTTCTGAATAAGCAATCTGACATCCATATTGACATTCATTTTCTACCATTGGACAAATTATATCAGTTCTTGTTGAGATTGGAAAGGCAGAAAGGAGCAGAGAGACATCCTGGTTATGGAGTTTACCTTTTCTAGGGATGGCTGAGCATCCTTGAAATCAAGAACGACAAGAGCAAGAGCAGCAGTGATTGCAGTCCAGGACATATTGAGACCCATAAGCAAGGAAATCAACATTCCTATAGTAACAAGGTAAACACATAATTTCCACAGCATGCTTTTCCACGTTTTAAAAGTATCATTTTTTTCAGAAGAATGAATTGAAAAAACATCTTTTGATCCATCCACTGATACTTCTTTTGAAGACAAGATCTCCTCTTTCGATGCATTTGATTTCCTGGCAGAGTCAAACACACCACTAGCGACCCTGTGGATTTCACTCTCACTTGAACTTACACTATTTCTAAGAATGTCAAGCTGACCTATGTTACCATGTGCACTAGAAGAGCTTTGCATATTTGCAGATTCCATTTTAGAGTTCCACTCTTGAGAGTCCAAGGAGGTGAGATGAGACATTGTGGCTGGTGAAAAGCGATGAGAAGTAACATCTTTATCTGCAACAATTTCTGCAGTTGCATCTTCTTCATCCTTCTGGACCGATAACAACCTCCAGTACATGCAGAGGAGAATTACAGCGTTGACAAGAACTCCCACAAGCATTGCAGGGAGAAGTCCTATAAGAAATTGCCCGAAAGAAATCTTACTCTGAACAGCTATAACCAGATTCTGAGGATTGCCAATTGGAGTTGCTGAAGACCCAATATTTGCACTTGAGGCAAGTGCAAGTAGGAAAGGATGAGGTGGCAGATTTTGTTGCCTTGCTATTTTCAACACAAATTCAGTTAGAACCACACAAGAGGTATCATTTGTGAAAAGAGCACTTGAAACAGCAGAAATCAAGCAGATTCGAAACAACAGGTCCTTGGCTCCTCTACTCTTCCAGGCAAGCACCTTACCCAAATACTTGAACATATCTGCTCTTTCTAGATAAACACTGACAACCATTGTTCCAAAGAGGAGAGAGAGGATCTGGAGATCAATAGCAGTGTATGCTTGATCTGGAGTTATGACTCGGAATAAGACCATCAACATGGCCCCTAGGAGAGACCCTGCAGTTCTCCCAACTGGTAGGAAAGGGGCAGCGGGGAATACTGCCAATACCCAGAAGATTGCAAAGGCAATTGAGCCAAGAAACACTTTTGCCTTAGTTGCCATAACCATTTTGAAAGCCTTGAAAAGATGCAACTCTTCTTATGCCAAAATTTGAAGGCCGCAACCACTGATCACTGGAGCTCCCAATATAAAATCATAATAGTTCCTTGCCTAATGATGACTTCATTGTAATAGAAATATAATTGGATACTATCATCAGATAAAGCTTCAGCCTTGAAGTTCTGTCCTACATACAAGATAAGACAATATTAAGAAGCTCAAACAGAACAATAAAATATTTCACTGAAAAGTAATCAAGCAGCTGGAGTGTGAACACCAAATATAAAACAAGAGCTAAACGATAGTCCTGCAACTTTCTTGTACTATTAGAAACTTTACAAGCTTAATGGATCGGTAGATACGAATTCATAATTCAGCAATCAGAGAATAACAACTTCAATTGATTCTAACATCATGGTTCAGAATTCGCTCCAATTTATTACACTATTATTTCAAATCACAAGCAAATCTGAGCCAACATTTTCAGCACCCATGAATGATGAAAGTTAATGAAGCAGAAACAAATGGAATAAAGAAAGCTACTCTTTGCAAACAATGTTACTATGCTCATTTCCGAAATCAAATCACAGTCAAAACCCAGAAAACCCAGAAAAGTTCTAAGCAGTATCAAAGAGAAGCAGCCAATATCCATGAACAGTAAGCATGCTCACGAAGGACTAATGAGATTTATGACTTAAAATCTTTCCAAACAGCCAATATCTACAACCTATCTAGTGAACATCTTAAGCTAAACCTCAACACAATTCAACATACCCAGATGCAAAATCTCACGCTCATGACTCTACCGTTAATTAGAACTCTGAAAAACAAACAAATATTACCTCAATCAGAGCTCCCGCTCAGTGAACTTCAACCCGTAGATATTGATGCAGAAGGCATGAAAGAGCATATGGGTGTCTCTTTTGCACTCAGAAGTTAACAATTTCACACTTGGCACTTGGCTTTGGATTGGCTGGTTTAGATTCAATTTTGATTCTCTCTTTCCTTTTCTCTTAATAGATCAGAGAGCACCGTTAACTTGCATCTAAAACAAGG
Organism: Moringa oleifera; assembly: GCA_021397835.1. Taxonomy (NCBI): domain Eukaryota; kingdom Viridiplantae; phylum Streptophyta; class Magnoliopsida; order Brassicales; family Moringaceae; genus Moringa; species Moringa oleifera. The sequence goes on along the minus strand of JAJFZO010000658.1, from coordinate 1,207,873 downwards.
ACGTTACCACTCTTTTCAATTTACTTTCCTAGTTCGGGGAGTTAACCGCGTTATGATCCATCTTCCATTATCCTTCTTTTTTTTTTTTTTTGTTCTTTTCCCACCACGTTGACTTTTTAATTTTTTTTTAATTTTGAGTGAAAGTGATCCACATGCCTTTTATTATTATTTTTCTTGCTCGCACAATCTCAGGCAAAACAATTATGTTTCACTCAATTGTTAATTTTAAAAAAAAAATCATCTCTTATTAATTGGGAGTTATCTTTCTTAAATACCATTACATTTGTATATATATACTATTGTTTTTTCACATTACTATAAACCATTAAATCTTCCTCCTCCTTCTTTCTTTCAATTTTTGCACTTTAACTTAATTATCAACTTGGGAGACCACTAATTGTTAATTTTAGATACCATAATCTATGAAGTTCTACGTAATAGTTAATTAATTTGGGAATTGTTCATATCATTATTCCTTATAGAATTTGATTAAACCTTTTTTCTACAATCATTCTTTCAATTTTCTCGGTCCCGTGGAAGAACGGTTTGGATCGATGGAAAAAATTAGAAAATTAATTTTTTGTTTTTTTAAAAGGTATTATCAATGTAATCACCGACTTAATAAAAAGAGAAGATTCTCATGACATGCCATACCCACATGCCCGATAAGAAGATTTATTTAAAACCCATTTTTTCAGTTTAAAAGTTTAATTATAACAGATTCTTAACTTCTTAAATTTTGTTTTACTATTTCCTAATATACAGAATTTTAATATTATTATAATTTATTTTATTTTTATCTTTTATTTTTAAGATCATTAAATATCATATCAATTGTGAATACATTTCTTTTTATTTTTTGTTTTTTAGGACCGACCCAAAGTTTCAACCTACCTGACTTAAAACCTAATTAATTGCCAATAATGTCGATATATTTCATGAGCATTCAATTAAAGCCTCTAATTAATTAATTCAATGAGAGTTAGCTGGCAGAATCTTTAGGCATGCTGGAAGATGTTTGCCTTTTATTTTATTGTAATCGACAAGCCATCATTCAATGATTAACAATTAAATTAATACTCTTAAGATCGTTGCTTGATGCCCCTTAACCGTTAGTGCAACATGTCAACCCTGCTATGTAAGCTAATTCAGATTAGCTGGGACCAAACTGATTTGTTGACCATAAAATTTAGAGCTAACCTACTTACCTTTCCGTTTTTTAATCATAGCAAGATGATTTGTTGACCAAAGTTCTTTCAAAACTTCATTTTTTATTTTTTAATTATTATTTAATTTAATTAAAAATATTAATCAGACTCAATATTAAGTTTTCCATACTAAAATATAATTAAAAAATCATAAACATTTAAATTAAAGGCAAAGAAAAGAGACAACACAACACACAGACCATCTGAAAATCTGATAAATCCATCAGGATCTGGTGATTAAGTAACCCAAAAGCAAGGATGACAGTTCCCATTGGCAGAAACTAGAGCTTGTAAACATGCAAAAATGACAAGGAAAACTGGTTTTTACAAGAGGAATTGCCTGGGAAGATACCAAATGAGTAGGGAAGATACAGAAACTACAGACGGTATGAAACCTTCTCCAGCATAAAACAAGTCACAGATTCCTTAACATAGAGAACATTAATCTTTCTTACTGTTACAAAGGACAAAGAAATTATCCATAATACAATACCTATACGCGAATGCTATATTTTGGGTATAACATTAGGTAAAGAAATATTAAAAGAATGGCCTATGGCTATGGGTAACCACCTACCGGTACCTATGAACTATTTCCTCGATGCCTTCTGGTGGTAAGTGATTAGAAATAGTCCTCTAATCTCAGTAACTTATCCAGTTCCACCATCTGATCCCAGACTTGCCATATTGTGTTTCTAAAACAGAATAACCTTCAGATTTACATCTGAGTAGGTTAGTGTAGTTAGCGCTGAGAATATGTCCAGCAGTCTGTGTATAGAGGTGAAGTTCAAGGTTAGCTGACCTCTGATCGTAGCATTGGGAAGAAAGTCCAGTTTTCCCCTGGCCTATCTTCCTTACCAGCAACCTTTTCATTGGCCCACCATTCGGAGCTGACATTGGGCTTATCCAAGAAATCTCCTTTTCTGTTATCAAAATTGAATTCTTTGCTTGACCCAAGAGTCGCAGAACGCTGCTTCTGATAGCAATGCTCCCCTTTGGTTTCTCCAAAAGATTCTTCAGGCGTTTCAGTGGAAGTTTCCCCACTACGCAACTCACAATGATTTGAGCTTTCTGTCAATCTCTCATCTCTGTCTATTTGGTCCTTGACCACTTTGTCTTGAATAAAATCTACTGTGGTTCTAGCTGACTTACTTTCAAGACATCGGGCAACATCTTCACCACTCAACTCAAAAGAGACTCTGTGATCAACTATGGTATCGTGGGTTTTTGACCCGTTCTCTGACTTGGCAAGGGATGCTACCTCAGAGATTTGGTTCTCCAACAGAAAACCATCTCTAGTGGCAGGCCCTGCACCATCGGGAGTCAAAGATCCTGAGCCCCGCCTTGAATACAACCCCACTCCATCAGGAGTCAGAGATCCAGAACCCAGCCTGGAACCTTGCCCCACAGGTGTCAATGATCCAGAACCTACTCTTGAACCCCATTTGCCAGTGCTAAAATGTTCAAAGCCTAAGAGCTTGGGAGCTTCCCCCATTCGGAACTCAAGAATGGGGCGCTTATCAGGGAAAGGAGAAGATGTGCCAGAGTTAGAAACTGCAGAGCCTGGTGATATGAGATTGCCACCAGGGCTTCCTGGGTACACATAAGACTGAAATTCATAGTGGGACAATGGGAACTTCTGATTTGTCCCACTGTTTCTTCGAGCACGTTCCAATGAAGATGTCAACAATTGAGCAAATGGTACTTCAGGGGATGAAGGTGTTGTCAGCTGAACAGATTCAGGAGGGGGGGTTAAAGGAGCAGTTGATGGTTCAGTTGTGAAGGCAGAGAAAACAGGTGGTGTCACTGGCTGGGTTTCATGTGCATAAGGGCCTATAGCAAAAATGGATGGAGGTCCACGGGTGGAGTAAGCATTGACAGAAAGCGACGTAAGAGATAGCAATCCAGCTGGTGATTGGGTGGCAGATGGAGGATCTGATTGGAGAAATGATGCAGGAGAAGAGGGAGGGGCAATAAAAGGCAGAACAATAGCAGTTGAATGGGTTACACTTTCAGTAGTGGGGACTGCAGTTCCAGGCACCACTGGTTCAGGAACAAGGACAGCATGGCCTATTCGTTTACTGGTTTTATGAGATCCAAAACACCAGTATAGACTCCAGCAGCCTCCCCATCTTCTTTTCTGTAGTCAAATAAAAGAAGACTCTCAGTGAAAGTCATTCATTTGGAATCAATACCAGGTTCAATCTATCTATAACTATACCACATGAGAGAACTCTGCAATTATATGCAAAATATAACAACAACATGGAAAAATGACAGTGAAGGATGACCTCTATAAATGGAACTCCAATTTTTTTGCCCAAGTAAAAGAGTAGAAAGGCTACCAGTCCTAAGCAACCTTCTCAAGAACCCCAATAGTCTTGAGAATCAATACCAGGTAAGACCTACGAAAAAAAAAAAAAGCTATATCTTAAGAGCCTACAACAGGCAAGCAACTGCGGTTGTTGTTGAACTCATTTAAATGTGAACATAAAAGCAGACGCAACCCGCTTCCATGGTACTTCTTATCCTTCAAAGGATCCAAACGAATAGAGTCAAATTTATCTTAACCCCACCAATGGTCATACTTCTGCAACTTCTAAGATGCACCTTAACAATACAGACTATGTGTAAGAAACAATGAGGTGTGCTGTGAGTATTGTAGCAATTTGAAATGGGGTTTTAGCGAAAAACATATCACATGAAGAAATAGCTAGAAGGGGCACAGGTTGATGTGCAACCGGATTCCTCTAGTCCTAAAACAGTCTAATCCAACTGCAGATCCTTTCAAGCAAGCACAATATCAGGAGATTCTGCTCAAGTGCTAACTAAGGATAACGCCTCCCTTCAAAAACCATGTCTATGGTTAACTAAATTTCAGACTCCTGAGAAAGCAGCTGAAGATTGTTGCCTTAAATTCATGAACATAAATTTGCAGTTTCTTTCTTTGATTTCACCTTTTCTCTTTTGCATCCCAGTTTCTAACAAATCAATCATGGCTAGAAAGAATCAAAAATCACATAAACAGGAAAAGCAAAAAAAGGATCAAACAGGCTGCCCAATTGATCTATCACTTTCTGTACTCAACTCTTTAAAAAAGAAAAAGAAAAAGAAAAGCAGATCTTGATGTCAAATTTTCTCTTATGGAAGAGCCAAGAAAGCTAAAACCTTCACCAGATTGAAGCTAAGCCAAGCTCGCAACAGTTTACTTGATTCGCTCCAAGGGAATTGCGACAGGCGTAAAACTCAAGATCTAACTTTCAATTACTTTTTCTTTGACAAATTTAAAAGAGAAAAATAATAGATGACTTCAGAGTTTTTCAGCCGAAAACATATTTCAATATACAAATTTATAAAAATCAACCATAACCTCGCCGAGGCTGGATTTTTCACTAAAAGCAAAGGCAAGAAGGCACAAAACAGAATACCCAATATTAAAGTTCTTCTTTCTTCCCATATATCCTCAATTTCCAAAAGAAACCTGAAAATTTCAGTTATTTAATCATACTCTATTCTTTTCTCAGCATCTAGAGCCTGCAAATCTCGGAAACATGTAACTGGAATTGACCAAAAACAGCCAAAGCAGTAACAAAAAGCTCCAATATAGACAATATATAAACACATACATAGGAACAAGGGTCTGCTTGTATGTCTATATATACCTGAACAGTGGTTGGTTGGACACGAGACTCGGCAGAGACGATGGCGGTTGCAGCGGCGTTTATGGTCTCAATGCTGTTGTTCACGTTACTCATCTTCGATTTTGAACCTTAACAAGTCGTTTCGAAAATAACATCAAGGTTTATATGCCCTTATGCTTGATCTCCAAAAGACAATCAAAGCAAAAGGAAGAGAACATAAGAGAAGATATGAGAACTCAAAAGCCGTGACCTTTCAAAACAAATCAATGCATTAATCAGCTTTCTCTCTTCCTTTCTTTCTCTCTCTGTTCTCACCTTTCTCTTCGGGTCCAGTTCCTCTCCAGTCGTTATCCTCCAGTTTTCATCCATTTCACACTAAGTCGTTGCCATGTCAGCTCGAAGCGATGGTTGGGTCCCACCCAAGTTAATTCTTTCCTTTTAATTCTTCACCTATTTTCTCTTCATCTTTTATTTTCCATCGGTTGTGATCAGTGAATTAATTTTGCTAATGCAACAAGAAACGATTGATTTAATGGTGGGCCCACAATATGCTGACGTGGCATGCTGGGTCCAACAGCCGACGACAGAGTGGACAAGCCCTCCTCTGTCCTCTCTGGTTTTGCAATAATGCATATGTTAGCAAAGATTTATAAAAGAATAATTAATAGTTCTAACAAAAGCACCCACTTTTAGCTCAATGTAGGTTGACGGAATTGCCCTCTGGATTAGAGAGTGAGATCCTCGTGAGTTAATAATATCTTTCTCAGCGTGGATCGTCACTCTGTAAGCGCCAAGCTCGTGACCATTTCTGCATGTTAATTTCATCCGGTACTCCTAGGCGAATCCAAGACAATGCATACAGCTAGATCTCCACGGTCTGATCAGTCACTGTTCTCATCAATGATCTGGCAATTTCAACCGTCCGATTGGATAGATAATGTCAGGGTGTAGTTTGATTTCCCTCAAATATTCATGTACATTAATGTACCGTGCATGCATGTCTTGATCCGGCGCGTGCACATGGTGCCCTACACTATTTTAGTAATCCTAAGATTACCAAGAATTTCTATTTTACAGATTACAAAATCAGGGAAAGAAAAAAAAAAAAGAAAACCTGTCGAATTATCAGAGAAGAGACACGTAGGAACAAAAGAGTTGGGATGAGCAATGTGTCTTATGTAATGAATCTGTCTGAATAGTGGTAACCATAAAGTTTTAGAAAAACAGTAAGTTGAAATGTTTACAATTTTGATTTGGTGAAAAGCAGAAGAGGTACAGGGAGGTAATTTGAGAAGAAAATGAGGGTATTTTAGGGAGAATGAGGAATCATGATTTTTAGTTTTGCTCTCTTAATCTTTTGTTGTTACCTTAGGACAAGGCAACTTTTATTGTCAAAGACATGCACGTGTGCAGATCCACTTGTTTGATGAGTTTTCGTGCGCACCTCTCGTGCGTGAGATGGCGACTTTCTCTTTCTCTCTCTTCTTTTCTTTCTCTCTCTCTGATAATGATGTCACAGCCTCTTATGTTTTGGCCTCATCAACCTTTCAAAGTCTCTCTCTCTCTCTCTTAAAAGAGCCTTTTCTTTATTTTATTTAGGTTTTGCTTTCATAACCAAACTTTTAAAGTTGGTGTCTTTATTATTCTCTTTTACCTTTTAACCTTTTGAGACTCTTTTTGGGTAGAGATTGAACTCTATATGGCCAAAGATTAAACCCATCATGGCCATCTTTTCTAAAGATTTCACCATTGAATATCTTCATTTTACCTCTAATTCAGTGGCTGATTGCGATGGACTGCTTCAAAATTCATCATTCCTGCTTAACTATCTTTACCCTTTTGAACGCATCTTTGGTTAGGCAACGGGTGATCATTATTTTCTGTAAAGAAAAAACAAGAGAACAAAGGGTATTTGATGAGAATCTGTGGAAACGAAACTGAAAAATAATGCAAAAAGGTAGCAACTTTGGTTGTATGTAATGGGTTGGGTCCACTAGAAGAGGTGCTTCCACAGGATATTTCACGAAACTGACCCTCTTATTGGGGGGCTTAGTGTGGTTATGGTCCTACACGGCAAAAGCTAAACCGGCACACCACATGTTTTAAGTTATCAGGTAGGTGGAGGTTCATCTACTCATTTAATTTGCATCATCAATACGATTTTCTTGCATTTTCTGTTCGGAGAAAATGAAAAAGAAAATAAGACTAATGGCAGCCCGATGCTTTGTGATTACATTAACTTGGGTTTTATTTTATTTGAGTTTCATATGGATTTGGTTGCTCCACAACACATAAGTTGTAATTGCTAAGCTGGCTTTTGCAAGAAAAAAGCATAATTCATGGGTCAACAGTCCATCACATTGATCATGCGTACCTCCCAGAGCAAATTGTCTTTTTCTTTTTTTTTTTTGGAGGTTCTCCTTTCTTTGTCTGTTTCCTGTTCGTAAGATTGGGCTTCTGCTGTGGGTAGTGAACCCAGACATCTTTATGTCGTCTGACCAAGCCCACATTCCCTGGTTAGTCCAAACATTAGCAATCATGCTTGAAACAGAACTGGGTGCAGTTATTCTTTCTGGGCCGACGAGGTAGGCCGATCAGGGAAACATGGAGTCTATGGGACTGTGAGCAAGACCTGCTGGGTCTGGGAACGAAGCAATGCTACTGCCACTGAGTGTCCCTGGTATTATCTCACTCTCCTTTTAGGATATTTGGGCGACTGGTTCGCCATCTTTAGATCATGGTCATGGCCGCCCCGATTTCGGCTTCTGCGTCCCTTTGTTCGTCATCTGCAGGCTCAAAATCATCCCTCTGCACGTTATCCTCTTCGGTCCCCTACCAGAAAACCTCAAAAAGTCAGCTCTCCCCATGGTTCTTTCAAGTGGGTGCATCTCTTTTCTCGTCGTACAGTGGCCTAAAGCATCTGGGTCTCTCAATCTCATCCAAATCCCTCAAATTAGGTAGCTTTCCTCACCCGGCTTCCTGGGTACTCACCCATTATGTTACTTTAAAGGTCAATTTCTATTCGGCTGTGTCCCTTCTTTCTCGTTTCTGATTTTTGATTTTTGAAACGATGATTCTACAGAGAGGAAAAGAAGGTGTAGAGGGAAAGTGATTCATGCATCTCTCTTTGGTGTTGGAGCTCCGGAGGCTCTGGTAATTGGGGTAGTTGCTTTGTTGGTCTTTGGTCCCAAAGGTCTGGCCGAGGTGAGTCTCTCCAGTCTCCATGGCCATTACTAAGCTCTCATAAATTAGTTGTTTAACCTTTTGTTGTCAGTATTTTCCCAACAATGCTTGGATAGTCAGGAGGCTGCTTCTTCACTTACCTGTCTCTATGCATAATTTGGTATATAATTTGCACAAATAACAATCTGGAAAGATATTGGTCCCATTCTGACTATTATGAATAACATACTTGAGAGGAAGAGGACGAACTCTGATGTTTTAAAGAGGAGAAGATGCTCTTATAGGGTCTGGCATAAGGCTATGCTCCATTGTTTTGAAGATTTTTGCTCTTAAATTAGAGACATTGATAACAGTCGCATTATAGCTCTCAGAAGAGAATATGTTCATAATCATATCCCTGGAAGTGATTTCATCACCCCTTTCGTTTACAGGAATTCAGATGTTCTGTTGATCTGAATTCAGGTGTTTTGGATATCTAGATAAGATTTTCTAGCTGCAGGTTGCAAGGAACTTGGGAAAAACTTTGCGTACATTTCAACCCACCATTAGAGAATTGCAGGTGGGTACATGAAACGTGTGATCTTATTTGTCTTTTACTGTTTCTGAGAAGTTCCAGGTACTACAATGGCTTCCACTGTTTCTTTCTTTATAGGAAGTCTCCAGGGAATTCAAAAGCACCCTCGAGAGAGAAATCGGTCTTGATGATATCGCAACGCAAAATACAAACAGCCCCAGCAGAACCAACCTCACCTCAGCCCCTCCATCTGCTGCTACCACTCCGGATCCTTCATCTGTGACCGAGCCCAGTGAGTAATAAAATTATTTTCTTCATCTGTATTTCTATTTTGAGAATCTATGATACGTTTTTTGTCTCTGAGAATCTGATTTTGTATCGCTTATTAGTCAAAATTGTTCGTCTATGACTTCCTATTCTACTGGCCAAGTAGAGGGCTTTCTGGTTCCTATTTGTTTTGTTCAATTCTTCCAAAGAATCAATGGAACTATGTGAGTTTTCAATAATTGCAGATGGTGCTCCTTCCCCAAGCAGAGCTTACACTAGCGAAGAGTACTTGAAGGTCACAGAGGAGCAGCTTAAAGCAACTGCTGTCCAGCAGACGGAGCAGACAGCCCCTGAAGAAGAAAGCCAGATTGAACATGAAACTCAATCTCAAGGTTAGTTATGCTTAGAAAACTCTGGCCCTTGAGCTTGCTCTCCTTCTTCTTCTGACGTCATACGTACAAATGGGTGATAGCTACAGTCAGAGAAACTACGGCGGCAACCCCTCCAATCAAATCCTCTGACGGCCAGAGATGAGACATTGCTAGATAGAGAATGAAGAAAATGTACCATTGGGGTGTCCGAAGATGAACAGAGGAACAAAGAGACAATGCTTCCGTTGGTTTCTGGTTTTTACCAGTGATCTGGGTAGTTAGAAATCTCTGTATTGAAGTGTAACAAGCATAGGGCATTTGTCCTTCCAGAATAGAATATGTTTCATTGCAGCAAGTTACTGAATATGGCGCCGCATCTGAATCCTTCTTGCCCATTTTGTTAAAGATTATGAGATGTTCTGATAAACTAGCAATGTTTTACAGTTGGTCAAAACATCATGGATCCCATGTCTGATTTAAAACAGAGTTGGAAACCTTCTAATTTATTACAGGCGGCCATGTTCTTGCACAGGGCCACTTAACTCAGACCCAGCTGGTAGATAGATGGTCTATTGGCTGGACCACTGCCCTCAATAAATCATAAACTTATGCACCAACCCAAGTGTGAATGATTACATCTTATTATAAAACTGCCACTTGCCTTAGATTCATAACCAGTGTATCTTGCACTGACTATCAATGGAAAATCGCACGTGCAGTTGAATTACAGATTATTAAGAACAGCAAAGGAATGTAATTGCACAAACATCAGCTTGGATTTCAGTATGGTTAAAATACCGAGTTCATAAGGACGCCACGCATATAAAACCTGGAACTAGAAGCTCATACGAGATTATGAACAAGATTTGGTGATAACTTCATATTTAAGTTGAACGAATAGCAGAACCACCGGTTTAACCCTCCACCAGAAAGTCCTTATCTTGCTCCAGCTTCTCCATGGCAGCAGCTCCCAAGGTGATCTCCACGTCGATGCTCCTGCTTCCGGCTTTCCCCTGGTAGAGATACACCATCCCATCGAACCGGTTGTTGGATCCACTCCTCACGCTCTCGGGTTTCCCCCACCCGAAGTCCACATCGTACACCTTAAACCTCGGGGAGCTCCCCACCGCAACGCAGTTCACTCCTGCATCTTTAAATTCGAATATCTTCGGTGCTTTCTCCCATTCTTTGTTTCGCTCCTCGATCGCCTTCGCGTCGTGCGCTTCTATGGCTTTCTGTATCACCGACGCCCCGAAATCCGGCGGGTTCGACGTTAACAGTCCTACAGCCGTGGCTGTGAAGATGGCTTGTATCAGATTTCCGAAATATGTCTCCGGCATTGCCGGGTAAACGCGCTTCCGGCAGTCCGCGAAAACCGTGAAGACAGTGATGTCCTCTGGTTTCAAGTTACGCGCGAGGGACACGTGGCGCCAGATGTGCGCCGCGAGGGATTGAAACGTTGAGAAGGGTTTGGAGCCGTCCGATGGGAGATTTGCGTTGACCGTTGATTTGATCTTGTCCACGGCGGAGTCAGAGAATCTGAAGACCTTCTCTCTGAGCTGTGGGCCCAGCTTGGTCTCACTGTTGGGTGTAGTCACCGGGTTTGGCGGCTGGGAGAGATCGAGCTTCACGCGGGTGTTGCGCACCTTGGTCCTGTCGAGGAACGGAGGGGCCGAGATGGAGGGGGACCCACTGCAGGCTTGGGCCCAGGAGCTCATGAAGTGCCACGTGGATGTCCCATCCAGGATGGCATGGTTGAATGCGCAGCCCATGGCGAGCCCATCCTTCAGCTTGGTTACCTATAGAACCGACAGCATCAGTGGGCTTAAGATTAAACGGCATTGTGCTAAATGAATGAATGACAAAACTTAGTACTAACGTCTTACCTGTACGGCCAACAAAGGCCTGTGAAGGCCCTCCAAGTTCAAGACTCCATTATACGGAATCAACTCCTTCAAGGTGCTAATCCCGTCCTCGACCGTCAGATCATCGACGCTGATCTCCTCGGCGACGGCCTCAGCCACCTCGACGCCGTCCATCTCATCATCATACTCAACTCTAAACACGCCTTCATGATCTTTCGCTAGTCTCCCAGCCAGCTGATAGAAATCCTCCAAGACAACCCGAAGCCCATCCTTTAGCTTCTCGACGTTGTCCCTGAACTCTCCTCCCTTGTAAAACAACAACTTCTGGTTGTAGTAAAAGGCGATATACGGAAGATCAAACGTGACGAGCTGACACTCGCTTCTTCCGATTTGCTTCTTGGGCTTCACATGGGTTTTTCCGGTGATTCTCACTTTCACCGACTCTTCTTTCTTCTCCACTGCTTCGCTTGCCATTTCTTGATGATAATTAATGTTTCTTAAACTGAGAAACTGTTGCAGAGAGAAATGTGAGTGCGAGTTGAAAAGCAGAAAGGGTTTCGAGGTGTATATATAGAGAGAGTGAATATGATGAATAGAGTTGGGTGGCATTAATGGGGTTCATCTGAAGTAGTTGTGATCAATTAATGCCTTCCGTCACTGCGTTGGTTAGGGTAGAGGCGAGTAAATGGTTGTTTCTCTCAATTGCAGTCAGCAATAAAACCTCCACTTCAGCCATCAACACCTCAAAGACTGTGCTGTAAGCACTGTCCAGCAGATTCCTGGTGTTGCATGCGACATGAAGCTCCTATGACTTTTCTCTTGTTTTCGAGTTTTGCATCAAAGATATAATGGATTTTTCTTTTCGGTTTTTTCTAGGGAAACAATCAACCACAGCTTCAAGCAATTAAAGAGGGCATTAAGGATCTGATCATCATCTTCTTAGTTCCACATAGTTAAACATAATGATCTATCTAATAGATCGTGATAGACACTAGCAGCATCCCTCATTAGTGTTGCAATTAATAATACTCTTTACTGGTAATATGATTAGTTATTTGGTAATCTCTGTCTGTTAAATTAATCATAAGAGGCAACTAGGCATCCCAATAGTTAATGCATGCTAGCTGGGACAGTTTGAAGAGGAAGTCATGAATATTGGTGAGACTTTATACTATATTTTGTTTGCTGGGTGACACACCAAGCCCATCATGTGCATCATCACCCTCTTAATGAGTTTGACAAATATATGCAATTTTGCATAATTCTACCTTTCAATTAAAATGGCAAATGTAAGTCGGACCGCCTAATTAAAGGTATTTCCAATTTTTCTTCAAAGGCTAACTTATCAACCAATCTAGTAATATCCATTTGAAAACTGGGTTTGCCATGTTCATGGCGGTTGTCTAATCTACTGATTCAAAATGGACAGTGATATCACTCAAGAAATTTTGGAAAGTGGTTTGATTGATTAAATAGTTTTTATTTATTGGTTATAATCATATAACTTTCGGAATCTTGGAGCGGGAGAAAAATCTATTTGAAGAACCATTCAAGTTTCATGAAGGGCAATAATGCAATAGTCACATTGATTTCACGTCCAAAACGGAGACGGGCTGGATCCGACCCGGATCCGTAATCTCTTTTACAACCAGGCTCCTAGCTCTATTGATGGTCATGAAACACAAGTAGAGATGCTCCTCTAGCTCATCAAGCTGTTGGCTAAAGCTAGCATCATTTCTCTTCAGCTGGCGCACCACCTCGCTGCTGGCTTGAAGCCGGTCATCTCCCTTCACAAGGTAAAATTTAGCCATCGTGCGCATGTGCTCTACCTCATCGTTCAGTCGAGCTACGAGCCGGCTGATTGTGTCCAAATCCCTGTTTAGTATGTAGGTTCCCTTAGCAGCTGCATCTAGCTGAGCCGATGTTCTGGTGAGCCTTTTCATGGAAGCCAGCTCGAGTGAAGCCGCCACTATAGTAGGTGCAGCCACCAGCAGTGCAAGAGCATGAGAGGCAACAATCGCAGTTAGCGAAGCCGCTAATGCCACAACGAGAATACCCGACGCGTGTTCTAACCCATTCATTAGTCTGAGCTTGGCGCGGGCCTTGTCACGGCTTGACTCAAGCCGTTTGAGCAAGTTTGTGCAACCCGTTTGAATCACTCGGACGCAACAAAGAGATGAAGCGGACGGAACAAACGGGTTATTGGATCTTGAAAATTCTGTCAACCGGGTTATTATATCTAAGCACTGGTTATCGTGAGAGACTTGGGTGGTCTCGCAATACTGAACCGTTGTTTGAAACGAGCGATATCGTACACGTGTATGGTCGATATCGTTCAACAACAATCCGCACACTTGAGAAGCATTGGCGGTTTGGGAGAAATAGTCCGATAAGAGAGAAACGGTGGTGGGTCGGATCCGTGCCAAAGCAAGGATTCGGGTTACTGTGGGCTGATCCGGGTCCAAGAGATGCTCCGCGAAGAGCCTATAAGACGGAAGCCGAGCTGCAGTGGTGGAGTCAAGTGGCAGACAAGTAGGAGAATCTTTGTGGGAGAGTGCAAGGACGTTTGTCCAAAACTGGTTGTATGATTCGGTCCTAAACGCGTTGGCATACTCTTCACGGACGTCCACATCGGATTGCCGGATGGGACTGTCACTACCAGATGCTGCAGGGCAAAAATGTCAAAACATTTTATTAATGACATCTTCCACATTAATTATTCTAAATAATGTTATTTTGAAATCTTATTATAAAGTTCAAAATGCAATGTTGGTCCAAAGTTTTGAATTTAGCTTGTTTTCTTCTTCCATGTTGGTCATTGGTCTTTTTCTGGATGCCTCGTCAGAAACCCTTGATGGACTTTAATTATTGAGGTTGGAAAGTGATAATTATAAGCTAAGGTGGCTAAAAGTCTCAACAAAAATTGCAGGCATTTAAGTGGGTGATTTTAAGATAAATATACAAAATATTAGAATATAGTCCATTATATCAATTAAATACATATATATGATACTTAATTTAATATAATTTAAAATTTATTAATAAAATAAAATTGAAATATTAAAATTGAAAATGTTTTATAATATAATATAATTTAAAATTTTTATAAATATAAAAAAATATTCAAGCTATCAATATAAAAAATTTAATATTTTTTAAATGCTAAAAATAATTATATATATATATAGTTATACTATAAAAAATTAAAACAAATTCATAAATATAACTCATAAGCAAATTCATTCAAATTTGAATGATCAACTGAAAAATGTATAAATTATTTAAATAATGTCTTTAAGCATTTCAACAACAAACAAAATTTTGATTTTTCATAATTATTACAATCGATATCTAATTTATATCCAATAACAATAGTAAATGCATAATGTATCCAATCAATATATAAAAATTCAAAAGACAAAGGTCATATAAAATCATAATACTTATTCCATCTTACTAATTAAACTTTTTTATCTAAAACATGATAAATCGAACCTTAATTTATCAATTTGATTCAAATTTTACTTTTTAACTCAGATGACAATAAACAAGCAAATATATTTTTGTTGTTAAAATACCTCAAATTATTTTTTTATTTCATTTTTTGAAACATCTCTTAAATTTGAATAATTTTTTAATATAATTTAATTTTTTAATTCTATTGAAACTAATTTATATAATAAATGAAAGTTAGATTTATCATTTTTAAAACATAAAAATTTGATTGATATTGTGGGTAAATATCACGATTTTTTTAGACTTTTTATCCAAGTTTAAATTAAAAACATATATATATATATACCTCAAATTTTAATATATGATATGATCATACAATAAAATAAAAATGTACTGTGGCAGAAATATATAAGTACCAATGCATGGAAGTAACTTTTTGATGTGTTTGCTGACTCTCTTGTTCATTCTGCCTCTGTAGAATCCCAATTTCAACACTGCAAAAATAAATAAAAAAAAAAGAATTTCAATGGGTTATAAATCAAGAACAAAAGAAAATTGAACAAAATTTAAGGGACTGGAAAAAAAGAGAATGAATTGACATGTTCTGGAAGAGAATTTGCAGATTCAGTTTGGATGAGGAGTGGATAAGGGAGGTCATTTTATAGAGGCTGCAATGAGCCTTTTATTTATGCTTGGAAGCAAATGAATGAAGAGTATGGATGATGGGTGCAAAATTACAAGCCTTTTACTGCAAGTGAAGTTTCTCTCACAATGTGATGCTTCCAAGAAACATTGAACATTTCCTTTACACTATAGAAAGCTGAAACTCTACCAACCACTTTAAACAAATTGAATATTATTATTATTAATTTTATATTATTATAGTAAATATTTTTAATATTAATAAAAATATATATTAAATAAAAATTTTATAAAATAAAAAATTTCATAAAATTTCAATATTCATCTTATAATACTAATTAAATCTTAAACGATAAACTAAATTTTAATTTGAAATGTTTCAAAAATAATTTGAATAAATCATTTATTTTTTTTCAATTTATCCTTCAAATATTAACCATTTTTGATATAAAATTTATTTTATATATATGTATTTAAAATTTTAATAATATAAAATTTTAAAAATACATTTTCAATATTCAAAAATTTTACACCATAGCTTATAAAAAATTAAAATTAAAATTCATTATGCATGATTTTTAATTATAATATTTAAAATTTTTGATAAATCTTAATTTAAATCAAATTGATAACATAAAATTTTAATTAATAACATATTACCTGAATTTCTCAAAAAAAAAAAAAAACAGACAAGTCAATCCTGCTGGGCCAGTTCAGGCCCATTAAGACAAAATCTAATTGAGCCCAACACAATGGGTTACAAGTTTGTTGCAATAATGTAATCAATGTCAATCAAGCTCAGGATTTATATAATTATTATTAAGGGAGAGTTTAAACAAACAGCTTTCCAGAAAGTCTGCGAAAAAGCAATACGATGGGCCCCACGGACATATGGCATGATTCAAGGGTTTCCTAGAAATCGTCACCAAGATCGTCCTCCACCCTCTCCTCCACGTCATCAGCTATCTTGTCCTCCAACGCGTCAAACCCCTCCGCCAGAGCTAGTCCACCTAAAGCGCCTGCAACCGCACCCACTGCCAATCCTGTCCCCATCCCTCCCAGCTTGCTCTTCCTTCCCTCACCCGATGGAACCTGATCGTAACTTGGTTGACCGTACTGCGACGCACCGTACCCGCCGTACGGGTAACCACTGGGTGGTTGGGCTGTTGAGTAGTAAGGATTTGGTGGTTGTCCATACTGTGGCGGCGCGGCGTATGATTGCCCATATGGTGGCGGCGGCGCGTATGATTGCCCGTATGGAGGCGGTGCGGGGTAGTCCCTGGAAGAAGCTGGTGGTGGGACCCCATAAGGTGGTGCGTTGTATGTCTGCGGCGGCGGGTAGCGAGGCTCCTTGATTGTAACTGTAACTTCGAGTTTTCCTTGGGGCCTACCGGACGGACGCTTGAGCTTGAGGGTGCGCTTGCTTCGCTCCCCAAGGCCGACTTCTTCGAGGACATCCCGGAGATTGAGGCGAGCCGAGCCGATCAGCGGCTTGGTATCCTCCTCAGCTCCGGCATGGACGATGTCTACGCAGAGTTTGGTATCGCCGTCGACCGGGCGCGACAAGGGAAGAACAAGAGTTTCATCCCAGGTGGGACCCGTGTCGCCCTCCTCGTCGACCTTGGTGGAGCATTTGTTGTTGCCCTCCACCCAAACAACGGCGTATGGCCTGAGCGGGCCGTGACGCCAGTTGACGTTCTTGAGGTCCTTGGCGGAGGAGATTATCACCTCAACTTCGTACCCAGAAGCCATGACAGTGACAGAAGGGAAATTGGGATGAGAACTCAGAGATTCAATTTAGAATGCTGAGGATTTACGCTGTGTCGCTATTTATATGGTCATGGTTGTGCACTTTATTACTAAATAGTCCCCTGCTATATTGGTAAATCGGGGGTTAGCGGAAGGGCATTTTGGGTAAATCAAGCGGGAGATAAGGTTCAACCGGGCAGGGTATGATAAGGCAAGAGAGTGAATTCCTAAATAACTTAGGGACTAAGCATCGCTTTACTTGGTAGCTTTGCCTTGTTGACTGACAGGTGGAAGTGATCAACTGGATGGGGGCAGCTGGTCCAACCAGTGTTGTGGCAATTGCCGGTAGAACCGGTTGCTGTCACCGGCCAGAGTAGCTCCAGTGGCCAAACGGGGAAGGTTGGGCATGCTGGAGGAATTGGAGACGTGAGGTGGAGATATGCTTTATCGGTTTATCCGGAGGAATATTAGTTCCGGTGGAAAACAAACAGACCAACCTGGATTCTGGAGAGAGTTTTACACGGAGGGAGCACGGAGTCAACTCTTGCTTTTGGTGGTCGTTTCAGTTGGACCCTTCTCGTGATTCTTGGGAGCTCCTCGTACAGGCTTGAGAATGGGCCGGGTCATTCTGATCCCCTACTCTAAGATTAGACCCAACCCAACTCTTGAAAAGTTTATGAGTTTTCCTGTTAACAGATTGGGTTAGGTTTTACATTCACAAAACAAAATACAATGATTTAAAAAGGGGAAAAAAATACAATAATACTTGATCTATAATATGTAACCTGTGATTTCATGCATGGGTTTCACTTATAAATTCAAACATGAAAAATATTAAAAAGAATTTAATTTAATAAATTTTAAATAAGTTTGATAAATTTTTATGTGTATTAATATAACAAATTATTTTATTTATTTTTAAAATAAAAATTAGATAAAAAACATTTAAAACATTAAATTTTATTTCTCCAATCAAAATTTTAACTTCTAAAATATTTTCAAAAAAAAAAAAAAACTGATCTATCAACTTGGATAAAATTGAATCATATCAAAAAAATTTAAAATCAAAAATATTTAAATTTAATATTTTTTATAACTAATTATGATTTAAAATTTTCCATACATATAAAAAATATTCAAGGTATTATCAAAAAATTAAAAAAATAAGTATTGAAAAATATATATATTTAAAAATTTATGTTATCAAAAATTTTAAAAATTAATAAAAAATAGTTTGATAATTGAAGATTATTGAAATTTGAGGAGTAAAATCTAAATGAATTTTAAAATCTATTTAAGTAATTTTTAATATTTTAATAATAAAAATATTATTAATTTTTTATAATTATTTTCATCAAGGTTTAATTTAATAAAATTAATAAATAAAAGTTTGTTTAGATATATTTTAAAAATCGAGTTTAATTGAAAATAAATTATAAAATATAATATTTATCTAAAAAATTTAATTTATAAAATAGAAAAATAAAAATAAAATGATAAACTATGAAATATAAAATTTTGAATTATCGAATGCATAATAAATTTAATATACATTCTATGTTAAATATTAAAATCAATAAAATTAATGCATGTGTCTATATTTATAAGATAAATGTTAATATATTAAATAAAAAATATCAATAAATATTTAAATTAATATAATTTTTTGTCTAATAGATAGTTAATAGATAAGAATAAAGAAAATAAAAATATAATTTACATGATATCTTATTTTTCAGTATATCATAAAGTAAATTTTGTAAATTTTTTAAAAAATAGTATTATATACATCATAAACATATATTTATGGATACAAAAATTATATATGTAAAAAAAAAGGGGTCTTGTTATTACCTTTTTTTTAAACCGGTGGTTAATAAAATTTCTGATATGAAATTTGATTTGAATTTGTTTAATTAATTACAATAAATTGAAGCATAAAATGATTTATTTCAAAATTTTAATATTAATAATTTAGTTTAATTATAAAATAAATGACTTAATTATTAGACAGATCTAGATAAAATTCATACAACCATATCACAGAGACCAAATGGGGACCTTAATAACTCAAAGCCACAATCCGTGCTGCTGGGAGGCCGAAACGGTGCGTTGGAACTCCGGCGAAGAACCTCACTGTCTCATCTGGATTTTTGGGTTCGGGTCGGATTATAGGATCTCCCCATTTCTAAAACCCCAAACCCCAAGGCCTTTCCCGTCACTGCAGTCTCTTCCCTTGCTCTGCTATTCAATGATGTTTTCTCGTCTAATACCCAAGGCCTCCCATTTGCGTCTCCTGACCCTAATTTCGTCAAATTATCGATCACATACCCAATCCTCTCATAATCGGATTTTGCCTTCCCTCCTCAGGCCTCTTTCCACTAATCACAACAACAACGGGACCAGAGACCAAAGGACCTCTGATCCCTGGAAAATTTCTCAGGAGAATGACGCAAAATTTGACAGTTTCTTCAACGAAGATGCGGGAAATCTCGCTGGTATTGCCGACGCCGAATCTCCAGCCGATGAGTCTCGACCTGAGGAAAGTTCGTGGTTGAACGCCAAAAGCACTGATGTCGATGACATATTCAAGGGAATTGATAAGGAGATGCGTGACAAGAGCAGTGGTGGTGGTGAAGATGACTGGTTGAGTGCAGAGGGGTACAAGCCATGGAGCTTGGTGGAGGAGGAGAAGGTTGATGTGTTCGACCTCGGGGAAGTTCGACAGGGAGACAGTGAAACCGTGGATGAACGTAGTGATAGTGTGATTAGAGAGAAGACCGAGGAGGATAAAAATCTCGAGAGGGAGGAGAAAGAGCTCACTGCTATTCTCAAAGGTAAGCTTTCCTTAATTTCCTCTTCTATAATAGGCTTTGTTGTTATTGTGGCAATTATGAAGAAATTGGCATTGCTATTGGTTTTACTTCAAATTTGGAAACTTCATCTTATGCTGCTTAGCCAAATTGTCATGTGAATCCTATGTGAGCCTTATAGCTCCTTATCATGCTCTGTGAAAGTTCCTTGCTAATGCCTTGTTTGTTTAAAAGGTAAACATTGTGATTTGGTTTTGGCATTGAAAATTGATAATTAATTATTGGTATTTTATACACGAATGCTTGTGTTCATTCTTAAATCTCCTGTGAATAATGAACTATTTGGAATCTCCATCTTATGCAGCTGCTTTCTGTTTCTCTTGAAAAGTGATTGAAGCAATACAAATACTGACCAGGAGGAAGTCTGTGCTTAGGGAGAGATGGCTCTTTAATTGTATATTTAGGTGATAGAATTGGCTTTAATGTGAGTGAGCTGTAGTTCTAGCTTCCCCCCCCCCCCCCCCCCTGCCCCCTCAGAGATGAGTCTCTGGTGGTGGAAGAAGTGAAAAATATTTTAGGCTATGTATTAGACAATGACTTGGGCGACAAGGGTAGGGATGTATGGTGGTGGTTGGTGGAGATTAAGAAAGAGCCTGAGCCTTCCAGCATGATGTGAAGCAAGCTGTATTTGCTTTGTCTTCATTCTTTTTGCCTTTCTGACTCTTATTCTTGGTTTTCGCTGTTCTGTGAAGAAAAATGAATTTACTGCAGTATGTTTAACTGAGAAATTGTTAATATATTAATGACCACAAATCTTATCTTGGCTAATTTTTGATTTATGAATTATACATGTGACACGTGCATGAGATGTACTTTTTGTGCCTTGAAAATTATTGGTCATAAGAGTCATTTTCTCTATTATTTGCTGATTAAAAATTATTACTTTCTTATGATCAAGCTAACATTTCAGAAATTTATGAGGGGGAATTCAGATTTTTTTGTATGCGCATAAAGTAAATATAACAGGCCACCTCTTAGGATGTTGTTCAGGGCAAGTGGTGTCACTTACCTTAAATCTTCACTGTTGCTTAGTCTGAATTTTATGTTGATCAAATATACTATTGCAGGTCCAAATCGTGCATTTGGTGACCTTATTGCAGCATCTGGTATTACTGATGCTATGCTGGACAGTTTAATTGCCTTGAAGGACTTGGAAATGGTTGAGGGATTGCCCCCACTCAGTGTAATAGAAGATATGCGCTATGAAAAGAATACAAAAAGGTCTACAAGGGCTGAAATAGAACTCCAGAAGCAGGAGGAAATTGCCAAAGCAAGAGTGAGACAAGTAGATGATAAGGGGAGGGCTTATGGAACAGGAAGAAGAAAATGCAGTATTGCCCGTGTTTGGATTCAACCCGGTGAAGGAAAATTTGTTGTTAATGATAAAGAATTTGATGTCTATTTCCCAATGCTCGATCATCGTGCTGCTCTTCTTCGACCTTTCTCTGAGACAAAGACCTTGGGTCTTTGGGATGTTAATTGCACTGTTAAAGGAGGTGGGGTTACAGGTAGGCTTAAGTATCTACAGGCCACGTTTTGTAATTATCTATGTATTGATTTTTTACCATCCAAATGCAGCAGCTAACTCTTAAGTGCTTATCCAGGGAGCTGTCTTACCATATAACCCATCGAATTTAGGCGTATTCTCCTGTCCTCCTTTTCTAGAAACATGAGAATGAAACCCAGTTGATTGTTGATTTCTGCTGTTTCTCCTCACCTTCAGTCTTAACATTACCTATTACAGCTAGTGAGCTTTTATGCAAGAGATCTGTTCTGTGCATCATTGGTTGACTATCAGCCTTTGTTGCGAAGCCTTTTGCCTCATCAGTGTCTACTCCCATTGTGCACCACCAAAATATCGAATTTCCTGGATAGATTGTGACAAGGAGTAAATAGAAGAGAAAATCATATACTGTTGAGGAACTTTGATAGAATGTTTGAAACTTTGGCTCTATTTTAAATGTAGCTCATGTATTTTAAATGGAACTTTCTAGCAGCCCTCCTGGTGCATGCACATACAGAACATTCCTTGCCTGTTGGGTAACCGGTGTCTGTAAAAGAATGCATTACATCCATCAAGTAAAATCTCAGTTTTGAATGGTTGTATTTGGTTTTATTGACTTCTCCAAATGATTTGAATGGCAAATCTAAATTATCTGCTTGGTGGCAGGTCAAGTTGGAGCAATTCAATTGGGGATCAGCAGGGCATTGCAAAACTGGGAGCCAGATTTACGTCCTCCACTCAGAAATTGTACTCTTTTAAAACACATATACATGTCATCCCATCCTTTTTTCAAGCACTTATAATTTGCATGTCATCCCATCCAGTTTATAGACAACTTCATACATGTTATGTTATATTGATCATAACCTCTGCATCAACAATTTACTCTTCTCTCAAGTATTCTATACATAATATTTTATGAGTTCTTACTAAAAGAGTTTAACATGTTTCTCCCAGCTGGCTTCTTGACAAGGGATCCTCGGGTGGTGGAAAGGAAAAAACCTGGAAAAGCAAAAGCAAGAAAGAGTTTCCAATGGGTTAAGCGTTGAGCAGTTGTCTGGAGCTTCACTTTTTTGTACTGGCAGTTTGGCATTGAGCTATGAGTTTGACCCTGTTGGAATAACGATTTTGAGGTTGATTGATATTAATCCTGAAATGTAGCATGTAACTTAGTTAACACTTGGAAAAGTTTCTGAACCAGGGAAATGATCTTACAAGCTATATATTTCCCCGTGAGATGATTATTTATTGGTTTTTCTCCCTGTGGAAGCCTCAAAAGTTGAGTTTTTGAAATAGGTGCTCTCATTTCTTGTCTCTTTCTTTGTACTGTTTATGCTGCAGAGGAGATGAGATGGGAATTGGGATGCCTTGGCATTTATCTCTTGATGCCTAAATAATCGTCGCCTTCCTTGGGTATTTACATGCCAATGTGAACCCTTTTTCGTAAAAGAGATAATAAAATCATACATTGATCTGAAGACTCCTCTCTCCCTCCTTCTTGCAGTATGCTTGTATACATATATTTCTTTGCTGAATGAGAAAATAAAAATAAATAAATTTTACTGTAAAAAAGATTAATAAAGATGTTTAAATACAACAGGTGCCTTAGTAGAGGTAGAATATAGTAGAATGTGTTTGTATAAATTATATTAAAAGGTAAAAGTTCATAAAATTTTAGTATTTATTTCATATTATTAATTATATTTTTATATTTTAAAAATAATAAATTTAATTTAATTTAAA
Source organism: Moringa oleifera (assembly GCA_021397835.1). Lineage (NCBI taxonomy): Eukaryota > Viridiplantae > Streptophyta > Magnoliopsida > Brassicales > Moringaceae > Moringa > Moringa oleifera. Next base: position 1,184,857 of record JAJFZO010000658.1, on the reverse strand, counting down.
TATTAATTTAATAATCATAAAAAGTTAAAAATATTTTCATTATTAAAATATTTTAAAATTAATTTAAATGAATTATTCATTCTGTTTTAGGTATTCAAATTTAAACAATTTTTCATGTAATATTTTTTTATAGTGCAATTTTTTTAAAAAATAATTTTAATACTTAAAAAATTTTGAAAAATTGTACTAAGGTAGTTGAATATTTTTTTATATATTTAATCTGAATATTTTTAATTTTTAAATTTTATTGATAAATTTTAATTTAAATCAAATTGATAGATTAAGGTTCAATTTATCATTTTTTAATAAAAAATTTAATTGATAACATGTAGTAAATATTACAATTTTATTGGATTATTATTTTACTTTTTAAATAAAATAAAACAATATTTATTACTTAAATTTAATTGATAATTACATTTATAAATATAACAAAAATATAAAAATTTTGCTTTTAGTTGATACTCATAATGCAATTAAAATTTAACATTTTATATAAATGTGCTTTTACTTTTCAACTTCTTATTTGGCTTATTATAAATATATTATTGTAATAATTAGATTAAATGAAGGTTATTTAAAATTTTAAACTATATTGTATCAAGTCAAAATTTAATATTTTGATTTATCAAAAATTTAAATAAATTAAATTTATTTAAAAAATTAAAAATAAAAAATATTAAGGAAGCATCTCCATTAAATTTTATTTGATTTATTTTTTAAAATATTTAATAATAAAAATATTTTTTAATTTTAAAAATTAAAATGTAATTTAAATCAAATTACTAAGTTATGATTGGATATTATTACTTTTTAAATATTAAGGTTTTGATTAACTATTTAGCACATAAAATATAATGTAAATTTTGAATAACTTTAATCCTAATTAATTTGTAACAAAATCAATTTATTCATTTTTACAATTCACTTTAGACAAAAAATAAAAATATTATCACCATAAGTTTATAAAAATGGTAAAAAATAATTAAACGGGCTGAAAATTATAGTGGAAAGGCCTCGAGGCCGCATTGGCAAATGCAAAGGGTTGCGCCTGCAAGTTACCGAGCTTATATGGCACAGTTTTGTTGGGCAATCTCAAACTGTCAGTAACAGCGGCGTTGTCTTATCATCGAGCGCCGCACAAAAAAACCCTAAACCCTAACATGCCCACTATAAAATACTTCAGTTGTCTATTAAAACTCACCTCGCCTCTCACATTGTGTCTCGTTCTCTTACGGGTTTTACTAGCAGCCTCCTCAATTCGCTTTTTGATCTGCAAAGATGAGACCTCCTCTAAGAGGTAATGAATTTTTCTTTCGTTTTTGTGGTTTCTTTTCTTCCTAGGACAGATTTCGTTTGTTTTCGTGGAAACTAGCGTGGTAGTATCTGCTTTCTTGGTTGTGGTGCTTGGAGATTTTGTTGCAATATCTAGAAATCTTTCGCCAAGACAGTCTAGTAGGCTTTGGAGCTCAGCTGAGTTGTGGTTCTCGCTGACCTAACTCGCTGGTTTTGTTTAACAATAGATATGGACTGGTTTATGTTGTTGGGTGATTTGTATTTAACCCTCGCCTATTTGTTAGTTTTCCAACTTATGCAGTTGGTTTAAAGCTTTAATGAGTCATCATTTGGTTGGTGTGAAGCAGGTGGCGGTGGTGGGTTCAGGGGCAGAGGTGGCGGAGGCAGGGGTGGTGGAGGCAGGGGTGGTGGAGGCAGAGGCGGTGGAGGCGGAAGGGGTGGAGATGGAGGTAGTGCTATGAAATCCCGTGGTGGAGGGCGTTTTGGTCGTGGTGGAGGTAGAGGCCGTGGAGGAGGAAGAGGAGGAATGAGGGGTGGGAGCAAGGTCTTGGTTGAGCCTCACAGACATGAAGGTGTGTTCATTGCTAAGGGTAAAGAAGATGCTCTTGTTACTAAGAATATGGTACCTGGTGAGGCAGTCTACAATGAGAAGAGGATCTCTGTGCAGGTTATTTTCTTTTAAATGTTTTATTCCTTTTGGCTATGTACTAGTAGGTTTGAGTTCTGTGTTTCTGCTCCAACTTGGCTTATGAATACTTGATTTGTACTTTGAAAACTTGGACAAATGGGATCAGATGTTCAACATAGTTGATTGTGATGGAATATTTTATAATTTACTGTTCAAAATTCTTTGTAGATTTTCTATATTGTGAAATGCTTGGCATCTGCTTGCATAGTCCAAAATGATGATCTGCTTGTTGTTGTCCCATTGATTCTGCCCTGTTATCTACCAAGTGGGAAAACAATATTGAAGTTTTCATTTAATTGAACGTAAATCTGTTATAATTTGCCTTTTGTTTTCCCTTTAATCCAGAATGAAGATGGAACCAAAGTTGAATACAGAGTCTGGAATCCATTCCGTTCCAAGTTGGCAGCTGCCATTCTTGGTGGGGTTGATAACATATGGATTGTAAGATTCTTTCTGTCTCCTATTTGTGTTCCTGTATCTGGCATAAATCTTTTTGCATTCTCATTTGGATAAATGTATATATTGATGTTTGTTTGTCTTCTTCTTTGATTCAGAAACCTGGTGCCAAGGTTCTTTACCTTGGAGCTGCTTCTGGGACCACTGTTTCTCATGTGTCTGACATTGTTGGTCCTGTAAGTAGTTGTGCACTGCCGTCCTCTGATTTGCTTCTGAAACTTTTATACTGGAAGATTTACTTACTAATTGGAAATATTTATCCAGAATGGAGTGGTTTATGCAGTGGAATTTTCTCATAGAAGTGGTAGAGACTTGGTCAACATGGCAAAGAAACGAACAAATGTTATACCTATCATTGAAGATGCTAGACATCCCTCCAAGTACCGAATGCTTGTTGGGATGGTGGATGTGATATTTTCTGATGTTGCTCAGCCTGATCAGGTTTGCTGCTTATGTATTTGTTTTATCTGCCCTCAACAGAAAATCAGAATTTCAATGAAATTTTTTTCCTAAGGATTATTACAGTTTGGATTCAAATTTTTGTTTACTGTATTTTCTCTTAGGAGCTTGATCCTTCTTGCTTTAGCTTTTCAGTATTTTTTTGCAGATGATTCATTTCAAAGAAAATGCTCTCACTATATTTGTTGCATATATATATTTTTGGTTATTTATAGGGATTTACTCTTGTCTTTAGTCCTGTGAGGGATCTTTATCATGCTGATTTTCTTTTAGGGTGTTGATTTACATTTCAGCATTGCATATGATGAAATACTCGGATTCCCCTTCAGGACAGCATGTATGATGCAAGCCCGAGTTTCTGATGCTTATTGGATCTTTTTCATAAAAATCTGTCTACATGATGTTTTTATACAAAAATCTTTTTTCTTTGTTGCTTTCGCCCTTGCAGGTTTATAGTTGCTATCAATTCTAGAATTCATGATTTTCAATATATACTTTTTGATTTACATGATGTTTATATAAAATGAAAAAGTAATTTTGTTACTTGTTATAATTTTTGTTGATGTTATATGTGAGCCTTAGTGATGGCTAATGTTTTTCTATAAGTATCTGTATTTTCTATTGTGTGGCTTTTCTTTTTCATCTGCGAATGATGAAATACTTGGATTCCCCTTCAAGACATTATTGGGTGATGCAATCATAAGTTTCTGACGCACTTACAATTCCTTCTTCCTTATGTTGTCGTCTTTTATTATTTGTCCTTGCAAACATGTAATTTTCCCTTTTTTGCTCTCTTTTTGTTCCAACTTTTCCAAGTAGTTGATAATGTTAATATTTGCCTTGATGAAAAATTATGTCGAATTTATTTTCCTAATTGTTAAAGGTTTCCTTTATACCTATTCATGTTATTCTTCAAGACATGAATAGCAAGTAATGGAACTCTCATGTTATTATCTTTTTCACACGATGTTTGAATGTTTGTTTTAGTAATTTTCAGTTTCTAATTTAATATAATATTATATGGATAATTTCAATGCCCATTTATTGTCTAATGGTCCAATTTTATTTGTTAAATTGGTAACCATATTATATCTAGTGGTTGAACAACTGGATTCAGTTATAATGAAGGGCGAAAGTCATAGTGGATGCATTTCCTATATCTGTACTTACCACCCCCCCCCCTCTCCTCCGTTTTTAGAGGTTTGGGATAAACGAAGATGTCTCATGGCCATGTGGTATAAAATTATGGTTTTCCTCCAGTCTTTCTGGAGGAGGTTTGAATGACTAATTTCTAATCATTCTTCTGATGGAAGTTTCAATCTAATAAAATCATGGCTGTCTGATCACTTCTGTCATTGCTCAACTTCTCGTGTGCATTAGTATTGCCCTTAACTGGTCACCAGTTATATGTGGACATTCTTGCATTTTCTGCTGAAAGCTTGCAGTCGTTGCCTGAGGTTGTTTTACAAGTGTTTCTGAATCTTGTTTGCTTGGAATTTTTCTTTACAGGCAAGAATTTTGGCACTTAATGCATCATATTTCCTCAAAGCTGGAGGTCATTTTGTTATTTCAATTAAGGTTAGTAAGTTGCGTCCGTTTATGCCTTTTGGAGAAAATAAATCTAATACCTTGGGGAAAACTATAGTTTTGTTATGTTGCCTCTTATCCGATCAATTTATGGAGCTATTCTTACACACGAGATGGGATATCTCAAGTGTACATAGAGATTTTGATAAGCATTGGTTACGAATTTCAGGCAAATTGCATAGACTCAACTGTTCCTGCTGAAGCAGTGTTCCAAAATGAAGTTAAGAAGCTGCAACAGGAGCAGTTCAAGCCTGCAGAGCAAGTTACTCTTGAGCCCTTCGAGAGAGACCATGCTTGTGTGGTAGGTGGCTACCGGGTGGCAAAGAAACAAAAGGCTGCTGCATAGTAATAGTTTTTCCACACCCCCAATGATGGTTCATATGAAGACATGGCTAGCTTTGTTGTGATCTACTTTGTCAATTAGTGATTTAGATTGATAGAATTGGGAGGTCGGACCTCTATTATGTTAAATTTCAGCCTGTAGCAGAATTTTGTTTTAAATTATCTGGTAAAACTTGTTAAATCTAATTTCTGCACTTTTTACCATGATGCATATGATGCTAATCCATTCTAAACAAACCCAATATGTTCCCTTGCCTGATAGTTCGGTTTAGGTGTTAGCTTCACAAATGGGTATATGTCCTAGGTTTGATATTTTAGTTGTTATCCCAGTGATAAACTTAATTTAATAAATTGATGGGTTTGATTAATTGAAATTTATAAACATAAATGTTTATCAATTAAGGAATAGTGACATAATTGCTGAGTGTTTTTTGTATATTTTTAATTTATACATTGAATCAGGAGAATATGTCACTGCTCATCCGTGCTTCGGTCAATCCAGGATTCTAATGGACCCCCGACCTCGGAATTCTTATGAAATTGAGTATGATAAGCCCTTTGCGATGAGTTGAGGAGTCCAAGGGGCCCAACAACATCTTTTGAAGCTGAAAAACAAGTTTGATTCTTTCTGTCGCCGCCAGCGGATCAACAACAACCCGATCTTAAGCCCAAAGGTCAATGAAGGAATACTTGTCAGAAGCGAGATTCGGATCTTAAGACCAAAGGTCCAAAAGGGAAAAATTGTCAGAAGTGGGATTTGAACCCACGCCCTCTCACGAGGACCAGAACTTGAGTCTGGCGCCTTAGACCACTCGGCCATCCTGACTGTGATGACCACTTGGGCATTAGAATAATTAAGTTTATATTTAATTGAAGTGAATGGTGAATTATAAAATTGTTAAAAATGATTTTAACTCCACCGCTACATTCAGATCAAATTGTAACTAAGCCCAACCAAATTTTTAATCATCCATCACCCACAATGATTATGTTGATAAGAAAATAAAAATCCTTGTGAGCTTAATATTTCCGACATCACTTAAGCTTAACTACCACAAAAATTCAAGCAAAATACAAAGCAACTTCGTGACAACCAATTTCATACCCTAACAGCTAATTTTTCAGGAGGAATATCTTGCCCTCCCCACTTCCTCATGCGCTCTGTTGTCTGTTCCACCTGCAAATCAAAAGCACGAATCATCATTCATAAACCAAAAGCCAAAAGGGTTTCAAGGACTCTCTGCAAACTACAGAGAGCTTGTTTTCTTTTCGAGGATTTCTCTGATTAAATCGAATGACTAGATGAACAGTTTGCAGAAGCTGTCTCACTCACTTCCTTGTTCCAGTTTGTTCGGTAAAGTATAAACAACAGCAAAAGAGTTTGCAGCGCAGTTCCAGCTATCATGCCTCCCCATAATCCCTACAACAGCAGAAACATTTGTCCTAAGATTCAGCGGAACATAAATTTTTAAGAAACTGGCTATTGTAAGAATCTCACTACCAGTTTTACTTCAATTGATCATTTTAACTGATGGATCCCCACAATTGAGTTCAGAAACCAGTTGGTCATATAGGCAAACGGTAGAAGTAGTAAAGTAGCAAACCCTTTTCTTTATGTAAGAAACAGACAGGAAGCAAAGGTGGAAGAGAAATCAGTACCATAACTCCTAAGTTTGCTTTGTAGCCAAGAAGGTAACCAAGTGGCAGACCAAAGAGATAATAACATCCTAAGTTGATGTAAGCTACCAATGCCTGCCATCCGCCGCCAATAGCAACACCTGCAAGAATGGCAGGAAAGGTAAGTTGAAAGAGAGAACGAAGATTATGCTTTAGGAGACAAAGCAAATTGGTACCTGATATGACTGGCTGCACACTGTTAAGAACCATTGTTAATCCCAGAAGGTAAGCAAGCTTGGAGACAGCTTGCTGCAGCTGTTTGCTGTTGGTGAAAATAAAGGCGAAGTGATTTCTGGCTATGATAATTACAACCATGCTTACGAGACCTATAAGGAGAGACTCCATTATGGTCACAAAGACAGAGTATTTGGCTGCTCTGGCGCGTCCCAGTCCAAGCTCATTGGAGACACGAACACTGGAAAGATTGAAGAGTTGGCTATAAGTTCAGATATAATTGATTTCATGTTCAACGATCTCTCAACAGGGAATCAGAAAGGAGGATGAGAAACAACAGTGGGATGTGTCCGAGATGTACCTTATTGCAGCATTTATTCCGATGAACAACATGGCTTCCCACCCATTGAGATTCATGCTGGAAAATGCCATTAAAGAAATGAGTGAAAGGCTGAGGTCACATTCAGAATACAAACTGAAGGAACAAATTATGCAAGAGATCTTGCAGCAAGAGTAAGGGAATGAACAGGCTGCAGATTCTATGTACTTCAGATAATTTCCTAGAGTTTTCATCCATTTAATTTGATGAATCATTGGTTACATAGATAAACTGTCATAAACATTCCCCATGACTTGGTTGTCTTCATCAGAAAGTCTGCTAAAAGGGCATATAACTTCCTATGACAAAATGCTGTCTGCAACAATAAAGTACTCAGCCCAGCATGATAATACCAATTCTCCAGATACAAATGATAAGAAATTATGGATTCCAAAATCATCAATCTGTCAGCAAAATTAGATTACCGTGAACTCACCATATAGAGAGTGAATCAACTGCAATCACTGCATTAGCAAGGCGGCCAGTGAGAATAATAATACTCATCATATACCAAATTTCAAGGCAAAGCATCACAGCTGAGGCGATAGAAAGCCTAACAAATGCGCACAGGTCCTTGAATGCCAACCATGACAATCCACGCCAGCCCTCCTTGCACCAGCCAACAACGTAGACGACTTGAGCTATTGTGATGCCCCAGCTTGTCAAGTCAAATGCTATAGCTGCACCAGTAAGGCCCCAACCAAGGCAGGAGATGAAGAGAAGAAGTAGTCCAATGTGAACAATTAGAGCAACAAACCCAATCCATGCTATCACACTAACTTTACTTTGAGCCTGAAGGAACTTCGAGGTAGGGAAGTTGATGGAAAGGGAAAACAATTGAGGGATGGTTAGTAAAGTGAATTCCCCAGCAGGAACACTTATGACATCTGCTTCACCAAGAAGCTTGAGGATTGGAGTAGCAAAGATGTAAAGCGGCAAGATTACGATGCAGGATACCCACAAAATAATCCATGATCTTTGCATATAAACACCCAGCATGTGCACTTGCCCAGCACCAAAAGCTTGACCACAGAGTGTCTCCAGTGCACTTCCCATGCCAAGCTACAATTTTACAAAAATTAACTTCAGGTCCTGTTTCATTCAGTGCTGGGATTCTAAGTATATTGTATACAGTAGAAATATTCGTGGGCCAAGCTTTGTGAAAAGAATCTGAATAATAACTAAGAATTCATTGAAAGGATATATGTTTAAAAAGGGAAAAAAAAGGGCAAAAGATTTTTCTTTCTTTTTTTTTTATCACTTTTAGGAAACTTAACCAAATCTTTCACCTCCTTCAAATTCTTTCAATGAAGAAGTTCTTGGAAACAAACTGCCTAGGACACAGAAAATACCACAAGGATGTATTAAAGAGGCCATTAACAAAAATAGGCAGCCTAGAAAATGATAACACTGAGACACCACTGACCATACAGACGCATATAAGCATATAAATGTTCATCTTCATTCATACGTTGGGTGCTTCCTTTTCACACCGTAATTAAGGGCATGCAAAAGACAATCACATAAAACAAAAGAAAAACACCAAAGAGAAGGCATTGCATGGAAAGCGAAGCACACCCAGCTATTTACACATGAGAAAAAGAGAAAGAATGTGAGATGAATAAACCATGAAGCCGAAAGAGAAGGTGCCAATGACGGAGAGGGAGACTGAAACAGCAGAAAGCTCGAGTTCACCGATGTGGCCCATAAAGATATTGGTGACGGAGTTTATCCCGTATTGACAGAGTATATTGAACGCAATAGGGCCTGCAATCTTCCACATCTTCACCGACTCCGTCCACACCATCTGCTTCGCGTCCTTGAAGCTCCTCATTGGCTCGTAGTCCCCTTCCACCACCAGCAGCGGCACCTCCATCTCCCCTGGCGGCGGACACGTGTGCGGCTGATGATGATCGAGTGTTGAGGAACCTTAAACAACCAGTATGGCGCTCGTTGGAGCTAGGGACTCAGTCTTCCTTTTTGAGTGTGGTTTGTTACCCTGTTCTGAATGGTAGGTAGGTAGGACTATGGAAGCAAGAAGAGTTAAATAACAGTGACAAGCTGTCCCTCCAGCATTGTCGCGGCCTCTTTGCTTTCACTCGTTTATTCATCTAATGCACACAACTCTCTCGTGTTCTTAATTTTAGCTATAAGCATGGTACTTTCTTTTTCATATTTTAAATAAAGAAACAACTTATTTATAAATTAATTATTAATAATTCAGTGCAATATCAGATAAATTATACGTTAATTAAATTTATTTTCAAAATACTATATAAGTCTACCAACCTTATATGATATCTTTCAAAACATATATTAAACAAAACCATATGACTTATCTTATGATATAAAAAATAAATTTTTACAAATAAATATTTTAAAAAATATAAATTATTTTTATTTTATATCAAATGTTTTAATTTCTTTCAATTTAAATCATATCAGTTCAAAAAATTGAGATCTCAATAAATTTAAAATAAAGTGTAAAGTATTTTGAGTCAATTATAAAAATATTCTTAATTTTTCAGAATTTTTTGAACAAATATTCAATTTAAATCATTATATATAAATATATTCAACTGATATATGAATATTTAAATTAAAAAATAAATATAATTTAATATTTTTATATTTTTCTAATGATGATTGTGAACATCTATATTTATTTAATTTTAGAAAATCAAAATGTCAGTACCATCTTCTTGTATTAAAAAATGGCAAAAATTTTAAGGTACAGTAATTATGAGATATTAAATTCTTACTGTGCTTTTTTAAAATATGGAGGAATCGGTCCAGGCGGGTAAGCAACCTTTGCAAATTACAAGTAGGTTGGTATGACAAACGACCCTAAACAGGCCACGTCAGTGGCGGGTGTGCACATGATTTCCAGTGGAGTCCTCTCCCTCCGACCATAATTAATGTAAGACCAACAAAGGCCATTGGGCATCGGCTGGATCTGTCCTTGTCCGCCACTGTCCAAATATAATGTTGTTCGTCTGAAGCAAATTATGCCTCACTTCATTAGTTTACATACTACGTGTTGTATCTACCTATTTTATTATGTTTTTCTTTTATTTATTTTGAAAATATTATATCAAAAAATCACATTTCAAAAAAACAAAAAATAAAAAATTATGTTTATATGTCTGTATGTGTGTCAAATTAGCCTTCTTTTTTTTTTTTAATGTTTTGTCACTTTTTTTGGGGGGTGGGGGGTTACTGGGCCAATAATGTTGCAAATGCCAGAGGGCTGCTTTCTTGTCATCCATCCAGCTTCACTGGGCCTTCTTATTTTCAGAAAACAAAAAAAAAAAGAAAAGAAAAACATGGGTTAAATATCATGCATAGCTCAGATTAGGAGGAATGATTAGATTTTTTTGTTAATTTGATTGGTACTTTTGTTTAAAAATAGATTAATTAATTAATCATACTTATTATTTTTGTAAAAATCTTATAAAACTCTGATTTTTTGCTTTATACTACCAATCAAAATAATAAATCAAACTCTGATATATTAATTTGAATCAAATTAAATTTTGTTAAAAAATTTAAAAATTATAAATATTTAACTTAAAAATCTTGATATAATAAATATTAATTTAATATTTTTAATAAATATTAAAAACATATATTTAAATTAACATCACAAAAATTTTGGAATATTTTGAGTAATAAAAATATAAATTTTTAAAGTTTACATTGTTAAAATTTTAAACAATTTACAAAAACTATGGCATCCATAAAAAAATATTATTTAAATTTAAATAATGAACTCAAAATGAAGTGAATAATTCATCTTAATTATTTTTCAAGTATTTTGGTAACGAAAATATTTTTAATTTTTCATAATCATTTGAGGTAAGATTCAATTTAAATTAAATTAATAAATAATTTTAATTTATCACTTTTTAAACATCAAAATTTGATCAATACCATGAATTAAACATTAAAATTTTAAATAATTTTTATTTATTTTATTAAATTCATATTTATCAATAATTTTTTTAAAAAAAAACAAAGAACAAATTATATATAAGGTAGCTCTTACACCGACTAAAGAAAGCTTGGGTCGGTATGGCATAGAGCATTATTTTCAACAAGAAGAACCCAAGAAACAGAGACTTTTTAACAAAATGGGACCCTTAATGAGTTGTATTGGGAGATTAGAAGAATGATTAGAGCATTCCGATTTGATCAATTAATAATGCTTATGTATTCAATCTCTCAATGCTTTGATAGAATCCACTTTTATGCATAGAAATCCCAAGTTATGATACTTTATACTCAACACTTAATCATTTGGCTTCTCTTACCAATTTTATTCATAGATTTGCTTCAATTCCTCCCTCCCTCTATAAAGTTAGAGGATGCCGCCAACCACCTTCTGCCCTCATTTGGTTACCCTTTTATAAAAAATACTTTTGTAAACTTTAAATATATATATATATATATATCTTAATTTGTTTTAAATTATGATTATTATTATTTTTTTAGTAATTTTTGTGATAAATGTATTTTTAAATAAATATATATTATCACTTTTTTTTTTTTGAGAAATTAACAATTCAAACTTCAAATCAGCATTCAGTAAATAATTAAATATTAAAAATATAAAAAAATAACATTTATCTTTTATATACTCCATTTTAACGTTAATAAAAGCACGTCTTTTATTTATAATTATATAACTTCAAAAGCTTCATAATTTATTTAAAAAATAGTACAGTAATTGAGATCTAATATTATACTTTTCAAAATATAGCACGTGAAATCCAAATGAAAATTGCATAATAATTTTGCGTATTTAAAGTTTTAATTGATAGAATATAATAATTTTGAGGTGAATTGCCATAAAATTTTAAGTCACTTCCCAAACGTAATGATTCTAGTGATAATCAGATTTATATTAACATAAATAAAATACCCAAAGTTTAAAATCATTAATGTGAACTCGAGATTAACTATTTTTGGCGCGGTTATAGACATTGACCGTGCCATGTGCCTATGATGTATTAAAATTGCAAAACAACACCACATTACACGTTGGGTTCTGTGGTGGTTGATTTGGAGGAACATGTAGCAGCTGCTTTTATCTTCCAAATTGTGACCCACCAAGTTGGGCCACTCATCCCTTTTCTTTTTAACTTTGACATGCTTCCCCTTAATATTTATCCATCCCCCACATTTATGGACATATTTATATGCTACTTTACTTCACAGAGAATCTCAAAATAAGGCATGTGACCCGGCATTATCCCACACTCTTGATTTTTATATAAACAAGATTGTTCATCAATTCTACCATTGTACTGTTTTAATTGTATCGGTGGCAAGCCAGTGGTGAGTCTTCTCTAATGTCCATATGCAATGTATAATGTGATCGAATCGTGGGTCGAGATTATAGATTAAAGTCGTGAAAAGCTGCGTGCTTCCCTGATTTCAGGCAAGTTCTAATAACATTGATCATGTCTACCGGTTGAAGTTCAAAATGAGTGAATAAGTTCCACATTAATTACTGTTATAATATAATATTATTTTTATAATTTATTGTTTTTATTAATGGTGCGAATACCATTAAAATAAATAATAGTTCATAAGATTAAAAAGGGATCAAAATACCATTTATGAGAACTGACATAATGTCTTTATATCTTATTTTAAGATCTCAAATAGGTCCATAAATTTTATACCAATTACTAATTTGTCACATAAATCTAATTTTATGTAACAAAAACTATTTTATAATGAATTTTTCATGGAAATATTAAAAATATTAAAAAATGGCATAGAAGACTGGGAAAGGAGGCAAAAGAAAATGTCGCAAAAGTAAATGAAGATACCTTAATTTTTGTAGAGGCGGCTGCTGGGGATCACCTAGTGCTAGTGGTGGGCCACATTTAAAGCCTAACAAGCCCAATAACTTTTTACAATAAGTTAAGGAAACTCACCCTCTCATAAATAAGTTAAGGAAACGTCGTCGCCGGAGAAGCGGGATCGGCGACGAGGACCAGGGATGCCTGCAAATGCAGAAATTAGCGTACGTGAATCTTTTGGCCAGAAGAAGTAAGATCACGTGGCCTGCGTCCTGACCGATTCGTACAGACTAATAGAACCAAAGACTGACGCGTGTAACTGACTAAATCCAGCGAGAAGATCCAGCGGCTGTGATTGGAGGAAAGGGAAAGGCGTGGTCAGGTCCCTCATTACGGCGCACTGCGTGAAAAAGGAGGCAAAAGGTAACGTCCCCCCGATGCTGGCCCTTGCAAACGTGGCACGCCACAATTTCGTGATTTGACAACTCACTTGCCTCCGTTCCATTGTCACACGACGTCGTCTTCCCTGTCCGTTTCAGTTAATACTATCGTCAACGTCGCATTTGCTCTATAGAATAAACAGTTAAGAGGACGAAGAAAGTAAACAAACGGTTTTTTAGTGGACAGTTTAATAACAGTCAGACTAAACGACAGCGTATTTGTCAGAATTATTAAAAAATAATAATTTATTTTTTCATTCTCTTTCAGAGAATAAAATAACGTAGGTGATGGAACTGGTAACGGCAAAGTGAACGCGGAGATGATCAGATGACAGCTAAAAGCCCACATTTCCAAACAGTCAGTACCCACGTGTCGGTATTTAATGAAAAATCAGAAAATAATAAAAAGAAAATCCGCCTTTTAATTGCAGTGTTTGGTCATTTTTGATGGGTGGCATCTTTTTTTCTTTTTCAAACAACTTTGGTTTTTGGACGTACAACATCCTCAGCACAGCCAGAAAACGCAATCTTGTACCTTGGAATATTTAATTTTACCACGGCAACACAAAATGAACAATTTTATCAAATGATTTCTTTTTGGGTTAGTCGGCTCAGCGAATAAATAAATAAATAAAACATGAAATTGATGAGGTGATGCCCGCCCTGAAAACCGCGTGCAGTGTGGAAATGGACATTCAGGTGCATTAAGCAACGTTTTTGGCTTTGATTTTTGTGTAGTGCTTTCTAATAGGTATTGGCATTAAATAAATAATATAAAAAAGACTCACATAAAAATTGTCAATATTTAAAATTTAATAAAATTATAATATGTATCAATTTGGTAAATTTAATAATTTAATTTCTTCATTAATATTATAAAATATTAAAATATTTTAATAATTATTTATTAAAAAGCACATTACAAAATTCAATTTAATGAAATTTTTGATCCTTGAAAAAGATACGGAATTATGACTGAAGTTATTATTTATTTAATCATAACTATTAAATTTTATTCTATTTTAATACTAATAATGTTTGAAGTTACCAATAAATATTCAAAAAACAAGAGATTTTGTCCATTTTATTTATAGTAACACAGTTTTATTTTTTTCCAATTTTAAATTATAATTATAATTAATGTTTTAAAAAATATAACTAAATAAATAATAGATTTCAACTAATATTTTATTTTATTTAATTATTTTTTTAAAAAAACTTAATATTGATACTTAATGATTATCATTAAGATAAATATCATTTAAAAACATGAGTTTTATCCTCTTTTCCATTAAATTTTAGTTTTTAAAATCTGTTCAAATAAATTATAATCTATTAATTTTGTTTAAATTTAATTTTTTTAATTAATTAACTTTATTTATAAATTTTTTAAATGTTTGATATTATATTTAAAAAATATTTTCAATACGCAAATTTTTTTAAATTTTGTATAATGATAACTTGAATATTTATATATATATATATATGAAATTAAAGATTAAAATTTATTGTAAAATATTTTTAATTTGAATATTTTTAATATTTTAAAATTTTAATAAAATTTAATTTAAATAAAATAAAAATATTAAAACTTATTTAGATATATTTTTAAAATAAATTTTTAACTAAAAATTAAATTTTAACATGATTTTTATTTTTTATTTTTATTTTTGTCGTTATGACGTAATAAACTCTGAAAGAATCTATTAAAGGGCCCCAAAAGCTAACGTCCATAAAATGATATCTAGCCATAATAAAAAAGAGAAAAAAAAAAATCTGGATTTAGGCCGACATACACATCCATCAAAATATAATTCAAACAAGCTGCAACTTTGAACCTAAAAATCAAAACCAAATTGACCCTTCTTTTTAAATCAATTTGGCTTAGTGGATACCGAATTTTCCGCCCAACCATTTACCATTCTTGTATGTGAAACCATTAACTCTCTTTGGCTTATCCTCCCATGCAGCCCGCAATCCTAGCAATTTTGCTTCCACGTCTCCCACTTTGCTTCTTGGTCTACCAAACAAAGTTATGAATAAAATAAAGTATAACATGAGAATTGTTTTATAAATTTTTAATTTAATTTAATTTAAATAATATTTTAAAAATTTAGATTATTCAAATTAAAAATTTTATAGAACTAATTTTGATTTGAATTTTTTCATGGACAGTAACAAAAATTTTAAATTATCATGGCAATTTTTTTAGCATTAAAAATATTTGTTATTAATTTTGCATTGTCAAATTTTAAATAAAATTAAATTGAAACATTGAATATAAAATATAATTAATGAAAATTTTGATATATCTAAATTGAAAATTCAATGTAAAGTTTATTGTTTTTATTTTTATCTAGAAATTTTTATTTCATATTATTGGGTAATATATAAAATTTACATTAGTTTATTTTATAATATATTAAATAATCATAAAAATGTTACACGATTTACAAAAAATACCTTGAATAAATGTTTCTAAGGAGAACATGAGAGGCGCCATTAAGTTGTCAAGTCTCTTGACGAGCGGAAGCAGAATTCATGGGGAGAGTGTGGATTTCGTGTGGAGCGGATGGCGTGTGGGGCGCTCACTCATTGGGAAGCGCGTTCGCCTGATTGACATTTTCATTTGCATTAAAATATCGCTTTCAGAAGGCGTTCAACGAGATTCCAATTGCTATCCGGCTGTCCACGGTTAGGCTCCAGCACCACCGCGTATGTTCGTTATTTGACGAAAATGCCCTCCGTCATCCAGGAATTGGGAGGACCGATTCGTTTTTCTGTTAGGCAGTGCCTACCAACTCACGAACCCACGTGGCTTTTCCATATTAAGATAACGGGTATCTTCTAAATGACCAATTTACCCTCCGGCTATATATGCAAGTCACGTGGACTGAGTCTTGATGTGAATTTTTAGTTTTTCTTTTTTTTTTGGGGGGGAAAAATGAAGGGTATAATGGGAAGAGAGAGTCAGAGAGGTTAGGCAACACACAAGTGGCACACATGTTTTGTGCTTGACACGTGTTAATTCGAGAGGGTCTGATGATTCATTTGGGGAAAAAGAAGATAAAAGGTAGTTCGGATGGTTTAGTTGTTAACCAATTTTTTCTTTTAAGTTTTGCCTATACGCAACCTACTAAACAAAACCAAATGCACATAGCGTGAAATTTCTCATATCCTAAGTTTACTAAATTGCCCTAAAAAAAAATCAAGCACTATTTACAGGAGACCCAAAAGATAAAATAAATAAATAAAAATAAATATTAGAAAACTCAAACTCTGCGTATTTATTTAAAGTAAAGATAAAGCAAGTGGCTTAATCTTTAAGCACTTTAGGAGGGCTCACGGACAGAAGATTTTGTAACCCCTTTTTCTCATTGTAGCTAGTTAATTGGTTCCGTGGGTTCTTCATTCTTAATTTTTATTTAAATAAAATAATTTGATATATTAAAAATTATCAACATAATCAAATCATTTGGTTATCTTTAATGAATTTGGTTTGATTTGATTCTCATTGATATTTTTTCATTTGGGATATTTGGATTTTTTTTCTCGGTTGAAAATTATGTGCCTTGCGTTGTTTTACTATATAGTTTTGGCTACGAAAAAACTTTGTATTACACATCCAAAGTCTGCATTATTATAGCGGTGGTTGATTAGCTTATTAGCATAGCATGGGAGGGTTGAATTCATATGAAGAGAAGACAACCTACTACTAACTATAGAAGGGTGAGACCATTCTCGGCATCAAATTATTTTGTCGTATTGTAGGTGGACCCCATGGATGGCCTAAAGTTAATGGGTTACCCGATTAGGTAAATTATGTGGAAGCTCTCATAATGTACAAGTGACATACCTTTATGCTTTATTTCGTTCTTGAAATTTAAATGAAATAATTTAAATATTTTATTAATTTAATATTTTAACATGGTTATGGGATTTAGGTTAAAATTTTTTATTATTGAAAAATCGTAGAGTTTGTGTACGGAATTTCATGATTCGACTGTTGGATGTTGTGATGAGTTGATGATGTAATTAATTAAATTAATAAGAATGGATTTAAAAATATTATGAGATATTTTACAACGAAATTAAAAGTTATCTCAACAGGAAATTACAGTGAAAAGGCAACAGCATCTACTGTGGCAATGTTGACCACGCGATGGCAAATTTGTCATTTGGCTAGGAGCTCAAACGGAAATTGCTTTAATTTGAAGCAACAAGATCATTTTGGTGGAAAGAAAACCCGGGTCGGGCTTTGTTTTGGGCTAACATATTTTTTATTTTTTTAATTAAAAAAAGAGAATTTGGTCGTGTCGGAGATAAATATTTTAATGGTTGGGGCTCGGCCAACTAGACACCTTTTGCTGGTTTTGAAATTCTCTGTGGAGACGCAAAGTGGAGCGAACCGACACGAGTAGGTAACCATTCCGTGATGCCACCGACAATCCCCAGTTTCCTTACAGTTGCAGGAATTTTCGAATCAGCCAACCGATTCAAGGTAACGGAGCGGTTACACAAACATAACTCAAGGCTCCTCACTGTTGTTCCACGTGTTGTGGGTCTGATCTGTCTTTCCCTTGCGGATCGCGTTCCTGGCTCTTATCGATAGCTTTTTATTGTACAGTTCGTAACTGTCCTGTCAGGTGATCAATGCCGAATAAAGATAGTTTTGATTCACACGATTGTGGTTCGGCTCTCATAACCCACTGGTCCTCGCGTCCGCACGCTAACCCTTACGTTTGGGTTTCTCATTGGGTTCGGGAGATCACGCGTGGGGAAGAGCGTGAGTGGACAGTCAATTGGGCAACGCAAAGAAGGTATATCTGTATGAAACAACGAGGGCGTTGATCTTGCGTTACCAATCACCGTTGATTATTTAAAAAAAAAAAATCAGTGAATGGCGAAAACAGAACGACCGAACGGTGCAGATCTCCTGTCGCGCACTACGAGAGAAACATCCCATTTTTCGCATTGAAAAACCGAAAACCACCAAAACCAGAGAGGTCATGGCTAGTTAGAATTTACAACACACCCCCACCTTCTCTCTCTCTCTCTCTCTCCCACGTTATATTCATCACTATCATTTCTATTTCCATAAGACAACTCTCTCTCTCTCTCTCTCTCTCTCTCTCTCTCTCTGTTCTGTATTTACTCTTATCCTTCATGCGTTTCTCTAAAAGCCAATTCTCGTAACGCTATCTTCTCTCTTTGACAAATACCTCTTGATAGGAGAGAAAACAAAGGAAAATGGCTTCTGGGTTCTCCGGTGGTGGCCCGGAGTTCTACGCCGGAATCGCTGGTAGATCTATAGCCGCAGGTACCATGAACAACGGCAACCCATCTCAAGCTCCCTACCGATCCCAGCTTCCAGGGATTTTCCTCGACCAAACAGCGCAGATCGCCAACAGAACCGCCGCACCCAACCTCATCGGCAAGCGAACCCTGGCTGATTTCCAAGCGCAACAACAGCTCCAAAACTCAGCACTCAACGGTCTGTTCCTCCGCTCCGTGAAGCCCAGGACCTACAAGCATCCGTCCTCAATGCCTCCGTTGTCAGCTATGGATTTCCCTCCAGTCAATATGTCACCGGATATGCCCCCTCTCACTTCTTCTTCTGCTTTGTCTCAACGCTACGGCGTGCCTCTTCTTCAACAACTGAGGCCCCAGACCATGGCTTTGGGTACGGGCCCCGGCATCCAGTCAGGTAACATGGCTCATGCGGGTTTACGGGTTTCTTACATGAACACGGTTCTAAACCGTGTCCAGCCTCCTCAGGATTCCGAGAAGAAGATGATGAATCGGCTGCAAGAGCTTGAAAAACAGCTCCTTGAAGACAACGACGATGATGAAGGGGATGCTGTGTCCGTGATTACCAACACTAACAGCGAGTGGTCCGAAACCATACAGAATTTGATCAGTTCGAGCCCGACACCGACACCGAACCCGAATCCTATTTCTCCATCACCCACCTCTTCCTCTTCCTCCTCCTCCTCATCGTCGTCTGTGGCTTCTCCGGCATACGTGTGCTCGAGGCAGACTGTAATGGAGGTTGCGTCGGCGATTTCTGAAGGGAAAACCGACGTTGCGGCAGAGATCTTGGCGCGTTTATCGCAAACTTCGAACCTAAAAGCGAATTCAGAGCAGAAGCTAATGGAGTACATGTTATCTGCTCTGAAATCCCGGGTTAACCCGGTTGAGAACCCAGCTCCTGTGGTGGAGTTATACAGTAAGGACCACTTTGTTTCAAGCCAGTTGCTTTATGAGCTTTCTCCTTGTTTCAAGCTTGGGTTCATGGCGGCTAATCTTGCTATCCTTGAAGCCACGCTTGACCAGGCCAACAGCAATGGTTTTCATGTGATTGATTTCGATATCGGGGAAGGAGGGCAGTATGTAAATCTCCTTCACGCGCTGTCCGCGCGTCAGGGTGGGAAGCCTGCCGTTATCAAAATCACAGCTGTTGCTGATAATGTTGGTGGTGGCGGTGATGAGAGGTTGCAGGTGGTTGGTCATATGCTGAGTCAACTCGCGGAGCGAGTCGGTGTTTGCTTGAAGTTTAACATTGTAGCTTGTTTGAAACTGAGCGATCTGAGTCGTGACTCGCTGGGTTGCGAGCCTGATGAGCCTCTTGCTGTGAACTTAGCGTTCAAATTGTACCGCATGCCCGACGAGAGTGTGTGCATTGAGAATCTAAGAGACGATCTTCTCCGACGAGTTAAGGCTTTGGCCCCGCTTATAGTGACGCTGGTGGAGCAAGAAATGAACGCGAACACCGCGCCGTTCATGGCGCGGGTTGGCGAGGCGTGTGCTTACTACGGGGCGTTGCTTGACTCAATCGAGTCGACTGTGCCGAGGGATAACTCGGACCGAGTGAAGGTGGAAGAAGGACTGGGTCGCAAACTCGCGAACACGATTGCTTGCGAGGGGAGGGACCGTGTGGAGAGATGCGAAGTGTTCGGAAAATGGCGGGCCCGCATGGGAATGGCTGGGTTTGAGATGAAGCCTTTAGGTCAAAACGTCTCTGAGTCGATGCGGAGTCGACTGAGTTCTGGAAACCGAGTCCACCGGGGTTTCACTGTCAAAGAAGAGAATGGAGGGGTCTCCTTTGGTTGGATGGGTCGAACTCTCACCGTCGCATCCGCTTGGCGTTAATCTCACTCTCCCTCTCTCTCTCTCTCATGTTGTTAGTATTAATTGTTATGATGTAGAAAATGGAAAGGCCAAGGAGAGGAAAAAAGAAAGAAAGAAAATCCTCCATAAGGAAATTAATTAATAATAATAAAAAAGGAGCGTTTGGATTCTAGGAAAATTCTGTCTTTGCCTGCTATTATTATTATTATTATTTATCATTTATGCTTCCAGGAAAATGAAAAAAGTGTATAGTAAATTGCTGACTTTAGTGTGGGATGACCTTTATCTTTTGGGTTTTAATTTTAGATGAATTTTCGGTAACCAAAGTGTTCTCTATTGACTTTTCTCATTGGTTTCTGTTCCTCTCTTTTTTATAGTAATAGAATATGCCATTTGGTGAATGACATAAGATTGTGCCACGTTACTTTTTGGTCTGAAATGATGTCGTTTTATCTGGGAGGATGAAATAAATGCTATAATTAATAGAATTTAATCTTATTAATGGGTGAAGTAATGGGTAACTAATGCTTTCTTCTTGTAATTAATAAATACATAAATTATAGCATGCCTCTATTGTTTAATTTAAGAGGGTTAGATGGAATGGGTAAGATTTTCTAGAATATTATAATGAGGTAAAGAAATTAGCAAGAGAGATAATGGAAAGATTGCGTTATTACTTTGCTTACAAGATCTGCTTCATTCATTTTTTGTCCTATCTGTAACTCCGATTATAAATTTGGTAAGGAGATAAAACTCAGAAATTTAAGTTTGACAGGTAATATTTTGATTTTTCTATTAATTAAAAACATTTATAACTTATTTTTTATTATAATTTCAAGCCCTATTACTCTTTTTTTTTTGTTCGAATATTATGAAATCATCTTACGCTATTATTTTGAAGATGCTACTCTCATTTTTTTCGTGTATTTCTTGTGGTCGTATAAACCAAGAAGGGGAAGTGACCAAATTGAAAAATGTGAAAAAGATCTTATAAATGTGAACATTCTGGTTTTAGAGGGCTAGCTACCGCAATTAAAAACCCGTACTCGGCGCGATTTCAGAAATTATGTACATTTACATTAAGATAAAAGCATATCAATCATAACCGAGTTAATGTGATTTGGCCAGCAATAACCATCGGAACGCTGCAAACTTTAATGTATAATCATGAGAGAAGCATAGGAGCTTTTATGTATTGAGTGAAACAAATAAATATGAAAGTGATAAGATGCTCCGAATTAAAATGTTGGATTTGCCGGAGCCCAATGAATATCATCGTCGCAATGTTGTCTTCCACAAGACATGATTCTTATCAAAGTCAAAGACATGCGCTTTGCTTTTCAATCTAAAGTTTTTCTTCTAATCGGTGTTTGTTTTCAAAGCCATGACCTTAATATTAACGTGTATGTGTGTGTGTTTGACAATTTATTTTTTGCTAAGTTTAATTGCACAGTACGATCTTAACGTTTTCTACATTATGAAGGTCATATTTCAGTGACCTGTAGTTTCAACACTTAGCAGTATGTTGCGATTTATATGGGGTGATTAAGCAATTTGATAAGTGGTAATGGTTGTTACTCTACCTAATTAGAGTCTTAAGCCATTAAAAATACCTTACTATTTGAACAAAGGATTTGGGGCAATAAATAAAGGTTATTCTAATTCAACCATGGGAGTTATCAAACAATCAGATCCATTTTAAAAGATTAATAAGATGATGAGTCCAAAAAATTAAAAATAATAACAAAATAAGTATTAAAAATAAAAATTTATTTTATTATAAAATTAGAAAAACTAACGACTTTGACGATGTTAATGAAGCATCAAAAATGTCTTAAATCAATGGAAAAGGTTGCCATTCAAGTTCAAAGGACATGTTCATGTCGTACAATAAAATATGTTTATTTTTTAATTTTTTGTGTCATTATATAGTATTTTGGGGCATAGCAATTTATTTTTATTTCCATAGGTGATTAAAAGTTTGGTTAGTGATGTGGTGGAATGGTCCATACTTTGTTTTGTAGTAAATGGTCCCAAGTTTTGTATCATTGATGATTATTTATGAAGTTTTTCCTAGTTATGTTTTGGTTAATTTGCTCGCATTTCTATGTTTGCTTTCACTAATTATCTGTCACGCTTGTTATTTTTGTAATTGTATGTCCATGTGAGGGGCATTGGTGTAAAAGAGCATGAAAGTTACCGTTGGAGCCTTTGTTGCCCGTTATATATGAAACGAACCCGCTTAGAGGATTCCCATTTTGAAAGTGATATCAAAGAAAATACTGAGAGAACACAGAGAGGAAACTGAGGAATTTTCAGATCGGAGGCGAGCAATTTAACTGCGGAGGGATAGAGAAATTTAGCAAGGAAGGAAACAGGAAAATCTGTCCATCTGAACAAACGAGTGAGTTTTTTTTTTCTTCCTCTTGAGTTCTCCCTTACTTGTTTCTATATTTTAGGAGATGTTTTATGCGATCTCATTGTAAATTAGATGTGAAATCGAGGGTTAATAAAAAATAATGATCGGCCTGATTGATTGATGAGAAAAAGCTAGGGTAGCTTGCGGAACCTACCTCTCTGTTTGTGGACATTTTTGTTTTTGTGCAAGAAAAGAACGGCGATGTTTCTTCATCTTTCGCGTTTCTTTTTTGTCTGCCAGAAAGTTCCGTTTGATTACCAAGAAATTCTTGGAAAAAAAACAGAAATTCTTTGAATTTTTTTGAACCCTCTAATGTATGCCATACTGTAAGTTTTGCTATTTGGTCATCACAAGAGGAAAGGGGATTTTGTTTCTTGATGATTTAGGGATACATATAATTGTTTGAATGAGAAACAGTAATTAGTTCTTGAAATACTAGATTTGTTATTGTGTAGAACCGAGAAGAACAGAAAAATCCCTTTTTATTTTTTTGTTAAACGGGTTGATGGTAACCAAATGGGGTTTTACTAAGTGGAACTTTGTGAAATTCAAGGAATGAAAGCATTTGGAATTAGTGAGGATGCATATCAGGCGGTACTTAGATGGTCATACCTTTGCACAGGCTTTTGATTTTTTTTTTGTGAGTTTGCTACATGCAGCTTATTTTTTTAATTTATTTGGGGGTTTGGATGTTTTTATGCATTGCTTAGGTTCTTAACCCCCTGGAAAGGTCATCATGATGAGTTTTTAACTTCTTCTCTACATGTCTTCCTTGGAACACTTTTAGAATTTGCAGCTTACTTGAATTGAATCTTTACTCACAAAGAACCTGATGGCATCACAAGTTGGCAGTTTGGTTCTGGATCAAAATTTAAGCATTCACTACAATGGTACTCATTTCGTATCCTTTATGATGTTTCAGTTTACCTGTTCTCATAAATAATTTCTAGTGGTTCTCTGAACGTATGCAAAATGTGTTCTGCAGGGGCTTCTGTTGGGGGGAAGACAAGTGTCTCCAAAGCAGTGAAGAAAGCAGGGCTTACTGGGAGAAAACCTCTTGGTGATTTATCTAATTCAGTGAAGCCCACTTTGATTCAGACATCGAAGAAGCAGAATTCCAACTTACTCTCCTTTACTGATAGAGACTCCTGTGGAAATGGTAAAGTCACCAATGATGCTAACAAAAAGAAAAGCATCTCAAAACCCTCAGAGAAAGTCCAGATTGGTGGCAGGAAAGCCTTGTCCGACATTTCAAATTCAGCAAAGCCACATCCCCATGAGACATCAAAGAAGAAAAACAACGGGAACAAGACAAAGCTGGGTGTTTTGGCCAAGGAAAAGATTGGTCCTGGTGCCATTGCCGAGGAAGGTTTTCTCCACAATCATCAAGAATGCATCAAAGCACACACACGTGGTGTTGACATGGATGAATTTCTAAAGACAATTGGTTTAGATAGTGGTAAAGGAACATGAAACGTATCTAAAGGTCTCGATATTATCACACTGTTTCTTTTTCACTTACTGTTTTAATGTCTTACCCTCTTGTTTAGGTTTCCCTCACTGGTCAGCATCTCCATGGTCTTCTCCTCCATTCACTAAAATGAAGGTGATCTTCATCCCCTGTTCTGCAAGTTTTCTTCTAATTGAGCACTTTGGGTTTTCTAAGTTTTGTCATCATGAAACTGAAGACTTCCTTTGTGTTTTAGCCCAAGACTCCCTTGAAGCACTTGGAATTGGAGGAGATGGCTGAGCAGCAGCTGCTGTTTGGCAATCAATCTCACAGGAAACTTGAGCTCTCACCTCCTTGCAAAACCCCAAGTCATGATCTCACCTGGAAGGATCATGACCACATCAACTTCGAGCTGATGGCAACACCAGCATTGCCAAAGCACTGATTTCTGTTACTCAAATGGTAGTTTGCGCACAGCTCTGTGAATCTGTAAGCAGTCCTGAAATTCCATTGCCCAGTGAATGTTGGTCCCATTGAAAACCATGACTTCTCTGTTTTGGCTCTTCTCAGTGCTGATTTGACAAATTTGGGTTGTAAAGATCATGTTATTTCTCCATTTATTCATTAGGTTGTGACTTTTCAGAGAAATTCTGGAGTTTGATTCTATGGAAAATTTTCTTCATGGTGAAATTTGTTTACTAGTGGCAGCCCCATTCGATTCTAATATGTCCTATGCCTTCCCTGGATATATCCCTTCGGACCAAAACAGTTGTGGGCCTCAGAATTTGTCCATCTAAAAGACTCCGCTTTTCGAAGTTTGTAGGCTTTTAATTTTTCAAACTAGTGAGCCTGTTCTATTGACGTGTGATGTTCTAATGGCCCGAAAATTATTTATTGGACTCAAAGCCCGTTATTAGGGAATCAGCCCATTATTTGCCTATCAGGCCATATTGGCCAATCAGCCCACAAACCAATCATGGATCCAACGGTGAATAATCCTCAAGGACCATCGCAAACAATGTAGCTTCACCCGTCTTGGAAACCTCATCTACTTGACTCCCTCTCTCCTTCGAGTCCAAAAGCTCAACCCCCTGAATATCCCACTTCCAAAATGACAGTGTCCTTGAGACTGCCTTCCCTCACGTCCCTCTTTTCTCCTTCCGCGCGCTGCTCCCCGGTGGTCATCCGGCGACCTTTCTACCTCCGACCTTCGTTGGCCTCCAGATTCTCCGCCCGGAGCGCGGCGTCTACCCCGACGGAGACACATGACCGAGTGGACAGCCAGAAGAGCCGAGTCAACCAGGACCGAGTTATCGCTCCCCGGTCTAAGGACTTTAATGCCTGGTACCTCGATGTTATTTCCAATGCTGAACTGGCTGATTATGGTCCCGTTCGTGGCACCATGGTTATTCGGCCTTATGGTTACGCAATTTGGGAGGCTATTCAGGTTCCTAATGATCCTACTATTTGTGAATTTGTGTGCTTTCATTCTTTTTTTCGTATTATTTTGATCATTTTTTAATTGTCGTTGTTTCTTGCTGTTGATTTCTTTGTTCTTCTCTTGAATACAGGATTACTTAAATGTTAAGTTCAAGGAGACTGGGCACAGCAACATGTACTTCCCACAGGTGTGCTTCTAAATCCCCTTTTTGGTTCCTGAGGACATGCAATGAAAATGAATGCCAAATGACTCTAGGGAGAATGATAGCTTACTGCATTTTATTCTGTAATTAAGTCTCTTCAATAGAATATGTTAGTAAAGATATTAGTGGCTGCACTTAGTCCCTGTGCAGTTACGCTAATTATCAATCTAATAATCAGCGGGATAGTTTGATACTCTTTATTTTTTAGATTAAAAAATTTAGAGTTCAAACAGTTCATTGTAATGGCGTGCTTTTTCGTGGTTACTAAGCTGGAGGAATTTACAGTGTGTTTGATATGTTGCAAACTGAATTATATTGTTGCAGTTTATACCATACTCTTTTATAGAGAAAGAAGCTAGCCATGTTGAGGGCTTCAGTCCGGAATTAGCTGTTGTTACTATTGGAGGAGGAAAGGAACTTGAAGAGAAACTTGTGGTATGCATATTTTCAACAATTCTGTATATGGCCTTAGTAATCAATAAACTTAATTGGTGATAAAATTGGGTTGAGATCATGAAAAATTATGACCTGATCTTGATATTTGATTCTTGCACTTCCTGAGGTTTTGGCAGGTGCGACCTACCAGCGAAACCATTGTGAATCACATGTTTACTCAGTGGATTCACAGTTATCGTGATCTACCTCTCATGGTGAACCAGGTGCAAGCTTCAATCAAACCATATACATCCCAAGTAAAATTAGGCTAGTCTCATTTGGGCTTATTGTTTTGTTTTCCTCTTGGCTGCCATTTGTTTGGTTCAGTGGGCAAATGTCACAAGGTGGGAGATGCGTACAAAACCATTTGTGAGGACTCTTGAATTTCTTTGGCAGGAGGGTCATACTGCACATGCCACCCTAGAAGAGGCAGAAAAAGAGGTTTGTTGCTTGTTTGCCTGTGGGCTACATGTAGTTGGTTTGGCATAATAATTAATTCTTTAATGGATTGGTACTGCTGGACTGCAGGCATTGCAGATGATTGACGTCTATACAAAGTTTGCTTATGAGCAAGCTGCAATACCTGTTATTGCAGGTCGAAAATCAAAAGTGGAAACATTTGCTGGTGCTACTAAAACGTATACAATAGAAGCTATGATGGGTGATAGGAAGGCATTACAGGCAGGGACTAGCCACAACCTTGGACAAAACTTCTCTTGTGCTTTTGGAACTCAGGTGATCAACATACTATTAGTACCTTTTTGAGTTTTATTTCAGAAACTTAATGTCTAGTGTAACATTAGAACTTGGTTAATCTATTCTTCTTTTTTATGGTTATACTATCAAAAGCTGGAAATGACCAAAATATTTATGAAAGTTCCATTGGGAATATTGTCTTAAGATTTTGTAGACTAATAATGCATTTTCAGTACATAGAATTTCCTATAGCCTGACACTCCTGCATCTATTTGATTATGTTTCCCCTTCTGTCTGTTTTCTTTTCGTGAGACCAAATTTAAGCAAACCACCAATCAACCAGGCATCATCAACTATGCTAGCGATATGATGAATTCTCAGCTTTTACCATAGATGGTTGAACTTTCTGATGGTTAGTAGCATTGCCTTTTTAACTGTGTTCAGTTTGGCTTAGTTTGTATTCATCAGGTGGGGCAGCAAAGTATCATTCTTCATCTTTTTCCTTGGAGGGTTCTAGAAGGTGGGAAATTATCTTATA
Source organism: Moringa oleifera (assembly GCA_021397835.1). Lineage (NCBI taxonomy): Eukaryota > Viridiplantae > Streptophyta > Magnoliopsida > Brassicales > Moringaceae > Moringa > Moringa oleifera. Next base: position 1,157,234 of record JAJFZO010000658.1, on the reverse strand, counting down.
GGCAGGTATAAGTCTGTGTGCTGTGATATTCAATTTGAAAGATTGGTGGTATGAGTGCTGGGATCGGACAGAATATTTGCTATTACAACTCCAGGAGAAGTTAGCTGCAAAAGTCCCTGCTACTATTGTACAATATTCAGGGTTATATGTCTATAGTATTGGAGTGAACTGTTTTCTTCTTTCCATTATTGTCCCATGTCCCTTAAAAATCTAACTTACTTCACTGCTTTTATCTTCTATTGGGTCAATGTTAATTTTGCTTGATATGCTTACAAGTTTTATTGATGAGAGAATAATTTGATTATAATGTTTGTTTGTACAGTTTACTGATGAAAACGGAGATAGACAACATGTGTGGCAGACATCATGGGCTATCAGTACCCGCTTTGTTGGTGGTATTATCATGACCCATGGAGATGACACTGGACTAATGCTTCCCCCAAAAGTTGCACCGATACAGGTACCTTTTGAAGGTTGTCATGATGTTTGTTAATGGAGGCTGAAATTTGTTGGCATCAGTTGAGATGCCTTTTAATTGGAAGCTAGTAAATATGCTTCTGTCATAAACCAGCTGGGCAATCTTGGCATAATTCTTCTTGTATAAGCTGGTGTTTTCTTCTGATAGAATAGAGTCATGTACTACTAATTGTATTGAGCTTTAAGTTTGGGCTTACTTGGTCTTCTTGATCTGGGCGTGTCGTATATTGCTATTGATCCAACCTCTATAAATTCCTTTTATTATGAGGAAAGATGTTTAGTGATACTCGGTTTTCACTTTCTCCTTTCAATAATCTTATGAGGGCTGATTCTTTCCATTGTCCATTATATACGTCCAGGTTGTAATTGTACCAATCTGGAAAAAGGCTGATGAGAAAACAGGAGTGCTCAATGCCGCATTGTCTGTGAAAAAAGTTCTGCAATCTGCAGGGCTTAAAGTTAAACTTGATGACTCTGATCAGAGAACCCCAGGGTGGAAGTTCAATTTCTGGGAAATGAAGGTATGTCATTGTTGGAAACCTAACCTCAGTTCTAGCTCATAAAGTGATGCTTCCACTTTAACCATTTTATGTTTTTGCAAACAAATTCCTTTATACGTACATACATGTATGTTGTGGAGCGTCAAGAACTCATATGGTTGACCTTAGAATTCATAGAAGCTGACCTAGTTGGATTCCTGTATTTATGCAATCTTTGAGGAAACCAAAATCTGACCTTTCCCCATCCTTTTACTAGCTCTTGGTGGTTTTGGCTGCTTATGTCGTCCTATCTGATGCCTCTAAATACAAAGAATTGACTACAGTTTCATAGTTCCCTTAAAAATCGGCTCTATGATATTGTTATTTCTTTAAATGAACTCAGTTTTAGACCTCGCTTTTGTAGGGAGTCCCTCTAAGGATTGAAATTGGTCCACGAGATGTGTCCAGTGGAAGTGTGGTCATATCAAGGAGAGATGTCCCTGGAAAGCAAGGGAAGGTATTTGGTATATCCATGGAACCTTCAATATTAGAAGGTTATGTCAAAGACAAGTTGGACGAGATCCAGTCATCTCTTCTTCAAAGAGCGACAGCATTTCGAGATAGGTGCATTCTCTTTCTCTAACATAATACTCTGTTGAAGTTGTGTCTGATGCTTGATTAATATAATTCTGATCATCTTAATCTATTATTCTGTGTTGAAGCTTGATAATACTGGTATTCTACTGTGTATACCATTAGTAGCACCCGCTGTTAAGATGAATCTGTACTAAGCTGCTTAGTCTATGTCCTTACTTGTTGGCCAACAGAGTCTGTCTTTGATTTGGATATTGTGTTGTTCACATCTCTATAGATGGGCTTTATAACTTCATGTTGTTTCTATGTATGGTTTTCCATGAGCTAGTTGTGGCATAGCATCCAAGTATTTTTCTGAATTTTATAGTTTTTGATGGTGCAATGTGTGACTTGAAGTTCTGAGCATATAATCTTTAGTCTACTGATGATGAGCTACATAATTGGGTTTTGCCTTCTCAGTAGACAGAGGTTTCATACTGGTATGAACCTGAAACCATCCCTTTTTGAAGGGGGAGAGATAGCTTTGTAATGCCAGAGGGCCTGAACTTCTCATTGACAATTTCAAATATGCTGATACAATTCTCAATGTTACCTAGATCTTAAGCAAATAAGATATATCTCATACACTTATATGTCTTCAGCAAGAATGCTTTACATATGGAATCTTTGCTATTGAAAGCTTAATTGGGTATTTCTTGTCTTGGTATTTAAGTCATCACTGCTTGTGTGCTCATGAGCTGCTTAAGTTTACAAATTTATAAATATTACTTCGACATTCTTTTGCAGTAACATTGTGGATGTGAGCTCATATAATGAACTGAAAGCAGCAGTATCCTTGGGCAAATGGGCCAGGGGTCCTTGGTCAGCTAGGTAGTTTTGTTCATCCGGCTTTTATGGTTTGCAGTAACATGTTAACTTTGTGTAGTGCAACTGACATTCTTGCACTTCTAATTATGCTGCAATTGCCATTATAGTGATGCAGATGAAGTAAGAGTTAAAGAAGAAACAGGGGCCACCATTCGGTGTTTCCCCTTTGAGCAGCCGCCAGGGACCAAAATATGCTTGATGACAGGCAAACCAGCAGAGGAAGTTGCCATTTTTGCAAAATCTTATTAGGTTTGTGCCATCTTTAAACATGGAAATTATTTTTTTATTTTTTTTGTTAATACTGTTTTACATGGTAAACTTATCAAGGTTTCTCCTTTGTCCTAGAGGTATAATTTGAATCAAGTTAACTGAAGTAATAAATTATGTAATTTATTAGCTCTCATGAATAGTTAAGGATTTGATTTTGTTATGGTTTTTGAGCCCAAATATTGGAAGGTGGGCGGCTTAAAACAGTCTCTGTTGTGATCTGATATGGTGAATGTATTTTGACTTTTGGATAATACATGTGATCATGATCTACTCCTAGTAGGTTACCTTAGTGCAGATTATGTTTGGAGTTCTCTCTAATAGATGATAGCTAAAAATGGAGAAGCCTTCGCCTATTTCACTGAGAAGGCAAGAAATGAGATACAGATGAAAAACGAGGAAAATACAGTGAGAAGGAGGAAGGGACCGGGTGAAAAGGCTGTCTGTGTGGGTCTGTGTACTATCAATGTCCCACAGCCTGCAGCAAAGCAGAACATCTCTTTCTTGCGGTGAATGGGGGGAGGGTAAAGTGGCTGGTTGTGGGAAAAGGACATATCCGTGGCTGGGCCGCTGATTTACCATGGACGGGCCTAGTTGCCGAGGAGGAAGGATCAGATACGACTAGAGTGACCAATTGACATCCAGTTGAGGAGGAGAATCTTTTGACTTCTTGGGCCTGTGGGCCCTATCTCAGCAGAGGGTGGGGTTCTTTCCTTGGAATAAAAGTCACCGGTGAAGGGAAGCACAAAGAAAAATTCTACCAAACAAGGTATTAAAAGGATATTTTTTATGCTTAAATGCTTGCTGTCATGAAGGTTCTCTTTCATGTATAGTAATCTCATTATATCTTGACCCACATCCTCTGCCTACTCGAGTTTGAGTGAAGTCTTGAATTTCTTGTGTCCTTAAGTCAAGCAACTTCTCCATGTCAATTAGCTAAAATATTCAAAACAAGAGTGAACTTCTAAAGCTCTGTGATGAAGACACTATTGAAACCAACAAATAAAGGAGAATTTGGAACTAATTTACCTTAGGCTATACTGTGGTCAATAACATGTTCAATACTGAAAATGCAATTTATTTTATCAGTTAATATTAACAAAATTGATTTAACAAGATCCCCAATTTCAAGAATTATGAAAAATATTCTAATTGCAAATATGCAAATTAATTATGTGCATGAACTAGTTAATCTTAATAGTAATTTATATTATATGATTCAATTACGGTGATATTTTTTTATACTTTAATTAAAATTTAATTATTGCTGGAACTCCAAATGAATTAAAAAAAGAATCTCTCATTGAAAAGATCTTCATGATTAGCTGTTAAACTTTAAGTTAATGAAATATAAAAATATAAATTGTTGTGAAAATACAAGATGTAAATGAGTCGTTTAAATGAAAATAGTTTTCATGATTGCCTCAGCGATAAATCAAAAAGTCAATATCACCCTTTAGATTGGTCACTGTTTGACTATTGACTTTGCTATTGGGCCCTGGCAGCCTGATCGAGGCTTCCAGAAAATTATTATTTGTTCCCTTTCTAAATTTTCCTGATCCTTTTCTTAAGAGCAAAAATGGAGATCCAAGGAGGGCAACATGGGGAATAAGCCCATAGAGAGAAGGGCATTAGAGGTACAAACTCGATCATAAATACGTGTGGTGATAGGGCATCTTCTCCGCTGCCATCCAAACAAGGGAAGAGCAAACGAAGACTGCCTCCAGGAAGGGGAAGAAAACGAGAAATAATCAGAACAACAGTGAGGGTCCAGAGATCGCCTTTCAGACGTCTGATAATAGGACGGTAACGATTCATCGCTTCATCATCGGTAACTGAAGACTTCATACATAACGAAGAAGAAGAAGAAGAAGAAGCAGAAGTAAATCTCGTGGTTTCTTTCTTTCTGTTTTTCTCGCCAGGATTTGAAGATTTGTTTGACAGAGATTCTGTGATTCAAATCTCATCAAAGTTTCATCAAATCTCGAATCGAGGCGATTTTGATTGAAAAAAAGAACAGGTATTAAAAAACCCTAGTTTTTGATTTCTACGCTTTATTTGTGGTTACTTTTTCCTTCGAGCGGACGAGATTATTTGCTTCGATATCTACGATTCGATTTGGATTTGTTTGCTGTGTCTGCTTTCTTTTCTTCTCGGCTACAAAAGGTTTCAATGCTCCGTGACTCGGCAGATCCTCGTACGAGAAGCATAACTGAAGGATTTAGGGTGTTTTGAGAATCTCTAGCCGATACTGGTCCATCAGATGTGATATCTAGCCGAGATTCGCCTAGATTCGGTTTAATGCAAAACACTGAGACATATCAATTCATCAGATGTCATCGGCTCTATTGAAGCCTTGTTGTCCTGCTTCCAGTTAGATTGACTTGGTTTTGTGGAGTTTTGAATTGGGACTCGAAAAATTGGACTCTATGTTTGGATCTACTTCCTGTAGTGTGACTTTATGCTTCAAGGCAGTTGTGGTGGCTGGCTTCTGCATCAATATATAAATGGAATAGATAGATTTTAGGGATCTCTTTTGACTACCTGGAGCTGTTATGACTGTGAAAGTTGCTGATTTGTTCCCAAACTTGTTCAGTATTCATTCAGGACATGATATCTGAAATTTGTTTGATCTGATCTTCATGCTTTGCAATGTAAGAAGCCACACACTTCTTATATGCTGCAGAATGTAGGCAGTTAATGTAAGAGCTTCATGTTATATAGCTCTTGGTAGGGGAGATGGGCCTTTGAAAGTTTGTTCTAAATGGAAGGAAGATAGGGTCTGGTTGAGTTGCTTACATATTTATTTGCCTCAGCTGTTTACAGCCGATGTGAAATTTCAGGCCGGGTTTTGAGTTGTTTTATTGCTTCATCAATGGGATTTCATGTTTTGAATACTCTTTTAATTTGGCCGGGTGGTTACAGGAGGTCGAGTCAGATCTTGTGATATAGCTTCCCTTTCATTGGCACAGATTGGATGAACCATAGATTCTATCTGTGGTCAGCTAGTAAAACCATGGAAAACAGACTATAAAAAATGACATGCTGTACTTTGTTTGAAAACCCAACCCTAGATTGTCCTCTTTATGTTTTATTGCTCTTAATTATGTGGTTGCCAAGAAGCCTGGTTCCAAGTATAAGGAACCCTGTATGTTCAAAGCCACATTCTGAATTGAGGGAGATTTTGCAGGCCTTCAAAATTGGTTAACACTATCTGCCTCAAGGTAATGGCCTGTGGAGGCATATCTTGGCAGTCTTGATATCCGCATTTGGGCTTGATAATAATGTTTTCATTTACTTAAATATATGTACAGCAATTTTCCTCTGTTCTCTTGTATAATTGATATGTACTCTGTAATTTTTACTGATTGGAGTGTCTATTTAACAGTTGATACGAACACCAACGCAACTGGAGATTTGAATGCCATTGTGGTTGCGAGGGAGGATTTGTGCTGCCAGATAAGGAGAAGATAGTGGGAACTAATTTAGCTGTAAGCTACAAGGATTTCTTGTTTTACCTATATGTTGATGTGTTTGTCTGCAACTTCAGATTCTGTTACCTTGTGCAGTGTTGTTGTGTGTTTAACTCCCATTGGTATGTATTTGATCAGAGATCTACTTCAATCATTTACAGACTGAATTCTGTACTTGCACCAGGAGTATTCACACTACACTGGTGTCAAGTAGAAAGAAAGGAGTGACAACATCCTGCAAAAAGTTATGGTGGTAGATCATTAGTTGATGGCATAGGACCTTTTTCTGCTGGCATGATGACCACTGTAGGTTTAGAACTCACAAATTTCATAAATCCTGACTTGACTTGGAAGACGGTGGCGAAGGGCAACAGGAGTGCAACCAGGCGGACTAGGAAACAAGTTGCTAAGAATGCAGCTGGGGAAGTGGCACCAGCTGATAAGAGCACGAAAGCGGATGGAAGCACAGAAGTTTCTGATTCTGAGAAGGTTACTATTGCACTCTCTTTAGACTGTTGCTCTTGTATATGTTTTTCCGAAACAGGATTGTGTCAGAGAATTCTCATGATCCTTGTTCTTTTTTCACATGTCTATATTGCAGCTTGGTGTGGCTGTTCTTGGACGGCGATTTACAGACAAAGCAGAGCAAGTACCAATAAAGAAAAGGAGGTTTATGTTTCGGTCCCCATCACCGCCACCTTCCCTGACCCGATCTCCACATCTTGAAAACTCTCAACAGTTTGTATGTACAGAAGAGGTTTCAGGCCCTTTCTGGAACTCATATGGTAGGCAAAGGCCCGTGAGAACTGATGCTTCTACCTTAACCAAGTTTAATTCTGGTGTGGTTCATGGGGAGACTTTCGAGTTAATGGATGAAAGGAATGGTTGCATCAGTGACTTCTCTGGTATTGAGATACTTGCAGCTGTTGCTTGCAATAGCAGCATGGGTGATGACATTGATCCTACTCAGGGAATTCCATTGATCGAAGAACCCATAGCGCAGGAACCTAACTTATTGGCCTCTGGTATGCCTATGGAAGAAACATGTGTATCACTAGGGATAGCCTCTGTTTCCTCAGACGACATGGATAACAAAGATGAAACTAAAAATTCATCTTTTCAGAATAATCCTGTTGATGTGTCACCTAAATGTCCTGCTGATGAAGATACTGGAATGGTGGAAAAGTCTGTTTCATCAAGAGATAACAGGTCGCACTGGGATTTAAATCTATCGATGGATGCATGGGGTAAACCTTGCGACTTTGGCCAGGATGATTCTCAAATGGATGTGTTAGAAGATGCTTCTGTCAACAGTAGTGAGAAGCTGCAGGCTTTGGAAGAGTGTGAGGTCCAGAAGGTAGCTCATGATAGCAACCATGAGACTGTGGATGGAGTGGTTTTATCTGATGAACATGGGAATATTCCCATTTGTTCAGATTCAACAGATTTTCCTGTTTTGCATAATGAGTCAGAGAGAGAGGACCATGAATTTAGAGGATGCTCTGATGTTTACAGAAACCCTGACGAATGTGTTTTAACTCCAACAAATAATGCTCAAGAACCTGTGATAACTACGGTTTCTGATGGTAGTGTGCCATCTCAAATTGTAAGCATAGATCCATGCGTTGATTGTGCTGCCTGCCCCAGTAACAATGTAAGCATTGTGTTGTCTGAGGAAAATAAAAGTATATCAGCATCCAATGATGATGTTACTGAAAGGACGGAAAATGGTGCATCTGGTCTGGAATTGGGCAAAATTTTGTGTGTAGAAAGTGTTCCAGTAGAGGAGTCTCTTGTTGATTCTCCTTACGAACCAGTTTTAGGTAAGGTCACTTGTAAGATTGACAGTGTTGTTGTCAATAAAAGTGGTGGATTGTATCTTGAGAAGGGCTCTGTCCAAGAGAGAATTAGTGTTGACACCTGTCAACAACTGACAAGTGTTTCTCCTGCAGTCGAGCCTGTTAGTAAAGTAGAAGACATCTGTCTGCCTAAGTGTGAAGATAGATCTACATCTGCAGTAGATGATGGAGGTCTGGTAACGGTGGATGCAGAAGGACAAGCTGATGCAGCTTTGTCGGTTTCTAGGGCTGAAAGTGATCTTGTCGCCCATGTTGGGTCAGAAGAATTGATGCAAGAGTCTTCTGGAAATTCTGCAGCTATTCAGGGGGTAGATGACTCTTCCTCTCATGAGGTATTTGGACCATACGATAATGGTCCTGCAAGTACAGCAGGTGAGATTGCTTTAGATGGACCTTTTGACGACAACTGTGATTCAGATGTTTCTCAAGAGGATAAAGAAGTCGTTGTTAGTGCACAAAACTCTATGGAAGTTCAGGCTGGTTATGATTCTCAGTTTGAGGATGGGGAGTTGAGGGAAGATCCATGCTGGGATGAAAATGAGCGTGAGGGTGGGGAAATTGAACATGTGGACTATGAATCTGAGACGGATGAAGAAAGATTATGTGACTTGGCTGAGAGCAGTGACAAGAAAATGGAGGCTGACAAAGGGTTGTATTCAGATTCTGATGATGTGGTCGAAAAAACTGATCAGTGTGTCACTGGAGATGCTTCCAGGGGGAGTTCAGTGAGCTTGAAAACAGGAACGTCTGAAATGACTGATAGCAGCAAAATAAAGAAGCATGTTGGTCTTTGCATGGAGGGTTCTGATATTAAGGATTTCCCTTCTAGAGTTGGTGGGTTCAAGGCGTCGAAGAGGGAGTTGCTTTCACGGATCGAAGGATCATCCTCCTCTGATGCCATACATAGGGGCAGGTGAATTATGCAAATTCCATTCTCTATTTTCTCCACATTGGATATCTAATTGCTTGATTACTAATTAATTATTCTTATGTTTTCAGGTCTGATATTTATGATGATTCATGTCTTCGGGATGAAAGGGATGCTGCTTCTGACAAATTTATGGCAAGGGACAGGCATGCTTTGCACGTGCGTGGCAGAAGCCCAGGAGGTGGCCACTTTGTCAATCCTTCAACGGGTTATTGGGATTCTAAACGTCGTCATTCACCTATTTATAACAGCTCTTACAATCCTGAGCGTCCCAGACCGAAAAGTATTATTGAGAGCCGTGGATATGGGGTGGGTTCAGATCATGTAGTATCAGGAACAGCAGCAGTTGCTGGACTCGACAACCACATGCGAAGGCAAATCTCAAGTCCCTCCTCAAATGGTGCATACCGGAGCCTCATTAGGAGGAAATCTCCGGTGGATGCAGATGATGCTTATGGTATGCATACAGGAATTTTGCCTAGAGATAGTAGTCCTGATAGGAGTAGGTTTAGAAGGTACCCACAAGGAGTTGGCAGAGGTGGTAGGGATATTCATCGGACCATACCTGAAGATACCAGCGAATTTTCTGGTCGCACGCCACATCGTTTGGCAAGGAGAGAAAGAAGTGTTTCTCCTATTGGTGGAGGAAGACCTCATCACGCACAGCCCTACAAGAAATCTCGGATGAGATCCAGAAGCCGCTCTCCTGTTGCATGGCATCGCACTAGATCACTAAATTTTAGGCCAGATGCAAGAATGGAGAGGGTGAGATTGCCATTTCAGAAACGCTTTGCTGCAGATTCTGAAGAGGACTTCATCTCCCTGCCCAGAAATCGTTTTTCACCACAGCGGAAGTCCAGGTGGTTTGATGATCGGAGTTCTGCCATGGACAACTTTAGGGCCAGGAAATCACCTGTAAGGATGTTCCGTCAGAGTCAAAGGTTTGATTCAGTCCGTTCTATTAGAAGAATGAATTCAGACGAGTACTTCAGACCAGTGATACGACCTAGAAGATTTCCTGATATGGCTGGTGGTAGGGGATGTAAATATGAAGGGAGTGATGATGATAAACATGGGAACAGATATGAGATGATTCACCGGGTCAGGCGTTATGACACAGATGGTGTTGTGCGGCGGTTCCGGTATAACCCGGAGGACTCCTTTGTGGCTAATGACTCTTGACTTTGATGACTGCAGTGGGTGGAAAGGGCTAGTGAAGTCATGTTATTTATATACAATTATGAGCAAGATGTTTCATGATGGCTGCATCTGATATGCCTTTCTCCCAGATTTGGTAGTGGATGGGAGGAGATCTTCACCTCTTGTGCATTTTTGTTTTAACAAGGGAACGTCTGGGTTCCATCCAATTTTCTTGCTAGGTGGTGTTTGGGTGAATCTTTTTCTCCAGTCTGATATATCTTCTTCTTAAGAAGTCTCTTGTCTCAGTAGGTGTGATAGTGATCCATTTTTTACGTCATGTTTTTGGTCCCCTACCTTTTTATGGTCATTTTCTCTTGTCAAGTCCTCTCTGCATCCAAATTATTAATGGAAAATCAAATGCTTTTGCAAATTACCAATTCATTGCTCAATGACCTTTTTTTTCTTTTGTTTTTTGGGTTCTTTTTGCAATGTGGTGTTCTCCGATAATTGGGGACTGTTAATATTTAATCGCAACAATCAGTCAGCAGGGATCGTCCTGGACATGCCCACATATGTTTCGTGTTGGGCCTGTAAGACAGTAATGGGTTTCTTTGGGCTAACCAGCGGAAACTCATGGACTCGAAATGTAGGTTATCGGCCACACCAGACGAGCAGATTGCCCCCACTTCGTGCTTCATAGCTGTCGGCCCACTTACGAGAACCCCAACACTTGTTCCTTCGCACCCCAAAAGTATCGCTGCAAGAACGTCAGCCAGTAACTTAATAGTCCATCCAGACAAACCGCGTATAGAAGTATCACTTACAGCATGCTTTAGCAGAATGTAAAGAAAGCGGGTCGATAGCTTACTCCTCAAATTAGGCCTTTTACCACTGTAGACTCTAGTGGCTTGGAGAAGTGACTGAGCCGGAAGGCTCTCCAATTCTCTGTCACCATTGTAGAACCATGAGCCGGGCGACGTCGTCGGTGCCTCCATGTTGTGAATCTGTCTCATCTCCTTCGAATTCTGTTTCTTGTTCCACAGAAAGGCCACTGTTGCAGTTATGGCTACAGAGACACAAACGAACACCATGTTCAAAGCAGCTCTCGAAGCACTGGCGAAGATCGTATTGGAGTTATGATCAATGGGGTAAACATAATATCTTGTGAGGATGCCTACGAGAACAAGAAAAAGGGCAAAAGATGATATAATAATTGCACCGAGCCAAAACCAGCTGTTGGGGCCTAAAATTGCTGAAATTGGTGCGTCTGATGCATTAGCCTTGAAACGTATAGCTCTTATAAGCTGTTTGTGACTTGCAGGCTCTTTTTCTCTCGTCACATAAGCTTCTACTTGTAGTTGCAGACGACAACTGTCGGCCGTGATACCCGACACCGGAAGTAGGAGCTCTAGCATACTGAGCTCTGAATATTTCTTGAAAGCACATATCAGAAGAACCCTAGGAGTCTCGCGGCCAGATTTGCTGGCTGTAAACAGGAGCTCGCGGATGATAGAGATGAAAGGAGTAATCCCACTTCCTCCACTCACCATCACAAGCATGTCGCGCCTGCATCGTGTACATTTTCTCTGTAAATCAGAATTATATTCGCTTCTAGAGGAAAATCTATTCAACCAACTTTGGATTGCCAACAAATCGAATCTAGTAAATTTTCTGTTGCAGAAATATGTGAAATCATGCACCTTAGAAAATGGGTTGCGGCAGGTCCATAGGGTCCTTCAACGGAGATCTCAAGACTGTACGTCGAAGAAGAGGATGAAAGCTTCTGATACAACTCACTAGACCAACTCCCTTCACTTTTGATGACAATGCTTAGCGTCTCAGGATCCGTATTGCTGCTTGAAGTAACCGTGAAAGGATGCCATTGCAGCTTGGAAATCACGGGCACGTTTACGAAGATTATACTTGTCGGATTGTAGCTCAAAACTACCACCAAATGGAGTACGAAAGGAGGGATTAATATTTTCTAGATAATACAAGATCATGTTCATCAGATGAAATTAATCTGAACTTTTACCTGGGCTCTTGGAGAAGTTCAATTCAACAGTTTCACAGGGCAGGATTCTTGCTGAAACAAGTCTTACCCTTTGTTGAGATTGTAAGAATCTCAAGTATCGATCAATTAGGAAGAGGTAGAACCCAGGGAGGATGATGCAAGAAGATGAGAATCCCACATGAAAGACATAGAAGACAACGAAGAAGAAGTATAAGTAATGAGTATAGAAGAAGAGCTCAAAGATCTTTCTCCTTATGCAAGGGAGGCTCGTCACCCACATGGCTAATCCAGGTAACAATGCTACAGCTCCTGCTAAATTTGACACCCCAACTTTGTCCCATTTGAATATCTGCCATCACAGAAGAAAGCTCCATGGTTTATGTCTTGTAGTCAGGGATCAATGGTTTAAGATGCACCAGAGCAGGTTTAATTTATAGCCATTTACCTCTGACATTTGGTCTCTACTGGACCAAAAGATAATGTAACATAATCCATGAGCGGTGAAGAGAATCAGGGCGATGTGTCCTACCCAGATATGGTACTTGATGCTGGCCTCTGAGGTGAGGCCAAACAGCTGCAAAACTGAAGATCCTCTGGTCACTGGGAAGAAGAGAAAGGCCAGGCAGATGTTTCCAACAAGACCCAATGCTAGACCTGAATATTCCAACTTAGCTTTCCACCTGCAAAAGATTTAAAACAATACCACTCTCTCACTCTCACTCTCGCGTGCTCTTGATCAAGTAGGATTCTTAAAAGAATCAAGCAGTAGTGTTTCTTGAATGTTTAGGTATTATTCTTACTCTTGCTCTCCTCCAGGAGCTGTTTGTTGGCTTATTTGGAAAAACATGAGACGTAGGTAGGAAGAGAGAGACCAGAGCAGTAACGCAATGAAAAGGTTTAGAAACGATAGCTCCATCCAGGACACAATGCCGAGAGGGCCCTTGACGATCACTGGTCGTTTCCATGAGGCAAGACGAGGTTTTGAGACCTTGCTGTGTTCAAGAAACCATTGATTCGCGTATAAGCTCATGTCATGAAGCACAAAAATAGGAAGTACATATAGATTAAAAGAGATCTACAAGAGATTACAGAGCATGTACCAGTTCATGGTAGGATCAGCATATTTCTTCCCTAGATGGAGGTATAAACAGCTCAAAACAGCCATGAAAAGAAAGGGGAATGTGTAAATCAGTGTGCTTGCACCTATACCAGGGAAACATTTGCACAGTACCCCTTGTTACGCCAAAGAAATTAAGATAGCGCAGTGCAGTTGTCTAAGGCATAAGGAGACAAACCTTGTTTCCCAAAGTAGGTAGAATTAGTTTTCTCAAGGATTTGAGGCAACCATGCAGTATAGTACATTTTTGTGGGATTCATGATCCAAATCATCGTGTACCCAAGAAAAACTACCATTGTTAGCAGCCATATTGCCCACCTGATTGGCTTGATCAATACTTCAAAAGAAGCAGTTTCCTTCATTTAACCCCTCTCTCTCTCTCTCTCTCTCTCTCTCTCTCTGTCTATCTATTGTTTTTAGAGTATGGTTTATGGGGAAGACTATCTTTTGCCCTTTAAATAGCAAGAATGTTGCATAAAAATGCAATCTTGGAGTAAGAAATGTTTGTGATGATCAATTATAGCATAGGTGCACACTTCTCCTTTTAGCTTCAATGTCTCTTCATTAACAGAATTCTGAATTATGATAGTTCCTACAAGCCACATTATGTGTCAATTATTTTGAATGTGTGAAAAGATAATTTGACTATTAATTTGAGATGTAAACAATGTGACAAGGTGATGACCAGTGCCCCAACCACGGCTTCCATGTTTCCTTCCATTGCAACAATCTTGCATGCACATACACAATGGATCTGGGTTGATCTGTTCCTGTTGCTTCAATCCAAATTTTTAGTCATGCCACAATGTTTCAAAGCAAGATTATTTTTTTTTTAAATTCACATTTAAATAGAAAGATCTCAGAAGTTTCAAAATTTATACAAAAACCACCAAAGATTCTTGTTTATGTTCTTATTCCAAAAAATATTGAACTAACCCATTGGGTCATAAAAAATTGAATTCCGGCAAAGATCAAATTGACTATTGTGTTGTTGAAGTCTTAACATAAATTTATATGAATTTAGCCAATTTCTAGCATCTTGAGATCATCTACTACGCAAGAATATGCTTCTAAGTTCTTGGGTAACTAGCTAGATACACATCAAACAATTAAATTAAAACATAACACACAACACACGTGTATTTCTTACAAATTATTAGATATTTACAAGATGCAAAGGTTCAATTAATGGGTAGCAGCCCACCTTTACTAAGTAATGTGGCACAAAATACTGAGTATTCTCTCCCCTTTCAGAAGGGAGTTTCCTTAGGCAACAGACACCTTAATGTAAAGTAGCAAACAAGCAGAAGCCCATAAGTATATTGACACACACCGTCTTATGGTTGTATATATATGTGTGTGAAAGCAACAAGTGCATCACCAGTTGAAGCTGATGGACTCAAAGTGAAGATTCTCAGCCAAACCAGACGAGCAAATTCTTGCAACCTCGTGCCTCATCTTCCTCGGGCCACAGACTAAAACCCCAATGTCTGATCCTTGGCAGTCAAAACAGTATTTCTGTAATGGCATGAACAGTTCTGTCACTTCTCCCGATTGAATTTTGTTAATGTTATGATAGTGGAACTGGTGGTAATATTATCAGCAACTTACTCTTGAGATTAGGCCTGAAACCGAAGTGGACCTTGGTAGCTTGAACAAGAGACTGATGGGGAAGACTTTCGAGCTCCGTATTGGCACTGCAGAAGCATGGTCCTAGTGATGTTGTTGGTGTTGGCCCTTCCATGTTCTGTATTTGGTTTCCTTCCATGCCGTTTTGTTTCTTGAACCAGAGGAAAGCTGCACTGGAAACAAAGAAAACGCAAACACAAACCAAAAACATGTCCCACAAAGCTCTGTAGGAAAAATGGTAGATTTCTCCGGTGTTGTGATCAATTGGGTATATGTAGTAACGAGTTACAATGGCCATGACGAGGACGAACATGACAAATGATGATGCGATTATGGCACCCAGCCAGAGCCAATTGTTGGTGCCAAGAACCGCAGAAACGGGTAAGTCCGAGGAGTCTGGCTTGAACCATATGGTCTGGAGCTTCTGGGTTGGTGTTTCCGGCTTCTTCTTCTCTCTAGTGATGTATGCTTCAATCTGCAACTGTACTCGAGAAATCTCTGCAGGCGTGCCGGAGATGGGACAAAGCAGGTCTAGCACAGCAAGGTCAGTGTAGTTCTTGAAAGCACAAACGAGAAGAACTCGTGGAACCCTACAGTCTGGCTTCTGGCTTTGGAAGATGACCTCTCGAATAATGGAGATAAAAGGAGTGATGCCACTGCCTCCACTCACCAGAACAAGTGATTCATGCCTGTAAAAACACAAACCAAACCAAACTTAATAAGCACATCAGACTGAAATTCATTTAATTTTTGTGGAGAGGCTAAACATTTGTATTAATCTCCTATTAGCAGGTCGTTTCCTGCTATGAAAATCACCTTAGAAAATCAGATGTAATAGGCCCATAGGGTCCTTCCGTTGAAACTTCAAGACGATCCAGGGAAGAAGAGATTTCTTTGTAACGCTTCTGAGACCAACTTCCCTCACTTTTGATAACAATGCTGAGATTGTTCGGCTCCGTGTTACAGTTGGAAGTCACCGTAAAAGGGTGCCACTGCAGATTAGAAACCCTAGGCACATTTATAAACAATATGCTTGTTGGGTTATAATGCAATCCTGTAAAGAACAAAGATAATGTTATTATGTTACATAAGATTGGAAGTACTTAAACTTTAAGATTTTGTATTAACTGTTTAACGTCTTGTGATAACCTGGGCTGTTGAAGAAGTTCAGTTCAACGACGCCACAAGGTAATGGACGTGCAGAGATCAGCCTAGATCTTTGCCGTGATTGCAAGAATCTGAGGTACAGATCGATGAGGAAGAGGAAGATTCCGGGGAGGATCATGCAGAAGTAGAAATCACCGCAGTGCAAGACGTAGAAGAAGATGTATAAACCGTAGAGATGGTGAGTGTAGAAGAAAACCTCGAACATCTTTCGCCTAACGCGAGGCATGCTTGTCACCCGCATGGCTAATGCAATAACTATTGCTATCTCTCCAGCTACGTTTGATACCCAAGTCTCACTCCACTCGAGCATCTGATTATATCGTCAAAATTAAGTTCAACTTGAAGTTATTACTGATTTTTGAGTTAGAATTGAAGTTGGGTGTTCATTGATTAAGTGCTGTGGGTAGGTACCTCAGCCATTTGGTCGGTGATGGCCCAGTGGATGATGAACCCTATGGTATGAGCAAAGAAGAGGATCATGGAGAGATGACCGAGCCAGATGTGATACTTGATGCTAGACTCTGAAGTGAGCCCTACGAGAGGCAGAATTGAAGATGCTCGTGTCACTGGAAAGAAGAGAAATGCCCAGCATATGTTTCCTATGTACCCAAGTCTCAGTGATACGCTGCGAAACTTAGCTTCCCACCTGACAAAAAGAGAAACAATCTTTAGGGTTATACCTAATCACCGCAAGCAATATGAGCCTGATCCATAGTCTCCATGACAGTTTACTGGCAATAAGACGAAGATCTGTCGTTTGAATCACATATTCTTGGGTTTGTTCTGACCAGGAGATCTTATAGAAGAGAGAAAGTAAAAGGAGAAGAAGAGAGAAGGTTACTGATATTTTATGCTCCAGGCAGGCATGTGAAGGTTTCGTGGCCCGAGTATTAATTAAAACTTTCTTATTTGACGAAAAATTAAGGGAGAGGAGACTGGTACTTACACTTTCTCGCCTTCTCCATGCATCATCAGGTGACCGAAGCTTACATACAGGTAATGGCAAGAGACCATATCAGGAGTGCAACAAACATAGCTGCAAAAGTGAGCTCCAACGCTGTGAGAATTCCCGGGGGACCCATCACCGGCACCGGCCGTCTCAAGAAGCTCAGACGGGGACTGAAAGTAGTTGAGTATTTAAGCATCAGATCAGAACTAAAAGAACTGAAGATTGGATGGAAGATTTCCAGGCAATATATGTCGTACTAATCACCTTTTGGAGGAAGGTCTTGCTGATGATTTCTTCTGGAAATGGAGGTAAACACAGCTCAAAGCCGCTATGAACATCATAGGAACGGAGAAAGCACAAGATTTGTCCCTGTAACAGATGATCTGATCTATTAGTAACAAGATTTGAAGATGTTCGAAGAAGAGAAAAAGAAAGTTTTCTTCTAAAACCAAACAAGAAAATTAAGTAGAAGAAAAAACTCAACAAGAAGAATGAAAACTAAAGAGAAACTTGTTCTCCAAAGTATGTGGAATTGAGCTTGGAAGCTAGCTTGGGAGTCCATGTTTGTTTGTAAACTTTTGTTGGCAGCAGAACCCAAACCACAAGCCACCCAAAAAATAAGACAAGAAAGATCATCTTTAGCACAACGTGGGTGCCCATTTTCTCCGATTAGCTGTCAGTTCTTACGAGGGTACGTATGCCCTAACCTTGTGAGAAATTAACAAGGAGACGACTTAAGATCTGAGAGTACTATGATTATGATGAGAACCTTCTCAAAAGAAACTTATAGAAGACACTCCATGGTGACCATATACGTAGATAGGAGCACAAAGAGGAAATTAAACAGCATGATCCACGCAGAGACAGGCCAGCAAATGCTAAGCAAATGCATTATAATTCTTTTTGCAGATCTGATTTGCATCACTTGGTTTCAGAAAGTCAAGTCTGCTTTTTACCAGAGGTAATGTCAAAATGGCTATTATGCTCGGGAAGAGACATTGTATCTACTAAGCATTTGACAATTCATTTTTCCCACAGAGAATTCTTTCAGACTTAATTTAGAGTATATAGTAATCTATATTCATATCAGGAGAACATTTATGGAATAACATCTCATCCTATGGATTGTTTTTGGCACCTGTGAGTTACGTTTGTAACTTTTTTTATAAGGAACATCTTCTATTTCGGAAAGATATAAAGTTAGAGATCTTGCCACATTTGACAAAGATATACAAGTGAATTTATAATGGTTAATTATGATTTTAGATTGAAATGAATGAATGAATGAAATTACAGTGATATTTATTCTGATTCTTAAAATTTTAATAAAAATTAATTCTGATTCTTCACTTTAATTTCTATTCATTTCGATTTTTGTCTATTCTATTTTTAAATCACGTTTATTTAGATTATTTGTAAATAAATATATTATTAAAATTTTTTGAAAGCAACTTCTTAAAGAAACGTTGGTATCTAACATGCGTCCATAAGAGTAATGTTAGTTTTAGATAGGAGAGAGAGATTTCATGGAATAATTTTATTTTGAAAAGAAAAAAAAGATATATTTTTATAATTTGATAATAAAAAAATAAATGAAACCAATCATGTGTAGACACATTTTTTTTTTCAGAATAGTAATAAATATCAGATTAAAAGAGAGTCGTCCTCTCCCAACATGACACATTTAAGAAGATTCTCTTATAACACTTAATAATTTTCTCAATAATATAATAATAATTTTTCGATATTAATAGGAATTTGTTTTCGCATTTCTGCCAGCTTAGTTGCAGGATTCTCCATGTCAGAGTTCTAAGAGATTCGTATGGGTGCCAGTACAATTGACTTTCTTGGTAATGGAAGTACAGTTGACCAAGCAAGGATTGTAGTACAAAGTGTACCACTTCACTATCACAAACATTTTGATGATGCAATTTTCTTTGTTGTATGCTTAATCTTCAGACTCTGCAATCTAAGTTTCTTGGGTATGAATCAGTTGTTCTGTAATGGCAATGCGATTTCGTTGAGTTTTAGCACCACGTGATGACTTCAGCATTGCAATGCTAATAGCTTGTCTTAATTATATAACCAGCAAAATTTGGTAGCGATGGCAACCTATGGACCCCAGATAACATAAAAAAAAAATAGAACAAAATAATCTCATCTTCTCATCCAATTTGGTCCCAATTCTTATGCTACATTCTTATCCAAATACCAATTTGCACTCTGATGATTTATTTTCTAATGACATCCATATAATTATACCAAATAGTAAGTTTCATTGTGCTTTTTCACATGGGTCACACGTTGTAATAAATGAAACGTTTATAACAAGAAGAAATTGTAGGCCGCGTGCATTACAAAACCTAATAATTTAAATTAGGCACAAATATGCTTCACAAGATGGTATAATAAAAATGGTAGTTTTAAGTAACAAAATTTACAAGTTTCGAAGTACCATTGTTCCGAAACCAATGCCAAGAAAAGTGGCCATGGCGACTCCAAAAATACCAGCCAGAATTCCCGGGACGACCAAGGAACCCCATCCTTTGGCTGTGGCCATTCCGCAAGCTGTGGTAGGGCCTCCAATGTTGGCATTTGATGCCACAAGCAACAGCTTCAACTCAAAGCGACATAGCTTTCCCAAGCCAAGGATCACAGCCAGATGGACGGTGACTTGAATAAGAGCAAACAAGAAAATACTTGGTGCGGTGTTGACGACGTTCCATACACTCCCACTAGCACCCATCACAGCAAAGAATACCTGCTTAGGTAAAACACATCAGCTGGCAACTCTTATTCCAATGCTCAAAATTTTTGAAGATAGTTAATTTGGGTTTATGTAGTTCGATACTTTAAGAAGTAAGAACAATGCCACAGCTGTAATGGAAGATTACATTCCTAACTATCTGAGAATTTAGGAGTAGGTTGATCTAAACTTTAATGCCAAGCAATCTGCAACAAGTTTCCTAACATTTGTCTCAGATCTAACACTTGATATCAAGTTTTGAGTACAGTTTCTGGCTCCAAATTTCTCATTCCTTATCATTTGTGTAAATATTATTACCAACAAAAGAAACATGAAATGCTCTTTTGTGTGCATTAAGATATAAATCTGGCTTTGAGTACCCAGAGAAGAAAGAACCATAACAACTATGCAGATATTCACAACATAAATTAATTACTTTGTATTTACTGGAGATGTTTCAGTTACCTGCATCAGAACCAGAGCGACAGCATCACCAGCAGGTGCAAGCTGACCAAATCGTGCTGGGAACAAAGTTGCTAAGACAACAACAATGGCCGTAACTCCTGGAAGGCTGCCTCCTTGAATATTCCACAAGTTTGTGAGAGAATAAGCAGTTTTACATATCAGAAAGGATATAGCAACAGCAGTAGCAGTTTGAAGCACAGGGATATTGCCTCCAGAAGTAGATTCCATATCTAGGTCAACATCTGCCAAGGTAGTTCACATCATGATAGAGATTCACATTCCAATAACAGAGATGATGTAAGTTTAATGCGAATTTACAGAGCAAATTACTACAAGAGGAAAAAAACACAGAAATGTAAGAGAGCAATTATATTAGATCATATAATATCACACTGAATGCGGATGTACCATTGATAGATGTTGCAGCCTCAGGAGGTAATTTGGAGGCTAGTGCAAACAAAACCATAAAGTATATTGCACAAATAACATTGTCTACAGCCACTCCTGCAGCTAAAACAGAAGGAGAAACACCAAGAGCCTCTGAAATTGCAACATAATTAAGGGCTACAACACAGAAAGAAAAAAAAAAAAAAACAATGTCAGTTATGGCACTGAACTTTGGTAAAAGCCATATGCATTCATGAACAAGGTACTCAAGCACTACCCTTTTTCCTTTTTCGTCGCTGTTGCAAGATCCATACAACAGAAAAAGCATTACATAGAGTTGGATTCGTAGAGGTAATAGGTGATATAACACCAGTCATGTCAAGAAAGAAATTGTGAATGTTATAATCTTTACTTTGAGTTATACCTCTCCATATTTATAATAGCGGGCTAACCGAAGTAGAATTCAACAGTATATCCTGATTGTGGACAACTTACATCCACCAATATAGCTACCCATGAGAGCAGAAGCTATTTTCCAATTATCTTGACCAAGTGATCGCATCGGCACCATCAGGAAAGCCACTACAGTCCCAGTGATAGTTGCAACTGTCATAAAGAAGAATAAATAAAATGTCTGAGGAGAATAGAAGGTCAACTGTAAAGAGCATTCTTTAAAAAGAAGATTCATGTGGTTCCTGTTTTTGACATTCATTTGCAAAGAAAGCATGGTTATAATGCACATCATCTAATTCTTTATTATCATAGTTATTAATTACAGTTCACAGAATAATGGCATTGTCTAATTGCAAGTGGACAGAGAATCATGGTTTTAGAGAAAAAAATGGGACACCACGGTGAATTGGCCAACCACCAGAAATGAGACTGTTATTTGGCAATAGGTTCAGACACACATTCCAAACTGGAAAATAACAGCAAAATCAGCATATTCAATGGCCAGAAAGGACATCATAGTTTAAGGAGAGTTAAGTCTACTGGAAAATAATCACAACATAACTCTTTCTATTTCTTAGTTTAGATACCAAAGTGGCGGCTAACAATAAAACTAACATGGCAAAGCTGTTTGAGATTTGGACCATTTTTCTTCAGTCGCAAGTAGTCCAGAATTTGCAGTCATTGTGGTGGACCATTATGCAGTGACTCTTTAGAAAATTTCAGTAAAAGTCAGATAATACTTCTACAAACATAGAGGACTTACCAGAGTCAAATGTAAGAAAGTCTTTAAAAATCTGCTTTACCAATAAGATCTGTGAAAAAGGAGACCTCAGCACAAAGACTATAGTTCTAATCCCTTTATCAGCTAGCCTAGATTGAATCAAAGACAAATAGGTCAGACTTACTGAAACACCAGAATCCGAGACATGTTCAAGAGGACAGAGCATCTTTTGATAATTAATGCAGTGCTCATAGGCTCTCCTCAATGTTACATGGACCCAGCATTTCATCTTTAGATAACGTAGTTGGATATATATATATATATATATATATATATATATATCTTAAGTATGAAAATATCTGTTGGATCCTTCAAATAAACAGAAAACTTAGGAAGAATAGGCTGGTATCTGAGACCTGTTCACAACTCCAGATAACTCAGGTACTTCCTCTTCAATCCGAACCACATATTTCAGGATACAATAACCAAGCAACTAGCTAAAGTAATTTTTACATCACAAAATGGTGGTGGAAATCTGTATCTACACTTAAGTTTCCTGGAAACTGTTGACTTGCTACAGTATTTCAATGTATTTTGTCATTACCAGACATTGTGTGTGTGTGCCACAGAACTCATTCGTTCAAGATGTCACCTGGTGTTACTTAATTCTAGCTCCACTTTTTTCCATCATTTACAAAGCTTCATTAAGGCATAAGGAAGCAAGTACTAATGACCAAAAGAAGGCCCCTGACCACAAGCATATGCTTCGTTACCTATAAATCTCACCTTCTCTTCCAAAGAGGAGAGGGTAAAACATCTTGGTCTAACTTCATGGAGCCATGCAACAACTACCTGGTCCAATGGCGGTTAAGTATAATATATGTATCAATCATAAGGGGAAATTGGTTTCAAATGTCAGCTCTCTCTGTGACGTGTACAGTTACTTGAGCATTTATTATTTCAAGAAACCTTTTCCAGTTGAGTTCTTACCCAGGAAAATATTGAGAACTTGTATAACATGAATACTTATTACTACCACTTTAACTGAAAGAGGACAATCAAGAGACTGATTCCCAAGTCACACCACAAAATCTTTTTGAACAATAAACAAAAGTCAAAGACAGAATATAAGAAATTTAAAATAATGGAAATTCCAGGATTCATAGTAATAACCTGATCCAAGCAAGAAGGCCAGGAGCAATGTCCCAGTAGAACGAATCACATGACGCAAGTCTGCTCTAAACAACAGCAATGCGACGGATAACGGCAGCAGATACTCTAAGAAAGTTGAATAGGCAGGTGCTTCATACGGAATTATCCCTAAATTGCTAGCTGCGAGGCCAACCAATGTGCTCATCAGTGCAGCACTTACCATGCTTCCAATCTTCGTCTTCTCGGACCTCATAAATCAATAGAAAACAAATAGAAATTTTTTAATACAGTCGCCAGAGAATAAAAACAACTGTCTTTTCTTAAAAAGAGAGAAATTGCTTGGAGAGCATAAGCAAAAGAAGAGGGAGAAACTACCAGAGACCAAAGGCACCGGTGGCAAATAGAGCGGCCCAAGTGGCCCAGGAGTCATCCGAAGAAATGATAGGTTGCCTCAGCTGGGACCGAACCTCCAGAGAACGAATGGAAACGCAATTCTTTTGCAATATCAATGGCAAGGGAGATGCTCTGTTTTTCCTTTGATATGTTATCTCCGATCTCCAGTGGAGGTCAGCTGGAAGACTGAGCGAATTGTGGCGGGAAACGACGGGTAACAGGTTTAGAGACGGACTTAACGTTAATTGAAAGGAAACCGCCATAGATGATGAACTTTGAGCGGTTTGACTGAAGAATGAAGACTGCTGGAGAAGACATCCGAGATTATTTTCTTATAACTTCTAATGACGGGCTCTGCGCTTTAGCCATATCGAGTACGATGACGTGGCAAGTTATGATTTGCAAAAGCTAAACTAACATATGAACTGCCACTCCGTTTTCCCAGTAAAAATTCTTCTGTTGCAGGTAGCAAACTACCCAGCTCTCGTTTCAGCAATCTGTCTGGTTTCTCTCTCTCTCTCTCTCTCTCTCTCTTTGGCAAGAAGATCAATTCAAATGGGAACAGAGGGTTTATAAAATTTTCCCTTCCAAAGACTGTAGATTTGCAAATCAAGTTGTAATAATGTTACCAAGAACTCAGACATCATAATTGAAATTGAAGATTACATGGGTTACAGATGAGGTCAGCTATAGCCCATGGAATTTGAAGCTTTTACATGTATTTCAGAACAGTCAGTCCAAAGCCAATGCCAAGAAAAGTTGCAATGGCAATCCCAAATATGCCAGCGAGGATACCAGGGACTACCAAGGAACTCCACCCTTTGGCAGTAGCCATTCCACAGGCTGTTGTAGGGCCTCCCACATTGGCATTTGATGCCAAAAGCAAGAGCTTTAGGTCAAAGCCGAGTAACTTTCCTAATCCAAGAATCACAGCAAGGTGGATAGCAATCTGGACAAGAGCAAACATGAAAATGCTGGGAGCTGTGTTGATGACATTCCATATGTTTCCACTTGCACCCACAACAGTAAAGAAGACCTATACCAAGAAGAAGAGAATGAATCACTTCATTTAAAATTATGTTACTTATTCTCTCTTTGGACATGTATGTTTCATAAAATAAGACATTTCGTGTAAAGGTGCTTCAGAAGGATGCAAAGTGTCTAAACCAGGGCTCTGTCTCATAAAGTTAACTGACCTGCATCAGGATTAGAGCCATTCCCTCACCAGCTGGTGCAAGGCGACCAAACTGAGCTGGAAATGCAGTTGCTAAAACAACGACAATTGCTGTTATGGCTGGCAGGCTACCTCCCTGAATGCCCAAGAATTTCGTGAGGTAAGCACCAACCTTGCAGATAGCAAGAGCTACAGCAATGGTTGTAGCAGTCTGCAGCACAGGAATTTTGCCACCATTTGCAGAACCCTCATCCACTGTAAAATCTGCCATGGTTACAGATTGTTATTAGAAACTCAGAAATTTCATAACACAAAGTTGATTTATTCTTGCAATATTTGATCTTTAAGCCCAAGAAGGCACAAATGACAAGGGATTGCAGATAAAAGGAAGGGGGTAGGGGAAGATAATTAAGGACAAATCGCTTGTCCGAAATGTATAAAAGAAGTTGGCTTCATTCCAGAGCAGCATCATTTCAACAATCATGAAGAGAGTGAACCAGAACCAATCAAATAATCTAAAGGTGAGTGGTGCAAACCGTTGGTTGATGAAGAAGTCTCAGGAGGTATTTTAGAGGCCAATGCAAATAATGTTGTAAAATATACTGCACAAATGACATTATCAGCAGCTAGTCCGGCAGCTAAAACTGATGGAGTAACTCCAAGAGCATCAGAAATCGCAACATAGTTGACAGCTGCACAGCATCAGAGTCAAATTTCTGTCAATCCTGATAGAGAACTAGGAAAAAGAGCAAAAAGATGTCACTTCAGGAAATAATAAGGCCATTGCAAGGACATATAAAGTCCAAATATCTCTTACAGAATAGAAGGCAAGTTACCTCCACCAATGTGTCTACCCATGAGGGCAGCTGCGATTTTCCAACTATCTTGTCCAAGTGACCGCATTGGCACCAGAAAATACGCCAATGCTGTCCCAACTGTTGTTGCAACTGTTTGCGCAATGAACAAAACAAAATTAGTAGTAGCCTGTGGTAAGGTGCACAGTCTAGTCCATTCACCTCTTACTAATGTCTGTGGTCTATTTACAGGTCAGTAATATGCAATATCAGCAAACAAGTCACAGCAACACAGCAGTATTGTAGTTTGATTTCGTGATGATGGTTATCATATTATGGGCTTGTTTACCAACTAACAAAAGAATTAGAACCAATTCTAGCATCATAACCACCTCATCTTTTCCATTCTAGTACTACAGGCAGGAATAGACTGGGGCAACATGGACTAGCGATTACCTGACCCAAGCAAGAAAGCTAGGAGAAGCGTCCCTGTGGACTTAATCACACGCTGCAAGTCTGCTCTGAACAACAACAACGGGACAGCCAAGGGGAGTAGGAACCCCAACACCACTGAATAGGCAGGAGCCTCACATGAAATGATCCCCAAATTACTAGCGGCAAGACCAACTAAAGTGCTAACCAGTGCACCACTCAATGTGCTTCCTATTTTGGTCTTCTCTGACCTTCACTTTCAAAGATGAATACTAGTAACTATTTTGATTGGAGAAACAGCGAAATAATAATAATAGAATAGTAGCTATATTTCACTGAATATTATCCAAGCAACCAAGTAAATATTACACTGAAAGACAGAGTTTGTGAATTACTACCAGATACCGAAAGCGCCTGTGGCGAAGAGAACGGTCCAGTTGCCCCATTGATCATTGGGAGAAATGAGAGGGAAATTCAATTGAGATCTGACTGCTACAGATAGGATCGGTTTCAAAGTTAGATTTTCACGTGACAATTGAGGAGAGAAGAAAGTTTCGCTTCTGTTGTTAGATAGGGAAGACGAAGAAGATGAAGCTAATGACAACGATGTGTACTGGGGTAATGAATTGCTAGCTGCCGAGATTCTCAGTGGAGTTTGGCGGGAACCAACACCTTCCCGTTGGAAGTGCGCCGCCGGTGATGGAGTCCGGGTTGATTGCAGGAACAGCACCTTCGATGCCATTGAGGCCTGCTAACACTCGATCGGACGCAGGCACAGAGAGATTGCCTACAGAGAGAGAGAGACAGAGAGAAAGACCAACCTGTTACTTAGAAGTGGACTGCGTAGATTAGTCAGTGCAAAGAAAATCAACGGAGGGTAAATCGTTTCATGAATAAAAGTGGAATTATTAGCTGTTTCCATTTTTTATTCGTTTGCCCTTCAGCTTCCCTGATCCAAAGGATTAAAAAAGGGGGGGTAAAAAAAAAAAACTGAAACAAGCATATATTATCACTTCTGCTCTGATCATTGAACACTACCACCTGCTACCAGGCATCATTAAAAAGAAAAGATGAAGGAAAAGAACAAATTATTCTGGACTAAAACATGGGCAATTTTAAGCCACGAAGATCAACATAATCCTCAACATAATTCTTAATTCCCAGTTTCACAGTGGCTTCTGATATCAAAGAGACCATTATCATAATGGGAAGTGTTAACATCAATGCCAAGATCAGTCAAACAATCTGAATCCATGTAGTTACATTTTATCATAAAGCTAATAAACCACAAATCCTAAATCCAGTATGGTAACAATGTTTGTTTCAGCAATAAGTTGGAATAATTCTGAAGACATCATTGTCCTTTGCTGGGTGGATGATCATCACTGCTGTTAAATGAGCTGCCATCACCGTGCTTCTGCCTCTTTGTGCTACTGCTCTGTTCCTCCAAAGTCCTCAACTTGTTCTTTATTGCAGCTATTTTTGCACTCCGGCTGATTTGCCCTGAACCGCTGCCAAGAAGGCCAGTTTTATTTACCTCCCCTGCTGTTTTGGAAGGATTTTGTGCTACTTGTTCCAAGTATTTTTCACTTGCAAGACGAACAACCAGAGGGCGACCACAAGCTAATCTCCCATGCATCTTCTCCTTGGCCAATTTAGCTTCCTGCATACTCACTTTAAACATGGAAATCAGGAATTGCTTAAAAATAATAAGAAGAAGCTGATGAACTTACCTCTTTGGAGCTATATTGAATAAAAGCAAAGCCACGCGGCTCTCCACGTTTTGGGCCTCGAGTATGCCACAGAAAGTCTTCAGAGATGATCTTCCCATATGGAGAAAACATCTTTATCAAGGCAGCTCTGTGGTAGGAAACAGAATAGCAATGAGTTGAGCAATATTAACTTCTGCAAGGCCAACAGATGACTCAGTCTGAAAAAAAAGTTAGTCCTTACTCGGTCACCCTTAGATCAAGATTACCAATATAAAGTCTGCTCTCACATTTTTCATCAGTGAAACTATTAGGATCCTGCAGCCAAATATACATCAATTCAGAAGTCTCATATTGCATGATGAATGACATAAGAACATGAGATAATGTTATCTTTCGAAAAGAACATTTTCCAGGTAGGCATCAAAAGTAACATGCTATAGACATGGCACCAGATATATTTTCCAATTTTCAGAAGGATTTTTGTCATATGTGTAATGTCAATGCCCGATATATAACTTTAGGAACAAAGATGAAGCAAATAAATACTGAAAAGGTTAAATTTACCATGAAACTCTGAGGATTTGACACAAATGAAGTTCCACCCTCAAGCTTCTGCAAGTTTTAGGATTTGAAAAAAATCAGAATCTCTGTCCACCTGCAGTTAAAAAAACCAACTACATGAACCACTTGCTTCCTTCAGTTACACCAAATTATACCAAGGCAGCTTTCATACTTAACTTTTAAACTGCATAACCAGAAATCTTCCAAGTCCAAAGCCTTTCACAAGTAACCATTGCAAAGCAGTAAATACAACAGAGAGCGCATTTATAGATTTGACAAATGCTACCAAGAAATGGAAACCCATATACATGATAGTGAGTTAGTGCTAGGTTGTCAAAAGCATCAATAAATTCATATATACAACTTCTGCTTATAATTTGAGCTAGATGTAGCAACCAGAAAGCATTTGCATTAGACAACCTTGCCCACCAGTTCTGGACAGCATGGTTCATTTTAACTTAAAGCTCTTACCCCAACCAAAGATGTACAACATCACTAGCAGAAGGTAATGAAACTCTTCAAGTAGATTTCCTATTAGCATTAAAAGACGCAAAAAAGATCAGTCCTTTTGCCTAACGGGCATACTTTCGAATGACATCCACCACTTATCAAAGATGAAGGAGATGCCTATCTAAATAGTTTAATCCCCTCCCCTTCCCCCCCCCCACCCCCCCCAACCAAAAAAAAAAAATCATCCCTCAGCTATAAACTACAGTGAGAGAGGACTTCGACAAAATAGACCTGCAAATGACATAAGCACGAAGAATCCGCTTAGGGATTCCACTTTCTCTCACTGGCCATCAATGTAACAGAAACGACTCTAGTCCCAATTTTTCATATATTTAACAACCAAATCAGCCACAATATTACGCCAGAAACGCTTAGAAGAAAGAGAACCCGACAGAAAGAAGCAACAAAGAAAAAAGCACAAAAAGAAACCCTAGATTTGCCATTCAAGAACCATGAGAAGAAAAATCAGCCGAGCAAAAAAAAAAAAGAACAGAAATCTGCATACCATACCATTCACAGAGAACCAACAAAGAACAGATAAATTGTCCGATTCGAAAAGGGAGGTCGACGACGTCGACCTTGCCTGCTCCAGTTGCGTTGGTTAGAGGAGAGACCAGCGGCGGAAAGTATAGCCAAAGGAGGTATTTGGCCGGTGCTTTAAAAGTGGCATGATCGTAATTACCAGGTACTCAATAGGTATTTTAGAGAGCGGGAAAAAAATTATAACATCACTGTGCCTCACGCCTTCTCACGAGCAGCTTCACAGTTGCATTTTCCTTTATTTTAATAATTATAAACTAATAAAACTAATTTAAAAATTCATAACTCAACCCAAGGCAAACTCTGGCATTAAAATTAATAAAATCTTATTATTCACAGTGGTGCCATAATTTTATTTATAAATTTTATTTTACAAAATTTTACAAAATTAAGATATATCTAAAATTTATGTAAAATAAGTAAGCTTTTTTAAAAATATCATCTGTTAATATCTTTTTTCTTAGTAAACAACCAAGGCATGTGATTTGATGGTACTTATAAGTGATGTCATTTTCTTAATACAATATGGTCAATTTTGATTTGTATCTTTATAAATCTAATCTTTTAATTTAGAGTAAAAAACACATTATGAATAATGACTGATTGGACACTATGGATGGTAGAGTTACTTGAAATTGACATCCACCACCAACCCAGTTCATATTTGGACAGTTTTGGCCCACCACCATTACATTCATAGTTTCATACTCTCTCTCTCTCTCTCTCACACACACAGATGTATGTACCCACTAAATCTCAGGGGCCAGATGGAAGCATCAAGAGAAAAAGTCCAAGAAAATTCTGGGAAAGAAATGCTGATTTTCTTTTGGGTTTTCGTAGAAAGCAAAAAATGGTAGGATTATCTTTTCTTGTCTGGATGGGTAAGATTAGTGCACTATCACATTCTTTGACTATAATTGATGCCACCGCCTCATTTCAAGATAGTTGCTGCCACCTGTCTGCTAAATTATTTGGTATTTTCTTGTAGACATGATATTTGTTAATTTTGTTATGCTATGTATTAATAATGTTTTCCTTAAAATCAGCAAAATTAATGTGAGAACTTATTTCTTTGACTACCGGGAAAGAAAATTGTAGTTGGATTTACTGTTCTATCTACTTTATGTTACAGCCCACTAAGGAAGAATCTGGTGTGTATTAATGATTGCAGATGGACC
Source organism: Moringa oleifera (assembly GCA_021397835.1). Taxonomy (NCBI): domain Eukaryota; kingdom Viridiplantae; phylum Streptophyta; class Magnoliopsida; order Brassicales; family Moringaceae; genus Moringa; species Moringa oleifera. Next base: position 1,127,056 of record JAJFZO010000658.1, on the reverse strand, counting down.
AAAGCTTGACAGCTTCTGGTCTTTCTGTTCTTTGAGTGCTTGGAAATGAAGGCCTTACCTGCTTCTCCTGTAGCTACCACTAATGAAGTGAATGTTGAATATGTCATCCAATTCTTTCTAGCTCAAATTTACAGAGTTAAGTTTTGCAAGATAAAAGTTTAACTTAATTGTCAGATTCAACCTGCTAGATTTAAATTACATTGAAAAATCTGAGGACCTATTGGGATGCCTTCCTGCTGTTCATAAGTAGAAGACAGAGTTACCCATTCTTCTCCTTTGGCCAAATGTGTTAAAAGAGGGTCCAGGAAAAAAAGGTATATGTCAACCAAGATAGTAATGTAAACAGAGAAACACTGACAAATTAAGGTCTCTTTTTGCTGAAACCTCTATGCCCAAATCCCAAGTTATCCTGTTGCTTGACGCGGAGTCTGTCTTGGGTATGAACAGTTCCATGTGCTCTGCTTCCTGAAAATCTCTCGGTCTTCTGTTGAAGAACTCGAAAGACCTCGTTCCATGGAGATGAAGACGCTTCTCTTTGTCTCACTGACTCTCTTCTCTCTCCATTGCTCGGCGTCTTTCACTCCGGCGGACAACTACCTCCTCAACTGTGGATCAAGCACCAATGCTTCCGTCTTTAACCGCCTTTTTATCGGTGATTCCACTAAAGTCGGTTCCGGTTTTCTCTCGACAGATCGATCCTTTTCACTTACTGACCAAAACCCATCTCCAAATTCTCCTACTCTGTACCACACAGCTCGAGTTTTCACGGGTGACTTGAGTTATAAGTTCAACATCAAGAGAAATGGCACTCACTTGGTACGTTTCCATTTCTCCCCATTTTTAGCTCACAAGTTCAACTTAGCATCTGCGAAATTTAATGTTTTGGTTAATGGGTTCTTGGTATTGAGGGGCTTTAAAACCGAAGTTATGGTGCTTAAAGAATTTATACTAAAAGTAGATGGTCAAGTGCTTGAAATTATGTTTCATCCTGTGGATGGTTCTGATGTAGTGTTTGTTAATGCAATTGAAGTATTCTCGGCTCCCAAGGACTTTATTATTGACGTGGGAACTAAACTGGTTAGTGCTAATAGACTAGAAGAGTATAAGAACCTCTCTTCCCAGGTCTTAGAAACTATTCACAGGATTAACGTTGGGGGTTCAAATTTGACCCCTTTCAATGATACTTTGTGGAGAACTTGGATCCCTGATGAGGATTATCTTGTTTTGAAGTCTGCTGCTGAGCTTGCTTTCACCACTGATACTCCTAATTACCAGAGTGGTGGTGCTACTAAGGAAATTGCACCCGCTAATGTTTACATGACTGCACAGCAGATGAATAGGAATAATTCTATGTCAGAGTCGAGATTCAATATTACATGGGATTTCCCGGTTGGTCTGGCTGGTGTTCAACATTTAGTTCGATTGCATTTTTGTGATATTGTTAGTTCTTCACTTAATCAGCTGTACTTCAGCGTATATATAAATGATTATTCTGCATATAAGGATCTGGATCTCTCCACACTCACAACCCATGTGCTTGCATCTCCGGTCTATATAGATTTTGTGGCAGACTCAAATGATTCAGGGGTTGTCAGGATAAGTGTAGGACCTTCTGATCTAAGCACTTCTTTCAAAGTCAATGCTATATTAAATGGGGTGGAGATCATGAGAATGGTTAATCTTTCCGGCTTGCAAACTACATCTACGTCTAGAAAGAAACGTATATGGATTGTAGTGGCTTCAGTTGTTGGAGCCTCTGTCCTGTTGTGTCTTGTTATTCTTGCAGTTTTGCTTATGTGCAAATGCAAGAAGAAGAAACCAAAACCAGCACCAGCAGAAAGTGTGGGTTGGACACCTTTACGTGTATATGGAGGCAGTTCATATAGCAGAACATCTGAAGGGACTGTGAATGCTTCTCCAGGTCCAAATAGATATCGTGGCTTGAAGATCCCTTTTGCTGAACTACAGGTGGCAACTAACAGCTTTGACAAAAACCTTATCATCGGTATGGGTGGATTTGGTATGGTTTACAAAGGGGTGCTCAGAGACAATACTCAGGTTGCTGTGAAGAGGGGTGTGCCAGGGTCTAGGCAGGGCCTCCCAGAATTCCAGACCGAGATAGCAATTTTGTCCAAGATTCGCCACCGCCATCTTGTCTCACTTGTTGGGTATTGTGAAGAACAGTCAGAAATGATCCTGGTGTACGAGTACATGGAGAAAGGACCTCTCAAGCATCACTTGTACGGTCCAAAGTGTCCTCCTTTGTCTTGGAAGAAAAGGCTTGAAATATGCATTGGCTCTGCCAGAGGTCTTCACTACCTGCATACTGGTTCAGCCCAAGGTATCATCCATCGTGACATTAAATCTACCAATATTTTACTTGATGAAAATTATGTGGCCAAGGTTGCTGATTTTGGTCTTTCAAGATCTGGTCCGTGTCTGGATGAGACACATGTAAGTACTGGTGTAAAAGGCAGTTTTGGGTATCTCGACCCTGAGTATTTCCGGAGGCAGCAGCTTACAGATAAATCAGATGTTTATTCATTTGGGGTTGTGCTTTTTGAAGTTCTTTGTGCAAGACCCGCTGTTGATCCATTGCTTGCTAGGGAACAGGTAAATCTAGCAGAATGGGCAATGCAATGGCAGAAGAAGGGGATGCTTGAGCAAATTGTTGATCCCAATATTGCCGGACAGATAAAGCCAAACTCTTTGAAGAAATTTGGAGAAACAGCAGAGAAATGTTTAGCTGAATATGGCGTTGATAGGCCATCTATGGGTGATGTGCTATGGAATTTGGAATGTGCACTTCAACTTCAGGAATCTGAGCCACATGAAGGCAAGAACGGAAGCAGCTCTGAGCTCCCAACACCTAGCATTGTTCCACAAGTTCCATCCAGCCAGTCAAGAATCACTGGAGATGATGATAGAGGTAGTTCTGACACAACAACAAACCAAGTTTTTTCTCAGCTGATGACCAAGGAAGGCAGATAGGTGTAATATTGCCATAAATACATTCCATAGTGGTGGATACTCTACAAGTTACTTATATCTGGATTGTTCCTGCTAAGAAGTGCATGCCTTGGAGGTACCAATCTGAATTTCACCATATTTCACTTGTTAGTTTCTTCTCATTTTTCTCCTCTGAAGATGCACCTTAGCTTCATTTTATCATGATTTTCGTAAAGGATATACTAATGGGCTTCAACAGTTCCAGCATATTTGTTCCGTTTTCATAAGATGTATTCTTGCTATGAGCTCATTGTAGCCCAGAGTACATGCTGTCTCCATTGTGATACTGAGACTTGTAATTCTAAATAAAATGCATTTGTACTATATTCTGCACCCTAATCCATGATAATGAAAAATTTGCCATTTTGGTGTAATCCGTGTATGATTGTTCTTCAATTTGATAGATGGGACACCGTGCTATTATAAACATGCTTACCATAAAGCAAATTGTTAATCATAAAGTTTTTAAATTTGTTTCTTTCCTTTCCCCATATGAAAACTTATTTTCTGCAAGTATCTGCTCTCTAGGCTGTTCTTCTGGAGGAGTCGGGCCCTAGTTGTTAGATCAGATTTGTCAATTTGAGAGAAAAACTTGTAATCCTTGTCTCTGTCAGAGCTCTGTTAGATCATGCTTACAGGGAAGATCCCTTGGAACATTTAGGCAAAAGAACACAGAAGAATAGGAGGTAAATCTATGTTTCTGTGATATTTCCAAGGTCTGTGTCAAGCTGTGTTCCTGAGACTTGATTGGCAAAGGCACTTATACAAAGTTGAAATGCTTCCATGGAACACAGCAGACCCATAGGAAAATATATGGGAAGAACCCAGAAAGAGCCATCTAAACCAGTGGCATACGCTAGTGAAGATGTTCTTCTCCTCTGAATCACGAATCTGTAGTAAATAGTGAGAGTGGCCATCACCTTTTTTGCTGTAAAGTTTACAGCAAGAACCACCACCACCAACAATGGCAACAGAAGTTTTATCCGCTTGCAGTAGCTGAGGAATCATCCTTAGAGTGAGAGGCCATGGATAAAGCTTCTGAGGTAGTAGGCAGAGTGGACCCTCTTCACGTTTGTCCTTGTCTTCTACTTCTCCAAAAGATTCTTTTTTATCTCTTGTGGCGTTGTGCAGGTGTAGCCCACTCAGATTACAGATTCGCCATCATTGTTCTTTTCCTTTTCCTTCTCTGTGGGATTTCCTTGACAGGCAAAAAGAAATGTAAACAGAGCTTACCAGTGTCAACCCAGTCAATACTGATTCAATCTTCTGGCACTATACGGTAACAGAAGCAGTTCTATGAAAGGACCAACAGTGTTTGGATGAGAATCGAAATATCAGCATCTCTGTGGAGCTTGACATTTTTTTTATTGTTCAACGGGAAACGGTACGGAGTGCTAGTCGAATAATAGAAAACGGGATGAAGTGCTAGTCAAATTATAGAAAAGCTGTAGTTTCTGGTGAGGTTCAAATTGGAAAATGAAACCTTACCCACAAGGGGCCTTACCTCATTATTTATTTAAATAAATACATAAATTTGTCATTAAATAGCTATTTAAAAGATATAAATTTCATGATTCTGGAAAAAGAAAAAAAAGTGATTAAAATGGGCGGAGGAAAATGCAGGCAGAAGGGAGGGGCAGAATGGGAATGCTGATATGAGATGGGGTGTCGGTGGCTTATGGGGTGATAATGATTAGCTCGAGCCAGGATAAAGGGGGCGAAGTTGTGACGCATGCCATTATTAAAAGCCTCTCTCCTGTGGCCGACAGTTGTGAAAATAACTAACTGCCATTGTCGTAATTTCGTAATCAATCGAGGGCTCAGTTTCACGACTGAAAGCCTTTTACAGTTCCCGTCCGAAATTTGAAACTCCTCTCACAAATCTGGAAAATGGAGCATTTCGAGGCAAAAATTATTATTCAAAAGTCATTTTAGAGAGACAGGGAAGCAAAAGTGGAAGTGACTGTGCCACTGAATTTGAATTGAATCATTGGATTCCGTTTCTGCAGATCGCGCCAGTAAGGTTTAGCGGGAAAAACAGAGAAAGAGGGATAGAGATAAGAGTAATATAGATATATATAGAGAGATAAAGGGATAGAGAGAGGGGTTAGAGTTTGTGTAAATTGGCCATCTGGCGAGAGAGAGAGAGAGAGATAGAGGACTTAGGGTTAGGGTTAGGGTTTTGGTGAAGATGACAGAGGTTATACTGCACATATACGATGTGACGAATAGTGGATCCGAGAAGACGAACAACACCATTGTACAGATCAACAAGATCTTCAAGGACGGTATAGGCCTAGGTGGCATATTTCACAGCGCCGTTCAGGTCCACCTCCTCCCCAGCCCTTTTCTCTCTTTCTCGATCTCTGTGTATGTGTAAATGTATTTATGCCTTTATGTGTGTTCTTGTGTATATGTATTAATTGGTGGTTGTTCTTCTTGTGTATATGTATTAATTGGTGGTTGTTCTTCTGCAGCAATCCTGTAATTTTGAGTGAGATCTAGGGTTTTGGCATTCTGGATGTATGGGGTTAGACAATTTCGGCTTGTGGCTAGGGTTTTTGGTTCTATATTTGCAATATAGTTCTTGGATGAAATGCTCATATTTATGGTAGTGAGTTTTGATTGGCTGTGTCAGTTATTGGACACAATGTTTATGATATTTTTATTTTATTTTATTTTGTTTAGGTGTTTGTGTCCAATATTTTTAAAAAAGAGGTCCATTTTGAATTGAAATAGAGACATTAGTTAGGTAACAGCTGCAATTCAATTTTTGTTACTTTGCATTAGAGTCTAAAGGTGGTTTGTAGATGTATGCTTGAGCTCCTCACCCCAATCCTTTTCCCTTGTTGAAGTCAATTTATGAGCTTAGCTGTATGCATTTGGTAAGATAAGGGCTAATTGCTTGTGCATAATTTCCTTTAATATGGTAGTCGAGTCAACATGTACTACCTTTTTAATCATGTGAAGCAGGATGTCATTGCAGTATCTTGTATGCTGGCATGGTGTGTTGATAGTTTCTTGTGTCAAAGAGCTTCCTTAAGATGTGTTCTTGTGTACATATTGATTTTGTTCCTAAGCTAACTCAATGCAGTTTAGATAAAGGCTTGCATGGTTTGATGAACCTATTGATATTGTTTCATGGTGAAGCCACCTTCTATGTGCATTGAAGGCTTATCAGTGTCATGCTTGAGCAATGTCATTAAGCATGTAACTTGTTTTGGCTTCTAATGATGCTTTTTGCTTGGATTATAAGTTGCTTTGTCATCCAATATGATAGCCACATTCATTTTAGGATAAGTACCTGTTTTCCTCATTTTACTTTTAAAATGGAATGCAAAACTGATCAGAAGTTAATAGTTTCATGCTAAGACTGATTGTCTCTGCTAAGACGAGCTGAATTATGTCATATGTTGACTGAAGCACTGAGTTTCTCATGTGCTTGTTCTCATTTCTGCCTTCATAATTTTATATGCACTACCTTCTTGTGTTACACTCTCTGTTTCTTTCTTTCTTTCTCTGGTTATAAAATTGTGCTTTTCTATTCATTTCTTGATTATTTAGTTGCGCTAAATGAAATGCATGGGAGACTAAGCATTTTGTATTTGCATGCTTTGCAGGTTTATGGAGATGATGAATGGTCTTTTGGGTTCTGTGAACAGGGAACTGGAGTTTTTAGTTGCCCTTCAGGAAAAAATCCAATGTATACATATCGTGAATGCATTGTCCTAGGAAAAACAAGCTTTTCAATCCTCAAGGTAAATCAAATCTTGAGGGAACTGAGTAGAGAATGGCCTGGAAGTTCGTATGACCTGTTATCCAAAAACTGCAATCACTTTTGTGATGAGTTCTGTGAAAGGCTTGGGGTGCCAAAGCTTCCTGGTAAGCATTATCAGACATGCTCACTGGACTTGGGTTACTAAATCTTTTGCGATTCTAATCAGGAATATTTGACTGTCTATTAGTGCATTGGATATCTAGTGCTCTGTCTTGCACCTGGCTTGTAGTGTGAGGGTGACAGGCCAAGTGCTTGAATGATAGCTTTTGAGTTGAAAGATCAAGGAAAGATGGTACTTTACCATTGCTCCATGCACATAGAAGGAACTCCCTTTCATTCCTGGGCAGAAATACCCTGACTTGGTGAAAAGGAAATGGATGCCCATTAGACTGGCAAGTTATGTCTAAAATGAATAGTAAAGAGATCTTTACTTTTCCATAGCTCACTTGATAAGTCTATAATTGAGAATCCTCATTAAACTTGCCTTTGAAAAAAATTGAAGATGTTAGGGTACTAAATATTTGTGCTTATCCTGTATATCAGTGATGGCTATCTTGTGTTTGGATCTGCTGCTCATTCTTTCCTGTTTGTGTTGTATCCAGACTCGTATTTTATTGAACGAAAACTATTGTGATTTTGTTATTCCTCTTGACTTGTAGAAGTACTAATCCCAGAGCATATAGATATTCTTGTATGCATAATCTTTATAATTAACATAGTAAAGCATATGAACCATGTGTTTACTTGTGTGCTAGGAAGATTCTCTACTTCTATGTCTTCTACAGGAACATGCACTTGCATTTAATGTTCAAAAGGTGTTGATAGTTTGGTTTTATTGGGTGATCATTACTCACCAGAATCAGTGGAAGAATAATTTAACTTTGTGCTGAGTTTTTGGAGGCATTTGGTTCCCTTTCATGCTTTCCTTTTGAGGTCACCATTGGTCACATAGCCTACAAAGTCAACATGAAGAGAAGATAGGATGGGTTCATAGTGATTAGGGCCTACTATATCCAGAGTTGGGTTCGATATGCTGCAGTTTTAAACAGTTCAATGTTTAGCTTGTGATGCCGGCATGGTCTAGCTCATGATTGGTGTTAATTGTGATATGTAACATGAACCTGGAAGGATTCAATCCACCGGTAAGCAAGTCTCAATTTATAGGTCAGGTTCAAGTTCGAATCTCTGAGGGTTGTTGAATTTTTTCCTGGCCGTTAAATTTAAATTCTCGAGGGGGATTGATCTCCCATCCATTAGTCAAATTCCCTAACCTGGATACCTCGGTTATCAACAAAAAGATTATGATCTCTAATATGGCCTTATTGGCATGCCAAATTTGCACTAAGAATGTTCATTTTACAAAAAAGAAAATTGCTTTATCATTTTTGCTTATGTTCTTGTGATTCTTACAACAGGTTGGGTTAATCGTTTTGCTCATGCCGGTGATGCTGCCATGGAAGTAGCAGGAAATACAGCTTTGCGGGTAAGGTCTTCCTCTGGTATTTGCATTCTTCTTAATATGCTGGGAACACATTTTTGACTTTACTATATACCATACAAGGTTCTGCAAACAGATCCTGCAAACATAGATTCATCTGGTTGTTAGGGACACAGGCAGTGTATAATCTATTGATGTATTGCACATAGCTTGACTTTAATTTATTGGCAACTGCAATTTTAGTAGGTTACATTGCCTTGGACATCTGTCGCGATTCAAAAGTGCGTTTTATAGTATGGAACAGTGTGCATTATCTTCCTCTTATGCCAAGGTCCATAAAAGTCAGAGATATGTTCTTGAATAAAACACTTTTTCTATGTCCAATTCTGCCTGCAGTTTCTCTTGTTGCCATTTAGTTTTTGGTGTAGTATTGAGCTGGTACATTACCTGAATGACATTTTAGTAATTTATTCTGATATTCGATAAGTCCATAAACTCTTACATTTGGATTGTTGAATTTGTTTTATAAGATCAATGGTACTCATTTCACATGCTTGGTTATGGTAGTTGAGACAAGCCAAGACAGAGATTGTGTCAGCCAGCAAAGTGGCATATCGTTTTCTTTTAGGAGTCACTTCGAATGTTAGCAGTTTTGCTCCTGATTCACCTAGTAATTCAAACAGAGGGAGCAGCCCTAGATTTCAGGCATCTTGGTTTAAAAACCTGGTAACTGCTGGTGCTAAACCATCTACAAGCACTGAAATTGAGAATCCGGATGAGAATGTGCTAAGGCTGCAAAGGCGACAAGATTCAGAATTGCTACTGCAACAGGACTCGCGGCATGATTTGTAAAATCGGCTTTCTACACATCTGGGATTACTGTACTGATCAAGACCATACCAGACATATGGAACAAGTTTATTCATTGTGTATCAATGTGAAATTTTCATTTATTGTCCCAACGAGAATGTGTGCTGTGGTGGCCAAAATGACAGTTTGCTGGAACATTTGTAGAATGATGTTCTCCGCATCTGAGGGCAGTAAGATGATCATATTTGGGTTATTTGAACCATATTTATAGGTAAATTATTTTAGTAATTCTTTTTTCCCTAAGTTTTGGGTGGCAATGATTGCCTTCTCAGTTTAATCATGTGATTTATCAAACATAACCTAACAAGCTCATGAGTTGTCATTGTCAGAACGGATTGCTTTTGCATAGCTCCTGATTTATGCTTTACAAGGAAGCACTGAAATCTTATGCAGTAGAATGTTTAGGAGCCCAAGTACATGACAGGGAAACTAGACTGCCAAACTAGCATCTTGGAAGCTGTTGTCAGCCAGTGTGCCATTTACTTATTTCTCTTCTTCAGATTGTCATTAGTATGGTGCACTGTCAGGATCGAGCATTTTTCTTCTTTTTTTCCCTTTTAACAAAATTAAAGTCACCCATAGCAATCTATGGTGTTTATTGCCAGAATTCTAAGTGAACATCCACACCACCCAATCACACGGCCGGTCTTAGCATCCAACAGGCTGACGGCAAATGAATCTGCTTCAATGACAGCATGTCTCAGCATTAAAGATGTCGATAGGAAATGCATGCATCACTCCCCACAGCTCCAATGACAAACTTCACTAGATCTCAGATTTCTCAGCCACATAGCATTTGCCACTTGTGATCAGGAATGATCATTACAGACCAAGGCAAAACCCATCCTACTGTGATCTGCATGCAACAAGCATGGGCCGACCATGAAAAGCCTGCTAGATCACAGAAGACCCGGAAAAATAAATAACCCTACATCTGAGCCAAAATTGGCATCCCGCCAGCTAGCAGCAATTTCAATCCTATAGGTGATAGAATCCACCAAAATAATGCACACAAAATAATCCTACCACTTGCCCAGACTAATTGCATTTAACAGGAAGACTTAAACATTGATTAAATGTAGATAAATGATACCACTATAGTAATCCAATCAAACAGTCAGTGGATGTCTATAAAAGTCATGAGAATACAGCACTCAAAAGTCATAGTTCCACTTACCAAAACACAAACATCTTTCAGAAAGAAAAACAAAAACACGGAGAAAGCACATTCATGATAGGGCAACAGTGTTCAACACTGAAGAAGCAAGCCTGGTAAACAAGGAACATTCATGATAAATATTTACAGAACCATTACTAGAAACTATATTCGAGATCCACTACTTTGACCGCACAAAATATCTAAAACTACTCAACTTATCCTCTTAACATTCCATTGAGGACAATCGTGTCTACTTCTGCATTCTCCGAGATCTGGAGGGATGAAACAGCCTGAGCAGCAATAAGGCCAGCTGAGAACCCTGCATCACCCCATCCTCCATACTCAACATACGGTGCATGTAGATCCCTTCTAAAAGGCTCATATGAGAATGACCAGTCACTGTTTCCCAGCTCACCCAACTTGCAAGCAGATCCATAAGCATCAGACACCCACCCAATTCCTTCAACTGCACAATTTGTCTGATCTTGACGAGGAAGGTATGCTGTCCTTCCACCCATAAGCAGGTTGATGTTCCCAGAGCAGTCCCAACTGTTAAATCCCTCTTCCTTTTCCAGCACAATCTTACACGTATCATCAGAATCTTCACCAAGTAGGACATGCAGAGCAACAGCCTCAGCAATTGCAGCACCCTCTTCATCTAGTCTCTGCTGTTCTTCTTTCTTCTTCTGTTTTTTCTTTTCTAGCTCAGTGCGGATGGCTGCAGAAGTAGCAAGGGCTTTCTCTAAGCGCCTCTTCTTCTTCTCAGCCTGTTTGATGCGATCCAACTCATCTTTCACTGGCTTCTTCTTCACTTTTCTCACGACAGGTTGCACTTTATTACATGCCATGTTATCCATTAATGGCACAAAGCCCTATATACTTACTCCCGTTTGTTCAAATTCTTTCTCAAACAGAATTCCTCTAAAATGTATACATTTCCTATATACCTGTTTTGTCTTCTTTTCCTTTTCTTTACCTCTGCCACTAAATAATTCTACTTAATTCTTTGTATTAGGAGCCAACTTACTGCTATTATAAAAACAACTACACCCACTCAGGTCTGTAGGAATACCTCATTTTACGGACAATACAATCCCAAACAGAAACAACCGGAGACAACAGCAGGGAAAAATGGTATGCACTCAGAGACCCATCCCTAGGCAGCATTCTTCCTAATTTCCCACAACCCTTGCTTTTTCCCATTGTGCACACCAAGAGAACCACTAGCCAGTCTGAATTGGGAAAGCAAGAATTACTTGCACTGTTCCAATGACTCACATCGCCTTCCCTACTGCAGTGGAAAAAAGATGCCAACATGTAAGTAACCAAAATGGAAAAATTCCACAAATGACGCCCCCCCTTTCCCCCGCCCCCACCAAAAAAAAAAAAAAAACCCACCCACCTACAAAGACAAAAAATTGCAATCAACAATAAAGATGCAGAACTATAACCACAGAAACTTGTCACTAAAATTCTTACCATCCAGATTATGCATCTTAAGGTAAAACTATCAGGTCAACAACTTTAGGATGGTAAACTATTCCATGGAGACCTCAGAACTTGAATGAAGAAATTTCCAAGCAGACAGGACACATGCACAAACAGTTTGCAGTTTTAAATGTCCTTTGATGCCATAGGAAAAGGGGATAATAACCAAGATTTCGAAATTGAAATCATGACTACAGGAAACAAGGGAAAAGATCCAGAGGATGCATGTACTCACAAAGCAAAGGAGAAACATCATAATCCAAACATTAGGAGGAATTTCAGGATACAGAAAATGGAAAGGTCTTCATTATTGGAGATTGACACAACCAAATTAACAAGTTAAAAGTAATTGTACTCAACCAGATATATTCTGATCGAAGAATTTATACAAGAAAAGTACCCTGAAGTATTGCAAGACCATCAATGAAAAATGGAGACAGTTAGAAGTGAGCACAGTCAATTGATTCAACAGATCCAACATTAATAAAGAATGAATCTCACAAATTTCAGACAAATCACCAATACAGAAGATCCAATAACAAACAACCCATGCCAACTGCATAATACACTAACTAATCAAAGCTGGTAAGCTAGGGTTACCTAATTATCATCAAATGAGGAAAATATAAGAGAATAAATTTAAAATTAGTAAATAATCATCAAATGCATCACTCCATCGGGCACAACATGTTTGGGACTAAAAAGGCTTCGAATTCAGTTATTTAGCATAGATCAGGGGTTCCTACTTTTCTAACAAACAGAATGACTCTCCTGCAACTAGATCTGCTTCAAACTACGTTATAAGCCCCATTTCGACTCAAAACAACACAAAGCCTTAATTCCAGCTATGTGATCTACCTCACCAAGACACAGATATTCCGAATTCAATCTTAATAAATTACTTCAACACATAAATCAACCTCAGATCCAATTGGAAATACAGTTAAACACAGAATTCCTATACAAGCAATGCAGTAGTTACAACTAGAACATAAAAGGAACAAATATACAAAAACATAAGATGATTATAAACCAAACCTCGTCAAAATGGCATAGAAGAAGCGACATCGAGCACTCCCTAAACTTCGTGGATAGCATAAAGAGAGAGAGGAAAAACACAGTAGTCTAACGAGTTTTGCATCTGCGAGTGAAAACTAGAGAGAACCAAAACGAGAGGAGAAAAAAAGAGAGAAATCAACTGATCACATGAGAGGACGGGAGGCTATGGTAGACAGTGGAGAAGAGGGAAGGGTAATCGTGTCAGTGACTAATCAGATCATGACACATGTCTCTTGACTTTGAGGGTAAATCTAGAATATCTGACTTTTCCTTTGGTGTTTACGGTATCTGTGGTGTCATCCCTGATGCAACGCCACGTGGTGAATGGATCAGGTTAGTGGAAGTGGGCCCCAAACTATTAAGATAATGACAACCGCCTGATTAGATGTGCCCCTCTTCATGTACAACTCAATTGAACGGTCCAGATCGTAGATCTGAAACAACTGACTCCATCAACAACTTCGAGGCCGAAGTCGTAAGAGTATCCTTCGGGCCCCGTTCGGGATTTTCTTTCAAATACAAATTCGAACTACCATCTATCAGGCCCAAAATTTAGTTGGGCTCACCCATAGATTATTTGGGTTAAACCCGAATCCAAGCTTGCCAACGAAAAACCGCTCCATTTCCCACGAGCACGTCGTCCCCCCTGCTCCAGACAGATGTTCTTCTTCTTCCTTTACCCCTAAAACCCGCTCTCAGTCTCTACGTGCAGTAATGCTCACTCTACAGCTACTTCACACGAACTCTAAACCCTCATTTCTTCATTTTTCTACTCCATTAAAAGCAGTTAAGCCTAAAAGTGAAACATTTCACCACAAATTTAAATCGAAACCCTCCAAATCTGGCACCATACGATCAGTTCTGCAATGGAACAGGAAGCCGGAGCTCGCCGGAGAGACCCCACGAGTCGTCGTGATTACTTCCGGAAAAGGCGGTGTGGGCAAGACCACAACTACTGCTAATGTCGGACTCTCCTTGGCTCGGCTTGGCTTCTCCGTGGTGGCTATAGACGCCGACGTCGGTCTCCGCAACCTGGACCTCCTGCTGGGCCTTGAGAATCGAGTCAACTACACGGTGGTCGAGGTCCTGAATGGCGATTGTCGGCTTGATCAAGCCCTGGTCCGCGACAAACGATGGTCCAACTTTGAGCTACTGTGCATCTCGAAACCTAGATCAAAACTCCCTCTTGGGTTTGGAGGCAAGGCGCTGGAGTGGTTGGTCGATGCTCTGAAAGCCAGACAAGAGGGCTCCCCTGACTTCATCCTCATTGATTGCCCTGCAGGAATTGACGCTGGGTTCATCACTGCAATCACGCCTGCCAATGAGGCGGTCCTCGTGACCACCCCCGACATCACGAGTTTGCGTGATGCCGATAGAGTGACGGGTTTATTAGAATGCGATGGAATAAGGGACATAAAGATGATCGTGAACAGAGTGAGGACTGATATGATAAAGGGGGAGGATATGATGTCAGTGCTCGATGTGCAGGAAATGTTGGGCTTGGCTTTATTAGGGGTGATCCCTGAGGATGCAGAGGTGATCAGGAGCACAAACAGAGGATATCCACTAGTGTTGAACAAGCCTCCCACTCTTGCTGGTTTGGCTTTTGAGCAGGCCGCTTGGAGGCTTGTTGAGCAAGATAGCATGAAGGCTGTAATGGTAGAGGAGGAGCCCAAGAAACGCGGGTTTTTCTCCTTTTTTGGCGGCTAGAGGTTGAAGATGACATTTGGGTCCAGGGTAAGGAGCTGTGTATAGTGCTGGTAAAGTTTGTCATATTCTTTTCAATGATGATTAGGATTCTGCCTTCTTTTCTTTAGTTAGTGGAATTTAGTGCTAGTTTTTCGGTCTATGCTATCTTTGTTTTGAGTTGAGGTCAACTAGATTGCACTATTTGCTTGCATTCTTCTGGTATTATAATGTGTTGGTGGTTCAAGTTTCAATCTCTGTATCTACTTGAGCAAAGCAGGAATGGCTCATTTTTTAAAATTTGGCTTAGTAGAAGCTTTCTGTCTGATCTTGGCCACTTGGTTATCAATATTGGGATCACATTCAGTACTAGAAGTTGTTTATCTCCTCTCCATTTTTGGCTTGTATTGTGATTATTCTTGAGGTTGATAATATGAGGAAATGGATGGTTTTTCTTGTCTCCTCAATGACATGATTGCTATTCATCCATGATCTATTCAATATATTGATGTCAGATAGCATGTTATGCATTCATGCCTAGAAATAGATGCAATAAATATGGTCAATAGTTGAAGGATGAACAGATTATCAACTGAGATAAATATGGTCAAGTGTTCTATTGAAATATAAAGATAAATATGCCAGGCAAGGTTTCCCTCGGCTATCTTTTTTACCAATATAAAGCTGTTCTGAGTTAACTGGTGAAGAGGATGATATTTCCCTGCCGAGCTTTGTTTCACACATCATTTTTTTGCTATCGTATGTAATTCTGTAATATTACGGGAAACTGTGCCAAGTTTGCTTGGCCAATCTTCATTTATTCTCCAATACTCATTTAGTGGTGATTCAATTACGCCCGGAGTCTATGTGTGTTGTTATGAAATTTCCCTAATAGAACATCTGCATAGAGAATGATAAAGAAAATTGTGTGTGCAGTGGAGGGTTTGGAGTTTCTCATAACATTTTTGCATTATATGTTTCCTCATAAAAGACTTTGTTGGGTCTGCTGAGTGAATGCCAAAAACTTAGTAGGTATGCAGTATGCTTAGTAAATATATCTTCTTGTCTGATAGCATAGAGGCTTCATCTTGTTAAAGAATTGGGTAACACAGATAGACTCTTTTACTTCAGTGCATTGGAACAGGCGAATGACATTTTTAGTAGTTGCTGCATGCCTTCTGCAATTACCATCAGCACATCAAGAGATTGATCCATCTTCTTACACAATGGCATGCTCCCCTAGGTCATCAAGCATTCTTATTTTTTCTGCTTTGATCTCATTATTAATCTGTGCAAGATCGAATAACAAATACACTATCAGTTAAGACAAATAGCATCCACATTCAAATACTTAAAACTGCCTACATATCCATACAAGAGGGTCTTCATAGTTTTATTCATACATCTGCTAAAATGTTATCAACTAGACACTAAACCTTACTCATCAAGTGCTAGGTAACAAAAAGGAGAGTAATTATGGGCTGAAATCTTGTCTGGAAAACTTGAAACATCTCATTAAACATCAAAGGGCGATGATGAGAATCCACCAGGTGGTGAAGAACTGCAGCAGCCAAGTGGAATTATCTGGTTCCATGCAAATTCTTTGCTGACATTGAAGAACAGAAGCTCATAAATTACCCAATTCAGTACCAGTGGCAGCAGTGCAGCTGAGCAAGCCAAGTGTTTACTTTTGGAAGTTCTTTTGCAGTTCATGGAGCAATTTAGAAAAGTAGTAATATCACCCTGATTATAAATAATTACCACATTGAGAAGTTCTGTTTGTTAAAGAATTGCCAATTTAGAACCAATAGATTGCATATTAGAGATTGATTACCCGCACCAAGGGTTAGAACAACAATTTTCCCAATGCGGATCCTCAGATATTTTAACCACTAATTTATCAACAACAGACTCCTGTATAGCGTATACTATCAAAGCAGCAAAAGGGGTGAGCCCATGGGCAAATAATAACCCCAGACAGCAAGCAAAGGTAAAACCTGGCTCCTAACAGAGACAACCTTTCTTCTTTTGACACTTTTGAGGAGAGAAGTTTACTGCTTCTATTTGATAATAAGATGTCTACGTATATCATAATTTTCATTTTCTTCCAGAGTTTATATTCTTGCCCTCCAAACAATAACAACAAACAATCCAAACAATGGATGATTACCAGGGAAGGGATTTATTCAGATGTGTGGACAAATTATAGAATCAAAAGAAATTATATCATCAGTACCACTTTTCTGCTGAAGAACACAAGGTCGTCGGCTTAGATACTTATACTGCTGTAACTACAACTTAATCTGCATCACTGAATGCAGTGGCAAAATCATTCTTCAAGGCTGCTAAACGGCTGCCAAAAGAGAAAGAAACCAAGTAAAGATTTAATTGAAAGGAAACAAAGGATTGTTCCTGTTTTATCTGAGTGGACAACCTGTAGGTATGAGGCTGGAATACCGTGATAATGACCATGTCTGAGAATTTCTGTCGAGCTGCTTGAAGAGTAGCGCGAACCTCTGTTGGATGGTGAGCATAATCATTGCAAATATGGCATCCATGTATTCTTCCAATCATCTCAAACCATCTAAAGATGCCGATAAAATCATGCAAGTTTGACTTAAGGCAACAAACAGATTCGTGAATTTCTCTTTGGTCACTGAACAGAAGCATTGCCGTGGCAATAACCTACATTGAATGATTTATAGTGATATGATAGTTATAACAAATCAATTACCAAAGAGAAGAAAGTTCTTAACATGAAGAAATAGGATAATGGTCTGAGGTTTTTCACTCACAGCTAATGAATTGAGCACATTATGGATTCCTGGAAGCTGTAAAGTGATATCTGCTAATGGGAAACCTCTATAATTCTGCAGGTTATCAGATATTGTTTTGAACAAACATGTTGAAACAAAAATCTGAATGTTAAGATATATGAAAATCTCAAATGTGGTTAACAGGGACACATCAAACTTGCGCATTAAGCATAAAAACTTGGTCTAAACTTATGCATTCAAGAGTCAGAACTTATTCCAGCTGAATCAAAGCATAAGAGACAAAGTAACACCAGAATCTTACAAGTCCAAACACCTATATAGTAATGGCAAAATAACATTAACAAAACAATCTCTCCTTTTACAGAACTGGAGGTAGATTCTCATAGCCACCTCACAAGAAAAGCAGCAATTAAACAGCAATTCAGATCCGAAAAGCTTATAAAATCATTGGTATTTTACAAGGCATTTCATATGAGTTCTCACTGCTTGTAGTTCATCCTTTCACAAAAAAATAAAAAAAATAAAAAAAATTACTTTCATTGGCTGCTATTAGCTTCAGTCTATGATAAAGCAATCAGATATCAAAAAAGAAGGAAAAACAACACTTACCGCTATGTAATCAGTACCACCTTGTGAGTTTGTGCGAATTGATGAATCATGCCATTCATTATTACTAGATATTCCATATGTTGTTATTTGGTAACCATCAACACAGGTACCCGGACTCGGAATGGACATCATACCATGTGAATAATCTGATTTGGTTTCGTGTTTCATGTGATCCAACAAGGAACATGCACTGACACTGTACTCCCTTGCAGAGGAAGGTCTTCAAATTAAAAAATTAAAAAACCAAAAAAAGTATTTATGATTTCAGAATTTGGACAAAACTGAGCAAGATGACTATGCATTCCAGGGTTTAAAAAGCCTTTGCTTTTTTCCTTTTCTTTGATGAGTTAATCACATCTAATATTCACATGCAAAGACATTTTTGAGTTTTTTCTTTTCTTATTCTTCTCTGCACCTATGGTGAAATCTTAATGCTAGAAAAGCATTAACTTCTGTTTCTGCAGCATGGACAAGATAACCACAAATTATAACTAAATTTACCATGATTTCTTAATATGTTTCTCTTTTGTACCCACATGATTGTAAAGCCAACTTAGGCATTTTGTTACTTTCTAGGGAGACTGATCATTCTTATCTTGAAGAGCTATACAAAAAGATAATTCTAGATTAAGATAGATTAAAGAAAACTACAACTAGTCCAGAGTTCAAGTACAATCAACATTGATGACAGGTCAATGATATAGTTTATGTTCTTACTCTGTGTGTGTGTGTGTGTGTGTGTATATAGAAGAACAATAATATGGCACACCTATCCCCACATACAACAAGATGTCCTCCTGCCCTGATTTGCTTCAAGAACCTCCTGAAAATACTTATAAGTGCTTCCTACAGTAAAAGAAGATCAAATCAGGCCACTGATCAACAATCTAGTAAGTAATAAAAGAGTTACTGTTTTTTCCATGCAAGGTTAGTTAAAAACCTCGTTTTGAAAGAAGTCTACATGCTCCCATTCTAGATTTGTCACAACAGCTATGTAAGGTGATAATCCCAGGAAGCAACCATCGCATTCATCAGCCTACATTGGATAGAAAAGAATTATCACCGCCAAAATGCAATCATCCAGAAACAAAATTTCCTAGAATTTATGTAGGGAAACCAACCTGCAATCCTCCACCAGAAGGACAAATGAAATAGAATGATAACTATGAATCTGAAAATAAGTACGACAAGAAGAAAAACAGTATTTCAATATCATGAATCCAGTGAAAGGAAATTCAATTCTCTAACAGAGGAAGAGGTTAAATTTCCTGGCCTAATTTTCAAGGCATATATATTAAGGTCTGATTCAATATATAATCACAGAGCAAGCTCACTTCATCCTTAATTCCTTGTAAGTACAGGAAGTGTCCAACAAACTTCATCATTAATATTGAGCCCATCATGAAAATTTAAAATCAAGAAAAGCATACCTAAAGCACAAAGTTTTGACCACTCACTGACATTACATTTCCTAGGGGTAACTGCAAGAAGACAGCTTGAGTCATTTAAGAGGAAAAAACAAGTAAAACATGTTAAAGTTCCTGTTGCAATTGCCAAGTTCATTTAAATACAAAAAATCTAAAAAGAATTAAACTAGCAAAAGGTCGTGCAATAGCTGTGATGCTTTGGAAAAGACATTTCATATTGAGAGCACAAAAGATGGTAGTTGATAAGATGGTACCTGTGGTACATGCCCTCCAATCGCAGCTGTAATGTCATCCCCGATTGTGTTCAAACCATAAGCAAGCGTAGGTACTCACCTGCAACACAATAGTGAAATATTCACCCCAAGAGGAAAATGTTGATAACATGAACCAATGCAGCTTCAATGTAAACATTGTTAGAGTTTTATCAAACATCATCATAATCTTATTTTCTAGAATGTGAAACAAGACAGCCAATCTCTATTCCTGATGAGATCACATTTAAGAGCAATTAAGCATTATCTTTTCACCAATTCAAAACACGAGACCTGAGCCTGACAGAACAAAGATCGTGAAACATGGAACATGCAATATAAGCAAGTACATTGCCTGAGGTTAACAGCATACAATAGTTTACAAACTAATAATATTACCACGGGTACCACTAACAGCAATGAGATTGTACTGCTTTGTCACCTTTCCTAACCAGTAATCTCACTTGTAACTTGATCACAATCAAAAACATGTTGATTAGCATTCTCAGAGTACTTTGTGAGTTTCTATGATCATGAATAGTGAGTTAACTTATTCCAGAAATTGATTGAACAGTAAGTGATTACTCACACAGGTACTCCAAGGCTTTTGGCATGCAAAATCTCCACATTATCTTGTTGAACAGCACTTGAAACAACAATGGCCTTAGGAAATCCAGACACATCACTCCTATGGATATTTGAAACAGATGACCGATATATCTAAACGAGCCCCAGCTTCCTGCAGTCCATCCATGTAGATACTCCATGCTATATCCAATCCACTAACCTCAAAACCCTAACAGCAAATACAAAAATATCTCACATTATCTGCAACCTTGAGCAATTCTTAGCGTGAATACTTAGTGGAGTATGGTTCTTTAGACTAATAGGATGCAGGAGAGAAAAGTTAAAGAAATCAAAATTTTGGTCCTTAAAATTTTAGAAAAGATAGAATTTTTACAAACTCAAGTGATAAGAACAAATGATAATATGAATTAATAAGAACAAACGAGAATATGAATGAACTACAGCTAGATTATTTCTGACCATATGGACCAACGACTTTGACATCTAAGGTTTAACAAATTAAAGCAGTAGAAGCCAGAGAACCCAGAAACGAACATCATGTCATCCCCCTTTTTCCATGAATTTCTTCATCTTCTCAGCAGTTAAGTGGAAAGGATAATCAGAGTGACACAAAAGCTTACTTGTTTCAGAGCAAGCATTGCCAGAGCAGATAACCGACAGCCTCCAATACCAACAAAATGAATCCATCCCTTTCCATTCTTCAAATCGACCAAGCCTTCTTGGTCTCTTTTCCTTGCAAATGTTGTTAAAAATAGGAGATGATCTTTCTTTCTGAACGTTGAAAAAGAGTCTCCATTTGGATTCGTTGTGAACAGCAGGGAAGGTTTGATCGCGTTTCGATTCAAATTGATAAATCAAATTATAATTTTAAAATTGTTAATCGAATCGAAATTAATATAAATGATTTAAATTTTAAATCATAATTGAAATTATTTTAAAAATAATTTAATTATTATTTATTTAAATTTTAAATTAAAATCAAAATCAACGATTTAAAATTAATAATTTTAATTTAATTTTTAATTGAATTAATTTTAAAAATACTAAAATTTTTAATTTAAAAATTAATTTTAAAAATTTTAAAAATAAATTTAATTTTAAAATATATATTTTAATAAAAGTATAATTTTATTAAAAATTTATAATAAAAATAAAAATACTATATTTATAATTAAAATATAAATCAAAACCGAAATCCAATCGAAACTTTAAATCATATATAAATTAAAATCTGAACCGAACTTAAATTGCTTTTGAATCAAATTTTAATCGAAACTATAATCTAACGGTTCAAGTTTTGATTTATTTTAATTATCAACTTTAAACCGACAGTTTAAAATCGAAACTAAATTAAACTCTAACCATGTTCTAAGTCTAATCGGAAGTAGGCTTCAGGTTGCCCGGGAAAATTAGCAGGAAAATAAAGGAATTTAGACGCTGATAATGCCGGAAACTCCATAGCCCATGATTTTCCGGCAAAATGGCGACTTGGAAGTTACCAAGCTAGGGCCTTGGTACGCAAAATCATGGCTTGGGCTTCGAAGACAAAGTAGAAGACCCAATCAGGCAGGCAGGAACCCAAGGGCCTCTCAGCCCGAACAATGGCTTGGAGAACTTAATTTTAAAAAGAAAATAAGGGAGAAAAATCCTGTGGAAACCCATAAATATCTTCTTTGAACTCCTCAATTTTGCTTATAATTTTCTTTTTCCTTTTAACCAATCATAGAAGAAAAGAAAACAAAAGAAAAAGTCAGATCCAAACATGTGACCCACACGTGGCGTCCACAAAATTGCAGAGCAGAAACCTTTGACTTTGTTGACGCAGAAAATGGGAGAAATACAAAGGGCCCAAGCTTCCACTTCAGTATATGACATTGGTCTCCGTTCCTCTGGACGGTGCAGAAAATCCGGTCCATTTTCGTCCGAAGGAAGCAAAACATGAAAGTCAGAAACTTTATTAATTCTTTGCTCACCATAAATTTGGCCTCGTGAAAATCAACATCTTTTACCAACTATTCCTCCGTTGGCAACACTATCTCCAACAGCAAGCCAACCTACCTTCAATTAAATAAAAGAAAAGAGATAACTTTCCATCTCTGTCTTTTTTTCTTGTGATCCAAACAAGATTTGATGTGTTCTAGTTCATGCTAATTAACACTATATGTATATATATAATATTGATGTAGTCTGAGTATACATCTAAATTCTAGTCATGGCCTAGGGAGATTGATTACTTTCCACTGTTTACATTAAAAAAAAAAAAAGAAAAATTCATTTGTAGAAGTGCCCAAGTTTTGATATTGTTATAAAAGTTCACATCAACTACAACTTTTTTTTTTTTTTAAGATTTCCTTCCTTACTTTCAGACCACATCAATGTAATTTTTTTACATGTTTTTTTTTATCTGATGATTTTATTATTTTAAAAAACATTAAATATTATAAAAATATATATATATTAAAAAATATATAATATTTATAATATAATGCATATTAAGACAATTTAAGATTAAATATGGAAATCCTATTTCCAACTAAAAGACTTGCTAGAATGAGAACACTGTCGGTTGCAAGTACGTGTTTCTTCCACGATAGAAAAGTAATCCACGCCCATTGACTGATTAGAGCGGCATTATTTGGACGATTCACGTCACATTTTTTCTTGCACTTTCTTTTTGTAATTTTTAGGTTAATGTGAAAATCAATGAACATGTAAACCAATAAAAATATAAGCTTACCATTGACTCACATTTCCTATACTTGCTACGTCAATGCATTAGCTACTTTGGCACATAGAACTGTATGCTTTTCTCCAATTTTGACAGGTAGAGATTGACAAGGCCACTCAGGCAAATAACATGGAAAGTGGGAGACCCAATCCATTGAAGATGATAAAGTGAGTGCATGAGCCACTACTTGATTGGCTGCCTTTCTCGGTACAGATAGGGGAGGAAATGAGTGACCCGACGTGGGATTGCTTGAAAACCTACACGTAGTCTCCATGGGCACACATAATTGGGGGGGTTTCATGATAAAACAAAAAGAGCATGGAGTTGAGTCACCCCCACTAATGTCTTATTATGTCAGCTATCCAGTCCAAGTTTATATAATTATGTTTGTTTATATTGAGTGGCATGTGGGTTTGCTGATTGATTAGAGTTAACTTCTCTTCTGTTTCTTTAATCTGATTGATAGAAAGTTGTCTGCTTTTTCATTGCTCTACAAGGCTGAAGCAGAACTTTGTTATTTTGCCTGCATGTGCCATCAGCTACGGAGTGAATTTTCTTCACCCTGAGAGAATCACCCAACTGCCTCGCTTGGTTTCTGGTGACGTCTCCAACTACCAAACATATTATTATTACTATTTTTTCAAGGGATCAAAACATATGAGTTGTGTCTGTGTTTTTTTTAAAATAATTTTTATAAATTGTTATATTATTATAAAAAATAAAAATATATATTTTAATTATTAATTTATATTAAATGTATCATCATTTTTTCAAAAATTTAAGACAGTTGAACAAAGCTTTCAAGTAATCTGGGGCCCTTTAGCCAGAAATGCATCCTAGGACATGTGACAGTAGAAGAAAGAATGAATTCAGCAGGATGTGCATAATAATGGAGGGTTGGCCTCTCTGCTTTTGGTGATACAGGAAGGAGTGGGCCTACCCAACTGACTCAATTCTCAGCTCCATGTTGTTGTCTTATTGAACAAAACATGTTCCATGTTAACTGAGATTCAAACTTAAATTTCAAGAAAGAGAATGAGATTGAAAATATTGCAAACGTTCTCTCTTTATTAGTACTTTATAGAATCAAAGCTCTCTAAACCCAAATCTGTATGTTCAAATCTCTTTTTTCCCTGTATTTATACTTCTAAACGGCCATAAGGGATGAACATTTAAGATCAGTTCACATTAATCACTGATACTTCTGTGTTCACTACACTGATCATCCACTCAAAAATGGGTCGCGTCGGGTCTTGATCATGAACCTTTGTATGATTTGACTCTTCTCTTGATCTCCTTCTCCAGTTCTTCCAGTCCTCCCACTTCTTCCACTTCCTGCACCACCCCATACTGTATATTTAGCTCAGATGCTAAAACAATAAATGAAAAGAATCCTGAAAAGAGAAGAAGAGGAGCCTGCCTTGGGTCCAAGAAACAGCCCGTACGGGACGCCATTGAATTTCTCTGAGTGATGAAGCTGAACCCACAAATCAAAATCAGAAAAGATAAGGGACGTTGGGTTCTGAATTTTGCCTGAGATGTATTGTCAAGGATTATCGAGCAATGGGTAGCTTACCTGGTGAGCAGCAGCGACTCTCCTGAAGTAAGGCACGTTGGCGATGGGACCCACAGGGAATCTCTTGTGAACGAGACCGTCGTGGACGAACATGTAGGCCATGCCAAACACTGTAATTCCAAGACCCTGTTCAAGGATTCAATTAGGAATTATGAGAAATCGATGAGGATATTCACGTCCCGTCACTTCAAAATATGAACCTAACTGACGCTCGTAAAGAAATATTAAACCGTTAATTAGGCAGTAATATCATAATCAAAAAGATAACGCCTGTTTGACCAGACACAGAGAGAGAGAGAGAGAGAGAGAGAGAGAGAGAGAGAGAGAGAGAGAGAGAGACGTACAGCGCCGAAACAGAGACCAGGGATAAGGCCTTTGTTGAAGAAGCCGTAAGAGAGAAGGCCTATGGCTGGGACTGCGTTGATGATAGCAAACACATCGTTTAGCTCGAACGGACCTTCTCTGGGTCTATGGTGAGACTGCAATTTTTTTCCAGAGATCAGAAAGGAAAATAGACTAAGATAATGAAGATTTTCTTGATAAACAAAGACTTGCAATGACAATGCTCCATGAAATAATGCTACTGTTGTTTGGCAGAAAGAGCAGGTAAAACTGGATGGAAAGAAAGCAGACAGAAATTGCATGACTTAGTAGGGAAAACCCAAATTATTGAAATCTGATTTTGTTAGATATCCATCGCATTTTCTTCGCCGCCAAACAAGGCATGCAGGTCACATGAAAAATCTGAGGGGCGTACCTCGTGCATGTGCCACAAAGAGGCGTGCCATAGAGCCCTGTGAGCCCACCTTGCCCAGAACTCCATGCCCACCTGAATCAAAAGCATACAATTCGATTTAGCGCCCAAAAATTTTACCCAAGCATAAACAGCTCCATTCTCCCAGTCGCAGAGCTAAGAAATGGAACAGATGTGGAACTTACAGCAGCACCAACGGAGAGAGCAAATGTACCAAACATTTCAGAGAAAGGCACCTCTCCTCCCTACATTCAAAAAAGGGGCAAAATTTCGTAATCAAAACTCTTACGGAGAAAATTTGAAACCAAGAAGAGACACATAAAAAGAAAGAGAAACAAGATATAGATAAAATAATACCTCCATTTGCCAAGCAAAACGATAGTAAACAGCCATAACGGCCATGGAAGTAATCCCAAAGCTAGACATCATAGCAGCAATTAAATAGGTAAACCTCTCCGATTTCTTCCTTGCCAACTTCTCCGCCATACGCAAGGCCAGGATTTGCGCATCCACATCGTTTTCAGATCTCTCCTCCACGTGATTCTCGATCGGAACTCTCTGTTTCTGCTCCTCCAACACGGAACAGACAGCTAAGCTCGTCTTCCTCGGGGCGCCAAAGGTTATTACAGAAAAGCCAAGTGAGGGAGGGGGACGAGGAGTGGGTTTTGGGATGAGACGGGATTGCACAACGTGGAATGAACGGAGGGGTTTAAGCGTTATGGCGGCGGAGAGACCAACCGCCATGAGAACACCTTGAGGATTAACTGCGACGGGCCCGTCCTGGCAAAGCAAAACCCAGAGTCCCACACACGCACGCAGACACGGAGAGAGAGAGAGGGAGAGAGAGAGAGAACTCCACGGTGGGTGTCTAAGGGGCTTGGACTGGGTAGTTAAATGCACGGAGGCCACATCTCATTTGTAAAAGCTTTTCAGAATTAAATAAAAATATACCACAATTGGTCATAACAATTGTCAAAGGTTTCGTACTTAATTACCGTTACTGCCACTGGAAGGGTTATCCCTATCACTCTCTCTTTGACTCCAGGTTACCTGATTGGATTTTGTTTACCTAATTTGATTTTATTCACCTGATTGGGTTTGATTTACCTTACTGGGTTTATTTGCCTAATTAGGTGCATGTTTATCTTCAACTTTGTCAATTAATTTTTTAAATTTATATAAATTATTTAATTGACCATGTTTATTTATTCAATAAAATCTTATAATATGTTTAATCAATTGTATTAACTTTTATTTTGGTATTACTATAATTTCATTAATATTTATATTTGAAGTTTGTTTTAATTTCTTATGATTTAGTGTTGTTTAACGTGAGGATTTAATTATGTGGTTATATCAAATAACATAATTAAAAATAAATATAAAAAATTTAATTTTAATTTCCATTTGAACATAAAAATTTCATTAATTCAATTTTATATTTAAATTTTTAATTTAATTTAACTCAGGTGGTGTCAAAAAATTAATCAATTAATTAAAAAAATTTATAGAACGAGTTTTGTAATATGTTAAAATTTTTTAGTATAAAAAAATATATTTTTTATTTTTATATTATCAAATTTTGAAAACTTATAAAAATAATTTATAAACAAAAAATTATTCAAATTGAAATCATAAATTTAAAATAAAATATAAACTTATTTAAATTAATCTAAAATATTTTAATATCAAACATAGTATTAAAATTATTTAAACTAATTTTAAAATTTAATTAAAATAAAATTTTAAATATAAAATTAAATCAATTAAACCTTAGAGGTTGAAATTAAAATTCATGTAAAGTTGAGACGTTTTTTTTTTTAGTTAGGCATAATTGTAATATTCAAGAAAACAATGGGTAAATGATGGGAAAGTGGGGGAGGCGGTGATGTGTGGACAAGAACGGAGAGGCAGCTGTCAGGTTCGTACAGGAAAATGAGAGGCTGATGGGCCGCGGTAGGATCGCGGAGCAAGCGACAGCGAATCACATTTTAAATTTTTTAAGGTCTCCACCAATTTGACAGTACCAGACTCATCCCTTCGCACTTTAGCTGACATTAACTCGCTTTGCTATGGCGCCACGCAGCACCTATAATCATCTCCAGCAAACCGCACCTTTTTTGGGATGTAATTGTCCGACACGTGTCCTTCAATGATTGGACGTGGTAACGATCACGTGTCTCCTAATTTGGCGTTTATAATGAAACCTGGCGATAGTTCGGGTGTCCGGATTCCCGTATGGGCCGGAGGTACGATGGGCTTTGGTGATCTGGTTTGCCAATATGGGCCTGGATTGATGAACTGAAAGCCCACTGCTCAATACCGAGTGAGTCCAAAAAGATGTGAAAGATCCTCAGAAGACCAAGTGTTAAACTGGGTGACCCCATAAAATTTTGTAATATTTTAAAAAATAATTTTAATAGTTACAAAAATAAATATAAATTATTTAAACTATCCTCGTTTTTTAAATTAAAATTAAATACATTAATTAAAATAATTTTATATTTAAATTTTTAATTAGGGATAACTTTGATCTAATTGGCTCAAAAGTAAAAAAATATGATTTTAATAAATTTTACATTTTATTTTGAGTTTATTTCTTAAAATTAAACAATTTTTTCTCATGAACTAATTTTTATGATTTTTTAGATTTTGATTGTATAATCTTTTTTAAAAAATAATCAAATAATTTTACATTTTATTTTTGTAATGATAATTTGAATATTTATTTTTATTTATAAAAAATTTAAATTGAAATTCATTGTATTGTTAGATCTTTAATTTCATTGTCCTCAAATTTTAAACATTTTGATATAGTTTAAATTGAATAAATTGAAATATCAAATGTACAATTGATATTAAAAAAAAAAGATGTAATTCAAAGTTATATTTTGGATATTTATGTTATTTACAATATGATATATATTTTCAAAATTAATATAATATTTATTGATAAAAAATTAAATATCGAAATTAATTACTGTAATTAAGTTAACCATTTACATTTAATACATTGAGCTAACACTTATCAAAGTAAGATTGGCCGTTAAAATGACCATTTTGAGCTAGAAAAGTCTTCTTTAATTAACATGTGAGGCTAACAAATTCTCAATGCGATGGGCTATAAAAGAGAGTATGGACGAGTTCCAAGTGTAATATGGTGGGGCTCAAAAGCGGTATTTTTGGCTTTCCAGCATTTTCCCAGCCACAAATGCTTTCTCCGATTGGAACTCCTTGGCTTTTCCATCCGAGAAAATCCAAGAAACTTAGGGTTACAGTCCCTTTACTAGGTCAGGAGAGGCTTCCCTGTCTCCCAACAATTGGAGATATGCGTGCAAATGGTTTTTTACCATCAATCACTTACACCAAACAATTCAGTTTAATCAGTGATCATTTCGCAAACTGAACTTAATTGGTAATTAAACTTCTTGCAGCTAGCAGCCATGTGTTATCGGCTAATTAATTAGATAGTTTAAAAGATTAAATACCCATGTGTTAGGTTTCATTCAGACACAGAATTAATTGATATGGAAATTAATGAGTGCTTAGTTTAAGTAACGGCATGGTGTGAGCCCATATGACATTGATGTTCAACCAAATTTAACTTAAAATTTTGATCGGAATATCTTATAATCTTCATATTGTCACCACACCATAAAATAAGATAACCATTTATATTTCTTACTAATTAGTCATAAGAATCAATCCTTCGTTCACCTAATGGAACGAGACATCCAAGTAACAACCATATATATATAAAGAGTTAAACGTGAATGAACCACATGCAAATTATGACTCTTATGGTTATGATTAGCTTTAGTAATAAAATAATTAATTAAAAATTCGTTGTAATTATATCAGATATTGTCACTTTTAATTGTGATCGCATAATATTATTTAATTAAATATGTACTATTATGATTTTTTAAAAAATATACGTTTTAATTTATATTGAATTTTGCAGGTGGGTTAATACCTGCTATGGTACTCTGGTGATCAGAGATCAGGGTATCATTTATTTTTCTTTTTCTTTTTCTTTTTCTTTGTTTAAGCTAAAAGATAATTTTATGCCAGAAGAATATAGGTCTAATTCCTCTTCGAATCTGCCAGTAGATTTCCTCCTTTCTTCATCATGTAATGCATTCATTTATAGGGTTATGTGCCGCCAGATTAATTACAAAACAATATATGAAATTCTATACATAATCAATTATTATTTTAGAAAGCTACCTATGCATATAAGGCATATATGCCTAGATATCATTGATCAGTTTGAAAAGAATAGCGATATGAAGTGTGTAAAAGGCTTGAGAATCGCCTATAAATGTTTGATGTTCTGATCCGTTGTCGGTAGAAAGGAAAGGTAATTAAGAAGAGGAAGCAGGCATGAGTAGAGGTGGAAGCGCCGGTGGAGGCCAGAGCTCTCTTGGATACTTGTTCGGCGGAGCTGAGCAGCCAGGAGAAGCTCCTGCAGCCGTCGAAACACCAGTCAAAGCTCCATGGGAGGACGATAGCAGCTCAAAGAAACCCACGACAGAGAAGCCAAATGTCTCGAACAACTATCACAGAGCTCAAGGGCAAAACTCAGGCAACTTCATCACTGTGAGTATCATCAGATCTCCTAATAACTTATACAGATCAGAGAGAGAGAGAGAGAGGGAGGGAGTAGGAATTATATTACAAGAGGACAGCTACGTACGTGGGTAAGACTAGAAATGATAGTATATCTTGTCTGAATAATTAATTTGTTGGTTTGTTGTTCTATCAGGGCCGGCCAACAACGAAAGTAAGGTCAGTTCCAGGTGGAGATTCATCTCTTGGTTACTTGTTTGGAGACAAAACTGAAGAGAAAAAGTAGCCATATCTGCTTCTTTTCTGCAAAAACATCTCCAGTTGATATAAGGAATAAGGGCTTCTCTTCTCATCTGAAGCCTGCAGGCTGATCTTCCCATATATCTGCTGAATTATGGTGTGCATGAGTTTGACTGAGGACTCATGACATGTGAAGCTCCGTGTTTAAGGTTACAAGCAGTGTGTGCAAAGGGCTTCAAGAAAATAATTAACTGCATGAATATCATGTGCAACAAATCATATTGTATTATTAATTAATTTAAATAACTTCTGTGCTTTGGTTTTATAGCTCTATATAAAGTAAAGATTCAGCTTATGGATAATGCTACTTAATTTATCTTTGCCATGTCTCTAATTCGGCTACAATATCTTTAAATTGAATGTTGGATGGTTTTGGGTTACGGATTAGAAAGAGCAATAAAAATTATTATTTATAAAATTATGAAAACATATATATCTTCTCATGGGTATCAACATATTTTTAAAATAAAAAATAAAAATTAAATAAATGAAAGATTTTGACGTGATCATGAAACCCATATAACTTAAAAATTAAAGTCCATGTCCTTTATAGATATCATGCTTCCATGCCTTTGGGTTCTGCACCTTCTTCCACAGCTCAAATTAAGGACATGGATGATGCAGATCATGTGATTTGGCCAACTATCTTTGAAACTATGCAACAACATCAGCATGGAGCATGATGTCATGGGTTAAAAATTAACAGAATCCGAAGTTTCCGCTCATGTTGAGCGCCATGCCTTCATGTTTGAGATTCCAAGTCAATAAAGTAATGCACTACACATGAAAAATTAGATATGCATCCCGATCAGTTAAATGTTGTCATCACCAAAAAAAAAAAAAATCTGATTTAAATTGGGCTGAAATTATAACACTTGACAAGTCAATAAAATCAATTATTTATATTTTATATTTTATAAAATATTTTTTTGGACCTAGACCTCATAAAAAAAATCCTCAAATTAGTGACCATCTCTATCATATAGTACAGGCAATCAAATCACTAGAAAAAAATCTTGAAAAAAGTTTTAAAAAGAAAAATGTATAAGTTATGATTTTTCTTTATTTTGATTTATTTCCAATTTAGTCGTAAATGTGGTAAGAAAAGATTTGCGTGATTAATGCTAATTTCTTCCTCAATTAACCCAGTTAGTAGAGCCCACGCAAGATTATGGGCCCTAAATTCTTTGTGCAGGAATTCCAGCCCTTTATTGACTTACCACTTGATGAATGCCACGTCAGAGGTTTAGATGACCGAACATCTGTGATGGGTCCCGAAACAAAGACCGCATCATTGAAGTGGGACCGACACTGCGCTGTACTTTCTTTGAATGACGTGACGTTATTTTGCCTGCCTTAATCGTTTTAGTTACCTTCTTAAGGGCACATTGTTGAAAGTCTAAATTCCATCCCAAATACGAGGATTTCAAGGGAATTTTATGGTAAATTCACATTCATCGCCTTCTTTATAATCTGGCCCCCCCTCCCCCAACACTCCAACCCAAAATTGTTCTTCAACACAACAATGGCGTTCTGTCTCAGCCCCACAAAATCCCACGTAACTTTTCCCTCTCCTTTTAATTTTCCTAGAAAATCCGATCAAGTTAATTGTTGTGATTGATGTTCTCATCCGCGTTCTCTGGTTTTGTAGTGTCATGCCATGCATTGTTTCCGTTGTATTCCTGGGAAAAATCAATCCTTTTCGTCTTCTTTTTCTTCTTGCAGTTATGTGATGATAAAAAAGTTGGCATAGCATTACCTTTTTTTTTTTTTGTTTAATTTGTGGCAGATTACAGAGGTAGTTTTTGCAATACTGGTCTTGGGGCTATTCAGTTTAAGAGTAGCCGAAAGCCGACCAGCCAAAGCATCGGCGGCGACGGCCAGCATCGAGTACTCTGCTTTGAGTTGCCGTAAGCACAGCGCAGTTTTGACGGATTTCGGCGGTGTCCCTGACGGGAAGACGTCTAACACAAAGGTGTTTGAAAAAGCCATCAATCAACTCAGCCAGCATGCCGAAGATGGCGGAGCACAGCTTATTGTGCCACCAGGGAAATGGCTGACTGGAAGCTTTAATCTCACCAGCCATTTCACTCTTTTTATCCAAAACGGCGCCGTTCTTCTTGCATCCGAGGTAGTCAAATGATATTTTGTTTTACCCTAGCAACCTTCATACAAAGCATATGATACCACACAGGTAGCTCATGAGCTATTTGCTGTTCATCGGATGGGGAAGTTTATGTTCTGACATGAAAGTTTTTTTTTATTGCGTGACTTAGTCTTTGGTCGGCAACTTCTTTGACCTGAAAACAACAAAAATTTTGTTCCAAATTTCTTGACTCGTAGTGTCTTTGTTGATGGTGATCATTTGGGTATTATAACAGGATGAATCTGAATGGCCTCGCGTGGCTCCATTGCCGTCTTACGGGAGAGGAAGAGATGGTCCTGGTGGCAGGTTTAGCAGTCTCATTTTCGGCACAAATCTCACTGATGTGATAATCACTGGTAATTTAAATTCAGATCAGCAAAAATTTCAGACAATTGGACATTAACATATTTTCAATGAAGCCTGTAGTAATCCTCTCTAAATTGTGTTATTAGGTAACAATGGGACAATCGACGGGCAGGGTGCTTCCTGGTGGAAGAAGTTCCGTAAGAATGAATTGGATGTCACCAGGCCGTATCTGATTGAGATCATGTACTCTGATCACGTTCAGATTTCTAACATTACATTGATCAATTCACCTTCATGGAACGTGCACCCTATATACAGCAGGTATTTAAATAAAATGCCTAAATATTTAGACATGAAAATACAAAGTACTTGTCTTGATCTGTTTTACCTGAACTTGTACTTGCAGCAACATTTTGATCCAGCAGCTTACCGTTCTTGCTCCTGTTGATTCTCCTAATACAGATGGCATTAATCCAGGTTTGTTTCTCTCAAAAGATCTTATTCAAACAGGGAATCTTACAAGTGTGTTATCTGATTTCTGGCTTCCAATCAAAAACCTGACTATATAAGAAAAGAATTATTTTTGTCTGAATATGTTTGGCTTTGCAGATTCTTGCACAAACGTTCGAATCGAGGACTGCTTTGTGGTTTCTGGGGATGATTGTGTTGCTGTCAAAAGCGGATGGGATCAGTATGGGATACAAGTTGGAATGCCAACTCAGCAACTGGTTATCAGAAGACTAACCTGTATATCCCCTGATAGTGCAGCCATTGCTCTTGGCAGTGAAATGTCTGGAGGAATCAAAAATGTCAGGATTGAAGATGTAACAGCACTCAACACTGAATCAGGCATTAGGATCAAAACTGCCCCTGGAAGAGGAGCCTATGTCAAGGACATTTTTGCGAGAAAAATGACCATGAAGACAATGAAGTACGTGTTCTGGATGGCAGGCTCTTACAACCAACACCCTGACCCTGGATTTGATCCCAAGGCAATTCCTGAAATTGCCAATATAAACTACAGAGACATGACAGCTGAGAATGTGACCATGTCCGCAAGACTTGAAGGAATTTCTGGAGATCCTTTCACTGGGATTTGCATTTCCAATGTGAAGATCACCTTGGCTGAGGATCCCAAGAAGCTGCAATGGAACTGCACTGACATTGCAGGGGTTACAAGCCATGTGACTCCTAAGCCCTGCGATCTGTTGCCTGAGAAGGAGACTGCGGATTGTCCATTCCCCTCCAATAAGCTGAGCATCGATGAAATTCCATTGCAGAAATGTTCTATCTAATGACACATTCTTAGGTATGATAGTGGTATGCAGGATTAAATCTTGAATCTTACAAGGTAAATGAATAATGAAGTGTTTTAAGTTATTATTCATTCTCTTATGCTTTGATCACTGAAAATTACGTAACGTGAAAAATTCTTCAAAATCTGACAGAGGAAAGCTGTTTAACTATCAGAAATAAAAAACAGAAAAATTAAAAAAGATTGATCGTATCGAATTGGATAGCCATTAGAGTCATTTGGGTATCATTTTCTCGTAGCTGTTACGATTGCCTTCCAATTCATGCACCCTTGAGCTGTTAACAGGCTGATTTTCTTGCACCTGATTGCGATGAGAAGGCTCTCTCATGATCTGACTTTCCTGCACAAAAAAGGTTGGAAGTTAGTGTTATTTCTAACTGGAATGTGATATATTAGCTTGTGAAAGATCTTCTTGCTCTTACATCATTAAGCAGCAAGTCACCAGGCTCCAGCATACGAATCACATTTCCCATTTTAGGCCTGTGTTCTACTTCAGGATCAACGCAACGAAGAGCAATCAAAATGATTCGTTTCAGTTCCTTCTTAGCAGGAATGTCAAGCAATTTAGAGTCCAGGACATGCGTGATTCTCTGATTTGCAACCATGGATTTTAACCACTTAACCAAATAAACCTGCAATTAATCAAAGAAATTAAGCCCTTCTGATTAATTAAGAAAATACTCATCAATGTTTCAATACTAGAAAGAAAAGTGTACCTCGGACTGACTGTGATCTACAGGTGTTCTTCCTGAAACGATCTCCATTATTAGGACTCCGAAGCTATAAACATCGCTCTTCTCATTCAAAACACCATTTAAGGCATATTCTCCAGATCCATAACTAGAGATATCCACACAACTTAAAACAGTCAATCAAGCATTTCCTTTAGAGAAAATCAAATTGATTCAAGACTATGATTGCTGGTTATTGCCACGAACATGAATAAGCAAGAATGATTAACCAATATTAAAGATATGAATGGGCCGACCCGGACATAAGCATGGAACTAGTTGCTGCATGATTGCACTCATTACTGAGGAATTTGGTGAGACCTACATCAGAGATTTTAGGGTTCCATTGATGATCCAGCAGAATGTTGGTAGATTTAATTTGTCGATGCACAATCTTTTGTTCGATGTCCTCGTGCAGGTAGGCTAATCTGAAGAAAGTGAGTACATAGTCTTATTAGTCTGTAAAGCAAACAGAAATTAATCAAGAAAAATCAAGTCTTGAGGATCAAATAAAGCTTCTATAATTACCCTTTTGCTACTCCTTGGATAATGTTCATCCTTGTAGTCCATGAAAGGGGCCTGGCCTGTCCGAGAGATCCATGAAGCCACTGGTGCAGATTGCCATTATCTACGTATTCATATACAAGCATCCTAGGCAAAAGGAAAGTCTTATAAGGATTTGAATATATTGATAAATAGGCAACTTGGGTGCTGTGGAAGTTCATGAAAAGTGATACCTGTAAGCTCCTTCGATGCAGTATCCAAGCAGCTTTACTAGATTCTTGTGTCTGACATTTCCAATTGCCTCCATTTCTGCTATTAAATCCTCAGCTTTGCAACTAATCAGAGATTTTTCTCAGCAAAAGGTTTTTTCATGATCGAATAGGAATCATATATAGAAAAACAACAGAAGGGACCAAGAAGCAGGAAACCTGTTGTCGAGAAGTCTTTTGACAGCGATTCGTTGGCTGTCTAACAAAACGCCACGATAAACAACCCCATGGTCGCCACTTCCAACCACGTTCTCGTGGGAAAAACCATTGGTTAGAACCTCCATCTCCCTCAAGCTAAACCTGTTGCCCTTCCACATCTCCGACGACACAGGCAAGCACCGAGCAGCCGGTTCAAGATTTGCCCGAGAAGTCCATTGGTCGGAAATCATCAGCTGAAGGTCTGGCTTGGCAATGTTGAGCTCAATCTCCGAAAAGTTACTTGATAAGAGCCTTCTGTCCAGGGATGGCGTGCTACAAGGGCTCTGGCAATTCTTAGGAGCTATGTGGCTTGTCGGTAAGCAAAACGTATTGGGTTTGTGGAATTTCCGGCGACGAGAAGAGATAATGCAGAGAGAGAGGAGTATGAGAACGACGAGAAGCAGTAACACAGTGGAGGCGACGATCAACACCCATAATTGGACTCCGAAAAACGAGGTACGGTTCAAGAGCTTTTTCTTCACAGACGACACGTCTGATGACATAGTTTCCAGAAAATCAACACGGACAGAGAAAGAAAGATGAATCTTGAGGTTTTGATCAGCTTCAGTGAGATGGTAAAAATGGCTTAGTTGATTGGTTTCATGGATTTGAAGCAGTTGCAGAAGAAGGTAACAGAAGAGATAGAACTGAGCGAGGAGTCCTCATTGATGGAGTCTTGACGTATCAACTAACAAGCGGGAGTGGCGGAAAAATCTGGTGTTGGGGACTGGGGTGAGAACAT
Organism: Moringa oleifera; assembly: GCA_021397835.1. Classification (NCBI taxonomy): domain Eukaryota; kingdom Viridiplantae; phylum Streptophyta; class Magnoliopsida; order Brassicales; family Moringaceae; genus Moringa; species Moringa oleifera. The sequence goes on along the minus strand of JAJFZO010000658.1, from coordinate 1,090,776 downwards.
GCTCAGTGTACGTTTCACACTACATGAACCAGTAGATTTTTGCCGGTCAAGAAGAGAGAAAATTACAGGGGACCTAAAACTCATCGTTTTGTTTTTGCAATTGCTTCTAAAATTAACCAACAAGCTATTGTACATCTTCCCACTTAGCTTATCATGATTGCAGAAGTTAGGATGATTAAATTGGTGTGATGCGAATTAAATCAATTATGAAAAGCATGACAGTTCCATCACCCTGTGTAATGTAAAGTAATTTGTTTGTGTTAGCAGAAGCCAAATAACAATTTTTTTTTTTTTGGGTAAGAATAAAAAAGTTTTAAAATGTAAGGTCATAAATTCTACTTATTTAATTTTATCAGGTGTTCTGGTACTTACGTAGTTTTTTTCTTAAAAAAATAAAAAATAAAATTACTACAAGTAAAAAATGACATCAAATCAAAATATCTCAACCACTTTTTGGATGTCTAGACTGGGATAAACTTTGTAAGTTTATACATGTTTTAAATACATATAAATGTGTATATATATGTAAGAACAAAAAAATGGTAAGAAATGAAATAACTGGTAATTTCTTTTTCTAACTAAGATATAGGTTGATTAAGATACTGGGTCATGAAGTTAGTGACAAAAGAACCTCCAATAAAGGTGAGGAAATTTAAACCTGGACCTAGACATACTTATCAACAAAGTGAAGCCCTCAAGATTTTACTGATAATTTCTTTAAAATTGACACAGTAACTAGATTCTACTCTTCTCTATTACAATTCAAGCACTACAAACTCTGGGATTATAGGTTACAGCATGATAAAGATCATATCCACCTAAAATAACATTATAGAGGCAAAAACAGAAAATTATTATCCAAAAATTCCTCCAAATGCAGCTATATGGTACAATCCAAAAATTTTATGATGCAATGACCCAGGGAAATGGGAAACTGTTGCTCTCTAGCTCATGTGTTTTTGCTATCTCAGTTGTAAAGCAAAATTCTATATGATGCTTTGCAGCTGTTGAACGACACATGTATTCACTATTCCCAGGTGTTATTTGTCTGATCTCAAGCAAAGCTGCTCGATGACTCCATTTTTCAGTTGTCCCTTTACTGGATGCAGCTTGATCTCATAAAGCTTTGGCCATAATTTTCCAGTCACTGCAGAAGGATTATGATGTAACATAAGTAGATGGGCAGCCAACAACAAGCTCCAGAAAATACCAGATAACAGAGTATTAGTAAATCGAAGGCTATTCCTTGAAACATGCATAATTATGCAATCAACATTGTTTGTCATCAGACTTACGTACTACAAGGGAGTGATGAGAATACAAAATAACTATATTTCTTAAGGAACAAACCAGCATTGAAAAATAAAAAATTTAGGATACTCAGATGAAGGTAGTAACGTGCAAAGTAAGACTTGAACAATTGAGAAGCAACGAATAAGCAGAAACTGGGATGCATGCAACTTGATGTCAATGATGAGTGCAGAAAAGATACTTGGAGCTTACCAAAAACGCGTTTGTTCTCACTATCCCACGCTATGCCATTTAAAACATCGATACCCTAAAATGTAGAAAATATACAGGACATTAATTAAGCACCAAACAAAATAAGCCATATGTTCCTCATAATGAATAAGAAACACAGGAAATATAGTTAAAATGCTTAGGAGAACATTTGGGCAATCATTTTCTTCAGCTCTTATCTCACAAGCAAAAATACTGAGCCCATATCTCATCACTAGCTGCACTAAGAGAAATTCAATCTATTCTCCAAACAGCAGAGCATGTCAAACCGTAGGAACTTACATCATTCCCAGCTTTTACCAATCCTTCCCTATAAATGATAGAAGCAAGAAAACAGGATCACTTCAAGAAAATGTCAAGAAACAAGTATAATTACTTAAACTCTATAATAAATAAATCCAATACATAAGTCAATTCATCAGAGGGAAAGCAAATGAAAAGTAAAACCTCAAGTTTGGAAGCAGTATCCATCCAACCACAGAACCATCTTTATGTGAGATTCTCGCGATGCAGTCAGTCTACAGAGGAAGAATAATTACTTTAGAAAGTAATTAGATTCAACAAAGAAGAATCTTTTCAATCAGAAATTGCATCTTAATGAGATAATACCAAGCAATAGGGATTGTGCACATCTAGGGATTGCAAAACCCACTAAAAACAATATTGCTCACAAGTTTGAGCACAGCATGATACTACAAGTTCACATTGATGAAGATCTTCAAAAATATTTAATAATGAAACCATAATGTAGTCAAGGATCTAGAGGTCACACTATAACTTCAAATGGAAGGAACATCCAAATTTCATCAAGTTTCCGAGATGCTGGAATTTAATCCTATCAGGGGCCTCCATAGGACAATACTGGTTTTGTTGCTCCGTAGTATGAAACTTAATTGTAGAAGAGAAAAGCTCTACTGATAACAATGCTGCAGGATGATTGTGCACATGATCATCATCATTAGAATTAAAAGACACTACACCTTAACTATTGACTTATACGTATTAGTTTCATTGAAACCTTCCCAATCACAAATAAACATCCTGCCACAAACTAGAAGCCAATATCTTCACAATAGTAACAATATGCTTCACTTGAGACTTTCAGAAGTTTGAAACCCATAATCATAGATGAATATAAAAGGGAATACCATCCAAACATTTGCCCAAACTTCACCATCTATATACTCCAGTTCATTGAGTTGATGTACTTCATGCCCATTGTATTTCACAATATGTTTTTCTGTCACTGCATTAAATAACACCAAACAATTTTAATGGTAATGCCATTAAGGAACAGTGATCGAAAGAAGACAAAAGAACAAAATATCGATATTACCAACCAAAAAAAAAAAAAACTCATCAATTGGACAAAAATGGAGCATGAATTATCTCAGGAATGAAATCCAAAAAGATAAAAGAAAGAAAATCCAAAATGTGGGGGAAAAGAAATGAATTAACAATGGCTTCTATAATCTAAAGAAACCTTTCAATGTTTGAGGGTCAATTTGATATAGTGTTGAAGTGCCATCACTTCCAAATAAGACTTTTCCATCAGTTGCTAGTCCCCAACCATCTTGCATCTGATGGGTAAACATCTTGAACTGCAGTGAGTATACAAAAGCATAAATTACTACAGATCTAGACAAGAATTTCTTTGGGCACCCTGGAAATGGATGCACCTCAGGCCAGATAACAAGCATATGTACAACAAAAACAGCCTAACACGCTGAAAAAGGACAAGGATATGAAACATGAGCAGAGAAAGTATATAGAAAAGGACAAATGCACAATTTATCACAAAATAAACATTGAATGATAGTGCAGTCCCATCTCATATAAGTACCAGAGGAACCCTACAGAAACAAATAGTAGGGTGAAACGCTACATTGTCTCAAGGAAGTTGAGATTGAAGACAAAGACTAAATGCAGAAAGCAAATTAGCAGCAGAATAGAATATATCAGAACAGGTATGAGCTGGAGGCATAACCTAAAAGGAAATACAAATCTGAAAGAGCACGACACTAGTGATCTTTAATGTAACATTATAAATCTGTTTCAGTATCCATTTTTCCAAGCATGCTTGCAACTATTTCAAAGCATCATAAAAATTTCTTTATAAAAAATCTATTATAATTCAAAGCAGAACAGAAGGCCCTATATTGATATGAGTACGCAACTGATTAAAATTTACATCAAAGGATACAATATGAAGCTATTCAAACATTCTCTAGTAAAACAAACTATTGAACCATATGATCCATCGTAACATCTCCTGAAGTTATGCTTCATCAAAGTCTCAAAATCAAATGTTGAGTTGCACTTCAGAATTTAGTCACTAGAAGAGGATTACTCAAGATAATTCATGGTAAAGCAGGATCAAGAATCAAACATGAGCATGGTACTTAACTCTACATTTAACCAGAAATGGAAGAAATCAAGGTAAGCATTTGAATATCACAGGATAATCTATACAATGAACATGTCATATCAGATGTTTCTTTTTCTGTTGTTCCCTTGATATATATTTATGAAGCATAAAGAATAAGAACTTCAAAACTGTAGCAAAAATAGAATATGAGAGGAAAATGATGAAACACAAACTTTTTTTAAATCATAACGGTCATATATGAAACCAGTTTTCGTCAACCAAGTTACTTGGAACAGCCTACAAAAGAACATAAGAATTACTGTATTAGTATTGTTAACCTTCAAGTATTCACAGTGGTTACAAATCATAACAAGAGAAGGAAAAATCAAATCAATACCATACAAATTAATAAATATGTTCCTGCAAATCTGCTATTTGAAGTGGAATTTGTAGAAACTCAAATCTTGTTCAAATTACAATAGCCTTCAGAAAGAGCAGAATACAGTCATGTGTAAGAAACATTATACTATCATTCATGAAAATTTATTAGGCAAGCAAGCATGCATATCTATAAACTCCTTTCACCCGAAACTGCCACTCATTATTGTTTATCATCCATCTTTCTAGTTAGTCTTTTCCTTTCCATCAGTGTCATCACTCTTCAGAAACAAGATTGAGACCATCGAGTCAACCCTTGACATGTTTCATTAATGAGCTTCTTGGTTGTGAACAAAGCAAAAGCTTCAATAAATATAAAGAAGGTACTAACTTTTCATATTAACAAGTTACAGCAGCAACAACTACAATAACATGAGGAGACACCAAGACCACGATCATGTTGATTTAAGCACTTGACATCCCTGGACCACAAACAAAATACCAATAGAACTATTTACTCATTGAAGAGAACTTTATTGCTTTTCTTCGCTTTAAGCAACATTTTTCCTCGACAAACAAAAAGGATTTCTTGTTGGAAAAGAATATTTTAAATTAAACGAAAAAAAAAATTTGAATGGAAAGGTATATGGTTTCTTTTTGAATGGAAAGGTACCTTTCCAGTAAAGTTGCATACTTTCCCTTTGGATGCATCTCTTTCAAAAGATACACTCCTTCAAAGCCACCTTTTGACACCTATAAAAAACCTCCCTCATAACACATTTCAATCATCCAAAACAATTCATTCTTTTTTCCTCCTTCATTGAAAAATAAAAGCTTGTTTTTAATGATAACAACCATAAGTTGGTTCGTTGTTCTTGTAAATTGAAGTGCTACTTTCACAAGTAGAGATCGTTGTATCTAAGGGGACATTTACCATTAACCTACTAGCACCAATTGGGGATTGAATCAAACCTTAGTCCAACAAAAGTATAGTTCTCTGTGTTGTAGGTTATTGTAAATTTATTTCAGTTTGTTATTTATTTGATTACTTGACTGAAGTACCTCAAATATTATTTCAAGTTGTTAGTTTGTGTATTATTGTATACTAAAAACAGCATTTCTTTCTCGTAAAAACGAATTGGACACTTCATTTAGTGACCGAAAATAGAACCAAACAGCACCTGAAATATTTTTCTCACTAACCTTTCACCAAGAAGAGTTAAACCCTCCCCGAAGTATGAATCATCCATCTTTTGAAGAACCTCAACCTATAAATACCAAACACAAGAAGTTTGAAAGTTAAGAACAAATGAAAGTTCTGAGGGTTTTTTAAAAGTTGATAAAAAGAGTTGATTGGCCCTGTTTAGCTGCATACTGAGTAGCTGATATCAAACTAGTACGATTTATCCTCAGTACATACATCAACAGAAATGGCTCCCTCATAATTTAAGTACATTCAAATAATGCTACGAAAAACTAAGCATATTGAAAACATATCAATAGATCATTTGAGCACCAGCAATTTGTACCTTTCCAGTTTTAAGAGCCACTTGCCGAACTGAAGACTGAAACAGTAATAGAAAATTAAAAGGTCAAAAATGAATTTCACATAACTAAATGAACCATTAAAAATAATAATGAAAAATGAACCAACATGCAAGTCTAGCACTGAGATGCTGAATACTTTGGGAAGAAACGGAGACCAATTGAACTGAGCCATCTGCTTCCAAAGAGGAGCAGCTCACTCTTATTAAATAAGAACATTGACAATCCAAGATCAAGCAAACAATTCAACAAATCAATTACTAAAATCTAGCACATGCATTTTAGGAAAGAATCTGGAAATTTTCAAAGTTAGCAATTTAATTCATGAAAGAAAGAAATTTAAGCAGAAAATGCAACATGTCTGGATAAAACCGCTTTAACATACATAAACAACAATTATATGTTGATCCCACATTTAAAAATCTAATGCATTTTAAGAGAAGGCAATATCACCTTCCTGTTAAGACCAGTGGACTCAAATAAGGTATCATTTCCTGCATAAAGCAGACCCTGCAAACATCACAAGCACCTTAGATCCTCCATAGTAAACAAGTAGATAAACAAATAAACTTTTTTCTTGATAAACAAAACAACCACCAAAGAAATCTAGACAATTAGATCACTAGGTTGGTAACTTTGTGGATAAAAAAATATAGCATTGCCACCCAAGCAAAGAATAATAGCAGAAAACTTTAAAAAAAATTAGAGAATGAGATTACCTGAGTGAAGGCACCGGGATCATGATGGAATTCGTTGAGTACTTCCACTGTATAGATTCCCGGCAAGTGACCAGAGCGACTGGACTTGCTCCACATGTTCGAAGAAACGACCAAGGGAAGTATAACACCGCAAATGAAAAGAATTGGGATCAGTATACAGAGTTTTGGGTAATTGAAGGGAGGAGATTGAGAGTACGCCATGGAAGGATGGGGCTTTGAGCTGGATCGTTTACTGGTCTTTTTTCGAGTCATAGGGGCTGCTCAAGGTGAATGAGGTCACGAGGCTCTTACGTTGACACTTCGGGCGCAGAGCAGAGTCGTTGACGGCCAATGTAGGTCCAGGGGGCATACTAAAATGCGCCCGTGAGAATCCAACTCAACTGCTGCCGACTTTACTGATGATGATGCGCTGCGTTTTGTGACGCTCCATAAGATTCACCAACTCATAATACCATCTCATTTTGCAAACGATTCCGAAAAATATTTTTAACCTTTTAAAATTATTTTAAATTAATTTTAGAAATAACTCCTTTGATACGAGGGTTTGATAGAGTGGATTTACTACTAGTAATTCAACACTCGGAAAGCCAAATTGATATTTCTTCCCAAGTTGTCAACGTCGCTCGTGTGAGTGCTGATCGGTCCTAAAATATCACTGCAGTCGCACGTGTGAGTCCTGGTCGGCCCAAAAAAAGTACTTGAGAGGAACATTCCAGACTCCAGAGTCGTACGAACCTTCTCGAATCATAACTGCGTCAAACTGCAACCCACTTCTCCCTGGAAATGCTCCCGCCCAAGGCCGCAAGTCGCCCATTTAGTTGAATAAACGGCTCCGTATTGTAGAAGAATCCAGAAGCTCGTGCATTCTCCTCTTTCCTCTTTCTGAGAAGAAGGGACCAGAACCTCCATGCTTCTATATAAATATACATCTGGTTCTTCTTCATATTCGCGTAATATATTTGGTAATCTTGATAGCCAAGTCTTAACCGATACTTTTCTCGCTCTTTCCATTGCTTTCCTGATCTTTCCTTTGTTCCGGCCGGTTGTGTTGTTAGCGCGGAGGAAAAATGGCGGATGTACAGATGGCTGATGCGGAGACCTTCGCCTTCCAGGCTGAGATCAACCAGCTCCTCAGTTTGATCATCAACACCTTTTACAGTAACAAGGAGATTTTCCTTCGAGAGCTGATCAGCAATGCATCTGATGTACGTATCTGAGTTATATATATATACCTTCATGGTCTGCTTGTATGTACCAATGTGTCTTTTAGTTTGTGTTTTGATTTATTTACTTAACGAATGTGTGGAGGCTCTAAATGACACGGGAATCTTAAAATCATAACAGTACTAGTGTAATGAAATCGAATTTAGGAGAGAATATATCTGGCGAAGATTTTCCTGAATTCTGCTGTTAGTTGTGAGTTCCATTGACATGAGAAAATATAAACTCAAGGTGTTGCAATGTTTTTGTATTCGAGGCTACCATAATATTCATAAAAGTTATTAGAAAAGAATGGATGATTTCCTGAAATGTGATTTTTTCATGTCAGATTATTAATAGCAATCTCTTCTGATGCTCTGTGAGCAAAATGATACTTTATATTCCAACTGGCTTCTACAATGTAGCATTTGGGGTCTTGTCAGGAGTATGATGGATTATTTGGATTTTTTTTTTCTTGACATTCTGATTTGTCTCCGGTTGTGTATAGGCTCTTGACAAAATTCGATTTGAGAGCTTGACTGACAAGAGCAAGCTAGATGCTCAGCCAGAACTCTTCATTAGGCTCGTGCCTGACAAAGTAAACAAGACCCTCTCAATTATTGACAGCGGCATTGGAATGACAAAATCAGGTAAATATTAGATAAACTTTCCCTTGTAGTTCTTAAATTTTACTTTGCTTTTTGTTGCTAATAGAGCTTTAGAAATGATGAGGTACACAGGTTTTTCTAATGTCAGGTTGGGGATAGGAGTTCATCCTATAAGTCACACACACAAAGTGCACAAAAGCAGAGCATGTCTAATTTGCGGGCTCTGATACTGACTTCTGTCCTTATACTTTGTAGATTTGGTGAACAATTTGGGTACAATTGCGAGATCTGGAACCAAGGAATTCATGGAGGCCTTGCAAGCCGGAGCTGATGTGAGTATGATCGGTCAATTTGGTGTGGGCTTCTACTCGGCTTACCTTGTGGCCGATAAGGTCATTGTGACGTCTAAGCACAATGATGATGAGCAGTACATCTGGGAATCCCAAGCTGGTGGTTCCTTCACTGTTACTAGAGACGTTAACGGAGAGCAACTTGGCAGGGGAACCAAAATGACCCTGTTTCTCAAGGAAGACCAGGTGAAGTTATGACACTATTTGGGTAAAAATGTACAGAAAATTTCTCGTTAATTTCTCAATAAATAGCTGACAATGGGGCAATGATTGTGTTTCAATGCAGCTGGAATACCTGGAAGAGAGGAGGATTAAGGATCTCGTGAAGAAGCACTCTGAGTTCATCAGTTACCCAATCTACCTTTGGACTGAAAAAACAACCGAGAAAGAAATCAGTGATGATGAGGAAGATGTACCAAAGAAGGAAGAGGAAGGAGATGTTGAGGAGGAAAAAGAGGCCAAATCAAAGAAGAAGAAGATCAAGGAGGTTTCTCATGAGTGGCAACTCATTAACAAGCAAAAACCCATCTGGTTGCGCAAGCCTGAGGAGATCACAAAGGAGGAATATGCCTCCTTCTACAAGAGCTTGACCAATGACTGGGAGGATCACCTTGCTGTCAAGCACTTCTCTGTTGAGGGTCAGCTTGAGTTCAGGGCCATTCTTTTTGTACCAAAAAGGGCTCCTTTTGATCTCTTTGATACCAGGAAGAAGATGAACAATATTAAGCTCTATGTCAGGAGGGTGTTTATCATGGACAACTGTGAAGAGCTCATTCCTGAGTACCTTGGATTTGTTAAGGGTGTTGTAGACTCTGATGACTTGCCGCTCAACATTTCCCGCGAGATGCTGCAGCAGAACAAGATTCTGAAGGTGATCAGGAAGAACCTTGTAAAGAAATGCCTGGAGATGTTCAATGAGATTGCAGAGAACAAGGAGGACTACAACAAGTTCTATGAAGCTTTCTCAAAGAACTTGAAGTTGGGTATCCATGAGGACAGCCAGAATAGAGCTAAGTTGGCAGATCTTCTACGCTACTACTCAACCAAGAGTGGTGATGAAATGACTAGTTTAAAGGATTATGTTACCAGAATGAAGGATGGACAGAAGGACATCTACTACATTACTGGTGAGAGCAAGAAGGCAGTTGAGAACTCTCCTTTCTTGGAGCGGCTCAAGAAGAAGGGCTATGAAGTGCTCTTCATGGTTGACGCAATTGATGAGTATGCTGTTGGACAGTTGAAAGAGTATGATGGGAAGAAGCTCGTCTCTGCCACGAAGGAAGGTTTGAAGCTTGATGATGAGACTGAGGAAGAGAAAAAGAAAAAGGAGGAGAAGAGAAAATCTTTTGAGAACCTTTGCAAAACGATCAAGGACATCCTCGGAGATAAGGTGGAGAAAGTGGTTGTGTCTGACAGGATAGTTGACTCACCTTGCTGTTTGGTGACCGGCGAGTACGGTTGGACCGCCAACATGGAGAGGATCATGAAGGCCCAGGCCCTTAGAGACAGCAGTATGGGCTCCTACATGTCAAGCAAGAAGACCATGGAGATCAACCCTGACAACGGCATCATGGAGGAACTGAGAAAGAGAGCTGAGGCGGACAAGAATGATAAGTCTGTGAAAGATCTTGTGATGCTGCTGTTCGAGACTGCTCTGTTGACATCTGGGTTCAGCCTTGATGATCCAAACACTTTCGCTGGAAGAATCCACAGGATGCTAAAGTTGGGTCTGAGCATTGATGAAGATGAGACTGCTGGTGATGATGCTGACATGCCTGCTTTGGAGGAAGATGGAGCTGAGGAGAGCAAGATGGAGGAGGTAGACTAAGGTCCATAGGATGAGTCAGTAGCATATGATATTCAGTAATTGTTTCCAAGGGTCCTTGGCAAAGCCTATTGTGATATTCCACCATTTTGTGCTTGTTTTACCGTGTTTTACAAAGTCGGTTGTCATATCTCCAACTTTATGGTTTCCATACCTTCAATGATTACAGAAAATTGTCCTCCCTTATCCTTCCATAATTGGCTAAACATCTTATAATTATCAATCATAACATTGATGACAAGAGTAAAGATAATTAAGAAATTCATGACAAAGGCTTCCAAAACACCAATTAATTCCCTCTTAAATTCACTAGGTAATAACATTTCAGCAAGCAAAAGTGTAGCTCAAAATTTTTGAAATGCCAGGGAATACATCCCTAAGACATTTAGGAAGAGCCCTGTTCTTATAATCTGTTTGACTGACAGCACTTTCCAATTGGCAATACCTAATAATGTACAAGTATTCCCAAATATCACAGCCTTAGATGCAAGAACACTATCCTCAGTAGTTCCCTGCTTGGTGGAAAAAAAAAAAAGAAGAAAATAAAAGCAATACTACTAAGAAGCAAAACTAAATGTGTAATAACAGATCTATTTCAGGGATTAAAATCACTAAATCCAAGCTACCATGCTTAATTCCTTCGTTGCTGAGCATCACAATCAAACAATAAAGATGCAGATACAAAGTTCCATTCCTTGACTAGCACAACAAACAAAATGGTTGGACATATTGCATGTTTAATATTGTAGTTCAAGGCTACAAGGCAGAATAAAGGCATCCTTAGATTTAACCACTCAAGTTGTTGAAATGGATGACCCTGTAAGACTGGCTCCTGTTTTAAGGAAAATCTGAACCAGATGGCGCTGCACTGTAACTTCCACCTCCACGGCCAAAGCCAGGCCTTCCACCAGAATTCTGCAGGATGGGGAACAACAAATAAAAAGTAAATACACATAGGAAGTGCAACCCAGATAGATCCTATCTCATATTCTTCTGGGCACAAAGGGACATCAATTAAATAATAAATGACACCCTGAACTAACTTCTCTTTTGTTATGCTGCTGTGTATCGACTCAATATTAAGTGGAGGACCAGGTCAATAATAAATCATTGACATAAAAGGGATCGATGACATTTGGAGTTTTACCATCAGTATGGCAGACTGCATTCAATCCAAGCATTCAAACATGATAATGTCACACATAAAACAGGCAAGCTTGTATTCAAAACAAACCAGCATTTGTATAGACTTCCACATATTACAATGCAAGCAAAATCAAGCCAATTATTCCAATTTAAATTTTTAAAAATTGAGAGAAAAGAAAAAGAAACAATACAACCATAATCATAGCATGACAAAGAATTACAACAATCACAGCCAATCAAGGATGCATTCCTAACCAGAAAGCAATGTTAATGAGGCAGAAATTACCCTAAATGAGGGCTGGAAATCTGCTGGGGCTCCTCCTTTCTCACCACCAAAATCACCCCCACGAGGACCTCCACGGTAGCCATCACGATCGCCAAACCTTGGTCGCTCTCCTTCAAAGCGAGGTGGCCCCCTAACATCAGGAGATTAAAAAATATTCAAACTGAAATATGTGCATTTTACCAAGATGGGAAAGAAAACGTGAAAAATATATTACCTTGGGCGATCACCAGGTGGGAGCGGCCGACCAGCGGGCTTAACTGACTTTTTCAATGTCGCAGGGACAATTTCTGATGGCAGGTTAAGATAAGTCCTCAAAAATGTGATCCCCTCATTAGTGAGATACCAGTAATAGTGCATCCAGGCAAACGTCTCCCGAACATACTCTTTTGATTTGAAGCTCTGCATTAATTTGATTACCTGCAGATTGGGAACATCGATCTCTGGATGTTTTGCAAGATTGAAATCCTTCTTTGCAAAGCAAACACCCTCTGTAGATTCATATGAGATTGTTATGTTATGGCAAAACAAACAGAATCACGACCGTTAATGATTAGGCTAAGTTATAGAATTGAGTCACTAAATTTGGCTGTTGAGTCCTCGTTTCAGCAATACAAAGAGGAAAAGATAACAAAATATCCTAATTTCCTTCCTTCACTTTCTGACCATTTTGCCCGCAAACAGTGAGATTTTCCAATCAATATAAGAAGCTCCACCGAACAATGTGTCTGATACAAGTAGCTAACGAGAGTTGAAGTGAGTTTTTTAGCTTCTCATTAGACAATTAAAACAATCTACCTGAAGATCCAAATTTTCTCTCCTTTTGTCACCAGTCAAACACAGGGAAAGTGTACAGGAAGAATCATAACAAAAAAAATTAAAAGGCGAGCGTACAAGATTAAGTGTACGAACCTTGAAAAAGGTATTTACAGATTTCTCTACGGTTCTTCTCTGGTATAATCTAATTGAAAACCAGCACGTCGTCATTTACACACAACAGATGAACGAACGAATAGATCCATCAAAAAGAAAATATACAGAGAGGAAAAGAAGGTACCATGGTTGCAATCCAGGACGAAGCGAGTCCCTTCCTCGCAGCAGCAGTAGCAACAGTGGTCAAGGATAGCGCTTTCTCCGAAGTAAAACCTTGAAAACCCTAGAACGGATAATGGATATATCCGGGCTGCTGTGGACTGGGCAACTGGGTTAACTAATACTGACCTGTTTATATTAAACTGGGCCCGGGTATTCGGACGGAAAACCCAAGCTCAGTCAAAATTGGCCTGTTTATATTTGATTGGCCCACTTTGGTCCGCAATGCAAAACGCAAAACATTTTTGTATAGGTAACCCATACTTCTTTCTTCAAGTGATGTCGTGTTGTATGTGAGATTATGACACGTGAGGAAATTGGAAATTAACCTCCGATTGTGAGGCAAGCTTTCGCAAGAGTATCTATTTATCATTTATCGGTAGACTTTTTGTTTTGGTAAATATTTTGTCGGACTCCGTGTATAGAGCTGCCTACCTGGTTCTACAGTCACGTGAAGCAAGCAGCGGAGGTGGCCCTTGCAGTGCCTGTAGGCTGAGCTCTCAGCCTCCTGCCTACGTAAACGCTCCTAGTTTTCAACCATGCTTTCCTACAAAGCCAAACACATGGCGCAGAGATACTCCCATATTTTGCTCGCATACTTCATGGGGCGATTCTCCTGGAAATTTCCTCAAGTTGATTTCCGGAGATTATACTTTGTCAAATCTCAGCTTTCGCATGTTTTGTTTTGCTGTTCTTTTGGTCATGTGTGCTAATTCCGGTACAAGCTTACAGTTGATCGCATAGAAGAATTCGAATGTAGTGTAAGGATCTGAATCATTTACTGTGTTATGATATACAAGAGTGCACGAGCCTTATCACCTATGAGGATATGATGTTGACTGTATACAAGATGTAACACATCTGGTCAGGGCACCGTAACCTCTTATCATGATTATAAGATCTAGAATAGCTAGTTCTAGACTTAATTGTTTGTGTTGTTAAAGTTATAATGTTGAGAGACCAGAGTAGGGTCGCCATAGCAGTGGTCATTTCGATCTGCCAAGTAAATGTCAAGGTCTCTTTTGCTTCAAGGAGGGCACTCGTAAGAGGCTTCAATCTCTGATGCCTGGCAAATGGAAGATGGGCCTCTATTTCTGAGGAGATAAGAATTCTAATTTTGGAGGTAGTTTGAGTAGTTTGCCACGTGCCAAACAGTTGTAAAATGTACTTGGTGCTAAGTTAGACAGTGTTTTTATAGAGATCTGCTTGTTTGAATGTTCAGGAGACAGAAGCTAAGTAGTTGATGTATTATTGCATGTCATTTCAATTCTGATGAGGTAACAATGTTATAAGTGCTGAAGCCAAATATGATGAAGATTAAATTAAAGATTTTGACTAAATCTCCTGGTTGTTGCCTTGTGTCTGAACCTCTCAAATTTGCAGATTCTGGAAATTCTCGTAGCAGTCTATCTCAACATTTGAAGCAAAATCCTGAACACAGACCGCTGGGAAGTGGGACGTTTATCAAAATCGTCCCAACCGAAGAAGTGAACCATATCCGCGTTCACACCTTTGAGGGGCATGGTTAATATTTCATATTTTGACCATTTGATAGGGCTTTCAACTGCTTTATATGATTCTCTATTATTGGGAAATGTTTGAGGATGTCCTCTGGTTTTTGTCTAGAAGATGAGGAATGGTTTTAAATTACCGTCAGAGAGGACTGCTAAATATCTTCTTTCTCATTTCGTCATGTAAACTGTAATTCAGGAAGAACAAGTGATGACTCTTCTAATCATGGAAAGTTTGGTCCTTGTCAGCATCCTAGTCAGGAGAGATAGGAGGAGGAAAGAAATAGAAGAGGTAAAACCTTCTTCATAAAATATTCCCAATAGCGGTGCTGCATTGCTGTATGCTCATTCCCTCGCGGATTAACCTTGTATTATTATTATTATTTTTTGGGAGCAGAAACAACCTTGTATAATTTACTTAAAAACAGACTTTAGAATTCTAATTGATAATTTCTTTCTACTCAGATTAATTTGAACCGATGAGAAAGGAGCAGCAAAAGGCTATTCAGGAGAAGCAATGTACCATTTCTGATTAGCAAAAAGAAAAGTTGGACCCAGATGTCCCCATTCTCCAGGGTGATTCCGGAAATACTGAGAGGCTGCTGACCTAATGCACTCAGTCTGAGGGACATGAGGTTTCTCCAGCTTCAGAAAGCAATTCTGCAGGGTGTACCTTTTCCACTCAGGCATCTGCTTCCAGACAACTGCCAACCCCTGCTTTTCCATGTAGATCCTCCAAGGACTATCTCGGAACCAAAAATCTTGGCCGATTGTCCTCTAATTGAGGTAAATCATCAGTTCCCTTCTTTAGGCACAATGTTTATGAGTCTATGGATAAGCGCTGCAATTTACTGCACTAATGTATGTAATTGCAATATTCTTATATGGCAATGGTTAGAAATCTATTTTCCATGTGTCTTTGTTGATTTCACCAAGAGTTGTGGGGTCCCATTAGTAACCCCTTTTATTATCACATTTAGTGACAAAGAGCTATATAGACTATTTGTATATTAGAGCCATTGCCACATCTTTAATAGATTTTCATATCGATGGTCACAAAATCTATATTCAATTTGTTTTAAGGTTTCTGAAAAGCTGAGCTGTATGTGAAGTTGCAAGAAAATTTATTGATCAGACTTTTCCTTTCCCATCATGTGTTTGTGAGCCTTATTGACCAGTATCGGTTCTTTGTGGTTAGCATATCAACGCTTCTGTGGGAATGCAGAGGGATGTATGTCCTCTCATGGTGCAAGTCTCCATATATAGTTGGTACTCAACAGAAAAAAGGTTCAATCCATTTCACTGAAAAGAATTTAGGAAATATCAAAACATAGCAGCAAAATAGTGAAAAACTCTGTATATCAAGAGAGCACAAATTTGTTGGGTCCAGCTTTTCTTTTGGAAGTTATGCCCTATGAAAGTTTGATTAGGTAACTTCTTGTTTTTAATTTCTATAGATTTGAATGATAGTCTATGTCCCACATCTGATGCCCTTTATCTTTGTTGCCTCACAGGCCTTGTGATGTTAAAGCAGTTCAGACCAAGAGCCCTATCTTACATACCTTTGAGGCACTTCATCAATTTGTTGAGAAAGGTATGATTTTGTGGGTCCATCAATGCCACAACACCTTTAATCAGAACTTTGCCGATCATATCTTGTGAACTTCAGCACTCACAAATGGAAGTTTATATCATAGAGAGAAGCTAAAATTGCATTTATTTATATTTATTTAGAGAAAGAGCCAGTTGGCAGTATCTCATCCAGTGACAAAAGGTGGATATCTAGTCTCTAGAAATGAAATTGCTCGACCCTTGAAATCTACCTCTAATTCTAGTACTGAGCAAATGTGGAGTTGTAAGAAAGGAGCTCTCAACAGTTGAGAATTTGACCATCGATCACGAGGGAACTGATCAGAAATCATTCACCTCAGCATCTTTTTGTAAAAGACTGGACAATTAATGACACAGTGGACTGGTAGCCAGGTTCTTCTAATGACCATAATCGATCTCAGCTTCTTTGCAAATGCAGGGTTAACAGGTCTAGTTGCATCTTCAAAGTTAAACACAGGGTCCTCAATGTACTTCAAGGAGTTCACAACGATCATAGTTTGCTTATGATTTCAAGCTAAGGAGCTGCTAAGCATTTGAAAATGATCTCACTGGCAGACCATTGTTAGGATAAGATTTAACGAAGGATTCACAATCCACTGAATTATTGGATATTCAGAAGGATGCTGTGGGCAGGTTTACAACAAATGATGGATTGAAGCACTTTAGATATCCATATTCAGTTGGTGATTATAATATCATTCCTTTGACAGTCAACGAACGTGGACTCCGTAGGATCAATAGTGAAGGTATTACATCTTCAAGCTGTCTTGAGCAAACTGTTTTGAATAAAATGGAGGGATATTGGTCATCCACTAATTATTTTCAGACTGAAATTAGATCAACTTCCTGAAGTGAGTGGAAATAAAGCTCCATCCTGTAAATGGCTGTGATGGAAAGGCCACTTTTGTTGATGAAATCTGTTTTCCCGATGAGGACAGTTTGATTACGGTCGAAGATGCCATATTTACACCGGACTCTGCATTCATGGCCACTAGAAATTTCTCTACTTCATCAGATGATATTGCTGAGAGGGTAGCAGCTTTTGATGTTACTGTTGGTGATAAGACATCTTACCCAGCCACTTTGGAACTTCCGCCTTCCATGCCTAGTTCTCATAGTGGCTTGGAATCTACTTACAGGAATTTCCATGTGCAGCAATCTTACTCCAGCTCTATGCATCAAATTTAACAGTAACCTGGTGTTAAAAAAAAAAATTTAAATATTTCATTTTTAATCTATTTACATCAAATTAATATTATAATATTATTTTAATAATATAAATAATTATTATTAATAATAATATTTATAATATCAATTAATTTATTTAAAATAATTAATATAATTTAAATTTTTATTTTAAATAAAAAATGTTATATAATAAATTATATATTTTTATAAATTTTAAAATTAATAATTTATTTAATTATAAAAGCATTTTAGTTTTAATTAATATTATAATATAAATTTATATTGTAATTGTTTGCTTGTTGTTATGTTTATTATATAAAATTTATTTTTATCATGTAATTTAAAGTTAAAATTATATCATAAATTATAAATTATTATAATTTTTATATATTTTAAAATAATAATTTTGATATAATTAAATAAATAATTATTATTCATTTAAATAAAATAAAATAATATATTAAATATTAATTTTATTTTAAAATTTTGATGAGATATTTTTAATAGTATAATTTTTTAATAATATAATATATTTATTAAAAATATATTTGATTTAAAAATTTTAAAAAATAATTATATAAACAAATTTAAAAAATACATTTTATACCATTACAATACTGCATCAGATTATTGATTTATATTTGTCATTTTATTGAAAATCACGTTATTAGGTTTTGGACATCAAATTAATGTTTCGTCATTCTCATTAAAAATAATCTAAGAGATAATCTAAGATTTGCAGAATGCTACGAAGGAATGCTAAACTTAATTCCTTGGATTCAGACAGGTGCACAGGGAATTCTGGCATGAACAACAGCAATTTGAAAGAATTCAGCTGACTATTTTTTCCGCATTGCAGCGTGCAGCCACTGATCTTCACAGTTTTCGGTGGATTTGTCTGGATAGGTTGTTAGCATTTGCTATTGTGTTTGGTGAGATATTGAGTCATACAGGAAAAACAGAGAAAAGAAGAAGCGAAATATTTTTCAAAGCACTTGCTGAAGGGCATAACTTTTTGGCACCTTGGTTTTTGGCAGGAAGGGCATAACTTTTTGGCACCTTGGTTTTTGGCAGGATTTTTTTTTCCCCATAAAGTTGGGGATCATGCAGCTCGACTCGTGGGACTTCCCCAGAAATGCAGATGAGAGATTGACAACTCCAGCCTTTGAAAACCCAGATTTACTAACCGCTTATAGGCCTAAGCACGCCAAACTTAGATGCATTGACAGTATTGAAAGACAACTCTGTACAGTGACATTTTTCTGGAAAGGATTACGGCACTGTACATACTGTGTCTACAGCACATTGATTTAACTCATATAACCCATTACCCAGAATAATTAGAGCCAAAACCTGATTGCATATGTCCAGAGCACTATACAGGATAGCCTAAGAAAATAACTAGAAGCATAATACACTCCCGTGTCACGAACATTTTATCCCCTTCCGGTATATACATGACACCGAGATGGCGGAAAATTATTGTTAGAACTGTGCTGCAGATGGTCCCACCAATAAAACCCAATGGTAACCAATTGCCTGTGGAAAATACATGCTCAAGGCTAGATAGATCAGGCCATGACAATAGCCCCTTCACCTGGGATATCTCATAGGAGTCAGTACAAGCAACTGTAAAGGAAAGACAAGGCAAGACTACCAAAGAGAAAATAAAACTTATGATCCCTACCAAATTTTAAGTTGTAATTTTCGGCTTGTCTTCATTCAGAGTTTTACTTGCATTGCCAGGATTAACTGTCGCCACATCAATCTCATAGGACGAAAGTAACCTTCTCTGCATTGCCCCAAAAGCATAACTGTCAAATTCGCCCCCAAAAAAAAAAATAAAACAAAACAATGCAAGTCGAAAGACTTGCAACTGAAGATAGAATCTGCAACTTTGAACCAAGACATCCCCACATCTTCCCCTCTCCAACGCCATCCCTCCCCCTCACCACAGACACGCACAATAAAAAAGAAAACAAGGAATAAACAAATAAAGACAAGTTCTTATAGTGTGATGGACACAAATGTTCAGTGTCAGAATGAGTTATAACACACTCAAAACACCATATTTTAGCAGTGCCTTATTCACTGAGACAGAAATGAAAATATCTCTAGATTTTCAGAGAGTGGCATGCTGCACATTGTGAAACCTAAGAATAATTTCCAGTGAATAAGAAGAGCATGACAAAGTAAGGCTTCTCACTTTGATGATATCACAGTGGATACATTTATCATAATGTGCAAATCATCCACAGAAGATCAGACAATCAACAAATGATAGACTTGAAAGCTCAGTGGAAAGGAACTTACATGATCCTCAAAATCAGGGCTTGTCAGATTGATGGAAAGGTTTCTCATCAACAATAGCACCTGAAAAGCAAATCCAAAAAGATTAATAATCAGACGAAACTCATGATTGACATGGATGCAACATTGTACGTAAATTCAAAAACCTAGTGCAGGTTTAATATAAAACATACCGTTTCAACATCTATAGAGGCCATCTTTTTAAGTTTCTGCAAATGACCACTAGCATTTGGGTCAAAAACACTGCCAATGAAGCTGTATACTTGAGCAAAGTCCGGCAGAACTGCAGCAAAGAAAAGGGAATCATAATTGATAAAATGGTAAGACAGACACAGAACAAATGATAAATAGTAATAATAATAACAACAAAGGAATTTAGACAAAGATGTTACCCCACCTCTTAATGGGTGAACATTGTTCCCTTCTCTTAATGGATGACCATTGTTCCCTTGATCAGTCATTTCCCCAATCAGTTGTGCTCTTGGAGTACTCTCACTGCTACTGCAACAGTTATTTACCACTGCTGGGCCTGCAAAGCAGACATCACATGAAAACAAGAAAATCTAAATGAAATGACAAACTTTTTGAAAAGAGAGGGGCTGTTGCTACAAAATAGGCTACTATTAATCATGCCCTCATGGAAAAAAATAAATGAACCTTTTGTGATGTGGGACAAATTGACTGTTTGCATGTTGTTTGTCCAGGAAGATGCTGCAGCAGCACTGTTAACAGGGTTCATCAGCATTGATGAGGAATCAGACCTAAGAACGTATCCAGGTTCAAGCAGAGCAGATGAAGATTGCAAGGACCCTGAAACCTGTGTTTGCATTGGGGCTGCAATAAGCAACATGTCATATAAGATTATATTAAGTACACAAGAAGACCACTGAA
The DNA here is from genome assembly GCA_021397835.1 of Moringa oleifera. Taxonomy (NCBI): domain Eukaryota; kingdom Viridiplantae; phylum Streptophyta; class Magnoliopsida; order Brassicales; family Moringaceae; genus Moringa; species Moringa oleifera. The sequence continues at coordinate 1,070,230 of JAJFZO010000658.1, read as the reverse complement.
TATACTTTTAAAGGAACTATTCTCACTATTTTTAGATGCCTTTTGAGGATAAGGATGAGCAGCTTTCCTTTTAGGTCTAGGGGGAGGGAGATGTTCACCAGTCCCACTCTTCTGAACCTTTAGAAAGTACTTCTGTGCATGACTTCGAATCTGCCAAAAGGTGTTTACAATTTAATGTTTCTTTCGTAGATTTCAAACCACAAAAGACGCAATCCTGGAAACTTATCAATTTATATTATTTGGTAGCCATTCATTAACACTCTTAGTTCAGGCAACCAACTTCAGCCTCGTTTGCATCAGGTGGTAAAAACAATTTTCGAGCTATAAGTGATACTATTTTTTAAAAAATAAATAAATAGATTTATAATCGTAGTATCTGCCAAATTTTCTTCCCCACTCTACCGCAACAAATCAATGGAAAGCTCAGTCCAACGAGTAATTAACGGAGCCCTAAATTTAACAGTCAAGAACAAGCTGACCCTGTGCGATTCGAACCTAAACCTCACTTCTAAGTCAATACTTGCTTACTAGTAGTCTGAACCCCTCAAGGTTAGGAGCTATAATGGCAATACTACCTAACCCAAACCAACATCCATTTCACTAATCCTTCCAAAAAGCATGGGAAAAGGGGATAATATGGGACGTTTCATTAATATCAGACAGGAGGGCTCGAAGGAAAGAAAGAAAAATAGGGACGATCACACGGGTTACAAAGTTAAACCCAAATCCAAGCACTGCACGCTATAAGCATAAAGAGATCTAATAAAAGAACTATATTAGCAACCAGAATGAAGATTTTGCATTTCAACACACCTGGATAACTGTCTTCGACCCAACAAATGCTTCAATCTTCTTCCAGTCACGGTCAAAGCTGAACAAAATTAGTGTTATGCAGCTATCAGAGGGAATATCTAAAATATGAGAATAAAAACATTAATACTCCCATTCCTAGGATAGTCAACCAAGTCTCAGTATTATATGAAATTATCCCAGCACCAAGAGAAAGAATATTCTCTCCTCTGAGAAAAGCCAAGTAAGAGTTACTTTCCATTACTGCTTAACGTTTAAACTATAAGGAGCTGCCTATGTAATACAAAGTAAATTGCAAACTAGCAGCTGGTTTTATTGATCAGAGAATGTAGAAGAAGTAACATCGTAGATAAGATGCCCCTACACCAAAAGAGCATGCAAGCAAAGTGATTACAGGCCCTACTTTTGCCTTTAAAAGACCACATCATCTACCCATCAACAATCCAAATTACAGCCAATAGTTACCTGAACTCTACAAGACAGAGTAAACATACCTATACAATCTCTTTTGCTCAACTCTTATATCTATCCAAACAGAGCTCAACCACATCCAAAACCCCACATGAATAAACCAACCTACAGAATATCCCCCAATAGAACCTCATACCACATGCTTAATTCAAAAATAAAACAGACACACATATGCTCACATACAGATGTAGACACACCACAACTAAAACCCTAACTGAATTATGAGCTGATGAGAAAATGGGAGAAGTTACAGCTGGAGAGCTTCGAGGAACTTGTCGTGTTCAGGCTCCGTCCAGCTCTCCCTGGACTTGGTGATGGTGTAGGGTTTTCGGATCTTCTTACTGGAATCCTCGGACGAGGACACGGTCGATGCCGCTGCCGTAGCTGCGGCGGCGGTAGTTGTGGCAAACGGTCCGAGTCCCGGTAGCGCCATTCCAGTAGGATCCAAGAAGAATCCCTCCGCCGGGTTTGGGTTTTTGGATACCATAAAATAAAATTAAGAGGTGAATTTTTTGTGGGTTTTGGCTTTAGAGCACTAGAAAGAATCCGCTCCCAAAGCGGGCGGCAGGGGCTTTTATAAACTGACCTAGGGAGACGATTGGGTAATGCCAGTTTTTGCGTGGTTCCTACAAACCACGAATCAGAATATGCCACATAATCGCCTAGTTCTTTCTGTAACATTTTATTTTTTTAACATAATTAGCCATACCAATTAAGCAAATTACTCTGAGTTTTGTTGTATAAACACTCTGGCTACCCGATCCATTCCACATTAAGTTAATTTGAGATGTACCAGCTTGATTTTTTAAATTAATATTCTTATTTTAGATTAATTTTTAAATAAAAACGATATTATTCCTAATTAAAATTTTAAAAATTTTCTTTTTTAACTGTTTCGTCAAAAACATTCTCAGAGTAAATCATGAGCCTTGAGAAGTAACTTGGCCGGATGGAGCAGTTATTACAGTGGTCCACGAAGCAGCTGATTGTTTCTCCACCAAACCAAACCTTGGACTGGAAAAGAGTAGAGATATGGCGTCCTCTGGGAGGTCGACACGTAGCCATAGATTTTCACCCTGACATCAAAATGTGATGCGTGTGCGCTGATGGGCAAAGTGGCCAACAATGAGCCCACGTGACCGCTAATCACACATTACAACCCAAGATATTATATAGTGGGACCCACTAGAGTTTCAGCAAGCTCCCTCTAAAGTGACTTTGTGCCCACCAAAAGTCACTTTTTTCCGGAGATATTTTCTCTCTTTTCTTCTTTCGATTGCATGTCCATGGTACGTAAGACTCTTTTGTTTGGTCACAGGTAACTTTCAGAGCCCAATGGGTAGTGAGTGGCTCGATTCAGTTGTGGCGGGCACTGCAACTGTCAATTGACCCTTTTCGCCATTGTTAATCAAAAATATCTTACAGATACCCAAATTTAGTTGGATCTGCATTATCAAATGTTCTGTTTGTTCCCAAGCTTTTCCTTTTTCTTCTTTCTGTCCTCTTTTCTCGGAATTTTGAAGAAGGAACAGGAAAGTTATTGCATAACGAGTCTGACAATAGCAAGTAACGTTGAGCACCATGCAACCTCCTTAAAGATGATTGATGATCATTAGATTCCCGGGAAAAGAGTCAAATGGGTGTTCGAGGTGGCTGTCTTTGCCAGAACAGGAGCTAATCTGCTATTACACGGTAACCCACGATTGGCCAATATCAGCGCTTTAACTGTATCTGTTACTTGTTTTATGGGTTCATGTGACTGCAAGAGAGCTTCCTGTTAGGGGATATGAGAGGAGGTAGGACCGATCGGTCTCCTTCTCTTAGTCCTGGTTTTTCACGCAAGTCAAAGACCTTATGGTTGTTTTATTTATGAACCTGAAATCTACCCTGTTAAAAGTTCAAGCTGGGAAGCTACAAGGGCTTGCTTTTTGGTTGCCCGTCGGATGTTTGTGATAACGCTCGGCTCAATTGACATGAATGGGCCACCTTAAAGTTGAATCCAAGAAGGCCTTGGAAGTTCTCAACAAGGAAATATGAAGTGTCCCAGATCAATTTTTATATCAAAATCTTTTTTTTTTTTTTTTGCTTGGATTGTATGTATTGCGCTAACATTTAGGATCCTGGGCCTTGAGGCCTACTTGTTCCTTCATTAGTGTATCAAGCTGTATGCCACCAGTAACCTGATGGACTGTTGTCTTTGTCTCTCTGACTATAAGTCAGAGCAACATTTATTTTAATCAAGTTCTTGTCTTTTTGGAAGACTCAGACGGCTCCTAATGCTTACAGAACAAGGAGGCGAAACAAAATCTGACGTTCAGACGAACTTGACAAGGCCATAGTTCCTGTCTGTAGATCAATCTCCGTCACTGATTAATTGGCAGTGACTTGGCTTTCAGTAATCTATTCATCTGGAAGGGAAGATGCTTATAGAAACAGAGAGAGATCGGAGTATTATATATCTGCAAATTATAAGAACTGGGATTAAAAAAAACCACTTGCTGTCTATGTTCGACCGCCCATGTGAAGAAAATATTTATAAAATCAAGGGAAGACCAGCGTCCTTGAAAACAGAACTCGTATTTTTGAAACATGCAATACTACCAACAGGGAACTATTTTACATTTCATGGATTGTTTAGATCATCTCTGCATGTGGGCATGAGCGAAGCAAACGCTGTACAGAGCTTGGGAGATGGAGCCATTGACACGTGGAGAAATGGTTGTTTCTCGGAAGGTGTAGGGGAAGATTGCGGAGAAAGGAAGAGCCGCGTTTTCCAAGAAGTGCAATAATTGAGAAGTTGACGTGCACTGCCTGAAGGAAACGCTTGTATGCTTTCTTGGCTTTAATACTCTCCAAAAATTCCACAAAATTATTGCTAATCTGAATCCGCAAACTGTCCTTTGTTGACCATTGGACCCCTTTGCCGTGACTTGGAGTTGACTTGGTTTTCGACCTCTTGCCCTTCCTCAATATAAATTTGCTGGGTGCCTCTCAATGCAGCCCATTGAACTTCCCCTTCTTATCTTCGTCTATCAGTATCCTTCCGTTCACTGCTTTGATCCATAGTTTGCCCATCTGTGATTATTGTTGAGATCTCTCGAGCTCATAGCAATGAAGGTCGGTATCTTCCTCTCTTTTCCTTTTCTGTTTTCTCTTCAGGCAATAGCATAGACATGCAACCTTCTTTAAGAACATTTTTGGTGAACTTTCTACGAGAAAATGCATGCATGAAAATTTGTTCTTTTTCCCTCAGTTTTGAGTTTGATTAGTGCCTACGATGACAAAAATTTATTGCGTTGGTATCGTTTTGATCTTCCGTTGACTTAGGAGTCTGAAATGATTTTCATATTGTTGAAGTTGCTCTGTTTCCTTCTGTTTTTTCAAGGATAGTCAGTTGCTGTCTTACCTCTCTTTTCTTGAATTTTCGCTTTGATTACAGTTCAGTGTAGATCTTAAGAGTACTCCATCTTGTTTAATTGCAGAAGGTTGTGTTGAAATTGGACTTACTTGGTGACAAATACAGACAGAAAGCCATGAAGACAGTCTCTGGCCTTTCAGGTACTGAACTTAGAACTTCTATTTCTTTCTACTTCAAGTCACCTTGTTTGCATTTCTGGTAAATGGCAGAAAAGGAAATACTATCTTTAGATTCAGTATTAGATTTTGATCTTTCTGTCAATTAGTGACCAATAAGTTATTACAGATCCAAAACTTCAATTTCTCTGCTTTTCTGTCATGGGTTACGCAGAGCAGATCGTTAAAGAAAAACCCAGATATTAACTTTGACATCTGAATGTAATTTTCTCAGGGGTTGAATCTGTTTCCTTGGACCCGAAGGACCAGAAACTAACAGTGACAGGAGACATAGATCCAGTATGTATTGTGAAGAAATTGAGGAAGGTTTGCTGCACAGAGATAATCTCAGTTGGACCGGCAAAAGAGCCTGAGAAGAAGAAAGAAGAACCCAAGAAAGTGGAGGCTAAGAAGGAGGAAGCGAAGAAACAAGAAGTAGTTGTGCATCCAAATCCCTCTATGTGCCACTATCCTCCCTTGCAACCATGCCATTGTTTCAGATGGGCAGAGCAGGACCCTAATCCTTGTATTATTTGCTCATTTTTTTCATAATTTTGTGAATTCAAAATATTTAGGGATAAAATAATAAAATTAGAAGAAAAGAGAAATAGTAAGTATCTTATTGGAAATTTAATTTATGTTATGAATCATAAAGTGGTAATGTTTACCGTTTTAGTATATAGTGGTAATGCTTACTGTTTTAGTATGTAGTGGCAATGGTACCCTCCTTGTTTGGTTTTTAATGCTCTTTAAGTGTTGCCGGTGAGTTTGGTTAATGGATCACTTTTGGCTTTTATTATTCTTTGCCTATAGTATTATATTTTGGTAGTTTCATTTTTAATCAGAAATTTAAATTCCAATCCACATCAAGCCTTACCTTTGCCATTCATTTCTCAATTATTTCAACCACTGTGGCCTTTGTTTGATTTTAAATCATTTTAAATATATTATAAATTTATATATTTAAGATCTTAAATTAAATGGTGACGTACAGGTTTAGAATCAGTCCCTGTCTCGACACATGAACTTATGCACTGACATTTAAATTCTGTGTTTACCGCCTTGAACATTATTAAGTTATTTCGATTGCTATAATATTATAAATTTTAATTATTTCAAAATTCGATTTATATTAGAATTTTTATGGTTTTCAAATTATCTAAAAATAATTTATTATAATATTATTTAATCATATGACTTTTGTGTAATGTGGTTTTTTTTTTTTTTTTAAGAAAATGTTTCATTTAAGGTGGCTAGCACTACCTTTTGGCACAGTATACCAATATGCTTTAATGTTGTTTTGGGTCGACAAATCAAAGTTAGACTTAGCCGCCACCTTGACTAGGGATAGAAAGATATCCTTTATAGTGGTTAAGATTAATAGGATATGATAAAATTAAAAAGAGATTTTGGCTTTCACCAAATACGTCATGTAGGAATGATCTTTACTAGAGAATATGACAGATATTTTCCGCTTCTAACAAGATTAGTGGAAAACAACTTGAAGCCATTGAAAGAGCTTAGTATATGTAACATGTGCTGTCAATAACAAGATCAAAAAATTTAGCAAGTGATTAAATAAATATTATGACAATTATTATGAATTTTTATTAAGAATTCAAATTTGACTTGTGTTGATCATTTTTTGAAGAAAATTAAAAAATATTTTATAATTTATTAAATCAAAATAAAATATAAATATATATTAAATATTTATTTTATTAAATTAATAAGTATCAGCATCAAAATTTAATTTTAGATTAAACTATATTAGAAAAGAAATCTGTGATTTAATGTTTCATTTTTTTTTAATAGCATGACAGATTAGCTTATATATATTCAGATAATTAAATAAAATGGATTAAGCAGAGTAAACCTGAGGCATTCCGTTTTCCGGATTTGTGAGATCTAGTAATTAGAAATGCACATTTATATGACCTTAACAGTTAATTAAGCAAAAACAAAGCAAGTGCATACTGTCTTTTAGCTACCATTTTCCTCTTTCCACATCTCATCCCAGTTCTGCTGAGCCTCTTCCAAACCAAGAAGTGACCCTTTCTTGTCCGGATCCCAACTGGTAGACAAGCTCCCGTAAGCAACCCCAAACGTTGATGCTCCAAACGTCAGGAAAGTCGTCAAGAACGGCAGCCACTTCGGCACGTCCCATAAATTCTGCTCCTTCGCTGTACCCAAAAGGTACAGCAGTGCTACGCCGATGGCCATCGGCACCGCCACAGAGACCAAGACTCTCACGATAATTCTTTCGAACACCACTTGGGGGAGCGGCTCATCGTCGTTGCCGTTGTCCTTGTTGGCGTTTCTGTTTGTGGTGCTTTCTTTCGCGGTGGCCGGTGGGCTGCCAAAGCCTTTTGCATTGGCATGAAGCTTCCATGTTGTTGGGCGGTGAAGGAGTGGGCTTCGTTGGCTCCTCTGAGATGGTCTCGGGAGGCAGAGTGGTAGTGGTGGTTTTAAACAAAAAAGAGTTTTCATGGCTTCCTTGGCCTCTGTTCTATCGTAGAACCTTTTCTTCTGGTTAATTCTTATCGCTAGTTATATATCTTATCCAAAAGGCAATGGGTGGTGTGCCCTGCTGTAATAATTAAGATACGTATGTTCATATCTGCCAGAAGATCTTTTTTTGTTTTGACATTATTGTCCCCTCTGAAAACCCTATATTTGTTTGTTTCTTTGTTTTCTGATAAAGTACAAAGGAGCCTGGATGTTTATTGAGCTCAGCGTCAAAAGCTAAGAGCTCAATTAACAGATGCAGAGTCTTTGTGGATCTTGTAAGCAGTTTCTGGGCAATGAATCATATTCTGTTTCATGTACTATTTCTTTGGAATTCACGTCTCAACAATGAAGATTAGCTTACTTTATTACCAAAAACCTCATCTTATTTGCATAGTTTAAGAGAATTTACTTGGTGCATTACATTGAAAAGTGGGTCTAAGAAACATCTGGCTGTCTCAGTTTCTCCCATGATTTTCGTGTGGCCTGCTGCAATGTTAGGTTGAGTTAAAGGAAAAACTAAAGTACAAATAAAGCAGTTTGTTTTTATGCATAAATAATTAACTTACCCGATGTGAGGATGGGGAGCAGCGAGCACCGCCTGCATATAGAGCTGAAGAATCTGCTCTGGGATTTCCAGGGGAAGCAGATAAAGTTGGTCTATTGAAGGGAGACTGAACATATGGTGACAATGGTGAATGCAGTATAGGAGTATGATTGGATGAAGAAAGTGGACTATGTTGATATGGAGAAAGTGGGGATGCCACAGGAGATCTCCAGGGAAGATGAGAAGCTGATGCTATCCCAGGAGACCTGGGTGATGATCTTCTCGAAGGTATCATATTGACCTTAATTCTGGGAAAAAGAGCAGAGTGAGTAGCAAGTATCTTGCAAATCATAGTTACCTCACTAAGTGTGATATGAAATGAGTCGTTACCTGTTGTGAACGTCAACATATTCATCAGTCTCGTCCAGTATTTCCTTCTACAAAAGCAAACAGTCAGGATTAAGCACCCATATAAACTGGAAAACTGCTCTACATAGTAAAAGAGCTATTGACTAATCAGATTCCTGCCTCCAGTTTCTGCGGCATTACTTTTCTTAATCAAGAACAAATATGTTCGAGGATTTTTGTTTTGTAAGGTGTATAAGGCTGCAGCACTGCAGGAAACTAGCAGTGTTTCATATCTGAAGCTAGTTGAACAACTGTTAATCAGTAAACCTAATTAAAATAGCTAGATTATACCGCTACATTGCAGCATATTTGTTTCTATGTTAGGCAATTTAACAAGAATATGAAACTGCTTAAAGTGTGAACCTGTATCAATTCCTCTATGACATCTTCCAACGTTATAATGCCGATGACATCATCATCATCTATGACAGAGAGAGATTCCAGAGCCTCATTAGAAAAATTTATATGCTGTCGTTCCCGCGATTTCAAAGTTGCATGCAAATTGTCAGCGCCTTCCTCCTTGGCGTTCTCTTTTGTTGGACTGTGATAGCCATTGTGACTATAATTCATATACGACATGCTCTTAGATATATTGAATCGCTCATCTTGTCTAAATGGATGTTCAATTCCTGAAATGGTAAAGAACAAACTTAGATGGCATTATTGTTTTGCCTCATACTTAAATTCATAAACACACTCTACTAATTTTTGCAGATTGAATTTGTAAGTTTTCACCAATTTACCTTTCAACTCTGCTTGCTTTTGTTTTGTGTTAGAATGGATTTTTACCTCCAACAGGCTAGCTTTGAGTTTTGCACTATCTGCAATCTCCTCAACATCATTCTTACATTTAACAACAATGGCCATGTGGCTGTGACCTCTCTGAAATATGTTCAGTATATCATAAAGAGGTAAATTGTCATGTACCCTGTCAATTATTTTGAAAACAATGAAAATGCACATTAGTGCCATCAGTTACGAGCAAAATATTGTGACAGACATACTGCACATGAACTAAAGTCACAAAATATCTTGTAGGTGTACTATTGGCTGAAATCAAATATACCTTGGCATCCTTCTAATAGTGAGATCTCTGATGGTCGTTTCATCTTCAGGATGGAACTTGATCAAATTTTTGACCTACAGAAGGAAAAAAAAAAAAAACATAATTTTTGTCAGCTGAAGTAGCAATATCCTGTAATTAGCAGAATATCTGAACGAGCAGCGTGACCTTTCTTCAGTATTTTCTGGAATCAGACATGAAGTAAATGAATTTTTCTATGTAGTCCAGAAAAGAGGAGTAATCTACAAATTGTAAATGATGCCACTAATAAAAGCACAGATGTAAGTAACCATTGTCTGGAAAGTTTCCGAGTCCTAAATTCGTGTTGTAGTTCCACATTTATTTGTCCTCTAAGAACTAGAATAACAATTGTAGTAAAAAATGTGCTTACCAAAATAAGGCCAATAATATTTGTTTTGCTCCCTGAGTGGATGGGTACCCGGCTATGCCCTTTGCTTATTATCAGTCCCATAGTTTTCCTAAAATGTTAGGGAAAAAATTTATGAAGGGATAATACCACTGGAATGTTATGCAGAAACATAAATGAGGGGCATACTCATTCAGTTTAGAATTTATATCCAGTGAAAATATTTCAGATATTGGTGTCATGGCATCTTTAGCTGTCTTCTGTGTCATATCCAAAGCTCCAGTAATGATGGTTGTTTCATCATGTGTGAGCTCTCCGCCTTTCCCTGCCTAAAAATTGATACAAGAACACCAAGAGGCAAGATTTTCATTATCAACTTCAGTTATTGAAGATGTGGATAGAATTGTTACGTTACCAGGTAGCCTTAACCTGTGAAGTATTCAGAAACCAACCTCATTTCCATGCATATCTACCAATGTTTTCAACTCTGCTCGTCTCAAAAGCGCAGAATGCCTTTTCCCAAGAAGCAAATCCAGCAGCTGTCACATGAGAAGCCTTCTCCCAGTAAGCTTAAAAGACAATCTTTTAAAGGCCTCAACTTATCTTTCCTTATTTCTAATTGTATCATTCAGTTTGACAGTTCAACTTTATTTATGGGTATCTAGAGAAGCAAACAACCTTACTGATTGGATAAGATATTGGGAAAAGGATAATGACAATCAATCGCACCACAATGGAGAGTTTCGCCCCAACACTCAGACCATAACGGGAACATACAGCTTGAGGAATAATCTGAAAGGTTAAAAAGAAAGAACAAAGATACCCTATGAGTCAACCTATCAAACAGAATGAGTGCATGCCTACTGCAGTACCTTGCTAATGCAAGAATTTACCTCGCCAAACGCAAGTATCAGAGTGACTGATATCAGTATAGCACCCCAAGCCGGAAGAAGAGCATCAAGGAAGATGGGAAGAGCCTTGTTTAATGGAAAACTCAGAATCAGTAATCAGAAATTGAGAGTTGTAAAGTGTGTGGTATTAGCAAGATACCTCCATTGCCAAAGCATTGCCTATGAGAAGTGTACATAGCAGTAGATGCTGATTTTTAACGATGGGCAGAATCTTCTCTGTCATTATGGGAATTGCAAAAAATATAAGACCACTAAGATAAAAAGCTTTAACTGATGAATTCTGTTAATAAGCAAAACAATAATGGAACTAGGGCTCATGCTAACCTGCATTTTTCCGGTCTTGGGGCTGACCAGCTTTGATGAGGACCTCAAGATCAACTAAGCTGAGGGACATGAGTCCTAGAGTAAGGCCGGACATAAGGCCTGCGAAACACACAAGAGTGACACATATGACTAGATACACCCAGAACATTGGCTCACAACATGGCACATCGTTTGCTGCCATTCTGCTGTTGGGTAACAGAGAAGAGCAAAAATGAGAGCTGAAGTGCTTAACTAGGGGAGTACAGTATAAAAGGAAGAAAAAGTAGGCTTCCTGAAAGTGGATCATATAAAATGAAAAAGTGAGAAATGGCACCGACTGCAGCGTCAAGGCTCAGCCACCAAAATATAAAATAAGAACGGCTATGCGTGAATTATGACCTAAATGAAAGCAGTTGTTGCATACTGATGTGGAAAATTTAATTGGAGAAAGATGAAGCTAAACGTCACTCAGTTAACCCATTAGTATAAAAAATCTTGGTTTCACAAAGCTAAAGAAAAACTTCAAAAAAAGGACTTCACTTGTAGGCAACCATGATCAAAAGCATTCACTGCTCCCTAGATCATGATTATTCATGTTGAGCAAAAAAAGGTAGATAAACTATCAGCTTTCCAGTTTCTGTTTCTTGGAGCATGTTTTACTAATGTGACCCCAATTTTTGCCAACCCACCAAGAAGGTGCTCCTCTAATATCCAGTCAGCAAAGTTGGCAAGGCAAGAGAAGAATGGATTGATGATGCTGTATAAATTTAGATACACATCTGATGATGTTACAGAAATCCAAAATACAAAAATGGAAGTGCGCAGGAGCAGGTGAACAAGAATCTAACACCTGATTGATGCTTTCTTACTGCCTTATTGCAGCCACGGAAGAGGGGAATGACACTTATTATATTGAGCATACAAACAAAAACATGAAGTATAGAGGTCGGATTAGAAGCCCGCCTCCATGAAGCATGAGCCAAAAGGCTTTACGCAGATGGTCCGGAATGCTACAGAACCCTAAAGAAGAAAGGAAACTTCCACGAAGGTTCCAAGGTTCTACTTAAATATAACTGACCGACATACCAACAACTAAGAAGATAAAACAATATTTTTTGCATCAGAAGAAGCTCTCAAAAACAGAGGCTGAGGACAGAAGCAAACTAATTCATAAGCTGTGTCACTACACACTAGTGGCTGAAAACCTCTTTAATAATGGAGTGAAGCAATAGCACTAACCACAAAATTAGCTGAAAGAGCATGATGTGCTCACATTAGAATAGTACATATCTGGTTGAATACTAAAATGCACTTCAATATCATTTATCGTAAAAGTTAGGCACTTGTGTCCTCCATCCGGGACGGTTGTAAAGCATGAAATTGATGCAGAACCTGAACGCAAACGAGGGAGAAAAAAAAGATCACGATTTTGATTAAACTAATGCCAGCATGTTGAAGTTTCGCGCCAAAGTCTTGCTCTTCTGAGAAGTTGTGCAGTTGGTACAGCTAAACGATTGCCATTTGCAGCTTTGCATTGATCATATGGCCGTTTCTCTCATATAATCTTGAAAACAGTAATTTCTTTAGCATAGTAATGAGACAGATCGAATTCTCTAATGTGTGATTCATAGCCACAGTGGATGGAGAGCGAGCGCTCGACCTATCTCTGAGAGTCAATCATGCAAGATGTTGTAAAACAATATGCAGAAAGTCTATGGATTAAAAGATCGAAAGGCGCGATGGTTCCAGGAGACAGTACTCCATTTTTCTAATCAAGAAAAAGAAGAGGGTTGCAGTTTTTGGCATATCCAGGATTTCCAGAAAAAGGAAACTCACCAGGACGCACGGCATTTATCTAAAATAAAAAAATAAAAAATAAAAAATGAAACGGTCCGATCGTGTTTCTAAAAAAAATTATGGACTAGTTTTAAACGTCCGCAAGTTCCACCTGTAACCTTTCAACCCCGGCTCAAAATTGAATTCCTGCTCACGGAAGAGTGAAAGAGAAAGAGGAGAAACAACAGATGCAATGGACGACGTAGATAGATTGTTTGAGTGCTTCAAGTGCGGCATCTCTCCTCCGAGTAAGGCTACGTTTCGTCGGTTTTCAAAAAGAATCGATCTGTTTCTCACCAACAAGAAAACAAAACAATTTAAATTTGTGCTTCTTTACTTGTGGTTTATCCTAATTTTTCCCGGCAGACGAAGCATTTGATCTGTATATTATCATCTACTCCGTTCCAGTTTCTTAAGCAAATGCTCAAATTAGGGTTCTTGATGGTATACTGAGCAAGTACTGCGATAGCGGTTCATTATTATTTTCTTTCTTGTGATTATCAAAATCTGTTAAATTAGAACAGAAGAGGAGAAAAGAAAATTCAATTATTGATGTTAAGCTTTTCCTCAACAAATGGTAGTGCTGCTGTTTGCTACTTTTTATTGCTGTATGTATACCTCTCATTTTAAACATGATTAGTTTCTGTGTAATCTTTTCTGTGCCCCATGATATTTATGTTGCTTCTAAAATTAGACATAGGGTGTTTCTTTTAAAAAGAAAAAAGAAACAGAACAAGAAATAGAGCCTCATTAGTGGATTGTAATTTCAGCATCTGCTGTGAGAGAAAGAAAGAGGAGGAAAAGCAAATTGAAGCAAGAGCGCTCGATGGTCTCTGCATCCTCGAGCGTGCAATCTCCAGAATCAGCAGGAGAAAGACAGAAAGACGCAACCAATGCACAGTTCAGCATTAAGAAAGTACATAATGTGCTGTGCTTTTGTTAAATTGTCTTCTTGTTTATACACCTGCAGCATTTGAAGTGTCTCAGTATTGATCGAGTGAGAGTGAAGACCGAGTACTCCTCCCCAACCAGGAAAAAATTCTTGTTGTTAATAATTCTTTATATAGATTATGTCTATGCTTGAAGACCATTTACTTGCTCGAACAACTTGTGCTTGCTTAAACATTCACCTTAATGTGATGACTAATGAAGTTGACCTTTTGAGCTAATAATGAGCTATGGACCAGCATATTTATGATTGATGTTTTTTTTTTTTTTTAAGCTCTAACTTAAATTTATATTTCTTCAGTCTGGTTCCTTGACAGTTGAAGCAGACAAGTATAACCGTGGCAAGCAGATCTCTCCAGTTGTCTTTTACGGGTCTCCGAATGGAGTTCCTCCCAAAAGACCATTGAGCTTGCTGCGATTGTTATGTGAAATACGGGTTGATCTCGCTGAAGAAAACAAATCCAATATAAGGTATTTGTATGGCTCAATTCTGCCCTTTCTATGTCAAGTTACTTATCCATTCTTTGAAGGTAATAGCTTCAATTCGTAACTCTATTCATATTCTCTATATATATGGGGGCTTTTCTGCCCTTTTTAATTTCACATGGCTCCATTTCTTGTTCGCTTAGGAGGGAAGTATGGGCTACATTTCCGAGGCAGGATGAAGCAATGAAGTTTGTAAAAGCACATTCAGATGCACGTGTTTTTAGTTATCAAGATCACTTTAATGGACAAAGAAGGTTTCTTGTCTCAACATATAAGGAGTTCTGGATGAGGTTTTTTTCACTATATATTCTTATATAATTTCAAAAACTGAATCGGCATTTGAGTGTTTTCCTCTCTGATGTGTTTGCTTTTGCTGATTCTTTACTAAAGGTATAAAAACATGGATTCAAAGTATCGCCACCATTATGAAGTGATTCATGAGGTATTTTTAGATCTGCATCCCATTCTCTCTTCTTGTTATTGATTCCTTTTCTGTATTTGTAGTAGTGTACTATGTCTTCTGAAACCTTAAAGGAATTGGAATCATTCACAAGAGACATATTCTTTTTCTGGAACAACTGGAAAAAAACTTAAATTATAATCTGATGCTTTATTGCTTCCAGGGTTTACCATGCCATCTTTACTTTGACTTGGAGTTCAATAAGAGAGATAATCAGGAAAAAAATGGAGATGAAATGGTTGATCTCTTGATATCTGTCATTCTAGAAGCATTACTTGAAAAATATTCTATTGAAGGAAATTGGGATTGGGTAGTTGAGCTTGATTCCTCCACTGAAGGTATGATGATGTGCAGGTATCCTTTCTAATTATTTGAGATATCTGTGACTTATGAAACAATCTTCTTGTGCTTGTGTGACACATTAGAAGGCCCAAGCACACCTTATAAGAAGGCTGATTCTGACTTTTTGGGGTGGCTTAGGCAACTATACTGATTTGATGAAGTATGTAGCGAAGTATTTAGGTTGGCTCAGTTTCTGATTTCCTTTGTTATTTAGTTATCATCACATTTGGTTGCAGGAGAGCTTAGGGATGTGCATGTATACCAAAAAGAGAGAAAAGCTTACTTAAGATGCATGCAATTTTTTGTTTTTAGGTTTTTGGTTTTGCCTTCTGTTAGTCGATCATTCTCACCAAAACTGAAGCGGTACACTTGCTTACAGAACTCAACATTAATATCACGTGCCTGTTGAGAATAATTTGACTTCTGATACAAGTATTGCTTGTTGACTTTACCATTCGAAGTGTAGTCTTTATGTCTAACTGTTGCTGAACCATCATATGCAGATAAGTTCTCGCGTCATTTAATTATTCGTATTCCAAAGACTGCTTTTAAGGACAACTCACACGTAGGTGCATTTGTTGCAGAGGTATGATTAGGAATGTCAACCATCTATTGCTCAATTATGCACCTCTCTAAATTTGGCTTTTGAGGCTCTCTCTCATTCTATCAGTACTAAGATTTTGATATTCTTTTGCTCTGAATGTGAGGTTGATATCATCAGTAGCCTCTTCATAATTGTCTAGGAGAAGAGAAATCTGCTTTGGTTACTATAGTCTTTTTTTTCCTTTTGTATAAATATCAAGTATTATCACTATGTGATGACATATTGTCAGATATGCTCGCGGATAGAATGCTCAAGGGAGAGGGATGAAAGATTTGAGAAATTGTTTGTGAAAAAGGATTCAAGTTCTTCTATATCCCCTAGCCAACTGTTTGTGGACACAGCTGTCTACTCTAGAAATCGTTGCTTTCGTTTAGTGCTGTCATCAAAGGCAGGAAAGACATCTGTCCTTTTACCTTCAGGGCGTTTCAAATGCAAGGACATGGTACGTGCTTTCTTATGAATTCTACTCTAGTTCAAGTGCTTCTAGTTTGAAAATTGTTTGCAACTTCTAAGTCTTTCTCTGATGTAGTATGTGGTTAAGATTGACATGGTAGAACATATCTCTTCCACTCTCTTCACTTTATTTATGTACATGTAAATTTTACATTTCTTCTGTTTTGCATATCTGTAGAATGGGCATAAGTGCTCAACAAAGGTTTTAATGATAAAAGTAACAGTTTTAATGGTTTATGCTTTTATGCTAGATCAACATTATCATTTTCCTTGAATATAGAGCTTACTAGTGTATGATGAGTTTTGCTATTAGGAAGTGTTGAATGATCAATGGTGATGTAGGACAAAATGCTAATAAGTAATAAGTGAATGCTGTCAACAATTCATAAGCTAACGTTTTAGGACTCTGAGCGACCTTGTTCAGTAACTTTGTCATAATATATGCATCTCTAACACCGAAATGCAATAATTTTCCTTTTGATTTTCTGACCAAAAGCATGTTATTGATTAACAGAGTGAGGAAGATGTTTTCATGACATCCTTGATCTGCAATATGGATTTGGATTGTGCGAAACTCCTAGTTTGCAGAATGGAGTTAGACTGTGTAAAGACTCTACACTTCGACACAGAGGTAATGTTCCTTAGTATTTTTATTTGTGCTAACTTTCTTGGACGCCCTCGTCCATTTGCAACATTGAGAGTGCATGATCCAAATGGGTGTGAAAAGTATGTAAATTTGTGTTCTAATTTAATTCTAATTAGTGGTGACTATTATTCCCAGGGAAGACTGTTGTGAATGTTGTGTGGGTTTTTTTTTTTTGGGAAGGGGGTGGGGGGAGAGGGACAGAGATAAACAATATGATTAAAAAAATGCTTATCCATAGATTATAAACTTCCAAGATCAATTTCTTGATGCCCTCGTATGTGATTGGGAACAGTGTTATTGATACATGAGAACAGACATGTTCCCTTCTGCTTTTAGATGTAATCTAGTTATTATTGATGTTCTTTTGCAATACAGGTAAACCATAATTGTGGAAGATATCGCTCTGCTCCTCTGGAATTTCAATTAAATGCTTGTACTGCTGACATCTCTACATCATACCTCGTGGGAAAGTCACCATTCCCAGCTTTGGACAAATTTATAGAATCTGTTGCTTCCATTGGAAATATCTCAGGTGGTACCTTGTCAATCTCAGGTTTTAACTTTATGAGCAATGTTGCTGAGATGTTTCATTAACTAGAAACTTGATTATTTGTTCTGTTGTATGTTATTTGTTTTTCTTCCCACATGCTAGTAATTCAGTTGCTACTTTTATGGTAGATGCCTTTGCAAAGGTTAGCTTGGCTCAGATTTTATATTACGTTAGTATCTATGTTAGGTTGTGCTCTGCTGAAGAAACAATGTCAAGTCTGACAGAACTGAACTTTTTTTTACTTTATGTTGGTGGTCAACAGGAAAGAAAATATGCACATGTGCATTCTGAAAGTTTGATCATTTATCTATTCCTTCATTCATGTTTTCATTACAAAGGTGGTTTCCTGTATTCATTTCTCTTGTCACATACTCATCTTCTTAATACAATGTTGCACTTTTAGGGAAGATACGGAGCTGGTATTGGTTCTCAGAATATGGATTGATTGTCTACAGCATGTCAAGACACAGATATTGTGAGCGAATTGGTAGACAGCATAAAAGCAATCATGGTAAGTATATCCTAGTTTTATATCTAATGCTGTAAGTGGATGTACAAATTGTCTTTCTACTTGGCCCTAATTAGCTAAAGATATCATTGATCCTTTATCAATATTTTTTTATTAATCGATTCCTTCATAGAAGCTTCACTTATTTGATGATGCCTTACATTTGAAAGCTAGGAGATTGAGATGGTATTGCTTGAAGTATTCTGCAATGAAATGTAGTTCATTGCTACTTGACTTCTCACTGTTCTTGTTTATAACACAAAAGAAAAAGCTAATATGCATCCAAATTTTACTGTTGCAGTGATGTATGTTGTTGATCTGAGAAGGGCCACATATTATCAGAAATGTCATGATCCAGATTGCAGAGGTCCAGGATAGTTTAATTATACGAATCCGTCTATTAATTTGAATCCTTTTTGTTGCAGAATTACCAATTTGGCTGATCTTAATAATTTCACCAGGTTATCGGTCTCCATTGCGTCCAGTCCCGATGGATAGCATTCCTGATGACTCATTTTTCTTCGATTCGAGAGAGATAGTGCATCAAAGTGGTTTAATAAATAATAAACTTGAAGACCAATTTGTTGACAATGAATTGGGATGGGATTTGCTCAATGACAATGAGAGCTGCAGTGAATGGTGGCTCGAAGCTGTAAAAGTTGCAGATGATTTTGAAAATATGCAAAAGACATCGGAACTCAGCTACACGGTTAGTTGACTTGCAGACTGTTTTGTTACTGCTTTATTTCACGTACTTCCATCTTCCATATTGAGTGTGAAGGTAGGACATTTTTGTTTTCCATGCTCTATAGTCGGACCACAGTATATGTGCGACATGCAGTGCAACCAATAAGCCAAAACTTGGCAACTGGTTGTTGGACATTTTATATGCGATTGTCCTTGTTTGAGAAGCTTATGCATCTGAAAGATGCTAGAGCAAGAAGATGCGTTGTTCCCTAGAAGAGATTAAACAGCCATCTGACAGGAATCTCTTATTGTCTACCTTAGCATCAATATACTACAGCACAATAGAAAACCAACATGTTAATCTTTAATAGTCCAGTTGCATGTAGGAACTGCTACGTTGGTTCTAATTTAGCTACATTTAATCTCATGTGTCATCTTATAGAGGGCAACTTCTTTATTGTTATCTTCCACATGAGAGGATGTACCTTTAGTTCATCAGTCAGTGTTAACTTTTTCCAACTTAAAGATAAACAACAACAATAATTCCAATAACTTTATGTTCTATTAAGGTCCTGTGAAAAAAGAACCATATTTTCCATTAGGGATTCAATCTTATAGCCTTGTTGTTTTTGTAGTGCCTGGTAGGATATTATTCGCTTAGATGGTAGGAGCTGGACCACCAGAGGCAGACTAATTGTTGCTCATTTTGATCATTCTACTCTTTTTTTTTTTTGCGAACAGGAGATCACTGGTGATGAAGATGACAACTGGTGGATGACTGCAGAAAAAACTCTTTCCCAGGGTAACTTAAGGTTTGAAACATGAAACAAAATGTTGAGAAATGTTCACGAAGTTGAGGTTTGAAATGAGGAACAAATTGTTGAGAAATGTTCCAGCATCAGATTGTAGATGATTGCAACGTCCAACAGCAAAGGAATCTGAGATTGCTAATGCAGTGGCCTTAATTAGAACTTAGTGTGAGTGGCAACTCAAAATGGCTCGGTTGGCATCCAGGACTGCATTTGGGGACTGGTAAGAGTCACACTCTTAAGCCAACTGCTTGAAGATGGCAGATAGTCATGTATGTTTGGAAGCTCAGTGTCATTTAGCGGCTGACTGAGTCATTCCTTACAATACGATGATGAGCTTGCTCAGGTCTCCAACAGGCAAAGCAGTGGAGACTTCTCCCCCTTCCCAGGCTCAGGTATAAATATGTATCAATGTGTTGCTGAATAAAATAGAGTATAAAGTGAAGCATAGGACATAGCTTCTTCAAATCTCTTCTATAGATTTGGGTTTTGTTACTAAGAAATTTACTTGAACCTTAGGAAGCTCCTATGCTAAAGTTTGTCTCACTCTTTGAAGGCAGTATAAAACATAAAATTAAGGGTTTATTTGTAGGGGTAGTTGCGGTTAAAGTTCGATTTAAAATTTATGGTTAGAATGAATAAAAAATTGAATCGTTAAATTTTGATTCAACGTAAGATGTCTATTTAAATTTTGATTTATAAGCGATGCAAATTTAAATTTGGTTTAAATTTAGTTCAAGTTTAAATTCGATTTAAAGTGATTTTTTTAATAAAAATATAGTGATAATATTTTTATTAAAATATGTATTTTTAAATTAAATTATTTTATATATTTTTAATTAATTTAATTAAAAATTAAATTAAGAGCATAGTTTTTAATTGGTTGATTTCGATTTTAATTCAAAATTTTATATGAATCATAATTCAATTATATTTAAAATGATTTCGATTATGATTCGAAATAATTTATAATAATTTTGGTTTAATTTAAATTTTAAAAATTATAATTTGATTCATTGATTTGAATTAAATTGTAATTCTATTGATATATTATAGGTTAATTTGATTAATTTATTATTTTTTTAAAATAATAATTTATTAAAATACAATTTTTTGTTATTTACTTTAAATATAATTTAATATTTATTTAATTTACTTTAACACAAACGCGGCAGTTTATATCAGCTTTGACTGTTAAAGATCCATAAGGCCAAGTCTGTCAATATGGTCATGGACCCTTGTTGCCTCTACCACGCAGCCCCAGCTCGGCTTGTTGTCTTTTCAAAGGCTCGACGTAGTAACTTCAAGCAGGCCTTGCCATGTGAAGATTCATTCTGACACCAAGATTTATCTATTTTCTGTATGCATGATCTGTCCAGGCCCAAAAAAGAAAGGGAAACTACACTCTTGTTTCCTACTGGAGCAGACTATCATGGTGTTGTTTTATGTTTTTTGTTTTATTAGGAATTTTTGGGAGAATAGGAAAATCAATGCACAGCTGGGTCCCACATTTTCTCTTAAATTGGGAGTCACAGCCGCAACCAGCAGCCTTACCAGCCTTCCAATAGGCATTTGCATCTTCCTTCCTCTTCTCCAAGGCGGTCCAATTTCATCAATGGCTTCGAAACCCATCCCAGCCTGTGATGAGAAGCTCAACCACCCTGACACAAACCCCAAGAGCATCAGCCCCGCTGCCATAACCACCGTAACATCACCGGTATTTATCTCCAGCGAGTCCTTACACTCCATACTCTCCCACCGTGCCTTAATTCAACACTTTCACACCTCTCTTCCCGCAGTTTTACCAACAATCAACACCCCCGTCCGCCAAAACCATGCCGTCTCATCATCGTCTTCTCTCCTCCTCATGCCCTCTTGGTCCTCATCCCCTTCTCTACCTTACATCGGTGTCAAGCTTGTCACATACTTTCCACAAAATTCAACGCTAAACTTACCTGGAGTGCATGCAAGTTACGTTCTTTTTAGCTTGACTACGGGCCAAACCTTAGCCTCCTTGGATGGCACTGTGTTGACCCTCTATAGAACCTCATGTGTATCAGGCTTAGCTTCAAAATTATTGGCCAGAAATAATAGCCAAGTCCTTGTCATGATCGGTTCAGGTGCTTTAGCCCCTCATCTGATCAAAGCCCATTTAGCAGCGAGACCGAGTTTGCGAAGAGTGATAGTTTGGAACCGAACAATGCAAAAAGCTATGGATTTGGTTCAGAGCCTACAAGGATGCAGTGAATACAATGGGGTTTGTTTCGAGAGTAATGAGTCACTGGAGGACATTATTGAATTGGGTGATATTGTCAGTTGTGCCACAAATTCTCTGGCACCATTGGTGAAAGGGGAGAAATTGAAGGCTGGGGCACATTTGGATCTGGTTGGATCATTTAGACTGTCAATGAAGGAGTGTGATGATGAGGCCATGAGGAGAGGAAGAGTGTTTGTTGATAACGAGTTGGCGTTGGTGGAGGCAGGAGAGTTAGTGGGTGCATTTGAGAGAGGGGTGATTGACAAGGGAGACATTGCAGGAAGGTTGGTGGAGTTGATTAATGGAGAGAAGGAAGGGAGGAGGAGCCCAGAGGAGATTACTGTGTTCAAGTCTGTTGGTTCTGCAGTTGTGGATCTTCTTTCCGCACAATTGGTCTATGAAACCTACACAAGCAATAACAAGTCCTGAAGTTTGTTATGGTTCTGCAGTCCAGGATCTCCTTTAAGCACAACTGGTCTACGAAACCCCGAGTAATAGCAAGTATCAAAGTTTGTTTTGTTTGATTAGTGATTTATGTATAATGCGCTATAAGTTTTTACAGGATCCCTGAAATCTGTCTAATGTGCAACATATCAATGATATCAAAGTGATTGCTATTGTCAAGTGTTAAATTTCATTTTCACAAACATTTACCTGTAATATTACATCATCACTCTTTCCATTCAATTGATTACAGGATTGTGTTCTATTTTGTTCAGCTAATAGGTCCAAGTTCATGACATGCTGCCCAACAAAAGTGGGCAGGTTAAAAGAAAAGTTACACATACTTGTACTGTACATAAGATTGCAATGTACATCGAGCTGCTAGGCAGCAAGAAAGCAAAGCTGTGGTCAGAGTCCAATGTGAAAGAAGAAGAAGTGCAAAAAAAAGAATGGATTAGCATGATAATCACTAGCACTGATCCAATACATTACCTGGCATGTAATGACATTTTCTAAGCACTGTCAACTGATAGCCCATTAAGGGGCACACAATTTGGATTCAAAGCTGAAATATGGCCTACCAACTCTATCAAAATTCATTTTGATGAGTCTGTTTCTTCTTTTGTGGTTTGTGTTGTGTCCTGGGAAATAATAGTTCATTAAGTTGTCTCTCAGCACTGTACTCTGAAGTCGCCTGCAAAGACAATTTAATGAGAGGAAATAAGAAAATTATTACTAAAAGGTCATGTAAATTCATAAACTAGTTTGGAATTTAGAGACCAAGTCAGCAATGGTTCATTGGCAATGAAATGGACTCCACAAAGCCATCTATGGTGGAGAGGTAGCAGATTTTCAACCAGTGATAATTTGATCAACTCATAGGACTTGAAGCATGCCATAAAATTAGCCAATCTGGACAAACCACTGAGGTTTGGGAGGTGGGTCAACATGACAAGAGGCCCACTAAGTCCATTAAGCCAAAGATAAAATTTCACAGGCATGCTCTTGCTAAAAGCCAGGCATGTTCAAATCAGATGATTGAAGCAAATCTGAATAATTTGAAATTGCAATTTCACAAGTAAATAAAGTTATGATGAAGGATTAAGGCCAGGGGAGAAAGAACCATGAAACATGACTAACATACCCGTGTGTTAAATGCAAATCGCAATGTTTGTATTTGTCTTCCTGAGCAAACCCTCAAGTCAAAGCCAAGGGAATCTACACCAATAACTGCTGCTTCCTGAAATTAATCTCAAAAAGAAAGATCAATTACCAAAGCATCCATTAAAGGGTTTTGCAAAATCTAAAAGCAGCTTTTAGAACTATATAGAAGGCAATGGATGATACATGGTATGATCTTTACTTTCAACTTATTGCAACACACACATGAAACAATAGGGATCAAACATTATGATCCAATCTTGACTTATGACGATACAATGTTAGATCCCACCCCACCCAAGTATGGGACTAATTGATGGTTTATTAACCCTCGAGCACCATTCCCTTACAAGCCTGTTTTCAAGGGTAAGGTCTACCCCTGGGTTTGCAATACACAAGACTTTCACATGAAAATTGTGTTTTTAAATGCTTCAAAATTGTACATAAAATTGGAGGAGAGATTGAAATTTGACAATGGATTAGTCCAAATTGGTTACACCAACAGCTGTACTGGCAAGACAACAACTCAATGGCTGACTAGACTTCTAAAAACTTCACAAATGATCAAAGCACATTACTGAATGATTTCAGATGATTCATACACAAGTTCTTGAGAGTTACCTCCACTTGAATACCCTTAAGTCTCCAACACAGAGATTTGAAGGCCTGTATTGTTTTCTCTCCAGCAGCTTTCAGACGGGCTATGATTTTGACTGCTGAGTGAGCAATAGCATCAGGTTTAGCTCTCCTGAAGTCTTCCACTTCAACGATAGTCTATGGACAAGCATCAGTGAAGCTCTTGCAAGTCATAAGTCTATTTTTGACAAGCCAAGACAGGACTAGACTGCATGTGATTGTGTTAAATCATAGAGCATTCATTCAGTAATGCGAAAACAACAAGCCATGCTATTGCAAGTCTGAAATAGAAGTTCCAGTCTGTCTTTAGACTAAACTAAGACTCTTACAATTATTTTTTTTTTTAAAAAAAAGAAAAATTAACACACCCTCACAGTCAGGGTAATGGCATAATATAGGAATTCTCTCTCAATCAAAATGAGGCTGAAGTTCGATTTTCCAGTTTGTTATCAGAATCAGGACAGCAACCCAATTCCAACAAAATATCTTAACATTAGCATGAACAAGCTAAATCAAATAAGCAACTGCACTATTGAACCTGAGAAACAAACCAAATCTACAGTAATAACTCCGTCATTTTTGAGCATCTGAAAGTAAATACCAAAAGAGAAGTAAAGAAAGAAAAAGATAAGGTATAATAGCAAATATCGCATACCATAGCACACATGAAAACTATGACACAGTATTACAAACCTGATGCCCATGTGATGTAATAAGCTGAATTTTAAAGATTTCCAACTTGTAAAATGTAGTCCCAATTCTTCGGTTTCCATCCTTCTCCGTTTCCTCTGCCCAGATTAAACCATCCTCTGAAGACTCTGATTCATGTCTATCACCATTGATCATATCAAGATTTTCTAGTTTCTCTTCTACAATTTTCTCAGTAATATTTACATCAGCAATACTGGACTGATGGCCAGCTATATGACTCTGGATATCAGAGTGTTCTTCAAGGAGGACAGGTCTTAAAAGGCCTTGGATTGCTAGACCAGCTGGAGGCTGCTCCATCCAATCTACTGGGTCATCTGAAGCAACCTAAGTAGCAGAAATAAGAAGGAAAACATAAGGATGGGCATATTCACTTTAAACATAAGAAACAGATGCTGTAAGAGAGTAATTAAAATCCACTATGCATATATTTATGCATGTTATGATAACAACGACATGGATTTCAATTACCTCAGTCAGCCTTTTGGCAAAATACATTGGATGGGAATAACGCATTGTCTCTAAATTTGCCCAGTTTCCAGGGCTTCCATCAGAATCATATTGATCATCTTCATCTTCAAGAACAGCAACCCAATCCTACAAATGCAAATTTTATACACAAGGGAACATGTTAAGGAGCTACAGCATCTATTTTAGCAAACCCAAAACTTAGCAGAACATCTAAACACAGGTATAAGGAGAAAAAGCCAGACCTCCTCATAATCATTATCTTCATCATTCTCATCATCATCCTCATCATCTTCAACATCACTGTTTTCGTCGTCAATATCCTCAATTCCAAAATCAATTTCTGATGAACCTGACAGCTCCATTTCCTTCATCATCTCTAAGGCATCAAAGCCTACAATAATTTGCTGCACCAAATGTAGTTGAAGATGTGAAAAAATTGCTTCAATTGGTCATGTGCAAAAACAAGTGAATCCACAAGCACAGGAGTGATCAGTTGACATGTCAGCAAAGCAAGCTTCAATTCAGAAAGCCATTTCGAAAGAAATACCTATTCATTCACAACAAAAAGAGAAACATGGCCCTAGATGCAGCTGGGGAGAATAGCAGCCAGCAACACCTCTCATATACGGCTTGCCACTTTCTTGAGTAACAATAGAGTTAAGAACTTAGATATGGATACTAGACCCAAATAACTCAAAAGACGTCTATGCCTTCTGTTACTCCCCTCCCCCCCCCCCCCCCCCCCCCCCCCCCCCCCCCTTTCCCCTTTCCACCCTCCTTTTTCTCAAGCAGAAAGATGCCACAATATAATGAAAAGTATCAAAATTCGAAAGTCCTGCACCATGCTGCTGAATTATTTTGTATGTCGTCACATTGCACACTCTGGGGAAACTGAGTAGTCACACGTTCAAATGGTTGGTTTAGTTAGTTTTTAATGGAAAGGAACCTCATGTCTTTCATAAAGTCTACAGCTTTATAGAAAAAACTCTTATGTGTCAATTTTAGTCATGCATTTTCTTTTGGATTTGGTTTCCTTTTCACAGATGATAATGCAAGACAACAATAATTATGCCACTTTTACATTAAGGATAAGATTAAGTATCATCCAAATGTGCATTCTTATGCTTTTCAATACTTGTCTGTCATATATAAGCAAGTTTTTCCAAAAGAGAACATTTCATACCACAAAGTTATGATCTGAAGTGAAATTTTGCAAAATGTCTTCATCATGCTTCACTGAAAAGTATACATCTGCAACAGATCCAAGCACTTTAAACCTTGAGTTCAACAGATAAGGTTGCCAAGTCCAAGAAAAAAGAAAAACATGAGGGTTACAAGTTTAAATAATTTACTTACTTCCATGTTCATCAGTTACATAAGGCAAATCCGGCCAGATAAGGTTCTCATGAACATCGTCATTGATAGGACCTGTAAGCATTAGCATTGCTTTGCTGTTCACCTGAACATGACACACTAAAGGTGACATTAGTTATGCAAACTAGCTGAATTATATACACTCAGTATATCAGCAAAAAACTTTTGATCACCTTTTCTTTTTTCATCAGGTTAAACTTTTCATCTTCAAATTTCATTTTATTGATCTGTTTCCTTAATCAATATTTGCACATACAAGTTTCAGGCAAAAGCAATGTAAAGTAATCCTTGAAGGAAACAGATCGTACCTGCCTTCAAAAGTGACCATTAAGAGGATCACAGGTTGTTTTGATTTTTTCATGAATCACCATTACTCTCATATGTAGGAAACTTCATGTATGTCTGTACTCAAATTAATTACAAATACGTTTGTTTTAAAGTTTCAACCAAAAGAGTTCAAAATCCTATAACTTCACTGATGAGGATATGTGGAAGATAGGCATTCAAGTCACTGCTGCTTGTACGTAAATGCATACGTAAGCATGCACATAGAGAAGATCATAAGCATATGAAGTCATATCAATTGCAGTAGCTCCTATAGAGTGGCAAGAATGCAATGTAATACCTCAATGATGGTCCTACTAGTTTCTGCAGGCGTAAGTATAGCATCTCCACTATTTGTTGATGTGGACTCAACAATATCCTCAAATGGATGGTAATGTGACTTCCCATTTTGCTTTAAAGGATCTGAAGCTGAGCTCAAATGCTCTGCTGTTGCTTGAGTCTTATTCTTTTTAATATTTCTTCTTCTTGAGAGGGACTCATCATTAAACCTCCGAAATCCATTCCTGCACATTGAGATTCAGGTTCATCATTTCTTAAACTCCTACAACTATTTATCCAGATATGTGAAGCAACAAAGAATCTGACAGAAAATTTGTGAATCAAGATAAAATGCGAAGTGCATTTGCAGTAGCATCACTTTGGCTCAGCGTATTTCTAAAATGATTACTTCAAAGATGGCCATCCTCAAGGAATGAGAAAGAAAAGACACAGTGAACTAATTGATTGAACTTTTTTTTTTTTTTTGAGTTTGTTACAAGACTTACAAGCATATATTTTTAAGCCTGAAAATGAAAAGAAAAGAAGAATAGAAGTTTCAATTTTTGCCCCACTTCCAATGAAATATTTGTTTTTCTAAAAATAAAACTGTATTGCATTGACAAAAAACAATTGTATTTAGTTTAATTCAATAAAGTAGGAGTAGTATATTTAGTTTAACGAAGTATTGCATTTATACTCTCAATTTCTCTTCATATTTGCCAAGTATCAAAGTATAAGCAAAAAGGAAACCTAGTCAGCCTTATTACCAGGCTGTACTGAAGCAGCCAGAGCGAAAATATTGTCCCAACGGGACGTGGATGCCGGTAACCTCGTCCGAGTTCCATATAGGTCGATAATCTACATGAAAACATGCACAATATGTAAAAATAAGTCCAAAATCCTATTCATGTTTGGCGGCTGAGAAAATGTGGAAATTCTAAAAAGAACGATGAAGCTCTGAATGTTATTGTTGCTGGTCTGACCTGTTGAAGTACAGTTCTCATTTCATAGAATCTTAAGCAATAAACATATTTAAAGGAAACAGCAGACACAGTTATGAAGAGAAAAGAGAGTAGTACGGGCTAAGCCTGGATAAGAAAGATAATTTGCGCCGGCGGGGAATCTGACTGCCATGGCTGATTCAATCATTTTTACGTTATGAGATATCTGTGATGCGTAAGGATTCTCCCTTTTCTAAGAGCTAAAGCTAAGAGGATGAGGTTTCTAGTTGTGCTCTTGTAAAACCAAAAGTACGTGAACTTGCTAAAACTGCCACGTGGATAAGCATATGTGATTTTTAGATTAACTGAAAAGACAATGAGGCCAGGTAGCAAGGCATTGTTTTCGGTCGTTCGTGGAGACGTACACGGTACACCTTAAGCGTGAAACGCAACGTTCATTCGGATGAGAAAAAAAAATTCCGGAGGGAAAATAGGAAGAAGAATAAAAAATCTTCCCTTCTGTGCATTCTTTCTGGACCTGAACTATTGAATTCGGACTCCGTCACTTCACTTCCCGGCCGGTAACTCTCTCTCTCTCTCTCTCTCCCTGTCGCTGTTGGTACTAGCCTGGTTGCTGAGAAAATGTAGGAATTTGGGAAAACTTGAACTTTGAAGTGCTTTTAACTTTTTCTTTGGGACATTTGACGTGAAATAGAAATAACAGATGATAGTATTGCTTATTACGTATTTTATTCATTGTGGATAGAACGCAAAACCTCACTGTCTTCCCGGAGGCCGAATCCTCTGTTATCCAAAGTTGGTGTTAAGTGTAAGTTTTCGAGCTCAAATTGGTCTCTACTTCCTCGAATCTGTGATACCGTCAACTTCAATCAGAGACTAATTCAGTTATAATGTTAGTTTTATGTCCATGATTATGTTCTTGGATAAATGAGCCTTGATGCAAGTTATGGAGGTGAGTTTGGGGAGTATGTGGTTCTTCTTTGAAGGCAGTTTTTCTTGCTTGCAAATCTAACACTTGCTTTCACTTTGGATTTCTGAAGCAAGGAAGATACTTCCTCAATTTTTATTTATTTTTCCCTGATAGCAGAAAGATAATTGCTCATTGATATGCAAACGGTGCCACTAGCCATCTGCATGACCTAATTGCCTTTTACTAGCACTCTTCGCCTTTTCTTTTGGAATTAGAAGCTAATGAATTTCATCTTTTACACTTATTCAGAATGCTTTGCTTGACATATCCACTACCACTTCTCTCTAGAAGATCAGAATCTCTTGAAATTCCCATGGGTAGGAGCAGTGCTGTGGTGAGCTTTTTCCGTTTTTTTATATATATTTCAGATTAATGAAATCAGAGCATAATAAATGCTTTGTCATATTTTAATACAAGGAGAGAGAGAGAAAGATAAATGAGCACTGGCGATTTGTGATGCCAAGATTTCAGGTTTTCACTTCTGCTTTTGTGATTCTTTTTCTTTTCTTTTCCTTTTTTGTTTGTTCTGGGAAAACTTAGGTATGTGCTGCAAAAGGTCCACGACCAAGATATCCTCGGGTCTGGAAAACCAGAAAGAGAATTGGAACCATCTCCAAATCAGCAAAGCTTGTTACTTGTGTAAGCTCTTACTTTTTCCTCCTTTTCCCTGTTTTTCTCAATTTTTCAATTTTGACTTCCACTGTATGCTGTCTTATCTAAGTTATTTACCACATATGATCAATTTGAAGTTGTGTCTTTGGCAACACTGTAACACTAAGCTTAATTTCCAATTATAATAAGATCTTTAGAAGCAATTAATGGACCAATTTTTGGCATTCATGCTATTAATGTAATGTATGCTTATGAAGATTAAGGGATTGTCAAATGTCAAAGAGGAAATTTACGGGGCTCTTGATTCCTTCATTGCTTGGGAGTTAGAGTTCCCTCTTATTACAGTGAAGAAAGCATTGAAGACGCTCGAGAATGAACATGAATGGAAGAGGATAATTCAGGTATTAACAATCTGCCAAACCTTTATCTTGTTGCCATCTGCATGGGAGAGATCTAATGAAGGATATATGGAGTTGTAGGTAACGAAGTGGATGTTAAGCAAAGGTCAGGGAAGAACAATGGGGACCTATTTCACTTTACTGAATGCCTTAGCAGAGGATGGGAGACTTGATGAAGCAGAAGAGCTCTGGATGAAAATATTTTCAGATAATTTAGACAGCACTCCCCGTGTTTTCTTTAATAAAATGGCCTCAATTTACTATAAAAGGGAAATGCATGAAAAATTGTTCGAGGTACTGTGTTTCCACCTCATTTAAAACTCTATTATTGCATATTAGTTGCTTCAATCATGTTTCTTACATGGTAGATGAAGGTATTGTTTTCTGTTTTAGTGATTATACCCAATATAGTAGTGCCAAATGTGGTTCCTTTCATAGCAACTTCGACTTAAGCTTCCATATCAGTGCATCACTGCCTTGTTGATGTAAATCTTTATATAGTTGAGAAGCTGCCAACACTTTGTAGTTTAGAAGCTCTAATAGTCCTATACTTTTGAATATGACACCTGCTGCTTCGTGGCACATATATTCAATAAACAGTGGAAAAATCACTTTTTACTTAATTTCAGAACGTCTTGACCCTAGTAATGATCTGCTGAAGACATTTTCTCTCTTGAAGAAAACTCAAAGTCTTCGACATGCCTGCACCTTGATGCTATTGTTTTTAATCCATTTAATGAAATAAATTAATGATTTTGAGGGAAAAAATGTAAAAATTTGGTGGTGTAGACGAATGTCCATGGAAATGATTACCTCTCTAATGTATAAACATGCCTTTACTGCATGCACAATCAGCATAATTTGCCTACTTGTTTCTGTTGCATTTATTTATTTTATAAAAAAATTAGTGCTTAATAATAAGATCCTGATTCTAAATCACAATATTCTCCTGGTATCAGTAAAGCATATCTGACGCAGGGAACCAAATCTGGGCAATCATCCAAGGGAAAGGAGGGGGAAAAAGAAAAATTCCCTTTGTTTTGGAGTGTGTTATTTAGTATTCTTTGAGTATAGTAGACTGCAACTCTTTATTACTATTGCAATGCAAACGTTCACCTACCTAATTAATCTTTTCATGAGCAACATATAACGATGTGGATGTTGCACTGGTTTTGGATTTTTATTGTGAGTATCATTCAGTGTTACCCTTTTTGAAATCTGTATTAGAATGTTATTTCTTCTATCAGAAAAAGAATATTGGAATCTTGCTGCTTTACTGTATCCATGATTATAACTTCTAGTTATTTACTCTTTGTAGATTTTCGCTGACATGGAGGAGCTTGGCATCAGACCAAGTGTTCCGATTGTTTCAATGGTTGGAAATGTCTTCAAGAAGCTGAGTATGTTGGATAAATACGACAAATTAGTGGCAAAATACCCACCACCAAAATGGGAGTATCGCTACATTAAAGGGAAGCGTGTTAGGATCCAAGCAAAGCAGCTGAATGAGTTGAACGATGATCACACATGTATAAGTGACAGTGAGGAAACTAACCAGAATTCAAATGATTTGTATGGGGAAGCTGTGAAAAGTTTAAAAGACAAAAATGCAATTGAGGATGAGGGAACTAATCAGAATGCTAATGATTTGTATGGCAAAGCTGAGGAGAGTTTATAAGAAGAAAATGCAGACACTAACATCTCTTCTTAGTCAGCCAGAAGTGCATCAAATCTTGTAAAGCCTGTCTTCATTTTGGAAAGTTATGCAGGAGATCATAGCCAGACACCAACACCATAAGGAATCCCATATTATCTGGGATGTCTGGTGAAAGTGATATTGTAAAATTGATTGTTGGGTTTCCTTGGGTGCAAATTGACATTATACCTTCATTGATAAATGCACTGTCTGGCCCTTCCTAAACAGTTGAAACAGAACATTGTCATCGTCCTGTTTCGTTTACAAGGACTGAATTGGAGTATACCATGATGAATTATGACCGAATCAGTTCATTACAAAGTAGCTTTTGTTCATGGAGTTATTATAAAGGATCAGTCAGATGGTACTCTTACACTGATTTGGAACATTTTCAAAATTTTCATATTTCCTAGCTTATGAGCAGTCTTTTTTTAGCAACTAAAGTCTTACTATTATATAGTCTAACATGGTAGGTACCTTGGCTGATTGATTTTGGAAAAATAGAGAATAGACTTATGATGTCTGTTATTGAACTCCTGACCTGGCATCTACAGCATCACATATAGAGGATAAGGTATTCAAAGGAAAGCAACTGATGCTAAATTGCTCAACCCCAAACGAGGTTGATATTACACTTTCAAATCCCACCAACAATAGGCTTTAGAACAAAGGTTGACCTGCTGTCAAAAACTGTATTGGGCACAAAGAGCCAATTCAACTGGATCAGGCTCTGTTCCCGACCTCCGTAGCCGGAAGATGATTTTATGATTTTGTGATAACGCTCAGAGTAGAATAAGTTTATACCATAAAACTTGCTCAGTAAAGTAAAATATAAAATTAAAGAGAAAATCTAAGCATGACGAAAAATATCAAGCTGGTCATGCTGGAAAACTTAATTCAACAATGAAAAATGGGTTGCAAACCCATGTTTCGTTACAAAACTATGCGACTCGGCAAAAAAGGGATACATGAACAACTATCACTGTGCTGATTGCTAAGTTCTTCTGAGTAAAAATAAAAAATAAATATAAGTCAAAGCCTTATTCTTTTTGGTCAAATAGAATTTGTTTCACTCCTCATCTGTGCCTGAACCTTCTGAGCTGGAGCCTGTTTTATGCACAGAGCCATTGACAGCAGGGCCCTTCTTTTTGGCATCCTTTTCATCTTCCTCGTCTTCACTGTACTCACTCTCATAATCATCGTAATCCTCCTCTTCATTCTCCTCTTCCTCTTCAATTCCATCCTCCACAGCAGGTCCTTCTTCTGATGTCAGACCACCCCGAGTACCAGCGCGAGTTCGTTTCAGAATTTTAACTTTCAAATTTGTCTTTCTGTCACAACCAATCCAGGAGTCACACAAGCAGTAACATGTCAAATTATAATTCCCTTCCGCTGGGGCCTGGAACTTGCCCATCACCAGCCTTGAGCCACTCCGTACCTTCTCAACGGCTGCTCTAACTGCTTCAGTTGTCTCCTTCACATTTGCTCCTGACCCCTCCATTGTCTCCTGAATTGCCTTGGAAGCTGTAGTTACAGCTGCAGTTTCATCCATAAAATTCACCTTCTGAGAAAACCACACATTATTTGAGACAGCATCCGCGAGTAAAAACCAGAAATTCTCTTCCTTAGAAAAGGGGAAGTATGGAGCATGGGGTAAGGCACCAATCAGGCCATTATCACGTTTCAGAGTTACCCAAGCTTGAACAGTAACAATGTCTCCTTCTTGTATTCCCTCTTCACCCTCTGTCTCACAAGTAACTTCAATTGTTAAGGTAGGCATCATTTCCAAAACTTTCTCAACATCTTGCACTTCAACGGGAGAAAATCCAGCCACCTGTGTGAGCAGTGTGGAACGATCTTCCAAAGCCATATCCCGAAGCTCTTGAAACGTTCTCACTTTCTGCAATCAAAGAACCACAAACCCCTTAACAGCACGCCAAAATGAAATAAAAGCCAAAAAAAAAAAAGAAAAGCAGATCTCAATTAGAGTACAAGAAAATTGACAATGCTCTTCCATTCAGCCACAGAATTTCCAGAAGTTCATGAGTTAGTTTACAGGATGGACAGAGACAGAGAGAAAACTCCCAAACTTCATCATATTTGCACTACCATGCACAACCCAGATGAGTTATTTCACATGCCTAGTAGATATGATTAGATAAGTAACATAAACTCTTCCAGAAGGGCAAAAGCTTCCTACTATAGTGCATCGCATGTATGCATGTTAGTACCTATTAAAATTCACAACTTTAAGTACTCCCTTCAGCCATTCAGACTGGCATCAAAATTCATAATTTTGCTGAAAACACAAACAGCTAAACCATCTCATGAAAACTAATTACTTTCACTGCATTGGCAGAAATAAGATGCATATTAGAATAGAAAATCACATTCCTGAATAACACGATCTGATACAGAACATTAATCATTCACCTTGCGTGCCATCTTTTTGACGACAGCCTCACTAAAATGTGGTAGTTGCAAGAAGGAAGCTATGCCTTCAGTAGATCCCCCAATTGCCTTCCTGGCACTAAGAGGAACAGCCTGCGTTGCCATCCATTTAAACAAGTAAAACCCAGTTTAGCATGGACTATAAAGGAAGACAAAAGGCATAAAATTCTAATACTAAATATCAAATGATAATGGCTACAAGCTCTAGATAGTTTGACAACAAAATGTATAGGCTTAGAAAATACCAAAATGCAAAAGTCCTAGATACTTCCATATTTATGCTATACAATCAATAATCAACCAAGAATTAGCTTCTACAAGCACTAGAAACTGTTTTTGCAACTGAAGATTGGTTAACATAAATTAAGAGAATTAGATGGAAGAGAACACATTTTTGGAGATACTTGTTTGCAGGGAGATGAGTTGACAAGTCCCAAGTATCCAAGAACTCCAAACACAACAGGGGACTGACGCACTTTGTTATGACTTGCTAAGAACACATTTACTGAAAGTCTTTTATACTCTAAAACAAGCATGACATAAGCAACCAGAAAACTAAATCAGCACCTGCATGATGCACTGAGAAAGCTCAAACACCCCAATTGCAGGCCTCAGCCATCCATGCCCCTGAGCAGTGCGTGGAATAACAGCCATCTGCACAGAGACTATAGCATTAATAACACCAAAGTGAAGTAGCTAAAAGCCCAAAGAGACAAATATGCCACCATGACAGCATGGTACATAGGAAAAGGTACATATTTGAACAAGTTACAAGAAATTGTCACGAGAACCCTCACTTAGAACAGCACTAATTAGCTGAAGAATTAACCAAGGATTCAATCACAACGTCATGTATCAAGTAACACATATCAATCTTCCATCTGATGTCATCCTCCAGTTTAATTATCTTAGTTCTACATTCTTGATATTTCTTCCATATTTATGACACATATAGAGCGCATACAAGCTAAAACTGTCCTGAAGGTGGCCAACTCATCCAACACTTCATTTTTCTTAATTTTAGTATATCTCAAATCTAATAATCTAACAATAGAATGGAAAGAGTTGTCTGTTTCCGAATCAAACAAAGCATGAAGAACAAACTCGTCACTTCTTAGTCTTTCCATCGTATGTCCACCACCCCAAATAAAATTTCACATGGAAATAATGAATACAGTCCATCAAAGCCCACTGTTAAGAACAACAGGTAGAGAAAACTTACAGTAAAAATTATCCGAAAAGAAATGAACAAAGAACTTGTTTGCCTAAAAAACAGGAGAGCACAACAGTAAAATGTCTCATCTGCACAGTGATGAAATCCCTTGATGACCTTTTGCCCATTAAAGATTTTAGGATATGAAGAAATTCTACCATATTACAGGGCGGTCTTACAGGAGAGTTTACAGCCTTAAATATCATCAACACAAATCCTAGATGTCTACCTAAAGGGCAATGAACAAACAGATAAAAATTTAAAAAAAAAAAAATGTGTGACCTTCATCAATTCCTCAAGGAGGCGAGGTGCAAGTTCTAGCACACGTCTAAAATCACCTAGCAAAGCTGGAGACAAGGCTGCTGATTCACGAGTTAGCTGTGCCTGAATCAACAACTCCGTCTGAAGAGAAAAGGACACAAAAGAAAGCATATGAAACTTCATCCAAGATCAAAATAACATTATGTCAGCGTGTGTGCATTAGTACATAACAGATACCTTAACTATGGCAGGATGCTGCTTCCAAAACTTAGCTTGCTCTTGTTTAATGTTCTTAAGGTCCAGATTCAACTCACTCCTGACTGACATAAAGAGCTTCTGGAGAGGTTCATCATCAGTCCTGCGAACTGGAATCTCCATATATTCAGCAGCTTTAGTGAATACTTCCATCACCTTGCTGTGTAACCAAGGTCGCAATTAACATTACAAGTCAACATACAACCAATATAAAAACATGTAAAGCAGAGGAAGCACAAAGGCAGAACTTAATTTAGTGCGCTATTTTAAAGAAGATCATTGAAAATGCTTCCAAGCTACAAAATATATTCACGTAAGTAGCATAATACATCAACTAACAACAAGAACAATCAATACAGAAAGCACATTGGTGGCACATACAAAGTAGTAACTAGAGAACATTAGAAGTTTTATAATTACTTTAAAAGAAAAGGCCAAGACATACATGCACGCACTTGTGTGTAAATGACATGAACATCCATGCTTGAACTTGAAAATAAACCAAATTTTAGCAGCAGATGGAATAACTTTAACAAATAATTGGAATATACAGTTCTCAAGCCAGTCCATCATTATATCATGATTGATGAAAGCCCCTACATTCTGAATACCATCATTACCTTGGAGCCAAAGAAGGCTTCATGAAATAATAGTAAGTCGAGAGAGTTTGATGCATGACATAGTTTCCAGTATACTTTGATGATCTTGAGAGATATATCACAGCTATCACCAATGGCAAGAGAATACAAACACCAACAATCCAGATCAAAAGTATGCCACCAGATGCCCCATCAATGTCCAGGAGGAACTGAGGGAGAGCTATGCCCATTTGAAATCCCTGCCTCAGAATACAAAGACGTCAGCTTTAAAAGATAATAAGTTGGATGATAAACTTCCACTTCAGAAAGAATGATAATTTACCTGTCTGCCATCCGGGTGGCCATACTTCTCAAAATTTTCACGGGATATTGGATCTGTCAGAGCCTGGTAAGCCTTCGATATGTACTCCACAAAGTACTTGTGGGCCTCTGGAAAAACAATGACCATTTTGCAAAGTTACAAATCAAAAGTACCACCTTTCTGCCAATTTTAAAAGTGGGAAAGGAAACACAAACTGCAGAACAAGAACACCTTCAACCTGGATCCGGATTTTTATCAGGATGATATTGAATAGAGAGCCTCCTATATGCCTTCTTTATTTCTGAATCTGAAGCTCCGGGTTCCAATCCAAGTATGCTGAATGGTTCAAAAACTTGAATCTGAGCCAAAAGGAAAAAGTTTATCAGCAAAATGCTTGTTTAAAAATCCAAGATCCAAAGGCCTGACATTATCTTTTTCCAGATTCCTCAACAGGATAAAAGTTGTAAAGAAAGATAGAACTTGTAAAGAAGAAAAAAATAACCACATTAAATTTAGGTGGAAAAAAAATTACCTCACGACTCATGTTTTTAATGTAATAAACTAGAAATATCATGATGATCCACAGCAGCACTAGTGTCAAGTTACTACATGTTGAGAAGTTTGAGATCTGCAAAAGTTAATAGACTACATTACAGGTGCAAATAGCATAATTCATCAACCTCTGGAATGCATCTGCATGTAAGCATATGAATACATAAAGAGTTCAATAAAGACTCACCCGTTTAAATATAGATTTCCGATACTTCCCTGAACGTGCACACTCAGAGCACTCACAGTGTATGATTCTTTTTTTCCTCGAGGCAGCACGACATAACTTCAGGATTGTATAGGGCACCAAAGGCAGTGCCATAATTGTCAAGATGAAAATTGGGAATAAAGCACTATTCTCTTCTGAAGCAGCCATCACAAACTTCTAACTTAAACAACCTTAAATTTACTTATTCTGCCAGTAGAAATGGAAAGGGTTAGAACTCAATCAATTGCCAATGCGATAATTAAACAGCACCATCAAATGAATAGTGATATGCACGTCTAAAGTTTTCACTCAGTTTCACTTATAAAGAAACCAATTGCAATATTCACTTCATACCATGGCCTAATAGAAGGCATTTTTTTCTTTTTTCCTTTTTTTTTTTTTAATCAGAGGCCAAATAGAAGGCAATTTAAATCTTCCCCTAATCTCTCTTTCCCCCAACCCACCCAAAGAGGAAAGAAGGGAAGAAAACCAAAGAACAGAATAAAGAGACTAAACACTCCCAACAACACTCCACCCCTTTACCCATGAAGCAAAGCCAGAGGAATCTTGAAGATCCTAATATGTCCTTAGAAAAAAGGGTCGAGCCAGTTATTATGAGAATCTAAAAGGCCCATTCAGGAGGAAGAAACATTCAAACATTTCAATATTACTCGCACAATCACTTACCAATATTTTCATTTTCTATCTCCACATAACCAATCAGTAATTGGTTCCATTTAACCCAATTTTTTTAATTATTTTGATAAGATACCTTACTGTTACCTCAAGACAACTCAAGTTTGTTAAACTTGAAAATCATTCATAAATAAATAAAAATAATAACAAGTAGTAAGCTCTTCAGCTTATAGTTCAGACAGATATTGCTCAACAACAATAGACCTATTATATTAAGGTTTACAGAAGTATACAAGAAAAATAAACACGAACGTCAGCCTAGTTGAATAAAATCATTCCAGTTCATCTCGTTTTACAACAAGAAAAACCCTAATTAAAGATGACAACCAAATCAATACAGACTCACTTACAATCAAACATGAAATATAACTTATAAGTCCCTAAATATTTAAATAGTTTGACGTCCACAAAAACAAAATAATCAAGAAATTATAAACCTGTCCTCCATAATTCAGATACAAATCCAGTCAAGCATGGCTCACCAGCAGTCAATCAATCCAAATTTATCAAATCCGAAAATCCTCAATCAAATAAATTAAGCAGAATCGAAAGAGAGCATTGCCTTGGAGAACACGAAAAATGAGATCACGATCAGCAACAGAGACGCCTAATGTAATAGGCACCAACATAGGCAGCCACAGAGAGAGAGAGAGAGAGAGAGATGTTAAATTGAGACTAGAAGAGAGTTCTCCTGTGCCTTTTGTTTCCGAGATCTAGAAGGAAACAAAAACGGGAGGGTTTTGAAGCAATTTTACATTCTTATCCTTCTCCTTGCCGGATATCCCAGGGCTACATTAGTCATTAGACACAACCTCGGAGATTTTTAGCTCCTTTCTCATATCCCCTTTTATGGACGTGGGTATCCTAGCGGATGAAAATATCACACCATCGTTAACATTAACTCTTAGTTTGCAAAGAAATCAAGAGATGGTAAACAAAATTTGAAAAAATAATTATTTTTTTAGCAAGACTTCTAAATTATATTATTATTTTTAATTATCTGATATTAATTTTTGAAAATTGATTTTTTCTTTTTGATACTCTTATATCAATGGCAGGTAAAAACAGAGTAAAGGTGTTGTTAAAATATAAATGAAAGGAAGGAAAAGAAAACCAACTTGTATGCTCGAACAAGCACATCCTGTTTTAAATTGCCAATGTAATCTCTGGCTCTGTGTGCAGTCAACAGCAATGGCCTCAGCAGCTGAGCAACCAGACCGCCTCCTTCACCAACATATCGCTAATTTCATCCACAACAGCACAGCCGCTCTCTTCCCTATCCTTCCCGCCCCGAAAACGGCAGCATCCCCACCCTTCGCTCGCAAAATCTCCTTTCCTTTCAAATTGGCCGACTCCCCTCTTCCAGTTACTTCTGCCTTCGAGTCGACTCATCCTGACTCTGTCTCCTCCCAATCTGCTATCAAGGGCGTGTCCTCGGCCGAGTCCAGCTCGGGGTTCCCGTCAACGGTCAGGATTGCCGGCCTTAACTCGAATGGGAAGGGTGGTGGACCGGCCTTCGTCGGCCAGGTTTTTAGCATGTGCGATCTTACTGGGACTGGTCTCATGGCCGTCTCTACTCACTTCGATATTCCTTTCATCTCAAAAAGGTTCCTGGTTTGCCTAATTTCTTTCCTTTGCATGTTTACATATCCACGTTTCACATGCTTGCGAGCATGTTAATTGGGGTAGCATTTCAAACACAGACTTTAAGTGAGTTAACTTGATATTTGTTGTTTGTTGAGTTGATTTTGGGATAGTTGAATAGTGGCAATTAAGAAAGTTCAATAGTTGTTGTCAAAAGCAATAGTTTTTCTTTTTTTCCCGATTACGTCGTGTTTTCCAATTCTGAGAGTTGATGCTATGTTCGTCCGAGCTTGAATAATGGAATTAAAACTTGAGAGACAGAAATGGAGCAATTTCTATTTTCTAAATGCACCTTAGCTATCGAATCAGGCATCAGCTT
Organism: Moringa oleifera; assembly: GCA_021397835.1. Classification (NCBI taxonomy): domain Eukaryota; kingdom Viridiplantae; phylum Streptophyta; class Magnoliopsida; order Brassicales; family Moringaceae; genus Moringa; species Moringa oleifera. Next base: position 1,030,152 of record JAJFZO010000658.1, on the reverse strand, counting down.
AGAGGCTACCAAAGGCACCAAGCTCGAAACATTGCGTCTTACTCCTCCATTGTTAATGGTGCATTTACTTGGCTGATATTGAGTTAATTTTACTTAGGCATCAAGGAATTGGGTGGAGCAGAGTTCCTCATAATCCTTGATTGGAATCAGTTCTCAATTTATTTTTTTTCATTATTATTATTCTTATTTGACTTCTTATCTCTGTAGAGTGGATTTAGGTTTAAGCATTTATTGGTTGTATGCTCTTGCATGAATAGAACACACAATATTTATTGGGATGTCCTCACATCATAAATTCTACTTAATTAAGGAGCAAAGTGCCAATATCGAGAAGTCTGTCTGTTTCAATTTCCTTGAGTTTGTCTTTCTTAATGATCTCTGTTGATATGTAGAACACCTAGGTGGCTAAAGAAGATATTTGCAACCATTACTAAGAACGAGAGGAGTGGCCCCGTGTTCCGCTTTTTCATGGATTTAGGCGATGCAGGTACGAAATGAGAATAGCTTACAATTTGCTTATGTTTTCTTTATTTCCTCACCTTACAAGATAATTTCAGAAAACAAATTGAACAATTCTACCTTACGGTCATGGTTATTTTACCAGCTTCTGGAATCAGCTTCATCCATTGGATTTCTGAAACTTGCCTGCAATTATTCAACTTAAGAAACCAACCTGCAAATCCTGCTTATCATTTAACTCTAGAATAGATCTGGTGCTTGTGCTGTAAATAGCTAAAAATATCAAGTCTGTCTTGTTCTGAATTGGTATGTTGTTATCCCTGATTTTCCATAATTCTTATTTTTCTGTCTTCCTGTCACTGCGTAATTATTGTGCATTTGTTCTACTAGTTTTTGTTATTAGTCAAGTTGATTTAATTTCTTCCTGATTTCAAAAATTTGCATTGTAACTCGATCCATGTTCTTAGTTACGTATGTTAAAAAGCTGAACATTCCAAGTGGCGTGGTCGGTGCTTGTCGGCTTGATTTGGCGTATGAGCATTTCAAGGTATGGCTAACTTGGCTGTAATGTGGTTTCTTGTATTTATTGGATGAAATCTCAAGTTAAACAACTTATTTTATCAAGTTACTTTTTCTTCCTTTTCTCTGTTTTCTTCAGATTGAACTTTGCCTTTGTGACTTTCTATCCAGACAACTTAAATGCTTAGAATGATGTGCCTTGCAGGAAAAACCTCATATGTTTCAGTTTGTTCCAAATGAGAAACAGGTACCAATTAGGGATTGTTTTCTTTTTCTTTTCAAGTTATTTCTTCTCTTCCTTTCCTGGTTTTGGTAAAAGGAAAAATTTTTCTGTTCACACAGGTCAAGGCAGCCAACAAGCTACTTAGGACAATTCCACGAAATAGTGGAAGTAGAAAGGTGGATGGTGTTCCTGTTTTTGGTGCTCAGAATTTGGATATTGCTATAGCTACTACAGATGGAATTAAGTGGTGCGTTCTTCAGCCAGATTTTCTAATAATAAAACACCATTCTGTATTATTGATGCACTGAATGAAGTAAGTCTTGTACCCATTGTTGGGGTTTCATAAATAGAGTCAGCAACTTAAAGATAGGTTTAAATGGATTTAAATCCTAGTCGTTTGGTAGCTTCTCTTTTTCAATATGAAAAATTATTATTTGGCTCTTTATAGTAGCTATAATTGATATCACCTTTCAATTGTAGATATAACAGATACCTCTCCGTTACATTTCTCCTCCTTTGCTAGAATATCATTTCTCATAGTGAATTCATCATCATGTCTAGAAGCTTTTTAGATATTGTATAGTAATCCTTAAATCGTAACTTAGTGCATCTAATGCTTGTAATATAACATTTCTTCCATCAGGTATACTCCATACTTCTTTGATAAAAACATGCTTGATAACATTCTTGAAGAGTCTGTTGATCAGCATTTCCATGCCTTGATTCAAACTCGGCACATGCAGCGCCGACGTGATGTAGTTGATGACAGCTTGACCGCAGAAGTTATTGAAGAAATGGGAGATAGCATATGGGAACCTCCGGAGGTAAAGAATCTATTAGTCCATGGTTGTTTATTCCAATTATATGTGAAGTTAGGTAGCCATTATCATCCATAGATTTCTGCCTGGGGTTGATACTTACTTTTTGTTTACAGATTTTTATTTTAAATTAGAGTAAGTTATGGTTAATTTAGGAGACATTCTTGACAAGATCTTTGAACCGTTTCTGAAGTTCCGACTTTTATGATATGATGATGGGTTTGTATGCATAATTATGTATGTATCAGATTAGGTTAGCATTTGATATGCTATAGGATGAAGACTACAAATCCTAAGAGAGGTTAAAGAGAAACTTAGATGGAGTTTAAAGATTTGTTATCAGTTAAACTGGTGTTGTTACTTTTTTGGTTCTGAGAATTGTTTTTTCTCTGCAGGTTCAAGAAGTGTTGGATGAGATAGGGCATCCTGGAATACCATTGAGCGTCATTTCAAAGGCTGCCGAAATCCAGCTCCAATATGCTGTTGACAAAGTTCTTCTGGGTAATAGGTGGTTGCGGAAAGCCACTGGTATTCAACCTAAGTTTCCTTATTTGGTTGACTCTTTTGAGAAAAGGTACTTTCTGTGCCATCTTTAGAATCAAGGACTCATGTTAGATGTTCATGTTGTAATATATGCTTGTCCAAACTCCTCAAAAGACCAAGAGCCTTTAATAAGAATGGCTTGCACATGGATACCCCTCTCTGTGCATGCCTTTGTTCTCTATGTGATTGTTATGATAAGATGTTTACTCTATTGCAGGAGTGCAGCTTCTTGTCTGAGAGCTTCTGAGTCAATCAGCTGCCTCACCAGTGGTGAAACAGACTCTGACACTTCAAAGCTTAAATTAGAAGATAACTTTCAGAGTAATCGTGGAGAGAGACAGGATTTTCGTTTTCCATTTGGAAATTGGTTTAATCACCCATGGCTGAAGCAAGAGCACAAATGTCAAAAGGAATCAGATACTAGGTGCCTCCATCAACTACTGATGTATTTACCAAACTTATTGTGTTCATATATCTCATGATGCTCATATTCTTATAATCCCCTGCTCTCAGACTGGATCGCTCATCAACTGAGATCACAAAGCAAAACTTAGAGCCCAACCCTTTCCTCCCAAAGATTACCATGGTTGGCATCTCAACTGGGGAGGCTGGGCAGATGAGTAAATCTAGTTTAAAGAAGACAATGGAAGATCTGACAAGAGAGTTGGAGCAGGTAGATCAAGGAAATGCTGCCGGAGGTAGTAGAAATGAGGTAAAAGTCGAAGACAGGGATCCACTTTTCGTGGCAAACGTGGGTGATTACTATTCTGGTTTGTCAAAGGCAGGTTCAGCTAGATGGGTTCGCGGAGGAAGCAACTGAAATAGCCTCACTTACAGAACTTTACTTGGCATGAGTCCCTGTAAATCAAAGAAACAAAAAATGATGATAATGTAAAATGCATAGAAAGCCAGGTTCCTTCTTCCTCGTGCAGGTATGTCATGATACATTCACATTGCTCTGATTGTAAAGCAATTACTCCAACAAATATTAGGAATTTTCCTGACTTTGGTGTCACCCGTTTGTGTTGTAATCTTGAAAGTGTTCTGCATATCAAAAAACAATTTTGTTCCATTCTGTGGCTCTTGTAGTTTGTTGTGCATTCCTTGGAAATGGAGCCAAGGTTAAGCAATAATTTGGCCTTGCTGGGGCCTTTGGAGGGCTAAAAATGAAGGGTCCTCCATTGATACAAGTGTTGGTACCTAAACAGGGGGCCATGAAGAAACCTCAAGACTGTAGGTGATAATGTTCCACCATATACAACTAGTGCTTTGTGGGTTGCTCTATATCTCCTAATGTGTAGCACTTGCTCAGCTTCATCCTTCCACACTGAGTGGTGGGTAGTGACACCTCTCTCTCTCTCTCTCTCAGTCTCTCCCTCACTAAAGAAGCGTAAAAGTGGGAGATGACTTGCTTGTAGATTGCAATCTTTTGCTTTTCAATTGAGAAAAGGTGTTTGATCATATCACTATGACCTGCCAAACCCACAAACCCTCTGGCCCCTTCAAGAACTCTCTCCTTCTCTCAGTTTCTCTTCATCTTCCTTTCATTGTCAAAACCAAAGATAACCATTTCTGATCCTTGCATGATATGATCCTAATGATAATAACAATCGTACCATTTACTTTATCCATCTCTAAGCAGACCTGAACCCATTATACATTCATCATTTTCTCTATCTAGATCTACTCTTCCACCCAAAATGCTATTAAGAATTAATTTTCATATAGATTTTGTTAAATCATAGCAAGAGACGCTTGTGAGCTGTAAATTACCTAGCTCAGATTCTGCGCACCGATGAACCGATCATATATTAATTAAATTGTGGTATTGATGTTTAAAATTTTTGATGTATATTATTCATGAAATATTATTTGATATGCATGCTTTTTATATTCATTTATATAATATTTAAATAATATTATATTTCACTTATTATCAGTTATTTCAGCTCAAGAATCATAGATTGTATATCTTCTTATTCAAGAAAAATAAAGAATATTTTGTGATTTTGCTTATTTTTAACGAAACAAAAAGGTTGATCTTCGTTTTTCTTTTTGTTTCTAGAAGCATATATTCTCTTTTTGTTTCCCATATTAGGCATTCCCTTTTGGAAACTGCTTCTATTTAAACAAACCTTTTTGCTTATTGAAGAATAGATTCTTAAACACAGTTTCATTATATAATAATTGTAAAGCATTCATCAACGCTTTTCTCCATCATCCATTAACCTTTTTTTTATAAATTTACCCATGGGTATAATTTTTTTTGTCTTAATATTATTTATTGAAAATTTATAAAGTAAGTATTTTAATTTATTGTTGAATTTTTAATCAATACTAATGATAGATGAGTTAACCTCTCATATATTATATAGTTCAAAAATTACAGTGTAAATATAAGATTTTGATTTTTGATTTTTTATGTTTTTAAACATAAAGATAGTTTAAAAAAAAATTAAAACGATCAAAACTTGAGAACGAATGGAATAAATAAGGTAATAAAAATAAAAATAAAATTGACTTTTTAATTTAATTTTTAATATATTAATTAAATAAATTATATATATGTAATATTTTAATTTAATCTGAATTAGATATTGACTCTAGTAATTATGAAAAATTATGATATTTTTGTTATTAAAATATTTTAAAAAAATTTAAATTAATTTTTTACTTTATTTTAAGCTTGCTCATCAATTTTGAACAAATTTTCACTGGTAATTATTTTTTATAATTTCAAATTTTATTTCTTGTAAATTTGTTTTAAAAATATTTTTTGTGTTAAAAAATTTTAAAATTTTTTAATTATAATTATTTTTTATATGATAAAAAATTTTAAATCAAAATTAATTATACAAATCTTAACTTGAATAACTTTTTTAAAATAAATTAATAACAAATAAATTTTTATTAAATTAATTTAAAACATTATTTCTGCATAATTGATTTAATAATATTTTAAAATTTAAAATAAAAAATAAATATTATTTAAAATTATTTTATATTTACTCTAAATAAAATAAATGAAAAAAAAATATCGGGTCATTCATGAAATGAGCGTCACGTCCACACGCCCAGGTACACGTACGGCTACACTGAAATGAATAATACAACTTTGGCATCTTCGTGCGCGTCAGGCAAGCTGAGAGACGGTTGGTTCTCTCCCATGAATAGAAAAGAGAGCAACATTTGGTTCCTGGTCCAGCACCTACCTGATCACCTTTCCAACTCAGGAAAGAAAGATGCCAACTAAGATGAACAGAGGCAGATTTACTCTACTTTTTACTGCACAGTACCACCGAATCAGCCACCGTAAAAATGCCACGATTCCCCACATAGAAAAGGGCATCTCATATATGAAAAATACCAACCCAAGTTCAGCGGCCCAAGATCCTTCACCAAATCTGAGGCAATCAACAGAGGAACAGCTTCCCCTTTTCCCTTCCCCACTTCCATGGCGGGTCATGTGGGGCCCAGGGAATCAGAAAGTTTTGGGCCACGTGGGTTTGATCGTACGATCAGAATTTGTCTGTCACCAAACGGCACAGCCATGGAAGCCTGCTCCTGGTGCGTGCCAAAGGACAGCTTTTACATTGAATTCGCACTGACCAAGATCTCAACGTGCGACAGAATGGCGCACGCGCGGGTGACTGAACGAGTATCTTAGTTCGTCCAGGTCCACGCCTCCACGGTGGTTGCGTCAGAGCAACTTGAATATACTAAAAGGAACATCCCCACGCTCTTCAGGGGAGCGTAAGTGCTGCCTGCCGGAGGAAGTTACACGCCGGTGGGAAGCGCGTGAGTGATATTTCGGAGGTTCACAAAAGTCACAGCACTAGACACACAAGCACCCACTAATATTTCGAGTAGAGGCGTAGTAGAATAAAGCGTGTTGGCTACTTTGCAAGCAGAGGAACAATACGGGGTACATTAGCTTGGCCCTACTTTTGACATTTTCACAAAGTCAAAGAAAAAGCAAAAGAGACATTTTCAGAGAAATCACGAAGGCCATTACCCCCAACTTCCATGAAGGAAAAGCTCTCTGGCTATTCTCCTCTTTCCAAATCTTTTCTTGAATGTATAAATAATTAACAATTACCAAGTCAGTGAGTGCACTGCCATTTTCCTCTCTCTCTCTCTCCTACTGCCATGTCTGATTAGTTTATACTTTTCTCCTTCTCTCTCGGTTGCCGATATTTTTCTCTTCTTCCAAAAAGTCAGCGCCGTCCTTCGTGCCTTCTCTGTCTTTCTTTCCTCGCCTCATCTGTAAACAGTACCCAGGAAAGGCAGGTGAGAAGATTGGGTGGTTGAAAGTTTCAAGGTTGATTGGCTGCTGAAATGGCGGACTGGGATCTGTTTGCTGTGGTGAGGGGTTGCAGCTCCGCAGCCAACAGCAGCACCCCCGCGGCTAAGACGGGTGAACCAGAAACCAACCCTTTGGCTTGCTTGGCTTCTTTGACTTTTGAGGAAGAAGACGATCCTTTTTCTTTCCCCATTCTCGCTAAGCCCATCGTCAACGATTCTTCTGAACTGCAAGATTCTTGCAAGCGGTTTTTGCCTAACCTCTGTCCGTACTCCAGCGGTCCAGGTACGGTTCCTAGCTCTTCCATTTCAGTCACTGTAGAATCTAATAGCCCACAACCACAGCAACAGGCACAACGACAACAAGAAGAACAAAAGCCTCTTAGCGTCCCTAACATTCGGCCCTCTTTAACACCTACTTGCCCTCCAAGTTTTGTTTTTGGAGGATTCAGAAACCAGCAACCTCCGCAACATTTACAGGAACCAGGTCAGTTGCAGCAGCAGCAGATGGAGACTCAGGAGGTTTCTAGGCGTGGGGTTCGTGCTGCCTTTCAATTACGGCCCATGCAATCATCGGCTCCTTCTCGATCTAGAAAGAGGTAATTAAGGAATCTGTTTCTCTTCAAGATTTAATTTTTCAGGGTTTCGGAGAATGCCCATGTCTTAAATCTTTGGTTTGTCTCGTTGATTTTTGTCGAACAGAAAGAACCAGCAAAAGAGAACCATATGCCATGTGACGGCAGAGAATCTCTCCTCTGATATGTGGGCATGGCGGAAATACGGGCAGAAACCGATAAAAGGTTCCCCATACCCAAGGTTTAGTCTCTCTGGTTCTCTTCTCTTTCTGATATTTTCTCGGGAAAATTTCATGGCTGACGGTTGGATTGGATTTGATTGTACAGGAACTACTACAGGTGCAGTAGCTCAAAAGGCTGTGCAGCCCGAAAACAAGTGGAGCGGAGCAATACGGATCCAAATATCTTTATCGTCACCTATGCTGGAGAGCACACCCACCCTCGTCCCACCCACCGGAACTCGCTCGCTGGCAGTACCCGAAACAAGGTTTCTGCAACCCAAAAATCCGGAGGCAACGAGTCTGCCCGGGAAAACACTGTCAATGCCTCGTGCTCCTCTCCTCTCTCAACCACGAGCCTCTCCCCAAGGACTCCATTGCCAGTTCCGACAGAGGAAGAGACCATAAAAGAAAACAACAGCCACGAAGACAGACAGATAGATGCAGACGACAAGGAGAGCGAGGAAATAATGGCGGATGAAGAAGAGGAAGAGGATGACCTCTTGATCCCCAACTTGGCCATAAACGACGACGATATCTTCTCGGGATTCCAAGGAGTGCTGGGAACTCGTAACTCTGGTAGTGCCGACGCTAGTGATGGTGGTTTTGGTCATACCTCAGCTTTTGGCGGTAATTTCTCATCCTGGGGTTTCGGTAGCTCTGCCACCGCCGGAGCAGGCTCCAGCGGTGCTTGATGGCCGCCGGAAAAGCTGGGGTCTCCAATTAAAATGTGGGTTTTCCTCTTTACTTTTTTCAATTTTATGTTCTATACGGAGATAGGATACAAAAGTCTTTACCTAAAAACTTCCTTTTTATCTTTTACTCCAAGATATGTACAGAAAGAGATGGAAAGGAATCCTTTCTCTCTCCACCCACAGTTTTCTCTTTCCCCAGAGTTTCTTTCTTCTTAACCCACTGTACGTAACATTACGGAAATCCCATGCTTACCCTTCCATTCATGTTCTTGCTTCCATTTTGTCTTCTATTGAAAATCATGGTGTCCAGGCAGCCTTCAGATTCCGGCATCATCTAAGCTAGCCGGGGAGGATAAGCTTGTCCTCTGTAAAGTGCTTGAAACCCCTCGTACTGCAGAAGAGCCAATCCAGGTAAAGGCTTGCCTTTCGTCTGATAATAAATGAAGAACAGAAGAACAACAGTTCTCGTTAATCGCAATTATTGTCTGGCTATATATGGTAGCTATGTCAGGCAACTCTTCACAAAGCCCACTTTCCTCCTCTGATAAAAACTCCATTGCCCACAAAAAGCCACCTCCTTTATCATCGTCTCCATGAGAGACAACTTTGCCTTTTGACTGGCTGAGATAAGAGAACCAGTATCCTATGCGAAAGCATGACTTTAGCTTGCTAATCTTCGACAACCATCTCCATTTGCCTTCCGTCATCATCCTCTACGCGGCAGAAGCATACCCATCAACGAATTCTCAAGTGGGTACGTGCCTACTAGTTGCCAGTTCTACCTTCTATGCACAGTGGGCTTCAGACAGCCAACACGACACCGTTTAGGACAGGAAAGATCCTGTCTTCTGTGCCTTGGGGGTCAGTGGGTTTCTAGGTCAAATGTTTTTTATTTCTAGATAGAAGAATTGGTCAAGCTTACTTCTTTATTTTGGATTCTCGTTTAAATAACTAAAACTAAAAGGGATATTAAATAAAGCATCCCTGAAATAGGCATCAGCCATGAGGCCTGTTCAAGATTCTCTCATCATGATGTAAATGGTGAGGCCAACTTGGTAGGTCATTATCTTATCTTAATCATAACTCTTAACGGAAAAATGTGACTCTACCTGCCATGGCTGTCTGCCTGTCTGTCCTTCCCAGCCCTAAAGGCCCGCCCTTTAATTTGTGGCTTAATAAATGAAACTAACAAAGTGGTTTTATTTTGATGCAGCCAGGCTTCTGCTTCTCTTAACTTATTTACCCCAAAATAGAACACCTCTCTATTAAATTAATCTAATATAATCTAAGATTAAAAGGCGGTCCAAAAATCTGTAGTTCAAATCTTTGATATATCATGATTCCCCTCTTTTGCCTTAATTTATGATAAAGTTATATCACTCCAGAATTCTTATTAAACACTTGTTAAAGGTAAATATTGAAAAAGAAAAAAAAAACATGAATTTTACTCAAAAATTTGAACATTAAAATTTTAATTGATTCAATTTGACACATAAAATTTTAATTTGATTGAATTTGAAATTTAACTCAAACTATTATGAAAAATTAATAATATTTTGAAATACCTAAAAACAATTTAAATAAATTGTACACACAATTTCAAATTTCATCGAACTTAAACCGATTTTAATTCATCAACTATTTTTCTATAAATTTTTTAAAATTTTAATATTAAAAAATTATATATAAATTTTTAGTACTCAAAAAAATTAGTAAATTTTTATGATGCTAACATGAACTTTTTTTTTTTAATATTTGAGTATCTTGAATTTTTAAAATTTTTATAGGAATTTAAATTAAACAAAATTAAAAATTTAGATGTAAAATTAAATAAATTGAAACTTTTTATATCCAACTAAAATTTAATTAAAGTTCATAATTTTTTTAATACTTACCCCCTGTTATAAAAAGGATGAAAACCGTATTTAAAAAAGATAAACACATCTGAAAGCAGATATTCCAATAGTATTTCAACTGTGAAAACAATCATTATAATTATTAATTTCATTATGGCTTACATCAAATAAATAAAAAAAAGGTTTTAATATATTATGCAGCTTAATTTGGGTAAATAATTAATTTAAGAAGGAAAATGAAAATAAATGAGAGAAGAATATTTAAAAAGGAAAACTTTAAAAAACAAGATTTGAAAAGGACAAAATATGGGCTGACATTGTTGAAGGGCCATAGGGAATTCATCCATAGTTGGGCCCATAATCTTGCAAAATAAAATCACAGCCCAGTAATGCAACGCACCGGATCAATCCCTACCCAACAGTAACAAAAGCTTACCGTCGTCGAAATGGACAAATCTTGACCCTCACTTTCGTCGATGTTCTGTTGCAGCATAATAGAGTAGACGGTCCGGATTTTTCTGTTCGCTGCATCTATTACAGAGGATATCGCCCTGGCAACGCACAGTCATTCTTTCTTAATTCTTATACACTAACACTGAGAAGGAAGCTCTGGTACCTGCCCGTGTGTGAGAGAGAGGGAGGGTGAGAGAAGTGGTCAAGAGCTCTGCAGACACAACGCTAAAAGATGTTTCTGCGAGCGATCGGACGGCCATTGTTGGCCAAGGTGAAGCAGACGACTGGGATCGTGGGGCTGGATGTGGTTCCCAATGCGAGGGAGATGCTGATCAGTCTCTACAACAAAACCCTAAAGGAGATCCAGGCCGTGCCCGAGGACGAGGGTTACCGTAAGGCCGTGGAGAGCTTCACGAGGCACCGTCTTAAGGTCTGCCAGGAAGAGGAGGATTGGGAGATGATCGAGAAACGCCTTGGCTGCGGCCAGGTCGAGGAGCTCATTGAGGAAGCTCAGGACGAGCTCAAGCTCATCGAGAAAATGATCGGTCCGTGCATTTTCTTCACTCTTATTGCCTAAGGTTTTGTTTGGTTATCGAATTGTGAATCTGTACTGCTATATTTTTCATTAATGAGAATGTGGAGGAGAAATGAAATTTAACTTTAAGGTTGTTGTATCAAAGGATTTAGGCAGGGCAATTCAAGCTTGTGATTTAGATGATTGGTGGTGTTCTTTGATGGCTCCTAACCATGCAAGTTTGTGCTCTCTTTGGATATTGTGAAATTCGGAATGACACAAGGAAGAAAGAGAGAAACTTTTAGCTCATTGTTGTTCTAGAACTCTTGAGCCAAGGCTATATGAATTTGCAAGATTCCATACGACCCATTGTTATTTGCCCTACCAAAGAACAGAGGAGAGAAAGAGTCCATTGTCTGATATCTTTATAGATGTTTTGCATCTTAATGATAAATGCTGAACTCACCTGTCAATGACAAAGTGCTCATAAGCTTAACTTTTATCAGCAACCTTCTAGTTGAAAGCAATAAAGATAAGTTTATTTTGTTTCTGCTAAAAAAACAATAAAAATAAATTAGTAGCAACCTTAGATCATTCATGTTATGAACCTAGTTTTGAGGTTTATGGTTGGAAGAAGGGGTCTGTATTTCTGAGATTGGATTTACCTCTTTCTTGTGTGAAATGTTTTCTTTTTCTTAATTGTTTTACACGAAACTAGGTCCAATATTTCAATTTGAAATGTCAGTATTATGTTGAGTTAATAACTCATTGTTATTTAGGTTGATATGTTAAAACTTTCTGCATTGGAACTTTACGTATGCACATGCAGGAGTTGCTATGTTCGGTTTTGTTTGCTCTTAAGTTTCAATGCTTTTCTAGCTAACCTTATGTCCTAGTTTCCATGAAAAACTTGGGTTCTAAGTTAAACTAGTGAGGAAGTTGAGTAGATCTTCAAACATGATTGTTCTAAGCCAAGAATCCAATATACATGGTCCTCTAATATGGGTTTGAGTCAGATAGATGTTGAATCTCACTAATGTTGTTCACCATTTTAAGGTCTAGGAGAGCCTTTTGCCTTCATTTGCCTGAGCATTAATATTTAATCGAGTCACATTACTTTTGTTGCTGCTTCGTATTCATCTATATAGTTTTCAAAAGCAATGGGGTGTAACTTTAGGTAATGACAAAAGATAAAGCAAGTTGAGTAATTGCTCCTGCCACTGAACTTGGCATCTCCTAGTTGTTGAATCTGGTTGCATGTTTGAGACAAATTCTGCTGTTTCTTGGGTCCTACTGAATTGCAGAGAAAAGCAATCATGGACTGATGGGACATGCATTATTTTGATAGTCTACTGAGCCAGTAATATACCAGATATATGTATAAAATACTCCTATATTTTCATTTGAGGTTTTTTTGTTCAGAAACAGGTATTATACATTTATGTTAAATACAAGTAGCACCAAGGGGGTGCAAATTTTGATTGGAGCTTGTTTTCAATGTCAGTCACAAGGATAGTTTCTGCTTTGGTTAATTCGTGAAGGTGATTTGGTGGTATCTGATCTTCACTTTTTTGGAATGCAGAGTGGGATCCTTGGGGTGTTCCCGATGATTATGAATGTGAGGTTATTGAGAATGATGCTCCGGTTCCAAAGCATGTTCCCCTGCACCGTCCTGGTCCCCTGCCAGAGGAGTTCTACAAGACTTTGGAGGCTGTAACTTCAAAACCCAACAAGGATGCACCAAAAGTCAGCTCCAGTGAGTCACAGTCTAAGGAGTAGCTTTCAGCTGAGGTGTGCTGGAGGAAGCTTGAATTTCAGAGCTTCTCTTCATATTTTCTTGTTTAAATTTCTTAACTTGGCTGTCTGCTAGTTTCATTAGGTTTTAGTTTTATGAGAGAAATGCTTAAACTATTCAGTTAATAATCTTGACTGGAGAAAGTGTTATATAACCTTGGTTGTTTTCTCCAAGTTCTTTTCAAGCATAATGATACAAGTGATGTTATCACTGTTAATCTGGTTGCACATTTAGATCTTGGAATATGCAACTATGAGGAAAAATGTTCATTCGAGCTAACTTATGCTTTTCAATAGAGACATAATTACCTCATCAGTTTGGGCCTCTCCAAATAATCCCCTATTTTCACCTTGTAAAAATGGTGTAATTTTTTTCTGACAGAATATGGTATTTGAGGCAATGCAAAATCTGTAGATTCCTTTATGAAAGGCTCTTGGCAGGGCAACATGTTTCCATGAAGCCTTTCATGTTACAAATTGACATTTCATGCTACTTTCACTTTCCAGGAATTGACAGAATTTAAAAAGTACTGCTTAGGCATGAGAATTTAGGCCACACTCTATTGCAAAGTAGCTCAAACTGTTAACATCCCTTTGACTTGCCTGCTCCTGTCTTGTGATGAAACATGGTTCACAATTTGTTCATAATCCCCATAACCTGGAATGGATATGCAGAGTGACTTGACATCCTCATCTTCCTCCAAATCAAAGCAAGCTATTACAGAATGTTCTATCAATGAATTCTGCAAACTGAGAAGTTCAAACAAACGACCAACTACTTCAGTAGAGTACAGTTACTTAGAAAAAAATGAACATAAAACAAATGACTCTTGACCTGCTTCCAGCTTTCTTAGCTTACCAACAAGCCAAGAGGACTTGAAGGTATTGAGAAAATTTTAATTTGCAAGTTACAAATGCATTTAGCAAAGCAGAATGAATCATTCTATGCCAAAGAAACCTGATCAGGCAGAGGACTACTGCCACTGCATGGTTTTAGTCTTTGGGAATATAGCGATCAGAATAACTTACATATAGTGAAAATGGAACTCCACAGCTATCTGGGGTTTGTATGTGATTTCTTAACATTGCTGCTTCTGCAAAATTATCGCTTGCATGCTATAAGCAGCAAAGCAGCTCCTGAACAGTTCATCATCTTTGCCACAAAAAGGGTTTGATTTGCTTGTTGCAATGTGACTACCATCTCCATGACTATCCAGATGCTTCATTTTGCCGTTCCTTGTGAACCAAATATGGCCTGGTTCAATGAACCGATTTCATGGAATGTATGCCAAAAGCAATATGACTTCCTTCTCTACAAGGACCTATTGTAATTTCTCAAAAGTGTTTTCATAGAACAGAAATCACTCCCTCTTAGACTACAGGTTGCCTCCGCATGAGCATTCACCATTCTTGAAGGAATGAATCCAGTTTCCATCTCTCACAATTATATCCCTATCAAACGACTGAGTCACGAGTACCATAAAGTTATGGCAGTCTCTGCACATATGTCTATTCCTAATTACACGTATAGGAGCCTTTGATGGCATACTTAGCAGACCAAAAGCAACAGCTAACTTTGCACTATGATGAGGCATATCTCCTTTGTCTTGGTATCGATATCCATGATCCTTAAACTCACTTGTCAGTGATTCTATTTTCTGGTGGATCTCATTTATCTGAGGATGTAATCTATCTCCAGCAATGAAGAGATGAACCTTGTTCTTAATCTCCACCCAGCTCTGGCTAGGATTCTTTGTCAACCCCCTCTCCCTCATCAATCTGCGAGTCTTTTCCCCTAGTTCAGCCCTCCCCGAATCATCATACAAGTTTGCAAGCAGCATGTAGAATGCGGGATCCAATGGGTCAAGTTCAAGACCTCGCCATGCTATATCTTCTCCTAGAGGTACATTGCCATGTCTTTTGCAGGCACCCAACAGTGTTTTGTAGATCAGAGCATCTGGCCTGAAAGGCATAGTTTCTACAACTCCAACGGCCTCCTCCAGCCTGCCAGCGCTGCCTAAGAGATCAACTAAACAAACATAGTGATCTAATCGAGGTACTATACCATATTTTTCACTCATGGACTGAAAATACTCTAGACCCAAGTGAACCAATTTACCATGACTGCAAGTAAAAAGCACTAGCACAAATGTAACAGAATCGGGATTTGTTCCTGCTAACCTCATGTCATCAAAAGCAGAGAGAGCACAGGAGATATACCCATTTGATGCCAATCCAGATATCAACCCATTCCACGAGACCACATCAGGCTCAGTTATTTCCTCGAAAGCTCTACGTGCATCATGTATGTTTCCGCATTTCCCATAAAAGTCGACTAGGCAATTCGAGACTGAAGTCCAGCTGTTTAAGGCAGATTTTACAGAATGAGAATGGAGTTGCTTCCCAATTTCCAGCATCCCCAAGCCAGCTGAGGCAGATACGAAGCTGGCCAAGCTAAATCCATCCATTTTAATATCATCATTGTGCAAGTGATTGATCACGCTCAATGCCATTTCATGATGACCCATCTGATTTATTCTTGTGGCTAAGCTTGTGTACGTGATTGCATCTCTGTTCTTCATCTTGCTAATCACGCCATGCATCATCCAACATTCCTAGTGCAGCATAGGCATCCACAAGTGAATTCCCAACAATCACGTCATCATCTGCCTTTGTTTTAACTACATATCCATGTAACTTCAAGGTTTGGCTGAGAGATTTGACGATACTACTGCCCCTGAGAATACTAGAGAGAGTAAAGGAATTTGGTAGTACTCCCACTGCTTGCATCTCAATAAATAATTTGAAAGAATCTTCTTCAGAACCATGGTCAATAAGACCAGCTATCACAGAGGTCCAAGAGATGACATTAGGTGAGTTTATTCCTCTGAACACTCTCATGGCATCTTCTATGATTTGGGAACACTTCATGTACACATCAACAAGCGAATTTCCAACAGAAACATCATCTTCATAGCCAGCCATGATCACTCTTGCATGGATCTGTTTTCCCAATTCTAAGGATTGAACTGATGAACAAGCATTTAAAATACTAGAAAATGTGAAGTTACTTGGACATATTCCGGAGGTATGCATCTCATGAAAAGCATCAAAGGCCTCCCTGAACTTCAAGTTCTCAATGAACCCAGAAATAATGGAGGTCCATGACAAAACATCATGTTCAGGCGTCAATTTTGAGACCCTGACAGCATCTTCCATCCTTAGGCATTTTGAGTACAGATCAATAAGGGCTGTCTTTAACACCACGTTCAGCTTAACTCCCCAGATTATGGTATGCCCATGAAGTATTTTCCCGCATTTCAAGCCAAGAAAGCCAGAAGTAGCTAAAAGTTTCACAAATGTGAACTCATTTGGAGGAACCCCAGCCTCAATCATCTTGGCATAAAGTCCTAAAGCCTCTCTCCATTTCTGAGCTTGAACTAGCGAAGATATCACAGCAGTCCACGAAACAGTATCACCATTGTCTAAACAACAAAATAATTTATATGCTTCCTCAGTACAATCACACTTTGAATACAAATCTATCAAACTGCTGCCAAGAAATGCGTTCAACTCAAACCCACTTTTTATCGCATAGGCCTGGACACGAGTTCCATAACTGAAGTCCCGCAAAGCAGCACATGATCGCAAGACACTAGAAAATGTGAACTTATTCGGGTACTGCCCCGAAATAATCATCGAATCAAACAATTCGAGCGCCAAATCATGGTTTTCGTTCTTAACATAAGCAGACAGCATCCCTGTCCAGGACACAACATCCCTGCAAAGCATTTCGTCGAAGAAGTAACGTGCTTTGTCAACTCCAAAGCACTTTGCGTATAGAGACACCAGATTGTTGTTCAAATACAAATGAGCTTGAAGACCCAGTTTGATCACTGGGCTGTGAACGCAAATACCCTCTTTCAAAGACTTGGAGTTGCAAAACAATAGAACACGGGAGCAAGTGTCCTCGAAACGGGCCAACTCATTTCGGCTAAACGTCTTGATGGCTGCTTTGCTAATCATCTTTGCCTTGTTAACTCAAAAGGCTTATAAATGGCGTCAAAACCCGCCATGAAAGGCTTGCATTTTACTGAGTTATCTCATCGAGGGTCGAGGGAGAATTCATTGCAACTGTTCATAGAATAGATAGAAAGGCGAGTTTTGCCCTCAGCCCTTCGCAAATCACCTCCTTTGGTCTACTACCGATCATTCAGTACGAGAAACTTCCCTGACGCATTTGTAATTCCCACCATGACATTAATTTTCTTCTCGTAGAGTCCATCGTAATGGTCATGTTAGCTAGTTGATCACTGCAGCAACAGCATTTTGTGAATATTTGAATTTATGGACTAAACATATCACCACGGAAGTCCTACTATTTGATGGAATCGGACTTTAGCGAAGTACAGTGAATCGGAGTAAAACGAGTCAGATCTGTGATTGGTTTCAAGTAGGATGGCAATTTTCCCGTCCTGCCCGCTTCGCCCGATTCCTTTGCTAATGGATGGGTACAGGAGGGCAAAGGGCATGTCTCTTTCTATTTTCATAAATAAATACATAAAAATATATAAAATTTACAAATTAATTTTAATATTTAAAAAATAAATAAAAATCTAAATTATTAAATTAAATTAAAAATTAATTAAAAATATTTTATTATTAAAATATTTTAAAATTTATTCGACTAAATTTTATATTTTATTTTAAATTTATTTTTAAAATTTAAATACTTTTAAATTATTTTTATGATTTAAGATTTTTGATATTATAAATTTGTTTTAAAAATATTTTGACTTCCATAAAATTCTTATTTTTCTTGAGGTTAGTTTTAATTTTTTTATATATCCAAAAAATTCAAATAAAAATATTAAATTTAAAATTTTTTTAAGTTTTCAATTCTTCAACAAAATTTAATTTTATTTATAATTAATAATTAATAATTTAATTAATAAATTTTTAAATATTAAAATTTATTTAATAATATAAAAAAATTTGTAAATTTTACACTACTCAAAAAAATTAAATTATATAAAAATATTAATTAAATATATTTTATATATATTTAATTTGATCTAACTTAACTATATTATTAATTTTATCTAGACTTAAATCAATCTCAAAAACTCAAGTGAAATTGAAGATTAAATTAAAATATTAAAAAATAATGCACCCAAGAAGAATTGAAAACAAAACTGAGAAGTTGAGAGAAAGTTTCTAATAAAAAAAAAAGCTCAAAAGAAAAATTCTAATAAAAAAAAGAAGTCCGTTCTTTTTTAAAAAATATATATATATTAATAAATGAAGAATATTTGTACAGTTAGAAAAATTGGTGGTTATTTTATAATATTTTTATATTTATTTTCAATGTATAAGTTTTAAAAAATATACTTTACAATAAAATTTTTAAATTTATCAAATATTTTTATTTCAACCTCAAAAATTTTAAATTCACAATAAATTATGAGATTCTCAACTTTCAAATTAGCGTACTTAGACGAGGCCTTACAGGTCTCTTAATACGTTTTAATTATTTTTAATTAAAAAAGCTATTTAAATTTAATTTTTTTAAAAAAAATAGATTACCTTGTAATTTTGTTTCAGGCGTCACAGCTTTCTTTTGATTATATATTTATATTACACGTACTATCCCGGAGACTAGATTGGTACAAGTCAATCATATTCTCCCTCTGTTCTCAAGTATCCTCTTCAATTCCCTCCGCTCTCTTCTAGAGGCTTCTGTTCCCTGTCTGCCATGGCGTCGCCTGATCTCGAACAGAAGGCCAAAGAGGCTTTCATCGATGACCACTTCGAGCTTGCTGTGGATCTATACTCGCAGGCCATTGCACTCAACCCTAACTGCGCTGAGCTCTTCGCTGACCGAGCTCAGGCCAATATCAAACTTGAGAACCTCACTGGTAATACACAGTTCTACCTCATTTACTTGCCTTTTCTGTTTTTTTTTCTTTGTCCTAAGCTACTTTCGTTGGTTACTGGTGGTGCTTAGTCGCTAATTTTTGATATTAAAAGGAAACATGAAGGAAGAAAAGGAAAGCAATAGGTTGTAAAAAAGACTCCCGTCTTTTTTTTTTTTTTTTCCTGTAATTGTTTACGATTTTTTTGGGTAACAGGACGTTTTATTTACTGCTTTAGAATAAATTCTATACAAGATGTTATCACCATCCATCCAATAAAGATGTTGAACTTATTTGCTTTGTAATTTTTTTCATGGATGCCATTCTACACAATGAATATACATTGGCTAATTTATTTGAATAACAGAAGATATGGAAGATTTTGATTATTTAATTTGGTGTTACCTTATTTGCAATTTAGATAACTTTTGCTTGTTTAGGAGAAGACAGTGGGTACAGGAGAAGAAGTGGGAAAATTTTGAGCATTGTATCACCATTCTGATATTTTCTTCTTTACAAAAAGCACAAACAAGTACTCATTTTCCTAGAGTTTGTTTTGTTTCGTTACATTTTTTTTTTTGGGGGAAATGCCTAAGATCCACTGTGATTCAGAAAAGTGATGGCCAGTTTCTTCTTGTTTTATCTGTAGAGGCTGTGGCTGATGCAAACCGAGCAATTGAATTGGATCATGGAATGTCTAAAGCATACTTGAGAAAAGGGTAAGTACATTGTACCTCTCTAGATGGATTACTTGCATATGAGGATCTGTTCCTTGCATATATTTATGTCTTCTTAACTAGCATGTATATGTTGTGCTTGTGTATATTATTTTTATTTTTTATCATAAACAATAATATATGTGTGTGTGTGTGTGTAAATATAATGCAAAGAGTACCTAGGCTGTGCCACTCTTTTTTATGTGTGGTTACCTATATAGAGGATAGGATTTCTATAAACTCTGAATAAATCTCCTCATTTACAAAAGAATCCCCAATCAACCATTGCATTAAGAAAAGTTAAAGGGGTCCTTGGCCCTTCAAAAGCACTCTTGTTCCCCCCATGCCCAGCCACCATCCAAGTAATAAATAAAGGGTCTGACGTTGTTAACTTCCTCTCATGCTTACATCCTGTCCACGCTTTCAACTTAGCAATCTATCTATCTCTAAACAAAGTTAAAGGGGTCCTTCCCCCTTCAAAAGCCATCATGTTCCCCCCACTCCCACACATCATCCAACTAATAAATAAAGGAACTGACATTGCTAACTTCCTCTTGTACTTACATCCTGCTGCGCTTTCAACTTAGCAACCACTCACTAGAAGACTACCGAAGCATGCCTCAAAGCAGTTAAGGCACCCTTCCAAATCTTTTGGGTTACCAAATGAGGATGAAGTAATTATTATCTATCTGTAACTTATCATCAAAAAGATAAAATGATGAAGAACTGATTAGAAATTTTAGGAAAACTTAATTTTGTCGTTAATTCTGAGATTGGGAAAGATAATTTTCTCTTGTTATGTAATCCGTTTTAGGATTTTAATTCAATTACCATTAGGACTTTGGTTTCTTATTTTTATTAATGTAGTTCTTATGAGAACTTTAGTTTTTCTACTTCTCTCTATTTGGTTCCTATCACGATTTTAGATTTCCTATTTCTATTTGTATTTGGTGGCTATATATATTTAAGCTACCATATTGTTTGAGACACTTATTATGCTATTATTTGAGAATTCAATATTTTTTAGATTCAAGATCCCTATTGTTAAAGGCTCAAGGCCCTGCTTTGTTCTTTTCTTGTCCTTCTTTGTTCTTCCTAAAACCTTAATTTCCCTGAATCCTTGTTACTTCTTACATTCCTATGGGTCCTACATCATGAAGGCTATGTTTGTTTTGAGTATTGGAAAGGGTTTTTATAAAGCTCGCACGACGAAAGAGCTTGTAAAGCGGAATTGCCCTTCTTCACCGATATTGCTGGGTCGGTAGCTAAGCCCTTTGAACTCTACTTATACTTAGTTAGATGGATAACAAGCTGAGTGTGCTTGTATAGATGACCTTTCTTCTGTATGCTACTTTCACGCTAATGTTTGTATAAATCAAATTTATGATTTGGGCAATCCATTCTGATTTTATAAAAAAAAAAAAGATTTGGCCAATCCATCTATGAATCAAAGTTATGATTATAAAAAGCCAACTTCTACTCTATGGTTTAGAAGTTTGACACATGGGTTCTCAAATGAGATGGATTGTGTTTGTTGAAGATAAATTAAGAGAGTGGTGGCTTTAGATGATTGTGAAATGTGCAGAATAGATTCATGAATGCATATTTTTGTGAATCTAATTAGATTCAAGTTGGAGATCCAAAGACTGGTGAGGGTGGATAAAATAATACATAGATTGAGTTAGTTTAATAAGGCCTATTTAAAAGTTCTCACAGAATATAGTTTTAATTGAGCAAATTGGGAGATATAGGATGAACATAGATGACCACTTGGTTTGGGAGTAAGACATAGTTGAGTTGAGTTGAGCATTATTAGCTTTGATAGGAGGGAGATTTCATTCTTGGTTTATGAGTATTATGCGAATTTTTCTTTATTCGGAGAAGTAATTCTGCTGCTTTGATAATGCATCATTTTCCTTATGTTTAGATGCTACTGTCTATACCAAAAGCAGCTCTATGTCTCTTGTGAATATCCTTTGCTATCACCCAGACTCTCTCTATGAGTATTTGTGATTGTGAGTGCTGAAATAGCCAAAAATTTATTTCTAAGAGAATCATGAGAGGTAAAAGAAAATTGCATATTCTTCAAAGAACAACATATGTCATTGGCTCTTTCCTGAAAATTGATCCTGGATAGGAGATGAAGAAAAGACAAGATGATGGGGTGTGCAGGTCCATTGCCTGTGCTACTACTTTCAAGCTCTTCTTTATCCTTCCATGCGGAGATCATCTATGAATCATGCTGTTTACATACCATTTAGTCTTCTGAGTGACTGAGTGCCGCATGTTACATTGCTGATACTTTTCCCTGCGTGATGTTGTAGAACTGGGTCCATGTATAATATTCTAGGTTATTTTAGGGCCAGAGAAATAATTATTTTTGAGGTGAATATTTCTGGGGTCGCATGGTTTTTCTGTGTAGTGCCGGTGGCTACATAATGCTTTGCCATTTGCTTTGCCAATCATAGGGGGTTCTTTGCCCTTTATAGGAGTCTTGTGCATTGTATGGCAGCCTAAGTTTATTGTTCATGTAATTGGGCTAAGACACATTGTTCACAGTTCCCCTCTTTCTTTTTGTAGGGTTCTACTAATTTATTATTCTTTGTTAACTGTTTCTGGTTACAGCATTGCATGCATGAAGCTTGAGGAATATCAAACTGCCAAGGCAGCCTTGGAAGCAGGTGGTTCTCTTTCACCAGGGGACTCAAGATTTACAAATTTAATCAAGGAATGTGAGCAACGAATTGCAGGTCCGTAGTTGCCTTTTATAATTTCACATTTTTGTTAAGCTGTGAAGCTGGTGCACCAGCCTCAGTGATGAAATGCTTGAGCAAGATATTGGTGAGAGATGAAATATGCAATGGAATTGTAAGATTTTGGAAAGATCTTGTATCTAAATGACTTTCACCTTGTTAATGTTTTTGTCTTTGTTCAGAGGAAGCCAATAATTTACCAAATTCTCAAGAGGTTCCAGTAAATGTTGTGCCTGCGAAAGATGTTGAGCCATTGAAGGATGTCTCTGATCAGGAGACTGTGGCAACATCAGCCAAACCAAAATATAGGTACGTGAAAGTCTTTTTGCATATTTGGTTTCTGATAAATGTGCTCTTCCATATGTGCAGATTGCATACTTCACGTTTCCGTATTTCCATTGATGTGTCCTTGCTATCTTTGGTTCTACTTCACTCCTTTGCTCTGTTGATATAATGTGTGAAAACAAGTGTGTTTCTAGCCCTACCAAAATGCATGGTTAATCTAGTGATGACTATTTGTACAGGCATGAATTTTACCAGAAACCGGAGGAAGTGGTTGTGACCATATTTGCGAAAGGAATACGAGCTGAAAATGTTTCTGTTGACTACGGTGAACAAATAGTATGATGCACATCAATCCAATGCTTGTCATCTTTTTTCAGCCCCTGTTTTTGCTGTCAGGTCAATATTTGTATGAATAGATGGACTAAGAGATGCTGATTTCCTTTGTTGCTTTGCAGCTGAGTATTAGCATTGATGTCCCTGGTGAAGATGCTTATCATTTTCAACCTCGCTTGTTTGGGAAGGTATTGCTAAAAACTATTTTTTTGGTTGATAATATATATGACAATTCCATGATGTAAATTGTTCTTCTTGGGAATGAAGTCAAATAAAGAATGTTGTATAAGGTGCCAAGGATATATGGCAACCACATTTTTATTTTTACCTTTTATTAATTGGGGAGCTGGAGGGCGTAGGAGATGAGAACTCTACTAAATCATTAATTTGCTGTTGCTTCAACCATGAGAAAGTATGAAGCATTTTGGTTGATTTTTTAAATACTTTTTAATCTATCAACATTGATGTTGCTGTGCATACAACAGATTGTACCTGCTCGGTGCAGATATGATGTCTTGTCCACCAAAATTGAAATCCGCCTTGCCAAGGCCGAAACAATTCACTGGACAACGCTTGAATTCAGCAAGGACAGTACAATACCACAGAGGGCCAATGCATCTTCTGGTAAGTTTAATATCTTCCAGAGTGTTGTCTCCAGAACTGTGTGGAAGTCATTTCATCAAACTTTGGCAAATGTAGTTCATTTTATATGTCCTCATATCAAAATTTTTTGCAGTCATTGGATCTGTGAGGCCTGTGTACCCATCCTCAAAACCTAGAAGAGTAGATTGGGATAAGCTTGAAGCTCAAGTGAAGAAGGAGGTTTGCTTGACAAATTGTTGATTTTAAAACTAAATTGTAATAACCTCCTTAAGTTTTGTCGTCAAGAATATAGTTACATTTCTTATTCCACAAGACAAATCAACATAAATATAGCTTATTATTATGTTATTGTTTTTCACTAGTGCAAGGCTTTTTTTGATGATATACTTAATATTTCAATGTTTTAAGGATGCAAGTCCTAAGCTTCAAAATACAGATATGTAACTATATTTTCTTCTAAACTTGAGGAGGTTATCACGATTTACCCTTGATTTTATTTTGTTATTCTATAATTTCACAGGTACTTTCTGAAAGAGAAACTTTAATAATTAATTTGGTCAAGCTATGACGCTTTTGTGTTCTCACTTCCAGGAGAAAGATGAAAAGTTAGATGGTGATGCAGCTTTGAACAAATTTTTCCGGGATATTTATCAGGATGCTGATGAGGACACAAGAAGAGCTATGAGAAAATCTTTTGTGAGGCATTTGGCTTTAATAATTTGTTGTCAACTGCATTTTTGCCACACCAAGACTGGAATGCAGTTTTTATTGCCAGTGTGCTGTTCATCCTAATTCATGTTGCTATTTTATAGGTGGAGTCAAATGGAACTGTGCTCTCAACGAACTGGAAGGAAGTTGGTTCAAAGAAGGTGGAGGGAAGCCCTCCCGATGGCATGGAAATGAAGAAATGGGAGTATTAGGATCTCCAGATGTATTGTGACTTGAGTTTCAATTTTGCCTGTGAATGGTCTTGGAACTTTGTGATAGTATTTTCCGTTCTGGTGTTTTATAGGTTAATTGGATGGTTTTAAGGCACCTTAGATTGATATCTTCCTTTTTGATTGTTTCTTTCTAAAGGACTTTCTGGTGTTTGAAACTTTGTCCATTATAGAAAACTCTAAAAACTGTTTGCGATGTGGTCAGAAAAGAAAGATGAACTTATGGTTTTAATGAATGTAATCATATGAATCTGTTGCATTTGATTTCTGGTTACTTGCTGAGCTGAGACTCTGATAGATGTCTACTTTGGCTGCAACGTTGTTTTTTTGAAAGCTTGAAGCCGATCTGGTGCAGCTTCCACCAGAAAATGATGAATAGTGAATGTCATGATAGCTTCTGTCAAGAACTTGAAAATTTTCTTGCGAGCCTATCACTCCAATTTGTAGGCAGAAGTAGTCTCAAGATGATCATAAATTGTCTATCTTGATTGTATTGGATACTACCATTTCACAGAGTTGGATTTTCCCTCTTCGGGAGCCAGCAGAAACTGAGCAGGAGAAAAATTAAAATTCGGTCTAAAAAAGAAAGAGAAAGCGGAAAATTAAATTTTGATTTTAAAAAAAAAAAGGAAAGGAAAATGTGCTACCTTCTCCGTGTGGTCTTAGTCTCCTTAAACTACGTCGTACAATCGCATGAAACCAGAATTCCCCTGCCTGCCTAAGTTGTGCCTAGCTCCGCTGGTAGCAGAAGAGTTTCTTAATCGGAAATTCTGAATCCGATTTCAGGTATCCGAATTTGATAGTGAGCATATTTAGCTCGTGACAATTGTTGGTGAATCATCTTGTTTGAGGGAAGACAATGCAATTCTTTGGAGGATCGGAGATCAGCCCGTCGCCACCGGTACCGACGGCATCGGGGAACAACGCGCACATGATGTACGTCTTCAACAGGAACGGGGTTTGCTTGCTCTACAGGGAGTGGAATCGCTCTCTCCACACCCTGAACGCGCAGCAAGACCACAAGCTAATGTTCGGTCTCCTCTTCTCCCTCAAGTCGTTGACTGCCAAAATGGATCCCACCACGTAATTCTTCAATCTCTGCTAATCATATCCCTCTGCTTCACTCTTTCCATATGTTTGTATAATGAAACCTCAGATCTTAATTCCCTTCTTTACATTTTCTTTTCGAAAAACATTTTGATTTACAGTGCGGAAAAGGGGAATCTAGGAGTGCCTCAGTTACCAGGCCAAGGATGCTCCTTCCACAGTTTCCGAACCAATACCTACAAGCTTAGTTTCATGGAGACTCCTTCTGGCATAAAGGTTAGCCTTTTCCCATTCAAATTTTGAAATTTGTTCTCTGAGTTGATGACTAAAATGTAAAGTTAGTATTGTTGTTCAAGAACTGATGCGCTTTCAAGTTACTCGAGGAAATGTTAGAGATTTGAGTCATAAGACTGGTAATTATGTTACATGCTAAAATGTCATTCTGATTGCTGAGACATATTATCCATTCCATCTTAGTTTTGAGTTTTCTTTAATTTTCTTTCTTTGCTAGAGGTTTGTCATGTTTTAGGCAAAGAGAAAAAGAGGCCTTGAGGCACATGGGGATTAAAAAATATGGCTGGCACATTCAAATTGTTCTATATGCCTATTGAAATTCCTTGAGCCTCCCTTTTGAGAGATTTGTTTCATGCTCATGCATTTGTGGCATTGGGCTCTTTTTAGTGCCATATCGTCATGCATATATTTTGAAGTTAGTTACTCATGCAATCCTCTTTGGCTCTCTTGGTGTCACAACGTGAATTGTGTGTGTGTGTGTGTGTGTTTTTTTGGGTACTTGATGTGTGGCCAAAACCTTGTAAATTGTTTCAACCTTTTATTTTCTAGAACTACATTTGAAATTCTATGTTACTTTAGAATGTCAGAACGACTGCTCATATGAATTAGGCTACCTAGTGATTGTAATCTCAACTCGATTTTAACCTAACTTGTCAAGATCTAGTATTTTGAACCTCTGATCAGATGTTAGTTCAATGAATCAATTTAGCCCATGTTTGGGCTAGTAGAAGAATAAGAGAGAAGTAAAGAAGGTGTTCAGTGGACAAACAAACCGGCGTGGAGATGTATGACCTAGTAGATGACAAAGGTTACGCCTCAGATTGCTGGGGACTTAGCATTTGGGCTACTTCTGTGTGAAACTTCCTCCAACATGTTAAACATAAATGGAAAAACATTTGATAGACTTGATACACAAATATTTTGAGAATAATTAATTTGTGATAATATTAAATACAAAAAATTGTTATGGTTCACAGCATAGCTCATTCATTTTCTTTGCCGGATGAATAATAAAAAAAATGCCTTTTTATGCATTCTAAATAGTTGAACTTAGCGGAAGACATGGGCGGTCATGGAAAGTCTTCTGCTTGAACCAATTCAGGCAGTTTGTAGAAGTTCAACAAGAGCAAGATACTGTTGTTGAGGTAGTTTGGACTCAATTCAGGATTATATATGTGCTGCCTAGGCATAAAGATGGAGGCATGGATATGCTTGAATGATCTAAAATGCTAGAAACATCTGAACTGACTTGCTTTCTAATTGCTTGAATGTGCTGTCTAGTTTATATCATTCATGATCAATAGGACTTTGGAACTTTCCTTTATGTCTTCTATGCTGGATGGACATGGCCTTACTGTTCCTTCTTGAGCATAGTACCTGACAATCTAATTTGTGAAAAATTCCTGATGTTTACATGGTTGGAAGATCTAACTTAGGAATAGCTGCGTTAGATCTCATCTGATGCAAGTTATGTGGATTGACCTAGCACTGTATATAGAGTCACAAATTCTGTCATAATATATAATACTATTGCAAATGGTGTAGCATCTGGCTTTTGCCTAACATTTCTGTTGACTTTGGCTCACCAATATTTATGTTAGAATTGGTGATTGTGCACATTTCAGATTGTTAATGCCACTGTGTCCTATTTCTTTTATGCAGATTATTTTAGTTACACATCCTAGAACTGGTGATCTACGGGAATCCTTGAAGTACATCTATAACTTGTATGTTGAATATGTTGTCAAAAACCCACTCTATAGTCCAGGAGCTCCCGTCAAGTAAGTCAATAAGCTGTTATCTCATCCTCGGCATTTACTGGGATATGTAAAGTTGTGGTGCTTGCTTCTGGGACTATATAGGAATTCATCTCTATTCAGTTCTGCTCCTGTTTATTACTCAATAGTTACTTCTGCTGAAGTACTTGCTTTTGATTGGTTTAGGTGTGAGTTGTTCAACACAGCAGTTGACCAATATGTGAGGAGCATTTCTTAGTCCCTCAAGGTTGTTCTGGATAACTGTTTATCTGATTATCTGTACAAGGAAGTGTGATTCTTCTTCGTTCCCAACTGTAACTTCGGTTTTCATCTGCCAGTCTACACTGTCAACCTGGCCTCAAAGAATTCCACAAGATCTTATTCAGAAGCAGGCCAGTCAAATAAAACATCTTGTGGATATTAACCTGCAACGTACCTTGGAGACTCTCCACCAGAATTGGTCTGTTGTCTTAATTGGTGAAGTTTACATGATTTGTTGCTCATCTAGTTAAAGCTTTTCTATGGAACAAATGAAGTTTGTATGTTTGTCAAAACACAACGAGACAATCTTATTAGAAATTTTGTCTTATTTTTCCACAAGATTGAAGCATAGAAGGAACTGAAGGCACTTTGGGCATTTCAAAGGAGCCAGTTTAGTTTCAGCGCAATTATTATCAGACATTCTGCGAATCCAGACTTCTAATTCCTCACGTAAGTTTGTGCAGAGTCCCATCACAATTGTAGACTTTCTTGCATCACTGGCTCTGGCATTTAGTAACCCAGACAAATGAGTCAATGTCCGCACATGTTTTAGAAGACAATCTTTACGTGTTTGATCCACTATCCCCTGTGGGTTCATCTATTCTATGTCTAATTTCTTTCACCTATCATAGCCGTACACTTATGCTTGTGTGGGCTTTTGAAATTCTTCACAGCAGGTAGAACTCCTTTTATTATCCCAAAAGAAAATAGAAGAGAAAGGCCACATCCCTACAATAACCATCCCCACGTATTAAAATAACCCCTGTAATATCAGAATATATCTGCAACTTTTGGGATAGAGTGCAGAGAGCTAACTTTTGAAAGATAGGCAGTGAGTAGACAGAGTAACTTCTGACACAGACATATAACCTGTAGTTGGAAAGACATCGAAGTGGTAGATAAGCTCATCATTTGTGCCTGAGGGGAAAGCAAGTCTCTCTCTCTCTCACACACCCACGCCTTTGGGCAGTTGCAGAGCTTGACAGCTTAATTATATATGGAGGACGCCATAGTTCTGTACCCATCGCCTCCAATAGGTCACCTTGTGTCCATGGTGGAGCTGGGCAAGCTCATACTGACCCATTACCCTTCACTCTCAATACATATCCTCATCACCACCCCACCTTACCGAGCCGACTCCACCGCCCCGTACATTGCTACTGTCTCTGCAACCGCCCCTTCCATCACCTTCCACCACCTCCCCACCGTCACCCTTCCTCCCTCCTCCACAGCCACCCCTTGCCACCACGAATCCCTCACTCTTGAGATCCTCCGCCGCAACAATCCCAATGTCCACCAAGCCCTTCTCTCCATATTTGAGGAAAACGTCGTCCATGCTTTCATCATTGATTTCTTCTGCTCTGCTGTTCTCCCTGTCGCCGCTGCGCTCTCTGTCCATGTGTATTATTTCTTCACCTCCGGTGCTGGCTGCTTGGCTTCCTTTCTTCATCTTCCCACCCTTCACAACAACACTACCGAAAGCTTCAAAGATCTCAAGACTCTTCTCGACATCCCAGGAGTGCCGCCGATACCGCCGTCGGACATGGCAAAGCCGCTACTTGAACGCAACAATGAGATTTATGAATATTTTCTGGATTTCTCCATTCATTTACCGAAATCTGCAGGAATTATAGTAAACACGTTTCAGCAGCTTGAGCCAAGAGCCATCGCAACAATATCAGACGGGTTATGTGTCCTCGATGGTCCTACAGCTCCTCTTTACTGCATCGGACCACTGATCGCTGCCGGCAATCGAACTGGTGGTGCCGAGTGCTTAACGTGGCTTGATTCTCAGCCCAGAGAAAGCGTTGTGTTTCTGTGCTTTGGTAGCTTAGGTTTGTTCTCAAAACAACAGTTGCAGGAAATAGCTAGTGGGTTAGAGAGGAGTGGACAGAGCTTCTTGTGGGTGGTACGCAACCCACCTGGTTCCCAGAACCAAAGCGTGGCCATTTCAGAACAACCCGACCCGGATTTGGATTCATTACTTCCTCATGGGTTTATTCATCGAACCAAGGAGAGGGGACTGGTGGTGAAGTCATGGGCTCCGCAAGTGGCGGTGTTGTGTCATGACTCAGTTGGTGGATTCGTGACTCACTGCGGGTGGAACTCGGTCCTTGAAGCGGTCTGCGCAGGTGTGCCAATGGTGGCATGGCCGCTCTATGCCGAGCAGAGATTCAACAGGATAATGTTGGTGGAGGAAATGAAAATCGCGTTGCCGATGACCGAATCAGAGGACGGGTTTGTGAGCTCAAATGAGGTAGAGAAGCGAGTTAGAGAGTTGATGGAGTCAGAGGAAGGCGAGTCAGTGAGGGAGCGAACCAAGGCTATGAAGAATGCAGCCATGGCCGCGCTGAGTAAGGGTGGATCTTCTCATGTCGCATTAACCGAACTGATTGAGTCCTGGAAGCAGAAATGAGTTCAAAACCGAGGGTGTTAATTCCTCAGTCAGATTCACAACTTGTTGCAGACGATGCCAGAATATTCCGAGTACCATAAAGAAAGAGAGAAGAAAGAATAATGAAATATTAATGCTTGAATTTCTTTAATTGCAAGTCATTTTCAGATTATCTTCACTACTGTCAATGGTTGAATCTTATTTTAATTAACTTTAAATGCATCTCGAACCTTTTTCTTTTATTTTGTAAGCTTAACCTGAATTATTCTTGTTGCTGGTTCATGGTTGCTTCAGAACTGAGCTAACTCGGTCGCCACCCTCTACATTAGCTGCCAGAGAAACATCTCCGATAGCCCCGATCTTTTCAGCCTATGCCTTTTAGTCGTTTGCCTTTTCTACCACGAGTTTATCAGCTCTCTGACTCGCTGATGCAACGCAGCCGAAGTCACGAGCCCACCTCCTGGCTCCGTCACCACGGAGGCCACCTCCGTTATCTCCTCCGGCCAGGATAGCCTATCCATCCTTTCTCAGGGAAAATTAACTTCGATTTTCTCCATTAAGCCTTTTGGCAATATTTCATCCGAGTTTGGTTCTGCAACAAAGTAGCCATCTTCGTCGATTGCTCAAGGAAGAATCTGTGGCCGCTCAGCTCTTCTCCAGCTAAGTAGCCGTCTTCATTCCGGGCCTTATACCATTACTCAAGGAAGTAAGAAAAACGTGATGGGCCCTTGTGCTACTCCTGTACTCGTTTCTGATTGAAAGGGTTCGGCCTATTTTCTCGAGAAACAAATGGGAAAAAGTGGGTAGGCTCTATATCTAGCCTGGGCAGAAGGAAAGTGAAAGTTTACAAAGTGGAGGCCCAATCAACTGCCAATTAAAATAATGTACGGACAAAAGTAGTCAGCCCATTTCATGACAGTAATTGAAGACAGTAATAAAAATTAAAGGAAGAGTAAATGTCATGTAAAATTTTGAGGTTGATCTTTTTAAAAAATTTTAAAATAGTTTTTGATTTATTGATAGTGTATGATTTGGTTGTAAGAAATTAAAGATATTTTTGTCACTAAAATATTTAAAACATTATTTTTAAATTTTATATTACATTTTGAGTTTATCATTTAAATTTAAATATTTTTTAATTTTTTAAAATTTTTTAATATTTTAAAATTTAAATTTTAAAATTTTTTATAATGATAGTTTAAATATTTATTTACATATTTATATAATTTCTAGTCATTGATTATTAAATTTTTAATTTGAATATTTCTAATTTTTACATTTTTAATAAAAATTAATTTAATGTAAATTGATTGATTAAATGTTTTCTAAATTTTTTTAAAAATTAAAATTTATTGAAAAGGAAAGAATAAGACTAAGAGTTTTATATGGCCTTTAAGTCAAAGAAATAATTTTAGATAAATCCAATCAAAGAAAAAGAAAGGAAGAAGCAGGTGCGTGCGTACGCATGGAGTGCACATTAAGGAAACCGCGGAAGAGTTCACGTGCGACAAAGACAAAGAGGGGAACCCGTGACCACGCATTGATTCACAGCTAAAGGAAGCAAACAAAAACCGAGCTTATCACCACCCGACAAAATCCCATTTAATATCGACTGACAGGCTTCTTTGGATTCTTACTCTCTCTCTCTCTGAGTAATTATGATACGGATAGATAGAGACCCGTGACGATTTTGTTAAGAAAAGAATGTGGATCAACATTCATGGCTTCTATCAGCCACCAACTCAGCCTCCATGTCATCGTTTGTTTGAGGGAATCGGAGCCCACGGCGACCCACTTCAACGTGGTTCTTGTTCTCTCTCTGTCTCTCTGATTGTATTTGTACGAGAGCAAGAAAACTAGTAAAGTACTTTGCACGTGGGAACATTCCTAGTTGCCGATTAATGGATCGTGTTTGGCAACTGGGAAAGCTACTTTGTGGTGCTCGGTAATGTTGAAAATGTGTGGATAGCTCGATGTGGGTAATTTAGTTTTGCATGCACACCAAGTGTTTTGATTGGTCGACATCAAGAAAAAGAAGCTCATTATGAAGAGTTAAAAGATCAGATTTGTGAATCAGGACATGAAATGGGACATATTTTCTGATACGAAAAAGATTAATAATGGTGATCACCAAGTGTATGAGAAAAGGCTGTTTCTTCATCTATCGGGAGAGTAACAAGAACTAAAAGAGAATTGTCCTCGTCTCTAATTGAAAATGAATTTTGATTTATGTTGTCAGGAGGCAGGAGGTGATCACACCCTGCTTTTGCAGACATGAGAGCTCCAAGGATGCAAGACTTTGATATACCGGTTTGATTGATCAAACCAAGCCCGAGAAGCCATTAAAAGAGCTTCAATCTTTGAGAAAAAGATAAAAGAACACAAGTGAAAGAGTTCAGAATATTAATTTAGTGACAAAGGGTAATAACTTCTGCAGATTAATGGCAATTCATTTCTTTGATCTGGAAACTCTCCTGATCAGAACCAGCAAACAAAGCACACGGTAGAACACAAAGAACCCAATCAAGATGTAGATGTTGATCCATCTCTGCTTCTCATGGAGGCCTCTCTTTTGCAGCACATCTCCTCCAGTTACCATGCAGGTCTTGTTCTCTTCGTACCATATCAAACAGGTTGAAACCAGGCAAGAATACTCATTGATGAGCAGGGCATCGAGGGCGTACTTGTACATGGAGAAGAAGTGCATGAAGAGCCAGTACTTGGGCAGGCTTTCCTTCGAAATGAAGTAGCCAGAGAAGAGAAAGAACCCACCAAGAAGTATTGTCACAAGAGAAGTTCCTGCTATGTAATTTGGTGCGAGAGAGCTCAAGAAGAGAACAAAGGAATTCGCCATTAGAACTATGATCCATATGACCAAAACAAAGTAAGCAAAAGCCAGCCATGAATCACAAAGACCCACCAAGAAGTAGATCGAGACTGAGTATACGATAGCTATGGCGAGTAAATATGGCAAGAAAACAAGCGTGTTCGCTATGAGATAAGATGAGAGCCTGTAAACCCCACTTGAGGTTTCTCTTAATATTATCGGCCTCTCATTGATGAAGATTGGAAGAGTTTCAGTTGTGGAGGAGAGAAGGAAAGTGAGAGTAAAAGCAAAGAGACCAAATCTCTTCTCTATTCCTTGCTTGTCATATCCAATATTGATGTAAATGGTACCTAAAACAACGCCAACTACAAGAGCTTCTATTGTGTTCGTCAAGAGGAGCTGTCTTGTTCTGTAAATGATCTTCCAAAACCTACCATACAGAGCACAGATTTCATGGAATCTTGAGCTTCTGTATATGATATTATCTTTTGGTTTGGTATAAGGAAAACTTGTAGAATCACAAGGTGACTGAGCCTGAGGGAGAGATGGTGGTGTATAGGGTTTGCTTTCATGGAGCTGGTTTACTATTTCCATGGCGTATTCAAGAGCATTCAATTGTGGAGGGACTGTAAAGCCATTCGAGACTAAGAATGTCTCAAGCGAAGAGAGTGTACCGTGGTGTACAACAGTTCCTTTGGAAAGCAAGAGAAGTCTATCAATGATAGAGAGGATCTTGAAGCTTGGTTGATGGATAGACAAAACAACAGTGCGGTGGCGTGAAGCTGCAATGGATTTGAGGGTCTGGATCACATTGAAAGCTGAAGTACTATCAAGGCCTGAAGTGGGTTCATCAAGAAGTAACACAGCAGGATCATGGAGGAGACTCAAGCCGATAGAAACTCGCCTGCGTTCACCACCCGACAACCCATGAGCAAGCCTGGTGTTACCTAAGTGAGTCAGCTTGAGCTCATTGAGAAGAGAGGCTACGACAATGGCTATCTGGGCCGTTTTAGGAACGAGAAGACGAGCTGCAAAGGCAAAAGTCTCAGAGACAGTAAGCAGCGGGAGGCATGCGTCATGCTGGGGCACATAAGCTGAGAGCTTACGATAAGAAGAAGGCCTGATGGGCGTGGAGTTAAGAAGGATGGTGCCATTAGTGGGTGACGTTCTAGCAGCTAAAATGTCTAGAAGAGTGGATTTTCCAGCTCCGCTCGGGCCAACAATGGCGATTATTTGAGATGGGTAGGCGGTAAGAGAGACGTCTCTCAGGATATACGTAGGTGGGCTTCCGTTGCAGGACTTGAAGAGGAATAACTCAGCAATGCTGGTGGTGGTTGTGGTTGTGGTTGCTTTAGTGTAAGAGATTGAAGAAGCTGTCAATTTGTATGTTTTCAGAGGCGACAGCGGCTGTGGCGGAGGCTGCGGCGCGGGTGGTAGCGGGTCATCCATGGGCAGAAGAGAAAGACAACTTGGTTGGAGAAGAGTGCAGGGGAAGAGATATACGGAGAAATGCTTTGAAGATAGTTTCCATTAATTTGAGTATAATGTAGTTGGTGGATAAGTTCACAAGACATCAAAGAAATGAAGAATAAGAAATAAAAAGTTTGCTTGGGTGCCCTCTAATTAGTTTTATTTAATTAGTACTTCATGAAGATAATCTTCGGACCCGCATACCAAATCAAAGGCTTTTTGCTAATTATGGACTTTACTTTAGGTGACCAAATTAATCCTCTTCTTTATAAAGTTGCATCAACTGTTTGATGTACCCATCTCATCTAATGTGCCACATCCACTTGGATTGGAAAGACTCTGCCCCAG
The DNA here is from genome assembly GCA_021397835.1 of Moringa oleifera. NCBI lineage: Eukaryota > Viridiplantae > Streptophyta > Magnoliopsida > Brassicales > Moringaceae > Moringa > Moringa oleifera. The sequence goes on along the minus strand of JAJFZO010000658.1, from coordinate 995,241 downwards.
TTAGCCTCATTCAGAACCCAACCCAGAAATTGATAGAAGAAAATGACAAATTTGTTGATATTGGATTGGAAATTCTAAGTTCTAGATCTACCTGAAAAAATATTTTCTCATGTGTATTTTGGTCTATTAATTTGATCTGAATTGCATTGATATGAAAGTTTAATTATTTTTATTTTTATGTTAATATAAAAATAAATAAATAAAATTTAATTATTGATTTTATTACATTTTTATGATTTGATCATTCATATAAAATTTTGAAAAATAAAAACAAATCATATTACATGAGTATCAAAATTAAAACATAATGGTCAAATTGTACAGAGAAAAGAATCATGTAAAGGATATTATCATAATCATAGTTATTACAATATTGAGAAAGAGAGAATATACCCAAGTGGGAATATTTTTTTATTAAATTAGATTTTGATCTTGAAAAGAAGGAATCCTTCATATTAATTCACGAGCCTACAGTTTTTCTTCTCTATCTCTCATGTGTCTACACAGATAAAAGCAATTGGCCAGCCTACACTTCACGACGATTTCTGCATTGAATAGCTGCCCAGTCCGTGAAGTCCTCCAGAAAAGCGTACACATCAAGTTATTGTAAGAAGCACAGAAGGTGTTCGATGAAACGAGCAGCAGAGAAAGCTGGTGGATAATGACAGTGGCACTGCAGGAATCCATACCATGGCTACTTTCGCTCCTGATCTTGGATAAAGTTGCAGATTTTGTGCCCGACACCAACAAAAAACAAACCCATTTCGTCTGATTTCTTGTTACCCATTGGTGATGTCTGAATTGTGAAAGGGATCAGGTCTTAAGGCCTTAAAAGCATGGGCTCGGCGGCCTTTAATAGCTACTTCATAGGTTAATTGGGTTTTAAGGAAGACAACCCAGAAGGCTTGTTAAGGAATTGGATAACATTGGGCTTCACTTACTGGTCTAAGTATGCATAAAGACAGAACCCAACGTACTCAGTTGGCAAAGAACCTAACTAGGACAAGACGCCGAACCGGAAGTGCTCCCTGCTCATGTTACCGTGAATTCTTGATCTCCGGCGACAGTGGAGACTCTTTAAGTTACAGTCAACGACGAGGATAATAAAGTAGCATAATGATCATGAGCAGCTCTAATCTTCTAGACGATGTTGACTAAAGTAATTCCTTTCTTAATTAACCCCCTTTCGTGCATATCCACGCATGTTAGGCAGCTCTTTCCCATTTTCCACTCAGCTTTTGACCCGTTCTTCACTCTCTATCATGCCTGCTTTACGGCCTCTTCTCATTCTTTACCAAGTTCTAAGTTTATGGCCGATTAAACACGTTAATCTTTACATTCAAGCCCAAAAATAAATAAATAAAATCAGAAAGTTAAGATAATTATCTAGGTTTCTTAACCATGAGAAACCATTAGTGTCCCCAGATGGAAATACATGTATTTTCAATGAAACACTCATTCAATGAACTCCAACTAATTAATGTTGTTCTGTAAGAAAATGAGATTAATTTAAAAAATAACTAAAAAGGATTAAATTTTTTGTGGATAAAAAATGTATTGATTTCTTAAATGAATTATATTATTAAAATAAATAGTTAATGCAAATCCATAAGAGAAACAGAACACAGTAGACAAATTAAATTCTAAATAATCAAGCTTTCTAAACTCCGTGCACTGAGGATGTTACTTTCCCTAAGCAAGAAAGACGCTAATATTGGAACAGGAAGGCCCCACGTGGACTCCAACATCTATACCAATGTAGTTGCAGTTGAAGAGCAACGACCAATTAACGCCGTCTTCTTGTTCTTCTCCTTCGACTTCATTTCTTATTCTTCCTCGATCCTTTACAGAATATATAATCTTCAAAGGGAAAGAAACTGAAACGCAATCAACTAAGGAGACAGAGCAAATTTACGGTCCTCGTACAAAACTACGTTGTCGGGTCTTGGTTCTCCTGGTGTCTGATGATGCATGCACTTATCGACCTATCAGTTTATCTTCTTACGTAGTGTTCCATGCACAAGGACGCTTCTCCACCTTCTCGGATTCGTGTTATTCTTCAGCTTCTGTACTCCGTTTTCGATGGTTTTCCTTTTCAGAAATAGAAAATCGATATTCATACGAGAATGAATTCACCATCGGTGACGTGTGTTATTGTCACCTTGTTGTTTTCTCTTTTAAAACTCTTAAAAGAAAAAGAAAAACTGAGCGTTCGTTTTTCTAATAAACATGATTACTCCTATGGTGCTTTTGTGGACTTGCCATTAGACATCGATCACTTAGTACGCAAGAAGATCGATCGATCGGTCATTTGAGATATTGAGCGAAAGCAAAGCTCTCGTGAGTGGTTCGTTGAGCGGTGTCAACTGTGTTCATTTGAGGCTAACACTGTTAGCTTGTTGATGAACTGTTTGGTCTGAAATGGCATGTGGGGCTCCATTCTGATGGCTTGGGATTCTTGTCGCCCATTATGAAACCTTGAAAGCTTTGGCCTTGCCCTTGGTCTTGGTCTTCCATTCATTTATGACGACTCCACGCATCTCACCCTCCCTCTCTTGAAGTTTCAAACTTCCAGGCTTCCAGTTATTTTATGATCAGTATTTTTTTTCTTTCTTCTGTTGATCTGATGTGCTAATTTAATTATTAATGATTATGATTTTATAATTTATTAATACATATATTAATGTGATAAATTATAAAAAAAAAATCATATTCTTTGAGAAAAATCACAAACTCTTACAGAAGGATCGTCATCTTACATTTTGTGCTTATCTCATCCGCGGTTATTCAGTGCAAAATGGGTAACTGGATGACGTTCGAAGTTGTAGAAATTATAGGCAGAAACTATGTGAAGTACTTAAATAAAAGATCAGCTGTTTGTGATTTGCTTCTAACAGATTTTATTTACTCTGAAAGTTTATTGGAAAAATTGAAGTATACTTAGAACTTACATTAATCACATCTTTCTGATGAATCTCTGATTTCAATCAATTAGAATCCTGAGAATGGAAGAAGATCACAGGTAGGAACAAAGGAGGTTTCAGATAAATGACGAGAAAATGAAACTTTCATGGCAGTTTCCTTGGGAAAATATTCAAATTTCTCAGACTGATGTTTTGCAGCTTCTAAGAATGTGGCTTTTCACTTGATTTTGAATGGCATAAATTTAAAGTCTTCCCTTTCCTTAAAGGCATAATTTTTTTTAGAATCAATTTATAATTACATTCTTCTTTAATATTTAATTAGGGAAAACCAGAAATAAGCAAGAGAGATACAGTTCGAGGGTTCAATTCCTCATTTCCTCTTGCGTTGGTAGCCAATCTGGCACGAAAAACCGCAAAATGTCCTGGAAAGTGAAAACACCAAGAAAATGGAAAAGTGGGAAAAGAAAAACCCGTCAAGTCATATCAGGGTATAGAATCCAGAAATGATAACATCCTGGATGGAAACAGGCAACCCAACTTTCAAAGTAAACATTATTCCAAGACCAGAAACACAAGACGTCCAGATCACACTCAAAAGATCCAAAATCGGACTTCTTTCAAATTTATCATAATGACCCATCACTTTACACAGGACGACAAGTGAAAACCTATTCCCTTCTTCCACTGCTCATGATCATAGCCACCCATCAATGCAGCTTGCAGCCCTATCAGATCTTTTTTTTTTCTTCTTCCTTTTTGTACATGAAAATGAGAAGAAAAGGAAAAAATGAAATCCTCTAATGTGATGTTCGTTGGCTATTTGCTTTCATTTTCATAGTTAAACAGGGTGCGGTTTCCCGCGTGTTTTCTCTTGAAAATCAGAGAAAGAGAGCTTCAACTACCACACCTATTGACTATCTCGTGAGGAATCGCTTTGTCGAATGAGGAATCGCTTCTCACCCGCGACAACACATAAGAATCTGGAAAGAAACAGTGAGATTGTTGACATGATTAAGCAGAGATTAAAGAAACTATTAACTATGATGCTATGGATTTCATACCTTCAGAAGATGAAGTGCTCCACTTGGCTATCGAAGAATTACTTGTAGATCTCGATAACATGGAAAAATCTGATGCCAAAACAGGAGAAAGAAATTAGCTTTTGAATATACTTAAATGCAAGAAATTTTACCTATCAAACTCATAGAGATGCGCAGCAATTCAGTACCTGATGAAGCATTGAAGGATCTCTTGCAGTGAAGAATAGCGCTTTGGATCCCATCATGCTGCAGAAGCAGTGAATCGTCTCTCCGGCTGATAGGGGAGGCGACTCCGACCGCTGAAGACGCCGATCTGCTCTTCCCCAGTTGCTTACAGACCACCCGTATCCCTGCTGGAAGACTCCCATGCTTCTGTCTCAACGACGAATATGCAGGCGCTGCTGCTGGAGATAACGCCGGAGACGCCATTGACAGGTCCCCAGAAAACACGACCTCCTTCTCACTTTGCCTCTTTGAGCCTTTGACGTGGAATGACTTGATTAGCTTCAAGTACTTCTGTACCAGATCCTTTGAGAATCGCTTCAACGAATCATCAGAGACAGAGTCCATGCTCTGTTTCCGCGAAATGCTTCCTGATTTTCTCAGGCTGTTTCCCCTTGTGAGCATCGAGAGGCTTTCAACTTCTTGTAGTTCAAATTTTACCGTGAAGTGCTTGTTCCTCTTTCTCTCATGAATCTGTTTCTCCATGTTCAACTCCCTCTTGTCTCCTTTCTGTGCTTTCCCTGTTTTCTGCGTGGCTATAACTTTTGATTTTCTGAAAGTAAAGACGCGAAATCCTGGGGCTGACTTAAGCAGAGCCATAGGGGACTGAGGCTTTAAGCTGAACTCCACAGGGATGATTTTTCTTTTAGAGAAATGATCATTTGAAGACACAGGAAACGCTGTCTCCGCATATTTGGGCTCACTATTGCCAACTTTCTTGCCTACGTTGAGGTTTTGATCTTTTGTTTTGTCAAACATCTTACTGCCATCCTGGGTGTTGTCCTCTGGGTACTTTCCATTATTGGCGTTGCAGTCCTTCTCCTTGTTGAAATCAGGGAGAGGAAGTTCTAAATCAAAGAAAGAATCATCCTCGTCATCTGATTCCGCTACAGGATCGGGAAACCCAGGGGGATCGCTGCTTGCACTAGCTGGCTGGTTCTGCTTCTGGGTGTCGGTGATAGGCTTCCAGAGCCCGAGTAAACCGAGAGTTTCCATGGCGAAGTGCAACAGAAAGAATGGAAAAAGCCTGAGAGAGATGGAGAGATGATTGTGTGAAATTTACAGGGTTTTGTTGTGGGTTTTACGAGAGTTGAAGGTCAAGGACTTTAATAAGAGAGAAAGAACGTGGTGGGTATTGAGATAAAGAGAGCTTTTGCACTTCGTTTTATGGTTGTGTTTGGCAGAATTGAAAATGGTGTCTCAGGGAGGAAGCAGAGAATGAGGTTAGCTTTTTCCCCTGCTTTTTTTTTTTACGAGAGAAAGAAAAAGCGAGAGAGGGACTGCTTTTTGGTGCAGTGTTTGTAGGTCTCGCTGTTTTTATTGACATCGGAGTTGCCTACGTGGCCGCAGACCCGACACGTGACTTTGTTCTCAAGAGAAAAGAGAGACTGTGCCATTGCCTTACTTCATCAAAAGTTGACAGTTCCAGGCTACCGCTACAGTGTAACAGAGAAACAGAGTCCAGGTATTCTTTGCGTTCTGCAGGGCTAAGCCTCCAGGCCTCGGGCCTTCACCAATGTCATGATCCCCACGCGCTCTCTTTCGGTAAAGTCACCAATCTGGGTACTTTCCGTTCATTCGATGAGATAAATATTTTTTATTACCTAAGTTTGTGTTAATTTTTTTAAATTTTTTAAATAATTTATAGTATTTATAGAAAATAAATATAAATATAAAAAATTAAAATTAACAGCTTTTTAATTCAAAGTTTAAAATTCACTTGAATTCAATTTTATTTAAAAATTTTTATTTTTTAAATATTTTTTAAATAATTTAAATAAATTTTACATTTTATTTTGAATTAATAATTCTAATTTTTTGAATTTTTTAAATAATAAAAATTTAAAACAATATTTCTTGTATTTAAGAAAATTTGAATTTTATATTATATTAATTCTAATGTTTAGTTCTCTAGTTTTTATAAATTTTTTAAAATTATCTAAATTAATCAAATTCAAATATCAAATATAAAAATAATCAAATTAAAATTTGAAATTTGAAATTTAAAATTTAAAATAAATATAATTTATTTTTTGTATTTATTTAAAACAATCTATAAAAATAAAAAATTATTTTTAATTTTGTTAAATTTTATGTGTATCATAATTTATTTAAAAATTTACCATAATTTAAACAACATAAATTTTGTTCCTATATTTTTATTTAATAAAGCAACCCTTGCTTTGTTCTTTGCAACATTTAATTCAATAACTAGTTGACCCAAGTAGGAATTTTAATTTGGACCGACGAAAATGAGACTTTATGGTATATTATTAGGTCTAGTTGATTAATAACACGAGGATAACATTCTTTGCATTTAAGTCAACATAGACTCATCAAACAACTTTCTTTTCTAAGGTACCCAGCAAGAGGAAAGCGCGTAGGGTTGCAATGCGGAGTAGCCATGGACTTGGGTACAAAAGACACATGGGAGGGTGAGGAGAAACTTCCAAGAAAAGGAGAAAAAGAGAAAAATAGAAGAGGAAAAGCCAAAAAGAAAAGAATCAAAAAGAGAAAAGGAGACGTAAGGTGATTTATGTAAGGCTTGCTTTTTGTCACAGGGCATTAAAAACATCTCTAAAGTCAGAAATTTGGTTCTTTTACAATGCAAAGGGGCAGAAGCCAGAAGTTGCAGATGGGGCACGCATGTCATGCTTAGGGGACCCTACCCTACCCTGCGACCCCTCCTTACCCTTTAAAGAGGCTCCTGCAAGTCCTGGTATTCTTTTCCGGCTGAGCAAAAGAGGTCGAAGTTTTACCATAAAAAGGTTTGACTTATTTATCTATACAGCTTGATTTTTGGCATATCAAGTCCTTCTTTATTTTTTATATTAATATATTAAATTATTTAAATATTTTTAACATATTTTATTAAAAATTAACACAAATTTATATTAATTAAAAATTTATTTTTTATTTTTAACGATATTTCCTCAAAAACATTTCATTTTGATATCCAAAAGCTAAGTGAAAACTGAAAGGCCTGAAACTCAACAACCTAAGATCTCTACTCTACATGAGATAGGGATGTCTCAAAGAAGACCCGAGACAATTAGGAGAATCATTTCAGCTTATCTATGCATTAATCATTTGATGGCTGGTGATTTCATTTACCAAGTAAATCAATGAGAGCAGACCAGATCAAAGATTCTGTAATAAGTATGCAAGTCATGAGCTTTTGTGGTCCTCTGCCTCCCAAGCTATAGGCTGCTTCACTTCCTGCAATAAGTGAAATAAGACTTTTCTCATATACAAAATACTCTTCTTTACTCACTTATCCCTTCTTGTTGGTGGCCGGCACGACTTGGGTTTTTGACCTTGTGCTCTTGCCTAAGCTGACCTTACTAATTTTATTTCAAAGCAAAATGGTTTGGCTTACTATGCCATTAATTTACATTGATTGGTATGTCATAATTATAAAATACGTAACATTTAACACATTTTTTCATGTGGGTATTATCAATTAGAGATAAAAATTATATTTTCTGTTTGATTATGAAGGGATCATGCCATAAATTGTAAGATTCTGCACCCTAAATCATGGCGATAACTCACAACTTGCCCGTTCTTTTTGTGCTTACTTTGTCTTTAAAAGAGACAAGATTGTACCCACCATCATTATTTCCATTTTTTTTTTTCTTGTTGTCATCTCAGGTGGATCTTACCAAATTACCGTCCTTCTCTCAAAAATCAAAATTCCAGACTGTAGCTTTTTGTGCTTCTCTCTCGTGTGCATATTTTTCTGAAAATTCACACATATTGGCTGGTTAATAATTCTCCAAAAAAAAATTGTGAATGTGGGGTCTGCATCTTTGGTATGTATGACGCGTGTGGGTTTTAATAGATGTTCGTTAAGCAGGAGAATATCATCGAATGCTTAAAAATGCCCACTTCTGCTGCTTAAAGCGCACATGCTTTTGTCTTAAAAGGAAAAATACAAAAAATATATATTCAGATTATCTGTTGGTATAATTTGTATTTTTTAAAAAATATATATTTTAAATTTAGTATATCAAATAAAAATATTTTTATTATTTATTTTATTAAATCATTACGTATTATAATTTGTTTTAAAAATCAGTTCAATTCAAATCATAAAAAAATCTTAATTGAGAAATAAAGTTGTAGGTTCCTTGATGCCTAAAAAAACACAAAAAAGAAAAGAAAACGGAGTGGAGCAGACACATTTAGGTTAAGGCCGAGTTGAATTGGGCTATGAAAGCATCCACATAGGTTTGGGTCTTTAAGCTAGATGGCCCAGAAATGACCCATCAGGCCTCCGTTTCATTGACGATTTCACTCGGGCCAAAAGTACAAGTTGCTTATGGGTTCCACGTGTCACTATAAATGTCCGTACACCTCCCATCTAGACCACAAGTCTCTTAACGGTGTCAGCTGTCAGTCTTGTCAAGAGTAAACCAAGCGCCGTCAAATCTAACCCCCGTTCTGCCTCGAGCATCTCAATGGAGCCTGTTCCTAGATGCAAACGTGACAGCTTACCTCATCACGGTGGTCCCATCTGGCTCACTGCTGTAAAAGCAATTTACTGCAATTTATTTCTCTGAAAGTATAAAACAGTAACAATAAATGTTGCTTCTTTCTAGATTTAACATAAAATGCTGCATTAATTAATATTAGATATTTAATAGTAATTAAAAGTGATTGTTTAGAAAAATATTAGATAAAGTAAACAGAATTAAGAAATAAAGCTCCAATCTTCTTAGAAGAGAGAAAAAAGAAGGCATATGTGACCTGCACGTAAACCCGCGGGCCACCTGTTACCCTAGCATTGCTCTTGATCTTTACCTAGAAACCTGCCTCTTCCTCGTTTTCCGTTAATATTCATAAGCGGCAGGTTCGGATGCTCGAACCTCAGGCTCGGGCCGATTACCCGCTTAAACTGCTTAGATGTCATCGCCTTTCTCTTTAGCAATCCTGGCACTGAAACTGCAGCTTCCTCGTATCGTTTCCATAGTTAGGAGCTCCTCCTCTATTCTTCGCGGCAGGATCCATGGCGGAGCATGCAGGTGAGCACGAATCAGCCGCTGAGTCGTTGATGGAGAAGATCTCCGAGAAGATCCGCGGCCACGATTCGTTGTCCTCGGATTCTGACGACGACAAGCGATCGCCGGTTGACGCTGTCAAATCGAAGATATATAGACTCTTTGGGAGAGAAAAGCCCGTCCACAAGGTCTTAGGCGGTGGAAAAGGTATGCCCTCTCTCGCTCGCTGTACTTATTTGCATATTTATCGCATTTGCAGATATTTACGATATGTTTACTCGATAATAAAGTGTAGTAAGGAAAAGATTAGCTTTAAGTTCCTATTATTTAGGATCTGACTATCTGATCAAACCGCCTTTTTTAATGTTGATTGACAATGCCGCTAAGAGAACTACAGTGCCTGCGTTTTAGACTTTTTTTTTCCTTATTATTTCGATTTCAGTTATTTGATATGAGTGCAATTTTTAATCTTACAACGTAAGTTGCCTTCTTTTCCTGAAATGAATACAGGATTGCAGGCTGAAGCAGTATATGAGCTTATAGGGCTAGTACTTGTGTTCAGTTCGAGTCGACCTGATGCGTGATCATTTTGCACTATATGTCTGTAGTTGCTATTGCAAAAATTCTCCTATAGTCATGATCAATGAGGAGTTAGGCCATATAATATGGCAAGCAGGATTTTAATTCCATGAAGGAAATTCTTGAATCAGATTTATTATCAGCTCTTTGATGCTTTTGTATTCTCTCATTCTTTGGGATTTATATTTGACTTTGAATATCATTCATATAGTCCTTTTGTTATGGTTACTCTGGCGCAGCAGACATATTTTGCTTCTGATCTAAATTGTTTATACTATTATGCACTGTTTATAGTCAGTGATATGAAATTGTTATAAGAACATGGATCATTGGACAGTGTTTTGTCGGCCTCCAAACATTTGATGAGACCCTTTTGTTCTGAAATAAACAGATAAAATCTGCTTTCTGTTTTAGAATGAGTGCACTACTGGGGGCCAGAAACAAGTTGGAAAGTTTTGTACTTTTCATTGTTTTTGCAGCTTTAAAGCTTCTCTGTGGATATTGCTTATTTACATATTTTGTTACAGGTGCTGATGTTTTGTTGTGGAGAAACAAGAAGATTTCTGCTGGTGTCCTTGCTGGTGCCACTGCGATATGGGTTCTCTTTGAATTGCTCTCTTACCATTTAGTTACACTGATGTGCCATATATTGATACTTTCTCTGGCTGTCCTTTTCCTTTGGTCCAATGCGTCCACTTTTATCAACAAGTAAGACATTGGATGTTCTTCTGTGTCATCATTCTTTTCTTTCGCACTTCTCCTCCTCCCTTTTGAATCTTGTCCAACAGTGTTTTATGTTGATGTTAATGTTATTGTGCCCCTTGTGTAGGTCTCGCCCCCACATTCCAGAAGTCGCAATCCCTGAAAATTGTGTTCTTGAAGTTACTTCTGCTTTGAGAATTGAAATCAACCAAGCCCTGGCTGTCTTGCATGATATTGCATCAGGGAAAGATTTGAAGAAATTTGTTGGTGTATGTCGATTTCCCATTTGTGCTGGTGCCTGTTTTCTAACTGTTTTGTTATTTTGGACCTGTATTTTTGGCTTTGTTGAAATTGCGAAGCATTTTGGCTCACATTTAAGAGCCTGGAAGCACTATAAACATCTTTGTCAACTTGAGTCACTCTTTTGGTATTAATTTTTTATGGAGTTAAAACTGAATATGCATTGCTGTTCCATGTGCAGGTAATTGCTGGCTTATGGGTTTTGTCAATTGTGGGTAGCTCATGTAACTTCCTGACCTTGTTCTACATAGGTGAGATTCAATTGTTTCTCTGCATTACTTAATATTATCATCTTGAAAGTGTTGTAATATTATTATTTTTACATGAAATAATATTTGACATTGCTTGGTCTTTGAGAACAGTCTTTGTTTTGCTGCACACGGTGCCAGTGCTTTATGAGAAATACGACGACAAGGTTGATTCATTTGCAGAGAAGGCAATGGTTGAGATCAGGAAGCAGTATGCGGTGTTTGATGCCAAGGTCTTGAGTAAAATTCCGAAGGGGCCATTGAAAGAAAAGAAGAAGGATTAGACACCATGATGGTAGTACTAGGTTTATGACAGGGTTAACCATGATTTGAGCTGGTGTCGTGATTAGTGAATTCATATGTATTAAGATCCTTTTTATATTGTGTTTCAGAAAGTGTTTGGATGTGCAGAATTCCATCCAAAGATGTCTTAGCTTTTTCGTAGTATGAATATTATCATAACGTGACAAACTTGGCTAGTTCAGGGCTGAACGATTTAATCAATATATTATCACCTCCCATGCCTTCCTGCATTCCTCGGTGGTTTTTTTTTTTGGTATACTGGAACAATTCTCTATGCCAGATGGAGAACAACTTGAGCACATAGTTGGAGGCTTTTTCTCTACTGCGTTCTCTTGTAGGCCAGGATAAGGTGGAACCTCTGCAGTTGAAGTTTACCCCTGCAGCCATTTTTCAGTTGGATCATATGGAGGTATTGCATCTCAATCATATTTATCTAACTTTATCATCCCAATCATATAAAGATTATCCTTAAATTTTTGAGGTCTTACAAGGATATTGTTTGTTAACCAAACAAGCAAGTATTAGTTCCTATCACATTCCATGGTGATGCAGGACACAGGAGAAAGCAGAACATATGAATCTCAACATCTTTCTTGATAGCTGCCTAGGAACATTTGTATGGTAGACTCACCGGGCCTACCGACCTCTTGAACATAATAAATAATACTTCTTTAATTGGAGCGATGGTGCACTAGTACTGCTAGGTTTATAGCTAGGTTTATATCTGGCTTTATGTCAATGCTTTATAAAATGACTAGATGTTGGTGGATAAGGAGATGATGAAGAACAGTTGAGTTCTTGATGCCTGAATTGTACCTGGATCTCAAAAATTTTCGGCTAGATAGCCAAAGGATGCCAGTATGATTGCCTAACATCCATTGTTTTCGCACCTAGAATGACTTTGGCTAGAGCTTGAGAATTGTTGCCTTTGGATGCTGCAAATTAACAGGCACCATCTCTTTATGCAAAAGGTGGCCTCAGTTGCAATGTCAGTTTAGTCTTTTGACTTGGGGTAACGTCCTGGAAAAATAAACAAGCATGAAATGGGGAGGTGGAATCTCTTTGAAGCAGTAGTGTTCAAGGGTCTGCTAGTTGACTGTTTAATGAGTTCAATGGAATGTTGACATAAATATTACATCAAAATGAGGTATATGGATGCTTCAACTCTCAAATTTAAGCAGAGGGTTCTCAGCACCAGTGAAGCTGTGTTCAAAGTTTTTTGATTTTTGTTTTTTCCAATCAGCACAGATGACATTGACTAATAATAACAGGAAGATGAATTGTCAACTTTTAAAATTTTATCCTTATATACACCAAGCAGCCCTTTTCAAAGTCTTTGTCAGGACATTTCAACACCTTAAATACCATGACAGAAAGATGTGAGAGCCTTAGCTCCAAGATGGCTTCTCAAATCTACTAACATGTCTTGGATATGCCCATAATCTTGAAATAGACCTTTCATCTGATTCACTGTCACTGTCGGAAGAAGATATCACTGACAAAGAATCATCTAATACATACTCAACAACCTGAAAGTGAAAAATGCTTGATGAATATTTGGCAACTTACTCAGTAGAAACAGAAAGATTCAGCAACAAGGCGCAAGCAAGAAGGGTGAAACAAAACCAGGGCTATCTAAGCAGCTCAGTATAGTAAACTAGCTGGCTACAAGGGCTTCTGAATGCTCGAGGAGATCAAAGCAATTGAGATTTAGTGGGTCCTGAATTCCCGAGAACATTCAGGCCATCAAAACCCAACCACTGAATTTTATAGTAGACCCTTCTAATTTAATAATTGTCACCACAGATTAATTCACATGTAACCCCGCCAGCTTGAGAATTTGAGATGCCAGAGTTCTATTTCTAAATCAGGAGGCCAGTATTTATTAGTGCATTGGTGTTGGCAAGACAAATGTGTGAGTTAGAAGAAAGAAAAGAAAATATGTAGGAAAATAACTGCATGCAGAATATACCTGACGAGGTGTCATGGGCTTGATCTGCTGAGTTTCAGACTTCAGCTTGTAGTGTTTATTAGAACATTTCAAGTAACTGAGCCAAACTATTGCATCACAGTGCCCACAATACCCCCTGTCCAATGATAATTTCTTGGATGAACACCCTGATATCCAGATAAACAAAGTATAAGGAAGGGGACATGATCTGAAAGCTTACAGGAATTGAGAAAGAGAAACTCATGCATGTAATTAAGTGTGTACAGGCATATGTGAGCTTCTATCTGCCCAGGGGCGGGGGAGGAGGAGGATGGGGGAAGGTTGGAGAGCCAAGAGAGATTAAGAGAGGCATTAGAAGCTTCATAATACTCCTAACTGCACACATCCTATATGCCAGAATAGTTATGAAACCTCCCATCAGTTTAGCACTAAAAATTCTATCGAGAGAAGGAATACTTCATGGATACCAAGATTAGCAATGCAGATTAGCATGTACCTCTATATGTTCTTTTAAAGGCTTCTCTCCAAGCAACACCACTTTGTGTAAGCATATCCTCTTGCAATTGTGTATCTTCCTCTTCAATTGGTCTGTCAAGATGCAGAACCTTAATCTTGGAACAATCATTAAAATCACTGAAGAAGGTAGAATATTGTGAGTGCCACAGATGGTCATCACTTGCTGCTAAATTCCATGACCTTCACAAAGGTAAACAGGATCATTAAATCAAGAAATTACACCTTTTAACAATAACTGATTTTTTATGTTTCTATTGCAATTGTGAGCTAGAATAATACCAGCAAACTAGTCCAACAGAAACTAAAGATCTCATGTCAAGGAAACTAAAGATGTGCACAAGAACATCAAGTGGCAGCTGGGCAGAACCTGAAAAATATTGCAAAAAAGTCAAATTAAGCACAATCTCATCTAAAGATGATAAACCTTTACCAAACACGAACCAGATATTCTGTTCCTTAGCTTCGAATGGAATAATGACATCAGGCTAACTATTTTGTAATACCTATTTCTTCCTGGCGAGCTTTATGGCGCCTCTTCTGAGCTACCTTTGCTTGTTTAAATTCTGTAACAGCCAAATTTCTTTTCTGTTTTGGCAATACAGCTTCTGCACTTTTAAGGAGGAGATGTGCTGCGGAAACAGCACTGGATGTCTGCATTCTAATGTCAAGATAAAATTCAGAAGATTAGAACTTTTGAATGTACACAGACAGAGAAGGGTCATCCAAAAGGCAAAATTTCCCTGCAATTGAATAACTAAGCAAGTAGTCTAACCTAGAACAGGGAGAAGAATTAGATGAAATTATCTAACAATTACATCGCAGAACTGCTACTGAGCATAGATCACACAGTGACTTGATCGTGATGACAGTCTACAGATATAAGGATTACCAAAACAATTGCATTTCATGCTCTACATATACAGACATTCAACAACATTGGAATCAATCTAAATTCACAAATATAATTACTAATGCTTGGTCGGATAAGTTCAGCATCCTGCAAACCCTATCCGTATTACAGAACGAACTGCAATTAACAAACTGGATTGTACACCATTAAACAACATTGGAATAGTCAATCATCTAATTCATGAATATATATAATAGCTAAGGCTTGGTAAGAGAACTTGAGCATCCTGCAAACCATATTTGTATTATAGAACAAACTGCAATTAACAAAAATGGATTGTACACCATGATGCAAGTCCTTTTTATTTTGGGGCGAGAAGGGGATTTGTACCTTTATCACCCTCACTTAGCACCAGGAGAAATAGTATGTCTAAAAAGTTAATTTAGGGAACTACATAGCTAGGATGATCCAATTCAACAGAATTTCCATTTTACTTGATAAAAATTTCAGAAACTTTTCAATCCAGATCGAGTTTGCTCGAATTCTAATGGTTGAAGAAAACAAATCACAGAAACTCCTCACTCATTAGAATCCAAACACAAAACGCTGCATGGATGAGCAAACGGGAGGCGATTGACAGAATACTTACCGGGGAAGGAGACGAAAGGCTGTGAGGGTATCTTGGAAGATTAGGGATTGGAGATTCTTGGGGACTTTGTTGTAAGCGCCTCTAAGAATGAAGCTTAGCTCCTGACAGACGATTGGGTATCTGTAGATTCTCGCTACAGACTCTGTCAGGCCTAGCTTTTTGTATCTCTCTATTGAATTTGACATCTTTGAATTGCGATGGCTAGACTTCCAGAGAATTAATCACTCCAATCATTTCTATTTACCATTTATAGTCAGAAACGGGGAGAGAGAGAGAAAGAGGGAGAGAGGATAGAAAGCCAGATAAACTCTTTAGGAATAGAAGGCGGTCCCGCGCCAGTCCGACAGGTGTTGGAAAAGGCACAAAACTGCGCGTAGTGTATCTTACACACATCTGAACTAAGTGTCGTTTATATAGGTAAAGCGGAAAGCAGTTATTTTAGTAGCTTCATACTGAAGTGACAACAGAAGAAAGCCTGTTTGATTCCTAGAATGACGAAATAGACTTGCCTATCATACACTCTTCTTTTGAACTAAGCTATAGAAACAATCAAATTTCACCTATTTTATCATAGTGAAAATGAATATGACATTTCCTTTTTATGATTGCCTTCTCTGGATGGATCAAAATCTATAGAGGTCAAACTTGCTTAAGGATGAAAGGCATGTGTATGCTTTGGCACTTAAAATTTCAACTGTCGCAATGTAGAATATTGATCATCTTTAAGCTTCCTTGCAAGATAAGAAATGAAGTTTCAGAATTTTCATGAACGGTCTTTCAACAGATGCATAAACCATAATGCATACTCTTAAAAGGGTTTGACTGCTACACCACGAAGATTACACAAGCACAATGTACAAAATACTACTGTATGAGGATACTGTTCATACACTAGAAATATCAAGGAAAGCCTGTATTTAAGTTCCTCCCACATTCCAAAAACCCATATGCATTTCCACATACCACACTTTCACAGAAAACAAACACTAACATGCAAACACTTGTGGCTAACATAAACAGACTCTCCTATGCATGATTCTGAACTGCCTGGTTGAATGATATGATGAACTGTGATGCAAGCTCTGTGATGTTCTGTAGGTAATTCTTCGAGTGAAGAATGGTTGTGAGATTCCTATCCATTGCTGTATTGCATGGCTAACAGCTGCGATTCTGTTGAAGAGCTTTTCAGCTTTTCTCTGAAGTTTCACTTTAGGAGAAGAAATCTGGTGAGTATGATGAGTTGCCCGCTCTTTGTGATCTACATGAAGTAAGATAACTGCTGCTTCTTCCTTGAACCTCCTTCTCCATACAAATCATTCCATTGTTTCAGCTCACTCATTATGCTTCCTTCAGAAGCAAAACTGGCAGCAACCTGCACATTTGTATTCAAACATAAGCATCTCCGAATGGCACTAGACAGTTTTGATTGCCACTTGTAGGAGGGTTGAAGGCAGCAAGCTAAAATTTGCTGTTAGGCTGATTTGAATTGCGAACTGTCTGATAGTATTTGAGACATAAGGAAACAGAAATTACCTGATTCTTTGCTTGCCTCATATCTTCCATGTTTAAAGGCCTCAAAGTAATATCTTGTTCCTCTTTAGCTTCTTCTTTTGTATCTGAGGACTCCTCTGAGCTTTTGGCTGCTTCCTCTTTGTTTTTGTTTTCCTATAGAAAATCATTTTGAGTAGAAATAAGAACAGGGTTAAGCCCTATAGGCAATAGTAATTTATGAAAATGAGAGTGGGAACACTGTTAGATATATGAAGAGCTCATGTAGTTACCAGCTCCTTCAATCTCTCCTGCTGTATCAGCTCCCTGACTGGTCGATATGCGGCTGTCACACATAAGTTCTGTTTCCAGAGGTAAATCCATCAGATGATGACAGCCAATTATAAAAGGGTTCAACAAAAATTGTGAGTAAAACTACAAACCTTAAGGTCACTTCCACTATATCCTTCTGTCATGGTTGCAAGCTCCTTGAAGTCTAGATTTTCAACCTTCTCTTTGGCCAAGAGGGTTTTCAAGATCATTTCCCTGCTCTCAACTGATGGAAGACCAACCATAATCCTGCTCAGCAAAGAAAAGCAATGGAAGTAAGCAAACAGAAGTCTAGTAATCGCTTTAACTATGCATTTCAGAAAGCTATGATGGAAGGGATACAGAAAAGTGAAGAATGGAACATATAATAGGTAGTGATAAAATGTGATTGTGGTTTCATTGTCCAGCAATGAAATAATTGGTAAAAGGAGTATGGGGATATGCAGTAATACCTGCGCTCAAACCTCCTGATAATTGCTTCGTCAAGGTCAAATGGCCTGTTTGTTGCAGCAAGAACAAGAATTCGCTCACCACTTTTTGTTAATAGACCATCCCAGTGAGTCATGAACTCATTCTTGATCTTACGCATTGCCTCATGCTCACCAACTCTTGTCCGTTGCCCAAGCATGCTATCAACCTCATCCACAAAAATAATGGTCGGTGAAACTTTTGCTGCAAGTGTGAACAGAGCTCTGACATTCTTTTCATCTTCCCCGAACCATTTTGAGGTGATGGTGGACATGGAGACATTGATGAAACTTGCACCAGCTTCATTTGCAATGGCCTTTGCCAGCATTGTTTTCCCGGTACCAGGAGGTCCAAAAAGCAATATACCTCTACAAGGCTTCAGAAGACCACCTTTGAAGAGGTCTGGTCTCCGAAGAGGGAGCATGACCAGCTCCTGAAGTGACTCTTTGATCTCATCCATGGCACCAATATCTGCAAATGTCACTCCAATCTCACTTGCAGGGATAACCTCTGGCCTTATACGCTTCTCAAATTCGTTATCAGGAGGAACTTCCTGCATAGCATGCAATGAAGCTTAAGCAACGAGAGAACTGAAAGAACTGAAGAGACGAAGTGGCAGAAAATGAGATCTGTTCCGAGGACTTCATAGAACTCAGGTGTATAAGGACATACAATGCCTTATTTCCTCTTTCTCTAAGGAGACAAAAGAAATAACTGCATATTTCCTAGGACATCCATAGGTTACATGTGAGTCATTCTCATCTCAAGTTTTGGTTCAAGTACTAGATAAGTTCTACTTACAGGTGCTTTTGCTGGCGTTTGATTCTCGCCATCCTTTTTCACTGCAGGAACAGCTTTCTCATTCTCACTTCTGTTTTCAGGAGCTGCTGTTTCAGACTTCGATTCAGTCTTTGCACCAACAGCCTCTTCACCTTCATTCTCCTGAACAATTGACAGAAAGTTTGTATATCATTACACCAAATGTATTCCGGAACCCCAATTCCAGAATGGTCAAATCATTGAAAAACTAAATTTTAGTATCAAAACAAACCTTTGCGGAGTCGGCATTTGTCTCCAGCTTTAGAGTATCTTTCCCACTACTTTTGCCTTCCTGGAAAATACTCAATCCATGGGACAAGCTGTTGCAGATACAGAGGACCAAACATATTGAACTTTCTCAGTTTTTTTCTTTCACAGGATAACTTGAAAAAGAATGGTAACTAAGAAGGTAATCTACCTCTTGGATGATATAAGAAGCTTTCCGTTTCGATATTCTGGATCCTTATTATTCATCAAATGATAAGATATGGCTGAGACCACTATCTCTTCAATGTAGTTACTGAGAACTATCGTATCTGCTTGGCAGATTGAGGCCAAATCATCGCATTCAAGATCATTTGCTGCCAGCACCTCAGCTATGTGGTTTTTGTTATCTTGAAACTGGAGTACCTTCATGTCCTCTTCCAGCTGGGCTTTCCAGCTAACAAGATGAGTTTCATCTTCAGGTGGTTTAATTTCAATGTTGTATGGGAATAAAACAGTGAGCCTCTCATTCATTTCTCTGAAATCATCTTCTGGGTCCAACATCCTTGAGCCAAGTATCAAGACTGGACCAGAGAGTGTCTTCAAGAACTTATTGAACAAATTGTATAATCTTTGTGATTGGAGGAGAAGCTTCTCAACATCCCTGAGGTACAATATTATGGAACTGTTTTCTGATACTGAAACCAATACCTGCGTAAGAAAACATGTTTTCAGTTTGAAGTATCAAGAAAACAAAATCCTGCATGATCAATTTATGGCATTACCTTATAAAGTGACTGTAGAAAAAGTTTCTCCTCAAAACACCAGCTGCCATTTCGCTTGAGGGGAGCTGAAAACAACAAAGAATCCCCAAGAAATGGTGAATACAGCATCCAAGCAGATTCTTGTATGTTAAGTTTTAGTGAATTGGCAACTATATACACAGAAGAATCAGAACTTAATTAACTGTGTCAAGTCCAAGAAGATGATGTAGACTAGCACACTCAAGACATGGATGCTTGCAGCCTAATTGACAGGATGCTTGATTTTCTTAAGCATCTAACTACGAGTAAATTTATTCTAAAAGAATGAGACAGATCCAACAAAATTTTAGTGCTAGACTCTCTGCTAAATCAAGTCATGGGACATGACAGCTGAAGTTATATAGAGTTAGAAATACAATAGGGACTTTCAGGGAAGCCATTTTCTGAACCACACAAGGGCCAGAATTACATTGGGCAATTCTTGAACAATCATTAAGGTTTGTGGGGATCCTGTAAGTTAAACTTTGAACATGAAGTATTACCTGAACTTGAAAAGGCAGAACTGGAAGAAATGCTACACATATCAGAGGCAGCAGAAGTGTTTCTTCGCAATTTTGGAGGGTTACCAGTGCTTTCCATGGCCCTGCAAACATATAAAGAAAAGGTTAGCATTCAGACATTACATGTAACCATTCAGACAGAAAACCAAGGTTAACAAAACCTCATGACTATCGGGAAAGGAAAAGCATCTGAACATTTGACATAACAAACCTTGATTTCATGTCAATGCAAGAGCTCTGCTGATGCAGTGTGCCTGCAATGAAATTGTTGATCAGAAGTACACTGAAGTAACATGAAGACATTAATGTTCATTGTAGCAAAATGGATGAGACAGACTTATCAAAAAATTAGTTGTAAGAGAAGAGCAAAAAAAAAAAAAAAAAACAGGGCTTTTATAGCACAGCAATCAAAACAAAAACAAAAGAAATTCTATAAGAAGGCAGTTCATTTCATTCTTATGGGAATATCTTTGACATATCATGAGAATTGATCTGTAGTTTCTCCTCATACCTCTTGCTTCTTCCCTTGAAGAAAGAATAGACAAGGAACCAAACAAACTGGACACTCCATCCAATGTCATCGCTGAGATTGACCTCTTGAAAGACTACAAAAGAGAGAAATCAGTCAGACAAAACCAAAAGCTTATCAGTTGACTTTTCTTTCTATATCGATGTCATTTGCTCAGTCAATAAAGCAACTTTCTATAGGACTGAATAACCTTCATCCATTATATTATATGACAAAATATTTAAACAAAGAAGCAAAGAACACATTACATTCAGCAAATATAAAGCATGCTGAGGTCCTAAACTAGGTCAAAGAGAGCTTACGGGTTCCTTTTTGGTGCAACCATACTTGCTCTGCATCTGTAACAACGTAAGAACTAAGAAGCATAAGTACTAAACTGTAATCCAATCGGATGTAATGGAAGATTGAAGATGGGCATGTTACCTTTATGGAGAAGTCATTTATATCAAGCAGTAGCAGCTTTGATTTAAAGTAGTGTGCCAAAGCCTTTGCGAGCATTTGCTGATACAGTTCTGAGAAAATAAAAATGTAATAATATTAAGACAAAAATGAAAGTTTTAAACATGAATAGTTGATGTAACACTTTCAAGGGCATACCAGCAGGCCCTGAAAGCAAAATAGCCCTGCTTGCAGGTGAAAGGTTACGAGTGTGCTTGGAAATGTCAAACTGTTTCAGATGAACATAGGCAGCACCTGTCAATAATGCCCGTGTCTTCTCACTGTCATTGCCATCATTAGAACATATTAAGTTAATGAGTCCAGGAGAAGAGTTTGCATAAATCAAAATGTTTTTAGTAAACGAAACTCGAACCATTATGTAAACTAGTATTAAGGAGTTCTTTCATAATTAAAACTAGGGCTTTCAGCAACTCTACGTTCCCCATCATCAACAATCAATTAAAAGAAACCTACTAGATCCCGAGACTCCTCTGAAAATTTCACTTAGAACTATAGTAGCTCATATGTTAGAAATATCATTAGTTTCATAAAGAATCCATGGGGGCTTTCAGCAACTCTACGTTCCCCATCATCAACAATCAATTAAAAGAAACCTACTAGATCCCGAGACTCCTCTGAAAATTTCACTTAGAACTATAGTAGCTCATATGTTAGAAATATCATTAGTTTCATAAAGAATCCATGGACTAAATATACTAAGCAGAAGAGCAGTTTGCAGGTTCCATGGAGCTCAAGTCATAGAAGGCCAAGGGAATTCTGTATCTCGACCTGAGAACATTAATAAATGCTATCTTGTTGAATCAGAGTCATAATTGTGTTTAAAAATTAACAATATCTTCGTTAGACTAAGCTCTCACTGTCTTCCTATGTTTTTCCTCCCCCTTTTTGCATTTATGACTTGAACTTTGTTCATTTGCAGACAGCAAAGAAGACTGCAAAGTTCTTCCGGGAAAAAAGAAGTTAAATGTAGCATATTCGATTAAAACCCAGAAGTTCAAAAGAAATTCCATCGATGGAGACGCCGGAAACAGAGCAGAATATACACTAAGAAAATAGTTTAATGGAAAAAATTAAAAAATAAAACAAAAAGCTCACGGGTATCTATGGAGTGTTAGGAACATGTGCGATGAGAATATCTCCGTACAGTCACATGCTGATCATAGCAAACCTACATGCTTTCTTCTTTTCATTTCCAATATAAGTTTTTGGGGACCAATATAACATACAAAAATGGACAAGCTGTAGATTTTCTTTTTCCTTTTCCTTTGTTCTGTAGCCTTAATGAATATTCTTTTTCTTATAACCAAGTCTTCCAGTCTCAAGATCTCTAAATTCCCATGTAAACGTTGAAAACCAGAAACTAAACCGAAAATTAAGTAATCAAGAGATTATCTTAAAGAGGGAAAGCAATATCCATTACCTTAGGAAGTAAGGGAACTCGTCGAAGGTGACCTTGCTCTCTCTCCCATCCACAACTTGCCTCAACAACTCCTGCTCTACCTGCTCCGCTGTAACACCATCCGTTGAAGAGATGGAAGCACCAGTCCATCTACTCAGGCTCTGCCCTGAAGCCAATCCCAGCCCCACACCAACACCAACTCCCAAAGCAGACAACAGTACGTGTTTCTGTTCCATCTCCTTCGCGATCTACTCACCCTTTGAATGTATCCGCAATCTGCTTCACAATCTTTTAACGTTGACGCTATAAACTATCACGTACAAGTGACAAATGAACTAACAAGCTAAAACACGCAATCTTGATGCCTCGATAAGCGATCCAGCAGCAGCTGATCAAGGTTGAGATGAACACCGTAAAAACCGCAAGAATCAAATCTTCAAATGACTTGAAAGGAATCAGAAAGGAACGGGTTTCTCTGGGATTAACCCTTTTTTTGGGGGACAGGAAAATGTGAGCATGAATTGTCCGATTACAACGTTGGCTTAAAGCTCTTTTGACAGATAATGGACTAATAGCTATGCGGTCTGGCCCTCTTCAACTATTTATAGTATGCTCAAGACCAATGGACGTCAAAGCCTTTGCCAGGAAAAGAAAACATAAGGAAAAAAAAAACGTTTTATTTTTTTTTTCCTCCCTTCACTTCTCCTTTCGCCTTTTTGACTTACCGGTGACCGCCTAGTCTGGGTTTCAACTCTTATTATTTATTTTTACCATCTTCTTTGGTCGGCTTTCACTTTTCCCCTTCAGTTTTCCTTTTGTCTCTTTCTGTTCAGTGGATTTATAATTTAATACACAACCACTGGTAAAGTTAATCCCCGCTTGGCCTTTCTGCCCTCCTTTTGTTCGGTTACAACACTGACTTCCCATCTCTTTCAGCTAAGCTACCCGTATTTATCTTTTTTAATTTATATATAATATTTTTTTAATTCTTGGTAAGTCACATGTCATATAATGCCTACCTAACCACTCACGTTGTCATATGTGTAACCCTTTTTTTATTTTTAAAATTTTAAAAGCTTCACTATCGAATTATTAGACGAATTATTTATTTTTTTTAAAAAAAATGGTAGCTTATTTTCAGTGTTAATCTCAGGCAATGTCATGCAAATCTGACGTGTCCAAATGGCTGGGTTGCCGAATTTTGACGTCTCAGTTGACCGTTTACAGTTGCTCGTGCATGCCGTGGCTGTACCCTGAGACAATGGTCTATCACGTCACCGCTGCTATATATTGTACATTGTAATGGCACGTTTGGTTTCAATTTTTTCTTTTTTTTTTCTTTGAGGTTTTTAACCTTAAATTTCTATTATTTTATTTAATTTATAATTTGGGTAATTGCGTTACAGTGAAGCACATGGAAGGGAGGGAGGGAGGGAAGGGTTTCACCTCTCTACTTTCTACTTTTGCTTTTTGGTTATTTAGTAATTTAATAGCTTTAATAGCTTTCCACGCAATTTAGGCTGGCCACTAAAAGACTAAATAGCGGCGGCTGCGTCTGAACTGCTTCACGTCAAGGTGTAAGCTAAGGTAGACTGCCACATCATCATGGTTGATGGTCCATCATCCATCCTACTATGCTTGCCTTTATCTAATTCCTGTAGTATCAACACGTGTCGATCTGTTGTTTAGTAAATTTAGTTAACGACAGTACCATGTTTTTGTTACCCCTAATTTTATGTGTTGTTGGAGAGAGAAAACAATATTTTACCAAAAAATTAAAATTAAATATAATTCTTTATGCAATATATTATAAAAAATTTACATTAAAGTAATATGAATATTTGAATGAATATAAAATATCACAATCTTTGTACTAAAAATGAATTTATATACAGTTTATTTTTAATAAATTAATATTTGAAATACAATATATGATATTAAAAAAATTAATCTATAAATAAAATAAAAAACAATGATGGCTGGCACGGTGTAAGTAACAAGTGGGAAGTTGATGGGGCCCATTTGATTGAAGATTAAAAAAGAGAAATAACACAAAGTAAAAGCTTTTAGGCTTAGTTTACAGAAGCCGAGAAAGTTGTTGAAAAGGAGAAGGCGATAGAGAGCTCTTATCAAGTTATCACAAGACTGTCTTTTTCGGACAATTTGTAATTTTTTCAGACATAAAAACCAAGAGAGAAAGAGATTCCACAGAAGGCCTGCGCGTCTACCTTGTCTTCCACGTCAGTGTCACATGCCTTGGTTTAAAATCTTTATGAATTTTTATTTGCGAGATTGTTGGTGACTCATGGGTTACAGGCCATGGCCACTATACTTTACGCTACTTTGTTAGTAAGTCTCCCTCGCCACATATTTAAAAAAAAAAAAAAAGCTTCCTTTAAACGAAAAGATGTGAATTTTACAAAAAGCATTAAGAAATAAATAAAGAAGAAAACCCACACACAAGTGGTCCTCGTCGACTCACACAACCTTTTTTAATTTCATATATTAATACTACTTTCACTTTGAAAGTTTGCCTTCCCCCCCGCCCCCCCTGTTTAACTAATTTGTCACGTTCTAGAATATTCCTTCCAAAATCCTCGACTCCCTAGCTTCTTCTTTTTTTCTTTTCTCTCTCCTGATCACACATCGACCATATGAAAGCACTTACGGGTAGTGATGATACGTAGATACCTTACTTCGTCCGGATGACAATCATTTTGATTAATGATTTTTGTCCTCATTCAAGCATTTCTATCAACACTTACTGCTTGTATTATATATATATATATATGTACATAATATATTTTAATTATCTATTGACTTGAATTTTACCAAGCTTCTAAAATAAAAATTATTATTATAAACATGGGTTTTGAATAATGTAAAGAACTGAAAAGTCAATTCATGTAATGTATAGTAAATTTTATATTATAATTAAAAGCTTATGGTAAACAATAATTATATTTGTTGAATGATGTGGACTTATTAGGGCCGAGATTTACCTACAAGCGAAGTAAGTACTTTGTTAGCCAACCAAAAAGGCAAAGTAAAAAGGCAAAACCTTCAAAAGTTGCAAGAAACTTTGTTTAAAGTGTGAAATTTACCTTCGAAGTCTTTGACTTGACAATTTTGGGCACTTTCCATTTGCAGAACGATTGAATCTTTAGAGATGTGGACATGAATTAGATACTCCAACCGACACCCTAATGGAATTGCACAACAGCCACGCAATTACTGGACCCATCAAATCCTGGCCGTTCGTTTCATTCTCTTTCCATAATACAAAATCAAAATCAATCAAAAGAAATCAATGAACTCATTGGCACTGCTTTTTCTTGCCTTAATGCTGGTGGTAGCCTTCCCTATTCTTCAAACTCAAAAAGTGACCCTTCTCATTGGGCGTGAATCAGAAGCCTAAAAGAGTTGCTTTTATCGTCCTTTCTGGGTCACAGCGGATTAAGATAGATTTTCACGTGAAAATTTTAATATATTTTATTAAATATTATTATATTATCTTATTAGAAGTTGTAAGACAGAGAAATCAACAAATAATTCTGATTGAAAACTTTGTTGCCATAAAAAAATAAATATAATTCTTTTGATTATGAATTATGAATTAATCAGGAAGCTAATAAATCATAATAGCCAAATAAATTAAGGGTTAATGATATGTGCATGATTGCGTAATAATGAAGTACTTGGTGTGATGAGATGGGAACGGCTGAACCCAAAGAAATAGCGAAGGATTTGTATTTTGCGTTGGTGGTGGAAAAGGAAAGCAGAAAATAGGAGCCGATCCACAGGCTGTAAAACCTAATCTCTGGCCTCCGGGTGGCTAAAAGCCAAAGCGCAGGCTTGGCCAGGTTGGTCCAGCGAGGAATTGCCGACTGGCTTTTCTTTGCTGCTAGTGTTAGTGGGTGGTGCGACACGTCACGCATACACAAAAAGAAGGGCTCACTCTACTCTACTCCACCGGGTCAGTCATCAGTGCGGGCAAGCAAACAACTAAACGACAATTACCTCACTTTATATGAACAGCCAACTCCAAACATTTTCATATTATGGATCCCTAAAAAGTTGTAAAACCCACATGGGATGCAATCGGGTCTTTTCTTTTTTCTTTTCGGGTTCTTTTATTTTCCCGAGAAAGCAAAGATATCTATCTTCAATTCCTCATGCATGCAGTGACTTGGAGCATGTGCTCCCAAAAAGACCCACCACCAACAATTTTATTTCATCCACCAGATGTGCTTATCTTTCATAACGTAAGGATTAAGATGGGGGATTACTGTATCTGCAGGATTGTATTGCCATGAGTGATGGCTTTCATAATTATCAGAAAGCTCAGTCCGGGTTTGCCGATGCTTTCACAACCATAGGAAGGCCATTATTGCTACCTGATGTTGGCTTCATTGGATATATCTGCCTGGTTTTATCTTCTCTTATGTGTAGTCAGCCCCTGTTTCAAGATTAGATAGATTTGTCCTAATCTCTTTGTTCTTTCATTGGCTGAGAACCTAATCACTATTGCTTAAACATAATTTTCTTCTCATCTTCCATTTTCCGGAGAAAATCTGAATAAACCGCACTCCAGAGCTCAGGAAGACAGATGGGAAACGGAAAGGAACGAGAGCAAAAAGAATAAATAGGGAGTAGTGGTGTGACTGTCTACTATGATTCCAATTGCCCAAATGCATTGGCATTACATCAAATGGATGGCGAACGAAAAGAGACCCGCCACAAAACTCCACTCTTTGGCTGAGAATCCTCATAGTGGATTCGCCAGAATCATTCAGATCTTCTTTGTCTTTTTCCTCTTTATCCTGTTTGCTTCTCCCTGAATTTCTCTCCCAGGCCCTGCCATGATCCAAATCATACTTGCCCAATGTCGCCCAATAGACAGGCCACCACTTGTGGGGCATCGTCTGTTCCTGCTTTATTTTCGTGTAGGCTCATGGGGGCCTGTTTGGGTTCGGGGAACCAGACTGCCCCAGACAGACCACGACTACTTTAATTTGTAAGCCTAATTAATGGGCTAAGTTACATTGGCCTTTCAACTAGGGATTCATATGAACCCTAATCATTCTTGCAAGCCCAAAATAATAAGTCCAAAATCCTGGAAAAAAAGAATGCTTGGTCAATAAGCCCAAATGGGTCGAGCAACAGAACCTTGACCCAAAAACTTATGGTTAGCTAGACAAGACCCTCCTAGTCCTTGGTTGTGATCTCAATTCATTGAACTAGCTTGAAAAATGATTTTAAGAAAAATTAAAATATATTTTTATAAACATAAAAATAAAAAATAAAATTTTAATTTTAGTAGATTATCATGTATGCTCAATATTCATATTAACAGAACATGGTGATCTGATCCTATAAATTGGGTGGCCTGGCAACAAGCAAATGTGTAAAAGTGAAAATGGGAGTGGAGACAAGCTTTAAAGGAAGAAAAGAAAATCTAGGTTGCAATGACATTATCACCGCTCATTGTGCTTGGCACGGACAACGCTAATTTTGACCCCACAATGAATTTTATAAAGTAAAAAAGTTAGGTCTTTTTTAGGTTCTCAGTTTCCCTTGATCTTCCATACAATTGGTTTCCACATCACTTCCACACCATTCCTTTTGATTTCATGATCTGCTGCTATCATATTCTATATTCTTAGATATCATATATTACGTGTCTCATGCTCGACCAATTCCTAAAAATGCTGGGGTTAACCTTGCAACATTTAAAATTAGGTTTTCTTTTAAGCCAAACATGTGTTGGTGGTAATTAGTATCGGTCCAGGCATGTTATCATGAGCATATAGTCGCGTAAGCACGGTAATAAATAGGACGGCTTTGACGTTTTGAAAGTTTGGTGAGAAAATATAAATAAAATTTAAATGTTTATAAATTTATTTAAATTTAAACTATATTAAACGTTTAAGTTTATCATTGTCGTTTTTAAATAAAATTCAAAAGACTATAAAACCAGATAAGTATTAATAAGTTTTGAAAAATTAAGAGATTCTAAGAGATGACATCTGATGCATATAGGTCAGGTTTGATTTTATCATTTTAGAGCCTTAATGAATATTCTTTTTCTTATAACCAAGTCTTCCAGTCTCAAGATCTCTAAATTCCCATGTAAACGTTGAAAACCAGAAACTAAACCGAAAATTAAGTAATCAAGAGATTATCTTAAAGAGGGAAAGCAATATCCATTACCTTAGGAAGTAAGGGAACTCGTCGAAGGTGACCTTGCTCTCTCTCCCATCCACAACTTGCCTCAACAACTCCTGCTCTACCTGCTCCGCTGTAACACCATCCGTTGAAGAGATGGAAGCACCAGTCCATCTACTCAGGCTCTGCCCTGAAGCCAATCCCAGCCCCACACCAACACCAACTCCCAAAGCAGACAACAGTACGTGTTTCTGTTCCATCTCCTTCGCGATCTACTCACCCTTTGAATGTATCCGCAATCTGCTTCACAATCTTTTAACGTTGACGCTATAAACTATCACGTACAAGTGACAAATGAACTAACAAGCTAAAACACGCAATCTTGATGCCTCGATAAGCGATCCAGCAGCAGCTGATCAAGGTTGAGATGAACACCGTAAAAACCGCAAGAATCAAATCTTCAAATGACTTGAAAGGAATCAGAAAGGAACGGGTTTCTCTGGGATTAACCCTTTTTTTGGGGGACAGGAAAATGTGAGCATGAATTGTCCGATTACAACGTTGGCTTAAAGCTCTTTTGACAGATAATGGACTAATAGCTATGCGGTCTGGCCCTCTTCAACTATTTATAGTATGCTCAAGACCAATGGACGTCAAAGCCTTTGCCAGGAAAAGAAAACATAAGGAAAAAAAAAACGTTTTATTTTTTTTTTTCCTCCCTTCACTTCTCCTTTCGCCTTTTTGACTTACCGGTGACCGCCTAGTCTGGGTTTCAACTCTTATTATTTATTTTTACCATCTCTTTGGTCGGCTTTCACTTTTCCCCTTCAGTTTTCCTTTTGTCTCTTTCTGTTCAGTGGATTTATAATTTAATACACAACCACTGGTAAAGTTAATCCCCGCTTGGCCTTTCTGCCCTCCTTTTGTTCGGTTACAACACTGACTTCCCATCTCTTTCAGCTAAGCTACCCGTATTTATCTTTTTTAATTTATATATAATATTTTTTTAATTCTTGGTAAGTCACATGTCATATAATGCCTACCTAACCACTCACGTTGTCATATGTGTAACCCTTTTTTTATTTTTAAAATTTTAAAAGCTTCACTATCGAATTATTAGACGAATTATTTATTTTTTTTAAAAAAAATGGTAGCTTATTTTCAGTGTTAATCTCAGGCAATGTCATGCAAATCTGACGTGTCCAAATGGCTGGGTTGCCGAATTTTGACGTCTCAGTTGACCGTTTACAGTTGCTCGTGCATGCCGTGGCTGTACCCTGAGACAATGGTCTATCACGTCACCGCTGCTATATATTGTACATTGTAATGGCACGTTTGGTTTCAATTTTTTCTTTTTTTTTTCTTTGAGGTTTTTAACCTTAAATTTCTATTATTTTATTTAATTTATAATTTGGGTAATTGCGTTACAGTGAAGCACATGGAAGGGAGGGAGGGAGGGAGGGAAGGGTTTCACCTCTCTACTTTCTGCTTTTGCTTTTTGGTTATTTAGTAATTTAATAGCTTTAATAGCTTTCCACGCAATTTAGGCTGGCCACTAAAAGACTAAATAGCGGCGGCTGCGTCTGAACTGCTTCACGTCAAGGTGTAAGCTAAGGTAGACTGCCACATCATCATGGTTGATGGTCCATCATCCATCCTACTATGCTTGCCTTTATCTAATTCCTGTAGTATCAACACGTGTCGATCTGTTGTTTAGTAAATTTAGTTAACGACAGTACCATGTTTTTGTTACCCCTAATTTTATGTGTTGTTGGAGAGAGAAAACAATATTTTACCAAAAAATTAAAATTAAATATAATTCTTTATGCAATATATTATAAAAAATTTACATTAAAGTAATATGAATATTTGAATGAATATAAAATATCACAATCTTTGTACTAAAAATGAATTTATATACAGTTTATTTTTAATAAATTAATATTTGAAATACAATATATGATATTAAAAAAATTAATCTATAAATAAAATAAAAAACAATGATGGCTGGCACGGTGTAAGTAACAAGTGGGAAGTTGATGGGGCCCATTTGATTGAAGATTAAAAAAGAGAAATAACACAAAGTAAAAGCTTTTAGGCTTAGTTTACAGAAGCCGAGAAAGTTGTTGAAAAGGAGAAGGCGATAGAGAGCTCTTATCAAGTTATCACAAGACTGTCTTTTTCGGACAATTTGTAATTTTTTCAGACATAAAAACCAAGAGAGAAAGAGATTCCACAGAAGGCCTGCGCGTCTACCTTGTCTTCCACGTCAGTGTCACATGCCTTGGTTTAAAATCTTTATGAATTTTTATTTGCGAGATTGTTGGTGACTCATGGGTTACAGGCCATGGCCACTATACTTTACGCTACTTTGTTAGTAAGTCTCCCTCGCCACATATTTAAAAAAAAAAAAAAAGCTTCCTTTAAACGAAAAGATGTGAATTTTACAAAAAGCATTAAGAAATAAATAAAGAAGAAAACCCACACACAAGTGGTCCTCGTCGACTCACACAACCTTTTTTAATTTCATATATTAATACTACTTTCACTTTGAAAGTTTGCCTTCCCCCCCGCCCCCCCTGTTTAACTAATTTGTCACGTTCTAGAATATTCCTTCCAAAATCCTCGACTCCCTAGCTTCTTCTTTTTTTCTTTTCTCTCTCCTGATCACACATCGACCATATGAAAGCACTTACGGGTAGTGATGATACGTAGATACCTTACTTCGTCCGGATGACAATCATTTTGATTAATGATTTTTGTCCTCATTCAAGCATTTCTATCAACACTTACTGCTTGTATTATATATATATATATATGTACATAATATATTTTAATTATCTATTGACTTGAATTTTACCAAGCTTCTAAAATAAAAATTATTATTATAAACATGGGTTTTGAATAATGTAAAGAACTGAAAAGTCAATTCATGTAATGTATAGTAAATTTTATATTATAATTAAAAGCTTATGGTAAACAATAATTATATTTGTTGAATGATGTGGACTTATTAGGGCCGAGATTTACCTACAAGCGAAGTAAGTACTTTGTTAGCCAACCAAAAAGGCAAAGTAAAAAGGCAAAACCTTCAAAAGTTGCAAGAAACTTTGTTTAAAGTGTGAAATTTACCTTCGAAGTCTTTGACTTGACAATTTTGGGCACTTTCCATTTGCAGAACGATTGAATCTTTAGAGATGTGGACATGAATTAGATACTC
This sequence comes from Moringa oleifera, assembly GCA_021397835.1. NCBI lineage: Eukaryota > Viridiplantae > Streptophyta > Magnoliopsida > Brassicales > Moringaceae > Moringa > Moringa oleifera. Next base: position 963,546 of record JAJFZO010000658.1, on the reverse strand, counting down.
CAACCGACACCCTAATGGAATTGCACAACAGCCACGCAATTACTGGACCCATCAAATCCTGGCCGTTCGTTTCATTCTCTTTCCATAATACAAAATCAAAATCAATCAAAAGAAATCAATGAACTCATTGGCACTGCTTTTTCTTGCCTTAATGCTGGTGGTAGCCTTCCCTATTCTTCAAACTCAAAAAGTGACCCTTCTCATTGGGCGTGAATCAGAAGCCTAAAAGAGTTGCTTTTATCGTCCTTTCTGGGTCACAGCGGATTAAGATAGATTTTCACGTGAAAATTTTAATATATTTTATTAAATATTATTATATTATCTTATTAGAAGTTGTAAGACAGAGAAATCAACAAATAATTCTGATTGAAAACTTTGTTGCCATAAAAAAATAAATATAATTCTTTTGATTATGAATTATGAATTAATCAGGAAGCTAATAAATCATAATAGCCAAATAAATTAAGGGTTAATGATATGTGCATGATTGCGTAATAATGAAGTACTTGGTGTGATGAGATGGGAACGGCTGAACCCAAAGAAATAGCGAAGGATTTGTATTTTGCGTTGGTGGTGGAAAAGGAAAGCAGAAAATAGGAGCCGATCCACAGGCTGTAAAACCTAATCTCTGGCCTCCGGGTGGCTAAAAGCCAAAGCGCAGGCTTGGCCAGGTTGGTCCAGCGAGGAATTGCCGACTGGCTTTTCTTTGCTGCTAGTGTTAGTGGGTGGTGCGACACGTCACGCATACACAAAAAGAAGGGCTCACTCTACTCTACTCCACCGGGTCAGTCATCAGTGCGGGCAAGCAAACAACTAAACGACAATTACCTCACTTTATATGAACAGCCAACTCCAAACATTTTCATATTATGGATCCCTAAAAAGTTGTAAAACCCACATGGGATGCAATCGGGTCTTTTCTTTTTTCTTTTCGGGTTCTTTTATTTTCCCGAGAAAGCAAAGATATCTATCTTCAATTCCTCATGCATGCAGTGACTTGGAGCATGTGCTCCCAAAAAGACCCACCACCAACAATTTTATTTCATCCACCAGATGTGCTTATCTTTCATAACGTAAGGATTAAGATGGGGGATTACTGTATCTGCAGGATTGTATTGCCATGAGTGATGGCTTTCATAATTATCAGAAAGCTCAGTCCGGGTTTGCCGATGCTTTCACAACCATAGGAAGGCCATTATTGCTACCTGATGTTGGCTTCATTGGATATATCTGCCTGGTTTTATCTTCTCTTATGTGTAGTCAGCCCCTGTTTCAAGATTAGATAGATTTGTCCTAATCTCTTTGTTCTTTCATTGGCTGAGAACCTAATCACTATTGCTTAAACATAATTTTCTTCTCATCTTCCATTTTCCGGAGAAAATCTGAATAAACCGCACTCCAGAGCTCAGGAAGACAGATGGGAAACGGAAAGGAACGAGAGCAAAAAGAATAAATAGGGAGTAGTGGTGTGACTGTCTACTATGATTCCAATTGCCCAAATGCATTGGCATTACATCAAATGGATGGCGAACGAAAAGAGACCCGCCACAAAACTCCACTCTTTGGCTGAGAATCCTCATAGTGGATTCGCCAGAATCATTCAGATCTTCTTTGTCTTTTTCCTCTTTATCCTGTTTGCTTCTCCCTGAATTTCTCTCCCAGGCCCTGCCATGATCCAAATCATACTTGCCCAATGTCGCCCAATAGACAGGCCACCACTTGTGGGGCATCGTCTGTTCCTGCTTTATTTTCGTGTAGGCTCATGGGGGCCTGTTTGGGTTCGGGGAACCAGACTGCCCCAGACAGACCACGACTACTTTAATTTGTAAGCCTAATTAATGGGCTAAGTTACATTGGCCTTTCAACTAGGGATTCATATGAACCCTAATCATTCTTGCAAGCCCAAAATAATAAGTCCAAAATCCTGGAAAAAAAGAATGCTTGGTCAATAAGCCCAAATGGGTCGAGCAACAGAACCTTGACCCAAAAACTTATGGTTAGCTAGACAAGACCCTCCTAGTCCTTGGTTGTGATCTCAATTCATTGAACTAGCTTGAAAAATGATTTTAAGAAAAATTAAAATATATTTTTATAAACATAAAAATAAAAAATAAAATTTTAATTTTAGTAGATTATCATGTATGCTCAATATTCATATTAACAGAACATGGTGATCTGATCCTATAAATTGGGTGGCCTGGCAACAAGCAAATGTGTAAAAGTGAAAATGGGAGTGGAGACAAGCTTTAAAGGAAGAAAAGAAAATCTAGGTTGCAATGACATTATCACCGCTCATTGTGCTTGGCACGGACAACGCTAATTTTGACCCCACAATGAATTTTATAAAGTAAAAAAGTTAGGTCTTTTTTAGGTTCTCAGTTTCCCTTGATCTTCCATACAATTGGTTTCCACATCACTTCCACACCATTCCTTTTGATTTCATGATCTGCTGCTATCATATTCTATATTCTTAGATATCATATATTACGTGTCTCATGCTCGACCAATTCCTAAAAATGCTGGGGTTAACCTTGCAACATTTAAAATTAGGTTTTCTTTTAAGCCAAACATGTGTTGGTGGTAATTAGTATCGGTCCAGGCATGTTATCATGAGCATATAGTCGCGTAAGCACGGTAATAAATAGGACGGCTTTGACGTTTTGAAAGTTTGGTGAGAAAATATAAATAAAATTTAAATGTTTATAAATTTATTTAAATTTAAACTATATTAAACGTTTAAGTTTATCATTGTCGTTTTTAAATAAAATTCAAAAGACTATAAAACCAGATAAGTATTAATAAGTTTTGAAAAATTAAGAGATTCTAAGAGATGACATCTGATGCATATAGGTCAGGTTTGATTTTATCATTTTAGAGCATTACCAATATTTTTTAATTTATGTTTATATTTTTAAGTAAAAAGAGAAATTAAAAAAGCATTTAAAATAAGAAAAATATATAATAAATATAGAAAAAACCTCAAAAGGAGAGTCCCTTCACTAGCCATCTTTATAATAAACAAAACGTTGGTTAGGGTTAGAAAGCTACAAGTACCACATTAAACAATAATTCTTAGCTCTCTTCCTGTCCACTTGTAACCTTCGACAGTGACAGTTTGTTTAACTTAACTAATAAAGCAGCTTGTCATGCATTAAAATTCATAACAACCCTTTTTAATACTAAAAATTAAATGGCCGGACAAAGGATAAAGATTATGCGGTCATGAGATTTGTCATTTTTCTTCAAATAAATTTTGATTACAAAATAATTCTCAAAATTTAAATTCAAATTAATCATATTAAAAACTTTAAATTAGAGATATTTAAATTAACAAATTTGTATGATAAATTTAACTTAATTTTTTTATAGATATGAAAAATATTTAGTTTATTAATTTTAAAATTTTAAAAATTTCTTAAAAATTTATGTTGTCAAAAATTTAAAAATTTTATAAAAATAGTTGATGAGTCGAAAACTAATTAATAATTAATTAATTTTATAGGTTCAACTCAAAACGAAAACGTAAAATTTATTTCAATATATTTTAATAATAAAAATATTTACTTATTTTTTAATAATTTTAAGTTAATATTTAATATCATAATATATTTAAATATTTTTAAAAAATAAATAAATGTCAAAATTTATGTGACACTTATTTTAAAAATAATGTTTTTTTGTATAATTTATATTAACTTAGTTTATTAAATATAAAATATTTTAAAAACATATTTAAAATAATTTTTTTTAAAAAAATCACATATATAGTTCGATGTAAAAACTTCTTCTGTGAAAGATAATTATATATATTGTTACAAATTTTCTGGTTCATGTACTTTCCACATTGGGGCAAAATTAATTATAGTCTATCTTCCTCCATCAGTGGCTCTAATCTAGCTGGATCCACAATGACTTTACTGGACCAGCATTTTTCCCTTATAGATTCCGTGTGAGATCAAAGCTAACTAATCCATGATCGTATTACAGATAGAAATTGAAAAAATAAAAAATAATTAGAAACAATTTATGTGAGCTGAGCTGCAACTAAGCCGCACATGCAATTTGTTGATTGTTTTCAACTCATAGAACATTCCTAGAAATTCCACACCATAATTATGCCTCACAGCATACCAAGTCAGAGGTGGACCAAAAACTTTATTATATAATATATTCTTAAAATAAATGTTAGATTTATTCATATCCAATTGTTCTAGCTGTACGTGGGGACTAGGGACTAGTAGTTCTCACTGAGATTTTATTTATTCATCTATTTATCTGAATTTTTATATTTCTTTATTTATAATTTTTTGATTTATTTTAGAATTCCTTTGATGCGGACTTTATATATTATTATAGCTGTCAGGGATTGACGGTGTAAGATTAATCAGTACATCATAAAATTATGTGTGCATATATATATAATTAATGTGTTTATATAATTAAATTAGTGAAGAGATTACTGCCTAGCAAAATTTCTGCATGTTGAATTCAATGTCACAGTAGCTTTGGATTTTCTGCCATAGACTATCTTTTAAATATATATATATATATATTATTTTTAATTTGAAAATATCTGAAATTTATTTATCAGATCTGAGCCTTTACTTAATAATTAGTTTACTTGAAGACACGCTGTTAATCCTTCCCTTTTGACTTGCGCAGCTGTGTCTGATTGATTCTATGTTTACTTCACCTATTTTAAAAATTAAAAAAATTAATTTTATTTTAATTGTGCTCCATGATATTTGTGCCAACTAGCACGTTCTAGATCAACAACCTTACCAAAAATATTAGGCGTAGAAAATGATGGGCCGTTTTCTTAATCTTCAGATAAGCTTCAAGATATAGGCATGCTTTTACATATATTTATATAGTATATGTTTATTTTATGTAGATGCTCATAAATGTGGGAACACATATAATTTGTTATGTCCCATATAATACATGGACAGTTATTTCAATTAGGCTGTCACATATGGACTGCGATTTGTTACTTAGTGGTTTATATTATTTGGATCATATTACAGAATCTGCTTGCTTTTCATGTGTGACAGCTATTTTTTTTATTTGATGTATCATATTTAATTAAAAAATTATATGAATAAATTTTTTTATTGATTTAAGTTTATTTTTTAAATAAAAAGATATTATTTATATTAATGTGATAAAAAAATAAAAAAAATGAAATCATAATGATTAGTTTTATTGAATAACCATGATTGCTTACTCAAAGATTTTATCTTAGGACTTACTAATGGTTTGGTAAAGCAAGTTGATAGTCACAATTGGGCCGATTTCGGTAATTAATGACGAAATTTTAAAGTAGTCAAACCTAATTTCTGTTGGTTAAGAAAATAAAACGGAGGATTTTGAGGAGCAAAGACAAAAATGATGCAATCCTGCGGTTTCGTCTCGTACTTGAGTACCTAACATGTACCCATCAAAGGCTTGAATTATGTATGTAGTAGAGCCGCTTTGTCTTCTTGCTCCGAATCAAATTGGCAACTCCGCTTACCATTAAGTTCCTTCGACGTAACAGCTGCAACAGTGTCGCCCCCTTCACGCTATATATAATCTGCTTTCCTCTGCTTCAAAGACGTGCCAGTTTTACTCATTTCTTCTCTTCGGTTTTGCTGAGTTTTTCTTGAAACCCATTTGCTCCAGAGGAGAAGAGGAGAAAAGAAGAAAAGAGGAGAGAAGAAGTCGCTGTCCTTCTTATGGTTCCTGTCTGAGTGTGGATTTTCTGTCAGCCTGAGTGCATCGCATACAAGTTCCGGAAGAGGAACTCTGGAGGTTATAATCTGTGGCCCTTTACTTTCTGAATCTTTATCGTCAATTGGTTACTCAGATTACTTGGTTTCTGATACGATTTATGCTTAAAACAGTGATCTATAAGTTGATTGTTTCATTTCATTAACTGAACTCTTATGAGTTAAGACATAGACTAGTGTCTGCATATTGTTTTCCTACTTGATCTTGACTGTTTCCCATCCTGTCTGGATTTTTGGGTTATTAACTAAAACGTCCAAGCTAATTAATACACAATGCAGATGATGAAAACCATCTTATTTAACAGGGATTATAGCCGTTGTGGTATTTAGTTGCCTGAATGAGTTCTTAGATCTGGTTTTGATATCCTTACTTGACTGTGATTTTCTCTTTTTTCAGTCATGGATTATGGCATTATACGTGTGCCTTTGTGTTCTCTGTCACCGTTTAGATGATTTTCCTGTACCCAATTTTTATTGACTTCTGGGTGCCTCCATTAATCTGACTGTGTACAACTCTGTTTAGATATGGAAAACAGAAAGTTTCAAGAGAAAAATTCCCCTGAACTGCTTCCAACACTCTTAAGGGAATTATCATTGCAAGAATCAGCTGACTTCGGTAGTCCTAAAGAGAACTTTACTGTGAGAAATCAGTATGAGCTGAGCCAGTTTTGCCCTTCTAGTTCATCGGCGGCTACGGTAAGTTAGCAAAAACCCTCCATGTCCTGGATTATATCCGCAGGGCCAGAATGCCTGGATGGTCAGTTAAGTTTGTTTACATTGGGAAACTTTACAAATTTCTGATGCTGCATCAGGGATCTGAAGTAGATGCTGTTCAAAGCCAGAGCAGTGAATCTCAATCTACGGGTCATCAAAGGAAGATGTCTATTTCAATCAGCATGCCATCTTCTCCAACTAAAATTGGCTCAGACAACAGTAAAAGGGTTCTTTTTATCGAAAACAGAGAAGCTTTCAACAATAAAATCCCAGATTCTTATGATACACCTGAAATTACTAGCACAGACACGAAGACGATGAAGTTCCATTCTCAGCCCATGCCAAAAGGATCTGCATTTGTAGAGCTGGATAGTTTTTCAAACTTACCCAACTATCCACATGGTAGAAGGTTAAAGAAGGACAACAGGTTTGATTCCTTCAAAACTTGGTCTGGGAAACTTGAGAGACAGATATCAAATCTTCGTGGAAGGCCACAGGCAAATGGACAGCAGGATAATGTCGCACCAACCAGAGAGATTGAAACCTTGCCTGTGGACAGATACTTCGATGCTTTAGAAGGGCCTGAATTGGAGACACTCAGGGTATGTATATTCAGTGTTCTATCTTCCTCAGCCCTATCCTTTTACTGCCAATGGAATGAAATATTTGTCTGGTTCTGTCAGATGAATCTGATATCATTCCTCTCCTTTCACAGGCCTCAGAGGAAATTGTTCTTCCAGATGACAAGACGTGGCCGTTTCTTCTTCGTTATCCCATTTCTTCCTTTGGTATCGGTCTTGGAGTTACAAGTCAAGCTATTATGTGGAAAACCCTGGCCACGGCTGAGTCTACGAAATTTCTCCACATAAGCTTGATGATAAATGTTGTCCTCTGGTCGATCTCTGTTGCCATTGTTGCCATTGTTGCTTCCATCTACCTTCTGAAGGTAATTCTCTACTTCGAAGCAGTTCGCCGTGAATACTACCATCCTGTTCGTGTCAACTACTTCTTTGCCCCCTGGATAAGCCTCCTGTTCTTGGCTCTTGGAGTGCCACCTTCAGTTGCTACACGGCTACCTCCTGCTCTTTGGTACATTCTAATGACTCCAGTCTTCTGTCTGGAGCTTAAGATCTATGGCCAGTGGATGTCAGGAGGCCAACGAAGGCTCTCCAAGGTGGCCAATCCCTCGAATCATCTATCCATTGTAGGAAACTTTGTGGGGGCTCTACTAGGTGCATCAATGGGGCTCAAAGAAGGGCCTATATTCTTCTTTGCAGTCGGGTTGGCTCACTACACAGTCCTGTTTGTGACTCTCTACCAGAGACTTCCAACAAATGAAACACTTCCTAAGGAGCTCCACCCAGTGTTCTTCCTGTTTGTTGCAGCACCCAATGTTGCAGCAATGGCATGGGAAAGGATTAATGGTTCCTTTAATTATGGATCACGGATTGCTTACTTCATTGCCTTGTTCCTCTATTTTGCACTGGTTAGAGTCTGATCTCTGACTTCAAAGTACAAAAGAATGTGTTCTTTCTTACCCCTGCTTACTTAGAATTGGTTCCTGAACTGCATTGTCCGATTTCTTGTTTCCTTTTTGTGACTTTTCAGGCTGTCCGGATCAATTTCTTCAGAGGATTCAAGTATGGCTCGCTGTCTGAACCAATTTTCCAGTCCTCCCAACTTCATTTTCGTGAGGTGTACTTAACTATTTGGGTCTTTTCTGTTTGCAGATTTTCATTGGCTTGGTGGGCATACACTTTTCCGATGACAGGTGCTGCCATTGCAACCATCAGGTACTCAAGTGAAGTGAAGAACGTAGTGACTCAAGTTCTTGCTGTCACACTGTCCGGAATTGCCACATTCACTGTAACAATCCTGCTTGTCTCAACTGTACTCCATGCCTTTTTGCTGCGAGACCTCTTCCCTAATGACATTGCCATTGCCATTAGCGAGAGAAAACCAAAACAGAATAGATGGTTACGCCATCTGAGACATGGAAGCTCAGAAAACATCGAACATTACCTGAAATTCGCAAACTCTAATGAGAAAGACGTAGAAGCCTCTGCATAAGACCTCTGATGAACTTGACGTCCCTGCCAGTTTTGAATCTCCAATGCCCGAACATGCGAGGAATGCATAGTCTAGGACTTAGGTAGTTCCAGTGAACATGTATGAAGTCTGCCTGAGAGGAAAGTTGCAAGAGAGGAGTGTGAATGTATAAAAGCTTCGTAAGTAGTGACCTGTATCAGATAAAGTTTAATATGATGTTGTCGCAGTTCAGATTGTATATTATTACTCGAAGTAAGAAGCAGAAATCTTGTAGAAGGATTCAATATATGGTACTGTTGGGTTTTGTAATCTTAGTAGTTGATCAGAAGAAGCTAAAGAAGTAATCTTTCAAGTTCTATGAAATGGAAAACACTACTCGATATCTTTACTGAGCTAGTGGTGGTTGCAGGGCAATGCCATTCAGATAAACTTTCTGAATTCCAGTGGGGACAAAGGGGGCAAAGCTCAGAACAGGATCTTCCATGCCAGACCGACTGTTGAGTTTGAAACGGGCAAACAGATAACACAAGTTGAAAGGCAATGTGCAACATAACTGGACAGCATAACTATGCAATTTTTCTATACCAACCTCAGCGGTCAACAGGAGTTGGCCTCTGGATGGTGCAATCCAGGACATAACCCAAGGAATTTTAAATGGAAATGGTTGCCTGAATATGAATTCTTAATCTCTTATTAATTGAACTTACCAAAACGAGGTCCTTTTGTTTACTATATTGAACTTCTGAGAAGCTAAAATAAAGTTGGACAAAACTCCTGAACAAAACTGGTAATTTTTCATTAAGTAATATACACTGCTATGAAAAACAAGCAATCACGTTGTTAAGTGGAGAACCTGTTGCCTTTTAAGGCCACATTATGCAGGTTTTTTCAGGGCTAAATTCATTAACTATCAGAAAAATAAGGACCTTATCCCACTTGAGGTAAGAACATATTTTCTGTAAAGCTAAGTATATGATGCCCAGAAACTGCAAAGACTGTAACAGAAAAGAAGCCATGGTTCCTTTGAACTTCATGCATACAGGGAATAATTCCTTTTCTGTTCACAAGAAAGCAGTACAAGGAACTCATATCCCCATCTGTTGTTGACTCTCATTTTGAACAGAATTCATTAGGAAAGTGTAGCCTGTTAGAAAACAAAGACCTTGTGTCTTCCTGTCTGAACAGTTTATCCTCTCAAAGTTAACAGGAACCAAACAGCTAATTGACATAGACTCTGCCCCTGGTACGATGAACATCACTGGCTATGTAAGAAGCCTGATAAGGAAGATGACGTGCATCATTCATTGTCCTAAAAGTTGTCACAATGACCTTTAAATTAAATTCACCCGACACACGCCATGCAACAAGGTCCTGGTCCCCTAGCCTGTTTAAATCAACCCCTCTTCAAGTGATTCCGAAGAAGCTTCCTTAAAGCCATTTTCCCAGCAAGGGAGGTTCCGTTCTTGTTACTACTCGTGATCAGCCAGTAACTTTGCAGGAATTCACAGTATGATTAATAGGCATGAAGCTATCACTAATTCCATTTTGATGCATGTGTCTTAATTCTTCTCATTGTTAATCTGTCGAGCTAACTCCATACCCATCATTACATGAACACTTGAGTTGCAGCTAGCTAGAGTAGTCTATATCCTTCTCTTCCAGTAAAAGGTATATAGACATTCATTTCAGGCCTATCATTGGCAGTCCTCAGACCTATACAATAACAGGTCAGTCTTATTAAGCAGCTATATATCGACATCTTTGTCTGTTTTCTAATTAATGACATGACTTTCTATTAAAAGTCTTGGTCTGATATCCTGTCTGAATAGAATCTTGGTCTGAATGGTAGCCTCTAATTGTTATGGCTCTTAGGCAAACTCGTCACCATGGCAAACCGCATAAGTTCTTGTGTTCATGATATCCCCTTTGCTTATTGATTATTCTGAATTGTTTTCACTTTCACAATTCCACCTAGCCTCAACTTGTGTATCCATTTGTATCTCCTCATCTTCGGTATCTGAATGTGATTGACAAGCTGGGCAATGACATGGCCGGTGTCCTGTTAGTACCTACAGCGACTGAAGAATCACCAGCAGCGACAAGGAGCATGTAAGAGTTCTCGGTCCCCACGAGCTCGGCTGGTGAAGCAACAATAGAAAAACAAAGATGAATGGTTACTCTTGCGGGTTGTGCTTTCTTTTATGGGAAGAAGCAGAAGAATCCAACAGGGAAGACAAAAAGAAGTAGATAGAAACAGAAAAATCAATTTTAATGGAAGCTTGGCATTTCTCCTAGCACAGTTTGTCAATGTCCCCCTATCCTGCAGCTCGATCACATGTGACAGACTTGTTAATGTTAGCTGATTCCACTGGCCATAATCGGAACAGCAAAGCTTTTTGGCATGTTAAATGTCAATGGCCAGCTTCCCTGTTGCTTCAAGATTGGAAATATGGGCAATTGGGGGGTCTCAACGTGACTCACTCATCCAATAGGACACTAGGTTTAGGGGACCAGAAGCTTTTACTGTGGCTTCAGTAGAAAGAATTTGAAGCTTGCTTTAGTCCAACAGTAATATGCTTTACTAATTCATTGATCAATCTTCATGTTTTCACCATGATTAGTGAGTGCAAGAAGCTAAAGTAGCATTGTCTTGTCATACAAGCTTTCCCTACTGTTTGGTGACCAAGAATAAGAAAAAACAATTGATATCTATAATTTCACAAAGATTAAAATAATACAATATTTATTAATATAAATCATATTATACACTATATATTACAATTTGATTAATCATACTTTATAAATACAATTTAAAACTGTGAGAGATTCTGTTTTAAAATAACTTTAAAACAAATATTATTCATTAACTTGTTGCAAATCAAAACAGTAAAGTTATGTTTAACATAAAATCAAACATGTGATCTGACAAATGCAGTGAATTTGCAAATGATAATGTATCGTTCAATGCAGACATTCTTGTCAGCAGTTGCACATTGCAGAATGATGAGGCTGCAACTCCCTGCTTACCTTTTAGGGTGACTTACCATTATCCATCATAGTTTTGGGCATTAAATAATTCATAGATGCAAGCAATCACAGTTGCTTGCTTCTTCAATCATAACAAACCTTTGGTCACTGAAAATGTAAGCTACAATACTGCTTCAAAGATATAGGCACAACAAGCCTCCACATCTATGATTGTGTTAGAAAGATCATTCTATCAGCTTGGTTCCTCGGGATTAATGATCCATTGTAGGGTTCTAGCAGACTAAAAGATACTTAAAAATGGAAAAAATAAAGGCCAAACACAAGCATACTTGTCCTTCTCTGGAACCATGGAATCAAAAGCTTGCCTGAGAAAAAAGCATATGCTTCCTTGATTTGATTTGCCCAAGAAAAGTTTTAATTACTTGTTTCTTTGCTTCAACTTGTATTCCAGGTTTTACGTGGAGGAGTTTCTGACTAAGCAGACAGTGAATAAAAAAATGTGTTAATTGTGCCATATTAAATTAAAATTTCATGATTATGCAACACTTGGAAAGGAAGCAGTCGCCAAATTAGTATGTAAATTATTATTTCTCCCAATAGTTTTCTTGAATCAAATTGTTGGAGGGGAGACATGTTTAAGACAAGTTAAGATTTAGAAATTGTGCTGACTTTACGCGTGTGGGGAGAGACAAAGAGAGTTCTGATAATTGGAGATTGAAGCATCTATGTGCATGATTGCTTGCATACAAGTGAAAAGAAAAAGGAAGGGAAGAGCTCTGGCTGCGGCTTCTAGAGAACTAATTAACTAAACACTCTTTCATTTGCATCAAACAAGGGTTTCAGATTCAGATACCATCAGGGCTGCTCTCAGCAAAGATTTCTTTCCAAGATTTTCATATCCAATATGCATCACAAAGCTCTGAAATTTGTTTTTTAAGAGAAATATTTCATTCAGATTACGAAGAAAAAATTAATTCGTTCAATTAATTAGTATTTTAAGTTAAATACATTTGATCTTTAACTTCTATTTTAAAGTTCAAAAGATCTGATTTGTGAGCACCATATGATTTGCATCTCTGGAAAGACTTTGACTATATCGAAGAACTTTTGATGAACCTAAAGCAACCAAGCAAGCAAATTTGTCATCACCATTATTCATCATCGAAAGAAGCAATCTTATCATGAACATAACTCATCTACTTTCATCACATGTTTGGTGGTCCTGCAGCTCACTACAATCAACCAGCCACATAGAAACTGAGAATATTAAAATATTCTCAATGATTTCATTAGATTAAAAGCTTTACAGGAATAAAGAAGAGATTCCTTGTAGTTTGGGTCCTATAAAGAAGAAGACGCAATTAAAATTTATAAAACCATCAGTTTTATTTTTCCTCTTCTGACTAGGGCCAGAAATTCCATGGCCAGCAACCCAGACAGCTTCTTACTACCTTAAAGGACAAAATTTATGTTATCATCCCAGATGAAGAGAAGACAAGACAAACAAGTGGTTGATGATCTTCTTCACACCTCTAGTTTCTTCCCTTCACATGTCTATATTTGCTACTTTCTTTTGTTTCTCTCTTCTCTGCTCCTCAGACTCACTTGCTCTTTTCTTTCCTCATGTACAACAAGCTTATTTTCCTGAAAAATAATAAAACAGATAGAAAGTATATCAAAACCCGAAACTCATCTGAAAAAAAGATTCAAAAAATGACATAAGAAAACTGTAGCAATGATTATAGGCTGAAAATTTTCGTACCAATGGATTTCTTGCAATGGAGAACGGCTTCATAAATGGAGCTCTCAGAATCACAAGACTTGCGCCAATCATCAGCAGAGTAAGCTACGCTTATCCGTGGAGATGTCTCTGTTGAATACATCCAGTTCTTCATTCCCCTCAATCGTGTATCAACACTTCCAGTGCCAGTGCTTGATTTGTGTCCTCGTATTCTTTGATACAATGGCCTAAGGAAATCCAAATACTTGAGCAGAATTCTCTTGGACAGCCTTCGACACCTCCTGAAGGAAGGCCGGCTTGTTTTCCTACTTGGAATGCCAAGTTTTGGTGCTTGTGAGGAAGAGGCTGGCACAGCTGGAGTTGAATCTGAGGCCTGAAATGCCTCCATCTTCAGTCGGTCAACAAAGAGAGGCGTCATGTAGCCATTGGAGAAGAGCTCATCAGCATGGACAAGAGTGAGAGGAGCCTGTGAGGTGGGAAAATCAAACTTGAAATCTTGAGAATTTCGAATGAAGAATCGCTTAGAAGGTGGCATTCTTGGATCCATCTCAATGAAGGAAGCTTCATCACATGCATCAAGCGAGGTCCTAAGAGAGTTATCAAGACTCTCTAAAGGTGGTTTCAGGTTTACTAGCCAACTATACGAAAAGCTTTCAATGGAGAGAGACTGAGAAGTTTCCATGGCTTCCACTCTATTAAGATATGAAAGCAGAGATGAAAAGATTCTGAAGGGAAAATGACTACAAGGTGGGTATCAGTGAAGGCCTTCCTCTCACAGAAACATATGCATCTCATAACATATTTATATACCTTCATATCCTCTCTCTCTCTCTCTCTCTCTCTCTCTCTCTCATAGGTGTGTCTCTCTCTCTCTCTCTCTAATAGGTGTGTTTATGTGGTTGTTTGGGAAGAGACAATGGATTTTAATAATTGAAAAGGGAAAAGGAGAAAAGGAACAGAAATGTGAGCCCCCCACAGAGCACTCATTGTGTAGTGTTGCATCAGCAGTTTGCCCCACATTTTCTTTAAACTTCACAAACAAGTCGGCTTCTCCCTGCACATTTATTTATTTTCATGCCTGATCAGAAGTAGCTAAAAGAAATTGAAACAGATTCATGCATTCTCCATATGCATTTCATGCGACCTCTAGAAATAACAATGTAAAGAGAGACCAGAGAGAATAAATAGTCTTTATGCTTAAAATTGTTTCTTGTAAACCTATAAGGGAAAATAAATAAATGCAACCAATGTGTACGGAAGAAGCAGGTTCATGCACACGCCATTGTCTAAACAATATGCTTTGAAAAGCTTCATACTTTCAAGCATCTTTCATAGAATTATATATGTATAGAATTTTTGACAAAATTTGTGTCATCATCTTTTATTGCTTACTTTCTAATCTTCAATCATGGGCAGCTTGAAAAGATGGCTTTGGTCCGATGTTTACATCCTAACTGCCCTGGTTCAGAGCTTAATATAAAGATGAAATACTCTATCCAACCAAATAATAATAATAATAATAATAAAAAAATGCTCCGGACCCAATTAAAGAAAACATGTTCTAGACAAAATGTGAGTAAGACTTTAAGATGCTGAGTAAATAATTTTTTAATCAAATCCCCCACCATGTCCCAATATTCTATGACAATCTAAATTAGAAGTCAAAAAACTTCCACTAATTTATGAAACATAGATCAGATGTATATTCCTTGGTTCTAACACATTTTCCATAACCGGCAATAATAAAGAAAAAAAGATATCCAAAAGGATCTTCAATATCTTACATGATGACATAAAATGTATTCAGAAAATGAGATAATACATCTCAGATAGATAAATAAGGTCACGACTTGGAAATAACACCTGACAAGATTTACAAAATGTAATTCAGACAAAGATATTCAGAGTCACGTCAGTCATTACAGCATCACAACAAATATGCAAGATGATATTGGACAAAAATTCTTTTGCTCTCAGTACAGGAAATAGATAAGACTGAATGACACCCATTATGATATGTAGCTATAGTTTTGTCCATGAATGAGTCAAAAACAAATTTATCTAAAATCTAAAGGAGAGAAATGGAAAAAGAAAATATCATCTAGTTCTCTTGGTAAGGAAATTTCAGGCTTTTACATCCACTAACATCCTGGATGGCTATGAGGCTGAATCTTCACAACAATTAAATGCTAGAGAAAGCAACGTCCCTCTCGTTCATAATAGAATTAACTATCATTTACAAACAATCTACAAAAACAAAAATAGCAGACAAAGGTCCCCATAACTGTCGGGGAATGAAATGGACATTGACCAAGGTTTCAGGGACAAAAGCCAAGAATAGAAGTGACTTGAAAGCAACTGGTCCCCGCTCGGGTCTCCCTTCAAAACAATAAGCAGTTGCCAAGAGAATCTAAGCAATTATAAAGCAGTTAAATTCCAAACAGAATGTTTTTCATTGGGAAAAAATACTATTATAACTTTGAGAAGCAAATCTTGGTCAATATATCAGATCAACTTAATGAAAAAATTTACAGAAGATATGTGTCATGCCTTTCCTGAAAGGTAAACTTGGATTCACGGAGAGCAGCCTACATCAAATTATATGTAGTGAGAGGAAACAGTCTCAATGGACTCAATAAGTTCTTGGACCAGTCTTCTAGAATTATTCATGGATATCCATGCACAAGGAGTCAGTAAAGCTGCTGAGCCTAAATGTACAAAAGTCAGGTGGAGGTAGCAATTTGGTTCTAAAATATACTGACTAAAGATAAAATTCTAACATATTCCCTACTTGGATTGCTCTGATTTAAGTCTGAATATGTCTGTCAAGTCATTGAATCGTGAAGGATGCTACCATCCATTCAAGGACAGAGCTTTAACTTAACCCCACTTTTCTGTGAAAGCACCAGTAGCCTCCATATCCAGAATTCCAGATGTGACAAACTGTTACTGAGGCAAACAAGAAAAGCTCACATCAGAGAGGATAAACCACTGAGAACAGCTATCATAACAAATCATGGTAAAACCAACAGAAAGAACAACAATCACTGAGCATTGGTTGAAGAAAAATGGTAACAGATACCTGATTCAGAAAAATAGTGTACAGCTTAAGAAATTTATTTCGTGAGGTCTAAATATACAAAGGCATTCCACAGGCTGTGCAAGAGCATGGATGCCAATAGGTTCCTCGTTCGTACAAAGACAGCACCCATCACCACCCCAAGGAACACAAGTGGCAGCATCCTCTGCATATTAAAGTGTGCTATCGCAAATGCTACTGAACTTACAAAGACTGAACACCACACAGGCATGTATTTGGTCAAAGAAGGGAGAAGAAACCCACGGAATACAATCTCCTCCCAAATGGGGGCACATACTGAAACTACCACTGCATAGAGAGCCATAGCCACTGGGTCTCTAGCCACAATTGATTGTTCGACACTTGAAACAGTGACAGGTGTAGAGGGAAGGATAGGAAACAGATTAACGTTGACTTGTGAGAGCTGATTGACCACAGGAAACATGAGGCAGCCCAACCCAACATCAATCTGCCACTTTCCCTCAAGGCTAAACCTGAACCAGTCAGATGGGAGAGGGCGAAATCTTGCAAGACAACGGTGAAGGATTGCCACCCCAGTAAGACCTTCAACTACATCAGTCAAGAGGCTGTATAGGGCTTGCCCTCTGTGTGTCAAGGACTCCTTTCTGAACCCCACCGTGTGAGCCAGGAATGGAATTATCCAAGATCCTACAAACCAGAATGAGGCTATCCAAAAGACCATTACCTACAAAATAAGAAAACTTTGAAATATACCAGAAAGGTAACAATCAATAGTTTTGTTCATGAGCTGGCAACTATTAACTTATATCATGAAATTACAACTCCAACTATGTAAGCTATGCAAATTCTTCTTCCAAAGTAACTAATTTAAGCTACTGAACACCCATGTAAGCCTTTGTTCTCTTTATGAATATCCTTTGTTCTATTAACAAAATTGAGCATTCTCAATGTCATGCTATTTATAATCTTTTAAATGAAAGGTGGTGGTACAACAAATGTTTTATCAGGATTTCCACCCAATATAATGGAAATTAGATCTAGAACCAAGCATTAAAAAATGCTCCATTGTAATAGCACGCTAGAATGTTTGTATCATTTAATACTCCATTTAGAATCAATGAGTTTACTGACCCCTTGACTCCAGATCAAATCTCAAGAATGTAATAAATTGATTGGGAACTCAGGAAATTCCAAGTGATTTCTTCTTAATAACTATTACACAGAAAGTGGAATTTACATCTTATCCAAAAGCAATTCATATAACCATTTAGCAA
Source organism: Moringa oleifera (assembly GCA_021397835.1). NCBI lineage: Eukaryota > Viridiplantae > Streptophyta > Magnoliopsida > Brassicales > Moringaceae > Moringa > Moringa oleifera. The sequence goes on along the minus strand of JAJFZO010000658.1, from coordinate 945,948 downwards.
ATATATTCACCTGCAGAATGGTCTTTGTGGTCCATGGGACACTCCAAGGTTCTGCGCTAAAAACTGCATCTGCAGCCTGCAAAATAAATAAACATAACATTCACCAATTCAGATATTAGCTACACTCTTTTTCAATATTAACATAATGTTACCTGATGCAACAGCTGTCAATGAAAACCAAAAATAATTGCAAGTTAAAACAACAGCTAAAATCAAATCCTTCCGAAGAAAATATCCTCATGGACAGACTAACGTCATGTAACAGCAGAGTGAAATAATAGTTTACCTCTTGAAAACCAGAGATCCAATCTGTTCTCACAAAATTTGATTTACCAAATTCAGGCTTCACACATTCTTCTGAAAATCCATCTTCTACAGACTCAGACTCATGACGCCCTGAGGAGAAGTCGTCTCGCCTGAAGCACAAGAATCTCCATCTCTGCAAGTTAATTGTATCTCATCAAGAGAATGTCCAATTTATTACAAGAACTCTACAGAAACCGCGAATCTCATGTTTCTTTCTAAGCTTTTAGACTTTTATGGTCAGGCAGCATAAAAATTGCAACGTTAATCATAATGAATTTATATAATCTGCAAGTAATTTGTTCAATATTAAATTCAATTACCCCCTAAAAAGGCTGTATGCTGCAGTTCCAGTTAGATATTCGATTTTTAGTTTTCTCACCAACCAAACAGCATGTACTCAAATCCAATACGTAAAAGTAGGAACATGGACACATAATACACATGTACAATAGAGAGTGTGTGTGTGTGTGTGTAGAGAGAGAGAGAGAGAAAGAGCTTACTTTGCTTGGAGAAGTAGAGAGAGAACCGGTGGTATGTAACCTTAGACTGAGTAAGAATGGGATTCTTGGGGGATTCAGAACCGTAAGCTTAGAATGTGGAGCAGAGAGACGACTAGGGGGATGAGAGCATGTTTGGCACCAAGGGCTTGACATCGTGGCAGCACCGAAGTGGCTGGAATCCCGAATTGGAGGGGTTTTAGCCTATGCATCAGTCGGCCGATCAAACCTTAGTTCTATGAATGAGAGGGTGACTCCGATGAGGCAGAGCAATACGAGTGGCTCTAGTACAGTACAAAGAGAACGGAGATAGACACGACGTCATTTTCAGAAGAGCGAGGGAAGGGAAGGCTCGCATTGAGAGGACATGCAACTGTGCAAGTGGAACCGGTCAAACTACGGCGTCGTTAAAGCGTGCAACGACGCGTTTTTGTGGACAGTTAATTGAAGCAACCAGAAAGCAACCCATCATTGAAAGGCGCAACGGCCCAGGCCAGCCCAGACTTGTTCTCACTAATCAATTGCTTCTGCATTTGGATCCATTTTAAGTTCCCGGTCGGGCCTAGCTCAATCGGACCCTAAATTAGGTGCCTCATGGATTCAAATATTGATTGCAATAATATTAATTAATTCAAGTAATCAGTAATTATATTTATGCTCATATAATTTAGAATTAAGGCTCTTAAAATTCTCAAATCTTGAGCTGATTGGCTCATGACACGAACCTGAAGCCCAATAATTTAGACCTAAGGTTCTTGATGCGACAGTAAGCAAAACAACGTTTTCATTCATAAGTTCAGATTGTTGCTAATGAGGCCTAAAGCTTTGTCTGGTCACCGTCCTTGTCAGAAGGAAGGACCGGTACGCAGAGGCCCCATAGATTAGCCTGAGTGTAATGATCAGAATTATTGTTACGCTGATTGCAGAAAGCTAGGGTCTGGTGCCAATAGGCAACGAGCTTTGGCCCTTTCGGTCATAGAGCCAACGAAACAGCACAAAGGGATGCAGACGTGCCACAATATCCAATACTTGTCTTTTCAAAGTTCAAACCGACCAAAAATGAGAAGATTTATTTCAAAGTATTAGTTCACCCACCACTGGACACGTGTTACAATGTTCTGTATTATCTTCATGAATGTTGAACTCTCTTTCGTTTATCATGCATTATAAGAGACGACCTTGCCCACTTAAGTAAGCTCTTTAACGAACATTTCAATGCCAGTTGTGTTCTTCATGGCTACTGCTTCTTTTCTTTCTGATTCTTTGTGGGTCTTGTTTCTTTCTGCTATGGCCGGCCTCAGTGTCTGCATGGCTAGCCGAATCGGTTTGGGTTCGAGGTTGTTAGCCAGAGAGGATCAAGCGTGGGTTTCAGATAATGGAACCTTTGCTTTTGGGTTCACTCCGTTGGACTCCACCGGCCGTTTCCAAGTAGCAATTTGGTTTGCTGAGCTTCCAGGGGATCGAACAACTGTTTGGTCTGCTAACAGGTAAGCCCAACAGTCCTCAAGATACTTCATTTTAGCCCCTTGATCTATAGATGCGCGTTCTGAGCAACTTAATTTCTGCTTTGATTTGGATCATACTACCAATTCAAGTATGCAAATTCGTGATCTCTTTTTGTTATTTGGCTTCTGCATTTCTGCTCAAGTTCATCTTCTATCTGATCTTTTACAATTTCAGTGAATTATTCGTCCATGATAAACAAGGTTACCCATTTATACAGTACCTTTAGTCGCTAGCCTTTACATAAGCTATTGCAGGTAATATGATGATGACTTTAAGCCAACGCTTTCGTTTTCTCTCAATGATCATCTCTGTAGAAACTCTCCAGTCACCAAAGACGCAATCTTAGAGCTGGACACCACCGGGGACCTCGTCCTCATGGACGGAGACGCCATCGTCTGGACATCAAACACCTCAGGCGCCGTTGTTGAAGCAGCCGTCATGTCAGAATCAGGCAACTTCATCCTCTACACTGCCGCCAATCACCCTGCCTGGCAGACTTTCGCTTACCCATCTGATACACTCCTCCCGAACCAGCCCTTAAGAGCTCCTCTTGAACTGACATCAGCAAATTCACCTTCTCATGGAGGTTACTACACCCTTAAAATGTTGCAGCAGCCCACTTCATTAAGCCTTGCCTTAACTTACAACTTGCCTGAAGTATACGATGCTTCACCCGCGGCTTACACCAACTATTCTTACTGGTCTGGACCCGATATATCCAATGTTACAGGAGACGTTGTCGCAGTGTTAGATGAAGCAGGAAGTTTCGGGATTGTGTATGGAGAGTCCTCCAATGGAGCAGTTTATGTTTACAAGAATGACGGTGACTATGACGGGTTATCTTCAGCTACAAACAGTTCAACTCGCTTATCAGTTCTTCGGAGATTGATACTTGAGGCTAATGGTAATCTACGATTATACAGATGGGACAATGATGTCAACGGCTCACGACAGTGGGTACCCGAATGGGCTGCGGTGTCAAACCCTTGCGATATCGCAGGGACATGTGGTAATGGAATATGTAACTTGGACAGAAGCAAGACCAACGCTTCTTGTACATGCTTCCCGGGTACTTCCAAGGTTGGCGGTGGGAACCAGTACTGTTCAGAGAATTCCTCTCTGATCGGAAACTGTGATTCAAAGCATGGAAATCAAACGTCTGAATTTAAGATCTCAACGGTGCAACAAACGAATTACTACTACTCAGAGCTTTCAGTGGTTGCTAACTACAGTGATATAGGCGCAGTATGGAAATGCGGGGAAGCTTGTTTGTCAGATTGTGAGTGTGTTGCTTCTGTTTACGGACTAGACGATGAGAAGCCTTACTGTTGGGTTTTGAGGGGCCTGGACTTTGGTGGTTTCGAGGACCCTGGCTCGACCCTGTTCGTGAAAGTAAGGTCTAATGGCTCAGTGAATCCAGGAGGTGACACGAGGGGTCCTGGCCATGAAGACTCTTCTAATGGGTCCGCTAGTGTCCGTGAGAAGGTTTTGGTTATTCCAATCGTTCTCAGCATGGCCTTTCTTGCTGGACTGCTCTGCCTGTTACTGTATCGCAGTGTTCATAGAAAGAGGGCCCTGAAGAGATCTATGAAGAATTCCCTGATAGTGTCCAGTGCTCCCATGAAATTCAGTTACAGAGATCTGCAAATTCGAACCAGAAATTTCTCACAGCTGCTAGGAACAGGTACCTGCAGACTCCTATAATAACTGAGAAAAAAAAAAAAAAAGGAGAAATTATCTCCATTAGATACGTTTGATAACGTGTACTACTTTAGTGTTCCTTTTACAGGAGGATTCGGGAACGTATACAAAGGAAGCCTTGCAGATGGGACTTTGGTTGCTGTAAAGAAACTAGACAGAGTATTGCCTCATGGAGAGAAGGAATTCATAACCGAAGTTAACACTATTGGCTCCATGCATCACATGAACTTGGTTCGTCTCTGGGGTTACTGCTCTGAGGGCTCTCACCGGTAAAGCCATTTTCAGCTTCAATTCATAAACTCATTGACTCATACAACATTTTAACATATCGCTTTTAAATTATTTTCATTGCAGTCTTCTGGTTTACGAGTTCATGAAAAATGGGTCACTGGACAAATGGATTTTCCCTTCGTATTCTACAAGAGACAGGCTGCTGGATTGGCCAACTCGGTTTAATATCGCCATTGCTACTGCACAAGGCATTGCATACTTTCACGAGCAATGCAGAAACCGAATAATACACTGTGATATCAAGCCAGAAAACATTCTGTTAGATGAAAACTTCTGTCCTAAAGTTTCAGATTTTGGATTAGCTAAGTTGATGGGGAGAGAGCACTCGCATGTTGTCACCATGGTAAGAGGAACAAGAGGGTACTTGGCTCCTGAGTGGGTCAGCAACCGACCCATCACTGTAAAAGCTGATGTCTACAGTTACGGAATGCTTCTTCTGGAGATCATAGGTGGCCGGAGAAATCTTGACATGTCTTTTGATGCAGAGGACTTCTTTTACCCTGGATGGGCTTTCAAGGTATCCCAAACCAGTTTCCTTTAATAACCGTTCTCATTGTTGAAATGCATTTCCACTGTAATTAATTGCATCAACGTTGTGTTCTTCAGGAGATGACCAACGGGACACCCATAAAAGCTGCAGACAGGAGACTGCAAGGGGCAGTGGAAGAAGAAGAGCTCATGAGAGCACTGAAAGTTGCGTTCTGGTGCATTCAAGACGAGGTCTTCATGAGACCCTCAATGGGGGAAGTGGTGAAGATGCTTGAAGGATCAGGTGATATAAACACACCAGCAATGCCGCAGACAGTGTTGGAACTGATCGAAGAAGGGTTAGATCATGTGTACAAGGCGATGAAGAGAGAGTTCAACCAGTTCAGCTCCTGTACTTTCACTAGCCATCCATCATCTCATTCTCAGGCTACATGTAGTTATTCCACAATGTCCCCCAGGTAGTCTCCGGGTAAAAGAAGAACAAGATTTTGTTGTAATCATTCTATTTATGGCTCTGCTCTTCCAGTCTTCTGTCCTTCTTCCAGAGTATATTTTTTCTTCTCCAGAATTCTGATTTTGACCAAAAGAATGTTACCATTATTAGCTCCTTTTAAAATGAACATTTACAAAGTTGAGCTCGAAAAGAAAATAAACATTCAAATGAGGATAGAGCAACACTAATACGGTGCGTTTTGTTTTTACTATTGTCATGCCCATGGGCTTTATGAGCTATTACGATATGTTGAGCGGCCCACAATCAAGCAAGAAAGAGTAACGGAAGATCCTTTAGGGCCCAATTCCTTATCATGGGCCTTGAGGTTCAACAAGGCATACTGCATCGCTTTCATTGGGGCCGAATAGAGTTGGGTTTGGGCTATTATCTTAGATCGTGGCTTAATTCGATTGGTAGAATTATGACACTGTAATGACAGGTGATACTTCCGCATGTAGGCTAGCACGGCTTCCAAACGTCTTTGTGTAAGCGGCACAATTTGGCAAGAAACCACAGAAAAGTTTAACAGCCAAGCTAATTTACTTGTCAGGTAGAATCTCAGATTATAATTTATTAGGTTCTTTTCATCGCCAAAATTCAAGGCACAGCCCTATTATTCGGTTACTCCCAAATCTCCTGCGCCTTTTGGAGGTAAAATTTAATCTTTCTCTTCTAATTTGTGTTCCCGAATTTTAGTCACAGTGAATCTTAGAGATGCTAACTGGTATTATAGAGCTTGCATCTTAATTTGTGTTAATTCAGCTTGTTTATATGCCTGAAAACCGAACAAAGTAACTTATTCCTGTTTCCTGTTTGGATTCTGAGAAAGAGTGAGAGAAAGAAAAGTAAAGAAAACTTCTATATATAGCTTTGTTCAGCATCTAGAAATGCATTTTTCTTCTAGCTAGATGCTATGCTATCAATAACTAGGAAACGGAAAGATTAATCTAATCTAACTCTGATGTGCCTGGAGGTCTTAACTGCAAGCATGCACAATCGTGATAACCACTTAAGTTTCTGGTAGAACATAGAAATGCAGTTTTGAAGTTCCAAATAGTTACCAATAGCTCTTAAATTGTTATTCAAGTTTTTATTTATAATAATAATGTTTAATGGCCAGAATTAGGACATTGCCAGTTGGTTCTTTGCTTTTGTGTGAACTATGCTTATCATCGCGATTTTTAATATAACATGTAAATTTATTTTCAGAAAGAAATCCAAATTTGTAGTAATTGGTAAGTGGATAGCAGTAGGGGAGGTTTGGCCCTGTATTTTCCGAAGATTTTGGCTGGTGAGAAGCCTGTTGTGAAGATTGGGTTGTTGAGTGTATATGAGGCCATGAATCCTGAGTGCATGTTCCGTTGTTGTAGGTCTACTGAGATAAAATGGAGAACATGCAGTGCGCAGAGGAGCTTGTGAGAGAGTTTCTGGTCTTCAGAGGGTTCACAAATACTTTACAAGCTTTCGAGACAGAACTATGCACAGATATTGGGAAAGGGTTTCAAGTGGATAAGATTTTAGATTTAATCTTCTCGGTGTATGTTCCCAAATTTCAAGCTGAAAAATTGATTGGTCTCCTGAGTTTTTTCAAGCAATGCCTTTCTTCATCATCTGAGATAGTACTTGCTACTACTCTGTCCAAATTGGAGGTCTCTATTCTAAAATACTATATAGTTTATGCCATGCAATCGGGAAGGAACGAAAAAGTTGTAGAATTTTTTGGAATGAATGGCAATGATTTGCTGCAAAGCAGCAATGATTGGACTCAATGGTTTGGTGAGTTTGTCTCTTATTATTATTATTTTTTTCATTTGCTCTTACTAACTAATCCGTCCTTGATTTATTTTGTCATGCTCACCTGCAGCGATTCCTTATTTAAAAAACCCAAGCTTGGATCCCCAGTTTCATGTTTATTTCTCAAAGGAATGGTATGAAGCCTTATATCTTTCTCTGAGGAATTTTTTCAGCACAATCTTCAATGGTACTCATATCCTTTGACTATTATGCTCACTGTTGTTGCTTTACTTAAATCTTGATATATCAGAGTCTCCATCTCCATATGATGCAAATACACGCACTGGGTATAAAACCATTGTTTGACCCCATCCTCATCTTATATTCTAGAAATATGATCAGTTAATTCAAAATCATGTGGAATATTTTAATGAATATGAGGTCTTATTCTTAGGGCCTGTCTCTTTCCACAGTTAACCTCTCTTCATACGTCCCAGACTGTTTTCATCCTCTTGCAGAAACAAGAGAAGCAGAGCTTTATTGTTTCCTTGCCAGTTATTTTAGGATGAAAACATTTGTTTGGTTTTGTTTGGGTCTTTTTTTTTTTGGGAAAAAAAATTCTCGACAATATGTTAACATTTTTTACTCATTGGAGTTTGAAGAATACATCCTTAACTAATCCACGCATCCCTACCCTGTTGAAGATTAGCTCAGATGAGAACACTATCAACTGTCTCAAAAAAGAGATCGAACAACTTAAGCTTAAGATGTCACAACTTCAAGCTCTATTGAAGGAAAAGGAGGCTCAGATATCTCAGGCAAGAAGGTAAGTGGTATCTTCTTTCATTTGGATACTTTTTGTAAGGGCTTACCCACAGGACTTATTTTGCGGAAGCTTATATTATTTTGTTACTGAGTAATGCTAGTAATGCTGCATTGACAATCGATAGAAGGACAGAACAAGCCAATAGTTCAACTTCATCAAATGTTGTACATGAGGAACACCTTTCATCTACAAGTTTTCAGGAAGCTTGTGCTTCTCCTATTCCACATTTGGGTGAAACAGAACCATATCGAGAATCCACTGTTGCTGGACAAGCGAAAGATTCATCAGGATTTACAATGTCTGTATCATGCCATGATTCAACTTCATTTTCTTCTCTTCATGTTGAGGTTGGAGGAACCAGCGATGCCATTAAAATGTTCTATGATGGTCCATATGTTGGTAGGTTACTATTTTTGTCCCTTTGGCACTTCCTATTCTTTCAGGAGACTATCATATCTGAAGCAAACTAAGGGGAAGTTTTTCTAGTGAAAATTATAAGAGTAGGTAACATTCATGGAAATGAAGAAGACAAAGAATTGTAAAAGAGAAAGAGAGAGAGAGAGAGAGAGAGAGAGAGAGAGTGAGTGGCCAATTGAAATAGAAACATATAAGAGCATGTGAACTGTTTTCATTAAATAAACAAGCTGCGCTGCTGATTAGATGTTGATAATGAGACATTTATATCCTTCATTACTAGACGGGATGAGGTTCAGTATCAATTTATTTAACCAAGAATCAAGTTCTTCCAAGTACCTTCCTGATTGTCTGTGTTTGTGCGCACCTAAAACCAACATGTGTATGTGTCTATGCTTGCATGTCTATATGAGCAAAAGTTTATTTAGAGCAAAAGTTTATTTGTAGCAGTAGTTTGATGACATCTATTATGTTTGCACAACTCTGTTGGATACGTCCTTTTTTTGTTTTCATGTTGGTTACCTTGGGAATATGCTGTTGTGCCTCTTACGGATTTATCTCTAGTAAATAATTATTGAACATGATGTGGCAGAGAATGGTAGAGAAATGCAGGGAGAAGAAGAATTTTCTGAGGTGAAAGTAGATTTCCAGGTAAACCAGCTTATGAGGACACATAAGTAAAATCTTACTCCTTTCACTAAGATGCCGTTTTCTTTTTTGGGGATCCTGTTCTATTAGAAGCTTTGATAACTTCCAGAAATCATGGTTTGTAGGAAACGTTTTTGGGCCACACAAGCCCTATCAGCCGTTGCCGCTTCTCTGCATCTGGTAACAATATAGCTAGTGCTTCTGTTGATGGAACAGTCAGGTTGGTATAGGGTTCTGTAACTCTTTTAGAAAGGAACAGGTGACAGCCTAGCGTTGCTAAATTTTGTTGATCTCCACATGCTTCGTGTTAACTGATCTAAGTAGTGGTACTTCCTTGTTTCTGACGTAACTATGAGATTGAACATGTGAGATTATAATTTGATGATGTAACTTGTTAGAGGTCAATTGATTAAGTTAATTTAGGTGGTTACATTTGGTGGATTGGTTCTGCTAAATAAACTTTGCTGGTTTTGCATGCCTGGTGGAACATTCATTGACTTCCTAATTTTCTGAGTATCTATGGGAGACGGTGCATAAACGAGTTTATGATTTCTAATTAATTGTTTGCTGACTTACAGTGTCCTTTGGTGCTGCATTTTTTGACTAGGATATGGACATATGATTCAACAACTCCAGTTTCTAGAAATGCAACCATATACTGTGGAGCAGAGATTTTGTCACTTGACTGGGAGTGTAAATCTGATCGCTTGGTATGTGCTGTGACTGTTTTGAGAAAACATTGGTTAATAAAGAAACAATACTTTGATAGAGATTAAGATTTCTGAGATTTAAGTGTTGTTGTTCTTTTTGACAAAAGCTTCTCATAGGCACTGCTGATGGTGGTATTAAAGCATGGAATGTTGATGCAAAGAGGGTTGTGTGTGATCTTCATACTGCTGAAGCATTTCCAAGGTACTCAAAATATGAGCTTTGCAATTCTGTTGTCGATATCTCCTAACTAGTTGTTTGTCTCTCGCAGTGTTTTGGATATAAAGTGTAGTCCTGTAGAACCAATTTTTGTTTCTGCAGCTGCATCTAGAAGGTGTTTTCTTCTCAACCTTGATTAGACATAAAGTGCCTGAATACTGGATTTTGTTTTGCAGTGGAGATTCTTCTACTTTATCTGTTCTATCCTTCCGTAATTACTGATATGTGTATGATGCTGTTAAGATGTTACCATACTAGTATTGTGGTCATACAAAAAAAAGACCATTGGTTTATCTTTGTTTGTACCTTTCAGTGTATTTCATATTAAGTCGATTAGTATTCTGGTAACTGGCCATTCTTATTCTATTATTTTAACATGTTTGTTTCTATTTTCCTTGCAGGCATGGCTCGAGCTATATTGATAGTTTGGGGTTTGCTTCATTGACTGTGTGGAACATGAAGACATGGAAAACTATGGTATGTGGTTCTTTGTCCAATAACTTTCACATTTGGATGCCTTCACCAGTGGGTATTGGACATAATCTATTAGGCCTTAATTGAATTTGACTTCAATGAAGACAGTCCTTCCTCTTGGTGAAGATCCACCAGCAATTACTTCTCTATGCTTCAATCACAATGGGAAGATTCTAGCAGCTTCTGCAACTGATGGAATGATCCACATGTTTGGTATCCTTTTACTATTTCCTGATAATGTTTAAACCTAGTTAAATGGGTAATAATTTACAATGTCTGCAATATTTCTTGTTTTCTCTTGCTGGTTGCACAAACTGAGAAGACAAAAATGCTATGGAATGAAAAATGAACAACAAAGAAACAATATAGGCTTTTTGCAGCTGGGCCAGTGATGAGGAAGCTGTGGCCTTGCACTCACAAGGGTGTACCTCAATAAATGCATGAAAAGTGATAGATAATTATGTTTAGTGTCATAGTGATGTACCTTAAAGTAGCCAAAGATATGTCTGCCGGTTTGCAAATGACTGGATGGCCTGCGCATGATTCTGCCATAAGCTCCATTCTTTTTGGGCCAGATGAGACTAGCATTTTTAGCTTGGGTTCAGATGGAAAGGCAAGTACTTTATCCGCTCAATGGTATTGCCTTGAAGTGTGGCTAGTGCATTGTAATAATAGCCAGTATATTCTTCAAAGTATTTTGTATTTATATATAATATTTTTATTGTTTTTGCCTCTACATTGTAATTTGCATGCTTTGACCATCTTATGCTAAATGTGGAGAGCCTCTCAGAATTTATTTTGTGGGTAACAGATATTTGAATGGAGCTTGCAGAACCAAGGACAAGTCCTGTGGTCAAGAAATTGTAGCAGGTAATTATCATTGCTTCGGACATCTTATTTTCTGTGACTATGTTGGTTCACTACACTTTCTCACAAGTATTGTGCCATGATATCATTGGAAGTCCTTTTTGGATTTGTGGATACCATGATTCACAATGTCAGCTTTGAAGAAGCATGGAGTGACTACAGTGTGCTGCCCCATGCTTCCATGTTCTCAGATATAGAGGTTGCTGTCTTCTTCTTTTTCTTCTTCTGCTTCTCTTGTTTTTTAAAAAAATAAATAAATAAAAAAATATTTTGCACAGATTTACCTTGAACCTAGATAGTTCAACTGATGTCCTGTTGGTTCTCAGACATTGTTGTACCAAGATAGTTTAGTAACTTTTACATGAGACCATCTCTTTAGTTTTTTGAATTTAGCTTAGTGGTGGTAGGCTAGATCTCATCAGCATTTGCATGCTTGTTTCCTTATTGTTGCTCTATATTTTGTATTTGATCCCATCTTGTTATTATTGCATAATAATGCCTCGTGATACTGTCAGACTATGTAGTAGCCTTGAAAATGTGAGCCTGGTTGAACTAAATATTACATGTGAATTTTTCTTGTTTTTAATTAACTTCAGAGAAGGGAGTTTGGTAACAGCTTCGCTAAAGAGTGTTTTGTTACATCTATAGGTTCTGTGATCCTGAAACTTCAAGACATTGTAGACATGAAATGGCTTTGGATGCTACTGGGGGGAGGCTCTTGGCAACATCTGGTTCAGTGAGAGCACCCATATACAAGGTGACGCTACTCCTCTCTTTCTCTCTCTCTCTCTCCCCATCTGTTTTATGTGGATGTTTATGCAATGTTATTGGCTTGGTAATCCGATAATAGTTTGAGACTCAGTTTATGCACTGCTACTTACCAATCTGTAGACCAGTGTTTAACTCTGACTTGCTGCTGAACCAATCAACTTGGAGGGTCTAGATCATTTTTCACCATTGCCTGCCATGCAATTCAAATGCAAATAGTTCGCATTAATACTCATATCCTTTTTTATTCTGCTGGCTCAGGTTCGAGGTCATTTGAATGGGTTGAAGACTCTCTCACACAATGCAGCTGTAACAACTGTGGATTGGCACCCTACCTTGCCGATTTACTTGACTGGTTCAGCCGATAACTCAGTTCGGGTAACATCTATGCTATAAAGACTATTACTCCTTTTGGTTTTACAATATTTTTTTGGATCAAGCATCCTTGAGTGGGTTGCATTTTAGGGAGATGTTTCTTTGTGTATTTCATTGAACACGGTGTATTATAATGCCTTAGTCATTCTTTGTTGTTGTACAGTCATTCATTGTCTTTTAAATTTCAGAATAGTGTGATTAACTGAGGTGATGAAGAGTTGAAAGAATGTCTTAAGTTAACAATCTACTAATCAGCATTAGAAACTCTTAACCACCAAATGTTTAACCCCTAACTTTCACTGGACGAAAACAATCCTTTTATCAACATGGTTATATAGGATTTAGGAGTCATTTCAGGCTTTAATTGCTGTTAATAATTGTCCCATTAAAAGTTATGGTTGATTCCCCACATAAATAGTGGGGGAAGAAAATATATAATTTTGTCCTTTCTCATATGTAGCCAAACTACAACTTCCCTAGTAAAAGTGCAGGCTGATGGTGAGTCTGTTGTTTGGTACTTTCCTAGTCGACCGAAGACCGGACGAAGCAATGATAAATCTGCAAACAAGATCTGATAAGTAGTTTTTAAATAGATAAATCATTTGGTACCATTTATCTCAACATTTTTAACTTGATTGATAATATTTGAGACCTTTGGTGATATGAATAATAAAGCTTTGCTACCACGCTATATGTGAGTAGAAATATGCTATCAGCTGCCTTACAGATAAACCATCTCACTTCCAAGTAAATATCATTATAACTTGGAACCAAGGACCGGATGCTTGACCTTTAAAAAATTTATTTTAGAAACTCAACCAAACCAATTAAGCTCCAAACTGGCAAAAGCCACGGGCCACATCATGTCCCTAATCTGTTTAGGTCTGTTGATAAAAGTCGTGGATTGAAACAATCAAGTGGGGGCTCCCAATTACCTGTGCTTATAACATTCTGTTGCAGCCAACATCCTTTGTCCATGCTGAAAGAAGTAGCAAGGCAATGAATCTAACTTGATAACTCCGCAATTTTAAAGCAGGTTATGTACCCTGATGATTCCTTTATATTCATTCAATGGATGCCCATGATGCGAACCCACAGGAAAAGTGCAAGCTTGAGATGAGTTATATACGGCGCAAAATAAATAGCAAAAGAAGTGCAAGCTCGGGATAAGTTATATACGATACAAAGTAAATTGCACAAATGGAGGGGTGTAGCCAGACCTTGGCCATGCTTCGTTGTCAATCATCATCCTCAGGATCAATGACCATCCTCAGCTTCCTTCTGAAAACAGCATTGGTAATAGATGCATCAGGATCCATATCATCCCCTGAATCCGCCAACTCATCATCCTCTTGCTGATGTGGCAAACCATCAGAGCGGTTGACAGGTGAAACAACTGGCAGATTTCTCTTGATAATACTGCCCATTTCTGATTCTGAAGTACCTTCCTGGCTGACAGGGTGGAAAGCAACATCCTCATCAATCTCCCCAAGACCTATCCTCCTGCTCTGAAAGCATGTGTCCCTGATTGCCAAAGAGGTAAAATGCCTTATATTTAAAATTCATGGATGCTAACATAATATCTAGACAATGCTAGCTCAATTAAAGTCCATTTACTCAGTGATAAAGCAAACAAATTATTTCATTAAGGTCAAACAACATCAGGTAGAAAACAAAGCATAATTAAGTTGATAGATAATCTGGCAGAAAAGAAAGCCTTATTACATTGATAGATACTCCCCTACAATGATAACTGCTCATCAAATGGTTTGCATATGTTTACATGCTAAAAAATTCGCTGAATACCCAACCTGAAGTTACCAAATTATGCGGAGCAATATTTGACAGTTGCTGCCTTTACTAACCATTATTGTCATGATCTGCACTGATAAACTGAAATTCAATTTAAAAAAAAATAGTTCCAGCCATATAGAAAGTTCTCATAAGAGATCCAGATCGCAATCCCTCCATATCATTACTAACTCCGTTTCCATAAAAAAAAAAACAATTAAAATAACATTCCATTGCCAACAAGGGATTTAGACTGATAATTATACCTTTCTGGATCATCCTTAATGACCCCAGCTCCAGATAATTCATTTACTGTCCCCTCTCTCGGTCCTGTTGTGAGCTTCTCATCCTTTAGGCCTGAAGGGAGCTTCCTGGTTCTCCTATGTCCAAAAGATAAATCAGTTGAAGAAACACAAGAAAAGATGAGGGATTAAAGAAGCCACTCAACAAACTACATTGTAACCAATGATGTTAACTCAAATTTGCGACAATCACAACAATGTTTATGGAAACAAACAGCGAGCTTATTCCGTCAAAGGCGGAAATTTAATTAGAGAAAAAGGAAAAAAAAAAAAAACATTGATACTAACTAAGCCAAAATTAAACACCCTACGAATGGAATCAAATTCACTTTTTCACTTCAGAAGAAAGAGAAGAGAGGCAAAGAGAAATTAGAGAAAAAGTTACTTGAGAACAGAGCTTAAGGTCTCATCATCAGAATCCTCTGACATATTTCCTTCCACATTCTGTTCTGGCACCTCGTCATTAGATAATTTCTGGTCATCCTTGCTTTTGCTCCTAAAAGTTTGAAAAGAAATTCAAAGAGTTTGAGTATCACAGGATTCATATGATGGAATGTCCATGAGAGAAAACTTCTATATAACTAACTTTTGAAATGCCTTCAGTAGCAGAGACGAAATTTTACATTTATTTCAAAGTTCATATTTACTTTTGGTTCATATAATGTTATACCCGGTATGCTTTACTCAAAAAATGGACAAAGTCAAAAAGAATCTCGTTAAGAAAGAGGGTTCTTCTGATCTATGCTCACAGTGAAGAGCAGAAACAGAGCTGCAGGATCATCATTTGAAAAAAATGAAATCTTGGAGGTTGCTTTAGGACAAGCTTTTACACTGTCAGACTCGGTCATAAATAAAATGAGGCAAGTTTATCATCAACAGAGTAGATAATGAGGTGTTGATGTATTAACATCTGCAGCAAGAAAAACAAAATGCAACAGAGACGTGCACCAATAAACCTAGAACAGAAAAGTAGAGGTGATATCACCCTAAATAGCTGGGAATGCCAAAATGGACAGTAGCCAATCCAATGTTTGGCCAAGACTTGGTGAGTTAAGAATACACCAAAATTAGAGATGGGGAAAAAAGAGAACAATTAGGCGCATGGAAACAGGAATACTACATCCCTTCAGCTCAAGAACACCGAACATTTAGAAAAATGGATGTGTATCTACCTCTTCCTGAATGCTATCAAAGTTTCACTGTCAGAGCCATGTGCTCCATCTGCATGAAGGTCATGATGTTCCTCATCTCTCAACAGCATGTTTGCTTGAGCCCTCTTCTTATGAGCATGTAAACCAAGTTGCCTGAGTTTACGAGAAACTTGGGCAGCTGTGAATGTATTGTCAGCATCCAATGCATTTGCAATCAAGTAACTGCACCTCCTATGGTCTTTGAATCTACAGAGAGAAAGTAAAATCTAAGCCAACTATTTCTTTCAATGAATACGATAAAAAACTATCCAAATTATTTGACATTTAATCTTTGTCAATGTAGGTTGAGAGCACAAATAATACTAATACAGAGATTCTCTTTCTCACAGTTCTTTTAACATCCATCAACTGTAGAGAAATATAGAAAACTTATACAAAGATAACAAGTTAATTAATGCACTGAATTTAAGAGTACAACAAGGAAACTACTTATATTACACTTACTGCTCAAACAAATCTTTGATCATTGCCTCCTGATCTTTGCTAAAGGCAGACACTCTTTTTCTGGTATCCCTGTTAAAGAACAATTAAAGGTTTAGCACATTAACCTGAAAAATGAATAAAAAGGTATGGCTGCCAAACTTCTGATAAATACTTACAAAGGTTTCCTTGCTGACCTTCCTTCAAAATCATTTAAGTGACAAAGAGTGCTTTCATTTTCTATTATCTGTCCTTCTTCACCATGTTGATCAGGTCCAGCAGAACCTGATCCACCAGTGTAGCGCATTCTTTTTCTTGGCACTACAGTGAGTCCTAACTGCTTAAGCTTGTTAGACACTTGAGCAGCTGAAACTTTACAGTTAGGATCTAAGAGTTCTGCAATAAGACGACTACAGTTCCTATCATCTTTAAACCTGCAATAACCGTTTTGTCAAAACAGATATAAATCAAAATGTAAGAACCAAGACTATGAAGTGACATGCATAAAATATTTAGGAATAAAGCCACAAAAATAAGATCAACTCATCATTATGAAGAATCATACATCATAATCAATAATCATCTGGTACAACATGCTTATAACATCATTTAATCTTAATTTTGCAGCAAAATGTCTACTAAATAAGTTTGCTACACCATGTGGAACCATTCATGGGAAAATGGGATAGTGACAGTTAAATATTTGGGTCAAACCAAACTTACTTCCCGTAGAGATCCTTGATTTTAGTCTCCAAGTCATCAGTGAGCAAAAGTCTTCTCTTTCTTTGAGGAACCTTTTCAGATTCATGCTCCACGTATCTTTCCTCACTGCACCCGCTAACACATATAGGAATTTATATCAAATCATATTTTAATATTTAAATAAAAGGAAAACACTGCTTATCATGAATATCATACTAGTTGGAATTTTCTTTTTGATCAATCCCACTATTGGAAATAGATGTGATGCCCTCCTGCACTTCACCAATGCTTCCTCCATTTCTGGACCAGAAAAAGAAAAGGTTAATTACTTATGCATACAATTCTCATGATAATAGACTGATCTCCAAGAATCAAGAAAACTTTTAATAATAGGAGGTGGAAGGGTGGCAAAAGCCATAATTCAACATGCATATCCGCAAATAGATGTCTAAGAACTTTTACCAGGGAAATTAACAATGAAATGACAAAATGCCTTTACACCAAGTTTCCCCTTGTATGAAATAATTAAGGATATAGTTGACATTTCAAAACTTATTGATGCATTGATAACTTCTGCTCTAGCAATATCATTACTCATACAAGCTTAGTAAATATCTGTCTCCCTGTCGGTGACTGAAAAAGTAAAATACAACCAAATTTAAATACAAAGCTTCATAAGGACATCTTACTTCTCAAGCCGCAGCCCATGAGAGATAACAACATCAGCTTCATCCTCACCCAGTGCATCTGCTATGCTCCTGTGAGTCCATCCCTTGTTCTGTAATAAGCCAATCTCTCCATTTGCTGAAACATATGCTTGATTCCCAATTTCTTTCTTCACATGACCAAGTTCGTTCAACAAGTATTCACAATCAATGTAATGGCATTCTTTGCGTGTTTTCCAGAAGAGTATTTCTATAAAAAGAAGGGGCTGATTCTTCATTTTCTTTAGCATTTTTCTGACCAAACTAGTGAGGAAATCAACAATATTTGCATAATCCTTGCATGGTGAAGACTTTTGCTCATCTAGGACGTTGTGAAATGTTGTGAGAAGTGATAACTGCAAAATTCATTCAACAGTAATAAATACGTAATAGCCACATTCATATGACAATTCAATATTCTCAAGGATTCATATATGACTATTCAATGTTCTCAAGGATGAATCATATGCAAGTATATACCTGATATAACATTGGTGAGAGCTCTAACTCATCAGTTATCTTCTGCAACATGCATATTACATAGTGATTCGTACGCTTGGAATTGCTCTTATAAAACTTAAGCAACCAGCACAAGTTTTGAATAACACCCCAATTTGCAAAAGCTGAGATCAAGGTAGACACTTTACAGTCAACTTCATCAGTTGCAAGTGGCTGCTCATCACCAGAAGAGTCACCAGTGCTGGAAAGAAGATCATCATCCACATGATTTGACTTTTTGTTATCCATATGTTGTCCATCGCCTCTGAGGTTTTCCATCTCTGACTCAGATATTCCAGGCCCACGAGCCAGAACAGGACCACTGACATCATTATTCCCATTAGAAATCACATTTAGAGGGCCATCCTTCCTTGAAAAGCTAAAATCAGCTGTTTGTTCAGAACTTGGGATGCCGGTCTCATTTAGAATGGTATGATGATCTTCAGATTGTTCTTTTTCAGTTTCCTTCCTGTTTCTTTGTGATTTCTTCTTCCTCCCCTTCCTTGACTTTTTAGAGACCTTAATCATAAAAGAAATATTTTCAACACAGATCATCACAGTAACACACTATTAAACAGAAGAATAGAAAGCTAACAATCCATTACCAGAAAGACTGAAATGGTGCATAACACGTACAATATAGCAAAACCCGAAGATGAAATATACCATGCAATTGAAAACATAACATACCCTTAACGTACCACGTGCTTGAAGATTCTCCATCTGGCATACAATTGCATACATCACTTCTACCAAGTCTGAAAGATCACTGGAAAAAACAACAACAATAGCACCAGTAGCCAGACATTCAAGCACAATACAACAATTGGGGACTTTTACTAGGGCCATATACATATTCTGTCCGAGAGATGATCATGGAAAGACAGCTAAAATTCAGAAGAAACATGCACTGAAGAAAAAGCAAATATATCCGGACACAAGCTGTGCATGTCAATTGCATGCAGCTTTGACCAATAAACCATAACAAAGAAATATATGATGTTTGATATAAACACTACATAAGTATATTGCAAATCTAGTTGACTTATTAATGAGAAAGAAAAGACAAATGAAGGAAAAAGCCTGAATGTCTTTGTTATTGTCTCTCTAGCACAAACATTACTGCATATACTTCAAAAAGTGCAAACGAACATCATTTGGTGAGGCTGGGGCTTCTCATGATCAATCATCGTGATGTGCTCATTCCCAGAACTAGAAGATTACAGTCAGACCATTTTGAGATTGTACTGAAATATCATGATGTTTTATAACATACACTAGAATTTCCCTTTGAGTTCTTTGATACTACGTTCCTTAGTTAACATAAGTGTCAAGCTTCAAGAACACAAAAGCTAACAAAATATATGAACCTTTCAGTTTTAGATTTGAGTGGGAAAGAAAATAAACCTTTTGGGTTGTTTGTGAGTGTCAAATGATTTGATCAGGTTCAAGAGGAAATGAGTCATCCCTTGGTCAGTCTGATCATAAAACAGCTTGTAAAGAAGGATCCGAGCTGTTTGAGGCTCCTTAGAATCTTCCGGCAATAACCTAAGCACTAATTCTAACATTTGTATCTGCATTGGAGAGAAGGGGAAAAAAAAAAGAAGCATCAAAAAGGAGAGTTCGACTTCTGGCCAGTAACTTGAGCTCTCACATCAACAATCTAAAATTTTCATATTGAGAATACAGGCATGCAAAATTCTCTGGTTACTTTTCTTTCCTATGATCTGTATTTTATCATACGTGTAATACCTTGTAAAAGCAATGCACAGAAAGCTCGGGAAAACAGTGTTAAAAAAATGACTTAACAAAGAAGTATATATCACCATATTTTTCATGAGGGAGCCCGCTGCAGACAAAAACTTATAATCATTTGTTTCCTTCAAGCCATCAAATGCATAACGCCATCTTGAAATGACAAGTAAAAACATGGACTCGTTCATTGATGCTGCAATGGGTCCACATATGTCACCTTTGAAAAAGGTCATATCATCCTCCTTAATGGAAGAAGCTTCAGATTTTTCTGCCTCCATGGTTGGCTGTTATGTCATGAATGGCCAAACAAATAGTTATCATACAAATATTGACCAGTTCAATAGAGCCAAATAAAACTTGAGAAAGATGATGTCTCTGAAACTAGTAATGAATCACATCATTGGTTGAACAGAATTACTGAATATTTAGAAAAACATTCTATATTTGAATGGCATTCAGCATTTTCTGGTGAAAATAACTTGTTTTGCCTTTTTTTCACAGATATAAAACCCTAGATTTAATATTTGCTGCAAGCCATTTACAAACTTTAATGAAAACAATGACAAAAGCCTAGTAGATTACTTTTCCTTTTCCTTAGAGTCTAAAGAAATAATGCAAATGAGTGAACTTTCAGGTAACAGCAAATAAATAGTTCTCTATGTTTGTAATTTTCTTTCATCCCTGCAAATTGTTTTTCACCCTCCTATAATTTGAGGGGAAAAGATGAACAGATCCTTCTCCAAGACTGGCTGACGTCTTTTGCTCTACAAAACCCAAATTTGATTTTAAAGAACCAAATAAGTGAAAATTAACATCCCTCTGGGATGGTAGAAACTCCCCTTCTTCCATGATTATTTTATTAGTATTGACAGGAATGCATGGTGAGATGTATGCTTTTTGGGCTAACACATCGTGTTTCCCACCTAATCATGGCTAGCTACTTAGTTTCACTAATACCAACATTGATGTAAAGTTTAGTGGACCCCATTCCAAAATCAGGTTCAAGGTGCAGGCCTACTTGCCGATTTTTCCTTCTAAACAATGGACTAAGTCCCAAACCCCTCAGATTTGTTCGATCTGTAGGCTTGGGTTAAAAGCAAAAGCACTACAGGTGTTGTGATCACTATTGCCTACCTTGAGCAGACTGCAAAACTTTCCCTAATTTGATGTCTACATTTTCCAATGCAAATAAGCTTACCATTCACTACATTTTGCCAATACCAATTTGCTCGCATAACTTGCTTTTTGGGAACAACTTTTGGTGTTTTTAATTAAACTCATAGTTTATCAGAGAGAGAGAGAAAGAGAGAGAGAGAG
Source organism: Moringa oleifera (assembly GCA_021397835.1). Taxonomy (NCBI): domain Eukaryota; kingdom Viridiplantae; phylum Streptophyta; class Magnoliopsida; order Brassicales; family Moringaceae; genus Moringa; species Moringa oleifera. Next base: position 924,932 of record JAJFZO010000658.1, on the reverse strand, counting down.
AGAGAGAGAGATTTGCTTAATGGTGTCTGTTCCTCAAAGATACAGGCACAATTAAAAGATGATTTAAATTCTTGTTGTCGTCACACCATATCCATGTGAGTGCATGTATCTTCATATCTTAGCACAAAGGGGGTGAGGGAACACAGATACCATAAGTACCTCTATCACTTACCTTAGAGTTCAAAAACTTGTGATATTGGAATGAAGTAACAAACTGAGCAACCTGGAAGAAAACAATAATATCACTGTTTTGAATTGCATGATGTTCCTTCTCAATATCCTCACGAATTGACTGCATCAGAACTGTTAAGCATCTTTGGTTAACATATTGGCATTAGCAATTCCAAAGAAAAGCCAGAAGGAAAAGAGTTTGAAAATAAAGAAAAGATAAATGGTCAATGTCATTGAGGTCTGTACCATTGTAGCCTCCTGCTAGAAACTGGTTGATGAAGTCATGCAGCAGTTCCAAAATATTGTCTTTGGTTGGAAGTAACCGTCCATGTTCCCACACTGTCTTTTTAGTAGCACTATGACCTTTAGGAACTTTAACTAGGTTTTGGGAAACAGATGAAGGGTTTCCCTTGAACACTGCTTTAGAACCATCCTGTCATAAAGATGTAGAACAGTTACTGAAGTTCTACATGATAAACCCTCAGAAGAATCTGCAATCGTGAAAAATTCAATACCATTGTAAGTCGTGTAAATGTTCCACTAAACTGTGAATGACGGCTCATATTGCGCAGTCTGGCAAGCTTTCTTTTCTCTTCTTCCTCTTTCATAATTGACTTAAGATTATCAAGAGAAGCTTTGGTGTCTGCACCCATCTATTGGACATAGTTCAATAATACTAGGTTACCACATTAACGTGACTAAATGAATACAAGTTAACTGAAAAAGGCAATTTGGAAAATTAAGGGACAACAACCTTGGAATCTTTTAAATGAGCTTTGGCAATTAATTCTGGTTCTTGACCAGAAAATATGTAGTAGAAGGTTTCCAGTAGAAGCAAGTTATCTTGATGAAGATAACCACTTGAACCACCGACATGCTGAGTAATCACTATGATTAAGTCCATCACATTTTCATGGAAGAGAAGTTCAAGAAATCTATCTCTTAGTGATAAAAAGTGAGTGGCAGATCCTCCAGCCTTCTGGAGCAAGGACATGTCTTGGATGGCAAGTATGTTTCGGAACAGAGTGAGTACCAGCTGGACCAGTTTCCAGTCATCCTCTGTAAATGCTTCACTGGTGTATCATAGAATCAGTTAATGATGACAACACAAGAAACACATAATTCATGACTGCCAACGCACAAGAAACTAGAAGATAGAAAACAATTATAATTGTATTGACATGGCGGAGGGATTGGGCAACAATTGCAAGTTGCATTGATCCAATAGGAATATAAGTAGAGGAATTGAAAGTATCCATGCATCACACATGATGTGAGACCGCGGGTTAAAAGAATAAATGTAAGAATGATTATGCAGTGCTTGCCAAACATTGATATAATCAGCTCAGCACCAATTCTATAAATACAGGCACAACAAAATAGTGTATACTTATGGAATAAACTCATGAACTTATTTAGCAGCTGAATAATCATCAGAGACAAGGAAACAACATTAGATAATTGAATATAAAGTTGCTTTGTTGTTTGGTTTTCAAATAAGAGAAGCTCTACAAATATTTTATTGTTTGGTTTTAAATAAGAGAAGCCCTACAAACATTTTCTTTCTTTATAATGGAAACTATTGATTAAACATTTAACTCCAGATATTTTATGTATCTTCTTTGATTTTTTTTTATTTTTTTTAAAAGTGGAGCATATATAGAAAACAATGCCTAGAGCTTCCAGTTACCACTCCAAATTTTCAAGCGGGCCTTCAACGAGAGAAACTATCACACCAACAACGTTGCTGCATGTGATTGAAGATTTCAAGCCCCAAAGATACTCAATCTGCTGAGGAATATCATTTGAGGAAGGCTCGATAGGCATTGTAAGAAAGACCAATACCTTCACTGCATCATCAAAACCAATAAACTATCAAACCCCGCCCCTGGTGGCACTCCGTTTCACTTAAACTAAAAGACAGAAATCATCAAAGATATCCAAACCTGCATTTAGTACCAAATTGCGGTCATCTTGGTAGTGCTCCATGATTGGTATCAAATCCTTGGAAACAATATTCCATCTACATACTTGCTTAAACACTTCACGTGTTTGCGGATCGTCACGCCTTAAAAATCTCAAAAGGTCTTTCAAATTATCTGCCAGTAAAATCAGGGAAATCAACATAATAAAAAATGTATTGGTTGAGAAGGAAATCTGCAGTTCGTGATGATTAAGTAATGATGAGTACCTAGGCAGTATTCGCCCTTCGTATAGCCGATCCGTCGGCCATCGTCGTCCTCCTCGGCGATACCAAGACCCGCACAGATGATAGATAAGCCTTCAGTGTCCATATTTATCCGCGATGGCTAGGATCTTAAACGGAGAATAAAATTAAATTGCTATACCAGATGAACAAGAAATGGATTGCTTAGAAGTGAAAGATACATCAGATCTGACGTATAATTGAAAACGATGAGGGAAGTGGCGGGAGAGAGATGAAGATAGAAGAAGGACGCGAAGGGGCTTAGGTTTCATGTGGCGCCAACGACGATGCAAATTTTCCCGCGATTTCGTGGGACGAGCTTTGGGCTAAAAAAGGCTAATGGGCCAATACACTGGTCCATAAAAGAAAATTGGGCCGTTGTTGCCTTGAAATGGTGTTTCTGTTTGCATTGGTCTTCAGTGTTGTAACCCATACTCCATTGGGTTGGGCTTCTCAGAAGTTGAAGGCAATAATGTAATACTCTTTTGCCTGTTCGGGTTGTCAAACTTTACTAATGAAAAATAATGCTAGGTCAGAAAGAAGGGCCGAGCGCGAGTTTATCTAGCTCAAGAAAACGGCGGCGTCATACAGGTTGGTTGGGCATCGGCCAACGAGCTCAAAGAAAGCTAAACAACCATAAACGAAGTTATTATTAAAAAGCAAATTGCAGGGGCGAAAAAAAAAAAAAAACTAAAGAGGGAGAGAGAGACTCAGAGAGGGCTCCTATGACAACTAAATTGTTTTAATGCGGGGTCAGTTCACTTATTCCGGAGAGAATATTCGCGAGACGACGTCGTTTAGTTGTCTTCCTTGGGCCGTGTATGATACTTGGCACTTCCCCATTAGTTGGGAAATTCCAACCGTTTTTGAATAAAGTTAAAGCGCAAAGCAATTTCTTCGATACGAACTAGGCTCTCTTCTCCTTTAAACCTCCGCCAATTTTAGCGGCGATTTCTCCAACCTCTGTAACTTGCAATTCGACGTCTGAAGACCTAGTGTAGCTCACATCCACAGCTAAATCTCGGGAAGACGCTTTCATTTGTTCACTCTCTCTTTTCTTCTCCTCTCTCTGAAGAATTTGTATCTCCAAAGAAATGGCTCAGGTGGTGGCCACTAGATCCATTCAGGGTTCTGTTTGGAGTCCTTGCTCTCGATCTCTACATGACCGAGTCGAGAAGCTAAAGCCTGCGAGCTTCGCCTCGAAGATCCTGGCACCTGAGGAGAAGAAGAGCAAAAGAGTCGTTCTTAGGAGCTCGCGAATTACTGCTAAGAGATCCGCACGTGCCGAGCCTGAGGTCATCCCGGTGTCACCTGAAGATGTCACCAAGGTCTGTGTTACTGGTGCTTTTTTATCTTTACTTTCGTTTTCTCTTTTGGTTGCTCAAAATGAACGGGAAATTAGAGAAAGTCTTGAATAAGACTGTTCAGAGCTGCATTCCGTCCTTTAAGGTAAAGGCAGCATATCTTTGGTTGCCAGAGATATTGTTTAGAACTGGGAAACAATAAGAAGCTGTTGCCTTAAACTTGAAGACATAGAAAACTTAGGAGAGATCATTATAAATACCTTCATTTTCATTCCTGATTTGTTTAATAATAAAGTTTTATCTGGTGTTTCATGCGTTAAGTTGCTTATTAATTGAATTATGGTGCATCTGTTATTACTATTGGTCTGTCTGTCTAATGATCTCACCTTCTAAGTTCACTTGTATTAATGTTTCATTACCTTGCTGTTGAAAGAATATCAGAAGGAAGGGGATAAAAATTCTAAAATATAGGTTGTATTAGTTTGGATTTGAAGGAAAAAAAAAAAAAAAAAGAGAAGGTAAAGGAAGTTTCAACTTCATCCACTCACCGGGTGGCAGCTGTGCTACCCAGCCATCCAAAAAATGCTTTGTGTTCTTCATAATTAAAGCAATTAAACTTGAGAGCATACTGTTTTATCAGAAACTCATTGGAATTCAGAAAGTGTAACTGAAAATTTTCTTTCCCATTCATGATCAGGGAGAAGAGCAGTTTCGGCATTTAGGTGGAATACAGTTGGGTGATACATCAGTGGAAATGTGGTCCAAGCCTACTGTTAGGCGGAAGACAAAAATTGTTTGCACTATTGGTCCTTCAACCAATACTGGGGAAATGATATGGAAGCTGGCTGAGGCTGGAATGAATGTTGCTCGATTGAATATGTCTCACGGGGACCATGCATCTCATCAAAAGGTTATCGATTTAGTTAAAGAATACAATGCACAATCCAAAGACAACACCATTGCAATCATGCTTGACACTAAGGCAGGTTTCAGTTCACATTGACATTTGTTCCTTCCATATTATCATGATATGATGTAAAATTTTATGGTTTGTTTGACGTTTTATTTGTTGACTTAATTTTTTTCTCTTTGTTATTGGGTTTTTCATCAACAGGGTCCAGAGGTTAGGAGCGGAGACTTGCCACAACCAATCACATTAACAAGTGGGCAGGAATTCACTTTTACAATTCGTAGAGGGGTTGGGACAGCTGATTGTGTTAGTGTTAACTATGATGATTTCGTTAATGATGTAGAAGTGGGTGACATGCTCCTTGTTGATGGTATGCTAATTTCCTAATAAATCCAAAGAAGTTTGTACTCTTTGGACTATGTCCATTTTGTAAGATAGTCCTCCAAATTGAGAGAAATGCGTTTTCTCTTTTTGGTAAGCTCAGATATATTAATGGACATCCGTTCAAGAAAAGATATATGAATGGACATATCAAACTTTTAGAAGTAAAAGATCTCTTCCCATGATTAATGGATCAGTTGTCTCTTTCTATACAATATAGGTGGTATGATGTCATTGATTGTGAAGTCCAAGACAGAAGATTCAGTTAAATGTGAAGTTGTCGATGGTGGAGAGCTTAAGTCTAGGCGACATCTGAATGTTCGAGGAAAAAGTGCAACATTGCCTTCAATCACTGGTTTGACCTAGATTATTCCCATTCTCATTATTATTGTTTTTTTTTTTCGTTATTCTCTCAATGGTGTGGGTGTCTTGGTGGGATGATTGTTTAGGTGGCATATGATTATTTTTCCCTTTTGCTGCAGAGAAGGATTGGGATGATATCAAATTTGGAGTGGACAATAAAGTTGACTTTTATGCTGTTTCTTTTGTTAAAGATGCGCAAGTGGTTCATGAGTTGAAGAATTATCTACAAAGTAAATATTCAGATATATATTTTGTTGTTAATGAAATGGAAAAAGATCATAGTTTCTTTTGTAATATGTGCTTGATAATTTGCTCCGTGCATGATACCTTTTCTTATGATTTTGCAGGTTGTGGTGCTGATATTCATGTAATTGTAAAAATTGAAAGTGCAGACTCTATACCAAATTTACATTCAATTATCACAGCATCAGATGGGGTATCATCTTTGCCTTTCCGTTTGCATTTCTGAGCTGCTGCTAAGTTTGATAACCTTTTTGGACATTACTTACTAGATTTGGGATCTGCACATAGTGCAGGAACTTTTCTTTTAGTTCTAGTTATAATATTCTATCCTTTAGTGTATAATTTTATTCTAAAAAAAAGTTTTAAAATAGATTTTGTTTGTTTTATGATACAAAAAGTTTGGAAGATTACATGTTATATATGTCGATGTCCCACATAGGACAATTCTTATAACTACGAATATACATATAGATTACCAACAATTTTCAGTTTTGAGCACATTTTCTTCATATGTTTTCTAAGCTTTTTTTCCTAAATAAAGGAATTTTGAGCACATTTTCTTCATATGTTTTCTAAGCTTTTTTTTCCTAAATAAAGGAATACTTTCTTGTAGTTGCTCTTGCGCAAAGCTGGACAAATTGAGTTCATAAGTAGTCACCAATTATTTTATCTACTGTTGAAATATTTTCTTTTTTGTGATTTAGGTAATCAAATAATTGCAAATAGTCAGCAAGACTTTTCATTTCAGTATTGAGGACAATCTAGTTAATTCAGCTTTTTAGTTTCAATGATTTTTTCGTCATGTGGGCTCCATGGCTATCTAGATATTTGCAGTTAAGTGACTCAGTGTAAGAACCGCTGAAAGTTTACTCTTTATTATAGGCAATGGTTGCAAGAGGCGACCTTGGTGCTGAGCTCCCTATTGAGGAGGTTCCTCTTCTGCAGGTACTTTTTCTTTTTATTGACTGAAGAATGGACCAGAACATAAGTTGCTATAAGTTCTTTCTACACCTAACAAGAATATATTGTTTTCTTGTAATGTCATATTCATAACTTATTTGTTTGATAATGTAGGAAGAAATAATCAGGATCTGCCGTAGCATGGGAAAAGCTGTTATTGTTGCAACAAATATGCTTGAAAGCATGATAGTTCATCCAACCCCAACACGTGCAGAGGTATCGGACATTGCAATTGCTGTTCGAGAGGGTGCTGATGCAGTGATGCTTTCTGGAGAAACTGCTCATGGCAAGTAAGTAACATCTGTTTTCATTTCAAGAATGTTAGTTGGATGTCACTGATATGAACTTTGAAGTTGCAGTGGGTTTCCCTAGGCTAAAGCTGCTAATCACTTGAATACTTGTAAGTGTTAAATATTATATCCAAAAATCTTTAAGCAAATTCACTCTGTTGCAGGTTCCCATTGAAAGCTGTGAAAGTTATGCACACAGTAGCATTACGGACAGAAGCCACCATTCCTGGTGGTCAAATGCCTCCCAACCTTGGTCAAGCCTTTAAGGTGAGATAACATATTTTCGCCTTTTTTTTTGGCGGCCATATGTTCTTCATTTTTCTTCTCTCTTTGGTAAACCTGAATATTTGCTGGAACTTTTGTTCTCTGTAGAACCACATGAGCGAGATGTTTGCATACCATGCAACAATGATGTCAAATACTCTTGGAACCTCTATTGTTGTCTTCACTAGAACTGGTTTCATGGCTATACTATTGAGCCATTACCGACCTTCTGGCACCATATTTGCCTTCACAAATGAGTGAGTATCATATGCCTTGAATTTCAAAATCATCTCAATGAATTCAGTATTAAGTTTGCCTGGGGTTAGGAGACAGTATAGACCTTTTATCTATAGGCATTTGTCTAGATCGAATTCCATGATTAATGAAAATTTAAATCCTGTTAGACTTTTATGCCCCCACTTATCATGATGTAGTGGCACTATGATTGTGTTATCCTGTCTGCCTTTGACTGCATGAGTAGTTGTAGCTGACTGGGGCAAACTATAGATTGTAGGCTGAAGTCCGTGAAGTGGTGAATGCTATTTTTGGCAATTCATTGCTACAGTTATGCTTCCAAAGAAGATGTTTTTGTTATGTATAGTATTTGGGCATACTAAACTGAGATTTGATTATCACATGTTGATGTTTATACAGGAAGAGAATACAACAGAGACTGGCTTTATATCAAGGAGTATGTCCAATATATATGGAGTTTTCAGATGACGCCGAAGAAACCTTTGCAAATGCCTTAGGTTTGTTGCAGGTATGGTTTCACTTCAATGTTTATAAATGAAAATCCTTTAACTTAGCTTGTAATTGAGAGGTATCTTTGACATATCAATTGGTTTTAACCTAAATCAATTTTTAGGTGGTTCATAAATGGTCATATTAATAAGCAACTTGATTGTGTGATTCTATAATTAAAAAAAAAAATGGTGCCAGTCATTCTAAAGGCATACATGAAGAACACTTCTCACCTTTGATAATGGATGATGCTCATTGTTCATTAATCCAATATTTAGTGCTGATAGTTGTAGCTTTGGGATTAAAAGTTTAAAACTTACACCAACCTTAGATGTGGCAGCGTGCCAGCAAGCATGTACATGCACAATTTTTTGTGTTTCAATGAAGACTTGATTTCTTTTGGCCAAACTTTTCTCACATAAATGGTGTTTGTGTTCATATGGCTCCAAGGTACTTATAAATGCTGCATTATGGTAAATTTTTTGGATTTTCATTCACAGAAGCAAGGGATGGTGAAGGAGGGAGAAGAAGTAGCACTTGTTCAGAGTGGCAGACAGCCTATCTGGCGATTCCAATCTACTCATAATATTCAAGTCCGGAAGGTGTGAGCACAGAGGGTGGACCCAATTCACCAAGATATCTTCCACTGGGATTACTTAAGAAGTACAAAGAATTATTCAGATTTGCTTGTGAGCACTCTTATGAGATTGTCAGTACCTTTGGCTTGGGATTTTGGGTATTGCCCTGGGCATTTTGCGTTCCTTTTCTTTTTCTTTCTGCCAGAAGATAACTCTGGCATGTTTTTCTGTTTGCTGGTTTAAATATTTATCAATTCTTGATAGTATGCAGCACTCTGTAAGTTTGGAAGAACAAAGGCTTTTTAGCAAGATGGCATATTCTGATATAACTGGGTAGGATTTGTTCGGAATTGAAATCTAGAGTTGCAAATTAGAACTCCTATGCAGAAGTTTCTTTTTTTTTTTTTTTGTTGGGGGGGGTGTTTGAGAAGCTTGACCTGAGCACTTTTGGTTATTTGGGATCGGAGATCCAGCAGCCAATAAGTATAGGAGTGACCTTGCACAACGTGAATGTGGCTTGCCTTAGCTGCTGCAAGTGATGGAAACAGCTGATGAATTTCTAATTTCCCTGAAAGACAGCACTAGAATCAATTTTCTGAAAGAGACATTCTCTGAAAAATAAAAAAGGAAAAAGCAGAAAGCTGCAGCTTGGGTGGATTTTGAAGGAAGGGTTTGCACTTTTATAAGCAAAGATGATTAGTATGTCCAATGAGGTTCCTGCTTCAGTCCGTGTTTTATGGTTGGAAGCATCCCAGAAAGTGCTCACTTCCAGCCACTTCCAATTTTGTTCAGAAGGCTATGCATTTATTTCCCCTAGTAATGTTTCCACACTGAGTGATAAGTATATAAAAAAAAAAGCAGCAGCAGCCAAAAGAAAAATGGAAGTGCTTATTGCGAGTAAATTGATGCCTCACTAATAGCATGTTGGTTTTATTTCATTATTTTGTAGAGAAGGCTTAGGGCTCAACTCAAAGGTTCAGCGTGCTCAGTGCCCATATTTAGTAAGGCAGAGTCTTTCATACACTTGGCTTGATGGAGGCACTGTATCCATTCTGGTCGTCGTAGAACTTTGACCAAAGCATAACCCCTCCGTACTTGGGCGACCCTTTTATCCTCGGAAGGATCTGAGAAGTCAACACATTTGGTGGAACATACCCACTTCCGGCTGCAGCTGGTGCCGCCGGCAACCCCAAAAATATCTTTGTTGCCTTTATCGACGAGGTCCATCGGTTCCACGAATTGATAAGGTCCTGCGTATTACCAGATTTATACTGGCATTGCGGATTATTGTAAAATTGAACCCAGACGTAATCAAACAGGCCTGTGTTCAGTGCAGCCCCCAAATGACTATCAGGGAATGGACACTGAGGAGCTGCCGTTAAATATACCTTTCTTCCTCGTGCGCTGTAAGCAGATAGGAACCTCGCCAGATCGTCCCAGTGTTGAGTGGAACCGAGCTCTATATCGAAATCAATGCCATCCAAGATCGCGTCGCCAAGAGGACGGGAAGATGATTGTCCACCGAGGAAGTTGTTCCACAAGTAATTCGCAACGTTTTTGGCGTCAGCAGTGGAAGCCAGAGAATAGCTTCCGGCACCACCGCCAAGAGAAAGCATGACCTTGATGCCTTGTCTTTGGCAGTTTTTGATGCCTGTACTAACTCCGGTGCACCCATTAGAGGCTGGGTCACAGTGACCCGCAAGGTTGATTTGAGGGGTTTGGCCTCTGCCGAATATGTGAAGGAATGCTATGTTCACGAAGGCATATTTGCCAGTGGCACATGTGGCTGTTAGGGTTCCTTCGTTCCCGTTTTGACCCCAGTAGATGGCTATGCCACCACCATTGGAGCTTCCAACGAGTGTTAGCACTAGGAGAGCGAGCAGCATAAGGTAGGCTTCTGGTTTAGTGGCCATAGCTAAGCTGAATATAATGTTAACGTGGTATCTCCCTTTTTTATAGAGTTCTTCTTCTTCGAGCCCATAATTTGTTTCAAAAAAAATGATATAAAAATATCTGGACTGTCCTCATGACTGAAGTCAAGTCAATGAAGAAAAAGGAAATACCCAAATGCCCAGACTGGTTTAGCGGCCGTGATTTCAAGGACAATTTGGAGTTTTAGGCCAAAGACCTATGAGCCAAGAACCTGTAGGAATCCTGTTTTGGTGCTTTTACCGATTTCTGCATAAAAGTTTTGGCTATCTTGAGAGAGCTTAAGGATTACTAATTTTTCCATTTCATTGCATAAATGCTTCTATATTATGCTTATAGCCTCGTATTTCCATTAATCTTGATCCTGACTCTTGCTATTTTGCTGATTGGTCTTTTTGTTGTCATGTATCTATTATCTCTTTGGGCATCTCAAAAGGTAAAAGTAAATGCTTATCTAGTATTACGGCAAATGCGATAAAAACACAGGAGCGGTACTGTCCGAGTCAACGGCTAAAGCACTTTCCAAGTCAATGTGGAAACAGGGGTGTTAAGTTAGTGCTTCTTGATTCATCATTCCAGCCCAAATTGTTGGACAAAGTCTTGGTAATCACCATTTTTTGTCAAAATTTGGTGGCGCCATCAGGTCCAGAGAGGAAAAAAATCTTTTTGGGTTTGGCCATCTTACACAAAAGAATAATTTTTCTTTTTTTTTTTTCTGATCTCAACTTCATCATGAATTTTTTAATAAAAAATTATAAAAATATTTTAATAACTTACAATATTAATATAAAAATAAAAAAATTAAATAAAAAATTTTAAACTGTATTATAATATTATTAAAATTTTAATATAATTTTTATTAATAAAAAATCTGGATCTTTTTCCTCAATCCCCTAATAACGATCAGGTCCGAACCATGAGCTCATCCCCACCCCCCTCCCACCCCCACTGCTCGACTGTTGGCTGTTACTGCATTGCTTTGGACTTTTTTATAAAATAATGCATATTTAATTTTTTTGTGTTAATATATTTTTTATTGTAAAACATATTAATAAAAATCAGACCAATAAAAAATTTTAAATTTTTTTATTGATTCATCTCAACAAATTTACATCACATCAATAAAGCTTTTTGCTTCATTCATTTATTGCACAGAGACAAGTTTGTTTAGAGAAACCCAGATGTCTTAAATGCAATCCAGAGTAATATCTGCCCTGTTTCATATATTTTCTAGCAATGGAAGCACTGTATCCAGTCTTATTCTCATAGCAGACTGCATGGGCCTCACGAGACAGAGCACTGATGGCCCGTGAGTCTTAACAAGATGCCACCAGTAAAGGGCCAAAAGCTGCGGCCTGTTTCGTGGATGTTGCTGGCTTCTTAATGCGGTCCAAGCTTGGCTTTTTTCTGTCATTTCCACTAATATCTCTAAATAGCATATATTCACATTACCAACAAATTTAATTGTCATTTTCTCAATTGATTAGCATGGATGATGAGCTTTAACACATATTAATAGGCCAATTACACATGTAAGGATAAGGCTTTGGTTTTTTTTCTTGGTAAACCAACTAAGCCAAAGCCAGACAAGTCACAGCTGAACATTATATTAAAAATCAAGACGTGAGAGGCTGAACCATAACAAGGCAGACTAATTCATACACTTTCCTTGATAACAGAACTATACCCAGTCTTCTTATCAAAGTGCCTTGACCAAAGCATAACACCTCCATACTTGGGTGATTTCTTAAGAACCGGAAGAACTCAATACATTCTCCCGAATATACCCACTGCCGGCAGCTTCAGGAGCGGCCGGTAATCCCAAAAAGAACTTTCTTGCCTTTATCGATTTGGTCCATCGGCTCCATGGACTTATAAGGTTCTTGGTTTGACCTGAACTGTATTGACATGGAGCGTTGTTGTAGAACTGAACCCAAATGTAATCGAAAAGGCCTGTGTCAAGGGCAGTGCCCAGAAATCTATCAGGAAATGGACACTGAGGAGCAGCAGTTAGGTACACTTTTCTTCTTGGCTTGCTATACGCAGACAGGTATTTTGCAAGATCATCCCAGTACTTTGACAAGCCGAGTTCTATGTTGAAATCAATACCATCTAACGTAGCGTTGCCTAGAGGCCGAGAAGACGATCTTCCACCCAAGAAATTGTTCCATAAGTACTTAGCTACTCTTTTTGCGTCTGCTTTAGAAGTTAAGGAGTAGTTCCCAATGCCACCGCCAATGGAAAGCATGACCTTGATCCCTTGCTTTTGGCAATCTCTCATGCCGTTGCTGACGATGACACACCCATTTGTTGCAGGGTTGCAGTGACCAGCCAGGTTGATCTCAGGGATTCTGTCGCTACCAAATTTGTTAAGGAAAGCAACGTTGACATAGGAATATTTTCCAGTGGCACAGGTTCGTTTAGAGTTCCTTCATTGCCGTTTTGGCCCCAGTAGATAGCAATTCCTCCGCTGTGAGAGAATCTGACCAGAGCCAGGAAGAGGAGGTGGAAGAGAAGAGATCTAGCTTCAGTTCTTGTACCCATCATTGCTCATACTTCTAATGTCCAGAGGGATGGCTCCTTCTAAAGAACTAAGAGTCTCCAATGAACATGTTAATCAGATCATCAATCAGCTGTTACTTAATGTGCATGCCGTGTTGGTCGGTTTCTGGATTGGTTGAAGGCAAGAGCATGTGATATTACCAGGGAATATGATAGTTAAAAGAGATGACCATGTGATTATACTTTGAGCTTGTGATAAAATATGATTAACAGGGGATCGATTGTATATCATCCGACCACAAAGGAGGAAGCTTACATGTGAAAACTGCAATTGTGCCGTGCTTGAGGGGCCTGCAGATTTTGTTAAAGCTCAGTCTGGCCACGCAAACACTTGACTAGTCTTCAATTACGTCACATCTAAATTTCTTAAACTCCCCAGTTCAAGTTTGATGATGAATTTTCTTCAATAAGAAGCTGCCTGGGTCCAAATCAAGAGCCACCTTCACCTTATCCATGACTAGTGCACATCACATAATAAAGCAGCTCAAATGTGTATCTTAATCAGGTTACCAGTAATCTCCACATGAGCAAACACCATTCCAGAATCGATGAAATCGATTGGTATCCCTGATAAATATTTCTCGTTCAGCAATCTTGGAGATGAGTTTGGCTGCAATATGGCAATCTCCACAAATTCGAAGGTTCTTGGTAATCCGAATTGGTGTTCCAGGGTTAGTATTCAAGATGGCAAAGACAATAGCAAGTTTTTCACTGTGAACCGACAGATGGGATTCCTTATCTTCATCTTCAACATCATGAAGGGCTGATTCAGTCTCTGGGACATAACCTGCTTGTTTCATCTTTCCCACTAAGACATCCAACTCTTCATAGATCTCCTTGGACTGAGGATGTGATCGATCACCAACAAGAAATGTCTGAACTTTATCGATGAGCTCAACATTGCTAGCACCTGGAATTTTCTTGATTCCTTTGCTTTTCATGATTGATCTGACAATTGTTACATCTTCCCATCTACCAGCCTTAGCGTATATGTTTGATAACAAGACATAATAGCCTGATTGCTCAGGAGCCAACTGGAACAGCTGATCAGCAGCAAGAAGCCCAATATCCATATTGGAGTGCATCCGACAGGCCCCCAATAAAGCTCCCCAAACCCTCTCATTTGGCTTGATTGGCATCTCTTTAATGAAACTATAAGCCTCTTCCACTTTCCCAGCACGTCCTAAAAGGTCTACCATGCAAGCAAAGTGCTCAATCCTTGGAATTATCTTGTACTGCTCGGTCATCAACTTAAAGTTATATCTCCCCTCCTCCAATAGTCCCGCATGGCTACAAGCTGAGAGAACGGAAACAAATGCAATGGCATCTGGAATCAAACCCCAGTCTTGCATTTTCCTGAAGAGCGTCACTGCTTCATGACCTTGGCCACTCATACCATAAGCAGAGATCATGGAAGTCCATGACACAATATCCCGGAATTTCATTTGATCAAACACTGCCCTTGCGTCCTCTAGGCATCCACACTTTGCATACATGTCAATTAATGCATTCTCCAATAATAAATTTGGTAGGAGCTTCTTCCTGTTGACATATTCATGAATCCTCTTTCCTAGTAACAGAGCCGAAATATCCCCACAAGCCGGAAGAACACTAGCAGCTGAGACTGCATCAGGTTCAATTCCATGAGCCTCCATTTGCATAAAGAGATCAACTGCTTCAGCAGGCATTGTATTATTGACATAAACAGTGATCATCACGTTCCAAGAAACCAAACTTTTTTTGGCTGATTTCAAAAACATTTCCTTAATATAGCAGACGTTATCAGAGGACGTGTTAGTCACTGCTGGCAAAAGGCTAGCCATGGTACCAGCATCAGGTCTTAGCTTCAATACCTCCATTTCCCTACAAGTTCCCAATGCATCATCAAACCTTCCATTTTGTGCATAACCAGCAACCATTGAATTCCAAGAAATCACATCTCTGCTGGGCATCTCATCAAGAACTTGCCGAGCCTCTGCCAAAGAACCACATTTCCCATACATAGCAATCAGACCATTCCCAGTAAATAAATTGGAGTCAAGACCGACTTTCACCACAGAACTATGAATTTGCAAGCCCAGGCACAAGCTATCTGAACCAGAACATGCCTTTAAGACACAAGGGTATGTATAGTGATCAGGATTGACCTCGTACCTAGACATGGTCTTGTAGACAAAAATAGCATCATGATATAAATTGTTGCTTACATAACTTCTGATCATTACATTGAAGAAAACCACGTTCTTTTCAGGAATTTCATCGAATATGTGGCGTGTGGCCCCGGTTTTTCCACAAGCAGCGTATGCTCTCATCAATTTGATGCCAAGGGATGGGTTTGAGTGAAGATCTTTGTGGGTAATTATTTTGCCGTGGAGTTTTTTCAGCGTTTTTGCATCTGGGTATTGGTCCAATATTTTGCCACACAAGTCCTCACTGAGAACTGTGTTTAGCGGGGCACATTCTGGTCTTGGGACTAATGACACCAACGTCTGAATCTGTTTGGGTGTCAAGAAATGGCGGGAAAGAGAAGTGAAGGTGATGGGTTTCATGAATTGATATGCTGTCTTCAAGTTGAGGATCAAAATGGGTGATTGGTGGACAGGGAAATTCATTTTGTAGACTTCGGTTTGGTAAGTCTGATGTATGTAGCAACTGAGGTCCATCATCCACTGTCATGATAACCCATGGGCTTCGCCCAACTGTTCGATTGATCTGCATGGAACGGATTACCAGACTAGCCTTGTGGCCGAAGGGATGGGGCAAGGAGATCCAAGATGAGTATAAGCTGATAGACTTAAATCAGAAAGGTTTCATTTGCGGACAACAGAAAAGAAAAAATCCTACATGACAGACCATGTATGATCCCTTGTATGTAATCCGATGTTGGCACATAATTCTGCTATATATCTATCAGGCAATCAGCTCATGTACAGCAATTCTATAAATGTCAAAATAACAAAAGTCCTTAGGACAAAGAATAAGCAAACAGTGGCAATAACAATAGATAACAGAAAAGAAAATTCTTGAGGACTACAATCTATTGAGTTATTATGGTGTTTTCTTCGCAGAATACTTTGTGTTACAAGTTGTCCGCAAAGTTCTCCACTCCAAAAGAAGGAGACTCGTATCTGCTGCAAGAGCTTTTTAAACAGAGCCCCATGATGCAGAGCTTCCATCTCCCCAAAGAGTGAAAGAAGTTGACCAGTGTAAAAGACCTTTCAACTGATGTTTCACCGGATTAAAGACCCTCTGTGACCTCCAGGTCATCTTATGTAGAAAATCCAGCTCCACTGGTGATTTTGAAACTCATTCATTGCAATGCTTTCTGGGTTGAGTAACTTTCTCTGCAAAAGAAGCAAAGCAAGCTTCCAGTAAAATCCACTTTCAGGTGCCTCTTCTCGGTAGAAAGCTTATGTATCATAGCAACCAAAGCACAAAATTTCAAGAGTAATAGAAAAGGAAACACAAGTCTACCATCTTTGATATCCAACAGGGAAGAGGTCAGCTTGATTTCCTTCTCTCCCTGACCAAGAAACCAGACCACTCATCTTCAAATCCTGAACAGGGAAGAGGTCAAAAAGCAGCGATGATCCATCAATCTTGGTTGAAATCTGCAGTATTGCACCAAAATATGCAAGGCAGCCAGTTTTGATTGAGCCTTTACCATTCTCATTGAAAATTTACCTGGTGGAAGGCACCAACAAAAGCAGCTTAAGTGTTGCAATGACTCCTATCACGGAGCATCTTGAAACAATGCCCTAGGAACCGAGCGACCAGACTGAGGCCCATCATTTCGGTGGTCTTCATCATCAATGCAATTAACTTGTCGACATGAACGTTTGTTTCCTGCCAGTGGGGTCTCACTTACAGTGTCGTAGCTTGTTCTTCGATGCTCTTTTCTTTTTGACAGCTTCTCAGCAGGATCTGACCTAGGTTTCACTGCCTTCGTCTGCTTTGGTGCCCATACTCTTTGCAAATCTGGCATCCAACTAGTGAAAGATGCAAATCTTCTAGCCCTCTCCCTTCTTCGCCGAGCTTCAATCAATTTAGAAGCATGCCCCTCTCTTTGAATCCCTTGACAGTTTTCATCACCATTTTCCCGCAGTGGGAGGGACTCATCTGAGACAGGTTGTGCAATTCCATACTTATCATCAATCAAATCATTCCCTTGTTTGTCTCTCCATGATTGGTTACTATCCTCACTGTGGAGCAAGTCATTGGGGGATTCATCCTGATCAAACAGCAACAGATCCATTTTTGCATAAATTCTATGAACCACATCTCTGAGAGTGTGACAATATCTGAAATTACAAGCATTCAAAAGTTAGTTAAAGCATCTAATTAATGGTTCCAAATCAGGAATGATCATACCAGGACCCAGAAACGATAGACAAACGGTAAACATAATTTTAATTGTCTTAAGCTAAGAATGATTATGACACTCAATCTGAAAAGAGTACATAGATGGGACAATATTGAGATATTCAAGAGTGGAATTGATGATGCAAGTGATAATTGTCAACACCATACAAGCATGTTATCATTCAAAATAGAAACATAAGCTATGCATTGCCCAGGCAAACACCAAAGCAGTAAATCTGTTTAAAGGCTATTTCCCCTTCGATTTTCAAAACCATTTCTTCATAGTATTAATGCAATTGTATATGAAAAAGACAAACAGTGTTTAAAAGAAAAAGAAAAAAGAAAACCTGCTCTTTAAGGTCTTCCCCACATAATTATCGAGGCTCCAATCCCCAAAAAAACCACCCTCAAGATGGCACTGGATGGCCTCTAAAAGCAAGCAAATTTGTTTAACAAACTTCTGTTTCATAGACTCCTCAATAATCGCACCAATTTCTGATCTTAGAATTTCCATGCGAAAGAAAATCTGCAATTCGTATCTTGTGCTTATTAAGGAAAGTGTTGCAGAAGGCTAAAACTTGTGCAGTTGTACTTTAAAAGACCAATAACAGGAGACACATTATACAGATAATTAAACAAAAGAACCCATGCATATTCAAAGAACCATAAAAAGGATACTCTCTAACTCTATTTGGTGATGCAGCTCCAGTAGGATCTGGAACAGATGCCTTAGAAGATAGATCCTTCTTTTTGCATGTTGAAGCCAAGTCCTTAGGGTCCTTGAGTAAGAGTGCGTTCAGTTCGTCGGCAATAATGGTACTGCAAGCATCCTCAGATTTTAGCACAGGGATTTTACTCTTACAGTTGCTTTCCCTTTCATACTTACAACAAAACCAGAAGATAGATGAATCCACAAGTCGTTCTGCAAACGAGCCCATGTCAACTTCTTCAGATTCAAGTGCTTGTTGGATTTTATTCGGCAGAACACTGACAAAACTTTCCCAAGTTTCTGACTGGGAATAAGAGGTATCTTTCTTCTCTGAAGCCTCAGTCAATGAATTCTCTCCCACTGAGGCACATAAAGGGATTGACTGTTCACTTTGTTGAGGCAACTCAGTTACTCTTTGGCTTATTTCTTTTGAGATGTCCTCATGTGGCTGGGAGCTCTGAAGCATCACCCAGCTGGAATCAGTAGATTTCTTAATCTGCTTCATCCAGCATTTCAGAAATTTCAGTTTCTTCAAGCTATTATATTCCCTTGTGAAATAAACATCTTCCAAGTATATCTCAGAGTCATCAGATGCTGCTTTACAGAAAGCATCCCATGTCAGATCCTGAAGCAAATGCAATTCCTTTTTATGTGTTTTTCTTCTGTCACCTTTCTGTATATCATGCTTGCCATGTGATGAAAGCCTAGACTTAGACTCTACAAGCTCAGAGGAGAGCTTCAAATCAACATTGCCTGGTTTCTTCACATTTGATCCACCTAACTCCTGTTGGACGATTTGAGAATACAACCCATCATTGATAATAGAGAGGAGAGCCGAAGAAACCGTAAAGGGCTTGAGCACACCCATGCATAAATTGTCATTGCCATTTGAAAGAGACACCAAAGCCCAATAACCTTCTCTGTACAGAAAGCTCAAAAAGATTTGCCAAAACGGCACATGTTTTCTCAATGCGTTCTCACCAATTTCATTTGCTAACATTTGAAGAACCCGATCTGCATAGAACTCCTTAGAATTTTCTTTCAGATCTGAACCAGAGTCTCCCCAGGATTCACAAACAATAAGAGGATCAGATAAGTGGCCCTCAATTTTCACACACTCGTCATGCTTCCTCACTTCTTTAACATGAAGTTTTGCAAATTCACCACAAAACAGTTCCACCAGGGATTTTCTATTCTGTTCATGCGATCCGGTT
The DNA here is from genome assembly GCA_021397835.1 of Moringa oleifera. Classification (NCBI taxonomy): domain Eukaryota; kingdom Viridiplantae; phylum Streptophyta; class Magnoliopsida; order Brassicales; family Moringaceae; genus Moringa; species Moringa oleifera. The sequence goes on along the minus strand of JAJFZO010000658.1, from coordinate 905,742 downwards.
TCCAAATTAATTAACTCATCTTGTCCACATGAGAAACCGACTTTCGAATCAACAAACTCTAGCCCACTGTATTTGCATTTTAAAGGCTTCCCATTCACATCTAATATCTCAAGGCTCAAATGCACACGAATTCTCTCACGAGAATCATCAAACCCGAAAAAATTGGAAGAAATCCCAATCCTGGGATAAATTAATCCAAAAGGAACAAGAGCGGAACCGTAAACAATTGAATCAGTTGAACAAAAACCCCAACCCAAATCCATAATCCCGCACTGGAAAAGACCAGATTTCAATCCCGAATCACCCATCTCCATGTTACTTTCAGTAGAACCCGATTCATACTTCACGTCAACCCAACTCAAATGAATGTCCTCCGTTACAAACGCATCATTCACACTCTCAAAAACCCCACGAAACTTCAATTTGAACAAACTCACATCCCTCAAACACTCATCATTAACCCCCACATTCAAGAACAAAGACAATGAGTTCAAATCCTTACAAATGGGCGAAAACAAAACAACCATATTGGACCTAACAAAAACGGAATTATGAAAATCCAAAACCTTACCCATTCCTGGATCCCGAACCACCGGGTCCCACGCATAGTCGTGCACAAGCTGACGCATCGAAGCGGCGATATGGCACCCACGAGACAACGTCGTAGAAGAAGAACCCGAATTCGAGAAAAGCAAAGAGTCCTTTAGGGAATTGAGGAAGCGGGAGAGGGAGAGAAAGGTAGAGTCGGGCAGATCGAAGGACAGGAAGAGAGAGGAGGGAAAGGTGAGGAGCTTGGAGGAGGATAGGAGAGGGGAGAGAGAGGAAAAGAAAGGCCTGAAAGAGAAAAGAGAGTCAGAGAGAGGAGGGAAAGAGAGAAGGGTCTTGGTGGAGGAGAGGAGTGTGGTGAGGTATGGAATTGGGTCCTGGAGATGGAGGAGAGGGTTCAGGTCGATGAGGAACACTACACGCTGCGTTCTGCCGTAGTCTGTCAAAGGATCTTTTCCCATCGAACAGACAAAACATGCAAGATGCACAGAGAGGAAGTTATCCTGGGTTGCCGGGGAAAGGAGAGTGCAGTATCGATTTACAGGAGTGAAGAATTACGCGCCCCAGGTAAGGAGCTGAAAGGGGCAGAGAAAAGCAGGAACCAGTAGCCTTCCTGGTTTGCGGCGCGGGAAAACAAAAAAATAGCGCGCAAACGAATTTCCTCGGGTCCCAGCACGTGCGAAGTCACTGATGAAGGGCGAAATTACTCTTTAACTATGGATTCCATTCACGTATATTACAACTTTATTTTTTAAAAACGCATTATTTTTGGAATCTCAAATAAGAGAAAAGAAAAACAATAAAATAAATATAAAAATAAAATATTGTTTAAAATGTGAAAAAAATTACACAACCAAATAAATTAGCAAATTACCTTTTATCACCAAATCTTTCATTCTTTTTTTCAAAAATAACCAAAAGAAATAGTTTTTCTTTTTAACATTTCTTTATGCAATTAAGATAAAAATGTCTTTCAAACACTTACGAAGGAAAAATATTTACGAAAAGTAAGAGAATGAATTTCACATAAATGTCAATTACATTAAAAAAACACAACTGAAACAACTCAATAACTATAATATATTAATTTAAATATAATATAATTTAACTAAATAAATAACTAACATAAAATAACTCCATAATTAATATAAAATATTTCAATGCATACACTCAAATAGCTTGATAAATAACAGTAAAATAATTAGCTTGATAATTGTTTAATTCGATAAATTAACTCAATTTATAGTAATCAAATCAGCTCAATGCTCTCAATAAATTAGCTTGATAATGTACTAAATTAATTCGACTAAGTAGCTCAATAATTGCATATATTTATCTTCATGTAACAACTCGATAATAAGATGCAAATTATTTGGACAACAGTATATTCCTTAGTTTTTAGGCACAAACCAAGCATACCAAACAGAGAAACAACAGGTTATGTCATCTATTAATCAGAAAATATTTTTTTATTGTACAAAATAATGTAAAACAAACAAGAAGTCTAACTTCAAACCCCGTTTCAATCATCGAGTAAATAAGTGAAAAAAAAAAAGAAAACTATTTACTATACGAACATGCATAATAACATCAAATGATTCTAAATATAAAGTGAAAACCTAAAAAATAGAAAATTAACCCATGCAGGAAAGAAAAATAATTACTTTTTGTTAATTATTAAACTAAATTTGTTGAAAAACTAAGGGAAAAGAATAATGGCTGCATGAGTTGGAGTAGAAAGGACGCTAATAATTTAGAAGTGGGTGGGAATCAATGGCATGGAGCCTAATTCCCAAATGCGAGTAAGCTTATTTTTATTAAAAAATATAAAGTATTAATTTAAGTTATTGTTGTTATTGCCTTGTAGGAAAGACTAAAATAAAAAATTTGGTCCACATAAATGCATGGTTTGGGTAGGAAATTTCTTCGATCATTTTAAACCCTTTTTCTGAAAAAATTACAATAAACTTGAATTTTAATTATATCTCTTACATGCTATAATTTTTAGTGAATCAAGTTTTATTTTTATTTTATTTTCTACATTTTATGATAATCTGTCATTTTTTAATCAGAATGGAAAATATTTTGAAAAGTTAAAAAAAAAAAAAAACTTAACGTAAAATCCAAAGACAAAACGGCCCTGACGAAATGGGTGGCAATGGGCCCATTTAAGGGACAAGGGGAGAGGACAAGTCATGATGGGGTCCATTAACAGCAAAAAAGGCCTATCCCATAGGTTTGGCGCGTCAGGCACACACACATCCCGCCAGTCTGAGTGCTTGCACCGAAGAATCTTTTCACCGAGAAGAAGAAAATAGCGTCCTGCTTCCTTGACCAGTTCAAGTCTACACTCTGCTGCAAAATTCTTTATTATTCGGTAATTTTCGCTTACCCATTTTACCAGGGAAGTCCTTAGGATTGATAAGCTTAGAACAGGAAACATGTATGCTGTTTCTGCCTTCAAGTTTATCAGCACTGATACTTTATACTCTGCTCCAACCACAAGCCCTCAAAAATTCCCTTATTCTTCCACCTTAAATCATTCTCTTTTCCCCAAAACTCTTCCCTGTCATTCCCTGTCATCTCCTCTTGCCCTAAGGAAAACACTAACCCTAGTTTCCTCGAAATCCTCTGAAGCAGAGGAGCTATCTGATACGGAAGATGAGTGGCTCAAGAGACTCCCGGATAAGAATAAGCCCTTGTACTCTCACAGCTTGCCCTGCATTGAGGCTTGGTTGAGAAATTTAGGGTTTTATCAAAGCAAAGAAGACAGAGCTGTATGGTTAGTCGAAAAGCCTGAGTGGCATGCCCAGTTATCGCTCGATATCACCGATCTTTATATAAGGTAAAACTGCCCTCTCCTGGACTGGTATTGTGTTTTCCCTTGCGTTGTTTTTTCTTTCTTTAACATTTCTAATTTATTTTGAAATGATAGAAAGTAAATGGATAAGGTTATTTTGGATTGTCAATTGCTGTTCTGTGACGAGAGGCCTTGTTACTGGAAATTCAAAAGCATTAGTTACTGATTGGTACTTGTTCTGGTATTGGTGATAGGGGTTTAGGGGATTTCAAAGAATTAGATGATTAATGATTTCAAAATTGGTTGGGTTTTTATTTATGAACATTATTATCCTCTTGGTGATTATATCTTCAATTAGATGGTATTGGGAATTTCAGATTATCTATTCCTACTCTCGGTAAATGATGGTTTTTTTTTTTTTGAAAGTCTTCATAAAAGATTGTTTTATGTCACTAGCTGATGTTTCTGAAATTATATTCTGATATTGCAGTCATTTTGGTTCTTATCTCTGAGAATAAGGATTACGATTGTAGAATAGATTCTGGATGGTAACTATGTGGAACAAAGTAGGCACAATGTAAGATCAGAGATATTGCTCTGACCTCATGCAATCTTAGAACGGCGAGATATCTTCAGTATACTTGATTTGGGGTTGCTTCGTACTGGAATGATATTTATTTTTGAGGAAGTAAACACCATTTGGTGTGGAAGCCAGTATTTGGCTGAAATTCCTGCATGCTATCATTTGAACTGGTTCTGTGTGGCTGGGTGGTTTAGTATTTGACTTATAGCCATCTGATACGTCTTATGTTCTTTCTCTCTCTTTTTATTTATTTTTTATCCTTGTTTGTTTTGTTCATCTCCTAAGTTATGTATCAAACAGGCCTATCTGTTAGCTCTATCTTTTTCCTGCAACAACACATGAACTCTTTTATAAGCAACTACTTTTAGAACAAAGTTGAATGATTGAAGTCTACTCTAAAGTTAAGTAATCATTGAATCGATGTCCAGAAATGTCATTAGCTAAGGAGGTTTGCCTCCATGGAACAGTTGCTTTTTTTGTGATTGTAATCATGCTGATGTAGCCCTTTTTTCAAATCAATTGGTTAATGTTGAATTTATTGGGATTAGACTTAAAATCCTGAATCTAGAGTGCTTCATGTTATCCTGGAAGAAAGTTATCTCAACTTATGCAGCATTAACAACAGACAGTTTTCGGTTGTACTGTAATATCCAATATTCCTCCACATGCATTTTTTTCTTCAGTTAGGTCATCTCCCGCCCTCTGCTGTTTGTGTCTCTGTTGGTGGGCATTTTATTTCTTTTTTCCTTCCTTTACAATTGTTTGTGTTATTTCAATAAGCAAATTGATGCCAAATGTGACCCCTAAATGAGGCTGTTTGTGTTAAGTGGGATCCTGTTGTTTGTGGAAAGATTCAAGTTATTCTTGTGTTTTTTAGCAATGTTTGGTAGATGGAAAGACATAAGAGAAGAGTCTCTAGGTCAATCTTCTAAGACTTATTTGTTAATGTATTCAATAATGACTTAGAAATTTTGTCTTCTGATGCAGGTACTTTAAGAGTGGACCTGGAAATCTTGACAAAGATGTGGAGAGGAGATTCAGTTATGCACTGAGCAGAGAGGATATCGAAAATGCCATTCTTGGAGGACCATAAGAATTAGAATGACTTTATCCTTCTTGATTTTATTGTCTAATTTGACAACATCTCTCTGCTGCATTGCATAGTGTTTATTCTCTTATGATATCTCAATTGCTTGCACTTTCTGATGTGAGAAATTATCTTCCAAATGGCTTTCAGCTCCTCGAAAGGAGCTGTTCTGCTATGTAGGAGAGAACAGAGGGATCTGGAGAAGAGTGGGAGTGGCAAGTGCTTTGATTTTGTTTTAGCAATTGTTGCATACTACAATCACTGCTTGCCCAGAGACACCCGAGTGGTAAAAGTTCATTAAGGTGCATCAGTAGTGATGTAGCCTGTTTGATAATTTCAGTTTTTAACGAAAAAGACAATGTAATTGTTTAATCACAGGCTCTTCATAGCATCAACAATATTCCTTTTGGAACTCAGACTTCTAAAGCTACCTTGACATACCTTTATTAGTCCACAATGGCAGAAAACAGAGATAAATATAGCACAGACATCTAGAGCATGCAGAACTTCCTCATCACCTCTGTTGCAGAGGATTGGTTATCAACCATGGTTTTTAAATAAGCTAATCTACATCACTGGCTTTGCTTTGCATATCCAATTACACAGCATATGTTGCTGTCATCTCCAATCTAATGAGTTAGCTTGAAGAATTTTGTAGTTGGACTCTGCAGTTTCAGTATCCATTGGGGAAGAGCATGCAGAAAATGCTGCTGAAGCTGCAGAGATTTTCATGAACAAAATGGCACTTGATAGAATTAGGTAATGGACAAGAGGAACTTCTGTTCCTTGCTTTTCCCGTAGCCCAGTAGAATCAGTGAGTACTATGGATCCTACATTCCCTTTGCATTCAATTATCTCAGCACTGGCAAAAACAAAATTCCAGAGGGCTCAATGAGAAATGATTGTTAGCTTCAATGTGACTCTGCAGAATGGTAATGAGACCAATATTCCCTGACAAGCTGCCCAAACAGTGAATCTTCCTTCTTCATTAACTCCATTGGCTCATCATACTCCACAAGTTTCCCTGAAATACAACAAATTCACTTTACTATAACGAAAAGAAATAAAGGGTCAGCGACAGGCATACAAAGCAAGACAACTCACCATCACTTATAGCAAGCACCATGGTGCAATCCATCACTGTGGGTATCCTGTGAGCCACTGTGATTACCGTACAATCTGCAAATTCACTCCTTATTGTCTTCTGTAAAATCAAGTCTGTTGCATTGTCAATTGATGCAGTAGCTTCATCAAGCACCAAAACGCGACTCCTCCTCAACAGGGCTCGACCAAGACAGAACAACTGCCTCTGACCCATGCTCCAATTTGAGCCATCCTCCACCACTAAAATTACAAATTTAAGAGTCCTATCAACTGACATCAAAAGAGAAACTGCAAAGTGCTCACTTCAATCTCAGATGACTTACCTAAGGCGTCCAGGCCTTCTTCCTTCTCCTGAACAGCATCTCGCAATTGACACTTCCCTAGAACCTTCCCACAATTTCACAAGCAAATTCAGTTTGCAGAATGGAAAATTACTTCCAGTATATAAGCTGCAGATAGCAGTAGCATGTGATATCAAGAAGAGAAATATCACCTCCCAAATCTCTTGGTCTGTATGTTGAGATAAGGGGTCCAAATTGTATCTCACAGTCCCATTAAAAAGAGTAGGATCCTGAGGAATTATTCCAAAACGTGATCTCAAATCATGAAGTCCAATTGTAGAGATGTCAATGCCATCTACGATGATCTTTCCTCCTGCTGGCTCCACCAGGCGAAACAAAGCACCAATCAGAGTAGTCTTTCCACTGCCTGTTCGGCCAACAATGCCTATCTTGTGCCCTCCTTCAAATGTGCAACTGATACCACGAAGAACCAGTGGTGTATCTGGCCGATATCTGATCTGTTTTTTCATTGATTTTTCAGTATACTAACCATTATAGGATCGGAAAAAAGAAGATAAACAGAAAATTTACCTGCAAATCACAGATATCCACTCTACCTACTGTTGGCCAGGTGGATGGGGGTCGGTTCTCTTTGATCACTTCAGGGGCTTCACTCGGTATATACATGTAATGGTTAAGCCTTTCCACAGAAATGACGTAATTTGCTAGAGTGCACTGGTTTTGAATTGAAAAGACAAGTGACGCGTTTAATGAAAGACCGTAGGAAAGAGCCATTCCAATGAATCCTGCATTGGAAAAAGTTACTGTCAAAGCCTAAATCATATAGCATTAACTAGATATTATTTCATGGATTTGTGCCCAAAGCTATTCTGCGAAAACGTAAACCATGCACAGGTTATACTGTAAATTACTAAAAAGAGTGTTAAGCACTCACCAGAGCTAAAAGTGCCAGGAGGAAGCAAAACCATGCAGAGTGCAGCAGAGGCAAGGACAGTGGCACTCAATGTTTCCAATCGCTGTATCAACCATTCATTTGCTGCAAAACTGTGGAAGAAAGGACTAGCATTAGTGTCAATGAGTTCAAGATTCTTAACGAAGAACCGCTCTTCCTCCTCAAAAGCCCTTATTGTCATGGCTCCTGCTATAGACTCAGCTAGATGATTTGCTACCAAAGACTTGGTTGTGCCATTGATCCGCATCAACTCCTTGGCTGTGGAGAAGTAATATCTCTGCAGATTAAGAGTATAAAATTTCAATGAAATGAACTTAAAAAGATGAACTTATACAGTGTCTGGTCATGAGCACTTGACAATCCAAACTTCCAGTTTCTCTACCTCTGCATCACACTTCATTAATTCCTAAAAGATTCCTTTAACCTTTGACAATCATGAGCACCAAACGGAAATGATGATTTTTTTAACAATTCCTCGTACAAGGTATTAAATTAAGCCTTGAAAAGTTTACCTGTAAACGAATTGCTACATAAACCATTGGAATAGAGACAAACAGGACTTGCCATGTAACAAAAGCCAGTACTCCAAGGTTACTGTAAGCATTTATGGTCGCTCCAACAGCAAATACAAAGCAGAATGGGACATCGAGATCCACAATACTCAGATCAGATGAAACCTAAACAGGAGGAGAAAAGGCAGGAAAAGATTATGAAATACTAGTTACATGAATTGATTGCTCAAATGCACTGGTTCTTGGTGATGGAGATGCTTACCCGACTAAGTATCCTTCCTAGAGGTGTGGAATCATAAAATGACATAGGTGCGCGGAAAAGGGAATTTAGTAGCTGAGAAAATAAAGACCGTGATGATTGCATACCCAAGACAACTGTACAGAGAGACCTAGATAGCAAAACTGTTGTTGAGACAAATCCGATTATCAAGTAAACCATTATAAGTCTCAGAGTGCTAACATGGGGATTATCAACATTAGCAGCCATCCAAGAGTTCTGTGATATCTGACCAGCCACAAAACTAAGATGAGAGACGGTGGCCATAGCGAAGAACAAAAAGCCTTTGTTCTGTCTAAGGTACTGTATGTATGGTTTAAGTCCCGTGTCTCCTGTTTCTCTTTCTTCTTGCTTGATCAATTGAGTGCCTTTAGATGCTTTAAATTGTTTCTCTACATAAATTTTCTTGATCTCTCTACCAGCTGTTGCGTGTCTCTGGGGTTTGGAAACCTCAGCAACCCTTTCAGAACCTGCAGTCTCTTTGTGTGCATTGACAAGATCTTGAAATTCCTGGCTGGTAGTCAGCAATTGATGATAGGGAGCTGCTCGAAGGATTTCCCCGTCTGACATTAACTGTAAACAAAGTCAAACTCGATTCAAAATAAAATTTTGAAAAAGAAGATTCTAATTGACAACTACAGTGGAATATCATTTACAGAGAAAAAGTTCTGAACATCAATCAGCTAGGTTCACAAACTGCTCAAAGTGTTCTCCCTCAATATCCATGACATGATAAATGAAAAATAGGAACTATAAATTCAACCAGAGGGATGAATGAGATATAGATTAATGGGAATGAAAACTTATATGCAGAGTAGGCAGAGAAATGAAGGATAACAAAGAAGGATGGAGGAATTTCTGAGGCTGAAAGTATACTAACCAAAACAGAATCAAATGCAGGCAAGAAGTCTACTTGATGGGTCACAAGTAATACTGCCTTTGTTGAAAGTGCTCCCATAACGTATTCCTGCCAAACTCCAAGTTAGTTTCGTTAAAGGTTAATAACAAAAGGAATGCAGGCTGTTATTAGTAGTATGAAGTCACATTGAATAAATTTGTAGCTGTATGGGCATCAACAGCACTGAATGGATCATCCAAGAGATATGTATCAGCATCCTGATAGAGAGCACGAGCAAGTTGAATGCGCTGCTTCTGTCCACCACTCAAATTTACCCCTCTTTCACCAATCTCAGTATGATCACCATGAGGGAGCAATTCAAGGTCCTTTACCAATGAACAGTTCTCAATTGTTTCTTGGTATCTTTGCCTATCCATGGGAGACCCAAATAGAATGTTTTCTTGTATAGTTCCAGTCTGAATCCATGCTGTTTGAGAAACAAAGGCGATCTTCCCATAAACGTTAATCTGTAGATAGAGTAAATGGTCCAGAGTACTGATCAGTAAAAAGTATTAGTCTGGTGCAGAAGGCAATAAGATTTCATACCTCTAGAAACATGATAAATGTAAGACAATAAAGTTAAACATTGGAGTGCAGGGTGAAATATTCGAAGAGACTGTTCTCCAAGGTTTTAGACATATTCTTGAAAATAACGAAAGAGAAGATTAGCAACTTACAGTTCCCTGGATATTTGGAACTTCTCCAAGAATTGCTGCCAAAAGGGTTGATTTGCCTGAGCCAACTTCTCCACATATTGCCACCTTTTCACCAGGCCTAACCTCCAGACTTATGTTTCCAAGTGTTGGCTTCGAGGAATTCTCTTCCCATGAAAAGCTGGCAGACTTTATTAAAATTGCACGGTCAGTGTCTTCCATGTTGCGCTTTCTCCTGATATTTGCACTCTGCAGCTCTGGCGCCTCAAGAAACTTTACAATTCGAGCAAAGGCCACCTTTGCTTGAATGATTACTCCAATAACATCTGGAATAGATCTAATCGGATCTTGCACAAGACGCAATGTTGCAACAAAAGTGAAAACATTGCTAGCATGAAGGGGAACATGGAGAAAATAGCATGCCCCAAATGTAGCAGTAGAGACCAAAACAGGGGATGACCAGAAGAGAAAGGTATTGTATGCTTTCCGTAGCTGAACCGCAGATAGCCATTTGTACTCCATATTTCTTAACTTTTCTATAACATTCTTGAAATGAGTCTCCCATGCATATAATTTCAACACTTTCATATTTACTAGAGCCTCAGTACTAGCTTTCAATCTCTCGTCTTGTGCAACCATCAGCCTACTTTGAAATTTGTGCTGCAATTTTGCAAGAGGAGCATTGCACAGCACGGTGATAATTATAACCACTAAAGCAGCAAAAGTTGCTAACCCAACTGCCCGGAAGAGGATTACTAGTGCTATGCATAGCTGGAGACTTGTTGTCCAAGTCTGATGGAACCAGAAAGGAAACTCTCCAATCCTATAAGCATCAACAGTGACATAGTTCATTATCTCACCACCTGAGTGCATTAACCTGGCTGCATTGGATAATCTCAGTTGCTTCTTGTATATTGCTGCTGTAAGTAAAGATCTGACCTTCAGACCAATTAGTCTGCTTCTGAAGTACCACTGCCTTTGGGATAAGGATTCTAAGCTCTTTGAGAAGAAAAGAGTTATGGCCAGTATATAGCCCTCAGATTTGAAACTTTCATGTCCCTCAGCAACTAAAATGAAGGCATTCAGAAGCAGAGGACCAGCAGAGAGGGTGAGTATCTTTAACAAAGCAAAGACCCCAGAAATCACTATCTCTCTCCAGTGGCATATTATTATTGTCCTCAATATCGATGGCTGAGAAGATGGTTCAGCTCGTTTTTGTTTGTTAATCTGTTCCAAGAACAACAAATAACACCTCTCCGCACTATCTGCCTGTCCCAACTTGGGTATATCTTCCTCCTCAAGAGTTTTCTCCCTACCCATCTTCATCAATGGATTCAACCACCAAAATGACATCTTGCCAAAGCATCCAGCTTTGGCAAATGGAGTAACTTGGCTAACAGAGTCAATTTTATTGATTCCATTAGACTCACCATTCAAAGGGGCATAAAGGCCACTTTGTCCAATATCTTCATCAATATTTTGATATTTGTACCCCTTATAAGCACATAGCATCAAAAGAATTCCCCCTGGAAAGGAGAGAATATCTAAAGCTATCTTGGCAGAAATTTTATTGCCAAGAATGGCAGCAAATATAGATAAAACACAGACAACTCCAGCGTATAAGAAGGCAAGAATAGATAATAGTCGCAATGGTGTTCTTGGAAGTTTCATTCCCCTCAGGCTCACGATTAGACCAACCAGTAACCATGTGAATCCTTGAAACAGTAATAGCAACCAGCAACTCAATGGTAGAGCACTGTGACTTCTCCTCAACTCTTCTTCCAAACTCCAAATGCCAAAGCACAAATAGGCCAAACCAAGGCAGCTACTAACAATGGCAGAAAAAATCTGCAAAGTGGAAAGTGGCTGGAAGCGTGCAGGAATCTGAAGCATTTTTGGGGATAATGATTTTCCTAGGATGCTGAACAAGAGGATGACTAATAGCAAAACATCACAACAAATAATCAACATGTGATTGAGACACGAGCGAGGGCAACCAAAAGACATAAAGTTGGAACTGCATGGCTTTCCAGCCATTTCTGAACCACCAGGTTGCCCACAGAAGACAGTCCATAACTCCATCTGTCTTTAACCTTTTCCTTGCACCTCTCAGCAAGAAATATAAATGAACTGACAAAGAACAACAGTAGATTCACCGAAAAAAAAAAAGCAAAATTAAACGAGACTAAAATAAGAAAAGTCCAGTGCAAATAAGAGATGACTGCAGGAAATCTGTACTAGTGAAGAGATAGTTCAAGTGTTAAGAGCCAAGCAAAAGCATGCAGTGAGTGGTGATGGAGGTTTCTAGGTTGATGCTGTGCGTTGGTCGTGAGGAAAAAATAAATTGAATGCTTTCGAATTTAGCTTTCCCTATATAGTGTAATGAAGATGATGACAAGTGCATGGGCTTTAAAAATGTAGTGAAATACCTTAACTAGCCAAAAGTCAAAGAACCCTTTTTGATACTTCTCTGCAATACTATAGCTTTGGTGAAAACATCATTCTTATAAGAGAAACCGATTCAACATTATCATACCATGAAGCAAGACCAGCCTTCATGAACAAAGTTCTGGAGAGCAAAACGGAAAAATAGGCGAGTAAGACCTTCTCATATTGCGCAGTTAAAAGAAGAACGCAGACGTAAGACCAGCAGTTGCTACAATGTGAGATCTACTTGTCGTTAAAAAATGTAAAAATACAAGAAATGTCTGTTGTTTCAGAATATATATATATATATATATATATATATATATATATATGTGGAGATCATCCAGAAATTAAACTTTAAAAAAGGGGGGAAAAAGAAAAAACAGAAAAAACAAACTGAACGTCCGAATAACATTCTTTAATGTTGAAAATGAACTTATTCTTAAGATAAAGAAACGTTGAAACTAACCAGGTACTCTGTATATCTCCAATGAAACAAACAATCACTCGTCGTTTGGTATTATACCCGAGCAAGTAGATTCCGGTTTCCCTCTTTTTGTAATTTTTACTAAAGATGGAAACCTAGAGGTGCTTCTTTATCCTTGTCCCTCTTTCTCCCTCTCTTGGTCCCTCTGTTTTCCTCGTTTTTTGGTGTGGAAGATGACTGGAAGAAGAGAGATAAGCGGCGAGGGAAGAGACTGACAATGGCCAAGGATCCATCAGAGAAGTATTATAATATAAGAACGGTCGGGGCTGAGAAGCTGAGAAAGTGTCACACAAAAACAAAATCTAATGTCGTCATGGCTCACGTCTCTTCATGAATGGCTGTTTGTTTTTTTTTTTTTTTCCTCCTTTTGTCTTGTTTTGATTCTCAGAAAAACATGGATCTTTTTTCTTTCTGTTTTCTCCTGTCTGCTTCCTGACATCTGCCTTTATTTGAGCACTAATAATACATACATTTTCTTCTTTTTTTTCTCTTTTCCTTTTTTTTTTTTTTGTTTTTGTTATTTGATAACTTCCTTGATTTTCCGCAATTATTTTTTTCCCTTAATATCCTAGTTTTCTCCTTACGTGAGAAACTTTTCTTTCCTTCTTTTTTGTAATTTTTTTTTACAATAGAAAACAAGGAGGTGTTTTTTGAACTTTTCTTTCCTTTTTCTGTAATCTCTTTTACAATACAAAACAAAAAAAAAGTGTTCTTCTAATTTAAATTACACAAATGAAAATCAGTCCATTTTCCAATAAAATAAAAATAAAGTTTTAAAATAAAAAAGTCAGATATTACATAACTTCAATGTCGATTTCTCAACTAATGATAAATAATATAAAAATTTAAAAGAAATTATTATTACTCAATAGACTAAAAATAAATAAATGTGACACAGGACATATATCCATTGATATCAAGTAACAAATTGTGGTGGATGCAATAATAGATACAAATAACACACAGCAAGCAAATTAATTATTATATAACTTGACTAAACAAAAGTGATCTCACATTTTGCATTCGTACAACTGACGAAATATATATTTGATTTATTAAGTGAAACTGTAACTTGTTACGTCAGCATTGTGCCATAGGACAGTTAGATGAATCAAATATTAATATATAATAATTTAATAAAATTAATAATTAAAATTTCATTTATTTTTATTTATTATATATTAATTCGATTTGTTATAAAAATATTTTTAAATATAATTTTTTTAATATTTAAAAAATATAAACTTACATCAGTAAAAAGAATTTTCTTCTAAATTTGATGTCACACTCGCTCCTAGGAGCCTACCACCAATAGTGTCCAGTGGAGTAGAGACAGGTTGAGAAGTAAAAGGTAGAATTACTTCGGGGCATCTGTTTGGGGCCAGAATCAGGTTGCTTTCAGTTCTGCTTCATATTAATGCATTTACCATTTACGTGTTGCAAATTTATTTTTCATCTTCCTTTCATTTTTGCTCTAACAAAAATGACTGATGGGAGAAGAGGAATCTCATTGAAAAAATAAATAAACTGTAAATTCTCATTTTTTATTTTTAAAATTACATTTAATTTACTTATGTGTGAATTTAAATTTAATTTTAAATAAATATAAATCAAAATGATTTAAATTTAACTGAATTTGATTTTATTTTTGAATCATATATAATGAAAAATTAAATAAACAGATTGAAGATTATAATATCTTTTCATGTTTATTTTTGTTTAAAAATATGGAAGAAAATTAAAATTATATAAAATTTTAATATTTATTTAATGTTATTATATATGATTTATTAATTTAATTTAAATTAAATCTTATCAAAAAATTCAACCATTGATAATATTTAAATAAAAACTGTATTATGATATTTGATTTTGAATTTTTTATAAAAATATTGTCACAAAAAAATTAAATATTATATATATTTTTAAATTTATATTATCAAAAATTTTAAAAATTCATATAAAATAGATCTTAGTAAAAAATAATTTAAATTTGATGAATAGATTCGAAATGAAGTAAAAATTTTAGTTGAATCGTTTTTAAGACACTTCATTAACAAAAATATATTTAATTTTTTTATAATTATTTGAATTCGGATCCTTTTAAATCAATTTAATAGATTAAAATAATATAAAATAAATATTAATATTTTGTATTATTTTTATTTTTTAAAATTAAATTTATCTCGTTTATACTCTCAATATCTATTTCATTTAAGCGAAATTCTTGCAGAGCGGGCATGATGAATATAAAGCGACACGCCAGCTAGCGAATAATGTTAAATCTGTCTTTAGTTTAGCCTGCTCTCAAAAGGTTTTTTTTTTCAAGATTCATTTCTCGATATCCATACTCATCAATAAAATTGATATGATGAGAGCGGAATAAGGTAAAATCAACAAGGGACATACCGAAATGATAAGTGACTGATATCAAACATATAATTTATCACCATTTTGAACATCAACAAGCAATATGAATAATAAAGACTTAAGAGATCATCCTAACAGATAAATCAATGTCTCACCTACCATACAAAAAACGATTCATATCTTGAAAAAAAAAAAATACAATACCTTTCAATCTAGCCATTTAAAACCAAATAACAACTATGATGTTTCTAAAAACTTTATAATCAATAGTGAAATCTAGCCATATCCATTATTAATTTAATCATCGCTTGAGTGTTCCAATCCCACTAGCAATAACCTCTTGATAGATCGTTGTGGTGCCGATTCTCATTATTTACCTTTCTAACTTACGATTTGACTCAATGTCAATTATATGGTCCCTCTCGTTTTTTTTTTTTTTTTTTGAATAGCATCAAGAAACAAATCGGCAAGTAAAAAGACAAGAAGTAGGCCAACCAGAAATAGGGTTTTACTTTCATATCAAAAGTTCCATCTCGTAGCAATGATTATGCATGTTTTTTTCCCTTAGTGGTGGGCCGGTCGCTAAGATGCCACGCATGTTCGATGGGAGAATAGCCGATTGGGACCTCCACTACATCACCAGCCTATCAGCCAGGCAAAGATTTTCACTCACCAACCGAGTGGAAGTCAAGTTCTGACAAGATCAGAATGATGCTAAAGACTAACCACATGAAATTGTGGACCAGTGCACTTGATTTGACTGCCCACAGCAGCCTTGTCTTTCAGTTGTCATATTTCTCCACCATCAGCATTGAGACACAAGGATAATTTGGGTTTTAATCTGAGTTGCCAAGTTTTAAATGGTTCAAAAAAAAAATAAATGAATGATTTAATCATTTTTAACATATATTTCTCTTCCTCATACAGTTTTTCTTTTTTAAGTATAATAAAATAAATAAATTTATCAAAATTAATGTTCAAACACATAATATTATAACAATAGCCAGCACTTATAACTACAATAAATAATGACATAGACTTCAAACCCTAAGTATCTAACATTGACAAAATGTGTAGAAGAAAATGCTCAGGCCTAAAAAAAAAATGCATATATATATAATTAACATGATTATATCTGATTTTTTAAGATTTAATATACAAATTTAAATAAAATTTTAATACATTCTATAAATTTACATGAATTTTGAGATTTTAGATTTAATTAAATTAAATCTATTTAAGTTTAACTGAAGTTAAATATTTAAACCCAATTGTTTTATTTTTAAAATTAAATTTAAAAAATTATGAGATCTTATGAAGCAAAAATGAAATTTTACAGCCAAAAAATGATTGTGACCGCTGGCCCTTTGGTGCAGAAGCCCAAGGTTGGCTTGTCAACAAATTCACTGTAAATGAGAGCAAATATAAATATAAGGTTTTTTGGAAAAATAAATTTACATTATTTATCAACTCATCATTCAATATACTCATATTCTAATTTTTAGTATACTTTATAGTTTTACATCAATTATGAATTTATATCTTTATTTTTATCGTATTTTTAAAAGTGTATTAATTTTAATTAAAATAAAATTATACGATTAAAATCAATATGAATAATATATTGTGGGATTGGATCAAAATTTCATCTTAAGGTTGAATAGAAATGAAAACAACCTAATATTAATGTTGAATAGAAATTAATACAAGGCGATTCATTTCTAATAGCAGAAGTGGGTAACATTGGCACTTGTGTGGCTAATAAAAACTTTGAGCCTAGTCAGTGACCTTCCTTAATTTTGATATGATCTGTAACCAATTAGAAAGAAAGAAAGAAAGATTTTGTTCCAAGGGTAACCAAGCAAGGCTAAAGCAGTTTTTGTCTTGACTCCTTTAAGTGGAAACAGGTGGCCTTAATCCACGGTCAAACTACAAATCTAGTAGTCAACCCCATTCCTTATTTTTAAAAATTAAAAAGAAAAATAAATAAATAAATAAATTATAATATATTTTAATTAAAAATTTAGAGATTTATCAATTTAAACATATGATATTAGTTAGTGATTTGTTTTTGTTTGTTGCTACTTTTGTTTTGAAGTTCTTGGTGAAAGAGGAGAAGGCAAAGTGAGGTTTTCTTTTCATTTTATTGGTCGAAGAATTAATTTTTGAATACTCTTAAATGGAAAGTGAGAGGCCGTTACTTGGACGGCGGTACTATAACCTACGTGAACTCCTTGAATACTCTTACAGCATGTTTGTAAAAATATTAATTTTTTATTTAATTTTATATAATTTTTTAATATTTGATTTATTTTTATCAAATAATTATAATTATTTTAGAAATTGTTATTTCTTAAAAATTCGAAATATTATTTTAAAGTAAAACTCAAAATAACTATTTTATGAAAAGAATTGTTATATTTTTTTTATTTTTAACGTACTATTGATAAAAATTTTAAATTATTATCATATTCAGTTTTTTATTTTTTTAATAATTTTAAAAAAGTAAAAAATATTATTATTAAAATATTAATTAATATTAATATTAATTTATAATATTTATATTTAAAAATAAAAAATTATTAATATATTATTTAATTAATATTATTTTTATAATAATCTATTATTATAAAATTTTTATTAATTATTATTATTTTAATAATAATTTAATAAAAATAATTAAATTATAATTAATTTAGTTGAAAGTATAAATTTGCAAATTTGCACAGAAAAATGTAAACTATAGATAATCAACAGGTGTTGCTGGAGATTCCATGAATATTAGAATTTATTTACTGATTGCCGTAGTGAAGAAAATAACTTGAGAAGAGAGGTAACAAACTCCCAAAAAAAAGGAAAAAGAAAAGAAAAAAAAAACTTTTGAAAGGAGGAAAAAACATATAGCAGAAAAGGAAAAAAAAAAACCCCACCTTTATACGACTGAAGAAGAGAGAAAATTCTTCTCTCATTCATAACAATTCCATGGGGACAAACAAAAATTTTCATAATTGATGTGGGAGTATTTTAGTTCAAAATTCAAAACAGACAAAAAAACTGAAAACAATCTTTTTAACCAAGTTATGTTTTTCACAGGCCCACTTAGGCATTAGCCTAGGAGTTGGGCCCTACAGTTCCGGCATCCTTCGGGGAAGACCATGCAGATAATGTTGCTGCAGCTGTATAGATTTTCATGAAGAGAATGTGATATGATAGAATTAGATGATCTACAAGTGGAAGTTCTGTTCCCTAATTCTATTTTCTCTGCACTAACAAAGCAAGTCCAGAAGGCTCAATGAGAAATGATTGTTAGGTTCAATGTGACTCTGCAGAATGATAATGAGACCAATATTCCCTGACAAGCTGCCCAAACAGTGAATCTTCCTTCTTCATTTAAGTCCATTGGTTCATCGTACTCCACAAGTTTCCCTGAAATGCAACAAATTCACTTTACAATAACAAAAAGAACATAAAGGGTCTGCTACAACCATATAAAGCATATAAAGCAAAAACACTCACCATCATTTATGGCAAGCACCCTGGTACAATCCATCACTGTGGGCATCCTGTGAGCCACTGTGATTACCGTACAATTTGCAAATTCACTCCTTATTGTCTTCTGTAAAATCAAGTCCGTGGCATTGTCAATTGATGCAGTAGCTTCATCAAGCACCAAAACGCGACTTCCCCTCAACAGGGCTCGACCCAGACAGAACAACTGCCTCTGACCCATGCTCCAATTTGAACCATCCTCCGTAACTAAATTACAGATTTATGAGTCCTATCAACCGATCACATCAGAAGAAACTGTAAAATGCTTACTTTATTATGCCTCACCTAAGGAGTCCAGGCCTTCTTCCTTCTCCTGAACAGCATCTCGCAGTTGACACTTCCCTAGAACCTTCCCAATTGCATAAGCAAATTCAGTTCACAAAATGGAAAATTACTTAGTGTATAAGGAGTACTTAACAGTAAGCATTTGCTACCTCCCAAATCTCCTGGTCTGTATGTTGAGATAAGGGGTCCAAATTGTATCTCACAGTCCCATTGAAAAGAGTAGTATCCTGAGGTATTATTCCAAAACGTGATCTCAAGTCATGAAGCCCAATTGTAGAGATGTCAATGCCATCAACCACAATCTTTCCTCCTGCCGGCTCCACCAGGAGAAACAAAGCACCAATCAGAGTAGTCTTTCCACTGCCTGTTCGGCCAACAATACCTATCTTGTGCCCTCCTTCAAATGTGCAACTGATCCCACGAAGAACCAATGGTGTATCTAGCCGATATCTAATCTGTTTTTTCAACAATATTTCAGTAAACTAACCATTATCAGATTGCAAAAAAAAAAAAAAAGATGGAATAAAAAGAAAATTTACCTTCAAATCATGGATATCCACTCTACCCACTGCTGGCCAGTTGGGTAGGGGTGCGTTCTCTTTGATTACTTCAGGGGCTTCACTTGGTATATACATGTAGTGGCTAAGCCTTTCTGCTGAAATAATGTAATTTGCTAGAGTGCATTGGATTTGGATGGAAAAGACAAGTGACGCGTTTAATGAAAGACCATACGAAAGTGCCATTCCAATGAATCCTGCATTGGAAAAAGTAATGAGTGAGATTTATCTGGCATAAACAGAAATTAGAGATCATTTGATGCATTTATCTGAAAATCTGTTTCCCAAATATGTAAAACATGTGAAAGCTAAATGTTATTCACCCAACAGGGCTAAAAGTCCCTGGAGGAAGCAACATCATGCAGAGTGCAGAAGAGGCAAGGGCAGTGGCACTTAGTGTTTCTCATCGCTGTATCAACCATTCATTTGCTGCGAAACTGTGGAAGAAAGGACTAGCATTAGTGTCAATGAATTCAAGACTCTTAGCAAAGAGACCCTCTTCCTCCTGAAAAGCCCTTATTGTCATGGCTCCTGCTAAAGACTCAGCTAGATGATTGGCTACCAAGGACTTGGTCATGCCATTGATCCACATCAATTCTTTTGCTGTGGCAAAGTAATATTTCTGCAGATTAAGAGAGGAAAGTTTAATGCCATGAAAGTTGGTTGCATCAAAACGCATAATCTGGCCTGTAATGGTGACCTTAAAACATTTCAGCTTAGAATAAGTTATTCAATTAAGCCTTGAAAGGTTTATCTGTAAGTGAATTGCCACATAAACCATTGGAATGGAAACAAAAAGAACTTGCCAAGTAACAAAAGCCAGTACTCCAAGGTTACTGTAAGCATTCATGATAGCTCCAACAACAAATATCAAGCAGAATGCGAGATCAAGATCCACAATACTTAGATCAGATGACACCTAAACAAGGGGCAAAAAGGCACACAAAAGATTAAGAAGTACTAGTTACAAGAATGATTACTCAAATGCATCTAAATTTGGTAAAGGAGATGCTTACCCGACTAAGTATCCTCCTAGAGGGGTGGAATCATAGAAAGACAAAGGTGCACGGAAAAGAGAGTTCAGTAGCTGTGCAAATAACGACTGTGATGATTGCAAAGCCAGAATGACTGTACAAAGAGATCTACACAGCAAAAGCGTTGTTGAGACAAATCCAATTATCAGGTAGACTGTTATAAGTTGCAGTGTGCTAACATGAGGATTATCAACATTAGCAGCCATCCAAGAGTTCTGTGATAATCTGCCCAGCCACAAACAGAATGTGACACAGACAGGCCATGGTGAAGAATAAAAAGCCTTTATTCTGACCGAGATCCTGCATGAATGGCTTAAACCCGGTGTCTCCCATTTCTCTCTCTTCTTGCTTGATCAGAGTACCTTTAGATGCTTTAAATTGTTTCTCTACAAAACTTTTCTTGATCTCAGTACCAGCTGTTCCACGTCTCTGTGGTTTGGTAACCTCAGCAACCCTTTCAGAACCGGCAGTCTCTCCGAGTGCATTGACAAGATCTTGAAATTCCTGGCTTGTGGTCAGTAATTGATGATAAGGGCCTGCTTGAAGGATTTCCCCATCTGACATTAACTGTAAAAACAAAGTCAAACTTAATTAAAAAAATTATTTTGAAAGAGAAGATTCTAATTAACCCTTCAGTGCATAATAATTTACACAGAACAAGTTCTGAAGTTCAATCAGCTAGGTGCACAAACTGCTCAATTGTTTTCTGTCAATGTCCTTTTAGTGACTTGATAAATCAAAATAAAATTTCAAATTCAACCACATATACTAGTGAATGAGACATTGATAACGCGAACAAAACTCAAGTCATGTACTGGCTGGTGAAAGGTACCAAGCTTGTATATCCGCTATTCAACTCATTGGTGACAACAGAGTGCAAAGATTCAAGACTAAGATGAAATTCCAGATGAGCACTCTCAAATAAATTGTTAGATTTATACTTTGATTTAACTCGTTGGGAAGTATGCTACAGGTACAGGCACAACAACATTGTATATAAGAAAATGAAAATCATATTATAAACTTACAAAGAACAAGAAGAAAATAGGCAAAGGAAAAGAAGAATAATAAAGGACATCAGTAGGGTTCTCTATGAAACTATACTAACCAAAACAGAATCAAAGGCTGGCAAGAAGTCAACTTGATGGGTCACAGGTATTGCTGCCTTTGTTGCCAGTGCTCCCATGACATATTCCTGCCAAAGTCTAGGTTAGCTTTGTCAGAGGTCATTAATAAACAAAAGACTGTTATTAGTACTCTGAAGTTACATTGAGTAAACTTGTAGCTGTATGGGCATCAACAGCACTGAATGGATCATCCAAGAGATATATATCAGCATCCTGATATAGTGCACGAGCAAGTTGAATGCGCTGCTTCTGTCCACCGCTCAAATTTACTCCTCTTTCACCAATCTCCGTATGATTTCCATGAGGAAGTAATTCAAGGTCCTTTACCAGCGAACAGTTCTCAATTGTTTCTTGGTATCGTTGTCTATCCATGGAAGCCCCAAACAGAATGTTTTCTTGTATAGTACCTGTCTGAATCCATGCTGTTTGAGAAATGAAGGCAATCTTTCCACAAACATCAATCTGTAGATTAAATAAATCGGCCAGAATACTGATCAATAAAACGTGTCATTCTGGTACAAATGGCAGAAAGATTTCTCCGGTTTAAAAAAATGATAAATACAAAACAATATAGCTAAATGTTCGAAGAGACTTTTTCTCCAAGTTGTAGATATAAAGGAAAAGAAAATAGCAACTTGCAGTTCCCTGGATATTTGGAACTTCTCCAAGAATTGCCGCTAAAAGGGTTAATTTGCCTGACCCAACTTCACCACATATTGCTACTTTTTCACCAGGCCCAACCACTAAACTTATGTTTCCAAGTGTTGGCTTTGAGGAATTCTCTTCCCATGAAAAGCTGGCAGACTTTACTAAAATCGCATGGTCAGTGTCCTCCAAGCTGAGCTTCCTCCTGATATTGGCACCCTGCAACTCTGGTGCCTCAAGAAATTTTACAATGGGTCCATATGCAACCTTTGCTTGAATGACAACTCCGACAACATCTGGAAATAGATCTAACAGGATCTTGCACAAGACGCAATGTTGCAACAAAAGTGAAAACATTGCTAGCATGAAGAGGAACATCAAGAAAATAGCATGCACCAAATGTAGCGGTAGAGATTAAAACAGGGGATGACCAGAATAGAAAGTTATTGTATGCTTTCCGCAACTGCACTGCTGGTAACCATTTGTACTCTACCTTCCTTAATGCTTCTATGACATTCTTGAAATGTGTTTCCCATGCATATAATTTCAACACTTTCATATTCACTAGGGCCTCAGTACTGGCTTTCAATCTCTCATCTTGAGCAACCATCAACCTACTTTGAAACTTAAGCTGTAACTTTGCTAAAGGAGCATTACATAGCACACTGATAATTATAACCCCCAAAGCAGCAAAAGTTGCGAACCCCACTGCATGGAAGAGGATTACTAATGCAATCCATAGCCGAAGACTTGTTGTCCAAGTCTGATGGAACCAGAAGGGAAACTCTCCAATCCTATAAGCATCAACAGTGACATAGTCCATTATCTCGCCACCTGAGTGCATCAACCTGGCTGCATTGGATAACCTCAGTTACTTCTTGTAAATGGCTGCTGTGAGCAAAGACTTCACTTTTAGACCAAGCAGCAACGAACCAGAGTACTCTTAAGCTCCACTTTCATATTAATGCATTTTAACATGTACGGAACATGCCCGCAAGTAAAAGGACGATAATGTTTCATGTGGTAAACTGAAGGCGACAACAGACAGTGAAGAAGTGGCATTCTTTTTGGATCAAAAGCTGCATCTGTAGCAATGATTGTGCAAGTCTTATTCTGGGTTGTGGGGTGGCCTCGGCTATGATTCTGAGGAAGATAGGCCGATTGGGACGTCCACTACACTGCCAGCCACTGTGTCAGGTCAGTTATAAATATCATTGACCACCAATAAATATCATAAATTATCATCGACTCCAATTATTATTATTTTTTTCTTAACAAAACAAAGAAACAGAAAATTCATTGAGCTGACAGAAAAGTTTGGATTTCAACCAATGATTCAAATATATATATAATTAAGTTTCTCAAAAAGCTTATTGTAAATGTTAAGCATATACCATTTTTTTTTAATTTTTACGTTGATTAATAATAATAATAATAATCCAAACAACAATAATAGGTAGTACCCCACCGATTTTATTGATGGAAAGTCAGTAACACGTTGTATATAATAGAAGTGTGGGACCCAATAGAACCTTGGAGCCCATTCCTGATTTTGATATGATCTTTAACCACTTAGAAAGAAAGAAAGAATGATATGGTCCCAAGCTAAATCAAGAGAGGATAAAAGCATTTTTTGGTCGATTCCTAAAATACAAACAAGTGGCCTCAATCCACTATTAAACGCCAATCCTAACAGTCCATCCGAAGATCTCTTAAAAATGAAAATAAAAATAAAAGCCAATCAATGACGATAGCGGGTCGGTCTTGTTGGATCATGGTTGGCCCAAATTCAATACAACCCAAATCCAACTAACTGTTTTCTGCTAATGATTCCGATATAGAAATGGGCCTTTCATGGGTTTTTCAAAAATCTTTGCATTCATCAACGGGACCCGAGGATCTTCCCATATATGGCAACAAATCAGATGTGATTCTAAATGTTAATACCTTTGGATTTTTTTCCAAATTGGTTCTTACAAGTGTAACTTGTGGGTTGTGAGTCTGTTACTATATTTATAATTTAATTTATTTTTAATTAATATATTATAAAATGAGTTAGTTTTGAATTAAGTAATAATATATAGTGATTTGTATTTGTTTGTTGCTACTTTTGTTGAATTATTTTGAATTTTTTGGTAAAGCCGAAGAAGAAAAAGTGAGGTTTTCTTTCCATTTTATAGTTGAAGAATTACGTTGGGGTATATATGTATATATAAATGGAATGGGAGAGGTCGTTACTTGGGCAGTAGTACTGAAATCCAGAGGCGAAAGGCAGGAACTCTTTGAACACTAGCATTTCAGCAATTCTCTCTCTCTCTGTCAGGTTTTCTCTTTTACTCTTGAGTTCTTAATTAAACCCATCTGGAGATCTTTAATGCGCAAATTAGCCGGAATTTGATCTGGTGAGAGGCGATTGAAGATCTGATCTCGTACAGAGACTATTGTTTGAACTCTTCGGATCGGCAGGTGAATTGAAAAGGAAGGGAAAACAAACAGAAGGATTGAATTAGAGGAAGAGAAATGTACAGAAAAGGATCGAATAACAGGCTACTAAGCCTGCCAATCTCTTCGCTTTTGCTCTCCATGTTCGTTACTTTCGCTTCCGTCTACGTTGCAGGCCGGTTTGTCCTGCAATTCTCTCTCTCTCTCTCTCTCTCCCCTTGGAATTTGAATGTTTATACGTTTTGTGTCTCTACACCACAGTTGTCATTTTGTATGGAGTTGTTTGATGGAATAGCGCAGTGAATTCTTTCCACAGAAGCAGTGTCTTCTTTATTCTGATAAATGCGGCACTGACTGATATAGATGTGTGTTTCTCTTTTGCTTTTTATTTTTTTGGGACACAGATTATGGTTTGAAGCGCAAAGCAGAGTGCATTTGATAAAGGATCTTGACAGAGTAACTGGACTTGTAAGTATCTTCTGTGTGATGTCCTCTATATTGTTTTCCAACCTTTGAACATTTAAATTGGCTGCACTCTCTATTTTGACTGAAAATAATGAATAGACAGGAATTTTGGTGTGTACACCGCCTGTAAGTTAATTGATTCTCATACACATAGAACATGTTTATATACGAAGAATTTGATGAATGATGATGGAAAAACTAGATTACGTGTATTACATAGTTAGCTCACTAGTTGATTGGAAGTTCCAGAATATGAGTAATTTGTGCTTTGGTGTCTGGTTCATCAGGGAATTACTCCATGAATAAATGGTTATGTGGTCACTGCACCTCATTTGATAATTGTTCATGTACAAGTTCATGCAAGGACATGCATCTATTAATTGCCTTGATCTTTTGTCTTTTCCCTTCTATGAAAATGTCAGTATTAAAATTAGTTGGAAATTAACGATTTGGTTTTCCTTTTAGGGGCGATCTGCTATTTCTGTGGAGGATACGCTGAAAATCATAGCCTGCAGGTAATGGCATTCTTGGTTTTCATTTGTTTTTCCCGTGGCATACACATGATGGTCTTAGTGATTCGTACAAGTGCTAATGACGATTGGTTGTGATTTAACTTGCCTTTTGAGTCTCAATTACCATTATCTTAACAGGGAACAGCATAAGAAATTGTCAGCTCTAGAGATGGAGTTGAGTGCAGTCAAAAAAGAAGGCTATGCTCCAAAGCTCTCAACAGATGATGGAACTCAACCAAAGAAAAGACCACTCATAGTTATAGGAATACTAACAAAGTTTGGCCACAAGAACAAAAGAGATGCAATTCGTAAGGCTTGGATGGGAACTGGTAATGCTTTCTCTCTCTCTCTCTTTCCTGCCCCCCCCCCCCCCCCCCCCTCTTTCCTCCCTCCAGTTTTAGCTAGTCTTGCATCATCGATTTACCCTGATTGTTATTATCTCTGCAATCATGCTACTGCTGTTTAAAACTTACTTGGTTGTGTGAATGTAGATTTTATGCTTGTATGCATGCAAAGGTTTGTCAAAGGTTTTCTCTAATGGTTGGAATATACGCGTCTGTGTGAGGAGAAAAGTACTGTTGAAATATTACAAGGGATGCTTTAGTAGCAATAGAAAAGCAATAATTAGATGCCATATCCAAGTATTTACTAAGTTTTGTGAGGCTAACTTGTCTTTGTTCACATGAACATGTCTTGACAATATGTCTTTGCTATTAATCTATCTGGAAGCTAAAACATGAACCTTCATTTATAGGTGCTGCCTTGCAAAAATTGGAAAGTGAAAAGGGCATAATTGCGCGATTTATCATTGGAAGAAGGTCTGCTTCCTTTTAATTGTTATTATCAGTTCTTTATGATCCATTCTAAACTATCTGCTGGGCTGGAACTCTTTGAGATGATTATATGTTCTTTTACAGTGCAAATCGTGGGGACAGCTTGGACAGGAGCATTGACAGTGAAAATAAGCAAAATAATGATTTCATCATTCTTGTATGTGAATTTTGTACACATTCTGCTGCTGTTTCTCACTTAGGAGCAAACTGCTTATCAGTGTCTACAGAGTTGATTATGAACTCAATTATTTGGTTATTCTAATTACTTCTTTGATAGGATAACCAAGTGGAGGCACCTGAGGAGCTTCCACAGAAGACAAAACTGTTTTTTGCTTATGCTACAGATGGATGGGATGCTGAGTTTTATGCAAAGGTCAATGACAATATTTATGTGAATATTGGTGAGTATGCTTGCGGATGGAATAATAGATAATTGTGGCCTTCGCTCTACTCATTTTTCAAGTCTGCAAATCTATTTTGATTGCTAAATCTTAGCTCTTTTACTGTGCTTTCTTATTCGTTTCATTTAGTGCATGGTTTTTTAGGTAATCAAATTGTTCAACTCATGGACTTATTTTGACATAGCAGCTTTGCGCTTTAATTCAAACATTTTATCTTGCCTCTCTATCGGACCATATATGTTACTTGAATAATTCATTCTAGCATTCCAAGTTCAATGGAATAGGACATCCTATAACATTGGCAGAGAGATTGAATTATCAAATACTAGGGTGCAAAGTTTTGTGTTAACATAAGACAGTAGCTAATTGGCGTAAATTGTTTTCAGCTCATCTGTTGAATTATAAAGAATTGGTTCTATGTGATGACTTCTTAAAGCTCTGCTAATATTTGACTTTGTTACTAATCAATTTGGATTCTGCAGATGCCCTGGGAGCTACACTTGCAACTTATATGGACAGTCCTCGTGCTTATATTGGGTGTATGAAATCAGGCGAAGTTTTCTCAGAACCGTAAGATTCACTTCAATATTTAAGGATAAATAGTTAGAAGATAAGAATTAATTGTGTAGTTCAAGTCTTATTATCATTCTCAGGCTTCTAACTGCCTGACTTTTTTACAGGAACCATAGATGGTATGAACCAGAGTGGTGGAAGTTTGGTGACAAAAAATCGTAAGTTGTCTTACAATTAATTCCTAGTAAAACTGTGAGGATCTTGTAACTTGAAATTGTGATTGTGATACAGAGTGATATTCTCTTTTTTTTTTTTGAGATGTGAATTCCTTGAAAAACCTATTATAAGTTGCTTTAATATGCTTGTTATTATTTTGGGTAGTATCTCCTGCAGAGCTTTTGGCTACATTTACATGTTTAGGCTAAACAAAAGCATAGCGCATGTATCAAACTTAGCATTTGGAATACTCTTCAGCTTCTGCACCAACTTAGGTTTTTCATTTTCTTTGTCCTTTCTCTTATTGGTCACATAACTCCAAGTGACCTTTTTTCAGAACTTATTAATCATGTCAACACTGAATCTCATTAACCTACATGTCATGGCTTCTAAAACTTCAAGCCTTGTCTGCAGCCTCTAAAGCAAGAACTAAAATGTGTAATTTAAATTTATAGAGCAACCATGGTCTCCTTAATTTTACTATTAGTGAGTACCTTTTTGTGTTCTTGATATGCTATATCTTATAGCATGACTTAAACATGTGCAGCTATTGTATCCAATAAAGTTTCTCAGTATGTTTAAATATATAATTTTTGTCTTATGTGCGTATTTAATAGAATTTGTTGCATTCAGCAGATACTTTCGCCATGCTTCGGGTGAGATGTATGTCATATCACGAGCCTTGGCTCAGTTTATATCAATAAATAGGTCAGTTCGCTGATATGGTCATTACTTTGCTGTATGTAATTATTTGGAGCAAAGCTTGACTACTGAGGTGCTTGAATTCACAGATCTATTCTTCGCACCTATGCCCATGACGATGTCAGCACTGGATCCTGGTTTATTGGGGCTGATGTAAAATATGTTGATGAAGGAAAGTTTTGCTGTTCATCCTGGTCATCAGGTTTGTCTCTCTCTCTATGGCTCAAGCTCGCACAACATGTTTGAAATGAGATTTCAACTTCTAGTAGATGGAACAGAACCTGTTCCACGTGCGCACACAAACACAACACGCTTGAAATGAGATTTCACTTCAAGTAGATGGAAGCAAACCTGTTTCATAGTATTTAGAAGCAGCTTGCCTCTGAATAAGAGTAAGCATCCGAGCAAACAGGTTTTAGGATAAACACATGCCAACATGAAAATATATTTAAATTTTTTTCATTTCTGGTGACATATGGTTTTGTGTTCAGAAGCTATTTGTGCAGGGGTCTGACTTGATTTGCTTCAAGATCCTGATAGACAGATATGAACTTGATGTCAATGGAGTGCAGTGTGATCAATGTGAGATTCGACACAGAATGCATCAGATCATAATTCCGGGTAGGGAATCTTGCTAGTCCCGTAAAAATCATTTTTGCAAACAACTGGACACAGATAGGAAATTCAGAGTCGACATTATCTACCTTTCGAAGCAGGTGTCTTAAATTGATAGTCTTTGCTAATCAAAAACTTCTGTTTCTCCTTTTGTAACATTATGTGACACACATATGGAGCATTCTTTCATTGACAGAAATATCAAGTGATTTTTGCTGAGTTGAATGAGTAGATTATGTAGTTTTAAGAGAGAATGGATAGTCTCTTGATCAAGTCCTAGCTACATGCAAATTAGCTCATGTAGCAACATGTTGACATTTGCAGTCAAAATCAGTGGTTTCAGTTATACAACTCTCCAGGACAGAAAAGGCAATTTCCTCTCTGATGGTTCACTGAAGTGAGCCTCTTATTTTCACTTTTTCTTCCTAGGTCATCTCTTCATATTTGATTGTGGAACAATAGACACTAAACTTCCAATTATGACTTGTGGAAAGAACCTATAATAAAAATTTACCTGCCTTCTTGGCTGTCAAGCATGCCACTCATTTTCAAGATGAAATATTCAGCATGAAACTTATTCTGCCTCTTCAACTTTGACGGAAATAGTAAAATACATACATTATCCTTGTGAACTCCACTAATGATGAACACAAGCTAGTAATGTCTATTACAGGAGTGACGTATCTGGAAAGGTATACTCTTTACAAACAGAATAAAGCCAGAACAACCTTAACACAGACAACCTTAATAAATTTCAATATCCTCAAGACGAACTACTAAGGAAATGCGTTAATGCCTTGTCTGTATCATTATCATACATGACTAAGGCTTCCGCTACATTATTTGATGAAAATCCCATTTCACGTAGGAGAGTATAGCCATTGACAAATTCCCGAACCTGAAGGAAGCAAAAAGAAACAAAAGTGTACTAATTAATTGAACCACTGGAAAACAAAGCCAAAAGCCGGAAGCAGCGGACCACCTGAACTGGGAACTACAAGTAGTGGTAGCCTATGCTTTAGGGGTTAAATACTCAAAACACTTTAAATGAAAAGCATTAACAATGCTTGGTGATCATATTTTCAAAGATGTGTGAATTTAATTCATGTTAATAGAGAATGACTCCTAATAATGCATAGTCTAGCTACAACTTGCAGGTCATGCCTCATCTATGAACTCCCAAGGAACACAAGAAAAAAGGAACGCCAATCATGCTATGGTGATTACATGGCAGGCAGTGCCTTTATCTGGAATGGGCTTGGGAGAACTTTCTCAAGCAAAGGCCTAAAAACTCTTGACAACACATACAATACAACTTTTATTTAACATTTACATACCTTTGTTGGATTGTCCCCATAGTTTGCAACAGCAATGGGAACAGCTTCTCGATTAAGTCCCGATGAAATGTATTTGCTCACAACAGGATCTGATCCCTGCATTGGTAATACAACCCACTTCATAGGTCAATGGTTGAGGTTAATTTCATGAAGAGATCAGCCTAACAAGACATTGTTATTATAAAACAGTAATAAACTAGTCATAAATAGTTACAATACTACCTAACCAAAAGCATAAACAGATGAGTCAAGGAAAATTATGTCCCAAGTCATCAAAATAACAAACCAGTGAGGATGTTGATTCTGTAGCTCTGGACGGAAGATTTTCCATTGCAAACTTGCTCCAATTCTGGTTTTCTTTCTCTGCCTCAGCTAGAATTCTTCTCTCAAACTCGAAATCAAACTGGAAATTGCTTCGTGGAACATCTCGAACTTGTGGGGACAACTGAGGCTGCAAATGGCAATAACAAGTATACCCCAACCTGGTTTAAACACCGTATTATGAACCAAACAAAGTTATAGGAAAAAGTTTGTCTGAGATATCGTCATGATAACAACATTTTTTTCAAGAGACATCTCACAAGATCACTACACAAGATCCATTAACCACTGTATTTATGATTTAAGAACATTTATGAAACATTAGTGCAGATTTCAATTTAAGCATAATTGACAAGCTACCTTTGCATCATTATAATGCTCTCTACAATACCTGAATATAAGTAACAACCCAATGTGAAGTTGGCACACAACTGTGGGAATTGAAAACAACTCTAAAGAAGTTAATTGAAACACTTCTAAGAGAACAAAAAGGGACCAGGACCGGCACAAGATAAAGAATGAAACCTACAGTTAATATAATACTCAAAAGACCACGCATGCAAGAGTAGACCATAACAAAACATCCATTGCTATATGTAAACCGACTAATCTCATCTGCACGAATCAATTACCACGACAATATTTCACATCAAAGCCAAACACGAAAAGAACTAACAAAAATCATACCGGGGGCGTGATCCGATACTCTGGCTTCAAAGCAACTTTAATGCCCAATCCAGCTGCAGAAAACATCAAATAACAAGCCATACTTCAGATTGACAAAACAGAATCTAATCTCCATTGATCAACAAATTCAAATTAAAACCGCGATCAGAAACTTATAATAAGAGAGAAATTTCGAAAATCTCCAGGTCTAACAAAAGCCTAATCCCCCACTTAATGGCTAAGTAATTGAATGAATAGCTTAACATAAAATAAAGAACTGCACTCGTTACAAAACCTCAATAAAATGATTGCATGAAGCTGTGGTATGTGAAGATTTTGTCGTTATCAGCTAATAAGCAATAAAACATTGAATATATGAACATTTGCTCTCCTTTCCTTTCATTTCTTCTCCCACAGTTCCTCAAGAAAATAGGAAAAATAGAATAACAGAAGACAAAGGAGATTTTGACTTACAAGAAGAAGAGGTCTGATGAAAAGAGGAAGTACGCGCTGTTGGAGGAACTACAGTGTGACCGTGACCTGGTTGGCCGATCCTCGGGTACAGAGACGATCCGTACATCGGATGGCTTGACGCCGGTGATGGCGATGCCGTGGCCGATCCATACATCGGCATCTGCGCACTGTACGGTGGTGCTGCTCTGTTCCTGAAGTCGTAGTCCATTTATCTCGATAAAGAATCAGAGAAGAGAGAGAGAGATAGAGAGAGAGAGAGAGGAACTTGCAGAGAAATGAAAAGAATAATTGAAAGTACGAAATGTACATGCGTATATATATACGGACCGTTTGGTAAGAGCCCACTTGACGAATAGGATAGTGTTTGTTTGACAGTTCGTACCAGCCCATGCTGGTTCCTCTTGGGCTCTACTTCCAGCCCAAAATAAAAATTTTAAAATAAAATAGAAAAAAAAAAAGAGTCTAGAAAGAAACTCAACCCAGCTCCATAGCATTTCAGTTTCATCACTTACCACATTTCCTGGTACAAAATCCTCATTTAACATAAAGGACATCTTTTCTTTCCATGCCAACGCTTCAATCATATTTTAATTCTTCTGATTTAATCTTGATAAATCTTCTCATATCCAAAAATGTCAAAATATGTAACCTTATAAGTTCAGCAAAGAACCTGAAACATGGCAATGCTGTGCTCTCTTCTACTTTCCATCAATTAATCTGCATCTGCTTCATTTCTGTTCTTCATGATCACAAGAATCAGACTGCTTATGAAGACAGGCAGACTTTGAAGTTGTTCTCAAAGCAGTTTTGATCTCGGCATACAGAAAGCCACGGTAAATTTCATTAATATACACTGTTGTTTACACTTCATTTAACTTACAATTCTGTGGTCAACCTACTTCTACATTTCACTACACTTAACAGCATGAACTACCAGTTAAGATACAGTAAATGGTCATATGCTGACAAAAACACGATCAGGCGAGGAAGCAAAGATACCTGCAGTATCATAAACCAAATATATGGTCACTGGCGCCAAATATTGCAGCATTGAACTGTCTTGTATTCAAGTCACTTCCATCCAGAGCAGAACCAAACCGATCAAGCCACTGAGTTGGGCTTGGGTTCTCGCTCTCTTCTACCCACTCTGAAGTCATATCGATGTCATCAAATTGGATAGGATCGGCTTCTAAAGGAGTTGTGCTCATTTGTCTTGCTAACCTAAGATTGTAATTGATATACACAAGATCATTCAATGTTTCTTTATCAATTTTATTCCGCTTTTCTGAGTGAATTTGCTGGAATGTGTTCCAATGCCTCTCGAAAGTAAAACAGCTGCAAACTTGACTCAATATTCTAATAGCAACCCTCTGCAATACAGGTGCAGAGTCGCCAAATTGCTCCCACCAAAGCCCTACAATATAACACCATTAAGTTCATCAACTCCAACAAATACACACAGCAGCAAACACTGACATGCTAGCATATAAGCAAGGAAATCAATGCACATCCATCAACCCAACATGTAAATTCCTGGAACTATCATCATGGTGACTGTGGAACATCAATATCTTTAAGGACAAGAATAGGAACAGCAATTTTTAAGAAAGATTATAAATAAACAAACAAAAACATGCAACTAGCTGATTCAAACGTAGGAATGATTTGATGCTGCTTTCCTTTAGAAGTTAAATTTTGTTGAAATTGTTGCAGAACTTGGGTCACTGAGAAATTCTCAGTAGATTTTAAGTAATCCAAACTTGACGAAACAACACCGAAGTTTTTTAAGACCTTGAATTCTCAAAAATAATTCTGATGAAAAGCTAGTCCTGGATCCAACTTAGACTAGAAGTATTAAGGTCAGGAAGTGGAACGTGCAGCTTGCACAGGATAGTTCCACAAGTTTATGATGTCTATGCAACTGAGGGATTATTGCTTTACTTTGATGATCTAGTTTGATAGGCAAGTCAAACATATGGATTTGTTGGTTTTGATATGATTTTATTGTGTCTTCTTGTGAGGAGAAAAAGAATTTAGACAAAAAGATAAAACTCTTGAAACTTGAGATTGTGTGAAATTGTTTACAATGGTTTCCTTTGTTACATCGATGGAGGTCGTTTTCACAAAAGAAAATGAACAATCAAAATTTAACATTATATTTATCTAGATATCTTAAAATCTGAATTTGAAATTCAAATTAAGGACTGTTTTTATCTAAATTCAAACTAAAAGATTATTCTTATCCAAAGTTTAAACTAGTTAATAAAAATAGAAGAATAGGTTTCTTTATTAAGGATATGCAGCAAATAAAACGTTTTGCTAACACTATTCCTTGCTATTTTCGCTGGATACATCAACATGTTTCTTCAAGAATTCACATAAAATACCTTCGTTGGAATATCATCATTTCTAATTTTCTAAAAATTTGCCTCCATGCTTCAAAATTTTAAGTCCTTTGCTATGAAACTTCTATTAGCAAGTTTTTTCTCTCAATCATCCCACTTTATTGACGGGTATAAGGTATTCTCATTGATCTTCTTACATTTATGTGAACAGATAGCCCTCCAAACCTTATTTTGTTGACAAAAAAATTTTTGTTTGCTTCCCATATTGATAACTGCATATTTAAGAAGCTTTTCTTTTATTTTAGGTAAGTCTTCTCTTAAATTGTTCTTCTTTATAAAAGGTAGTGTGATATGATGAAAGTGCCACGCATTGTTGTCTTTTTTGTGTACCGCAACTTGCTTCTCTTCTATCATATACAAAGTAAATCTTTTACCTTTCATTTGGATTTTAAACATCTCTTTACCTTGTACATTAATAATCAAGTAATGATTGCTATATCTTTTTTTGAAGAACTGACCAATGCTCAAAAGATTTTGATTAATTTCAGAGACATATTAGAAATTAAGTTTAAACCTATGCGACATTTAATTACTACTGTTCCTTTATCTTTTACTGCAACATATGCTCTTTGAAGAGGTCTGATCATAAGCCATGTGGCTTACATAACTACTATTTATAAGCCAACTTTCTGAAGAGTTACTCGTAGTAAAGCATGATACCATAAACAATTCCTCTTCCTGAAGTTGTTCAATAGCATTTTTGACTTCTCCATCTTGTTGCTAGAATTTGCATATTTTTTCCACGTGTCCTAACTAACCACCCTTGTAACATCTTGCATCTGGCCTCTACTAACACTTGTTCTGTGCATAATTGGTTCTTTTACAGTAGGGTTTACAGTAGAAGCAAGGAGGCAAGCTTTGATTATTATTGTCTTAGCCAATTTTTTTGTTGCTTACAAAACTTTCAAACTTAGTTTTGTTATACTAATTTTTATTGTTTTTGCTCCCATTGTTATTTTGTTCTTTGGTTTTCATAAATCTTTCTTATCTCATAAAACCTCCTTTGTTCTTGTGTTTGCAGTGCATCTAACAATTGTGCCAATATACTATTTGAAAAATCTTTAGAATTTTTCAAAAATGAGATTGTAGCATCAAATTTTTCACGAATTATCACTAAGATCTTTTAAACAATTCTAGAATAAGAAAAAACACCACCTAGAAGTCTTACTTTGTTAACTATATCGAGAAACCCGTCGAAATATTTCTTAATTATTTCTGATTTTTTAATCTTTTGCATCTCAAATTCTTAGATCAAATTCAGTACTTGCATTCCTTTGACCATTTCATGTCCTTCGTACTCTTGCTTTAAAAAATCTCAAATTTTCTTAATTGTTTTCATTGTCATTATTCTAGTAAATGTGTGGATGAGACTGCTGAAAATAATGTTGCTCTTCCTTTTGATTTTCTTTACTTCCTCTCCTTCTATTTTAGATTTGTGCAAAAGTTGGATTGTCTAGCAATTCTAAAACTCCATATACTTATTCAACAGATCATTTACATCAAGTTAGACTTCTATTCTAACAGTCCACATCTGATAGTTTGCTCCATCAAACACCAGAGGTGCAATTGTTGTGAATGAATTTTTTGAATTCATGGTATATAGGTTTTTGTTTTAGAGATATAGGTAGGAAGCGTTTAGGGATTGTGTTTGGGCTTCTTCAATCTCATAAGTCCCTCAAGATAAGAGCTCTACTACCACTTTGTTGGTTTTGATATGACTTTATTGTGTTTTTGTGAGGAGATGAAGAATATTAGACAAAAAGATAAAACTCTTGAAACTTGGAATTGTGTGAAATTGTTTGCAATGGCTTGCTTTATTACGAATGTCTTACTTATAGGAAAAAAATGAACAACTAAAATCTAAGATTGTACTTATCTAGATATCCCAAAATCTGAATTCAAAATTCAAGGATTGTTTTTATTAAAATTCAAACTAAAAGATTATTCTTATCCAAAATTCAAACTATTTATCTAAAGTAGAAGAACAAGTCTTCTAAGGATATGCAAAAAATAAAGCATTTTGCTAAGAGGATTCATCCGTGCACCCAAATAAACAGGAAGAATAGTACAAAGGTGCATACATACCTGGTGGCACTGTATCTCGTGCCTCCATGGCAAGATTACAACCAAACATCCCTTTTGTCCTTGTAAAAGTGAAAATTTGATTGGTGATGTCACGCCTTACATCAGGGGTAGGAAGGAGTTTCTCCAAAACTTTGAAGAAGTCTTCTTTTATAGATGTAAGAAATTTTATTTCTGGATTATATTGGATACTAGGATTCAAAAATGCTGCTGCTGCATGAAGAGGTGAGTGCAGTTGGTCCCGCCACTTCCTATCAACAATGTCTAAAAAAGTCTTGCACTTGTTCTCATCCATGATATAGTACGTCCTAATTGATTCCTTAGCCCTAGTCATTAGCTCATATATAGAGCCCACTGCAGGTTTCCCCCCAGCTACTTCCCTCAACACTTTCAAAAAAGGCTCAGATATGGCCACACTCTCTTCCACTGCCCTCCAGAAATCATTATCGTCAACAATGCTAACACAAGATATGCTCTGCGCTTTATTTGAATAGGAGGAGTTTGCAGAATACTCTGGGCTGTTGAACATATGCTTCAGTCTTGCCCTTTGCTTCAACATTGATTGCAATGATAGGAAATTGGATACAGACTTTGTGATACCAGTTCTAATGAGTTCCTGTCCTCCTGTGAACCTCTTCATTAAATCAAGCATTGATGCATTGTTGTATATAAACTTGGATATAGTTTGTGCTTGGAAGATACATCTGTTCACCCAATCCACCTTGGAGAATTCTTCCAATATCAGATTCAAACACTGAGAAGCACAAGGAGACACAAAAATTGATCCATAGTTCTGCAAGATATGACTTGAGATACCAGAATAGTTGAAACTACCATCCATGATAATTTGCACAACATTTTCCGGGCCAACATCTTGAATAACAGAATCGAATAGATCAGCAAGGCATTTTGTATTCTTAAAGTATGATGAAGCATCAACAGACTTGTGAAAAACGGTTCTGGAAGGTGAGGAAACCAAAAAGTTTATCAAAGCTCGAGATTTGTTGTCAGTCCATGTGTCTGCAATGATAGTACAGCCCGCAGTAGCCCACTCTTTCTCAATTTCTTTTGATTGTAGGCTTACCTCAGATTTGATCCTCTCTAACCATGTCGTCTTCAATGTTTCAGCAGATGGGCCTGCAAATCCAGGACCACACTTTGCTACTGCATCAAGCATTAGTTGATAGGGTGATGAACGGGCTACACTGAAGTCCAGCTTATTCTCAAAAAAGAATAGAGCAATACTTCTCTCTGCATTTTCTTGGTTGCTTAAGGAGGACGGCCCCATTGGAGAGATACTGGGGAAAACTTTAGAAATTGGAGAAACTAATTCTGAAGGTATAATAGATTTACTAGCAGATAAAGTTCCAGGAGATTTAACTTCTGCAACCTTTTGCTTTTTCGCACTAGATGTTTCTTTAATCTCCTCCTTTGAGGCTAATATAGTCCTTACCCTATCAGTGACATCATCTCTTACTTTGCTGCATGGATTCACACCCTTACTTGGGAGGCGAGACAGATGATGCTTCAACCTACTAATACCACCATTCAGAACTCTGAGGCAAAATTTACATCTAACCTTATTTCCATCTAGTTTCTCGGCATATTCCCAGCAAATATCTTTTTCACGAACCACTGTTCAAAAGACAAAGAATAAAATCAATTCATTTTACATGTTTGTAGTTCCTTTCTTTCATTTCCTGGTTGATCTTGCATCTAACCAAGTAACATAAGGGTGTTTAAGCAAAGCAAATGTCATTCAAAATGCTCAACCTTGAAACAGAGAAGGAAAATAGCATTATTGACTTGGCTCATTCAAGGAAATTAAAATAAGGCTATCATGGAAACAACCAAGCCTGGTTCAACACACTAAAAGTATCACAAGGCAACTGAATTATCATTCTTCTTAATTGTTGTACAAGGAAATTTATGTCTATATAAAATATATCATGACAACATTAAACAGGACTCTAATGATGGACACATTTTATCTTCAGTTAATAGCACATAATAAGTCTAAACATACTGATGTAATGGAAAATGCTTTGTAGTCCTTCGAATTGACCTGCACACAAAGCAAACAATCAAAAGAAGCAGTCAGAACTTGACTAAATATTACATGGTCGAAATTTCGGAAGATTTAAACTTTTTGAGCATCTCCCAGCAGAAGAATCACGACAGACATTAGTCATCTGATCATAGATCACTAGATACACAAGGAAAAGAACTTCAGAAAAGGGCATGTCTTCAGATGTTCAACAGGCAAAATGCTAAGTTGCACAAGCATGTCCAACATTAGGGAAACGATAACTTAAGCATAGCAATCCCTTCCCCTTGGACATAAAAGTATGTCCCTCATAGAACCAGTTTAAATTATCACCACCAGAACAACAGGTTAAGTTACACAATGCATCTTCTTCTTCTTCTTTTTTTTCCCTTATCAGAACGCACACGTTATCTTCAATGTAGGCTGACCATACTTCAATTGAAAAAACATGACAACTAAACCAACACAGGCTCTGCAAATATGTCCCTTACAGAGCCAGTTTAAACTCAAACAGAGAAGAAAAGCACAATATCGCAAATTTACTCAATGACAGAATCTGCTAAAATCTTGCAAAGTCACTGGCTCTTGCATCAACGTTTTTAGGACCTTTATTTCCTCATACACATGAAATCTTAAGACCATTATCACAATGATTGATGAAATTTTGACCTTCTCGATCACATCAAACAAGAATTAAAATCTCTTAACCAGTAAAATCTATCATTTAAGTATACATTCATTCATCTTCCTGATAGGTTTTCATGGCCTTGTCCCTCAACTAAGGCACTCCTCCTTAAGGTTAAAACAACCATAGTATGCATAAATTGATTATAGCGCTCATGCTATATTTCTTTGACAGGAAAGAAGGACGAATAACAGAAATTTTCCTCTACAGTCTACACTAAGCAAAATTTATGGCGCCGATAACAGATTCTCATTGGTACTTTAGCTTCCATTTGTTTCAACAGAAAATGTCTTCAATTTGCTTCAAGAGAAGCAGCTATCGCCAGTTAAACGTTCGATCTAAACAAGGAAGAGATATAAGGAGGGTATTTGCATTTGCAAAGCCTATCATTTGTCTTCATAACTCCAATTTCTCAGAAAACAAACAGAGTGATACAGCTTGGTACAAGAATTATATTGACAGGCAACCCAAATCCAGATCAAAGTCCAACAAGAGGTATCAAAAGGTTAGCTTAACAAAAATATTCACGAGCTTTGACATATAAAAGCGAAAACGTTTAAATATGAAACAAAGAAAAACGGTTCAAAGGAATTGAGGAGCATAAAGAAGAGAAATAGCGAGAGATAAGGCGCTTACAGATAAGAATGAGAGAGACAGATTGGTCTTCTCAACGGGAGAGATAAACGGAGATTGCAGATTTGGGAGTTTTTGGATTTATCGCGATATTTTGGACTTAGGGTTTGGTTTGTCACCTTTAGTACACCCATCCTCTTTCATCATATCTTCTCTTTCTCGTCATCCTTCTTCTATTTAGTTTTCTTTTATTATAATTTTTTTTTCCTCCTGCCGATATCTCGCGGACACAAGCTGATCTGGATTTCAATTCTTAAAAAAAACGGCGTCGTATTAAGTAGAAATAAAATAAACCAGGTTTACGTCCGGTAACATGTGGGTTTTGGGCCCCACTACGGTTCCGCTGCGCCACTATGATTGTTCCTAAAAACATATTTAAGAAATAATTTTGCCAAATGGTCTTGTGTTTACTTTGTCAAACTTGGCCACATGACTAGAGATTTCTTTCTAATTGAACAATAACATGCCTCACTCACCATCCGATGGCATGCTTACCATTGACGATTAACAAATCCTTAATTGGAAGTTTTAAGCCTCGTTGCCTCTAATCACCCAGCGTCAAGTTATCTCCCGCCCGGATGCCAATCTGTAGGGCCACAAAGTCAAAGATCAAAGGTTTTGATCATCATGTGTAATCTATCCAGCAGGACCCACAAAATGGTCTCTTGTTTTGCCATGATCCGTTGTGGGCATTAGAGTACTGTCATGTCTCGTATGTAACCATGCCATCAACTGGTTCTTCTGTTCTTTCCTTATCTCTTCTCGGTGACTGTCTTAGTTCCGAGACAAAGACCTTAAAAATGTCAACGCGTTGATAGAAGAATGCAAAATAATCCCAGCCACAGGTGGGTGACCTCAGATTGGGCCACACCTCGCTCAATGACCTGTGGATGCACTTCTGTGTTTTCTTAATTTCTTCAACCATTTCCTTTTTCCATGAACAAGACAAGAAGAAAAAAAGTATAACAACTCCCTTTCAGTTCATTAAAAGCGACGTGATTCTCTCTTATTCAACTCATTTTCATTTGCAACGATCAGTTAAGAAAGAAAAAGAAATGAAATGGAAGCAGGAGAAGAAGCATTCATGGCTGCAGAGCCAGATAAGGTATTAGTAATTAAAGCAAATCAAATAAAAGAATTGCATGTCAAAAGCAATTCCATTTTTCTGGTTGTCTTTCTCTTTCTCACTCCACATGCGGCTTCCTGTTCATCCGCTATAATATTCATGTGCATTCTTAATATGATACGGAGGGCCCTTCTTCTCGATGACTATCAAATACTTCCTTGCATGTGATGCTGCTCTCTCAAGCAAAAACAGCTCATAGTCATATCTTTATTAATCATCAATCATCATTACCATTTGTCATCATCACCGTGTAGTCCTGCAAGAGGTTCCTGGTATTTGAAGATTGTACCTTACTCTGTCCTCTTCTTCTCCTTCCTTCATTGCCTTGCTTCTTTGTTGGATACCCATGTCTGTTTTCTCGTTAGTCATGGAAGTAAGTCTTCTTTCCCTTCAGCTCTTTATCTTCCGCTTTTCATGTCTGAATATCTTTTTGGATGTTGAGAAAAGGAAAGAAAAGATCAACTAAATGAAACTTCAACTCCTCATTATTTCTCCTTTTGTGAAATTTTGTAATCGCAAGATGATAAACAATAACTCAAACTTAGACAAGAATTTTCCTTTAGGCTTAATTGGTCGGATTTTGCCCTGTTTTTGCTTTTGTTTTATGGAAATACCAAATTTTCTCGGGAATCAAACAGAGTAGGTGAAAGACGAAAGTCAATAAAGACTGAACCTAACTTAGCCTAACATGCTTACTTCCAACAAATAGGCTTGAATTACAGTATTATTAGTGAGTTCTTCAATAGAAAATTTCTAAATAGCCTTTTGTTTCTGATTGGCTGTAGCTCATGATCAGAAGAACGTGACTTTTGTTTCTGATTCTTGTTCATCTTTTTCACTTCATTCACGCAGATATAACCAATATTTGAACAAACAGTTTGCTCCATCAGTGGGATTCTCCTGAAGACTGAAGTCTTTGACTAAGAAAATGCGCAAGAAATTGAACATTTTGTTCATTTTCTCTGCAAGTTTCTTCCTCGGAGCAATTTTCTCCCCTATCTTGGCCGAACCAGTTGAAGACAAAGAAGCACTGCTTGATTTTCTGGAGAATATTTACCACCCACGATCTATCAATTGGAAAACTGACAACCCTGTATGCACAACGTGGAGGGGAGTAACATGCAACAGTGAACATTCCAGAGTTATAGCTCTCCGGCTGCCTGCAGCAGGACTTCATGGCTCGATCCCACCAAACACTCTCAGTCGCCTTACAGCAGTTCAGATTCTGAGTCTTAGATCCAATGGTATATCAGGTCCATTCCCTGCTGATTTTGCTGAACTCAAAAACCTGACCAGCCTTTATCTTCAGTTCAACAGATTTTCGGGGCCTTTGCCTTCTGATTTCTCAGTTTGGAAGAATCTTACATTTCTTGATCTTTCCAACAATGGCTTCAACGGGAGTATCCCTTCTTCTATATCTAATTTGACTCAACTCACAACTCTGAACCTTGCTAATAACTCATTTTCCGGCGAGATTCCTGATTTCAACGTGCCGAGTTTGCGGCAGCTGAATTTATCCAACAATAATCTCACAGGAACCATGCCCAAGTCCCTGCAAAGATTTCCAAGTTCAGCTTTCATTGGCAATAAAATTTCTGCAGAAACTGCCCTGCCTCCAGCTCTTCCTGTTCGGCCTCCAGCTCCTCAACCATCAAGGAGAACCACCGAACTGACTGAAGCTGCATTGCTTGGAATTGTACTAGGAGCCTGCGTGCTGGGTTTTGTAGTACTCACTCTTTTGATGTTATTTTGTTCTTCCAAGAAGGAATCAAAAAGAGGGTTTTCGTCAAATCCACAAAAGCGGGAGGTTCCATTGAAGAACATTTACGAGAATCATGACAAGAACAGTAAGCTTGTGTTCTTCGAGGGTTGTAATCTTGCGTTTGACTTGGAGGACTTGTTAAGAGCCTCTGCAGAGGTGCTTGGGAAGGGAATGTTCGGAACAACGTATAAGGCAGCTCTGGAGGATGCTAATACTGTAGTTGTGAAGAGATTGAAGGAAGTGAGTGTAGCAAAACGGGACTTCGAGCAACAGATGCAGGTTGTGGGAAGTATCAGGCATGAAAATGTCGCGGCGTTGAGAGCTTATTACTATTCAAAAGATGAGAAGCTCATGGTGTATGATTACTGCGAGCAGGGCAGTGTTTCTGCCATGCTACATGGTACATTTCTCTGTTCTTATTTAATCTCAGTGACTCGATTATTTATGCGTTTTGTTAGTGAATTTATTCGTTGTGATTAGACCTGAACCCATCTCTGATTCTGCAGGTAACAGAGGGGAGG
The DNA here is from genome assembly GCA_021397835.1 of Moringa oleifera. Classification (NCBI taxonomy): domain Eukaryota; kingdom Viridiplantae; phylum Streptophyta; class Magnoliopsida; order Brassicales; family Moringaceae; genus Moringa; species Moringa oleifera. The sequence goes on along the minus strand of JAJFZO010000658.1, from coordinate 862,789 downwards.
GTCGGACTCCGTTGGACTGGGAGACTCGACTGAGGATTGCAATAGGAGCAGCAAGAGGCATGGCTCATATCCACACACAGAACGGCGGCAAACTTGTCCACGGGAACATAAAATCCTCGAACGTCTTCCTGAACTTCAGAGGATATGGCTGCGTGACTGACATCGGGTTAGCGACATGGATGAGCCCGGCGCTCCCCCCTCTTATGCGGGCAGCAGGGTACCGAGCCCCGGAAGTTACAGACACCAGGAAAGCAACAGCTGCGTCAGATGTCTACGGTTTTGGGGTCTTGCTGCTTGAGCTTCTGACCGGAAAGTCTCCGACACATGCCACCGGCGGTGAAGAGGTGGTTCACCTGGTGAGGTGGGTGAATTCTGTGGTTAGAGAGGAGTGGACTGCGGAAGTGTTTGATGTAGAGCTGTTGAGGTATCCCAATATAGAGGAGGAAATGGTAGAGATGTTACAAATAGGAATGGCTTGTGTGGTGAGGATGCCGGAGCAGAGACCCAAGATGGCTGACGTAGTGAGAATGGTGGAGGATATTCGGCGAAACCAACCGTCCTCGGAAACTAAATCAGAAGCTTCCACTCCAACGCCGCATGCAAGTGAAGTGGGATCCTCTTCCGTTCCACAGTAAGGATATTTATTTACCTTTTCTATTTATTGTTATGGTACATTATACGTACTTTACGAACCAAAGAGAAGATCAAATTAATGGGTTTTAGTGAGTTTTACTTGCTTACTTTCGGTTTGATTTGTAAGCCATAAGCTCGGTGCTAAGATTAGTTCAGCCACCCAAGTCAAATGGGTCTTTGACTACTGTTCTTTTTCTGATTGGTCTGAAATTGATTGATATGCAAGTGGAAATTAATGGTCTTCTTAAATAATTGAATGCATCAATACTGAAGGGCATGTTTAGGGGCGTGTGCATTGGCATGTGAGAGTGGGAAGGTGCAGAATCCTTGATTGATGGATCTAAATTGGATCCTTAACACATCACGGCCTACCTAATCCATGGATTTATGCCTAAAGCCTGTTATCCTTGTTAGGCTGAAGTTTAATGGTGCAGAATCCTTGATTGATGGATCTACATTGGATCCTTTCAATATACCAAAAACCTACCTAATGCCGACAGCCTATTCTACTTGTTAGGCTGAATTGAGATGGACAGGCTGAATTGAGATGGACCAGGGGAAACGTCTAAAAATTAGATGATCAAATGATCATCAGCGCTCTAGGCAAATAGTAAAAAGTAATCTATGCATAACTATTCTATCATTGACCAGCCAAAGTAATTGTACAGGAAATCATTATTTGTGGCATTCAGTATACTAAACATACTGTAAAATCTACCAATATAGAAATGAATTATTCATGTCAAAAATAAAATTCATGAATAATCATGTCATCCAGAAAGAGGCTGTCTCCACACTCAAGATGAGCAGCAGTATTAGTTACATTATCCTGCAGTCAGAGCAGCTTCATAGTTAGGGGCAGGTGCAACAAGACTTTTGGTGGCAATCTGGCTATGAGCCTCCAAAGCCATTAGCAGCAGATCCCAAAGGAGAGAAAGAAAACGAAGAAGGAGGTCCAACAAGTAATAAGAACATAAAGGATTTGGTTCTTAACAAAATAATCTGACAATCTCTTTAACAGAACATGGTAGCACATCATCAAAGAACCCAGTTGTGAAGCCATTGATAAATAACAGAATTCGATACAAAGATAAGCTCCTCCCAACCATTTTCTCCTAGAACTTCAGACTGGTTCAAGTGTAAAATAGATGACATGAGGTTATGTGGCTTCAATGCTTGAATATCTTACCCCAAACAAATAAAACAAAGATGCAGAGGTGAAAATTATGAAGACAGATAGGGAATCTCTTCAATGATCAAACTTGAAGGTTTAAATAATAAAACCTCATACACCCCATATTGGAATGGATTACATATGAAAAATGATGAAATTGCTTCTTTTCACAAAAAAAGAAAGAATTACACACAACATATTTGATCAAGGGAACAACAAACTACATGTTTTCAGCGGGGTAGCCCTCGAAGCTAAAGCGGAATCTGGCATGCAAATAACCAAAGAATCATTCACCTTTCTGATGCTGTTATGCAGTTACTCCCACAAAGTTAGGCAAGTATGTGCAAGAATTCACTTCTTCAAGATTCTTGTTCTAATACCTCCTGACATTCAAACATCAGAGACATACTTCAGGAGCACATAAAAGCAGTACAGATCACGATAAAAGGTAAACATGGAAAATAGTTGTGGTAACAACTCTATTGGAGCCAAAAAATTTTACACACGGTATGGTGCAACAGACCTTCAACTTCCTCAAACTGAACTTCCTTCACTAACTCAGCGGACGCATTGTATTCAAACCTACCAAGAAAAAGAGAAGTTCCAAAATGCATCCTTAGAAAGAAATCATAAATATCAACATTCAATCTGCAAAATCAATGCCTTCCTCCATCCATTGGCTACCATCTTATGTTCAACTCAAATTTAGGTATCACACTAGTGAAAACAAACATCCAACTAGGCAGGATTAATCCCAACTATTCCACAAACAAAAGTGGAAAAATCCACTCATATAAAACTACAATTGTCAATGAAACATAAAACGAAAAGGAGTAAAAACTCAAACATAAGAAACAGATCATCACAGCTCAATTGTTGTACCTATTAGAAAAAGCCACCTCAAGTTCATAGTCGGATGCACTCTTTGTAGCTTCAACTAAAACAGTAACAATTTCTGTCTTCCGCGTACTAGCCATAAGTAGATCATACTCTGTCGGGATGATGATTGCAAAAAAATTATCACTCAATTCACTCAAACACATCTTATCTACAGCTGCCAAGGCTATCCGACGTTTAAGATAATCAGTCTCCGGGTCAACAATGTAAATAGCAAAGTCAGTAATCAAAAGAATACGTCGTTTCATCTTCCCTGAACCAGTGAACTTCAAAACTTTATCAGCAAAAAGAACTCGCTTATCACCTGAAGAAATAAAAAAGTAGAGCCACTTCAGATATAAACAAAAGGCACTAAATGAATGAATTGAATCATGAGTAGAAGCTAGTTTCTAACAGAAAGAGTCAGATTTTCTATTCAATGCCTCTTACCAACAAAGTCCAGTCAATAAAAATAGAAGAAAAAAAAAAAACTTTCTGAGGCAGCAAGTCCCTGGCAAATTGGAATTTTCCTGTTAATACCATCTTTTAAATGAAAGCAGAAACACACTCTAAAACAGATAATCAACACTTTGTTTTTGTGCAGATCTACATGATTGCCTCTCTGCGATTATTGCTTCTTCTGGGGTCAAAAAAAATTCATGTACATGACTCTGAAACGATACCTATTTCGTCATTAATGGTTTAGTAGGGAGACATATTTCCAAAAGGCACAGTGAATACATATAATCTGTCTCTCTTGTCCCCCATATCCTCAGAACAAAATACTAATTATTGGGAGTCTTGTCATTGTTTGGCTATAATTTATTTTTGAGACAGTTTGCAGCATCAAGTAAGGTAAGATCCTTTACATACTATTGACTCATTTTCATTTCTACTTGTACAGCATAGAGATGATTCTTTGGTAGTCCATTCAAATCCATTACCCAATTATAGTTCATAGAAGTGAGCAAATGAACCCAATGCTTGTGAAAGTTTAAGCTCAAGGTAACTTCTTATCATGAAAAAGAAGGCACTACAAACTACCTCCAACATTTTTTTTTTTCTCTGTTCTGTTATTTTCTCAACCTAAAATGAGTTGAACATATAATTTAAGTTAGAGCTCAATTTTTTAACAAATACCATTATTTTTGGGACCTAAGGATTATTCCATGATCCTCCAAGAACCATAACTGAAGAAGGAAAGAAATACAATAAAACTTGATGCCTTAATTACTTAACAGGTACAGTACTTTGTCCAAGCATATAGCACTGACCCATTGATATGTATAATCACCACATTCAACATAAGCAAACGAAAAAAGGGGGAAAAAAAATCAATGAAGAACTTTTGACTATCGAAAAAATTTCAAAATGCATCTCGAAATCAAGCTTAGGAACATAGGTGCATCAAGATTATTATTGCACCGACAGCTGTGAAATAAAGAAACAATAATTTGACAGTATTATATGCTGACATTTAAATAAAATCTTTCCAATCAACCAGATGGAGTTAATCTCATCTAGTGATCGAAAGTTCCACATTATGAGAACCATACCACGAAGTGATCAGAATCTCAACACCAAGGATCCAAATATTATACAATCAATTGGCATACTGTTCATCACTGTCTTTTAGATCAAACCAGCCAGTTATACTCTAATTCCTGAAAGACATGATCATGCCAAAGAAGAACCAAGAGAGTCAATCAGTCACAATGGTTAAAATTGACCAACACAAGTAGTCATGCATGAAACTTCGGATCCAAAGAGCATTGTACTTGTAACAATTACCCTCTTTTTTAATTTCCTAGAAACCCAATAAATTACTTTTCAATTGATGTAACTACAAACAGTCAAACCAGGACAGCTTAATTAAATCGAGCATTTCTGCCTAAATATCTGAAAGATATCAAGATAACCAAATAAGTTCACATTGGAACTTAAAAGCAAGAAATTCTGGAAAATTTTCGAGTCAGTCACTATTAACAAGTAACAAGCTCCTTCTATTAGTTTTCAATTTCCTTCAAGCCAGATAAGGTAACTGGTCGATGTAAGAACACCAAATTTGTTTCACGAAATCATCAAACTCCAACATCCAGAAGCTCCACTTGTGGTGGTGTGCATCTGCATTTCAATTCCAAGCTAATTTCCTAGAGAACAACATATATCCATGAAGATCTCCAGCACTATCAATACCCCCTTACTTTATCAATCAATAATCATATCAAAAGAATCACGGAAGAGATTTTCATTTACGAAAGATAACCTTGTTTTTCCAAAATCTTCATCAAGTACGGATGCGAAGGCACGTCGAGGTAATCTCCCTGGAAGTCCCTGAGGCGAGAGGCTTTTCTTCTGACTTTTACTCCCATGAACGGCTCCTGATCTTCGGTCACGTTATCCGACGGCCTGACTCGCATCCCATTCTCTTCTAGATCTTCATTTCCGTCGATGTCTGGTGACGGGTCGCGCTCCTCGGCATCGTATTTGGGAGGCTGGGACTCATCGATTTGGACCCGCCGTTGACCCCTGAATCGGTCCATGATGTGGTGGCAAGTCCGGGAATCGGTGAACCCAATGCAGTGAGTTGTAAGGAAAGCAAGGGACGCTGGCGTGCGACTACTTGGTCCAACGCTGTTGCATCCTCTCAGATCACAACAATGACGACGTTAGATCTAGCCCGCTAGTGGCGGGATCCACATCTAATTACCACTTGAGAGAACAGTACATTTTCCGAGGAGCTTCGTTCAAGAATTCTCCAAATTTTTCATAAAACAACAAACTATTGATAATTGTCAGAAAAATAAATTTTACAATATTTATATTTTTAATTCATTTTTTATAATTGTATGAACAAATTTATACATATAAAATGCCGATTTGATTTAAATTAATTTTTATTTTTTAATTTATTAAAAATAATTTAAATTAAAATTTTTGTATAATAAATTTTGGTTTAGATTTTTTATAAATATGAAAAAAAATCAGCATACTATTACTAAAAAAGTCATAATTTTTTGCATATAAAAAATATTTTTTAATATTTTACACTATCAAAAAATTATAAAAAATTTTTTTTAATATTATAAATTATAAAATTTTTGTAATGGCAACTTATGTATATTTATGTGAAAAATAATTCTTTTAAAAAATAAATAAAAGTAGATTCATACCAAATTAAATATTACATGTAAAATTAATTTTCAAAAATATTACAAAATCTTGATTAAAAATATAAATAATGCAGAATTCATTTGATATTTACCAAAAATATTATACTTGTTTTTATTTTATTTTACAAAAAAATATCAATTTCATCAATTATGTATTGATAGTTGAATTCAATTTAATTTACTTTATATTTTTCTCAAAAAAATTGATTTGAAATTCTTTGGATATGTAAAGAAATGTTTTAAGTTATATAACAAAAAAAAGAAGATTTTTTAGCATTAAAAATAATTATTTTTAAAATTATATGTTTTTGTTAATTTAAAAATATTTAATTTCAATGATAAATTTAAAATATAATTTTCTTAATCAATTATCAAATATTTTTAATAAAAAATATTATTAAATTTTGATTTAAATAAATATTTAAATTAAATTGAATTAATGTATAATTAATCTTGTCAAAATATTTTAATACTATCTCCTAGTTGTGGCATTTCTTTGATGGGTAGACATTACTTATTTTTAATTTTAATTACTGATTTATAAAATATTTTTTATATGTTTAGCACATCTATAACGTGTAATTAATAGAATAAATTATGAATAATATAAGATTTAAAATATTTTTTACATATATATTTATCAAATAATATATATATATAGGAGTGTTTAAGAAAACATGTACTTGGAAGTTTAATTAAGCTTCAATGTAACAATTAAAAAGTTAATGCAATTGAAATAAACCAACACGACCCACTCTCATGTGCCATATTAGAGTCAATTGTCAAAGGGAACAAGTTTTATGAATTACATATTTGGCTCAATGACTTGCCAATTTATTTTGAACATATTGATATCACATGTATATTTTTATAAATTATAATTTTGACTTAATTTTAATTTATAAATAAACTCAAACTCCTATTTCACGGAGCCTAACTTGAGCTTGACCTCTTTTATTTTTTAATTTTTTTCCTTCTGTTTAAAAAATAATAATTTAAATGGTCCTGACGGAATAAAATCACACTTTGATTCACGGAATCTGCCTCGCAAATGAAATGATTGAGTGATGACTTATTGTTTGTCACCAAGCAGTGATTTTACCAATGTGGCCCATGACGCGTTTGACCAACACCGCGTCTGCGCTCCTGCACCAAGGGGGAAGGACCAAAGGAATGGGCGGTTACGGGGAGTGTTCATGTCAAATTCGTACACGACGTCGTTATGTTAGGGATTCTCTCTGCACATGAATGAGTGAAATTCTCGGCGGCCACTTTCGGCTAAAATTTGGGCTTTTCGTACACAAAACGCAAAGCGGGGCCCCACAAGCGAACTGGCACGAATGACCCAATAGGACAGCACTCACCGGAAAAGCCGGTCCACGCCACTTATAAGACTCATAATTTCGCCTCTTCGGATCCCCTCCCCTATTTTCGTTTTCTCCTTCCTCCTCACATAGGCACACCCGCGTAACGCACCTTAAGCCGAGAACCAGAGGGAGGATCTTCTCAGGTACGATCTCCTATCATATTCCTCTCTCTCTCTCTCTCTCCATATCTGTGTATCTATTTATCTATCTATCTGTATATGCGTGTGTATGTGTTGTGGAGTTGTGTGTGAGGGTGCTTTTTTTTTTGGGTTGACGTGGATGTGAGCGGATCTCTGTGTGGTTTGGATCGTAGGTCTTGCGATGGCATCGAAGCGGATCTTGAAGGAATTGAAGGATTTGCAGAAGGATCCTCCTACATCATGCAGCGCTGGTATCTCATTCTTATCAGTTTCTTTTTTCTTTTTCTTTCCTTCCTTGTTTGCAATTTTGTCAAAGATTTGCAGCGCTGGTATCTCATTCTCGTAAATTTCTTTTTCTTTATCTTTCGGTCCTTGTTTGCAATTTTGTCAAAGCTTTGTTTGGCCCGATCTCTATAGTGTCTGCTTGGGGTCTGTTCGGTGACTCCTTATCGCTGGTGTAATAAGCTATTCTCTTAATATTATTATAATCAGCATTAATACCTATAAATATGTGCATGTTTTGGGGTTAGAGATTGATGACATAACTGTTCATTTCGCTTCTCTTTTTTTTTTTTTTGGGGGGGGGGGGGGGGGGGTTGGGGGGATAATTTGAGAGATTCAACTTTGTAAAATATAATTTAACCCCCCATCCCCCCCCCCAAAAAAAAAAGTTGTGATTCATTGGCTGTCATTGTTTTAACAGTGATATGTGGAGAGTTGTTCATCACTAGCAGTAGAGAAAAAGGGTAGTTGTGCATTAGTCTGGGATTCTTTTGGCTGCTTAGACTGGATTCTAGTAAGGTTTTCCCCAAACTATGGAAGGTCCTCTACACAGAGTGCAGGTAATGTGTGAGACATGACAGTTATTTAGGTCCAAGATTGATTCTTCTACATCTTCAAGGTAGCGTGAAGCATGTGCCGATCATTTGAGTTCTATGTGCAATGAAGGACCATATAAAGAATTTCACTTGGGGAATCAGTATGTTTGTTCTTCTATAAGTTATGATTTAAGGTCTGCTAGGACAAATTTTTAAGTTACTCTCTTGCCCTGCTGAAATGACCATTACCTGTGACTTCAGAGCAAGTATCTGAATGCTTATACCTAAGAAATGAATGTCGGAGACAGATGGAAGTATATGCAAGCATGAATTGATTTTTAGTTTCACTCTGGAGTTTGGGAGAGCAAAAGTGATGTTAAGCATAGTGCAGATATTGAGGGAAGTGCTTGCTAAGGATGATTGCCAATTTTAGGTTTATTTGGTTGTAAGGTGACATGATGATCAGGAATTTATTTTGGAGGAAGGAAAATCATTATACTTAAGCTATGTTTTATCTGTGGGAATCAATTTGGAAGTTTGCCTTAGTGACTGCAGTTAACTAATCCAAATAAAAGTTTACTTTTGCTTCTAATTAACTAATTTTGTTGCTCATATGGACATCTGTCTGATGATTGGCTCAAATGATCAGGACTAACTATAATTTTCTGGTCCAACTGGCCGAGCTGGTTAGACTTTTTGAAGTTTCTTCTGAATCCCAGTTATTAGTTGTGTTTAAGGATGGGGAGTTGAACAAGCGAGCTGTACAGATTGAAAAAGTAACCTTTTTATTGACAAGAAACTACTTTTTCTATGTGCTCCTAATTGGGTGGAAGTTTTATGATTTGTCACTGCATCCTGCCGCTTCTTTCATTTTCTTGTCTTTCTTCAGTCTTATGAATATGTTTGAATGTCTTATTATTTGTTTGTTGAACTATTTCTTGTGTAATCTTTGCTGTGTTCCCTTCCTATAAGTGCTTCATACAAGTGCTTCTGCATCGCTTTTCATTATTTGCATTGTTATATTTCTTTACTTGTCATAAATCTATGTGATATATTGCAGGTCCTGTTGCTGAAGACATGTTCCATTGGCAGGCAACAATTATGGGTCCTCCAGACAGTCCTTATTCTGGAGGTGTTTTCTTAGTTACTATCCATTTTCCTCCAGATTATCCATTTAAGCCTCCGAAGGTACTTCTTACATGATTTCTCTATAGTATGGGAATTTCTGATGCTCTCTTATCTGTTCCATTGTTTTATTGCGTCCTGCTTGACGTTTCATTCACATGCTGACTCTTTTAAGGTGTCGAATAATCTACAATTCAAAATAGTTTCTATTCTAGAACACCATTGCTGTTCTACCTACTGCATTAAGATTGTTATCCCTTTAATATTCTTTGTATACTGTGGATGCTTATCTGGTGCTTATGAGCATGTGTCTTCTATGAGTTGTCTGAATATGTAGCTAATGTTATGTGATTTTACTGAAATTTCCAGGCTAAATCTCAAAACTTATGGAGAGAGAAGTTTAATTTTCAAGATGTAGCATGAAGCACAGTTAGATCACACTTGATCTCTTGTTATATCTGATCATTTGAATCATTATCTAACATTTGCATTAAAACCTTGTACTATAAAGGTAAAAAGGAACCACGTATTCATGGGTGAAATCTTTGTTGTTAAAATAAGCATGCTTTTGATTCTTAAGCAATTGAGTATGTGGTACTTCCTCTTTACTATTTCAACTCCACTTTATTGGTGAGCACCCAACAGGATTTCATGATTGCTACATGTTCGTCCATTTAAACCAATGCTTTGGTTCATGTCCGTTCAAAGTGCTTTTCCATGATCATGCTTTTGTGGTTAACTATTTGATCTTTATATCCCTCTTATATGTATGAGTATATGGATCTTGCAGGTGGCATTCAGAACAAAGGTGTTCCACCCAAATATTAACAGCAATGGAAGCATTTGCCTTGATATCTTGAAGGAGCAGTGGAGTCCTGCACTCACCATATCCAAGGTTTTTTTTAAAAAAAAAAATTTACCTGTTGCCTTTTCTTATCTTCTGTTTGTTTGATTGACCAAACAATAGATTGCATTAGTTACCTGTCACATAGATGAGTTATGAACATGACAATGATATACCTGTTTGCATCTTTTAAATTAGCATTTTAACGTTAGTATTTATTGGCATGCCGTAGCCGCAGCAGTTGCTTTGATTTCTCTAAAATGCTAATAATTTTTCACTTGCAGGAATTATTACTATGTCTGCTTTGTAGATGTCTACGTTTTGATTAGGTTTCAAATGTGGTTTTAGAACATGGTTGTACTTGTTGAGATCCTTAGGCTTGCTGGGTATTATTCTAGTGGGTGATGACTTCTGAACATTCTATTTTCTGTTTTCATTATAGGTGTTGCTATCCATCTGTTCTTTGTTGACGGATCCAAATCCTGATGATCCCTTGGTGCCGGAAATTGCTCACATGTACAAGACAGACAGGAACAAGTATGAGACGACTGCCCGAAGCTGGACCCAAAAGTATGCCATGGGCTAAATGGGCTATGGTGTGCGAGAGGGGGGGACCCTTATCTTTTGTATTTTGGTCTTCTATGTATGAATGTTTGCAGTGTCTTTTGAATCCTAAAATGGACTAAAGAAGAGGTCCATAACATGACTTTAGCGAAGGGATAAACAAGTGTTGTCTTCTATTGTTGTATGATGGGTAATGTGATTTTCAGGGCTATGAAATTGTAACCCCAGTGAGGAAGTTCTGCTCCTCCAGAATTCGTTGAGAGGACAGAAGGTAGCATTCCAGTTCTCGCCTTCCTCTGCTCAGATTAAGCATGTTATGCCTGTGAAAGATTTCCCCTGCATTGCTCTCCCTGTGGGTGGGTGAGGCCAGTTGGGGGTGGACGTTGTCTCGTGTTATGCTTCCTTCTCTTTGTCTTTGTTGGGACTTCCTTGGCTCTGCCGCTTAAGGGTGCTTTGATGCAAGCGCTGGTGTTAATCCCTTCATATTAAACATTTGGTTCAAAAGAGCCTAATTAATGGAATGCTTAAAATTGAAGGTGAGGGGGTCAGTTACTACCTGCAAGTGATTTGCCATCGGACACTTTTTAATCCTTGTCATATTGGCAACTGAAGCAAAGCTGTTCGTATATAAGAAAAAAATGAGAAACTAAAACATATTAGCTTGTTTTGTTATGGCTTTGATTTGTTGACTCAACCTCCTACAATATTGAACCTGTGCTGGAGATAGTGGGTTTCTATTCACACATTTGCTCAGTCTGTCAGTCGTATGCCGACAGGGTTCAGTTCAGTCATTATGTCATTTTCCAGTGGCAGCAGACATTATGGTTCATTACTTTCTACCTCTACTATTCGGAGCAGGTCGGCCCATTTTCTGCTTTCTCAAATCAGCCCAGCCATGTGTGGTTTGGTGACACGCTTATCTAACATAGCCAACTTGTTGAGAAGTTGGGCTCGTCTGCCAAAATATTAAGAAACGTGGTTGATAGTGTGACTTTAATTTTTCTTGGCCCACAGCCAGCATGTCAAAACGCTATGACCTTACACTTATATTCATAAAACTGTGGTGTAAAAATTAAAAAAAGGCAAATGAAAACAGAAAACAGAAAACAGAATGTTCAGAACTCATCACCCCCACTAGAATAAAAACCTAGCAAACCTAAGGATCTCTACACCCACAACCATGTTCCTAAAACCACATTTTAAACCTAATCAAAACATTGGCATCTATAAAACAAAGATAGTAATAATTCTAGCAACTCAAAAATTATCTGCATTTTAGAGAAAGCAAACTGCTGCAGCTACTGCGTGCGAATAGATACTAAAGGTGAAACGCTATTTAAAATATGCAAACAGGCATATCATTTTCAAATTAGTAACTCAGGGGCTTGGTCTATGTGGCAGGTAAATAATGCAATCTATTTTTAGGTCAATCAAACAAACAGAAGATAAGAAAACAAAAGGCAGCAGGTCCCATGATTGCAGAAAAATCAAGCCATCACGACAACTAGTTCGGAGATTGACGATTTAGTCCCTGCTCTCAAATGGGCTTTTTACAGGAAAAATAGAAAAAATAAATAAAAACCCTTGGAAATGGTGAGTGCAGGACTCCACTGCTTTCTCAAGATATCAAGGCAAATGCTTTGCTGTTAATATTTGGGTGGAATGCCTTTCTTCTGATTGCCACCTGCAATATCCATATACTCGGGCAAAAGCATGATCGTGAAAAAGAATATAGGTCTGCTTCATGCTACAAGTTGAAAATTAAACTTCTCTTTTCCATAAGTTTTGAGATTTTACCCAACAATCTTCTCTTTTTCCTTTCCATGTTAAAACCGTTGTTGTTCTTTCTTTTTTCTTTGTGCTAATCCAAACAATAATCGGTGATAAAAAAGGAAAATGATAAGCAAAATCTGTGACATCACTGGGCAAATCATGTCTTTAATGACTTCGCAGTTTGACCTTCCAGCAACCCAAAAAATAATAATAATAATAACGAATTATGAAAATATAAGAATATTGCTCATCCTCCTAATAATACAATCTAATAAGAAAAAAAAAATTAGTGGAGCTGAAACTGACGCATCAAAACGGTACAGAAAGCTACAGGAAGAAGCAGCCTCTGGTGTGCCCTAAAACACCATCCTCTCTCTGGAACATAGAAAACCGCCCTAATAAAGTCAAAGTCAAACTATTCGGCCGCATTAATCACACATACCATTGGACTCCTCAAATTGATTTCTTATTGTTTCCACTCCCACGGCTCTAACCTCTGCATATCCATAATGAATTCTTTTCGGTTATTTTATTACGAAGCATCGGAAACCTCAATTCAATTAAATTTATTTAAACAAATGGCTTCATTAATTGATACCTAAAGGTGTCTGTTTAGTGCTTGTATGAGTATCAGACACAAATATGAAAGTTTGGAAACTTGTTTGCACATTCAATCAGGCCAGCTTCACCAAGTGGGTATGGTCCCCTTTCATTCATTTTTTCCGTTTTAAACTCTATTTTTCAATTAATTCAAATAAACTAAAAAAAAAAATTCAAAGATTACAAGAAAGATTTCACATCCATATGGTTTATATTAATCATTTCAAAATATATTAACATTATATTATTTACATTGATTTTTGATGCGGGTATTGGCATATGACATTGATAAGAGTTGTTAACCCTCTCAGATTGTATATCAATGACCTATTTATCAATTAGATGTGATATAAGTTTTAGTTTTATATTAAATTTTTAATAAAAATTAAAAAAAATATTTAATTATTTTATAATGTTATTATAAAAATATAAAAAAAATTAACCATTAAAATTTTATTGAAATATTACATATTAATAATTTTAATTTACAGTGAAATATGGCTTTAGGTGCATGGTTTTGGTCACACCTCGATCACGAACTCTGTCGTGGGATCTTTTTTTTTTTTTTTTTTGGTGACATAAAAAATCACCGATTCCTCTTTATACAATTAATTTTCCGTACAGTGAACATTTCAATACAGTATCGTGAACCCACGTCGCCCGAAAGATTTAAGAAGCCGTGAAACCAAGAAACCCGTCGCTTTCTTTTTATGGTTTTAGTTTCCCTAAGAAACAACATGATCGTATGAATTCGGGTTCATCTCTACTTAATTTCATGACCGTTGGATCAATGAGATTATATTAATCACCACATCAAATAATTATAAACTAGCTAAACATATTAAATCATGCTCACAGAATCATCATCACCCTAAAGAAATAAAACAAACCCGTTTGATGTATTAAATTAATCATAAATAAATATTTAAGGACATGGTGACCCATGTCGTTTATATCTAATATTCTTTAATAATATGATTATTTATAATAATGTGTCAGAAGAGAAAATTTTCTTATGGGAAAAATCTGAGTTCAAAGTTTGAAGATCAAAATTAAAAAAAAAAAAAAATCCGGCGAAGGGTCATGCCCACGAGTGGGGGGAGAGGGCAATGCTCCTGGAAATCAGGTTGATTAATTTTCACACCCACACCTAATCTCAGTTTAATGCACGCGCAGGCCTTGTCTCTACCGAGGACAAGCACACTGCAAATTGGAGAATCCACAAGCTGGTGATTTCCACTAATTATCTTATTTAATCCCTTCTGTACACGTGGCAGATGCCCAACTCATCAATCGGCCACGGGGTCGGACCATCAAAACATTGTTAAGGTCTAATTGCTCCCCGAAATTCAGTAAGCATGATTGTTTATATGCTAACAAAACAGTAATTTTTATTAATTAAACATGGCCGAATTCACGACAGGCCTCATGCAGTCCATTTACGTTCTTTCACATAAGGTTGCCCAATTGATTTACGGCATTTCGGATCTGGAGAATTTGATCATTTGTGTTAAGATAACACGGGATTTTGGACTATTTAGTACATAGTTGTACTTGTAGTTATGGTTGCATCTTATAAAGTATGATTAAATATTTTTTTAATATATAGTTTTGGGGTAATAATAGAGCAGGTTAGTGATTCGAGTGAACATGTTTGTGAACGTAAAAGTTGGTATTTTTCACTTTCCATCTATCAATGGTGCTTGTTTCTAGGGAAAGTTGGGGTTTGTCAACAAGAACAACCTTAATTCTCCAATTTTTAGGGCTTTTTTTCGGATTTGTAAACCCAATCATTTCTAACTAAACCCCAATTATTTGTTGGGTTTCTTTTAATCAATGAAAGGGTAACATTTGAACAGAATGCAAATATGTATCTTTCTTCCACCAAATCATCCAATTTGAGGAACAAAACCTTTCGATTTTTTTTTTTCTTTCTGTTTTCTCTCATTTTCAGAGCATTTCGGAATTCTAAAACAAACTAGGAAAACGTGTGTAGCCACGTAACTCCAATATTACCCAGACAATGTTTCTTAGTATTATATCCTCATTAACAAGCTTCAAATTATTCTAATTACAGCCACATCACCCCCACATGGCCAACCACACGTGCCTCTTTTTGGTTGCCGAGAATCCGTAATCGGCGCCGGTAGCCGGTCGTTCATGTCGGGGTAAGACCCTTGTGGCCAAGATCGTGACCAACTCTCAGTCTTCAAGTCCCTCGCTATGCTCACTCAAATTCTTAATGATTTTTATTAAAATGACATAAATTTTGAATTTTATTTTTTTAAAAATAGATTTTATTTTTAAAAAATATTTCAAATAAATATTGATGTCAAATTAATTTTTTTCAAAAATATTTAAAAATTGAAAAAATTACAATAAATTTTAATTTGAAAATTTTGAAGTATTGAAGTAATTATTTAACTTACAATCACAGTAAAAAATTTTAATTTTTTGACCATCAAAAATATTATTTAAAAATATAAATATTATTAAAATCTTAAAAAAATCATAAAGACAACTCAAGATTAAAAAATTATTTAACTTTAACAGATAAACTTAAAATAAAGTATTTAATTTAATTTATTTTTATTCTATTATAAAATTTACCGAAAAAATATTCTTAATTTTTAATAATTACTGTAAATTAATTTAGACTATTATACATCAAATTTTATTTGAAGATAATGTAAACTTACGATATTTATTTTTTAAAAAATCTATAAATTAAAAAGCTGACTCTGTGAACATTGATTTTTAAAAACAATGGATCTTTGTAGGAATATTCATCTAAAAAAAATGATGGCATTTAATTATAATCTTCTTTAATATATATTGTTGGTGAGAAGTCGGTAAATAAAAATTATTAGGCATATCATAAATTAGTGATGGACGGGTCGGATCGGTGACTATGTTTTTTTTTCTTTTTCTGAGTCTTGAATATTCGAGGATCTTAGTAATGATGTATAAAATTCATACACGTATAAGCCATGGTTCTCGGTGATCAAACAATGTGTAACGTTCTACGCTCCCGAAGTTAGCCCGAACATCAACTTGCCATTAAGAGAAGTTCGTCATCCATTCATATTTTTGGAATATCCCACAAACTAATCATTTATTTTTATGCAAAATTAATCATCTAATTAATTTCCCTACTTCTTTTATTATAATTACAAACCCATCAGCTAATTAGATAATATGACATATATTTTCATCATTTTTAACTTTAAATCCTTGATTTTATGTAGATAAAATATCATCTACAGATCTGAATTAATTTATATTAAAATTTTTTAATAAATAATTAAAATTTATTTTTAATTTATAATATTAATTATTAAATTATCATGTATCATAATTTTTTAAAAAAAATTCAACGCGGCTAACTCAAAACAAAAAGCTTAATTCGTCCGGTGCTAGAGATAACCGGACAGAACCTGGTTTAAGGTTCAAGGAAATCTTTAGGCATTGGTGGTGAATCTTCTCATCTTTCTCAGCGAGTTAACGTGCATGCT
The DNA here is from genome assembly GCA_021397835.1 of Moringa oleifera. Classification (NCBI taxonomy): domain Eukaryota; kingdom Viridiplantae; phylum Streptophyta; class Magnoliopsida; order Brassicales; family Moringaceae; genus Moringa; species Moringa oleifera. Next base: position 846,187 of record JAJFZO010000658.1, on the reverse strand, counting down.
TAATTTCCCTCTTGCATGCGAAACGTAAAATCCTTTACTGACTTCTACACATGCAATACCTAAATATGTAAAAATATAATTAATTAATTAAAGATATACGGAGCTTAGGAACACAGAAGAAAGGCAGTGCACGTTAAAGCTGCAGCTTTTTAGTTGATTAAAGAGTCTTTTGTGCACAGTTTGCCTCTTGATCAAGTAAAGAGGAAGAATCATGTGATCTAAGTACTCTGCAAAATCATATTGTTAACATGATCAGAAAGATTTTTATTTGAAAATCCGAGTTGCATGAGTCATGCTGTCGGAGCGTTATAGATACGGAAGTGGCAAATACTTAATTTTAAAGTTAAGCCAAAAGGATAAGAAGAACAAGTAGGAGATATCATAATGGGTAATAATAAAATTGAGATATAGACAGGAAAAAAGAGATAAATTAGGGATGACGATTGATTTTATTAAATTATTAAATATAAATATTTTTAAAAAAATTCAGTATAATTTAAATTAACAAAAAATTTGATTTTGATTTTAATGTGGGTAAGTTAACGGAGAGAGTTAGATGGTTAATTTTAATTAAGGGTTTTATAGAAGTTCGAGCTATATGATCTGTTTTGCTATGGAAAAACAGGGAACTACTCGCTGCGACCGACACAGTGATAAAGCCCATCTTTTTAGAATGGATATATATTGTTCTGTGTTTCATGTTTTCTGGAATTAATCTCTCTCTGTCTCTCTCTTTCTGTGTCTTTCGCCTTTAAATTTAATTAATTCTTCATGTTCTGCAAAGCAAGTATAATTTATAGAAGGAGAAGATAGTGCAAGCACGTATATGAATTTGTGGCCAAGTAGTGGCATTTGTAAATCTTGCCATGTGCCCATTAATGTCATAGAGGAGGATCTGCTTCTTGCGGAGAATGGAGGGGGGGAAATTAATTTAAATATGGGAATGTACAGAAAAGTTACGGAAATAAAATTTATTTTTTATGGAAATAATATTACAACTTGTATTTTTGCATGGCTCACGTTCATAGAGCTTAATCCGCGACTCACTTCCTCTCTTTGCTTTCCCATGTAATTTAAACGCCATATATGATCTATAAATTAAGTTGGCAAAGGTATGAAGATACATACCTGTCTCAAAAGGAAATAAGGAGGGAGCATGCAAGAACCATATCTAATCATGGAAACATACGGAGTATGAGTAGCGGGTAACACTGGAACCAAGGGGATCTAGGGTTTGATGTTGACTAAGTTATTTATATATCGATGATTAAGGGGGAGACAAGAGATTTTATCACTGAAAAAGAATTTTAAAAAATGGATATTGGACTTGATGCTGATGCGAAGATTAATCCACAAACGTATGTATTCATTATCTAAAAAGAGATATATTCAATTTAAATAAAGAGTCTATGTTCAGCTAAAATTATATTAAAATTTGCAATAAAAAAGTTATTAAGATGTTTTTATAACCTATAATGTTATTGCGAAAATTATAAGTTAAATAAAAAATTAATTATTAATTTTATTAAATTATCATATATTGTATTTTTTTGAAAAACTAAGCTTCTGATTAAAAAATCTTAATTCATAAAATAAAAAAAATGCAACAAATTGAATGAATAAAAGATGGGAGGAGGGGAGCCATGATTTGTCTAAATTCGGTGTATTTCCCTAGCTGTCTTTTTTGTTTGTGGTTCATCACTTGGCTCAATGAGGGCCAGTGCCCAAGAACTTGCTCTTCTTTGGGTTTTGCCTTTGATAATCCACATGCTTATCGTTCTCTCTCTCTCTCTCTCTCTCTCTATCTCTCTCTCTCTCTCTCTCATATTCATAAGGTGATGTACAAAAAATGAATTTTAAATTTCAGAATTAATCCTTTTCAAGTTATCGTACATACTTCTATCACAAGATACCCATGTATGGCAAAATTCAATGTAGATCTCTATCATCTTATCAAAAAAAGAAAACATTAAAAAGACAAAAATGCTATGATTAGCCAAAAGCTTGGAGAATGAGACACACCGAATGGTCACACTTGGGTTAAAATTCCTTTAAAAAAAAAAGTAAAAAAAGAAATCCTTAGGAAGAACGAGACGATCATGTGACACATAATGTAAGTATATGGGGACTAAGTACAACATTATCATGTGTAAGTGTGACTACTGGTCACTTGCTCCATTATGAGCTCCATAGCGTTCCCCCGTCTTTCACCATTATGACCTCCATAGCCTCCCAATATAATTTTTACGTGCAGGCACGCCAGCGTGAAATTTGCGTAACCCTTACATTTTACTCCTACATATCATACCCATTTTTTTGATAGAACGAAGCAACCCTATCATGACAAAATATATAAACCAAAAAACATCAATGCCCTAAATGGGGAGATTCATATAATCCATAATTTTTAAAATATATATATATGTATTTTAAATTATTATATTTTACATAATTTATAATAAATAAATATTTATCCACTATATATAATATAAGTATAAATTTTTTGGTTGATATGAATTGTTTTGAATTTTAAAAAGGACAATGATATATAATAATTTTTAATGAAATAAATATTTAATTTTTTATATTATTATTATAAATTATAAATATATTTTTAAAATTTTATATTTAAAAAAAAAACACCAACTCAATTTATCAAAAAAAAAAAACATCTATATTGCCTTATACGATGGGTACGTCACCACACTTTGCTATGTGAATTCTACTTTCTTGAAAGATTAATGGGAGCTAGAAAGGTCACGTGAAGCGACCAAAGAAGTCGGCTTATTTGTTTTATGTTACCGTATTTGAAGAATGTGTGTATATCGCTTGGTGTTGAAGTTAGGTGATTAGTCAAAGACGAAGTGAACTATAGTTGTCAATGGAAATTCGTAGTCTTCGTTCAAATAACATGTTTTTTCTTGGTCAAATATTAAATAGTTAACCATCATTATCTCTATCAATACGGCAATCCATAATGGTTCCACACTTAGCTATTCTTGAATTGACGTTTAATTAAAACTATGCTTTATTACATAATTTACACAAGTTGCTTGAGCTTAGGAGTTCATGTCATTGTCCGATATGAATTGATCGTGACAATGGGGCCTAGTTAATTACATTTATTAATGTAGGATTTAATCTTTAATGACCCGACAAATAAATTAAGTTATTTGACAAGATAAATTAAAATCAATCGAGTTTTGGGATTATGTATAGACAGTTATATAGTTTAATTTCCTAATACATCCTTGTCAACACGTTCAGTACCAAAAAAAAAAAAAAAAAGAAAGACGATTCATGTTTCCTTAGAGGAGAAAGGGTAAGAAAATGGTGAGGTTATGGTGAGTAATTATGCTTGGGCAGAAATACATGGGGGGATGTGTTTGTTTCATGGGAAAATAGACTAGAAAATAGAACCCAAGGAAAAAGAGAGTATAATTGAGTTGCTAAGTGAGGCATCAGTGACATATAGGAAGTACGGAAAGAGGAGCGGTAGTGCCGGTGCGTTGACCACGCGATACGCGTATCGAATGGTCAAGGTTCACCCAATGAGAATCAAGATTAGATTTTGGGACCCAAGTGCATGTATACGACTGTGTAGTCGAGAATTTCGGGCTTGTTTGGCAACAATATTTACTGAGTCCTCGTGACCGCGAAGCTGTATTGTTATTTTTGTATATTCACGCACCAAAATCGGATTTTTTTCCTTTTATTTTCTAATTTCCTTTTTTGGCATGGTGAAATCATAAGAGGGATTTTAATATTTAAGGGTTGATCTAAAAAAATTGAAATTTCTAGAAGGACTGTTTTCCGTTTTTAATAATTTTTTAGAGTCAAAATCAGATTTGATTTTCCAGGAAAGATATAATCAGGAAAGTAGAATGAGATACAAGGAAAATACCTTGCACGACTAAGAAAGAAAAAGGACAGCTACTTTTCCTTTAAATCATTTAGCCTTTTCTTTATACAAGAGAAAATAATAGAAAATCCTTGCTGGGTTTTAAAGAGGAAGAAACAAAATTTAGATAAGCAAGAAAATTTATAATAAAAAATTATTAATCCTTAAGTTATTTTTTAACTTAATATCTAATTAGTGTAATTTTAAAAGGAGCGTGTTATGCACGGGTGTGGGGGCTCGTGGGATAAGGCTATCTCGGTAGCAGAAGAAGCCCAGAGACGTACAAAACCGAATTATAAATGGCGGCGAATTCAAGGTTACCAGCCACGTTAGTGATAGCTGTAAAACGAAGGCAAATTTAAAAGATTTATAAGGCAAGAGGTAAAGCAATGGAATTACTGAAATACCCTTGATATTTGTAAATAATTACGTATGATTAAGGGGGTAATTAGTGGCCGCTTAAGGGAAGAAAAAGTAATTAAGGGTGGGTTAGGCTTTTAAGTAGTCAAAGCCGAGAGGTGTTGCGAATCAAACAATTTGACCGACCAATTTAACAGAGCCGGGTATCTTGGGCCTCACATGACTGGCATCACGCAGCTCGAGAGTGAACCCGCACGCCGAGTCAGCACCATATGATGGTCTGTCATTCGGCCTGATCTTGTGGTTGGGTCCCACCGTCTACGTGTCAAGATCACACGGTCTCATTGGGATGCGGCGGCCCGTAATACTATGTCGTTGGTTCTCACCGGAGATACCTATTTAGTAAGTTCCACGACCCCCCGGCTTGGGTATGGACTACCCAGCCTAGCACCTAAATCACACATGGGCCCACGTCTATTAAAAGATATTTTTTAATTTAAAAAATTGAAAAAGTAAAAAATAGATATAATAATGTAAAAATGGGATAGTGCTGTGAGTTTTCCAATTTCGGCTGTTGGATCCTATAAAACAGCGATTTCAGTGTTTCGATCTTCATCACAACTAAAAACCCTGCCTCCCACCTATCTCGGTACCACACTTCGCATCACACTAAATTTCTCCGTACGGTTGCTCTATAGCCAATATCTACAAGTCTTCTCCTTAACTTCACTTACCATTTCAAAGTTGAGAGTGTGCTCGCCAGATTCTTATCGCAAAATTTCTCCCAGTATCTTCTATACAGTAACTTCTTAGTTGGCCTGAGAAATCAAATCGCAGTTTCCATTTTCGCTTCTTGCTGTCTCTCTTTATAACTCTATTGCTGTGTGAGAAAATCTTAGGGGCTGGGAGATCTTACTTTTCCACAGCGTATCTCTCTCCCTCACTCTCTCTCTCTTTCTCTCTGTTGGGTCTCCGCGGGACTCTCTTTGTTGAAGAGTCTCTCGACTCTCTCCCCTCCTACGTCCCTGTTCATCTGTTGAAATCTTAAAGGTGTTCAGAGATTTACTCGTGTCTCTGCAATCTTTGCTTTCGCTTTTTTGTGTTTTGGGCCTTTTAATAGCTTTTTGGCAGATTTCTGAATCAGCTTTGTATTTGGTTATCTCTTAAAGTTTTGAGCTTCTGTTTTACGATTCCTTCTTCTTTGTGGACCTCTTTATTCTTCCAGTGCCTCTCTTTCTCTTTCGATGCGGACAGAGAGATTCTGAAACAAATAGGAAGAAGAAGAAGAAGATGGACCATAATATCTTATGTCCGATCAAGTACACAGAACACAGAAATGTCATAAAAAAATTCACTCAACCTTCATCCCTAAAGCCTAAGAAAGTCGCTGATCCCACAGCCAGAGTTGTACGGATTTCTGTCACCGACCCTGACGCCACGGACTCCTCCAGCGATGAAGAGGAACCTTTTTTCGGCCGTCAGCGAGTCAAGCGATACGTGAACGAGATCAACATCGAACCACGCTGCAAAAATGAAGCAGTTATTGCTAACGCCCGTAAGAGAACTGCCGTCGGCAACCCGCCTTGTCGTCGGCCGGAGAAAGTCTCTTCTTTTACGCCAGCAACCGGCAGGAAGTTCCGAGGCGTAAGGCAACGGCCGTGGGGCAAATGGGCAGCAGAGATTCGAGATCCTGCTCGACGTGTACGGCTGTGGTTGGGTACTTACGATACAGCTGAAGAGGCTGCCATGGTTTATGATAATGCCGCGATCAAGCTTCGGGGACCCGACGCTTTGACTAACTTTGTCACTCCACCACCGAGAGAAACCGAAAAACCGGAGATCAACACTTGTGTTTCGGGCTACGAATCCGGCGAGGAGTCTCACAATCTGTCTTCCCCAACCTCTGTGCTGAACTTCAGAACCCAATCCACTGATGAAGCAGAACTCCCCAAATCAGCAGAACCGGTTCAGGAAGCAGAAGAGGAGAGCAAGCCGAGTATTGAACCCCCGGTTCAAGACGCAGTCTTCGAGTCCCGTGCTGAAACGAATTTGTTATCCGATGATTCAGGCGACTACTTGCCTACGGACTTGCCGTTTCTGGACGAGTTCTTCAACGTCCCCGTTCCGGATATGTCGCTTTTCGAAGACCCAACAACAGCGGCGATTTTGCCAGACAGTGTGTTTAGTGATGACATGAGCGACGTGTTCCTTGACACCGCGGTTCAAGATTTTGGCTTTGGTTCTTCGTCCTGTCAAGACTTGGGATTCTCCTCGTCCATGTCTCTGGTGGACGATTTCTTTCAAGACATGGACGATTTGTTCCTCTCAGACCCACTTGTTGCACTGTAATCTTCCCAAAGCTCCGTCCACCTGCCGTTCCCCTTGCCGATTTCTCGGCAGATTTTGTAACCGGCAGCCACATAATCATCGGCTACCTTTTTCCCTTTTTTATATTTATTATTATTGTGAAAACTCCTCCGTTAAAAAATAACGGAAGAGTTAAGAGTGGAGTTTTGCCAGTAAGTTTTTATACTTTTCATGTTTACAAATAATTAGTGTCGTTAGAGAGTGCATAATCGAGGATTAATTGAATGCCTAAGCTAATATTTTGTCTTAAACCTATTCATTATTTGTTTGATTTTTGTAATTTTAGAATGCCACTGTGGCATTCGCCTCCCTTCCCCACACGAGCAGGCGCGATTTGCGGTTGTGGCTTGTAGTCCAAGTCGGTGCCGCTCGAGTGTGTGAATCCGTCTTGGCCCGGCTGGCCTGGCTGCCGCAAAGGTGCGACCAGGAGGCTAAAATTGGAGCCTCTCTAAAAGGAAATAATATAATAAAAAAAGTATATTCATGGTTATTTGTTTATGATTAATGGATATCATGAGCTAAGGTAAGACATTTGGGCAGGTCTGGTTTTTGGGCCATTCATTCTGTGGCGCAGAATTAATTTGAGTTTATGTCACATTAATTTCCAATCTATGTTACTATTTCTAGTAAAATTGAAATGTTGAATTGTCAAATTAGTCTGCCAATTCAATTGGGTTTCCAAAACCTCGTAGAAAAATCAAAACTTGAAAGTGACACCAGCAACACATATGTTCAAACCTATGAGGGGTATTTCTCAAATGTACATGTAGAAATGCTTCCTTTTTGGAGACATGTATCATGTCTCCCATTTCTCTTATTTCCAATTAAATTTCCATATTTTTTTAAGGAAAATTAATCAAGAGAGAGATTTGTTTTTCTTATTTATTTTTTATTGTATATGTATCCTCCACAAATTTCCCTTTATTTTTACTCAATATGCAGGTTTTAATTTCTTTTTTTTTTCATTATTTTTCATTGTACATGTATTTTGACATTTTCTCCTTTTATTTTTCCTCAAATTCATGCACTCCTTTAAAATCAAATCAAGTAAGTGTTACATTGAGAAAGATTATAACATTTACATAGAAATTACACATGTACGATGATTTTCGACACTACAAATACACCACTGTTACACGCACCCAATTAAAATTTCATATTTTTTATTTCTCTATTAATATCTTATAATATGGAAAAGAAATTTATATAATATGAAGTTTGAATGACTAATTAACATCAAAATTTGGGAAATTAAGGGCCCCTTGCAGTAGCAACTGGTCTCACTGAAAAATATCTACAAGAGCTTGTGGTGTGAGTGAGCAAAACTTGTAACAGCTTTTGCTTCACTATTACTCAAATAAAATTTCCAATTGAATTCGAAAAGAGCTTTATAATTATGTCTACTAACCATACGGTACAATCACTTTTTGTCGCACCCATAATAAAATTCCAAGCATCAATCTTAATCCCACGCGCCATTCACACGTTCATCTGAACCCAAAGAAAGAAGAAAAAAATTCTCATAATTATGTCCCCAAATGGACTATATCACCAAATCTTTCCTTTGTGTTGCAATGAATGTTAGTAATAGAAAAAGATAGGAAAAAAAAACACATGATTAAAATTAAAGTGACAAAATTAGGGTTTGCCCTCGCCATCCCATGGTTCGTTACCAGCTTTTTTTAAAGAAATAAAAAATAATTTTATAAATGTTATATTAATAATAAATAAATATTATTTTGTTAAATTATTATGTGTTAGCATTTAAAAAAAATTACTCAAATCAAATTAATAAAAAAATTAATGTCAGATACAACATGAATTATTTGGTAATGGTACTTGGTGTATTTATATGTTTTAACTATCTAAGGAAGTATAGCTAAAAGTCTTCCGGTGATTTAATTATCACCAGAAAAAAACTACAGGAATTTGTGATAGAATCTTATCATTAGTAGGCGGCCTATGATGTATAATTGCCATTAATGGGTTTGAAACTTTCTCATTTTTATTTTCTTAATCCTTTTCCTTCTTGGTAGGCAATTATTGCATAATGTTGCTACTCCACCAGATCCTCGTCCAATGAGAGCTGCCTCTCGTAATTGAATTAAGAAGATCAAAGCCGTTGATCAATGTTATATTAATATGTTTTGTGTTGAGCTTTTAAATAAAATAATTAAAAATAAATAATTTTATTAGATATTATTTTTTAAAAAATAATATAATTTAAAAATATTAAAATATCTTACTTTTTGTTAATTAGATACTTCACGTTATCAACAATTGAGATTATTTAAAATTATTGAGTCTTAATATTTTATTTATTATTTTAAGTATTGCAAATTTTCGCTGGTGGTAGCTTCAAAGAGCGTTTTTATGATGTTTTTGGTGTTGAGAGAAAGAAGAGCGTCATAGTTTTGTTTGGCTTGTTGGGAAGGTTTATCTAAATTATTGTCTTTCTTTATGAAATATGGCTTAATTTAGTGTTTAATATGTAGATTTTATAACACGCGCGATTAAAAGGCACACAATAATATTACTGGAGAAAGCAAAAAGCTTTTTTGAGGGCTCTTCCTTTTATAATGTGTGGGCTGCTACAAGAGGGTCCCCTTCCCCCGTGGGCCTTTCCCTTTTGCCAGTTGGCAGAAACAAAAATAGAGGGAGAAGAGGAGAATCGTAATGGTTGTGTTTTTAGTGTGAAGCGTGGCACATGTTACGCGATGAAGCCGCGTTACATATGGCTTGTGAAAAATGTGAACGGTTAGCACAGGAATGAGATGATGTTTAGGGACGAGATCTCCCTTCCGCCCAAGACGTCTTTCCCTTTTTCACGCCAAAGCTTAGCAAAACGATAAATTAATTGGATTGGATTTCTTCTTATCATTTGAATTATTGCCAGTTCAGTCATTAAATTTTTGTTGGATTTTCATGAAATATTATCTATTTTTAATGATATTTATGTCATTTTATTTTATTTAAAAATATATATTTAACGTTATCTATCATAAACGTTAAATGTGATTTTATATATATTATATTTCAAAGAGATCAATCTTAATTTTATGAATGTTTAGCATACAAATTTAAATAAAGTCTAAAAATATACATTTATATAAATTTTAAAATTTATAATTATTTTAATTTTTTTTAATTAAAATCATGTTAAATATTTAAATATAACAATTTTATTTTTTTTAAAAAATAAAACTCAAAAATTAAAAAAAACTATATGAGCAAGTATAAATATGTAGAACCCTAAATTTGAGATACTCAAAGCGCTGGTACATCCTAAACACGAATTTGTATTATATATTTAAACTATAGTGATATATCATACCGGTTTATAAAATTAAATCCAATACACGAATATTATCGAGATTAAAACATTATATCATATGTGCTTGATCGGTCGGTCCATGATGAAATCACTGTCTTCTTGTTCATGTAAATTTCGTGATGGGAGCAGCACAAGAACGGGCGATGGCGGAACCACGTCTGGACAAAAAGCCTTCAACCAAATCATCGTCGTATCATTGCTTGGTCAGGTTACACAACCAGTTTTGTATTATTAATTATCGTTTACGCTCCTAACTCATGATGTCCGGTCTCACGTGCCACCACGTGAGCCGTTAATTTCTTCCCATTTGGTTTCTTCAGATTTTTTCAGGGTCGGGTCAAATTGTTGGGTGCACAAGTTGGTGTGATAATAATCAACATCAGCTGACTCGTTTTGGCAAGATTTATTATCATGCTGACAGTTCTTGATGAACTTTTTTAATTCGAAAAATGTTATTTTTATATTTTTTATATTGTCGATTGGGCAATGTAGCCTTACTGGTCTAACAGTGACCTATCTGTACATGTATGCTACGTGCCCAACTGGTCATTATCATTTATCAGTTCACAAGATTAATTTCCTATTTATAATTATAAAATATATTTATAAAATGTAAAAAAATTATAGTTTTATTACTAAGATACTAAAAAATTTTAAGATTGAAAGGAGTCCATGTAGAGTGCTTGTAATTAGGTGTGGTAGCTAGCTGGTTGGTAAAAGAGACAAGGCAGTGTTTGTCTTTCCAAAAAAGTTTGATGCAAAAGTCAAGAAAAAGCAAGTACTTATAGGCTGATGCACAAACAGCTAAGCCAACTTACAATAACATAAAATAATAGGAAAAATAAAAATAAAATCCTTTGTTTTCTGGCCAAAAAAAAAAGAAAACACAGAGGAAACGTTCAGTGAAAATAACAGGACAGAGCGACAGAAATCCAAAATTTTCTTCGGCTTTGTTGTCTGTGAGCACTACTGCACTCAGTACAGTATTAATGCCCAACCAAAAGATCTGAAGCCAGGCACCAGCACTCAGAACTCAACCCATCACGTAAATTACTAAAAAAATGCCCTTACATTTTTAATTACCAAAAATACCCTTTTATTTTTCTTTTTCTGGGTACCTTTCCCTCTGTCTCCCTAGTTTGGTGGGCAGAGCGGCTATTAGATGCAGTGAGTTTTGATCAGTTTGGTGTAGGTGACTGAAGCCTATTCTGGTATTGTCTGCTGGTCTTCGGTGTCTCTTATTGTCTTTTGAGCTCTGTCATTGCGAGCTTGGGTGCCGGGGGACGAGGAAACGGCAGGAGGTGCGAAAGCTGGGGGCAAAAAGGGCGCTGCGGTGGCAGGCTTTTAAAAGAGAAAACAGCAGAGAATCGAGGTGTCTCACGTAACCGGAACCCAACTTGCAATAGGATATTTGTTGCAATGCATATTAATGAACAACGACCAGACAGAACCCTCTTGTACTGCTTATTGCTTTGAATCTCTCTTTTTTTTTTTTTTTTTTTTTTTTATAAAGGATCAAAATTAAAATGACGTTGGAAACGAAGATGGTCTTCTCATCAGCCACGCACTTAAAGACACATACATCATTTGATGTTCTGAATAACCTGTTTTTCTTTAGGGTAAAAATAAATTTAATTTTTTAAATAAATATTGATTTTTAAAAAGTTTTCAAATAAATTTTAATGTATTGATTATAGTTAAATTAATTTTAATTTAAAATATTTACAAAAAAATATTTTTATTATTAAAATGTATAAAAATAAAGTTAAATAAGTTTTATGCGGAATTTTGAATTTATCATTTAAGTTTGAATAAATTTTAATTAATAAATTACAATTATTTTTTATATCTTTAAATTTTGATTATTTAATTTTTTTAATAAATATATATTTTTTGTGATTGTCTCTTAATTTTAAATATAAATATCTTTAATTTTTAATTTCTTTAAATTAATAGATTAAAATTTATTTGAAGAATATTTATATAATCTTTACCATACTTTTGTTAGATGTTAAAAATTATTTATAGAGATTTATAATTTTATAAAATATTTTTTGTTTTGATTTTAATTATAAAAATTATTTTATTTGTAGCTACTAGTGTGAGATAAATTATTTTATAAAATTAAAATATATTTAGACTTATATTATATTTACTGACATGTTTATCCCTGATGTGCGGTCGATGATGAGATCTTTGCATATTTTTTGAAGTTTAATCATATGGACATGCATGGATCACCAATATTAATGCTTAAAATTATTGATAATTATTTATAACTTAAATAATATATTTTTTATTTTTTTGTAGCATTGACATGATTTTTTTAAATTAAAATATGATTATATTTTTTATATCGAAATGTGTGGACTATCAACATCATCGACGTTCATGAATTATCAATATTAATATTTAAAATTATCGATGATAATTAATAAAATATTTCTTGCATTTTATCGTAACGGTATAAGTTTATTTTTCTGAAATCACGTTATGATTATAACTAGTACTTTGACAAGAAAGTAGCTTTTCAAAAAACCAAATCTCATTATAATTATTTAAAAAAAAACAAAAAATTAATTTTTTCATTAATTTAATTTATGTTAAATTTTTTAAACAAATATTGACACTTGATAATTCATTGAAATAAATAGTTAAGATTTTTTCTATGTTCTTATAATAAATTAATAGAGATTATATAAAATTGTGATATTTGTCTCTTGTCATTAAACATGCATGACATATTAAAAATTACTTGTTAAATTTGATCTATTAAATTCATAAAAAATATTTAAACAATCAAAAAAAATATTTAAACTATCACAAAAAAATTAAGAATTTTTTAAGTATTAAATAAGTATATATTTTTTCAATTTATATTATCAAAATTTAAAAATTTATAATTTTTGTAAAAATTTAAATCAACAACAGAATTATCTTAAATATTTTAATAAATTCAACTTAAATTCATTATTTTTAAATATCAAAATTTAATTTAATTAAAAATATAATTTAAAAATTTGAATAATCTTTATCTCATGCCTTTTATCAAATAGTTGAACCCGTCTCTAACCTGTCGCATGATCTTTATTCAAAACCAAAATCGTCTCACTATTTTCCGAATGGAGACGATAAATCTCTATCAACAACTTTCACACATCATCACCTGTACCTTTCACCTAATTATTTTTGTTTTTATTTTTGCTTTTTTACGGCTTCTTGGTTATTCCTAAGAACTCTCTTTACATTATTTCGTCCTTAATGATTATACTTTTCAACTTGAAGTTCAAAATTATGTAACGAAAATTGTGTTATTCTTCTAAACCAATGCGAAACGTGTAAGCTTTCAGCTCAACGATCTGTTAAAATGTGGCGTCACTTCTGCAGGGCAGCCGCCCACTCTCTACCTACGGGGCCCACATAAATTAATATCTAGTTTGCTCAGGAGACGCACATGGACATGAGTAAGACTTCTGGCTTTAGGCATTTCAGGTGGGTCCTGAACCACGAGAAAAAATGGGCCTTCAACAATCAGGAGCGTCGGGTCCGTCACGTGATTTCTGTATGGGCATCTCTTAAAACACTAAATCGCGGCCACAAATCACGATACGCTGGCAACACTAATCATGAGACACGTGGATTTTGGCTTTGACTGATTTGAAATTATTTTGAAAAAAAGGTAATAATACTATAGGTAACCACACTGATAAGACTACATGATAATTGATGTATACTCAATTCGTACCAGAAAAATAAGACAGGAAACAGTGTTTTCACTTACCGACAAGAAGGATTGGAGAGAGACGGGAAGGTCCATTACTTAAGTGTAACAGGAGGATTACGTGCTGATATGTTTTGCAAATCAAGTGGGTCATGGAGGAGACCAACCATTTGGAAGATCTGAAGAGTAAAAATTGCATTAAAGGTTGACTTGGGCACTAAAACTGAAGAAAATAATGGAAATTTGGAAGGGTGTTTCCGCGTTGACCTACTTCTTCCAATTTGGTTGACATTTGCACCGAAAACGCTAGATGGCATGACCCACGAAGGATTTCGCAGAGATCGTGAAGAGGAAGAAAAGTTGGACAGAAAGGTAAGGATGTCTACTGGCTGTCTCCTCTCACGAACAAAAAGTGAAATATGAACTGGTGCTTCAGTCACGCATCCAATGAGGCGTCAAAGAAAGTGGGTTCATACACATCTCCAAATTATAAGAGTAATTATGGGTTTTGTAGCTTTTTTCTTCGGGCTTTAACCTACCTATATGAAGAGTTAAAGGCAGAGTCAAAAGAGATTAAAGAAAACAGAGAACTTTCCGTCAATATTTTTCATGATGGGTCTGTAATTTGGCATCATCTTGCTATCACGAGTGTTTTGATATTTGTTTTCATGCTAATCGTTTTGGTTCTCTTTTCTTTCTTCAATTATAATGAGGTGGGAATTGAATCTCTGAGAGGATCCAATGAGAGAGCAAACAGTTGGGATTTGGTAAAGTGGCAGAAGAAATTGTTGAATTTACTGACCCTTGAGATCAACAGAGGGTGTACGGAGGGAGGGGCTTAAGGCTCAATCAAGCAAAGAGCTGGTTTTTGCTTTTTCTTTTGTCCGTTGAAGCAAAAAGGCTTGCCTGATGCCCGTTGATTGCAAGTGTTTTGGGGCTTTTGTTCTTTTTGCGTGGGTAAGAGGATACAGTGGGCCTATCGACAGCGCAACAACGGATGCATTTGACCCAATAATAATTGGTGCCTCGTATGGGCTGCCATCTAAAAGTCTCAGATGGCCCAATGAAGCTTTACATAATGGAAGAAAAAACTTTAAAGAAACAAGTCACTGATAAAAGCTTCCTTGTGCTTGGGAAAAATACTGTAATGACAATTATTGCAATTATCTCATATTGGCAAAGAGATCTTCTAAGCAGAAAAAAGAACTAAAAAAAAAAAAACAATCATAATTTCTAAAGATTTGGCAACAGCTTCAGAAGTCCTGGCTATACTTTGGCATGGGAACATTGTAAAAATAGTCTTCCTTCGACAATGCAAACTTATAGCTCCATGAGTCTTGGTGTGGAGAAATATACACAGGTGCAGATAGAAAAAAAGTGACAGTGATTACAAAGACATGTATCCAAGTCTGAACAATAGTAAGACAAAAGTCCTAATACAAGGTAGACACTCTTAGAAGATATATATATATATATTCCAGGTAAACTTGGGATATACAAAATAAGCTTCAAATGGCAAAGGGAGAAACACCAATAGCAAACTAGGACAACCTGCACCTCAATAGCAGTTCCACCAAGGGACTAACAGTTCCTCAAGAGCATTTCCAATGTCACGCCAACACCAGTTACAAAAGCCAGGACAATCAGAGCCTCAGCAACACCAAGACAGCCTGAGCACTCTATGTATGGCAGAGGATTATACTTCTACCATTGCTCTATTTCCCCCCTTTTCCGGCACACCGCTTGATCATACTAACTCTAAAATCTCTGTTTTCCAGGGAAAGAAATTGAAGGACCACAAAATTATCTAAAATGGGGAAACAGCATGGGCTGTTAACAGTTCAGTAGCAGCCTAAAAATTTTCAGCCTTCTGCTTTATCCTTGGGCCATTAACACATCCAAGCGGTTCAAACGACCATTGGCTGAAGATGCCTCCTGCCGAGAAGTTTTCCTCAAATTCCTGATATTGTAGCCATTATCCTCCTGCTTTTGTGAATTTTCTCCATATGCTACCTGATGCAGATGCAGCATTGCAAGCATGCTAATTGCAACCAAAGCAGCATTACCGAGTATCCCTCCCATCTGATCAAATTTAAGAGATTCTTTTGCAAAATTGAAACTTGAAATTAGAAAATTGATCAACATATTTGACCTTTTCCCTTCAGGGGAAGCAAACTTCCTCGCAGAGGGGCTTACTGGTGAACCATAACGGTTTTCAGCTGATACAAAGTGAGCTGCGTCTTGCACGTCACCTACAAAGGCCAGAGCTTCTTCAATGACTTTGTACCTCCTGCCATGGTGTTCGGCCAATCTCATTGCAAGAACAATCCTGCTTTGTTCTACTCGGGCAATTGCAGCATCTCTCTCAGCCCGCTGCTGTGCTTCTATGGTCTGTAAATACACAGAATCCAAAAAGTGTTACTGTAGTTTATCAGAAGCAGATGGCATCTCTTACATATAAGAGTCTCAAAGATAAACAACAGCATCAGAAAACAGAAAAGTATTCAGAAGGCCATTATACTTGGCACATTGAAGCAAGTAAACAAAAATGCCCCAAAAAAATTAATAAATACATAAAGGAAAGAACAAGAAGAAAAAATTTAACAAACTCCAGAGCGGTGCAAATGTTTTAGTTCATTAACCCAACTCAGTCTGAAAAAGCCTTGATAATTTAAATTAAGTAAAATGATTCCCTCACGCTTAGTCTTACCATTTGCTCATTGCAAAACTTCCCAATCACATCTTTCTATTTGTCTTTACACAAAAATATCTTCTGCAGTCTCACAGCAAACATAAGAGCAAAACAAAACAAAATCTTGATTTTAGCTTCAGCTCATGTTCAGTTAGGTCACAGCCACTAGTGGCCCAAGAGGAAATCAACTGAACAGAGTCTTGCGCCCAAACTACTAAGCATTGGCTTTCACCTCTTTCGCATTGAGGTCCTTCAAAAGCAATTATCTCAGTTTAAAATCTTGAAATTCAGATAATATCGAATCATTTTATGGGCTTCTCTCTGCCCTTTCTTTCACTGAGATGCTGGGCATGAAGCCCCTGTAGGACAAATAAGACGATCATTGTGAATTGACGACAGATAACTCAGACAGAGTGCTCCATTTAATCCTAAATCCTCCACGATAGAGAAAAAATTCCACATCTAATGTGTTTCCATTAGACATGACTGAATCAAGGACAATTATGACCCAAAGGCAATGCCAGGCATCATCTAGAT
Organism: Moringa oleifera; assembly: GCA_021397835.1. Lineage (NCBI taxonomy): Eukaryota > Viridiplantae > Streptophyta > Magnoliopsida > Brassicales > Moringaceae > Moringa > Moringa oleifera. Next base: position 829,275 of record JAJFZO010000658.1, on the reverse strand, counting down.
TTGCCAGCACTTCCACAACTTCACACTCCTTTGTCCTACTCTAATAAGCCATTAAACCTCCGAAACAAACTGGACAGAATTATCTCCTAGGCATCTCACCTTGTACCTAAGTCATTAGCAAACACAAAACCTATAGATGTTCAGCTATTACCAGCATCAAAACACAAAGGCTTAACATCATCAATTCATGAGAGCACATTTCCAATCTCAAAATGAAGTCAAGCTAGATCTGATCCAGCCAGCTTCTCCTTTCGCCTACTAATGATAGCAATGCAGAACTAGAAAGGATCTTCAAGATACAAGTAAAAATAATGGCCTTGAAAGTCCAAAGTCATTTATTTTCCTCCCATCTCAGCAAACAATCATGAAGCTGTTTGGTCCCCGCAATCCGATATTGGCATATTCCAAATCCTTAAAACCCAAAAAGAAAGCATGCCACCAAGATTAGCTGCTATAAGCCGTACATAAAGCAGCTAACAAACCCAGGGCCTTTTAATATGTAAACAGACTTAGAAACAAATTAATCTCGTCCAATTCCTCAGTCACAACGCCGAAATAATCAGAATGTTCAAAAATAGAAGCACACAGAAGTTTTCTTAGTTATTGAGCTAGTATTTTATTCTACACATTGATCACTGGTTTATAAACCACAACATCCAAGCCTCAGCATTAAATATTGATTTTCTCTCCCTTTCTCTTCTTCCTCAGAACCAAACAGAATTAAACCAAAGTACAAACATTACACGTACTATTTCAAGGAGGCCACATACATGGAAAAATTCGAGCTGGTCTTCAAGGCTCTCGAGCGCGGTCCTAATCGCATTGAGACTCTTCGCCTCTTTAATTGCAGAGTCACTATCACCGACGGGAAAGTCCTTCACGAATACGAAGCCAGCCCGGTTCTCGTCACCAGATTCTCCATACAGCTTCCGCTTCTCGGGCTTACTCATGGTTTTAATGGAATTGAGGAAGTGAGTTCGCGATATTGAGTGAATGGCGTCGCTGAGCTTGTCGTGCAAGTCCCAGATTTTCTCGAGAACGGCTTCGATTTCTTCGATCTCCATATCTCACTTCATAAGAGAAAGCAAGAAAGTGAGAGAAAATGATGAAAATTTTTGGGGGGAACAGTTCCTAGGGTTTGGGTTTTACCGCACAGTTTTTTCGGAATTCCAGAGAGGTATGTAGAATCTTCTGAGTGATGTTTGCTTAAACCGTTTGGATCCCTTAGGCGGGCCCGATCTCCTAGGTAAGAAAAGCTGACCACCAATAGTTTCTTACCACGTGCCATGTGGTCGGCCCCATAGAATATCTAAAAAATTCGAATTAACGTGGACAGTCATCATGATGCATCATTATCATCGCTAATTAATACGTGCAGGCGGGTACTTCAAAACTCACGCGAAATTACTTGAAGTGCCAACAAACACTTACAGCCTCAAATCCATGAATGAACTTGCTTTTAACATGAATTATTAGTCAAAATACATTCAATCTCCTACTAAGCTTGTTTTACATTTCACAATATATAGAAAGAGGCAAAAAGAACCAAAAGATTTTTTTTAAAAAAGAAGGAAAACAGAAGCCTCACTCTTAAGACATATATGTATATAAGCTTCTTCGACATGATCGCGATGCAGCTCTTATTCGCAGGACACATAAAGAGGCAAGAAGAATACCCATTTTCTTTTGCCCTTTTTTATTAATAAACCGTCACCTTATGTCTATACGCTGATATGCTACGTAGCAAAGGCAAATCAATATATCTCTCACATAGTTTCCATGCGACTTCCCTGCCGAGTCACCGACGAGGGCCTCGCCGCCATTTGTGTTTCATTCTGGCCGCCATCCTCGCCGGATATCTCTTCTAGAGAGCGGCCTTTGGTCTCAGTCACTAGGAAGCTGCAACAGAATCCTAACATGTTGGTGAAAGCAAGAACCATCATGGCGTGCTTGATCTTCTTCGATTCTCCGTTCAAGGTGTACGTTTGCACCACGAACGCTCCAATGATAGCCCCTGCCTTTCCGGCAGCCGCGCTCAGAGCATGACATGTCGACCTCACCCTGGTCGGGAACAGCTCAGCTGGAAGCACGAAGGTGGTACTGTTTGGACCGAAGTTGGCGAAGAAAAACGTTAGGCCGTATAAAGCCGCGAAGAGCCACTTATGCTCCTTGGTTTTGAGATAGTCATATTTGATTGAGATGATCAGCATGAAGACGGACATCATAAAAAAGCCAACGAGTTGGATGATGAAGCGGCCTATTTTTTCGATGAAGAAGACGGTGAACCAGTAACCAGGGAATGTGCCCAGCAACGCGATAACGAACATGGCACGCGAGGTCTCAAAGACTTCCTCAAGAGCGTTAACCTCACCTTCTTTTCTCGTAAGACCCATCACCGGGAATATATCCTTTTGGGTTAGGTTCTGGCTGTAGAAGGCAATGTCCAACAAGAACCAAGTGCTCATTGTACCGATTAAGTGAAGCCCGTGGCGCTGAAAGAACTCAGGTGAGAACAGTTTGTAGTCATTTGCAGCCTTTATTTGGGACAATTTGTCTTGCTCGGCTTGAATTTCAATATCAAGAACACGACCCATGTCGATGGCTGCTTGTTTGGCGTTGCCTTCTATAAGCGCTGTGTACCGACCCGTCTCCGGCATCTTCATGCGCCAATAGTACGTTAAGATTGCCGGCAAGGCACCAAGCATGAGCACGATTCTCCATAGATAGTCAGCTTGAGGTTGTGTGGAGAAGACTGGTTCTTGATTGAATGCCTTAGCTGGGTAGCAGTTGAGGAAGATCTTAGAAAGAATCATAGAAACCAAGCCAGCAAAGATAATCCCCACGCCTTGCATGGCGAAAACCGCAGCTATAAATGCCCCACGGGTTTTCTTGTTCGCATACTCAGACATGATCGTGGCGGAGAGTGGATAATCACCGCCGATGCCAAACCCTAGCCAGAACCTGAAAAAGCAGAGGGTTCCAAGCACGGACCCTGCAGAGGATCCAAAGGATAAGCCAGAGCATAAGGCGCAGATCACCATGAGAATTAGAGTGACCCCATAGACTCTCTTGCGGCCAAGCTTGTCACCAAGCCAACCGAAGAATAGCTGGCCGCTTAAGGTCCCAACCAGGGCTACGCCGATGACCAAGTTGTTCACTGTGTGTGGCAGTTTTCCCGGCTTCCCTGTGGAAGGATCAAAGTAGTAAAGGCGGCCCAAGAGCTTCGAGATGGTGGAGATGCAAAAGAGATCGTATGCATCGGTGAAGAAACCCATGCCCGCGATCACAATGGCGGTCACGTGGTACCATTGCGTGCGAGCCGTGTCCAGGGCATTGAGCACTGCGAGACTGTTCGACATTTTGTCTGCCTGGAAGTTCTTGTCTGACTCTGCTTGGTTGCCTTGTTTTTTGGTCTGTCTTGCTCACTGGTTGGGCCTTTTATAGCTGGTTGGCTCTTAGAAAGGCTGTGACTATCGTTTGGTGATGATAACCAAAGCTGGTCGTTTATACCTAAGCCTTGTGGATAGAACAAGAAATTGAAAGGGGAATATAGTGAGGGATATTCTCAACACAAGAAATTCATGTATATACATGGATATGCATCGGTCTTTAACAAATTAATATCAATAAATTTGAATCATATATTATGAGATTTATCAGCCCAATATGGCAAATTTTCTCTAAATTAATAAGCCTAGCTTGCTAGATGTAATTGTAGGAGTTATTTAAGTTCTTCTAATAACACATTGATAAAATAGTTAAATAAAATGAATAACTATGATTTTTTTATTTTTATATTAGTATAATAAATTACAAAAAAATATCTTTTTATTTTGAATAAAAAACTCAACACCATGATCTTAATTTATATATTACATGGCATAAGAAATTAATACATGTAATAGGCACACCGTCTATTCTGCTGCAAAAAAAAAAAAAAAAAAACATGTGAGAAACAGATGGGAGATGTGCAATTACCTTGGTAGCAAAGTTTTGTTCTCTTGGAAATATTTCTGCTGATGCATTGAGCTTGTGCTATTTGTGGGCTGGTTTTAATTATATTATATCTTAGGACACTATAATTTAAAAGTAAAAACATTATATATTTGTCTTCTGTCACCTGTAGAAGTTAAGATTTAATGGACCGTATGTTGTTGCCGTATATTCGAAGAATTTTTATTTTTTGATAAGTTTAAGGTTTAAGATGTGATACATTAATATCATTTCTGTATATAGTTTGTAAAAAAATGTGTTATTGTTACTGGAATTGTTATGTGCATAAGAGCTAATATGTTGTTTATTTTATGTATTTTTTAAAATCCAAATATTAATCCTTCAAAAATTTATATCTATTTTGGAATTCAGAAATCAATTTGATCAATTTAATCTGATAAAATATTAATTGAAAGTGATTACTAATTTATTCCAATATATGGTGCTTGACATAGCTTGGAACATATCTAAATATAAATAAAAAATTCAAAAATGTAATTATTAGATAAAAAACAAAACCGTATTTTGCTTTCAAATCACCAATCCATAATAAAATATAAGTAAATAATGCAATTATTTAAGAAAAAACTAGCTTGCAACCTGTGTAATTCACATAAAAGAATTGAAAAAATATGCCTTAATTATCAAAAAAGTAATCTCTTAAATTTTGTTTTTTAAATATTAAATGAAAGATGTATTAATTACACAAAAAATTTAAAATTCAAATCAAAATATATATGCAATACCTTTTGGATGAGAGGGCTTGGCTACTTTGAAATTAAATGTCTTTCATTCTTCCAAAAATAATCTCTTCAATTTTGGTTTTTAAATATTAAATGAAAGATATATTAATTAAAAGATATGCTAATTATAAAAAATAAAAATTCAAATAAAAATATATATATATATATATAATTCTTTTTGGATTAAAGAGGTTTAGAGCTTTTGATTTTGTTATATTATTTTTAATGAATAAAATTTTAAAAATTACAAAAAAAATTTATTTATTTATTTATTTTAAAATCAACACTTAGAATAATATATATATTATGTAAAATATTAAAAATTTTAAATTTAATAAATAAATTTAAATTATTATCGTTAATTAATTTATTTAAAATTTTATCAATTTAATATTAATTTAAAATTAATGTTTTGATATATATTATCAAATTAATATAAAAATTATTTTTTATAAATAAATATAAGAAAATTTAAAATGTAAAAATAAAATTATTAATATTTATGTTTTCTAATATGCTATAAATACACATAATAAATTCAAAATTATATTCAGACCATGTAAATATTGATGTGGACTTTAAAATATTTTAAAGTTTTATTTCCTAGCCAATAGAATTTGCAACTTCAAACCACATTGTCAACTCAGTTTGGTGAAGCACGGATCATATGTGGTGATGTGACTGGCCAATTTTTTCCCATAGCCAGCCAATTAATTGTTAGGTTTGCAATTTTGGTCCACACATAAAAATTCTGTGTACAACAAGTCACCAACTTATGTCTATTTTTCTTTTGGTCAAAGTAGTATATTAAATTACCATTTTAACCCTACCGTTAATTTTGTGTAGTCATATTTTGTTATTTCTGAAGATGTCATAATTGTAATTACATGTAAGTAAAAATTTAAAAATTATGGATAAAAATTATTTTACATTTTAAATTTTATTATCTCATAAATTAAATTTTAATTTTTAAAATAATTTTTGATTTATTAATTTTATTTAAACTTTAATAAAAAAATGATTGTAAAAATTTAATGATATTATTATTGTTAAAACATTTAAATAAATATACTTCATTTTGATTTTATTTATTAAATTTAAATAAATTTTAATCAATGAATTAATTTTTATTAATCTTTTAAATTTATGATTAATTATTTTTTAAAAAATATTTTTAAATGTTAATTTAATTATTTTTTATATTTGTGTTTTAAGTTAAAATTTATTTTAAAAGATTTCTTATTTGAATATTTTTAAATTTTAATTTTTTTATAAAATTTAATTTGATATAAATTAATAAATTAGGATATATTTAAAAGTATTTTAAAAATTAAAATTTAATTAAAAAATAAAAGCAAAAAAATTTTAATTACTTGTACCCAAAATTTAGCTTGAAAGAAAAGTAAAATTTACCTCTACTATCACTTTCACTTTTTTATCTTGTGGCTTGAGATAAACACCATCCAGCCGTTGACGGTACCGTGAGTCCCGCTTGGTCTCAAGCAAGAATGGAAAACTCTGGAAAAGGCAGAGGCGGGCCTTTGAGAAACAAATACAAGGACCTGTTTGGTTAACACTTGGTGTTAAAGGCCTATTTTCTATCACTGCTCTTTCAGTCACTCCTAAATCGGTACAAGCATTAATTAATTCTCTCGACTTATTAATAAGAACAAGAGTCTTTTTATTATTATTTTTTGTCACTTTTTGATTTTGTGATGTGCGGCATGAAAAGAAAAAAAGTGTTCTTAGGCCCTGCTGTTGCCAAAGTCGTGTTCTTTTGAAACGCCAAACGTGCCCCCAGCTTGGAGGGTTTGTTTTTTTTACGCCTCTAGGTGTTTTTCTGGTAAGCGCTTCTGCTCTGTCCTGCGCTCCAAGGAATCAGAGAAGAACGCTTCCTGTCGTTCCGGAAAAAGTCTCAGTTTCTTTAAAATAACAAACTTGCATCTATGAACAATATTCTGATGATTTAGAAGCTTATATTGATCCCTCATTGGTTGATCAATTTGTTCCTCAGTAAATTTTAGAGAGATGAATAAGGTTCTAGAGATTGGAGCCATGGTGGAAACAGAGAGCGCGGCGAATCCGTGGGTGAGCTCGGAGCTGTCATCATCCGGAGTAGGAATCAAAGAACGCGAATTTTCAAATACGGAACCGATGACAAGCGACAGAGAAGGGAGCAAATTTGCACCTTCACAGCCTCACAGTAAAGACGCTAAATCTGATAGGAAGCTAGGGTTTGGGGAGAGTGCTTTCTCGGCAGCTGGTGCGGCCATTTTATCGGCAGTTCTAGTAAACCCTCTCGATGTTGCCAAGGTAAGCCTTCGGTGTAACTATTTATTTATTTATTTTCTTGTAGTCTTATAGTTCGTCTTTGGTTTACGACAGAGCGTCTCAAATATAAAAACATAGGAGATATTCAGTAATGTTAGTCCTCAGATGGTTTCAGTCTGAGTGAAGAGTCTATGTGCTGGTATCACCTGGTAGAAAGTTTATGCATTGTAGTTACATTTTATAGTTTGTTTAGTTGTTTTTTTTTTTTGCTTTAGCAGCCTTGTAGAGCAATATTGTTTGTGACAGAGATCTCTCCTTGGTTTTCTATGTCTTTTTGGTCCTTCTAATATGTTTTTTCCCTTTTCTTTTTTTCTTTTATGTTGATATCAATTGCTCAGGATAGGAATAGAGCGTTGATGGGAGTGTGAGATTAATGTTGGAGTTTAGGTTGCCTGTGAAGGTTTCTTTCTTGGATAGAAACCTTACTTATTAATTCATGCTTAAATATCTATATAAGCTACTATATTTGTTCTCATTGTTATTATTTCAATATCTCTGTTTATTTGATGTGATAGAGAAAATATGGACCAGTTATTCTGGTTGACATAGTGTCTTTCCATGGTGAAATATTTGCATACTAAGCTTTTACCGATGTTTTTTTAGGTTGTATTTATGCTGATAGAAACTCCTTGCCTGAGCATCTCATAAAATTCATTTTATGGACTAATCTTTTTTTCGTGTTATTCATTCCATGTGCTGTATCAAATATCAGATTGGTTATGTCTTAAAATTCTGCTGTTCTTTTCACTACTATTGTTCTCTTGTTTCATCTCTCAGACAAGGTTGCAGGCTCAGGCTGCTGGGGTTCCTTACTCACATCCGCTGAGCAATATTGTTAGTCGCATGGCATACTCTGGACCAAACATGGTATTTGTGCTGAGCTATCTTTCTCACTTCCTGTCAGATATTTCATTTGTGTTCACATTTTTTTAACTTATTTTTTTGAGCAGAAAGAGGGGCACAACATGAGGACTTCCCAGGAAGTTACCCTGAGAAGTCCTCGTGTTGCATCCCTCTTTTTGTTCAAAAAATATGTGAATATATGTTCACATATTTTTAACTTGACTGTCTACATGGCAACTATTCTGGAATGTTTTTCTTTTGTGAGACTCTATCATGTACTAAGTTACGAAATGTTGATATTCAGATGTTCTCAGATTTAAGGTGCTCTCCGTCATGCACACGTGCTGGGATTCATGGTACTGTAGCAATTTGTCCCCCTGATTGTTTTCACTACAAAGGGACATTAGATGTCTTTTACAAAGTTATACGGCAGGTCAGTGAGTTTTTTTGATCTTGTAGTGAAATAAGTTAGTCATACGCTGATCTGATGTATCCAACATGGTTGATGACAAGTTGCTGGCCGTATAGAATGGCCTGGAAGAACGTATTTCATTACATGCTGTTAATGTGCTCATCTTTGTGTTTAATATGCATTGTCTTTCCTCTTTTCACCATTTTCCACTATCTAACCAGAGAGATTCTGCAGGAAGGAATTGCAAGGCTGTGGAGAGGAACAAATGCAGGCCTGGCGCTGGCTGTACCAACCGTAAGTTCTTAAAGTTTCTTGGGTCAAATATTGAACTTTAGAATTTCATTTGTGTGCAGAAACTTTTTTTATTAGTAGTGCTTTATTGATAAAACTTGATGTTCAGGTGGGGATCTATCTACCTTGCTATGATATATTCCGCAACTGGTTAGAGGAGCTTACAGGCCAGCATGCACCTAGTGCTACACCATATGTTCCTTTATTTGCAGGCTCCTTGGCACGATCATTGGCTTGTACAACTTGCTACCCTATTGAACTTGCTAGAACACGCATGCAGGTAGTTTGGATATTGATAGGCACTTTGTTTTTATTGTCATGATATTTTTACAGGAAGCATGGCATGTGAGGTTCACTAACAATAATGTTCATCTTGGTTGTGGAATGATTTTAGCAAGTGAAATTTGAATTTTCAATGTTTGTTGGCTTCTATGGGATGTAGAATTATACATTTTTCCCGGGAAAAATATGTTGGCTTCTTACATTCTCAATATGTTATAATGGTAATAGGCGTTTAAGGAGACACAGGTTGGTAAGAAGCCTCCTGGAGTATGGAAGACTTTGCTTGGGGTCGTCTCCCATGTCAAGGGCTCAAATAACCTTCAAAACAGTTGTAAGTTGATTCTTCCATTAATAACAGTGCTGATTGTGATTCAATATTTATTTGTGGACATATTAGGTTTGAGTGATGATGCAGTTTCAAGTCTTCTGTTAATGGGTCACAGGATCTTGTTCTGTGTTTCTGATGGCATAATCAAGCTTCCAAAGCATACATGTTATACTCTATCAAGATTAGATAAATAATCAATGAGCTATCCTTTGTCCTGTTTTATCGATTTATTTGCCAAGTGATTTGAACTTGGGCATGCTGATACATATATAAGGGCAACGTAGTATCCATATTTTCAGGCTTAAGCGTATCTTCTGTTATCAGTGTGTTTAAGAATGATATGGAATGTACTATTATTTTGTAGATAATGGCTTGGTAAGAAATATCAATTGATTGCCTGTAACTTCCTAAATTCTAGCAAGCTTAAAGAAAATAAGAGAAGTTTCATTTAGGGAACAGAAACAAAAGACATATACTCTGTCTATGAGCAGGGAACCAGGATCACCTGATACAGATCTTTGTTTGTCATATTGCAGATTGTTGTTGTAAAATATTAGATTTTGATAGTCACTCTTTCTTATAGTGCAAGGTTATCGTGCTCTGTGGACTGGCATGGGAGCGCAGCTTGCTCGTGATGTTCCTTTCTCGGCTATTTGTTGGTCAACCCTTGAACCTGTGAGCTCCTAATCTTTGGGAGACCTTTAATTCATACTATTCCACAAAATGAAACCTTTTGGTTCCATGCATGCATTGCATATGCACTTCAAATGATGATTTGTTCTTTCTTTATGCAGATTAGGAGACGACTTCTAAGATTCTTTGGTGAAGACTCCAATGTAGTCAGTGTCTTGGGGGTTAATTTTTCTGCTGGTTTTGTTGCTGGAGGCCTTGCCGCTGGTGCTACTTGTCCTCTTGATGTTGCCAAAACACGAAGGCAGATAGAGGTCTGCATTTATGGTTTTTAACTTTAAAGAAAAAGATAAGAGGATGAGAATGGACTAAGAAAGTACTTGTATGTTTTACTGGAATATAACAGAGTATTGTTGATTCTAGAATACAATAGAGGGGCATCTGTGCGATTGTTTTGATTACACTATATTTGTTAACTTGAAATGGAAGTCTTCAGATTACGACATTGCTTCATTCATGTATTTTCTTATGAGCTGCTTCTCTCTCAATTTCAGAAGGATCCTGCTAGGGCATTGAGGATGACAACAAGGCAGACATTAATGGAGATTTGGAGGTATTAGTCTTCCTTAGCTATTTCTTAGATTTTACTTTCAACTGATTGGTCCTCAATGATCTAATACTTTGTATATGTTGCATTCTCCTTAAGTGATGATTTTAGTTGCAGTCTAGCTGTCTGTTAAAACTCACAATTTCCAGAAACAGGTTTCCTTTAATCAATTAGTTAAGATCAATGTGTGGTGACTGAATTATCATCTGGATTTCTTTGCATTATGTTATTTGGTATTGCCATAAAGTTTCTTCTATGCCTATAATATTTAAACTTATTTTTCCTTGGACAGGGATGGAGGGATGAAGGGACTGTTTACGGGAGTTGGTCCTCGAGTTGCTCGTGGAGGCCCTTCTGTTGGGATTGTAGTATCATTTTATGAAGTTGTGAAATATGTTCTACATCGCCGATATCCAACTTCATGATAGAAAAGTCTGGTACCCGAGTTTGAGTCTACTTAACACATTCTTCTTAGTGGAAGCAATACATAGTGACTTTGCATAAGAGCAACACTTGCAACCAAGAGATACTTCAGTGACCTTTCTTGTGGATATGTTAGCTTGCAGATAATAACTTGCAGCTTAGTCTTGCATCCTTTTTGGTATTCTTGCAAATTCACAGTAGAAGTCTATCTTCTCAAGTACGGTTCTATTAGTTTGTAATGGTCCGCTTGAGTTGAGCGGAAATTTTGGGATGCTAAATCAATTTTTGCTGAGTTGGTCTCAGTTCTGCATAGTCAGTCTAGTCTTTCTTCCTAGTTTGGTTTTAGTCTTCCTTCCTAGTTCTGGACTAAATTTGAAGTAGCAGTTTTTTGGCAACCACGGAAGCTGTCAACCGAGTTTTGGACATTCGAGTTGTGATCATAAACCTCTGTTTAATAGGTTTATTAAGTTTCAAGAAAGAATGGGTATTACACTACAGAAAACTTATTATCTTTGGTGTTCTCCTTTCCTATTTTATCTTGAAGTTGGTTTTGGCAAGAATGTTAACACCAGGATCTGTATCCCGTCCAAGTGGGAACGTCCTTTGTGTTGATAATAGATGCAATTTCATGTGAATGAAAGTTCCATCAACCTTAGAAATATGGCTCATGGTTAAGGGTACAGCATATAAAATAAGAGTGATATCAGAGTTGCAGAGCAGTTACTACTACAGACTTGATCCACAGAAATGCCTTGCTGAACCCAAGGCTGAACTTCACCTCTATTTCTTTGCTCCAGGGCATCCAAGTCATTTGCCTAGTTAACACATTTTTCGTGGGTGGTATTGCAGGTTTTTTTTTTTTGGCTGTACGGCAGCTACATCCTTCTAATTTTAATTCTTTTGCTGTGGCAAATATCTCCTGGAACCTAGAAGAGAATTGTTTCAATTTGTTCGTGAAGCACATGTCCCGAATCAAGGGCTAGAGGAGGATATAAATGCCTGATATGATTGCAAAGATAAAGATGAAAAGAAAAAAGAAAGGGACAAAAGAAGAGGAAACAAGTAAATGATGTGGCAAGTGTAGAGCCACCAATTTCATTTTCCATTTCCATCAAGTCTGGCTAGCCATCTGCATCAGTGGAAAAGAGAATAAAATTCCATTTCGAGTGTGACTAGTGTGGTCAAAATTGCAAATGCTGACTTCTCAGTGCAAGAGAGGCACGAGTAGGGCAGCTGCTGAGGGTCTCTAATTACGGCTAACAATCTATTGTCAGCTTCACACTATATCTTGGTTGTTTCATGATTGATGTTAACCTACGCATGACCAGAAATTTCTGCAATTTTTGACGGTGGAGAGCGGAGACAGGACTCCATGGACTCACATTGTCCGACAGGACATGGTCCCTGGTTCGGGTTACCCGTTTGAATCAAGAATCTTTTACTTAACTCAATTTGCCGTATGAGCCCACTCAGCCAGTATATTATGGCCCAGTAAATGGATAAAAGGCTCCTATTTCCACGATCGCAAAGTGGCCCAGAGGCTCAGCCCAGAGGCCTTTAAAATAAAAAACGAAAATGGGTATCCCTCGAAGCTCTCTCTCTCTCTGAGAAGAAAAAGAATCCAAGCTTAAAATCAAAAATTAGTTGTACCATTTACGTGGCAAATGTTGCTCTCAAGAACTTTAGCCACTGAAAAACCTAAAATTATGACGAAGCCAACTTGCATGATTGAGGAACAGCTAGCTTGACCAATCCACGGGATGACTCTCTTTGTTATTGAATATCCAAAATCTTCATGTGAAGTAAGAGTTGCATCGCATTAATCAAAGGGTTCATACACGCCATGATTTTCTATAAGATTGAAGACCTTTTCTTGACGATGAACAGAGCCATAGAGGAAGAAAAGAAACAGAAAGAAAGAAACAGAGAAAGACAGAAGGATAAAATCTACAAAAATCATTAACACCCACAATATCCGAAATAGCTAGAGTAGAGATTTAACATTTGAGATCAAACTGAAAGTACAAAGAGAAACGCACAAATGAAATCTCTACCCTGCATCCAAACACCTTCTATAAATCTCCTTCTCTTCTCTAACCGTTGCCACTCTTGCCATCTCATGATCCAAACGAAACTAAAGAAGAAGATGACGAGCTCGTCTCATTGATTAGTGAATGAGATACGTGAGCGCCAATGCCACCAACATTAATGCATAGGCTATTCCTTGGTCTATTGAGGTGCCTGCACACATACCACAACGAATCTCCATGAGCTTTTGCATTATTAATTACCAGCTAAAAATTTGGAGACAAAACCAAAGGAGAGAGCTGAAAATATGTTTTCACTGTTTTCGTTATTCAAGTAGTTTTCAACGGTATTACCTTTATTTTTGCTCTCTCAGTTTTTGGTCGGAGAAATAATCAATGGAGAGTCAATTTTTCTAAGAAAAAAGAAGAAATGAAAGAGAGATTTACCGTCGTTTGTGGGTGCAGAAGCAGGTGCGGTGGATTGTCCTTGCGCCATAGGCAGAAAGGTGGTGCAGATGATGGCGAGGATAGCGAAAATAACTTCAAAGGAAACCCTAATTGATACAGCCATGGATTCTCTCTCTCGATCTCTCTCCCTCTCTCTCTCTTCGTTTCCTTGAGCACGATCTTTCTCTCTGGGTTCTCAAAGAATACTGACACAAAAGCAGAGAGAAGAGGGGGAGAAATCCCTGGGAGAGAGCGACACAATAGGCAACACGAGGGGTGGTGAACGTGGACGGATTGTAGGAGAAGACGCCATTTTATAACCGGAAGAGGTAGTCTACGTCCATGCAGCTGTGGGGTCTACCCGTTTTTTTCGGGGACCCACAACCCCCATGTTACCCTTCGAACTCTTTTAGTTTTTTTTTAAATGAGTCCAAGCTGTATTAAAGAGGTACAGGCTGTTTGCTCTACTGTTGGAATCTTCCATTTGGTGTTCCAAGTTAGTGATGATTATAAGGCTTTTTTCGTTTTCTTTACCTGTTTAGTTTTTCCTTGTTTTGCAAGTATCGTGCATGGCTGTTTAGAATATTTTCCAGCCTCGGATTAGTGGTGCTATTATGTTTCTTCTGGAAACTAGTGGTATTTTTTATTTTCCGAGAAACCAAGAAATAGGGAGCCCAAAGTGAAAGCTTCATCCAAACAGCTCATAAAACCCAAAAAGGAAGAACAAGATTGAGAACACGCTCACATTGCCCCATTTTTCTCCCATCAAACATCTTACAAGATACAAACATGCCACACTCAAACATATACACACAAGCATTCATGCCAAACCTGGCTGGATTAAGCAGTACCTATCCAGGAATGGAACTTCACAAAAAACGAAAAAAAAAAAAAACATTCTCTGCGATTACTTCTGGCCAGAAGAGTTGATTTTTAAGGTTATGATTTTCCAGGACTTGGCATTTGATGTCTGAGGTGAAGCCAAGTCAAGAAGGAAGGAAAAAGGGATCCTCCTTGTTCTTGTAGATCTCAAACAGTTGCTTAGAGTAATGAGTTGCTAGTCTTCTGCATAGCTCAACTGCCTTTGAATCATACTGTTGCAACTGCTTCACAGATTTCTTTAAATCACCTTGGGGATCTCCATCAGTAAGAAATTCACCCAGAGTAGTTCCCCTATAAGATAGATAATACAAGAATTAATTAAAAGGAACTAACTGAACTGCTTGATTCATCCCTTCACCTAAATCAATTTTTAGTGACCAGAGAGAATTACATTGACAAAACAGACAAACAAAAACGAAATACTATAGGGTTCAACAAGCAGAAAAAACCCATTAATTGCAAAACATCAATTTCCTAATTGCGTTGAATAGAGCACCAAGGAAATGTTGAATAGAAGAGGATGCATAAATTTCAAATTATGTGAAAAGACAGTATATAACACAGGATACAAATACATAATGGTAATGTTCATGCATATGAGAGCAATTATACTTAAATATAAATGGAAGTGAGCATTTTTAAGCTGTTGTTAACAGATAAATGTACAGTAATTATCTAGAATCCAAATTCTCACCTGAGTGCATCAAACTTGCTAAAACCACGCTGGTTCTGGTGCAAAGCTTCCTTACTTATCCGTTCATCTGAAGTTTGCTGCCGATAGAGAGCACAAACAGCTTTCATGCATAACTCAGGATCCTTACCAAAGGCTGCAAGCATGTCTGCCTCGTACTCCCACTTTGATTTATGACCTTTATTCCTTCCGAGTGTGGATAAAATTTCATCAAAGTCAAGATTGGCATCTGATTCATTTTGGGACTCGCTAGACGCATCACCATCGGTGGAATCACCAGAGCTGTCAACAATAAATCCACCCAAGTGATCACTCTCAGTACTGTCTGATCCATCCTCTGCTGATTTGTCATCTTGAACATCCTCAGTTGCTGGAATTCCCATTCGACGTTTGGTTTCACTTGGCTCACTTGAAAACCATCCTTTTGCCTTACCTTTTCCTTCGCATTGTCTCAGTGATACTAGGCGCCTCCTTGAAGGTTTACCAGTGACATTGTCTTCTCCTGGCGGGGAAGCAGTCAGTGGGGATCTCTTCAATTCAGAACTTGCTTGGTCAGGAATTATCTCCTGTACATGCAACCTCTTGAATTTATGGATTGGAATGTCATCATTATCATCACTTTCTGTGTCACTACTAACAACATTGCAGGCTCGTTTTCTTCTAGGAGTTAAAAGAAATAGAGCACTATCCTGACAAACATCCACCATCTCACCATAGCCCTGCTTGCTTTTAGTCCTCTTAGAAATGTCCTCAAAAGTTGGTTCTTTCTCAGGGGCTGCAGTTCCCTCTAACGCATTCTCAGTTAATACCTTCTCATTTTGCTGATCATTGCGAGAAGGTCTTTGGGTGTGGACCACATCAGATTCATCATCACTGTCAAAAATATCAATTACACTGAGTGAAGATGGTTTAGAACCACCTGGTGTAGATGGAGCAATCTTTTTACAGGGGCTTCTATCTTCTTGAAATGCCAAGTGTCTGGCAACTCGAGTACCATAACCCGCTTCTGATTTGAAAAGCACACCACGCTCAATGGATGATGTATGTGTATAAGGTGTGACATTATAGGGTGATGCTGCAACAACCAAACACATAGAAACTGAATTAAAAGGAATTCATTTCAATTAAGTCAATATTTTCAACATAAAAGACACCTTCCTGCAGGTATGGTTATAAATGAAAGATATGATCAGAAAATTATGAAATATAAACCCTATGTCGAAATGCCCAAATTATCAAAAGAAACATCAAGTTTTGGCCCATAAAAGGTGAAACCCTTCAATTAAAAACCTCATTATCTCTGAATATAGTACTCTAAAGAAAATAATAAGGAACCCCCTTCTCTTTGTCAACAGAAAACAGCATTAGCCTCATTAAGCAGCATAATGTGGAAAAGTAATATATGACCTACAGCAGAAGAAGAGTAAGAAATGCCTAATACCTGCGGTTTCCAGATGTCCAATTCCTTTACCAATTGAACCCAACCCTAGTTTGGTCTTCTCACTCAATGGCCATTCCACATCATTGGAAATCAAACTCTGATCCCTTTGGAAGACCATTAACTGTAATTTCTTGAAGTTTTCCTTCCATAACTCAACCTCGCTTTCAGCCTTTTTCTTTTCACATTTCAAAGCGCTGTTCTCCATCATAAGCTGTATGATAGCATCTTCCTCCCCGTTCTCCTCTGTCAAATCAACAACTCCTTCTGTCTTCCTCTCTGTTCTACAAGCAACTTTCTCCTCTTCCCGAATATGACAAATCCGCTCATTAAGTTCATTATTCCTTTGCCTTAAAGCCCTGAGTTCAGCTTCAATTGCAATTTTCTCAGCTTCTAATGCCTTAAATTTGGCTTCAACAGCTTCACACTCACTTGTCCTCTTTTGAATCTCCAAAGCCAACTTCGTGCACCTTGCTTCTGCTTTCTCACACCTCTCTTCTAATTCAGCGCACTTGCAAGCTTCAAAGACTTTCTTGAAAACAAGGTTATCTCTGGGGGATTTATCTTCCACCTCCTCTTGATCCACCTCCATACTGACTCTCATTCATCCAAGTGCATCTTTGAAGTCTCAAAAACCAAATATAATACCAAGTGGTAACTTCTGCTGACAATTCTGATGGCAAAGACCCTAGATTCAAAAATTTCAGCAAAGCCTAAGTATTCCAAAATCCAAAGAAGGCCAGATAAACTTAACAGTAGCTAGAGAACCTGTAATCCCTTGGTTGCACCTCGAAAACGTCAAAGTTCGGGTTTCCAATTAGAACTAGCAGCACATACAGGTCCAAAATTTGTTGAAATCAATTTCCTTTTGTGTTTCGCTGAAGTACTGAAAGTTCGGATACGAAGAAAAAACAGAACCAAAAATTACTCAGTTTTTTGAACAAGGAAACTAAAGACAACCCCTAATACTAAGTTCACAAGAACACTATGTCAATATCCTGAAAAATTATGGGCAAACAGAAGAGGAAAAAAAAAAGAACTCTTTTGAGTTGAAAAACGCTCAAAACTTTTCAAGTCTTAATTTCTTCTCGGAAACCAACCAAAAGGTTAACCGGAGTCACAATACAAACATAAAGAGTGGGTAAGGTAAAGTTACATATAATCACGACTGAACATCTGTCGTTAAAATCCCGCAATTTGGAAAGCAAACTCTAGGGCTCTTGAAGCAGCGACTTTTGAGAAGGGAAGCGTACCGGGCACGAGACAGGACTGTCACTAGAGCAGGTGCGCGCGAACAGTGACATAGCGGCCACGTCATACAAACTCAGAGTCTGCCACGTCAGCATGAACAAGAAATAATGGGCATAAATAAACACTTGGATGATGCTTGGTGCCAGAGATGAGAAAATTATGTAGTGGGGGATAAAAATAAAAGAAAGAAGCAAAAAATAATTTTTTGATATAAAATTAAATTTATGAAATTTAATTTATTCCATTATTTCTGGGGTTTTCAATTTGAGAGAATTATAATTTATAATGTTAAGAAATACCAAAATATTTTCATCTTTTTTCTAGCATAAATATTTTTTTCTCATGATGGAAAATTTAAACATAAGAAATGGAAAAAATTAATGTATTATAAAAGAAATCAAAAATAAAAATGATGAATTTTGATTGTCTTTATCTTTACTTTTCCTGTATTATTCTATTTTTCGTAAACACATAAAAGACACTCCTTTCTGACAGTTGAGCATGTACTTCTTCTTTCAAAACTGAATATGGCACCAATGTAAGCGGAGAGAATTCAGGAAGCTGCCAAATATCCCCAATTTCTGAAGGCAATTGGCTATTTCCCCAGGAAACAAACAGAAACGGAAAGATGAGGGGGCTCAATTCACTGAGTCAGCTACGTACTCGCTCTCACTGTAAATTCTTATATTTCTCGAAAGCAGCTCCACCTCCTACGACAACATTAGGATCAAAACGATGCTTGTCCGCGTACACGGAGGACCCAGAGATGAGAGACGTCATGGAATACCTGGAATCGCTGAAGAACTACGAGAAATCAGGGGTGCCAAAGGGAGCGGGTACGGATTCGGGTGAGGGGTTCGATTTGGGTCGGATGAGGCGCCTCATGGACTGCCTGGGTAATCCTCAATCCAAGTTCAAGGTTAGAGCTTTGTTTGCTTAGTTGCTAAGAGAAATGCAGGGGATGTTTCATTTCTGTATGCTTGTTGAAAAAGATGGCTGTTTTCTTTCTAGTAGTAACTTGGGACTGTTAAAAATTTGCTGCTTGCCCATTTGAGAAATCTTCTTTTTAAATTGGCCAACTTAGCAAATTCCTGATTTTCTGCAAAATGATGGATGGTTACTTTTTTATATATATAATATATAATAAAAGACTTAATTTTTCTTATATTGTCGAAATCTTCATTTATGCAATTGACAGGCATGACAATGGATACAGGCTGTTCACATTGCTGGGACGAAAGGAAAAGGATCTACTGCTGCTTTTCTTTCAAACATTTTACGGGCAGAGGGGTATTCTGTTGGTTGTTATACTAGGTATGATCTTATCTTTCTGTCATATACTTTCTTTATGTCTTTAAATTAAAAGCTGAAAAACTTATATCTGGAGTTAGTTCTTGCAATTATCACTACCTCCATTACACTTTTTATCTTATAATTTTCTTGACAACAGACTCCCTTTTCTTTAAGCAGCCCACATATCCTGAGTATAAGGGAACGCATGTCATTGGGAAGATTAGGTCAGCCAGTGTCTGCAAAGACATTAAATTGTCTTTTCCTTAGCATCAAGGAGGTGCTTGACCAGGCAATTGAACATGAGAATGGGTGTCTGAGTCATTTTGAGGTATCAACTTGCCTTTATTTTTTGTTGTCTTTTGTTGGGTAACTAACATTTAGTAGGAAGACAAGATCTTGATTATATGTTTGAGAAACTGAATGGGCACTAACAATGCCATAGTAAGCTGTAGTTGTGTAGTCTGATGGTGTCTGTAAATTTTCCATTTATAATTTCAATTTAGATACATACTGTGCAGGTATATCTTATCAGAAGCTTCTTATTAGAAATTCGATTTCATTGTATGCATGCTTCAAGAAAGTATCCATGATGAACTTATTGTGATTTAGATATTTTTTGCAATATTATTGTGTTATAATCTAGGAATGACCATTGCTAGAATTTGTATGTGATCTATATAATCTTGTATGTTTTCTTTTATATATCTCCACTGTAATGATCAAATTTCAGGTTCTCACTGCTATGGCATTCACCTTGTTTGCCCAAGAGAGTGTTAACTTTGCAGTTATAGAGGTTATCCATCTTCTTCCCTGCAAACCCCTTCTTTTGAGAGGTCATTCTTCATTTCATGTGATTTTATTTGCCCCTTCTTTTGAGAGAGCATATGCATGTGTGTTTCATTTAGTTGATATTGAAGTTTTCTTTTTCACCAACTAAACTTGGGAGATTACCATGTTGATTTGTTATTTTAACTTAACAGGCTGGGTTAGGAGGTGCAAGGGATGCCACAAATGTTATCTCTAGTTCTGGACTTGCAGCATCAGTCATAACAACAATAGGTGAGGAACATTTGGCAGCACTTGGAGGTTCTTTGGAGAGCATTGCAATTGCAAAGTCAGGAATCATCAAACATGGTCGTGCAGTTAGGTTATTCGCCCTTTTACAAGTTGTTGGATGTCGATGCATTTGATGCATCTAACATTGTTACTGCTAGAGTAGTATTCATCATAGGCTGTCATTGTTCTCCATAATTCTATTTTGTATAAAGATTCTTGACTCTGTCAAGTGGTTTAAATTTTCAGGTGGTTCTTGGTGGGCCTTTTCTTCCTCATATTGAGGGGATTCTACGTGACAAAGCATCATTGATGTCTTCGCCTGTATTATCAGCATCTGATGCTGGAATTAGTGCCTCAATAAAAGGAGTGAGCATGTTCAAGGGTAGACCTTGCCAATCTTGTGACATAAAGATACAAGTCAAGAGGGACTTTAACCTGGTATGCTCTTGAAGCATTATTATTTGAATGTCTTAAACCTTTCTATTACTATCTATGAACAAAGATCTTTTATTCCCAAGCATGATTACATGTTGATTATCGTGCTTAGACTTTGTTACCATTCAGGAACTTTTCATGTGCTTGTTATTATATTAATCGATGCAGTTCTGTGAGTTATTTGATGTCAACCTCTGCATGCTTGGAAATCACCAACTTCAGAATGCAGTGACAGCAGCATGTGTGGCACTCTGCCTCCGTGATCAAGGTATGTGATTAACTTAGTAGAACCACTTGAGGGTTCTGATGAAGTGCAGACCTGTATTTTGAAGCAACAGAGAGTTTTGATTCATATTTGCTTGCGTGTATTCCCTGGTTTATCTTTCTTGGCTGCTTTTTAAGCTTATACTTTATTACTGTGGCATATATTTTCTTACATTGTAAACTGTAACTATTGTTCTGGTTTCAAGCTCTATCTTTGCCTTTTTCATTGTCTGTTTTTAAAGAACCATAATAGTCATATGAATCAGTAGTATCTCATCAATGGCACCAGGGACTGAATATGGGAGAACTCTGATAAAAAAGGATTTGTGTAGCCTGTGCTAGATGATTAATGAAGGCTGTGGTGAACTCATGTTAAGCTTATTACTGTATATGCTATACTATTTGTCACGGTTTCTTCTGATCTTTATTGGGTATATCAGGATGGAGCCTGTCTGATGAATCTATTCAGGCTGGTCTAGAGAATACATTCTTGCCAGGGAGAACCCAGTTCTTGACGCCCAAGGAAGCTGAGGCATTAGGACTTCCTGGAGCAACAATACTGCTTGATGGAGGTTGATTTCTCTGTTTTCCTTCTATTGTTTTAATTTGAAAGATGTCTCCTTCCAAAATATTTCATCATATTATGCTGTCCACTTACTACCTTCGGCAGAATCATGGTGTTTGCTTCAAGTTCTCCTCGAAATAACATTGGTTGAATGGAAGAGATCTGTAGACTTCATCCTATGTGGGATATTGAAATTCCTTCTCTTCTCATTCTTTTCATGGCCAACGTAATTATATTCTGACATCCCTCGGTACGAACTGTAATAATTTCCTCATGTTTTTCAGCCCACACCAAAGAATCTGCCAAAGCATTGATGGAGATGATACAGATGATGTTTCCAGACACACAATTGACCTTTGTGGTTGCAATGGCTAACGATAAAGACCATTTGTCATTCGCAAGAGAACTTTCGGGTATAGTCTGTAGTTAAGCTTACTGTTTGGTCAGTTAACCTTTTACTGAGATCTTTTTGCGTTTCTGCAGGTCAGCCATTAGAAGCTGTCTTCCTAACAGAAGCTGATATTGCCGGAGGCAAATCTCGAACAACTTCCCCTTCTTTGCTACGAGATTGTTGGATCCAAGCCTCTGAAGAATTGGGCATCGACGTCCTTCATGATGGAATGACAGAATACCAAGAATTGTTCAAGGATCAATCGGTTTTCGCCTCAAGAGAATTCACCCAATCAACCATAGTGGCTGCAGAGAGTTCACTTGCAGTTTCCATGAGAGCTGCGGATCAGATTCTCAATAAAAGAACGAGGATTGGTTCAGGTATTATCGTGGTCACGGGATCCCTGCATATTGTTTCGGCAGTGTTAGCTTTGCTCTATCATCACTGAATAAACATTCTATTCTTAGGTTTGCATCCATTAGGTAGAACTGGATTATTTGTTTTCAGGAAACAAGAATCTCATGAAAGATTTGAAACAAGAACATTCACAAATTAATTCCAGGGTGTTAATAACGGGCAGAAAACACATCGAATTGGTGGGGCCTTAAAAAATATGTGGGTCAGCCTGCATGACCAGGAAAGCGTCTAGATCGTCAGATTGGGCCCCTGCCTTTATTAGGAACTTAAAGAGGCCTGAATCTATGTATGACGTGTTTAATGCCTGATTTGCAAGTGCATTGGATTCGCTAAATTATGCTAGCACTTATTATATTGTCTGAAACAATTTTCCAAGAAGGAATCCGTTAAAAACCCATCGAATTTAATTTCTCTTCTTCCTTACAAAGCAACTGAACAGTCTCCTTAGGCCGGCAAACTGAATTCAAGTAAATTCACTTGAATGTTGCTAATTGACTGCAAGTTGGCTAAACTGAAGTCCTTCCAATGTTTTTTATCTGAGTACAAGTATGCAAGTGGTGGGTCAGAATCCAATGGCATGGACTTACGACATATCTAACAAAACTCTGGGCACATATGCCAAGTTCTTCTCAAGCAATTAAGGCCCATATCTATAGCAGCGCCACGCCACCCAGAAAAGCCAAATCTGTATTCTTTCTCTCTCAGTTGAAAACAGCAGCGGCTCAGTCTTCTCCGAGTGGTTAACAGAGTAATTAAACACATGGAAGTTTGAAGTGAGTTGATGTCAATTTAAATTGTGAAACAGAGTAGGTGGGTTTTGGCTAATAGTGGGTAAGGTCCCAGATGTTTCAGACATTCTTGGAGGGATAGGGTGGGCCTTACACGCTCGTGAGTCAGCAGTTGGGTGCAACTTGCCAACACCCTCTATATCTCACTGGTCACTTTCACCAGACCCAGCCATGCTCCTTCTAGTCTCTCATTTTACCCCAGATTAGCACCAAAATGGCCATCTCTCGCCCCTCAATCCAACACTTTTTATGCAAAACCCACGTTTTGGAGAGAGACAGACAAATATGTGGAGAACTCAGGAATGGCTGAACAGACTCTTGCACGTTCAAAAGCCTGTAAAGGTAAGAGCTCTTGGTATGCAAGGATTAATTGTCAAAACCAATGTGGAAATTTGTGTGCTTCAAGAGGGGAACCTGCACTAGCTGGTTGTCACTTATAACTGTGAATGCTCCTATGCATTTTCATGGAAACCAGTTTTGGTGGTTGCATTTGGCCTGCAGGGTTTTAAAGGGTTTGTCCAGAATTTCACTATTTCTCGCCTGCAAGATCACTGAAAATCGTACAAACATGCCCTACGCAGCTCAAATGTTTTACCACCCAAGAGTACTTTCTCTGCTTACGATTAGCTTGTTTGTCACCTTTGGTTTTGCTGCCTGAGGATAAAGTAATAAAACTGACTGCAGAACTCCTAACTGGGATTCGTTTTCATGGAGGAAGAAACTGATTATGTGTAATAGACAAACATGAATTCGAAATGGGCGCAAGATTACTGACACACTTGATTTACTTCAAAAGCTAAATAGAGATAATAAGAGATTTTTCTTTGACAACATAACAAGTGGATTTCAAACGAAAGGAAAAGGGAAGGGGGAGCTGCATCTCTGCATGACTGCATGCCTGATACCTTCCCCAACGGTTGTTGCAGCGACAAGATGGGGACATGACATCAAAACTTGGACATGGAAATCTAATTTGCAATCAAGTTCTTGGGACCCATCTCGGCAGTCCGACATACGTCCGATCGCGACCGCACAATTCCCGATAGACGCGCGATTATTTCGACACTTATTGGCATCTGGTAGGACGAAGAACAGTGCGTGGCAAGAAGAAGAAGCGGAGAGAGAGAGAGAGAGAAGGGTAAAATAGCAGTAATGTCTTGCTCATATATTTCGTGGTGTTAGTAAATGATGTTTCAGATTTGGGGAGTGAATGAAGTTGAGGAGGACCATCTTATTAATTTCTCCTCTTTTTTTTTTTTTTTCCTTTTGAAATTTGATTTAGAATTTGTCTCATATTCCTTTCACGTACGTAGTAATGCCTAAATTAATGGCTATGAATGATAAAGGCGGAGTTGTTTATGTACCCTGATAGATGCATGCATATATAGTCATGTACGAAGATGCTATGAATAGCTCCTATTTATCTAGATCTGTGTAGGCTTGTCATAGGTTCCTGTCTTGTCCGAAATGAACTGGCTTGCTTAAGGGATCACTGAATGAACCCTACTTGAGCAGTCAAACCCTTCAATCAAATTAACTCAATTCATCGCTCTTCTAGGGTTTTATGAAGCTAACCCCCATGGCTGAATATATTCCGAGCATAAAAGTCATTGAAGCAAAGCTATGTCGCCTGCCTTGCTGTTCGTGATCATGGCCATGAAAAGAAAAGAGAGTTCCTCGTTTTATCATGAATGATGAGAGAGCAATGATTTGGTGAAAGAATAACAAGTACGGAATGGAACCAGTAAACCCAGCTTGGCCCTCTTAAAAGAAGGAACAGAGAAAGCATTTGGGTAGTGGTTGTATGGGAGGTTGGTGGGAATGGTAAATGATGAAAAGTGATGGGTGATAGCAAAAAGTTGGATTCATATGAAGAAGAGAGAAGTAATTGTGATCAAACAAAAAAATTGGTAAGGTGCTGCTTCTGCTTCTGCTGCTGCTGCTGCCTTTACACTTAAATGAAACGCACTCGCATGCAGACCCGCAATTACTCCTCCTCTCTCCCTTTCCACACTGCAGCCATGACCCCCCGACATGCACAATCACTCAGAGCCAGATAGAGAGAGAAAGATCAGAGAGAGAGAGAGAGAGAGAGAGATTTGTAAATATAAACGTCTATGACATTGGATCATCGTAGGGCACGGAGAAGACGTGTTTGCTCATAATTCAAAGCCACCTTCTTTACTATACGAACCACTTGAACAGAACAACTTGCGGACAATTTCCGGAGTATACCAATCATCCAACGTCATCACCTTCTCCATTCAGACAAGTTGACGCACATATAGGTTCACAACCCTAGCCTTCTTACCATCTTCTGCGTTTCATCACTAACTGATACCATATCGCACTAATTCCGACAAAGTGAACAGAAAAAAAAAATAATTTTGATTGGGTTTAACAAAGTGATAGTATCATTTCAGTAAATAAAGACAGAAACAAGCAGAAAAGAAAATTATGCATGCATGGTTATGGAAACAAAGCTGAAGAATCTGTCCAAATTACGTAAAGGAAGGGCTATAACGGAAGGCACCTGTTTGTAACTGAGATTTTTCTTAGGATATTCTCCACTTCTGGATTTGCAGGATGGCGGTCCTTCCAGCTAAATTATAACGACAAGCTCATGAACTCTTCCTTCTCGATCTTCTTCCCTCTTCGTATTTATTCACTGCAGACCTTCTTCTCTTTCTCTGACCTCTGCATGCAGAAGTCAATTCTTTTTTTACTGCAGCTCCTCTCCTTGAATTCAGAGCAACTCACAGAAGTTGACCTTTAATCTGTACTCAGATTACCCTGAACAACAATACCTGTAATTCCCTAAGTGATATTTATTTACTTTTGTACCAAAGAAAATTATTTTAACTTAACTATCCTTTAATTTGGAAAATGCATGTCCTATTGTTATCAGTGTAAGGCACAAGTGATGATATATCAATGAATATAGGGTGGGCGGGTGGATGAACCCTAGCCCGTACCAGGGAACCATGGTCAGGACCCCGGCAGCGGGACATTCAAAATATTGAACAACATCATTAATTCGAACCTAACGAACATCTAGGGTATCTTGGTCTTTCTTTAGAAATCTGGCTGCACCTTCATTAATACATCAAATTCAATCATCTACATAAGTTCAAGAAACTCTAAAAATTAAATAACTTCTCTAAGTTAATATGTAATTGCCTTTCATAACTCGAGATATATATCCAATTAATATAGACTTAAAAATGAAATTTAGTTAATCTTTTTGTATTTTGATATATATATATATATTGCATTAAAATTTAGAGACAACTGCCTTATATAGCTATTGTTAGCTTGTTTTGTCTGGCTATACAACTGGTCTCTTTCTCTGTCTGAGGGTGAGAGGTATTCGTTCTCCCTTTCTTTCTACTTTCTGTTTGCTTGGGATTCTGTGCTTCACTGTCTCCCTGATTTCCCGTGAGATCATCGGCATCTACCGAGGGAAGAAGCTCGAAATATTTCATTACAGACCCAACAAAAGAGTGTTGATTGTGATAGTTTGGTCCCTTTCACATCAGCTCACTGTTGCTCGCCTTTTCGCATCCTTCCCTTGATCTTGACAATCTTACCTCATTTCTGGGTATCTGAGTCTTTCTCTTCTGTTTTCCTTCACTTTCCCTCTCCTACTACTAACTTTGAGTGGTTGGTAGAAAGAGAAAGAAAAGCAAACTAAAGCTGTTCCTGAAGGATCAGAAGGAATCAGGATGAGTGATATCTTATCAGATTTTTTGGAAGAACCAGAATTCGGCGATGCCAACCTGGGAGGAGATGATCTATTCGCTATCCTTGAGAGTTTGGAGAGCGTGGCAGAATTTCCTCCGCTGACACCAATGGAGGAGACTGCAGCTGTTAGCTGTACTGACGGCGAAGAACCAGCAAAATTGGTGTCGCAGAAGTCCACGCTTTCTAGTGGGTTTCAAGAGTCCGAGACCGAACTTGAAACCTCGCCGACGAGTAAGAGACCAAAGCTAAGTTCTCAAGAGGAAGCCAACCAAGATGGCCAGCAAAGAATGTCTCATATCACCGTGGAGCGTAACCGGAGGAAGCAAATGAACGAGCATTTGTCGGTGTTGAGATCCTTGATGCCTTGCTTCTATGTCAAAAGGGTAACCAACCGGAGTTTCATCCTCCTCCTCCTTCTTTTTCTTTTCATGAATGTAAAGCTGATTTTCTTCTTTTGTTATGATAAAGGGAGATCAAGCGTCCATTATAGGGGGTGTCATCGATTATATCAATGAGTTGCAGCAGGTTCTCCAGTCACTTGAGGCGAAGAAACAAAGAAAAGTTTACAGTGAAGTACTTAGCCCCAGAATCGTTTCAAGTCCTAGGCCGTCACCACTTAGCCCTAGAAAGCCACCGCTGAGTCCCAGAATTA
This sequence comes from Moringa oleifera, assembly GCA_021397835.1. Classification (NCBI taxonomy): domain Eukaryota; kingdom Viridiplantae; phylum Streptophyta; class Magnoliopsida; order Brassicales; family Moringaceae; genus Moringa; species Moringa oleifera. Next base: position 802,051 of record JAJFZO010000658.1, on the reverse strand, counting down.
ACCTACCCATAAGCCCAAGAACCCCACAGCCAAGTAGCCCTTACAAGCCTCGGCTGCAGCAACCTGGCTACCTTTCCCCAACCATGTCCATGCCCTCTTCACTCGAACCATCTCCTTCTTCTTCTTCCACTTCCTCCATTGACAGCATTAACGAGCTCGTCGCAAACTCAAAGTCCACCATCGCTGAGGTTGAGGTCAAGTTCTCTGGCCCTAACGTCCTCTTGAAGACCGTATCTCCTCGGATTCCTGGTCAGGCTGTGAAGATCATGTCCGCTCTTGAAGATCTCTCACTCGAAATCCTCCATGTAAACGTCAACACAGTTGACGAAACCATGCTTAATTCCTTCACCATCAAAGTAAGTACTCTCCAGCTTATACTACCCAACTTAGATTCTTCTCTTTTTTTTTTTTTTTTAATACTTTCTCTTTTAAGGATTAGTATCAGATTAGCATGAAACTCACGGTTTGATTGATTCATTTCCTGTTTTAATAGATCGGAATCGAATGCCAACTTAGTGCAGAAGAACTGGCTCATCAAATCCAGCAAACGTTCTGCCAAGTCCATTAAAAGGTAGATTCAGTGTCAAATCCAAACCCAACAAGACCTCTACCTCTCTCTCTCTCTCTCTGCCAAAATTACTTAAGAAAAGAGCATGTGGAGAGGCATTTTCACCAGCATTTCTATTAACAAATGTAATCGTAGACCAATCATAACGACTTGTCTTAACTAGCTAGCTAGTGTAACCCTTGCAATTTTCTCCAGCTTTAACTGAATGTGAGAACATCCCATTTGCAATTATTTTGTTAATGACTCTGTCAACTTCATAAAACATTGTGTTCTAATCATTCATTAACTTTGCTCAGCTTCACAATCCACGTTTTTCATTTTTCTCCAATAATTTATAAAATTCAAATGAGCAGACACAAGCATGCAACTGACAAGAAAATTGAAATGAACCTGCAGAGCTAACTTATTGCATGAAGATGCCAAGCCAGTAGGGTTTGTCTAGATCAGCCAGAGTTTAATTAAGTCAAGGCCGCATTGAGAATTTCGCCTAGAAAAATCGATTCACACTCACAATAAATGAAACAGTAATGGCTTCCCAGAATTTAAATTAAAAAAAAAACTAATTAAGATTGGTGCACACTTTTTGATAACTTAAGGTTTCATGATTACATGACATTCATAAATATTGGCTTCAGGAGCTCCTCAGACAGACAGTAATGACGATATCTTCAATTAGTAATCAATTAAAAGAGGTCTTTTATCTCGCTTTCAGAATCCAGGCAGCTGTTCTTTTGCCCCCTTTTGTTGTTTCCTTGAATTGTAGGAAGTGGCATATTGAAGGTAAAGGACAAACCTAAGTTATATATGGACATTGGACCACTAGTTGTCTTCATGTTGCCCATTTAATTTCTTCATGAAAATTATAACATAAGGTTGTCAAATTAGATATTAGGCTGCTCCAATAAACTATAAGATATGATCCCAATGGGAATTAACATTTTGATTTGGGTTTTGTGGATCATGGTTTATAAATGTGACCTTGTAACCAGGCCAATCTGAATTCTTGCACACCAGGTGATTATTTTAGCCAGTAAGCCCGGAACTCGTGACAATGACTCTCCAGGTAAGTTTTCACTATATTTCTATACATGAATAAAAAATGTTTTTACTAAACCTTCACAAACTTTTAAACCACATAATTTAAATAATAATAATTTTTATTAATTCATATCAATTCAATTTAATTTATTATATTCAGTTAATGTTACTGCATGATAATTAACTAAAATAAGTTGATATGGTATGCTATCTCATTATTATGATAAATTATTTGAATAATTTTTTTCAAAAATTATATATGCCATTGCTAAAAATATATATTTAAAATTTTTTATTCATTATATTTCTAGATAAAAGCTTAATTTCTTTATTATATAAATAAGGAATAAAAAAATCTCTAAGAAAGAGTGTAGTTAATTAATTTGGCATATAAGGAGGAGGTAATTATTATTTCATTTTCCTTTCAAAATCTCCCAAATGGAAACTAAACCATTTTGTCAACTTTCCTTCTAAACAACAAATTCGAAAAAGGTAGCCGTTGGAAAATCTTCAATACAAATACTCTTTGTACCAACAATAAGCTTTCAAGTAAAATAAACTGTAATCTCCATTACATTTTTAAGAGTATCTTTGATTCTGATAGATAGATTTGCAGGCATGAGCCCTGGTCGTTGTGCTGCTTGCAAGTATCTGAGAAGAAGATGCCCTCAAGATTGCATTTTCTCCCCTTACTTCCCTTCTAATAACCCTCAAAGATTTGCTTATGTCCACAAAATCTATGGAGCTAGCAACACCGGGAAGATGCTTCAGGTAATCCCTTATCATATCTGCAACAATTTATAGAGATATGACTACGTGGGTATGGAAATACACAGACCATTGTCTCTATTTGTTTAAATTTTTGACAAGTTTCTGATTATTTGATTAAGCAAATCCCTACCCACTTAAGAGCACAAGCAGTAGACTCTTTGTTATTCGAGGCTCGATGTAGAATCGAGGAACCTGTGTATGGTTGCGTGAGGATCATCTCGATGTTACAGCGCCAAATCCAGAAGGCGGAGAACCAACTAGCCAAGACCCAAGCAGAGATTGCTGTCTTCAGTTCCCTGAAAAAATCAGAACAGGAAAGGGTCGGCCATTTAGGCCCCTGTCCTGGGACTTCCTCTTGGGCTTAACTATAACTGGTCGCAGAAGACCAAATAATATTAAAATAAAATTATCCCGTGCTCTTCTCCAATCTCTTGTGATGGTTGTAAAATGCTTTCATTTCTTGTTTATTGTCTTCTTTTTCTTTTTTTTTTTTGGGTATTTTAACGTGATGATTATAATCATAAATGGAAAAGTGGAAGAAATATAAAACATTTACACATTTTCTCAGATTAATTTTTTAAATTAATAACTTAAGAAATTTAAAAAGTTAGATTCACGTATAAGTTATCCCGAAATCTCGGATCTTAAAAATATAAATTTTATCAAAAAACCTGGCCCAGTCCCTAAGAGAAGGCCCACAACCATTTTAAAGATGAAGGTGCAAGTCCATTGTGATGTGGGCAATTAAATTGGTGTGCCTCTGTTAATCAAAATATCGTCAGGACTTGAGATGGGTAATAAATGAGAGTCTGGCTCACCAGGTTGGGCAGGCAGAATCTCATACGGTGTCGTTGCTGGGATGTTAGCTGCACCAAGTTCAATCAAGAATTAGATAATTTTATTGATGATAATTGCAATCACAATGCATTGGCAGGAAAATAAAAAGGTTAGAAGGGAAAATTACATTAATGAAAAATCTGTTACATATAATGGCTCATGGCTATTTTTTATTTTATTTTATGAGACCAAAATTTCCTGAATTATGTAAATAAATATCATAATTAATTGATTCCAGGCAGGGCGTGGCATGTAATTGACTCCTTTTTTGAGTGTCTACGAGTAACTTAGGAAAAGAATCCTGGGTTGTCAAAAGTGAAGTTTGGATCGAAGTCCATGTTACCAAATGGGAAATCTAAGTCAACAGTGGGAGAGTTTGTAGCTGAAGTAGCAGCCGAGATAATCTCTGTGATCTCAGACTTCGGAAAGCTTATGTTCCCTTGAATGCTACTCACAGATAAGTAGTTAGTCCCTGAGGTTGCAGGCGATACGAAATTAGGAGTCGGGAAGCCTCTGATGAAGCTGTTGTTGTCAACCATGGAAGAGGAAAGGCTTTGGTTTTCAGGGTTGACGTGGGACGATAATGGAAAGGGGACAAAGGGAGGAAACGGAGGCTCGATCATCCTGTCCAATTCTTGAGTCCTCACTCTAAGATCCTTCCGAAGATTCAAGAGCAGTTCTTGCGATGTTGGCTGATCAGTTTGCCGATTAGCCTGCTGCTGGGTGTTGGGTTCTCTGCTAGGGTGGTTGTTAACTGGTTCTTGACTTGCAGGTGGCGCTAATGGAGGATAAATCATGTTGGAGCCTTGGTTACAAGTGTGCCTTCCTCTGTACGTGATCTCGAAGATCGCCGGGTCCTCGTCAGTTCTCTGCACTTGCTTTGTCGCAGAGCAGCCCTGGACATTCCGATGAGTGCACCTGTAATAGCCTCTGTGAAAGAAGATAAATGACATATTAATTAGTACTGTTAATACGTAATTTTCTGATTAAACAATTGGGTTAGTCTTCGATAATGATTATGTTGACAATGAAAGAAGAAGAAGAGGTAAACTCCACTAGTTTGTGCCGCGTTAGAAGGGACTTAATTTCCTAGCGTGGACTAGGTGCAGTTTAGCCAACCAATTAAGCATTTATTTTTTTAGTACAACTGTTGTTTTGACGGCTCCTACACAAAGTCAACTGTTCAAACGAGAAAGGAAACTACAGAAACCTTGGGTATTTGGCACCAAAAATGTCCTTCTGTCCATATTTCCTCCAGCTAAACCCATCATCGAGAGGACCCTCCAGTCCTGACCCAGGAGTAATTCTCACTTGCTGCGTCCATCTGGGCATCGCCTTCCTGGGACCCCAAAGGAAAATTTTCAGAAGAAAAAGGAAAAATTCAGATGGGTATGATAGTGAACGATGTCTCATGATTGTAATGAGAAGAAAGGTTTTTGATATGACTATGAAGATATGTGAAATACCTTTTCCTGGAGGCATCTTTGGGGTCTTGCTGGTCCTTGAAATTCTCGCGGTCGGAGTCTTCACTCCGGGGACTTGCGCTGAGAGAATGCGGAGACCCTGATGTGCCGGTGGTGGTTGGAACTGTGTTATGCGGCTCTCCGGTGCCGGAACTGCTGCCGTAGTTCAGCATTGAGAGTGACTTTTCATATGAAGATAAGATCTTCTGGACCAGAAACTCTCGGGTCTCGACTGAGGAAGACGGCATGTTGAGGTGGGCGTGTAGCTGCTTAGCCAGCTCTCGCCCTTGCATTAGCTCGTTTATCAGGTTCTTTTGCTCCCACCCTCCCATATTCTCCATTGATTTGTAAGCAACACGAATAATTAATGGGCCAATGGGTTCTCAAAAGCAAGGCCGGATGGTATCAGGCCATGAAAATGACTGGTTTACGACGGAACTGGAGAAGCGAAGAAGGTGACAACGGCAGAGAGAAAGATATGAGAAGCTGGAAATGCTCAATTTGAACTGGGTATTCAGCATTCCCTTGAAAGAATCAGCTTTCTGTTACTTCTACGCTTGAAAACTTTCGAAATTGGGTTGAAAAAACAAAAGATGCAAAAGAGTTTGAATGACTAAAAGGGTTCAATGAGTTTCCCTTGTTCTGTAATGGCGAGAAACTAAGCAGATGAATACTTAGAGGTATTGGGACTTAACCTGTGGAAGAAGGAGAATAAGGTTATGTGATTTTAAAGGATTTGCCTCCTTTTGAACGTAGAAAATTGAAGGAAGATGGTTGACTGGAGAAAAGCTGAAGTGGGTTTTCTTCATTAGACCAGTCGTTGGTCATACTAATTCGAGTTCAACATAAAAAAAAAAAAAAGGGAAGTCCAACGGCTGACCACTTCTCTATGTTCAGTCCAGACAGGAAACTCCATCTCTCTGTCAAGTGCTCTTCGTTGAGGTTCCTGAATCCTCATTGGTCGAGTGTAATAAAGGATTCTAGAGGAAAGAACGGAAGCCAATGGAAGATGTTGGGAACCAGAAGACCAAAGAATCTTCAAACTTGGCAAATTCCACGTTACTACTACAGAAAGGTGAGAAAAAAAGAGGAAGAAACGATCTTAAAGTAAGTGTGACGTTAGTTCCATGACCCTTGCTTACGTGTAAACGATGTCGTTCTATTTATATTATTTTATTGAGGAATATATAAAATTAAGACACTTGGTAAAGTAACAAGATAATTTTGGTCCATTTTTAGGGAAATATAATAAATAAATAAATGTTAAAAGCCGAAAAATAGACCGATTCAAATGCCAGATCCGTGTCTGGGTCGTTGAGGAAAAACGTAACGGGGACGCAAGGAGCCGCTATGTATGATCCAGACTTTTGTGGTCCCCTACGAGGCTGTGACCGAAATGTGAGCCATGAGCCGTAGACTCGCGAACGCACTTCGCACCGGCCTGGACACTACTGCCTTCCTGAGACTTCTTGTTAACAGTAAGTGCTTAATTAAAAATATTTTTTAAAGATATATTATTTTAAAATAAATGTTAATATATAATAATTAAATGAAATAATAAAATAAATTTAAAAGCAAATATTATTTAAAATTTTGAAGTAACATAGCTGATTGATGAAATATAATCAAATTATATTTTATTAAAAAATTTTACAATAAAAGTATTCAAATTAAAAATTTTATATTACGAATTTTTATTTAAAACTTTTTATAATTGTAAAAAAATATTCAAGATATTATCACAAAAAATTTTAAAATTTTTTTAGTATTACAAATATTTTTAAATTGTTTTAATATTAAATATTTAAAATTTTATAATAAATAATTAATATATTCAAATTTAGTCAAAATTAAAAAATTTATTTTAAATAAAATATAAAATTTATTTGATTAATTTTTTTAGACATTATAAATGTTCAATTTGATTTTTTTATCAAAAAATATTTATTTAAATATGTATTAAAATTCAAAATAAAAATTGAAAAAAATATTTTAAAAATTTTTAAATAATATTTATCCTAAATTTTAAAAAGTACTTATATTTCCAAATTAAACTTGTTAAAATTTATCATAATATTATTATAATAATAAATTTAAAATAAAAAATCTAAATATTAGTAGCGCTCTTTAAATATGAGCTCAGGTTTATCTGTATAAGCATGCTAGGTTCGGACCATTTAGGCAACCATACTTGAGCTTATGACTTATGGGCCCTTTTGTAATCATGGATGCCCATTTTCTGTTCCTACTTGTTGTGGTGTGCTATTTCTTATGGTTTAAGTAAAATTAAAAAATTAAAATTAAAAAATTAAAATTTCAATTTGTTAAATTTTATATCTAAAGTTTTAATTTGATTCAATTTAAATTTAAAAATATTTAAACTTAAATTTATGTGGTAAGATTTAATTTCAATTTTTATAGACTTCAAAATATATCCAAATTACAATTACAAAAGAATATAAAATTTTAAAAATATTTTTTAATTATATATTGGTAAAATTTTTAAAATATATATAATAAAATCATGAATAAAAAATTATTTAAATTTAAAGAGATGAACTTAAAATGAAATGTAAAATTTATTTAAGTTATTTTAAAGACGTTTTAATTGTGAAAATATTATTAATTTTTTATAATGTTATGAGCTAAGATTCAATACAATAAAATTGAAATTTTAAATACAAAATTAAATTAATTAATTTTGATATAAATTAAAATTCAAGTAAAATTAAGTTACTTTATATTTACTTTAAAATAAATCAAAATAAAGTCAGTAAAATTAAATTCATAAAAAATAAAAGTTATCAAAATTTAGTAAAATCATTCAATTCCATAAAAGGATCTCTTAATAACTCTCAGGGAAAAACAATACCTTCACGAAGAAAGCTTTTACAATTAAGTATGGGTCTGTTTACTTCTCAAACACACAAATTCGAATTATAAATGGCTGCAATTAGGCAACGTAATGCAACCACTGACCACCACACTCCCTGGTCCCACAATCGTGATACTTGATTCCAATAAGAACCATCCACGTGTAATAGACATCATCCATAAGATTTCTCCAAATCACTGCAAAGTAGCCACGGAGGACGTTGCCTGACATCGTTTCATGCTTCGCTGCTCGCCACGGCATCACAGCTCCTCTACATCACTCTTCTACTGTCTTACTTGTACACCTTTCAACCGTCGATTCACAGACCGCCTCTCCTGGCCGTTGATTTACGGGAAGATATATTTTGTGGACACCGTGATTTACGTATTTATGTTTCTCGTATTAAAGCCTCCAAATTCTCCCGCAGTTCAGATTCTCTTCCACCTGTAATCGCGAAGTCTGCTGTGGTGATTCTGTGTCAACTCACTAACTCGGAGGATCTCTCTCTCTCTCTTTCCAATTAGGTGAGTTTCTCTGCTAATTGTTTGAAAGTTAGAGGAGATTTTGTGCTTTATAGTGTCACCTGTGTAGATTGCCAGAAGGTAATTGTTTATCATGGCGTGCTTTTCTTGCAAAATCTTGTCATTTCTTGCCTCTTAGTGGAGCTCCGCTATGTTGGGGATGCTAACATGATCGTTATAATGATTAATGGGATGACAGGATCATGTCAATGTTGTATACCCTGTGATGACACTGATCATGGGCTTTGAGCAAATGACGTTTGATGATTTGTCTCTGATATTGGGAACTAACTACCCGTTCAGAATCTCTTAACTAGGAACCATATATATGTTTAATTTCGAGCGCTCGTTAGCTTTAAGCGAGTAATTGGCTTGATTTTCAATTAATTGAGCATTTGGTTGCTTTAATTGCTTTTGAGACTCTCATCAAACGTTGTGGAAGACGGCAAAAACTTTATAATACTCGTGTTATATGTTTTCTCATCTTGATACAAATTAATGTATCTTTCCTCTGTGTATGTGCAAAATCTGAATTTTTGATCTGGTTGCAGTATTTGTACAGTGAGAAAGCTCTCAATTATCCCTACAGATTTTCTAAGAAAAAACTTGGAATGGGAGTTGTGAGTGTTTCTAGCTCAGCTGCTCGTTCTCCATTGGGATTGAGCACTAAATTTTCACCACAACGATCTACAGCAAAAAGACCATCTATTGTGGCATTCAAAGTAGATAAACCCAATAATACAGGTTTGGCAGTACCCCATGAGCAAATATTGTCGCCTATAGAAACATCCAAAGAACACCGGAAGGGACTAAGAAAAACTAGCAAGGGTTCAAGAAAAGCAAAAGCTGTATCTACTGATGAGGCTTCTCCATGTACCTTGGAAGTAGATTACAACGAGGCTGCTGTCAAGCTTGAAAATATATACAAGCTTAGCCCTGCAACTGAGATCTCTGATGGGGAAAATGTAGATAGTGCAGCAGGGAGAGGCCGAAGGAGGAGAAAGAGGACTGATGTTAAAGAAGATAATGCAGCTAGTACAATTGTGGTTAGGAACCAAGCAAAGAGGCCTAAACGATTGAGTCTTGATAAACGGATTGCCCTGACAAAGGACAAGGGAGAGAAGAGGGTAACTTTGATTTGGAAGAGTAAGGACAGGCAAGATGAGAATGAGAAGATTGAGATGCTTGTGAGGGAATATTCAGCGTCGACTGATTTGGTGAGCTTGGACTGGAAAAAAATGAAGATACCTCCAGTTCTTACTTTTATTGAACATGCTTGGCTGTTCAAGTTGATGCAGCCCATGAAGGTATGCCTCTCCTCAACCCAAATAAATTTCCCTCTTGCCTATGTCTTCAATTTCGTATATTGGATGCATGCCATTCAGATTAATTAGTCTTCTGATGCTGAGTTATGATACACTTTCCAGGCAATTCTTTCTGTGAAACAACAACTGCAAGAGAATCTAGGAAGGGAACCAACTGAAAGTGAATTAGCTGAGGCAACCAAAATGAGTGTAGTTCAACTGAAAAAGCAAATGGAGATTGGTCGAGCTGCCAGAAACAAGCTCATCAAGGTAATCATTCTTGTTTCATGTTTGTTTTTTTTCTTTTTTTTTTTTGGTTTACTCAGAGCAGTGTCATATATTAGAATTTGCTTGAATGATTTGACTGTGGTAAATGTTGGTTTTTTAGTCCAAGGTAATCAAATTTGAATATATGTCTTATAGAGCCAAATTAAGTTAAAATACAGAACTAACATCAGGTTCTTTAAAAGGAAAGCAAATAAAGAAAATTCACATCCAAGGAGTACCTTGAAAAACTAGTTACCTTAAAAATTGATGTAGCAAATTTTAGATATATTTCTTCTTCTGGTCAAGAGTTGGATAAGATATTGCTAATACTTGGATATTTCTTGCCAAAATATATGTAGTTACTTTCTCTTCAGTTAGTTACTTTCTCTTCATTTATCCGAAATTGATTATCTTTAATGTCAAATATCAGCTCTTTAAGGGACTTGTGCAGTGACTCTGAATAAGAAAATTAACAGAGAATGCTTCTTTCTATTGCAGCACAATCTCAGGCTTGTTTTGTTTGTAATCAACAAATACTTTCAAGACTTCGCAAATGGACCTAAATTCCAAGACCTCTGTCAAGCAGGTGTTAAGGGGCTTATTATTGCAATTGATCGATTTGAGCCGAAAAGGAGATTCCGGCTCTCTACATACAGTTTATTTTGGATTAGGCATGCCATTATACGTTCCATGACAATTGCAAGTTTCACACGTGTCTCATTTGGGCTAGAATCTGTATGCTCTCCTTCACTCAATCCTCTCTCTCTCTCTCTCTCTCTCTCTCAGGCATGGTCAAAATTATGGAAAATTAATGATAGTGGGGCAGGAATTAGTTTCCCATTAGTGGTCTGGAATGGGTAATCAACATGTTAAGATTATTGGTATTGGAAGTAATTTATAAATGATGACATCCTAGCACTGTAATTCACTGACGGAAATCGAAGCCAATTACTGATGATAATTTGGTTGATAGTTGGTTCCAGAATTGTGTGCAATATAGGAAGTTAGCAAATAAGGATGAAAAACTGCTGGGAAAGCTCATAAAATGTCCTGGGTACTCATATCATGGATGGTTGCAAACCACAGGGATGTGTTATAACTCGTGCTCCTACTACCTGTGCAGGTTAGAGTAGAAATCCAGAAAGCTAAACTCGAGTTACTATTTGAGCTTGGAAGAATACCTACAGAGAAAGAGATAATCGAAAGGGTCGGGATCTCCCCTGAGAGGTACCAAGAAGTAACGAGGGTCTCAAAACCAGTTGTGTCTCTCCATTCAAGGCATGTAGTCACACAAGAAGAGTTCATCAATGGGATTGCAGATGTGGATGGTGTTGGAGGTGATAACCGGAGGCAACCTGCTCTTCTCAGGCTAGCTCTTGATGATGTGGTAAACATCGACCTCTCAAACTTATATTCAAACCATATTAATTTGATTGCCTATTCAATATTATGAAAATCACTGAACACTTTTTCTTTTCCGTTTTTTCTTGAATTGAAGCAGTTTTTGCCTTTAGATGCTAGTTGATGATTACCCATGTAACTATTGGTGGTCTTCTTCCTTTATTGATAAAGTATGATTCATCTGATACTTATGGCTTCTGTCCTATCTCTGAAAATCCTGTTCCAGCTTGATTCTCTGAAGCCCAAAGAGAGCTTGGTGATAAGACAGAGATTCGGACTTGATGGCAAAGGTGATAGAACATTAGGAGAAATTGCTGGAAACCTGAATATTTCCAGAGAAATGGTCAGGAAGCATGAAGTCAAGGCTCTCATGAAGCTCAAGCATCCAGCTCGAGTGGATTATCTTCGCCGTTATATTGTCTGAACCAATCAAATCAAACATGGTATTACACAATTTTCTGCCGCCTTACTCTTCTCTCATCACCAAGTTAGTGTTGTATACTAATGATCTGTATCATAGCCATTTCATTACAAAAAAACAGAACTCTCACAACTTGTAATATATAGTGAAACCTCAAGATAGCGAATAACAAAAATTTACTTGACGTGTATTATAAACCTCTCTCTGTTAATAATCTGACGGTATTATGCAGTCACAAAAGGAATTCTGTCTTACATTTAAATGTAAGAATCTTTTTATGAGCACAGTGGCTCAATTTCTTGAAATTTTCAGAAAATTTTCTTTCCCATTTCGGCGGAGGCGGTCTTGACTGGGAAAAATGGTTGTCTGCAGATCATCAATGAGAGAAAGGGGTACTCGACATCTTCTTTACAAAGATAAGATAGTGAAGAAAGAATCAAAGAAATTTCACAGAAAAGAAAAAGACCCATCAAACAATGGGATTGCCATAGGCTTCAGTGATTTCGATGGATTGATTATATAAGTCTGAGGTCCGATTTTGCCATTGAAAATGCTCTTGTTTGAATGAATCTTGATATAGAAAGCCTCATCAAAGTCAATAACCAGAAAGCTTAGATTTCTTTTTTGTTTGCTCTTTTCTCCTGTCTGCAAATGATTCCGAATTTCTCATTATCCAAAACCTTTCTATTTCTTCTGGTTTCCTGCCAGGAATCCGTCCTGCAATCAAATCCCACCTGAGAGGCTCATCCAGTATCTTGTTAGACTTCTCTTACAGTATTAGAAAGTTATCAGAAAGTTTATCATTAAGAATCTTAGCAAACTCAGATCAACAAGTTCTATGTTTTTGGCTTATAATTGCAAAGAAAACTGACTTATAATCAGAAATCAATGAAGGCTCACCTGTCTCCGACGAGTCTATACATTCTGAAGATGAGATCTTCTTCTTGCTCAGTAGTGTTAACGAATTCCCATTCTGTACTACTAACTTCTGCCCAATTAAACGATAATAACTTGAAAAAATATAAAAAAAATACACAGACAACGACATTCCACAAATTAATCTGGAAAAGAAACACAAAGAAAATAAGAACCCGACCTTCAGACGATTCAGAAGTAGTTGTTGTCTTCGCTTGCTTTCTAGGACGCCTCTGCTCCATAGCTTCTATTAAGAGAGAAAATGAGAAAATGAAAGCAACCCAGTGAACGGCAAAGGCTGATAAATTGCAACAAGCAAGATAGATATTATATAGTTTGGTTTAATGCAAGTATATTAATTGAAATATTGAATGCCAAACACTCGTTATCCAACAAGCCAACGGAAAATAGATTGCTACGATTGTTGACTCGTAGGCTGGAAGACTTTTAGTTGACAACGCTCAACAGAGTCAGACAGGAAGAGCTTGCTCAGGTGGCAAGAACACAGAAAAGCTGTCTAGGGAGTTCAGTAAATTAGTTTCCCCATATAATTTCAGACAGTGCATTTATGCCCATTTTCTGATGAATTCAGATCTATGTTCAAAGTTATCTACATAAATCTTGTATCAAAATCTCTGTTTTGACAATAACCACACAATTTTTTTAAAAAAATTTTATTATTAAGTTTGTTGTATTATTTCAGACTGTTCATCTTTTGACAAATATCAGGTTATGATGTTCAAAGTTATTGGAAAATTTTTGTATCGAAATCACAAACAATCATTTGTTTGGATAATAATCAGACAGTTTTTTTTTCTTTAATTTGTATTGTTACCATAATTAATTATCTGAAACTAAAACTTTGAGCATTATCACTATTACCTATTGCACTCTATTGCCAAGCAATTAAGCGAGAGATTATAATTCTTTTCTTAGGCGAGGAGAGTAGACCTGTTGCTGTACTTGCAACTAACATTTCAGCTTTCTTTTGGGTTTATCCTGCTGTCACAAAAGACAAACACAAACCCACTTCTTTTACTTGTTAACTAACATTCTCCCACACATACACATACATACATGTATGTATGTATATATATATATATATGCATACATGTACACATGCTTAAGTGACTTTCATTTTATCTTATCTAATCAGAGATTAATTAAATAATTTTATGATCAATTTTGAATTATATTACTTACTCGATTAGCATTAATGGTGGAGACACTCCTGTAGGTACCATATATGAACCTGGTGCTGTCCTTCCTGCACAACATAAATAACACAACTGACTTAGCTATATTTGTTGGTTCAGATCCACCAGGTGAGTTGCTAAGTTCGCTGTCCGCAGTCAGATCTCCCGCACATGGTACACAAATTAACTCCCTCACCGGTATTGTGGGGTGCTGAGAATTTATTGACCTAATTGGAAAATCCACTCCATGTTAATTTGAAGTAAAGTCGGCATCTTATAATTTGGGTTGAAAAGATACCTTATTCACTCCTACCTTAGTCATTCCGATTCTATCAACTTGCATGGATGCCAGGTTGAACCAGAGTATTTTTTAGGTTGATTCTGACCTAGTTTTGATGGCCATTGTCTCTCTGCAAGTTGACTAAGTTTTGCATATTTATGCAAGCATGCATGCCCTGAGTGTTGTGCGTATGTATGTTTTATTTTAATTCTTTTTTCTCTTTATATTCTACCACATATGTTCTTATTCTACGTGGCCTAAAATTTCAATATGCTTTGGTCACTTTAATGACAATTGCTCTTCCTGCTCCACTAAGATTTTATGAGAAGCAAAATCATAATCATGAATACGACAAATTTATTGGTATTACTAAATGGATCATCAAAATTCTTTGTTACTATGAGTTGTATTGAATTTTTTAAAAAGTTATAACATGCGATTAATAATTAATTAATTTATTTATTTATTATGTTATTATTATAAGTTACAAAGTATTTTTAAATTTTACATTCAGATAAACAACAAGAAGATCTTAATACTTCTTGAATATTTTTTTTTTCTGACAAAATGCTGGAACCAATACTTCCATGTGGTTACTAATTTAAAAGTCTAGACTCCAAGCCATGCAAGTGAGTCTTGGTCACGCAATTGCTGCAGAAAGAGAAACAACAAAGAAGAAAGAACCGATCCGTAGCAACTTGGAATCAGTCTCTTCTTCGTTTGTTTGTCTAGGGTTTCTCTCATTTTCTAGTGTTTTCGGGTTCTTCTTGCAATTTGTGCTTCTGGATAAGGTTTACTGATTGGTGATCCCCCATGACTGTTGACTTGTCTCTATTCAAGCCTAGCTAAAACAAAGCATATATGGCACTTGGCACTTGATCTTCCACAAGCGAGAAGGAAACAGAAGATCGTGAATAAAAAGCCAAATTGTTAGGTTTGTAAAGTCACGATCGTCTAAATGCCAAAAGCATGTCTCATTTGGTTTATTCATACAAAAAATAAACTATATGCTCTAACCCAACTCGGAATAATTCAAGTTTCTTTTTCTGTATTTTGTCATATCATATCATATCCCACAAACGAACCCATTATTATGTTTCATGCGTTTATCTAATGGAATTGCTCAAAGTGCTTCTCATCATCAGCATTATCTCCCAACGGCATAGAAAAAAAAAAAAAAGATTGCTTGTCTTGTGCACCTCCATTTGGATAATGGGAACTTCTCATTAAATTTAATTTGTTTCATCAATTCAATGACATGGTACCAAAGATTTGGCTCTATTCCAATCATAGAAATGACCACATTGCTTTGTGGCAAGAATTAATAGAAAGCAGTGTGCAAGAAATAGAGAAATGAAAATTCTAAGAGCTCTCTTCGCTAATAACAACTAAACATTGATTTATAAATTAGGTTTAGGTTCGAATTTTTTTAAAGTTACCAAAAAAAATTATCCTTAATTTTAGGATCTTGAAAAAAAATGCATGTATTCTTCTCTAATAAAAAATTTTAACTTGAATATCTTAATTATGAAAAAAAGCAAAGAAACCTCAAATTAATCTTTCTGTCAAGAAATATATCAAAGAAGTATGGAATATATCATATTCTAGGATTGACAATGATTGATAACGTAATTTCAAAATCAAGATGAGTGAGTTTTCTTCTTTGAGTGCATGTTCATGGTACAAATTGCGATGGCCAAGCATCTATATTAAGGGAAACTCCTATCTACTTGACATAACCTAGAGAACCAATTTACTGGTTATTTCTAGCTTTGGAATATATTCAATTTAAGTGCAAAATCATTCATCCTTCATCAAGCAAACAAAAGAATACCATATACAAAATTATCCACCAAAGCATCCACCAAAAAGATCGAATGAAACAGCAGCTCAGGAGTAGCAACAAATGATCATCGATGATGATCAATAGGACGTCCCCGTCAAAGGTAAATTCTAATTAAATGTTAAATCAGCCCTTTTAAGATATCACCTAAAGTAGGATTAATATAACAAGAAAATTATGATCAATTGAAAAGGTGGTGATGTTACTTCATGGTCTTAATCTTTAGATTAATCCAAGGAAATGACATATATCTGAGTAATTACTATATAGTATAATATTGGAGACCATTGGTGTAGAATGTGACAGTGCCAGAACCACATAAGGTGTCATCAGGAACCCTAATGCCTATATGGGTGGGATGAGGATAAAGAATTTCAAAAAGAATCGTGAAGCAACAGAAGCATAAATATATGGAAGACAACCAAAAAGGAGGCTGAGATCGATCAACACCATGGCAAATGGTACTGTTCTTCATTAGAAATAAAATAAATTTTGTTTAATGGAAGCAAGAGAGACCTCCACTCTCGTAAATATTAAACTAGACTGGCGAAGATCTCCCCATTATCAATCTAATTAATAATTTCATTTCTTCTTAAGGATACACTCCCTAATTAAGAACACATTAGAAGATACAGTAATTAATTATTTTCTTAATCAACGATGCATTAGTTGTTAAATACTGTGTAGGTCGCAACCTTATCTTGAAGCTTTTACATATAGTATCTTCAAAACCGTGTCTTATTGCGTTTATTCTATAACATAGGGCCACTAATTAAAACTTGTGTTACACCATTAATGCCATTTGACTGTAAGCTCACGGTTCTCTGTAAAACCGGAAGCCATGTTTCCCAGGATTATCTTATAGTACACGTAGCATGAACGTTACTGGCTTCATCTTCATGATGAACCATAAGACACAAATTAGTGACAAGCTAGCCAAATTGGGTAACCTATGGAAGTGACCTGATATGCACCCTAGCTTGTTAATTTTTCTGGGCTTTCCCGGAAAAATTCTTGTGAGAAAAACAACCTAAGATTAATGACATATGATAGCTGGTACTGTTTCATGAACATGCATGGTGAGAGTTAAAGAAGAAAGAGGACTCTTAGCAGACCGTACAAGAAAGTTAATTTTAGAAGTGGGCTGTGGAAATTCTGCTGTAAGAGACTAAACAAGAGGCCCGTCATGTGCCTGCATGACTGCTAAGTCACACCTCGGTAAAAGATCGGATCGACCACTTACGTGGCATGTGATCTCCAACTGTGCACATGAATGGTCTGCTGCAAATGTCTTGTCAACAGAAGCACAAACAATTGGTTTTGTCCTGTTCCTTGATATTGTTAGAATCTGATAGTTACATGACGTTTATGACATTCTTGTTCTCCTTTCCATGGTAATTTCCTTTTTTTTCTTGCCACGAGACCTATGCGACATCATATTTTGTATTTCAGAAACAAGCTTTGCAGCGATTGCAGAACTTTCCTTCTTTTTTCTTCGAAGGGTTCCTATCAACCTTTTTATTACACAAGGTGAAGAAAAGCTCCATTTTAGTGCAAGCATCATAGACATCTCCACGTGTTTATAAAGCAGTCCACAAATCTTATGAAACGTAAGCAGCACTTCTCCTTCTTTCAATTTTCTATTATTCACTTTCAATCCATCTCCCCATTATTTACATCGCGCCCCCGGTAAAGGTGTAAGAAACAGTCCACACGTTGTGCATAAATAAGCTTTCCAGAGAGTGTTCTTCTCGCCGGGACCAAATCTTCATCTTAGGACCATCTTTTCTCAGAGAAAATATGGGTGATAGGTTGCATTTAGCAGTTGGAGTCCTGGGTATTTTTTTTCTTTGTTTATTCTCCTTATGAGCTCACTCCAGCATTATATAAGCATAACCAAGCTGACATGCCAAGTGACGTTTCTGGTGTTTTCTTGCAGGCAATGCTGCTTCTCTGTTACTTTATGCAGCACCCATGTAATGTCAAGACACTGTTGATCTACTTCATTTCTGGTTTTTATGCTCTTCCACATATTTCACAAGCATATACAGATCATTTAGCGATGGATACTTTGCTTGTTTGTTTTCAGATTAACCTTTTCAAGGGTGATAAGGAAGCGAAGCGTGGAAAAATTCTCATGCATCCCTTACATTATTGCACTGTTGAACTGTCTCTTGTATACTTGGTATGGTTTGCCTGTCGTAAGCCTCGGGTGGGAAAATTTTCCTGTGGTTACCATCAATGGCTTGGGGATCCTTTTCGAGTGCTCATTCATTCTGATATACTTCTGGTTCGCTCAATACAGAGGAAGGGTAAGCAAGCTAGTTCAGATTACATGTCACTATGATTGGCATGTATGCATGCATTAAAGTTATTTTACATGAACTGAGATCATTATAAAGGCAAAGAAAGGCATCATGTGTATGTTCATGCATGCATGTATGCATGCATATACATACCTAAATAATACATAAAAATTCATGAGTTTGCAGATCATGGTTGCTGCTATCGTGATACCCATTATCCTGGTCTTCTGCGTCGCTGCAGTGGTCTCGGCTTTTGCTTTACATGATCATCACCATCGCAAGGTGTTTGTAGGCAGTGTTGGGCTGGTCGCCTCCATAGCTATGTATGGCTCTCCATTAGTGGTGGTGGTAAGTCATCTCTCGCTCTTTTTCCTTTCTCTGATCTTGTTATGCAACTCACCACAAGAGAAAAAGAAAGGAAAAAGCAAAACCTTGGTCGGTTTTTCTCTTGGATGCATAAGATCGTCTGGTTTTTTGTGATTGCAGAAGCAAGTGATACTAACGAAGAGCGTGGAATTCATGCCGTTCTACTTATCTTTCTTCTCTTTTCTGGCTAGTTCACTTTGGTTAGCCTACGGATTGCTCAGCCATGATCTGTTTCTTGCGGTTTGTTTAGTCACTATGCTGCTTTTGTTCCAAGAACTAAAAGACCTTACTACATGGGCAGAGATTTTCTAACTCTAATTCTCACCTTTTCTTTCTTGGCAGTCACCCAATTTTTTCAGTTGCCCTTTAGGCATGCTTCAGCTTGTTCTCTACTGCAAGTACAGGAAAAGGGGTATTATGGAAGAACCAAACAGATTGGATGAAGATCAAAATATGGAAAAATCCACACAGCTGCAGCTTGCAATCCACGATGATAGGGCTAATGGCAAGAGTTAATGGATTTGATCGAAGGTCATGTTAATCCATTTTCATGTATCCTAAAAATAATAACTCCCTCTTAGCAGAGTAATATTTGGGCATTCAAGTAACTCAATTGGGTACCTATTGCTTCAATTTTGAGTGAAAGTTCTGCAATGTCAACACAGTATTTAACATATTTCTGTTGGTTTGTGACGGGGGAAGCTTTGTTTCAATACCCAGTAAATTTCATAATCTTCATCCAGCAGATAAGTATTGAGGAAAAAGTTATGAATGCAACCAGTTCTTATGATCTACAAAGCACACTAATTAAAGGATCTCATGTGCAAAAATTAAGTATCCATTCTCCAATCAATGCTCACTTGTTCTAATCTAACATCAAACCAGGGGTTCTACTCATTCTTTGTACCATTTCAGTCAGTTTTGCCTTCAGTGACTGCCAAAATAATATGATCATCATAATCATCATCTAATGAAATCTTAAAAGTCAATAGAATTCCCACCAAATCAGCAACACTTCATCAATCAATCAAATTTCAAAATCTCCACACCAATGATGTATAAGTTTCGCTTAGTTTTGTACAAACTGATGAACAGATGGAAACCCAGACAGTGCAGGGGAAAAACAAGGGCAAGAAAACCTTAAAAGGAATACTTTGGCATGCAAAAAAGAAGAGGTACCAGCTCAGAAACAACTTTATAAGAGACAGCCACTCTCACTTCTTAAAGACCACAACCAGATTTTTGGTAGCTTTTGCTAAAGCACCCAGGACTGCTTCTCATTGTCACCATTATTTGTCAGATATTAGAAGAGGGACACATTCCACTTTGTTGTGCATAAAGTGTAAGGTTGATGAGGATATGCCCTTGGACTACCATTGACAAGTCCAGGTCAGATGTCATTATACAATATGCCTGATGAGTCACAGAAAAGTACAGCAAAGAAAGAGACAAGTCAAACCTGAAGTTTGACACATTGTGCGTCCAAATTATTTATCTATGTAGTGGTTTCAAGTACCAGTGTCGTGGCATTCTCATTCACAAATAGAACAAGCTCCATAGTGGTAGTAGTTAATGCCCCACCAGGATATTTGAAAAGGAGACTCTTGAAGCTGCTGTTTCACAAAAATCTAACATATCATCAAGGAAGCACATTTACAATTAAGAGAGCAAATAGGAAATAACAATGCTACCATGGAACTCCAGAATTACAGATAAATGCGAAACAGAGATACGTGAGAGAATATATATTTTGACATTGTTGGAGAAGATGTTTGAATTCCATTTAGCAATCTAAACACTATATTCAAGTTGAAGAATTGAGGTTAGATTTACTGTTAGATGCTCTATAGTAGTATAAATCAAATTACAGTGAGGATGGGTCCTATCATCTACTGAGAACACATATACTCTGCCGTTTAACTCAATCCAACTACGCGCCGGATCCTTTTTCACTTCGAGACCCTGCAATCTCTTTCTCACATCTAGCTTTTTCCCCCACTTCCCCAATACTGCATATATATTAGACAGAATAACATAAGCAAATATTGGCTTGGAATCCAAACTGAACATCTTCTCAGCAACTCTTTCGCCCACTTTCATATCCATCCAGGACCAACAAGCACTGAGCAAAGCTCCCCAGACAACTCCATCTGCTTTGATTGGTATCTCTTTAATGAAGTTCTCTGCTTCTTTTAGATGACCTGACCGACCAAGAATATCAACAACACATGCGTAATGTTCTAGAGATGGGATTACTCCATAACAATTTTCCATTGAGTGGAATAGTCTCATCCCTTCCTTCACTAGACCAGCACGACCACAAGCAGACAGAACCCCAACAAAAGTGGCTGCATTAGGGGCTACCCCTTCTTTTAACATATTTTCAAAGAGTAAGATCGCCTTGGACCCAAGTCCATGATGTGCACACCCATTAATAAGAGCTGTCCATGCTGCCACATTGGGTGAAGGGATGCTGAGGAACGATTTTTGAGCATCAATGATGCTCCCACATTTGGAGTACATATCTATCAGGGAGGTTCCAACATAAACATTAGATTCAATCGGTGTTTTAGCCAAATGTGTATGGAACAATTGTCCTTGTTGAAGGGAACAAAGACACGCACATGCATGAAATAGAACTGAAAATGTTGATCTAGTTGGGCCTATTGATAATCTGTGCATCGTCAAGTAAAGTCTCAAAGCTTCTTCATGCCTCTCATTTTGTACATAACCTGACATCATTGAATTCCAGGTCACAGGGTTTCTTTCCTCCTTAGTTTCTTCAAAAAGCTTAAGAGCTTTATCAAGTTCACCATTCCCAGAGTACACAGATATCATAGTATTGGAAGAAATAATTGTTCTGCAAGGCATCCTCTCAAATAATCTTTTTGAATCCTGAACTCGACCACAGAGGGCATACCCCTTAATCATCAAATTATATGAAACTGTATTTGCATCATATAGTTCACTGAAAATCCTTTCTGCATCCTCGATCCTACTATTCATTATAAGCCCAAGAAGGAGGGAATTTGAAGCATTTATACACAGATCTGCTATACTATCATGAACTCTCTTAGCATCATTGGCTGCATCACATTCACAATAGAATTCAATTAGTGCACCACCAATTGACCGATCAGATTCAAATCCATGTTTAATCAAAATACCATGGACAACCATCCCTTGATACAACAGGCCAAGTTTAGCACAAGCACGCAATATGGAATCCAAAGTAAACTCATTTGGCCTCACATCACCCCTCCCTCTCATCCACCAAAACAACTCCAAAGCCTTCTTGCATCCTTCTTCAGTCTTTGCATACCCGGAAATCAAAGTAGTCCAGGCCACAACATCTCGTTTAGGCATCCTTATAAACACATCCAAAGCATCAGTCATCTGATTACATTGCACATAACCTACAAGTATCAAGCTCCACAACAACTCATTCCTCCCGTGAAACTCATCAAACAACCTCTTAGCATCTCCAATTGCAAAGCAATTAGCGTAAAAATACAACAAAGTGCTCCCTACAAACTCAAAAGTCTCGCAGCCACATTTTAAAAGAAGCCCATGAATCTGTTTCCCATCAGCTAATGACCGCGAATGCGCGCACACGCTTAAGACAGTTGAGAAAGTGACCTCGTTGAGTCTAGTACCGCCACGATGCATGATAGCAACTAATCCAAGAGCTTCATCGTATCTATCCCACTTTGAGAACCCAGAAATCATTGCGTTCCATGAGACAACTGTTCGTGATGACATTTCATCGAACAGTTTACGCGCAACATCAAGGCGGCCAAGTTTAACTTGCTCAGTAATAGAAATGTTGGTGGAAACTATATCGGCTTGATGGGTTTTCGGGTTCAGCTGATGGGTTGAGAATAGTTTCAAGCTCTTCCATCGCTTATGCTTCCACTTCCCCGAAAAACATCTCAGCAACATCTCCAAAGAGAGGGGTAGGAAATGGACCGTTATTGTGAGAGAAGCAACAGTTGACACATAACAGGATGCCCCTGAGTTCGACGCTTCCAGAACACTTAGCTAGATCCAAACGCACAGTGAAGTGGACTGCCACGTGTTACAGTTTATTATTCAAACTTCCAACTCCATGAATAGCATTTCATGCATGAAAACACGTGTCCCTTCTGGTCCCCCATTCTCTCTCCCTTAGCCCTGAAATCAGAACATTTGTTTGCTTGACACCCGTTTTGCCTCTCCAACGGTTGAGCGAAAGCAAGAAAGATTAACGTTTTGAGAGATTTCATTGATACCAAAATAAAAGGCAGCATTTTGAAGAGAAAATTAACTAGTAAGCAATCTTCATCTCACCTATCAAGGGCACTGGATTTCGTTTCTTCAAAAGAAAAGAAAGCAGAACTGATCTACTTTGATAATGGTGAAGTTAGCGTCGGCACGAGAGAACCGAATGTACGGGCCCCGGCTGGCTGGGAACCGAGCCGAGTACATAAACGCAGGGTTGTATGTGTTTGCGACCATCACGCTTGTTAGTGGGTTTGCTGCTCAGTTTTCACGGGAGCCCAGATCGGGTCTTGCTCTTTTGCTGATAGCTTTAGCCCTTACAATTGTGGTGAATGTTCATGATCTCATGGCGCATCTCGCCGGGATCGATTATCGGTTGCCGTTAATGGAGTTTGATATGCAGCTTGTGCTTGTGGAGTTTGCTGTGCCAATGGTTCAGGCCCTGGGGTCGCTTCTTTGGTTCTTAGCAATTCTTTTTCTTTTGCTTCAGGTGGGTTTGATTATGCGCAAAAGTCATGTCGCCTTATATCGTCATAAATAGACATGGAAGACTAACCAAATCTATGGCTTCAGACTAATCTCAAGATCTCTGGCATCTTCATGAGTGTAATTGTTTGATTCAAGCTGATGATTTGTTACGAGGGAACAGAGCAGGACAAATTGTTTGTCCATCGCTCATCTGCGTCCCTAATGATTTCCTTTCCTAATTTGTTCATTAATTTTATGTTTTCTGCTTTCTCTGGGTCGAAATTTGACACCTATTTGGCTCGTCCTTCCCTGCAATTTATTCTTTTTCTGTGGTTACCTGCAAAATGCAGGCAGAGAAAGGATATGGGTACTTCAAGCTGGAAAAGCATGCCCTGAACATGCTTATCGCAGGCCCTGTTCTGTGGACACTTGGGTCGATCCACAACTCCTGCCAAATCTACGAGCGAGCCGACGGGCATGTCCAGGTCCTGCAAGAGTCTGTAAACATCCCGTTCTTAACCGGGAGTCTCTTGTTCTTGGTTGGTGCCATTCTCAATAACCACGAGCAAGCTGGATCCATCCACCATGGAACAGAGTTACTGGTAAGCTTCTCTTCTCCGTCGCTCCTAAACAGTGGCTGTATAGTCTCTGACCAAATTGGTTTTGTCTGCGCAGGGCACGACTTTCTTATGGTTAAGTATCTTCGGGGGCCTGTCGTTCTTCATTGGAGGATTGGCAAATTTGGTGAAGGTATTCAAGATGCAGCAGATTGCGGGGCTACGGCTCGAGAAACTGCGAGGAGGAGCACAAGAGCGGCTGATTCAAGAGAGGGAAGGCCAAAATCCTCTGCTTATTGGGGAACAAAGGAGGAGAGAATGGCAAGCGGAGCAAGCCACAACAGGGCCTGCACCAACTCCTTACAAGGATGTTCTTGTTGGGCAGCCCGGTAGCTCCGTCCGTTAGTAGCTATGGCCCTGCTTCTTTTTGCTTCAGCTTGTCTGTCATTTCGTTTTGTCTTCCATTTGTTCCCATTATACTCAGATGGATTTCGTACGTTTCGATTGAATGATGGAACTGATCAATCCATATGGTTTCTGTGTAGTAAAACTCGTTTTATTGAAACTAGTTTACGAAAATCATATTTTGGTGTATAATCTAAATTGATTTAGCTCAACCTATTGGATATATTATCACTGAAGCAGCGTTGGTTCCGAGCAGACCTTCAGTGATTAGAGCCGATTAATGAAGCTCTTAGACAGCGAGTCGACGAGTTAAAACTCTTTGTGCTGCAAGTCGACTCGTACGTGAAGCCAGTGGACAGCGAGCTGAGACCCTGTTCGGTAACTAACAGGGCAATTTGACGACAAGTTAAGACTTTTTGGTTAAACACGAGCGAAATATTTGGGACCAAAGAGCATGGGATCTCCAAAGAAGTTTCCTTTCGCAAGACTTTAAAGTTTGGAGCCATCTAAAGTTAAAAGTAGACAAAATTAAGACTTTATTAAGGAATCTGATATGATCAATGTGCTTAGAATTCTCTAAATTTCAAATTTGAGGGTCATAAATAATTAACCTATTCTGTATCAACTTTTATTTAATAAGAATAATTTTATCATTTTAAATTTACATAATAAAATTATCTTTTAAAGCAGTGAATTGAAATAATGAATAAGATCAGTTTATATATATATATATATATCATTAATATCTTGGAATGAATAAATTTATTTTTAATTAATATAAATATAATTTTAAAAACTTAAATGAATAATTAAATAATTGTATATGTTCATTTTTCTTATCAAGTACATGTTCCTTAAGTAATTACAATGCAATCTAAATTTGTAATAAGCATTATATTATATTATTTTTGCTCCAAATAAAAATTGTTTTATATTTGTTATATTAGTCTTGTTGATTAAATATTTGAAATTAATTTTTGGTTTTTATTTATATTTATAAAATTTATTTTATGATCAAATATTTTTAAATCAAGGGAATAAAATATAAGACAAAATTTAAAAAATTTTAAATAATATAATATAATATAATTTATAATAAATATTAGATGTTATTATATTTTTAAAATTAAAATAAATTAAAAATAATTTTAATTTTATTTTATGTTATGCTTATTATATCATAATATTAATATAATTTCAAATTAATCTAATATAATGCCATCTAATCATATTCCGAAGAATAATCGAATTTGACTGTTAATGGGTCGTGTTGTTTAAACTCATCTTTCGTGTCTTGTGCCCAACCAACAATACTATGCAGGCCCAACCCAGTTTACCCCTCGAATTAAATCAAGCGAGCTTCACCACGACGTCGTACGTGAAAACACATCGCATCTTTAAGTTCTCATCTTGTATTGAAGAACAGTCATCAGTGCTATATCTGCCTCCTACCGCTTACTAACTTCAACGTGGTGCGCAGTACGCCTACGCGGCGCCAAAATAAATTGCCCATCCCAAAGCCACGATAAAATAAATGACTCCACGATTCCCCTTAGTTTGATGTTTCTCTCTTCCTTCATCCCTTCTGAACCCTAGCTGGGGATTTCCGTAAATCAAGGTTTTAGTTCTACTATTCCTTCAGGTACTTATTTCCAATATTGGATTACTTCAATTTTTCTCTGTTTTCCCGAATTTCCTATTCCCCGTGAGATAACGACTGTACATGCATTGAGTGTTTTTATGTATCTTTTCCGGATGTGTGAATGAGTCAGATACCTTATTTTTTGGATGTGGAAATATGCATCGATTAGCTACTGTCTTGCCAATTACTTCAATTACATGTCGTTTTAGAGAACAGTTCCGGCGTACCTTATCTGTTGCATTTGGTTCTTTTACCTTAGCATGTAGGTCGTGAGTCCTTGTAAAGGAAAATTCAATTTAAATGATGTATTAAATGGTTCAATTGCTTTCTGGTTTCTACTCACAGGTGTCTGGGAGAGCCCAGAAAGTTCTAGTTAGGGAGGGGCTGTTTTTGAATTTTTATGCTTTTAATTTTCATGTTTTGGTTGTTTAATTAGTATAATCAAATGTACATAAGAGCAAATGTGATGCTCTGGATAAGTATGATGATTATGATGAACTTTCCTGTTTGCACAAAATTGATATACTATTCTGTAGTATCGGTAAGATACTTGTGTATATGTGACTGCCAGTGCATGCTTTCAGCAGTCATGAAAATTTGACAAGAACAATTCTGTAGCAGACTGAGATGTAGTTTGTGAGCATGCAATGCACTTTTTTTCCTCTTTTTTACTTTTACTTTTATCTTTATTCATCTCACTTGGTGGTAATGACGTGTAATTGCGTTTGTGTTTATCCAGAGATTTTATTATCAAGAAGGTGTCTAGCGTAGTTGTCAAGTGACTACACGTTTTTGAAGTGTTGTGTAATAGGCAGTGTGGAATGGCGTCTGTGTCCAGTCAACCGCAGTTCCGTTACACCCAACCCCCATCAAAGGTGCTTCATTTGAGGAACTTGCCATGGGAATGCACAGAGGAGGAATTGATTGAACTTGGGAAGCCATTTGGTAAAGTTGTGAACACAAAATGCAATGTTGGTGCGAACCGAAATCAAGCTTTCATTGAATTTGTAAGTTTAATTATTTTCTTGAGTTTTATTCTGTTAATTTATCTTGCATTAGCATAATAAAGGCAATAATTGTTATTTTCCTTACATCATTTCTAATATTCTTCAGGCAGATTTAAATCAAGCTATTGCAATGATTTCCTATTATGCATCATCCTCAGAACCAGCTCAAGTACGGGGTAAAACTGTTTATCTGCAGTATTCCAACAGACAAGAAATAGTAAACAACAAAACTACGGCAGATGTTGCTGGAAATGTTCTGTTGGTGACAATTGAGGGTCAAGATGCCCGCCAAGTCAGTATTGATGTCTTACACCTGGTAAGCAAGTTTCATGCCCTCTAGTTTTGGTTAGAAGAGGTAAATATACTGCCTAAGAATGTTGCGAATGAGTTTCTGTTTAGGTTGTAGTTTGTCATGCTGTGGAAAGCTTTAATTTGACATGAATGTAAATGGATCAGCAGGCCCATGTCAAGGCAATATCTTCAATGGCAGCTTAATGCATCGGGAGAAAGAGCGCATGTGTGTTTGTCTCCTTTCTCCTTACCTTAACACTGCCTCTTTCTTCCCTACTCTTCCTTCTCGATTCCCTATACCTATCATTCATAAGATTAGGATTTTTCAGTTTCTCCCCCAGGTTTCTGCATGCTTGATGTTGTCATGTTTCCGTTTGTGGTGTAATTTCTGATGATGCAGCTTTCG
Organism: Moringa oleifera; assembly: GCA_021397835.1. NCBI lineage: Eukaryota > Viridiplantae > Streptophyta > Magnoliopsida > Brassicales > Moringaceae > Moringa > Moringa oleifera. The sequence continues at coordinate 774,643 of JAJFZO010000658.1, read as the reverse complement.
TAGTTGGTATTCTACAGTCATTTGATGAATGTGATTATATTTCTGATTTTTATGTTAGTTGCTTTTCATAAATTAAGTTTTGAGTTCAGTTTACATCCAAGCTTTTCTAGGTTTTGAAATCCTAATTGCATCTAGGTTCAACCATTGTCAAGAGCTAGATAAAGAATTTTTTTTTGTTTTTTTAATAACATTAGAGTGGAAAACATAGATGAAGTACTAGTCCATCTGTTTTTTCCTCTTTTTTAACATTTATGTTGACTGACTGTAAAAGATATGGAGGTTTACTTATAGTTGTTTAAACACATTAGTTGAAAGTTGGAGGTGTTCTCTTGCAACAACCAAACACTGAGTGAACTGCAAACAGCTAAAGATCTTGTTGGTACCTGGGCAAATGTTTGGGCCTTTCTGTCAGTTTGTTGGAACTTGCTCTTATTTTCTAACATCGTAGGAGTTTGATAGAGGTAATCCTCTGCAAGGTAGATAACACTTAAAATGCCTACCAGGCGAGTACGGTACATCTTCCAAAAATGCTAAATCAGCTAAAGATGCTGTTGACTATATTCAAGTGTCAAGCTTTATGTGTAGATGAAGAAATCTGTTGTAGCTGTCTGTCTACACAAATTTTGGGTTTCTTGATTTAATTGCATTTGCCTTTGGGCTTTGTTGTTTTTCTTCCAATTTATATTCTGAAAGTTATTTGCTGACGCAGGTGTTTTCAGCTTTTGGATTTGTGCATAAGATTACTACCTTTGAGAAGACAGCTGGATTCCAGGTATATCTATTTAAAAGTTACCCCTGAAGTTGTTGCTTGGTTTTTGAGCAATCTGCAAACAAGCTGATTTTATGTATTTTGTTGTTCCAGGCATTGGTGCAATTTTCTGACGCCGAAACTGCTTCATCTGCAAAAAATGCCCTGGATGGAAGAAGCATCCCTAGGTGACAGTTGTATTAATTGTTTGACAGGGTATTTAGTCCAGCTGTTGTGGACCATATAGTTATAGATATGGTGCACATGCATTAGGTTTGGGGCTTCGCTAATTCCTTGGAACTTTAAATTACAATAAATATTGGCTCTCTTTGTTATGACAAGAGGGCCCCTCTGTCTTGTAGATAATTTGTGAAGTTGGACCTTGAAAAATTCCTCCACATAAGAAACGACTGACCGTATCAGCACATTTTGTCTTCATTTGTCTCAGATATATCTGGTATAAAGTTCTGTTGCCTTGTTTTCTTTGTCAGGTATCTGCTTCCTGAGCATATGGGACCATGTACCCTTAGGATCACATATTCTGCTCACACTGATTTGAGTGTGAAATTCCAGAGCCACCGGAGCAGGTATTTGTTATGTGTTTTTCTTTTAGTTTCTGACAAGTTTGCCATTGGTTCTCTTTTTTTCCCCCCTTCCTTCATGTTTTTCTTTTTTTGTTTTTGTGTGCGCGTGCGTGTTGTTGGTTTTTGTTTTTTTTTTTTTGTTGTGTGTGTGCGTGTGTGTGTGTGTGTGTGTTGTTTGTTTGTGCGTGCATGCGTAGTTGCTTCCATACATCAATTTCTGTTGCATGCATCTTTGATTCTTTATTGTTGATGCCTCCTTTTGTCTCTGTTTGTAACTAACACTCTTTTCATAATATTTCAGGGACTATACTAATCCTTACCTTCCTGTTGCTCCATCAGCCATAGATGGCAGTGGTCAGGTAAGGCACCAGCAATCATCAGTCCATCAATTTATCTAGTCACAGTTACCAACTTCAGTTACCTGCTACGTACATCTCATGCATAGTGGCATGAAACTGTTGATATGTGGTTTTAAATTGAGAGGCTTCCTATACCTCATATCTACTTTATGTGTTCTTCTGGTGCTGGACCTAAACTGTCTTTATAACATTGTTTGTACTAATGTTTTAGAAAGAATAAAAGGATGGAATTCCTTCTTTTAATCCCTGGCATGTTTGACATGTGTGATGAAGCAATTTGTTGGGTCAACTGCTTTTAGGAGATGCATATGATTGTTGCATTTCTATAATGGATTGATGAATTGGTTAATATTTGGTGCTTTCTTTGATGAGATCCTTTCGCCATTTTGCAGATTAGTTTGGGTCTTGATGGAAAGAAACTAGAGCCTGAGAGTAATGTTCTTCTTGCATCTATTGAGAACATGCAGTATGCAGTTACTTTGGATGTTTTACACATGGTATTATGAACATTTATGAAACTGTTGAATTCTTATTTATCACTGTGTTTCTGAAAATTAATTATTATTATTTTGTTATACTTCTTGACTAGGTTTTCTCTGCGTTTGGGCCTGTCCAGAAGATTGCCATGTTTGACAAGAATGGTGGAGTCCAGGCTTTGATTCAGTACCCTGGTAGACTCTTAACCTTCATACTTGTTGTTTTATTTTTGAGTAGAACATAATTATCACTGTTATAATAAAGCCTAGCTGTTGAACATCTGGTAACCCTAGCTGTAGTTTAGATACGCATTTGATCTGTTGGGAAAAGTTTGTATGTTTTACATGGTATGTTGTTTGAGTTGCATTCAAGTCCATTGCTATTATGTTCTACTGAGATCAGAATATGATGGTAACATGTCATTATATTTGTAGTAAGCTTAAAGAAGGCCAATGGTGGCCCATCATTAGTTTGGTTGTCTTCATGTCATGCCTTCCTTTTGGGGAAGGAATTCAAGCTTGCAAACTAGGCTTGCTATTATTCAGACAAGTTCATCTTGTGAATTTAAAGGCAATGCATTAAAGGCAAATGTGTAACACCGTTGTTCAGTTGATGGGGAATTGAGTTAGTTATTTGAATGAAACAGGAAAATTGTGAGGGCTTCTGCTTTAACCTTTCAATTTTTCTTGTTTTATGTACCTCTATTTTTCTTATAATTTTAAACTAAGCATCATTCTTCTATTAAGGAATAAACTAAGCATCACTATTGCATTGGCTGTAGATGTTCAAACAGCAGTTGTCGCCAAGGAAGCCTTAGAAGGACACTGCATCTATGATGGAGGATTTTGCAAGCTTCATATTTCATATTCACGCCATACTGATCTTAGTATAAAGGTAGTTAAATTATAGTCCTCTGATATTTGGATAGTTTACTTCTCACTGCAGTTTCTATTTCATTGTTGGTTTGAGTAAAGTAGACAACACTTAAGATTGGTCAAAAGGCAGTAAGCTATCTATTTCAATTTCACATAAGCTGAACTTGTCATCTGGTGCTGTTGTTAAATTGGATGTTAACTTCTGTTGTCCGGGGCTATTTGCTGGTGACAAATGTAATGGCAAAGACTTCATGTTTTTATTCTACTTAAGCATGATTACATGCAGGGAGGCCTTTAGGATGGGGTTCCATATTTCCCTAATTCTTTATTAAGCCAATTAAAGCTGAATGATTCTGTTTTGACCTTAGTTATTGACGACCATTGACATATTTATTGTTATCTTAAACTCATGTGGAAAATGCTGTCTGATTTTGAGACCTTAACTTCTGGTTACAGGTAAATAATGATCGGAGCAGAGATTATACAATCCCTAACACAGCATTAAACCCCCAACCATCAATCTTGGGGCAACAGCCGATGCAGATGCTGGGTCCTGGTGCTCATCAATACAGTGGGGCTCAGTTTGCTCAGACTGCTGAGCAGCTAATTCCACAGCCTTCAGCAGGCTGGGCGTCAGCTGCTCCAGCAGCACCTCAGTCCATGGCCATGCCAGTGAATAATCATCCTTACTTGCCACCTGGGAGTGTGGCTCCCATGGGCCCTGGAATGATGCAGATGCCAGTCCAGAGTGGTCTGCCACAGGTTGGGAGAATGCCCCCTTATGGACCTGGTCAGATGTAATAGCGCGTGTCATTTGAATTTCTCTTTGTTGGATGGCAATTTTCTAAAGAGGTGTGGGCTTGGCGAGGAATTTTCACAGGCCAAATCAGCCTACCAAAAAGGTCTCATGATAACAAATTTAAGTTGGGTTCAATTTATATTTTCTTTCCAATTTTGCGGATGAGATCGGGTGAGCAGTGGCCTTGGGTTCTTGTGACCCCATGACTTTGGTTAGGAATTATTGTCTGTCATTTTACTACTAAATATTTGGATGCTCTAGTGACCAAAACTTTGGACATATGAATGTGTTATTTATAGTATAGTCTAAGAAATGCATTACGCTTGCATCATTTTTCAAGTGGATAACAGATTGTGTATAACAGATCTTAATCCATCTTATTCTGATGAGCTTGTGAGTTCCGTACGACTCTGCAATTGTAACTATTCTCCATTCTTGCCATGGGTATTAAAAACTTTAGTTCATGTGAAATCTGGGGCAGGCTCAATTAGTTAAGGGGCACTTTGTCTCTAATGAAATGAAGAGCGTTGCATGAAAATGTTATTGGGCTCATTCGACCATAAATATACTTTGAAAATATTTAGAGGTACTCTGTGTGGTACTACCAGCAAATAAGATTTTCGCTCTGCTAAGATGCTAAGCCGAAAGTAGAAGTAACCCCACGAGTTCCAAAATGTTCTGGTCACTGCAAGTATAGATCTCATAGTTTAACTCACCGAGTGACAAGAACATGAAACTCAGCCAGTCCCGGGTCAACGCGGACTTTGATCCCACGCTTACACTCACAAGTTTGTGTCACAAAAGTCACAAGCCGGCGCCAATTTCAATCGGGATAAGGTTTTATTTCGCTTCTCTCTCTAATCCTCACTCTCACTCCAAATCTTGTGGTTCCTAACTTTCTCTGGCTCTCTTCCTCACACTAAACACAGAGCTCGACGAGGGAGACGGAGAGTGTTGAACGGACAGCCATAAACCCTAACAAAGCAATGACTTCTACTCTACAAGCTTCTCTCCTCTGCAAGCCTTCCCTCTTTCTTTATCCTCCTCCTGCGAAGCAACGTTCTCATTCTTCTCTCTCATTTTCTCACCATCACCACCAAACCAGCTCTTCTACTCTCTTATTCAATCCTCTTCCTCTCTCCAAACAGTCTCTCTTGTCTTCAGCTCGCGTAAGCTCCCGATTCCGCATCATTCTTCTTTCAGTCCCTTGCACATTGCACCCCGACAACGTCGGTACGGATTCCGGATTGACTCCCTCGCTTAACAACTCCAGTTCCGATGTTAAAGAATCCGAGTTCGGTGATTCTTGTGGCGAGACTTCGAATTCGTTGGAGAAGAGTTCGGTTTCTATTGTTGAAGAATTCAAAGCTGGTGGATTCGAGACAGAGAGTGAGTTTGTGGACGGTGAGAAGAAAGCACGGTGTCCAGAGGGAACTGAGGAGGCGGCTGGAAATTTGGTGGAGAACGAGGGACTAAATAGCAAAATTCCAATAATGGTGTTTCTGATGGGACTGTGGGCGACAGCCAAGAGAGGGATGGAGAAGGCGTTGGCAGGGGAGTGGCTCAGTTGGTGGCCTTTTTGGCGACGGGAGAAGAGGCTCGATCGGCTTATTGCCGAGGCCGAGGCGCATCCCAAGGACGCAAAGCTGCAGAGCGCTCTCTTAGCCGAGCTTAATAAGCACAGGTTTGATGATACTTGTGAATGAAGGTTTCCTAGGATCTCAGCCTGTGTTTTCAGTTTGTTGCTGAAACATCGTGAAAAGTAAAATGGAAGTTGTGGTTCTTCTCTTGACTGCATATAATTGTAGATATAACAAGCAGATAAACTTTAACCTCATCCTGTCCACATTTTGAAACAATATTTCACTGAAGAGAGTAAAATGTTAAGAGTATCACAGCATTTCTTCTGATAGAATAACTTTATTAGAATTGTTTTTATATGCATGGGACTAGTAATCTATCTACTGTTTTGAGAGTTATTGTTTCTTCTCCAGTCCTGAGTCTGTAATCAAGCGATTTGAAAAAAGGGACTGTGCAGTGGACAGTAGAGGAGTTGCAGAATATCTTCGTGCTCTCATTGTTACTGATGCTATTGCTGAGTATCTTCCAGATGAACAATCTGGAAAGCCTTCTGGTCTTCCCGCACTGGTAATGAAGCTTGGTTTCTGGTTGTTCTTGTGTTATTTGTTTCAAAAAACCTTTTGTGTCTCTGTTTTCTGTTTTTAATTTCTAATCTTGTTTGATCTTTTGCCACATTATATATATCTTTTGGTTCTATATCTTTTCCAATTGCTTAATCATTCGTTCTAGTCCAGTCCTGATTATGCTGGTATCTATTCTATGACTCAATCTTGACAATATACTTCTCCCAAAATTTATTCTGTGGCAACTCAACTTTTGTGTGATGTTAGTTCATTAGACCCATGTCCATGATTGAAGATATTTAAGTTTCATTCTCGAGTTATTTCTTTTATCCGGTTTCTTTTTTTCTCCTATCCCTTTTGAAGTTCTTATGTTTTGCATCACTGTTAGCTGGATTTATCATTTGTTTTTCTTAACACTTTTAACCAAACCATCTCATTTTTGTTCATATTTTTCTTGTGGTCTTAACTTTTATCTGATCAATTAAAATTTATTTGTAGCTGCAAGAACTGAAGCAGCGTGCATCAGGGAACATGGATGAGCCATTTTTGAGCCCTGGCATATCTGAGAAGCAACCGTTGCATGTCATGATGGTAAAAATGCAGACTCAATACCCTTAATTCCGGTAGAATCTGGTTGATACAATTGTTTTTTTTGTTATAGTGTTAAAAACCAAAAGAGCAAGTTCTGTATTCCTTATCAAGATCGTTTGTTCTCCTCCTGGGCGATTATTATATTTCATTTAGTTCGATATATGACAATTCTTTTTTGTTAGGTTGATCCCAAAGTTGCAAACAGATCTCGATTTGCACAAGAGCTTATTTCTACTATATTGTTCACAGTTGCTGTTGGCTTAGTATGGTATGGTTTTCTTTCCTAAATAGATTTAAGAATATGCCAGTTGTAGCTTTTGTAGGGAGTTGTTTTCCAGAATGATGATTCTCAAGAATGATCGAACGTTGGTGCTTTCAAGTTGCAAGTTGTTGTTACTGTTATTGATTATGGAAGTTCCTTTCAGGTTAATGGGTGCAGCAGCACTCCAAAAGTATATAGGAAGCCTGGGTGGAATAGGAACTTCAGGTGTTGGCTCAAGTTCATCTTATACCCCGAAGGATTTGAATAAAGAAGTAATGCCAGAGAAGGTGGTACACAATAATCTTTGATAATCTTTGCTTATGATATTATTGGTCTTTCACTGGTTAGAAGCTTCTTTGCATTATGTATAAAATAGATTAGGATCATTGCTAAAAGTTGTATTTGAAGCTTGAAGCTAAAGCAGATTGAACTTAGGGAACTGTGTTATAGTTGATCAAAACTGTAACAGATTCATCCTTGTTTACAGTGGTAATATGTGGGTCTGAGAATTTGCAAGTTAACTCCACTCATGTTTCTTTTTTATAGATTGGTCATTCATTTCACATGTGGTAGTCAATGATAAACTGGGTGTAGTGTCCTGACCAGTTAGTTTGATGCAGAACGTTAAAACATTTAAGGATGTAAAAGGTTGTGATGATGCAAAACAAGAGCTTGAGGAAGTAGTGGAGTACCTCAAAAACCCAGCAAAGTTTACTCGCCTTGGTGGCAAGCTGCCAAAGGTCCGTACAACATATTTTGTTCTTTGGATACATTTAGTAATCTCTTAATGTGGCTTGATTTGTGAACTTTTGTGGTTGTGGATAATATCCAACAAGTTGGGATTGCATAAAGAATCTCCCCACTAGCTGACTGCTTAACTCAGTCATAATCTTGTCACCTGAGCTCAGGCACAAGCCTCACTTGCGGTGACAGTTGGGAGAGATTACTGTCTTACAGTACTACAGATTCCTTGGTGTACGAATTTTGGTTTTTGTTTTTGAGTTTTACTGCAATATGTAATTCTTTATGTTAGTTTGGCTACATAATCTACATGTTATAGTTCATCCATTATTTATAACTATTTATATATGGGATTATGACGCGCATCTAAGCAAACTTTATTGATCTATCTCTTCTTGTTTAGTTTCTGTAATGAATCCATCCAAGTTTTTCTTTTCCTTGTTAAATTGTGATAGAGAATGTCTCTGCTACTTGTCATGCTGATCATAGCATGTCGATTGGTGGTAATGTCCTGAATATGGCCTGATTTTGTCCTGATCATCTGAGCCTCTTAATGCCACAATCAGGACTTTTTTTTTTTTTCTATACTGTTTGTGTATATCTAGTGGGTTTAGTTTCATGTTTTATTACCTAATACACTTTGTTTACAGGGAATTCTTCTGACGGGGGCACCTGGGACAGGAAAAACACTGCTTGCAAAGGTAAGGTTTAATTTCTATATGCTAAAAAAAAAAGAAAAGAAGTTGTTATGTTTTTCTAGTGCATCATTGAGTTCTAATTTATTAGCATTCTAGATTAAGCACTGAACTCTCTTCCTGCTGCTGGCATCTGTGCAATCCTTTCTTGGCTTTTCATCATTAAAATTGTCCGTCTTTACAGCAAGTATCCATACTTTAGAAGATAATTTATTCTAGCATACTTTTATACTTTTATCAAGTGTATTGATAAATTATATATATATGTTTTATGATGGTTTGATTACTTTGAACCTTGAAGGCTATTGCTGGGGAAGCTGGGGTGCCTTTCTTCTATAGGGCTGGATCTGAATTTGAGGAAATGTAAGCCATCTTTTAAGTCGGATGTTGCTGGATAGCTACTCTGCTTAGACTGCACTGATAGTGTTCTTATATTATCATTTCGATATGGAAATTAAGTGAATCAATATCTCTGGTATTACAGTTGCTGAGTCAAGATTCTTTTCGTGTGGTAGGTTTGTGGGAGTTGGTGCTCGGCGTGTTCGATCCTTATTCCAAGCAGCTAAGAAAAAGGTTTTCTTCCTGGCATCATTGACAGATGCAAACATAACTCCAATTGGAATATTATATTTCTCCACAACAGCAAGTTAATTGTATTTAAGCTGTGTCTGCAAATGTATTTTTTATGTCACGAAATTCTACATTTCTCAAGAGCCTAAATAATTTCTTCATAATGTGGTCACCTTTTGATTGGATGAGTTATATTGTCCATATTTCACAGGCGCCTTGTATCATTTTCATTGATGAAATAGATGCTGTTGGATCCACTCGTAAACAATGGGAAGGCCACACAAAGAAAACTTTGCACCAACTACTTGTTGAAATGGATGGTTTTGAACAGAATGAGGTACATATAGACAAGTCAGAGAATTGACAATTCCTTTCCCTTGCTTTTTAAATATTTATAGCATTTTTTCTCAGGGAATAATACTGATGGCCGCCACAAACTTGCCTGATATTTTGGATCCAGCTTTGACAAGGCCTGGTAGATTTGACAGGCATGTAAGTTAATGAGTTCTTTAAGCACTGTGTTTTCTTTTGTGCTTTAGAATTTTACACTTTTATTAACAGTTATTAGTGCAGCATCTGAAGATGATGCTACTTTAGTTTTTTGTTTCTATATGCAATAAAACATCATCAGTGCACTGAAACTTGGTCTGCTTCTTTAATTCTCTATTTCTTCAATTCTTTAAGTTGTTAAATTGATTCTGAATGACTCACACCTGTAACTCAACTCATTTTGTTATTTTTCTAGCATGCACCTGATTTAGTTGCTTCAGCTGCAGTTAACTTTAAGTGAGTCCAAGGAGTAGACTCCATTATAGAGCCCTTAGATATATCTCATGCATCAATCGATTTTTCAAATTCCTTTTCCTCCTGTCAAGAGAGAATACTGACAGAACCACTTTTAGATTGTTGTTCCTAATCCAGATGCCCGAGGCCGTCAAGAGATTTTGGAACTTTATCTACAAGACAAACCCTTGGCTGATGATGTGGATGTTAAAGCAATTGCCCGTGGAACTCCAGGATTTAACGGCGCTGGTTAGTTTCATTTCAATCAAATGGAATGCTGTCTTCTTAAATTCAGATTTCCGACATCCAATCTTTTCCCATTAAATTTGTTCAAGCATCAAGCAATTGAACTTTACTGTTTTTTCTCCCTCCCATACCCCTTGCCAACCAGATCTTGCAAACTTGGTAAATATTGCTGCCATAAAAGCTGCTGTTGAGGGTGCTGAGAAGATAACTGCTGGGCAGTTGGAATTTGCTAAAGACAGGATAATTATGGGTACTGAGCGGAAAACAATGTTCATATCTGAAGAATCCAGGAAGGTACGCAAATTGCAAACGGGAATGTGATAAGTCTGTGTTTTCTAGGTTTTGTGTCATCCTCATTTATGAAGCAATTGAGTAAGCTGACCTTCGTCTCCTCCCTTCTTATTTGGAGGGATTGAGGGAATAGTGGCCAGATATGTAATGGTGCAATTATTGTATTTAGCAACATTTTCTTTGTGCTCCCTTCACATCATCATTTCTTTTTTCCCCCTTTGATCCAATTCTTTAAAGCGGGGAGGGCATAGCGGCTGAACAAGGAAAGAAATTTTAGAAGCTGAGCTGCCAGAGAGAAAGCCATTCAGTTGTAACCCAAATGATGTGGACTTTGGTTACATTTAGTTCTATGCTCATGCAACATGCATATTACGTTTTGGGGCAGCTGATCCTGACTTCTTAGTAGGCCTCTCTCAGCCAGGACAAGTTGCCTGTAGTCCTGTCCTCATTTGCAGCCTGCATAATGGATCTTTACTCTGGGATGAACTCTCCATTTTCACTGTCATCTGTTCATAAAGGATTACTGTTTTCTGACCTCTCCTAACATTATTTCAGCTCACTGCATATCATGAGAGTGGTCATGCTATCGTTGCTTTTAATACGGAGGGTGCACATCCAATTCATAAGGCAACCATTATGCCTCGTGGATCTGCCTTAGGAATGGTTACTCAGCTCCCTTCAAGTGATGAGACATCGATTAGCAAAAAGCAGTTATTAGCTCGCCTTGATGTCTGTATGGGAGGAAGAGTTGCAGAAGAGCTCATCTTTGGTCAGGATCATATCACCACTGGAGCAAGCAGTGATCTGCACACAGCAACAGAGCTGGCCCACTATATGGTAATATTTGCAAGGAATTTGAGACTTGATCGTACTCTAGCGAAAAATCAAATTTTTTTAAACTTCTTATTTTATTGATGATGCCTCCCTTTAGCTAAAGCAGAGTTCAAGAATTTCAGTTGATATTTGATAAATGTAATATCTAATCTCCTTCCTATTGTCTTTTCAAGGCCTAATCATTGTAGTCATGGGGACTGCAAGGAAGATTATTCGCTTCAGTTCTTATTAATAAAGTAAAAAATAAACTGTTGTCAAAAAAAGTGGGTTTGGGTGCTGAATCATTATGCAAATTTCAAGCAGCCATCAATATACCTGAAGAATCTTCTTAATAAATTTACTAAATGCTGTTGTTATGTTTGCCATGCAAGGTCTCAAATTGTGGGATGAGCAATGAAATTGGGCCCATTCACATCAAAGAGCGGCCAAGTTCAGAAATGCAGTCACGAATTGATGCTGAGGCATGGTTTAAGAACCTAGTATGCTGGATATAATTCTATTTAATGGCTATTCTGTAAGATATTAATTTCTCGTCCATTTTGCAGGTAGTGAAACTCCTAAGAGAAGCTTATGATCGTGTAAAAGCCTTGTTGAAGGAGGTTTGTCCGTGTTATCTATTAACAATTTTTGCGTTTGAAAAAGATAAGCTTGATATGCAAATATGATAAGCCTTTTTCATTCGGTTCTTAGTTAGATCTATTTGCAACATTGTACCATCATGCTGACTAGTGTAGGGAAAAAAGCCTAGTGATAGGCTGCTTACAAGTTGTGAAAGAATCTCCTGGAAGCTTAGTCTCAGGCTCAGCTTGATGGTAATAGTTGTAAACTTTAACATGGATAGGTTGTCAATGAGTTGTTGGTCTATTGTGTTTGAGCACAACAGTAAAGGCAACACCAAAGAAAGTTAAGACCATGTTGGAAAAGTAGATTGCAAGGATTTGATGGGTATCATAGCTTGAAGCAATTTGTCTTTCCTCACTTTAAGTTGCCTATCTGATGCAAAATGCTGGGATATATGTTATTGCAGACAAGTTATTTGACTCTTATGTTTTGAAATTTTCCAGCATGAGAAGGCTTTACATGCACTGGCAAATGCCCTTTTAGAGTATGAAACACTTGGTGCTGAAGAAATAAAGCGGGTTCTTCTTCCTTTTCGGGAAGGACAGCTACCGGAGCAGCGAGAAGAGCAACAAGAAGAAGAACAAGAACAAGGAGACCTTGTGTTGGCATAGAGTGGAACCCACGTAATGACACGTGTCTGCTGGAGTCTTTTGTACAGTATATGTTACGAATTACACTTGATTATTTATATTAACTTTTACTATTCTTTACCAGACTATCGGAAAATCCAAGTCTCCAGGGAACCCCAGCGCCATTCTAACAGGAAGGAAATGTACTATTTGTAGCATCTTGTATATTTAAACTTTTACCCAATTTTGGTGAAATTTTGAATTATGGAAATTCGAAATGCTGTTTTTTACAATGCACACTTATCTGCATGATTTATATGATAAAATGTTATATTAACTCTGGCTTTTGATCAGCTTGAACCCACAAGCAATCAACCACAGAAGGAGATGCAGCAGAGCATCCTCATGAGATATGAGGATAAGGAAAAGAAAAAGAAGGAACAGTTAGGGACGCTGGTGAACTAAAATTTAAGATGGCTATTAAATTGCCACGCACATTTACCAACTGCACTTAAAAGCTAACATGTGAAATACACTGTCACGGGAATCAGGCTTTGTCTCCTCGTTCTTATGTATCCAGAAGTGAGCTTCATATGTGGGGTAGAACTGCTTCAGCATATAAAGCCACAAATTTGTATAAAGAACTTAATTGCTGCCCGCTCTTAAAGGTACCCCCAGAAGACACAGTCCTTGTGGTTTCAACCATTTCAACTTCCTCATTACTATTCTCTCATAATTAATTATAGCACTGGAATTAACAATTACAATGTTCTGACTTCAAAACAAAGCTATCATATGATTTCCCTTCAGGCAAAGCTTCTTGCAATCTGAACCTAGACACTACATCAAAACCAAATTTACAATAACAAACTCTTCACAACTACGTTTATATACAAACAACAAATACAACCGCATACAAAACTTGGAAATCACAGAAAAAGAGGTCCTATTCTTCCCTTCCTTTTTGTCTTTTTTTTTTTACAATTTTTTTTTTCATAAACAGAGAAATTTTATAAAAGCTGTGGTCCTTGAGCTACTTAAATGCAGAAATCCAGCATATAATTCAAACAAAGCGAGAAAACATGACAACAAGAAAGAGCAATTGTGTCTTAAAGATGGAAGAAGTGTTACTGCCAGTCTGTCTCCAAAGCCTCCGAGATAGGAAAGCCTCGGAAGCTTCATCCATGGCAATCATAGCCCTCCAACAAAAACCTCAGAAACGATCAATGGGCTCAGTACGATCCTGCAGTGCTAGTCGCTCTGAGACATCAGCAAGTGATTTGAGATTGCACTTGATCAGAGCTTCAACAAAGTAGCAAGTCTCATCCTTGGTATTTCCTTCAGGCACATCCACTACAAAAGATTCGATCACCAGCGTCCCTGGTCTTCCCTCAATTATCTCTGGATGGAGTGAAATGATTGAAGAGTAGTTCTGGCAGAAGACAAAAAACAAACGCAGTCAAGCAGGAAGGCCACTTCATGTCATCAGCCAAAAAGCAAATCTAAATCTTAATGCTACCAAGATCTGGCATGGAAAGGCTGGCAAACAAATAATATCATACAGTTTAACTGCAATTCATCCAACACTAGAAATTAAATGAACAGGCATTCTAAAAATTATGTTGCATGCATACCCAACCATTCCCCTGGATCCACTAAACTGCATGACCATGTGATTGACTCAAGGATATGTCAAATGTAACCAACTGATTTCAATAAATTGGAAGAGTCCAACCAAGATTTAAGCAATCAATTGAATAAATCATGAAGAGGTGCACAAATCAAATAATTAGAATCATATCAATTAAAAGGCAGTAACTCACACATTATGGACTAGAAGGTTGCAGTAAAGGATGCTCTTCAATGATACCCTTACTTTTTTTTCCAAAACAGGTGAGCGGATACCAACTAAAAGTTGCAAACATAACATGATATAGAATGTCCAGGAAGAAGGAATCATTAAAAGAAGATATTTAATACCCTAAGTCTGTGATCACCACCGACAATCCTGATACTGAGGATATGCTCGTTATCATCAAGAAGTTCCAGTCGCTCAGTGCTTGTAGTTGCAGGGAGCCCTGACTTCACATCAACTTCTCTAAGACTACCAATCTCAAGGTTACCCTGCACAACACACCGGCTCACAAAAGGCTTGTACTTCTGAGGTTGATCAAATCTCCTAACCAAAGACCAAACCTATTGAAACAAGATAACATGTAATTCAGCAATAATAAGAGATGCCATAAAACAAATAACCCCAACAAAAGTGATAATTACTAAATTCTCAAGAAAAATAGGAAAAAATACTTCATAATCCAGATCAAAAAAGTTATTCTACACCAATACGTACATTCTTTTCAGCTGTATTATTAAACATACATCCAGCAGCAGGTGAAAATATCAGAAAAAGAGGCAGGCAAGGGAAAAGAAAACATAATTTTGCAAGACATTCTATACGAGTTACATCTTTTGTATATGCATTACCCACTTGTTTAGCTCAAGTTTACTGGGATTTATATTTCTCAGCAACTTAGCACTAAGAACCTCAAGGTTCCTCCCCCAGCAACTGAATGGAGCATAAATAGAAACTTGTAGACAATCAGCAGTGCCCGACTACATTTCAAAGATAACCAAATTGAACGCATCCACAATAAACTTAAAGCAAGGTAGGGAAATTTAAGAAGGTATTACTCCAATAGGCTGATGACGACTGTGCAGCCAAGTCAAAATTTAAGTGAAGGAGAAATCCAAAAATCTAAGGAAAAGGTTTGCTAAGTTTAAATCGAGCCCAAGCCAAACTATTTGAAAATCGTAGGCACTTCTTTTCCTTTCATTGTGTTTAAGTAGCTGAAAGATGGTAACAAAACAGAAGAGATAGAGATTTGGCAACCATAGCAAAGAAAATGCTACAGTTTTAGAGCATTATCACAATTGTTGCAAAAAAGACATTGAATACAAGATAGAAACACTTCTTTTCCTGGTACCTCAGCATCAAAACACAAAATTGTTAAAACTAATCAAGAAAACAGAGGAAACGAGTTCAAAGGAGATGCACAACACCCGATTCAGTTAAGATCATCAAAAACAAAATAAAAACACTGCAGATCGAGATCACCCACTTTCAAGGAAATCGGTCAAACATTCAAATTTTAATCCCCAAATGGAAAAATCACAGAGAAAATCACAAATCACACCACAAGTCTTTAATACGATCCTCCAGGATCTCAGAAGCACTATCCCTTAATCAACCGTCAATTTCTATAGAGTGAAAATGGAATGGAAATAAAGAAATAGGAAGTTAAACAGCGACACAGAATTTTGTAGATGGAAATGAGCCTACAGAATCTTCACAACACAAAACTTGTAAATCAATCCCTTCATCGAAAGCAATAGAAGCTAAAGAGAGAAAAATCTAACAAATATAACACATAGTAACACAGATAATCGCAAATATTAACACGTATAGGTACAAAGAAAGAAAAGAAGTAATAGCAGACAGACAGAGAGCGTGCGTGGGAGAGTTACAAGAGGAACAGGAGCTTTGATGTGCTTGACGAGAGCGGAGCTACACTGATTCTCTGCAGGTTCATGCCTGTGATGCCTCCTTATGTACTCACTCTCCGTACTCCCTATACCATTTCCCACACTATTTCCGTTCATTTTTTTGTCCCGCTAATCCAAACTCTGCCTTAGGTATTTTCTCTCTATAACACCAGCAGCCACAACATCAAAACCAAGAAAGAGAGAGACAAACACGCATTGAGTCGCGTTTCTCTCTCGAAATACGAGCTCCGATCAGCCTCCGGCGAGATCCTTAGATTCCTCCGTCTAAAAATGAAAAAGAGAAAAAGATAAAGAGATAGAGAAATTTGCCTGTTTATCCCCTAATAGAAGAAGTGTGCGCGAGCTAACACCGCCGTAGAAGGAACTACACCTCTGGCCTCTCTATCATCTCCGTCACCTGAAATAAAAATACACGGCTAAAAATATCACTTATATATAGACTCCTTTTTCTAATAAAAAAGAAACTACCTTCTTTTCTTATTCTATTGCTTGCAAAAAATGTTAGAGCATTAACACAGCATGGCCTCCCGTCTCTCGATGGAATTACGAATATGCCATGCTTTTTGTCTGTTTCTTCCCAGTGGTCTGTTTATTGACGAGAATGCCCCTCGGGGTAGTTGTGGTTAACCATTATTTATCCAACTGTTATAATTCAATAGCGGCCTCTCATTTTCGGTCACTCACTCTCTTTATTATTAATTTTTTTTGGGACATTCTTTTTTTGAATAACCACACCCCATGTTTAATTGTTACCCAGTAAGCATTAAAGATGTCGCAAAAGAGAAGGAATGTGTTCGCATTAAGGCTTTATATAAATTCAACTAATCATGAAGGATTCAATGATGTTTACTTAGACATCAAAAGGACGACCTTGCATCTCTCTTGTATCCCCTTTTTCTTTAATTTGACATATTGTTGTGCATGAAAAGGAAATTCGATCTCCAATCTTACTCCATAATCTATCTTAATTAGAAGCAAAATGTCCCACTCTATTTAAATTCTACCCACAAATGTTAATTAAATATAGTTAAATAGTTATAAATGTAATGCCTGGGCTGGAACCTCTTTTTTGGCCCATGATTTTGATTGTTCTAGCCGCCGATCGCCTTTCCTTACCATATCTGTTTGCAGCTTTTACGCCTTTACTTTTGCTTTCCCAAAGAACCAATTTTGTCCCACCCCCCCCCCAAAAAAAAGCTTAATTAATTATCAGTTTTTAATGTCACCTCTGTTTTAATTAATTTAAATAAAATTTATTATTTAAAAAATTAAATGTTAAAAAAGTTTAACTTCACTCAAATTTTAATTTTAATATTTAAAATTTGGATAAAAATTATATACAACTTTAAATTATATCTTTATATTATCAAACAAATTTTTATATTAAAAAATAAATTAATTAAATTTTAAATTATTAACTTAGATCAAACAGATTTTAAAAATTAAAAATATTTTTATTATTAAAATATTTAAAAAATAAATCAAATAAATTTTACATTTCAAATATATTTTTAAAATCTCACAATACATCTCTTATCATTTTTTCAAAATGTTAATATTATTAATTTAAAAAAATATGGTGATAGTTTAAATATTTTTAATATAAAAATAAAAAAAAATTATTATGTAAGATCTTCAGTTTGATCCTTAATTTTTATTTTTTTTCATAAAATTAAATTTAATTAAAATTAATAATTCAAGTTTCAATTTATCATTTTTTAAATATTATGATTCGTTTGATAATATAATACATAATCTATAATTTTATATAATATAATATAATTTAATTTAATTTAAACAGTTATAAAAATTATGTAATATATATTATTTAAATATTTTTAAAATAAGTTAAATAGAATTTATATTTTATCTCTCAAATTTAAATAATTTTTTATTTATAAATAAGTTTAATTAATTTTTAAATTTTTTATATGATAAATTAAAAAATATATTTTTATTTTCGTGTCATGAGAACTTAAATTTCTTTTTATATTAGTAAAAATTAAAATTAAAAATTGTATAAAATTTTTAATTTACATATTTTTAAAATTTTAAAATTTTTGGTGAAAATTAAATTAAATTAAAATTTTAAATGTTTAAATTAAATTTTGCATAATATTGAGTATATTTTTTATTTATATTCTAATATATGAAAAAATAATAATTTGAATTTACTGAAAAACATGTAATTGACGGTGTTGTTATAGAATTACTTTTTTTTTATGACAGCGACTGGATGCCTTTATGAGAAGGCCATTTACCATGACTTGCTTAGGCGCAATAGCACGATGAATTTGATTCCGTTTTGCGGTACAAAGGCAGCAAAGGTGGGTACTTTTAGGCACTGTAAAGACTAACAAAGATAGACTCCAATGGCTCTTCAATTTTGGACCTTAAATTGCACCACAAGATCAGCTCAATTGAGACAGATAAAAAAGGGGCAGTGATTAGGACATCCGCTTGTCGTATAATATTTCCCCATCTATAAGGCTTTTTTGCACACTTCTCGAATGTTCATTTAGCAGCATCAGCATTGTTTATTTCTCAATCACTTACCTCGGTCGGTCCCACACGGTCGATTAACGTACCGTACTCAAGAGGAAAATGACCCCCACCTTCACTCCTCTGTTGAGTGGCGCGTGCACGTTACTTTCAAATCTCTTGTGAAATACACAAAATCGATCCATGACACGGGCTGTGAAGGAGAGTGTGGAGAGTTGCTCTTTGGACTGTTTTGATATCCCGAAGAAGCGTGCGTGGAAGGTCAGCTGCACGTGATAATGCACAAAAGGTTTGCGGTGGGTGGCTGCAGACGGTAAAATTCGTCTATAGAAACAAAACTCTTCGTTCTTATCCTGTAAGGCTACCGACTGACAGTTGAGAGGGGACATTTATGTAAAGCCATTAAGGTGATATTATATTAATTTTATTTTTTAGAATATTTGAATTTTTTATAAATAAATGTAAAATCATAACTGGCCAAGTGAAATGGAGTATCAACTATCATGGATAGAGCCAACTTTATTGTTATAGTTCATCGTGTTGTAATAACTAAACTTGCGCAAGACCTAAGCAGCATGGGCTCATTCCCTAAAATATCAAGTTCATTGGAATTTTGGCTAAAAGTTACAAAAATTAATAGTCATATGGTTCGGTCCAATGAGGACACACACCCTTTTCGGATGAAACAAAATCAGCAATCAATTGGGAAAAGCATCAAATAAAAATATTAATAATTTAAATTCCTCAAAGTGATTATCTTTTTTATTGATATTAATGGTTGAATTTGTATATCAAACAATGGAATTTACCGTTTATTCGATCAATTTATCCAACTTAATAATCATAGAAAAGGTGAAATTAATTTTTGTAAAAAATATATGATTAATCTTTTATATTAGTTGTCCATATGATCAATAATTAAAATTTTTTTATTGAGTTTAATTAAAAAGTTTTGATTTATAAAATGATGAAATTTAATTTCGTTTTTTATATTAAAAAATAATTATAAAAATGTTTTTTATTTTTTAAAAAATTAATATATAAATCACATCATTAAAAGATTTTGGTTAGTATGCATAAAACCTACCGACATAAATTGTCCAATAAAATTCTTGTGTGGTGACAATAGTCTTCATGTGGGTAAGTGGAGGATTAGTTTAGTTCATTAAATAAGGTTGTTTTCCCCCTCCCCCTCCCCCTCCCCCTTCCCCTCGATGGATGAATTTAATGTTAGCTTCACTCTGGTCCTGGTGCCCTCACCATAGAGTGTTGCAATTCAGAAGTAGCAAGAGGAAGAGTGGGGACAGAAATTATAAAGAATTATTCGGGAAAAGATACCAAAATGAATCCAACAAGCAAACAACACTGACTGAAATATAGACCAATCATCATGCCTCAAATTTAGCTTTCTCATAAAGAACAAAGACTTCGAGTAAAAGTAGTGCTGCCATAAATAAAATAAAATAATAATTAAAAAGAACCAAACAATTATTCCAACTTGAAAACTGCTACTAGTGGGAGTGGGATAAATGCTAATAAGAAACACAAACAAAATTAAAATTAAAATAATTTTGTTTTTTTTGCATAAATGAAGATCAAAATTTTTGTTGATCTAATTATATCAATTTTTTTATATAATAATTTTGTAAAAAATTTACAATTCAATTTATTTTTTTATTAAAAATTATAAAAATATTTTTAGGAGAAAGTATGTGGTTCTTGATGAGCCTCACGGAAACATCAAACCAACCATGGCTAGGTTTCATATGATATAATATGATTATATATTATGATGGAAAAGCATAGATATATCATTTGTTATAATCGAGTGGACCAACTATGCCGGTGGAAAAAGGAACGACTTTTGGTTGGCTTAATTTGTGGCTTTGCAGTTTTGCTTTTGTTATTTATTTTATTATTTTTTGAGTTTGAAAGTGATACAAACTTTCCCCATTTCATTTCAAATAAATAAAACCGATAATCTATTTCATCTGTTTTGATTTGCACCTCTTCGTAACGTGGCAACTATATAGAAAACATTCAATGATAAATTTTGGCGACTATAATTAATGTTTTCCTCACCAACTTTTCTGTTCGTCTTTGCATTATATGTACACTTTCTTTCCCACCAAACAAGAAAATTGAAAATCGTAGTAGTATTTTCATCGCACGGTTTCACAGATCACCTTCTGAAATGATTATATGACTACAAAAAATTCAAATACTTAATCTCAAAAGAAAACCATAAATATCAATTGATTAGATAGAAAAAATAATAAATCAAGATATATGACTTTAAAAATCAACTTTGAAGTTTCAGTTACCTAACTTATAAATGGGTTAAATTCAAGATTCAAATTCTCTCAAATTTATCATAATTTTTTTTAATCCGTAACTTTAAAGATACAAATTGAAAGGATCAATCTTCATCCACCAATAGCCAAATACTTCAATTATTAAAAAATAATTTATTTGATAAAAAAATAATATTCCATGCAGCGATATTTGAAATGTTACCTTAATAAACTTTCGGGCATAAAAAAAAAAAAAAAAAGTGCCCTTGATCCCTAGTCACGTACTAATAAAAGCTGAGACAAGACACTGGTTGTGCCATGTGGATGTGGCAGCGCCCACGTTTTGATAAGTGGAGGCCATAATGCGGTAACTCTATACCCTTCTCTCCTCCGTCTAACAAACTTCTAGACCCTCATAATTCATGCTTTATCCTAACCTTCCCAAAAGGCAGACATATCGACCTTTGCCCCTCAGCACACACTGTCCTTTTCACTGTCTTTTGATCATCTAACCTCATCTACAATTAATGAATCTAGGAAGAGCTAACTATAGGCCAATTTTAATTTCGTCCATGCTTTTAAGAATATATCGTGGACAAGCCGGCATTACCTATGTTGTTTATGGTGGAATTATATTGAATCCTAGAACATTTTCTAGTTCAAATATTGAAAAATTCGTAGTAAGAGTGGTAGCTAAAATGGGCAACAAGATCATGGGTGCAAGAGAAAGGTGAAGGGTACAAGAAGACCAGACATATTGGTATGATTCACCAAAAGAGGTGAAGCCATTTTCACAAAGACAAATCAAAGACACCCATGGAGGCGAAGTACCCACGTTGGGACATTATCGGACTGAGACACTTGTCAGGTTCTAGATTCCACAGCAGAGAATCGTCTTATACAACATGGGGTACACGAGAGTGAAAAAGCGAAGCGTTTGTCTTCCACTTTAGGACAAGCGTCACATCTTCGTAGGCTGCTTTGCCCATTTCATGATCTTGGATTATTTATTCGAGCATTTTCAGAGTGTTTAACTAAGTTCTATGTTCTTTCAGGCTAATATGCAATGAGTTCAAGACAAGTGAACGCAACACAGTGATTTGATTTGATTAAAAAATTTGCAATGTGAAGTGGGGATCTACACAAAGCACTCCTAATGCTTCATTTTAAAGACATGTTTTGTATGCAAATCTAATATAATCACCGAGCCAACCAATCAGCTTGCCAGATTTATAAGATATTAAGATATTTATCCGTACGCTCACAAAGATGAGTACTGATTCATTCTTGATCGATTTATTAAATCGGGAATTTTAGATATGATTAACAACCCTACGAAGAATCATTAAGCTTGTCGACAATCACAAACCAACCAATACCTCACCCACCATGTGAGATATCATTAATTAATTAGATTAAAAGTTATAGTGATGATATGTGTAGAAAGCACTTCGAGACTGCATATGCGTTAGAGGACATGGCATGTACACAGCCACTACCGGCATCAAGCAAGATATTACTCCAATTAAACCAAGGAATCAGAAGATAAATTCCTTCCATATTGCTTGCTGGATTTGACTTGTTATGAAATAAAACAGAAAAATCTTTATGGGTCTCCTAAGTTGTGACTTTCCCTGTTTGCCATTAACATCTAAAATGCAATAATTTTTCTGATTATAGTGACTAACTTGGAGGAATGGCATCCACCACAGTTCAGTCAGTCATTTTATCAAATAGTTAAGTTGCAATATCTCCCTTTAACAGAGACAACCATTAGTAGCCTACCTTACGCAGAGAGTGGCTGCGAATCTTCAGTATCTAAGTTATTACCGACGGTAGAAATGCATGGAGACAAGGCACAAGAAGAATCTTCCAATGCTTTCTCCTCCTTTAGAAAGAAGGCCTTTAAGTGCCTGTAGCAAGAATCTGACCTTAAGCTTGTTGGCCTTTGAGTAAGAAGCTAAGATTCTAATATTTATTGGGAATCTAATAGGTGCTTTTAGACTAAAAAGCAATATCAACTTTACTTAGTAGCTGTCCAGCCAAAAATAAAAACAGAAACCAAGTTCACCAATTTTCCCAAGAAAATCCCGTAGATCAACCTCATATGTAATTTGATAATCGTCTAATCTTGTCAATTTAAAATTATAGATAACCCTTTTAGGGATGAAGGCTATCTCGGTCATTTTTTCCTTTTGTGGGTTCTTATCTTTACAAATAATAAGCCAAACTACTTAGAATATTCTGTATAGAAATTTTGTTCGCATGCTTTGTCCACACCAGGAGGAAGAAAGCGAAATATGTTCAAACTGGAAACCTACTGGTCGAATTTCTGTGAAAAAGAAGAAAAAGTTAAGATGACTGCTTCGTGATGACAATGGCAATAGTTTGGTCATAGATGTAGATGGTCAAACTAGTTTCAGATAAGTTTGGACGTTCTACAGGAAAAGTCACAGAGCAATTTGATTGTGAAAATTAACAATGGTCGAGAAGTGTTCGTCAAAAGGCCTAGCGTCTTTGCCATGGCCTATTCTTTGTTTGCTCCTGTGTGAGAGAGAGAGAGTTGTGGGCAGTGACATAATTGATTGCATCATCTTCAACTTGTCCTACTGCTCCAATCTATCCTCGATCCTGTTTACCCAGAAACGGCAAAAGAGGACAAGAAAAGCAAAAAGTTGAAAAGAAAAATCTGAAATTTTTATCAAGTCTTGGTGGACCGACCATTAATGACAAATCAAATTGGTTCTTTTGGGTAATGCTGGTGAACTATTTCTGGGTATTTGGTGAGATATTTCGGACCAAATTGACAACAATCTCCTTCAACTGGCAACAGTTAAATTTTTGCTTAATTTCTTTCGGCCATGACATTAACCATCCCGTTCCAAAGAAAAGACAGGAGAAGAAGGTGAAATATCTTCTTCGACCGCCAATATTGAATGGGCATGTGAAGCCGATCTGGGGAAGCTCAAAACCCGACCCGGGAGTACTTGAAAATCCATATCCCGGTAGCAATTGGGCTACGTGGTAATTAAGCGATTTGGGTCCATTCGTCTTGTTTTTGATGTTCTGGGCCTCTTGGCTTTGATCAGGTTCCCTTGAAGATTGTGATCCGTTTGGTAAAACAATAAGAGATTAAATTCGATTTTGATCAAATCAGATCTGCATTATCCTCTCCCTCATTAGAATTAGATTCTTTTAATTTGGAAATGTAACTTTATAAAAAGGATGAAACAAATAGAAATGCTTTTTAATCTTCTTAAGATTGAGAGATACATCTGGATCCTAGTTAGATCAACATCTCTTCAAAGTCAATGTTGATGAAGGTTTACATATATGGACATAGCCCTAAGACCAACATAAAACTATTATAAATATCTTTACTTAATTTGGTTAAACATTGATTATTACATTAATGTTCTACCCAATACGTGATTCCTTAAATGAGGTGATACCTCTTCTCCTTTCATAAAGTTAAGATCGTGCAGCCAAGACTCTCCACTAATTCTCCTTACACTTTTTGCTATTTAGATTAGTTTCCAACTTCAAAATGTCAATTTATGTTGCCTATATATTTTAATTGGTTTTTTTTTTATTTTAAAAAAGGAACTTTATTAATCAAGATTAAGACTCAAACGTGGGCTGGGGGTGAAAGTCCAATTTCCTAAGAAATAAAAGGGTTGGCAGCCTAAGCAGTTACCAATAAGAACCCGCCAATCCGTTTTGAAATACTCCAGTTAGGGCTTTTTTTGTTTTTCTAATGTTTTCTCAAGTCATAGATGACTACGGTACAGCTACAGACTTCCGATTTGCCAACCTTCCATTTTTGCTCATCACCGGAGGTTTAAAAATGAAGAAGGCGACTTTTATTTCCATAATTAAAACAAAAAGAAGAAAAGACCGAACATCTTTACCGGAGGGCACCTCGCTGTTCCTCCCTCTGCGAAACTATACTTTGTCATTGCAAATTTTGCATTGAAAGACAGAACTTGTTTTGCGCGATATTGGCCGTACACTCGGTTGAAATTTGACAGCAGAGAGTCTTAACTGGCTGTCTTGCAAGAGTATTTGATCAACATCTACAGGTTTTGTTTTGATTTATTTTTTGTTTTCTTTTTTCTGCACTTGAATTTGTACTAACTGAAGTTGTTTCATCGTGAAAATTTTCTTTTTATTGAACCTAATTAAAGAATATGCGCCTGAAAGTGTGAAACTTTGAGCATATATTTGGTTTTCAAGTTCTTTCTGGTATTGGATTGATAAATTATGGTCTGTTTGGGATCATGTGAATTTTCTTGTTATGGTTGTTATACTTTATGTGTTGGTTTGTTTGGTTGTCAAGAAACATGGAGGAAGAAAAAGAAGTGATCTGTTTTTTATTGGAGTTCTTTTTGGTATTGATTGAATGTTGATTATACCTCTAGTAAGAAACAATTCAGCTAAAATGACTTCAGTAGGTTTAGCTGCATGTGGTTTTTTTTCAGTTCAAGGATTTAAGTGCTAAAAATACTTGTTTGTTTGGTGCAAGGTTTGAATACTAATGTACTTGTTCTTCCTCTTTCCAATAACGAAACAAAACATTCGGTACAGACAGAAACATATGCATCCTTATGAATTTATGAAGTTTTTTATGATTGTGCTGCTTTGATGCTTTTGCAGCCAAAGCATTTTCATTTTTCTGGTTTTAATTCTTTATTCATATATGGAACTGTTGGAAGGTGTTTTTCTTCCAATTTTGCCAAAATATTAAATAATGCTGGAATGTTTTCTTCTTCCAATTTTGCCAAGTTTTAAAACAGTGTCAGGATGTATTTTTCTTCCAATTTTGTCAAAATGTTACTTAACGCATTGCATGGCATATAACATGCATGATCTGTTTGTTGTTTGATTCATTTGTGGAAATTAGGATACTTCAGGGCTTATTA
The DNA here is from genome assembly GCA_021397835.1 of Moringa oleifera. Taxonomy (NCBI): domain Eukaryota; kingdom Viridiplantae; phylum Streptophyta; class Magnoliopsida; order Brassicales; family Moringaceae; genus Moringa; species Moringa oleifera. Next base: position 749,172 of record JAJFZO010000658.1, on the reverse strand, counting down.
GTGTTACTTCTCTCTCCCATATGAGGATTAAAGGAGTTGATTAAGACAGCAGTGCAGGGTCAGAATTGTTACTCTTGCATGGGTGGGCATGAGGTTTGGGTGCAGCCTAGTGACATTTTTCCTAATGGTCTCTTGCCTAATGAAGTGGCCTCTGTGGCTCGACTGCTTGACCCAGAGAGGTGGTCACTAGCTGAAGAACTAACTGCTGAACTTATTGCCTGCATACAGCCCAATCAACCATCTGAGGAGCACAGAAATGCTGTCGTAAATTATGTGTGGCACCTCATCATGAAGTGCTTCTCTTGTCAAGTATGAAGCTTCTTCATTGACATTTTGAGTGGCTCTTTCGGTGATTCTGCATGCTCCATCTTGGTAAATATAAATAAGAATATTCGCTATGTATGTTGAGTCCTTGATGATAGTAGAAAGAGCCTTAGATGAGAGACCCTATTTACTGGTTGAGATAAACATGACTCGTTGAAATGTAAGCAGTAAATGAAGTCTTCTCAAAGGAAATCACAGGATCGTGAAAGGAGGAGGGATCAGACTTGCATAACTATAGGTTTTGGTGGGATTTTGCTTTTTGTGATTTGTCTTGGCTTGCAGTGTCTGGGGGCTGACTTATTTCACTTTTTATGTCCTAACCTCACCCTCCATCTCCCCCTTATGGTCTAGTTCGTCGGGATCCCGCATTAAGTAAGTATGAGAATGGTTTGTAGCTTATTAACCCCTCGACACCTTTTTCTTATGAGCCTCTTTTGTGGTTCTTCTATGGGTTTGTAACAGTCGGTGTTAGAGCAGGACATTACGTGATCCGAACTCAACACTAAGTGATCCAAACTTGACACTGCAGATGGGAGGACCTGGGAAAGGCCGCTAACTAGCCGTTGTCAGGATCCTCAAAGTCACCTAGCTGGAAAGTGGCTGTCGTGGACTTCCGTTCGTAATATTAGGATTCCATGTTAACTAAGTATGGAAATAGTTGGTGATTTATTAACTCTTTGACATACTTTCTTTACAAGCTCGTTTTTAAGGTTGAGTTCTACCTATGGGTTTGTTATATAGTTAGATTATAATGAGAAGAAGTATATTGAATTTCATTTCAATTAATTTCATTTTTAATCCTTCTCAATTGCTCAGGCATTCACTTTTGGCTCAGTACCACTCAAAACTTACCTACCAGATGGGGATATTGATTTGACAGCATTCAGTGAGGATCTAAGTTTGACAGGCACTTGGCCAATGTGGTACGAGATATTTTAGAGAGTGAAGAGAGGAATGAGAATGCTGAATTCCATGTAAAAGAGGTTCAGTACATGCAAGCAGAGGTAAATCCTTTTTGGCATTCTTTATGATCTTGCTGAATGTGTTTCTGTTCCTGCATTTGCTATGAGTGTAACCAGCATGATCAATCTGGTTTAGCTGGGGGCAATAACTTATTTCAGCATTGTCGAAGTGCATGATTTCTTGCTGGTCAAGTGTTCAGATGATTAATAGATTTTTTATTTTTCCTAACATTTTCAAATATATGTGGGGGATGAAGCCACCTACTAAACTGTTTTTCCTTCAGGATAATTTAGTTTAGAAGTTGGCTAGAGGTCTTTCACTGGCCGGTTGCTGGCCTTCTAACATGCAGGAAATTTGGTTCTCGGGCCCTGTTTAGGGGGAGAGAACCTAAGTATCATTGGTAGAAGCAATGCAAATATCCTGACCTTTCTGCAAGTTCTTTCTCTATTTGCAACTTCTTAAGTATGTTAAAAAATGTTTAGAATTTATTATTTTTCATATCCACTTGTGATTTAAGCATGACTCCACAGGGTTTCTTGAGTGTCTTCTGTCTATGAAGTTTTTCTTCAACTCTAGCTGGTTATATATATATCAGTGGCATATCTGCATATACATATGCATGCTCATTGCTATCCTGTTATCTGATTCATTCTTTCCATGTCACTGCGTTAAGTTTTCTCCTTCCCCTTGCCCCTTCTCCTGTTTGCAGGTGAAGATTGTAAAGTGTCTGGTAGAAAACATTATTATGGACATATCTTTTAACCAGCTTGGTGGTCTATGCACTCTTTGCTTCCTTGAGGAGGTGACATTCTGAGCAAGTTCTCCTACATGCTTTCCTTTGGGTTGATTATTGATTAGTGTCTCTCGCTTTGGTACAGCTTTTGCTGACAAATTGTTCTCATCTTTCCATGTTGATAATTTAATAAAGCGAAATCATTTGTTCAAGCGTAGCATTATATTGATTAAAGCATGGTGTTACTATGAAAGCCATATCTTGGGTGCTCATCATGGCCTTATTTCAACTTATGCTCTCGAGACTCTAGTGTTGTACATATTTCATGTTTACAATAATTCATTTTCTGGACCACTTGAGGTGAATGTTGTTAAAGTTGTCATCCTTGTGTACTATTTATCTGTTTACTCACTTGTTTGAGGAGTTTTTCTTCCCATCTGCAGGTACTTTATCACTTTCTGGAGTTCTTCAGTAAATTTGATTGGGATAACTTCTCTGTTGGTCTCTGGTGCCCAGTGCCCATTAGTTCACTTCCTAACATAACTGGTAATGAAAGATCCATGTAATCAGACTCGTGACATCTTCTGTTTGAATGATATATATCTTCTTCGCACATTTTTGTGCTTTGAAATTTTTATTTTACTCCAGCGGACCCTCCAAGAAAGGACGGCGGACAGGTACTCCTTAGCAAATCGTTTCTTGATGCATGTAGTTCTGTGTATGCTGTTTTGCCTTGTGGTCAAGAAAATCTGGAGCAGCCATTCATTTCCAAACATTTAAATGTCATTGATCCTTTGCGTTCAAACAGCAATCTTGGGCACAGTGTTAATAAGGGTATTTAGTTCTAAACTTATTGTCTCACTTCCATTGTTCTTTTTCTTTTAATTTTTATGTTTGGTTTTAGGTAGCTGAGTTGTTTTATGAGATAGTTGCATTTCTTTTGCATTCCTGTACAGTAAGGCTATGCTGCTTGTTCTTTTTGTTAAGCAAGTCCTAAGGTTGTTACTTATTTCATTACATTTTCCTGTTTTCCTTTTTATCATTATAAAGAAGGGATTAATCAAACTTTTGAAAGCAGCTTACAGTATCATGCATTATAAATTCTGTTGATAATATTGATTGATATATTCAACATTAGGAAGCGACTAGCTTCGACAATGATCATTTGTGTCTTCACTTCTTGAGCATTTGGATAGTTTACCTCTTGTGTTTCAAAAACATTTTCACAGATTCTTTTTGACATAGAGCAGTATCTTGTTGCACTCAAGGAGAAAGTGGTGGTAAGATGCCTTGTTATGAGAGTGAGTGGTACTGTTGATTTTAGTGTTTTATTTACTGCACCTATAGGGAAAGAGTTATTCTCCCTTGGTCTCTTATGGTTACAAAAATGGTAAAATTACGTTTTTTTTTTTTGTTTCAGTTACCGCATTAAGGCTTCATAAATAGGTTGACTAAAGAGAAAATTTGCCTTAGTCAGCTCACAATGTCAAAATGGCCAAGTTTGAACTTCTGTTAGACAAGTTAGCAGGAAGCTTCCATTAAATTAGGCTATGTCGTTGTGTTTAATTCTTTATTCATCAAAATTTATTCTACTGTTAATATTATTTATCAAGTTATGATTAACTAGTTTTCTTATCTAATTCTTGCTGCTAAGAAAACATAAATAATGAAAAATAGTGCCTACTTTAATTCCCACGTAATAGAAATGATAGTAACATGGGCTGAGCTCAGTTTGGCAGTTGCACATCTGGGTTGTGAAGTTGAGCCTGGACAGCAAGCAATCTCCTTGGTCCACTCTGACTTGTAAACACCCTAATTTGCCCTTAACTCTGGAGTGCCAAATATGTTTTTTTTTTTTTTTTTCCACACACACATATATATCTAAAAATTTCATTCAGGCTTTCGCTGTAAATGATTATCTTATGTACACTTGTTTGTTTGTGATGTGAATATTCATTCCATTTACTCAGAAAACTGAAGGTTAACTTAGCTCTGAATTTCTCTCAGGTAATTTTTGTAGGATTCGTAGTGCCTTTGCTTTGGAGCCCAACGGTTGGCCAGATTACTTGATTGCCCAAAAGAGAAATTAATTGCTGAAATCAGCCAGTTTTTCATGAATACATTGGACCGACATGGAAAAGGCCATCGTTCTGACGTTTCTGATCTCTACTGTCTACAACAAATTAACTTGAATCAAATTGATGGGTCTGAAAGTTTCAGATATCGTTCAAGCAGCCGTGAAGTGAAAGACAATTCAAGTAGCCTTGAATCTGTGGTTGGGGTGACTCAAGTTTCCCTTGAATCACATGGTATTATATCCAACATGGGAACCATTCCTTCAGACAGCTGTCTAGGACAGGCAGTGTATCTACTGCTTCTTATACTCAGAATTGGAAGAGTTATGCCGATGCATATGGTTTCATCCCCTCTGATAAGAATCATAAGAGTTTACAAAATATTAGTTCTAACAAGAGTGGAAATTCTGATGAAGGTAGAAGATTTAGGCAAAGGAATCAAAGATTTGTCAGACATCCATTTTCAAGGACACAATCTAGTCAGGAGCTGATGAATACATCAATTGAAGCTCTGACTCGAGGAAGGTATGACAGGGTGTTTTCTCTGGGGAGATCAGATTGTAGCAGAAGAAATGTGGCTTATGGAGCAAGATTTTCAACCAAAGATTCAGTGCCTTCGAGGTCAGGTACTAACATTGGTGACCTCCATTCAGCCATGGAGAATTTGCAAATGAATCAGGATGAGCAGAGTTTTGCAGACATGGACAAATTGGCCAAAATTTCAATAGCCAGGTTAAGATGCCTCAGAATATAACACCGCTTGGATATGCCCAGAAAAGTTCACCTGCTATGATGCCCAGAAATATTCCAACTTTTGAGGCCCTTTGGCGCACAAATGTGCCTCATCCTAAAGAATTGGTTCATTGGCCAGCATCCCAATACTTTTCAAGTATTGGGCTGGCCATAGATCAAAAGAATATGGATGAGCTAGTTGATGGTAGCTTAATATCAAGAGAACTAAGGCAAGAAGATAGTGATTACTGTGTCTGGCATGAATGGGATGTGGATTCTGTCAAAACTGATGACCAAATTGGCAGAAGTTCCAGAGCTGAACCATCGGGGGACGGGCAACAGTTCACCACAGGAGGATCCAATGCTGCTTATTCATCTCAGCAAGACAGATTTGAGGATTTTGGCCAGGGAGATCATGGGGTAACATTGAAAAAGAAGGGGTCCAGTGGTGAAAATTATGGTGTTAACTCCCGAGATCAGAGAACTAGAGAAAATGATCTTTACTCTACAAACAATTCAAGGCTTGTCTCTACTTCAGAGTCTACTTCCTCTAGAGCCAAACCATCTTCTGCAAATTACTGGGATAGATCACCTCTCAAAACATCTAAGGTGATGAGGGACAAATGGGGGAATGACTTGGTTCCTTCTTCAGATCCTTCTGTTTTATCTAATCTGCAACCTGGAGCTGAATCAGTTGATTATGATACTTCTCAAGTGGATGACCAGACCACAGAGGCTATTCCTCTTTCAACAGTGGGCTATGATGTGGTTGAAATGGCAGTTTCTGAAACTAGGACTTAACATTTTCAGACCCATTCTAAGTCTGTTTACAAATCAGACCTAGGGCTTGGATCTGAATTGATTCCCTCAGTTCCTCCGGCACTTGTAGATTCTGAATTAGAGTGTAGTGGTCATGATAACCGACGGGTTCTGCCTTATGCCTTGAATCCCTCTGGGCCACCATTCCCTTCTCTGACCATGTTTCCAGTGTATAATCGTCCAACTGAGACAGAAACTTACAGTGCTTCTAAAACTCATTCAGATGAGGATGAACCGTTTAACATTTATCGGAAAGGTCAATCAGATTGCTCGGATTCAACCAAGAATCTTCATCTGCCAGGAAATTTCAATATTTCTACTTCTACGAAGGATGATGCTCCCATGCAGCGTTTTGAGAATCACAAGCCTGACATTCTGAACAATGATTTTTTCAGCCATTGGAAGAATCTGCAATATGGAAGGTTTTGCCAGAATAGTCTACATTATGGGTCCTTATTATATCCTTCTTCTGCTGTTACTCCACCAGTGTACTTACAGGGACAATTTCCATATGAATGTCCTGGAAAACTTCCTTCTGAGAACATGAATATCTTCCCTCAGTTTATGAGTTATAACTCTCATCTTTTGCCGAAATCCCAACTCCACATTTATCCTGATGGACCTGATGGCGCTAATCAACAGTATGCTGACAAGAGTACTTCATATTCAGGTGGCAGTGGATTGCCTAATCCTGTAAGATGATTGGCCCTAAACTCTAGTGTTATTTACGCTTAAGTTTATTTCTTTCTTTTTCTTTATATATATATATATATGTATGTATGTATGTATGTATGTATGTATGTATGTATGTATAATGCAATCTTAATTTTATCCCTGCTCCAAATCTTCACCAAATTGTTACTGATCATTCAGTTGGGAGGCAAAAAGGTTGATGTGTCACATCAAATATTTGACTGCTTCATCTATAGCATATGCGAAAGCTGGATTTAAAGTGTTGTTATTCCATTTTCAATTTCAAGGTCCAAATTTCATGCTTATATAAAATGGACCTATGGATGGCTGCAATTCATTGGTTAATGAGACCACTTAAACTCTTTCTCTTGTGAGACAGCAGGCTTTCCTAGGCTAGTAGAACATATCTTTTAAAAATACACAGCTGAGGATTGAACCATCAGCTAGGTGGTATGGCTTGTTCCTGACCAAAAGAGCTGTTTAGCTTCTGAATGTGTTAAGTAAATCTATGATTTTCAGTTTATGTTTTGATTTTCCTTTGATTAACATAATTTACCATTATTTTTGCTTTCCATTCTTGCATTTCAGTATTTCTGGTCTCATCGTGCAGATCACTTATGCTTGATTTTTTTAATTCTTTGATCTCACAGAAGACTTTTTCCTGCAACATCCCATGTTCCAATACCAGAGGCCGCAGGAGGAGTTACAACTACGATAAGAAGGATCATCACTGTAATAGAGAAGGAAACTGGAATATTGACTCCAAGCCACGGTCTGCTGGTCGTGCCCAGGGTCATAAAAAAGTTGAGAAACCTACCATGAGGTTCGATAAGAGTACAGCAAACCATAGCCGATCTAATATGCCACCATGGGATTTGTATAAGCACCACCCATTTCCCTCAAGTTATCATAGAAGTTCTTCTAATTTCTCAGAATTCACGAATCATAGTTTAACCAACATTGCATATGGCGTGTATCCAGTGCCAATTGCCTGTGCTAATGTGCTTTCTCCATCTGGTGCTGCCTCACCATCTGTAGTCATGATGTATCCATATGATCAGGACATTGGTTATGTTTCTTCTGCTGAGTGCTTTGAGTTTGGTTCTCTACAACCTGTGCATTTCTCAGGCGTGGACAAGGCATTTCCTGTGCATGATCAATGAGATTATTAAGGAGATTTTGAACCAGATCGACCCTCTTCCTCCAACTTCGAAGGTAATTGCTCTGTTATCTATTCTAAAAGCCAAGTTTACTCCATTGGAGCTATTAAATAATAAGGATGTTCTTCCAGGGTTTTCTATAGATGGCTCCTGGTTTCTCTTATAACTGTGCTTACTGGAAAAGGAGACCTTTTTTAGCTAGAGGGAATTACAAGCTTGGAATAGCTTCAGATTGGTATATATGAGCCAAGCTTAATCTCAGTCTTTAACTGATGAAATTTTGCACCAATGCCAAACAGTAATTTTAATGGTTTTAATAGACTAGGTGCTGAGCTATTTCAGCCTGTTCATGATTTCACTCTACTAAGAAAATCTGGTAGCAAAAGATTGAGCTCAGGCATGCAGGACACCTCTTTCTTTCTATGAGACAGGTTGAATCTCTGCCATCTTTTTTCTTTTAAACTGTATTTCCTGCTAATGCATATCTTGTTTCCAGTATCTACTTGCATTACTGATTTCCACATTCAAAGTAGGGTCAATGGTTGATTGCATATTATCTGCCTGGCCCTTTTGCAGTAGCATAACTTATCTGGGAGAAATATGGGACGGGAGTTTTAATGCTCGCGGCAGTTTAGACTGCAGGTTGTTGAGCATTAACTTCAAAAATTGGGAACTTGTCAAAGATGTGATTGAGGATTGACGAGTATGCACCATTGCCAATGTGAACCTAATTTGTGAATTTCACGTTACTTTGGCATGATATTTGATTTCTACTGGCTTCTTGTTGATTCCTTCTTACTTTGATGCTGGGATAGTGTCTGATGTTTTTGATGTATCATCTTAACAGGGGGGTTTGACTTGATTTACCAAATTGTCGGGCCAGTGAAATTATCATTTGAAAGATTCAGATGTTCCTCCTCTTATGTTTATAAGCCAAGGCGATGGTGTGGCTTAAACCAACTATGCTGGTAAAACCGTTCCGTTAACCAATAGGGAAATCTTGGCTTTTGTTCAAGTGTTGTACATTGTTGATGCAGGTATCTTACAGTATACAAAAACTATACATCAGATATAATCAGTATTCAAAAATCAGAAGGGTCTACATGGTGTGAGGGGAGCCATTTTTTCATTATATATGAGGCTTCTTCAGTGTCATTATACTGGGGAATTTTATAGGATAAAGAATCTGTGTTGTATTTAGGAGATTGTTTGTTTTGTACTAAGCTCTTTTGCAGTAGCTGTTCTCTTACTTTGGTGAACATGTTACTTGGGCTTATTTACATTTAGATTGGCATGTTGTTGATACAGTTTTTTTATCATACCTTGTAAAATGGTAGACCAAAAAAAAAAAAAAGAAAGAAAGGAAAGAAGAAAAAATATAGATTTGTACATGTTCTTGACTAATCAGATAGCAGTTTAGCCAATGTTGGTGATGTTTCTGATGTGAGCAAAGAGAGTCAGAGATTGAAGAATTCTCTGATGGTGTCCTGCAATAACTGAAACTTGCACCTTCTGCATTCCCAGTACCAGTAAGTATACCTGGAATGTCATCCCTTATGGAAAAGTCAAGTAGCTTTCACTCTTGCAAGGTTGATTTTGGGTCTCTGCATCAGGTGCTATGGCCAAAAGTTTTTTTAATTTAACCTGAAAAAGAGGAAAACTTTTTATAGATTTATATGATTTTCTGGATTCGATTTTAAGAAAAGAATTTTGGGCTTGAACATCTAACATAACTTTGAAGCTTCATTTAAATTATATTAAGTTTACATGTGTAAATATTTTTTTCTTCTATGAAGTCTCACTTAAATTTTTGTGTATATATTCATATATTTATTTGTTTTTTTTTTAAGTTAAAAAATGAATTTAAATATTTAACATGACTTTGAGATTTCATTTAAATTATAGTAAATTTATGTGTTTTTTAAAATTTTATTCAAATTATATTAAATTATTTTTTTATAAAATCTCATTTAAAAATTTTTGCCTAACTCTCAAAACCTGCCTGCATCCTTGCCACGTTGGGTGCCTTTAGCTTCATGACATTGCTGGTACACTGTTTTAACTAAGTTTCAGCCTTCTCAGTCATTTTGTGAGCGTGTGTGTATATATACAAAAGATTAATCATAGTTTAATCTGACTATTATTACATGACGACAAGTTTGATGATTGTTTTTGTCTTAACGTTGAGTCCCAGATTATCATTAACAGGTTTTTCATTTTTGTTTTAGTTTCTAATGCAGAAGAGGAGGAATAAATATGAGGTGTGATACTGATCATAATTGACTTTTGCCTTTCTGATAGAGGGGAGCGGCATTTATGCTGGTGAAGCACAATCTGAAGCACTGCCCAACCGTACTGTTTGCTTTATCAAAAGGCTTGGCAAGCCCGAGTATTTTATTAATTTTATTAAGCATTCATGCTGACGGGAAAACATACAGCAAAACAGCACCTCATGCTCTCATTCACAGAGACAGTAACAATAACATAGAGAATACTTTCATTCATAAAGCACCTAACATAAAAAACTGTAGGGACTTCATGTCTATTACTGAGTCCTCCATCTGTAAACAACCTCTCTCTCTCTCTCCTTCCTGTAACTATTTTACAAGATCTTTCCAACTTCTTTTTAAGACCCTTATCAGTTTCAATTGCCTATACCCCAGACTCGAGCAAATGATCGACCCGAAGAAGAGGATTTCCTCCATCTTGCCAGTCGTAACAGGAAAGATAATACTTCAGATGGGTCATGAAGGGAGTATGAAGCTCTGGTATCTTTTGGAACCGAGGATACAATGATGGGATACCCCTGTCCTCTACTTTGTATGACCTGAAGAATTCATGTGAACAATAATTCTTTTTCATGAGCGTACGGAAGCTATTTAGTTATCGCACTAGGCAATGGCTTGTTATAGAATCGTTGCCGAAAAAATGAGAATAACTATAGCCATACATCTCCCTCCAAAACATAAGAAATTAATTCTTAAAAAAAGCTTCAAGAGAAAAGATGTGGTGTCTGTACTCTTTAGTAACACTCATAATTTCAATATAAAAGAATTACTGTGAATCCTTAATTATTATCTTTTCTTAAGTAATACCTTGAAAGCATCTTCATCAGTTCGATCATCACCGATGTACAATGGGACAACATCACTGGAGTTGCTCAACCCTAAAGTGTCCAGTAAGTACTCTAAAGCATGACCTTTGTTCCACTCTATGGAAGGTCGGATCTCCATAACCTACATATGAAATAGGGCAAAAATTGGAGCTAGAAGACAATTACAGATATATGACCAGTAAGGCATTGAAAGATTTAGTTTACCTTTTTGCCCTCTGTTAAGCAGAACTCTGGGTAGTTCACAAGTACAGATTTCACCTTTTCCTCCAATATTCCAAAATCCTGCATGTAAACACCTGATCCTTACAATTCCATGGTCTATAAGAATTAAAAGCCGAAAAATAAAAACAACCGCATCATTAGGTACCATTAAGATATATTTTCTAGAAATAATTTTTGGTTGATTATCATTCTTGATGATAACAATGACAACGCCAAGGTTCACACACTATCATAAATATAGACCATCTCGCCATCAATTTACCTCTTCTTGAACCTTTCTGAAATGCACTGAAACGCAAAATGTATTATCTTCTACCCAGGCACCTTTTATTTTGCTAGTCTTTTCTTCCAATTCTGTGAATATCTGTTACAAACACATGAATGATTTCATCGAAAATCAGTCATAGCAAGTAGAAAGAGGTTCAACTTCCAAGTCAATTAACAAGGATACCCACATAGTCTAGCAGTCCAGCATAGATCTCATTCCATAAGAATTTACATGTCCATAGGCATGAGTTTATGCATAAAACTAAAAGTCTTTCCTGCATAGACAGATCACCACTAGATCAAAACGATGCTGACTGAGTCAGCCAACTTAATTACCTCTTGAATTGTAGGCAGAAATTCCTTAGCAGGTTGATAGAGCTCTTGATTCTCCTAAGATGAGATTTGAAATTGAACAATGTAATTATTAGTAGTCTAGGATTGCTTGAAACTGCATTTCCTACTTGAATTCCTCTGCTTTTTCATGATGTTACATGAGAATTTTGTTGCTTATAATCAATCAACTAACCTTAGGTTCAAGGACGGAGCTGTGGTACTTCCCATCAGAAGATTTCACTGTCCTGGCTGGTGCCATTATGTCCATACCATGACTCCCAGCATAATATACATTACTCAACCGTACAAACTGTTTAACCTGAAAGCAACCCAGAACTGGATATGTCAGTCTTTCTCCATAAGCAGTGACTATTAAATAAAACTTCTGATTGATAAGACACTTAGCGATACCGGACTGAAAACTGTTACCTTATCACGGCTCCTGCCACTGATAATAGCTGTTGGAAAATATTTTGCAACTTCTTTTACCGCTGCACGCATCTGTTTAGAGTAATACTTTCAGAATTTTATGTCAGAGTCGTATTGAAACATGAAAGAGTAACCTAAACTTGCATGCACACGTACACATGCACATAAAAAAACACTGTTTGCATGGACGTGGTTACCTCATCGGACATGAAAGCTCGATCGGGGTCATCTACAATTGGTGAGAGAGTGCCGTCATAATCTAAAAACACGACGACCTTCTTTCCCTTAGCTGCTCTCATCATCCGATCAAATGACCCCAATGCAGAAGGGTGATCACCCTAAAGAATTTGAATTGTAGTGAAAGACCATAACTCCAAACCTTGAAGGCGTGCTATTTCTTCGAAGTTCTTTATTTTTATAATACGTAGTTATGTAAAGAGATATTATGGAGCTTTAAGACTGCATATGCAGAGAATAGCAAGTAAATACATGTTTAAATAAATAAAAAAACAAAACTTACCGTCCAGGAAGCATAATTTGCATCTGAAGAAATTGGCTGGATAGCGCTTGGAACAGTGGGGTTTGGTGTTACTGCATTTACAGAGAACTCGCCACCATACTTCTCATTCTTTGCCTTCGAGTCCATTTTCTGTTGATTGGTCACTGATCTATGAAATCCCATTGTCTTCTTTAGCTTCCCAAGTTTCTCTCTTGATTGTCTGTACGAAAAACCAAAAAGACATGATTTTCTTATGGAGGGGAGAGGAAACGCTAAAAAGCTAGAAAAGAAACATGAAATTTATGAAGCAAAAGGTGGCCGCACACAACATCTTTCTATTAAATTTGGAATGGACCATTGAATCATTCATAAGACATCTTGGCCCAGGGGCCGAGTCGGTTAGTTGACCCAAGACCGTACGAATTATGCATGGGCAAGAGCTCTCTACTAAATAGATTCAAATTAACCGGATGATGCATGTCAAAAGGAGAGCTGAAGAAGCAAATAAGAACTAAAATATCTATGGAGGCAACTGGTCCTTCTTTAGAGATGAGAGATGAGAGATTTTCAAGTAACTACTCAATTGTCACTAACTAAAACATACCTGAAATTATTAACAGCTGATTTAGTCAATATTCAACTTCTTACTGCTATGTGAGTTACCTGCAAAAAAATTGATATCCGTAGTGGTTATTTTCTGATATAATGATGAGTCGAAAAGAAATAAAATAAAAAACATCTTGAAAACAATAATAGGGCATAAAGAAGCCCGTCTTTTTAATATGCAAAGAACCAAAAGTAAAAAGGATCATGCAATTTTAATTATCAAATTAATTTATACAGGCAAGGCTCAAGATAAGAGAACTCAGTGATCATTCACCATTTACATAACCAACTGTTTTCATAATTCCACAAATATAAAAGGGATAGCTGACGATGGATGGCAACTGATAAGTCCCCATGATGAATGATCTCAACATCATTGCAAAAGCCAATTACCAGTTAACTGAAGTTTTAAGCCTGCGGGCCTCACCAGCAGATGACTTTGTCCATAAATTCAATTATATTTCTCGTCTACTTATCTCATTGGATTATATCCTACTTAGCCTCTGCACAGTGCCATATTAGTGTGTCAAATCAAATTAAATCACTGATAATTAAGATAGCTTGGTAATAGTACCTCACTCTTTGTACTTTAGGATGAACTAGAGAGAAAAGAATCAAGAAAATAATTTCTCATTTCTCATGTTAAAGAACCCCAACCATTTTTGTTAGTTAATGGATCATAGAGTGACTTGAATACATGAAAATTTTTAATATTAAACAATTTCACGTCTTTTCATTCCCCAAATAAATCAAGATTAATTTGCTCACCTAATACATCGTGGTTCAAGACACACATATGAGATTCAGGTATTATACCGAATACATAAAGAATTTATCCCTTGGAATATTCTCTAATTTTCTCCATGATATTCTTAGTAGTCGGTTCATCTATTCAGTCATCCTGACAAGCAAGAAAGTCAAAGAAAATTCAAAAGAATCAGAAAGTTGGTGGCCTAACATAGCACACATATATGTAAAAAAATAAATAAATATGTATGAGTTTTAATGTGAACGTTCAAGTTAAATCTCCTAGAGGCAAATCAGACCTATATTTGGAAGAAGTCGATTTCATCCATGAAATCAGAGGTATCTTTTAACCTAATTACGTGTTAGTGCACTTCCAAGGCAATCATCATGCAACAAGTGGTTTGTAAAGAAATGCACTGCACTCCTGACTTTCTGTGGTCATGGAAAGTTCAACAGGTCAGTTTTCAAATGAAAACTTAATTTTGTCAAAGAGAGGTACACATAATCAACAAGGAAGCAAAAGGACCAATATATTTTTCAAATGAATTAGATTCATGACTCAACATTACATGGCTAATAGGAAGCATTGTCTCACCTGACTAGGGGTACAATCATCTGAATCAGCTGATACTGACATGTGCTAAGATTTAAGGGTGACGACCAAATATTTGACCAGAAATGCAATGTATCATTACTCAACATTAATCTATCTCATAGCAACTGAATTGGAATATAATAATAGAATATAAACATGTAACCTAGTACTTATGAGTTTACTACATAGCTGTATGGTCATATGTATTGCTAGTCCTATCATGTGGGTTCACAGTCAGGCTTGTTTAATTAGAATAGAAGGAAATTATACGATTAAGATCACAGGACCGCTTTTAATTATGCAAAAGAAGATTTCAAGTTTTGGTGAAAGCCTATATAATCAAATATTTTGAGGTTCTTCAAGTTGCTGGAGCAAAATAATAAAACAAAAACAGGGTAAAAACAAGCTGAACCAAATGAAATGAAAGCAGAAGATATAGCCCAAAATGGGTTTATGGTATCATTCCTTCTCAAAGTTAAAGTTGTGTTTTGCAATCTAGCTACCACTTTCCGGAGAAAATGGATCATGCTAGATTCACAATGTTTCTTCTATAATTGCTGCTAAGATTTGACCCACTTTGATACATGCATTTGCTAAGTGGTTAAAACAGCGTAAGTGGTTAAAACAGCGTATGTCACTTTCAGACAGCAAAATTAATTTATCTATCTTTCAGAAACAAACCCCAATATTCTGTCAAGGAATATAGGAAATCTCCCGAATATCTTTAGTCAAAATTGCAAACAACTTTATGATTAATTATACCAAGGAAAAGCTTTTGCTAATTGCATAGCTTGGCCACATGCATCTACAATGCCCTTTGTTAAATATGGAAAATATAATGTAAGAAGAAAAATCATGATGAAAACCACGGAATTTACTTCAATATCAGATCATGACACACACAGACTTGCTAAACAAACTTGCCGCCAGCACAACTAGCCAAACTCCTTTATTAAAAAGCGGCAGAGAAGTTGTTGCCCTCGTGCATCTACAAAACCACAGATTAAAATCCAGGACAGACAAAAAGAAGAGTCCTAAAAATTCTCTCCCTGGATGACACGTGTATCCTAAGAAGCCGCATAATGGACTTGGGAGTTTATTTCGCACTAGAAAAAGGTGAAACTTTTTATGACTTTTGAACCGAAAGTGTGAATGAAGAAAACACCAATCACGAAAAAAAAAATTAGATATTCATAGAGAAAGGAACAAAAGACAAGCATCACGTGTCACTAAGGTAAATTGGTCATAGAAAGGATTAGGACATATGAGCTTTGTAAGCTAGACACGTTTGGATTATTTAGACCATTGAAAGGTTTTTTTTCCCGAAAGAACACAGTACAAAAGACGAAGTGTCGAAATCTAAATAAACTAGTGGAACTGCAGTTGAAATTTTGTAGTGTAAGATGTTAAAAGTTGATTACAAACAAATGATTTTAAAATAGCATGATTAGAGAAAATCAAGGAGAAAAGTAACCAATGCATGTCTTAATAAAAGCATTAACTTTTATTTTAAGCGTAGCACATCGTTGTGTAATACCTGGGAATCAAGGGAGAATCGAGGAAAGTCATGGACCCACAAGTTGATCGATTGTTAAATTACCAAAAAATCAGAGAGCATGAGGAGCTAAAATGCATAACAATCATACTTCTGTACTAAAATTACTGATCTTGATAAATTTTCAATACTGGTCAAATAATGCCTGCTTGGTTTGAAGCTAATTAAGAATGTCATTGTTTCACACCTTCAAGTTAATCACAGTATTTGATATCAATTAGTTATCTAAATAACTTATCCCGCATGGGTAAGTAATGCGGCATTTGTACATACATTGACCATAAATTTATTGTCTATATCTTTGGGGTATGTTATAAAAGTTTAGTGTCTAGCTAGCTAGGCTACGAGTATCACTTTCTTCTCTATGCCTTTTTGTCACTCGTACTCTCTGTGAGATTTCAGTTTTGAGCACCCATTTCCCTCACAATTTTAGCTAAAGATGTCAAAGTGAGGTCTTGAGATCGAAATCATCCTAAATCGTGAGTTACTAGGGTGTAACAGTTAACTATGGCAAGTGTGAACACTGACTTTGACCTGTGCCCTAAGTTATACTCAGGCATCTACACTACCAATAACAAAGGAACTTAATATAATTTTGGTAACCTATTATTCAGTAGCTTAAGAGTGAAAACAACACTAATAATACTAAGCTGGCTATTGTGTAAAGATATGTTATAAACAATCTTATAATATATTTACTGGCGTCATTATTTATGACTTAATACATGTTACCTTTTAGTAAATTGAGTTTTGTCTTAAAGTAAGTACAAGGTGATGCATTTTTATTTTGAGGTCAAACTACTATAAATTTCAGACACTTGTGAGGTGATTATACATATTGTAAAAATGATCCAGCGTGTTTTTATTTTAAAGGTGATGATATTTCTTAAAATTGAAGATGAGATTCTTGCAACTAACTAACACCTTTTCACTAGGGAAAATGAAATAACAAAACTCTCAACTAAGCAACTATTAATAATTTCATTCTTTCTCTCTTTTATTATAAGGAAAAAGGCTATCAGAAAGATCAATAAATCACAGGAACAAGTTACAAAGTAACTTAATTATCTAGCAAAAGTGCATGTAATTCCTCGCCTAGCAGAGCAACCCAACATCAAAATGCAATTTATACCCAATTTCTTGCTAAGAGGAAGTGACAACTAGATGATCAGGTCATTTGTTTTGGAAAGTAGAGATTGTGGAGGATCGCGCAATCACCCACCCCTAGTTCTGGTTCAAGTGACATTCAGTGCGGAAGAAACTAGCAGCACATACTCTATAATCCTTGCCGTACATGTGGCACTTTGTCAGACACTTTCAGGGTTGATTAAAACCGGGCAGTTGAAGTCCGGCTCTTAAAAACCATGAACAAGTTTTGTAAGAATGTAGGGTCAATAGGCCCCAGTCAAGTCAAATAGAGGCCCACAAATTGACACGTGTAAGGTTTTGCAGGCCCTTTTCTTTTGGCCTTTTCGGTGACGCGTGCGCATAATCTCCGGTTCCCACTCTCCATCGAGACACTAGTGTCTCTAAATGAGACGCACGCGCTCAATGTTCGTGTGGGAAACGTCAACCTTAAAGGGACTTTTTAGTGGTGAAAAACGAACAACAACCGCTTTTTCGTTTTGTTCGCTTAGGCGAAAAAGATCATACATATTAGCAGCGCACACGAGAGATAATAATGTCGAAGCATGGCGGTTACGAAAAAGAAACGAAAAAGTACACGTTAGAGGAAAGCCTATGAATGTGCCTATAATTTCAATTTGTTAATAAAAAATTGAGTCTTCTTGTGTAAACGGTTGCAGATCGCGAGAGAAGAAGAAGATGATCTATGCATGATTATTAACTACAAATCAGAAAAACATGCAAAAATATGAAAGACAGTAGCGGAGGAGGCCATTTCTTACAGTAATTAAATCAAAGACTCGGCATGATCAGAAAGACACGGAAGAAGAACGAAAATGAACATGCAAATATCAGATAGCAAACAGAAGCAGCAAGCTTATGAAACTACCATATCTGTCGCGAATTCTTGATCGCTTTGTGGTCGTGAGCGACGAGAAGCCTGAGAAAGAAGCAAATGAGCAGAGAAAAGAAAGAGCCGCTGGAAAGCTGCGAAGAGAGCTTTGATTGATCTCCTGAAAGTGATGGAGAGAGAGAGAGAGAGAGAGAGAGAGCGATGAAAGAAGAGAAAGAGGGGTTTATTTATAGAGGGAAGTGGGGGAAGGAGGGTTTAGTAAGACTCTTGGAAGTTAGCTAATTAAATGTTAGTTTTTTTTTTCTTTTTTTTTTTGGGATTCTTTTGCATTTATAACTTCCAAGAATTTACAGTTCTTTTGAAATTTGGTTTCAGTTTCTTGTTTTACAATGACCAAAATGCGCCTAATCAAATAATTTATTTATAACTTTGTCCTCGAAAATTTCGGTGATTATTCTTTTCTCTATAGATTGCCAAGGCCTAAGGCTACTGTTAAGGTTTTTGCAATTGCGCTGCAACTCCCCCGCTCCCTCCGCAGAACTACTCCTTTAACAATATGGCACCATTTATATAAGTGATCAAAGCCTAGAATTTCCTTATTAAATATATAATATGAGTTTTTTTATTTTATAAACTTTATTAGATAACAGAATGTTTAATTTCATGAGAATTTTTGTGATTAATGCATTTTAAACAGTTTTGTTAACTAAATCTAGGGAATATAAATCTTCTTGTTCAGGATCAAATCCAAGATCTTCTTCTTAAAGAGACTTAGCTTTTAATAACATGGAAGAATATATCCGAGAAACTATGGAGCTAGCGGCATAAGGCTATGATCAATACATACTTTGTAAGCATCAAATTAAAATGTTGTTTTCACTTTAGAGTTTCAAATCTTATAAAGGGAGAGCTGGTGTTAATTATTATGGTCATGTAAGACAAGTATTAAAGATTCAATGCATCCCAATCTTCTTAGATTTTTGTATTCATAAACACAGATTATGTAAAGTTAGAAGTTTTGGCATTTATAATGGCTTATACTCATAAAGAATACAATTGTCAATTCGGGTAAAACAAGACACATGCATACTAACAATGCAGAATTGCCATAATACCCCTATGTGAATAGGGAGCAAATATGTCTGCAAGTAACAGAGCAAGGAGACACCATCAGAAGGGAAACAAGAAAAGAAACAGTGCATGGGAAGTACCACCGTTGATGCTTTCCAGCAAGAAAGACTTTGTTAAATATATTTGCTACTGTCCCCGTCTTTTTTGTTGAAGGAGAAATTCCTTGAATTTGACCTGAAGGAACTGCCCATGAAACTTCCTCCTGCTGCATATTAAACTTTGCACGGTCATGAGCAGTAATAAAGAATTGCTCTTAAGTTTCTCCTGTCATTGCTGGTGACTATGGCTTGGCATGGCATCTTCTACAGAGGAGACACACACTAACCAGAACCGAAGACATAAACAACGAGACAGACAATTACCAAGAAAAAAGTATGTTGTAAGATGCCATGTCTCTTGGGTTTGGCCTCATTTTAGATTCGCTGTGGCTATTATAATGCTAAAATTACCAACGAAATTATCAAATACTTTTTGTTGATGATAACACCACAATGTGGTTTTCTAAAGAGGCCTAAAGATCGATGTCGCTTTTGGGTACTGAAGAGGACCGAGCTGAACCTTGGTTTGGGATTCTCCAGGCTTGGCCTGAAAGGTCCTGAAAAGACTTTATGGGTTACGGGCTAACGAATGGTCCACGGATTGAGGAAGTCCACGCTGCCCGGTGCCCAAGTCCGGTTTTAAAGAACACCCATCCTTTGTTCAGCCAGCTCCGGATCCTATCAAGTGGGGACTACTGAGGCAGAAACAATGATGCTGTTTTCTTACAACCTCAAAAGCTTCAGAAGCTTATCAGCCTAAACAAGTCATATAATAATGAGACCCTTGCGGATTAGCAAATGAAGGGCAGTTTCATACCTGATACACAGAAAGGAAAGGCACCTATAAGAGTTGGGAAGTTCCTCTGATCAGAGCTCCAACTGCATATGTAGTGACATCAGCGCAATTCAAGAACTTAATTGCTGTTTAACCTTGTTGGGTATTGGCATGCATGAGTTTTTATACAAACTTCAGTGTGCAAAAAACTTATACAGCAACAAAATTCAAAATGGGCTCTGGACCACTCTGGATCAAGTTATGGCCCCCAAATAAAAGTCTCTCCAATTTCTATCAGGTTTATAATATCAAAAAGTGCCTTGAGTTCGTGTACCTTAACAGCTGTGGTATCCTATTTTCTCAAACTTTACTGAATTGGTTTCCTCAGTTTCTCCAAGATGCATCATTATCTATCACCTGTGGCTTCTTTGCCATCCTCTACAATCTCTACTTCCTTGGATACAGGGGCATTCTCCACCTCATCTCCTGCAACTTCTAGGGGTCTCTGCAGCATTTCTTCCTCAGCTTTTACTTCTTCAGCTGCTGATCTCTCATTGGCTTCTGTAATAACCTGAAGTAGCTCCAAAGGAGTGGCAGCTGGGTCTAACTCCCGGCATCCCACTGGGGCATTATCAGCTTCTTGCCCAGTGAGCACATAATAGGGGACCTGATGAGAGAACCGAAACATTTCTCCTTTAGGAATCCTCCTCACTTCTTCAGGGTCCAAGTGCTTATGAAACACTGTCCTGAAACCAGCAACTTTAATTAGAGGGGCAATAGTCACACCTTCTTCCTCACTGTAGTCGTCTAGCACCTCCACCATGTCATATTTGTGTATCACTTCATCTGGAGTATGCTCATCCCAATCAGGGGACCAGTTTCTATAGAGGGCCCAGACGTCCCCCTTTCTAGGAAATATACGAATTACCCCACGTATACCTTTTATCCATTGAACCTTGTGGGAGAAAGCATTTAACGTTTCAGTAATCTCATGCCTGCCAGACCTGAAATCGCCACAAGTTTTGGAGAAACCAGAGCCTATCCAGTCTACTGGACCCAATTCATGGTTGCTTCTTGAGTTGAGCCAGCTAATCTTCATCTTAAATGGCTTCAAAGAGATCACCTTGTGGATTCGAGCGTAATAGCGAGGCATCCCATCATCATCATCATATGCAGCCCACACCTGGTCATCTTCAAAGGAACTCTCAGCCCGGTCCAGGTCAAAATTGTGAAAATCAGGATCTGGAACACTGATTGACATTGGTGCAAGGACTTCTTCATTTGAATCATCAGCATAACTGTTAAGGGAGGAAATCTTGTCTTGGTATCCTTTATCAGTAACATCTGAACCACCATGCTTTTTACGATTATGTTCATCACAGTTTGCCATGCTTTTTAGTCTCTTTTTCTCTTTCTCCCTGTCTACACCTCCAGCTTCAGTTACCAAGCTCAAGCTCTCAAGTTTCTTCCGAATACAAACCTGGGCCTTCCCCAACAGCATCTTTTTAAGCTCAAGGGGTGACAACTGTATCTCACTCTTGTGCTTACCATGGAAACCAGAAATCCCATAGACATTTGCTGTCTCAAAATTACTTCTAGATTCAGATGCACTTCCCAGGCCAGCTCCAGTTCCAGTGGCCACTTGATTTGCCATGCCGCCTACATACCCATTCAGACGAATATCCTCAGATCGTCTTTTCTTAAAGACTTTCTCTGCTTTAAAACCAGAGCTTGTCTTTCTCTTAGAGACATCCAATTCAGCAGTTGCCCGTGCTTGCTCAAGCTCTCTCGTCACTTTCTCATGTGCTTGCTGAACAACACTTGCAGCTTGAGCAGCAGCTGAAGTTGCACTACTAACACCAGGCGCTCTGGAGAAAGAGCCCCATTGGAAGCTTATGTTATCAGATGAATGAAGACCTGCAGAATCTCTTCCAGAATTACATGGGTTCTTAGTTGCAGCATGATGTCTTGAATTTTGATGCTGTTGGTGAGAAGACCAATTGGTTTGATTGAAAATATTTGGGGGTGGAGCTTTCTCCACAGCTAAAAAGGCCTCATGACAGTTCGGACAGAGAAGAGTGTGATTCAGATAAATCCTGACATATTCATACTGCGTCTTGCATCTGTTGCAGATAGTCCAAAAAGTATCCGGTTTTTGATTTGGAGGAGAAGAAAATGAGGCTGGGTTGACCCGAGGTTTATTGTTTGCAGCCCTAACATTAGAAGTTACATTACTGGTTGAATTATGAAAGCCATTCCCAGTGGGTGGATGTGATGAAACCCCACTTTGCATTGGAAATTTTTGTGGAACTACCCTTGAACTCCTCTTCTGGTTATATGCCAATCTCTTAGCCTTCTCTGATAACAAACTCCACGCCTCTGAAACCAGCTTAAACGCACCATCAGCACCTCTGCACTTGTTTTTATCAGGGTGAAGCATCAGAGCCAATTTTCGGTACTGCTTCCTTACTGCTTCATCATCCCCCAAAGGGTCTACACCAAGTATACCATACCAGTCTGGCTCTCCACTAATTTTATTCTCTGCAGATATGTAAACATCAATTATTGTCAGTATCTGGGAGAGCCCATCAAGCTGAGGATACAGATTCTGAGCCTTTAAAGCAAATTTCTTTGCTCCAGCATAATCCTTCTCTGAAATCTTCCTCTCAGCAATTTCCTTAGCTCTAACTGCCTCATCTTTATTGCACTCCATATTTCCTTATGTATTTCTGATATGCTCTTTCCTCAAGTAGCTAAATGCATTAGCAGCACAACAAGAATCTGAATTATGGCCCAGGCTCGTTGACACCTTACACAAACAGATATAACCTTCAATTGTTTAAAACCTGATTCAAACAAAATATTGTATGAGAAACTAGAAAACCAATTACAAAGCAAAATTTATCGGTTGAATCATCGTGAAAGTAATCTTGCCTCAACCTTCCTATGACTAAAACATACCACATCTCTACCAATATAGTTAAGTCCTGGAAAAATGAAGTTTTGACACAGATCTCATGTTTTTTTTTAATCTGACTGGAATTGTATTGTAGATAATGGTTTGATGCGGAAAAAATTTCACCATTTTGAGCAGAAAGATAAGTATAAAGCTTCATCTAATTTAAGCAAGAATCATTGGCACTAGTATTGGATCAAGACCAATCTGATACAAGAGAAGTAATTGTGATCTTAAATGATCTTGCAACTATACTTGCTTGTAAGATTCATGCTGTTGATAATATAAATTTAACCCTAATGAAGCAAATCTGGTCAAAAAGCCATTAATGGACATGATTACTGTTATCCTTGTACTGCTTAAAAGTTCCCAAGAAATGTGTATTGGTATAATATCTAAAATAAAGAGGCTGAGTGAGTGAGTGAGTGAGTGAGACAGAGACAGTGAGAGAGAGGAGGAAGGGAGGGAGGAGAGTTCTTTGCAGCAGTTGAAAATGACATAGCAATTAAACCTACGATTTTTTGGTCATTATCATAGGATCCCAAGAGAAAACAAAGAGGGAAGCAACCACTTAAGGAGATAGAGACTCAATTCAGGGATAAAGCATAAGAACACCAAATTCAGGGATACAGCAACATGTGCTACTAAGACTTGAGTTTCCCTCATAACGAAAAGGAGGTCTCTCATGGCCTCAGATTCAATGGTATGGCACAAAACATGGAAATCATTCAAAAACTAAGATTTGAGAATACATATCAACTCACTCTCTTTACAAAAGTTTTGAGACTCAAAATTCACCCTGCAATGCTGTCCCAAGTATGAGCTACTCGTCAGATTCCAACCAACATTTAACACTAACAAAAACAAACTTAACTGTAAGCTTATCAGATAGTTGATGCTCAGATCCTGTCTCAAGGATGAGCAACTGTTTAGACTCCTCTTTTTTTTTTTTTTTAAATCAGAAACAAAGAGATCAAAATTGTATAAATTGAGCACCAAGGGGTTTCTGCCCTGTACAAATGGTCAGTTAATTAAATGTTGAGAAACTGTTTAGACTCCAACCAACATTTAACGCGAATAAACACATTATTGAGCAGTAACTTTTTTCTTAGTACAAAAGCATGCAGATATTTTAACTTCCAGAGATCAGCCTATCACGCAGACCCTGATAATGTCATAGATATGACAACAGGAATGCCACAAACAAGTTATCTATCAAATTCTGTAAAAGGTAGACTGTAAGGTCAAAGAACCTGCAATGCGATGACAGTAACCATACAGTTGCATTGCTCAGTGAAACTGAACTGTAAGCACTTGATACTTTTTGACATTTTAATTAATAGTCGGTAAGTCTTTCACATGCAAGACCTGAAGGGAAGCCAAATCCTATATGTGTATGACTGTCGAATAGAAGACTAGGTAATGATTGAAACATGTCAGTACGTACATATAAAAGAAAACAGAAGCCAATAATAAAAAGAAAAAGGAAGAAGAAGTGTTTATCAGTGCCTGAAACACTTTTCCCCCTCCCCCCACAACCCTCCAAAGAAAAACAAAAGAACAAAAAGAGTTCGACTCAAAAAATTCTAACCTTCGGAGTAAAAAGACAAGGAGACTGACTTTTCAATTTTAGCAAAATGAAAGAACAGGTTTTTGCACTTGAGAAATATTGTTAATTACTACATATACAGTAATGAGTTTGCTTCATTGATTAATGGTATGAAAACTAAACTGCAAGCGGTCAAGAATCTAGATCCATACTACATCGAGATATCTTTTGGGTTCTGAACAAATAATGAATATAGAGACTATCCTTGTCCCTGCTAGCATCCTAGGGGAATATATGAAAGAATAATCTTTCAGCGCCTTCACATATACTAATCAATAATTCATGCAAGATACATAGCAGCTACAATTCCCTATTGCAGCCAAAAATTTGCACTTGTTTCCTTCTCTGATCACAGATTTCTGATAATACAAAAATTCATTTCTCAGAGGAGATGAACTCTTCGACTTGTCTTGGTATATTGAATTGGATATTTTGTATATGCAACAAGAAAAGGAATCAAATCTTCGTCTTTAAATAACTTTAAAAACACCAACTCAGTACAGCAGTCCAGATCACTTAAAAGGCTTGTTTTATAACAGAAACGAATACTATAATTTAGGAAGATCACCTGAAGCAACTCTAAATTATCACAAAAAGCAACAATATGAATTCATCTAGATACAAACAACACCACCATGCAACATGCGGACGCAATGTGGAAAATCAAAATCCATAACTTTTTCGTCCTTTAAACCCCAGCAAAATGAGACCTAAGCCACATTGAATCCCAAAAGAGAAGCCCACCTGCGACATACATAATTCAAACTACTCAAGAACGCTTAAGAGCAAATTGAACTACAAGGTCAGCCATGGATCTACAGTAAACAAAGTATTTGGCGGTCAAAATTCACCATTTTGAATTCCGTTATTCAGTACCAACTGAAACCCTAGATTCTAAAAAATTCGAGACAGAAGCAAACTATCAGCAAAAAAGTAAAAATAAAATAAAAATAAAATGCCATCTACAAGAGAGCAAAAACTTTAAGAAAATAGTCTATTTACCTGCTCAGAGGTGTCTTCATAGCTGAAGAAATTTGAATCTGAGACAAACATCAATCACCCGGTACACTGTGACTCATTTGTCAAACCCCCGAGAAACTGAGGAGAATTTTTCAAGCACTCAAAATGTAACTGACAAAACAAAAAGGAAAATAATGGGAATAAAAGTAAGTATGGGTTTGGTTATTATCTTATTACTTTTTTCTTAACCCAAATGCACCTTTTTTATAATCAGAAGGCTTAACCATAGTTAATTTTTAACTCGTACTGAGTTTATAGTATTTAGTTAAGTATTTATGGGAAATTTTCTAGAAAATATAAAAAACTATAAAATTGCGGAGTAAATTTTTTCTTTTTATTAAGTCATTGTCCTTTTAAATTTAATATTAATAAATCTTCATAACTGATTTTTTAAGTAATTCAGCATCATTTTTCTCCTTGTTAAGCAAAATAAAAAAATTAAAATATTAAAAGAAATAATTAAAGAACATCACCTATATAAATGCAAAACTTTAAAAATAACTTTATAGAAGTTTTTAATAAAAAGCTTGTTAAATTATTATAAAATAAAAAATTAATTTTTTCATTATATTTAAATTTTTAATGAAAAAATTATATTGTGGAACCACATGTTTGTTTTTTATTTTTTATTTTTTAGTTTAGTTTATTATTATTATTTTTAAAAAATATTATTTTGTATGTATCAATTTTTTTTGTTAAATTCTCAATATAATCAAATATTATTTTTATATCATAACTACGAATTTATATTAAGCAAACCTTAAAATCATGATTCCTCGTATACAATATATAAGTCTCTATGTTTGAGTATCATATTGATATTTTATTAAATTTCAAACGATCTAATGGTATACTTAGAGTTCCAACCTTCTTGTTTATCAATTATGGCACGTCTGAGTCATTAGGACAATGTGACTACATAGTATGCTGTAATGTGATACGCCCCAAGCTTACATGTGAAATATGCTAAAATGTTGTTTCCCCAACGAAGGAAGAGAGGTTGGTGCCTCTGTGTTTCCTACCTTCGATGCAGCATTTTGATGGCTAAAACACATGAACTTGTTGACTTCAGTACTGCAAAGGGCAAGACAAAGAGATAATTAATGGGCAAGGACATCTTCTGTGTCAATTGTTTTTAATAAAATTAACGATCAAGATTTTTTATTTTTTATATTCGTATTATAAATTATAAACACATCATAATTTAAATTTTACAATTTCTGCATGTCTTATCTATTTTTTATTTACAAATCTCTTCAAAATTTCAATCGGTACCGAATGAAATTTAGAGTTCAATGATGTAAGATCCATCCTACATATTTCTTTTCAGATAAATCTTCACTTCTCTTATTTTCTAGCTTTTATGGAGAAACTGAAATATGCAGTTCTACTTGAGTGTATTCTCCTTTTTAATACAGTCAATGTACTGGTTTTGTATGATGTTTTAAGTAGGAATCTTTTAATCTTTATAACACGTAGGGAAGGTATTTAAAGGAAAAGTTATGTTTTTTAACCTAAGCCTATAAATTCTGTGAAACATTAAGTATCAAATGCTTGCTTTGATCACATGCAATTATGCAAACAAAAAAAAAAAAAGGCCTCTCTGCCTAAAACAAGAGAAAAAGGGAAAAGATGTAATAATGATTAAAGTAAGAAACTGGAGGTGTCTCTTACCTTGCATTTGATCTCAAATTGGGGACTTTCACTTGGGTCAAGGATCTGCATTATTTCAGATCTGGGTCAAATATATTTCAGTCAATTAATATCAAGTTGAGAGATTCTAAGAAGGAATTATTTCATCATGCTGATTTAGTCTTCTTGATGTAAACTTTACCAATAAAAAAGTTTTTAAATTAATGTCTATTGACATGTAGAACATTTGTTATAAAATTTAACACAAAAATCTATAAACAAAGTTTTAATATAATGATAATTTTACCGCATAATTTTTATTTTTTATTTTTGAATTTTTAATATATTAAAATTTTATTTTTGTTTAAGCGTAATATTTTTATTTCATTTGAATTTTTTATTAATAATTAATTTAAGTTATTAAATTTAAAATATTTTATAAAATATAATGATAAATGTGTTTTCAAAATATTTATAATTATTAATTCATGTAATATTTTGATGTTAAATTGAAATTTTAAAAATATTAAATTAAATTTTAAAAACTTATTTATATAATTATAAAAATAAAAATTCTAAATCAACACTTAAATCAAGGTAATATGACCGTTTTAAAAACAGTTGGTGTAATTTTAATATTATTTACAAATTTTTTTAACATTTTAATTTAAAATTTTTATTTTTAAAAATTAATATTATTTTTAAATATACATGCAATATGTTTTAAAATTTAATTTAAAATTATGCATTTAGAAAATTTTATAATTTAAAACTGTTATTATAGATTATAATTAAAAAAATTATAATTTTGATAACATCATAAGATTCATAAATATTGAGTTAATGTTATTTTAAATCTTGAGTTTTTTATTTTCTCTAATTAAATTTTTAAAATGTATCTAAATAAACTTTTATTTATTAATTTTATTCAAATTAAATATTAATTAAAAATAATTATAAAAAAATTAATGATATTTTTATTATTGAAATACCTAAAAAGTTGCTTTAAACTTTATTTCGAATTCATCTCTTAAATTTGAATAATTTTTCAACTAACGTATTATTTTTTATTAATTTTAAATTTTTTGATACTATAACATTTTTCAAAAAATATTTTCAATGCTAAAAAAATTTAAATTTTTTTATAATGATACTTTGAGATATTTTTTACATCTATAAAAAAATTTAAATCAAATTTTAGTCTACAAGATTTTTAATTTAAATATTTTTAAATTTTAAATTATTTGATGAGATTTAATTTAATTCAAATTGATAAATTAACCTTTCTTTAAAATATTTTAGAAGTTAATATTTGATTGGAGAGATAAAAAAAACTTAAAGTTTCAAATTATATTCACTTAAAAATATTTAAATTAATTTTAATATTATTTTAATATTATAAATTTTTATAATATAAACTATGAATTAAAAATCTTTTTAAATTTTAATATAAAATATTTTTAATATAAATTAATATATAATTAAAAATTTATATACTTTGTTAAAACAAAATAATTTTGACATAAAATAAAGTAAATTGTAACAAAATTCAAAATTTTAATCATTATTAATTATAATTTTTATTTATTAAGATAAAATCTAATGTATGTCAATAAATTAATTAAAAATTTATTATTTTGGTAGCTATAATCTCATCAGACTTCATTTAAGATCTAATGAGTTAAAAGCGAAGCCCAACTGATAAGTGAGGTGGCACGAAGGGATAATGGAAAGGGGTTTATGCACACGTTTCTCTCTTTTGAGACTTGGGTAAGTTGTTCTAATTATATATATATATATATATATATAATTTTAGTGTTAGTTTATATTATTAATTAAATTTTTATATTAAAAATAATAAAAATTTAAAAATAAAGTAAATATCATTTAAAACTTTGACCTTTACACTATTTTTTCAAACAGACACTATGTTTCAAAATGTATCCAAACTAACCTCGACTTTTTAATTTGGTCTAAATTGAACCTTAATTACAAATGTCATTCAAATTAATTTTTTTCATGAGGGTATCATCGTCCATTAAATCCTTCATTCCCTTCCCTTCAAAGAAAATATAGAGCCTGTTGCTCGAAGAGAGAGAAGAAAAAGATAAGAGGAAAAAGAAAAGGAAACTTGTAAATTGATCGGGATTTTCTTATTGAAGAATCGAGTATTAGTGATATATATACTAATTGAAGCTGAATTTGTCAAAGGAGAGTGAAGGTTCGTCCGAAGACTCATCCTATCAAACCTTCAAATTTTTCATTGCGGTATTAGGGCAAAATTAATACTTTATGAACAACAAGAAACCCAAGAAGAAGATTTTGGGATTGTAGAAAGAACATCGTATACAATCAAACCTTCAAATTTCTAGATATTGAGTGACGAATTGAGAGAGAAAAATGAGATTTAGGTTTCTGGGGGGAGGACCAAAACGGGGAGAAGACCAAAACGAGGAGAACTTCATTTAGGTTTCTGGGGAGAAAATCAAAACGAGGAGAAGACTAAAATGGGGAAAACGCTGTCGTTTACCTCTATATATTCTACTGATGTAATGTCTTTTTTGCCATTCAATAAATCCATATTTTACAAACGTCGTTTAATTGATTTAGACGGAAGGTTCAATTTGGACAAAATTAAAAAGTTGAGATTAGTTTAGATACATTTTGAAACTTAGTGTCTGTTTGGAGAGATAGTGTAAAGATCAAGGTTTTAAATGATATTTATCCTTTAAAATATTTTTAATAAAATTTGATCGATCAATTTAAATCAAATTAAATTGTATAAAATAATTTTAAAATTAAAGATATTTAAATTAAAAAAATTTATAATAAATTTTGATTTAAATTTTTTGTAGATGTAAAAAAATAATTCAGCACCATCATAAAAAAATTTAAAATTTTTGAGTACATAAAAATATATATTCTTAAAAAATTATACTATCAAAATTTTGAAAAATTCATAAAAAAAGACTATTAATAAAAATTTATTTAAATTTGAAAGATGACATTGAAATAAAGTTTAGAATCTATTTGAACATTGTTTTATGTATTTCAATAAAGTAATATCATTAAATTTTTATAATTATTTTTATTATAATTTAATTTAGATAAAATTAATAAATAAAAATTTATTTAAAAATGTTTTAAAAGTTAAGATTTAATTGAAGAAAGAGCGCAAAACAAGATTTAAAATAAAATTTATCCATAAATTTTTTGCTTCATTTTGGATACATTCTTCAAATTTCAATAATTTTTTATGTAAGATCTATTTTTTTATAATTTTTTAAATTTTTTATAATTTAAATTTTAAAATATATATTTTTAATATTAAAAATTTTTGTGACAATAATTTAAATATTTTTATAAAAAATTTTAAGTTAAAATTTATTTTATAAAAATTTTAATTTAAATCTGGGCAAAAAATAGCCTTTCAATACTTATTATTTATAAAAATGTATTAATTTATTAATTTGATTATCCTTAGCCTAAATTATGAAAATAATATCATACCATCCTCAAAAAATTTGAAAAATATCTCTCGTATCCTTTTTTCTTTTTCACCTTGTGTTAGATGTTTTAATGCAAGATGAAAATAGTGACCGAAGGCACCATTTTATCCAATGAGTATGCCTGTTAATTTTGATTTCAAAATCCAAATATTTCATCTTTTCTCAAAATCAATATTAAAACTTCATGCCTGAAACATTTGCATCATTTCTCTCTCGTTGTTGATCAAAAACTATTTTGCATATTCTCTTTTTCATTGTCGACCAAAAACCCATACATTTTTCTTCCACTGTCGACCAACAAAACTTATACCTATTCTTTCCCTCGCTATGGCCGATCGAAACCCATATTATATTTCTCTCTCTTGTCATTAATCAATCGAAATTTATCCTTTTTTATCTTTCGCTGTTGACCGTCTTGTCATCAAAGGAGAAACTGTTCCTTTCACAACCTATCCATTTTCTCTCTTAAGCTAGTCCAATTGAAAGAGATTAATCATTTATCAAAGTCGTGGGTTTGCTTATTCATGTTTATAGGGGTCTCTTATTTTGCTATTATATGGTACAAGGATTGGAATTTTATTTCATTTTGCTAGAGGAGAATCATACTTCCAAAGGTAATCCCTCATTTTTATAGAAATGGAGGTCTTATTATAATACTTCAAATATGATTTTACTTATTACTTTTCATTCGTAATAAATAATTAGGAGATATTAAAGAATTATATAGAAGCTTTTATAAATAAAAATTTAATATGCATAATGCAAAATATAGGAGATGTAGGATATGAAAAATCTAAAATATCTAAGAAAATTAATTGATGAAAAAATTAGAAAAAAGTGTTAATGAGTAAACTTATAGGTAAGATTATGTGATCTCTCTTTCTTTCTCACACATATATATAAATGTATATTGGTATGTTTACTTGTTATGGCTTTGATGTTGATATTATCATACTAAATGAAATTATTCTTCACAAATTAAAAATAAATATGGTTCTTATAGACATTAATAACTTACTTTTGTCACTGGGTGTTATTAGATAAAAGATATCTCAAGAATGCTCTTGAAGATATCTTCAATAAATAAAGAATCTTGTTGATAAATTAAATGCTATAATAAGAAAAATTTATGATGTGTAAAGATAAAAAA
The DNA here is from genome assembly GCA_021397835.1 of Moringa oleifera. Classification (NCBI taxonomy): domain Eukaryota; kingdom Viridiplantae; phylum Streptophyta; class Magnoliopsida; order Brassicales; family Moringaceae; genus Moringa; species Moringa oleifera. The sequence goes on along the minus strand of JAJFZO010000658.1, from coordinate 717,507 downwards.
AATATTAAAGAATATTGTTAAGAAAATTAAAAGATTTTTTATATTTGATATTTCGTAATTATTTTGATTTGTTTTCTTATCATGATTTTTATCTTGATTTGTTTTTCTTAATTTTTAAATTCTTGATTTATTTCTTTATCTCTATTTATAATTATTTTGTTCGTTATTTTGTATTAATTTGTTTCTTTATTGTGTACCATTGTATTGAATTACAAAGTTAAAAATCAAGAAAATTTTTTGTGAGACTCTTTACTCTTGGTGATGATTTTTAAATTTTTTAATCTTAATTCTCACCCAAATAAGAACTCTTTAACTTTTGAAATACATTAATTCTTTTATTTATGAATGTTGAGTTAAATTATATTTAAAGATTTTGACTAAATGAGTATTTTTCTCGTAGTCATCATATGATTGTTGAAATATTTGACATGTTTGTGATGTGTATGAGTGTGTGTGAGTATATATATATATATATATATATATATATATTATATTTAAATTGAATATGCATTTTAAAATAAATTTTTGATAGTGTACATGTAATTTGTCAAGAAAATGAAAAAAAAGTTATAATTTTTTGATTTGTACAAGTAGTAAGTGCATTATGAATTTTTGAATAGTAAACAATAGTGATTGGTTGACATGCATAATAATTATATAGTTTGTTCAGTTAACTTATATGTGAAGTATAGTTAGCTAAATATTGGATAGTAAACAATGGTGACTTGGTTGATAAACATAGTAATTTATATAGCTTACAAGTGAAGTATAATTAAGTATAATTAAGTAGAGTTAATTGACATGCATAAGTTACATTATGACTTATGTACAAAACATAGTTACTTGGATGTTAGATAATGGGTCGTAATTACTTTTATAATATTATAACTTCTATTGATTTGGATAATTATTATGATACTTGAAGGATGTAAATGAATCATCCACGTTGAGGAGAATTAATTGAGCGCTTTAAAGAAAAAAAATCATTAACCCTAGTTAATATTCATTGTAAGTTCATTATTAAGAAAAAACTTTCATAACAAAAGAATGAATAAGTTTTTTTTTAAATTATTTTGAATTTAATATAATTTATGCGTTGCCAATTCATTATCATAAAGTATTTTATTATCTTTGTTGCATGTGTAATTATGAAGTATTTTATCTGTGCTATATAAAGATACTTATGAAGGCATTCAAATGAATTTTGTTGAAGAAGACATTGAGTGGATTAGAAAGTCAATCGCAATAACAATATATGTTAATTCAGAGAATGTTTAATATTGTGTATGTTATGAATAATTAGTGTCATAATTTTTTTTTAAAAAATTATGCATCAGTTAATTTGATATTGTGGATATATTGATAATTAATTTAATAGTGAATTTGTAAAGCCCAACAAAGTGAGAGCTAAATATCATTGAATATGATAGATTGATAATTAATTTGACAATGTAGACTTATTGAATAATTGAATATGATTTTTAGGTTATACTATCTCTATCTTAATATAATAAAAACTTGATGATCATTTTGAATATATTGATGTTAACAATGATTTTACAGTATTATTAGCTATTTTAGGTCATCTTCAACCCTATACACCAAATTTGACACCAATTTGATGTTAAAAAAAATCTTTTTAGAATATTCAAACACCAATTTTTTTTCATCTCTAACCCATTTACATCAAATGAGTGTTATAATATTATTTTAATATTAATTAATATTATAATTTCAGTTTATATTGTAATCATTAATATGTTGTTATATTTATTGTATTGTGTTATCAATTGAAGTAAATTTTAATTTTATCATATTCATGTAAAATTTAAATTATATCATAAATTATAAATTTTTATTTATTCTTAAATAATAATTTTAATATTATTTATAATAATATTATTAAATAAATAAATTATTATTATTAATTTAAATAATATAAAATTATATATTGAATATTGATCTTATTTTAAAAATTTTGATGAGATATTCTCCATAGTATAATTTTCTCCTAATAATGTCATATATTTATTAGGTTATTGATCAAAAATATATTTGATTCAAATTTTTTTAAAAAAAAATTTAAAGGTAAATTTGGTGCAACTACTGCATTCCAAAACGCAATTTGACGTCATTTAGTTATTAGTTATTTTGAATATATTAAATTTTCAGTCATTTAGTTATATAATGAGTATATTTCATAATATTATACTTCGTTATTTTGTTAATCAGTAACCCTAAAGTATTATTTATTGGATTAATATATTATGATATATACACAATATATTATGAGACTACATATCTCACTATGAAGTTACCAAAGTTATCTCATTTACTATTTACATGTTCTCAATTCAAGTTAACACTACAATATCAATTATAAAATAATTAGTTAAAACAAAATAATTAATTAGTTACAAAACAATACATCATTCTTAATTGTAGCCAACAATCTCATTAAAAGATACCGATACTCAAATCTCATTAACTATTTTACATTATGAATAAACATACTCATTATTCACACATTAATAGTTTATATGAAATGCGTGTTGTTTTAAAAGTACTAACTTACTATGAAAATAGATAATATATTTTCAATAATTTTGTCACACTAATGGTTTCAGGATATAATAATTGGATAATATTAAAAATACTAGCATATTAAAGATTTGTAAATGTTAAAATAATTTTTTTATACTCACTTAATGATAGTTTATTATCATTAATAATAATTAATTTATTATAATTAACAATAATTTTCTATGTACATAATTAATAAGTTAGCCAAAGTAATATGTACTTAAAGGTGCATATAATTGCATAATGCATTTATCAGTGACTTAACATTACTAATTAACATTAAAACCTCTTGATAACCACTTATTTCTTATAAGCTCAACATGGAACCCAAAATTCACTCAAAAAATACCATAATATAATCATTTATTTTATTTGTTTTCTCATTATGCTCTTAAAATTTATTAGATTTTGTTTGAGTTTTGGCTGATAAAGCATATAACACAACAATCACAAATCTATACCTTCTAATTGGGTTCAAATGGAAACCATACCGCTTAGGGTTCATAGGAAATCATACTCATATTGCATTAAAACTTCGAATGAGTGAGAAAACTATGAGTCGTACACACCATTATATGGACAATGCAAAAAATAAAAAATAAAAAAATTATTTAACATTGTTATGGGTTTCTTTCCACATTTTTATTTGTTAAAATCATTCAAAAAAAGATAGAACATTAGCCATTTCTCTTATCAAATGATCAAATAAAAAGTTGACTCTTTCAAAATCTTATTTTCGTATTTTAATTTATATTAAATATTAAAATTATGATATAAAATAAATATTAAATAATAAAAAAAAGAATTAACTTCCTTAGTTATCAAGAAGAGAGAAAAGAAATTAAAAAAAAAAGAAAAAATATGAAAGAAAAAGGAGAGGGCGATGAAAAAGCCAACTGCATGATATAAAGAGTACTTGTGATGTCCACAAAAACAAAGAAGAAATTCGGGTCAGTACCAATTTTACCTGGCAGGGTAATTTGATTTTTATAAATAAAAAATTAAAAATTGATGATTTATTAATTTTTAAATAAATTTTTTCAAAAATATTAAATTAACTTTTACAAATAATTTTATTTTTTAAAAATTTCTGATAAAATTTAATTAATTTAAATTAATAAGCTTACCTTACATTTTGTAACATAAGATTACTTGAATTTGAAAACCTGAAAAATTCTTATTAGACAATACCAATCATTGTGAGTACTTAAGTTTAATTAGAAACGTTCACCACAAGACTTCTACCCAAGTACGGTTAGTCTCACTCTCTCCTCCAGCTGGTTCTCGTTTCACAGCAGTCCCACAGTGTTGCCGTGCATAAGCCCAAAGGCTGTTCTCTTCTTTGCTCTCATAGAAAACCCTAGGAAGCCAGAAATAGAGCGTTTTTTTTTTTTGCGCTTACTTTCAAGATAACCGCATAAAAACCTTCATCTTGGCAAGTCTTTACTTTTTATCGTGTTCGTAGTCTCAAAACGATGAACAATTGGACCTCTTGGAGGTTAGGTTTTCTTGGTTTTTGCTTTTGATTTTGTGCTCTTAAACGTTATCTTTTGGCCTCTGAGAATATCTGGAGAAGAGAAGAAAATGATTCTTTTGACTTTTGGGATTCTATTTTGTAAGTTTCTTCCCTTTAGTCGAGTCAAATCAGGTGACTTGTTTTCACTATTGGCCGATGTAGAATCGTATAGTTGTTTGATTTTCTCATCAACCAAACAGAGGAGCAGGGCTAGCTTTCAATTCAGCATTTTGTCATGGTACATACATATTGACACGCACACACACACACATATATTGTAAATTTGTTACCATTAGTTGCGGAGTGAAAGATTAGTTCTACGGGCCAGTTTTATGCTAGTAGTGGAAATCTGCTTGATGTGTTGTATTTTGTTTGTTCTTTTCAGATGAACCAAATTTTTGTTCATTGTTATGGTGTTCCTCAAAAACAAAATGAGGAGAACCATTATTTTTTTTCCTTTCAATTAATTAATTTTTTTATCATTTGCTATAGTCCATTCTGTATATAGGATCTTTATGTCTCTTTTTTTTTTTTTTTGTGTGTGTACTGAAGCTTTAAAGCTGATGATATAGATTTATTGGGTAAATGTGATTGTGGTAATAGTTACTTTGCATACTTTTGCACATATCGTCCATTCCATATGAGAAATATTATCATATTCAGCTGATCAAACTGTACAAATATGCAGGATGTTTTACTTACTCTATGGAAACGGATTGGCTCCATATATATTACTTAGCATTTGAAAGAATATTGTTGTCATCTAAAACAAGACCATGAAATGTGTGTGAACCATTAATACAACCAGTGGTATCAAATATATAAGTTTTCATGAAACTGTAACCATCTTCTTCACCCTAAATTTTATGGTGGCTATCATTACAATTTGTGAGATCTCTGAAACATCCTGGAACAATTACTTGTTATTGTATTACTAGACTATATCCAAGACTGTGTTACATGGGGCATCAACAACTTATAATTTCTAAAGTCCCCTCACTGGTTCCATAAATAGAGAATCATACAGATCCAAGGCATGTATGCTCCTTCATATACGACTTTTGTTGTAGTTTGTCTATCATGCTCTGTGATCATATTGTACCACCTTCATCAATTTTTACATTTGCTTCAAGAAGTGACTATTATTCTTCGCGGGTTTTGTTTACATTCATGACCTCTAGTTGGCTTTGAGCCAGGGAGATATGTGATTGATGGTGCTTCTTAAGACCTACAACCTCATTTACATTGGATTGGTTTTGCTTCAAATAAAGTTACTTTAAGCTTGATTCCTTAATCTTCTTCTAAACATGTGTTCACAATTTCTAGATCATCTATTCTCAGAACAAGTTATTAAATAAATGAGTTTTGCTTTCATGAGTTTCTTTCTTTTTTCTTTTTTTTATATATTTCAGCTTAATGGCTTACTGCTGGAATTGAGTTATACATTTTTAACTCTTTGGTCCCTTTTTGAACACTTATCACAGACAGCAGTGAGGAATATTTCTGACAGAAAGAAGGAGAAGTTACTGGCATGCTGAATGCTTTGATCCAGAATGAAGTTGTTACAAGTATATTTCTTTGTCTCTTTGATAAATGGCTTGAATAATTGGTGGAAGTGTATGCCCCTTTGTTACCATTCTTCTCTAACAAAAAGTTCTTATTAGAAGAAATGAAAAGATTGGTGTAGTGGCTATTAATATCCATAGTGTAGTTGTGGAACTTTATGAATATAATAATGACTTATGTTGCCAGAACTAAAAAGAGTTGGCTTGTTTCTATGCTTACAAGCTGGGTAACTGAGTTTGATGGCATTGTTTTCTAATAATGCTGAACCCCTGGCGTTCCTCAATGTTTTGCTGAATTGAGTTTGGGTGGATGATAATATACTAGTTGATTTCTTCTTAGGATTAACGAAGAGAACTTTTACAGGATGCGCAGGCTTTCTCAGAGTCACAAATCTCAAGACAAATGTCACATAACCAAGCTAGCAAGCATCAAAATAACACACATGAGGCTCCAATTTTGGTCCCCAATTTAGTATCAGTTTCAAGTGACAAAGGTAGAAAAGTTACACATAAAGATATCAAAATGGTAAGAACTTTAATCTGATAGCAAGTTGCAGTGATGGAACTGTCTTTTTATAAATGAAACCTAACTGTACTATATTTTCATGTTTTTTATATGAAATCCTTTTTTTTTTCTCCTTTTTCAGGTGCAGAATTTGATTGAAAGGTGTCTGAAGTTGGACATGAACAGAAAGGATGTGGTGAGCAGACTCTTCTGTCAAGCCAAAATAGATCCTGTCTTAACAACATTCGGTAATGCTTTTCAACCAGAATACTCCTCTTTTTAATGCGGAGATATGTTTTATTTGCCTTTTGAGCATCTGTCGAAATAGGATTTCATGAAAGCTTGTTTCTATCATTATCTCTTATTTTAAACCCTTATGGAACCTATTTTCATCCTGTTTTTGGTGTTCATGTAGGGATTTAGACTTTTGATAACTACCTGTTTTGAGTGTCATTTAAAATTCTGAACTAGACAGGGATTTATCAGGGTAAACTTTTGATAAATAAAATTGTAGGTAAATGCTTATCATGTTTGATGATTATCTGATTCCTGTATTTGCACCATAAATACCAAGGGGTGAGGGAGTTTTAAGTATGTATTGTATATTCTACAAGTTAAGAGTTGTGGGATTTGCTGTTCTTAGGCAGAGGGTTCTCTTTAGCCTAGGGAGAGGGTTCTCTTAGAGGCAGGATTCTGGGAGTAAGAAAGGCTAATCTTTCTATTGTATTTGAAGTTTCTTTCTAGTCAAGAGGAAAAAGATTTTTTCCCCCTTTTTTGCATAGTTCACCACTATTTGACTATGGGTGATGATGAAGGTCTAAAATTCTCTGCCGAAATTCTAAAGTTCTCAGGCATTGTTGGATGATGAATTTGGCTAACTTTTCATAGAACAGTGAACTACTAAGTTGATGTCCACTGAAAAGTCACTTTGGAAACCATCATCATCTGAAGTTCTTAGTTATACATAATATATGCGCAAAGAAGTCGTTATTCTTGTCCACTTTCTTGAGGGAAATATAGTTGATTTAGTTATGAAATATGATGGAAAGAAGCCCAATCGTATGATTCAAATGAGTGCACTTAATATGTTATTCATGGTTGGACAGTAGGTAGAATGTTAAGTGGAATTCATGATTTCTACATGTTTGTCAACGACAATGTTCTTCAGCCAATAGCTCTAACATTCTTATTTTTATTTAATGGTTTTCTATGGTTCAGTGTGGCAGAAACTGGAAGAAGAAAATGCTGACTTCTTCAGAGGCTACGACATAAGGCTAAAGCTGATAAAGCAAATTATATCCTTAAATACATTACTTGAGGAACAATGCAATCTGATGGAGAATGTGAAAATGTCAAAAGTTCCATTTTCTCCTCTGCAGAATGGGATTCATCATGGTTCACATGTGTGGTTAGTTTTTCAATATTCTTAGCACTGCAAAATTAATAATATAACTGCCTTTGGTATACATGAGAATATCAACCTTGAAATTGAAGGATGGCTATTCTTTGATCATGTGATCTTGTCTCTTTTCTTTTCTCCTATGTTCCTTTCTTTCCTTTTCCAGTGTGAAGTTTGGACCCTAGAAGCATGAACCTTTTCCTCTTTGATGACTTCATCAAAAGTAGTTAGTGCTCTTTCTGAAACCATTGGTTGTAGGTTTCATTTCTGTCCTTTCTTTAAGGTGCACACCACTTCCATTTGCAGGACTGTTGCCTCAGCTGTTGGATCCTGCTGTTTGATTTGTCAGCTTAGTTATTTTAGCTCCTCTCGCTCATGGAATTAGTTGTAACTTCTCTGTCTAAGTTCGAAAACAAAGTTGCTTCTGTTTTTTGGGAATTGGTATTTGTCAAAGTTCTTGCGAGGTGTCTGACCATAGCATCACTATATTGTCATTTAATTCAGTATTCCGTTTTTTTTTTTTTTTGTCTTTTTAGTCCTGTTGGCAATCTACCTGTCAGATATCATGTTATTCAGCAGCCTCCTATTTCATCTGCGGGTCATCCTCAGATTGATTCCAACGGCAGCATGTCCAGTTGTCATGTGGGAAATGGAGTGCCTGCACCAGCCAGTTTCCTGATGTTGCCAGGAAAAGAGTAAGAATTCCTAATAATAACTATGTGTTTGTGTATGTGTGTTCTTTCCAGTTTCTTGCTCATGAATCTCGTAGTACTTTCAAATATAGAAATGAAGAAGGCAGCTAGAACTAAATTTATGAGCAACATCACATGTAAATTCCTGTCTCATATATTACTCATATTATAATCTCAAACATGATATTTTCCTGTTGTAACACTATGTACATGTGTGAATAATCTTCTTTCTGTTTGAATGTTTGCTCTGCTTTGTATATTTTGGTAGTGGATTTGTCATATCCATTATTTTTTACGGATGGCTGTATTTAATCAAAACAAAATTGTTTGAAATGAGCTCTTTGCAAATTTTACTTAAAACAGTAATAAAAGGACCAAAGCATGTACCCACTTATAAGTGTATGGGATTTCTTTTTCTTTTTCCCGCCACTGGCCCTTGTTACATGTTGGTGCAAATCAAAGATCAATGCATGTAACTAGAAGAAATGGATATTGTTTTTAGCTCATGTTGCTAGTAGCTTATGGCCTTAATGGTGATGAACAGGAACATAGCTGGTCTAGTACCCATCATGCCTACAAGTGGTATCAACTCAGACAGTTCTGTGGGCCCTGCATCAGTGACATCCACTGGACGATTTCAGTTCGCATCAGCGGAAATTCCACAATTAAGTATGGACACATTGGCACATGACTTCACCTTTCCATCCCAGATGGCAAGTTTGGAAAGTTCACTACTTGCACCAGATAGTGAGTTGTGGTACCTCAAGGAGTCCTTTCTACCCTTTGCTCAGATGCCTGGGAATTCTAGCGACTTGGATCTTGCTACTGACCTGATAGATGGGGAAGACTGGTCTTCAACTTTTGGCTGTGCCAAATGATAGTATACCTTCTTGTGTTCCTCTGCAGCCCTTTTAAGACCATCAATTCTTATAGTTTACCTTCCCTGCATCAATTTGCAATCTATGAAAATCAAATTTTATGAACTGCAACTTCCTTATCAACTATAGCTGTGATCGATGGAGTGTTGTTCCATTAAAGAGACCAACCAGTCACTACCTCCCAAAAGAAATCTGGGAAAAAAGAAATGGAGAAAATTAAGGTATTGACATTCTCAGTTGCAACCATCAACAATAACCACATGCTTGTTTCAGCTGGGGAGTTTGTTGCAGATGCTGTACAAGGGATTTGGACAGAAGAAAAATCTTGTTGAAGGGCTAACTATTTTCATGCCTGTAGATGCTGTAAACAGGATCATTTTTTAATGGTGCTTCCTAATACTAGTTCTATATTGTGAGGCCTGGCTGCTTGTCAAGCAATATTCTACAATGCAATAGTTTAGGCCTGAGTTGTTCTACTCGAGCATTGCAAACAATCTCTATTTGAACCGTGCTTGGATCTTTTTTCTTGAGTTTTCATTCAGTATTTTGTGCTGCCGGAGATGGCATGTTTCTTTTTGGATGATCCATGGGTATTCTCTGTTCTCCACATTCTTGCCAGGAGATGCATGCAGTTGTAAAATTTGGACATCCAGTTTCATAATCCAATTAACACATCATACGATGCGGTAAGACAATATCTAAGCAAATTTACCACGCGTCTTCCTATCATGCTTTTTGCATTACAGCTTTCTGTTAGGTGTTGAGATGTTGGAAAGATAAAAATTAAATTGTAATATAAGTAAAAAATTAAATTGTAATATAAGTAAGGTCGATTTTATTGAGTTTGATTAGATTTATTTTAAAAAATAAAAAATAAATAAATAAAAATTATATAATTAAAAATAAATAAAAAAATATAAAAAGATTTAAAAAATCAATGTAATAAAGTATATGATCAAAAGAATAATTTTAAGTTTAATTTAAGAATTGATAATTTATGTAAAAATAAAAAATTTTAATTTTTCGTCGAATTGATTATGATTATTAGTACTATTTAATAACTTATTTCTTTTTATTTTTTAATAATAATGATATGATTTTTAATTATTTTTTATTAATAAATAATTCTAAATATAACTTTAAGATTTAATTTTTAATAATATTAAAAATTAAAGAAACTACTAATTTTAGACAACAAACATATGCATAGATTTATTTAAATTAAATTATATATTTTTATAATATAAATTAAAAATTATTTTTATAATTAATTGTATTATTAACTATTTATATTAAAATATTTAAATAATTATAAATTTAAAGTTTTAATTAGTAATTTATTATTTTGATGATTAAATAATTTCAATAAGCACATAAGATATATAAATATTAAAAAAATATAAAAATAAATAAAATTAGTTAAATCTTACAATTCTTAAAAAAATCAAATCTTAAATTATTATTTGGTTGAAAGAGATATTAACAATCCATGAAAAAAAAAATACCTACAAAAAAAGATAAAAAATAAACTCTAAATTATTTCTTTAAAGAAATTGCTTTCTATTTATATAATAATTTTAAACATAATATTTTATTTTAACTAGTATTCTTAAAAATAAATTAAGATAAAATAAAATATTTACAATTAATTTTTAAAATAAAATCATACTTCAATAGAATTCTAATGCAATTAAATATACCAATACTTTAATCAAAATCATCTTTCAATTCATCCACATATCTTAAAATCCAACTTTTTATTTTTTAATAAAATAAATTTAAACTTATTTTAATTAAAATTTTTAATTTACTTTATTAAATATAAAATAATCAAAATCCAAAATTTATATGATTATTATGTAATCTATCACTTTAAGTGATATTGCTCCACCCAAGGAAAAACACCGTGCCTTTATTGTGTTAAATCTACACACTACTTCAAGAACAACTAGGGATACAGGTTGTAGCCAATTAAAAAAAAAGAAAAGAACACGAGGACAGGCAAGGAATAAACAAATTGGCCTAGCGATAAGCACTTAGCCCATCAAGCATGTGCAAGTTCCAATGTTAAGCTACATAAAATTTTGATTGATTTACATGCATAACAAAATAAGAATGTCAATCATGCTGGGAATTGGCTTTCATGCTGGACATTGGATCTTTCTTGCCATGGTGGAATCTCACCACAATGCATGTTATATTGTCTGCACTGCCTCGGCTAAAAGCAGTCTCGGTTAACTTTTGTGCAGCTGCCTCAGGCTCTTCCTCTTCTAGGGCAAGTGAAACAGCATCCTGAGCAAATCAAACACACATATGAGAGTAAATGGATTACAAAGGCCATAGCTGTCCGCTGTACATGCTCCATTTCATTTTCTTTTGGCTGTTACTTTCTAAAGAATGCATAATCTTTAATAGTGGGAGTGGCTGAACAACCCAAAATCTACTCGGCTATTGAGATTCTGCTTTCCAATTGCCCAGATGTTGTGATGCATGCCCACCTCAATGAAATTTAATTTGCTTAGTGCTAAACTGGATATATCAGTGGAAAACAAATAAGCTTAGGCACTTATTTTCCCCTGCTTTATCCTAGGTTGGATACTTTTACAATTCTGAGGCCTGGAAGAACCTTATAGATCCAGCAGGCAAATGACCCTAGAAGTACTGAAAGTACCTTTGAGAAAGGGAGCAAAACATAAATTCCTTTACAAACTATGCTTATGCAACATATTAACACATATGTCCAATGCACCGCTTTCTATGCGTGTGAAGGTCAGAGAGACGAGTGGAAGGAGGGAGAGACCTTACCTCATTTGGTACAACATCCCACAGACCATCACTTGCAAGCACAAGCAACTCGAACTCTTCATCTATCTCTTGATCCTAAAAATTATGTACACAAATGAAAAATATTTCTAACTCATCTACCATAACTTGCAATCAAATGAAAGAATATCAAGTACAATCCTATTTGACATTCCTGGGGTACACTTTCATATCTACACCTCTGGGGTCTCCACCGCAGTTCAATACAGGTGCACAAAACCACACATGCCATTTCGAGACTGACCAGGATAATGTTATACAAAATTTACTAACTCTCTTAATTTTCTATAGAGATGGCACAAAAGTTATGCAAGTTTACCCACATAGTTCAAAAAAATTACCTGGATCTCAGGTTCTGCAACAACAAATTGTTTTAACATCCGGTTACCAAAAGCACGGGACATGGCCAATACACCTCCTACCCTCCAAGTGCCTGACAAAAGAATCCATGTGATACACTCAATTTACGGTTGAGGGGTTATCCTTCACAATTCATCCATGTGCACAAAACATGCTGAAAGAAACCAAACAAATATTCCCACTAATTTTGTAAGAGTCCTGTCTGATTTTGTTGTCACATCAAGATGGACAGCCAGAGATAAGGCATACTTGTAGAGAAGCTTGTAATTAAAAGTATTACTGGCAGGCTGAGAACCACCAATGATCAGATTCTTGAACATTCAGGTACTTGGCATTTTTGTCCGGTTGGGTCAGATGGAATAGAAGACATAATAAAAGGGTGACTAAATATATAGAAACCTAGTAATCAATCGATCACAATCAGTTGCAAGGCCACAAATCGTAAGATAGCTCAAATAATTGGCCCAACCTGATGACATTGTTCAAAAATTCAAGAGGAAGCATAAACCTACAAGGGCTGCAATAAAGACCCAAAACAGAGAGATATTAAGCCATCAGTTAATCATATATATATTAATCAACATATGAATTTTTTTTTTTTTCTTTGGCTCCATCAATATCTGCAGAAAAAAGCTGAAGTTAATGATCCAATTTGCAAAACTTCTACTTGCAGGATGCCTAACTTTTTAATGTAGTACACCTTAACTTAGTGTCTTATTTCAGTTAATGTCCTATTTTGATTAGATATCTTAGTTTTTCCATTTAGTTAGTTTCCTATCCTCTCAAGTTTTCCATTTAGTCAACTTTCTATTCTCTCAAGTTTTCCATTTAGTCAGTTTTCTATTCTCTCAAGTTTTTCATTTATAGTTTTCCTATTCTTAATTTACTTCTTTGCATTATTTAATGACTTATTATAATAGTTAGAGGAAATTCAATACAAGTTATCAAATATTCCTCTAAAAGTTTAACCTTCGGGTTTGTTCTTTAATTTTATTTAGCTTCTCTTTTGAAGCAAACCTTCCGCTGCACCAAATTGGTATCAGAGCAAAGATTTTACCCTTATTTTGATGGCTGGTGACGGTTCTAATGGGATACAAGCCACCGACAATGAACGGCGGTTTGACAAGTTCGAGTAACGACTTGATGGGATTGATGGAGCTCTTCGTAATCTTATGCAGATGATAACTGCAATGACTATGGAAGGAAGACGTGATTCCATGGAGCAAAGACCAAATTAGCATGACAAAAAAAGAATGGTGGCCAACAAGACTTAAGTCATGCAGATTTTATTCCAAGAAATTCTAGGGCAACAAATCACGTGGATTTGCAACCTAGACACCAACCACCTGTTAACCAAGGCTTAAGATGTCAACAGCAGCTTATGACAGACCACGACGATCAATAGCAACCCCAAAATGGCTCAAGAATCAATAACGAAGCCCTAATTCAAGCAGGATGAGCCATGAATCATGATTTTCACAAGTATGTTCCATTAAGAGTCTATTAACGACAAAATCGAAGAGCTCCTATATTGCGGCGTGATAGTGAGTTTGAGGTTAGGGATGCTTTTCCACTTTTTCGAGATGGTGATTGTCAATGTCAAGGTTGGAAGAATGTTCAACAAAGGCAACCACGGAGGTTGGATTATTCATTGAAGAAGAAGAGGATTTATATTTTAAGGACAAAGATCGAGGCCCACACACTCAAGATTTTAAGATGAAGATAAATTTACCAAGTTTCGACGGTTGTTTAAACATTGAAAATTTTCTTGATTGGATAAGAACTGTTAAAAAATTTTTTGATTACTTGAATATTTCAGAAGAAAACCGAGTTAAGCTCGTGACATATAAGTTGAAAGACAGAGCTTCTGCTTGGTGGGAGCAACTTCAATATAATCATCAACGCCAAGGAAAGCAGCGTGTTTACACTTGGTCCAAGATGAAGCAATTACTACAAAGACGATTTCTCCCTCCAGATTATGAGCAATTTTTATATCAACAATATCAAAATTGTCGACAAGTCAATCATACTATTAATGAGTACACAGAAGAATTCTACCGATTAAATGCATGAGTTAATCTGCCTGAGATAGAAGATCAATTGATTGCTCGTTATATTGGAGGCCTAAAGATGGTTATTCAAGATTGACTTGCTCTCCAAAGGATTTGGAACATGACAAATGCAGTTAATTTGGCAATGAAAGTAAAAACTCAGGTCAACAGATCCATTATGAATCCTCAGAATAACTTTCGACTGCAAAATCAAGAAGTTTCTTCCGCTTTGAAAGAGTCAACAATTCCAAACAGCAACAATAGTCAAAATAAAAATATATCTTCGACTCAAAATTCAGCACAAAATCAAAATAACACTTCAACCTCTGTTCGGTCCAACATCCAAGGTAGTAACCAACAGCAACATCGAATCAATAATGATCCTTATGCGTGCCCTAATCATGGAAAGTGTTTCCAATGCAACCAATCAGGCCACCTTTCAAATCGATGTCTGAATAGAAGATCTGTTAACTTTGCAGAAGAAGATAATAGCGATGAAGAACAAGTTCTTGAAGAAGAAAATTATGATGGTGCTGAGTTTGCAGAAGGAGATGTGGGAGAAGTGACGTGTATTGTCCAACGACTCTTACTTGCCCCAAAGAAACTTGATAACATTCAACAATACAAGATCTTTTGAACCCGATGCACTGTTTGTAATAAGATATGCGACGTTATTATTGATAGTGGCAGTAGCGAGAATATTGTCTCTAAAGCTCTCGTGAAAGCATTAAATTTGAAGACTAAGAAACATTCTTCTTCATATAAGATCGCACGGATTAAGAAAGGTCTGGAAGTTCAAATGCAAGAAGTTCGCAAAATTTCTTTATCAATCAGAAAATATTACAAAGATGAGGTCATATGTGACGTAGTAGAAATGGATGCTTGTCATATCCTATTAGGAAGACAATGGCATTATGATGTTGATGCCACTTATAAAGGACGAGATAATACTTTTATCTTCAGTGGCTTAACAAGAAGATCGTTTTATTGCCACAATCTTAACCTTCGAAAAGCAATTATTAAGGAAGATAAACAATTATTCATCAACATAGCAACCTCAGAATTCTTCGAGTAGGTTAACGAGCCAAGCTTTATCGTAACGTTAATGGTGAAAGGCCAAGCTGAAGAAACTATTGAGGTTCCACTCAAGATCCAAGAGGTACTTGCTTATTTTGCTAATTTGTCTCCTATAAGTTACCTAATGAGCTATCTCCTATGCACAATATTCAACATTGCTACATGAGCCCAACTGAGTATGAAGAGTTACAGCGGCAAGTTTATGAGTTGCTCGACAAAGGTTAAAAGTTCGTGGCGCCTGCCGAATGTTGCTGATATCTTTGAGTATTTCCCCCAGATGAGTTTTCCTTGCAGCCATAAAACTCGAGGGCGAGTTTTCTTCAAAGTGAAAGCGATTGATGTAGTACGCGAGTTTTCTTCGAAGTGAAAAGGATTGATGTAGTACCCATTAACTTAGTGACCTATTTCGGTTAATGTCCTATTTTGATTAGATATCTTAGTTTCTCATTTAGTTAGTTTCTTGTTCTCTCTAGTTTTTCATTTAGTCAGCTTCTTATTCTCTCCAGTTTTTCATTTAGTCAGCTTCTTATTCTCTCAAATTTCCCATTTAGTCAGCTTCCTATTCTCTCAAGTTTCCTATTTCTAGTTTTCCTATTCTTTCAAGTTTCCTATTTCTAGTTTTCCTATTCTTTCAAGTTTCTTATTCTTAGTTCACTTCTTTACATTATTTAAAGACTTATTGTAATAATTAGAAGAAATTCAATACAATTTATCAAATATTCTTCTAAAAGTTTAACCTTCGAGTTTGTTTTTTAATTTTATTCAACTTCTCTTTTGAAGCAAACCTTCTGCTGCACCACTTCTTCATGATTATATCAACGAATGTAAATGCTAAAATGCCAACTCATTTGAAAGAAAGCTTTCTGCACCAATAAGTCATAGGCAAGCTTCATTAGTTTAATGACCCAGCCATACAGATCTGTTGCACTAAAGAGTTGTGCTGGAAATTGTATCATTTTTATTAAATAACTTTACCTGCCCACATGACAACCCCACCAGCACTTTCAATTCTCTTCCGCTCATCACTTCTATTTGGTTTGTGATCCTCAGAGAGAGGGATTGCTGTAGAAGGTAAACAGAAGCTGCTTTTACAAAACTGAGTCAACTTTACAAAATAATTTATAACATCATAAGCATCCCAGATTTGGCGAAGGCTCCATCCACCCAAACGAAGGTATGTTGATTATATCCTCTAGGATACCAAGTTAAAGCTATTACATTTCTCATACAAACAATCTGAGAACATTGATTAAATCTAACAGTTGATTCCTTGTAAACACTCATGAAGATGATTTTACAAAAAGAAACCATGGATATAGATTCCCGCATTCAACAGCAGCATGATATCTCTTTTAATATCATTATTATTATTATTATTTAAGAATTGTATTAATAACATTCTTTAAACCGACGTTGAAAGAAATTTCATGCATCTAATATCACATCCAATAGATATTGTTTCTTTAATACCCGACACAATTTAAAACTTTTTCCAATTGCAGTCCACATACAAATCACAAGCTCCATGGAAAACCCCATTAATTTTGAAAATCATAACTGCTAACGGATAAAACATGCAGCAAATAATCTACACAATACCTTTCCCAGCTTTTGAAATTATGGTCCTTGAATCTCCAACGTTAGCAACATAGAGATGGTTACCAACCAACACAGCAGTGGAGGCAGTAGAACCATCATCCCGAAAAGTGTCCCTTTCAGAGCCCAAAAAGTCCACATCTGTCTGCTGATACATTTCACCTGCCGATTTAAGCAAGTTAGATGGTAACATGACATGAAACCAAAACATGGGCTAGCAAGAGCAGCCCATGCAGGACCTAAGAAGCTGTCTCCACAAATGACAAACTTATCACCATTTTATCCATTTCAAACTGTCCTAGATAGACGTAAGGACATTTGCACTAGCGTGTAAATCCTGGACAAGCTTTAAAAACAAAAGATTGCACAAACACATGGTCTAGTTCTTCAGAAATAGTGGTTTATAGATTTGTAACATACTTATTGCAGTTTTAGTGTCTGTGACGAACTGTGGATGCTTCATGAGATTCTCAAAGAGGTGTTCCTTTAGATACTCAGCAGCATGAGAACCTCCATGACCTGTAAACAGACATCAAAGTCATAAAAGAAAACAGAAACTTCTATCCAAACATAGTACATAATAGTTATGACTATTTACTGAGAAGCTATTCTAATGTCCACAAGCATCGGATTTGCTTCACATTTGCAATACCAAAGAATTGGTGTCTCCTTTCTTTGAATGATCCCATTTTAGTTCAAGACATGTAACAGCTTAGCTAGCAATTAGCATCAAATTTCTCCTTCTATTTATGCACTTCCTTGGTATGAGCCACTAATTGGACACAACCATCTTGAAAAACCCCTAAGTTTAGATCATAATCTTCGACATCCAGCAAAATTTGCGATCTTGTACATGACCGATGAGCTTGTGTAACAGCATTTCTTTATCAATCAGTTATTTTAATTTTGAAAGGATGTGTAGCAGTTGTATATTCTTCTGCTGTCACCACAGTGCAAAACTTTTAACCGCTTTCATGTCTAGGCGTTATGTTTTCTTTGATAAAGTTAAAGGTCATACATCCAGATAAGCATACATTTCTGGGAACCCATTTCTACATTCCAATAAAACAAATACCGAGAGCAAATCTAACCATCAAAGATTCCAAACATGCAGACCGTTTGCCCATTAATCTTGGAAGCTCTAATATCATAGAAATCCTCCATGGTCATTCTCTTCCCTCTGAAACTTGAGTATCCACAACTCAGTCTTCCATCTTCACTGTCAACCAGACAAGAAAGTGAATAATGTTACTCGTATAACATTGTTTAACATGTATAACTAACTGCAACCATCAGATATGACAAAACCTCAACAATTTTCATCATTTGCTCCAAATGATATGTGTGTGTGTGTGTGTGTGTGTGTGTGTCCATCTGGCTCTAAACAGAAGGGAGGGGGAAAAAAAAAAAAGAAGGAAAGATGAATTCAGACATGCAACTAAGCAGGACATAAGAGATACTTTTGTAATCCTCATCCTTCCTGGATAATAATGGTGAATTCGAAGGATTTGCAAGTGCGAAGTTGATGCCTGTCCTCATTATAGTTAAGGAATGGCAATGTATAGATTCTTCACGAGGATTTTCTTGTTTAGTTAAGCATGCATTACAGAACAGTATGAATGCATAATCAAATGCATGAGCACACGCAAAAGACCTGAAGCAAGATTCAAGCATCTCCAGCTCCGCTCATAGTTTGCACATGCTTATTAGTATACAGCAACACTATTCATGTCACATGTCTGACAACCATAAATGCAAACTCAAGAAAGAGTAAAAATGAGATAAGAGTGAAGCGGTAGTGCATACAATGAATACTTGCACCAAAACTTCTTTTCTTTTGAAATTTTAATGGATTTTTTAAAATTTTCGTGGCAAGTAAGTGAAAACATCGAGAAATCTGAAGAACAAATAATCACCTTTTCCACCCTCCACTAACATATCCACCATTATCATCCTTCTCCTGCAGGAGACCAAATATTGATGCCTGTTTTGCTGTTCCAGCTGAATCAACCATCATCCTTACGCTCACTCTAAAGTCACGACTCCACCTATAAGTTAAGGCAAGACCAACATGCAAAGTCCTCCTGATATTGCTTAATTGTAGCCTTCCCTGCGTCAAGATTCCTATATGGGCAGATTGACCAATCACACTCCTTATGTAACTGTTGCATACCATCTAAGTTGGTAGCTCAGGCCTTCAATACCAGATATTCACCTAGACAAGCAAACTGCAAACCGGTGTCATGAAAAAAATACACATAAACTATATCTCCTTACACAATCAACAAACAAAAAATGGCAGTTCTTTCCCTTAAGTATGCAACCATTTGGTAAAACATAAAATCAAAGAAAGTCAAAGAAATGAAGATTTTTTTCTTCTGAAAAATTCATTTCCACGCATTATTCCAGAACGAAACAACACAAAATCTAAATCACATTTTCTTCTGCATCACAATTTATAAAAGAAGAACAGATCATCTCTAAGGATCATTGAAATGACAACTAATTGCTCTCCTGATTCAGTCCATTATATCAAAACCTGCAGGTTGACGTATTATTTTTTGTAGTTGTTAAATTTGAAATTTCTATGTCTACTCAATAAAATCCCATGTCTGTAAGTGGAGATGAGTTCGTCACTTAAAGCAAAATGGATTAAAAGAAAAGAAAAAAAAAAGATGTCTAAGATTCTATTGATTTCCTCCGTCCTCCATTATCCCGGCAGTCTCACAACGCATACAAGTAGGAATTCCACGAAACTAAAATCTATTGCATGCGGCAATTGTAATCTTACTCTTTAAAGCACTCGAATGATTGAGCTGCTTAACCAAATAAACTAAAGAGCTAAGCAAAACCTTATTTCCTCAAAAATCTGACAAGAATATTCAAGTAATCACGGATCTCACGTCGAAATCTTCGGATTTACAGCACCAAAGACCAGTGGATCGGATCGGATGAACCGGGCTGTGTGATCTGGTTCGGCCCAAGCAAGTTAAGAATCCGAATCGGTGATACACGTGTTTAGATATAGCTGTACACTTACTCTCTCTAGAAACTGAGAATCTGAAACCCTAGAGAGAGAGAGAGAGAGAGAGGAGATTCAAGAGATGTGTAGATATACAGTTGGTGTGTAGAAACAGAGTGGGAACAAATGCTAGGTGCCAGATGAGAGAGCGATGAGAGAGAAAAAGAAAGGCGGCCTTTTGTAACTTGCCACCGAGGAGAAGTGGCAACGTGGCACTCCTCATGCATCCACCTACGGGTATGCTCGTGTTTGCTTTTTGGCATTTACTTTCCAAATTAGATTTCTTTTACCGCTTTTTCATTTTCGTTTTTGTTCGGATTTACTTTTTCTTCTACTGGTCCCCTTCTTTTTAAATAAAAAAAAAAAAAAAACTCCTTCCAAAATTTAGCACGCATGATTTCTTTACAAAATGATCTCACATTTTAACTATTTATTATCACATTTATACGATTAAATAACATCCACATACGGAGTTCCCATTTGATAAAATTTTTAATTCCAAGTGGGTTGGATTACATTATCTTGTCAACCAAACAGGTTGAAGTATCCAAAGCTAGCTATCCTGTTGTTTTAATTTGAATTTTCAAAAAGAAAAAGATGCCACTGTTGGATCCAACTCATTCATTCATTCAATATATATATATATATATATATATATATATAATTTTTTATTACATCTAAATTTTAATCAAAAATTTCAATAAATTTTTATAATTTATAATAATAATATAAAATTAATTATTAATTTCATTGAATTATAATTTTTTAAATTAATATACAATTTTTATTTTAAAAAATCCTCTTAATATCAGGTTTTTCTCAAAACAATAAAAAATTAACACAGATGAAGATTAGGACAGCTGGATACAGCACTTGCCGTCCACATTTAACCAAAGATAAGATTAGTTGTTTGATCGATAATTAAACTTTAAATAAATAATATATATATAATAGAATTATATAAATATGAATTATGAAGGAGGGTATGGGCATACCTCAATAATTTAAGATTGAGTTGGATGACATATGTGACTGACTTGGACAGTTGGGCCATGACCCATTTGGGATTTCATATGTGGGGGTTTTAGATTTGATTTCGTGTTGGGTGTGGTGCCAACTCAGATCCAAATCTAAACCAAGTTGTGCTCTTCAATCATAAGGGCCACTGGCCTCACAATTTGCTACCCAATTGAAGTTGACAATCAAAACGCTCACAAAAATATAATTAAAGTAAATAACATATAATTTTTTAAACAAATATTTCCATTTAAATAAGTTTATTTAAAAAATATCCAAATCAACTTTGATTCGTTGATTAAGCTTTACATTTTTATTTATTTTTTGCAATCCCAACAGCATTAGCATTACTGATGTTTGTGATTTTGAAAATGACAAAGTGAAAGATTTGAATATATGAGGCAAAGCAACAACTTTTTTTTACTTGTAGTTCCAAGTCTCTGTATTTTTCCCCAACCTTTAGATTACATCGGACATTACAAAATCTTCAGTTGAAGACTTTTTTTTTTTTTTTTTTCATCCAATTGAGACCAAATGCATGTTCTTTTCCAAGTTCCAGAATTTTTTATGGTGTTATTTCATTGTTGAATTTTGTTATTTATATATTTTTATTAAAAAATTGCTTTTTATTTATGAAATTGGTCTTGATTATGTAGGTTTATTTCACAAATCTTGTTCTTTATATTACTATTAAATCTTTTTGCCTTGTAAGGGCAAGCAGCAGCTTATTTAGTTGAAGACTGAAAAATGAAAATACCTCAATGCCAGTTTTTTAAGAAGAGAGAATTTGATTAGAATAAATTAATAAATCAATGTTTGCTTCGGTATTTTTTTAAACATAAAATTTATTTTTAAAAACAGTGTATCTCGTAATTTATGCTAATTTTTATTTAAAAATAAAATACCTTAAAATTTTTGAACTTATGATATTGATGAAAATATATTTAACACATTGTTTTATTAAATCTGACATTTTATAAAAATAAATATAGATTACATCAACAAAACATCTGGCTTTTCAAGCTGTGATTTGGTGGTAAGCTGTGCACTGGAGCTTCATGGAATCTTGGTTGATGATGGGATCTCTCTATGATAAGTGAGATTTGGCTGGTCAGAATCCAGCCAGCCTCTTCCTTTTATACAAACATTAGTAACCAAAGTAGATTAACCTCCCTTAGTCGATCAGCAATTCTCATTTTGTGTGGTTTTTTGGTTCAGAATAATATATATAATCAGGCTCGCCAGAATTTTACAGCTTAAGCAGGCTTGGGTTGTCATACACACAAACTAAATGAAATGCAAGTTGGCACCAGCATGCAATTGAAAATTACTTTAACTAATTTTATTTATATTAAAAATATTATTTCTGCAATTCATAATTTAATGTATTATTTACTATTGTACGGTTGTAAGAAATCTTCTTCAGTCAAAAGCCCTTTTAACGCATACGTATATATAGTACTTTAGGTTTGTTTCTGTCTCTAATATTTTTTTGACTTTCTTCATCTAGCTTGGTTATTATGTTAATAAATATGTTTATTTTTATTAAAATTTATTATTCATATTTTTTAGAAAAATATTGATTTTGTAATTTATGACATTAATAAAAAAAATTAAACTATCTATTATTCATCCAGCTTATTCAATTTTTATGTTTTAATATCTATTTAGATAAATATAAAATTATATATATATATATTAATTTAAATCTTAAAATATCAATTAGATTTATTGTAGACTCAATGTTTCAATTTTATTCAAAATATTAATAGTTTTATTACTTTTAAGAACATTAAAAATAATTCAAATAAATTTTATGTACAATTTCAAATTACATTCATTAAATTAAAATTATTTTTATGAGTTATTTTTATATATTTCTTAAAATTTTAATAATATAAAATTAAAAATTATTTTAAATACCTAAAAAATTTAGTTTTTATGATAGTTTGAATATTTTTTTACATTTATGAAAAAATTTTAATAAAAAATTGATAAACAAAATCTCTAATTTTAACCTTTAAGTTTTTGATAAAGTCCAAATTAATATCAAATTAAGACATTGCAATGCAATTATTTTAATTGATATTTTTTTATTTAAATTAAAAATTATTATAAATTAGATAGACAAAACATTTTTTATTGTTTTTATTAAAAATAAATAACAAGATATTCATAAGGTGATTTTATATTCCTTAGATTACCAAGCAAGTACATTTGCACTCCGTGAGAACCAATTAGACTAAAAAATTATAGGGCGACATTCAAGAACCAACCATAAGATTTACGGAAAGAAGAAGGAAAAATTATCAGAGGCAGTTTGGTTAGATGCCTGTGTTTGATAGTACCGCAATCTCTACCCAGTTAGCATCGCATCACCATACGATTGCTGGCCAGTAGAGTATGATTAAGAATCTATCGGCTATGGAAGCAGATGTCCGTACGTGTAGCCCCAAGTGCAAACAGTAGAACTCGGCCATTTCCTCGGGGAACAAAATTAGTTACGGTACAAGCAGGGACGTAATGTCAACTCAAGATGGGAATCTCTGCCGGGCGCTTTGACTTGTGCCGCATTTTACCAACTGTGGGGCTCGTCTTCCTAGTCATAGGAAGTCTGGATCTCCTCCGGTTCTGTGACAATTCATCCTCATAATTAACCAATTGCATCTCTCCACGTCATAAACTATCATATTTTCTGAAAAATTTAACTATATTTTTAATTCAGTAAAATTCCATAAAAGGCTATTGTCATTTTCTTTCATTGTGTAAAATTAAAGCGGAAAATTTTAATACAAAGAGAAAAGAAATGTTAGGGATATATGTATAAATAATTTATAGTGCTCAATAATTAGTTTGTTTGATGATAAAAATTGTAAACTGTGAAAAGATAAAAAAAATCTCATCTTTGGCAGTCAAGCAAAGTTCCTAATTCCTCAAAACAATTGGTAGGGAGACAGCAGCACAGTGCCTGCAATAGGAGCAACCGGACCCACAGGTACCGGACAGAAACAATGCGGGAAAAAAACAAAACCTTTAACACTATAAAGCTTCTCAGTGGGCCCCAAATCACAAGACTTTCTTTCTTCATCCGGTGCACACTATCGTACTCCTCTCTCTCTCTCTCTCTCTTTGGAAATTTTATTAATTTTTATTTGTAAAGGAAAAAATTACTCCGAATCCGGACCCTGTCCGAGAGACTCGAGGTTTCCGCGAAACTTCTTTTCGTCTCTCTCGTAGTCGAAGAAGAGAAGTCTATGCCCTTCATTGCAATCTGTTTGGTGCTTCTTTCCGAATATCGCTCGATGATTGATCAGTTAGATATCTTGGTTTGATAGGTATGCTGTTGTCTCCTAATACGTTTTATTGTCGTTTTCTCTTCCGTTTCATCTACGGTTAGCGTAAATTTTCGTTAATTTCTCAGTTTAAGTTTTGTATTTTGCGGTATGTGCTTCCGAGATGTTCTATCTACGAGTTGTCTGCTGCTTGATATCTGTTTCCTGCATTCCATACTCTTTTTTTTTTTTTTGCTTTAAAAAAAAAGTAAATCAAAATTTGTTGTCTTTGGAGGAAATTTCGAGTTCGGTTATAAACAGTAGTTTTAAAAAACTTCCTACTATTTAGGGGATAGAATTCCTTCTTTTCTCGTGCCACTTTGGTTGAATAAAGTTGACTTCTGTTCGAAGGATCGGAACATTCAGGCATTTCTACAGTGCTGTATTGCTTCTTAAGATATTTTGATAACTATGAATGGCATATTTGGTACTTTGGGCTATTGGTGTCATGCACCACTTGCCATTTTTCACTTGTATCCAATTTTGTCTTGTTTAATCATAATCAAGACTGTATCAGCACACATTGTATGCAGTTTTGTAGGTTGTTTTATAAATTTTCATCTTTTTGGCTGAGCATGTTGCTTCATATGTTCCATGGCAATATATGGTTTTGTCTAACTTTGCTGACTATTACTGTTATGATATTGTCTTGTGGTGCATGGTCTACACTTGGAATTGATGGAAATTGGAATATTTTGGCCCAAAATTTTCTCGAAAAAGAAGATCATGTTTTAATGTTTTTTCTTATTTTGAAAATTTTACAGTAGGAGTTGGCATTGGTAGCTTTGTCGATACATGAAGAAGTTCCTTGGTTCATTGTGACATTCTACAGTGAATAATCTGTAGTTATGAATTTCAGGCAGGAGAAGTTTGTGAGGTTAGTTCATTCTAATTGATTTCTCATGTTTAGTAACTTCTATGGTAGGTTATGGTTTCAGTGTAATTAGTCATTTAAATTATTTATGCTTCACTTTTAGATTCCATTGGGCTCCCCCCTCCCCCCCCCCCCCCCCCCCCCCGCCCCAAACCAAAAAAAAAAAAAATGCATTGTTGAAGAGCTTGATATTCTTATAATCAGAAGTAAATATTCATTTTCTTGGAACCGAAAATTTTTACACTTCACCCCCTTGATGTCATTGTTCACATGCAACTATCATCATCCCCAACACTATTCTTGTTAAGGACACAGTTGCTGCCACGTTTCCCATAGTGCTGATCAGCTCCACCTAGAGTGGCATGCATGGTGAATATATATAGCACAGTTGCTTCTAACAAATTTTTGCTGCCACAGTCTAAATAGAATTCCTTGTCTACTTCTGGTATCTTAACTGATGGTATTGCTGACTGAGAACAATTTCTTCCTCAGCCAAATGTATGGGTCAAACTGATGTAGTCATCATGTGATTTGGAGACGTTGTGGAATTTCATTTTCACCTTTTCTTTCTCATTCCTGCTTGCTCTTTTTGGATTTTTCACTTCACTTGGCGATTGAGTTATGGCCTTACTTTTGTATCAACAATATGTTGTTCAGGTTTCAAGACTGGAAATCAGATAAGAGTCCTGAGCCACAATATTCTGCAACTAATGGAATGCAATCAGGAGGAATCAGGACAACGATAAATTCCTTTTCTGAAATGTTTCATAGAAGCTTTGAATCTGGTTCTGAGAGGATCAGAGGAATTAAGAAATCTTTGAGGTCCTGCTCATTTAATAGTGCTGTTGCTAAGGGCTTGGGTTCCACACAGAAAATTCTTGACCCACAGGGTCCTTTCCTTCAAAGATGGAATAAGATATTTGTCTTGGCGTGTGTCATTGCAGTGTCATTGGATCCTTTGTTCTTTTATGTCCCTGTGATTAATGACCAGAAGAAGTGTCTTGGTTTGGACAATAAGATGGAGATTACTGCTAGTGTATTGCGCTCATTCACAGATATCTTCTATATAATTCATATTATTTTTCAGTTCCGTACTGGTTTCATCGCTCCCCCTTCTCGGGTATTTGGGAGAGGTGTTTTGGTTGAAGATCCGTGGGCAATAGCAAGGAGATATCTGTCAACTTATTTCATAGTCGACATTCTTGCTGTCCTTCCACTCCCACAGGTGCATAATGTTTTGTGCCTTTTCTAGTGTGTTAATAAGTTTGATGTTTGTCCTCTGCACAGAAACTGGTTTATTAGGTTCACATTTATGTGTGAATCATATTTGTTGCTGAATATATGTAAATATCATAATGAGTTCTTAGGAAAAGTTCATTGCTTTACATTGTTATGCCTGAACCTATGATATGTCAAGTTTTTTTTCTTTAACATTGTTTTGTATGAATTAAGATTAGCCATGGACTTTTAACCTGTTATTCCATCTCAGGTGGTGATATTAATTATCATTCCTAAAATGGGAGGGTCAAGATCTTTGAACACGAAGAATTTGTTAAAGTTTGTGGTCTTCTTCCAATACGTGCCAAGGTTTATCAGAATATATCCATTATATAAGGAAGTTACAAGGACTTCAGGCATACTAACCGAAACTGCATGGGCTGGAGCTGCATTTAATCTCTTTCTTTACATGCTTGCCAGTCACGTAAGTTTGATTGCTATACCGTATCTTTTTTAATATATACATGCTTTTGTGAAAGGAAATTTACAAGATCTATCACAACCTTTTTCATGGACATGTAAGGTGCCATTTTCATCCTTTTTGGCTTTTGCTTTTGAGAGGTTGGTGCTACTGGCAAGTGATTTTTAGTGATACATATGATTTTTTCTTCCAGGATAAGAAAACCATTTATATGAGGGCAGAGCTCTGAAAAGAAAAGAAAAAGGAATTGCAAGAGATGTATTTTTGTGAATGTGATCCCATGTAAAAGGCATGAGCATGTGTCTTGTGGTCCAAGTTTTTCAATTTGCTTTACTAAGAGTGGTATTGAGCTTTTCAATTTGCTCTTTTAACAAGAGTTATATCCAGCTCAGCTAAGTACTGCTTTGGAGGGTGATGCATTAACTGTGGAAGAATCCAATATGAAGCTCCTCATATGAACGAAAATGCCCATTAACATTTCTTGGTGATTGTGTCAATTTTGATGTTTCTCTTTTTACATACTAATGGACTATGGAAGTAGAATGGTCTGATAACTGAAGAATTTATGGGAAATGATCGTTCCTAGTTGATTTTCCTTTTCAAAGACTTCATTTTTTGTTTATTGTCAATCCTATTGCCATGCCTGCAGTATGAGACTAAACACTTCTTGTCTGTGTTTTTTTTCTCCATTCTTGTTTGATGATATTTTCATTGGAAGCTAAATGCCTAGTTTTTTTCTTTTTTTTTTCTCTAAAAATAATACTGAGGTGGTTACCTTCTTTTATAGGTACTTGGAGCCTTCTGGTACCTGTTCTCCATAGAAAGGGAAACGACTTGCTGGAAGAAAGCCTGTGCAGAGCATAGTGGTTGTGTTACCAAGTCTTTGTACTGTGATAATACTTCAGGAAGTAACACTTTTCTGAATGAATCCTGCCCTATTCAGACACCAAATGCAACACTTTTCAATTTTGGAATATTCCTCGATGCTCTTCAGTCTGGTGTTGTGGAATCGAAGGATTTTCCACAGAAGTTCTTTTACTGTTTTTGGTGGGGCCTGCAAAATCTTAGGTGCACATAACTACAACCTGATCAATGATTTTCAGACTTCTTTTCTCTTTCATCTGTGTTTTCTTGTCAATGATACCAGACTTCTCTTGTAGAACAGACATTTTGTTTAAGAAAGGTGTTATGATTTGGACATGGTATCATAACGTTACCATTGCTACGCTATGCATAAATAGTCCTCAGGCTCATTGTGGGGGAATGTCTAGTTTTCAATGGTTGTTGGCATGAATGTTAATGTTCTGTACTCTCTCTCTCTCTCTCTCTCTCTCTCTCAAGTCACTATCACACACACACACACAGAGGTTATGTGTTTTTGTCCTTGATTCTTTTGTTTTTTTGTTTTGTTTCTTCTTCTTTTTTTGGGTGATTGGTTGTGTCTGGCCTAAGATACAGATCTAAGGTGGTTTATGCTGCAAAATGGAATCTCCTTGATGATGTAAATATTTTTTATTAATTCATTTGTGCACATTAGTAAATTATGTATTGTGGTGGTAAAGGACTGTTGAATGATTGTTGTGGTTTTTTCTTATCTTACCTAGGCTCATATAAATTTTATTGTGTGCCCTTATGGTAGTTGCATCTGGGAACTAATCCTATTGTATTGTTTGATGTGTATTTGTCTATTTTCTTTTGTATAGACATTCAATTTCCTAATGGAAAATGCATATATTTACAATCTTGTGATGTTTTCCATATTACTGACTTTTGGGGGAAGAAATCTGATAATCTCCTCTGTTCTGCAGTTCTCTTGGTCAAAATCTTGAGACAAGTACCTATGTTGTCGAAATCATCTTCGCGGTTTCTATTTCCATCGCTGGGTTGGTGTTGTTTTCATTTCTCATAGGAAATATGCAGGTGTGTACTGGCTTTCCCTTCTTTCTGTTGTTCTCCAGTTTCTTTTTGGCTTGTGCTGTTGCCTTCTGCTGGTATTTGCAAACCTGTAATCATTGTTTACTTCTTTTTCTTGCTTTTGGTTGTCACTAATCATATTGAAGCATTAGTCATAATTAATGGTTTAATTAGTCTTTAAAAAAATGAGATGCTGTACGTAGTGAGATGAAGTTGAGACTTTAAAAGAAGTTGCATAATTAGTAATGAAATGGCCTAGATGTTCAGTTTTCATCCAGTTTGTGAGGCCTATCAGTTCTTGGTTTTGATGCACTGAAATTTGCTGTCAAACAGACATACCTGCAGTCTACAACTACTAGATTGGAGGAGATGAGAATAAAGAGGAGGGATGCTGAGCAGTGGATGGCTCATCGCTTGCTGCCTGAGAATTTAAGGGAGCGAATCCGGCGGTATGAGCAATACAAATGGCAAGAAACCAGGGGTGTTGATGAAGAGAATCTGCTTCGAAATCTTCCCAAGGACCTTAGGAGAGACATAAAGCGGCATCTCTGCCTGGCCCTCCTCATGAGAGTAAGCTTCTCCACAATTTTTTGTCTTTGTAATTCCCTTTTATTCCCTACTTGCTTGTTAGTTCCAATGCACTTGTGATTGTTAAAGTAAACAGAACCAATCTCAAAATCTTATCATTGGGTTCTTGCTATGTATTTAAGGTGCCAATGTTTGAAAAAATGGATGAACAACTCTTGGATGCTATGTGTGATCGCCTGAAGCCGGTGCTCTACACAGAGGAAAGCTACATTGTTCGGGAGGGAGACCCGGTCGATGAGATGCTCTTCATTATGCGAGGAAAGTTATTAACCATGACCACCAATGGTGGAAGAACTGGTTTCTTCAACTCTGAGTATCTCAAGGCTGGTGACTTCTGTGGAGAAGAGCTCCTCACATGGGCTCTAGATCCCCACTCCTCATCAAATCTCCCTATCTCTACAAGAACAGTACGGGCACTGTCAGAAGTTGAAGCTTTTGCTCTGATGGCTGATGACTTGAAGTTTGTTGCCTCCCAATTCAGGCGGCTTCACAGTAAGCAGCTGCGCCACACTTTCAGGTTCTACTCTCAGCAATGGAGGACTTGGGCTGCTTGCTTTATACAAGCTGCATGGCGCCGATACAGCAAAAAGAAGTTAGAAGAGTCTCTTAGGGAAGAAGAAAATAGGTTGCAAGATGCATTAGCCAACGCTGGGGGGAATTCCCCAAGTCTTGGTGCTACCATTTATGCCTCACGATTTGCTGCTAATGCACTCCGTGCTATACGGCGTAATGGTCCTCGGAAGGCAAGGTTGCCAGAGAGAGTACCACCCATGCTGCTTCAAAAGCCAGCAGAGCCTGATTTTACTGCTGAGGAACAATAGGTATAACTTGTCTTTTGTAAAATTTAAGCATGTTTGTACAAAAAGTGGAATGTGAACTACTTCAATCCAGAAGAAAAGGAATTGCTTTATTCACATAGCCTCAGTTTGTTGAGTATATCAGGTCTGTACATGATGCTGTAAATGGAAATATCCAATTGTTTTTGTCATTAGAGTTGGTGTGTTGTTCTTTTCTTTAAAGAATCGCAATCTCGAAGAGTAGGGAATTGAAAGGAAACCTGATCAGAAGAAAGAAAGGAGTTGGGCAGTGACAATTGGTATAATTGGAAAACTTACTGTGAAAAAGTGTAGGGTTAGGGGTGTTAAAAAAAGAGTGAACCTGCAAATATCGTTCGAATTAAATTACATCAAATTAAATCACAATTTTTTAAATTAATAATTTTAAAAAATATAAATTATATTCATGTGATTTAATTTTTTAAAAAATATAAACAATTTAATTTAAAATTTAATTGTAATCGAATCTCAAATTGTTATGAATTTTTTTTTTATTGTCGGAATCGACCCCAAAACCATA
This sequence comes from Moringa oleifera, assembly GCA_021397835.1. NCBI lineage: Eukaryota > Viridiplantae > Streptophyta > Magnoliopsida > Brassicales > Moringaceae > Moringa > Moringa oleifera. The sequence goes on along the minus strand of JAJFZO010000658.1, from coordinate 686,660 downwards.
ATGTCTTAAAACAAAGAGGTCATAGAGAAATTTTTTTTTATTTTTTTATCTCGATTTCGTGAAGAACTCCATTCTATTTTTCCCTCGTTACGAACAAAAAAGTGGGGCTGCGCCCCTTGTACACTCCTTCGTTACACGAACTCTTGTTGATTTTGAACTTTGTTCGCGAAGGAACCAGACTTTTGACGGACCAGTCCTGCATTATATTTACTAAAAAATTATAATTTTATTTTTTATCACTCTTTATTTTAAAGTTCAAATAATTTTCATTCAAAATTTTTTTCAGAAAAATTTAATTTGTTATGTAATAAAAATTTTAAAATTTAAATTGATCATTTCTTTATTATCTTTTTTTATTTTCTGCAAATGTTACTTTTTATTCACAAAAAATTAAATTTAATCAATTTCAAATATTAAAAGACTTTGAATTTTAAATTGATATCCGCATTTATTTTTTTTAATTTATCATAAATTAATATTACTTGATATTTATTTTAAAAGTATATTAATAATCAAAGTATCAAACTACATTCCGTTTTGTACTGTTTAAATTAAACCAATTAAAATAATTATCAACCCACATCAATGATTTGGTGTGCTAAAAAAGATATATATATAAACTAAGCAAATCGCACTGTAAAGACCCCCCTAGTCAGGGTTTGTTCTACAACCTTATTGCTTTACACCCGAACTCATCAACTAGGAAAGCTACCTACAGAAATAAGTTTATAATCCATTCAAATTTGATATACCTCAGGTTGCTGCACCACGAACGACAATCCAGTGGAACTGTCCTACTAAATTTTCTCTAAAAGAGGTGGCTAGATAGTACAAGAGGCCTCAGGTCTGCTTTCATTTTTATGGACCTTGCCTGGAGTATTGCATCTAAAGTAGAAACGGCTTCCACTATATGTTTTCCTTTGTTCAACATGATGCAACTTGACCTGAGAAAATGAAGAACATTCCCAGTTAGTTTTCAGCAATTGAGAAGCTACAACACTTTACAGGAAAAAATTGCCTAGAAAGTCTGGCTATCATGCTTAGACACAAACACATGAAGGCATGATCAGGATAAAAAGCAGATTGACTAACCTCATTCCATTAGCAACATCAGTCATTTCAGCTCTGGTAGGCACACCAGACTTGACAAGTGACTCCAAGACTTGAGTTGCCCATATGACTGGCACATGGGCAGCACCACAAAAAGATAGAATGTCTTCCTGTATGTTAGCTAGCCTCTCCCACCCACATTCTACTGCAAGATCTCCTCTGGCAATCATCACTCCTAAAGGATTTGAAGATTTCATTGCTTCCAATAGAATTAGAGGCAATTTCTCAAACCCACTCCGTGTCTCAATCTTCAAAACAATGCCCAGGTTCGGAAGTTTTCGTTTCTCCAGCTCTTGTCGAAGCACAACAATATCACGAACATCTCTAACGAATGAAATACCCACCATATCAGCATTGGAAGCAACAAAGTCAAGATCCATGAGATCCTTTGAAGTGAGGCCTTCAAATCGAATATTGCTTTCTGGGATGTTAATGGATTTCTCTGATCCTAGTTTAGTACCTGTTGGACCAGCATGAGTGATCGAGACGACAATCTCTGAAATACTTGTTCCCTGGATTACTCCCCAGATCTTTCCATCATCAAAAGCAATGGGCTCTCCAGACTTAACGGAATCAAATAGATAGCCAGAGGAACAAGTAATGCAATGAGCACCACTTGTGGGCGCATGTGATTCATGTTGTTCGCACCCTCGTGATATGATAAGCAAATCTCCAACTCTTAATCTGACAAATGGATCCTTGGCAGGCACATCCACCACTCGTCCAACTGGAAGCCTACCTTTCTTTCTCTTAATATACAATTCTGTTCCAGACTGAACATAAGCAGTACTAGCACACTCAGCAAGAAACCCAGTACCTGAGAAAAAATGAAACTTCCTAGATATCTTCAGTATCCTCTTTTTCCCTCTCGCATCACGGAACCTCAAAGTGTCACCTACCTCGAGTGCAGTGAGAAATTCTTGATCATCTATGAATAGCATGCCATCAGGAGACAAGTGAGGAGGTGGACCCATTCCTTTGTGGGAAATCCAAACTTGAGCAGGGAGAATTACATTTCCTATAGCATTTCTTTTGGGAGATAGTTTAGTTACGCAGGGACCAGGCTTTAGGTGGCCAGTACGGAGTTTTGGTCCCGCTAAATCCATGAGAATTCTACATGGCATCTCTAGCATTTGAGAATTTCTTTTCACTCTTCTGATGATCTCACTCCAAACATTAGGATCTCCATGTGCACAATTGATCCGAATAACGGAGGTCCCAGCCTTAAGGAGATCAGTTATAAGTGTTTCGCTTTCAGTAGCTTCTTGCCCGACAGTCACCATGATATGAGTTGTTCTGCCCTCTCGGAATGGACCCAACAATACCTCTCTATTGGAGGATGCCTTCTTCCTCATTGCATGTATGCTGAACTTCTCATTCCTCCGTTGGTCTAAAGTTTCATCAATGCATGCTCCTATATTCTCCTTGGTATTTTCGACCTCTGATTTCAAGTTCTCCAACAGTCCTATGCTTGCAGTAAGACTCGCAAGGACATATGAGTTGATGATGTCCAAATTCAGAAGACCAATAGATGAAAGATCTTCTCTGAGTTGCTCAATGTCGATGCTTTTCAGAGCCAGATAATGAATCAAGTTTGTTGCACTTACCAAGTAGTTTCTGCCATGACAAAAAACCCCAATGATTCGAAGATACTCATAATATAAAAACTTGTAGCATGTAAGCAATTATACTTCAAGGACAAAGAACGCTTGGGCAGACGACACTTATTCCATGAAAAATTTATGAAATCATCCTGGCATATCATCATTCCAAATATCCTACTACGCTTAATGAGGTCAAGCACCAAATGGAATGCAGTAGGTTACCAAGCTGTTATGGGTAAATGCGATGCTAAGCATGCATGTGAAGTGCAGATCATCAAAACCATAAAGGGATCATGCAAACCATCCATAAAGAATTATCAAACAATACCATAGTCAAAACCAAAAGTGTCAGTTGCTTAATTTATTGAGTACCAGAAGCGAGGTATACAAACAAATTAACCAGTATATCCGATGACAGTCGCAGGGCATCCATGCTTGGGAGAGTTAATAAGCCAATAAAAATAGAACATAAAAATATAGCATATTAAGAGATGGGCAAAAATTTGAGAACTAAAGACTACTAAGAATCACCATAATCATTATGCATCCCACATAGTGCATAATATAATTGGACAGTGTACCACCGAAGGTATGGTGTTCAATTGTCCCTTTCAATGGGCACTCAAAATAGAATTAAGAAGAAGAATCTGATAGCAATAAAGAAAATAAGAAATCAAGAAACCTGTGACATAATTTGAGTCGAGAAGCATTCCACTGCTCTGATGCTAACACATGCAAGTGAATAGCTTGCAGTTGGTTGAGAAGGCTTCTTTCATTTGGCAGGTGCTCAACACTTTGAAAGAGGTCTGCTCGTGATTTTTTCACAGACACATCAACTTGGCCAACTGGATTGTTGGAACTCTTATTTTCTTGAAAGTCATCAGAGCAAATATGTGAACTGCCATGTTCAGCTTCATCCTTTCCATTTGAAATAGCAGAAGCTAAAGTCTTTGACCTCAAGTTCCTTCTATTAATTTCTGACAATCGAACAATATGAGTTGGTTGTTTTACATGAAATCTACATGCAAAATGAGTGAACTTTCCCTTCGAGTTGTATGATGCAACTTCTGAAAGATCAGCTGGTTGAAACACCTGAACAGCAAAAACAAATAAATAAATAACTAAAAGTAAAGATTCTCAGGATATCCAAATAGCATTTGTATCAAACTGTGAGAATGTACAACATTCTAGCTAAGAAGCTTAAGAAGAGGAGAAACTATCACTTCTTCAGATGGCAAGATTAACCAATTTCAACAACAGGTAACCGCAAAGGAATATTGAATGAGCACGATGGGGAAATATAATACCATGCCAATCCATTTTGCTGAAGCATAAGAGTTTTTAGTAATCAGATAGTGTTTTATCCTTAAACAATATGAAAAACTATAGTGGCAGTTTCTGAGTAGTTGTTTGTTTGAATTCCAATGGGAAGCCAATCTTTTGCTTACTTTTCCTCAATATCTAAAGCATAGTGTTCAAATTTGTAAGCTTGGGATGACTCAGTCAGTTAAAGTAATACATCTTCCAACTGTGAAATCTACAATGCAAGAATTCAATACACACATAAAGATAGGCAGCAAAGGCATTAAATTATTAGCAAGATTTGTATATAAACCAAACTAACAAGGGGTTAATTACATGGTGCGGATTGATCCACTGATTTGCAACCACTGAAGCTGAAAGTGTACTTGGTGGCATCTAGTTGGTAATTTCAGCAAGATATAGATAAAGAAGGACCTGCAAAGCAGCAACAGCAAACAAAAACCAAAATTTAATCAATAGTAGTACAAATACGATGAAAACTAGCAATAATTCAATGAAACAAACAAACACGTAATTGTAAGAAAAACGAAACTATGTTCTCATACCTATGAACAGCTAGATGCGGACAGAGGACGATGTTAAGTGCAATTTATTCATTTCCAGAGCCACTTCTTATCTAAATATCAGAATTGAATCTGATAACACCATCTAAGTACACAAGATTAATTCTGTTTGTTTAGAGAAAATTATTTCCGCAAAATTCCCGCAGAAACTGTAGCTAATCCAATTGTTTGTAAAATGTAAAGGAACTCTACGCTTGTCTTATCAAGGATAATCTTTGCAAAATTTAAGCAAGAGTTCGTATTTTCAAGCGAGCGAAATCGAGAAACGCTACCTTCGCAGAATGATTCGAGGCAGCTCCGAAAGGAAGAGAGGCTCCCTGAAATGGCTTCCCCTTTATGTTCGGGTTTGAAGGCGAAAAAGGGCGAGGACGAGAAATGAGAACTACGAAGGGGAGTGTGGAGAGCGCGTGCTAGATTCTATGGAATTCGACACGTGGCAGAAACTATGACCAAGTTGACTGTTCTACGGCTGGCCCACCATGGGCCATAATTTTGCTCATTTTGCATTTTTTTCAGCTTGACAGAGTGCTTGAAATTCCCAGGTTTGCTAGTTTTGCATTTTCAGCTTGCCAAGTCCTTGAAATTTGAATGCTTTCTGAGTCATTTTAATCATACATTAGCTGGCTAAATAGAGGAAGAAGAACAAACCATATTTATTTCTATTATTTACTAAACTTTTTGGGTTCTATTTAGGATGGCTGACGCCCTTTTCTTCCTCTCCATATAGAGCCAGAAACAAGTAAACAAGCCTGACAGGCAAACTCAGTCCTGTACTAACCATATCTTTTATTTGATTGGGAAAGGAAATATTACAACCGACACCGGATTCAAAACCCACCACAAGGTGAATTTATCTTACATTGTTATGGGAATAAGTTTACCCAAAATGCAGCCTGGGGAATTAGCACTTAATAGTGCTTATTCCAAGGCATCAGTGATAGTTAATAAGATGGTCCTGGAAAACATTGACAAGGGAATTGTGACTGCCCATCCCAAGGAACCAAAGTTAAGCACCAGCAGTTCAGAGCAAGCACGATCACCCTCACCATGCTACAAGAACAAAGTTATTGCAAGTCCTTCAAATTTAAATTTGAAACGAAGATTTATGAACTCGCAATATTTTCCTCTAGGGGACTTGCTTATCAGAAACTCCAATCACCATTTCCTCAAATTGTCTTATCAAATTAAGATTAAATATCCCACATATGAAACATACCATCACAAAGAAATCCTATGTGATAATATCAGGTCATCTCTACATAATTCATTGAAGAATACATGCCAGAATAGGAACTATCAACATCTCAAAGACAGCTGATGGCTCACTTGGACCAGTATTCAGCACCTAGACTCCAGTCCTCATCCAGGTTTAGTTCCATTTATCAGATTAATCATATTAGGACTGCTAAAATAAATCTAAGATATGGAGATTTGGGTAGTCGGATTTGGAGAACCACGAAGTAAGCTCACTTCCCTCTTCAGAAATGTTGGCAAGGCAAAGGCAGCTGAGTGCATCTGTCAATAGAATAAATTGTTATCACACTGTCAGTTGTCATGGAACATATAGATGAAACAACTTCATGTTCCTTCTATTTTCAAAATGCTCTCTTTCATAGGAAAGATGTTTCATAAACAATGTCTACTTTCCATAGTTCCACAAAAAAAAAAAGAAAAAGGATTTTCCAGAGAAGCACATTTAAGCAACCAGAGATGAAACCTAATTTGTAACTGCAAGAGACCACATTAGGAGAGCAGTCAATTTGCAGTCCAAGGATGACCAGGATGCAAACATAAAAAAGTCTACAAACACAAATTAATAGAAATAAGAATGAGAAATCCAACTTATGAAGTGCCAGGATTGGCTGAAGGAATAACCTTAAAAAAAGTTTCATCCATCTAGGTTAAGCAACCACAAAATTACACGATAGAGGTAGGTGCTTGAAAGGTCCATTATAATTTCTGAAAATACTTTCTGAGCTGCCGTACTTTTCATCATTTCTACATTTCTAGTAAAGTATCAATTATCATCAAGATCAATGTCCATGATGGGATCCAAACAAATACAAACACATTTATATCTCATTTACATCTTGATTATAAAGGGCAAAGATCATGATTCATGGATCATGCAGCTTTTATTTGAGAACAGTTCAAACTGAAACAAGTTGAAGATGCCTAATTTGGACCTTACTCATAAGCACACAAGACTTTATGTTTTCAAAGTCTTCCCAAACCCACCCCCCTCTCTCTTCCCCACACACAAATAAAATAACATCAAGAACCTTACAGCTCTTACCACATCAAATTCATAGCTAAAGTTACGCATTACCAGGTAAGTTTTGTTAAGTAAACTGACAGAAAAGACTACCTTCACAACTTGCACATCTCAGCAGACAAATGAGTAAGGGAATGAGGACCATTTACCTCTGAGTTATAGAACTTAAGTTCTCTTTTATGCTCGACAGCTCCTTCTAATTTCTCAATAGGATTTATCGGATTCACAAAATCAACAGGGGGGCCCTCTGTTGAGCACAGAAGAAATCCAATAACACCGCTGCATGCAAGTATTGAACCAGCTACCAGTAAGAAATCATTCTAAAACTTATATACTATTGTTTTTATTATTATTGTTGTTAAAATCAAGAAAGAAGAGCAGAACATACAAATCAGTGAAATGAGGAACAGCATTACCTTGGATATGTTGGGACACTGGTCCATGCATAATGGACAGAACCCTTGAATGTTTCACGACAAATAGAGATCATATCTTGAATAAGATGTGTATGAAGCCACATACTTTCTGCCATATTACAGAGAACACCACCAGGTCTTAATGCTCTAGCCATTGTTTCAAAAAACGGCCTCTCCACAAGCTCTTGGGCAGGACCTTAATCAGTAAGAGGAATACACATATGAAGTTGTTTAATAGACACCCTCATTACCATGTAACCTTTGAAACAGGAAATCTGGGACTTAATATGAAAGTAACTCAAGATATCCACAACAGATAGAAAAGAAAATATCATGAATATAAGAGATAAATGGTCAAGGCAATATTTGGGGGCCAAATAAAGGAGTTTGCTGGGAATGCTATTAATGTTAAACATGAACTAGTAGGAGAAGGTCATTTGTTTTAGCATTTATTAAAATTGAAGATTCCGCAGCCTTCCACTTACTTTCGTGTTAAGAGGTTGACTCCATATGATATATATCACTAAGGATATAAATAAATCACAATGATCAAGTATTAAAACGTACCAACAGGGTCTGAAGAATCAACAATAATTGCATCATACTTCCCTTCAGGGGCATTCCGAAGAAATTCAACAGCTGTCAAAATCATGAAGGTTGGGAGACTAAGGACATATCCCAAGAGAAACAGGAATAGTATAGTGTGTTGAAGTATTCAACATACCATCACCAATATGAAGTTGGACACGAGGATCCTCAAATCCGACATATAAATCTGGAAAAAACATCTTACTCACCTATAAGAAAAGAAATTAAGGCCTTAGCTACCACGACACGTACACTTGTATACATTAGCAAACACATAAACATGGGGTAAAAGCATCAGCACTTACATCTATAACCATCTTATCTATCTCACAAATGTCAATAACCTCCACAGAGCTGTGGCGAGCAATTTCCCTAAGAACCCCACCATCACCACCTCCAACAACAAGAACCTATGACATGTTTTAACAAAAATTACTAGCATGAACAACCCCAAACATATATCAACCATTTCGCAATCTTGAGGATCATGAGGACAGATAAGATAACCAGCTCACAAGTACATCTTCCACAAAATTACAGGATGATATCTCAAAATTTTAGAATGTAAAAACACCATATAAAGCTTTTTAGAATTCCCTATTTCCCTTTTTCCTTTTCATATTCTGTAAATATCTTTTTGAAATGAAAGCAGGCAAAAGAACTTTTGCTAAATTTTAACACAGAACTGCTATCCATTCCATCATACTCAGCCACCTAGAATATTACATGAAAAGAAAATCCTTCAATAGATATCAATGACATAAAGCATGACAATACTTCTTTTTTTTTCTTTTTGAACAGAAAGCTTGACAATACTGGCTTCCTTATTATGTGCTTTAATCCAAAAAGGAGAGCTTCCCTATTATCTTGGCATTAACTTATTCTACACTGTAAAAAATCCTAAAATAACACAACTGCAGCAACTGAATCCCATAGACAGTCTAAAGATGCTAAACTGAGCACTGTGGGTCCAGACTAGCACACGCACCTTTATCTGCTTCATCATTCAGTTTTATTAATATAAATTATTTATAACATAATTTGATCTTTTATTTCTACTTTCAAGAGGAAAAAGAAGCCGCGCTATAACATATTCACTGAGCAGAAAAACAATTAGAAATGAAATCCCACTAAAGTGATTGGGGACCAAGCTTTAAGGTAACATTAAGATGACTGAAGCAATTAACTTTTACAGGCTATGTAGACTCTCCACCATTATTCACCACAGCCACCACGTATGATTTTCACCATCTCTGACTGGTGAACCAGCAAAGACACATGTACATACTTTATTGTTGAAACCACATGCAAGTTGAAATGAAGAAGATTATCCCAAGAGATGAAGAAAGATGATGAGATCCTAAATGGAAAAATCCCAAAATATAGCAGGAAACCTTTATCAGACTATAATAACATAAGCATTAATTGCCACATGGATTTCAATGTTACAGCTGAAATAAATGTCTACTGAAATTTGATTTTGCTATGGTCTTCTTATGACTTTATCATTTCTCTGCTATTCTGCTAAAAAAAAAATATTATCTCCTCTCCTAATTTCACAAGTCAACTTAATTTTTTGACAAAAGAAAAAGAACAGAAAAAAAAAAAGAAAAAAGAAGAGAAATAAAAGAAGAAATCGGGAGAAGGAAGTCACACCAAATGTCATTGATAGCCATATATGATGCTTACATCATATGAAATTACAGATAATATAAATGATGCTTAGATCGTATGAAATTACAGTTTTAGGAGATGGAACTGAACACAATGGTAGATGAGCTATCATCTCCTGGTAGGCACATTCATCTTTCTCAGTCAACTGTACAATGCCATCAAGAACAAGCACTTTCCCATATGTTGCCGACTGCATATAAAAGGCATCAACAAATCTTATAGGAATCCATGTATAAGATACAGGCACAGAGGATGTATGAGGAGTGGGAGATTAAAAACAGAGAAGCAAGTTAATTTGGGAGTGCCAAACCTCAAAAACTAGGACCTCCTGGAAATCTGACTTTCCCCTGAACAATATGTTTTCAACCTTCAATGAATGTGCTTCTCCTACAATTAGCATTCAAAACCAACATCAGAGGTAGGTCCAGCATATACCATAAAAAAAAAAAAAAAAGATTTATTCATTGGAAATCCAAAGAGCAAAGATACCCCAGTTTTGAAAGAGTTATCATAGTTTACTGTCAAAGGCAGGATAACTTCTTCCCCATAGTATTGAGACTTAAAGTTTGATTTCACATGAATAAAAAACAGGCACATATATGATTGAGGCCATTATTATCAGAATATTCGAGTTCAATTATGTAAAAAACAAGAGAAACATCTTGATTTTGTTCATGAAATTGTCCTACCAAGGAGAGTAGAGAAACTAACATGATAAAGAGTTATAAAGAAAAAGTAAATGAGTGAGGTTAAGTTTACCCGGCCACATGGGGTTGTTGAAGTAAAGCCTTTTGCTAGCTTTATCTGCGTCCAATAAGAAAAGAAAAGAAGGGATCAATTTTGACAAACTAATTTTCAAAAAACCAGCTGTCCTATCTGTTCATATACTACCAACAAACGCATGCAGAACAAGAAAAAAAGAAAATAATTGATGATGACCAGAGCAAGACTGAGGTTCCGAGAACCACCCAGATACAACGGTGGAATGGCATTTTGCATTAAGCTCAAGGGCAGAAGCCCTAGCCTTCAAGCAACAAGAAGGGATTGCCTTCTCACTACCATCCCCGTTATTCACCTTCCCATCCATAATCTTCTGGCATTCCAAACCTCTTCCTGCGGCGTCCTCCATGAATTCTTTTTTCCTTCTTTGGCTCCAGCCTCTAAATGCCAAAGTATCAACAAGAAAATGAAATATTTCAAGGTCAAATATTCATGTAAATAATTACACTTGGAATGAGACATGATAATACATGGAAAAGGGCAAAGGACCTGTCATTTATAATAAAATTCAACATCAGAAATGGAAAACTTTACACAGCTATATATTGCTTAACAAGTAAGTGATCCAGCAAATTAATCATTCATAACTTAAAGATACCCTCTTCACAAAATATAGCAATCAAAATTGAAAAAAAATGAATCGTGCCATCAATTCACAAATACAAGGCTCAACAAGAAGATCTTACCCACAATAAATTTCTGATTCACAAGATATATTGTAGCAATAAGAGCTGTGTGACAAAAGAAAACTAAAGGAAACAAAAAGGGAATAAAATAAAATTTCTATGCAGCTCAAATCAGAGCAAGATTTTCAAACCATTACCTGCACCAAGGAAAAAGGACAAGTCAAATTCCACAAGCCTACCTAAAAGTAATAATGACCATTTCAATATTTTCCAGAGGAAACTTTTAAGATAAAATAAATTGTCTGTTTCAACACTTAAATGAAACCTTTAAGTCTTTATATCTTTTACCCATAAAAATTATTGCAGCCAATCAAATTTAGTGTTTGCTGTTCCCACCAAATGAACCATAAGGAGCAAAACCTCAATATATTTTCCCGAAATTTTCCCAAGAAACAAACAGAGAGGGCTAGGGTTTAACTGATGTGGTTCAAAAGCAAACTGCATTCACTACAACACTCTTCAGCTCCAACAAATTAAGAAAAAGTACGCACACAAAAAGCAAGAATAAAATGAGAGAAAAGAAAATTCACATTTCAGTCAAGAATAGCAGCGCGGATAGTATTTCTTAACATTTATCAAAGAAACCTGCAAACGAAACGGAGAAACGTGCAGGAGAGACAGAGAAGGAGAAGGCAGAGATATCGATGTAGAAAGAGAAAGTATCAATAGATACACACAGAAAGAGAGAGAGATCTTGCCTGTGTTAATGTCTGTGTAGTTTGTGATAGAACGCAGACTGTAATCTGAAGAGAGGAACAGTGAGCGGGAAAGATGAAATAAAGAAGAGTGCCTCTCTCCTTCCTCTTCTGTTTTCAGTTTCTCTCAATCGCCTATTATTATTCGCAATCTTTAGCTTTGTTTGGCTCGAAGGAAAACAGGCGAGGCGTAAACGGCACATACAGAAAACAGACAGGATATATTGTATTTTATTTAGTTCTGATTACTTTATTATATCTGGTAATCAATTTTTCCAACGCAAAACTGTGATTAATTTAATATTTGTATAAAACAGTAATTTCAGTCAGAAATCATTAATTGGTCCGTACCAATATATGCAGGCTGATTTGCCTCTTTTTTTTTATTATTATTAATTTCTCCAAATAGCTATGTAAATGCCTTTTATATGACAGTTCAGACTGCTGACATACCTTATCATTTGATTAATTAAAACTAATTTTTAATTTTCATAAAAATAATAATAATAGAAAGTGTGAGCTTTCTTTATTTAGACAATTGATTCTGGTTCCGGCCAACTGGAGAAATGGATCGCCTGGGACAAGCCATGGTTGCTTTACATTATCCCCATCTTTCTTTTGTTCAAAGAGTAGAAATAAAGGGGCTCGAACCCAAACAAATACACACTTTGAGATAAAAATATTAGAGTTAGTATTAAAAACACTTGCATAAAGTATTTTTTTATTTTTTATTTTAAATATAAATTGAAATTTTATTTAATTTGGTTTTATTTATATTTATGTAAAATTAAAATTTGATATTATCTTAATAAAAAATCTTGTATAATAAATTTTAATTTAATTAAAATTTTTTAAAATGTTAAAAATATTTTTTTAAAATTATACTATTAAAAATTTTGAAAATTTATAAGTTAAAATATTATTCAAATACAAAGATGACCACAAAATAAATTATTAAATTTATCTAAATTATTTTTTAACTATTATAATAAAAAAAATAAGTTATTTGTACAGTTATTTAAATTCAAAATTTCAAATAAAATTATACATACATTAATCAAATCCATATCTGAAAATGTTGGATTAAAAATAAATATAATGTAATTTTCTTAATTTTATAGTTACTTAAATATTGTTACATCAATTTTGAACTGCAGTAAAAGTAAAACTGTAACGTAAAATTGGAATGGTCTAACTGTGGTCGTGGGCCAATTGGCCCACTGAGTAATAGTCTAAATAGGCCCCTAGGGAACGAATACTAGCACGTTTCGATTCTGCCACCACTAACCAAAAGTAGTGGCTTTGCTTTTTCAATATTTAAAGAAACATTATTTTATGAAACCGTCACTTTATCCTACTAATCTTGTGACCGAAGGGTTGTTTTTCTTGTTTCGTCTAACATGAGTACCTTTGATTACCTCACTTGGATGATGTAAGTTTACAGTTATATTCATTAATTAATTATAAATTTAAAACATAAAAAAAAAGAGCACGTGCATAAATGGTCCCTGGTGGATGAAGAAGGGAAGGACTAGTGCCGATCTGCAGAAATGGGCAGTTTACCATAATATCTTAAAGACATTAAAGGCATGCAGAAAACAGTGACCGAAGCATTAACCTCCATTTACTATTTCGTCCTCTCTCTCCCTCTGTAAGTATATGTGCACGTGCCCATCCACCGAATGGGCAGTTAGCCAGTTACCATAGTTAAGAAAAATACATTAAAGCCCTCCAGAAAACAGGGACCCGTGTTAACTTGCATTTACTATTTTACCCTCTCTCTCTGTCGATATATATATATATATATATATATATGTGCACACGTGCCCTATAAATACGTCGAAGCCCTCCGGAAAACATTGACCCAAATACATTTACTATTTTACCCTCCCTGTTTCTCTCTCAGAATCTGAGTTTTTCTCTCCTTGGATTTTGTTGGTGTGGTTCAGTACGAGCATCTTCTTGCAACTGCATGGACCAAGAGGATGACAAAAGAGAAACTTGTTTTGGGGCCCATGGACGGGAAGACGCTGAGAAAATGCTTTATTGGAACAAATAATTACCAGAGTGATGAATGGTAGGTGCATGATGGCCATGGTGATGTTGACAACCGAAGAGAGCGTTTGAAAAACGAAACTGGTTGTCCCTCTCAACGGCCACGTTTTTCAAGTGAACACAGAGTCATTAATGTTTTATAAGCAAAAGCAAAAGGATTCGAGTCTTTCTTTTTAGTTTTTGTATAGCCTTGCAATGGAAGGAAAAAAAAAAAAAAAGTTCGCTTTTACATGGCATGCGTTGGATCAATACGACAATTTATGGCCATTCCTTTCACTAAGTACAGGGAGTATAGGGAGATATCATTTCAAGGTCCTATATCTTTTTGAAAGTAAAGGCGACTGGCTATCGTGGTTGGTCCTGAATGCTCAGGTGTTAAATAAACATATCTCCACACGAGAATCCAGAACCCATCTCAATAATGCCTTTAGGCTTGGCTTCACACGTGGTGCGATTTGCAAACTCTTCCAAACAGAATCGATTCATGCTGATCTAAAGAAGCTGAAGAAACTCGTCATGTTCTTTAAAGAATCTATGCTGAGTGAGATTTTCTTAGAGCGGCATCAAACCTCACGTCCCCAGAGATGAGAAAAAAACATTTTTCATTATTTCCACTAGCTGAAGAGGTTCTTTCATCTCGAACACTCGACAAGCTATCTTACGATTATCTAAATCTCCTAAGATTAATGGACGTCATGTAGAGTCTCGCAGTGATTCTCAGGCTTTCAAAGCCTCAGCTTTTTGTAATGGACTAGACAATAGCTTGATCCATCTTAACCAAGGGTCAGTCTTTGAGAGCCCAACGATGGAGCCCATACCCAGTCCACTAATCTGCTAACATTTGATTCTTTTAGGGAAAAAAGAAAAAAACTAGTTGGCAGAAGCTTAGTCAAGAGCAATGGTTAGAAGGAACTACAAAATGGGAAAATTTAAGAGCAGAGAGAGGGTTTTTTCAGCCCAATTACTATCACACTGACGTTGTCTCTGCTGCCTCGAGCCATTGCTAACTCTGCCAGCACTGATGCAGCCTCCGCAGCACATTGATCAGGAAAAAACTCCAGATATTCATTTCTCACATGCTCCTTGAAGCATCTTCTCACGACCTGGCACGCTGCTTCGTTGGAGACGACATCCCAGAGGCCATCACTTGCGAGTATGAGGAACTCGTCGGCATCAGTCCGCTCACTGATTGTGACTTCGGGTTTGGAGATTATAAATGGTTTAAGATACTGATCGCCTGCTCAATCAGATAACAAGAAACCCTTTTAGCATTGCCTGTTTATAGTGAGTTTTGGTTTGATTTCAACCTATAACATAAAACAACCTTATTTCTGCTCAGTTACCTATAGATCTTGAGGTAGCAAGCACTCCTAGAACGCGGTGGCCACTCCAATTTATGACCCTTCCCCCAGCACTTTCAATTCTCTCCAACTCGTCAACTCTGTCAGGCTGCAACCAGAGGGTGTTGACAGATAATAAGACCATATCTTTATAATAGTAGTCACTAATAATAAGGATCTTTGAAAACCAGCAAACAATGCGAAGCTTAATAACTCTTGAATGAGGGAAGCAAATATACATGAGAACTGAGGAACTAATTAACTCAAGAATCGAAGTCCTCAGATGTATGGAAATGCATTTTATGTACATTCTGAAAAGATTTAAAAAACAAATGGAACCTCACTTTAGCTTTAGCAAGCTCTAGCTTCAGATGCAGCCCTGCAAGATATAACCCTTCCTAATGAGTACAGGCACCAACGGAAACCATTAAGCGCCCGGATTATAGTCCAATACAGCGAGGATTATTAGAAGAACGGGACCATATCAACACCACCAACACTTCAATCTTGACAACAAGTGAATCGAGAGTATTATATATGGTAGAGTCTACAACCATTATGCTGCTGATGGTCAAGGCAAGAGGCTTAATACCTAGTTAGTATATCTTTGATAATCCACATGCATGACATGAATCGTGGATGCATAATCAAAAGATTGAGTTTTTATTTTCATTTTGGTGAATATGGTGAAAACTGTTAAATCTCGGACGCAGCAAGAGAAGTATAGATGGTAAAAAAGGCACCTACGTAATTGACCCTCTCCAATGAATAGTCTCTTTCCTCAATGGCCTAACAAAATCATACCCTAGATTTGAAACCTGGCCAGCAAATACTAGCAGACAAAGAGAAGTCTTTGAGCACTTCAGAAATTCAGCCATGTTTCTGTCTGCAGCTATTCTTTCTTTAATCATATGCATCATATACTCACAGACCAGCTGACTGGTAGGCCGTAGCCTAGAGTTGCTACATATATACCATGCATAAGGTGTCAACAAACATAAAGAATAAGATTAGTAGTTTACCTTATGATCAGCAGACAAGGCTACAGAAACACCACCTCTAGAGATGACAGCCCTCGAGTCCCCACAGTTGGCCACCACCACCACCTCTTTGCCTACCACTGCCACAACCGCCGTCGACCCTATCATATTCACTGACCCATCGATCCTGCCTGTCTCGATCACTTCCTCGTCCATCCTCTCAAATCCTCCCAGCATCGCTCTCTCCCAATCAATCCTCCCGTACTTTCCTTTCTCACCCTCCACCACCATCATTTCCTCCTCCAAGACCCTATGCAGTCTCTCCCTGCACGCCTCCGCCACACGGGCACCACCGTGCCCGTCATACACCCCAAAGAAGTCGTACTTCTCGTTTCGTACGAGCGCAAACCCTAATTCCACTTTCACTGCGTCCTCCATCTCTCTTCTCCTTCCTATCACTGACACCCACCCGTGCGATCCACAAGTGAGACCTCGCGAATCATCGCGTGCTTGGTCTCCAAAACCTGATAGAACGATGCCGTTTTTGGGTTCTGAAGCCCTCCCAAGAGAAGAAGAGAGTGACAATGATATCTCCCTTATACTATCAGTGGAACTTGATTCCCCTAGAAGACCTTCCTCTTTGCCTACCATCCTAGTCTTCTTGACGCAAAGATGAGTATCAGAGGAGCTCTCTCCGTTCTTGCTGCTGGTGATGGCTATTTCAGTCTTCGTCCGGCACGTGTACTTCAGTCGTCGGATTCGCAATCTTCTGCGGCTAACGCTAGTGGTTTCCATCCTGGCGACCTCATCTAATTCGGTTGAACCTGACGTCATTTCCCGGCAAACTAGTCGGCGGTGACTTGAGCCTTAGTATCTTCTCCTTCTTTTGCATGAAAGCTGAAATGATAAACGAAAGACATATATTAAAGTGGATTTATTTAAAAGAAAGAGATCGAGGAAAAGCATTGAATCTGAGCGGTTGATGTTCGACGTTCCGTTCACTGGTTGCCACATGGGGTGCTTTGCCCCACTGACTTGGATTTTTAAAAGGAGACGTGGACGGCTGCGATACTCTACTGGACTCGTGGCGTTTCAGCTTTGTAGTAAGTGATTCGGTTGGGTAGCTACCGGGCCCACGACGGTGGTCCAGGAGTAATTACGTGGTAATGTTGCAACATCTGCCTTTTCCTGATTTTGCTGCGAATGAATGTTGAATTGTTGAATTTTGAGGACACGTGTCCGGTGATTCTGAGTCACGTGTCGGGCTCATACTCTCCGGTACTGTGTCAACCACGATCTTTCCTCTCTGGTGTGATAATGTTTGATATTTTTTTGTTCCGTGTCAGCTATATGAGTAACAGACGTTTTGATTGGGGATTGGAGACGGTGACCGACTCTTCCAGAGAGGTAGAAGAGGCTCTTGGCTTTTTTCACATGGGAAATTTCACCTTTGAGGTACACGAGCGTTGCTGAATTGTGGGCACCCTGTGTCCCTTCCGATACTTCCTTGTCACAGAAAATGCATGCAATCTCTTAAGAAGTTAAGTAAGAAAATGAAAGATATTAGCTCAGAAGATATTTATTGATCCATGGAGTTCATACAAATGGCTACAAGAAAGCAGCTGAAGAACTATACAGAGTATACATAATTAACCGAGCATGTATTTTAATTTTCTGAAACTGTGTTCGTCCACCTGCAAATTAAGCCAGTATAAATGGATCCAATGAAAAGGTGAAATGAGTTTCTAAATCGCCATTAAATGGGGAAATCCAGCACCTGGGAAGAATATTCAGAGGAATCTCTTGCATTCCAAGTTCAGCATCATCACCAGTAATCACTGCATGAGCATGTCCCATCCTTGATATGATGGAATCGATTTGAATCCCTTAATATGATTTCTCTTCCAGTGGCCATTGAAATGTATTTGATTGCCGCATGACAGTCTCCGCAAACGCGAAGATTCTTAAACACCCGAATCGGTTTTGATTTGGCTGAGCTTATAAGACCAAATGCAACAGCAATTTTTTCACTGTGCTGAAGCAAATATTTCTCCTTCTGTTCCTCCTCCATTTCATGAAGAACAAATCCAGTATCAGGAAGGTACCCCAATCTCTTTATTTTCAGAACCAATTGATCCAGTTCATCGTAGATCTCTTCCGCTTGTGGGTGTGCGGTATCCGCCACATAGAACTTGTGTACCTTGTTTTTCACCTCTATCCAGCTGCAACCTGCTTCTTTGATCAAATCCTTTTCTTTCATGTTTTTCCTGATTTCTACCACGGCATCCCACTGACCCCTGGAAGCATACAAGTTGGATAGTAAGATGTAGGCTGCTGGATCATTCGGCTCATCTTCAAGAATCATCTTTGCTGCATGCTCCCCAAGCTGTGTGTTACCATGAAATCCACAAGCTGCAAGAAACGTACGCCACACCAGAGCATCAGCTGCAAAGGGCATGGAGCTGATAAGCTCAAATGCTTCCCTAAGGGACCCAGATCGACCCAACAAATCAACCATGCATGCGTAATGTTCCATTCTGGGAACGATTCCATGCTCTCTGTACATTGATTCGAAGTGCTTCCATCCCTCTGAAACCAAACCAGCATGGCTGCAAGCTGATAACACAGCAATGTAGGTGATCTCATTTGGCTTTACACCTACCTCAAGCATGTTATGGAACATTTCCAAAGCTCTTGCAGCATAGCCGTGTTTAGCAAAACCAGTGATCATGGAAGTCCAAGATATAACATTCTGATCTCCCATCTCGTTGAAGACTTGGAACGCAGCTTCTATGTTTCCACACTTAGAATACATATGCATCAAAGCATTGCATATCCGTTGGTTCGATTCAAACCCAGATTTTAGTGCC
The DNA here is from genome assembly GCA_021397835.1 of Moringa oleifera. Taxonomy (NCBI): domain Eukaryota; kingdom Viridiplantae; phylum Streptophyta; class Magnoliopsida; order Brassicales; family Moringaceae; genus Moringa; species Moringa oleifera. Next base: position 667,701 of record JAJFZO010000658.1, on the reverse strand, counting down.
TGAGCATGGATTTGCTCACCCTTACCAATCAGACCAATGCTTGAAGCTCCACTCAACAGACTAGAAAATGTGAAAGCACTAGGTCCCATCTCCTTGTCCACAATTTCATGAAAGAGTTCAAAGGCTTCCCCAGAATTCATTCTCTTGGAATAGGCATCAACTATGGTATTGTAAGAAACCAAATTCTTCTCAAATAGAGAATCAAAAGCTTTCCGGGCATCTTCCAACCTATCAGATTGAGCATACATTTTGATAAGTGAGTTCCCTACACAATCATCTGCAGCAAGACCCCTTTTCACTGCATGGGCGTAAACCTGCTCGCCCATTTTCGCATCAGAAAGATTTCCACAGGCCTTAAGGACACCAGCAAAAGTAAAATGATTAGGAGGAATATAGCCCTGTATCATTTGGCAAAAGAGTTCAATGGCTTCCTCATCAAGTCCTCCGCTCTGAACATATGCAGTAATGATCGCAGTCCAAGACATGACATTATGATCAGGCATCCTATCAAACACCTTCCTAGAATCACCCACAGGTCCGTGAACAACACACTTGGCATACATGTTCACTAAACTACATCCAACACAAACATCCAAGGCAAGTCCTGCTCGTACAACCCAAGAATGCAATTGCTTCCCAAGCGATAATTTCTCCAGCTCTGCACAAGCTGAAACAACACCGCTTAGTGTGAACTTGTCCGGCAGGTAGCTGCCGGAAATCATATCGGAAAACAACTTAATTGCGTCAGACGGGTGACCAAGCTGTGTGCATCGAGTTATCATTAAAGTCCAAGTAACTACGTTCCTTTCAGGCATTTTCTCAAACACTTTAGATGCTGATTCCAAATCACCGCTGCCCTTCACGAACATGTCAATCAAAGCGCATCCAACACACACATCAGAATCAAAGTACCCACTTTTCATCAAAAAGCCAAAAACTATTCTCCCAATTGAATCATAATGGGCATTGGAACAAGCCCGGAGAACCGCGACAAAGCAATACTCGTTTGGCTCAAGCCCAGTTTCAAGCATATTAAGATACGTGACAATAGCTTCATATTCCATTCCGTTATTTGCAAAACATGAAATCATAGCACTCCATGAAACCAAATCTCTTTTATTTCCCATACTTTCAAATATCAGATTAGCTTGTGTCCAATCGCCGCATTTTGCATACAAGCTGATCAGGGAGTTGTAAATGACTGAGTCCAGCTCAAGTTTGGACTGAGTCAAGTGGGAGTGAACAAGCTTGCCGAGTTGGAAATCGCGGGACCTGATGCAGGCTTTGAGGAGCAGAGAGTAGGTGACAAGGTCTGGGTGGGTACCCTGTTGGGTCATGAAGTCAAGAGTCGAGATTGCTTCACGGAGATGGTCCGCATGAATGTGCTGGATAAAACGGTCTTTTAAAAGGTCAAATCTTTTTACGGATAATGATGATGAAGGTGAAGCCTTTTGACGGGAAGGGTTTGAGGGCCTGTGAGATGGTAGAGGGAGCTTGGCTGGAGAAGGAAGAGAGATGTTCATAATCATCTTTTTTTATGATATCAGGAATACTATGGCGGAGTTTTATAGTACTGCCAAATTAGCTGGATAAATCAACACTACATTCATTACTCTACTGCCATAAATATCCAATCCAGAGAGAATGAATGATCTTTGACAGACTTTTGTTGCGATGTCATTTACAAATCTGTAACAAAGATAATTTCCCACAGACTCAAGCAACTTGTAAATGTGTATAAAATGGTATGTTTATAAGTGAGGATCGTTGTTGCTTGGAATGGTAGGCGGGAAATTGACATTACAGTGGGACAAACTAAGCAAGTCTGCTTCTCCAGGATGGATGTATAATCAGTTGGACCATGAAGAGAAGAGATAGAAAAAGGCAGAACAACATAACAAAGATCGAAACTGACAATGTTGGAACTTTGGTGTGTTTAGTGGCCCTGGGTGGATCATCCTGTAACGGAACGTGTGGTTCGCATGTTGGAGGGAGAAGAAGACAATCTGACAACAGGGAGCTAGCGGTTCTTTCTGAACCAGAAAGAAAGCAGCTCAAAGACATGCACTTCTATGCATAAAGATGAAAACGAACACAAAAAGCCAGGCTTTGCCCAAAAAAAATGCTATTATCACATACAGATATTGAGCAGAGAATACAGAAGGTTGCAGGGAAATCATTATGAACCTTCAGTTGGTGGTGGTGGTAAGTGTTCTGGGGAATTCCGACAAATAGGGCAAGTGGCATTTAACCGGAGCCACTCATCAATGCAATCAGCATGGAAGCAATGTTGACAATGGGGCATGCTCTTCAGAGTCTCTTTGGGCTTGTACTCCGACAAGCATATCGGGCAAGAGTTGTCATCGGGCTTGGGCAGCCGCCTGCTCTCACCGAGAACTACTTTCGGGTATGATTCGATCGTGGCCCCATCAAGATCCGTTAATATGTGAAGCTGAGGCTCAACTGTTGCGGTATTGAGCTCTGGGCCTAGGTGCTGTCTTCTCGAATAGGACTTCAACTTACTGCAGAGAAAGCATAGCAGCCCTAGCACAGAGAGAACCGCCGGCACTCCGGCGCCAATTGTCACTGCATATCGGGCGCTCCTTGGTATTCCTGAGATAATCAAGACATCAGTGAAGAAGTGCGAGAAAGAAATCAACATCGTACAGTAATCTACTGGGAAGATGTTTGGGCTTTTCTTGAACAACAAAATGGATCATCATTGAGCAATCTACTAGAAAGATATTGGGGCTTTTCTTGAAGAGCAATATGGGTTTTGCAGACCTGTAACTAGAAAAAATTTGGGCCAATCAACTTGGAAAAGGCAGGTTGATCCAACAGGGCTGAAGGCCACTTTCTCCCTCAGATCAACATTAGAAATGTAACCAGAAAAGCTGTGGGTCAATCCACATGAGGAAGACAAGCTGATCCAATAGGACGGAAGCCCACTTTCTCTCTGATGGTTCAATCCTGCTTTTCTTGAATTTCCTCCTCCGAGTTGGTGGCATTTGAATAGGTAGACCAGATCAAGCAAAAGAACAGTCAACTGGACCCAAAAATTGTTGCAGAATGGAAAGCGTCGAGCAAGCGCACTTGAAGTAAAAGTGCAGTTCAAGGCATGTCAGATTTCATTGGGTCCCTTTTGAGGAATACCAAAGCCTTTAGTCAACACTGACCTTTAAGATTAATCGCTGGCCTTCTCTTCAACCAAAAGGCTATGGCCGCCCATTAGAGTACCACAAAATTCAATGCCAATAGGCAACACTAACAAAAACCTAGTCCACGTTCCTATTACTTAGGAGAAACGACGATGAAACTTATACACAAAGCCAAATTCAAGAGAGGCACGAGAAACTTACCGCTTCTTGGAACTTTCGAGCAAACAGTGTCACAAGTAGAGTTGGCCTTGAGCCGGCACCATCCCCCCCGCGACTCACACTTGCGGCACTCGGGTTCCCCCCACGTTAGCAGGAGATCATTGCTGAGGTCTGTCGAGTATATCTGCTCGAAAAATGGCCACTCAACTGGAACCGGAACGGTTGCCATTGTATTGCACGATGATGACAAGAAGCTAACGACCGTTCGAGACGACGTAGCCAAGACTGTGTGGGTAGGACTACTAGGGCAAGCTATAGGGTTCAACCCATACCTCAAATAATACTCTACGACTACACTGCAATTAAAGAACGTGAAGTCTTGATAGTAAATCCCTTTAAACAACGAGCCCGAAAGATTCAGCGAGAGAATCCGTCGAGGGAGGCAGCTGTTGGGATCATTTATCCATATTTCTTGAGCTGCATAGTCTATTCCTCGCACGCTGAATCTCCCTGAATAAGGCAGCTCCATTATCGTCTGGTTCGCGCCATCACACGACAGGTTGAACCCCCTGTACCCACATGACTTGGGTTGCCGATCGATTATACGAAAAGGGAACCGAACCACCGGCTCCTTAGGGCGACAAACGGTGCTTGTGCATGTATCTGCGTCTGTTGAAATGTGTAAGAAGGAGAGGGAGAAGAGGTAAAGGGGGATGAATTTGAGAAGAGGAGTCATACTGGTTGAAGACGTTGGTTGGTTGGTCGGTTTTGTGGCGGAGAAGCGTATTAGATATTGCTACTTTTAGTACAAAACTAACCAATGTACAAGACCCACATGATACATTAGACTTTGTAAACTCTTAAAATGAGGTTCTGATGTTGATGTTGCCCATAAATTAAGACTAACATGTGCACTTTATATCATCTTCTGTCTTTGCAAGTCAACGCGTACTCATCCACTCGTGGCTTCCCTTGGTTACATTAGATTGTGTTGGAGTGATCATGATCACATGAACAGGCGGCCTGAACATTTGAGGGGCCACAATCTTCTGTTAATAAAATAAATTTTAAAAAAAAATTATTTATACTATTATAAATTATAAAAATGTTTATAAATTTTTTTAATGAAAAAATCAGGCAAAAATTCGTATCAATTAAAGATCCGTCCTCTTTATTCATATTTAGAACAGACCAAGAACAAACAAGGGAGACTCGCCAAGTGTGAGCTAAAAAGAATGCATTATTCTATAGAGATTCATTGTAAAATGAAGGCTTTTTGACTTGAGTAGTTACTTAAAAAGCACCAATTATTGGCGGCATCAGAGGGCACAATGGCGGTAAGTGTCACACGGTTGAGCTCTATGCTCGAATTTTCACCGAGTGATGGCACGAGTAACACCTAACTCGTCAGCCAATCCGCCACGAATGCCCTCAGTCTCAAGTGAGCTTTATGCTGGAAGCACACACCCACGCACACAAGAGAGAATGAAAGAGAGACACAAGTGTTTACGGAAACCAATCCCAACCTTTTTCACTAACGAATAAGGATTTACACTCTAACGCAGCAGGACATCACTCCCTTGATGACTCTGCCTCTGGGTTTATATAGCCTACAAAACTTGGCAGTTGACACCCCCAATTGCCCTAGGGTAATGGGGTTTCATCCCCACAAAACCAGCCCCACATGCAGCTTTGACTCCAGCCCCTTGCGACAAGTGTCCCACTCCCTTGCAAGTGCTTGGTAACCACTGGTAACTGCTGTCAACTGCTGGTAACCACTGGTAACTGCTGTCAACTGCTGCAAACTGCTGGAAACTGCTGCCAGCTTCATGGGCTAAGCCCATCAAGTGCACCCCGAGTGCCTCGTGCTCGTTTGCGTGCCCGGTAAGGTGCTAACGCGAGCCCGTGTCTCTTTTTCTGCCAGTGTTCTGCTCACTCGCTGCCAGGTGCCCTGCACCATGTCCAGTCCTCATGAGCCATCTCTTTATGACTCACGCATCAAGGACTTGACCGATAGCCATCGCGAGTGGGCTGCTCCCGTGAGCAGGCCCAAACAGGTGTCAACACTCGCTTGTGATGCTTCCCATGGCATCACTTGGGCTGGGGCCCCGATGAGCATCCCATGTCTTCATCGTGCCACCACGCCACTGATAGGTAAGGGGCTTACAAACCACCCCCACCAGAAGAGTGCGACGTCCTCGTCGCGACACCTTCTAGATAAGACTTGACCTTATCTTCAAATTGCCACAAAGTTACTGCCTTTTCCCACGTAGCATCGGCCTCCTGATTCTGCCTACCAGGTTTATGTAGCCACGCAAAATCAAACTCAGCAAGGAACTCTTCCCAATGTGCTTGCTTGGGAGTCAACTTCTTCTGGGTCTTGAAGTAAGTGTTTGCTACGTTGTCTGTCACCACTTTGAACTTCGTACCCAGCAAGTAGTGCCTCCACACATCCAAGCAATGCACCACTGCAGCCATTTCTTTCTCATGAATCGAATACCTCTGCTCCGCATCCTTTAACTTCCGACTCTCGAAAGCAATGGGGTGCCCCTCTTGCACCAAGACCCCTCCAATGGCCTTATCCGAAGCATCAGTTTGCACCTCAAAAGGTTTCTCGAAATCTGGCAAGGCCAGAATGGGCTTCGAAGACACTGCTGCCTTTAGCTTCTCGAAAGCATCCTGACACGCATCCGTCCAGCACCACACTTGCTCCTTCTTGAGCAGATCCGTCAAAGGGTTTACCTTTTTTGAGTACCCTTTGATGAATTTCCGATAGTAGTTGGCTAACCTAAGGAACGATCGCAAGTCAGAGATCTTCCTTGGCGTAGGCCAATCTACAATGGCCTCCACCTTTCGATCATCCATTCTGATTCGGCCCTTGCTGACCCAATGCCCCAAGAAATTCACTTCTTGACGGCAAAATTCGCACTTCTCTTTCTTGACATAGAGCTTGTATTTTTTTAACTTAGAAAAGACAGCCCTTAAGTGATTCACATGCTCAACTAGTGATTCACTATATACCACAATGTCATCCAAGTAGACAACCACAAATTCATCCAAGAATTCATATAGCACATCATTCATCAAATTGCAAAATGTGGTAGGAGCATTTGTTAAGCCAAAAGGCATCACGAGAAATTCATAAGACCTGTACCTGGTCACACATGTTGTCTTTGGCTCATCCCCCGCCTTGATCCTTACTTGCCAATACCCAGATCGCAAGTCCAGCTTTGTGAAGTAGGATGCTTTGGACAATCGATCAAACAAGTCAGCCACATTCGGGACAGGATACTTGTTCTTCACTGTTACCTTGTTCAGTGCTCGATAGTCCACACACATCCTCAAGGATCCATCTTGCTTCTTTTGAAACAGAACCGGTGCACCATATGGAGCCTTTGAGGGTTGAATGAGGCCTGCTTGCAACAGTTCATCGAGTTGCTTCCTCAACTCAACCAACTCTAATGGAGACATTCTGTAAGGAGCTTTAGCCGGTGGTCTAGCTCCTGGTTCCAACTCAATTTCATGGTCAATTGCCCTCCTTGGTGGCAATTCTTTTGGTAACTCAGGGGGCATGGTGTCGGAGAAATCTTCCAAGACTTCCATCACCATGTCGGGTACTTCGACCCGCTGATCAGGTTTGATCTCGATCAAGGCAGCCACATATGCTTGATCGCCCCTCTTTATCCCATTCTTGAATTGCTTGGCAGATTGCAATTCAATTCTTTTGTCTTTCGCTTGTTGACTACTCTCCATGGCAGCAACGAAGCATGAATTTCCCTCATCGCCTATGAGCATCCCTCGAAGGTGTGGAATCACCAACACTTTGGCCAAGGCCAAAAACTCGATCCCCAATATCAAGTCGAAGTCATCGAGGGGTACCACAGTTAAGTTGCACTACCCTAACCATTTGTCTACCTTCAAGTTGCATACCGCCGAGCCTAAGATAGGCTTCGCCTCCGAATTCACCGCTTTCAGCTTGGTGGAATTTTTCACAACGGTCAAACCCAACGAACCAGCCACACGTTGTGCCACAAAGTTATTGGTAGCACCCGTGTCTACCATAGCTTGCACAGCTTTCCCATTGACTTGCACCATCACGTACATCAAGCCTTTGTATTGGACTTGACTGCCCGTCGTGATCGCATTCAATAGTTGGAGGGGGTTCACCCGTGATGGCCCTCCAGTCGAGTTCTCCTCCTCCTCTTGCGCTATCAAAGCGTTTAGTTTCTCCCTCTTTGGGCACTCTCTAGCCATGTGTGGTCCACCACAAATGAAGCATCCCGTAGGATTCTTCCCTTTGTCTTGTGAAGGAGACTTGTCGCCAGCCTTTCGATTTCTACCGTTGTCTTTCTTGCCACCATTAGGCTTCTTGCCATCCTTTTGGCCAAAAGCCTTCTGGTTTTTCTTTCCGCCTTCAGTTTTCTTCTTCCCACCTTGTGAATTGGACGCACCTGCATACTTGTAATCTACAAGCTTTTCTGCAGCGGCAATTGCGCTTGGCAAGTCTCCCACGGCTTGCCTTCGTAACTCAGCCTGCGCCCAAGGCTGTAACCCAGATAAGAAATTGAACATCTTATCCTCCTCGGACATATTTTTGATGTCCAGCAGCAAGGAGCTAAACTCCTTCACGTACTCCCGCACCAAACCTGAGTGCTTGAGCTTTTTAAGAGATTCCCTTGCAACCCAAGCAGTGTTGCAAGGAAGGAATTGATCCTTCAATTCCTTTTTCAACACCTCCCACGTCTCAATCTTTGGCCTCCCTGCGCTTGCGTCGTCCTCCATTCGAGTTCGCCACCAGAGTTTTGCATCTCCTTGCAAATACATGCTGGTGATTGTCACCCGCTATTCCTCTGGGATTCGGGCAGCTTTGAAGTACTGCTCAATATCCCACAGAAAGTTCTCAAGCTCCTTGGAGTTTCGACTACCATCGAAGGACTTTGGGTCGGGGACTTTGATTTTGGATGGGCCACCTTCCCCGTGCTTTAAGAGGTTCATCACTGCCCTCTTTAGCAAGGTGAGCTCATCTCTCAAATCTCTTTCCCCTTCCCTCACCGTGTCTGTCAAAGATACAATATCTTCCATGACAGATGCGAAGCGAACATCCACGTCCCTTCGTATTTCCACCAACACGTTCTGGGCCACCCTCAGCTGCTCAATATGTTGTTCAGTTTGAACAGCAAGACTTACAGCATCATTTACTTGAGGAGCACCCACGAAATCCTCCAGATGGGTCAGCCTTTCCCTTATCTCGTTCATCGCAACTAACCACAGTTGCCAACACAACGAGGCTCTGATACCAAATTGTCACACGGTTGAGCTCTATGCTCGAATTTTCACCGAGTGATGGCACGAGTAACACCTAACTCGTCAGCCAATCCGCCACGAATGCCCTCAGTCTCAAGTGAGCTTTATGCTGGAAGCACACACCCACGCACACAAGAGAGAATGAAAGAGAGACACAAGTGTTTACGGAAACCAATCCCAACCTTTTTCACTAACGAATAAGGATTTACACTCTAACGCAGCAGGACATCACTCCCTTGATGACTCTGCCTCTGGGTTTATATAGCCTACAAAACTTGGCAGTTGACACCCCCAACTGCCCTAGGGTAATGGGGTTTCATCCCCACAAAACCAGCCCCACATGCAGCTTTGACTCCAGCCCCTTGCGACAAGTGTCCCACTCCCTTGCAAGTGCTTGGTAACCACTGGTAACTGCTGTCAACTGCTGGTAACCACTGGTAACTGCTGTCAACTGCTGCAAACTGCTGAAAACTACTGCCAGCTTCATGGGCTAAGCCCATCAAGTGCACCCCGAGTGCCTCGTGCTCGTTTGCGTGCCCGGTAAGGTGCTAACGCGAGCCCGTGTCTGTTTTTCTGCCAGTGTTCTGCTCACTCGCTGCCCAGGTGCCCTGCACCATGTCCAGTCCTCATGAGCCATCTCTTTATGACTCACGCATCAAGGACTTGACCGATAGCCATCGCGAGTGGGCTGCTCCCGTGAGCAGGCCCAAGCAGGTGTCAACACTCGCTTGTGATGCTTCCCATGGCATCACTTGGGCTGAGACCCCGATGAGCATCCCATGTCTTCATCGTGCCACCACGCCACTGATAGGTAAGGAGCTTACAGTAAGCAATGACTCATAGAGAAACAAAACTGTAACACCCAATCGACGGTCCTGCACACTTGCAAGGGAGATGAAATTCTATTTGTACTCCAGAAAGGCCCAATCGGCAGATCCCAAAAAGCCTCAAACTTGTATTAAAGCCCAAGAAAACAGTTGGGAGTTTTCTTTTTCTTTTAAATTTTGGGCTAAATTTTCCAGAGAAACTACCATGGCAGGAACTTGGGACTGGCGGAGAAAACTGCCAAGAAGTAGCAGGAGGAGCGAGCCAAAACCATTCTTATTAGATTTAAACTTCCACTTCAAGTTTGAAAGAGTTACAGTCCATGAGACAAGAAGTTGTCTGATTTCCAGACATCCAATGACAACAGGAAAAGAGAAAAGATTGGAAAATCAAAATACTCTTAATGCTCGGTCTGGTGTAACATAAAACGGAATACTTAAAAATCAGAGCAACGACCGCTTCGTTCCCAATCACCGTAACGGGTGGGCTCGGGACCTCTGGGCCCACCGATCTCACCGGTCTCCTTGTTGACATCAAGTTCATCATCGTCATATTCTTGATCTCCTTGATTTTCGTTTTGGAGATTTACTTCTAGGGTTTGTTCTTGCTGCTTGTTTGGGTTTTCTTGCCGGGGTACCTGCGATTGCTGGGTTGAGGAGCAGATGAGTCGCCTAATTGAGTTGGAATCGGAGCGATTCGGCGATCCGGCTAATTTGGGAGTTGGAAGATCGGATATCGATGAGAGTAGACGGCCCAGACTGCTTCTTGCCATTTTCCAATCTTCTTTGTCTTCGCGATACGAAGCAACCCCTAATTCACCTGCAACCAAAGCACACAAAGAGTGAGGAAGACAAACATCACAAGGGCATTAAGCATCAATGGAACCTATTGTGGCTCTCTGCCAAAGGGCCACGTGGTGAGATACTAACTGGTTACGTGTAGCAGGCTTCTACCTTTCTTTTCAGTCTGTTATCAGGCTGAATGGGCTTCTGCATTAGGTTGACAATAATGTTTTGATCAACAAAAACGGGCCTAAGCCCATAGAATCATGATATAGTCGCAGAGCGGAGGCAACAGAATGGTAAAGTGGAGGAGAAGATGGGCGCAGCAAGCCAGGCAGTGAAGAGAATTCCAAGCATCAGATTTCCGCAAAGACACCCAAAGCCATCAGCTTCAGGTTCTTCTATCTCTCTTTGCTTCTCAGTCTTTGACTAGCTAACCAAGTTTCAATTCTGCTCGATTTTGCTTCACTTTAACATGTTAAGTTGGTTTTTTATGGTTCTCTCTTCTTATCGCTATAGTACTCGCGAAGACGTAAAGAAGAGGTCGAATTTAGTATAACTTGTGCATTTTTGACTTCTTGATATGTTATGTTTCCAAGGTAGCTAGTTTCTTGTTCTTGTGCTGCCTTAATTATCTGACAATGGAAACTTTTTTCAGTCATCTGAATTGAATTTGACTAAATGATAATGGGTTAGTTCAACCCTTCTGCTTGATCCCATGAAAAAAGGTAAAAGGGTTGACTTCTTGGGTCTAAGTTGCACCATGGAAGTTCATGAGCCACAAATACTGATTCTGCAGACCCCCTATCATCAATTGAGTAGTTATTGTTGCTTGTTCTAGGATCAAGTTTTGCAAAATTTTTGGAAGCCTTGGGGGAAAGAATAGGGCCTGCCTGGTCATGTTAGTAGCCGAAATTTACTCGATGAAACATGGCTTTTGAGTGGAGAGGTTGCTGAAAGTTATGTCCTGAGGTAGAATTGTGAATCGAACAGCATATTTAGTAGCTGAAATTTATTCCATGGAACACACTACAAGAGTGAAGTGATGTGAGTGTTGATATATGAAATAGAATTATGAAAGACGACATATTTACTAGGAATGAGAAGAGCACTAGCAATGATGAATATGAAGCACAGACTTATCTTGAAAGTTTGGCCTGGATAACCTAAAAGAAAGGAAGGTGAAAAAAAAAAGGGAAGAAAGGGAAAGAACAGATTTCTATTGTCATATTTTTATTGGAAAAAATTATGATAGAGGTAGTTCATATCTTGTTTTAGGGATGGACCTGAAATGTATTGTAATTTGAACAGACGAATGAATGAAAATAGTGTTTTCTTCAGTGGAAAGTCTTAATCTTGCAGATTGAGAACCAAGAAGAATGAAGTGCTGCTGTGTGAAAAGCCTAGTCCTTTTGTCTAACTGGGAAAGAAAACATTTTTTCCTCTGTGATATTTCTTTACACTGAAGAAGATACCTATACCAACCATATATTTTCTTGTTTCTTCTTGCTTTTGTCCACTTCAAAAGTAAGATGAATCCTGAATGTCACTTAGATCATGATAATTTATAGTAAATAAGGTTTTCTTACTCCTGAAGTTGGCTAAATATGATGGAATAAGACGTGTGAGTTTCCAGGTTCTTCTCCCACTAGGTCGGTAGTGCATTTCATTTTTCTGGGCACATCCATCTTTAAAGGTTATAATTTCTGATGTGTGAGTTCTGTTACCCAAACACATGCAGCATCAACCAGTGGGGAAACTCATCAGAGTATCACTTCAAGATCCGATGTTCCAGCACCACCTACCAACACTGCTGTGGGAGGGAAGGCATCCCTTCAGCCAAAACGTACACCTGTGTCAGAGAGGGAAATAGAGGCTATCCTGGTGAGCAAAATCTATGTGTTAATATTCTTTCAATTCATGGTTTGAATCAATTTGCACATGATGAAACTTATGAGTTAGATTTTTCATTAAAGCTCTTCAAGATCAGGAAACCCTAACTGGACTGGGAATATGATCAGTTTTACTAATGATCCCAGCTTGACACCAGTCTTGTCTTTTGCATCACTTTAAGCTATAATTTGTGTCCTCCATGGTTTCTGAAAACAAGTGTTCTGGAAAGAAGTGTTTTTGATGTTGGTTCGTGTTGTTTTATTCTCATCATATTTGCAGTTAGGTGGTTGCTTCTAGCCTGTTAGCTGTTGTGCTTGGTGGAGGAAGTGCAGTTCAATCAAAACCTTCTCTCTGTGGCTGTAATATAAGATTATAAACATACAGGACTTTTCTGCCCTTATGGTGTTTATAGGAAAGAATCAAATGGTCTACTTTGAGCCTGAAGTGCCAGTAATTTCTAAAATAATGAATGCTGTCTTTGTATATTTTTAAGGGCCTTTATGGCCGCTGATGTGCTTAGGACAAAGGATTGTCTCAATCTCATTTACTTCCCCGCGCATCCCTCAGTTGAAAGCAATTATCCTGACCTCATGTGGCTTGCAATTGCTTCCAGGAAATTTATGGTTTTGCTACAGCTTTCTCTCTTGGCATGAATATATGAATCATATATTAAAATTAATTAATAAAGCTCGCACCAAGGTGCAAGAAATAATGATTAAATTAAATTAATTAAACTCACTGTGTTCAGATGATAATCATTAACTTGGCAGCTTACTGAAAGGGGTGCATAGAGGTAATAAAAGCTTGAAATAGGAAGTCAAACTCCTACCCGACATAGCTGAAAGCATGCCCTTGGTACATATCTTGGAACTTGATAAATCAGATGTGGAAAAACCATGTTAAGAGAGATACCAAAAATTTCCCATCATATATTTCTCAATCAAGGATCACGAAAAAAAAAAAACTGTACATTATTCATTTTTAGTAACCACACAAGAAAAGAAAAAATTCAAACGAGCTGGGAAAGAACCTATGAACAAGATGACATAGATAAGAAAGCAATTTACTCTCCTGAGCTGTACTAGCAACCTCTTTGGATAAACTGTCCCAAGTTCCCTAGCTTCACCATCAAGGTTTGAGCTTCCCCTGGTGATCAGCACTGTATGATGGGGAAAGTACCTTGGTCACCTATGTCATGATTCTGTGCTTGGCCTGTGGCCTCTGGTTAGGGCCTTGGTGCCTCTTGACAGAGTCTTCCTTACTCCCACCACTAACTTCTTTATCATCCCCAATTAAGAATCTGTCAACCTGGGCAGCTGCTTGTCGTCCCTCTGATATTGCCCACACAACTAGGGACTGGCCTCGCCTGCAATCTCCAGCTGCAAAGACACCCTCCACACTGGTTGTGAAGCGACCATAGTCTGCCTTGAAGTTTGACCTGTTGTCTTGCTCCAACCCCAACTTGTCTGCCACAGTCTATAAAAATAAAACCAGGGAGAACAGGTAACTACCTTGAGTAATGATGTAACTTTCCAAAAATACAATATCTGTGATGAACTTAGGAAATATAACTTCTGATTAACAATAATCTCATAAGGAGTACTCATGTTAAAGAGCATATCAAACAACCCAAGTTCCAGTGAACTGTTCTCAGCCCCTTAAGTCCACAATAAAACATACGAGCATTTATATTACTTACCGACTCTGGACCAAGAAAACCCATGGCTAATAAGACTAGGTCAGCCTCAATTATTTCCTCAGACCCCTCAACCTCCTTGAACTGAAATTTCCCACTGGCATCCTTCTCCCATCGAACACGCAACACCTCAAGACCTTTTACCACCCCCTTTTCATCTCCCAAAAATCGCTTGGTCAAAACCTCATAAGATCTTGGGTCTTTGCCAAATTTGGCAGTAGCTTCCTGGTGTCCGTAATCTACACGGAATATGCGAGGCCACTGGAATATCAAAAAGAAAAGGTAACCAAGAAAGTTAGTAATGTCAAAACCAACTCATTGCAATGTTATACTCTCTTTTAGTATTTTATTATGTTCTATGATCCCCTATTATACACCTAACTCTCACTTTGTCACTTATATCTCTTTCCATGCAAGTTTAGTGATTATTGGATGATATATGATCCAGAAAAAATGCACTACTTCTGACTTTTCTAGAAGAAAATCATCATCAAGTTAGACAAATCAAGTAAATAGTTCAACATGGGTCTATATCCAATTGCCTTCACATGCTGGAAAATGAATGCTGATAAGTATGCACAATTGAGCAAAGACCTGAGGAGAAAAAGATCAAACCTGAGGCCAGGGGTTGCCTGGAGCTCTAGTTTGTGGTGGCTGTGGGAGAAGCTCTAAATTGATGATGCTACTACATCCGTGCCGGATTGATGTCCCTATGCAATCTGTACCAGTATCACCTCCACCAATGACCACTACTTTCTTGCCTTTGGCAGAAATGTAGTTGCCATCTTGGTGACTGCTATCAAGCAAACTTTTGGTGTTTGCATGAAGAAACTCCATTGCAAAATGGACACCAGATAATTCGCGTCCAGGTACAGGAAGGTCTCTGCATCAAATAGATAACTCAGTAGATGCAACCATGTTCCGACAATTTCACAAGTTTGTTCTGTAATTATCCTTATCTTCTGTAATTATAGTATTCTTCGTTGATGAAGGGGACCCAGATATTATCCACTGTTGGTTCGACAAGGACTTACCTTGGTTTTGTGGCTCCAACTGCCAAAACAATTGCATCATTCTCTTCTCTGAGCTGATGGAGAGAGTACCTAGGGTCAGTTCCAACATTAGCATTAACCACAAAGTTGATGCCTTCCTCAGCCATAAGGTTAACCCGCCGTTGAACTACATCCACTTTATCAGCCTTCATATTGGGAACACCATACATCATAAGGCCCCCAATCCTATCAGCACGTTCATACACAGTTACCAAATGACCCATTCTGTTTAGCTGATCAGCAGCAGCCAGCCCAGCTGGTCCACTTCCAATAACAGCAACCTTTTTCCTGTAATCAGAAAGACATTATATATAACTAATCTACTCAGAATTTTTTAATATATATCAATTTTATTTTGAAGACAAATTAGAGGCATTTGTATTGTGTAATCCAAAATATGACCATTTCAAAGGGAACAAGGACTCCCCATTATCTACTCTTAAGAGACTAATTATGTGCATACCCAGTTCTGCTGAGGGGAGGCCGTGGCACCATCCAACCTTCCTCAAAGGCCTTGTCTATGATTGCACATTCAATACTTTTGATAGATACAGGATTCTCAATAATACCAAGAACACAAGAACCTTCACAAGGAGCAGGGCACACTCGCCCAGTAAACTCTGGAAAGTTGTTGGTCTCCAGGAGCCGATCTAAAGCTTCACGCCATCTATTCTGGTACACCAACTCATTGAATTCGGGTATTTTGTTTCCAAGAGGACATCCAGAGTTCTCCTGCATGTATTAAGACAAATTATCACCAATACAAAAGATGCATACTTGAAAAAGTTCTTCATTTTCCTTAAAGATCCATGGATTCAAACCTGATGACAAAAAGGAGTACCACAGTCCATGCAACGTGCTGACTGAGTTTTCAGAAGTGAGCTAGGCTGTGAATCATCCATAACTTCTTTCCAATCATTCATCCGAACATTAGGATCCCTGTATTGCATACCCTCACGCTCATAAGAAATGAAACCACGATGTTTAACAGCATCAGGAACTCGACTAGGCCTCTTCATTGTAGGTGCTTCTTCTACCTTCTGAAAATTCCAAGTCATGTTAGGAAGAAACTTAAACTGAAAATAGGCAGTGAAGGAGAGGGGTAAGAATTGGATTAATGTTAGGAGCATTATCAAGTATAGGGGTCTAATCCTCCCAACTACAAAACTAAAAACTTTCACGATCAACCAGAGGAGCAAAGGAAAAGGGAAGCTAAACATTGAGACAGACAGCAAAAGGAACTGAGACAAAGACAGAAACCAGGAAAGAAGCAATGCAAATTTTCCTCGTAAGGAAGCTACACAGTATACCTGACTGGATTTGTCATTAAGAGATGCAGCTGCCATCTTCTTGAGCTCTTCAAAAGCATCTTTTGCCATTAACTCTGCCTCTTGCTCCTCAGCATGTTCAGCAGCAAGATCCAACGTCGTTTCTGAGGCCTTTTGTTCCTCTTTCATCTTAGCAAGCACACGTTTGTAGTCCCGAGGGAAGACCTTAATAAATTTAGGCAGCAAATTCTCAAAGTCAGCAAGAACTTCTCTGGCCAGCTGGCTGTTTGTGTGGCGCTGATGTTGCTGTATCATCATTTTCAGAGTCATGATATCCTCCTCTTCTTCAACTTTATCTAGATCTACCAGCTCAAGATTGCATCGAGACTTAAATTTTCCATCCGCATCAAGAACATAAGCAATACCGCCACTCATGCCAGCAGCAAAGTTCCTGCCAGTTTTTCCAAGCACAATAACAGTCCCACCAGTCATGTACTCACAACCATGATCACCAACACCTTCCACAACTGCTTTTGCCCCTGAGTTACGAACACAGAATCTTTCTGCTGCCATCCCATTGAAATATGCCTCACCACTTGTGGCCCCATAGAGCACAACATTGCCAATCACTATATTCTCTTTCGGATCAAATCGGCTTCCTTTTGGGGGATAAACAACAATTTTGCCACCGGATAATCCTTTGCCAACATAGTCATTACTATCACCTTCAAGCTCCAACATTATACCAGGGCACAGGAAAGCTCCAAGACTCTGCCCTGCACTTCCAGTTAGTTTGGCATGGATGGTACCAGCAGGAAGCCCGGCCAAGCCATAGTGCTTGGTTACTTCATGGCTCAGCATAGTTCCGACAGCGCGATTGACATTGCTGATAGGTGTTTCAATATACACAGGAAGACCTTTTTCTAAAGCAGCTTTAGATAATGCAATGAGTTTTTGGTCTAAAGCCATGTCCAAGCCATGATCTTGTTTCTGAACACAATGCTGAGCAGCATCTGGCCTGATGTCAGCAGCGGGTCTAAGTAATAGAGAGAGATCAATATTCTCCAGCTTCTCATTATTCTTTGCAACTTCTTTATCAACTTCAAGCATATCTGCACGACCAACCATCTCAGTGACTGTGCGGAAACCAAGCTGAGACATGATCTCCCTAACCTCCTCTGCCAGCATAAAGAAGAAGTTAATAACATGTTCAGGTTCTCCGGCAAACTTTTCCCGTAGAACTGGATCCTGAGTAGCAATGCCAACAGGGCAGGTGTTTTTGTGGCACTTTCGCATCATGATGCAACCAAGAGTTATCAGGGGGGCAGTGCTGAAGCCAAACTCTTCAGCACCGAGAAGAGCCGCAATGGCCACATCTCTTCCAGTTTTTAGCTGGCCATCTGTCTGAAGAACTGTGCGACCACGAAGGTCATTAGCAACCAGAGTCTGGTGGGTCTCAGCCAAACCAAGTTCCCATGGGAGGCCAGCATTTTTTATGCCAGTCCACCGAGAAGCACCAGTACCTCCATCATGACCTGATATCAAGACATGGTCAGCATGACCCTTCACAACCCCACTTGCGATTACTCCTACACCAGCCTCAGAGACCAACTTCACACTAATACGAGCTCCAGGATTGGAGTTCTACCAAACAAAAAAGAAGTGTCAGGCACACCAAACAACTCGATCCATAGTAGCAAATTTCCAAAACCCAAGCTTTCTCCAAAAGAAGCAAGGACATCCAATGAAAAACATCCAATAAATAAAAACAAAAAAAAAAATTGTATGCACATACCTTAAGATCGTGAATTAACTGAGCAAGGTCTTCAATTGAATAGATATCATGGTGGGGAGGTGGACTTATAAGTCCCACACCAGCTGTAGAGTTTCTGGTGACAGCAATATCTCCTATAACCTTATGACCAGGAAGCTCACCTCCTTCACCAGGCTTGGCACCCTGAATTCCAAGGGACACAATGTTAAAATAAACTTAAATGACAAAGAATAAGTAATTCTAGTTCACATTGAACCTCACCAAATGTCACATGCAGGTATCAGTTAAAGATGCAAAAGCACCAATGGGTGCTTTGCAGACACAGCATCATCTGCCATGAACATAAATCCATAAACAAGACGAACCTCTATTCCAGTAGGAATACAGGGGGCTAAATAGGAATAGATCGACAATCAAATCAAAAAAAAAAACTGTGCATCTTAAGCATTAGATTTATGTAACAAACCTGAGCCATTTTTATTTGTAGCTCATCAGCATTTGTAAGATAATAACTTGAGACTCCAAATCTCCCACTAGCCACCTGCTTGATGGCACTCCTCTTTGGATTCATTGAACCATCTGGCAGGGGCTCCATTCGAGACGGTTGTTCACCTCCCTCACCTTCAGTAAGTTGAATAAAAGCTATATCATTACAACTTATCTCCAAGCAGTAGAGTTAGATGAAGGTAAACCAACAGAGAAAGCCCAGAAAACTTTGTATCTCAAACTAGGAAGTCCTAAAAGCTTAATCTAAAGTATCACAAGATGGAAACAAATGATTAACAAGATAAAGGAGAGCAAGCATGTCCACCTCAGAAAACATTAAGCAAGGGAGAGGCTTCTCTGATTGTTTTAAACAAATTCTGACCAGGCATATTCTTTAAGATATTCTAATCCATGCTGCCAACCCCAACTAATTTGAGATTGAGTCTTTACTGAGATACCCTTAAGATATACTATGGGAAACATCTGCCCTAACATACCTGTGTTGGATTTGCCTCCAAGTGTATTCATGGCAATAGCCAGTGCCGTGTGGGCCTCCAGTGATATTGATCCATAACTCATGGCTCCAGTGCAAAATCGTTTCACAATCTCACTGGCTGGTTCCACTTCATCCAATGGAACTTTTGCCTCTACCTCTTTGAACTTCAAAAGCCCACGTAAATTGCAGGCCTTGTTCAATTCCTGAATGCGCTTGGAGTATTCCTTGTAGGCAGCCACACTATTGGTCCTTGCAGCTTCTTGCAGCTTTGCCATGGCAAGAGGATCATTCAGGTGAATTTCACCACCTTTCCTCCAATGATATTCCCCAGGGTTCGGCAGTGCTACTGCCTCTGCACTCCCAGGAGGGAAAGACCGAGTTGGAAATGCCAACTCGTGCAAATTAAGTGCATCACGGGCAAGCATCTCAAATGTTGCCCCCTCCACTCTGCTTGGGGTTCCAGCAAAGCACTTCTCAATAACTTCAGATGAAAGGCCAAGAGCTTCAAAAATCTGGGCACCCTTGTATGAGGCCAATGTTGATATTCCCATTTTTGCTAGAACCTTCATCATTCCATAGTTGCTTGCCTTGAAATACTTCTTAACCAACTCATCCTTTGAATGGAACTCGCCACTAGCTTTTGGTGGAATTTTTCCATCAACTTGCAATCTCCAAATGGCTTCTATGGCTAAGTATGGGCTTACAGCATCAGCACCAAATCCAACCAGTGTGCAGAAATGGTGCACTTCACGTGGCTCAGCAGATTCAACAATCAACCCTATTCGAGTGCGCTCAAGCTTTTTAACAAGGTGGTGATGCACAGCACCAACAGCCAAGAGGGAGCTTACAGCCACACGCTTAGGTGAGAATGCTTCACATTTAAAGAACAAAAATAAATAGATTATTAGAAACATCATGAAAAAACTATAAAAGAGAAAGAAAGACGTGAATTTCAGACAAACTAATTTCCAAAGAAAGATTTGTAAGTCTAGTTAAACTGAACCAATATGATACCTCTGTCAGAGAGCACCAATAATTTATAGCCCTCCTTAATTGCTTCACGTGCTTCAGCACAAATTCTGTTCAAAGTCTCTTCTAATCCCTTGGCACCACGGTCCTTCGAGTAAGTTATGTCAAGTACTTTAGTCCGCCAACCTCTATAATCCATCTTTTTAATTGCTTCCATTTCTTCAATGGACAAAAGAGGACCTTTTAGTGAAAGACGATGGCATTGTTCTTCTGTTGTTTCAGTCAGATCACCCTCTGGACCAATCATGCACTCCATAGAAGTTACTATCTTCTCCCGTATAGGATCGATTGGAGGATTTGTTACTTGGGCAAACATTTGTTTGAAATATTCAAAAGTAAGTTTCTCCCTGTTAGACATGACTGCCAAAGGGGTATCATTCCCCATTGAACCAAGGGCCTCTGTGCCATCTTTTGCCATGGGAAGCAGCAACATCTCCAAGGCCTCAACTGTGTAACTGCACAGAAAACCAAAGCTCAATTTTGCTACAATCCATAAAGGCATAGAAGTTAAGAAAACTTTAAGAGTATCACCAAGATATAAATTCACATACCCAAATGCTTTAAGTGGAGCTAGTAGACCATGAATACCCATGTTCTCCATGTTCTCGTCATCAGTTGAAGCCTTCAAAAAAGATATAGAAGTTATTGAGAATGGCAATCATGCAAAATGAGACAAAAGAAGTAAGTAATGGCATAAAAGTAATGAACAGATTACCTGCAGAACCCCAGCCATTGCCGGAGCAGCCCTTTCAGATTCTTGAACCGACTCAACAATGCTCTTGAGTTCAATCTTTTGCCTTTTAAGCCATTCCCCATAAGGCCTTGCCAGTGAATATTGCTCCTTTAAGGCTTCATCATCCACCACAATGTGCTTCTCAAAATCCACCAGAAGCATCATCCCAGGGTTAAGTCTTCCTTTCCTAAGAACATCTTCAGGAAGAACATCTACAACCCCAACTTCACTGGCCATGATCACACGCCCACTGTGTGTTACATAAAACCGACCAGGACGTAGTCCATTGCGATCCAATGTAGCCCCCAGGTATCGGCCATCAGTAACTGCATATAACTTATTGGTGAGAAGAAGAATCTGCAAATTGGATCTTGCAAAAAAAGAATTCCTAAAAGAGCACATAAGTCACTCAAATAATTACATGATATAAGAGCAGGTCCATCCCATGGCTCCATAAGAGCTGAAAAGTATTCATACAAGGCCTTCCTATGTGGGTCCATGTTCTTGTCATTTTGCCACGCTTCAGGAATCATCATCATTACTGCTTCAGGAAGACTTCTACCAGCTCGAACCAGGAGCTCAAGGACACCATCAAAAGCTCCTAGAACACCAAAAATTTAAAAAAAGGAATCAATTATTTGTCTGTGAATACATTGCAACCAAAACAAACACATGGTGACAAGCTCCACATTGCTCATAGTCTTTGTGTCTGCGTAACTTCAATCAAAAAACATGATGTGGGCGCACAAAGGTGAAGTATTCCAAGTTAAAGTTACCAGAATCAGATGAACTAGCATCCACAATAGGTAGAAGCTTCTTCATTTCATTTTTTGACAGCCCAAGCTCCTTGCACTTCAATAGACCCTCACGTGCCTTCATCCTGTCCAAAACATAGAAAGGTTCCACAATCTCTTAAAGATTCAAGGAAAATTAAAAGTTAAGCTACCTCCTTGTAGCATTAAAGATTCATAGACTTTGAAGCACAAGCAGGAGGTTGGCAAGTGACCATACCTTCAGACAACAGTTACAGTTTTAGAAGCAGAAACTAAATTCTCAGAACCTTTCGCATCAAGAAAGGTTAAAAAATATATATTGTTGAAACCAGGTACCTCAACATTTAGTGATGAAGTCAAACTTTTTGTAGGTACCGAACTTTCCATATACCACAATGAAAAGCAATTTATCCCTATTATTGCAAAGAAAGCATTTTACAGCATGCAGGCTCAGTATGATTGCCAAACATCATATTATGTGTAAACATCAACCTTTTAAGGGTTTAGATATGATCAACCAAGTATTGGATACCAGCAGAGTACCAACAGCACCAAACCTACTACACCATATTAACTGGGTAACGGCCACTAGGTGTTTGGATTTAGCTTGCCATAAAATGAACTTTCCTCTATTCAAGAAAAAGAAAACATGTTTCGGTACATGGGATTACAAATACTCGAAGATGTTTCTCAAGAGCATACCAATTTACATTGCCTCGAAGTGTATTAATTTCACCATTGTGGCCTAAGACACGCATTGGTTGAGCACGATCCCAGCTAGGAAATGTATTTGTAGAAAAACGGGAGTGTACCTGCACCAAGAATCAAAAGAACCAAGACTGTCACTAATAATCCCATCTAACCTGTTTGTATTTATGAGGCATTGATTTGTAAACTCTATGCATAAAATTGTTGGGGGACGCTTCAATAAATGGCATACTGAACTGCCAACAAAATCTTGGAAATCCTAATCTACATTGACCAAAGACAATTTCCTTTTCTCCATTTCATCGTCAGACAACTGATCATAGAGAGCACTGCAGCAAGTTTCTGCAAACATGATTTTTGACAATTAGGTTTCTTACCAACTCACCCAAGGCATTCCATCCAGCATCCAAATTCAAATAGTTATCAAGGTGTGGAAGAACTTAAGAGATCATTCAAACTTCAATGCCTCAGAAGTCATTCCTCAACCTTGCATCTCTTCAGGTGGTTCCATGCTGTTTGTTGGAGTATAGAGTCAGCGTGGAAAAAACAGAAGTGAATGGATAATATAATTACCAGGGCCATGTAGCTCGTAAACCTTTCATTGCCAAGATCTGCATAATAATAATCCTTCAACTGAACAGGCTTTAACTGACCTTTGTAAACAACGGTCCTACACAAACCAGGTGGAGGTATAAAAAATCTTGCTGCAAGCATCAGATAACTCGAATCATGTACTTGAAACGACAAAATAAGCAGCTCTACGGTACACACCTTGATGAAAGAGAACATATATAGAAGTCCCTAACACCACCATGTTGAAGGTTTAATGCAGCTCGGATAGCAACCATTGAGACCCTCCTAAGTATGTACATCTGTAAACATAAAGAAGGCAAGAGAAAATGTGACTGAAGAATGCTATCGTAATACTAACACTACATGTGAAAAAAAAAATTAAAAATATAAACGTTCCTACATGCATCACAATTAATTAAAAGAAATGATATGACAGAAAAATTATTTTTAAAATCTTAAGAATCAGTTATTTGTTATTTATTTTCCGAATAAATATCTGATTTCTTTTCTTCTTATCAGACTGATTATATCTCTACTTTCAGCTTCCTATGTTCCACTCCACATAATGTATAATAATTTTGAGTTCAAACCCTTTTGCTAATAAAATAACAATGGAGGATCTGCATGCTTTCACTCCTAGCAATAGTAAAGTTTGATTTTCATAAAATTACCTGCTGCTCAAAATCAGCTTTGGATCTGGGAGTAGGTGTAAGGAAAACTTGCTCAACCACTGGTTCTGTCTGCAAAGCAGAATTTCCCAATCCTGTATTATCAGTTGGCACAGAACGCCACCCAAGAACTGTATGCCCAAGAGATTCAGCAACCTGCAGACGCAATTAGAAACTTATTTTTGTCATCAATCCATTTAGGATAACAAAAATAAAATTGAAAAACAGAAGTTCACATTGTAAGTTGCATAAAGTGCTGCCAGTAATTATCAACAAATTTAACAACAGATAAACCTAGCAAAACTAAGGAGTTGAGAAACCAACATGGACAGATAAATGGCATTTTGTTAGCCATGGGGAGCTTTGACAGTAATATGGCACTTTAGAAAGCTGATCAGAGAAGAATGACAATGAAATATTAACTCTTCAGACAGATTTCTACAAAGATTATCCTTTTGGCCAAGCTCTTCTGATAAAGTTAGGTACAGTGATTTTGGCACCAACAATTGCTAAGAGTGACCTTATTAAATAGAAGCACCACAATGACATTGTAAAAATTAGAATGAGGCCAGATTTAG
Source organism: Moringa oleifera (assembly GCA_021397835.1). Classification (NCBI taxonomy): domain Eukaryota; kingdom Viridiplantae; phylum Streptophyta; class Magnoliopsida; order Brassicales; family Moringaceae; genus Moringa; species Moringa oleifera. The sequence continues at coordinate 643,746 of JAJFZO010000658.1, read as the reverse complement.
ATGGTAACGGTATCTGCTTCAAAGCACAAATCTGAAAACCTGGACCTTAAAGCACTATACCCAGGAAAAAATATTTTAGCATCTCAATTACCTTAGTGAAGACATTCTTACTTTCTTCCCTTCGGCTCTCAGATGTGGGCAAAAAGAACATACCAACAGCATATTCCCCAGGTGGTGGTAGCTCAAAACCAACCTCTTTGGTAACCTGATAACAGCAACTCACAAAAGAAATATCATTTGCGAAACCAAAATCTCTCAGACATTTGCAATTGAAATTGACAAATCTTACTGTTTAAATTGATCCAATTCAGGATAAAACTACCCTTATTTTCAACTACAGAGAGTAAAGAATAGAAAAAACTAAAAAATTTAGCCCTGAGATACCCCTTTCTACAACTAAATTTTGGGTATTGAATGGTTTTCTATTTTGAAGAAAACAAATGGAATTTTTTGTAGGAGGATAAACCTTGAAATGGAAACTATTACAATTTCAAAATGGTATCGGAATAAACAGTTAAAAAGTCACTTATTTTATGACACAATCCAAAAGTAAAAATCAAATATTAAAGAAAAAAATAAAATTAAGTGGCTTACCTCCTTATAGAACTCGTGAGGAAGAGCTACCAAAACCCCAGCTCCATCACCAGTATTAGTCTCACAACCACAAGCACCTCTATGCGCCATCCGTGTAAGCATCTCTAAAGCATCAGTTACCTAACAAAACAAAAACGAAAATTCAAAATAAAATTCAGAACAAAGAACAAACGCCTAGAGACATAAACACATAAGACTGCCTGCATGTTTGTATCTGTGCTGGTACAAATCTGATACGCACCGTCTTGCGGCTGCTTTCACCGGATAATTCGGCGACGAAACCGACACCACACGAGTCCTTATCAAAGGATGGATCATAGAGACCGAGTGGCTTCTCCGGCAATCCCGATAACGCGGAGCGGACCACCACCCGGAGCTTTGGCGACCTACCGGGACCGTCCGAGTGCCAGAAATGGAGCCTGTCCGACGCAGATCCTCGTAGCCGGGTCCCCATGAAGCTCTTTTCCCCAAAAGTGGATTTCTTCGCGACCAAGCATCGTGCGGCTCTGTTTCTATGGCGGCTTACTAGACCGGCGTTTAATTGATGAGCAATGAAGGGCTTGTTCAGATAAGGCAAGGGGCTACTGTTGGTTTGGAGCTGAAAGACGGAGCTAGAAGTCGCCGACATTATTAGATACCAACAAGTCAGTCAATAATGTTTGTGGCTGATTTTTGTTGATTATATTTGTAGGCCACCTCGAAAGGACTGTGTGGATTTGGAAAGGAGTTATTTTTTTTAATACAGAAATTTGTCCCCTTCAGAACTCGCTGCAGATCCGATATTTGAATCCGTGCAGAAATGAATCAAGCAGAGCTGGATCTACACGATCCCAGACCTACAGAACTTTCAGAACACAATATTCTGGTTATTATACTAATTCTCCAGGTGAAGTTCAACAGATCTGGATAACTTTTTAAGATCAAGTCTTTCACCTCAATGCCTCCGTATGGGAAGTGAGAAAACGAAAGGAAATCAGATGGATTTGGATGCACAATCGAGGACCTCAAGGTTGGTCCTCGAAAAAGTCCACAGATTAGTCGTCTGAGCTGCGAATACGTTGTAACAATCAAATATATTGCTTGACTTGCAGCTTCCGGATTCCCCAAGATCGATCCTCGTAGAATCCGATGAGGAAATGGACACTTCGACCTACCGAGAAAATGAAACACAAGCTCCGTGAGAAAAACAAAATGAGGGAGAGATGGCGGCGTGAGAGAGGGCAGAGCAACACGGAGACTGGAGCCTGCTCTTCGGGTACTCTTTTGAAGAGGGGGAAGCCTTGGCTTTATAGAGCAGCAACCCTGGGTAGATAAAAGGAAAAAGAGGATGATTACCATTAAGGGAGAGATCGGGGTGCGTGGGGACCACACCAGTTCTCATTTTACCCACTGAAAATCATCCCTAGTTTTGACAGCTCAGCATTTCGGAAAACGCCACGTGTGCGTTTCCCTATGCGGCACGCGACAGCCGCTAATGGCGGGCCACCACCCCTTTGGGATAGACACCCCTAGGGGAGGCTGTTGTTGTTTGTTTCAGTTGTGCATACTTAAATGTAGGTTCGGCTCCGAGCCTCCGCGAAACCACACCACGGTGAAAACTATTTTTGTTTGGAAAGTCAAAACTGATATTTTTTTAATTACTAATCAGCCCTCTAATTTTTTCGTAAAGACAGTTATGTACACCTTATCTAGCGGTCAATAAATTATCCTTGTCACTGCCTGGTACCAGATTTTGAAATGACACGCCTGCCATTCTCTTCTGGACATTACCTTTTACTGGGTTGGAGGGTAAATTGGGAAGAAAAAGAAAGGCAGCTGGGTCGTTGGCCACGTAAAAGTGACAGAAGGCATGACGAATGGGAGAGAGGAAGCATTAAATTAGGCCATACGCGGCCAATAGTAAGAGGGATTATGGAGAGCCAACAGATTCCATGCCGCCAACAGTCCAAAGGATTTCATTTTGCTGATTCTTAAGTTTAGATTTTTTTTTTTTACAATTTAGATTTTTATTTTAATATTTAAAAAAAGATAAAGTTAATAAAAGTAAATAGTAATTATATAAAATTTATATATTATATTTATTATTCGATATAAATAAATTTAATTGATTAGTTCATTGCATTTTTGAATTTCGAGAAGGACATGCATTGAATTTGAGCTACAAGTCCAACCTTCCTGCTCGGACTTTTTTTCTTTTTTTAATTTCTTTAGTGGGGTCCACTTGGATTAGAAAAAAAAAGTGTGACATTGACCCTTTGCATCAATAATGTAAATGGTATGATTAATGAAAGAGCTTGCCATTCAATCACTTCATGTCAAATTATTTTATTAAAAATTTTGAAAAAATTAGTTTATTCGGTGAGTTGCTTTTCCTCTCCTAATTTTCTGATTTGCCATTATTACATACATTGGAAAAAACGGAGTAATTTCTTGCAACTAACTTTTTTGACCTTTCAAGTAAACTTCTAGGATGGCGTCACAATTAGATTGATCAATACTTGTAAGATTCAAGATTGCTTTTGTTACCTACCCGGCTACCATCGGGTCCCTATCACTAGCCAGTCTCTGCTGTGCAGCCACAGCAAAAAGGGTCTAAAAGAAAACTCGAGATAAGCGAGGGGACTTTTGTGTAAACAAAGTTTATAAGGACTCCTTATTATCAAATCTGCGGAGAAGTACGGTGTGTTAAGTTTTCCTCCTTAACAGAGTCCACTTCGAGAGATATGTTAGCCTCACATTGTGGTGATTTAATCCAACAGGAAACAGCAACCAGGGCTGCGGCAGCTACCACGGCACCAACCCCCGCTATTATGAAGGCGGTAGGTGGACTTAACGGTTGAAGTCAAGGAACATAGTTTGACTATTATGTCCCTACTTTTCCATGGCCACCCACTGTCACACTGTGGTCCTATTGTGACCATGTTCCCTATTATTTTATTGGTCCCATGATATTTATTAATTATTGTTCGTGACCAAATTGGACATTTTACGTGGGTCCACTCCACCGAATGAGTTTCACATAATATCTAAGGTAGATATGACATGTCAATCATGTTGACAAAGTCTAACTATTTTATGTTTGTTAATTTCTCATTTTTCTTGTTAATATCCGATTAGATAGTTGCCAGAAAGATGGATTTGATTTGATTAGTCGATCCAGAATTATCATTTTCATAGCATGAAACTGAGCAATATTTTTGGATTCAAATCTAATGTTGTGCTGATTTTTTTTTTTAAAGAAGATAAAATAATTTTTGTATAATTTTATCATATCAACATGACAAAAATAAATATATATACTATATTTTTATATTTTTTTAAAAAATAATACATATCAAATTAATAAAAAAAATAAGTTATTTTTATGAGTGTCTTGTTTGCCAGTTTTGTTTTCAAGGATCCCAATGAGAAAGAGAAATGAGACGAGTCTTGTTTTACAAGATTTGGGATTTCCTTGGCTTAACATGATGAAGATATTAAGCTCTGCAGTGCGGCAGTGACCCCATCATGTTCCGATGGAGATTGTCTTGTTTTTTCTGGCTAACACTGGTGTGATTCGTTAGTCCTGTTGGCTGCATCTAACCCATAATTCATAGAGAACAAGATAATGGCAGATTCTTTATCTCCACGTGTACTTTTCACTTTATCTTCTGAATTATCAAAGAAATCAGATAATTTATATATTTAATAATTCATGAGTAAGTTTTCAATTTGTATCATATAAAAAAATCTTAAAATTTGATGGTTTATTAAAAATTGTAATCTTTTATCCAATGTATTTCAAATTTATAAATAATACTAGCAAATATATATTTAAATATTATAATTTTAAAAATAATATTTATTAATAACAAATAACGAGATGACATGGGCATTGATTATTGATTGTTGATTATCAACTAAAATCTTAGATCATTTTCAATCCACAATGTTGATTGTTGACTATTGATTGTCAGTTAAAGTCTTAGACCATCTTCAATTTAACACCAATTTATTAAATCAATGTTATATTTAATGAATTAGAAAATGTTATTTTACTAACAATAAATTGGCGCATCCTATAATACAATATCAAATTGATATTACATTGTATTATTATTATTATTTAATTTTTTTAATATTCTCAATATTATTAAATTACTATTTATAACACCAATTTAACGTAAATATAATGAAGATAAAAAAAAATTAGTATTAAAATAATTTAAAAAATACTTTTTTAATATTAAAATGATGTTAAATTTAGTACTAAAAGTTAAAAAATTCCTTATGTGAAGAGTAGGTTGAAAACATGTACATCACTGTTGGTTGATACGTAATCAATATTAAAATATTATTCACGAGAATCAAATGATGTCATAAATTTATAATTTTATGATAATGTAAATAAATAAATTATGCAAATTTTTTTATTGCATTTTCATTGCAACTATAAATCAACGGTTTTTCTAAAAAGGAAGCAACGTAAACGTGACCCGAGGAAAAGGCCGGACAGCCTGCTGGCTCCGGGATTGACACAGTGACAACCGAGTCTGTCTACGATGAAAGAACCACGAGGTAGCTCATAGACATGAATGCATAGTTGTGAACCGTTGCCACGTAATACCCAACTGGTGACGTGGCATATGTACAGTAACACTTCGAGAGATCGGACATGACAAGATCTGACAGGCAAAGCTGCTGTAGCTGCGTGACTCAGAGGAGACAAAAAGTTTCGTCAAACGTCCATCTCATCAACCCAACCTCGAAACCGCTACACGACAAGACAATGACGTGGTTACTTTTTCGTCATTTTCAGATTTACGGAATTACCCTCGGCGGCTTGCATTGATCACGTGCATATGGCGTCCCCTCTTTCGCTTCAAATACTTACTTTAAGGAAAAAAAACTGTAAATATATTCATCTAAAGGCTAAAACACTAGAAAGGGTGAAAATTAGTTAATAAATAAATAAATGGACAAATAGGATGAAACATTTTTAAATGAAAAAGTTGTATTAGTCCTGTCGACCGACCAATTAAATCTAAGTCTTCTTGTCGTAGGTGGAGGATGAATTTGGCAATCAAGGTCACAGTCATTGTAGCAGTTATGGCTCTAATTCTTAAATAGGAACCTTATAAAGTTGGATACTAGCAAGGACTTGGACCGACGACAATGGAAATTAATAAAAAGGATAGTCGTTGTAGTAAAATAGTTCGTTCAATTTTAATTTGATTTTATGATCTTGTCCAATTAATTAATTAACATAAATAATAATATAATTTAAATGTAAATTATTAAATTGTAAAATTTAAATTTTTTATTGACTTGAAAAAGAAGGAGACTGTGGTTTCTTCTTTTTTGGGCAGTAAAAGTTTATTCTCTTTATATATTATCCAAAACAATAAAGAAAAAGCAATAGAAGATCCTTCCATGACCAACAATGCGGATATCATAATGGAGTTTTTTATTCCTATGATAAGCCTTTCAACTATATAATTGAAGGAATTCCTAAATTTCAAGTGGGTGCCCTTCGCATCACACTTAAAAAGGGAGGCGGTGCGGAGAATAATAACTTGTTGAATTTTTACAATCATATCAAAAAACAATGTTTTATATGGTAATAAGAATTTAATTTTATAATTTTATTAATTATGTTATACATTAAAAAATTATACTGTTATGTTTTTGTTAATTTTTAAAAAATATATTAATATGTAACAAACTAATAAATTATTTTTTATATTAATATAATAAATTATAAAAATATTTATTTTTTTAGTGTTCGCTTTTATAAAAACTATTGAAGATTTCAACTTAAAAAATAATATATAGTATTGATTTTTCGTTTTAAAAAAGTGATTTCTGAGTATTTTAAAAGGATGGCCCAAGCTATAAAAAAAAAAAAAAGTTTTGATTTCATTAATTAGAGTGACAACGATGCCTTACCGATTTTGGTTCGCATGATAAAAAGTGTGCATTTCTCTGAATTTATTTTTCGTGAGAAGTAAGATGCATGTACATGATTTAATTACAATTTTTTAATAAAATATAGTTAATAATAAAATAATCAAAAAATATGCAAGTCAAATTTATGATTTGTATTATGGCTCGATATGATATTATGTGTATGAATAAAGAATTTATGTTGATTCAAATTTGTGATAAAATTTTTCAAATAAAATTAAGAGTTATTCGTATGTATAATTTATAATAATTATATAAAAATAATTTTATTAAATTAATACTCGTTTTGTTTTAAAATTTTGCATAATTCGGTTGAAAAGATGCTAGTCTTATGTTTAATGTAGTTATGTGGTTTTACTGCCGCAGTAAAAAACGAGGTTGGGACATTGATCCGAGCCAGAATCTTAGGTCAAGCATGTCTCCACCACTTGCATAAGAAAATTAGTTGGCTTATGGAACATCAATGGCAAAGAAATAAATAAAATAAAGTCATTTAATATTTTATAAGGTATGCTTTTGATTAAATTATACATGTCGTCATACTCGATGAGCAATATGGACAAGAGAGAAGTAGGATCTGACATAAACTATGCAACTTTATTTTAATCACTCATAATTAACAACATAGCTCATAATTATGATTTATTTATTTTTCTTTAATTGCTTAAAATAGTATTATTAGATTTAATTCAACAAAATTAAATTTGAACCGAATTGAATTATGCGGACACACAGAGACAAGATTATTAGTTGGAGGCAGTTGTTTGTCCGTGATCACCTAAGCTAAACCATCTAACGTTTTATTAATGGTTGTTTAGCATCTTGTGCCGCAGAAGCTTGTGAGAGTATCTAATTTGAAACAAATGGGCAGTAATTGGTCAAAGGCAATATAGTTTTCAAAAGTACCAATTAAAAGTATTGTCAGATTATATATATTTTTTTCAAATTATTACGCTTTGCAAATATTATTTTAAATGAATTCTCATAATAATTAGCTTAAGAGTAAATATATGAAAAATCTTGAGTTATATATATATATATATTTTACACTTTGATTAGATTAATTGTATATTTTTTATGTTTTAATTATATTTAATTGAAATATTTAAAATATTTAAAATTAATAAAATTTTATTTAATAAATTTTGATTTAAAAATTTTTATATATGCAAAGAAACGTTTAAATTATAATAAAAAAATTCTTTTTCAAAATTTTAAATATTTTTTACTCTTAAAATTTTTTAAAGAATAAAAAACTATTTAAATTTAAAACATAATTTTAGAATCAAATTTATTTATATTATTTTGAGATATTTAATTATAAATTATTTAAATTTGTTAATAATAAATAAATAAAATTTAAAAATTAAAAATATAATCAATCAAAAACAATTTTTTAATACTATAATGGTAAGAGAAATTGCTTGCGGTGGACGTAAATACTGACTAAAAGAGGCGAGATTAAAGAGAAGGAAAAGGCAATTGGTCGTCTTTTCTTTGATTATTGCAGGAATGAAAGCAAGCAATCAACAATGGTGAAGAAGGTGGATTCATTTGCAGACAAGTAGGTAGCAACTTTATCAACATAAATATACATAATCATCGGTATTCTCATGACGTGGTTAGGACTCAAAGGTGACAAAGTGAACATGACCCAAATCAACGGTCTTGTCGCCCATTCTCTGCTTGCCTAACGCCATAACCCACTTGCAGAATGAGAGTTCCATGTCGAACTTCGACACTTCCGTGTATGACTGGTGGTCCCTCGCACATTTAATCCGCATGCCACCCAACAAAAGCGAAAAACAGAGAAAAGGCACCAAAGAAAAAGATTGCTACGCATTTGATTTGTTTTTGAAAATGGGATGAAATTAAGATTAGGAGTGAAGCATGTGGGAGAACTGTGAAACGCGGCTGCTCGGCGCAGATGATGAGCGACATCTTTTGTACACAGAGGGAGAGAGAGCGATTAGATCCATCACTGGGGTAGAGAGACAGAGAGAGAGAGAGAGAGAGAGAGAGAGCTCGTCCTGGGGTAAGTGGTCATGATCCTATGCGGTTGCGGCGTATCCCGCACGTCATTGTCTGTTTTCAGGTTCAGTTCCGACATAAACTTAATCTGTTCCTTGTGTTAAATTTTTTACACTTAATTTATCCATAAATGTAGTGCATTATTAGTTTATTTGCTATATGTTGCTTAAAGATTAGAGCAGGCAAATGGGTTGCAATAAAGATACAAAGAGGCAGATTGGCTGTTTGATTCGTTGAGGAGCTCTCAAGGATTAGTCCTTCATCGATTCAAAGGGTCAAGAGTCTCAAAGGCCCTCGGCCCCACCTGTTCTATGAAATGCCTCACTTATTATTCTTGTTTTGCAAATAAGGTAAGCTCCATCTTCAAGCTCCTCTCGCTTGGTATCTTTCGTGAAAAAGCGCTTGGTAGTCAATGCACGCATCTCTAAGTGTAGAGTAAAGACAACCACCTAAGGTTTTGAAGCTGAAGAGCTGACATGTTTTATTTGGGTTATGATTTCTGAAGTTGGGTTCTAGATTCTGAAGCTAGAACAGCACGTGGGATTATTTTCTTTTTAGTGGAAGAGGGAGATTTCATTTTCAGGCAACTTTGTGAAGATGCTTTTTGAGTCGCTTCACCACAAAAGACTCAGCATAGGCCTGCAAATATTCACTTTTTAAGGCTTTTTATATGAGAAGGAGATCTTTTATGATCTTGTTGCTGTACCAGTCTTGTTTGGGTGCTGCTTTGTGTTTTAAATTATAAGAGAAAGAGATCTTGTGATGATCCCATGTGTTCATGGTAGATGGAGAGAGAGACACCGGCTCTGACACTAATTCTTGAGAAACAATATTGACCAAGAGAACTGATTTAACACTGTTGCCCTCACGTGATCTTGGACTGTCTGCCATTAGATTTTAATTTTCTTGGCAGAGAAACACTACCCATTCTTGGATGCCATGACATGAAATAAATCAGGTGCTTGAATGGATGCCAACAGGCAAAAAGCCAAGAAAAAAAAAAGGGAGAAGAAGAAGAAGGAGAAAACAATCATGTAGGTAGAAACTTGATGACCCATTTACTTTTTGGGAGAAACCGCTCCGTAATTTCACAATATTTAAAACTTGCTGAAAGTACTGGAGACGTATTAAAAATTTTAATTTTAAGTGCACATGTCCTTGACTTTGTTATTGGCTTCCGGTTCAAGGGATGCCTATTGTAGATGGTGACCCACACACAGAAGTAGTGGGAAGCTGAGAACTTTAAAGTGGATTACCACAGTATCGAAGCTTTCTTTTGAGTGAGAACGGGAAACAAGTTCCTTAATTATAATGAGGTACACTGTTCTCACCAACCTGATTGTTGGGTTCCTTCTTACCTACAAATTAATCTGGGTGAAGTTTCGATTTATGTGGCTAAGGTATTCTTTAATCTCTTTGATTAGTCAAGCCCAACTTCTTTACGATTATTCCACTTGTTTCCACATAGAAAAGTTGCCAACTTTTATGGGCATCACTGATTTGGAATTATTCATGCATTGGTAAATCATTTTTATTTACGTTATTATATTCCGTGAACTTTGATTTACTTTTTCTTAACAATATGTTGATTATTATTTTTTAATTATCATCTAAATGTTCATGTTCTTCTCAGGCTGATAAAGGGTCATTCGGAAAGTATGCAGAGGGATGGCTCACCAGGTTGACAGTGATATTCATGAAAGCTTCATAGACTTGACAAGTAAGTTTTGGTAGTTAAGACAGATTCTTGTGCACTGACAGATGGCTATCATTTTGGGTAGCTGAGTGAGGAAACACATGGTTTTGGTGGGAAGCTGGCATCGTGGTAATCTCATCATTTTGGTTGCGGGGAAAGCGAGAAAGGGATTTCTAGTCCTTTTAAAGTGTCTACTCAGGCAAAGTAGACACTACTGATCAGCCCTTTTTTTTTTAATCCTCACTAGTCCATTTTTGACAATTCTATGGTTCCTGCTGCATTTTATAGCTTGTGGTGTTAGAAATGGACAACCTGTATTTACAGGGTGACAAAAAAGTGAGCTTGTGGGCTAGAGAACCATCATAGAGCCATTACCTTATGGAGGCAAGGTGTTCTGCAGAGGACTTGATTGAGGACTCAACAAGGAGAAATGGACTTGCTTTATTAGATTTATGGAATGGCTCTTCGGATGGGACAGAGTCCGTAATTGTTGATGTGCGCTTGTAGCTGCTATCATTTGAAGCCTATTACCGCAACCATAGCTCTAATACGCTAGCTCCTATTAAAGACCAATATACACTGCTGGGCTTGAGCCCTTCTTGTCTAATGTGGGCTTAGGTCCTTTCTATCTAACCTGGGCTTCGACTCTTTTGTATAACCTGAGCTTCAACAGGTTAGCTATTAATACCTTTCTCACCATTCTCTCATTGTAAGTTATGAAATTGGCTTGTCTACTCATTTTCAATTCTTCAATTTGCCCCTGCTGAATTCCTACAGAAGACTGGTAAATGACAGACTAACTAATGCAACAAAATTATCGGAGATGGTTGCCCTAAGATCTGACAAACAGTTAAATTTATATATTGCTCATGCCATTGAAATGCCTGAGATCATGACTTCTTAGATTCAATTTGAACTGTGTTAACATAATGCAGATTGTGCTAATGGGGCCATGAAAAATCAACTGAAAAGAATAAGAAATTAAGAAACACTGTGAGTATAAAAGTAACAAGCCCTCAAATGCCAACTCAAAGATAACCAGAAACAGAAACAAGCAGTTAGCAGCTGTCTGAGCATGAGTTCCCTTCATTTTGTTTTCTAAAGCTCAGTGTCGCAAAATCTGATCATCAGTTCGGAAACCATTCTTCGAGCAAATGGAATATAACTTAGACTATACCTGTAATAGCTCAAACCAAATAACACACATATTTTAAGTAGAATTTTTTAAGAGACCAAAGCAAAACTTCTGGATAGACAAAGAAATTAACTAAGAGAGCTAGCTAGATAGATATGGTTCAAATCATTAAAAGATGAGGAAAGTACTTAAATAAAAACATTAACTCAGAGTATCATGGAAGCAAGTGAAAGGGCAACTTACCAAATAAGGGCACAGATCTCACATATGATTGCAATTATTGTTAAAATCTTGCTATGTATCTGCAAGATGAAGAGAAAGAGATGATAAAGGCATCTAACTGTAGCATGGTCACTCATATCATGAATAATTGACACCAAATCTGGTTTCCTGGTGGCACGCTTCAAAATGAAAACAGAGATCAGTAGAAAATACAGGAAACAACATTGCGGGGTTACAGGAACCTAGAGGCATTAGTTTCAGAAGCTAAGCAGTCCCAAGAAATGGGGATGATTATGAAGAGTTAAAAACCAGGACCTATTGGGTTCCGAGAGCATTAAGCAACAGAAGCATGGGAACCCTACCTCACACTATCTCAAATCAGAAAGAGTCTTCTAGACACTAACCTCCAAGCATTTACAGATTCAGCATCAAAGCAGCATTTAGTTTTCTATCCATTGCAGGGTCAAGATTGTGAACTTACCCAAAGGGCACAAATGAGAGATATGATGACACATCCAAGATAAATAGCTGTTGCATAAACACGGACTGAATCAAACATCATAAGTAATTGTTGCCGAGGTCCAATGAGAAAAGCTGTGCTGCCAAACATCATATCAAGTTTAAAATCTGACAGAACCAGTGATGGAAAAAGTCAGGTAAACTGAAGTAGAGATGATGCAGTGGAAACTATAAGAATACATGTCTTATGGCCACTAAAAATGATCATACTCTTGAAATAATAAGTTACGTAGGCTTAATGCTGTCTTGTAGGGATGAATCCAAGCATGGTCATATGCCAAGGAGACAAGGTTAAACTAGCTTGCTTATGAACAAGTCAAGGTCATGTGTGACAATATTTTTCATCAGATGGAAAGAGGAAAGAAACACATCAAGTTCTTCAAGCACCATGGTTCGCCCAAGAATGACTGATACATGGAAATATAAAATTTACAAGCTTATCAGTCTAATCAAATCCTATCGCCTAGGTATAAAATGGTTAGTTCTTAGTACCCATTGCTTCACTCAATGAGCCAATCGACCTACCTTCCAACTGCTAGAACATTGCCAAAGGTGAACAACACAGCAAATTTGATGGGTTTGGCGAATGCAATCAATGACTGCAAATGAAAGCACGTTCAACATTAATGAGGTAATCTAGTCAAAGTTAACTTAGTAGTATTTGTCATTGCAATCAGCAAAAGTAATAACAAATGGTTGTTAACCTTCAGTAGCAAATGGTGACTGGCAATAAAGCATGAAAATGGGTAGACGCAATTTATTTAAAATTTAGCACCATCAGAAGTTTTCCTATTGCTATTATGATGAAAAAACAAGCTACTGTTGCTTTCAAAAACAGAGAAATAAATCAAAATTGGTATTTAGATGAGGACCTGGATTATAAAGTGAGTTACAAATTTTAACTTAAACGAACCCATCATAAAGTTCTATGCAATTGCTTACACTAATACTATTCATTTATAGACGGTAAAAGATAGAAAGAAAGAGGGCATAAATGCTCTTACTAGTAACATACAGATGACACCAGCGAGCGAACAAACTGCGAATCCGTACATTATCTGCTTACACCCGTCAAAAGAAACGCATAAACATTATAATCCAAGCGATCTCAACTCTTGATGGAGTATAGACATAAATGAAATATTATGAAAGTACCTGCACAGGGGAGAGAGAGCAGAGGCCATCCGATTCTTCATCCAAGAAGCCCTCCGCTCTCTCCTCACCGTCTCCGGACAGAACCTGATTTAGCATCCGCATTTTCTTTGCTTATTGACTCCAATACATTTGTTAGAGAGAAGACACTACAACGATGAAGGATGGTGAGAAGTGAGAGACAGAAAAAGGCAGGCCACGACGGATTCTCTTTACCTTTTTCTTCGTTTAATTAAAACTGTGTGCAAAATAATCTAGTGTGTGAATAAGCATAGGCTCGTATTATAGGAGCCAGGGAGAAGCCACCACGTCATTCCACAGCAGATATTTTATGTTTTGTTATTTGGAATGGTCGAGAGTGATTGGATAACACGATGCTACGAAGCAACTGCATGCCTTTCTTTAAATTTATCTTTGTCCACACAAAACGCTGCCGTTACAGTTGCCTTCTTAAAAATCTCCTTTGTTCCGAAAACCCCCCATCTTCCCATACTTGGGCCTTGCCTCGTCTCTGCAGCTGTGTTGTTTGTGAGAGGGAAAATCCCTAACTGGAGCTGCTACTTGGATTGAGAGAGAAGAACCGTTTCCAGATTGGTAGTGGCGGTTATATCATCCGAAGCTCGAGGCAAGGACCAGTTCCGCTAAGATGTCGTCGACTCTGCTAGAGGTGACTCGCGCGGCTCACGAGGAGGTGGAGCGCCTCGAGCGGCTCATCGTGAAGGATCTGCAGACCGAGCCGGCCGCGAACAAGGACCGCTTGTTTCAGAGTCATCGAGTCCGTCACATGATTGATACCATTACTGTCACGACTGAGAAGCTAGTAATTTTTTCCTACTTTGTCAGAGATTTTTCTACATTTTCTCTGTTTATTTGCTGAAAAATTGGTTCTAAAGGTTATACATGTCCAATATCTCCTTATGCGTTGTGAATGATACTTGGCGCATTGTTTATAAGTAAGTTAACAGTGAACTTTGAGGAACAATGAATTTTGAACTCTATGGCTTCCTTTTGATAGAATACTTAACAGTGAAAGACAGATTTGCCATTTCTATTCTTGCAATATGCTGGACAATTCTAGGTATATATTTTGAGTGTTAAACAAGCAGCACTGTTGAATGGCTTGAATGCTATAAAAATTTTATTTAAAAAAATGCAACTAGCTGGTTTAGGATATATTCCCTATGCGAATATTGATTTTGAAATTTTAAGATTCAAACATAAAAAAAAAAAAAAAAATTATATTTAGGACTGTTTGTTACTAGTAGATGGAGAATCAGTTTGTCACTAGTATATTGTCTGTCATGTTTCTCTTCTATGAATTAAATTTAAGTAGCATCTTTAATGACTGTTTCAGATTGAGATCTATGAAGATAAAGATAATGCAAGAAAGGATGAGATTGCAGCTCTTGGTGGCCAAACTGCAACAGGAACAAATGTGTTTAGTGCATTTTATGATAGATTGAAAGAGGTAGGTGGACATTTTTTCTTCCTCTTTCTTTTCCTTTTTCCTTTTTTAACGGTTTCATTATTGCTGAAACTGAAATGTCCTTTCTAAGGGAATTTCTATTGAGCAATGCTTGCACTTGTTTTTAGTTCTGAGGTTTTTGTTTAGATATGTCATAAAAGATTTGTTCTTTTGTTTTGAGATTGGGAGAGCCTGGAACTTTTTCCGCTAGAGAAGTGACATTGCTCAATCTTTTAATTGGGTAGAGTATATATCATACCAGCTATGTATGTGTTGAATTGTTTTCATACTGAGCTTTCGAGGGGCATTTTCTTCCAAAGAAGACAAAACAAAGAGTACCTATGAGTTTAGTATTGTCAAGGGTGATGTGAGTATCTTTGTGTGAGTAATTGCATTGAGCATGAATTATGCATGCTTGTGGTTTGTTTATTCTTTCCATATAAGTTTGTCTAAGCAGTGCATAGCTATAAAAGTGGTTGACATGGAGAAGAATCTTTGTCCTTTTTGTCATACTTCTCTACATATACACAAGATATGAAACTTGTGATTGAGTTTGTGAAATAGTTGTCGAAATTAGTTTGAAGAAGTATGATGTGTAGGGGTTGTCTATCCTCAGAATCTGAAGATGAAATCACTCGTTGGTGGACTTTATCAACAGTGTAGAATTTCTGTTTTGTTTTATCTGTTGATGGGAGTAAAGTAACATATGAGCCTTAATAGAGAAAGGTGAAATTAGGGTACCGAATTGCTTCCTTACTTGCTAAACAGTTTTCTAAATGTATGTATGACAAGTTTTTCAACTCAGCCCCTCTGGTGCTGTCTCTATCAACTATTTATACTTCATGAGAATTGCTCTACTTTCAGATGTTTAACATAAAATTACTGCATGTGCAGATTCGTGAGTACCACAGAAAGCATCCAGCTGCACGTGTTGTTGATGCTACTGAGGAATATGAGGCAATACTTAAGGAAGAACCAGTCATTGAGTTCAGTGGAGAGGTATCTGTTTGGCACCATCTTTATCTCTCTCTCCCTCTCTCTCTCTCTCTCTCTCTCTCTCTCTCTCCTGCCATGCCCACTGTGGGCAAACAAAAAAAGAAAAAACAGAGAAGTTAACGTATAAAATCCTTAAGTTCACTTAAAAATGTTCACTAGAGTTGTGTTATTTCAGTTTCCAATTTCTCCTTGAAATTCAATTGCCAAAGATGTGGTGCTGATAAGAATTGTGGTGGTGATACGATGGCTTTCACTACACTAAAAGCAATTTATGGCATGATTGCCTTGAGTTCTTACGTGGTACTCTCGGCTCCCTGTGGTACTTCTTAACGTTTAAAGTATCTGGTTTCATTTTCAGGAAGCCTTGGGGCGATACCTAGACATGCATGAATTGTATAACCAATACATCAATTCTAAGTTTGGAGAACCAATTGAATACTCTGCGTACCTTGATTTCTTTTCACAACCCCAAAAGATCCCTCGCAAGTTAAAGCTAACAAGGTAAACCTTTCTCTGATTTCTTATTTCTTATTTGTTGTTTTAATTAGGAACATATAAAAAATAATTATCCTTACTCCGATTTGGTAATTTTGCATCCTATTAACCTGCATCAGTTTCCTGTTTCTGCAAAGTATTCACAGCATTGTATGTACTTTAAATTGCAGGCAGTATAGGGAGTATATAGAAAGCCTACTGGAGTATTTGATATATTTTTTTCAGCGCACCGAGCCATTGCAAGATCTTGACAGAATATTCTCAAAGGTTCATTTAATATGATTCAACTTTTGTTGCACTTATTTTGATGTTTATAACCTGAATTATTATGTTGCATATAACACGTAGCCTGCTTCGTGACGAGTTATTATAGAGATAAGTGATTTGCAGGGGTTAGCACTTTTGACTTCCTCTAGTATACAGAACATGGAATTTGTTTGCCACTTTGTTGAGCTCTACCAAATTCTAATACATATAGCTGGATACGTTTTGGTCTAATTGTCGTGGTAAGAGGGCAGTGAGTCATAATTACGCAGAGTACAAATTACTTTCTGATTGTTGTTGAGATCACTTTGTGGATATTTGTCTTTGGAAGATTTAATGTTTATGAGCACAATTATTAGATTAGTCTTATGTTTTCACGAACTACAGTGTGTGAAGTTTACATTTGTGGAATGTGCAGGAACTTGCACTTTTTAATAATGTGCAATGGTCTTGTGGCAGGTTGTGGCTGAGTTTGAGGAGCAGTGGGTGAATGGCAATGTACAAGATTGGGAGAATCATGGACAAGAAAATGGGGATGTTCAACCTCAGCATACTGTAATTGATCTTGATTACTACAGCACAGTTGAAGAGCTGATGGAAGTTGGTCCTGAAAAGCTGAAGGAGGTATGGTGATCCTCAGGATCAGTTAATCATCTCCAGCTCTGTCTTTGTTGCATAAACCTTGTCATATGTTCTTACTGCTTAATATAATTTTGTGAAGCCTTGTCATTTAGGTTTCCCTTTTTTTTTACTATCTACTGTATCTATGCCTTGTAGGCCTTGGCTGCATTAGGATTGAAGACTGGTGGTACTCTTCAGCAGCGTGCTGAGAGGCTTTTCTTTACAAAGGTGAGTCAAGAAACTTATGAGACGGGGATCGATGATCAGTTATCCTCCAGTAAGATGATTGTTTTAGATTGTGGGCTTGCTTATAACTTACCTAAGGGGCTTTAGAAGTCCTTTGTTTAATGTGGAATTTTTTAGTCTTAGATTATGATATGTCTCTGTCTTGATGGTGTTTATTGCAAATATGGTCCTGCCAGCATTGCTGGTGTTGATTGAAGGCAGTTATTTTTCCTAGATATTGATTATAAGTACTGCCCTGGAGCAATACGTTATGAATTTAAGTTGTCCTTTGCATTCAAGGTTCTAATTCATTTTGCAGCACACACCTTTAGAAAAGCTGGATAAGAAACATTTTGCCAAAAATTCACGGGCACCTGAACAAAATGGTGTTGCAGTGACTTCACAAGAAGCTAACAACACAAAAGAAATTGCTCTGATGGAGGCCAAGATGAAGAAACTTTGTGATCTACTAGATGAGGTTAGCAAATTTTACTTGCTTGTTTAGTTAGTCATGGTTTCTTCATTGAGATGGTTTAGACTGGAATGGACCTCTTGTTTTGTGTCCACATCCTGCTTTTAACATTGGGAATGAATAACCCTGGTAATGTACTGATGAATGTTTAATGTTATTGTGACCTTGCAGACAATTATACGAACAAAACAAAATATTGAAAAGAAACAGGCATTAACATATGAGGAAATGGAAGCAGAGCGTGAAGAGGTATGATTATGGTTCCTGCTAACTCCAATTTAAATTAACTTTAATTCATTTGTGGAGAGACCTAGTTTCATTGACCAAATTGATTGGAATCTCCAAGTTGCCAATATCACCAAGAAGTTCTTGATAACATGTTCTGCATTTTCACCTTGTTGACTTCCCTTTAATTGGACTGGCATTCTAGAGACAGCAAGCATTATACATTCTTTTATATTCCTTTTTCTTTTTTGTTGTTTTTCATATGATGAAAGCAAAAACGAAAGAAAAATTGGATCTTCTCTCCTGGATGTTTTATTACCTCGTGGTTGAGTTTGTGTTGTGGTCATTGTGGGGATTGTTAATTTGTGAATATCAACTCTGTATACATCTACACTCAATCAGGGTCTGGTGTTATGCTTCTTAATTATGTTTTTGCTTGCTTCTAAAACATGCCAAAAGTTAAATATACAATTTTTGGTAAAATCGAATTCTCAAGCATAGTGGATTGCTACTCCCACTTCCCCAAAAAAAGAGGGAAAGAAATCCCTCTTGCTGCTCTTTCTGATTATAAACACTGCTTGAACTTTTCAACTTCTTGCAGGAAGAGACTCAGGTTGATACCGAAAGTGACGATGATGAGCAACAGATTTACAATCCTCTTAAGTTGCCGATGGGTTGGGATGGTAAGCCTATACCATACTGGCTATACAAGCTTCATGGTCTTGGTCAGGTAATTTCTCTTCTTAATTATAGAATATTACTTTCTAGTTTCCCTTCAGTGGTGGGGGCTCTTTATAGCTCACAAGATGAAAATTCCCAATTTCAGGAGTTCAAGTGTGAGATATGTGGAAACTACAGTTACTGGGGCCGTAGGGCTTTTGAACGGCATTTCAAGGAATGGCGTCACCAGCATGGAATGCGTTGCCTTGGTATTCCAAATACTAAAAACTTCAATGAGATCACATCTATTGAGGTATGCTATTTTAGACCTTTTATATCAATGTTATACTTTATTGCTATGATTAAAATCTTCTTTTCCTATCGTTGAGGATTTCACAACCAGTGTAATATTGAACTTCACTTGAGATAAAAGACAGGCTTAAGTCCACTAGCCTCTAACAAAAATAAAAATTTAGATCAAATTGATTCTTGGATGCATATGCTCGATATTATTAAATAAAAGACATCAGATGAAACTATTCACTATACTAATTTTTCTTGATATTCACAGAAGATTTTAAACATGCTATTTTGCAGGAAGCGAAAGAATTGTGGAAAAGGATACAAGAACGGCAAGGACTCAACAAGTGGCGCCCAGATCTTGAAGAAGAATACGAAGACCAAGAAGGTAACATCTACAACAAGAAGACATATACTGATTTGCAGCGCCAGGGATTGATTTAGGAGAGGTGGCATTGGGCGACAAGTTTTATGGATGGATAAATTGAGTACTGAAGATGAACAATTGGATGGACTTATATTTGTGAGAAAGCATCAAAATTTTGATGTCTAGGATCCTTTGTAAATGTTGGGAGCAAATTGTTTGAATTAGGATCAAAAGAGCAGATTTCTTTGTTATTAATGACGACTTATGTTGTAAGTGAACTCTGTACCTGCAGGAAATTTTTCATAAGTACCCTTTTCAAATTCAGGCTGGGAAATTGCTGCCAAGCAAGAACTGCAATTTAATTTGTCTTTTTTTTTTTTAATGAAAGTAACATTAAGAGAATTTTGTGACTTTTGTGTGCTACCACTTTTTGCTAATACTGTCTTCCCTTGTGGCACTTCTTGCATCTCTTACATGTAGTTGGGAATGATGGATGACCAATGCTGAAAGTGGCATTAAAACACCAACAGTCACCCTCATCAAGGCACCTTAAAAACACCCACTGAGAGGCACAAGTTGTATAGCCAAGGACTGCAACAGATTGCGTTTCTTTAATTCTGTTATGCAAGCCTTGACTCACTTTCAGATGACAGTCAATTTGGGGGCAGATTCATCAGGTTATTCTCTGTGCATACCCTTGCACCAATTGTATTGATATTCACATGAAGGTTAACTTCGTTCTGTCAATCAATTGTGTTGTACAGAAAGGACCCATTGATGGCAAGATCATACAATTGAATAGGCCCAAGAAAACCAACCTTAATAACAACTGCTATCAACAATTTTCGTCCACGCATCTTGTAAATAGGAGGGCTGAACCATTCACCCCTCGTAGGACTAGCAGCCTTGGGTCAACATATGTTCCACAGACAAGCTTTGACAAATCAAACATCTCTGGTGGGACTTGTGTCCTAACCTCTTGAACTGCATTTCTTGCAGCATCAAGATTTCGATTTAATGGGTCACTGAGATGCATTGTCACCTCAATGTCACCTGAAACAAGCTTAGCCACTGGAAGGCTTGAAGGAAACTCTTTAATGGGGACTACTTTCCTCCATTTCCTGCTTGATAGTTTCTGAATTAAAGAATCCTCAGGATTTGCTCCACTCAAGGAGAACCTTCCCATAGTCCTTTCTTGCTTAAGATACAACCTTTTCCCAGCTGTTAATCTCAACAGAGAGCTAATTTGCAATTTCCCAGTTGTTCCAGACTTATCAAGAGGCCAATCCTGCCCCATCATAACAGTAAAACCAATATCTGATCTGAGAGAAAAGCTGGTCTTTACCTTTGGTGCTCTCAATATTGTTAGGCATAAATCACCTATTAGAACACAAAGAGGAGGCTGCCGCAGGGTCAACCCTACATGTCTGCCAGTAGAGTATAAGAGACGCCATTTTCCTGGCAGTAGCTCTACCCAGCTCTGCATCATGGAAAGGAAGAGAACAAGTATCACATCACGTTATGAATCATTAGAAAATACGCATTAATAATTTACCTTTGACTTTGAATGCGGATTCAGCATCTCCATTAATTCAATCAAGTGGGCAAGCCTGCCACGCTGGAATGAAGAAAAAAGTTGCTAGTCAACTCTCACTTCTATGCTGTCAACCTTGTACATACTCGTAGATATTGAATGGTCTCAAAAGCAAAGATTTTGATAGAATAAAAACATATTGAAATTCACCAGAAAAGAAGTGTTCTATACACTATCTTTTATGTTAATGTCATGTTAAATTTTAAGTAAACTATTTGTGTTCACCATTGAAGAGACGTTGGCACATTGCCATGCACCCATTTGCATAGTTTAATTGGACAGTTTATCAAATTCATTTCAAACATTACACAGAACAAACTCCAAGGAAATCAATGTCAAGAAAGACATGAACAGACATGTTATATTCATCAAGTGCAAATGGTCTACCTGTGCCTGCGTATAGATGTACTCTTCTGTAATCCTCACTGCAGTTGATCCAAGACCCCATCTGATGATATCCACAGATGGAACCACCCGCCATCTTGGCCCACACAGAAATGGGTGTCTAAGGGCATCCAAACAACTGGATCAAATCCAAAAAGAGTGGGCATGAATAAATATCAGTATTACACTTTTCACAAATGTGCATAGTATAAAGTTTTTACTCCTGAAATTTGTAATTGTGCATGCATGCATGGGTTTTCACATCCCATTCATGAATCCAGATTCCATTGAGAGTCAATTTCCATTTTGTGTTCACATATATGCAGATTCAGTTCCCAACTTTCAGTATGTATAAAGTTTATCATAGCTTTCAGTTCAATGTGCATTCACAGACCTGTATGAGTCTTGTAGTTGTGTTTCAATTTAACACACAGAAATTTTGCCTTAAATATATCCATAGCATACCTTATTCTTTTAGCATGTTCTGTAGCAAGCAATAAGGATAAAAGGTTCCAACCTGCACCCCAATTCCTATCAAGTATCTGCAACAAGAAATTAGATTAAAAAATCTCTGAACTGAGAAGATAAGAGCACCAAATTATTTAACACCCCACCTTCCTCCCAAACACACCCACAGCCACATGAGCTTGCAGTAGCACAAATACTTACTAGCAGTCCACTATTTCCAGATGGGGAATTCCTACTGAGGATTTTCAAGAGGAATTCACGTAAGCACGAGGGATCAATTCCCTGAAATGACACATACATTAGGAAAATGTGGCTTAACCCGAAATGACATTCATTTCATTAGAATTTCCAAATAATTGCATATGCAAATCTTATCATCAATTTCCAGAAATTTCAACAATCCTTTCATGATGTTTTGATGGTACATTAAAATGAAATCTCAAATTTGTGCTAAGTGGCAAAAAGAAGATTAGACACAACATGAATGCTATGTTATCATGTGTCTATATAATTATAGTATTCATTCAGCGAAACTTATGTAGCAAACATAGTCATTCTTGTTAACATATTTCATCGTCATTATACAACTAGCAGAGTTTCATTACATTACTAGCACTAACAGATGTTGTGCTACCTTCATGCATGTAACAGATGTTTCCACAATTTAGGTAGTTAATGGATTCTATGCTGAAAAAATTCAATACAGATTGAAAGATTAGTATTCCTATCTCATACCTTTGTAAGAAATGACTTGAACTTAGTGAAGATTACAGGATCCATAAGTTCTTGCAACACCATTTTTGCCATCATGAATCCAACACATCTTGGGAATGCATAACAAATAGAATAAGTTCATGATCTGCAGACAATGGTAAAAAGCAAATTCAAGATCTTTATTCATTTTCCTCACACCACACCTCATGTCAAATGCAATCATCATTTGTCGCCTGTCCATGTTGCTGTCCACTGTGCTACCTTTTGGACCATCCTCATAAAAGTCCGACGCATTTCCCAGTATCCCTACCTAATGTGGCAAAGCTTAGAAGTTATAGCGATAGAAGCATCAATAATGGGGAAAGAAACTGAATTATTTAAAATTATGGACAGAAGCCAGGCTTCCACTCATCCCTGGCAATCCATATCGCTTTATCTCATATGTTATTCCAATTGATTATCATTTTCAAGCACTTCTTGCTGCAACCAGGTATATTTCTCCGCAACAAGTGCTTTATTTAAGGCCTATATCATCACTATAAATTATTGAAATTGTTACATGCTACCACCAACCAATAGTCTTCCCTCACCCCTTGTGAATGCAGAGAAACACAGACCACATTCCACATAAACCATCCAATTATCTCCACTGACTTCTGCAATTAACATAGTTTTACCAAGTGCAGAAATAGACAAGTAAAACAGCTTTCTTCCTGAAGAACTTCTGCAGGTACCTAGATGTTCAACAAGTCACCTAAGTGCAATGACAGAGGTAAATTCCACTTCTCAATTATATCATACAGGAAACCTGGGAACTAACTTTAATATGTCTATCCACCGGGCTTATATGGACGTTCTCCAACCTCAATTCAGTGTGGGCAAGTCCATGGCTGTGCAAATAATTTACCTGAGGTAGATAAACAATGAAAGATTATCAACTCTACTGGACTGAAACATACCATGCATTTCTGACCAAGAAACAAGACATACCCCAATCAAGAGATCCCTCATCAATATTCGGATCAGCCTTAATTGCCGAGAAACTGCAGGGCCTCCAATTGTGTCATCTCCAACCCTTCTAACAGATTCCTCATCCAGTGCAAGAGTAGCTTCTAAGGTTGGAAGCCAATCTGACTGTTGAAGCCAGTGTCTTAAAGAAAAGCTACCATGATACTGTCAAAATTTAAAGAAAAAAATTATTAGATATATTCTTTTTGTTAAATTCTTAAAAACCTAGTTAGTCAAAATAGGTGAATGATATGAGTGCAAATGTAAGAAAGAAAAGACTAGCAGAATACCCTTCTTCTGAAACAAGTGCCCCAAAACAAAAAAAAAAAAAAAAAAAAGACTTGTCCAGTAATTGGCCAAATCTCGCTTGGGAGGACTCTCCATAAAGTAACAAGCACAATGAACATTATGAATCTTGATTTAAAATAGAATATATGGGATATACTTTATAATTGTATGAGAGACTAGCTCAAGCCAAAAAAAACTATGGGCATGATGATGAGATATGCAACATGGATGCATCGGCAAATGAGACTAAATGAACCCACAACATACCCCGTGGACTAGGGTAAGTGAGTCACAGCCGCTGCTTGCATGTGAAGAGACAAAACCATGAACTTGCATTGAATAAGAATGATACATAAGTCTACGACGAGCTAGCTTCTTCAATACCTACGAAATGTTCCAATTTTTAACAAGGAATTAGACAATATGGAAATTTCAACTAAAAATATTAACAATGTAAAGAATCCAAAAACCTCTATTGCTCGTCTCCCTCTACGTTGAGCTTGAGCACTAGTAAGTTGCCGAAGCACTACTCTTGTGTTATGCAAGGGACTGCAACACTAAAATGCTATGTGTTAAGTTCAAACTCATATTATATTCCCTAATAACATGTCATTGTAAAATCAAACAAAACTAACCTATTTGGATCCTGGACAATGGCTTCAAAAACTACCTCATCAGCCTGCAATGATGGCGAAGCCAGTCAAACAGTAATTTATGTACTCATCCTCATACATTACAGCCAAATAGGAAAGACAAACAAAGAGAAAAGTTCCTCATACCCTCCCCCCAAGGCCAACACTCACGTCATGAAGAATCTTAAAATCAGACATCTTGAACCTTTGAACATGTGCTGATTCGTCTTCTACAGAAACGGATAAAGCAGATCGACTGTCTTCTTCTAATTCCACTGGAGAGAAGGTTTTTCTCCATGATGAACACTTCACCCTCAGACACTGTCTATGAATTGAATATTGGGACCTCCTACCAAAGAATTGTGTCAAATTAGCTCCAACCAGTCTTGTAGAAAAATTTCCACCAGAATACCTCACGTCAAGGCTCTCCAAGCTGGGACTCAAGCCAATCCCAGATAGGGCCATCAATTAAAGCTCCAAGCTCTGTACAAAATAAGAAAACTGTACAATCATTTAGCTACATCAGGGATCTTCATAACGCCATGAACTGGAAAAGAGAAAAGAAAATCATACTAAATTGCGTGATCCATCATTTAGAAAGTACTTGGACTTCATTTCTTTTAAGTTTTCGCGTCAATTATATACAACATCATGCATCATTTAGCTGCACCTATAGGCTGTTGTATCCAACCGGTACAACAAGATCACAGCTCCAATTTTACTTTAATTCCTGAACTCATCGGCCAAATGATCCATAGCTTGAATTTTTTCTATTCCTCCAAAATTAAATATCAAGCCAGCGCTTCCACTGGTGTGATTTCAATTTTTAAGCAAATTTTGGTTATAGATAAAATGATGACAGCATATGATGAATTCAACAGAAGCAAGGAAATTTCTTGAAGTTGAGTCAGCTAAAGAGCAGTACGAACTTTCTCATCTCCCAAACGATAAAAACAGGACCTTAATTGTTTGATAAAGTTAAACACAACGGACTTACCAAGAGGAGAAAGAAGCTACTAACTGAGAATTGACTTGAACAATTCAAAAAACCAGAGAAGCGTATATAAAGAGAAGGGAGCGCGTGAGAGTTGCGTGAGAGAGTACGCCTGAAACGTTGCGCCATGAGTTTTACTCATGTCTACGTCCGTCCCTGCAAATATCTCCCTCCTCCTTTGGGCTTCTCTCCGGTTGGTCTTTTACCCGCCTCGCCCAGTGAACGCTCCCCTCACGCCACGTCAGTCACCCGGATTAAGTCCAATTACTCTTTGGCCCATAAGATTTTGCATAAATGTGGATATTACATCACGGACACGTCAACATAATAGCGAAATCATTGGTCCAAAACCAAAAGTAAACATGGCTTAATACCAGACTATTTTGTCATTTTATTGATTTTGTATTTTCGTCTACAGTATTGAAAGATTTGACTGTATGCAAAATAAAGTTTGCTTGTTTTGATAAGAAATGATTAAATTAATATTATATTAATATTATGACATCTAAAGTTAAAATTAATTATAATTTATTTAAAATGTTTTGATATTAAAAATAATAAAATAAATTGATAGTTAGACTATAAAATATTTAATTGATAAACATAATGATTATTTTATTTTATTTTTTATTATACTTTCATTATTTTTTACTTAAAATATGATTAGAATATAAAAATTATAATTATGAGCAGTAACTATGATTATAAATATTTAATTAATAATATTAATGTTTGCAATTAGAATAATTTAAAATAATTTTTTATTTGAAATAACTCAAAAATTAGAGTAAAAGTTTTACAATTTAATGTTCATTGCATGTTTGAATTGCATTTTATTTCATTAATGAACATGCATTTTTTAAAATTTTAATATATATTTATATTAATACAAAACAAAATTATTAATCAATAATTAAATTAAAAAATATATCTTATTCACTATTCATTTTATCTATTCAAATGGATAAAATAAATAAATAAATATAAATATATATATATATATAGAGGATAAAGCTATCTCAATTTCCTCTTCTTGAATAAAAATTATTTTGTTATAATCATGCGTCATATAATAAATATAATTTAAATATCTAATTATATATTTTTTCATTTAATTACTAAAAAAGTATTCTTACCTAAAATGCTTTATTTTTTTTAACCTTGCTTGAGTATCATTTACAATAGTAGGTGTCAAATTATTACCTATCAAACCTTAATTATTCTTTACTTCTTTGTCTCTGTAAATAAATAAAGAAAAAGACAACTGAACTGAACTCTTAATATTATTACAAGTAATCAAGCAAGGAAATGAAAATTTATTGACCTTACATTTATATATACAAATATTAAAAAAAATATGATTATTGACAAAATTCTTAACAACAGTGTAACAATGGCATGAACAAGTTTTTGAAGAGACCTTTCACTAGATTCCATTATTTTACTTTCTCTGTTTTTTTTTTCTCAATTGGTTCGCTCTCCAAAAAAAAAAAAAAAAAAATCTTATCTTGTTGACCACGACAAGGCGCATGGGGCTTGTCTCACTTGCTCAGTTCTCTGGGTTTTTGTACTCTACGCTCAATCTCACTGGAAGTCCCTGGTCTCTCAGCAGCAGTTACTAAAAGCTGGTGGCTTAGATCCATCGCAGCTAGGTTAGGTATAATCAATCAGTTGATTATGATTTACCTGATAAAAGAGTTATCTGCTTATTGGCTATCAACATGTTTTAAACAATTAATTTTGCAGAAAATTTTGATTAAAGAATAATATCTTCCATCCGATTGATTGACCTACCAGTCTCACGTGGGCTCGAAATCACTAGAACATTTTGACCCCATCCAGCAAACGCGGCGCGTTTTAATTGGACATTGCAAGTAACTTAATCACTGGACCATGATTACATTACCAAGAGAACACAGTAATATAACTGAAGTCCAAAGGGCAATCTTGTCCTAAATTTCTAAATCGTCCCCAAGTCTTCATCCAGTCTCATGTTTTTCACTTCCCGTAGCAAAAGAGGGAAAAGGCCCCCGAATAACCTCTTTTCCGCTCCTCTTCGACATCACATGCTGTTCCACATTTATCACCAGCTCTCTGTGGCGCTCTCCTAATTTTCCTCATCTTCCCTCCCAATCTGATAGCCACCTTCCAGTCTCCGCCGATCTGTTACTTCCCGTCACTGCTTTGCATCTGCAGCCACTGTATCCGTCTGGTTAGGGTTTCAACTGTTGGGCCGGTTGAGCTTGTGTCCTCCGTTGTTATTATCAATTTGGGGTTTTTTCTTTATCAGTTTCGTGCACGAAGTTATTGCTTCAGGTTTCAGTTCTAGGGTTCGCGTTCTTGGCTGATTTTTGCTTTGGAGATTTCTTATTAGGGTTTCCAGTTTCTTACTTGCTCTGTTGAGTTGCCTTCGATTTTGATTGGAGTCTTATTCCTTCTCGGGGATTTACAGTCAGGGTTTTGAGTTTTCCGCCATCTTCCGCGATGCCGCGAAGTTCTAGACACAAATCTAGCAAGCATAGTTCGAGGGATGCTAGGGATTACTCGGATTCAGAGAAAGATTCGAGTTTGAAAGAGAGAAAGGGCAAAGAAGAGAGTAGTGCTAGGGTTTCAAAGGAGTCCGGTTCTGGTGACAAGCGGAAGCTCGATTTAAAAGAAAGCAAGGACTTGTACGCTT
The DNA here is from genome assembly GCA_021397835.1 of Moringa oleifera. Lineage (NCBI taxonomy): Eukaryota > Viridiplantae > Streptophyta > Magnoliopsida > Brassicales > Moringaceae > Moringa > Moringa oleifera. The sequence goes on along the minus strand of JAJFZO010000658.1, from coordinate 615,602 downwards.
CAGGGAATGGGGAGTACTTGGAGGAGCATGGTTCCTCGAAGCGCCGCAAGGAGAGGGCGGATGATGGTGTTAATGATAGGTGGAATGGGGGCGAGGATGATAGAGCCGAAGGTTCAAAGAAGTCCAAGGCGTCAAATGATTCCAAGAGCAAGAGGAGAGATGAAGGAGAGGGGGAGGAAACAAAGAAAAGTAGTGGAAAGAGCGAAGGGAAGCATAGGGATTCCAGTCGGAAGGAGGGTAGAGAAGGTGCATTAGAGAGGGAGAGGGAGAGGGATAGGGAGAGAGAGAGGAAGTACAAAGAAGGAAAATGTGAGAGGTTGTTTGACAGTGATGAACACCGTGGAATGAAGCCAGCATCTGAAAAAACTGGTAAGGTAACTCAGTCATGTGTTCATTGGTTATCCCATGTGACTAAATTGTTATCTAAATTTGCAAGTTGACTGAGGGTGAATATTTCTTTTAAAAGTATTCTGAATAATGGTTGTGGCCACCGTCTTAACCTTTACAGGTTGAATTTTGTATAAGGCTGCATGACTTTTTGTGGCATGGTTTGACAAGTTTCGTATTAATTCATGGCAAGGAAGAACTACAAACTCCTTTTTGTCTATGGCATGAAGTTACCTGTGAATTTAGGCATTATTCTGATTTGTTTTTCTTCTGGATGTCATTGAAGGGTTTGCTGTCCCAAGTTTATGTAACATTGTATTCCTTATTTACCCGTGGATAGTGATCATAGCGGAACCGAAGCATTATTGTCTTTTTTCTCTGGTAAAGAGGAACTAGATGCTGCCAACTGTTGTAGTTGTCATTTTGTATTCCTGTCGATGTCAACAAAGCCTTGACTTAGAGTTTCAGGATTAATCCCTTATTTTTTGTGGGGCATGTTTATTTATTTTTTCCCGGGGGGGTGTTTGTTGGGACAAGGCTCACATGGCATTTGGTATCCAAATTAGCTTATGTAGATGTTCTTATAATGAGTACATTTGTTATTCACATTACCCGCTCTAGATCAGTTTTGTCGTGAATGTGTGGATTATATTTATCGAAGTTTTAAAGTTGGTGTACCTAGAACAGTTTATTTACTCTCAGGGTAGTGAATGGGTTTGGTGTCATTTTAAGGTTTAAAACTTGTCCAGCTGCACTTGACAATAATTCAGTTCAAGCTGCTTTCTTCTGTCTCTTTTTGATCCGTTCTGGATATTTTGCTTTCCTTGGTCTTACCCCAGTCTTTCTTTTTCTTTTTCTTTTTTTCCCTGGAAAAATAGAGTTATACTATCTGTTTGTAGACTTGAACCTTTCTCCTTCAATTCCCACTTTTCTCTGTGTTTCTTTTGTATTCGAGTGATGTTCTTAGTGCTCTTGTGCGAGTGCTATATTTCTTCTTTTGTTCTCATTGTGTGTTATGAATGGGAATATGTATCGAGGTAGTGAAGGTGATTGCTTTCTAGATGCTAGTTTGAAGCACATTTGTTTCAATTGACTTTTATATGTTAAAGTTGAACTGATTTCTTGAAGATGTAAGATACTTCTATTTGCTTTTTGCTTATAAGATTGTCATCAACAATGTGTATAGACTGGAGCAGAAGGAATTTTGTGCCACTTATACTTGTGTTGTCACCAATTAAGTTATGCTAATGGCTGTATAAAGTTTGTTTTGCAGATTTAGTTATACGTCAGTCTGACATGACATGGATTGGTGGCAATATTAGCTTTGTTAAATTTGTAATGTGGATATTTTTCCACTTGTTTCTCTCCATATATTTTTTATTTTATACATTGTAATTTAGTTGACCTGATATGTGGCTATATAGTAGCAGTTGTTAGAAAGGGTTCCCTCTAACCAAAAGTTAGGAAGCATATGGATGTTTAGGGCATCTAAATATAGAGAGGTTATTGAGTTGTATTATGGGCATTTCGCTGCACGAGATTGAGAACTTGGGATCTTTTTTCTAATAGATGATAAAGCCTGATGAGGGGAATAAAGTATCCTAGAAGATAAAGTATCCTAGAAGATAAATTTGTATGCAAGGGAGTGAATTCGAAGGTGACCAGTAAATCATGTGGAGACTCTTCTTCCAGAGTTTTGTAGAAGCTAGCTAATGTGTTCATAATTATAGCAAAATGTGTTATATAGATCTTTTTGTCTGACTTTCAGTTTGAAGCTTCGTAGGATACTTGAGATTGTTTCCTATTGGCAGAAAAATGGACCACTGGAGTTGCATTGTTCTCCAAAGGGACTGAAGAAGCTGTATGTCAGTCTATATATCATATTAGTTCTTGTAGAAGCTTGGTATTTATTGGTTTTCTAGCCAAATTCAAGTCTGGTTAGTGTTATTAAAGATTTACAAGTTAATTAACTGTAATCCATATGAGATTTTAGATGCTTTGATCAATTACTTCTAAATTTGATGGTATGTATATATAGCCTGTTGAAAAAAAATATGTTAGTTTCCCCTTCTCATCAGAAGAGAATATGTTTGTTTCCGGAAGTGTTGTACATTAGTTGCCTCTTTAAGAGTTGTGGGTGGATGGATGGGAGAGGTGTGGAAGCTTTAGATTTATATTGGCTCATATGTGCAGGGGTTGGGTCTTGTTTCCTCATCGTTCTTCATTTGTGTACGCATCTTAAAGGTTGTAGTTGATAATAGGAACTTTTGTGTCTTAGTGACTGCGCAATCTAATAATTTATACAGTTCAGTCATCAGATCTCTTTTTAAGTTCCCATGAGAGAATCTTATCAAAAAGAAAATAAAAATGCTACTCTCAGTGAGATTTTTCATTATATATGGACAATGATGAAGATTCAAAACTTGATATGGGTGTAGTATTGCAAATGCTTTTGGAGGAAAGATTATCATAATTTGTGTCTTAGATTCTCAAGTATAATTAGCACTTGGAACTCTGTTTGCTTCTAGTAAGGTTTGAAAAGTTGGTGTTGATGTTGTTGATGCCACTGAACCTTGCTCTAAGTTTACAAATAAGTGCAATACCATGAGTATCACCTGACTTCTTTTATGTGATTGGTTGTTATTCAATCATTTTTTCCCCTCATGTTCAAGAAATTGGTTCTTAAAAATACATATGGTCTCTTGATGTCAGATACACACAATAAATGTTGTGAAGAATGGAAGGCGTGATTGTACCCATATATTGTACCATGTCAGGATGAATCATTATGCTGCATCAGTTTAAACTGTGTTGTTTGATTTGGAAATTTTGACTGGCTTGCTTGGCAGGTTCCATGCCACATGCAGATACTACACATGATTTTGCTTGTGGGAGTTGCAGTGAATAACCCAGTATAATTAGACTACATGGATGGTTGCCACTGAACCTTGCTCTAAGTTTACAAATAAAAGCAATACCATGCGTATCACCTGATTTTTTTTGTGTGATTGGTTGTTATTCAATCATTTTTTTTTTTCAAGTTCAAGAAGTTGGTTCTAAAAATACATGTGGTCTCTTGATGCCAGATATAGATAATAAATGTTGTGAAGATTGGAAGGCGTGATTGTACTAACACATTGTACCATGTCAGGATGAGTCATGATGCTGCATCAGTTTAAAATGTGTTGTTTGATTTGGAAATTTTTGACTTACTTGGTAGGTTCCATGCCACATGCAAACACTACGTGTGATTTTACTTATGGAAGTTTCAGTGAATAACCCCTCGTAATTAGACTGCATGGATGGTTGCCTTGGGCAGCAAAGTATTGCAGAAGGCTTTATGTTGAATAAGTTGGATCAACATCTGTTTGATTGTTCTTCTGTTTTATGCAGTGCGATGTATTTTTACACAGTATCTGGTTAGTGTAAATTTCTGATCTTTTACTGAAAATTAGAGTGATTTTCAACTGTGATTAGCAGTGAATTATTACATTTCCCTTCATTTCTGCTTAGCACTATGTTATTTGAACCATGAAGTTTGCTTTTCACCAGGGAAAGTGACCTGTATGTTTGAGTAGTTTTGTTGTTGCATATAGTTTGTTATGCCTAAAGGTATCTCACTCATAAATTGTGCATCTATTTTTCATTTATTTTTAGTGTGATCTAATTTATTCTCGATCATGATTATGCAACTGTATCATATTTGATATTTATGATATTTTTAGTTGGTTGTTCGACCTCTTCTTCCAGGGAAGCATCATTGATTGTCATTACTAAATGTTTTTTTCTTATGTGCTTGTAGCAATTGAGTTAGAAATAGGGTAACTGATGATATAGATCAGATTATGGAGATGGATTTTCACATAGAATTGCAGCTTTGATAGAAGATATGGACTTGGAGCTTGATAAGCCAGAATTTGGTTGTGAGGGTGGGTTTTATGAAGGATTTTCTTAGCACATAAAAACTGTGATTGTTTGTACTATTCTCTGATGTTCCCGAGATTGCCAATTTCTCTTGAATTCAGCTCTTAGATGAGGGTGCCATTGCTCTCCACGTATTTGATTTGGTGGACTTACGCTTCTTAAATGAGATATGGAGGTTTTGTTTAATGAGATGTACTTATAGTATGTATGAATTAGGTTTTTTTTTTGAAGCTTACCTTATGTCTTGATCTATGTTTTGTTGCAGAGTTGAATGCTCAGGATCCTTTGCAAAGTCCAGAATCAGAGAACCAGCTTGAAAGGCGAGTTAGAAGAAAGAGAGATGGTTCTGGTGATGCAGACAAGCATCAGGATGATATTGGAGAAATTAATGATAAACAAGTATCGAGGGAAGATATTATCAAAGATGGAAGAATGAAGGATGAGAAGCACAAGGATGAGAGATATAGAGATAAGTACCGTGAAGATGTCAATCGGGACAAGCATCGAGATGATAAGCAGAGAGATGAACGACCTGCTAGAAATCATGCTAATAGTCGGTTAGATGATAAGCACTCACGGGATGAAAAAGATGTTGCAGAAGGTAGACAGAAAAAATCTAGGCCTCTGGATAGTGACCATGATCGTGATCGAGAACATGACCATGAGCTGGATTGTAGCCTTGAGCCATTGCGTGATCGTGGGCGTGAACGTGAACGTGAACGTGATGGAAACTATGATCGTGATCGAGAACGAGAAAGAGAACATAGGAGCCGAGAACGTGATCGAGACCGAGATCGTGGCCGTCGTGACTATGAGCGTGAACGGGACCGTGATTGGGATCGAGACTATGAGCGTGACCATGATCGGGATTGGGATTGGGAGAGGGATCGTGACAAGGACCGAGATCGAGATTGGGATCAGGACCGGGACAGGGACCGAGATCGAGAAAGAGATCGTAATCATGATCTTGATCATGATCGAGATCGTGATATTGACAATGACCATGACCGAGATGTTGATTATGATGGATTACATCTTGATGACCGAAGTGCCAGATATAAAGACAGCAGGGCAAGGAAGAGGTCTCTTGATGATCATGACGATGTCAGTGAGATTAAGTCTAAAAGTATGAAAGCTCACTATCCTGATGCAGAAAACAGAAGTTTGAGCAGTAGTAGAGCTGATCCGGATTTTGATAGGGGAAGGTCTCATTCCCGTCAATCTCATGTTGATGCTTCTGGAGGTAGCAACAGGCGAAGAGCTTCTCCTACCTCCAGTTCACATGGGGGCACAGATGAGATTAGGTACTCTTATACTATCCTTGAGTTGGTTATAATTAGTTTAGCTGTTTTATTTCTCAATACTATTGGTTCAACATTATGATATGGGAAAGTTATATTTTAATGATTAAGAAAGCTATTGTTGCAAAATCTTAAAATGACTGCCTTGCTTGATTAGGCTCGTTACACAGCATATGTTTTTTTTATGATGCAATTGGATTTAATTTTTCTATTTTTTTCCAATGAATTAGAGGAAAAGTAATTTTTTACACTTTTTTTTTCTCTGTCAGGCATGTCGCCGAACAGAGGCCCAAAGCAATCTCTTCAAGGGAGGTGGCTGGTTTTTCTGGAGCACCTCAGAGGGGCTCTAAGTACAGATCATCTACAGAGAGACCAACAAAAATGGATGATGGCCATTTGGGTGAACTGTCAGTTGAAAGGTCTTCAAGTTCCAAAGCCTCACCCATGGGCTTGGCAGAAAGGTCTCCCTCTTCGACAAGTCTTGAGCGCAGGTACATGAGCAGAACCAGTACCAGGCGGAGTCTTGAGATTGAAGAAACAGGAAGGAGAAGCGTTGCTTCCTCTGGAGGTAGAGAATTTTCGGGCACTGAGGACAGACTAAGTCGAGACTTGCCTCTAGAGAAGCCTCTAGCTGATGAATCTTCACAGACAGATTTGTCCTACTACAATAGAGCTAGTCAGAGCAATTCTTCTTTGATTCCTCCACCACCCATGTTTAGGACTGGTGTTGGCAGCCCTTCTTTAATGGGTTCACTGGAAGAAGATAACAGGCTTAGCATTGGTGTCCGTTACAAGAGGAGTGGTGATCCCAGTCTGGTTAGAGGGCAAGGGAATGCTTGGAGGGGTGCCCCAAACTGGTCTTCTCCAGTGCCAAATGGATTTATTCCTTTCCAACATGGTCCACCTCATGCGGGGTTTCAAGCTATGATGCCACAGTTTCCATCTCCTTCTCTATTTGGTGTTAGACCATCAATGGATATTAATCATTCTGGGCTCCCTTATCATATGCCTGATGCTGATAGGTTTTCTAGTCATTTGCGTCCACTTGGGTGGCAGAATATTATGGATGGCTCAGCTCCTCCTCACTTGCATGGATGGGATGTAAGCAATGGTGTTTTTAGGGATGAGCCACATATGTACGTGGGGTCTGAGTGGGACCAGAATAGGCACCAAATGAATGGTCGGGGATGGGAGCCCAGTGCAGATATGTGGAAAGGGCAAGATGGTGATGTGAATACAGAGTTATCTGCAATATCCCAGAAAGAGGAGTACCCTGTGCCTGTTGATGATGTTTCTGCTGGTCAGGCAGGTCACTGTGAAAATAATCAACTCAGTATTCGGGCAAAAAGTGTTGAAACAGGGTCAAATATCACTTCTCCAGCAAATGAATATTCTAAATCTTCGCCTAAAAGTCCAGTTGAGAAGATATCTGATCCTTCTAATGCATCTGACGATGATAATGTTGTTCGTAACTGCTATGTTTATCTTTCTGAGCTTGACATTTCAGCAGAGTTAGCTGGTCCTGAGTTGCATAATCAGTGTATGAGTTTATTGGCAAGGGATCAGTGTACAACTGTTGAAGAAGAGATTACTTTTCTTGTGAATTTGAAGGTACGGGCTCTGCCAAAACCTGTTTTCTTTTGTCTCTGTGTTTGTTTCTCTGATTCAGTCACTCATATGCATGCACAAACGCTCATCAAGTTCTCATTTTCTTCAAAATATATTTTTCTAATTTTTTTGTGCTATTTTGACAGGATGGTGGAAGACCAGTGCCAAAAAGCTCCATTAGCTTGTTGAGCTCTTCAATATTCCCCATAATGAATGATTCAGTTTTTCAGGTAGTGAAGATGTTGCTATTAGATATGCATACAGATATGTATTTTGAATGTATTATTAGTCATAATATGTTCCATATGTTTTTCTTTAAATTTAGCATTCTGTTAAGACTATAGATGCTTTATTCTTTCCTGAGCATTATTGGTTATTGCATAGCAGAAGTTTAAAGGGGGTTTTCGATTTACTGAAAATTGTTGTAAAATCTAAAACTGATATTTGTTGCCATTAATATGATCCATTAGAATGTACTGACTGTGTAGACAATGTTGACTCAAGATTTTATTCTAGGAGCTGAAATCTGCTAAATGAATTGACATTTGATGTTTAAAATATATGTTTTGATGTGTAATTCAATACTTGTGGTGCAATATTGATGCATGTGATCCTTTGACTTGCAGAGAGCTATGGACCTCTATAGGAAGCAGATGGTTGAAATAAATGGCTTGCTGATCAATGATAGGAGGTTTGATGTTCTTTCTGCCTCCATTCAGGAGAAAGTGGAGGAACAAGGCCATGCATATGGCATGGAAAAGCAAGAGGAACCAGTCTTAATTTCTGATGCAGAAATCTCTGATGTGGTGGTGGCAACATCAGATCAGCTGAAGGTAAATGTTGATTTGGTGGCAAATGCTGAGGAGAAAGTGGAGTATGTTTCAGTTCCCAGTCCAGAGGTGCGATATCTTAATAATCGTGATGCTTCACCGAAGAAATGGGTAGTGCTAGGTGAAGATGTTTCTTATGGGAGGCCAGAGAAGTCTAAACCTATTCTTGATGGAGATAGGATGGATGGAATGACTGCTGAGCATGTAATTTTAGAAGATGCAGGTAGTGATCGGTTGCCTTCTCCTGATAAGGCATCATGGGGTGCTGTTGTTTTGGCCACTGATGGCGAGACCATGAATGAGATGACCAGTGCCAGAGAAAATCAGTCTGTCCATTGTGCCGAGGAAAGGCAGGCTCTTGGTGATGCAATTAATGGTCCTTTAGTTTTTCCGGATGCTTCTCCTGAGGTGTCTGGGGCATTGATGCCTGGATCTAATGGATCTGAGTCGGTAATATTAAGTCGGATACATCATTCTCCTGAAAGTACACATTGAGACAATTCTATATCTATGTTCTTTTTCTTCTTTAATGCGATTTTGGTTATTTTTGCTTTTCCTATATTTGTTGCTTTTCCTCTAAGGAAATAAAATGAGATCTGCTCTTTGGTTCCCTGGATTAGGGCTGTTTAGATCTCCACTGTTTTTAATGTTCTTTCTTAGACCCATTTGTGCTGTTGCATCACTCGTGTCATTGTATGAACCCCCAGTGAATGTCCTGGAGAGAATAGGTAACTGAGTGTCATGGTCCTGTCAACCTACATGCGCGTAGAAAAGCACACATAGGTTATAGGTTGTAGTATGAAGAGGAATTTAGAAGGTTAGGTATTGCCATGATAATTATGTCAAGCATGTTAAAACACACGTACACCCAAGGCACAAGCTTATCTAATTGTCACACAGATGGTCCTGTCTATATTGCGTGCAGGCTCTGAGGGGACAATGCTATTTAGATAGAAATATTTGGTGATAGAATGTTGGTCTTCTATAATGTAGGATTCTTGGTTGATCCTTGATAGTATGAGACTGGATGCCATTTGATATGACCATAATTGTGCTTGCCTTTTACATCTTAATGGGAGAATCAGCGCCTCAGGAAGTCACAGTAGCTTTAACGGGGGTTTGCAGAGGCTTAAGAGAGCCTGCATTAGGCCCTCCAAACAACTTGCAGCCGTGATTTCATGAGGGTGTTCAATTCTGTGGAGTACCAATGATTCTAAAACAGATAATGGCAATCTGGCATTTTGGGCATGGTTTGCTTATTTTCGTGAGTTGTGTGCTTGGATTATGTGTAGTATTGATGAGGTTACTCCTTTAGGAGCTGAATGACCATTTAATGGCGGCCCCATCTTTTTGATGGAGAAATTCATGCAGCTCCCTCTGAAATGCACTTGGATAAATCCTTTTTTCATTTTGGTTATTTTAGGATGGGCTCAATAATATCAAAATTGTCTTAGTTCAAAAAAATCTCCGTTTTTATGATGGTTTTCGTTATCTCGATATGTATTATCCTATTTAAGGTATCTTCAAAGTTCTTATCAGCTGTATCAAGAGTATCCTAGAATCAGACTGTTTTTGTTCCGGAGCATATGATTACCTATAATAGCATGATTGCGTTCGAGATCATTCATTACCTTAAAGCGAAAATCCCAAGGAAAGAAGAGTATGGCAGCCTCAAAGATTGATATGAAGAAGGAGTGCGACAGAATCGATTTTTTTTTTTAGGAGACATGATGATCAGCTAGGGCTTTTGGTGCCTGAGAGGGTCTTCGCCAAGGAAGCCCTCTCTCCCTATTTGTTTATTCTGTGTGCAGAAGGGCTTATTTGTCTTAATAAAACAAGAAGGACATGGGACAGATTCATGGCTGCCAACTTGCACGAAGAGTTCCCAAATTTACCCATTTACTTATTTATTTATTTTTATTGAGGATTGCTACTTATTTTTTAAGGCTAATTCTAAAGAGAATGAAGTAAAAGATTCGTTACATGTTTATGAGGTTGCTTCAGGTGAGGTGGTGAACTATCAATTAGAAGTCCTCTTATTATTTTTAGCAGGAACACTTCAAAGGCGTGCAAAGAGGCTGTTCGTCAGATTTTAAATGTGCATAGTACTATGAACCAAGGTGATTGTCTCAGTTTACCATCTCTTATTGATCGTAATAAAAAGGCGAAATCCAGGATCCTGTATGGCAGCGTCTAGATAGCTGAAATAACATGTTTCTCTCTCGTGCGGGAAAATAACTTAAAAAAAAAAAAAATCGTTGCTTAAGCTCTTCGAACTCATACTCTGAATGTTTGTCTCCCCACGGTTGGTCTTTGTGTTGAGTTAGAAAGCTCCTTTTGATGGGAACATCACTGTTATGAGAGAAAAGAGATTCGTTTGGATGAGGTGCCACAGACTTTGTGTTCACAAGCATGAGGGTAATTTTGGATTTAAGAAGGTGAGGTACTTTAATCTAGCAATTATTTGAGAAACTGGCTGCGAGGTTTTATACCTATCTTAATTCTTTAGTTTTCAGAATCTGCAAAGCAAAGTATTTTTCATCCGCCACTTTTCTTGAAACTCAATTGGACAATAACCCAAGTTTTGTGTGACGTATTGTGATGGGGCATAAGGTATAATAAAAACTGATAGTCGTTTTTGTGTTGGGAACAAGGAGGATATATCTGTTTGGAATGACCCATGACTACCGTGTAATCAAAATGCCTATGTATCTATCTCAGCCCCACCCGATACGTCTATGGAAAAGATATCCAACATATTGGAAACAAATGGTAAACAATGAAACAATGATATTTTACTTGATAAGTTCCAATCAAGAGATTAGTCCCTGAACTTCTTACATACTCTGGTAAATTGCGTGCTCACTAGAGAATGTTGGCTTATTGTTGCTCTTCGTCTCATTCATAATGGTAATTATTCTTGTTATTATTGAGTGTATAGATTTTTATCTGTGATAACTTGGATGATTATGGCGTCACGGTCATAACTCGTTGGGCTCTTTGAAAGAATCGTGACGATGTTGTTTAGAATTTTGTGAGTTATAATGCATGAAATCTTGTGAATATGACATGTTATTATCTTTCTAACAAGCAAGAATGCATTATAGAGTGGGATCATGCTATTCCAAGTGAGCCTAAAGGTGATGTGGTGTGAACAAGGCCAAGTTTTGGGTGGCTAAAAAGCCAATGCTGATGCTGCAATCTTTTAAGGATGCAGGTAAGGTTGGTTTTTTAGGAGCCTGATTGGTGGTGATGTAGGCTGCTTGCAGCGCTCTCTAAAATTAAGGTTGGTTCTTTCAGTGCAAAGAAGAATTTTGACGGACTTGTTGTGGAGATGATGCAGGTGGCTATGGGCCTCCAAAACAATTCCTATAGGACAGCTTATGGTTTGATCTGGATGATTGTAAACAAATTGCATCTTGGTTTGTAGCCAAACTAAGAGAGAGGAGTGCAGGAGGCTGAGGGAGAGAGCTTAGTATCTCTACCTGTTTGTAAATTTTTTCTTTAAATTTTAGAGCATACATGTGATTTGACTATTTACTTATGCTAATATGGGTTTAATCTTGGTGCAGTCTGCATTGTACATCACATTAAGTTTCAATAGGAACCAGATGGAAATAAGCCACCAGAAAATTGCCTGACTACCAATCACACAAATGGCCAAATTCTTACTGAATCCAAACCAAAAGTATTTTTACCTCCAAATACAAATAAGTACTAAAACAAAGTTAAAAGTGTTAGTTTTAGTTATTTTTAGGGGTTCCAACTGATGAGAAATTTGACAAGGTAAAATATGAATACAGTAAACCTTGGAAAATTTACATGCATTTATCTCATCTATCTTTTATTATTTGAGAGGTGATTTTAAGGATAATTAATTAATTCATGGAGATGAGCTAGATATCAACCTTTTTGGCCATGGATTATTTATCAATTTCTACCTCTGCAGAAAAACTAATAAAACACTGCACCAATCAACTGATTCACTTACAATTTAGGACACCCAAATTGTGCTAAATTTGACACTCTTAGTACATAACTAATAAGCAATGGCATACTGAACCTGCGAGATGAGACAGGCGCGGACAAAATAAATCAGGACTTCTCAACGTTCTGGATTCAGATACACATAACTAGCCCACACAGGAAGTTCAAGTGACATTCAGGTCATTCATTACAAGCTCCTTATACATCTACAGCATTCAAATAAAATCTCTCCAAATGACAATGATCTCATGTCCTGCAAAGCTAAATACATAAAATTTATTTCTGTAAGAAGCAGATTTGGAATGAAAATGGGCAACTTCATTATCATTATGATGATGAAAATTCCAACAAATATTCACAACTACCTGTAAGCTAAAAGGATATGGTCCTTATTAAGCATCACAACTGTCAAAAGAAAGTAAAACCGAAAAGATAAAATACCGTTTTCCTTTCTGACAAAAAACAAAAATTCAGAAACTGTAATATCCCACAGTCATTGGGTATGGGGTTAGTTTTCCTTGCGGAGAAACAATGGCTGTGCTGTATATGTATCCTAATTCATGAATTTCCTGCAGTTTGGGGCTTTACATAAACAGGGGACTTTGGATTCGTCAGGCTCATCTGGGTCAAACAAGTAATCATACCTGCCAGTGCCAAGAGGTATTAGAAAACAATTAATAACTGAAATCATAAATCCCTAAGAAAGACACAGTGCAAAAGAGATAGTACGTTAGCTCGTCACCAGCGGATACATTAGTCTTTGCAATAAGGACTATCCGACTCTCATCATCACCTACACTCATGATCCTTGCATAGCAGTTTGGCATGCACTGCATTAAAGATTACGGATATGCATGATGAGCCATTAATAGGTCAAACAATTTGACCATGTCATTTGACAATACAAGTACTTTTAAACTCTAGCACAGAGAAAATCCAGTTCATTTCATCCGGAACTATATTTCTTAAAGCCACAACCATGTATCATGCTTACCGAATGGTTAATCAACCGTGCAATGTTCCCTTTATTGGTAGCATCTACCACTACTTCTTCACTGATCTTGAACAGCTGCAAAATAAAATTCCACCACAATCAACCTCTCAAGGGGGAAAAAAAAAATGAACAAATGATTTAGTGAGAGAGAGAGAGAGAGGAAACTTACATAGCAGTCTTTCCCTTCTAATCGGTAGCATGCCTCCCTTAGATCTGCAACACTGCGCCTTACCTGTTCCCCCCGGTATTCTAGAACCTGAAGAAAAAATCATTTTCTTATCTAATGAAAAATCCTATCTTTGACTAGAGAAGAAACACCCATATGTTAATATTCTGATCATTCTAACACATAACCTACATGTATATTTGTGAAATAATAAGATTGTTCAGGCATCCTGCTAAGAAACAGACTTTTTCGGCAAATGCATTTCCCAAGTATTCAAGCTGCCCAACATTACACTTGACAAAATAAATTTGTTCAATAAGGGACAACTTCAAAACTAGGAATCCCTGGTTTCTCTTTATTATAGCTTGCATCACTTCCAAAGGTACTATCAATTGCTTCCAATGCTTTTGCACAACAACAAATCTAGTCCATTGTCTTCATAAAATCTAGAAGAAAACTATACCAGACAATAAATTCTCAAACCTGCAAATTAACTGTCAAATAACTAAATAAGTGTGAACTAACAGGAAACTAATATTCTCAGCCACTAGCTACAGCATGAACATTGGTGTGCATACCATTTCTCCTTCTTGAATATTTCTACGTGCAAAGAGTCCCCACCCATGTATTCCAGATCGACCAAAACAAACTCGATCCATTTCAGTTTTCTGCAATCACATGTACAACATGAAATAGTTGGAAAGACAACCAAAATGTACAACAATTTCTTGAAGAAAATGAGGTTGAAAACTTGCCTGTAGGTAGTAAAGCCGTTCCTTGAAAGAAGAAAAGCTCTTAGGCTCTTCTACCACCTGTTAAAGCCAAAGAAACCAACATTTAACACCAGATCATTTCTCTTGATAGAGTTCAAGGGAATGAAAAGGATAACTACATCATGCGTAGAAGGGAGAAAAAGTTTACCTGGAATGCATTCAAACACTGTATGGCATCTAAAGGATGATGGCAATTTCCCATCACTCGATGGGCAATGGCTTCTTCTGATCTCTACCAAAGCGGGAAAAGAAACAAAGATGCAGAATATAAATAGGCATACCTCATTGAAAACATATATATCATTGAAAAATGGTCTCTAAAGGAGTAGAGAAGCATTATGTTTCGCTAAATAATAAGAAAAGCAGCAAGCAACTCATGACTATTGCAGAAACATGAACCACAGGTGGATGACTGGAAAGACAAAAGAGTAAACAGCTTGACCGTAATCCATCAGTTCAATAAGCCTGGTGCACCATACATATTGAAGTGGTATGCTCCAACGTATGCCACCAAATTATGGATCTCCACTTCAGCCATCAATCTATCATTATGGTACAGCCATTTACCACCAAAGACAATAAATATCCACTTAACACAAAATCTTAGATGGAGACCACATTTTCTTGCCCTCGTTAAAGTCTTGGATGCAAAATTTAAATAGAAGCTAATTTCCATTCAAAAATAGTAAGATTGATATCAAATTTTATTGAGATTAAATTACTCTTTTCAAAGATAACCATACATAGGTGTTACTAGGGATGCAAACGGGGTGGAGCGAAGCAAGGATGCCTCCCCATTCCTCTCCCACTTATGAAATTAACCCCTGTCCCATCCCATTTTTTGTTTAACAAAAGTGAGAATAAGTACGGCAAAACTTTGTTTGGGAATAAAATCGTCGTCCCTACCTTATTTACCCGTTTAAATAGCTAAATAGAGATTCCTGTCTCAACCCCCACATACCCAATTAGATAGTTAAAGGGAATTCCCCGTCCCCGCTCTACATATCTGTTAATAAAACTCCCTATACAATAATGCAATATATTTGATGCCTTTTAAACATGTGAAATTTAAACAAATTCAAGAAGGATACAACATAAAACAATAGTATATATGTATATAAACAAGAGCACATAACAACACAAATTCATCGAGATATAAAATCCAAAACGTTCTAATATACATTCTTCATATATTACATCAAATTTTTTGTGTATTTTGTTATATGTAATTTAGGAAATTTTGGTTCATTATGATTTGTCTAATAGCCAAGAGACTTCTTTGAAATAGGGCCACGTGTACCCATCTCTTTCCTTGAAACCCGGAGAGTGCTGCCTAACCACACAAGACTAATCCGTAGACAACACAAGTCTAATCCGGAGCATGAATCGAACCAAGAACGTCTAAGTGGTGTAGCTCATCCGACATTCACCTAAGACCATTGAGACAATCCGTTGGGTGAAAGTTTGGTTTATTATGGAATGGGCTTAATTATAATTGAATGTGTTTCGAATTTATGTTTGGAATTGGAATAATTGAATGTGTTTCAGATTTATGTTTGGAAATGTAATTTGGGCTTGGTTATGCAGTTTGAGCTTATGCCTTATTATATATATAGAAAAAAATTGGGGTAAATGGTTCCAAAAATCCTAAAAATATGTCTCAGTCTAGCAACCAAATCCCATTATTTAAAACGTGACAAAGCGAATCCTAATCTTCTGATAATTAACGAAACAAATCCGAACTCCTAATGTCGTTAGAAATGAACATTAATAAAGATCCATTATCGCCTTTTGCCAATTCATCTTTTTCCAAAAAAATCAAAAAATGGGTTCACTTGCTTTTGACTCTCTTTTTAAAGAGAAAACCGTCATTGAAGAATGCATTGTCTCCTTTATTTATTCATTTCTCAAGTTCAACTTTTGCCTTCTCAAGAATTTACCCTAATCAAAATTAATTCATTAATTTGGTTTCCTTGTACTAATTAAATTTTCAAATTAACTAAAATATTCCAACCAATTCATGAGGTAACCAAGAGGATTCAAAAGAACCACAAAATGAAGAAAAGAAGGGACTCAAGTATGATCCATGTTTTGTTCAGATGATCAAGGCAATTCCAATAAGGAAAAGGAGAAAAGCCCAAAAGAGAAGAAAATGATGAAGAGAGCAAAAAATGTTGGCTCTTTCCTCTCTATCTTCATTGCATTTGTTGTTAGCCTAGCAACGAAGAGAGAAATTCAAATTGGCAAATGAGAATGCCAATTGACTTGAACACTTTTGAATCAGAAGGGAAGCACTGAGACAAATAACAATGGCATCAATAAGGATTTTGTTTGAGTGGCTAAATCACCCAAGGTTGAGGAGACGAAAATAGTGATGATGTTCAAAGAGAGATGGAGGAGGAGAAGGAGGAGAAAACTGACAACAATCGGAATTGAGAATCACCTAGGTATTCCTAGTTTGCCTCGAGCTTCCTCTGCCAAACATACAAGCAGAAGATGTTGCCGTTGCTATTATCGTGATGGCAGACTCTGACCAATCACCCGTACACCGATAAATGAAGAGTGGAAAAAAGAGGAAGAGAGAAAATAAGTTTGAAGAAGAAGAGAAAATGACCGATTTGATCAATTTAATTTGAAAAATCCGATTTTGCTCTTCATTAAATAATAACTACCGTTAATAGAGTGGATTTTTTGATAACGAGGGTTTAATTTGGTTCGGTATGTATGTTCGGGGTTTGTTTCGATACATTTTAAAGATCGTGATTTGATTCGACACTAGAGGAATACTTTAAAGTTTTTTGGAATATTTACCTAAAAAATTATGTGGTGACGATGACAAAGATGGGGATAGGAGATGAATACAACCTTTATCTCTACTTAAAAGAACCCTTGTACCTAACCTTGTATTTGGTTGGGTATCCTCATTTTCATCCTATTAAGACGAGTCTCATAAGGAATTGACCTACCAAGTTTCTTTGATACCCCTTAGGAGAGGTGATTACAGGTAAGTTCAATTTGGTTTGGAGAACAAACTGAACAAAACATGGAAACTTTATGAACCAAATTTAACCATTAGAGAGAACTGAACCAAGACAAACTAAAGTTAGTTTAGTTCGATTCATTTTTAGAATCACTTTTCATTTTTAATGAAAAAAGAAAAACAATAAAAATTGTACGAAATGCATCAAGAATTGCTTATAATCAACTCATTTTTCCAATGAAGGAAGAATTATAATGATAATATTCTAATAAATACCTTTCTACAATCATATCTGCAGGAAAAATAATCAAAATAATCAACCCTTTAGTTACAATAAATGTTCAAGAATGTGTCTTATATTTTAAAGAAAGCAAATTAGAATGTGAATGGGTTTAAGCTAAAATAAGAAATTCTCTAAAACGTCAATCTAAATGCTAAGTAATTATCCAAAAATATGTGATTTTTTAAAATTCAGTGAAACTATATAATTTAACATATAACATGGTAAAAAACTAAATTACTACAAGTTAAATTCACATCTAAGAAAAGAGAAACTTACTTTTTGAGATGTGAGGAGGTTTAATGGAAAAGGATTAGAAAAGCCATAAGATAGAAAGGAGGAAAAGAAAAAAAAATGGAGAATGAGATTTATGTTTTCCTATTTATAGCAAGACATGATTAGGTGAGTTCAATTCTTAATCTAATTCAAAATTATTGATGTATTTGGTTCAGATCAGTTTTGGTTGGTTTTTCCACTTCCAACCCAAATCAAGATGATCTTTTGCTTTTAAAAAATTCTACCAAAAGTGAACCAAAAATAAATAAATAAATAAAACTCAACTAGCCTGAACTGAAATCAACAGTGAACTATGTTTGGATGTCATGTCCATATTACAAATTCATTCATTTTCATCAGAAAGTAAAAAGTCTGCCTTTCTAATCAGTTTAACAAAATCTTCTACCATCCCGCAATTCTGTAACCATTTCTTTTGAAAATAATTAAGCCATATAGTGTTCACTGTAACTTAAATATACCTCAAGAAACAATAGCGAGCTCATTCAACAATCATTATAATCAAAACATCATTTCTTGCTGCTTCAGGTGCAAATGTGATAGAGTAATAAGAAAGGATACAGTAATAATTAAATTCAGCACCTCAAGAATGACATTTAAACTATCTTCAATGCAATAAACCATTCCAAATTGATATGCACCTTTAATGCCTCTTGTAGTTCTTCTCCCTTTTGGCACATGAAGTGTGTTCTAAGAAATGCTATGGAAGGATTGATTCTTTCCATTCCCTCATTAGTCTAATTTCATTCTTTCAACTTATATTTAACCTGGAAACATCTCTGGAACTATTGTGGCTTGCAATCCCTAAACTCCCACTAAAATCCAAAACTAGTCAACAAAAGATGGACATTTCAAAGCTCGTGTAAGATACCTTCTTGTTACTGTTAAATTCGCTCAAATCTCGACACCTAGCAGCAGAGAATGGCTCAGACTCTGTTGTTTCTGCCATAGGGATCTCTTGTGTTCTGTTTGATGAAATCAGCCTTGAACCAGTCCTTTTCTTGTTTTGAGCAGCGCTTTTGCCAGAAAAGACTCCAAGAGGAGTCTGTATAATTAAGGCAGCATCAGGACTTGGAGCCCTACACTCAAAAAAGAAAAGAAAATGAAGGGAAAAACTAAACTGAGGTACCATAAAAAGAGTGAGACAGCAGAACGGATAAGAAACCTGTGATAAGCACAATATGACAGCATTTTGGTAATTTGTCTACCATTCTTCTCCAAGCAGTGTAACTATGAGCCAACAGCATAAGAGATGCAATGAGATATTGACACGAAGATCAGAAAATGAATTGAGATAACATGAGAGCAATCGCACAGAATGTTTTTTTAACAAAGAAAAAAAAAGAGAAAGAAAACAGATGTATAGCGCCAGGTCAGAGAAAAGTAGATTAAAATTAAAAATTTAAATAATATTTCAGTTGAAATTTTACCATTTTGTTGACATCTTAGAGTAAATTGTAATATAACCTAACATACACGCATCCCCAGACTCATCTTTGCCTCAAAACAAAACAAAACAATTTTTGAACCAGGTAGCAAAGAATCTTCAGTTTGCTGCCATGCAATTCCCAGTCACTTTGACTAGTCTAATCATCTTTCTTGCTCCCCCTTTGCTGTATAAGATGTTGCTGGCACAGATTTTAGCAATGATTTCTTATCCTTTATAGAGACAAGTATATCCTAGTTATTTCAAGACCTTCAGGAGAAGGGATTGTGATCACAGAACATGAGATCCTATTGTTAGTAGATAAGTTTTGTTTCCATATTGGCCTTCACCTGACAAGAAGATACCTATAAAATACTGATTTCAGAAAGAAAAACTCCATTTGTCAATTTCACAACCCGAGAGAAGTTTCAGTACTCGTATATTCTAGAATAGAATTATTGTGCTCAATCAAAAATATTCTAGAATAGAATTATAGGAGTCAGCTACTCTCAAGAATTATAAAATATAATCTCATATGTGCATAAGAAGAGAACGAACAAATAGTTTACCTCCATGCGATACCCAGCCTTTGATGCACACATTGCATGGTAATATGTAGAACACTTGCAACATTGAGTGCAGGAACCATGAATTTGATTACAGATCACACATATCTGAGGTCATGTAATCAAGCAAATTTTACATTGCAGTGCCCAATAATTCACGTAAATAGAAACCATCTCAGAAGTCATAAACAGTTAGTATGGATAAGAAAAAGGACAAAACATGCAGATCACTGATGATAATGTGCATTACAGATTTCTACAAATGGGTTTTTTTTTTCTTTTTTTTAATCAGAAACATGTACAACTCTATTAGTCCATAAATAGCACCAACGGCGTGCCCCCCATTTACTTGTATAATAACACCATGCAGACATAAGGAATTCTATGAAATCCTCAAGTTCCTTCCCATTTACAAAATCCTCCCCTGTGACCCAAACTTTTAACAACCTAATCCATCTATTTCTAAACAAAAAGAAAGGAGTTTCCGTCCCCTCAAAAACCGCCCTCCTATTTCTCTCATTCCACATTGTCCAAATCAAAGGTGTAACCATTGATACAACTTTCCTCCTAACTTTTTTCATGCATAGCCCTCCCCATGCACATTGTTCAGCCGCCACTTAAGCAATCACCATCCAGTTATAAGCCATGAGTGCTCAGACACTCTCCCATATCTGCCTAGACCAATTACACCACAGCAAAATGTGATTTACCGATTATGCTCGTTCTTTACAAAAGAAGCATCCATTAACCATAATCTTCCCCTTCTTCTGAGAGTTATCAACAGTTAGCATTTTACCCATGTTGCTTCCCATACAAAGAAAACGACCTTAGGAACTCTAGGGCCTATATGATTTCTATTCTCAAAAACAGTTTTTTTTTTTTTTTTTTTTAAAAAAACAAAAGAACAAATTTTTTTCTGATAAAACTACTTTGTAAAAATTGATTCTAAAAACAATTTTTGTTTTTCAGTTATTAAAACAAAAAATGGAGAACATCTCAAGGTTGTTTTTGTTCTGTTTTGCAACTTTCAATTTTTAAAACAACTAAAACACGAAGAATACATTTTCATTAATGGCACTATTGTAATTATTAATCAATCCAAAAAACTCTAACAAACAGTATCTAAAATAATATTATCAAACAGGTTTTTTTTCTTTCTTTTTTCTCAAAAACAACTCTTTAAGATTATTTTTAAAAAAGTTTTTGAAAACAAAAAAACTAGAACACAATCAAACACACCCCTAGTCTCCCAATTTATTTTCATGGCATTACCTGTTTTTCAATCTGTAGTTGGTTGTTGTTGATAATCCTGTAATAATCTCTCACGGGCGAACTGTCTCCTTGCCAAAAAACTGAATCCAATTCCTCCCTATCAATATTGGCAGCATATATTTTCTCAAAGAAACTTCCAATGGCAGTCGTCTCCCAATCTTGTGCCCCCTGTTAAATCTCACACCATCACTACACGACATGTAGTCACTCATTCGAGCCGCCTTGTTTAAGGCTAGGTTGCAGATGCTCGAAAATTCTTCCTTTAAAGGTTTCTCTCCACACCATATATCATACTAGAAACCAACAGAACAACCCCTCCTTACTTTAAACCATAATCAAAGTCTAAATTCCTCCCACCTTTTGATTGCCCTCCATATCCCCAGGTTAACATATGGGTTTCAATGTCTATTCTAGTTAAATCCGGAAAACTTAAGGAAGCAGCACTGAAAAAAATGGAAATCTTACCTTCACAAAGGAATTTGATGGAATACTCAAGATTCCAAGAGCAGGTTCCATCTTCTCATCACTAGCAAAAGAGACTTCAGGTTGAAACCAAGCGCATGTAACATGAACCCACAGTGTCTCAACATCAGTAGGCTTTAGAGCACCTCCTAATTGTATTGAAAAATATAAAAGAAATCAATCACAACACTGGTACGAAAATCATGAAATGTAAACACAAAAGGATTCGAACTATCCAGAGCACCACACAGAGTTCCTAAACCATCCTTTATGGGAGGATGAGTGAGACAATATATTTAACTCCACTATCAAAAGTAATTATATTGTCTGATATTTGGTTCAATGCCAAAGCTGAAGGGAGGTTATGACTTCTGGCAAAATAAAAAGATTATGAACTCCTACTTGTTCTAACCTTTTCCCCCCCTTTTTGATAAGAACAAAGTTGCAAATTGAAAGTTCCATTATCTGAAATACGTGCCTTTCACAGGACAAAGACAACACTCCCGCCTAATACCAGGCATTTCACATGCTTTGCAAACCCATGTAGTGAAATCCCGAACATCTCCTGCTCCATAGCATTCTTGATGAACAGCTATTTGGCAGCTGCCAAAATTTTCAATCAGTGACATTATTAATACAAGACCAATACTCATACAGTAAGTTAAATATTCCGGGAAAGTGAATTCCCTTGTCTAGTAGATATATGAGCAAAATGTCTGAGTAACGATAAAATGGCATATATACTGCTCACACATCATTCAGCATAACACATACAAATGTGGCTTTAAAGCAAAAGCTTGGAGCAAACAAGATATCTCACAGGTGAGACCAAAGAATTAAGCAGCATGAAAAGTCGGAACAATATGTAATCAGACAGTACGTTAAACCTTCTCTCTAGGACAACAGAAGCTATGTTATTTCAAATATAAGAGATTTCATCTGAGTAAAGACAGTTCTATATTATCCAGTCTAGTTTCATGACACAAATTGATTAGGTGAGTGAATTTACTGGTCCTTGATCAATATGATTTTCACCTGAATTTCTATGCAGAAATCGAGTCCCACAGATAATACCTGTTGCAGATGACTATTTTGTTATAGTCCCAATCTTCAATCCATCTGCAAACAGCACATCGTTCTGTTGTCCACTTAGCATAAACTGGTTCATAATGCTCTGCAACAGTAACATTGAAAATCAGCATAATCAAAGTCTAAAGTAGGAAAGGAGACAATAATCATCAACTGCAAAACACCTTGCAAAAAAGCAAGCAACTTTCGCTTTCTCTCCTTTATAGAAGGTCTTTTAGGAGGTTTCGTTGGTACACTTGCATTTGCATGGTACTCTGCCAACTGTAGCATCTGCAAGTCAAACAAGTGAACAAAAATTAAAAGCGCTGAAATTGTTACTCAGTCATGAAAAGAGAAGAACATATAAAAGGGGAGAATGGAACGAAGTGAACATATTTCCTTGAAAAATTTATATTAATCAGATCACTTTAATTTTTTAATAGAAAGGACACATTATTATATATAGAATTCATGACTTGGAAATTAATGTTTTCGCTCTTCCCCCTGCCCCCAAAGCCTATGGTAAATGTCAAATCAAGACATAAGGTCCCCAACAAAAATCTGTTCCCAGATGATACCAATGACCAAAGGCACCTGTCAAGAGCTGATATTGACAGTTGCAATCATCATAGTAGTCATATATGTTTACAACTTTCAATTTAATTTGTCAAGAGAAAGTCCTCATTGAATGAAAGTACCAGTAGCAAATTAAAACAATGACTTCTCTGATTAGATGATTATATCTCCCATGCTTTACAAACATAAGTTATAAATCCCACAAACAATTCATTTTCATGCACTAATCATTTACATGCACAAATTTGGAAGAGAGAATACAAACCCATTCTTCCAGTGGTAGCATTGAACGCTTCACCCTAACACTTGTCCTCCAGTTTCTTCCATTGGAACCTGTATGTCGTTCCCACTCACTTAGTGCTTGCTTTTCAGGCCCACAGAACCCACATTTGCACACAACTCTGAGAAAGAACGAGCAGAAATGAACATAAAGAAAGCACCTCAGTAAACAAAAAGGAGAGACGTTTTCTGAAGTAGAAGAAGTTACAGCCACACATAATATTATTAGCCTAGTCAACTTGAAGATTTTGAAGTAGATTTCTAACACATGGCAAATCCCGCAATATATGAGTATTTGTAATTAAAACAGAAAGAAAAATAAACAGCTATCAGCCTTTTATAGGACAAAACAGCAATCAGTATGTTTTTCTCAGTATTATGGTACATTCTCATCCTCTTGCACCAAAACATCTGCACTTCAGTCTTCTATGCTAAAAAGCTTCACTTCTGTCCCCTCTTTCAAGCACACAGTTTATAGATGAAGTATACAAAGGAGCCAGACAATTGTTCCCTAGACTACTGTTGCCGACTATGATCCACAGAAATTAAAAACAATCAGTATTTCAGTTTTCACAAGGAAAACCTAACTTCAATTCATCGAGCTAGAGGTAATCACATCTACAAAAATGTCTACTTGATGAAGTCTGATAAAAAACAGAGAGAAGAAATATACAAGTTAATACTGAAATACTATGCTGGTTGGACAGACTGCTGCCATCAAGTCCCAAAAAAAAAAACTGAAAAAAGATATATATAGAAAAACCAGAACCTTTGATTTCCTAAGATCTGGAAAGTAAAAATTAAGAGAGAAAATAAATTGAAAGTTAATGTGCTTATGAGGTTTATTTCACTTACAAGTGAAGGCTTGGAAAATATATGCCTTCTATGCCTGAGCAGAGAACAGCAACCTTGCTCGGGAGTATCAATTGACCATTAGTCTTGCTCAACCTGTACCAATGTTTCCACCAGAAGTAGAGATAGAGAGATGACAAGAAAAATATATAAAAAAAGAAAAAATCATCAACATCAGTCATAATGCAGCATAAGATATTTTTGAGTAACTAAAAAATTCTAATTATTTTTATAATGATAGTAGAACAGAGCAAATTTCACTTACCTCATCTTTGGCTCTGATTTTTCTGAATCTGACAACTCAAAATTAAATTTTGCTTTGCATGTTGGGCAATAATAATCAGTGCCTCCAAGATCCTTCAAGCAGAAATAACTTAGTCAGGAAACCTTGACATTTCATTCCAGGCTCTCATTATGGAGGTGGAACATTAAATGAGAATATAAGTATGATAGACCTTAAAAAGTCTGCTGGAAATTTTGTCACATTCTGCATGCACCCAAACTTTACAGCCATCACAGCGCACCTAATTTATTGATCCAAAATAAATTAACAAGTAGTCATTACTTCCACATAGAAAAGGTAATCACAAATTTGCATTAACAAAACTATAATTCATCTGTTATCTCACCCAGCTCCCACTGTCTGAGTGGTTCCAAATCTTCTTACAAATTCCGCAGTAATGCTTAGATTTCGCCAACTGCACAAACAATGCATTTTAATCAGGGAAAAATGCATAATATCCAGCATAGATGCAATCATATGATGACACATGAAACATAGATAAGAAGCAACCCATGAAAAATGCAGTTGTACGAACCCTAGCACATGTTTTACACATGAATTGACCCCCAGGAGTTGATGCTTTCATTTTCTTTGTCAATTTAAAAGGAAGGCTCATGCCACATCCTTCACAAATTTGAATTTCTTTGTTATTCCCAAGAATACCCTGCAAATACAAACAAAGTTCAATAGATTCCAAATATGGAGGATCAAATTCTCATATCATTCGGGAAAAAAAAAAAAGAAAAGAAAAAAAGAACTTCATCTCCTATCCACTCCTGGTAAAATTTAGAGAAATGAAAAGAAACAGAATCTTATGTTTACGTCACACTGGGTCCACTCGGAAAAGAAGAGTTAGATCCACCAACAATTGAGTGGATGCTTGTCTTCTTTGATTACAACCAATGTATTACACAAACTTGACAAGATTTCCAACAAAAGAGGAAGGGCGGAAGGGAAGGGAAGGAATTCCAAAGCTGCAGGGTATGTTTCGATCCACATTCACAACACACTTCCTAAAAATGTTATTTCGTAAAAACTCTATTTTAAAAAAAAAAGTGGATCAACTGCATGCCTGCAGTAACTTGCCTGTTTAGGAGAGTGACAGTCCTGATCCTGGTTTGAGCCAGTAGCCTCAATCCATCTAAGAACAGATTCATCATAAGTTTGGTTCCCAGCAGCCAAGTAAATATCCTGCACCAACCTCTCTGTAAACCCCTCTTCCGCCAGAAGTGCTTCCTCCATTGCCATCTGGAAGTCCCTAGGGCTGCAATGATTCAGTTCCGACTGCTCCTGGAACCTAAATTACACAAAATCTAACGTAACCACAAATCTCTAAAAATAAAATTGAATTTAGAGGCGAAAATACCAAATACACACCTGTCTACAAAATCTACAAATGGGAAAATCATACCCCTTTTGACCCATGCATAATCCTGTTCATGAGCATTCCAAGAAACATAATTAATGCCCATCTTCCTGTGAACATCATAATAACACAAGTGGCAAGAACAAAAAAGATCTCCCTGCAAAGAAAGTAAGCCATACCCTTTGATTCTCATTTCCAGAGTGCCCTAAGAACATAAGACAGGCTGCATCTGGTATACAAGCCCTCAAAACCAGCTCAGGGGCTTGCGTCATTGGATCAATGACAATGGCTGGCCAAAAGGGCTCCTTCTTCCCTGACTTCGCCCATACTATATCACCTGAATAGAAGTCCTCTGGCCCATACAATCCATCCTTCCTCTCACCATTCTCCTTCAACAAGACCTCCTGGCTGGTCAAATCAAGAATCCCCACAGGTGGGCAATTATAATCTTCAACTAAGCTTTGCTCGTGGGGGGAAGTAAGTGTACTGCGTGAACTGGAATGCTTCCTGATATCAAGACTCTTATCCCCAACATCTTCATCTTCCAGACACAATGTGGCAGGTTTACCACATTTACAACCCATTTTTTCTTCATTTCGCTTGGCTTTCACGTTGTGATTACCAATTTTGGGCGTCCTAAAAGTAAATTTATCCTTTCTATGTTCGATTTCCTCATTGAAAGTATAATCACGTAAGCTAGTCTTGCTCTCTTTCTTCCAGTTCTCAATAACCGAATCGTTAAAGCGGGAAGGCAGTACCTGAACCCGCCCTCGAGAAGTTCTCACAAGAGGCGGCCGTGCAACCTCAACTGTCGGATTCTTGGCCTTAGCTGAACCTGAGCTTCCCTTGGATTTAGAATCCACCTCGCCCGGAGAGCACGAAGCTTCGGTGCACCACGACGCAGATAATCCCTTTTCGAGCTCTCTGCTAGAGCCGACGATACCCTGGAGCTTCACCGGAATTATGCCGGCGGCGACCTCGCCGAGCAGGTTGAGAGGGTAGTAGCCATTGACTTTCCTCTTCTTACGAGTTGCCGAGTTTTTATCGTCCTCACCAGGTGACTGACCGAGTTTACACCGTTTTAGGCCCGGCATTTGGGATTTCAAGTTGCGCTTGATTATCATCCTCTCGAGAAGTAGGCAAAGCAAACCAATCAATCACCGCATCAATACTTACAGCAGCTACAACCCAGTAATGGACGCTAAAACCCCCCCAATTTCACTTAAAATCCCCAATTCCGAATCACCGACAACCCTAATCGCAAAGGATTTTCTAAACCAAACAGAGGGAATCGCAAGAACAAGACGGGGAAATTCCTCTCCTTTTGTTTCACAAGAAAGTAACAGATACGTCGAACAAGAGAAACTCGAGAGAACACCAGAAAATTGAGAGAGAAATTGATAAGAATTCCACGAAAACACGGGAATTGCAGAGGCTCGACAGAACAGAGATCTGTTTCGACGAAGCTCCTCTCTCTCTCTCTCTCTCTCTCTCTCTCTCTTCTCTCTCTCTAACTGCTTCAGAGTCTAGAGAAAGGAATACAATAAATAAAATGGAAGAGAAATCCTAATGTATCATATTATAATACTAGAAAATGGCGAATGCTAAAGACAGTTTTCCTTCCTTTTGGTGAGAACTTTTAGAGAGAGAAAAGACGGAAGCGTCGAGATGACAGAGTCGAAGAGAGAGAGAGTGCTTGGGGGCTCGGCGTTATCTTATATAGTGAATGTGTAAAAATGCTTACACTTCGGTGAGAGTGTGTGCGTGTTTGCCCTTGGGTAGAGGCTAACTTGCGCCACGCGTGTTTTGAGCGCAATTTCGATTTCTCCTTCGCGGTGGTGCTGGCTAATCTGGTTCCGTTTTTCGGAACCAACATTTCCAATTTCCAAACTCGCACTGGCTATATACCCAACAGTGCGTAGTATGCATGCAATGGCTTTGAGCAGAGAGACATCGTGGGCTATGTTCCTTCCAAGAATGTTGGAACTCAGACATTCTGCTGTGGCCAAAAATATAGTTCCAATTCAGAAGAGTGCATGAAAATGAGAAGAAGAAAAAAAAAAAAAGGTTCCTTTAATTGTTTGAGGTGACTGGGTTTGACCATTTGTGGTGGGTTTTGGTGAAATGGTCGGTCAGGTCTGCGAATTTGAGGCTGGTGAGGATGGCATGCAAGCAGGACAACAGTGCTCTCAAGCCACTTCTCTTTTTCCTTTTTGCCATATCGAGTATGTCTCTTGAACATGAAAAGTTGTTAATTATCTTCATATTTTAAGGAAAACTACTTGCATATGACAAGAGCATGGGGCAGTTCAAGCCAAGTTTCCTTTTTGCGTTGTTAATATCTTCAGGTGGGTACTCTGCGATGGCTCTGTTTGTAGGCTGGTTTCTTGGAGTTTGGATGTCTGAAACAGGGAGTTGACATGGAAGCATATGAAATTTCCCACCATTTTCTTGGAGGGGTGTTTTTGGTAGTCCGTCTTGTTTAAATGGGTTTTTGGATTTTTTTTAAGGTCACTGTTGCCTTTAAGGGATTTGTTGTTTGAAGATGCAGCTTCTGTATGTTCTCTCTCTCTCTCTCTCTCTCTGCGCGCTACTTTAGAGGTTGGACAGACAACCATGATGACCAGTGTCTAGCCCAGTCCTCTCTCCTTTGTATGATTTTTCTTTTTTCTTTTCTAAGTTAATTCCATTTATTTGTAACACTTGAGAGTTCTGGTGAGTTAATTAATCAACTAAGGTCCAAAGATGTTAATTATTTTGCAAATCTAGGTCATAAGATGGTGCTATCCAAGAGACATCGTGTGCCTAGAAATTCAATTATTTGCCGATCTATTAGCCAATTTTGTGAGGGATTCAGTAATTTGGCAAGTTTCTGAAACTTTCTAGATCGAGGAAGGTTTTCTTTTTGTCATGGATAATTGTACCACAAATATTTACAAATTATGTAACATTTGGAGTGGCAGAGTGATTTTAGAGGGTTGCATGCAGATGGGTTTGTTGTTTTTAAAATATGGCCTGCTGATATAATGAACCTTTTCAGTATAGTGTCTAATGGGTCTGATTTGGGTAACGAAGTGCTCAAATGGGCTTGTTGACCTGGGGCCTTCCCAGTCTGCTGCTTTGTTCCAGATTTTGATTCCTACAGACAAGGAAAACTTGAACCTTGAAGATTGGTGGACTTTTCAGCCAGGTGGGAATTTTTCTTTGTGGGTTTAGTTGATCCTCAAGGCTTAGTGAACATGGGCAGCTTTGGAGGGTGCCTGGTTGTTTAAAGAATCTCAATCACAGAAACGGTTGAAGAAGAGCTGCAGCGTTAAGGAGAAAAATGCCTCCGTCTTAAAGCTATGAAAAAGGTATTCTGCAACTGATGTTTATTTGAACATGGTCATGGGCGTGTCCCATCTCAGACAGACACGGTGGATCAGGGGACTGAAAGGGAGGCCGCCTTTCATCCCTGTAATAATTTTGACAGCTTGAAAGTCCACTTCTAGTACGTCATAGAGACTAAAATTCTATGCAGTTTGAGCTTGGTAATGATATGGTAGCTGCAGTTTCAGTCATTAAGACTGGCATTTGATTCGGTGTGGCATCCAGAAGTCCAGGCACCAGGGCATAAACAGCCGTGAAGAAGAAAAACGAGATGTTCTAATGGAAGGCAATGAAGTTTGTTTGGACATGGTGATGAGACAGGGTGAGAAGTAAAGCTCGCCCTGCGACTGCAAGTGTGTCCATGATGGACTTCAAAGTCCATCATGTGTAGTCATGAAGGACAATTTGACGCAATGTTCAGTGCCAATCCCATCTCAATTATGATGACTAAATTCAATGCAAATGATGGAAATCTGTTGATAAAAGCTTCTTCCCTGTGCTGTTTAAAATTACATCAGGTCATGGACCAGAAAATGATAGTGCTAATAAGAATAAGAATTTCCCAGTTCTATTCATTTCGTTCTCATTTTTCAGCCGTAGGAGCTGGGAAGCTGTCAACTTCTTGGTGACACAAAGCAAATGCGACACCAAAAAGGACTGTATGAATTGGCCTATGTAAAAGCTGGGATGCTTGCCAGGTTTGCTATGACTTTTAAAAATTGTTTTGAGTTGGTTTTCGTAATGTTCTGTTATTTGTTGGGTGTTTCTGCTGTCCCGCATGACCATGGCCTGTCCTAACAGTGACTCCTTTGTTCTTATGATCATGTTCTGTCCAAACAGGGACTCCTTTGTTCCTATTGTAGCCCTGAAGGAACTGCAAATATGCAGACACAAGTCAACAATTTAGTTTATCCTGTAAGCACTATGCTAAGAAGAGTTATCAGTTTTGGCAGGGAATTCGCAGAAGAGATGTTTGATCACTTGATTTACTTCGTTCATGTTTTATCTGCATTATTTTACTATGCTCATGTTGATCTGAACTGAACTACAATCTTACAGGAAATCTACATGGGATATCCTAACATATGTTTGATTATCTGAAACATCAAGCTTCCATTTTTCTGCCATGGAAGTCTGCACATGATCTCCCTATCTGGTTTATAGTACTCAATTCTGATGATTCAGACAATGGTGAAATACCTAAAAATGGTTAGGGGAAACTAGGTGCCCAGACAATGTCCAGTTTATGGTACACAAAGCCGATGAAAAATGATCCATAGCAGATTAAAATGGATTTTCTACCAAAAATGGCTGCCAGAAGTATGCATATCCAGTCCCATGGGTTCTTTAGTGACAGGGAAATTGAAAATGGATAAACTTCCATTACAGCAAAATCAAATTCATGTATATGGTAATATGACTAACAGCATTCCCATTTCGCAAATCATATGAACAGATACATATTTTTTTCTCTCTTCTGCTTCCTCTTTTATTCAAACAAACCTATGTACATCTCAACTCTGGCAATACCAGTCAACAGAGGACGTTATTACAGGAAATAAGAGATAAACTACATTGTAGGAGTTGGGGTTTAGTTTATTTAGCAATAACTGTATAAGATTTCCACTGCATCTATATCCCAGGCTTACACTACCATTCATTACTTCCATTCTTTCTTTGGATCTAGCCGATCTAGCCACTCCATTCCTACATATCTGCTCGCTTAAGTTACAGTTATTGCCTCCTGGAAACCTCACATTCTTCGCTCTTTGCAAACCTTCCGCGGATCCTTGGTTGACTGTCAGCAAGAGCTTTCCGACAAGCATACTGAAACAACACATATACTGAGCCTGAGTAAAGAATTACAGGTGATGGTGCATTCACTGAAACGAAAACAGGACTGAATTGATATGTTACCTTGATTTTCCTGCCAAAGTTCCTCTTTGTCTTCTTATTTCTGTATCTGGAAAGCTTTTCCCTGCGATCTTCAGTGGAGCAGCTCCCAATAATCAGTGGCTGTTCACGGGGAGAATTGATGAGGTTCATATTACCATTGCCAAGAGTCTGTCACAAAAACTCAGTGTCAATGACTCAGCCCCATCCTGTGGAAATGGCCAGAAACATCTAAAGTTTTCTCAGTCTATAGACTTTGTTACAGCACAAATATATATGCTCAATGCTTAGTTGCAATTTGGTGGGTCTTGCCAGACAAATTAGGGAAGACAAAGAATGACAAAGAAGAGGAACAACAAGAAGCAGCACAAAGGCCATCTAACTGGCTGCAATTCTTTTGGTAAGGAGAAAGGATTCTGATCAAATTCCAGACTCAGATATAAATTTCATGAAAAGGGTACATTCCAGGGTAGCTTCATGTTCCAACTGACCATTGTCTTCTCATTTAATATCGAGTGTTTCCTTGATAAATGGATACCTTCTTATGCTAGTTGAGTCAAGGAGTCCAAAGCAGAGACTGAACCGATTAAAATCTGGAGAAGTTACTAGGATGAGACATGTAGAAAGACGCTAAGAAAGAACACCCATGAATCCTTATGGACAAGGAAGAGGACAACCTCAGATCAGTTATTGGACTAGTAAATGAAAGTGCAGGGACCCTCCAGATGATCTTGGACAAGGCTCCAGGAAAAGACGGTATACATCAACAAAATATTGATAGAATAATTTGATATCCTATTGTTTAATTATGTAGTGAAAAATGAAAGAAAGACAACAAACTGAGTAGGTCTTACCTTTATGTCTCCTTCACTAAATGCTCTCCGCATTCCATAAACAGCTCCAAAATCCATTCCAGGAAACTCCAGAAAGCTTGTTTTCATTGCAGCCCCATGCAACCAATCCATCGAGCTCAAACTACTTGAGCTCACACTTTTCTGGAAGGGTGCATCAAGAAGTGCTTTGTTTTCTAGAATTTGGTTTTCATCTATTCTCGCAATGGGGATCTTGATATCCAGGACCTCAGAGAGTGGTGATTCCATGGCTGCTTTTGCCATGAGATCCTTCTCGCATTCATAGAAAACCTCGTTTAGAAACTGCTGCTCACTTTGAATAGACCCGATGTCTGCAATCTCAAGTCCATGGGGAGTCATGACATCTTCCCCACATGAAATCATCGAAATAGCTGCTGCCATGGGATCAAGGCTTACAACTGGTTGTTCGATGATTGGTTCTGGAGCTTTGAATAGATCTCCTTCTCCCCCAAGGTCATATTCAGATATGGTAGATATCTGAACCAGGTTACTCTGCTTTAGACAAGAAGAAAAGTGAGCAACCACTGAGTATGAAAATGTAAGAAGGTGGTATCAGGCAACAGTTAACAAGAATTACTCTGGAGAAATTAGCATAGATCAGAGAAACAATGTTACTATAGATTAACAACTCAGTTCTGATATCTCATGCTGACAAATTCTGGAGACTATATTCACGAATCTATGACACAATCGACAACTTAAACCATTTGGATCCTCATAGATGATACAAAAATTGTCATCAATAGACTAAATTTATGCTGAAAATATTTAACTGAACCATGTCATATTCTGCACTACCTGTGCAAGATGAGTAAACGTTTATGTAGCCATAGATGAAATCCTACTGCATATTATAGAAGAGAGTAAGAGAAAAAGCCCTGTAAGTCAGGCTTATTCATGCACTCAGGGAAACAAAACAGATGAAGTTTCATCCACTGCAAACTTAAAAAGAAAGAAAACACCCATTTCGACCTGAAAGACTTAAGGAAAAAAAAAAAGTCACCTCCCAGTGATTCAGCTGAAATTTCATGCAAAAGACAACGGTAAAGCACTCTAAGACCGATAATCCTTATTATTTGGACAACCATTCACCCGAGATGATGGCCAGTTTATTAGCACAAGCTGAGATCTAACACAGACTCTTAACTTTAATCTGTCATCTTGTCTAAATTAACTTTCCAAACCAAACAATAATAAAGTCTTAAATTAACTGACCCTTTTTCCCCAACTTTTATTCTTCTTTAAACCAAATTAATTAAACACAGAGAGAAAGAGGAAAGAGAGAGAGAGACAGAGCCGCTTTTTTCCTTTTATCTGCCTGTAAGTGGCGTGGAAAAAGCTAAAAAGGCCAACCAGTTCACACCAAAAAGTAAGAGGAAAATGGAAGAAATCTTAAAGAACACGGAACATTGTGACTGCGAAATCATTTTCCAATTATTCTTGCTTTTTTTCTCCCTTCCTTTTCTCCAGATCCAGTAGGTAACGGGAAACTCCCATTGTTTTCCATTTCTGCGGTGCTTTATCTTTGATAAAACATTAACAAACAAAACCTGAATAAAAACCCAGCTCAAGTTTTCTTCTTTGTGAAAAACTCAAACAGCCTAAAGCTTCCAAAATATCATTTCTCCCTTCATTGTTCACTCAGCAAAGCAGAGAGAAAATTGGACAAGTAAAGTAAAACCAAGTAACCAAATTTCTCCAAAGGAGTCTAATCGTGAAGATCAGAAAAAGAAGTTCTGATCCAAAACCAGCGGTAATTTCCAAATAACACGCAACTCCGTAAAATCAAGCAGCCATGTTTCTATAACACAACAGTTCCTCCTTCAAAGCCACCAAAGAAATGGTCAATCACGCTACAAAACACACGCAACCCAGAAGTAAAAAAGGAAAAACAAACCCCAAAGTTTTCATAAACGATAATCAGAGCTCTACCCCAGCTCAAAACTTATTGAACGAATGCAGACCACCCATAACCATAAAAAGTGCAGAGAGAAAGGGAAACCAGTGCATATCTTTACATATGTTCTTTTCATCCTAAAACAGAGAAAAAGGGAAAGAGAGAGAACCAGTGAAGCATTGGACTTGTGGGATTTACAGTACTCATCAAGTTGCTGAATATCTTGAGAGAAGTTTTGCACATAAGGGAAAAATAACCCTGTCTCTGCATACATTTCTCCACTTGGCACTTCAAAGAGAAACAGAACTTTCTTCTATTTTAGGCGGAGGAAGAATAACAGTCACCTCTCCCCAAAAAACAGAGCAGCCAAAATGTGGAGAAAGAGAGAGAAACAGAAACAAAGACTGGCTGGCTTTGTGGTTTTAGAGAGAATTCATACAAATATATATATAGTAGAAACCAGATGACACCAACAACAATAAAATTAAATCAAATAGAGAAAATATGATGTAATGGAACCGGAGTTATAGTCATAAAGACAAAGTGTAAAAGCACATCATTACACTGTGGTCTGTCCCCATGTAGCTTATCATGCTTTTTATTTTATTACTTTTTAACATCTTTGATGAATCTTATGGTTTCTCTGAGATTAAAAATAAAGTTTTAATTTTTATTAAAAGTGTTTAATTATCAAAGTAGCAATTTGTACAGGTGAATGCACCTTCCCAAGTCTCAGTCTGTGCACGTCTTTGTGGGCTTGCCCAGGGCTCATCACTCGCCTGCAGTCACCAGTCTATCCATTGTCAGGTCATGCCCCTCCCCACCTGCAGTCGCGGCGCGTGTAGTGCCACTGTTTATTTATGTGTCCTTTTCTGGTGCTGTTTTTCTGCATCATTATCAGTCTGACCAATCACACAGCATGTATCTTTTACTTACTTAAATTTTTATTTTTTAATTTTTAGTGATATCAAATAAAAATTGAAATTAAAAAATAATTAAATATAGTAGTTATATATTAATTTTTATTTATTTATTTATATTAAAGTAATAAATTATTAAAATACTTTTAAAATAATATCTTCCAAAATCGTATGAACAAAATATTTTAATCTCATCAATTATGTTATTTATGTGAATTTAGAGATAAAAATTAAAACCCTTTAAGAAGTTAAATTAGGCGACATGAAAATCATGATTAATGATAAAAATTGGGCACAAATGATAATGGAAGCCCATTAGTGTCTCATGCATATTCCACTACCTAGTTTTACCTAAATTATTAATCTTTGAATTGAACTTGCAAATGGGATTACTTCATATATTATATTGTTTAGTCGGTTCAAGTATCTTCAAACATTAGCTTAATAAAATACGAAATTACTTAATTTAATATAGGTTTTGATTAAAAATATATAAAAAAAATGGATTACACATAATTTATTTATTATTTTCTTAATTTTAAAATCATAGGATTTGATTTGATTGGTTAGGAGTGGGATGCTAGAAGCTGCAAACTTGTTTTTTCTCTTTCTTTTTTTTGTGACTTTTGCTAAACTATTAATATTTAATTAGGGGAAAAAATTGAAGATTTGGCAATCTAATAAAAAGAGGGTACCCTGCTTCGATATCAAAATTCAGAAGCTTATGAGTAATTCAATAGAGATGCAATCCAGTTAATAAAGATATCTTTACTCAAAAAATAAATTAAAATTAAATCAAAATTGTTTTATATTGAATAAAAAATTAGAAAAATGGATATTAAAAAATATTAGCTGTAAAAAGGAAAGATAGATTCTCTCTTCCAATTTGATTAAATTATTCAAATTCTCTTTCAATGTGGTGAGGGCTATTCCTCCACATTGCAATTTGGATTTCTATTTTTTTTTATTTTTTAAATATCAACCTAACTTTTGTCATCTTCTCAAACTCAAAACTTAAAAAGTTTTTTTTTAAAAAAAAAATCAATATTGGAGAAATGCAAAATTATTATTAAGCCTTTTTTTATTGAGTTTCCTTCCTTAAAAAAAAGAATGGGTTTACGTCATAATTATCATAACTTTATTAATTTTGAAAAATAATTGAAAATAGTAATTTATATTTTATGTCATCAATTTTTAAGATGAAACTATTAATATTAATTTAAAAAATAGAAAATACTACGTGCAGTAACTATTTTTATAAGTTCTAATGACAGGAAATTTTGTTGGATGAAAATAATGTTGCTTTTCACTTTAAGTTATGTTTCTAATAAATTTTTATGCGATTTAATCTAAAAAAAAATATCATAATTTTATATATTTGAGAATTTAATTAAGATAATATCTTATAATAAATTAAAAAATATCAAAATTATGTTAGATTTAAATCGGTAAATATATGCTTGATGTGAAATGGATAAAATATAATAATCATTAAAATTTGAAAATATTCATATCATCTAGATTCATGCATATTATAATGTTTCATGCACTATAAATCATGCAGAAACATATGCAGTGAGAAATTAGTGTATGCACCGAAAGCTATCAAAGAGCAAATTAAAGGATAAATTTGTTGCTAAGAATGTCAACTGGCCTCATGGGATCTATTAATTCTTTGGAGCTTAGTGTGAAAACGAAGTTTCAAAACAGTAAAACCCACTAATGAGATTTCACTTTCAATGGTTTTACTTTGCTTCTATGCTTCAAAGAGGTTCAAATAGCTTTCAAGTTTTGACGAAACCAATGAGAGAAGAAAGGAATGTAAAGTAAGAAAGCCATGGAATTTCGGCAAAAGGAAAATACAGCTGAGTATATGCCTCTATCTCTCCTTTTTGAGCCATGCAATACCTAGGGTTAGGGTTTGCTTGGGGACAGTACAGTACAGTACAACAGAACCTTAAATTCCCACATGAGGAAAAAGAAATTGTGAACTAAAAGGCAAAGCCAAAATGGAACCTCTCCATCTCCCTCGAAGAAAGCACTTTACGTGCACAAAGTTCACTCTTTTTTTTTTTTTTTTTGTTTTTTTACTTGCTTTTATGTCCTTATGAATGGGAAGTACTTTCAAGCAATGAGATGAGACCACGCGGCGCATTACCCAATACGACACGAGAGATGGCCGCCATTCTGAAGTGGGAGACATCAGAGAAGAATGAAAGATGTCCTTTGGTTTACTTACAAGACGAAATCATTAAGGCTGCAATGTTCATACTTAGGCTTTGGTTTCGGTTTTTTTTTCGGGGCAGAATGAGAATAAGTGAATCAACTAAAGTATCCTTTGTGCTTCTTCTTCACTTTTTCTGGTATGGCATGAGAAACTACACGATTTGCAGCCTCTGATTGGATGATAAACAGCAAAGAGTGGATGTCAAATCTGCAAAAACTACAGAAACCCCTTTTTTTTTTTCTTTTCTGCAAACAAGTTGACTTCATTTCTGAAAAAAAATAAATAAAAGGGGAATCAGCTTAATGGAGGAGGTGCAGTGAACCCAGTCATTCAATTGCAAGCTTTGCATCTATCTAACCAACCCCTTTTAAGCCCAATCGCTGTCCTTGCTGCGAAGTGCTCCTGGCACCCTGATTTGTCTGCTCATTAGGGTGGGTTTTAGCAACCAGTTATTGTATGTTAACTCATGATTAATTTTACTTTTCCTTCATATTTATCAAATTCCAATTCGATCCCATTGCTTGTTATCATCAGATCAAGTTTCCAAAACGAAAAAGGATTCATTTTTAGTTTCAATGTATCCAATTCGAACCGATCATGATGTTATTTTTCCTTCACATTCATTTAATTCCAATTCGAACCCATTTCTTATTATCATCAGATCTTTAACGGGCAAGTTTCCAAAACAAAGAAGCATTCGTTTTTAGTTTCAAAGTATCCAATTCGAAACTCATGATTTGACTTCTCTTCGCTTTTATTGAATTCCAATTGGAACCCAGTGTTATTGCTATCAGATCTTTAATGGTAAGTTTCCAAAACGAAAAAGGATTCATTTTTAGTTCCAGGGTATCACCAAATTCTCCACTTTCAGGGTGAAGTAAGAACGTGAAAGAGATGGAAGTCATAAAAACAGCTGGAGCCTGGAGAGGATTTGTCTGGTAGTGCTTTTGTTTTGCCTCAAGAAAGTAAATGGGGAATTGCTTTGGGTTCATGGGACCCCTTTGCTTGAAGTCCCTTTTTGGATTCTTTTGGACGTGAACTTGAAATGATAGAAAGGCAGCGTTTTATGAGAGTGCCTTCTAACAAGTCTGACATTGACAAAAAGTAAATGCCACTAATGATTTATTTGCCCTGATTCACATTTCACAGCTTGTACTTCTTTTATTAGGGTTTTCATGCTAATCAAGGGACAAAGTTTTTTGTTGCTCTATGAACATTATAACGCATTTATTGACGTTTAAAGTTATCGATATTGGATATTATTCTTATGACATATTATCTATTAGATTATAATAATATAATTTTATTTTTTAACAAATTTAATTTTAAATAAATTCATAAGTTAACAAATGTATCGAGATATTCTTGTTTATAACTGATCTTAATCCGCACGAATTAATTGATTCATCCGATTAGATTAAACTCGAATAGGGTTTTGTTGGAATCCGACTTCCCATCGCAACTTAATTATTGCATTATTTGTGGTTTTAATTATGATGAAAGGACAAGCTTAAAAAGCTTTTATTCTAAGAATTATTATTAACGTTGAGACAATCTAAAAGAGTAGATGTTAAAGAAGCTTTTAAACACTATGGACATTTGTCAGTACATCGATCTCTCCTCGATATCAATCTAATAAATTTTGCGGTGATATAACCATCCTCTAATGAAACATTAGTGGCTATGCGGATTAATAATTATCACCAATCATTCATCGACAAATGTTTTGAGTTTAATCCAAGAGGAATGAAATAGGTCCTGTCCACTTGCTCCTGCCATCATCATTTTCCTTTCTCCATTCACATTTTGATCAATATGATTAATTTGTTAATTATTACAAGATGTTTTTATTTTATTCAACATTAGTATTGATTTCATATCATTTGAATTTGAATGGCACGTATGGATATGGATATGTTAATATTGAGGACACCGTTTTTTGTGGATGATGTTGTTTTATTATGCATCACGTTTTAAATATTTTTTTTTTATTATTTTCAAATAAATCATTTAATAATTTTAAAAAATTAGTATGTCATACACTATAAAATTTGGTGATATTTAAAATTGTTGATAAATATTTCTTTTAAAATTATATAAAATATGATCTATTTTGATGCTGATTATTATTGATAGGCATTACACAATTTTATCTCTTAAAAAATTAAATCATATGTAGTTAAATATTCATGTTAAACTTAGATCAAAGTAATAATTTTATGCCATACATGTACACATAAGAAAAAGGAGGAAGAGGACAACAAGGTTTCACTGAAATTGTACATTTGTACTTGCAAATTACCAAACAAAAACCCAAAATGATGAGGTAAAGTGAGAGGTTGGTGGCATTATTTGGAGATGGGCACATCTTGGGAAGGTGAGATTCAGCCATTTTTGTACTTATTTTAAGCTGTAAAGAATGGGAAAAGGCAAGTGGGCATGCCACATCACTTTGGGATGTCCACCTTGGCATTTTCTTGGACATGATGTGATCCTTCACTATAAAAAAAAAAAAAAAACACCCAATGTGGATTTATGACTATGCAAATTCTATTAATTATTAACCCTTTCTTTGGACATTACCCACATTTTTTTCGAACTTTTTACAGGCCCTACTTGGCCAAATCAAGCCACTGGCCAATTGGGTTTTTCAATAACTTACAAATGCATTTTGGTCTCACTAGATCTCACGTTCAAACAGCTGAAAATTCATGTGAGTTTGATTTGGGTTATAAAATTGAGAAAAGTCGGTCCACCATCTTTTTAAAGTAAGATTTGATTTTTAGATTGTCCCAAATAAATAAAAAGAAACGGCATGATCAATAGCTTAACAAAATTATAATCTATTGCACAAGTTGATGGATTTCAACAAGTGAAATAAGTTTTGATAACACAAAGTTGTCATGATGACATAGTAGAGAGTTCCCTAAACACCAAACAAAAATGTCATTTTCGTGTGTGATTGTAAATTTTAGGTATGACATTAAATTAAACCGAGTAATGAAGACATGAGTGGAGGCCCGTTACTTCTACTAATTATAGAACCCTAAAAAATTCGAACATTTAATTTAATTTTCATATAAACACTGTGAAATCAATTATGAAATGGGATATCTTTGTGGCCGGTAATTTTCAAGTTGTCACTCCAGAAAGAATATGTCATCTTTGCTTAGCGTCGGGACTTAGACATCAAATCCAAAACCTGTGGAGTTACATTGATAGATGGATGTGTCACGCGTACTGTTCTTTAATATTGGGAAGATCTTGTTTACCCACAAGGGAATATGACATTAATCAGTTGGAGTAAAACGAGACATAAAAGTAAACTCACCCCGGACAGGAAGCCTCTTGGCTTCTTGTAACTTGGTCACTTCTGTTATGGTAAAATATAAAGATTGAGGATTTGTTTTGGTTAAAAAATTAAAATGAATAGTTAAGACTTTATTTTATGACATTATGGTATGATTGAATGTAGCTTAAATTCAAATATAAAAAGTAACATTAAAATAAAATAAACTGATCTTATCATGCTCAAATTATCATGACATCCCTTCATTATGTATATAAAAGAAAAAAAAAATCTCAAATTCTATTTATGCAATTATTGTCTTAATTTATTATTTTTTAACTTAAAGCGTCAAAGAATATCTCGATTGTTCTTTTTAACTATTACTTCATAACATAATAAATTGAAGCTCTTGTATTGCATTTTCAACTAATTACCTTCTTCCAAATATGAAAGATGTTTTCTTTTCCGGAATTTTGTCTCTCTATCTGTCTGTTTGGCTTTGAACACAGGTGTTAGAGAATGATTGAGGTTGCATTTAAGCATAGATGTGTACGTATTTGTATCTAAGCATGTAGGGCTTTTGGTTTTATGCAGAGATTACAAAGGCACTTAAATGGGCAACAACGACCATTACAAATACAGATGTTGGCCGTATAAACAAACCAAGTGCCTGAATCAAGACGAAAACAAGCATCAGTTTCTGGAAGGGAACATTGGGTCGTTGTCTGGGTTTGGGTTAGACGGACCTGGCTGGCCACGGGTGACAAGCCATGGTGGGGTGCCCCAGCTGAGCCCATAACCTTTTTGTGGAAAATAGCAGCTGAGAGTGACTGCAGAGGACGTGTCCTTCTGCAATTGCTTTGTTATCTGTTTGAAAGTTAAAAGGGCATTACGGTACTAGAGGGTCACCTTCAGTCTCCCATTATTGAATTCGTCAACTCATGAAGTCCTTCCTCCTCCATCATCCTCATGTCACAACAACATGCCTATTGATGAGATCTTTCTGTCGTGGCCCGAAGTTCTCTTCTTCTTCCTTCTCATGCCATTCAGTTTCTGCAATTAAACCACCCACTGTCCCTAATCTCCGCAAACAGCTGCTATGCATTATGCAATGGCCCTCAATTCATTTCAGGGAA
Organism: Moringa oleifera; assembly: GCA_021397835.1. Lineage (NCBI taxonomy): Eukaryota > Viridiplantae > Streptophyta > Magnoliopsida > Brassicales > Moringaceae > Moringa > Moringa oleifera. The sequence goes on along the minus strand of JAJFZO010000658.1, from coordinate 574,325 downwards.
ACACACAGGCAATGAGCAGCATACTGCCTTTTCATTGAAGGTATTGACAATAGTGGACACGGGGTCAAAGAAAAGTTACCTGATACAAGCAAAGATGATCAGATGGTGAAAGGAATGTTTCTAAGAAAGGAAAAGAGAAAAGTCACATAAAAAAAAGACAAAGTAATTGGACGACAGACTTTCAAGGCTACCCTCAACTTGTATCCATGACTGCACAAAGGAACAAGAGTGGCAGGGATGACGATCGGCTCTGCATGTTACTAGAGTGACACATAGCAAACCTTTCACTCCAATCATTCAACCATGTCTGCGCAAAGGAACAAGAGTAGCGAGTGCACAATTGGCTTGTGTCTTACCGCAGTGACACTTAGCAAACTGTGACTAGTGTCACCTGTCTTACTTGCCAGGGCAAAATCATTCATTTTCAAATCTTAACTTCATGTTCATCGAGCTTTAGCATTAAAATATGGACCAAGAGATGAAGAGAGAGAGAGAGAGAGAGAGAGAGAGAGGAAAGGGAGGGGCCACAGAGAGAGAGAGAGAGAGAGAGAGAGAGAGAGAGAGGAAAGGGAGGGGCCACATTCCTTCATCAAACAAGTACAAACATTCACAATCCTCACTGAGCAAATGATATCCAAAACTTTAGCTGGTAAACCATATGAACAAAGTTCAAATAACTCCTTGCCCCAAAAAGAAAAAGGAAAATATCCACCCTGGAGAGTTTGTAGATGCCCAGAAATATTATGTATTAAAAACTGCAGATGATGGGAGTAAAGAAGTCTCAGTTTATGCAATCTTAGCCCTCGAAAAATCCATCTCCGGATGCTGCAACAAGCCAAGATAAGCACATCTACCATGTTAGAGGTGCAAGAGAAAAGACCCTGATCACAGGGAGGAAATAACATAAAGGATGACAAAGAAGAGAGCTGGCAGTCCACTTGAAGAGAGTCCAGTGTTTACCTCAGCCATGAATTTCTTTAGAATCTCCTGCTTTTGAAGTTCATCACTTGTTGGAAGGCCCATAGACTTCTGTCTCTGATCAAACTGCAGGCAAGAAGAAATTCAAAAATCTTACCACGTGTTTTAAGCTAACACAGAGAAAGAAAGAAACCACAAAGATCATATAGTAACACTCCTTTTTTTTAATAAACAGAAACAAAAGCTACAAATTCATACATACATGCATAGTTTGCTAATTAGAGGTTAGCACTTCCATGAACTCTACATAATCCATGAATAAAAAAATCCCCCAGCACCCATAATTTGAAACACTCAATTACCTATACAGAATATCAAACATGTAAAACAAAGACAAGCAAGTATTAACTCTCCATTAATTGCCCTGATTGCTATGCTTTTCTACAACTAGATGAGGACATTCGACTTAAACACCAGTGGACAGGCAAACCTAATAGGATTTATTACATCATGTATGAACTTATCATATTAAACATCATACACAACCACACTCAAATTTGCTAGCAGAAGAAACATTGCCCTGCCAAAGCAGTTTATTTGAGCATCACAGTCAAAGACAAGTGTCACGTTCTCAAGTATACAACATGTCATTTCATCAAAGGAACTACTCTCAGAATCATGGCATACAACAGAAGTTGTATCCCTCCAGTGAATACCAAACCAAATCTCATCACACATCAAGATGCCAAATTTCATATAGCATAGATAACAATCTCATTCATGATCACTTGCAGCAAGAAAAAGGGCAACATGGGAACTAAAAAAACGGAAGGGACCATGTAAACAATGCGTACCATCATTTTCTCCACAGTCTGCCTCGTTTCTGGATCCAAGTCAGATAATTTGCTACTCTCGGGTTCACATTTCTGGGCATCAATTTCAGGCTCTCCTTTCACCACACATTTCCACCACTCCATTTGATCATGTTTTGTCAAAAGAATAGAGATTGTGTTTTGGTCCTCTGTAGATAATAAAGCAATTTGCCTGTTATGGCTCTTCAAGCAAATTCAAACATGTTTTGATCAATTGATTAATCTGTTAAGAATTCCCCTACATTTATAACAATAATTTTCTACTTGGCGGGATTTAAAAAAAAAAAAACGGCGGCATTCAACATCTTTTAAACAACCTACCTATGCTCCAATAGCAGTCATCAGGCTTGATGGGGCGATAAAGCTCCCCCTGAAAATATTTAAAATTAGGTAATCAGGGTGGAAACAATTCAATCAAGCCGAAAATTATACACAAATAACGTATGTATATAAACAGAAAAGGAGCTACACAAACTCACATCAATTATTGGTGGCTGCCCCTTCAGTCCAACTTTTAGATGATTTTTCTTTATGTCACATACAACAAACCTTGATTTAGTCCCAGTAGGGACTGGAACATTAACTGTGACCTCCGGCAGGGTCTGGGTCCATGAATATTTCTCCAGATCAAGGCCATTACCTTTATTAGGAACTGTCCAAATATGAAGAAAAATCAGGATCATAGATTGAAGGACGGGAACTGAAATTAATGGACTTGAACAAGACATGAAGCCACTAATCTTCAAGACAATTAATTAATGTTTATTTGAAGCATGTAAAAGTCAATCAGCCAAGCACAGGACTGCTTGCAAGCTCTGACCCACCCTCCAATAACGACCAAGAATACTCTTCCCAGTCTATTGCCCTCAATTCAGATGCCAACAGTTTCATTCAACAATGAGAAATTCAGAAACATTCACATCTTGTATGTTTAATCTTTGCCAATGCAACACTTCCGTCATTCAACAAGATAACACAACCAATCTAAGGGGGTGCTGGAGTGAGTTTTTTTTTTTTTTTGGGTGTGTGCATGAGGGAAAGAGGATAACTATCATGTTAATAGTTTCTTGAAACTCTATGCACAACAAACCAATTGAAGATGCAAAGTTAAATCATATTCTTGGTACTTCCGAATCAAACCCCTTTTAGCCTTGGTGCCACTCAAAAACCCCGTGGAAAAGGGAACAAGCATGGAACTAAAGCAATGTTCAAAAAATATGCACTAGAACACCATCAAGTTTCCACACTCCAATCTAGAATATCCACTTCCTAGCATCCTTAGAACATCTTACCCAACAAAGTGTTCCCAAATTATTTCCAAGAACAGTGAGCAGGAAAGACAATTGCACAAGAAAAAGTTTGGAGTAACCAAATTTGAATTTAAAGCAACCACCACATAGACAGATATAAATATCACAACTAATTTTACACACACACACACACACAAAAAACACACACACACATATGCATATTATCAAGTATTGAGATCTTAACTCCTTCTCTCGGTCCTTGGTTCTCTTCTTCTTCTCATCATTTACAACAACCTTTGCTTTCAATTTTCAGAAGTTAAAATACCTTGTCTTCAACTATAACATCCTCACCACAAGAAACCAAACCTAAATCATGGATTCCACTCATTCAGTTAAACATTCCACCTTTCCCACCCGTAGATAACAAATTATAAAAGAAAGAAAAGACACATCCCATTTTCAGCAACTAAACCCAATACAAACATAACAACAGCTAAGTCTTAATTCTAAGGTGTAGAAACAAAAGTTCCCTATCACAGCACATCTAATCATTGGACTCAAATTGGCAAAAATTTCACTTTCCCGGGCAACATTACTCGTAAGGAGCGATGCAAGACAAGACTTTCTACACTAATACCTTCTCTCAATTATCTCTGCAAGCAAATCTACAACAACGAACAGAGACCGCTCCAAAGCCAAATTTCCTTCTCAAGGTTGATATTTACATTTCCCATAAGGCAAGGGCTGAAATATTTAGTCTTGCACTTATCAAGCAAATAAAAAGATTTCAAGAAAGATCTCAAATTATATCCTTTCTTCATCCACTAAGTTCCCCAAAATTTCTTGCAGCCAGCAAAATTCCATATTATCAAAAAAAAAAAAAACCAAACAAAGGAAACAAAAGATAAATGCAAAAAAATTTACATTCTTTTGATGAGAAAAGATAAATTCATATAGCAAAAGTGAAAGAGAAACCCAATACCTCTACGGCCAGTTTCGTCTTTCTTGTCCTCTTCCATTGGATCCTTCTTGCTAACGCTGGCCGGTTTCTCTTCCTCCCGAAACTCTTCCTTCACTTTCTTCATTCCTGGTTTTTCCGCTTCCTCCTCGGCCTTCTTCTTGCTCTCCGCCTTCGCCGCCTCCTCCGCCTTCCTCTTCCTCTCCTTGGCTGCCCTCACCGCAGCCGCGATCTCCTTTTCCGCCGTATCCCTCTCCAGAAAGTCACTCTCTTTCGCCAAAAAGTCTATCACTTTCTCCACTAATCCTAGCGGGTTTGACGAATCAAAGCTTGCGCTAAAAGAAGTCGGTCTTCTGGTCCGCTGTTGCGACGACGTAGAGGCTTTCACTTCGCTTTTGTTGTCCTCTTCTTGGATATCAGATATTATCGCCATTGCTCGATACTAGTTGACTATGCTTGACTCTCTGAGAGATGCGGAGGCTTAGAGCTGAGCGTATTTATCGGCCTGCTGCAGGGAAATGCGAAGAGCGTAACCGAGAGTTCCAGAACCAAATTTTATTACCCTCTATTTGCTAAAAGGTCCTTGATGTTTTCTGATTATATGGAATTTGCGCCCCTGTACTTAACAAAATGTCAATAAACTCCTCGTGTTTTATTGGGCTGCACAACGGCTATCCTTTCTATTTAAAGTTCGGTTTCGGTAAATAAGGGTAGGTATATTAAAAAAATTAAATTGATTTTTAATTTATATTTTTTAATATCAATAAAACTTATATGATATTTTAATTTATATTTTTATAAGAGTTATTCAAATTGAACTTTTGTATAATAAAATTTGATTAAATTTGATAACATTCTTATTTTTAAAAAATTATTAAATGTAAAAATTTTATACAATAAATTTTAATTTAAAAATTTTAAAAAATTAATTTTTAAATAATATTTATTATTTTTAAAACAAAGTAATGGATTTTATTTGATTAATATTAGATAATAGATTAGTACTTACAAAACTCAATCCAAACAACCAAACTAGCAAATAAATATGATTCTCTTGCTAAAGTATGGGCAACCATATTAGTTTGTCTATTTATATGGATAATAAAAAAATTATTCATTTTGAAAAAAATATATTTACATCTACTAATCAAAATACCAAACTCAAATAAATTTTCAGTATTTGACCTCATTGCTTATATCACTTTCGTAGAGTTTGATTCAAGAGCCATTTGTTTGAAATGATTTGTTAGCAACCAATTAGCAGCTTCCCTTAAAGCCCAGGACTTTGCCTCCTTAGGTGACTTACCATTCTCCAGTGTTTTGGATATGCCTTTTATAAACTTTTTATGATCATTTTTAATAACCAAGGCCATACCTACTAAATTCATATTATTAAAAATGATAGCATCAACGTTACCTTTGAGCAAACCAAGGGAGGATTTCCTCCATCTACAAATCAACTTTTTAAAAACATTTCCTTTAGCACTACCCATAAGCACTTTTGCTACATCCCATACTTTCATAAATTTCAATCCAAATTTTGTTGCTTATAAAGGAGAAGAATTAATATCGTTCTAAATTTTGGTGTTTTTAAAAGTCTAGATTATCCATAGCACTATACAAAATTTAAGTCTTAAGACAAGCACCAAAGCTTTCAAAATTTTGAAAAACCATTCCATAAAGCATTCATTAGAAACTGGCATGTCAATAAATTGTGCTTTCAACCAGTAACTTTTGAAAAGAGGGTAACTTACAAAGATGTGCCATAGATCTTTAGTCTTTGCTCTACAGAAAGCACATTCACCATTTATCTCATAACCTTCAGCTAGTAACTTTTCTCTTGTAGGTAGATAGCCCCTGCATAATTTTCGAATAAAGTCTTTTACCTTTGGAAGTAGCTTCAAATTTCAGATAAACATCCAGTATCCTTTAACATCCTTATGGTTTGGCTCATCCATTGCTACCCTATAGCCTAATTTAACCATATATTTTCTATCTTGACTATAGTGTCAAATGATTTTATCTTCCTTAAGATTGTTGCTAATCATAATTTTGAGAATCTCCTTAATATTTCTCTCCCCAAATAAATCTTTGTTTGAGTCTTTATCCTAAGATAAAGTTTGTGGGATCCATAAATTCTTTATAAAATTGTATTGAAGTCCTCGTTCAATAAGAGATTCAATTCTGAAATTTTTTGGATTCTTAAGCCAAGGATCTCCCTAGACTAGGACCTGGTTACCTCTTCCAATTTTCCACATGCAGTCTTTTTAAAGTATTAACCTAGCACTCTAGATACTTTTCCAAGAGAAGTTAAGATTCGACCCTAGACCAACCCTCAAGAAATCTTTTATAAAAAAATATCTAACTTTGAAAAGCTTTACTTCTAAATAGTCAGGGCTAAAGATTAATCTCCATCTTTGCTTAGGTAGCAAAGCCAAGTTGAACTCATGTAGACTTTTAAAACCCATCCCTCCGTGCTCTTTTCTGCTGCATATTCTCTTCCAGCTTAATCAATGTAATCATTTCCCTCCATTTTGGATTAATCCTTATAAAAAAGAATTTAACATTCTTTGAATCTCCTCACACATAAAAATAGGGAGTACAAAAGTACTCATGTAGTAAGTTGAAATTACTTAAACTATAGTTTTGATCAAAATTTTCTTTTCAACTCTTGAAAGTAATTTATTTTTTTTAACCACGGATACTTCTCCAAACTCTCTCCTTAACAAAACTAAAAATATTACCAATAAGAGATGATAGATTCATATTCTTGCTTGTGTCCATAACAGTATGTTTGATATCAAGCCTTTAATATAATCAAGGATATTTGACTTGAACATTATTCCAGACTTTTGGAAATTAAATGCCTGTCCAAAAGCTAATTTATAATCTCTTAAGATTTGAACCATATTTTAAACCTCATTCACAGTAGTTTTGAAAAAAAAAAAAGAATCATTAGCAAACAGTAAACGAGATATTGAAGGAGCACCCCTACAAACTTTATAACCATGTAAATCACCCATACATTTAGAATTCTTAATTAGTATTGAAAGGCTCTTTGCAGAAAGAATGAAAAGATAAGGAGATGGAGGATCTCCTTGTCACATTTTTCTCTTACGTATGATAGGCCCTATCTTTTTCCTATTGAAAACAAGTTTGTAAGAGATAGTTATGACAAATGACATTATCATCTTAATTCAATCTTTAGCAAACTCAATTTTGATCATTGTTTTTTCCAGGAAAGACTAAGAAAATCTGTCACAGGCTTTACTAATATCAATCTTCAAAGCAACCTGTCCCTATTTACCTCTAGTCTTCCCCTTCATAAAATGCACAGTCTCAAAAGCCACCAAAATATTATCCATAATCATTCTTTTAGGCAAAAATGCAGATTGAGATTTAACTATAAGTTTTGAAAGTAAAAGTTTCAGCCTAGCAAGCACTTTAGACACCATCTTATAGATAACATTATATAATGCAATTGATTAAAAATCTTTGATATTTCTTGGCATATCACACTTAGGAATCAACACGATAGAGGTATTATCTAGCCCAGGATGAATTTCCTTATGTTTTGGCCAATGCATAACTGAGGAGAAAATGTCCTTGCCTAGCATCCCCAAGAATCTTTGAAAAAACTCGGCTCGAAACCATCAGGCCTTCTAGATTTATCTAAGTGCATTTAAAAAACTACCTTCTCAAACTCCTTTAGCCTTTAGCAAAAACTTATTATCCTCTTGACTAATTCTTTGCTAAAAAAGACTTAAGACATTTTTAAATAATCTATGAGTGCTACAAAAAGTTCATTAAAGTTAATTCTGAATTAAAAGAGATAAATTCTCCTCTCTTTCTATCAACTTCCCATGTTCATTGTATAAACTTTGGATCTTATTAATACATTATCTAATAGATGTCATATTATGAAAATACTTTGTTTTTTTTATCACTATTTGTTAACCAAAAAATTTTGATCTTTTATTTCTAATAATCTTCTTGTTGTTGTAATAATAAGTATAATCTGTTATTTTTTTCTTTAAATATGTCTCTAGTATGCCTATTTATTCTATTTTGAGGTTTTTAACTAATTATTTTTGGTTTCAATTTTTTTTTGAGAAATTTTCAGCCAAATTTTTACCACATTTAGACAAAATCTTCCTACAATATGACAGTCTACTTGAAATATTTTATCCTTCAGATTTTAACCAACATGACTTAACTATTTAGTTAAATTAGACTCATGGAACCAGTAATTCTTAAAATGAAATTTAGATTTAAAATAATATGGAGATTATACTTATGTTTTCAACAGAATTAGAGAATGATCCAAGCAGAGAGCCATCAAATTACATAATCTTGTTTTTGAAAACACTAAAAACCAATCTTTATTACCAAAAGCTCTGTCTAGGCATTCTGTAACCTAGTTATCTAGTCCTTTTCCTCTCTTTTAAGTAAATTGATGACCGTGCATTTTCACATCCTCTTAACCACATTCTCGTACTACCTTTTTAAAGCCTTTGATTAACCAATCAGGCTAGGGAAGTCTACCTAGTTTCTTACTTTGGTGTAGAATAACATTGAAGTCTCCCATGCCTAACCATGATAGTCTTGATACTCCATGTTGTGTTCTTAATAATTTTCAAGACTCTTTTTGCTTGATTTGTTCAGAAAAATCATAAAACGCTGTAAACCTCCAAGCTGCACTCTGATTTATTGATATCTCAACATTAATATAATTTTGGGAAAAATTGAAAATGCTATAATACTCATTTCTCTTTTAGAAAATTGCCAAGCCCTCACCACAAACTTCCTTATATACTCCAAAAGCTCCCTCAAAGCCCAATTATCTCCTTGTTCTTTCAATTCTCCTCTAATCCACCCAAGTTTCAATCAAAATCAACATCTCCGATCTTTTTGATTTTAGTAACTCTTGGAGAGTTAATACTGCCTAGGGATTGTCAATTCCCAAACAATCTAGCTTAAATTTTTCATGGTACCCTCCAAAAAGCGAACCTAATTTTTAAGTTTCGTCGATGATAAAGATGAGGACCCATCTTCAATAAAAAATCTCTTCTTTGCCTTGACCTCCTGTTAAGCATCTACAGATGTTATGTTTGTTGCATGGCTATGTGTTCATCATACCTTAGCTTTTCTCCTTTTCTGATCATTATTGATTTCAAACCTAAGGTGGTCACCTTCCTCTCATCTTGGTTAGACATTGGACTCTAGCCCGACCTTACTTGCAAGTCCAGTCTGCCAATTTCATGCTGGCTACTATAAGAGGCAGATCTTTTCCTACCAAATCTTATTAAGATTATGTTTGATAGTTCTTTTCCTTTAAGAACTCTTCCCTGACCGTTATTTAAATTCTCCATCGATAAAAGTGAATCTCTTTCAATTGTCTCTGGTTTTGAGATCAAATCCTTCTTAAACTCTATTTGACCTGAGCCATTATGGAACTATTTTTCTCTATCGTTTTCAGTGAATCTCCTAGCTGTAACTCTTAGTCGTATCCCTCAGCTTTTTTCTAACTGATCACCATTGATCAAAAAAAGCTTCCCACAATAACTATTTGTGTGGCCAAGACATCTACAGAGAAAGTAGAATGTACCTAGTCATTTAAATTTTAACCGAATAAGAAACCAGTCCCCTTATTATCGTTGAATTTTCTTACATCACTTTAATGGCATACTAATATCAACAGCAACTCTAATTTTCATATAGTTCCTCCACGTCTCTAAATTGTTGTTCACATCATAATAAGTTTCGATGAAATTTCCTAAATATTGTCCCACATTAATAGACATAAAGCCTACTAGTAGATCATGTACTTAAATCCAGAAATTCGCGTAAGTACGAAGAATTGTAGTTAGCACTTCTTCTGGTAATAGATGATGGAGAACTAGCACATAATTATCAAATGACCACGGGCTACCATTTAGAATTCTCTTCATATCCACAATGTGGAAGAATTAAAAAAGAAACATATGAGATGATACATCTTTTATGCATATAGATCTACCAGGGTGCCATATGCTAGCCATTCTATTTCTCATTGCATTGAGGTTTATGGTTCTATCGATAACAAATGTCCCCACGAAGCAGAGTTCTAGATTACCATTGAGGTCACTTTCTGATTACTCCCCTTCAGAAGAAGCTCCTCCTCTTCCTTCGTTGGGATCGCCAATTTAGCCAAGTACCACTTCATTCTACATACTTTGAGAAAACAGAAAAACTTTTTAGCAAAAAATTCTAAACTTTCACGAAGGAGAGAACACCACTAACTCTCCTTAAGAAGAAAAATCAATTAAGATAATTAATATTTAATTTAATTTAAATAAAAATTATATTTATAATTGCTTTGATTGATACAATATGATTCAAATAAATTATTTTATACTTACCTTTAAATAAATATTTTATATTTCACATTTTGTTATCAAAATTATAAAAAAATATATTTAATTCTTTTTTGTTATTTTAAAAAAAAAACTTTTTCTTTTCATTATTAATTATGAAAAAAATATAATAATGACCTTTCGTAATAAGAAATTAGATTGCCTTATTTTCTTATTCGGTGTAAAACAGAAAAGAAAAAGGTCAAAAGGAATCTTTTTTTTTTTCCTTTATAAGAAATCTCCTACATACCTTCTTTAATGTTCATGATTTCAACAATGAAGTTTTGTCCAAGTAATCCAGGTACATAAACACAAATTACAAGAGGTAGGTACAAACAGAGAGCTAATTGGCATTCTGGATTAGCCCTTTTTCTATAACAGCATTTTTAATGATTTTCAGGGACTCCTCCAAGTCATTACAGAGCTGGTGAGGATCCTGGATGACAACAGGATCAACTGCTAGACAAATAGTCATCTTGTTTACGTAGCTCTGAAAATGGAGGGTCAGTGCCTGGAGAACAACAGAGAAATGAAGGATCATGAGAAAGCTGAGCAAAGCACTCAGCTGGCTTGTTCAGTCAAAATCCAGAAACTGAGCAGTTTTCAGAGTGAAAGCTGTGGCTTACATGTGGGTGGCCATAAACGCTGGGTGCCAGGTAAGCCATTGGGTGTCCATAAAAGCTTATGTCTTCCGAAGGACCAACCATATTGGAAAACGCCATGGTTGTGTTGCAAAGCACTTTGCGTACAGTAGCTGCAGCTGCCTGCAGTTTATCATATTCAGAGAAAACAAAAGAAATAAGTAATTGTCTCATCTGTTTAGAGCTTCCTGTTCATTAGTTCTTCTACTGATAGCAAACACAATGCAGCCCTTTTGATCTTTGATTACTATTGCTTGAAAAAATTGAGAAGTTACCGCCTTTCAGAGTTGCTTAGCAGTTGAAATTAAATGAAGCAGCATTGGAATGATACCTCAACTCCAAATGTGCTGAGAATGAACTTGCCACTTAAGAATGTCAATATGGCTTCAAGAGAGAGCTTCTTGCGATCAATGGTGGTTTTGGCTCTATGCAAATAATCTAGAGGGTCCCTTTGCAAGCCAATGTTGAAGGGGAGGAGAATGTACCCAATCCAATTTCCCCATCTGGCCTTAGACTCATTCTCCATCATTTCAGCCAAATCCTGTTATAAGTGAATTGCAGACTGCAGAGCATTACATCAGTGTGATCAATGAAAAGAACTTCATCAGGATTTTGATCAGCGAGTTGGCTGGTAATCTTTTAACCTGGATGCCAGTAGTTGGTCTAAGGTTGACAAGAATGGTTGCCCTCAGGCGCATGGTTTTTGGAAGACTGTTTACATTCTGCATCGCTGCTCCATCTTTGTCAGCCTCACCTGTGGATGAACAACTTCGACAGATAAGTCACTGAACATCAACACCAGTTTATTAATTACCGTATTTGGTGATTGGAAATCTTGAAGAAGTCACAGAGAAAACTCACCATATCTTCGATTTAGATATAGTGAGAGACCAGCCTGTGTTACTCCCAGGAGAACGTCATTGATAGTCTGGTGAAACCAGCAATAGAACAGAAACCCAGAAGCAGAAAACTTAGAGATGATTATATGTTACAATTTCAAGAAGAATACTAGTTCATGCCTGGCATATATAGCATCGATTAGGAATTTAAGCACACACTGGGTATACATTGATAATTTCCTCATTAAATTCAAGAAATGTGATGATTTCCTAGAAAGTAAGTAACAAAGTGGGAGGAATTTATCTGATATACCATGTTCATCGCCTTCTTCACTAGCTTGACGTCATCCAAGCTTACAGTCCGGTGGACAAACAGCCTGGGATTAAACTTAGTTTCTGGAGCAGCTTTGAGAGGGTTATCTGTATCTTTCAAGAAAAATATTGTGGCCAAGAACACCAAAACATCCACGATTGTGTTGACAATGAGCCTCAGCACCATCCAGAAGGCCAAAAATAGCCACCAAAACCCACCTGAACGACTTGAATCTGCCCGTTTCTGCACAGGAAGACTAGGCAGAACATTCGGGTCTGATGTTTTTCGGGTGCAAGCATGGAGAAGAGACATGAGGGACATGCCATCACCGATTGAGTGATGGATCCTGAAAACCGCAAGAGCCTCTGCATCTGATGTTCTCACGTTAAGTAAGTGGAGTTCCCATAATGGCTTGGAGAGGTCCAACGGAATTGTTGTAAGGTTGGATATGTAATCCTCCACAAACTCATCAACAGATTCCATTTCTGGGTCTAAATCTGGAACAACAACATGGTCTTCCACAGTTACCTTCGTTCTAATCCATCTGGGTTTCCTCCTCTTCTTATGATCAATCACCTTTTGTTTCAAAGTTACAAGAAGAAGAAACTTCATAAAAACAACCATGCAGCAGTAGCACATGAGCGATATTAAATAGATAACAGTACAAGTTTCTAAATACATGAAAGGGCTTTGCTCTCCCCGCACTGCAAGCAGTTGATAATTTAGTGAAACTTCAGTTCTTGAAACTCAAATTTATTGAGCCACATGTATTTATTGAAAGTAAGGCATGCATTTATTGAGAGTAAGCGACCTCTTCAACTGCTCTCACAAAGTCACGTAGGAGTATCGACGCACGACTTTTTTTGAAAAAGACATGCCCATCATCTTTCTCGGCATGACAGTCTTCACCACCAATTGCATAATAATATCGACCATGTGCTGTCAGTTCAACCAAGATAGAAAGAGACAGATGCCTGTAGGTCTTGTCTTACTCTCACATATACGTACATGTATAAGATCAATTTAAGTGGGGTTCATTTTCATTCGAGTTCAAGACTTGACAAACCAAATTGGAAAATATATGTCAACGAAACGCTTCCTGGGCAACTGAAGGACGTGCGCAAGAATAACCGACAACAATGATTTTATCTTCCTGTCTGTATGAGTTGATTAAGAAAGCGAATCTTCTGCACATCCAATTCATTCTTAGAAGAGCAGGGCCCATAGCCAGAATTGCTTGTATGTTGGTTACCATCTACTAATTTCATTACCGAGTCATTCAAACTTACAAAAGGACTCCCGGGAAAGCTCTTTTCCTTGGTGGGTTTACAGTGATGAGAAAGTGTCTGGGTGTCTCGATTTCGATGCCTGGAAAAAGCTTGGAAAGTTGAGAGATTTAAGCCTTATTTGACATGCAACAGCCTGCTTTTATTGAATTTTGAATATTTTCCCAGTTGATTGATGTGGGTTGCATTTGAATCAATCATCTCAAAATTAAGGGTACTTTTCCTAAAGCGAGAGCCGTGTTCTTGCTATCTTTGTTTCTAATGGCTGTAAAGGTAGAGATAGACTTTGTAGTCTGTAAGATTCATGGTGCTCCACTGACATTCCCCTATTAGCTTCCAATCGAGTTGAAAGCCACCCAGATGACAACTTGAGGACTCGTTTTGTGGACAAGAGTAAAGACACATAATCAACAAGAAGACAAGCAAAGATGGACAAACCCAAGCAAATGAACAAGCCACAGAAAGCGAAGCAGAAGCGTTAATGTATAAATAGTTGGCTTAACTTTACCAGTTTGCTAGAGAAGCGAGGATGTCTGATCAAGGTATGCTTCAACCCTTCTATGATGACAGAAGGATCGATGGCAGTCTTGCATCCCATGACGGCGATGATAAAGCAGTTGAATCGAGGCGCATGAAACAATCTGGCGGCCGGACTCAGCGGCTCTTCATCAACATCCGGCCGTGACTTGCTGGTGGTCGCCATGTTTTGGCTTCTCCTTCGAAATCTTCCTGCTTCGATGGTCAGCTTTTGTTCATGTAAATGGGTGCCCGAGAAGACCTTTCTCTGCTTACCCATCATGGAGAGCCTTAATATTTTGTCAGAGTCGGCAAGCTTGGTTGTTTAAATACTATCTGCAGAGTCTGAATTCTTGTACCACACTTTGGACAAATTGACTTTGGCGTCTCCAAACCAAGCTGGACAGACAGCAGCCCCACAGAAGGGAACTTTAATTAAGAACAGTGGTGCTTACAAACATGCCCTTGGAGTTGATGAAAACTACATTCCCAATGAAATGGGACCAAATCACCTTGGTCATATTATAGGAGGCTGGATTAACTTAATTTAAAGTGAATATTATTTAAAATTTTAGATTTTTATTAATATTTTCATTAAATTTTAATATATTAAATTAAATTTAAATATTTAAATTAAAAATATTTTACAATAAATTTTAATTTAAAAATTTTCATAAATGTAAGTAAATATTTTAAATATTATTGTAAGAAAATTTAAAAAATTTTAAATACTGAAATTATTTTTATATTTATATTATTAAAATTTTAAAAATTTATAAAAATAATTTATTAATAAAAATTTATTTAAAAATGTGATAAATAAAATCAAAATAAAATTTTAGATTATTTAAATAATAATATTATTATTAATTTTGTATAATTATTTTTATTAAAAATTATTTTAAATAAAAATAAATAATATTTATCCATTTATTTATATAAACAAGTTTTTCAGTGGAAAAAAAAATGGAGATGTGGCTTCCCTGGTAGAGCTCTGCCTTCCATGGAAAAGCAGTGGTTCAATTCCCAGCACTTCCACTTTTGCCCTTACTCTTATATTTTATAAAAATAACAATAATTCTTAATTATTATTCTTAAATATTTTATAATAACAAAATAATTAATAGTTTAATTATAAATTTTCACAAACAGTTAAATATATTTTTATTTTAAAATAAATAGAGAAAACTTTCAACTATAACCTTTTTTCCAATTTGAAATTTAAAGTTGGTTGAATTATATTTATAATGTTTTTTTTAATTTTGTTTAGTTTCTACTTTGTTTAGGATTTTTTTATATTTCTTTTTTATTTTATTAATAATTATATTTTTTAATTAATGCTTTAATTAGTGCTTCCCTTGTAAGCTTGAACTAGGCTCTTCTCTATTGGGATAATTTGCAGACGCGCGAAAGGTTGGAGGTAAATACTGTCTTCTTCTTGACATCATAGATTCTTTGGTGAATTCAAAATTGATATTCTAAGCCCTTTCGCATTTGTTGCAACGGCCGTTATGTTCATACTGTATTGATATTTTTCCCGATTCCCTTCTCTTCCTGGTGGGTGATTGACTTTTAAATTTTATATATATTAAGAAACGCATAAATTTTGGCAATTTGCGGTTGTTTAACCTCACGCGGTTCTGTTGATGTTGTTCACGAATGTTTGCGGTTCTCTCTCTCTCTCTCTCTCTCTCTCTCTCTCTCTCTCTCTCTCTCTAGCCCTGAAGCGACAGAGAGAGAAGCTCACATGGGTGAAGGAGTTTCGGTAACATTAGAAATATTTAGCTGGAGAGGACTCTTTCTGGTTCACTGTGAGAGGTACTATTTTTAATTCGAAGGTTTTCACCTTGCTTTAGTGAATTTGGTTGTTTTGATAATGTTTTGGTTCTTTTCTTTTCTTTTCTTTTTTTTTTTTGGGGAAGGGGGGGACCTACCATCCGGGATGACCTATTTTCTTCCATTTTGGTCCTTCCGTTGCTTAATACTGGAGAATCATTTGGTTTGTGGGTTCAAGGAACTGTTTTCTTACCTTTGTTGTATCTTTTCTTCCATTCTCTCTGGGGTGCTATGGCTTCCTCATAATGCAATGCCCATTAAATTGGAGACCTAGATGCTTGGGCTGATTGATTGGTGGATTTAATTTAGAAAAGTACAATATTGAAACTTTTCAGTATGTCTTACTGTTCTTGTGCAGGGCATCATGGTTTTCAAAGAGTGATATTCTGTAGGCCATTGGTTTCAATTTAAGTTTCTATGTTCTAGAATGGATCCAAGATTTATGGATAGTGGCTACGAATGTTAGGGTATTAAAAGAAATCAATTATGGCAGACCCAGTTGGAATTCTGCTTGAGATGTTTGAATGTGTCTCAGGCATGGACCCTCCTATTGGCTGCCCTCCAACTCATGGAGATTTATTGGTTTAGGTATTTGCTTGATGGCCACATGCTTATACGAGTCCAGTCTAGCAAGCAGGTTATAGCTTCAAGATGATGAAAACTAAAGGCATAGTAGAAAGGATATCAATATTAAGAAAAGACTTGCTGTCCTATGCGAACATACTGAGAAAGGGGAGTGAATAGTGACTGAAACTTTTTTGAATAAGGCTGAACTAGCTTAAGGTACAATTGTAATGTGGAGTGTCTTTCTAGTAGATGCCTCCGTGATGTCAAAATTGGGTGCTTTGGCAGGGCTGAGATAGAATTTGAGCAATCTCAGGTGTAAAATTCTCTCCCTCACCATTTACAAGTGATCAGTTTATATAAGAGAGACATTGAAAGAATTAAACTGAAGAACCTGAAAAGGACTTACAATTTCTTAAATTGTGTCCAGATGTAGCATAAAGCATGCAACTATCAGTCAATTCATTATTTTAGTGAGACTACGCTCCTGCATTCTATGCCGAACTTAGGATTCTGTCAATTGTAAAACAAGTAAAAGAGAGAAACATTTCAGAAACCTTTGTGATATATGCTACGTAATAATTTTAATACTGCTCAGGCAACATATCAGATTGACTTAAGCTTCATTTTGATTTGCTACTGACGATGGACCTCCTTGCCTAGTTGGTGGCAGGTTTCTTTCAAAGCATATGGAAGAGAGATAAATAGAAATGCAGGGGCTTATGGCCTCTAAGAGGGAAATCTTCAGCTAATTCATTTTTTTTATTAGTTATTGGAAAAAAAGAAAGAAATCTTTTCTTTTCCTTTATAAAAAAATCTCCAGTATACTTTCTTCTTTAATGTTCATGATTTCAACAATGATATTTGTATGAGTAATCAAGAGCGAAGCATAGACGAGAGCTAATTGCCATTCTGGATTAGCCCTTTTTCTATAACAGCAATTTTGATGATTTTCAGAGACTCCTGCAAGTCAGTGCAGAGCTGGTGAGGATCCGGGATGACAACAGGATCAACTGCAAGAGAAATGGTCATCTTGTTTATGTAGCTCTGAAAATGGAGTGTCAGTGCCTGGAAGCCAACACCAGAACAAAATGGAGGGTCATGAGAAAAATGAGCGATTAATATCCAGAACCTAAGCAGTTTCAGATTGAAAGCTGAGCAAAGCATTGCTTACATGTGGGTGGCCATACACGCTGGGTGCAAGGTAAGCCATTGGGTGCCCATAAAAGCTAATGTCTTCGGACGGACCAACCAAATTGGAAAATGCCATGGTTGTGTTACGGAGCACTTGGTGCACAGTAGCTGCAACTAGCTGGAGTTCACCATGTTCAGAGAAACCAAAAGAAATGAGCAATTGTCTCATCAGTTTAGAGCTTCGTGTTCATTAGTTCTTCTACTGATAGCAAACACAATGGAGCCCTTTTGATCTTTGATTACTATTGCCTGAAAAAATTGAGAAATTGCGGCCTTCTAAAATTGCTTTGCTGTTGAAATTAAATGAAGAAGATTTGGAATCATACCTCAACTCCAAATGCGCTGACTATGAACTTGCCACTTAAGAATGTCAATATGGCTTCCAGAGAGAGCTTCTTTCGATCAATGGTGGCTTTAGCTCTGCGGACATAATCCAAAGGGTCTTTTTGCAAGGAAATAGTGAAGGGGAGGAGAACGATTCCAATCCAATTACCCCATCTGACCTTAGACTCATTCTCCATCATGTCAGCCAAATCCTGTTTATAAGTGAATTGCAGACTGCAGAGCATTACATCAGTGTGATCAACAATGAAAACATCTGGATTTTGATCTAGGAGTTGGCTGGGAACCAACTCACCTGGATGCCAGTTGTCGGTCTTAGGTTGACAAGAATGGTTGCCCTCAAGCGTATGGTTTTGGGAAGATTGTTTTCATTCTGCGTTGTTGCTCCATCTTTGTCAGCCTCACCTGTCAATGAACAACTTGGCCAGATTATGTTATTGAACAATCAAACTCAATTTACTGTATTTGGTGATTGAGAAATGGTAAGGGAAATATGCAGAGAACTCACCATATCTTCGATGTAGGTATCGTGAGAGACCAGCCTGTGTTACTCCCAGGAGAACGTCATTGATGGTCTGGTAAAACCAACAACATGAGCAGACCCCCAAAAGCAAAAACTTAGAGATGATTATACAATACAATTTCAAGAAGAATACTAGTTCATGCCTGGACTTTGTTATATCTGATTACATAGAAACATGATTTTCTAGAATGTAAGTAATAAAGTTGGAAGAATTTATCTTATGTACCATTTTCATTGCATTCTTCACTAGTTTGATGTCATCCAAGCTCACTGTCCGGTGGACAAACAGCCTGGGGTTACACATTGTTTCTGGAGCAGCTTTGAGAGGGTTATCTGTGTCTTTCAAGAAAAATATTGTGGCTGCAAACACCAAAACATCCACAACCGTGTTGACAATCAGCCTCAGCACCAACCAGAAGGCCAAAAATAGCCACCAAAACCCCCCTGAACGACTTGAATCTGCCTGTTTCCCCACAGGAAAACTAGGCAGAGCCTCTGGGTCTGATGTTTTTCGGGTGCAAGCATGGAGAAGAGACATGAGGGACATGCCATCACCGATTGAGTGATGGATCCTGAAAACCCCAATAGCCTCTGCATCTGATGTTCTCACGTTAAGTAAGTGGATTTCCCATAATGGCTTGGAGAGGTCCATAGGAATTGTTGCAAGGTTGGATAGGTAATCATCCACAAACTCATCAGCAGATTCCATTTCTGGGTCTAAATCTGGAACAACAACATGGTCTTCCACGGCCACCTTCGTTCTAATCCATCTGGGTTTCCTCCTCTTCTTATGATCAATCACCTTTTGTTTCGAAAGTACAAGAACAAAAAACTTCATGAACACAAACATGCAGCAGTAGCACATGATCTATATTAAATAGATAACAGTACAAGTTGCTAAACACTTGAAAGGTCATTGCGCTCCCTGCACTGCAAGCGGGTTATAAGTTAATGAAATTTCAGTTCTTCAAACTCAAATTTATTGGGCCACATGTATTTACCGAAAGTAAGTCATGCATTTATTGAGAGTAAGTGACCTGTTGAGTTAGTCCCACAAAAGTCATATAGGAGTCTCAACGCACATGACTTCACTGTTGAAAAAGGCCTATGCACGTCATCTTTCTCTGCATGACAGGCTTCCCAATCAATTGCACAATAATATCAACCATGTGCTGTCAATTCTACTCGGATAGAAAGAGAGAGATGTCGGCACGTTCCATCTTACAAAGTCACTCAAAGGAGAGCTCATTTTCCTTTGTGGGGTTACAGTGAAGAGAGAACGTCTGGGTATCGTGATGTCGATGGCTGGAAAAAGCTCGGAAAGTTGAGAGATTTAGGCCTTATTTGACATGCCACAGCCTGCTTTTATTGGGTTTTGAAATAATTTCTAAAGTTGGGTGATATGGGTTTGCATTTAAATTCTTCTCCAATTAAGAAGATTTTGTATTTCCTAAGACTTATTGTGCTCCACTAACATTCCCTAACCAGCTTCCAATCGAATTAGAAGGCACCCAGATTACAACTTGAGGCACCCACATGTTTTGTGGTGAAGAGTAAAGCCACATAAGGAACAAGAAGACAGGCAAAGATGGAGAAACCAAAGCAAATGAACAAGCCAAAGAAAGCTTAGCAGAAGTTGTGTATGAATAGTTAGCTTAATTAATTAACTTTACCAGTTTGCTTGAGAAGCGAGGATGTCTGATCAAGGTATGCTTCAATCCTTCTATGATGACAGAAGGATCAATGGCAGTCTTGCATCCAACAACGGCGATGATACAGCAGTTGAATCGAGGCGCATGAAACAATCTGGCTGCGGGACTCAACGGCTCTTCATCAACATCTGGCGGTGACTTGCTGGTGATCGCCATGGTTTGGCTTCTCCTTCGAAGTCTCCCCGCTTCAAGGGTCAGCTTCTGTAAATGGTTGCCTAGGAAGACCTTTCTGTACGTCGTACACGACGTGGAGAGCCTTAATGCTATTGCAGAAAGCCGGTAGCCTTGATAATTCCGTTGGTTATTGAGGAAGCTAAAGAGTAAGGATGAGAGAAAGCTATGCAGAATACCAATTTTATAGATGAATCAATCATTCATTTATTTATATTGCAAATTAAAAATAGAATTACAGAAATTTTGTTTTACATGATAAGCATAACAATGGCTGAAAATTAGCATAAAAATATGATCATAATCTTAAAGAATAGCAACAAATAAAACAACTTCTGGGTCATGCTAATGAACCCTCTTCCTTGACTCCAGATATGCATAAATAAGATGTCGGCATTTTGATTTTCTGTTTAGTGATTTTTATTGTCAGATCTGATCATCTGTATTTTACATCCGTTTTGAGTTTCAATCAAACTCTAAACTTGCAGACTTCACATTAAGCTTCATAAAATAAATTCAACACATTTTTTTAGTGTTTCTGATAATTTATTTCATCTATAAGTACCATTGCAGTGAATAAATTTTTTGAATTTATTTTAAATAAGTTCTTAATTTTTGAAAAAATATATGAAAAATATTTATGAATTATGTTTGAGATTTCTTAATGTCACAAATTCTTTAAGACTACAGTTTTGATATTGATATGTCATGCTGACGAAGAAGGGGTTGTTCAGTAATAATATTACAGTCAACAGTGCAAGTCTTCTGCCAGATTTCAGATGATAGATTTGACTTCGGCTTCCCCAGACCCAGCTATGACAGTGCTTACAAACATGCCCTTGAAGTTGATGGAAACTATATTATCGATGTGCTTGCAACGGAACAATTGGGGGTGTAGCTCATATGGTAGAGCGCTCGCTTCGCATGCGAGAGGCACGGGGTTCGATTCCCCGCTCCTCCACTTTAAATGCTTAAATATAAAACAGTAATAATTAAATATTAACTTGATTTTTTAATTATTCATTTAAAATTTTATTTTAAATTGATTTTATATTCTTAAAATTTGAAATATTTATTAAATTTATTTTAAAATTAAATATAAAATTAAGTTTTATAATGGTTTACATAATTGACATAACAAAATTTAAATAAAAATTATGCTTTTATATTTATTTTAAAATATAATAATAATTTTTTAAAGAAAATTAATAGAACATCATTTTAATTTTTATTAATAAGGATATATTTTTTAATTAGGGTTTCATTGGTGGATCCCTGGTAAGTTTGAACTGGGTTCTTATTCATTGGGATCATTTGCACACGCGCCAAAGGTTAAAAGGTAATTGCTGTTTTCTTATTGACATCATGGATTCTTTTGGTGAATTCAAAATTGATATTGCAAGCTGTTTCACATTTGTTGCAATGTGCATTATGTTCAAACTGTATTGTTATTTTTTCCCGATTCCCTTTACTTCCTGGTGGGTGATTGACTTTTGACTTTTTTATGTATTGAGAAACGCATTAATTTTGGCAATTTGTGTTTGTCTAAACTCACGGTGTTGATGCTGTCACGAATGTTTGCGATTCTGTCTCTGTCTCTCTCTCCCTGAAGCTGCAGAGAAGGGCGCTCACATGGGTGAAGGAGTTCGGTAACATTGAAAACATTTAGCTGGGGAGGACTCTTTCTGGTTCGCTTCTGTGAGAGGTGCTATTTTTGATTCGAATGTATTTCTCCTTGCTTTTGTGAACTTTGGTGGCTTGGATAATGTGTTTGTTCTTTTCTTCTTTTTTTCTTTTGTTTTTTTGAGGGGGTTTGGGGGGGGGGAGGGAACCGAGAATCCTATACGACCTATTTTCTTCCAGTTTTGTACTTTCACTGCTTATTACTTGAGAATCATTTGCTTTGTGGGTTCAAGGAACTGAGTTGTTACCCTTTGCTTGCCTTGATAATTTTGCAGAAGAAATGAAAATTTGATGTATCTTTTCTTCCATTCTCTTTTGGGTGCTATGGCTTCCTGATAATGCAATGCCCTTTAAGTTGAAGACCTAGATGCTTGGGCTGATTAATCAGTGGGTTTAATTTAGAAAAGTACAATATTGAAACTTTTCTATATGTCTTTGTCTTATTGTTCATGTGCAGGGCATCATGGTTTTCAGAGAGTGATATTCTATAGGCCATAGGTTTCAATTTAAGTTATTATATTCTAGAATGGAAACAACATTTATGGATAGTGGCTACGAATGTTTGGGTATGAAAAGAAATCATGGCAGATTTATTGGTGTAGGGATTTGCTTGATGGCCACATGTTTATATGAGTCCAGTCTAGCAAGCGGGTTATAGCTTCAAGATGACAAAAACTAAGGGCATGGTTGAAAAGGATATGAATATTAAGAAAAGACTTGCTGTCCTATGGGAACATGCTGAGAGAGGGCAGTAAATAGTGACTGAAACTTTTTTGAATTAAGGCTGAACATAGAAGTAGCTTGTGGTACAACTGTAATGTGGAGTGTCCTTCTAGTAAATGCCCCCGTGATGTCAAAATTGGGTGGTTTGGCATGGCTGAGATAGAATTTGAGCGATCTTAGGTGTAAAATTCTATCTCCCTTACCATATAGAATTGATCAGTTTATATAAGAGAGAGATTGAAAGAATTGAACTGAAGAGAACCCTGAAAAGGACTTAACCATTTCTTAAATTGTATCCAGATGTATCATAAAGCATGGAAGTATCAGTCAATTCAATTATTTTAGTAAGACTACTCTTCTGCATTCTATGCCAAACTTAGGATTCTGTCAATCGTAAAACAAGAAAAAGAGAGAGACATTTCAAAAACCTTTGTGATATATGCTACGTAATAACTTTTATACTACTGGTGCAACGTATCAGATTGACGATAGCTTTATTTGGATTTGCTACTGATGATGGACCTCCTTGTCTACTTGGTGGCAGGTTTGTTTCAAAAGCAAATGGAAGAGAGGAAAATAGTGATGCAGGGGCTTATGGCCTCAGAGAGGGAAATCTTCTGCATTTCGGGTCCTTTACATCTTACTGCTGTTGATTGGTAAAACTTAAGGAAGCATTGTCTCATCCCTGTGCTCCTTATTTCCCTTCTAATTTGTCTTGAGAATTTGAAACTTTATACACTTACTACATACATGGTTAAAGATTAGAACTTTCCCGTTGATACAGACTCCAAACCAAAATCTTACTAATATGAAAATCAGAGAGAATATACACATATAAGAGTAACTAATGGGGCCTCCATCACCAATGTTTGCAATGGAGGGGTAGAAGGCTGGAAACCTGTAGAAAAGATAGGTTTGACCTTCAAATGTAGCGCATTGGTGTTTGTTATGGACTTGTGGTTGAGATATTCATTTGAGCTCATTATTTTGTAAGTTCTTGAGATAACCATCTTTAAGCAGTTGATTTAAGAGATTATCATCTATTTAATATACATCCCCAGGAACAACTCACATCACAGAAGATCTGTTGCTGCAAGCTTGGTTCAAGGAGTGTACATTTTAGAACGTGACCGCCAGCAGAACCGTGTAGGGCCTGAAGCTCAAGCTCCTCCCTGGTGGGATTTTTTCAATTTTCAGTTGGTTCGTTTGCTCATTGATGATGTTGATGGCTCCATTTTTGGTGCTATTTATGAAAGTAAATCTTTTTCTTGTCAACATCATTGTTCAGCTCAAAACATCCCCCTTCGTGTTATTGCCTTCCGTGGCACAGTAAAAAAGCCCGACTCCATGTTAAGGGATCTCAAACTGGATATCCAGTGCATTCGCAACAGACTTAATGAGACCTCCCGATTTCAGCTTGCAATGCAGGCTGTCCAGGATATGGTTGCTCTAGTTGGACCAACAAATATCTGGTTAGCTGGGCACTCTCTGGGGTCAGTTATGGCTTTGCTTGCAGGAAAGATTATGACCAGGATGGGCTGTCCGATCGAAAGCTATCTCTTCAATCCACCATTCTCATCTATCCCCATAGAAAGAATCAAGAATGAGAAACTGAAGCATGGGATCCGTGTCACGGCCAGCGTAGTCAAAGCTGGACTTGCTCTTGCTGGGAAGGGTTGGGGAACTCAGGATGATGACCCATTTGTTGTGCTATCTGCATGGGTTCCCTACCTTTTTGTGAACCCAGCTGATCATATTTGCTCTGAATACATTGGGTATTTTGAACACAGAAAGAAGATGGAGGAGATTGGAGCTGGGAAAATTGAGAGACGTGTGACACAAAATTCTATAAGGAGTGCGGTCTCAGCAGCAATTGGGAGGGATTCAGAGCCATTGCATCTACTTCCGTCTGCATACCTGACTATTAATCTGCACAAGTCTCCAGATTTTAAACGAGCTCATGGAATTCACCAGTGGTGGGATCCCAATTTTAATGGTCAGTCTGTACTGCACAAGTTCATCTAGTGTGTGACCTTCTCTTTTCTGGGCAGTTCCTCTCTTGTGGATAAAGATACATTTTTAAAAACCTGGCATAGTTACTAGTGGAAGAACCTGCCATATTACCAGAGGGAGATTGAGATCTCCAATATTTGTTACTCTTGGAATTGACTTTAAATAGATACAAAAGCATTTCTGCTGATTATTCAGAAGAAGCATTCAAGAATCTTGAATCTTTAGTTTGCCATGAAAGTAAGAATGTTTGTTTTGTTCGGCAAATTAGGGAACAAACTCTCCATTGAAGAGATTCTATAGGTTCAAGAACAAGATGTCTGCCAATAGATCCTTCCTATGAAGCACCATGAAACACCTCCAAGATTCATGTGTTTCCTCATTTATTGATGCTTATTTCATGGATCTTGCTGAGTGCAGAAGTGATTCAAACTCACAATTTCTTCTTCTAAATCTTTTCATCATAATTGAAATGTAAAAGTACGGTCAATTGTCTCTGATTTTATATATATACATTTCTGTATTTCTACTGTAATTTGGGCTGATGAAGCCAGTTTGATCATGAGAAATGGAGTTTGAAGCCTATTGGTCAATGCAATAACAATACTTGGGCTGAGGCCTGCCTGATTCGATGGGCAAAAGACGGCCTGCATCTTTGCCACCTTTTCATTTCATCTCTTTTTCTCTCAAGTTAACCAGCAACAAAGCCTCATCAACATCAATTGCCACCTCCGGCGTCATCTTCCTCCTCACATTATCATAACTTCCTGTTCAACTCTCCTCGTGTTCCTCAAGAACCAAATAGAAGTCCCCCGAGAGTACCATAACTAGGTCAAGAACTCTTCCATTCCCCAGGACATTATCGGCAGACATTCTTTCAAGACTGCTTGTCAAATCCACGAACCTTTCCAGGGTGCTTATCCAAATTCTGGTTCACTCACTTCTAAACCCTAGCTTTCATCACCTCCATTCCTCCAAGCAAAACCCACAACTCATCTCTCCTGGTTGATCTTTGTCACAGTCTCACAGCCTACATAGTGTTATGTATATAGTTGCTTCAAGGACAGTTGACCACGGTCTTCCTGGAGATAAGTATACCACTCATGAAATATTGTCCAAACGTCCTGGTTAAATGCTAGTGTGCCTTGATATAAACCTCAACTGGTCTGGGTCTGATAACTTTGGGTTATTATGGAATCCTGCAAGAAATCAATGGAGATGTGTGCCCAAGAGCCATTGATATCGAGTTCTTCAAGTGATTCTCTCTTTGGAGCTAGCTAGGGTACCAAGTTTTCAGCATATGCGCTTAACACATTTTCACTAGAATATAAGCAATCACTGGCTTTGGCTATACTGAGAACCATGAACTTGCTACCCTTCTGTTTAAGGACTCCGGCCCCTTATGATGAAGTAATGGACATATCAGAGAGTTTCCTTCTGGTGCAGAGCTCAGTGTCAAATCAAAGGAACAGCAAATTAAAATTATTAAAGGGGTCATCACATGTATTTTCTCTCAGACTTCCTTTAATTATGCTTAGTGATTCACAATTTTTCTTAATTAGGCCATCAAGTTTATATTTTTAGAAATCTGAGTTTTTTTCAATTAGTATAAATAATCCAGCTTGTTTAGCTCTATTGGTCAGAATTAAACATATGCTTAATAATTAGATAATAATAATCTTTCTCTATCGCTAGCTAAATTCTTTTTTATTAATTGTTTTAATTAGATTTCTTTCCAGATTATAACATATGAAAACCATTAATGTTACCGTCTCGTAAATTGATACCAAGACTTATAAATTTTTCTTGGATTTAGAGGATTACTTATATACCATATACATGTAGTTAAACACATTTAATTTGGTCATCTAACTAATTTGAATTAATTAATTTCTCTTCTTTTAATTTGTGGTTTGCAAAGATGTGATTTCTGTTACATAATTCATTTTGGTCAAAATGTTGGCGTCATAAAAAAAATACTAAATCAAATATAATTCCATGATTTATCCCATAATTACATAGGTTTGGAATTTTTGTGTAGAAAGCTAATTAAGCAGTAAACAGGAGCCGCCCACAGATTGCTTTCCAGCTGAAAACCTCCTTCCTCTCTCTCTCTCTCTCTCTCTCTCTCCAACCCACCGACAGAGAGTCAAAAATGTTCAGACAGATGGAGAAAGATAACGCAGGCGTTACGAGAAGAACCACTCACACTTAGACTGATATTGGAAGTTTGAAGTTCTTGTCTTATACTAACATTCCTAACGTCTCAGACAGAGATGCCAAACAGCCAGTCCTTCAAATCCCCCTTTCTCTACTCCTCAACTCTCCTGGTAAGCAAAACCCTTGAATTTTCCTGTCCTTAGCAGAAACCAAGAAAGAAACCAAATCAATGGCGACGTCTGATCCTATACCCGAAGAACTCCAAATAGATATCATGACAAAACTGCCCGTAAAATCCCTGATTCGATTCCAATCTGTTTCGAAGCGCTGGGAATCGCTCATCCGCTCTCCCATGGTTATCAAAGATCACCTCCAGCACTCCATCATTACCAACTCTTCCCTCCTCATCCGCCCTCTCATCATCGGCGACAGAATCGTCATCCTGGGGAAAGATGTCGAGTCTGATGGTACTGTGCATGTCATGCAAAACCCATTTCCTTACTCTTCGGCGGTAATCGTCGGCTGTTGCTCCGGCACAATCTGCTTCACTCTCTCTCACGATGACACCAGTTTTGCGGTGTGGAACCCTGCGACTAGGGAATCAAGGTGGATTCCTCACCCCATTATACCCACCTTCCCGGTGCCAGAAGGTGATATACTCATCAGAGTCACTCTAGGGTACTCGTTCTATCCTTCCCTCACTGATTTCAAGTTGGTTAGGGCCCTTTATTTCAAAGACAAAAGGTCAGGAAGATTCTCTTCAATTAGGGCTGAAGTTTTCGCCCGCAATCAAGGTCACTGGAGAGAAATCAAGAACCTTCTTCAGGAGTCACCTGATCTTCGAACTGTGAGGATCGGCCAGCGCTTCCCTGCCGCAAATCTGAAGGGAGTTATTTACTGGGAAGGGTTGCCTATGGAGGGGCCGGGTATTCCTCGCCACTTGCTTTCTTTTGACGTCAATGAGGAAAGGTTTAGGGCCCTACCGATACCTGATCAGTGTAAGGAAGATGCATTTTGGAAGCTTTCAGTGTGGAAAGAATGGATTACTTTGTTTTCACACCAAAGAGATCAAAAAGAGTGGGACGTCAAGTTTGATGTCTGGAGGATGGAAGAGGGGCGGAATGATGGGCAGCTGTGGACTAAAATCTTCACCATTGGGCCATTTCGTGAAATTATGTTGCCGTTGGCAGTTCGCTATGATGGTAAAAGCTTGATGCAGACAAGTGGAAGGCAGGATCCAGGTGAAGATTATGTGTGTTTCTATGACCTCAACACCGGAGAAATCAGTTATGTTAGCTTCCAAGGAGCTCGTTATTTCTACGGAGCTTATAGCTTTGCTGAGAGTCTTGTTCGACTCTAGGAATAAGCAGATGATGAAGCTGTTGATCAGACAGGCATGCACCTGTTTGGGACACCAATTGAAAAGGGTAGTTGGTTCCTTGTTACTCATGAGGTCCCAACACTCTCCTTTTCATTGATGCCTCATTGCATGTCTTACTTATTATTATGGTGTTTACTCAAACTATGTGGTTAAGTTGTAGGAGTGGTTTTAATTTGTTGGGATCAGACATTGATGCTTTGTGGGAACTGTAGATGCGCATGCATGCCTGTTAGGGTTTTCTGTATGCCTATTATTTTCCTTTCATGTTGTGGATTTAGGGAACTTAATTTCTCTTGCTAGGATTTTCCTATCTGAAACTTGAGCTTGTTTAATAATTTGTCTTGTGACATGTGATGGATTGCCTATGCTAGCTTTTGTTCTTGTTATATATCTTAGTATAGTTAATTATTGTGAGTACTCCTGCTAAATATTTCACGTATACAAGTCTGTTAATGGTTAATAATCTTTTAATTTAGGAATAATCAAACTCAACATAATTCAGTTTCCGGCCCTGAATCCAGGTATAAAACAAATCCGGAGATTCAAATCTAGGTTTTGGTAACGTAGGATTCTAGGTCTTGGCAATGTAGGAATTAATTATCATCAGATGGAATCACCTTACAAGACAACTACTCATACTTAGGTAATAATGTCTGCAGTTCTTGAAATTAATGTTGTATATCTATTATATATTTGATGTCATATATGTCACAAGATCTAGGGGGATAAACATGTTTTTGCTATTGTTGTTGTTATGTATCAATATTGTTTATGATAATGATATCCTCTGGTAGAGCTACGATCGAATTTGATGAATCATTTTCTTGATATTGCTGTTGATTCATTTTGTTAATTCTTGTGATGGGTGTCACATCATCATAGTAGAGACCTTGATGAAATAACTGGTTGATGTACGTGTCTGCATGCTGTTTATATTGTGCCTTACCATTGCAGGTACGTGTTTCAGGTAAGCATTACTAATGGAGGATGTTATTGGATTGAGAAAGTCTTCCTCTCTTACCTATCTGAATGCTTGGCCTTTTTTCTAGCAGGCTTGATTTAGCTTTACTTAATCTTCATAGATAATACCAAGTCAAGGCCGGGCTTCACAGGCCATAGTACCCTTTTCTTCCACGGATCCATTCCTGGACTCATTGGGTATACTTGCACATATTAATTTATAGTCTTTTATGATATAATAGCTAAATCTTTGAAAGATATATAATCTCTGATATGGCAAAAGCAGCAAAGATTTGTTGCCTTTGTTTTATCAGTATCGTCTCTCTTCCAATTGATCCAGTTTGCTGAATCTGTGAGACTAGAGGATGGTCGTCATCTTTGAATGAATGAAATCATGTGATGGAGAATAAGATTATAACCTAATGGTTTCTTTAGAAGTTGATGATGACTGGATGAGTCTGTAGTCGGAGACCTCTCATGATTTCATTTTGGTTCCCTGTACTGAATTGAATAGGCCTTGATGATTGATGATTAACCAATAGTTAATTTGAAGCCAGTCTTGACCACATAATCTTAGCACTTGAAACTGTACGTGGTTCTAGGTATAGAAGTCTACAAGCTAATTAAGCTTAATTAGAATCTTCCTCCCTAGCCTTAATTTGAACACATAGAGAGCGTATCACGTCAATCTGCAGATTACCCAGCTAGCTTGCCAGCCATATATTATATATCCAGTGAAACTATGGATGGACTGAAACAAAACTCGGGACAGTAAGGTTACTGCATGCCTAGCCTTGTTGGCATCTAGGATCGTAGAAGAATCATCAGTTATTGAAGAGGAACTGTGATATATGATATGACACCTATTTACTTATCTGATTTGATGAGAAATGTCCAAATTAATACCGATATATATGTTTATAGAAGTACGAAACATGAGCTATACATCTACAAATGTTTTGGTTGATGGAGCTACTGAGATTAAGTGTGACGGGTGATGAAAGGCACAGCATAGGATTTAAGAAATTATAATATGGTTCTGATAATGATCTTCTGGTTCTTATTTTGATGAGGATGATGGTGGTGATGGTGATGCCGGATAGATGATCATATACCTTTTTCAAGGAGAAAAGGAGTCGATGTTAGTGAGAATTAAGCTGAATATTAGTGAAAACAACTTGAAATCACATCATGAACAACATCTCCCTGAGAAACAATACAGAAGACTCAGTGTCTCTCAGTCAGATTCTGCCATGGCCATGGATGACCAAGGCCAGCCAGCCAGTCAGGAGGCCCAAGCCAGCCAGTCAGGAGGCTGACATCCTGACATCTACATACCCTTCAGGCTTCAGCTCAGCATATCTAAGAGAGCCCATAGAGTGGCCATAAGATTATTCCAAACCACATATAACTCTAGGTTAATTTTAATAATGAATTCACTTAGTTAATCAGGCTCAATTAATCAATAATAACAATCACCTGGTACCCACATGTTTAGTTCAACTGTCATTCTTTCTTATGTTCCCTTAGTACACATGACACTCAGGTCTGAAATCTGACTTTATTGATAATACTAGACTGAACGAATAATCTCTTCACCCCGATTGGTAAAAATTAAACGAATCACATCCATATAGTCTCCCATCGCTTTCTCTGCTGTATTACTATCCAATCCAAGGCCCTCGCGAGTCTTTGGATACTATGCGACCAATAATTGCACATGAAAGATTGGTGGTTTGCTTACAGCCAACTGATCATCAATCTTCTAATAGCCATTAATCTGAGAAGGTACGTAATTGGGTAAATTGCATCTCATCAACCAAGACTTGACCTGTAGGGACAATCTCAAGACTTTATGTTAATATATACATAATGCCATACTATATGTTATAAAATAATTGGAGAAATCTGACTAGCAGTTGATTAATTTGGCGATACCATGCTATATATATCACATAGTTAAGATGAGGATCAACCCACCAAGATTCTTATAGATTTTTATACTGATTTGGCCCTATCCATCTGACTTTTCATTACTGCTAAACTATAGCAAGTTTTGGACCAAATTTGAAGATGAGATTTCCTCATCAAAAAGTACCCTTTTGAAAGATTTTTGCAGAATTAACAGCTTCAACTTGATGGATATAGGGCAAACATTCAAGAAAATTGAAACCCAATTAAAGTAATCTGTGTTATGCGGTGGATTAACATGCAAATTGATATTCGTGAAAGTCCTATCAATTAGCTTCGTCATAGTGTTGGATGTCTAGCTACCATTGGCTCGAACCCTAGAATTAAAGGTGACCATTAACATCACGTTGCTTATCAACTTGTATCTGTTGCTAGGCTGTCTATTGTGGAGAAGACTGAGAAGGTCTGGAAGCTGATAACGAGCATGATGTGCTCCTGGTCGATGCACACAGGTGACCCACGTAGGGTTCGGCCATATATGAAACCATTAATTAACCATCACTACTTAGCTCACCCATCCATCAATTCAGAAAGTCTTAGTTATCCCCTTAGGTCAAGTGTGTTTTTAACAGAGATATATGATGATAATAGCGACGTAACAATAAGAGTAACGTGGAATTGTATGATTGTCGAGCATCTTATTTTTGGTCCATTTTGTCATTACCAACTTTTCTCTGTAACGCATGGACGATTTAGTGACATTATACTATATATATATGATAGAGTTTTTCTCAGCTTCACATTGTGTTTTTTTTTTTTTAAAAATAATGATTTTATTAAAATAGGCATGAACAAGGTGAAGCTACGCTGTTGTCTCTGATATGGAAAGGTGTGGACACCTCCACAAGCCACTGCCAATCGAAACCGGTGGATCACATGCCCACTTAGAATGTCTTCACAGATTATATATAATAATAAAGAAAGTAAATTTCAAATTGGATCAGAAATTAATCACGTGATTAGAAAGGGATGAAATAAAAGGGAACATCATGATTTTTTTTTCCCATTTAATATGGATCGATGTTTTAAAAAGAAAAAAAAAATTGAAATTCATATCGATATTATTCACTTATTTTATTTAATTTCATGTTTTAATATATATCAAATTGAATAAAATATATATGCTCTAAAAAAAGAAGGATGATAATAATAAGTGAAACAAAAAGTTAAAAGGGTTAAAAGATTTAATTGCAATTATTGGGAGGGGAAAATATCAATGATTAATTTCTGATAACACAAAATTAGATTAACTTTCGGTCTTAATTTGACAGATTTCCTTTACTCACTCAGAGCAAAAGTCACAGGCAAAAGTTGAGATTGATCATTCATAGCGCACATAAATTTCACAACTCCGAATTAATTCCTACAGATCTTTGACAATTTGAGACAGACAAAAATGGCTAAGGCAACTAATATTCATAAACGGTCATAATTAAACGGGTGACCTCTTGGAAGAGTAGTAGATCCAATTAAATCAATTAACCTAAGTTTTACTCTATCCGGGCATATATAATACTGTTCTATCTTGAGCGTGTTAATGCGCCAAATTAATAGATTGAAAACCCTTAATAAGGTAATTAATTAAGCTCCAATTAGTGAAGCACATGACTATGTACTTAATTAATCCTTAATTAAGCTTCCATTCTAATATAAAAACATGGCGTAAATCCTAATCTATTAACTCGTCTAATTAATTAGACTCTGCATCTCACAAGTTTTTCGATTAAATGAGAACTTTTTTGGCTAACACTATCATGACATAGGGAGCAACCAATTTGGATGGAAGGATAAATGAAATATATTGACATTTAAAATAAATATTATTTGATATCATATCCAATATGTCTTTTATTAAAAACAAAAAGTTTTAAAAAATAGATAAAACAAAAGACACGGGTATTTAAAATTTTATTTTTTTAATGGAAAGTGATTTTATATATTTATTTTTTTGATAAATTTATAATAATAAAATGAAGAAAGAATATGGATAATAATAGATTTGATATAATTTAGACATCCTTAAATTCAACTAAGTTTTTGATGTGATAGATTTGATAAAGTTATGTCAGTATGAAATTTTAAGTTTAACGCCATAAATTTTATTAAATTGATTATCAATTAAATTATTATATAAATAAATATAATATATTAATTTTTTTATTAATATAATAAGTTATAAGTTTTTTTTTTTTTTTTCGAAACATCAACATAATATAATTAATAAAAGATTGCCACCTATCTAATTAATTTGATTAAAATATATGTTCAAATCATAAATTTATTGTATATTAAAAAAATTATAAAATGTTTCAATTTCAAAATTTAATGGTCAATCATTGCAGCAATTATTTGGAAAGAAAAAAAAAAATGAAAAGGAGGTTTAGATATACATGGCGATGATACGCGTCATTGCGCGCATTGAAACAAGTTAATTACTATTATTTTTATAGTGAAATGATTTGGACATTAATTAATGGATGCATTCATAAGATTGATATGTGCAAATGATAAGCAATTCATGTGATGGATTTGGAAAATTAGGTGTTGTGTTCCCTGCCACCATGGAAAAGACCACATGCTTATTAAATCCTTGCTGGCTTAGCCGGTGGTCCTCCCCGTTAATTCTTTTTTTTTTTTTAATTTCCTCAAATTAAATTTTTTGTTAAATAATATAATCAAACTTATGATTAATTACCCCTTTTTTTAGATTCAAATAATTATTTTTTATTTTTTTAACTTTCTCGATTTGATCAATTTTTTCTAAGAGAAAAAGTCAAATCTTTTTTTAAAATAAATCTTATACTAATCACATTTTTTGTTCAAATTTTCAAATTTTTTTAAACTAATTTTACACATAAAATATCGATTTGATTTTAATTTTAATTTTTAAAAAAATTATTTAAGTTAATAATTTTATACAATAAATTTTAACTTAAACTTTTTTATAAACGTAAACAAAAAAAAATCAGATTCAAATTTTTTTTTTGAGAATTGAAAATATATTTTTAAAAAATTACACTACTAAAAAATTATAACAATACTTTTAATATTAAAAAAATATTTTTTGTGATGCTTGAATATTTATTTATATATGTGACAATTTAGATTGAAATTTTGTTTTAAAAGTTTTTTAATTTAAAAAATTTTCTAAAAAAATTTATAGTAAACTTAAAATATATATAACTTTGATAAAAAAATTATAAAAAATAATTAAAAATATAAATAATATAAAATTTATTTTAATATTTACTTAAAATACTAAAAAAATAGATATATGGTACCTGAATTTCACCTCGAAAGTCTTCTTCGGATTTCTTAGGGCATTTTGGTCATTTAAGAGTGAATGATTAGATGGAGACGGTGCCCATTGCGTATCTACCTCATTTTCAGAGTCTAATCCTCTTTCAAGTTGTTATCCACTTAATTTTCATTATTATTTGTTTATTTATTATTATTGACAACTTTCAAATGGTAATTATCTAATTAAATTCGAATAGAAAATATGTTTTTTCAAAAATTTTCTATATATATATACACGTGTATGTAATGCCGTGGATTGGCCGTAAAAGTACAGGAGGCAAAGACAGAGTGAAGTGAAAAGCAGGCTGCATGCAGAGTGTCAGGCGACACCGTTTTAAGGGCTTTTGAATATTTTAATAACAGGAGACAAAGACATGAACGTACACAGACACGCTAAGTCTCTGTATGTTCTTAAATTTTAGTCATCATATGTCATGTCTCCCATTGTCGGTGGCCTCTCCGTGGGGCCCATACTTCATTATCTACCGGACGCACCCCTTTCTTAATCACCGCAGCCATAGAGTTTTCCCTCTAGGGTCACAGAATTCCCACTTCCACAATAATATACGATAAAGTAAATATTCTAAAAAACTAATTTACTTCAATTTTAATTCAAATTTTGTGTTTTTATGTAAATTTGTTTTATATTTAAATTTTTATTAAATAATCATAATAATTAAAGATATTTATTATAAATTTTGATTTACGAACGTGAGAAAAATTAGATTATCATTACAAAATGTTTAAAGTTTTTTTATTATAATATTTTTAAATTTTATATGGTTAAAAATTTAAAAGTTTTATAAAAATAATTGATGAATTAAAAATTATTCAGTTTTAAGTAAAAATTTTATTTGAATAATTTTAAAAAATATTTTAATTATAAAAATATCATTATTTTTATAACTGTTTGAATTAAGTTCCAAAATAAAACTTAAAAATAAAAAATTGATTACATTAACATGATGAGATTTAAATTAAAATCCTGGATAAATTTCAAATTTTTATTTATATTCACCGAATATAAAATTATAATAGTAATTAGTAAGTAAATTATATTTTAAAAAATAAATCATAAAATAAATTCTCAATTAATGTAATATTGATGTTGAAAAATCATTGATAAGAATTAATATATGACTTTACACAATATTGTTTGCTTCATTTGCATATGCACAATTTCATTCCTCGAAAATGATATCATGATCATGATTAATATTACAAAAAAAAAAATGTTGTGAGATTATGATTTTTCAAAACATATACTTATTTATATATACCCGTTGCAAAATTAAGATGAAACTTAATAATTAAAATATTAGAATAACTAATATTTATAACATAATATATTAATTAAAACAATATGAACATTAATATGCTTATATATATGTGTATTATTTATAAAATTGAAAAAAAATATCAACATTTTCTTGTCTATGGAACCCACAAGAACATTGCTTATTGAAGATCAATCTTAGGATGGGCTCAAGTACACATAATCTCTGAGCTATAAATTTCTGTAATTTTTTTATTATATGGTACAAATCTTAATTCTGTTTCACTTTTTTTTTTCTAAAAAAAAAAAGAACTAAATGTTTGATTTACTTTGTGAGGAAGGAAGACAAAAGGAAAAGGCCTTTTCATGTGGGTGTTTAGGGACTCCACTTTCTACAAACCTAACTGTAAAATGACAGTGAGATGTCCACTAACCATAACTAAGCTAAGCTCCTAATTAGAGGACCCCCCCCCAAAAAAAAAAGTCAGCTGCTTTATTAAATGGCAAAAAGAAATAAGGCATAAGGAATTTTAATATGTTCCTTAGAAAGGATAAAGTAAAGAGATTATTGGTGCCGGGTATAAATTCGACTGGTTAGAGGGTTGCGGCCTAATCATCCAGCATTGAATTGGTTAACTTACCTTAGCTTTTTAATTTAATCACTTCCTTCAAAAGAAGGTATAGGGCAGCACCCTTTTAATTCCCAACTCCCACTACTTAAAAGTTCATAACAACTATCTTTCTTGGTATAAAGTGATAAAGCAATTGTGTCTTTATATTGAGATTGAGAGTACTCTCCTAATCTCAATGGCCAATAACGTAAGAATTAAGCTAACAAAATTAAACAGGATTATTAATTTATTTAACGTTTTACCAAAGTAATTTGGTGAGCTTATATAATAAGGTAGGTCATAGGTGAATGAATTTCCCATCTGATTTAGTTATCACAGCAGACAACAGAAAATCACCATAAAAGTGCATCTTGTGTTTCAAAGGACCTAAGATTGATTCATACAAATATATTATAAATAAGTCTTCCAATAATTGAAAACCAAAAAGAAAAAAAAAAAACCCCATTTCTTTTTTTTTATAAATTAAATATGATAAAAAATAAAATTTTATTAATTAATTAAATTAAATTAATACCACAATAACTCAAATCAAATCAAGAAAAAAATCTGATCTGAAACCGTTGATATTATTACTTCAGTCAACAATTGGGGAAGAAGTAGTAGTAACAGTGTTACTTACTGCTTTCAAGTGTATTCAGTTCAGTGGGCTGTGCCCAAAAGTAGAAGCCAGCTAATCCCCTCGACACGGACTTCACACCAACCTCTCTCTCTCTCTCTCTCTCTCTCCCTGTGCCCACGACGCCATCGCCATAGTTATAAAAACTCAGCTCGCTCTCTTTTCCTCTTTCTCTCTTTATGTGTTGATATGTAAGCAGAAACTTTCCTTTCATATATTTACATTCTTACTGTACAAGCACGCTCTGCTACTCCTTCTTCTCTTCTTCCTTTTTTATTTTATTCACTCTAATAAGCCTGCTCTCTCTCTTCTTTCTTCTCTCTTGGACTTGTGGTCTCAGGCTTTGCAGCCAACCAGAAGCTGAAAAATGGGCTACGGTAGGCTCGGACCATCCGAACCTGGAGGCTCCTCTGCCCACGACCACCCAGAAAATCCCACGTCGCCTTTCCAAGTCCGAACTGGTAGCAACAAGCGGAAGAAGGTGATCCTGCTCTCTCTGCTTGCTATTGCCTTGCTCATAGCCTCCGCCGTCTCCGCTATCCTCTTCGTGGGTATCCGTACCAGGGCATCTGGCCAACAAGGTCCAAGGATCGCCCGCAAGCCTACCCAGGCAATCTCCAAGGCCTGTAGCAAGACCCGGTTTCCCACCCTGTGCGTGAACTCGCTGCTGGAGTTCCCGGGGTCGTTGACGGCGAGCGAGCAGGATCTCGTCCACATTTCCTTCAATATGACGCTGCAGCACTTCAGCAAAGCCCTCTACTCCTCCTCTTCTATCTCCTACCTCCAGATGGACCCACGCGTCCGGTCCGCCTACGACGATTGCCTCGAGCTTCTTGAGGACTCCGTTGACGCCCTCTCCCGCGCTCTTACCTCCGTCGTCCCCTCAATGGGCGGCGGCGGCAGCAGTCAGACCCAGGCGTCTACCCAGGACGTGATGACGTGGCTGAGTGCCGCGTTGACAAACCAGGACACTTGTACGGAGGGGTTCGATGACGTGAGTGGGGGCGTGAAGGACCAGATGACCAACGCACTGAAAGACCTCTCTGAGCTGGTGAGTAATTGCCTGGCGATCTTCTCAGCTGGGAACAGCGACGATTTCTCAGGCGTACCTATACAGAACAAGAGAAGGCTGTTGGAATCCGACATGTCTGAGAAAATCGAGGACCCGTTCCCATCGTGGTTGGGCAGAAGAGAGAGACAGCTGTTGGATATGCCGGTAGCGGCGATACAGGCGGACATCATCGTGTCTAAAGATGGGAATGGGACCTACAAGACCATTGCAGAAGCCATTAAAAAGGCGCCTGAGCACAGTAACCGGCGGACGATCATCTACGTGAGGGCAGGAAGGTAAATTGATCACCTGTCGGCTTTTTATAGTATAATGCGTGCCTTTTTGTTGTTCCATGAGGCGGTGATTTCTACTATTTGACTTCACGTGAAAAAGTTTTTTTTTTTTTTCCCCTTCAATCAGATCCTTGTCTCATTTTATAAAAGTTAGATGGCCTTCTTTTATTCGAATCACGGGTTCTTCCAGATTTTATATATTTATTTTCAAATTTCTTTAATATATTGATTTTTGTTATTTTTAATTAATTTATTTTTTTAAAAAAGAAGAAATGACGCAAAAATTGAGTGAACGGTTGTTTACAGGTACGAGGAGAATAATTTGAAGGTGGGGAGGAAGAAGATTAACTTGATGTTCATCGGAGACGGGAAGGGTAAAACCATAATTTCAGGTGGAAAAAGTATATTTGACAACTTGACCACTTTCCACACGGCGTCGTTTGGTAAGCTTGCCTTTTTACTTGCTTTCCCCGTACGTTTTCTTATTTAGTTAGAAATAGAAGAAAAGGAAAAAAAACAAAAAACAAAAAACGATGACGATGATTGATGTAGTAGTCCCACGTGGCATCTTACTGTGAACTGTCATGCACTCTACCAGATTCCTCTATGTTCATTCTCTATCACATCTACTGCCTGTTTATTTACATGGACGAAACTACCCCTAACAATCGGTTCCGCAGCCGCAACCGGAGCTGGATTCATCGCAAGGGACATGACGTTCGAGAACTGGGCCGGACCGTCCAAGCACCAGGCCGTGGCGCTCCGAGTGGGTGCTGACCATGCCGTCGTCTACAGATGCAACGTAATCGGATACCAAGACACCTTGTACGTTCATTCCAACCGTCAGTTCTTCCGCGAATGCGACATCTACGGCACCGTCGACTTCATTTTCGGCAATGCTGCAGTGGTATTACAGAACTGCAGCATATACGCCCGCAAGCCCATGCAGCTTCAGAAGAACACCATCACCGCCCAGAACCGCAAGGACCCGAATCAGAACACGGGAATCTCCATCCATGCATGCCGGATCGTCGCCACCTCCGATCTTGAAGCCTCCAAGGGTAGCTTCCCCACGTATCTTGGCCGGCCATGGAAGTTGTACTCGAGGACTGTGTACATGTTGTCGTACATGGGCGATCACATCCACCCTCGAGGGTGGCTCGAGTGGAATGCTACGTTTGCCTTGGATACGCTCTACTACGGCGAGTATATGAATTATGGGCCAGGTGCGGCCATCGGGAAACGGGTCAAATGGCCCGGGTATCGGGTCATCACGTCCACAGTCGAGGCAAGCAGGTTCACGGTGGCCCAATTCATATACGGGTCGTCATGGTTACCATCGACCGGGGTGGCGTTCTTGGCCGGCCTGTCCGTTTAGATCATCACAGTGCCCAGTGAGTGACAGTGTGTGATCTTCTTCCTTGGGAAATTGTGCGAAATATAGTTTTCTCCTTCTAATTTTTTTAAAATGATATTGTAATAAATTAAACTCGTTTTAGTGATATTACATATAGGCTGAAGAAGTATATAGTTTGTTTTACTAATTGAATTTCTCATTCGAAGAAATGTGTAATAAAAGTGTAACAGCAAAGCAGTGAACGTGATTTCAGAACTTGGGTTTTTCTGCAATTTTTTGTTTGTTTCCCTGTGAGTATGTGGGGCTTGGATAAATCAGTGTCGGTGGCCTGGAGGAGAGAAAAAGCAGAGACAGAGGCAAAACAGCTATGATTTCTAGGTGAAGGCCAAAGGCAACGGCAGATTGGTGGATGGTGGGATGGATATGGCCTACCACCCACATCTCCGGGATCCACTACTCTGAATATAAAACAGGAAGTAGATAACATTCCCTCCAATAAAACAGCAGTGGCCCTGACGAAAATAATTGTTCTGGGATGATCAACTTATTCAATTTTTTTTTAACAAAATGTTAGATTTTTGTGTGTGTGTGTGTGTGTGTGTGTACTTAGAGAGAGCAAGACAATAATAGTGAAAGAACTTTGAAAATTGTGGAAAAATGAGACTACCATGATAAAGTGGGGATTATTATCATTTGAAAGACACAGTGAAGTGATACTGTCATGCTCACATGACAGTGTACCTTCTTGAAATGTTTAAGGGGGAGATGCTGTCCACATGATGAGAAGAAGACAAGGCAATTGGTTGGGAGTTTTGGCCACTTTACCAACACTGCTTGTTGATTTGATCCACAGACATTCAGATTGCGAGTTCAATTTGAGGTTTATGTTCATTCAAGTCAACATGTACTGTATTTTTTATTTTTATTTTCTTGTTGTGATAATGAATGGTCAAATAAAGGCAGCTGGTTTTGGCATTGGGTCCTTCTATTAAGAAGAGGTGGGGGGTGGGCAAGTACAGCTCGAAGCCAGCTGTGGAGCGATACTGTTGTCTGGTCAGTCTCAATATGATCATTAACATCTATCCATTCATGTTGCCACCCACTCTCATAAATCACATGCCATTGCTTTTATTGTTTTGTTTCTCATATTCCCATTCTCTGACAGACAGTGTCAGAGTGGTACTCTTTGCTTTGTTGCATACCAAAACCAATGGTCTAGTGTCAATAATCACAGTGAATTAATCAGTGCTGGGAAAGGGACAATCTTGGATGGTAAAAGTGCTTCCAAGGCGGAGCAAGCTGTGAAAGAGATGATTCTGCCGAAAGTTTGATCACAAAGTCTGCTAGAAAAGCTTCACGGAAAGGACTAAGAAGTTTGGGGTGATTAGCAACTCACTGCAACACAGCACAGGAGGATACAGATTACAGAGTAAAATAGAAGAAATATGTATGATAATCAGAATACTACATTTTTTTGAACAATGCTTATGGGCATGTCCAAGAAGGAGAAACAAGAGAGAGGGAAGGTGAGGAGGCTGCTGCACAAGGTTCAGATACATGAACACAAGGTGGGTGATGGAACACAAGTTCTACCAACAAATCCACACTACATAGAACCTGCAAACCGCCAAAAGATAGATGGAGCACCATAATCCATCTTTAGTAAATGTGAATGGTAGAGCATGCACACACACTAGAGACCTACAAACTTAATTCAAGGCACTCAGCTCATCAAGACGGCCATCCATGACTGATGCCACGCATTCAAGAAATGTGTATTCACTAGCCTCTGGGAGAGAAGCTCCTTCTGCTTCTTGAATAATCTCTTCGATTACAGATTCCTTTTTCAGCGTCTCCCTACACATGATGCTTCCTATGGCAAAAGGAGTAAGGCCCCTCTCTGCACCTTTCTTCAGAAGCATGGTGGAAATTCGAAGGACACGGGCACACTCCACTGATATATTCCAGCCATGGAAACTCAGAATTCTAATATCTTGCTCAGCGTCCAGTGATTTGATGTACTCAAGAGTTCCTTTGGAATAAGGTTCCCGTGCTTGAGGCCAATACAACCATTCAAATGTGCAATCTTCAAACTGCAGTGACAAGAATTAACGACAACATGAAGCAAACAAACACCAAGAAACAGGTCAAATGCCACAGTAGAAGCTGCAAGCCATAGCTTGCGAGTTAAGATGTTAAAGCAATGGATTGTTTACCTGCTGAGCAAGATAAGGGAAACAAATTCAGGGTTTTCCATTATGATTTTTGTAAAGATGTAATTTTTATTCAACAGGCCATATTTTGGCTGGTTGGCTGTTTTACTTTGAAAGAAAAGTAGTTGCATTGTTCATTTCATATTCTATGGCAAAGAATTGAGAAAAAGAAAAAAAACAGATCAGCTCCCAACAGTACAACTCTTATAAGCATAAACCTTATGCAGCAGGCACAACAATCTTTATATAAGATAGGCAAGAGACAAATGTTCACAATGATGTTTGCGATATCAGTCAGCGCCTCCTCATAAAAGAAAAGGCATATTGGAAAGTGACTGACAAAGGCTATGGAAGATTAAAACTCACATTAGCAAATATGATGAGTACTCGAAAAAATCAAAGAAAGAAGCAAGAGCTGTGAGGAGGACACACCCGAACAAAATTATAAAGTTAAGAATCCAAGAAACATAAATATCTTACCTTCTCAGGCAAGCAGTAGCCATGATCAATCGGAATAAGCACAATCTGACCATCCTCACCGTCTCTGCTGATCAATATGTTCCCAGCATGCCTATCTGCATTAGCCAACCTTATGTCCAGCACAGAGATCTTGTGTACTTCATCCACAGGAAAAGCACGAAAGCCCATATCTTCACAACTTCCTATATTCCTCATAAACATCTGCAATGACCCAATCTTAACATTCCCGGAAGCATACTCGTAACCAATTGGATGATTGAACGCTTTGTGCAAGCACCTGACCATCACTGTGGGGGGGACCCCAGCAAATCCTTTATCCTCATAGTGAAATGACTGAGGTCCAGCCACAGGATGATCCAAAATGTAAGCTGCTACTTCTCTCAAAGCTCCTTCTCCTACTCGCGTGCCTTTCTTCAATCCCTCACCGTTCTCTGACAAGGGTAGTCCTGTTGGGTTATTCGCAGCCATTGGCTCCTCATCAATAGGCTTAAAAACTGAGATATATTTCCGACCAGAAGAGTCTTGCATAAAATAAACTCCTCCTGATCCCTGTGATGACCGAATTGGTTCATTTCCTCTCTCCAGTCCATCAGAAGTAGACTTGATAAGCTCTCTAATCACTGAAGGCAGCTCAATCTTGGAATTAACAATCAAAGCCTCCAAAA
Source organism: Moringa oleifera (assembly GCA_021397835.1). Lineage (NCBI taxonomy): Eukaryota > Viridiplantae > Streptophyta > Magnoliopsida > Brassicales > Moringaceae > Moringa > Moringa oleifera. Next base: position 531,224 of record JAJFZO010000658.1, on the reverse strand, counting down.
GAAAATCTCTATGAAATGATTTTCTTTCTAAAAAATGGTATCCCATAGATAGTGCCCTACAATTATACGCTCCTACAACATCTTCCTTTTTCTTATTCAAATCTATTGCCTCAATAGACACTTCAAAATCTTTCTCAACAGGTTTCGCCCTCACTTTAGCAGATCTCCGAACCAGCAAGTGAATCACAGATTCACTGTTCTTACAGATGTCAGTTACAAGCTTCTGATCATCAAGCTCTTCACCATCAAATATCAGTTCTTGATCCTTGAGATCAACAAGGCCTTTCCCCTTCCTAGCTACTTGCTGCTTCACATAACCTACATTTCTGCTCCTCTCAACATGAAACTCAAACTCCTTCCCACATACAGTCCTAACAGTAATAGCTTGAAGATCCGAAAGCCTTAGCACCATATGCAATACATTCCCATCGGCAAGCCCATAGTCTCGAACACGAGAATTGTTCCGAGCCAGTTCTCTTCCTTCAAATACTAATTTCTGTTTCTTCACAAAAAATCCTTTAAATGTTTGAATTCTTAGCTTCACAGAGGCAATTGAATCGGACTCCTTTATGCAAATAGGAATCACAGACCCAGCAACAGTTAGATAAATCAAAATTGAGTCACACGAGGGCTGACCATATCGGCCGGGAAAATTACCAGGAAAATTCAAGGACTCCTCAAGCACTGGACTAAGAGCTACACTAGCTATTGACATTGTTCACACTTTAGATGAAATTCTTACTTTATATCAATGTCTTCCACAGCCTAGAACATATGAAGAATCTGAAGGCATGGTGTCCAAAAAACTGAAAGGAGCATCGTCTAGGAAGACTGAAAAGGGTATCAAGGATAACATACTAGGACTATACCCCAATATATTCACAACTTTTTTATCAATCTAAATAGAAACATCTCCAAATCCCTACATAAGCACTAGAGAGTAAAAGGGGCAAAGGGTTTAACTCATCCCTCGAACTGCTCTTTCAAGAATATTTCTTGTTGTGCTACACAAAAATGGCTATGATTGTTAACATTCTGGTAAAATCATCGACAATGCAATGTATTTGCACAAAAGATTAGGTTTTCATGTCACTCCTTGTATATCTGGTGAAACCTCAAGGTTGGCACAGCAAATTTCAGAGTCCAGATAGCCTGCAGTAAAAAGTAATTTCTTGAATCAAACACCATAAAGGCTTATTGGTTACCCTTCAATGCTGAGAAAACAGAGGAAAAGAAAACAAAAAGCTGTAACACGTTTTGGTACTATATACTAAAACCATAATTCTGCGATTGACTCGCAATGGAAATGAAATAGCATAACAGGATGTCCAAGTTCACCATTTTTATTTTTATTTTTTTGGCCTCAGGAATCTAAAACTCAATTCCAGTGAGCCAAACAGTCCATGAGGCTTAGTCGAAACTTGGAATGAAGCGCTTAATTCGACGGAGACAAAGTGAACTTGGACTTTGCTCTAAATCTTCTCATTAGCTCATCAATCAAACAAATAACAGAAAGTAAGAAAATTTGCAATGGATCAGATTGAAATAACAAAAAGACAAAAGATAAAATCCATCGAAGTATCTCGATCAACTGAAGCAAACATTTGAACTTATTTAACTTCAACCCCAGCGCATTTTTCCGACAAACTTAGCAGATCGAATGGATGATTCATAACAATAATCCTGATAACTAAAAAGAAAAATAATGCAACAAACTTAAACATGCATAAATCCATACCTCAAAATCAAGTGAAAGAGATAACGAGAGACTCGATATAATCAGCGTCATTTTATGTAAGCTTGTCCGAGAGACTTTCTATCAAGTTTCCTAGAAATCCGAAGACTTCTTGCTTACTTTTCGACAGCAAGTTTACTTCCAACTTGCGAGAGAAAGAGACTCGGACAGATTTGGTCTGCCTAATCAACAGGTGCTATTTATAGAGATGGATTAGAAGCCATTTAACGAAGTATTTAGAAGCTAACGGAGTTAATGCTGATATGGATTTCATAATTAATTAATGATAAATACTGACTTATTTTCTTTTTTGTTTCAACAATCCAGTTCAATTTTTCATTCTTTTATGATAAAGTAATTTAATTTTACATTCAAATTAAGGAGAACCGTGTCGAGCAAGAAAATAAAAAATAACATGAGCGATGGGCCAGGACTTTCTAGATCTTTGCATTGCTCTTAATAAAGGTGATTTTCCCGCCATTAAAGATAAAGATGATATTATAAATACACGGATGAAACAATTAAGGGAACGGCCGTTATAATTGACTCAGAATGACGTGTTGCTCAGGTGGAAATAAGGATAATAAATGTATAGTTTAAGACCCCACAAATGCTTCAAAGTCCAATGATTCTACGCCACGTGTGAAACGAAAGTCAACACCAGTTGTCACGGTTTGCTCACGTGGCGTAGCCTGATTGGTTCGAACACATCGAGGGCGCTGCTGTACTTCGGTGACGGGTAAGTCGTTCTTCAACTCCAAACAAGGGTCTGTCCATGCCAGGCTGGCTTCATCAACAGCCGTTACCAATCAGGCAGAATAGAAAGCAGATGGAAATGAAGATGAAGGATACACAATAAAGTCATCCCAGAGACCATGAAATTTTTTATGAATATGAGAGATTAAATTCTCAGTCGGAGAGAGAATCGATTCCCACAAATTTCCATTGCAACCCCTAGAACTGATAATGAACAAAAGAAGCAATTACCTCACAAGTTCCTCTCTATAAACTCCCATATCCGCTCCTCCATGTAAATCCGGTCCTTCTGACGGCGAGGCATGTGGCGCTCATCTGGAAAAATCAATAGTTCATAGGGCTTGCCGGCTGCAACCAGGGCATTGACAAGCCTTGCAGTGTGTCGAAAATGTACATTTTCATCGATCATGCCGTGGACCAATAACAACTTCCCTTTGATTTTGTGCACATGGTGCATTACAGAGCTGTTCTCGTAAGCTGCAGGATCCTCTGATGGCAATCCCATGTACTTCTCAGTGTAAAATGTGTCGTATCCATCCCAGGATGTAACGGGAGCACCAGACACAGCGCATTGGAAGACCTCAGGAAACCTGGCCAAGATCATGCTTGACATATAACCGCCATAGCTCCAACCGTATACCCCAACATGCCCAACTTTTGCTAGCCCTTGCTTGATGAGCCATTCTGCTCCAGTCAGCTGATCCTCGGCATCAATATGCCCAAAATTGTGCTTGATACAGCTTTCAAACTTGAGGCCACGTCGAGCGGTTCCTCTGTTATCTAACTGCATTCAGTGATTATGCAACATAAGTAATTTAATAGATCTGCAAGATAATGTTCAGCTAAGTCATTGACACTGAAAACCTGAGGACTATCTGCACTTTTGACTTGGGTACATGATATAACACCAGTAATGGTATGAGGTTTACCAACAGACATGTTATACATGCCACAAAAGCAATTGATCATGAACAAAACTCATCCCTCATACTAAACCAAGATGGAATGAACTCCAAACATATCCAAGATAGAGACTCCAAAGTTTGGAAATAGACTTAAAATGCATTCACCAAGTTCCAGGCAACACATAATTATGTGAGCAATGTTTTTGGAGAAAGAGTAGGAAATTTGAATCGAAATACTGTCAATGATAAATATGTAGAAAGCAGGGTGCTAACATAGAAACACTAACCTTCCATACTAAAATGCCTTTGCTTCTTAGATACTGTGCTCTCATGTCAACTGTATTTATCCACGAGTCACAGACAAGCTGTATACCAGGGCCACCATACACGTTGATTAATGTTTTGTATGGTGGAGGGCCAAATCTAGCTGCATCAGGTTTATATAAAGCCCCATATAACACAGTCCCATCGTTTGCCTGGATTTGGACGATTTCTGGAGGCTCCAGCTGAAGCCTTTTCAATCTGGGTATAGTAAATGGTTGCTCATAAAGAGGCATGATTACACTTCCATCAACCAAGGAGCAAAGTAAAACACGAGGAGGAGAATCAATTGAATCATGAATATCGACAAAATTCTGCATATGGTGATCAAGTACAATGACGTGTCTTCCCTTGCCATGAGTTAACCTCAGAGCTGCCTGCAAAGTACCGCTCCCATCTGGGTAGAGTTTAGCACAGTAAAGGTTTGAACCCAGAGGTCCATCTCGAGTTCCAGTGAAATATATAAGTCCTGCAGCCTCATCTACCCCAGCAATTTGCTCAACCATCCAATCGCCTTCAGTGATTGCTCCTAGGCAATTCCCATTAGTATCATGTAGATAAAGATGTCTGAATCCTGATCTTTCACTAGCCCAGATAAAACCTCCAGAATATTTGGTGATTCCTCTGTCTAGAGGTGTAAAGCAGTCATGTAAATTGACCCATGTGTCTAGTTCTTCTACCATTACAACTTTTCTTTTCCCTGTCTTGACATCAAATTTAATGATCTTTATTTTGTCATGTGATCTGTTCAAAACCTGAGCCACAAGAATATTTCCATGCATCCAATTCACTCGAGCCAAATATTCCTCATCATGGTTATGCTGTCCCCCACACAGAAGAGCCATCCAAGTTGTAGGGCCTCCAGCAGCAGAAACTACCCCAAGACGAACTCTAACATTCGAAGCTCCAGCAAAAGGATAAGCATGGTCTTCCTGTGCATCTGCACCAACTGAGCTTTTACCTTGGTGCATAATTCTAAAAAAAGGTATCTCAGAAGAATCAACTTGGGTGAATGCAATGAACTTGCTGTCAAGCGACCACCAATACCCAGTCTTCCTATCCATCTCCTCCTACAATGCAAAACTAAGTGCCTACTTAATATTTTATAAACATAAGGTAAGAGAAAGGAAGGAGATTTCAAGAATGTCTCACCTGAGCAATATATTCAGCAAGGCCATTGATCTGCAGGGCACAAAGAATTAGTGTCAATCCGAGAACAGAATAATCTTAACAGAATGCCAAAAAGTCTTCATATATTGTAAATTGTTCATATACATCATACCAATTTAAGTACTACATTTACGAAATCATGTAAATAGCCTGAGAAATTGGCAGACACCTAAAAAGGGAACTTGTTTTAAATGGAAACTTCTTATTCTGACTTCACTAATTTTGCTTTATTTTGGCCAGAAGAAATAATTGCAAAGAACCCCACACAGGGAATGGACTAAGGAAAAAATATTCATGGAGCTGGCCCAAATAAGACGTTTGGTGAAAGATCATGCATTCTTATGTTTTAAATCTCAACTTTGATTTCCAAGTGGCCAATGAACGGTATGTTTAGACAGCTACATAATATGTGCACTGCGTAACAATTAATGAACCTGTAACAGCATGAAAAGTAGATGCTATCAATTATATGGAAGGTTTCAGAAGCTGAGTACAAGCTACCTGGGACTCTTCAGCCTTACAATTGAGCAAAAACTGAATTTTAATCTGATCTTTCTAAAGGACCACCATACAATGCTTTACAATTGAATGTATCGTAACATGCATTGACATCAAGAACAAATAAATTTATAAAAGGTCTACTATAAGATAACCTTTGCACTTACCAACGTGTTTCCATTGGCACCATATGTTAACTGTTTTCCTTCATTGTATAAGAGATTCAAAACATGCAACTCAGAATCTCTTACATAAGCAAGCATAGAACCATCTGGGGAGAGATGTGGATCAATAATTGGAGAGAATGAAGTGCTTGGAAGTACGAGTTCTGGTTGTGAGCAAGATAGCTCCTGCAAATATATCTGTTCATAGAGAGAAGACAAAATCACTGGGAGGAACCAGATCATTTCAAGTAACAGAATCAGCAACTTAGAGATAAGAGAGTTAATATGCAGAGTAACCTTACAAGTATGCAAACAGCTTCTAAGGTAATATTGTTAAAAATTCATCCAAGGTGGTGAACCATAGGAGATGATGAGACACAATCTTCCTTCTCTACCCTTCCCTTCCCCCCTGGCCGAGCCTTATAATTAAGAATTAGGATTTCATAACAAATCAATTCTGTTTATACTGATCATGGATTGCTAAGAATTAGTGCATCTAGAAACACTAACACAAAAAGAGGAGTTCGAATTCACACTTAAAATGTATTCCATGATGCAGTATTATGATATTTTCACTAGAGAAATCATAAGATGGAAGTAAACAATCCACATGGATAAAAATAGTACATGGAATAATTCCGTTAGGTTTTCCTTTTTAAATAATTATGCAGTATGCAGTAGATTACTAGGACAATTTTTTGGGATTAGCTGACTATTTATTAATATAAAAGTTAAAGGCTATTCCAATTGTAAGAGCTCAGAAAACATATATTAATGCATATTGAATTTCTCTGTGAAAATGCATTCCTTCCCCTAGGCTGTTTCATTACTACAAAGAACTGAACTGCTCATAAACTGTCTTCATGTACTTATGTACAGTAAGGTATGGACTGGTATTTAAGTCCTGTATATCTTGCTGCCTTCTCACAAACTGTAGGATAATAGTAGCTGAAAAAGATACTATATTTATGAGAATTACTAGTATGAGTTGGACCTTTCTTACTCTTAGTCCTCTTATGACTCTTATACAAGCTAGCTCTCTTACGTGCTTGCCTAAAATTGCTGGTAATCTTAGTTCGGCCCTTCTTACTTAGCACTGTCATCAAAATAGTGCTCATAGTCATGAATATCACAGATATGTTGGTTGTGTTGGCAGTACAATAACAATTGTGTGCAGCCATCGCTGTCGTGATGATGGTGCTCAATTAAGAAATGTCATGGCGTGCCATTTATCTAAGTTATGCTATTTTTTCCTACCTGGTAAACATATTATGCAACAAATACTCATTATGATTTCCAGATTATGTCAACTGCAACAATTACTCCTATTGCGTTTCTGTAGTTCACAATGAACAGAACCTTCTCAACAAAAGTTTCTCAGAAAACACAACATGACGATTATAATTTGACAATGAAAGAACATTCTCAATAACAAACATTGGGACTCAGGACACATACCCCGCCAGGTAAAGGCACCATAATTGCTTTCTTCTGTGAGCTTGTCTTCAACCATTCATACCGGGTCACTCCCAACCCACGTTCCCTCGACCTCTCCCTCCTCAATTTCTCCTCTGGGGATATATTACTTTCATCAAGTCCCCCATCCGGAGGACTAAAAAATAATTCTTGCTTGCGAGTCTTGAGATCAAATACAAAAACCTTTCTACTCAACGTGTGATCAGGACTAAACAAGTATGATATCAAACTATCATCAAGACTGAAACCAACTGAAGTAGGTGCTACATATCCAGGCAATGGTGATTGAACTATTTCTTCAATAGGGAAAAGAATGCAATCATCGAGAGTTTGTGAAGCTGGGGTATCGGTCACTGGCATTTTGTTGCAAGGTGATGGTGATCTTGTACGCTTCAAATACTTCTTTTCGTTGTTCTCATCAACTGATTGCATTACAAATGAACCAACTTGTTTTCATCAAAATGCAACAGCACATGAACCTAATTACACCTCAACCAAAAATTAATTCCAAATATTAGCTACTACACAATATAAAAAAAAATCAAGCAAAGGCATTCATCATTTCATACAGACCATTCATTAACCTTAACACCCCACCATGAAAGAAATAAAGGTATAAAATGGATATATGCAACGCAATTTTGAGCCAAAGAAAAGGGAAAACAGAGAGATTATGTGTTTATTCTATTTGTTCAGAGGTCACACATATTTAGGAAACCAAGGAAACGAAAGAACACTGTAATTCAAGAGTTTCCTTTTCCTTTCTTTTTTTTTCCCCTCTTTTTTTGCTATCTCTTAATAACTAGGTGAAGAAGAATCGAATCCTAAAAAGAGATAAGAAGTCACTTAAAAGAGTGATTACCTCCTAATAAGCTCAGCTAATAATCAGCTTCCTAGCAAAGTTCTAGCTGTCACAATACATAATCCAGTTCATCCGATCACAAGTAACTAAAATGCACCCAACTGTCACTTTGTTCCCTTGAAAATTCAAACTTTGTAGTTGACTAAAACGGGGACAAAATTTAGCTTTGTTTTCTTTTTGCTTTACAAGGTTAAGTGGACTGGAAATTACCTGGAAAGGACGTGGAATTGATCGACATGCAAAGGAACTTTTGGATAAAAACAGGGATTTGTATTCCTGGGAAGATCGAATCAGGGGATTGAGAATCGGAATCGGATTCTCAGTTTGTGAAAGAGGAGAGATTGATAAAAGTAAGGTCTCCTCGTGGTCGCTCGACTACATGAAACCGGACAGGCGTTGAATAAGATGGAACCCAGGCACTGATCATTGAACAGAGGACTCCAAGACCCAAAAACAATGCTGCCGAAAACTGGGTATTTCTCAAATTCACGAGCACACACCTCGCGTTGGCTGCAAAGGCAAATGAAATTAAGAAATTAAATAAATATATATATATAATTAATTAAAAGACTCTCAATCATACATTATTTTTATTTTACATTTTCAAAAATATTATTGTATATTTATAATTTAATTTATATCTTATTAAAAATAAAATAACAAATATTAATATAAAAAATTTAAATTTTAAATACTAAAATTGTTTTTAAAAATTATTAATAAAATATGTAAATAATTATAAAAATTTATGAATTGAAAATTATTGAAATTTGAGAGATGAATTAAAAAAACATAGAATTTTTTTGATTCATTTTTAAAATATTTTTTATTTTTATTTTTATTTTAAAAAAATATTTTAAAAACTAAACAAAATTAAAATATTAAATATATTAATAATGTAATTTATATATCAGAATTAAATTAAAATTAAGTTTCTATTTTGAGAAAGAGAAATAGGAAAAAAAAAAAAAAAAGAGGAGAGAAAGGTAAAAAATCAAAGACTATGTTGGCTCGTTTTCTGTCCGCCACGTCAGCAAAACAAAGTTGAATTGCTTTTTCTAGATTGTTGGATTAAGGGGTGGTGGCCGAAACTCTTATTCTCTGCTCTGGGGTCCATCTAAAAGTGGCCAATCATAGGCTGCCAAGTAGAACATATTTCACATCAGTATTTAAGTAGGTTTTGTCATTTTAACAGAACCCATAGACCTATAGGGGCCCACTTATCCTTTAGTAATTATTGAAATAACCAATTGAGAAATTAAGGTCAGAATCACCATTAATTGTTGAATTCTATGAAAATGAAATCTCAGATTCTCTAAATTAACCCACCATGATTAGCCTTCCCCTCTCTGCATGATTTGATTTTCTTGGGCTGAAAGGAGAGAGGCCCATGAGATCAAGTGACTGTCAGATCCTATAATGGGTCAAATGTAATGATTGGGCCCACATGAGGATCCAAAACTTGAATTTCTCCAGCAAGGTAATAACAACAGGAAAGAAGCAAAAGAGAAGAATTTAATATGTACCATTAAGCAGTATTTTAGCACAAAACTTTCTCTGCAAGGGATATACAGACGTATGGAGAAGTTGATGCCACAAAGACAGAGCTGAGACTGCTTGTGGATTCTGTCTGGTTGCCTGGCTGCAGTTTAGGACTTGTTGTGACACCTTCAGAAAAGGGATCATGCCAACCCAGGAGCTCTTTCAAGGAGTTGTTGATACCTTAACCAGACAGGACATAATTGAAAATCTGACTGCGTGAAATGTAGTTTTAAAGACTACACTTCTGTGTCTTCAACTTCAGTACTTAGGACAAAACTTGGGAATGCTAGGGTTATGTCTCTGCAAAACAAAAGAACAGCATACCAAGAGTTTAGATCCTGAACAACTGATTCAACCTCCGAAAAGAAAGATATATATATTACTTGACACTCACTTTAGATATGGCAGTGTCATGTTTTTTATCAAAGATGGATTCTTTGCAACCAATTCCTTCCACTCTTCTGGGTCTATTTTCCCGTCACTGTTTGTGTCAGCTTCCCTGAAAGTCTGCCAACAAGATGAATAAAAGAAAGGAGTGTTGAGACCAATAAGCATGGAATAGCTAGCATGATTGATAACGTAGAGGCAGAGAGATGTCTGCAACCTTATCCACAATTGTTTCAATTACATCATCCGAAAGTATCAGATCTGATTCATGCAGAAGCGCCAGTACCATCTCCTTCAACTGTCAGGAGGGATTATCATTAATAGACTAAGAACTGTAAATCATTGTAAGAGAAGGGAATGGTAGCAGAAGGGGCTCCAACTCTGATCTTACCTCCTCTCGCTCGATGAAGCCAGTTTGCCTTAAATCATACAGTCTGAAAGCAACTGCAAGAAGCATTCTTGTTAACTTGGTAAAGCTAAAATGGAATTTGTCATTGTTTGTGTTGATAAATGTAATCCAGAGAGACAGATCCTACATGAGATTTTGTCTGACACAGATGCATTCGGATGAAAGATGCCCAGTGATCGAACAAATTCACCAAACTCAATCACCCCATTGCCTTTGACATCAAACAGATCAAAAATCTACGAGCAAACGCCATAAGGAACTAATATTAGAAATATGAAGCTAACTCATGCAACTGAAGCATGCATGTAAATATTAAGATCACAAGAATGGAGAAAGCGAAGCTGAGATTACACACCCTGTCAGCAAAAAGGTTCCTCTTGTTCCTGTTCCTGAAAAGTGCAAGCTGGAATTCTTCCTGCTTTCAAACAAGTGGAAAATTGAGTTGGTGTTTCCTATATGTCTCAATGAGTATCAGATTATAAACAAGAACAAGGTTAAGATACCTTGTGAATGAGTCCATCATCGATTATCGAACTGCTTAATTTCTTGAATAGCTCGTACAATGCCTCTACTTCACTAATCGTAACTGCAAATCACCAATCATCAACATTGAATTTTTAGCCATTTTCGAACAGGAAGAAAATCAACAGTATGATTATATAGTAGCAGTGTGCCTTCAAACTAAATTCAATGAGCTATTCCCAGATGAAACCCTACTGAGCTATCAGTCTACTGTCTACAGTCACATCAGGAATGTCTATTTTCTGGTTTAGTTTACTGAGCTATTGAAGCTGGAGACCAACCTGCTTTACTAAGTACAGAGTAATAGACTCACTTGACCATAGATATCATATGGCTTGCTCAAAGTATTCATCTATCTTACCAAAGTTTCAGTTGGGAATTTACAATTATAAAATAGAAAATGAAATGGAGACGAACTCCACTGGCAAAGTTGGAAGAGTGTCTGGATAGACAGGGATGAATGCTCACATGGTGTTTCAGCAGCAAGAACAGTAGGCTCCTCATAGCCAGGTGTATATTTAATCGTCTTTGAGCAAAAACAACCCATGAAAAAACAAGCATCATCCAGTCATGAAATGTTTTGAAGATCAAGAAGTTCGTGTCCTTCTGCTGCTGGAGAAGCACCTGCCTGCCAATATCTGAAATAATTACAGATTACATCAATAACTATTCACTTTGTACCCAACAGTTAAGGCTATCTATCGAAATATAGATATATATATTACTGCACAACACTAGAGGATGAAATTAATCGTTCTTTCCTTTTCTTTGTTTTTGGTCTAATTTTTAGCAGTAAAACAGGAGAGATCAATTTAAGGTAAAAGTTTGGAGCACACTCCTTCATCAAGCACAGGCTCTTGGATACGCAGAACAGCCTATCTTCCCTCAGAGATTCTCACATGATTACATTTAAAAACAACGGCAAAGATATAAACCTCAGGCCTTATCAGACACCGGTCTCATGAACCACAGAGAACCAAGCAACTAATACAATATACAGTGTTTAATATTCAAAGACATGAACGGAAAGATACATAGACATGTCAGAAACTTCCAACAAAAAGGACACAGCTCAAATATATAAATTCTTAATACCAACAAAGCTCTTGTAAGCAGATATGACCTTCCCTGATTAACCCGTAAAAGTTTACTGGAGATATTTAATGGACTCTAGCTGCAGTCAAGCTTTTGTCAAGTAAAGAAGTACATAAATAATCATGTAAGAGGAAAAAAAGAAAACGCAAGCCCAGGAGAAAAGGGGAGAAGAAAAAACAAAAAAAAAAAGGGCAATCCCCAGAATCAAAACCAAGATTGACATCCTAATTTAATGGGAATTAAACTTGAGTCATCATGAAATCAGAATCTAGAGTTCTAAATCTGAAGCTTCTTTTGCAAATCAGAAATCATTTAGGGAGAACCTTGCATTTTATGCCAGCATTATAGACCAACAACCTATTTCAGACAAGTGTAAAAATGGAAAAAGGAAGGCAGAAAGAACCGAAGGCACCATTTGGTTGCTGGAATACTGTAGGGAAAAGGAATATAAATTAAAACATTGTTATCACAGTTCCTGTATTAAGTGGATGAATGGCGCCTGAGAAGGGAAGCAAATATATGGAACAACATTCTACGTTTCAACTTCTTCTACTGGGTTTGGTTTTCTCAGTAGCCAAAGAAAATAAAAATGTGACTATCACCAGAAACCAGTTGGAATGATCATGAGCTTTCTTAATGACCATATATTTAATGTTTCTGTTTAGAACGCATCAACACGATGAATAATATTGTAAGCAAGGATAAAATGAAGGATTTTGCTTCTTATTCTTCATCAAATTTGTTTATTTCGAAAAGCTTTGGGAACTACAGCACCTGTCTGCTTTGTTTGGCTGGCAGGAAAATGGCAAACAAATAGAAGTTGCAGTTTTGAAATTTGAGATTCTCATAAAGATCTAAACTCTTCTCCTCTTTTTTCCCCAGCCAAAAGGAAAAATTCGAAATGCAACCCGAGCAAACAGAAGAAACGAGCCGAAACTCAAATCCATTTACAGCATAAACGCCTCAGAAAAGGGAACACAACAAGAACCAACGAGAGAAAAGACACAAGGAAAAGAAAAACAAAAAAACAAAATACACCGGCGAAACATCTGTGAAATAGCAGGTGTTACATTGTGAGAAAGAGGGAGAAGAGAAACAAACCTGACCTGCGAGTATTCCTAATGGGGATGAAGCCAGGATAGTTTGATCTCTTATGCTTTCTTCTCTATTCACTCTGCTTCTCAGCTTCCCCTCTGCGTCTCCCTCGAGTTCTTTACAAACAAAGCGTTCTAGTTTTCCACGTTTACTTTTATGGACCAAAGTAGGAGTGCCATTTCACAGGAGCTTTGACTTTTTAGATGGACGTTCACGCTCCAAATCCAATCTCCCAGACTTTCTCCTATTTTTATTATCATAAAATGTAAAGAAGGGAGCGGTGGGCCTGATGGCTCATCAGCTATTCAGCCTTGACGTCTCCTCCTTTCATTTCTCTTCTGTTTTAAATTCAGTTGCCCCCCACCATATCTGCAGGAATACAGGTTCATGATTCACTCAAGCTACAAGCAGGTTCAGTTTAATTAAATTTCTCTAATTAACTACATTTTAATCTAATTCAAGCCTAAATCGAGCTTATCTTCATGTCTTATTTTCTAATTCAAGCTTGCTCACTCAAACTCATTCCTGAATTTAAAATTCAAGCTGATCAAGCCATCTGATTCTCAGACTTCAAACTTATACAATTGGTAATCAAATTATTTGTTGGTGGGTTTTTCTGAAATTGAACGTTTAAGTTATTCATCTCCAATTTGCTAAGCATGATATTTCAGCAAAAAAACTGTAGATTTTTGAACAGATAACTTCCGTTTCCAATCTTAGTCTGCAAATGGTCAAAGTCGGCGCTGTGGCAGCTTTATCCGAGTAATGGTTTCACGTGATATGCATGGCTGCACTTAATTAATATTAGCTGTTTACATCTACTAATAATATAATCACCTAACTTCCACTGATATAGTGTTGGTATGGCATTTGCTGATAAGCCCGTCACCGTTGTCACTTCAACGTCGACATGGCTTTAAAAGCAGAGAATCATTGGTTACCTGTGGACACCATTCCGTCGTAAAAGGTGATATGTCGTGAATCACGTCCTGTCCAAGTGTCTGCGAAACAATATCGCGTAGGCCAAAAGATGATATGCCGAGGCGAAGGATCTGAAAAGCGGAGTCGTCGGTAAAGCAGGTGGGCTCCTTCTTATCTTTGATTGTTTGCCATTCCATTTATCGTCAGCCTGCCGACAAGACCTACCGGGTGCTCTGTTGCTGATGCAAATATGGAGGCATCGATCAGTCAGACAGCTACCTAATTTTAGGCAGAGAATAGCGTGTTTTATGACGATTATGGGCGCTTTACATTCTGTGCAAGGTAACAGAATGACTACCGAGGAAGACGATGATGATCTCATACTCAGACACCACGTGTTTCCTTGTCAGCCGGAACAGGAAACATAGGAAGAGATAGAAACTACACCTGTACTTTGAACAAGAATTTGACAAGATTCGCTGACATGTCTTCTCGGATGAGTCACAGAGAAAAAGGGGAAAAAAAAACTGAAAGCCCTGGCTGCATCATTCCACGTGTTCTCTGCAAAATTCCAAATACCTCTCTGATCTGTAGCCTGCATCTATCTGTTTTCTCCTTGTTTAATCAACCTGCATCGTCCCTGCTGGAGGTATCCATGATCCCAGCTTCGTTAGACGATATCTGACAGTAACCATAGATCAGACGGTTTCAGGGTCCTGCCTAAGGTCACCGCTTGTTATTGATGAATTAACATCTTTGGTTCATTTGTTTAAAAAATTATGATTAATCATATTAAAATAAATATGCAAAATCTTAATTATTAATTTTATTGCATTATTATATATATATAATAAATATATATATTTATCAGTATAATTCAAATAAACATAAAATGTTGATCCTGTAAAAAAAATCAGACCAAGGCTACTGTGACTTGCTGACATAAGGGCTATAAGCTACACTCACAATTTTCTTTTAATTTAAAGAAGCGACAAATATCTAATTATGTGATCTTGGTGAACACAAAGCAGGATTAAGACCTTTGACTGTTTTATAAAGCTAGCAGCACCCATCTATATCATAGAGACAGCTTAATAAATCTGCTTCACATATTAAATATTACTGTTATTATTAATTTTAATTGCTTTACAAGTTAAATTATATTTATAATTTAATGTTAATAAGAATTATACAAAGTCTCTTTCTTCTTAAGCAACTTGCTTAATTTTAAAGTAATCTGTGGTGTTGCAGCCGAGAAGAAAAAATTCTCCTGAAAGAGACTTATAAATTGTCAAGCTAGGAGGCAGTACAGCTTATTAAGCTTTTGGAACATGTATATCTTAATGGTGTTCTACTACTTAATCATGGTGTTTATCTCTAAATCGTGATTTGTTGTAGCAATTAATTATTCAATTTCCTATTATGATATAAGATCAGAAAATCATTAATTAATTAATCGATCGATTCGATCCCTTTCGTGGATCTTTCTCGACGGAGAAAAATTCCAAATCAAACTAAACGACGCGGACAATCCTTTTTACTTTCTAAGTTGCCTAATAATCTTGACATAAACATCAATTCAAAACGGGGCGCAAGTTAACACTTCTCTGCAAATTAACATTTCCATCAGATTAAATAAACCGTTTCTTGATGGCATAATTGTTTTTTTGTTTTTTTTTTTTATTATGGCGGCTTTGATTAGGTTTGTTTGTGACTATATGTAACTTTGTGTACTCATCTTTTGATTAGATTAAGTTTTTTTATTGATTTAAGTTGTAATGGATTTTTGAAAAAGTTATGAGATGTGATAATTTATTAAAATTAATAATTAATTTTTTATCTATTTTTATTTTTCAAACTATTTTTATTATAAGTTATAAGAGTATCTTTTAATTTTTTTATTAAAAAAAAAAATCTATCTCTCTTGATAAGGCACTAAAACCTTTATCATTAAGACAGAATCCAACAATTAACATTCTGTGATTTTTAAGACGCCTTCCTCTATCTTGCTACTTGCATATCTTAACTTAATTAATTTTTTCTCCAAATGCAACTTGCTTATATTTATTGAGTGATGTACAACATAACATTGAATGAAGACAAAAAGGGATGCCTGAGGGACTAAAAATACAGTTCTCTGAATTAATTAGGGTTAAAAAATGTGTCAACCAGACAATATGGCATAAATATTGTACATTATTTAGTCTATGCCATCTTTTTCAGAATCTCTCCCTCTTGCTTGAAAATTGATTGCGCCAAATTGTTGGAATACTTTATTTTAATTTTGTTTTTTTAAAAAGAAATAGTCGCATAGGCTCTGGGGTTGCAACATTTTCCCTTTTGTCACTTATCGTATACATATATAACTTTCTTCACTTATCTTATCAGCTCTTGTTAATGCATCATATTATTTATCTTAATCGAATTGGTTTTTTTTTTCAGTTGGTAATTGACTTAATTAATTAATTTTTGATAAAAAATTTTAATTAAATAAAAATTGATATTAAATTCACATAAAAATATTTTATCATTTCACAATTATAATTAATATACACATTATCAAACTAAATTTTTGTTATAAATTAACTTCAAAAAGTACATCAAATATTATATAATATAATAAATTAATTATTACATATATTACAAAATAATTTTATAAACAAACATAATGATATCTTATTTTCACCGCTTACATCATGAAAAATAAAAGCGACAATAAATTAATTTAATAGTTTATTATAATACAATAAATATAATTAATAATTAAAATAAAAAAAATTAAAATAAAATAAATCAGTAAAATTGATTATAAAATTAAATTATTATAAGAAAGTAAATCGAATTAGTCTAAATTAATTTAATGAATCAATGGATTAATTTAAAACAAACAAATGGCGCATTCAAGACACGCTTCCTATTGGATAGGAAGGAAACAATCAGACCCATTTTTAAGGGGCTGATCATTAGTGAGGCTAATTTAGCCAACTTTGGGCCCACATTCAGCCCAACAGGCTCTACGTGGGCCTCTTGGGCATCCTACAAAAGACCGGAAGCCGGATCAGGCCTTTATTGGTTACAAGGTTGGCCTAATCCTGCCCCTCATGGGGTAAACTCTCTTGGATTACTGGTTTCCGCATCAGATTCTCACTAATCCCAGTGTCCAAACAGCACCCTTCATCCTCTTAACCCTCCAAGAACCCCTATCTTCTGCAACATTCACCCCCCAGCGAATTTCCACCTGCCTCTGTGTCAAGCCATTGCGATTCCGAACTCCTTCTTTCGTACTCGAATCTTCACCTGAATATGGCTCTCTCAAAACCCACCTTCCTCACCCACCTTAAAAATTTAGCCAAACCCTGTCACCGCCGCACGCCACCACTGTTTGTTACTGCCCGCCACCTCTCCTTCTCTTCCCCTGAAGAGGCTGCTGCAGAGCGTCGCCGCCGGAAGCGCCGGCTCCGCATGGAGCCCCCTCTTAACTCCCTCAACCGCACTCAACCACAACAACAAGCTCCGACACCTAAACCCATCCAAAACCCCAACGCCCCTAAGCTCCCCGAACCGGTCTCAGCGCTTTCTGGCAATCGCCTCAACCTTCACAACCGTATTCTCACCCTCATCCGCGAGAACGACCTCGAAGAGGCGGCGCTGTTCACTCGCCACTCCGTTTATTCGAACTGCAAGCCCACTATATACACTGTCAATGCTGTACTAAACGCACAGCTCCGCCAATCGAAATACGCCGATCTCCTTTCTCTCCATCGATTCATTACTCAAGCAGGTGTGGCTCCCAATATCATCACCCACAATCTGATCTTTCAAACTTATCTCGATTGTAGAAAGCCCGATACTGCTCTCGAACACTACAAGCAGTTGATTAATGATGCCCCCTTTAACCCGTCCCCAACTACTTATAGAATTTTGGTCAGAGGGTTGGTAGATAATGGTAAGGTTGAGAAGGCTATGGTGTTGAAGGAGGAGATGGCGGTGAAAGGTTTTGCACCGGACCCACTTGTGTATAGCTATTTGATGTTGGGTCATGCAAGGAATTCGGATCATGATGGGATTTTTAAGCTCTATGAGGAGTTGAAGGAGAAGTTGGGTGGGTTTGTTGACGATGGTGTTGTATATGGGAGCTTGATGAAGGGGTATTTCATGAGGGGGATGGCAAATGAGGCCATGGTGTGTTACCAAGAGGCTGTGGGAGAGAATTCAAAGGTCAAGATGAGTGCTGTTGCATATAATTCCGTGCTGGATACCCTGAGCAAGAATGGGAAGTTTGATGAGGCTTTGAGATTGTTTGATAGGATGACAAAGGCGCACAACCCACCAAGGAGGTTAGCAGTGAACTTGGGAAGCTTTAATGTGATGGTAGATGGCTATTGTGTGGAAGGCAGGTTCAAGGATGCTATAGATGTTTTCAGGAAGATTGGTGATTATAGGTGTAGCCTGGATACCTTGTCTTACAATAATTTGATTGATCAGTTGTGCAAAAATGGAATGCTGGTTGAAGCTGAGGCACTGTATGGAGAAATGGGTGAGAAGGGGGTGAACCCAGATGAGTATACATATGGTCTCTTGATGGATACTTGTTTTAAACAGAATAGGCCAGATGATGGAGCGGCATATTTCAGAAAGATGGTGGACTCGGGTCTGAGGCCAAACTTGTCAGTTTATAATAGATTGGTTGATCAGTTGGTTAAGGTGGGGAAGATTGATGAGGCAAAAACATTTTTTGATCTAATGGTGAAGAAGCTCAAGATGGATGATGCAAGTTACAAGTTCATGATGAAGACATTAAGTGAAGCTGGGAGACTAGATGAGGTGCTTACAATAGTTGATGGAATGTTGGATGATGATAGTGTCGAGTTCAGCGAGGAGCTGCAGGAGTTTGTGAGAGGAGAATTGAGAAAGGAAGGGAGGGAAGAGGAGTTAGCCAAGCTTATGGAGGAGAAGGAAAGGCAGAAGGCTGAAGCTAAGGCTAGAGAGGCTGAGGCAGCAGAAGCAGCCAAGAGGAGTGCAAGAGCTGCAGTCTCTTCTTTGCTGCCATCTAAGTTCCTCGGGAATAAAGAACTCGAGGGAGGGTCTTCAGACAGCTCTGGAAATGCTGCGGAGGCTTCCGCCGTGAATAAAGAAGCAGAACCTGAGAAGAAAGAAGGCAGGGTCGAGGAAGCTGTTGTTCTAGAGTCTGCTCCTGCTGATGCCTCCTCTGAGGAAGCAATCAGTGGCCAGAATCCAGCTGAAAGACAAGCCAAAAGTGATGGTGCAGCTGAGCAGGTAACAGCTTAAATGCTTAGACAGAAATTGATAAAACTTTAGCGTGGAACAGTTGGGATTTATGACTTGTTGCAATTTTCTTCCCCAATCATTATTTATGTAATTACTGATGTTAGGAAGTATCATGGTTTGTTGTGTCAGTTGAATTTATTGAAAATGGGAAATTCCTCCCCTTCTGGATTTTGTTGAGGCCTATGTAAAAGCAAACCTGATTTGCACAATGTTAATTGGATTCTGGATACCTAGTGGTTGCAACCTGGTATTTGCAATGTACCTTGGATGTTTTGGTGACTATTAAGGAAAGATTTAAGAATTTTTGTAATACATCAACATGCAGATGATAAAGGATATATGGTCACATTAACTGAGGATGGTTGCATCTGAGTATAACAGACTAATTTGAGAGCTTGAGCAGCTTGCATTTTGTTTTTTCAGTCACAACAAGCGAGAAAAGATCTAACCATGATAGTGAATGATCACTGATACTGGTTGTCAAAGCTTTTTGAAGTTCTTTAGCAATTTCAAGAACTTTCCTTTGGGACAAAGCAAACTTTCCTGTCTTTATCAAACATTCTTTCATGTCATAGGATCTTCTTTCTACTGAATGCTTGCTGGAAATATCATTGTAGACCTAGGCTGCAGGCATGAACATGTTTACAGGTATGGTAATGTTTTGCACATCCCATTGTACCTGACCCAACTTCAGTAAACAAGAATTAATGCTTTTAGCTGGGATGAATAGCCCTTCTTTTCTGAATAAAGGCCAGTCCTTTCTTTGTTTCCACTATGGGCACTTCAGGATGTTAGATGTTCAATAAGACCAAGTGATCCTCTCGTAGGCATATGTATGTATGTAAAACAGTCGTTCAAGGTGTTAAAGGACCATAATATTAATCTTCACCAAATGGTATGCACATTCACCCCCTCACTCATCCATCTTCTACTTCTGGCGATTATACTAGTTTGTTTATGTCATTGAGGTTACTGCATAATTTATGTGAATCTCCTGCTAAAATCAGGATTTGATAATAACTTAAAGGGCTGAGGAGTGCCATGCTCCAAAGTGGTTATAATGTATATTTTATCTCTCTCTTGCATATAAGGAGATACTGGCAGGCAGACACACAACCACAGACCCTGCAACTGATGAGATTTGAAGAGGAAGAAAAGCTGCTTATCATACAATTTTATAGAAGTTGGCAACGTACAAGCCTTCTTAATACTTCCATCCATTAGAACATACCAGAAAAAAGTTGGTGAAGGTACAGCAAACAGAACAAAATGTCCCAAACAATTGGTAAAAGCTGTCTTCAAATCACCTCTCTCAGCTACAAAGGTTCGGTATGCACACACCAGCTTCAGGGTTCTGTTGTTCCTTCCATATCCTCCCTGTTACTCTCAGCTTCAGCTCCTTCCTGTCCCCACCAGAGAAGAAAAGTGCCATGTTTCTTTGAATAATGAGACCATCATGGCTGTCCCTCACCTTTCTGTGGCTATCCCGGATGCTTCGTGGGGTACCCTCCCATATGAGTTTCCTGCCATTTGCCCCAACCTCTAGGCTGTAGCTATAGTTCCGAGCTTCCATCTCATCACCCATGAAGCGGAGGAATGCCATGTAAACCGGGGCCATTCCAAGCTGGAAGGCTTCAAAGTGAAGGCAGAAGTATTGACCAAAACAGTGGAAGACCTGGCAGAAGGAGCCAGCAAAAGTCAGGTTTCAAGTGCTTGAGAAAGCAGACCATAGGTCAAGTAGAATTAGAATGTCACAAGAGAAATGGGACCTATATTCAGCTATTTAATTCTTAAGGTGTGCTGTATCCAAGACCAAGAATTGTTTTAAATCAAAATCCACTAATCTGTGGTGCTACAAAGAATAATGAGATCAATTGTATTCATATCCAGACATAGTTGGATTGTATACATGACACATAAAAATAAATCAAAAGACTTCATTTTCTTCTTAATTTTATGCCAAGATCTGACCTTTCATTCATAATTGGGAATTCTATGACATAACAGAATATAAATATTGATGACTCTATAAGCTGATAAAGGGCAAATTCAACATTACTCTCCAGAGCATGCAACAGCATTAATCACTAAGGATTAAGAAACAGAAAACAACCGATTTCAGCATAGAGAATTTCAACTTCTATCTGAAATAACATTACCCAGAAGAAAGTTTGATTTCTCTCAGATTTATTCCACATGCAGGGAGTGTAGTTCAGGAAGCACGATATAAATATAACAACAGAAACCAAGAAACATCACATTATTGGGCGCAAAAGTCCAGTTAAGACCAAAATAGTAGGACACTAACCGTTAGCATCCAAGTGGCATTCTCTACTTCACGTGGATTGGACTTCACATAACGATGATTGAATGTGCATCCTGTGTGCATATCCACCTTGTGATCGTCCCTCAGATGGGCGACCAGGAAAGGGATGTCCCCAACAACAGAGCACTCTGAACCAGCATAAGGGCAATTGTATGGTCTGAAGTTACACACTGTCTCATGCTTCAGTTTGCTGTAATACGGAAATATCTCTGGGCATCCCAAGTTGTAATACTTGCATGGCAGTTCAAGTGATTCAGCCACCTTCTCCAGTGCTAAACATCTAATATCTCCGAGTTCTTGCCTACACGTGGGACACCGATTGTGCACCCTAGTTTTACAGGTAGAACATAATGTGTGTCCATTATGGCACTGCAAAAAAAAAAAGGAAAAAAAAAAAGCAGCTTATCTCAAATACTCAACAAGCACTGAGACAGTTACCAAATTTAGTATCTACAATCTCGCTTCCCTCAAATACTTAACAAGCATTAAGATGGTTACCAAATTTAGATTCTGCAATCTCTATAGACCTTTTTTTTTTCCTTTTTAATACGAGAATTCAAGGTAAGACCACTACGTGCACTCACCCCTCTATGGTAATCTCAGGAAAGCAATCCTGGCCTCATAAGACAACCTTCAGCAACAACATGGGTTTTCGTGTTTGGAAACTGTCGCCCCAACGGCTCAAACCTGGACCTTGACCCTTACTAATCCGCCCTCTGCCACTGAGGCAACCTTGTGCAGGTCTCTGTAGGCCTTCCCATGAATCCATATTAAAATAAAGTCCTCTCTCCTGAAGTGTGTTAACACCGAAGGGCATCCTAACCTTTTCTTGTCTCTCTTCTTTTATTGGTAAGGAAACTCATTCCTCTTCTAAATTGAAAAATTGCACTCTAATAATAATTTTCATAGCAAATCTGACTTACAATCAAAATTCCGAGCCCAACAAAGTTCTAACTTGCAATAGAAGCATCTTCCGAAGCGAAACATCTGAAATTATCGCTAACATAATTTTTCTCCTCAGATCTCATACTATACCAAAAAGTGTACCAAATTCTAACAGGCAACTCTACTGCAATAGCTTGAAACATCACTAAGGCAAAAGTGTACCAATATTATCAGAAACCAATAACTTAATATTACTGACTACAACCTGTATGCATTCACTGTTACATATAAACTTTAATCAAACAAAGAAGGAACCAAAAACATGCTTCAGTTCAGTTTGCATATGCAAATTTTATAGTACACATCTTGGCGACGATTACCAATCCTTTTGATACAGTGAATACAATACAAACCTAGTTAATGGACCTTTCAGATCACCTGCAAAGTAGGTAATAACATTACCAAATCAATTTTTTTCTCAAAAAATAAATGCTTAGCTTAGAATGTAACCGGACAAATCTACTGAGATCAATGGTAGGAACATTGCCAAATCAGTTCCCAAGAAAAGAATTAAACACAAAATTTTCCAATTTTAATAAATCCAACCCCACACCCAACTCAGTGCGTCTGCCCCAACATATAAACCAAATCCCATATACATGCACAGCAGATCATCAAGCCTAGAAAACCCAATTCTGACAATCCACCAAAACTCATCCAGACCAATCAAATTCAACAAATCAAACACAAACCCATAGCAAAGATTATCAGGAAACAACCAAAACCAATAACGGATAAATACAAGATGAATTCTGACAGAAAACAAATCCAATAGACCTGATGGATTGGTGGGTACATGGAATTGGTGCAGACTGGACATTCTAGCAACTCGTGGACGCTCGTGGCGGGAGCGATCGCGGTTGGGCCGACAATATTGTTGATGGCGGTGCTGCTATTATTGCTGCCATTATGAGGTTTCGAAGATGAGAATTGATGGTGGTGATGGGGATGTGGGTGATGCAGATTGTGGTGATGGATCTCGTCCTCATCAACGCTACTTATCGATGAGACACACTCGACACTATCCAATTCCATTCATACACAAAAACGACGGATACGTTTTGATCAAATCCAGAAAATTTCAAAAATTCCGATATTCTTCTTCCCAAAATTTCTTGCCTTCTTTTTCCTCTTCCCCTCTCAAAATCCTTCCCTTTCCCTCACCTTTCTTGTATTTTCTCGAGAAAGTTTAGAAGAGGAGAGAAAAAAAGAGGAGGATTGTGAAGGAGAAAGTGGAGAGATAAACTGGATTCCGAGGAACCAAACAGCCCCCTCTCTCTCCCCAAAAAAGAGGTGCTTTTCTTCGTTGGCTCTTTTTCTTTTTCTCTCTCTGCGACGCGCCCTCTCTATCTCTCTGTCTCTGTAATTTCTCTCTCTTCCAACATTTTGTGAAGAGAGACAAATAGATAGACAAGGGTAACCGTCGATGTCCAAATTCCCCGTGGGAGTTGGATTCAAATCTGACGGTTGCTAGAAATTTCACATATGCTTTTCTTTTTCTTGCTGGCTTGAGATAACTAAATAACCAATAACCTGCAAATCTATCTACGAAGCCTTTGGCTGTAACCACTTGTACTGTTATCTTTAGTATGCAAGGGCATAGACTCCGGTGGGTTTACTCTATTCAGGCAAGAATTTAACTGAGAATTCAGAAATCAGAATCTTTTTATGTAATCCGGTTAAAAAGGTTCTAACAATCACAAAACAAAAATGTCACAACTGTATGCTTTCAACTTCATTCTTGTTGGGCGGTTCTGTAAAAACAGAGAAGTCTTAACAATGGAGGAAATGCGAGAAACTTGCAGGTAGGTAGACACCACCAGACATACGGAGATCAGCACAACCATTGTTGGGTATAATTCTGCCACGTGCCTTGATTGTCTGCATGATTATGCAGCTTTATGTAAGCTTATTTTACATATGGCAGAAATGATGCTGAAGGCATTCTGTGTTTCCCTTAACAGCTCTGAACTGTTGCAGACCCTCCTGTAAATACTAATGGTCTGGGTGATAAAGGGCATTTGACTCAATAATTAGGGGTACAACTTTGTTGATGTGGGAGAGTGAGTGCCTCATTAAGGAAGGTTCCATCTAAAAGTAAGCTTCTGCCTTATTTATGACCTGAACACTGACCAGTGACTTGCAATTTCCCAGACTACAAAACACATTGTCCAGGCATTTTTCTGTGAAACTAGGAACCAAGTGGAAGGGGTTTCTGTGGCGTGAGTCATTCAGTTCATAAGGCCAACGAAATAGGCAAGTGACCACAGACCAATAGGTACGGTTCCGTTACAAACTTCAATGCCAATTGAGCCTCCATTTCTGTTTTCTCATTCCAAGGCTCTTCCATTTCTATTTTCTGGTTTCAGGGCTTCCATATCTGTTTTCTCATTCCTTACTGGAAGATCAGCATATATCAGTTTCTCAGAGGACTGATCTGAGACCTGGTATGGTTTCAGATCCTCCAATTCTTTTACCACTCGAACTTGTGGCACATTCAGAGCTAAATGCCAAGGAATTCAAGCCAAATTATGAAATGGTAAACCCTTTTGCAAGATTTAGCAACAATCCGACAAATACATTTCTGCTTGTCCATCTAACATATATGCTCATGTGGAAACATAATTCAAAATTATAGATTTCAAAGGCAGGCTGTGATAGGTTGGTTGCTGCACAATTAAGTTAAAACTATAATTGCCCTTTCGGTTTATTAAATTGATGTACAATTATTATGTACAAGGGATAGCCATTACAAATCAAATTTCACCAAATGATTACATACTGGCAACAACTGAAGGAAGCTCTGTTTCCACCTCAGGTTCTCCTTCAGAAACCTCAATGGTTGTCTGCAACAGAGACTCAAAGCATTAGCAGCTATATAGCTACCAACTGGGGCAAGTTCATATAAAACCAGGGCATTAACACACACCTGTGATTGCTTTGATTTGTGCTGTGAAAGATATTGGTCAAGTGCACCTTTACCGTAAAGAATCTTAGCTCCACATCCACGGGATCCAACAGCCTCTTCATCAACTACAACAGCATCTATTGCATCATCGCCTGTCCTAACATCAGGAATCTGCGAAACAATCCAAAACGGAAGTCATACAATCAATATACGAATAGCAGAGAGTATCATAAGAACTGTCAAACAAGTGGAGGACCTTAGTGACTTATGTTTTGTCATCTGACTAATCCAGTTACTATGATTGGCACAGAAGAGAGAAATTAATTACCTCATACATTGCATCCATCAAGATATTCTCTAATATGGATCGTAAGCCTCGAGCCCCAGTATTCTTAGTTATGGCTTTTCTAGCAATTAATCTCAATGCATCTTCTGTGATATGCAGCTTGACCTGATAACATAGAAAAACAGTGAAATCAATATGGTTTCAAAAAATAATGTTTCACAGTCAAGCTTATTAGCAAGGACATGATGGCTAGTGCGATTCCTAGGAATCAACAAGGAATAAGTAGGGCCTGAACAAAGACTTACGCCATTCATTTGGAACATCTTTTTATATTGCTTCCCTAGGGCATTTCTTGGCTCTGTCAGGACCTACAGAAGGTGGACAGTTCATAATAACATGAGTACAGCTCAACCAGAAAAAGGGAAAAAGAAACTTGGAAAAAAAGCTAAAGATTTGTGTTTCTGCTGGGGTATACAATCACATTCATTACTTTGTCGCCCACCAAGCATGAAATGGGAAAGAAAGGAAGAAGCCATAAAAAATTCTACACCAGATTGGGCAAAAGCTTTTATTGTAATCCATGAAGAGACCAATAAAATAAGATTACAATGCAACTGAGCAGTATGTATTAAATAATTATAGAATCCTATTCACCATTCCCTTAAAGAATCAATCAGCACGAGATGAAAAGAGAAGTTAGGATAATGAATCAAGTTCATCAGAAAAGAATACTAAGGAAACAAGATAGTAAATGCAAAGTATCACCTGAACGAGTTGGTTTTCAGTTAGAGCAGACAAACTGACAAGTACAGGAAATCTTCCAACAAATTCAGGAATCAAGCCATATGAAACGAGGTCACTACTTTCAACCTGCCAAAAAACAAGAGTTCATACAATATTTTAATAGCAAGGCATTATCTAGCACATTAAAAAAAGAAGGGGAAAAAAAAAAACTAAAATCTTCAACAAGAAAATGCACAATTAAGGCTACAAGCTGTTTACTTGTTAGTTGAAGGGTGGTGAGCACTTACAGTCTCCATTAAAGATGATGCTACAACAGCATCAGTAACACCACCTGCCCTCATATTTGCACGTACAGGGGCGCCAAACCCAATAGAAGAATCTTGACGTCTGGAATGATTTTAAAACAATTTCAGTTGACAGTAGAAAAAATGAGATCAAACATTCTAAATAACATGGGGATGCAGACACGATAATTTCTTCATAGGTACCTTTCTGATATTGTCTTCTCTATGTCAATAAAAGCACCCCCACATATGAAGAGTATATCCTTTGTGTCAATCTGTTTAAAAAACATAACCATGAATAATAACAAACAGATAGAGAATCCAGGAATATAAGACAAAATTCCCAAACAACAAGAAATCTTGCAGAAGCCAGCCAACAAGAGTTGCACATGATGTCTTGTAACTGTGGCAAGCCCCTGATTTCAGTAAAAGGCATCTCTTCATCCATGTTGAAATATTTGCACTCTGAGTATAAATCAAGAAAAAAGAGCATCACAAACCTGAATATTGTCACCTCTGGGATGCTTTCTAGCTCCCTTCTCAGGAACATTGACAACCTACATAGAGGAGGAAAAGACAACCCATAGATAAGAATATGACAATGATTTTTCTTTGCTTTTTGATAAGAAGAATATAACAAAAGAATAATCAAATCAACCAAATAACACATGCTTTCTTTCTAATTATTAAATAGTAGGTTTATTTGTCTATCAGGTATTGGATTTTCTGTTCTGATTTATCCAAGATCTATAGTTGGGTACTAACATTGTTGAATGGCATGAGGCCATCTCTATACAACCTAGCAGAGGAGTTGCGACTTATATAGGACTACTAATGACAAATTTATATGTTGCACTTACTGTTCCTTCCAGCATTTTAAGTAAGGCCTGTTGAACACCCTCTCCAGAGACATCTCTACTGATATTAAGGCTCTCGGCCTGCAAATTGAAAGTGAAAGACATAGATATGTTGTTAAAATGAAGTTCTGAATAGAGAAAAGAAAAGCGAAGAAAATTCTCAGAGCACAAAATAACTAATGATAACCTTTTTTGTAATCTTGTCAACTTCATCAATGTAGACAATGCCCTGCTGTGCAGCTGCAACATTGTAGTCAGCAACCTGAAACATAGATTGAAAAAAGAGAAGGGTAATTAATCTCAAGAGGCAGAGAAGGGCATATTCAACCTATTCTCCAAGCATACGAGCTCAGATTTTATAATTGCAGCAAACATAATACGCTACCGTACAGTTTACCACACAACGCCCGACCTAGTAACAAGTTTACCTTCCACATTTGTTTTACAAAATTTAATTAGGATATTTGGGAAGTAGATTAGACAAAGGTCGAAAAAAACAAAATGATGTAAGTAGAATGCACAGTTCACAAGAGCCTCCACACATATCACTTAAAGATGCCATTAATTTCCAAGGTATGATAGTTATAGGAAGGTAGAATTTACCATGAGTAGCTTGTATAGTATAGACTCCACGTCTTCCCCTACATAACCTGCCTGTACACAACATGCCATAACCAAAACGAATTCAGTGTCTGTCACAAACTTTGCTGGTTTCCATCATAAGAGGACAGATATTTTTATGAAGTATATCCATCTTTTGTACTTTTAATTAAGAAAACATAACAAATATGCTCATAAAAGAGAAGCAGGCTTGCCGAAATTGCTTTTTTGCTGAGTAAATCTAGTCAAAGAGATGAATGGATAAATAAAATGGGATGAAAAGCATAACTTTGGGATCTCTAGACATATCATACACCACTGACTTTTAATCTACCTCAACTCCTCATCTATTCCAACCCATGAGCTCTCCCTTGCCTAATCACACTAGCAGCTAAAGCACTCCTTTAAAAGGTGTGCTAAGGGCTATTACATTTCAAGCATTCATCACCTGCAAAGCACTTAGCACAAGAAAAACAAATCTTTTGGGCACTCTGACCACAGCCCCACATCACCAGGGAGTCTGAGATAATAGCATATTAGCTTCCCATATGTACTCTATAACGTACTACTAGGGCTAACATTTAATCCAGCTGACCCATGTATTTCCTTCCTCCAGTTATTTAGCAATAGAAAAAATATACCTATCACCCCCTTGGGCATTTGTTAGACATTTCTGAGGAGCAGGCATGGATGATTGTATACTAGTTGCCCAAGTATCTTGGAAGACAAAGTACTATATTTTAACGTGCTTTTGGGAGCTAACTTCTAATGTGATTCATTCTCTCAACAAACAGGACAAGTGCTTTTTGCTATACCACTCCACTCATAAAATAAAATCAATAATATCTTGAATAATAGGAGTGGGGGGAAGGACCTCAATTGACAGGAATGAAGAGTAAATAACTTGCCTGAGTCAATGTGGTTGCATCTGCAATAACAAAAGGAACATTCACAAACCGTGCTAAGGTTTTTGCAAGTAATGTCTTCCCTGTCCTTGAAACAACATCAAAACAGAATAGCAGAGAGACAATAAGAAGTTATAAAATAAAAAATACTGTTAATTTGCTCATGTCACAATGTACATACAGATGGAAAATATGAACATGATAAAATCTCAGATATTTTTCACATAACAATCCAAAAGTTCAGAATAAAGAGAGTCTGAATCTCAGCTCAAATGTTGAAAAGAAAAAAAGTTAAAGAACTATGAGAATAAGTTAGTAAGACTCTTAACACAATAAAAATTTCTAAAAGATTGCTTCTCGGTAGTAATAGTACAATTCTTGAAAGGGGAAACAAAAAAATAATAAGTGTAGAATGAAGATCTCAAGCCTACAAGGAAAATAAGCAGGAACAGATAACAGTCTCAAGTAATCCAACCTAGATGAATATTACCAGAAGCATCTACAATTAACACAAAGATGCAAGGGACACTGGCATGCAGGAAATAAAGGGATCTCCAAATTGCAGAGAAACTCTCTGGAGATGTACAGGTCCCCCTGGGGGTGATTGAAAACATTTAAGCAACATGAATATATAGAAGAAGAAGAAACTTGATTACCTGAGCCTGTTGGCCCCATCAAGAGAATGTTACTTTTCTCCAGTTCCACCATATCATCATCCATTTCATCTGCCATCTCGCCACCTGAACCTCCTGCAGGCCTAACTCCCCAAGTGATGATGAACATGTTAATAACTGTCACCTCTCACAGCAGACACAAGTAATTAAAATATCGTGATTTGCACGACCATGCAGCTAATAAACATACAATTAGTTCGCATACACTTTCACTCACATGCAAATGCACATAATAAAAACTTTGTGTTACTATTCTTAACATTGTAGTCGAACATCCATCTGATGGAACATTTTTTATCTTTTATTTATAAGAAAACTTGACATACAACCAGAGTACCAGAAAGCTGAGTCCATATCATTTGAAAGAGAGTGACTTAGTATTAGAGTTAGCTATGTGGAATTGTTGCAAACATCAACTAGATGAGTACCCTAAATCTCTTCTTCCCCAAGATATATGTATAGCAGTAAAGAAAATAAGAATACAGAAAGGAGATGTGAATATATTCAAGGTACCGAGCTAACCGTTTCTGTAATGCCTCATGATAGATTCTCTTGTAGTGATTGTAAACCGCAACAGAGAGAACCTGTATTCAAGAGAGTATTTAAGGAAAATGTAGGAAGATATCCTAACTTCAAACTTTTGATTTACATTAAATTTTTGTGTAACTGTACTGCTTCAAAATTGTAGTCTTGCATCTAATCTTCCCTTTTTCGCCACCATTTTGATGACTTTTGTGAATTTAAAGTCTTTCTTATCAAAGAAAATACAAAAGAACGGTGACCAAAGTTCCAGTAGACCAAAGATTTTCCGCAATCATAAAATAGGCAGAAAAGCCAAAATAATTAATCATGCAACAAATGAGACAACCAAGCAACACACAGATTAAGAACACTGCCAATAACCTCACAAGAGTCTATAGATAACTCATATTTTGTAACAAAACAACTTCATGCTAGAAGACAGAAAAGAACAGAAAGGTTTTAAATTCAAAACTGATCAGTTCATTTGCTTTTGTAAGTATCTTTTCTTGCTTTTCTAGAACAAAAACCATGGTACTTTTTCCAAATGCATTAAATGGAATCAAAACTTAGTCCAACAATGCATCAATGGAAGATCATTAAAACAACCTTCTTTGCTCTCTCCTGTCCAATAACAAACTTGTCCAATCCCTTACAGATCTCCTTAGGAGTCGGAAAATTATGCCCTAAATTGGATCCACCCCAACATCCATCCTTCGAATTCGTCCCAGACCCACCTCCCGACCCGGGGCTAGCACCACCACCGCCTCCCCCGCGACCTAAATTAATGTTTGACCCGGCAACCCGAACCGCAATTCCATCATCTGGAGGCTGCCACACCTCAGGTGGTTCCCCATAAGAGCTCAAAACGCTACATGCACTACTTAGTTTCTCACTCCAAATCTTATTGAAATCCTTGCTCGAATTCCGGGAATTCCTCCGGTTACCAAGAAACTGAGTACTCTTCTCGACAAACTCGCCCCGAAGAAAAACGGGCTTGAATGAGGTGAAGTGATAGGGTGTGTTGTTGGAATGATCGTCCCATTTGTAACGCTGCATATTGCTGGAGCTTGCTATCCGACCAGCATGGATATGGTTGGAAATGAAGTACCTAAACTGATAGACCGTGAGAGAGGCTGTTTCTCTAGATGTTTTGGACCTAAGAACAGCAGCCATGGTCTGAAGAATTTTCCAGACAGTTAAGGAAAGTGAAGGGAAAATCAAAGGATAAAAAAGCAGATACTTAAAGGTTCATAGAGTTTCAAAACGGAAACTTAGGCGATGGGCAAAAGAATACGAGGGCTGAATTTAAGTGGGTTGGCTTTGAATTTCCTGATTATCATGCAGAATTAGAGAATTTTGCAGGTGAACTGAAAGAACATGAAGGACAGATATTTTGAATAAGAGCTGCATAGAGGATAAACATAAAAATTATGTATTTACCAAACAGGACACACATTTTGGAGATTGTCAATATGGCAGTAACCGGTAATTCTTGACAGACACGGCATTATACAACAAAACAGCCGCTACATTCGGCAGCCACTGGAAACGCTGTCGTTTAGGCCTGTGAAATACCAAATGTCACAGATATGGTAAGACAATGTTGTATAGATGCTCTTGTTGTGTGCATTAAATAACATCTTTCCTACAATAACAGTTGATATTAATAGTTCAATTGCCTGTATTGGGCTCTTAAAACATAAGGGTATTTTTGGCTCAGATTATAAGTCAAATTGATTACTGAGAAACGAAAAAATTAGATGGTAAATTGGATTGTGATACAGCTTTACCTTTTCTGGTGTTTATATAAACCAGCACCAGGAGGTAAACGAATGAAAAGAAGATCATGAACAATCCCTTGCTGGATCCAAATTAATAGAATGCTTGATAAAGCCTATAGGGCAGATTTCATCTGAGAAGATTAGCAAAGTTCTTAGAACACACAGCAGTTCAGAACAACAATCTACAGTAAGTAGTCAACAAAAAGTCCTATGGGCAGAGTTTCTCTGCGGATTCTACAACATTCAACTATTCTGCTGGAAATGCCACAGTTCCTTTGCCTTTACATTAAGTACAAAAAGGAATAACCTACCATTTGCAGTAACACCAAAAGCTAACATGTAGAACTCCAGCCAGGAATATAATCTGCAACAGTAGATAGTCTTGAGTTTACAATGAAAATGATGATGACCACCGATACAATTTCACTGCAACTACTTTCTCCTATGTTTTGCGTCATTTTGATGAGAACCTTCAGCTACACATGCCGCTGTAAGGCTTGCTTGTCTCCTTTTGACGAACTGCAAGGTGACTCAGGAGTATTAACACAGGCCTATTATACCATACAGAAAATAAAGGATAACCTTCCAAGGCAGTATTTTTTTATTTTTCACATAAGAATGCATAACCTCTGCAATTACCCATTAGATCCACATTAAAATTCACAAAAAGGAATTGAGAAGTGTTTTCTGTATCTTTCTGAGAATTCTATCTACACTTACACATATCATAATAGAAAACAAAATTTAAAATGATTACAGTGATGATTGATAATACAGATATACCAGTGCTGCATCAATATCTAGGCAGTGTCCAGCTGTGAAAGGTTCTGGCAACAACCCAGATGGGCTTTCTCAGCCAAGTTTATGCTTGCTACTGTCTCTCACATCACTACTTGTCTCCCATTGGACTGCTGAAATGATAATCAAAAGGTGTGTTTAGACATAGAGCAATATCACTGTTTCATCTCCTCTATTGCACCTTCTTTCCCCTCTCCTTCCCCCACTTCCTTTCTCCTTACCCAAATTTAACAATCATTACTCATATTGAGTTTCTTCTTCCTGTAGAATCATTCTAATAAATCCACTAGGTTCTAATGCTAAGCAATATCACTTTAAATCAAGTTTTGCCACCAGGAAGACAGGATCACTACATCTAGCAGTGGAAAGCAGGATGGCAACTGGATGAACAGCCCAGACACAGTTATGAAAAGGCATACATTTCCATCTGTAACTTGGTGTCTTTAGTCGAAGATGCTTATAAAGGCATCCACTATTTAGAAAACTCTCTTAGCAGCAATAAATCGAAGAGAAAATTAGTCTTACCCAGGTTTTGTTATCAGACTTTTGGCTTCACTTGTAGCAAGACTTACAGCATAGACTGTCATTTTTTTCACCTGTAAACACAGAAATGCTTTGCAAGTGTAAGAAACATCTTTAGATACTGAAAACTGTATGCTCATAAGAACAATACTCTTTAGTATTGATTCCATCATAATATAAACTGTCTTGCTCTTTTAAAAGATAAATTTACTTGAGAAACATTCTGAAAATTACTGGATTTAAGCATTATTTTTTAAGGTGATCATGTCAACCAACATTGCCATACACAGGACTACTTGCTAGGAGTAACAGAGAAAGATATAAAGGCATTACACATGCTCATTTGATGGATAAGGATCTACAATGCCATTCCAATAACCTCAGAGCTAAACAGATAATATGAGAAAGAATCTGATCATTACTTGCTTTTACATGCATCAAACATCGATCAGGATTCAAATGTCAAGGTCAGCTTGGCAGAAATGAGTCAATTAACACATACCTCCAATTTATCTTCCTTGGCTCTATGGTCTTTTGGAAGCAAACGGAACTCTTCTGTCAACCGAATGCATTCTTGAACATTCTCAGGCGATACAAAATCAAGTGCCACTTTAATGCAGGACTAGAAAAATAAGATGTGACACCATTAAACAAGGTCTAACATACTAATTGAGTTTTTAAATAATAATTAAAAAGAAAGAAAAACGAAAGAGTTGAATGATATCTGAAGAAGCTAAGAAATAAACGTGGTTCTCCCGCTTGGTTGCATATTTACTTGATCTATAAGTCTAGACTGTTAAACCTTGACAAACAACTAAAACAGCGTTGAGTCAAGACTACCAAAGACCAATTCTCATAGAGGAACTTCTGAAGATTTATGTAATCCAATATCTAAAAAGAAAAAGTAATTAAGTTAGACACAATTTCTGGATGATAACAAGCCACAATCACATCATCAATGGAAGGTAACTAAAAGTTAAGATAGCTGTAATTACAAAGCACATATTTCACCTGTCTATTTCTCACTTGATGTGGACATCCTGCGGGAATGAAAACAGCCTCACCCAGGTGTTGCTCAAATGTCCAAGGTTCAACATCTGAAAAGCAATTCACTACTATCGTATAATTTTTCTTTTGTATAACAAGAGGTGCTT
This sequence comes from Moringa oleifera, assembly GCA_021397835.1. Classification (NCBI taxonomy): domain Eukaryota; kingdom Viridiplantae; phylum Streptophyta; class Magnoliopsida; order Brassicales; family Moringaceae; genus Moringa; species Moringa oleifera. Next base: position 496,771 of record JAJFZO010000658.1, on the reverse strand, counting down.
ATTGAAAGTTCAGTTCCTTACTAAACTCCTGCTTCAGCTGCTTTTTGTGTCTCTCATTTAGGTAAAAGGTTTGGTCATGAATTGGATGAATAACCTGCAGCAAGCACAAAATAGCAACTTAAAATGAGTAATCTTACAATAACATTAGCAGTCTAGTAGGTAATGATACGCACTGAACTAAGGGGAAGATTACTAATGTGACAGAATTCTTTTTGATGCTTCACCAAATACTCAGTTAACTTGGGTACATCCTGCCTACGGAAAATATCCCAAACAGCACCACCATACACAACATTTGAAGTGTGTCCCTCTTGAACAGATTCCTTGCTTGCATTACTAGGCGGCTTGACTGACCCAAGGTCACAAGCTCCATTGACTGTGCATGTTGCCTCCAGAGATTCTTTGCCGCTGACAAAATTTGTTTCCCCAACTATGCTAAAAGGAAGAATATTTTCTTGACTATACAAGCTTTTATCAACTAATCCATTCTTATCGCTAATTCCACAAGCAGACTGAAAGTCTTCAATTGCATGACACCTGGAGCCCACATCAAACATATCCGGCAAGAAAAAACTTTTAGCAACATCCCCTCTCTTACTAGTGCAGTGTGAGCCTGCAGCCCTCTCATCCATTAACGATGAACGAGAAATATCCATGCTTTTGGCCAAGCAGTTGGGACCAGCATCTACCTCACCTGTGTCTGACCTTTCACAAAGGCCTATGCTACCATCAGAAAATCTCATGCTGAAACCATTTTTCTCAGTCATAGTATTAATTGTTGCTCTGCTACCAGAAGGTTGAACATATTGATTGCATGAATGACTTCTGCCCTTTGCATATTGAGCAACCAGGTCTTCGCCTCCAGTAGGAGAAAGTTCTTCTGTAGCCAGATGGTCTATGACAGCACTAATATGACTATCAGAACTCTCCATCCTTTTCTTTAAATCTTCAGTGGCTTGCCCATCAACAGCCACTATCCGTGGGAAGGAAAAAGAGCATTCCAGGTCACAAGGAGCCTCATATGAGGGCACGAGGCCTAACTCCTTGGATTCAATTTGTTGTTCATCCAATTTCTCTTCCTCAACCTCTTCCTCTGTAGAGTTCCTGTCATCTGATTTTCGAGAGTATTTAGGGGCCACGTTTTTGCATTTATGATGTCTTTTTTTTCGTTTCCTTCCAACTTTACCTGCTGCCCTACCTTTCCCACCATGAAGCTCATCCAAATCATGAGCCTCATAGTTATTTTGTGATCTGTCTATAATTTCATGCTGCCAGGGGGGGATCTTCACTTCTGCTGTATGAGTCAGTATGTTGACCTGAAGGGGGAAAAGGAGATAAAGTGCGCAATAAAGAAAAGTTTTAATTTATAGGAAGAGATATCCATAGATCATATATATTACTGATAATTAGAGCTTCAGATAGTAATAACTCTTAGGCACTGAACTTTTCAAAACATCAAACTAGCATGAAATCTGTAAGAGACAACAGGCAAATCAGGATGCTGAAGAAATGAAACTCACAATATGTGCACATCAATGACCACTCAAAATAATGGCTAACAAGAAATCACATTAATTTACATCATGTGGTAACCTTTTGTGCCTACCTGTCCTGTATATGCTCATAATTGGCACAAGGGCAGAACCTAGCACAATTAACATTTTGTTGAGGTGCATGACGATATTTTGGGGGATTGGACATGCAGGACAGTGCAATTGTGGGGCAAGGAGCGTGGTGTTTGTTGAGGTATTGGCAATGAGATCATGGATCTCAGTCAATCATATTCAGAACCCTTATGTTTAAAATTCTAAAGCTAATAGCAAGCAATAACAAATCCAACTTTAATAAGTAAAAAGAAACATGACAAGGAGAAAAACCTTCATTCTTAGCTAGTACGAGAAACACACACAGGCCTCCACATTATGGTATATCAATATAAATGCAAGCCATAACAATTAAACGTCAAATAAACTCCATAACCCTTAACCTTACCCAATCAATGACTTGCATTCCCTACTCCCTGTGGTCATAAACATGCGACTTTTATATAGATTTTCCTGAGGAATATCTTACTGAGGATAAGATCTTCAGAATGGATAGTGCAAAAACAACCAAAATTCTGAAAAACTTGAAGCAATGCAATAAGGCTCCCACCAAGTTACTTGACACTCTGGATCTATCAGTTCGACGTTTGTATACAGAAGTGATGAAGTTTCATTCCTAATTAACAATAACACATAGATCTGCAAGCAATTGTGACCATGTGTGCTTCAGGATATGCAAAGCTGATGACTGAGATTTTGTTCATTCACATTTGAAACCATGCTCTGTGTGCAAATGAATAAATAAACCACTTAATAGTGATGCACATGCAATGATTTGCGGAAAGCAACATTGCCTGAAAATTCACCATGAGTATCTACAGGATTACTGCATACCGCATCAGAAATATCACAGTGCAGTTTTGTCACTGAATCTCCTCGTCCAAGCTCTTCGAAAGATCCATACCCAATGTATGTTTTAGGACCCAAATCTGGCTTTAAAATGTCAGGAAGTTTTGTTGCAAGATTCAGAATACCAGATTTTGGATGAGTATAATCTTTGTAAGGAAGCATAGCTATAAATTCAGCACCATGCCTTGGCAAGCAATCATCAAATGAGTTTGATGCTGGCCAATCCTTCAGCTTCAGCATCTCTGGCCAACCATTGCTATACCTACGACCCTCTATGTAACCCTTGAAGAACTGTAAAATATTAATTTCTACCTGCAGAACCAACAGGATTCACAAGCTTGTTCACAACTTAGCATTAGAAAATAATTAGGCTGAAAATATGAGCCAACTTCCTTGGCGGAGTCTTCTAACACTCTATCCAAAGTAATTTACTGATGGCTTAAGATCTATTCAGTAAGAAATGAGATATTTTTGCTGATTCAATTAACCAAAGACAGAATTTTGATTAGAAATGTCATATGTAAATTCAGAAATGATGATACTTCAAACATAAAATGCAGAAAGCACTAAGCTGAACAAACCTGCAAGAAGCAAACCATAGGGAGGAAAGTAAACAACAAGCAATAAACTGTTACCACATGAATGAAACTTAAAAATAGAACAAGCGGGCACAAACCTCACACCAGTCCAAGCAATCAATGGCTTTCACTCTACGTGCTTCCTCTTTTAATACATTTTTTGCACCTCTGAAAGCCCTCCACATGACCATAGGGTCCCAACTAAGACCAGAAGTCTTTTCACGTACATTTCTAACTATGACAGGTTCACCTCTCATCCAATGCATTTGAAAATGCACGATATCCTTATCTTCCAATTGAATAGCATCGGGGCAGTATAGAAAGTTATCACAGCTGTTCTCCCGATAAGATGCCTGCCTTGCTTCAGAATCTTTTTTAATTCCACCAGAACTGATAGCATGGCACAAACAACATCTTTGGGAAGAATCCAGACCTGGTGACTGATAATTGATAGCAAGCTCCTCTGCCCTCTTAATTAGTTGGTCAACACAATAAGCATCAAAGATGCGTCTCAGTGCAAGTTTCTCAGCGCCACAACCCCCCTGTGCTTTTGGGGGACAAGGGATGCTACCATCAGCATTTGCCCTCCAGTCAAGGAAGTCACACAACATATCAGCTGTGTTCTTTTCCAGAAAAGGTACTTGGTCATCCCCACCATACCCTCTCCCATTAGGAGCAGCCCGCTTATTAGGATCTGTACCTTGACTATTCACGGTTTCGATGGAGTGTTGATGAGATGATTCTGTCAGAATATCTCTAGGCTCAAATCCTTTTCTGAGTTCCCGGCAACAAGTGAGACAGAGATCATAAGAACAATTAGGATTCGTGCAGCTTCTATGGAAATTGACAATGGACGTACTGCAATTATCACTATTAAATAAAGATAATTCAAAGTCAAATTTCTGTCATAGTCAATAGTGAAATTAAATATGCAGCTTTTTCTTGCAAATGCACATTATGCATTGCCATGTAGCAATAGAGAAGGCTTTTCTCTCCAATAATGGAAAGCAGAAAGGACAGTGACAAATAAGCCAACACTAGCTTCCAGTCTCCCAAAACCACTGAAGGATTACTATTAAGTGATGATATTTCTTAAGAGTATGGACCACTTCGATATCTCTCCATGCATAATTCAAAATCATTTGAAAGAAAAAAATAAATAAATAAGCATAACTCAGGAATTAAACAAGGCACAACTGCCAATGTCAGAGAGAAAGTAAGAACATTCAACTGCGATAAATAAACCAACTTCCATCCTCTAATGTTCCACTACCAGGAAAGAATTAATTAAGAATAATGTGGTTCTGTAATGGTACAAATTGCTTCCATAATATTTTCCCTACAAATCTATAAATATATTAAGCAGTTATTTCTGCAGAAGAGAGTCACACCTCAGCTTTGCCTAATCATATTTTCCAATAATAATAAAATTTTCTTTTCTTAGGTAGACAAAACACTTCAAAAAGGCAGCAAGAAAATGTGTCACTTATATAAGCACAAAGTACATAAAGCATGGGCAAGAAGAAATTAAAAATTTAACATCAAAAGTTATAATTAGAATGAAAAAGATATTTGAGCTGATAAGAAAAGATACAGTAGCAGCTTGATGTTAAAATTTTACATATGATTTAATTCATAACAAGAACAAAGTCTTTTTTAACACCTATGTTAAGTCTGATTTTATTTTTAAAAAAAAAAAATCTGATAAAAAACGCCTAGGTTGAGCCTCAAAATATTGCAATGATTCCAACCTGTAATTATATGCCTAAAAATTATAGAGGTTATCTTCATAAATAAGCCAACTTGAAAACCTGACGTCTTAAGCATGAAAAGATACCAATAAACTCGATCATCATCATCTAGCTTAGATCTGATAATATCCTCTTCTGTCGTATGAGCACCTAGAAAACAAGATGGACAACAGACCCGTTAAGCATTCTGAAGGATTCATCTAAGCAAGAAACTAAACTTGTAGACAAACAATTCTACCAAATTATAGTACCACGTATATTTTCTTCAATTCCCAGTTCAATGTTCTGCTCCTGCTGAATGTTCCTGAGGATAGGTAAACCTTTATGCAGTAAGTAAAGCAACTTTTGCAACTTGATGCTTGCATCGACTTCTTCATCCTCAGCCTGTCAACATTACATTGATTTGGGATCAACAAGACACGCATACAGGATTTTTGCAAAAAAATGGAAACAAAGAAAGGAAAAGCTGAAGGCACACACCAGCACAACTAAATTCTCCTTGAGACATATTCTGCAATTGCAATTGCCCCTGCAAAATGGACATGCGATTCCAATTTCTTCTCTTGTTTTTTCTGGATACCTAATTCATTCCCCTTTAAGATACAATTAGAGCTGGTGGACAAGACCAATTCGTATTTAGCAAAATGAACTGCTAAAGGAATATAAATGATGAGCATTCATCAAACATTTGCGTTATTAAGTTACTTAAACTTCAAACAACCTAATGGTTTGCTTCCATTTTTTTATTTCCTGAACCCAATACTAGTGTTATAATCAAAAGAAGCTCATATTGCCGATGATCATCATACAATGCCACTGAACTGCAGAAGTCATAACAGTGTTATCTGGAATTTTTACAAGCAAAGGAGATAAGACCTTATTACCATTTTGCAAGGCATTTATAGCAATAGCGTTTCCTTTTGCAACTGGAACAAAGGACATCACCACCCTGGCTATTCCTCCAGCACTGGTGGCACATCAAACTCCTTTTTTCCTTTTTCTGGCAGGTGAAAGCCTAATAAGAAATTCGGTCAAGCACTATAATTTCAGTACCAAAATCAAGTGGCACGTCAAAACAGCAGTTTACTTTGAAACAGAGCTTCTATTTTCCATTCACATTAAAGTTCAAATCGTAAGAGCATTCCAGTATCACAATGGGGATTATGATTTAGCTGTTAATAACTGAAGTAGTCAAGTAACATCAGAAATATGAGAAATGTTTCACAAGAACTCACTGACAATCCTGAACTTGCTAATTGGTTGCTGAACTTCCTCAGACTCCTCCTAGGTCTCTTCCGAAGATTGTACGAATGAGCTGTCAACTTGTTTTCTTTCACTTTTGTGATGCTCTTCATGTGCTCGACCAGAACATCCCCACGTTTCCTCAAATATTTCCCTTCTTCCTGTTCTACTAGAGCAGTAGTTCCTCCATTGCTAGTGGCAGTTAGCTTAATATTCTCACTTCCACCATCATTGTCACAGGCAGATTTAATCAGCATTTTCTTATCTTCCTCGCTTAGAAAATGATTCCCCTCGTCCTTCAAACCCGCTGGCATACTAATCCCACCCCTAAAGTCACCGCCAGTTGGCCCCTGAATTTCATCACCAAGATTTTTCTCATTACTCTTGAATCCCCCTGGTTGGACTGGCTTATCTTTCAAAAGAACAATGCTATTTGAATATGATGCCCCACTACTTCCATGAGCACCATGTATTTTTTTTCTATTAGTTGAACCCTTTGGCCGGCCACGCTTCTTCTTTGGTCTGATATTCTCCATTACCTCAGCATCACCACCTGTGGCTTCAACACATGTTCCCTTATCTTCTTTACCTTGAGCAGCACTTCTCTGACTTTCCAAACCTGTTACCAACATAGTCCCAGTCACTATACCATCATCATCAAGACCCTCAGTGTCACTTAATATCCTCTGATTCTCTTGAACAGCACAACTTGTTTTCTTATTCTTTGATCCCCGTGGCCGACCTCGCTTCCGTTTTATTGGCAGAATCTCATTACCTGGTTCACCATTTCCAGTGACATCACCAGCAGTGTTCCTGTCTTCTTCATTCAAAGGAATAGGCCTCTGATTCTGTGAATTCAAATAGGTAACAGTACTACCATCAGGGCAATTCTTACACACGATTTCACCAGTCATTTCTTGATTTCCACCAGCCAGAATTTTGTTTCTCTTGTTCATTGAACCCTTTGGCCGACCTCGCTTCCTCTTTGGCCACATCTCCTCTCCAACCTTAGTGCCAGCACGTACTTGAGTCAATCTTTCAATATCCTCGGGAGCATCTAGATTTTTCTTTTTGCTCTTCGATCCCTTTGGCCTACCAGGCTTACGTTTGACTTGTACCTCGTTAACTTTGCAATATTCATTGTCATCTCTGTATTCAGTATGCACATCATCCTCATATTTTTCGACAGCTATAGATTGATCAACTATTCCACATGTTATTTCACCAAACAGACTCTTAATTCCTTTGTCATCCAGACTAGAACAGGCAGCTTCGCCACACCAACACTGAATTCCATCAATATCACCATCCCTGACTTCGCCAAACAGGCCTTGAATTCCTCTACTCTCATTTGCACTGCTAACTTCACCAAATAGGCTCTCCATTAGTTCTTCATCACCAATAACACTTGCATAATCAAGACAACCTTTTTCACAGGCAACCTCACAAGATCCACCCACCTGAATTCTTTGACCACCAAGAACAACAGCATCAGCTTCAACAAACCATGGTTCAAAAGCTTTACCATCAAGAAACCCACCATGACTTGCACCAGGCTCTTCACCATACTCACACTTCGCCCCGCATGCATCCTCACCAGACCCACCTTTGTCAATCGCACGCCCATCCTCAGCACTACTATGCCAGGGCTGCAAAGTTTGACCACCTCCTACGACACTCTGGTGGCCAAACCAAGGTAGACCACCTTCCCCGGCATTTCCATCACCAATCCAGCCTTGAATTCCTTGACTAACACCAAAACCTATAATGCCATTTCCCGCACTGACATCTGCAGGAGCAACACTATCCTTCACTGCCACCACCTTTGGATCCTCTTCACACCCTTTTCCTTTTCTTCTCCTTTCTAGAGGACCCACTTCAGCTCCACTGCTCTCTTCAACATCCCTCTTCTCCACAGCGATCTTCATTTTCTTTGCGCTCCTTTGGCTGAAATAAAGATAGTGCTTCTTGCAATAAGGTCTGCCGCTCAAAGCTCTCTCACTGCACCTCCAATTTGGCGTGCCACGCCTCTTGCACCTCTGGTACGAAGTTGGTACAACATCATCTTCCATTTGCTCATCTTAAGGGGGATCAGAAGGAAAATGATGGATTCTTTCCTTATCCTTGGAACCCGGGAACAGTTCCTGGTAAATTAAATGAGAATTAAAGACTGTGAATACCTTGTAGATATTTTGCAAATATGAAAGCAATTAAAGTGGAGGAAGAAATCCATTCAAATTCACCATTCATTAACCCGAGGTAGTGCTCTGCAACCTGCAGCTTTCAAGACTGTACAATTGTACACCGGATGGCAATCGAGGATCCTGGATTAGAAAAGTGGGAAGAAAAATCTGGTTGGGCTCAGTATCCTAGGCAGCGGGTGGCTTATAGGACTCGATAGATTGAAAATCGTTTGTCACTCCTGACAAATTTACATGGTAACAGTGAAATGCGTTCGCCTCGTTTATGGCAGCAGGAAGGGACCCAACACTCGGACAAAGGGACAATGGCCACGAGCTGATTGCGGACTGGATCGTCCAAATCTAGTTCGCGAATTCAATCCGAGTTAACTGCATTATATTTGATACTTTAGTGCCAGCTTCTCTTCAAATTTGTTGAGATTAAATCATAAATTTTTTCTTTTGCTAATAAGTTGTTTAATCTTTTTGCAAGTTTGACAAGGTGGAGATCCAGACGGAGTGGTCTTCATTCTCCTGCTGCGTGCGTAGAACAGAAAAGGGAGATGATTGAAACTGAATTAAATAATAAAAGGGGCTATTCCAACGACAGCTGAGGTTCCATGGTCTAGTGGTGAGGACATTGGACTCTGAATCCAGTAACCCGAGTTCAAATCTCGGTGGAACCTTGGCGTCAATGTCTTTTAAAATAATTTTTAGAACGCCCTTTTTACTTGTCACCCGCACACCTCATTTTCTCTTCATTCTTTTCACATGGAGCTGCCAGATCACATGGGAGCTAGAGACAATATACCCGCAAAGAAAGAAAATCTCGGCTCTACTAAGAGATACTAGGGGGATTTTTGCCTCTCATTCATGAAAAAACAACAATTTCACATTGAAAATGTCTAAGCCACCAGTCCATGCCATACATGGATCATCACAATTGTAGGGTCCTAGAAAAGTTATTTTGAATCAATCAGAGCATTGTGTGGCATGTCACCGCAGTTATCACTATTACATGAGAAACCCTTCCAAACATTTAAAATATCATAAACGAATAAGAACAGTTAACTGATTTTCAATTGCAACCAAAACTATCAGTTGGATGCTACCGGCTAATATTTTATCTGCCACCGAAAAGATAGCCTATAAATGAAACATTTCACTTATTATCTTTCATTTTCTCCTCTTCCTTCATTTTCTTCTCCCATCTGCGCTTCTTGTATGCTAGCAACATTTCTGGCATTTTCTCCATCAATTTGGCAGTATTCTCTCGTTTTTCTGCAGCTATTCTATCACATTTGTGCCCTTTCCGCTTGGTTCTCATATCTTTCCTCTCTGGATCATATGGCCAATCTTCCCCAGCAAGGAGGACTTCTTTACGAAGTCTAGCTCGATGGCGAGCACTTATGTTGAGTGGCTTCCATGCCCCCAACTCCCAGTATCCCCATACACCCTTGGAGAGCTCATCTTTGTATTTAGCCAGCTTATCACGCCATGGGTATTGATAGCCTCCAATAGTTTTTGCCACTGATTGCACAGCTTTGCCTGCCATTAAGTTGTCTAGATTCCCTAACAGACCAAAGTTTGAAGAGGAAACAATCATGTCAGATTAACTAAAATAATTATATAAAAGGCCAAAAAAACACGACCATAGAAATGTTTAAGACAGGTGCAAAGTCCCCAACAGCCCTAGTTATCAAGGCAGAGAATAACTAAAAACTAAAAACAAAATGCACCCTAATCAAGTGCACAAACCAGCAAAATCAGGACAAAGAAAGTGAAATACCAGAGGTGAGCAAACAAAATCAAGCATTAATCATCAGCTAATTCAACTTAAAGACATCAAAATTAAAAAAATTTGTGTTTGTGGTTTGTGCATAGGTGCGATTGGGCTTACATGCACACAAGTGTGTGTTTGTTTGTGTCAAGAATCTGTGCTCTCTTTGGTTGTCATTGCTCCTTCTCCCCCTGTGTCACTACTGCCTTTTGCCACATGCTTTGCAGCTCACAGTTCAGTTTTTTTAGGTTAATTTGACACCATCTAGTTGATTACTGAATAGCTCTACAGCACCTTCATCAATTGGGAAGGATAAAAATGGATGTTCACAGTTTAATCTTGATAAATTTTTATTGCAATTCTGATGTGTGGGTTTCTTATGAACCTGATGGTGTTTTGCTAGTCGCAATTCTGATGTATGGTTTTCTTATGAACCTGATTGTTTTGATGATTCCATCATTTAGTGACTGCAATGCTGATCTCTTTGTGTTTACCTTCAGTTATCTAAACTTCGCTGAGTTATAGTTCTGTTTTGCGTGATAGAATTTAAACAAATGGAAAATTCTAATCCTGTCAGTATACATTTATCTTTCTTCTATCACTATTGTCAAAAACTTTATTCCTTATTTCCTGTTCACCTTTCCATATGAGGGGATTTTCCAAACCATTAAACCCTGATGTGGGCGTGTTTGTGTGTATTCATGCACTGATATCAGTTAAACAAGACTTAAGATTCCCATTTTGGTTTCTAGCCACCTCTGTTCTGAGTTCAGATTCCTAATGGAAAAAACTTGGCTGCCTTGTGTTTATTAGCTGACAATATAGGCAATGAAGACAAACTAAAGGAAGACTCAAAGCATGACAACAGTGCGCTCACAATCATAGTAGGCTAGGAGATCTGCAATCGCATACCAGAGCAGAAAATCATATAGAATCACAGTAAATTAAATAAAAGTTACAATACATAGAATTGCTTCTGCTATACATTTCTTCGTAGACAAACATTTTCTCGATAATCAAACAAACAGCTAGCGATGCAAATATAAACAAACAAATAAAACACCAAGAAGAAAAGCAACGACAGGTGAAGAGGGAAACACTTACAACGAAATGGAGCCCAGAGCGGAGCGCGAGATATCTCTCTCTCCCTCTCCCCTTCTCACTCTGACAAACACACTCCTGAGATCGCTATGATTGCTCAGGTTCTGTACACGCCATAGTAGGATGGCAAGTTCGAGAAGAAAGCCCTAACTCCTTGGGCTTAGCCCATCCCTGAAGTAGGCTTCGCTCAACTTACTTAAAACGTGGCCTCTGGCTGTGCCTCCACGCAGCGCACACTTCATTTTATAATTTTGTAATGGAGTATAATTTTGTTAATTTGATTTGTAAATATATATAAATAAATAAATAAAATTTAACAAATCTATTTTATTAAATTATAATGTATGCTTTTGATAATTTAAATCATATTTTAGATATATATGATTTTTATGATCTTTCCTATAAAATCTTCCATTTACAAATTGGTTGTACCAAACCTTAACAAGATGTAAAGAAAGGTTTTAATTTCTCATGATTGCATTAGTTAAGCTGTTGGGTCTTTCGTTTGGGGTGGTGGTTGACCATAAATCACCATTTTTTGCTTATACTCCACACTTAAAAGTTAAGAAATTATAATTAATTGTCTTATTAAACACAAAAGGACAAATAGATGTTCTCGCAATTTGGGCAATCTTTGCTAAACACGTAACATTATCCACAGGTACCATTAGCATCATGTTACATCTTATTAATTGAGTTTACATTAATAATTATAATTCTTATAAAATATTATAATATATGATTCGACTCATAAATTGTGCATTAATTAAAATTTAACCGGCTTTCTGCATAAAATTTAAATGTTCCAATGATGAAATCTTTATTAATGGAAAAAAAAAAACCGTGCATAAATCCGTTAGTGACTCTGGCCGACTGGAGCAGGGAGTTAGGTCCCCGTCATTACGAGTAAGGGGTGACATAAATTGGGTGAAAGGTGCTTGTCACCAAGCACAAATTTCTGCATCAATGCCAACTTATCTCTAACTGCTGCTTCAATTTTTCTTTTAATGCAAGCAACGGAGCGGAAAAATAAGTTTCACATCCATCATATAAAGGTATGGATTTAACCTTATGATAATTATGATATAAATATCATATGTTAAATTATCAATTTTGATAATATTCAGCATCAATTAATTGATTTTGATTCACATTTGTCACGTCAATTATTGGGATGATTTTTGGAGGGTGAGAATACCAATTTCACACAAAAATGCACCGACAAGCATGCAATGCAACCTATGTTGTCGGTTTTGAACTAAGCAGTACAAAATTAAACAGTATACAATTATAGTTTCAGTAATTTGTAAGAGCTGCTGGCTGCTTTCATAATTAAAATGTATAAAAATTAATTTTTTTTATTTTAAATTAAATGATAAATATGAAAAAAAAAACAAATCATTGATTTTGCAAGCAATCCAATTTACATATTAAAATTTCAATTGATTTGATTTTATATTTAAATTTTCATTTTATTTTAATTTAGATTTTATAAAAAAAATTAAAATTTGAGATACTTAAATTAGATATTTTATGTAGACAAAAAAGCTGTTATTATAAAAAAATTTTAATACTAAAAAAATATTTTTTATGAAATAACTACACAATTTATTTAAATCATTTAACAATGAAAATATAATTATTTGTTATAATCCATTAAGCTAAAAATTAATTAAATTAAATTTACATTTTAATAGTGAAATTGAATCTTAAAACTTTAATATCTAAATTAAACTTCAGGTAAATTTAAATTTTTTTAAAACATATTTTTCATAAGTTAAAATCTTATGAAAAATATATTTAAAATCTTTGATTTTATCTGATAAAATGTGAAAACATGTATAATTTAAGATTAACAAAGATATCCTGTTCGGTAATGTAGCCAAGCATATCCCATTCCAATGAGAATTACAATAACTTTCTACCCTTATTCCAAGGGAAACAACCGTGTAGTCTCTTTAACAAACTAAGTACATGCTGCACGGGAATATCTAAATCAGGAATACTGTTTATTTTGATCCCGAATTGAGCAGCAACAAATAAATTCCAAACACCAGAAATATTAAGAAGTTACTATTATTTTTTAATCAAAAAAAGAAAGAAAAAAAAAAGCTCCGGAAACAAGTTTTAGGATCCCAAAAAATTTGGGGCTCCTTGTAATTACATCGAAAAGGCGTCCTGTTATACAAGCCCGCGCAAGGAGGGTGACGAGGCGACGTGTCGAAATCCTATTGGGTTATCACTAAACTGTATCTTGTATTGATATATGAAGTGTCTCCGTGAATTTGATAAATACTAAACGGCGATTCCTCGCTGTGCAGTTACTGCCCTCACAGACACGCACACTCACTCGCACATACGTCCCACTTTCTCTTTCTAAACTTCTCGCTTTCTCTCTCTCACAAGAGTTTCTCTCTGTTCGGTCTCTCTTTCTCCCGTGAGCTTTTCCTCAAACGAGTTGAAGATATCTTAGAAATGCATATCCTGTAAAATGTTGGAGATAATACATGAGAACTCAAACCAAGTGATCCAATCACAACTCACTGACTTCACAGGTTCAATCCAGCGTTTCTTTTTGAATTGTTTCTGTTTTCCACTTCGTTAGTTTTCATTTCCATTTCAGGTGTTTCTGGACGCATGAAACCATAGATTTTGTGCCTTTTGTTCTCCTGAAATGTTTTGAGATCAATCTATAGCATGTCGTGGATCTTTCGTTTTCTTTATCTCTCGCATATCCAGACTTTAAGAGACAATTGTTTGTGGATGATTATGATTGTAAATTTGTTTTGTGATTTCTGAGTTTTGGTGTGGTTGTCCTGTTTTTGTGTTATCGGCATAAAGCTCACCGTTCCGCCGCAGATGGGGAAGAAAGGGAGCGGTTGGTTTTCCTCTGTCAAGAAAGTGTTCAAATCATCTTCTAAAGAGTTGCCGGGAAAAAAGGTAACCTCCCGTTGTTTTTTAAATATTAAATTATCTGATAAATAGGCAATTGAAGGCCTCTATTATTACTGGATATTGGAAGATCTCTTCCCTTCTTTGCATTTCTTTTTAGATTTCATTCCATGCTAGATCAACATAACGAACATATAATACAGATTCCATTGGTATTGTAATTTGATCAAACACATTATTGTGGTTGTATCAATGCAGTAATATTGCTCGGACCGACATTTCCTCAGTCCTACAGTTCTTTTCTGTTTTCACCAGTACAAAAAAAAAAAACTATGAAAGAAACATTTTTCACGGTAATAATCATTTTTATATTACCCTTGATATTATCAAATATAGATTTACTTTCAAATATTTATTGTATGAATAAATGAGAAGGATGATTCATGCATGTTGAGTTTCTTATATGTCAAGGCCATGAGGGATATTTACATGATCCATAATAAATTCTCTTAGGATAATCTATGAATTGTCATTCCATAGGTCTTGAAATTGACCTGAAATACTGAAATTGATCACAACTATCCATATATTTAATGCCAAGCAATGTAGTTTTACATGGTGAAACAACAAGAAAGATGACCTTCCACTTCCCTGTTTTTGGGACCATGAGCGCATACAGGGGCATCTGGTCCCCCTTGAAATCAAAATGACTGAAATAATGCTGGCGACCTCTTGATATATTGTTGTCCTGCCACCACAGCTATCACATCATCCATTTGATTATCATGTGCTTGACATGTTCGATCTCCATCATGCCAAGAAGAGAAAGATCATTTTGGAGTGCGATTTTTGTTTTTTTAGTTGTTCTTCCGGTTAAAGAGAGAGAAGCTAGTTCTCTTACTTCTAATAAAAAGATTGTCTTCTGGTGATCATTGTTAACTTGTCAGTAATCAGTATTATCATACAAATAGAACGTTAAAAAGAAGTTACATGTTGATTTGGTTCTAAACAATGTTGACCTGATTTGCAGAGAGACAATGCAGAGAAATGGCAACAAGATGCCCCGGAGGTTGTGTCATTTGAGCATTTCCCTGCAGAGAGCTCCCCGGACATCACAAATGGAGAGAGTGTTGCGTCCACTCCGGCTGCTGAAGACAGAAATCATGCCATTGCTGTTGCCATGGCAACTGCTGCGGCAGCAGAAGCCGCGGTTGCAGCAGCTCAAGCAGCAGCCAAAGTTGTTAGATTGGCTGGGTATGGCCGTCAGTCCAGGGAAGAAAGGGCTGCAATTCTCATTCAATCATATTACCGAGGCTACCTAGTAACACTCTCCCTCGCTTCTTTCTTCATCTTCCTCTCTAATGCACAAACACATACACGTATACATCTTAAATCTTTCTAATATATAATATTCCCTTCCATCTTAATTCCTTTGTCAATTTAGGCTGATTGACAGTGGTAGTTCCTTTTTAAAGGAATGTCATTTGGTGTTCTGAAACTTTAGAATATTGTTAATACTCTTGCCTTTTGTTTCCATGGCAAAGTAAATTTTAATTATTAGCTGCATATTGTATGATTGATTTATCCAGGCCCGGCGAGCTTTGCGTGCTTTGAAGGGATTGGTGAGGCTACAAGCACTAGTGAGAGGCCATAATGTGCGAAAGCAAGCACAAATGACAATGCGATGCATGCAGGCACTTGTGCGCGTGCAGGCAAGAGTTAGAGCACGTAGACTCCAGTTGGCTCACGAGAAGCTTCGAATGAAAATTGAGGAAGAAGAAGATGATGAAGAGAGAGAAGGACGAGGATTAGAGCAAGAACTGCAAAAGCTGAAGGGTACTCCACTGAGGAAATATGAAGGCTGGGATGGCAGGCATCAGAGCTCAGAGAAAATCCAAGAAAATACTTCCAGGAAACGTAATGCTGTGATGAAACGGGAAAGAGCACTTGCTTATGCTTATACCTACCAGGTTGGTGAGATATGTTTTCCTAAGTAGGTTGTTTGCTTTTGCATTTCACAATGAAGTACGCTTCATTAGCAAAAGTCAATAGAAAGCAGTAGGTCCTAAGTGAAATGTACCCTGCCTCTTTTTTTTTAATTCTAAACTACTTGGAAAAAAGCAGCTTAAATTCTGATTATGTTCACTCGAATTTATCTAGCAACAGCAGCCACAACAAGGTCAACATCAGCAACTGGTGCAGCCCGATTCAGATGGCAAAGACACTAGGTTCTATGCCAATGAACGTGAAAAGGCCCAGTGGGGTTGGAACTGGCTCGAACGGTGGATGTCATCACAACCATACCAAGGCCGTAACTTAGCCCTACATGAGGGTTCTTATGTGACGCTTGGTACCACGTCCACCACCGATGACATGTCAGAGAAGACCGTTGAAATGGACATGATCACACCGACAGGTTTGACCAGTGCCGATATGGGCCTAGTCAATCGAGACCCAATAGATTTGGACCCATACTCAACTCGCCAACAGCAACAGGCAGCCCCAACCAATGTCCCCAGCTACATGGTCCCGACGCAGTCTGCAAAAGCCAAGGTGCGAAGTCCAGGCTCAGTCAAGCAACGTGGCTCCAGCGTGCCCCATTGGAACTCATCCACAAAGAGAGCCTCAGTTGCTGGGTCGGGGTGTGACTCTTCGAGCTCCGGTGGAGGAACGACAACCTATCAGGTTCCAAGGAGCCCAAGCCCAAAGACTGATGGCTTGCGTTTACATTCTAGACGGGTTCTAGGGTGCAGCCCAGAGTCTAACGGTGGAGAAGATTGGAGGCTGCCTCTTGGTGGCCATGGTTGGAGGCGGGATTTTGTTTGATTGCTTTTAATCAATTTCCATTTCGGATGTCTTTGATGGGGATGGGCGCTTGTTAATACCCTGTAATTTATTATTGCTTTATTCGTGTCATGGATGTTATATATTGCTATTACCTACAACACTTGGTTGTGATGTTTTCCCTTTTCATGAAAATGTGCGGTACTGTTTCTTTTTAGGAAAAGTAAGAAAAAAATGTGTTTTATTTGATTTCCTCTCACTTTTATAATCAACGAATATAACAATTCTTAAATTTACGTAAATATCTGGATATCTTTGAGATTCCAAAATGCAATTGACGTACTTTAATTTAGGCGTTTGATTTTACTTTACGGATCAAGTTAGCTTACTTGCAGGTCTGGCCAGGAATTTGACTTCTATGTCAGCAGTCGAAGATTGATCAAATTGCTAATCTCAACCAATACGACACCGTTGAGGCAGCAATGGACGTACGCCACGTCCCGTGGCCCCCAACGGCGATTGGTTGGCGGAAATGGCACCGAGCACTTCACCTTGCATGCAGATACTCCCACGTCATCTGGAACCCACGAAAAGGCGAACCTACAGTAACGATGTCTATCCTACTTTCGCGCTTTTTCTGGATCTCACACTCTCTTTTAAAGAAAAAGCTCTCTTCTCTCTCTCTATTCTGTGCAACAAAAGATATCAAGCGGTGATTTTTCTTTTGTGAAAGCCCACAAGTCACAAATATCTCTCCTTTTGAGATTTTCTTTGCGCTTTCAACCACTATTCACGATCCTTTTCGTATTTACCTGGACTCCTGTTTTTATCCCTCTCTCTCGGTTTCCCTCTATGAGTTCTTTCTCTCTCTAGTCTGTGTCTGATGGGGTCTCTACAATTCATTTGTGCGCTTTCATTCAAATCATCTGTTGGGTCATTAGCGTTTAATCACTATGATAAAGGCAGGCAAACCAGGCAAGTAGGTTTTGCTTCTTCATATAGAAGAAGTAGAACTGTGTCATCCCTTTCGCTTAGAAGATCAGTAAAGAGTAGGGATCAAGATGGAATTGAAAATTTACAAGATGAGTTTAATGTTGTTGAAGATGATAAAGATGTCAAAGGTCTTATATTGGGCAGAGAGACGGATGGTTCTGGTTCTATTGTTGGTTTTCACTTGATCCCTCCATCTGGTATGTTCCCACTTGAAAATCACTCTTGTTTTGCTCTTGGCTTGGCTCAATTTTAATCCTCGAATCTCTATTCTCCACTAGTTGTTAATTTCTATTTTTTTTGCGATTTCTGAGGTCATTTCGTTTGTGTAGAGTTAAATTCCTAAAATTAAGAAATTAAATGTAAGATTAAGAATATATAGTTAAGATGAAGCAATCTTTGTCTGTGGACTGCGAATAACAACGTAATTAACTTCCATGTGCAATGTGTTAGTAAGTATAATATGTGGAATCTTCTTTAAAGCTTTGGTGATTATTAATGATCAGGATTGCACTTCCCTTTCTCTTTTCTCTGTTACTGTTTATATGAAAGGAGGAAAATCAATTGGGATTACTATATCTAATAATTTGTCATATATGAACTAGTTCTGTACTTCTATCCGTTTATCAAATTTCAGAATCATAAAGCAGCATTGCAATGTTTGCAATTTTTTCTACCAAATTGAATTGTGCTTGTCAATTGTGAGAGCTTAGTAGCTCTCTGTTTTGAATTGAATTTGATGAACAGAATTTATGAAGCATTCAGTTGCGGGCAGTGCGTCCTGTGCTCAAATGCCTCTGCTTATTATGGTCGACCCATCATGTGGTTCAGCTAGATGAATTTTAGCCAACACCACAGGATGCAGGTTTGGTTTCTGCTCAAATTTAGCTTGGACACATAGGTTGGTCATTGCAATGTGTTAAAGAATATTGACTACATAATAAGAATTAGTTGTCATCCTTAGGCTATGACAAAGTCCGGCTCTGTTTTAACTTGAGGTTGCATCGGTAAGGTTGGTGCAACACTTACTACACTGGATTATCAGTTGTTCGTGGCGGTGTTTGTTAGTAAACTTCAGTCTTGTCCTAGAATGTCTCCTTTCTTTTGGGTAAATTATCTTTCCTTTTAAATAAAAGAAATTTGCAAATTGCTGCATTGCTGTGTACATCATGTGGAGACGTGTACATCATGTGGTCTCCACTTGAAGGTCACAAGTAGAGGGTCTAAATTTTCACCGACATGGTTTATTATTTCTATCTCACTTGTGGGCCACAATCTAAAAGATTGGTTGGTGGTCTTTCGACCTGCATTCTGTTTGAAACTACAGGCTGGGTTGTATTGCTGAAGCACTTGAACTGCTAGTTCATGAAACAGGGTCTTCAACTAAAAGATTAATCTGAACTGTAGCTTTTATCCCCTTCCCTGTATAAGCATTGTTATGGCAATGAATGAATAATCTTTCTTAGTCTCACTTTGTTGTTTATTTTTTCACAAGGTCAAAATTTTGTTCTGAAATGTTGCCTCTTTTGGCTATCAAAGTTTAATATCTCTAGCATCTTAGATCTGTAAATTCTCTCTTTCTAATTGTTGAAGCTAGTAAGAGTTTGTCTTAGTCACCTTGAGCTGACTCTTCTGTAAACTTTGAACTGCAGTTGATCATGAGGTAACTGGGTCTCCTGGATATCAAACCGTTTCTGCAACTGAGAAAATTGAAGACATTGAGGTTGATCCTGAATATCAAACCGTTTCTGCAACAAAGAAAATTGAAGACATTGACGTAGAACAGGATGTGAAGAACAGAGTAACCTACAATATTGTATTTGTCACCTCTGAAGCAGCACCTTATTCAAAGACAGGAGGACTAGGAGATGTTTGTGGTTCTTTGCCTATAGCACTGGCTGCCCGTGGACATCGGGTGATGGTTGTTTCTCCAAGATACCAGAATGGTACTTTTGGAGACCAGAAGTTTGCAGGTGCTCTTGATTTGGACCGTCACATCAAAGTATATTGCTTTGGTGGAATGCAAGAAGTTGCCTTCTTCCACGAATATAGGGAGGGTGTTGATTGGGTGAGATTGTATGCATGCTCGTCACTTAATATGTCTAGAATAATTATGTAGAAATTAGTCAAAAAAAGTTGTAGAGCATTGAGTCCTTAGGAACATCACCAAAGGAGGAGAAGTTATGTGATAATGATGAATTCCTTGCCCCCTCTTTTAGGTGTTTGTGGACCATCTCTCGTTCCATAGACTTGGAAATCCATATGGCGATAGTTATGGTGCTTTTCATGATAATCAGGTAAGCTAGTGATTTTGTTGAGAATATTATATCAGTAGAGTGATAGACTTCTTAACAAATAATGACAAATCTTTTGTCTCATTTGTTTTACAGTTTCGGTTCACTTTACTTTGTCATGCAGCATGCGAAGCTCCATTGGTGCTGCCACTTGGAGGCTATACCTTTGGTGAGAAATGTCTGTTCCTCGTCAATGATTGGCATGCCGGCCTTGTACCAGTGTAAGGGCTTGGCCTACTTATGATAATTTTTCTTGGTCTATCAGGCTATTGACTGGCTTTATTTTATTCTTCAGTGTCTTAAATTTCCTGTTGTCCTGTGATTTAGACTTTTAGCTGCAAAATATCGTCCATATGGAGTTTACAAGGATGCCAGATGTGTTCTTGTAATTCATAACCTGGCACATCAGGTATTTCCTTCATGACTGACTTCTTTTTTTGTGTGTGTGTGTGTGTGTTTTACTTCTATTTCTGAAGAATCCACAAAACATCTTTAGATGTCCATATTAAACTTTGCCTTTAAGAAGACTCTTGAACGAATTATTACATAATGAATAAACATAGCCGTACACATCTGCAATGCTAATAATTTATCAACTGTTACATGCAAGGGAGTGGAACCTGCAGCAACTTACAAGAATTTGGGACTACCTCCAGAGTGGTATGGGGCTTTAGAATGGGTGTTTCCAACATGGGCGAGGACACATGCTCTTGACACTGGTGAAGCTGTCAGTATCCTTAAGGGTGCAATAGTGACAGCAGATCGGATACTTACAGTGAGCAAGGTCATTAACATTAAATATCTACTCTGTGTTTCTTGTCCGGTAATGACGATCTATTGATGGGTTGTTAGATGCTTGTTGGGGCAAAGTTAGACTTAGAAATTTCGGTTTACTGCCACTGTTATTGCAAGGAATTCCTAGAGATCAAGTAGAAGTGCTCTTTTTCCTCTATTTGATTCTATTTTTTATGTTGGATTACTTTTGGCAATTGCAGGGCTATGCATGGGAAATAACCACTATTGAAGGCGGATATGGTTTACATGAGCTGTTGACCAGTCGGAAGAGTGTTCTTAATGGTATGCACCGTAAACTTTGTGGCTCCACATTCTAATAGCTTGGTGCAGCTTTTTTAGTCTTGAACTACCAAATATATGCGGAAAAGGGAAGGTTATCGATGATACCTTCAAGACATGAATAAATCATGGTCTCAAAGAGTATAATTCCTATGGTCATCTAGGATACTCCTAATTTTCCAGTGAAGCTTACTGTCTTCCAAGAAGAACTTTTATGCCTATGTGTGAATACATGAATTTTGATGTTTGAAGGCTCGCAGCTGAAATATCTCACTGTATCAGGAATCACAAATGGCGTTGATATTGTTGAATGGGACCCATCTAAGGATGAGCATATTGCCTTCCATTATTCTGCTGACGATTTGTCCGGGAAGGTACTTTAAGTCTTAAGAACTAAGAACGCTGTGTCCTGAAGCATCATCTTCTTACATTCTTATCCCATTTGTTTGAAAGTGCAGCTTCACTGCAAGGTTGCTTTGCAAAGGGAATTAGGCCTTCCTATTAGGCCTGAATGTCCATTGGTAAGACTTTAGTTATCAATTGTCCTGTGCCTTGGTGGCAAGGATCCATTCCCACAATGTTTGATGTGATATTGGATTTTGCAGATTGGATTCATTGGGAGACTAGACTTCCAGAAAGGCATTGATCTCATCCGGTTGGCGACTCCAGAACTTATGGAAGATGATATTCAATTCGTAAGTGAGTTTCTTTGTATCCCATTGACTTATTCATCCAAGGAGGGGTATTTCAAAATTTGACTAGCATAGCAGTCTTTCTGATATGTGAATGACATTTAAAACTAACAACTTCGCTTGGAAAAGGAATATGTTCCTTTTGCAAATGATTGACAAGGTTAAGGATAAATTACTGATGTCTGAATCATTGCTAAGCAGGAGTGTGATTTGCACAGATGCATCTGCCTTTGCAATTGCGAGGAATGAGTTGTGTAGGGTGGCCTATAGCAAGATACGAATTTATAGTTGTGTTTTCGGTCAAGGCAGCTAAAGTTTCCTCTCCGTTTCAGGTTATGCTTGGGTCTGGAGACCCACAATATGAACACTGGATGAGAGCCATGGAGACAACTTACAGAGATAAGTTCCGCGGTTGGGTTGGATTTAATGTTCCAATTTCGCATAGGATTACTGCAGGGTAAGGAAAATTGTGTTCTGCAGTTAATGTCACATTAAGGATGTCCTTGTAACTAACTGAAGAGTGGAACGAACAGGTGTGACATACTGCTGATGCCCTCAAGATTTGAGCCCTGTGGACTAAATCAGTTGTATGCAATGAGATATGGCACTGTACCTGTAGTTCATGCCACAGGAGGGCTTAGGGTGAGTTAAAAAAACTAATGAAACTTAAAAACACTTCTCTTTTCATTATATGTATATTGAATGCCTTAATCCTCTGTATATCAGGATACAGTAGAGAGTTTCAATCCTTATGCTCAAGCTGGCACTGGTGAAGGTACCGGGTATGTGGTTTGTCCTTAAGCTTTTTTACTGTATGCTTGTTTCTTGGAAGGTACCTTGTAGATGGAAGCTATATGATTATTAATTCTTCTTTTCATTTTCAAAATGGAAAAAGCAAAAATTTTCTCAAAATTTGCCATAAATGACATATTTTAATTGCCCTCGAGTTATTCTCTTATCAAATGTGACAGCCATCGAGGCTATGAATGTAATATAAAACTGATACTGTGTTTACAGTATCTATCTGGTGACAGAAAATTTGGACAGTTGTTTTACAAGTACAAGAGAATTCTTTGACAAAAATAATGTTATTAACTAAAATTAGCAAAAAATTTGATCATAGAGGAAGAGATGGTATTTTCTGACAAGGGCATGAACATTGCACTGCATGTTTGCTGTGTATGTAATGTGGTGTGTTTCTTTTATAACATTGTGGTGGATGCCTTGGCAGGTGGACCTTTTCTCCGCTAACCAAAGAAAGCATGTTGGCTGTAAGTGAATTCCTTATTTGGTTCATCATTTAATGGCTACCTTTCCTCAGTATTTATGGTTTTAGCTGAATGTAAAACACTGCTTCAGCCTCTGAACTTGAAGTCTCCACTTTCATCTTCTCTTCTTTTACTTTTTTCTCTTCTTGGCAAAAAGGTCAGCAAATGGATACTGGTCATGTTATTAGATTGTTTATCTGTTTAAGTTTACAGGTGTTCATGTGCTGCAAGTGGATTAATCATGCTCTTAAGTTCATAGGTGTGGCGGATGATTAGACTGCTGCCATTGATAGTCCCATTGAATGAGTCATTGTACCACATTGAGCAAAGCGTATCTGCATGCCTGATATTTGTTGTCACCCACCGACACAATGCCATGCTTTTTAGATATATTCTGTATTCATATTCATATTCATACAGACTGCAGATTGTGTCTGTGAGGATGTCCTTTGTTAACATTAGTTGGCTTTTTGGCAGGCATTGAGAGTTGCTATCACCACTTACAAAGAACACAAATCATCTTGGGAAGGACTGATGAGGAGAGGTATGCAGAGAGACTACACTTGGGACAATGCTGCTGCTCAATACGAGCAGGTCTTCGAATGGGCTTTCGTGGATCCTCCATATGTGAGCTGAGAGTGAGAGTAAAGAGGAAAGAAAAGAAGAAGAGAGTGTTGGATTTACCATGATTATGCTCCTTTGATGAGTTAAAAATTGGCATTTTTGGTGATTGTATTTGTCTGAGTTTTACTCTGTGGGTACACTTCATTCAATGTTTGATGAGATGTACGATGACCCAGAGAGATTATTGAGCTGAGTCACAGAGAGAGAAGTCAATGAATTCTTATATGTGTGGAATGCAGATTTTATCTGCGACATTTCATCACGGTTTTAGTGACTTTTACTGATGTGGAGCAACTAAATGGTTACATTTTTTTTTTTTTGTGAAGGAAAGCATGTGGAAGGAAGCAAAGAGGAGCAAGTGATCCTGTGAATGGAATTCACCCTAATCTCATTGGTCCCACTTGAGACTTGAGATTCCCTTATTTAGAGATATATATTTTGGGATTTTAGTGACCTTAAAATTTGTAATATTAAATAAATCTGAAAATTTCAAGCTGTAAAGTAAATTCTTAAAGAAGATATACATTTGAGTAAATAGATATTTTAAAATTTTGGATTATCAAAAATATTAAAAGAATAATTTCAAATTATTATTATTATTTTTGTTCAAAAGGAGAGGTAGTTAGCATTCATTTACCAGAAAGCCGAGAAATCAACATTTGTTTCCAGGGCAGTTACCATTCTTAAAAAACATAATTAGATCAAAAGGAGAGGGAGCCAAATTTTGTTTTTAGCTTTACGGTAAGATGCAGCCTTTGTCAACCAATAATAAGCGCAAAAAGGGTCAACATCGTTGGGGTATTTCCGTAATTAAAGTCCTCCATGAGGGTAGTTTCATCCGGGTGGGTAGTCGTTATTCTGTTTCTCTGTTTCTTTTTTTTTTTCTTTCTTTCTGTCTTTCTTTTCCCGATGTCGGATCCATCTGGATCATGGTTATTTTCCTCTCACAGGCCACAAACCCTAGAAAGAAAAGCCATTCAACAGAAAATACAGAGCAAGAGGAAAAACAACTTTTAAAGAGACAAGCAGGGGCGTCGAAATATATTACGCCGTCAAGAAGGAGGCTTTCTTCTTTCTTCGATCAAAGTTTCATTGAAAGCCAATCGTTTTCTTCTTAGGGGAAGAAAAAGAGCGTCCATTTCGATGCCCATTTCCTCCTATTCGATTCGATTCTGCTTCTTATGTTGAATTTTCTTTCCACTCAGCTTGATCTCTCCCGAATCCATCAATGATTTCGAATCCAAAATTCGTTTTCTA
Organism: Moringa oleifera; assembly: GCA_021397835.1. Lineage (NCBI taxonomy): Eukaryota > Viridiplantae > Streptophyta > Magnoliopsida > Brassicales > Moringaceae > Moringa > Moringa oleifera. Next base: position 471,811 of record JAJFZO010000658.1, on the reverse strand, counting down.
TGCTTGCATTGCCAAGGGACATGTAATTCTTGGCCAGTTCTCCAATGAAGAACCCTGCATCGAGTCCTGGGCTGCACGATGCATCGAAAAGACTCCACCTTACCATTCAATGTTCTCTCACACCGCCTGTGACCGCACCTACACCTTCGTAATTCACCACCCTTTTACCTATTTCGCCATATTCCATGAAGATCTCGGGAAATCGGAGTCCTTGTGGTTCTTGAATCGCGTGAAATGCGCTTTTGAGGACCTGATTGATACTGGGTCAATCAAAGGATTTGAAAATGTCACGTCTTGTTGCTTCCAAGCACACTTTGATTCCATCTTTGCTGAGATTATGGCGTTGAATTTGGATTTGGCTGTTCCCGCCGCCGAATGTGTAGAGGCAGAGAGTGGTAAGCCTAGGTTGGATTCCTCCAAGGAGAGGAGATCATTGATGCCTCTGCTAGGGAAACCGTTGAAAGAATTGAAGAAGAAGAAAAGATCGCCTATGGAGGCCAATGGAGATTCTTTTAAGGATGACGTTGTAGCAGCCGAGAAAAAGGTAGATATGGTGGTCGATGATGTGCATGGTGTGTATTATAGAGAATCAAAGAATGGTCTCTTACATGGGGGTGATCACCATCGAAAGGTTAAGCAGATTTGGAAGAAACATGTATGGGTGGTGTTGATTATGGACATGTTTGTATGTGCTGTCTTGTTTGTGATTTGGTTGTGCGTTTGCAGGGGATTTCGGTGCATCGACGGTTGATTCAAATCCGAGAAACCTTGTCTCTTGGTTGGTGGTGTTGTATATTGATGCTGTACCATGAAGTTTGGTTGACAATCCAATGGGGAAGACCTTTGTGGGGCGCCTAAAAAGGCAATGGTGTTAGCACTGTACAATTAAATGTTGTCAATTGCTTTCCAGGTTCTCTTTCAGCTTCCTCTGGTAGTTTCAGGGTTTCTTGGATCTCTTTGTATTGTTTTCAGGACAAGTCATAGAGCTCTCTGTTTACACTTCTTGACTTGTTCGTTTGCATAGTGATGTCTCAGAACCGTGCATATATACAGGCTGCAGACATAACCTTGAAGGCACTGTTCTCTGCTGTTATCTGTTTTTCAGTGCTTCTCTTTTGTAATGAGCCTGCTTAATTGTCCCCTTTTTTTTTTCGTCCTTTATCCGGACGATTATAAGTCAATTCTTTTCTGAATGTGTTGTCTTTGAACCTCAGCTTCAATCTCTGTGTTCTCTTCTCTTCTTATATATTCATGGCTTCATTCTGAATCTAATCTTGTTCTATGCCATGCTTGCTTTTGCAGCTACCTCAAATGGGTAGAACAGATTGGATTGGAATCTGTAATCTGGTATTTTCATTATTCTTTTGTAAAAGTTCACTTCATATGACAGCAGCAAAAGATTTCAAGATTGTGTGCTTGAAATTGTACCATTATATGAGGGTCTTCACTACATAGTCATCAGAACTTAAAAAGAGCCTCTGTTTTGGATTCCTCTCCCCCTTGCCTTTTTTCTGACCTAGTTAAATGTAATGAAGAGATAGATTGATATTAAAATAGACTAAAAGAGTATGCTGTGATTTGAGATCAGCTGCCAACTCTGTCACCAGGTGTAACTCATGGTTCTATCACTTGATGAGATCTTCTCTGATCCTGGCCATGTTCATGGATGCCTTGCATAGTTAATCACAAAGCCTTTTTCTTTGCACTGGGTTATAAAAAATTATGAGGTTTACATTTGGAATTTTCCCATATAGAGGAAGGGGCAGCAATAGAGGAAATTGCATATTGCATATATAAGGGAGGAGGTTTGTTATGTTTTAAGTGCTGGCATCACGTTGAAGTTGAAGGATCTGAGGTTTTAAATTATGGTAGTGGGGAATCAATCCACCACACTGACCTGGTTTGCAGGTCAGGAAACAGTCAAGAAACAGATGTACCTGCTGGTGAAGGTCCTCTCTTACTATTTTGACATTATAATTCCATTTATTTATGACTTGATGACCAACCTTTCAAAAAGATCTACACAATATTATGTCTTAACAAACTCAGACATTAATCACAAGGGTTGAAAGAATTGTAATTTAGTCATTTCATATATGACTACCTTGGAACAGGATGCACAAAGAGGATTCTTAGTCATCCCATGTTCCCCTACTTTTTGGAGCAAGGCTGATGACTACCTTGAAACAGGATGCAAAAAGAGGATAGTTGGGGACAACAAATGTCAGTGGAAAAAAAAAAGGAAGAAATAAAATCACAGCAGCCCCCTCATACAACCCAAAAGAGGATCAATGGCATTTTTATACAAAACATCAGCTACACAGGTCTTCCTGGGATTTTCCTTCAGTTCACTGCATGAAGCTGTATATCTCAATTGATTGGGTGCCCCCAAGAACCTGACAAAACCAAAAGAACAACCCCTTACATACTTCTATGAAGAACGCCCCAGTAAAACTTTCGGCAAAACCTAAGGCTTAACAAAGTTGACCCAATAGCTACATATATAATACATAACATGAATAGTTTGGGCCACACTGACAAAATTTTCAGTAATAAATAAACAATCTAGAAGATTGATTCTGCAATCATGAACAACTAGGGTTCAAAAGAATAAAGGCATAAACCACCTGCTCCTTTTACCCACAGGGGGTGAGCTTCTTATTGCCTGCACCTCGAGGATTATCATCTTTCCAATCATCCCATGCTCTTGCCTTATCTTGGGCTGCATCATCATCTTCATCATCTTCTTCATTTGGGCCAGACCTTTTTTCCTTGTACCATGCAGAATTGGCTTCTTCCATGAGTTTGGCATTTCTCTCTTGCCATTTATTCATCATTTCCATTTCCCTGAGCCCGGCTTCTTCTATGCTCATAGTGGGCAACCTTGCACAACAAACCTTTAATCAGGAATGCAGCTCATGATTAAACATTAAACTTAACATCATACAGAGAGATATTTGATGAGGCAGGGAACTAAATGTTCACCTCCCCCTCTCCCTCTGTCCCTCCCAGAGGCTAAAACAGGAATCAACTGATTGACAAAGTGTACCTGTGACGGGGCTGGAAGACTTGTGCTGCCATCCTCTCCCTATCACTCATTATGGGCCCATTCACAAGGCTTGCTGGCCCAAATATCAGTGGCTGGTGTTTATGTTCATGTGCCTGTGAAACTTGGGCTCTCCCTTCTAAAACATCTTGAGCAAAAGTCGCACATGTGATGGGCTGAGCTGGTTTAGTATATCGTGCCCGCACAGCAGCATCACGATGCCATGCTTCTGCTTTCTTGGCACGATCATCAAGAACTGCTTCAGAAAACTCTTCACCTTCTTCCTGAATGACAAGGCAAATAATAGATATGAGCACGTTGCTTGAAAAATGAAGATGAGAAGGCAATCGAACAACAAATTTTTATGGTACATACAGAACAGAAACATATGAAGTATCTTAAAGGTTAGTAAAGGGATCCGGGATTGCTAATCTTACAGGTCCTCTTCCAGTGCTGAACGCAAAAATCTTTCGACTGAAGAGACGTTATATATTGTGCTAAAGGACTTTTTGCATTATAAAATTATTAATTTGCAATAACAATTCAGCACATGGCAACTCAATGCAAAATTTCAGGATGCACATTAGGAAGAATATGACATCACAAATATCCAAGTTTAAGTACTATAGTACCCTTAGTTTTAGTTCCTGAATAGAAGATAGCATTTCTTCCTCCTTCTTAAGCATGTCCAACAGATCAAAAGCCTGCAGTGAAGTCATTTGTCAGGAAGCATCATCTAGTTATAACCATTTAAGAGCACTTTCAAAGCTTGTATAGACATTGACATTGAAATGAATGCCAACCTTGCAAATAGCCAAAGAGATGCTAGTCAGCCAAGCCTGCAGAAAAACAAGCAACAGTTCAGTAAACTCTAGTATTATGCATGGGGTAGCATTTGCAAGACCAAAAACTATACTCTAAATTGAAACTCAAAGCCCAGTGCTCATATAATCTGCCAGCCCAGTAAGTCAACATCAAAAGCACAAAAGAATCACAAAAATGTCACATTCTCCATAAAAAATCATGCAAATTTTACTAACCATTTGCAGACATATTCAAGCTCATACTATATCTTACCCTCAAATAGCAGCAATAACGCTGATAGCATGTGAAATAATCAGTTAAAACTAAGTTAACCTTACATGTAAGACCTAAAATTGTGAGAAACAGGGCGGTCACAAACTATTGTCTGTAATAAAGAACAAGGTCTAAACCAACAATGAGGCAGCCCGCTTGTTTGTTTTCAAAGACAACAGAAATTTGAGACTGAGGTAGAGGACTAACATTTGTTCCTAAGCAGCTTAGAAAGCAGGCATATTATACAATAGGCATTACCGATCTTTATGCAAGACTAATATACACCGTATATCATCAATTTTTTTAAGAACAACCAGTATTATTAGCAAATCAAGCTCAAGGACGTATTTTGGGAGTACTATCATTTAAAGTTCCATGTTTCACTCATCATATTACACCTTAAAACATCTCATCTTTTTCCTATACTTTTAAGCAGCTTATCAACCAGGAGACCATAACTTGTGGTGGATATGATTCAGACCACTCTACTTATAGTTGGAGTACTTTGGAAAGGACCTTCAATTCTTCTCCATACTAGTTTGTATAATAAAAAGTAAAACAACTAACCTCCCGCTCTTCCTCGCCATCATCATCCAACACGTCTTCCTCTCCAGCCTCAACAGGAGTAGACAACGTAGCTGCTCTCGTTGAACGCCCACGCCGCTCCTTTCGCTCCTTTATTTCCAGCAGCTTTGATTCGGCAGCCCTTTGGCGCTTGAACCTAGCAATCTAGTCACAGGCACAATTATGCAAGGTGTTAATCTTCGAATGCCAATAGCAAATTTATGACCATATCACACATCAAGTGCATCCAATATCAACAATGTGCAAATAAGAGTAGTTTAACAGCAAAAAGATGCAAAATATGAATCTTAATATAAAACTAAGTCATAGCAACAAATTCCATGCTTCTAAAAGCTCAAAGAAAACCAATGAGAAGAACAGAATCCAGCTACCTTTCGGGCCCTTAGATCGGCAAATGAATTTGGAGCTCCTTGAGTGGATGCTTCCAATTCATCCTGAGGTATGAGCTCCATTGCTTCACAAAATGAAAGGAATTCCTAGCACATGCGACTCTTTCATAAGTACCAATTAAAACATAATACTTTAAATAAATGGGCCAGTCAGAACTATCCAAACGACAAGTATTGAGTAGAGCATGTCTCACTCCCAATTGCAATATTGACTAATACGCTCCCAACTTTGCTTCAATGGACAGACCATTTACCTTCAATTTTGCTTGTGAAGCCTTAAGAATCCGTATCCTATCATCCTCTGCAACTTTTTCACTCAACTCAGCAAGATAAAATGGCACCTGTAGAAAAATCCATAAGAAGCAGTAAATATAAAGTTCCAGGTTGTGGACAAACAGTCCAAAATCTGCATATCTACACTTTTCCACATTAAGTTACTGCCCTAGCCACAATTAATGATGTTGAAACCCATCCAAAAAAGGTGCAAAAGTCCAACATAAACCCCTCAAAGCATGTTCCTCACTTCAATTGAAAATATCAAAACTAAAACTCAGACTAAATGACCGTCCAGAGTAGGCTATAATCCTTACTAATGAGTCAATTCATGCTTATAGGTTCATTTCAACTAACTCTAGATACTAGGTTGACATCCCTTTTAGCTATTTCTACCATCCTTAATTTTCTTTCTTGCAAGCATCTATAGGTGAAGTTCAACATCCAGCACAAGATTGTACAAAAGAATTAGGCAATTAATACCAACTACAGTCTTCCAAAAGGGCAGTAGACAGCAGATTAAATCAGAGATTTTAATATTTTTTCTTCTTGCTCATTTCTATGTTGTCAAAGAGTAAAGCTCAACCAGCCAACCAAAACTGATTCAAGGAACCCTTGCAAGTAAACACCCAGATGTCTGAGCTGTCCCCAACTGAAGGGCCAAGACAGGAGTAAAAACCAGGCTGCTCATGTACAGAGCACACTACTTGTCAAATCCTCATAGTTTCCTCCTAATGTACACTTGCTCCCAAGGTCGTCAAAGTGAATAGACTTTCAAAGTTCAGATACTTAATTATCGCTTTTTATCAACATTGTCTTGCGAAAATTCTTCGTCTCCTTTTCCCTCACATGCCAAACGACCAAACCACCCATCACACTAATAACAATTCAATATTCCATAATTTTAAAAACTCAAATTTATGAAGATTAGAATGACAATTACCAAAAGGTACTTGAGATTCACAGTGCTGATGTCCTCTTTGGTCTCGTTAGATGAGAACAACCCCAGCTTGCTAATCATCTCCTCGCACTTCTGCAGCGCCTCGCATCCCCTCCTCACAAGCTTCTAATGCACCGCACGAATCATCCCCACCCCCCCCCCCCCCCCAAAAAAAAAATCACATCAATAAAAAAAGTTAAACAAAAGAAAAAGGAAAAAGGAATCCGATAAGTGGATGCGCGTACCTGATCAACACCGGACTCTGTTGCGGCCAGATGGATCTTCCGAGCCTGCTCGAAGAGCGCAGGTAGAGGCATGTCTTCCGTTTTACATTCACTCATCGGTAACCCTATCAAAGCCCGTAATTAACTAAAATTTGAAAACAAGAATTCGAGTTCTTACGTATATATTATTACTGAAATTTAGGGTTTAATTTGACGTCGGAGAAGAAGCAACCGTGTCGTCGCCGGAGCCTAAGGTATATATAGAGATGGAGAGGGGGGGGGGGAGTGGGAGAATAAGTAGCGATAAGCGTACCTTAGCAATTGCCCGTGTTGGGTGTGGTGACAGCTCCCGGTTTGTCAAGGAGAATCAATCAGATCTTGGCCGTCCCGCCATACCAACCAAAAAAATATTAAGATTTTTTTACTTTTCTCTTTTCTTAAATGATTATTCTTAAATGATTATTGAATAGTTTACTAAAAAAAACAGATTATTGAATAGTTATTTTCAATTGGTATTCAGATGATCTGAAACAGTGAAATAAAATCAAAAAACGAGAAAGTTTTGGGGGCTGACGGTACGAGCGAGATATACGGGAGAAGCTCCGTTTCGTGGGAATTCGTGCAGGCGTACGTTAGCAGTTAGCAAGGTGGTCTTCGTTAGGCGCATCTCGAATCTCCCAGGGATTAAAAGCCCAACACGGCTGCCTGAACTCCACGTTGGTGCCTGTCGCACGCGCATGGTCCTTAGGGCCGGCCTTGCATGCTTGATTTCGGTTCGACCCGCCCATAAGGCCCTGCTTGCCTAATTGACCCGGCCCATCCTTTGGTCATTAATTTAATCAAAAGTATAATTATCGTTTGACAACGCCTCCAATTTAATGTATTTTATTAAGAAAGAAAAGTAGCATCGGAAGTATTTAGATATGAAAACTATGAGCCATGGATCATCAAATTCTTGAGCTCTAAGGCTGCACCAAGTGACGTTAGGCCTCCCACAGAACAGGTACATTACTCTGGGTGGTGCCCTTAGGTGTGGACTCTTGCTTTGTCTGTTAGGGTAGGTTTCGTTGGACTGGGGTCCTTCAACTTCTTACTTTTGATCCTTTTAGCAACGGTTCAGGGTAATGTCACATCATCTTTTTCTTTGTCTTCAATCAAACCGCATATGGTTTTCAGAGACCATTTTCATGTCTTCCGGGTGCAAATCTCCCTCTTTCCTGCAGAAAATTCGTTGCCTTTCAAGTACGGTTGCAGTGCTACCAAATCCCACGACTGACCGAGCCGATGAAGCAGGTACTGAGAGTTCTCAACGCCACCAAAAACTATGGGTTGCATAGGTAGTACAAGCTTTTATAGTATAGGACTTCATTATTTATTGGGCATGTACTGAAAGTGTTCCACTTATAAAGAGATCGATGCTCTGACTGTTTGCCAACATGGTTTTTTCTATTTCCTTTTCTCAGAGAAACTGTGCGTGAGAGAGAGAGAGAGACAGAGAGAGATTGCTTTGAGAGCAATCAAATGAATCATCAGCAGCACAAAGTCCAGATTTCAAGAGCAGATCTTGAGATATATATTAGAAATAAACAGTGGGTGGCTATTGCCCTTTTTAATATAGCTTAATAAGAACAGTACTTTACATAAGTACTCATAGATTTGCGTAGCTTTGTTAAGCAAGTTCCTGCTTTACAGGTCTCGGCCAAGCAACCAACTTAATAAGGGGAAGCCAAGCCAATCTCTCCGGGCCCCATGAATACTTGGTTCCTTACTTGGCTTCATCATCACGATTGTCACTTGACAGTGATGCTCTCCGTTGGACGTTTCAAGGGTTATCGAAATCTTCCTATTGTTTACGCATGCAGACAAGAAAGTTTCTTAAAATATCTTTGATCTTTCATATCGAAAAAGGATTGTCATGTCTGGATCTTTAAGAAATGATCAATAAATAAGTTGCCGGTATTCGATTCAAGCAACTTGCAGGATATATTATAAGGAATTTAAGCTTTGGTTAAGAGAGTAATGCTTGCAGACTAGCAGTTAGGGGTTGGTCAATAACATAAATGGTAGCTAGCGAGAATATGATAATGTGGTCCAGGTTAGCCATAGAGAGTATGTGGGTCATGTTTTGAAGTAATTTCGATATCTTCAATGATTTATAAAAGTTTAGGAGGTGTAATCAAAGTTGGCTAATGCGATCTTTTTCATATCGTCCAAGAAAGTTATAAAGACGGTAACCTAAAGAACACATTTTTCGAGCCTTTTGTTATAGATTAATAAGGCAAAGCAATCTTATATATGATGTTGCTAGTTAACCTGGACAGTCTGGAAAAATAGAATATTCCAAGGACTGTTTGATTGAGACGTGAAACTTTTCTCATCGGACTCTTCTTTCTGGTTAGTAATGGTGACAAACAAGCAGGAATCTAGTGGGTTTGTGTCCTGGAACAGTGATGAACATAGCTGAAGAAGAAAAGGAAAAAATGAGAAATAAAGTTGTTGGGAAGAAAAAAATAGAGCAAGTGGGGTCATTGGGGTCAGTCTTTCACTGAAAACCAGGGAACAATTTTCATAGTTTTTTTCTTCTATTCTGTTCACTTGCAGCATCAGTTTTAACTTACATTGCAGTCCCTTATATGCACGCCTAGATACCCTTTCTTTTGGCATTCTCTGGTCCCTTTTACATGTACTAGAAAACTCCCACCGTAGGGTTTATCAGGCACTTTCAGGATATATCTCACTGAAACTGAAGCTTCCTCTCTGTGAGCTACAATGATTTCCCAAGGGGTTATGGCATCTGAGTTTCGAGCTTGAGAGAGTCACTTTTAACATTTGTGTAAGTTGTATGTTACTGGGTCATGGTTTGTTTATTGGTTTGTACTGGCTTACCATAGGTATGATTGTTTCTCAATTATTGTGATGCTTTACGTGCGAGATTATTCTTACCAGGCTACTATTGGTATATGTGCTGCTTTCTCCTTATTTTAATCATTGATTTCTGAATCTAACTAAGGTCATTTTCTTATATTGCTCTGAATTCAAGAGCTAGTCACAGAATCCCTGAAATTTCAGGGGTTCTTCCTTTCTTTTCTTGTCCCACCAATTGAATTATAGTAATTTTCAATTCTTTTCTTCATCAAGGAGAAGGAGAGGGAGTAATTTCTTGAAGCAAATGGATAAGAAGGCTGTTCCTGGTTCATGTTTGATCGTCTCTGCAGAGGAAAGGGATGGCTTGTATCCAATGTATTTTGGTGTATCTTGTGCTTTTTTGGCTCTCAGATTGTTGACCGAAGCTGACAAGGAGGATGAGAAATTATCAGAATTACGGGATAAAATGCTTCAAGGTAGTGCCCATCTCTTAGGATTGCTTGTCTGGAAAATCCAGAGAGAAGGACCCAATTGGGAGAGGTCATGTGAGCTTCTCAGTAAGCTTGAGACTGCTGAAAAAGAGGTTGAAGAGTTGAAGAAAAGGAGACATGAAGATGCAAGAGCAAATGAGAAAGTAGTTGGCATCTTCGCCTCTCAAGAACAGTGTTGGTTGAACGAGAGGAAGAAGCTCAGGCAGCAAATTGGAGCTCTTATGAATGAATTGAGAGTTCTTGAGGGAAGGAAAGATGATGAAATATCTGAATTGCACGAGAAACTGAAGGAGATGGAGGTACTGGTACAGTCTAAGGATAAGATAATGGAGGAGGAGGAGCAGAAGAGGAAGGAGTTAGAAGAGAATCTGAAGAAATCTGAAAATACTGCTGAAGAATTGAGAGAAAAGTCAAAACATGAAGCTGAAGAGCACTCTAAGGAGCTTTGGAAGCTGAAGACTGCCTTCATCGAGCTTGTGTCTAACCAACGGCAACTGGAAGCTGAGATGGGTCGAGCACTTAGGCAAGTTGAGGCCAAGAAGCAGGAGCTTGATCTAGTCTTGGGGCAGAAAGAGGAGTCGGTCTTAATGGCTCAAAAGCTATCCATGGAGATTGTGAAGCTGCATAAGGATTTGGAACAGAAGGACAAGATCTTATCAGCAATGCTGAGAAAATCCAAGCTGGACACAGCTGAGAAGCAAATGCTTTTGAAGGAGGTGAAATTATCAAAGGTGAAGAGGAAGCAAGCTGAACTGGAGACTGAGAAGTGGAGAGTGGTGTCTGAATCAAGACATGAGAGACATTCTTTGAGAAGTATGTTTGTTAGCCAAGCCAAATCAAAACCAAATGTTCCTTCAGGTGCAAGAGGGGTGTCTCATGCTGGAAAGATCAGATCACTGCCGGCTGATGTTGATCTCGAATACAAACGTTCTGAGTTAAACAAGGATCCTGAGGCTCCTTCTCGGGTCTGTGATCGATACCCATCAGAAGAAACTGAAGAACTAGGTAAGTGATAACTTAAAATTCTAGATTTCTTTCTTGCAATAAGGCGAATCATTTTGCAGCCAGCATTGGATATATATGGATATTTCTGATCTGGGTTTTGTCCTTTTCTGACGAAATCTTAACCATGTAGATCTCTCTCCATTTTTTTCTTTGAGAATTTCTTCTTGTCCTGTTCTTGCCTTTGAAGGAATTACAGCTGATGTCAAAAGATTGGAAGGTTTGATCCGCTTAGAAGCAGAAAAGTACGCAACTGCAACGGAGAAGAGGCATCACTTGGAGCTAGAGGCTTTTGCTGAGCAAATGAGAGTGAAGGATGAGAAATTAGAAGCTGTTCGATGGCGTTTGTTGAGCATGGAATTAGAATCAAAGAGATTGCAGTCCCACGTTGAAGGACTAAGCCAGGATTTATCACGGCTCAGACACGATAACATGAACCTGGAATCTCTGCTAATGGAACGACAAGAGGAATTAAATTCCTTGAAGGAGCAATCTGTAAGGAATTTGAGCAGCCGAAAGACCAACTCGAATTCCTCTTTGAATGATTTAGCCTTAACCCCTGATAACATTTGGTCGAAAGTGAAGATCGTGAAGAGAAAATCAGTGGGAGAGCAAGAAACAAAAGCGGCATTGATGGAAATGCCTGAAGATAAAGAAACTAAAAAAGAAGAGGATAATTCCTCTTTGTTAGTCCAGTACCCTGGAAAAGATTTAGAAAAAGAGGCGGAAGTCCCCGTCAAGTGTCCTATTGAAGAGCAAACTGATAATCCAGTGGAGTCTGATACCCTGGAAAAGTTAGGGTCACCAAGCCAGCCCTTGAGCAAGACAACCAATCCCTCCTGGAGGATGGATCTTCATGCTCTTGGAGTTTCCTACAAGATCAAGAGGCTGAAGCAGCAGCTTCTTATGTTTGAGAGGCTAATGGGGAGACAAGAAAAAGGAGAAATTGTTGAAAGCAAAGACAGTGGGATAAAGGATTTTCTCCTGTTGATATCTTTGCTAAATAAGCAAGTCAACAGGTACCAGTCCCTGCAAGGGAAAACTGATGATCTCTGCAAGCGAATGGTAAGCTCTGTTTTCCAATCTTTAGTCATTTTAATCATCTTTAACCCAAGTCAAATTATCAACTTTGGTCGAAAATAATCTCTACCAAAGATTCATATTATCTGATAAATTTAATTAGCTGATATATCATTCTCATCTTTGTTCTAAATTTGCAGCACGACAATGATCTGGTTATGAGTTGTGAAGATGTCAGCTTAGGAAGAACAAAGGAAGATACCAAAACCCTGGAGCATTTCCTGGAGGAAACATTTCAGTTGCAGAGGTACATAGTTGCAACAGGACAGAAGCTGATGGAAATTCAATCAAAGATTGCTTCTGGTTTTATTGGGGTTAGTGAAGAGCTGGATAACTCTGCCAGCTTCGACATAAAACGATTTGGAGAAAGCATAAGAACTCTGTTTCAGGAAGTTCAACGAGGTCTTGAAGTTCGGATAGCAAGAATCATTGGAGACCTTGAAGGAACATTGGCTTGTGAAGGGATGGTAAGCTTCAGGACGTAGTATTAAGAACTGTAAGATCAATAAAAGATGCAATAAAGACTACAGAGAAAACGCTTTAATCATTACCAAGTCTTCTGCCTTCTGCAGATATCAATTTGCCGTCTTGTATAGATAAAACATTCAATCTAATGGCAATCAGTGAACAATTTGGTCCAAATGGATTTGAAATGGGTTGTTCTGAGAACCTGTTGGGCTAATTCTTTCCTCTGGAAGCCTATTGGGTTTTACAAGGCAACCAATAATCTTGAGGCCAACATACCCAACTTGCTTGATGAATACGGATCAATAAGCAGGAGGCCAGCCAGTTCTCATGGCATTGATTGCTTTGATAAATGACATTTCCTGAAGGGGACCCGAGAGAAAAGCCAGGGCCCGTTTTCTTCTTTGTCTGATATAGTAAATGAACGAAAAGAAAGCAAGAAAAGTAATCCATGTATTGTTTAAATCGCGTTTGGCTCAGAAATGAATGCCAGAACAGAAAAAACATTGAAAGAAAATGGAAAAAGAAGAGATGTGGCTATATAAGCAGAGAGCTATAGCTGCTTGACTCTTTTTGCCGCATGTCTTACTCATGCTGAATAATCGAAGTTTGCATGTGTTCCCTCTTGGTACAACATGGAAGTATCATGGGTGGTTGTGCTTGGGTCTTCGCCATTAAATCTTTCTCATTGAATTCTTGGAGTCCGCTCTACAGTGGTGCTACAATGATCCATAAATCTCTCATCCAATTGAGAGAATCATTTAATCTGCTTTGATTGTGGAGTTGCTTCTTATGCTTATCCCAGTTTACTCGTGCACCTCTTATCTGGGCTTGAAGAAAATCTTAATGAACTCGAGGCCCACCAGAAATGGAAGTACTGGTAACTAAAAACAGCGGGTGCAGATAGACTAGTTATTCTGGTTGTTGAACTGATCAAGAGTCCTGAAACTGTTCATGTAATGAAAGCGAAGAAGACGACACTGGTAGTAGCAAACCACTGCAAGTCTAGTGTATCACCTGTTTGTGAAAATGCCTACATGAATAGTTTTTGCCTAATATTCCATTACTCAGGAAACTAGTTCGCAGAAGAAACTCAATTTGACCTTAAACATGGCATAAGAACATGGATGGTTAATTACCCATTTGAGACTTGAGGGAGTTAACTATGCCACCGTGTATTATAGGTGACCGGAGCTCAGAACAGTCAATACTCAAAAGATGAGAGTCAACTTCACAAGTCATGATCCTGTCAGTGTTCTTGTGTTTCAACACGGAAATGGTAATTTTCGTTTGCCAAACAATCTCGCCGTCTAACATATTGACTGTATCTTAGTAAGAAGATAAGATCGGCTTGCGTTTCTAGTGCGTCATCTTCCTTAGTTTCCACCACAGAATTCAGAAAAATCAGAACAGAACAAGAGTTTGGCATGTTACAGTCGCATGAGGTTCGATGGTCTTCACCTAAATACATTATGACTAACCACAGCAGTTAGAGAGCAAGCAAACGGATAGATGATCTCTGTGACTTTTCAAAGGTTTCCATTAATTCGACAAATTAATTACCGTTGATTGTCTTTATCAACCAATCAAAGCGTGTGATCTACGTGGGGTATCCTCTCAGCTGCCTGTGTAAGACAAGGAAAACTGGCATTTTCCCGTGAAGAAGAGCAGTCAGGAGCGTAGTTGTGACGCTCATAATTCACATTCATCACCACTCATCTTTCTTATTCCGCAAGACTTTCAACAGCCCATTCTCTGTCTATAAAAACAGACTTACCCACTTCACAAACTGACCAGAAAAGGAATTGGGTAGACGTGGTAATTCTCCTGAGAGAAAGAGGCTTGTTGCTTGAAGTTTTCAGATAAAAAATGGTGTTGGAGGCAGATTATGAACAAAGTTCAGCTCCAAAGCTTGCTTTATTTTCACTACCACGCATAGCACAGGAGCCACCGGGGATGTTAACACCACCAAGCCGCACCACAGTTTCGGTTCCATTTCAGTGGGAGGAAGCCCCAGGCAAGCCAAGACCCTGCACCACAGAGACCAAGCCCAGCAGTGCTAGGTGCCTGGAGCTGCCACCAAGATTGTTAAGAGAGGCTCAAGTCACTAACATGTCATCTCCAATGACTGTGCTGGATGGTCCTTACGTGGGTCGATCTCTGCCCCGTTCTCTGTCCTCCGGAAAAGGAGAATCCTTCAGGAGCCCTGAGAATTCTGCAGGCAAGAAGGTTGATAAAGAAAGGGCTTTATTTGGGTCTACTAGTAGCAGATGGGGCAGTAATCCCAAGAAATACAGAGAGTTTGGTGGCGGTAGCTTTCACTTTTCACATCCAACACCGGGCGGCTCCAGTGGCGGCCATGGGGATTATACCGGAGGAACCAGGGTGAAGATCACAAGAGTAACAAGGAAAGGCAGCTTCTCGGCTCTGTCCAGGTCAACTTTTTGGGTAAGCTGCTGAAACTGATTGCTATATCCTTTATAGATTCGTCTTCCATCTTCATTCACATTGATCCTGTTAATGATACTTGATGTCATAAATAAGGAAGAAAGCTTACAATCTTTTTGACTTTTGGATCATGTAACATTACTTGTATTCAAAGTGTCATGCCTCTTCCTATGAATTTGAGTGCTCCAAATCATACCCAAATTTACTTTTTCCAAGCACATATCTCAAGTTCTTTCTTTTATTCTGAAATTGTATGTTCAAGTCTTTGTTAATCAGCTGTACTGAAAGAAAGGCAATAGGAACTGACATCAATGTGAGAAATCTGTTTTATTTCTTTTTAGTGATGACTTTTTGATCATTTTGGCAAAATAAATTGTACATGTGACATTACATTGTTGTAACTGCAGACAACGATTTATGAAGGCTTTAAACAGGTGGCCCCATGGAAGAACCGTCAAGAGAAGATGAGCTCCACAAATGTTGCCACTGTTTGATCTGCCAGATCTTGCCCACTTCCTGTTTTCTTCCACTCCACTTAGAGCATTTTGTACATAGGGGAACAGAGCATAATTTAGTGGTCCTAGTGTATGCAACAATAATTCAATTTTTCTTCTGTTTTTCTCCTTCCATAACACCATTTGATCAACATAGAAACTTCTGATTATCGAATCATTTGTATTGATGAAAATTCAGTTCTGCAGTCAAATTCATGAATCAATAGGAACGTGGATGGTTTGAAAATTCAGTTCTGCGGTCAAATTCATGGAATAATATTAATGTAGATGGTTACAAATCATAGAAGGTCTCAGAAAATGGCTGTAAATACTTGAAATAAGCGAGAAATTGACTAATATCATTGACTAACCAGTAAGCTTCCTGTGTTTACACTCTAAACTATCTTCTGTCCTGCAGACTTACACCGTATCATTAGCAGTCTGAACAACAAAGTAGTAAACCCTGAGATGTGTACATTCTTAAAGGAATCTAAAACAGACACAGAAAAGGGGTCAAGCATGTCGGGCAATTGATCTTCTCTTCTTGTAATTGGCTTTGAAACAGGCCTGCCTGAGCTTCTTGGTTCTTTCTGTGAGCTCCATGTCCGGCAGCTCCTCCAGCAGTCTCTTGTACTCCTCTAACATTCTTATTTCATTAATGAGACCCAATTCCTACATCAGAGAATAAGACTATAAGACTATACGATTAAGTAACGAAAATGCGAAAATGCTGATTTAACCATGTGGAGATTATGTACCTTAACGTTGTTAATGAGAGAATTCAAGCTCTTTATCTTCCTGTGAGGCCATCTCATGATATTGAGTTCTCTGCATCTCTTCTTCAGCACAGTTAATCCCACTTTCATCTCCTTAGCTGCCTTAGTTATCGGCTTGTCAAAGTACTTCTGGATATCTTTCAGTTCCAAATCCGTCTTCGTCCTTCTCTTCCTCATCATCCCCCTCTCACCTTCTTCCCTTCCATGATCATCTCCTTCATCCATCTCTATGGCTTCAACCAACTGTTCACTACTTCTACAATCGTTGTTGCACTGCAAAAGAACATCAGCACCAACGCTCGTGTTCAATGGCTTCACGTCCATCTCTATATGTTCACAGAGAGATCGCGGGCTACCGTCAAGCATATCATCAAATTCCTTGAATTCGAAGAACACGTTCTGGCGAGGCAACGGGAGTCCATCGATATTATTTAACTCAAACAAACTCTCCAAAGGTGGCAAACCCAGTATCCTGCAAAGAAAGCAAAATCAATGAGAGAGAAGACGATATTGTTCTTCAATGGCTACCGTGCATGTGAATTGTGGAGTACAAGAATCTCTGCGTTCATCCATGACAGTGTAAGCTTACTTTTCAAAAGAGTCTTCATGGAAACACCAATCGAACTCAATGGTGTTCTCTGTCTTGGGGATGTTAACATGTCTACCTGCAGAATCCATTGAAGCACTCTGTGTGTGTGTGAGAGAGAGAGAGAGAGAGAGAGATCAGGGATGGGAAGAGGAGGAATGTGGGGAATTATATGAAAAGAGAGGCTGAATTGGAGTTGGTGCACAAGTTCAGGGGAGTTACAATTTCCAGTAAGATGTATTAATTAAGATTTTTATTAGTGAACGATTACCAATTACAAATAGGGGGCTGCATCATCGTTGCTTCTTTAATGTCTCTTCTAATCAGGATTACATCTCTTTTAATCCCTTTAATTACAACAAATACATGCCCATGCATGTTCATGCATGATAATCTATACATTCTTCCTGGAAAAATTATTCCTCATCATAAGAATATGTATGCATGGTTATGACATGCACATGCATGAAAACGGGTTTTAAAGGGAGGAGGTACGTGGGGGAATAACGAGGTTCAGGAATTAATTGGCTTATAAATCAACCTTATAAAAGTTACCTAATCTTAAATGACTTCACATTCCATCCTCATCATTATCCTTAATATCAATTAGTTTTTTTTTTATAAAAAATTCTTTATTAAATTAACATTCGCATTAGCCCCCATAATGCTGTCCATTGGGCTCAGGCTTCAATGGGCCCATTAGGCCCAAGCTCTAGTAATTTATTGTATGATGCGACCGGACATTGTACCAGGCCCATTGTGAAGGCCCAGAAATTAAATTAAGCTTAAATATCCGCTAAAGTGGTACCCACCCTTTTTTGTTCATTGGGAGTGAGCTTTGATAAGTTTAGTAGGCCCAATGCTAATTTAGTTGGTGATAGGATCAGGCCCGGATGATTTAACAAAATCATGTTGGGGCCCACAAGTTAAAAGTAAACTAATAACATCAGTTGGAGTGGGACCCACAATCCCCCGGTGTGGGCTTCAATGCTACTATTGGGCCCAATAATATTAGGCTTATATGGAATCAGGCCCGGATAGCCCAACGTTTGATAGCTTCACCATTTCTGAAGCCGATGAGTTATATAATAATGTCGGTTGAAGTGGAACCCATGATTCCCCGTCCTTTGCGGCATTGATTATTTAGTGGACTCTTTGAAACAAAAAAAAAGAAAAAAAGAAGAAATTGTGGACTTCACGTTCTATTATAATATAAGGTTTGAACATACCCTAAATTCTTTTCCATTAGCTGATTAGGTATTGTTTTATACAAGGACTTAAGCCTTCATACACCACAATGATTTCTTGATGCACGTTAATGGTCAAATTGTATTATCTTTAGTCTTTCTGGGTTTTGACCCTAAGAATAAAACAATGCATACAAAGACAAAATGATTAGTGATTCCTCCATTTGCTTATTGTCATAGTAAAACCAGCTCCTTTCAACATCATCGACTCTTTTGAATTGATATTTGATTTGTGATTAGAACTTCCGGGAAGCTTTGAGCGTCTTGATCAGTTTGGGCAATAAAGATCAATGCTTTTCCATTTGTTTCCTCTTGGGTATTATGAATTGAATCGCTCTACTCTTTTGTGCCCAATGAACATGAAGTATTCGTGTACTCAAAGGTGCTTCTATGGATTAATGGGCTTCCAGTGAAAGTAGAGATTTTCATCTGTTTGATCTCCAAGAAACTAGTTATGGCGTAGAGACTGTTGGGAAAGCAACGCTGCACCAGCTTGGCGTGCCTTTCAAGGGCATTCAGACTGTGACGCTCCGAGAGAGAGTGCCCTACTTGCTACATAAGTTCAGTCCACCAAAAGGAGAGAAAGAAGAGAGAAAAAGGTAAAGTGGCATGGGCGTCAACACATGTTGCTTTCAATCTGATGGTTGCTCTGTTAAATCAGATTGGGAGATATTTGGAGTTGAAGCCATTCAGCTCGCCGTAACTGGCGGAGAAATGAGCCGAATGGGACCCAAAACCGGAACTGAAAAAGAATAAATAATCATATGGGCCACGCACGCTGGCTGTCATGGCAGGATCAGCTCTTAGTCTCTGACCATGAACATACAGAATAGACAGTTTATGATCTAGCCTTGAAATCTGTAGTATGATCATGTTTGCCTCTTTTTCTTTTTCTTTAATCTGTTCATATAAAGTCATGAGAATATATTAATGACTGGAAAAGACTGCGTGCTTACTTGGCTTCAGACAACATCAATGGCATTGTAATAATTCAAACCCTCTTTAAATGTTGTAAGAAGTTAATCATAAATTTTACAGAAGAATTTGGATATGCAGAAAAGGATACAAGCTGGAATTTAGCAAATGGCTCTGAAAAGCAATCAAACCGTTGAGATTGATCCATCAAGTTTTGTGTCTCGTTAGGGATCATGAGGTGTGTATTTAAAGAGCTGAAAACCTTTGGATCATCTAATCTTGGATGGCCATGGTGGGCCCATGAGGAAGAGGCAAAAATACAACTGGTGTTCCCGGCACGCTAGCTAATGATGAAGAACCGGGGTTTTTGCTTCCAAAAGGAGGAGACTTTGCTCTTCTAATCGAACTTGTGCCCTGGATTCTCTCTGCTTATACAGAATTGCTCCCCTCCAAGAGCATCTCTTCATTTCCAACTCCATTTCTTCGACACAATCAACAAGAACTCCAATAGCAAGCAATTCCTCTCCTTTCTCACTATCTGTACAATTCTTACTGCAAGTCTGTCTTTTTCATGGTTTCTGTTTATCAACCAAACCACAAACACATGTTAATGTTGTCATTTTCTCTGGTTTAGTTGAAAATCTTCATACAAAACCACATTGACCTGTGACAATTAAACTGCCCTATTACTGTTCCTGTTTTGGCGTTTTCCTTTCATCATTTGGGTTTCACTTTTTTGGTGCTCGATAAATTTGAATGGGAAGTTGGGAATTTGGCTCATAGGCTCACCTGCTGAGGAGAAGGAGCAAGCTCCATAGGAGGAGGTCAGTCTCAATATCACCCCCGAATCCTGTTCTTGTTTTGATTCGTTCCCTTTAATTGTCTTTGAAATCGAAGAGTAAAAAGAAGGAAGGTGACCTAGAAAGCTATAGCTTTTACTCTCACCTTAGGTCAGGTGAACTGAAATTTTCATGTTTTCAACTTAATCTATTGAACTGCATTTGGATTTCCTGTGTTTTCCTCGTTATTCTCAGCAATCAAATGGAGGGTGTTGAATAACTCCATCTTTTGATGTTCTTGAGGATTAAGTGTCTGTTTACTTTTCTTTTTCACTTATTCTCAGTATTTATTTAATTCTCATACAATTGGAGTATCAGTGAAGATTCAGAAAAATGAGCTTTTTGAATGCTTGCGGTTGTATATAGTATTCCAATTGTTTATCAATTGAGCTTTTGCTTTCTGGGTAGCTGCACAAGTGTGGCAACTGGCAAAGTACTATCTGTCCCATGCTATTGATCTTCTCATCGTTGTACCTTGTTGCAAAAATGTTCAATACTTAGTTGGACTAGCTTCTTTTGATATCTTATTAGTTGGAAGCTTATTGAAGACTCTCTCTCTCTCTCTCTCTCTCTCTCTCTCTCTCTCTTGCCTCTAGGTTGTAATGCTTTTGTTGGTTTTTTGAGGGTTTTCATTTTAACAGCTCTCATTGTCTGATAGGATTTGATTTGGTTGTGATCTTTTCACTGACACGCACTATGAGTTTCCTCACTGAGAGAACTTTCTGATCCAGCTTCTCAAAAGGAAACATTTTTTAGTTACAAGAATTGCAAAATAAGTTTTTGGCGGAGGATCAATGCTGGATTGTTCACTTTTCTTGCTCCTGCATTCTTCCTATCGCCATCTCTTTCTGTTTGTTTGCTTGGAGTTTTATTTATTTGTCTCTGTTATTGCAGAATAAGGGATTTCAAGTTTGGTCTTTTCCTTCCTTCACTGGCAGAATGGCTACTGCTGCTGCATTTCCCATAAATCGGGAAGCTTCCAATTACGATGAAGTTTCTATGCAGCAGAGCTTACTTTTCTCCGATAGCCTCAAGGTAATGTTTTACCTTTTTACTCAGCTTTGCAAGTCAATAACATCATCGTTGCAGTTTCACAATCATTCTGGAAGTTCATATCTTCGTGAATAGAGGTCCATAAAAATGGAGTCTTTGTATGTTAAATTAGTAGAGAATGTCTCTCTGAGGCTCGCTTTTATCAACTGCGCTTAAGCGTCCACAGTGTGTGCTTATGCTATCGGCTCAGCTTATTCTTACCCAATCCTGGCAGAATGTAAAGGTTTTTCACAATAGGAAATCTACTTTGAGGTTTACCTAAAATGATTATCTTATTACATGGCAATTTCAGGACTTGAAAAATCTGCGAACACAGTTGTACTCAGCAGCTGAGTATTTTGAACTATCATACACTAACGACGGACAAAAACAGATGTGAGCTACTCTGCCTAACTATGATATGCAGCCTTGAGATCTCTCTGCTTCTTTTGTTTTTCTTTTGTTATAATTTCATTTGTGAATCTTCCAATGTATGCAGAGTAGTAGAAACACTGAAAGATTATGCCATCAAAGCTCTTGTCAATACCGTGGACCATTTGGGTGCTGTTACATATAAAGTTAATGATCTTTTGGATGAAAAGGTTGATGAAGTTTCAGGGACAGAGCATCGGGTATCTTGCATTGAACAGGTATTCTTCCAGTATTTTCATCAACGTTTTCAGAGAAGTATTTGTCGTGATTGTAATGTTTTCCATGTTAATATGGTATGTTAGAGACTACGGACATGCCAAGAGTATATTGATCACGAGGGCCGTTCTCAACAATCACTGGTGATAAATACTCCAAAGTACCATAAGCGTTATATCTTGCCAGGCAATTATGCTCTTCTGTTGTCTTCTTCTTTCCATTTTTAACCATCATTTCTCTCTGTATTGTTACTGTGGTTCTATGGACGTAATGATGACTGGATGCTTACAATGGCTCACATTTTATGTTCAGTTGGGGACACGATCAATGGCGCCAACCGCCCAAAGGCCAAATACCTCGGATGCAACCTAGATGATGAAGATGACTGGCATCAATTTAGGAATGGTAATGGTCTTTGTCTTCATCCTTTCTTTAACTTCATGCTGCTCAAGATTATACCATGACTTAATTCTTTGAATGATCTGATTGCTATCTTCAGCTGTTCGAGCTACAATTAGGGAAACCCCAATGCTACCAATCAGGTAATGATCAATCTGCAATCTGTATTGAAGAAAGCGATTGTCTTTATGCGATTGTGTTATTAGAGAATAAATTCAAGTTCATAATATACAGAAAAGGGCGCTCTCCTTCACCTTCTCCACGGCCTCCACAGCGATCTGCAACTTTTTCCTTCACTTCCACCATGCCAAAGAAAGAACTAGGTGCGAATGCATGTTCCACTTTGATGATTTTTTCAGATTAGGAAACTCTGATTCTTCCCTTTTGATATTTGTTATGCTAAAACTTTCTTGTGTTGTGGAATCAGAGAAGCGATCAGTATCACCTCATAGGTTTCCACTTCTAAGATCTGGATCCATTGCTAGCAGGCCAACGACTCCAAGCAAGAGTAGGTCAACCACTCCAAACACACCTCCTGCCAGAAGACGGGTGAGCACAGAATAGAATGTTTCACTCTCAAATGCATCTGTATTTACAATTATTTGTGGTCTTCTTTACCCAACCCATCAGTGTTACATGTTCAAAACTTATAAGCTCACAGCTGGAAATTTGCATTTTTGCTGTGTCAGTACCCTTCAGAACCTAGAAAATCAGCTTCAATGCGGCTCCAACCTGAAAAGGAAAACATCAAAGACATTGAACAATACCCCAGCAAGAGTAAACGCCTTCTCAAGGCATTGCTTAGTCGCCGAAAATCAAAGAAGGACGAGATGTTATATACATATTTGGATGAATATTGAAGAAAGGAAAGGATAGATGGGAAGGATAGAGGAAGGAGAGCTTGAGGGGGAATTGACAGATGACGGAAGTCAAGTAGAGAACAACTGTGGACTCCTCTTCAATTTTCTTGTTTTTTACTATATTATTTTTGTTCCCCTATTGGGACTGGACCTTTTTCATACCCTAAGCAGAACGGTATCATCACACAGCAATTATTTTTTGATCTTAAAGCATCATAGTTTACCTTAAGGCGGTTATGTAAATTGATCTTGTTGTTACTTGCAAACGCCACATGTATCAGTCAGTACCGTAACATCTAAGGATACATTCAATCTCTTTGGTTTTATGTTTGTTTCGTGATGGATTGCTTCATGCTTGGTTGGCAACATCTGTTCAGAAAAACTGCCAAATCTTAGGAAAAACGGCAGGGTAGCAGCAGGCAAATCCAGTCTCGTGCTACCATCTCTTATGAAAGGTATAGTGACGGCATTTCTATTTGATCAGACAGATGAAATTTAACTTCTTCATTTTGAATTGACTTTCTCACAACACCACAGGAAACTAATCTGCGAGCTGCATTTAGCAGATCATAGGTGAGTTGTGACCAAAAGAACTCAAAAGCTACAATATAAACTCAAGTCGTAGTCAGAGACACTAAAATTCGAATACAAATACAAATAGGTGAGTAGTTAAAATTCCATTCCATGGCCAAATTCTTCGATCGTTCTTGTGGCAAGGTTGAGGACATCTACAAAAGCAGAAAAGGATGCTCGAAGAAACCTTGCCTCAACTGCCTCAAAGTGACTGCAACAACACAATGGCACAATACAATTACCATCCAGAAAGAAAATATCACAGAGAATAAGAGACCGAAATTTAAAGTTCCAATTAAGTTTTTAAGGACATGGAACTACAATAAACTGATTCATTTCTTCTTGTAGTAATACAGAATCTTCATGCTATGAACTAGCTGCTTGTTGCATTTGCAACTCATATTGTAGTAAATAGAGAACAAACTCACACTGAAAGCTTGCCACCAGATGCAGACATTTGCCTTTTCACTTTGTCTGGCTGCAACTGCATCAGGAAATATTTTGCATAAGAATTTGGTCGAATGGGTAGTAAGTAAGCAGAAAAAGTTCCAAGCTTCATGAAAGCAACACCTCCTTGTCAACAGCCAATGCTGCATAGACCATTGAAGCATTCTCTTCAGACTCAAATTCCACTTCCAAGTCACTGCAGATGACAATCTTCATAATATAAAAGAAGCTATATCTATCATAAACTGTAACTTGTTTTCGGGGCAGAATGCAATTCCAAAACCCAGAATTTGACAATAATGCACTACAGACCCGTGGCATACAATGGAGATACATGTAAAACAGGAAGAGAAAAACTTCTAAAATGAAAAATGGAGAAGAATGAAGTTGTTTTTGAAATGGCAACAAAAGGGCAACAGTCCTTTGAGCCCATGAGATATTTCAGTAACAGCAGCAATTCAAAGGCTTAAGCATGGGTAGCTCTTGCCATGTCGGTCCTAAGAGTATAACTCCAGATTAGACATATCCTGTTTGTGTGTTTGATCATCCAAAAGCATAGAAAACACCCTAGAATTATCCAATTAGCTTATCTGATAAAAAGAAAAAGAAAAGTAATGACCCAATCGAAAGTGTGACCCATATGAAAAGATCCTACTGGGAAAAATAAAAACGAAAGACCACGGAGAAAGAGAGGAAGTACCAGCTGAAGTCCCATTGGGTAAGGCCACCTGGAGCTATAGCGGCAGCCATCTGTTCTTCCCTAACAAAGCAACTCGAGAGGACAGAGTCCGACGTGGTTAGGGTTTTATTGTTTTTGCTCTTTGCAACATTGCTCCACCAGTTTTATCAATGTCATACTCTTAGTTTTCGATCAAAAGTGACTTGTGGAAGCGAAAAAACGGAGCTGGAGTTGCTGGGCCTTGGATATAAGACCACCGGACGAGACCGTTGAGATATGGGCTCTTGAAATTGGATTGGAAGTTTAATGGACAAAGATGCCCAATCAATAACTGGAGGGAATGGCGGGAGTGGAGCTAACTTGCTTGGCTGAAATTGAGCAGTTGGCACATGGGTATATTCCATAGGTATTTTTGGCATCATTGGAAGCCATAATTCATAAATAAACCACTCTTCTTCGTAAAGTGGCATATGTCGCAGCACAATAGCGTCTCTCTCTCTCTCTCTTCCTCTTAACTCCTCAAGCATTCTCTTTTGCTTTCATTCTTAACGCTTTGGAGAAACAGAGGAAGGATGATCATGCTCAGAGGTCAGCTAGGAGTGCCAGGCACGTTCCTCTCTTCTCTCTCTCTTTCAAGTGAACATGACCTGTCTTCTTCTTCCTCTTCGTTATTATGAGCATAACAAGATTGTTATTTACGGTGATTACCTCCATATGATATCAGAATGCGGCGTCTCTGTTCCTTAAGATACTTCTTAGACAAAGACAGGTTATATTTAGTGGGTGGTCTCGAATTTTGAGTCAATCGAAGCCTTTGAGTTTGTCATCTACCTTTTTACCATACTGTTTGTCACAAGTAATCTAACAAGCCCTTAGGGACGCACTGCAGACTTAGTTAAGCTCACATAAAGCATTCACTGCTTGCTGGGAAACCCTATATTGCAACTACTCCCACCTCCTAAAAGATCATACATTCCCATGAAATCTCTCAGCCTGGCATCATTGAATTCCCTACAGTAGAGATGTATGTATCTGCAAATTTCTCGAGTCAGCTTAACAAACACTTTTCAAATTTAAAACTTGTATTTTTAAACCATTTTCAAGATGTAGTCAGTACAGCAGCATCCATGCTACTATGTTCCAAGAACCACCATAGTCACATCTTCTGATACAGTGAATATAATAAACATGTCAAAACTTTTTTTTTTCTTTTATTGACAGATGTGTGCAGTAAAATACATTCTTTTGTCAGATTACAAGTCCATTATTTCATTTTTTTTCCCTTTCCTTTATTTTGTGTTTTCCTGTTTATCTATTCTAATAGGGAAGTGACTGTCATATCTTATGCTGCAAAGCAGACGAAATCCAAGGGCCAAGGAGGATTAGAGGATTAGATATAAGCTATTAGTCCCCAGCTCCGCCTCCCTCTTGGAAGAGATCAACCTCGTCATTTGCTGTGCTGTCTTTTTCATGGAAAATTTTAGCCATACCCACTGAGTATCCTTGACCAAGTGTACCTGACAATATCCAATAAGCAAACTTGCCTAAATCACAGGAGAGCTACATGCCACCTAGACAAATCAATAAATCCCTACAAAAATGATCAAGGAAAAGGTTCAGGATCCTTTATTCTTCGTAAATATGCTCTCAATAAGGAAACATAATCTGAGCAGGAAAACTGAAAAAATTACCTGTTAAAAGGGAGGGTTTATTGGCTACTAGCTCGTGAGGGAAGCTCCAGTTCTAACTGATTTCAAACACTGTAATGCCCTTCTTCCATATCGAAATGCCAAGACAAATAGGCCAAAGAGGTACAGTAGGCAAAGATGCAGCTTCTCCAAAATGGTAAATATAAAAGAGACATTGTTTCCTCCCTCTGCATTTGTTCTGCCAAATAACATCCCTTTGCCAAAATACCCTGACAAATATAGGCAAAAGTATTTGCAAATTAGGATCAGTTACTGTATATATTTGATGTCATTGGAGCCTTCTTTCACTGACCATCTTCGATCACCCCAGAGGCCAAGACCCCCCAACCCTAGAAAATTGAAAAAAAAAAAAAAAAACTTGAGAAAAGAACCAGACTTCTGCTCTGAAGACACAGAATTAGCTATGAGGCCCTTCAAACTTTTACTTTTGTAAAAGACAAAAAACTGTCTACCACCCCCCAAAAAAAGAAAATATTATTGCCCCACATTTAGGCCACAATCTTAATGCCAATCCATTTCAGCTAAAAGAAAAAAGAGAGTTCTGACGAATGTGTTAAACTTACAAGAGCTCTGTGTAGGCAAGTTAGTCCAATCATGCCGCTGTGTTTTCATTTTTGATGCCTTGATCAACTCAAGAAGAGCTTGATTAACCTGAAATTTAATACAGTAATTGATATGTAAAAGACTGTTTTCCATTTTGACGCATAATTAGATTAAACCATGAAAACTACATCTCAAGAAGCATTTCGATGTATTTCTACCAATCATTTTGTCACAGTAGATAGCATAAAGTGACATGCTGCTTTTCTTTGTCAGGATACAGGTTGATCCACTGATCGTGAACAAATCACCATAACTTGGTTATTTTAAATTATTCACAAGGATTGTCCAGAATGTTATAGGAATCCTATTCATCTTTTGCTGTTCTTTCTAAATCAATCCAATCTTTGAATTGTTTCCGACCTTTCTAAAATATCAACACAGACTTTACTTCATCCCACCATATCATGATTCTTGAAAAGCTAATTTGACCTTGTCGTGATCAAGTTGCCTGCTCAACAGCAGTTTGTGATATGTAAAAATGGAAAAAGTAAGTACCTCTTCTGTTCTCTCATGGCTTACAAGATGTCCTCCATGAAGGTCTATCATCCTAGCAGCAGGCTGCAGCTTCTCTGCAAGTCTCCTTGCATAATATATTTGAGCAATGATATCATGCCTACACATTCAGATAACCTTGAATTAGTCTGAATCCAATATAGCTCTCAAATACAAAATACAGGATACCCATCAGAATATTACAGTCAATGACATAGAACACCCAATAAGATACAAGTCTAAGATGATTTGCATCTCCAATCCGATACTGTACAACACACCTGCCATGAATGACCAACACCAGAAATCCAGCAGACCGAATTATATCAACCTCTCTTTGTGTAATTTTGTGCGTCCAACATGCATTAAGTTGACCGTCAAAACCATACTTAGACTGCATCCCAGTTGCTGATATACCTTTTACATATTCCTGCAACAGACAGGTTACAGCTCAAGCTAGAGACAACTTCATTTTTGCATCATTTTGGCATCATAAGACAAAGAACCTCAACTATATAATGCAATGCCAAGGCCACAAGGTACTAATGACATCATTGATATTTTGGAAACATGTCTTAGACACAAAGGCTACAGGAATAACTTAATCTTTCTGTCGACCTCAAAAGTTTCACATGATGGTTTTAAACAGTCCACAATAATCAAGGAACTGCAGGCTATTAAAATACTCCTCAATAAGCTTAGTTTTATTTGATTTCCAAACTTGATCTGGTAAGTACTGAATCAGAAGCAAGCTATCAAGCTAGTCTACCTAGATAATCAAATTGAATACTATTTATATATAGTTTACCGCATCAACATGCCTCCATTAATAAAGGAGATAATCAAGCAGTGAACTGGAAGCATCTTATCGCCCGTTTAAGGAGGACACAAGTTTATAAGTTTCTACTTTTCTAAATGATCATCATGAAGTTCAGACCCTTCAGTACTTCTTACTTGATATAATATCGCCCTTCTTGTGCTAGATCCAACATATTCATCAAGATATTCCTGCAAATCACAGATAATGTAATGTTTTATGAGTTTTTTCACAGCCGTGACAGAGTTGCCATCACAGTCCACCATGAAGATGATGGCATTCTGATGTTATTCTGAGAGTTAATAACAATAAATGACAATTGAAGACTCCTTTAAATAAATATTTGATCTGATCTTCTTAAGGCCAGGAAGCTTCAATTTTGGGCCGAGAAATCATCCATTCAAATATGCAGTCTTCCAAATATTGCAT
This sequence comes from Moringa oleifera, assembly GCA_021397835.1. Taxonomy (NCBI): domain Eukaryota; kingdom Viridiplantae; phylum Streptophyta; class Magnoliopsida; order Brassicales; family Moringaceae; genus Moringa; species Moringa oleifera. Next base: position 443,381 of record JAJFZO010000658.1, on the reverse strand, counting down.
TTAAATAAATATTCGATCTAATCTTACTGCCAGTACAATCTTCCAGTTCTGAGTTCTTTTTAAATGATGGAAAAAGCATCAATATCTGATGGAGAAACAGAGATAGAGGATGTGCAAAAATTGCTCGGTTCTACAAACTTTCTTCCAAATATTGATTTACAAACAACTTTTCCTTATTGGTCATATATCTACAATTCATAATCAGAAACATAATTTACAGAGTTATGGACCTGTGAGTAGTGTGTGTCTAAGTCAACAGCTGCCCTTTGTTCAGGGGTCTTTGCCCTCAAGAAACGAATTGCAACAGATAATGTTTGGCGGTCAAGCTGCAAGAGATAAAGAAAAAAAAAGGAAAAAGAAAGCTTTGATGAACAAATTGCAAAGTTAAGCTGATATCAGGTTTAGATATGAAATGAAATTTGGAAGAGTTTTATGGGCTTTCGGTTCATAGTAAACACACATGGTCATCTATTCATAGAATAATTTATTAGCTAAATCTCAATTTTTTAATGGAATTAACATCAATGTTTTCCTGTTCAAGGAGAATTGAGAAGTAGTGCAGCCATAAGATACCTTCGGGAAACATTCAAGACCTCCACCAGTCACATTAAGTAAGGCCAGAGACAGAACCCTATGAGGCACCATTGCTGCTAACTTGCAAGCTATCATAGCCCCTGGTTTTTGACAGAAAAAGTTTGAGTATCTTTGCAATGACTCCAGAAATAAAATAATAATCTGGCTAGCAGTCCAGCAGTAAATCAAATCTTTATTTAGACTATTTTGCACCAGAGTTCAATAAAGAGTTTAAGTTCATCCAAATGATCATCTCCCCCATAATAGAGAGCTGAAAGGATCACCTAAAAATAAAACTCAATTACTTTCAGGCATCATACAAACCCATCAAGAAACTTGTTATTTGGAAAACGCCCACAATCTACTGCAGATGAGCCTATTCAACTTGGAATTAATACTTAAGATGACAGACTTACCCATTGAATGTCCAAAAACATGAGCTGTCTTCCAGCCTAGATGATCCAACAAAGCAATTGCATCTTTAGCCATTATCATTGTTCTGCACACAACAGTTGCCAATACACGAGTTTGTATGTTTTAGGTGACTTCAAATTTTAGTAGCAAATAGCATATAGTGAGGACTACAGGATTCAACTACCAGTCAAAAGCTTGAATATCAAAAATTAACAAAAACAAGGTGCAAAACAGCAGAGAAAAAAACCATCGATGTAACAAATTATATGAGAGAAATAATATACCGCAAATCAGAAGAATTACCTTGTAAGCAAAATTTTGAATAAAAAATTCACATAGAACCAAAGCCACTAAAGCATAAGGTAACACTCCCAACCCAGAAGGACAAATAAAGATAACGACTCACGTATATTCGGATCTATTGGTGGGTACGGAGCTCCTGCCGACACCACGATTGTCAAATGCACAGACTTCGATGCCACCGCCGGCATCATCAGCACCCTCATTGCCAGCCGGACCTGAATTGTGATCAACGGAAATGGTTTCATCGTCGTTGAGCTTGTCCGTCCACGTCAGGCCCTTAATTTGTGGACCCCAAGCTTCGTGTGTCGCGGCCAAACCTGGACCATTCGATCATCAAAACAATCATCGACTCAAACCAATTCAACCAAAACCCAACTCACATTAAATCAGAAATTTTACACTAAAAGACAAAAAAAAAAAAGAGTAATCCAGATTTGTTAGGAAACCTATGATCAGGAGGACTTTGATTGGACCATGACCGTATGTTCTGTAAAAAATCTTGACGCCATTGTTGAGCGCTGCGTCGACGCTAGTCACGCTACCTTGCTCTCTGCCGACCTCACAATACGGCATCGTTTTACTTGATAACACACGCACGGAGAGGGGGAGAGCGAGGAGGAGACAAATTTGCGTTGATTGGATTATTACAAAAAGGGATGTGCAGATAAGAGACGCCGTCAAGGAAGAGAGCAATAGAAAAAATTGGGTGCGTTTTACTGGAATCCGAAAGGTGGGGTTGGTGCACCTGGAGGATGAGGCCGGTGGCTGCCACGTAGGATTCAGTAGGCTGGGTTGGCGCGTAATGGGTCAAAGTCAAAGGAGAAAGAAGCACGTGCTAGAGAATGGAATTGGTTTAATGGAACTGATTTTTTGTCGTCACAGTAATTGATAAGATAATGGCTGTTCTTAAATTAATCCAACCTTATAATAGATAATTAATAATTATTGATGTTACGTTGTCTCTAAGTTGTGCTTTCAATCTTGTTTTACTTTTACAACCCAATAATTATATATTTTTATTATTTAAATATTTAATTAGTTGTATGTTTAAGATAATTTTAGTGCTGGATAAATACCAGTTGACAGCAACTATCCAGTTAGCATGGCATCTAAAATGGTAGTTAATTAATTGTTGTGAGTTTAAATCATATGGTATAAAAGAAAATTCTAAAAATATAGAATGCATTACTCAATGATTATTCTAAATTGAAAGGAGAAGAAAATAATGGAAAACAACTAAACCACATTTAAATTTCAAATTATTTAATATTTTTGTTGAAGATATTATAAAATACTTTGCTCGGTAATAACTTTATTAAAACAGTGCGTTATATATTTAATACATAAAAAAAATTAAATATAGAAAAACTTTAACAATACTAGTTTAACTTTAATGCATTTGCTGGATCAACTATATATTTAATTTATAAAAAATTAAAAATTATGATTAACTATTTAAAAAATAATTAAAATAAAATTCAAGTTGTATTTTTTATTTTTTAAAAATTTGGAAATTATTTTTAATAAAAATTTATTAATATAAAATTAAAGAATTTACTTTTCAATACTACAAAAGTTGTGAAATTTTTTTACCATATAGTTTGAATATTTTATATTTATAAAAAATTTTAATTTTTTAATATAACTTGAATATTTTTTTTCAATAAAAATTTTGAAGTTAGACAAAATTTTTAATTTAAATATTTTTAATTTTTGATTTTTAATAAATTTGAAACTGAATCAAATAAAAGTGATATACATATAGTTTGATATAATTGATATTTCAAATTATAAAATAAAAGTGAATACAGTTTAAAACGGATTTATATTTATCCCAAAAAACTTAACAAATTAAAGCCACATAGTCCTTAGTGGTTTATTTACAATTCTACATGATAAATCAAAGAGTACTGTTTGCCCCCAAAGAAAAAGTTGTACCGTCCGAATTTAGGAGCATTGTACACAAGTTACAGTACAGTTGCTGACCAAAAGCTAATCACTTCACCTGCAAAAACGGTGCCGTAAGCCCAGCCACTTTCCCCCTAAAAGCACCACTTTTTATATGTATTGCATCACTGAGGCGAGGTAAGGGATCCAAACTGAACTCAGGCGAAATCTTGCAGCTTAAGGCTTACGAGTGATGACTGTGTAATGTGTTCCGTTCGTCTGATTCTTCAACTCTCTTAGGGTTTCAACTGTTTTGACATTTCCTCTCAGATTTTCCCGAGAAGCAATCGGAGTGAGCAGCCAAAGAACAAACCGCAATATGAGTTAGAACCAAAGCGAACTACTGCTAGTAATTCACTACTTTGTGCGGAGACAATCACGAACCCCAGACCTCAAATTCCATTGTCTGGCAACCAATGCCCCATCTTGGGAATTGATTACCGAAACAAACGAACAAAAAGGACCAAAAGGACCTTAGCTCATGGATAGATCTAGATCAAAGAGGAATTACTACTACGACCAGGACTATGACGGGGAACCCATGGGGAGGACCAAGCCCCGATACAACCACCATTACGTGGCCAATACCCACCGTCACCGTGGCAACAGCAACAGCAGCAGCGGCGGCAACAATCGCCCCTCTAAGCCGCAACAAGACTCCTCCCTCATGGTGACCACCAGCTACCGCATTCTCTGCCACGACATGAAAGCCGGAGGGGTAATAGGCAAGTCCGGGTCCATCATTAAGTCAATTAGGCAGCATACCGGCGCGTGGATCAACGTGCATGAACTGATGCCGGGGGACGGGGAGCGCATCATTGAGATTTCCGACACGCGCCGCCGCGACCCAGACGGGAGAATGCCGCCCTTTTCTCCCGCGCAAGAAGCTCTCTTCTTGATACATGATAGGATTCTAGAGAGCGATGCACAGTTTGGGTACAGTGGTGGGGAGGAGGAAGAGGATTATGGTGGAGTGAGGCCTGGAGGGGGCAGGGTAGCCACGAGGTTAGTGGTCTCTAGAATACATGTGGGCTGCTTGTTGGGGAAAGGAGGGAAGATTATCGAGCAAATGAGAATTGAAACCAAGACCCAGATAAGAATTTTGCCAAGGGACCATACCCTGCCTCGCTGCGTGTCCATGAATGAGGAAATCGTTCAGGTCTGCTTGCATTGCTACGATTTTCTTTTTCCTTTCCTTTTTCAGTTGTGAAATTTTGGTTGATTGTTCTGGGAAAGTTTGCAGTTTCAGTTGATCAGAGCGAAGAAGCATGAATTGTAGGGAGAGTTACTAGTCCATGGCTTTGAATTACCTATTAATTGAGTTAAAAATGCCAATCAGGTGGTTGTGTACATTTTTTTTTCTTTTTTTTTTTTGGTTTTGCTTGCTTGTAGAATGTGAAGTACCAGGCTGAGTGCCCAGTCTAAGCTGAAATCAGTCAAGTTGAGAGACCCACTGCAAATATGAGTATGGCATTCTAAAATGCCAGGCATTATTTTTAAGTAGCAGTATTAGGATACTTCATATACTCTTTGTCTTCAGCATTTGATATATTTAGATTCGGCTTGACAGTTGACAGCACATTCATATCCCTTTGGCAATACAATTGGTGTTTCTTAATCATTTAGTATTGACTTGCCGCATCCTTGGGATGACAAACTGCTAATACATTCAGAACCTTTAGATGTGCACTTGCATGCATATTTCACCCGGTATTGTGATGTCCATTTCTTATGTAAGCTCGTTTGTTGATATCATCCTAGAAATGTGTTTATGCTGCAGGTTCCCAACAAATTTGGCCTTTCATTGAAAATATATCTTCATTATCAACCGTTTCATGTTTAAAAGATTTGATGTAGGATATGAGCTTTTATGCTTTTTCTGCCATTGTATATTGAGTGCCTAACTTGAATTTGGGGCTACTCTCTCGTAACTTGAATCTGGTCGTTCTCTGTTGCCAAATTACTTGGCTTGATCTTCTGCACGATGCATATTGCTAGTCCTATGAAGTTTCTTCAATGATCTTGTCATGGGCCTAGGGAATGCACCTGTTGTACTTTTCCTCTAAAACTTGGCTTACAGATTTCAAACTTCGATTTCAATAATGTTGATGTCAGAATATGACATACTGTTATTTGTCTTCATCGATGCTCCACACTTCTTGCTCAATGTTTGTATTTTTTGCTAATATATTAGAGATCTTGTTTAGAAGCCTTTGGCATCAACTTTTGCAGACATGTTGACTTGCTAAGTATCATGCTTTTTCTTTTTCTTCAGGTTTTGGATTTATCAGCTTTATTAGAGATAAGCGTGTTCTAATTTTTTTCTTTTCTGTATTATGAACATTTTAACATGTTGTGAATGCCAATGACTTTCATTAATCTTTCATAAATATCTTGAGGAATACTATATATACGTGTCATCTGTTTCGTTTGGTGGAGTCATATCCTTTGCACCTGCTGCAGAGATTGCAATGATTTGAAGTATTATGGACATGAGGCTCGTGATGGCCCCACAAAGTGGTTGGTCCATATCTGTGCATCTTAAGTAGCGTAGACTGCTTCATTGCAAGGATATGCTCTCTCTGTTGGGTATCTATAAAGAGTGACTTTTTGGTATGTAAGATGAACATGTGAAAAAGTACTATGATCCTGATGATGGAATTTAAGGAAATAAATTGAAATTCTTTCCTTTACCTCGCTTTATCTGTGTGATCGGAATTAAAATTGTTCACTGTATGATATTGCTATCTGCCCTGGCAGGTTGTAGGTGATGTGAATGCTGTGAAAAAGGCTATAGAAATAATTTCTTCGCGTTTGAGGGAGAGTCAGCATCGTGACCGCAGTCATTTTCATGGACGACTACATTCGCCTGAACGGTTTGTCCCACCTGATGATGATTATATCCCTCATGTAAACAACACATCACGTCGAGCATCTGTTGATGGTGTGATGTTTGGATCACGATTTTCTGGGACCAATTACAGAAGCAACAACTATGCCTCACGTCAATCGGGTTATACGATTGAAGCTGGGACTGGTCCCATGGCTGATAATGCACAGCCATTTTATGGTGAGGAACTTGTGTTCCGAATACTTTGCCCAATTGACAAGGTTGATATTGTTGTTGGAGAGTCACAGGGCATAGTAAATTTGCTTCGAAATGAAATTGGTGTGGATGTCAAGGTTGCTGATACTGTAGCTGGGTCGAATGAACAGATTATTATCATATCTTCTGAAGAGGTACTTGCCACTTTTTTTTCCTGCAGAGAGTAGGCTTTTCAATATTTTGCCTGTGTGGCTCTGTTTATCTGCACTTATGAAGTGTTGTAGCATTGACATTATACTTTGAGATAGCTGTTACTGCATGGAGTTTTCTAAAGTAAATTTCATCTTATTGTAGTTGGATAGAAGATAATTCTCGATGCTGTTAATCTTCTTTTGAAATTGGATGCTAATTTTCTCTCTAATAAGTCTCTGCCTTATGTCTATATTTAGGCTCCTGATGATGAACTGTTTCCAGCTCAAGAAGCTTTATTGCATATCCAAAATCGCATCATCGATCTTCTTCCAGATAAAGACAACATCATAACCACTAGGTTACTTGTCCCATCTGGTGAAATTGGATGTTTGGAGGGAAGAGAAGGATCATTATCTGAAATGAGAAGAATAACTGGTGCAAACATACAGATCTTGCCAAGGGAAGAACATCCTGCATGTGTATCAGGGAGTGATGAAATTGTACAGGTTTGTTACTTAACATAGCTGATAAATACCTTTGGAAGCCTGGAATTGTTAGCTGCTTAATTTTTCACATACTCCAAGGTCCCTGTTTGGTGGATTTTAAAATCAAGATAAATTTTAATATATCAAAGTATCACACATGGTTTAAAGACACAGGATGGTTTTCCTCATAAAGTAGTTGTGATCTAACTTGTCCATTATGAGATGCTACACAATCCTGAGGAAGCATATGATAATGTCATGGCTGGTTTCAGCTTAGCTTTCATATGTATATGTTGCTTTATATTGTGCTTGTGATGTACGTTTCCATCACTACGACTGTGGATTAAGATGTCATCTTCAACATCCAGTTTACTGGTTTTAATGTTTTCTGCAAGAGAGAGAGAGAGAGAGAGTACCAAACCAGGGTTTCCACTAGGTTATAAAACAAGGCCCAGTGGATGGGGTGAGTTCCTCTTTTAGTATTTTGATTGACATTCTCATACTGTACGCAGATTGTGGGTGAGATAAGAGCTGCTCGAGATGCACTTGTTGAGGTGACATCAAGAATACGAAGTTACTTATATAAGGAGTTCTTTCAAAAAGATACTACACCACCTTCTATGTCTGCAATGGGCCCTCCAGTTGGTGCTTTAGGAGGGGAAGCAGCATCCCCTATTGATGTCAATCCAGTTCGTGAAGGTCACGCTGTTGATTCTTCTTCCATAACTTACCAGAATGTGCAAACTATCACCACTGCACAGCCAGCCAAGGTTGTTCTTGTTGGCATTGATCTCATTCATTGTGTTTTATCTTTAGCAGTCGGTGTATATTGCAAATGCTCATGTCTATGTCTACTTATTCTATGTGCTTTCTAGAAATGGAAGACTGGCCGTCAAGTATACTCTTGATTTAAATTGTGAATTGCTTTGACCACTGTAACCTCTTCGAATCAGGATTTAAAGAAACTGTTAATCTTCGAACTCAGTACTTCTAGAAAAAAAAAATTTAAAGCATTTCCAATTTAGTTGCTACTTAAATGGTCATCCTTATCATTTATCCACAATTTTTTTTCTTTGTAAGCCTTTGTTTTTCTTACTTTGAGAATTGCAACCCTCATTTTGTAGGAGATGGGAGGATCTGAAACAGTGAAGCAGAATGAAACTGAACGCCGAGAAGACGTCCCAAGTACAGTGAATAGGTAGAAAATTTCAGCTTCATTTTATTCAAGTGGGATCTTTTATAAATATATGGTTTACTTTTCATAACATCTGTTAAAAGGTATCATAGTAATCAGTGGTTTCTGTACAATTTTGTGGTAGATTTCCTGTACCACTGGTGACCAGGAGTACACTTGAAGTTGTCATACCAGAGCCTGCTGTGCCCAAGCTAATAACGAAATCGAAAAACAAACTTGCACAGATTAGTGAGGTGAGCCTTACTCGGATGGTCAGTTAGAAAGCTTAACTTTGTTGTGTTAAATGTAATAGTCTGTCATTTTGATCTATGTTTGATGTGAACAGTTGTCTGGTGCCAACGTGACCCTGGTTGAAGATAGACCAGAGGTAACACAAAAGATCATTCAAATATCGGGTACTCCTGAGCAGGCTGAGAGAGCCCAGAGCTTGCTTCAGGGCTTCATCTTGAGCAGTAAGTATCTTGCTGTTGCGGATTCTCCTATGCTTTCTTTCCTCTCTGTCCCTTTATCGATTGAAATCCTTCTTTCTTGGATGCAGCACAAGAAGATGGACCTTAAGCTTGTCTGAGAAACATGTGGACTTCTCACATGGAACTGGCTATAGGGAAAAGAGCGATTAGCGTGTATCTCTCTCTAGTTGGGTTTGCTGGATGTACAATCCTGCAGCGAGAGGATCTTTTTGCACCTTATATATTAGGCACAAGATGATTTACTTTTAAGTGGCGTGTCTGCTGTTTTAGGTTAAGAATGCTGATGGGGAAAGAGTTCCACTGTAAATGTAAGGATGGGAGCTCTTTTTTTAGTTCTTTCATAGCTTCAATTTGCCTGTATGAACATGAGGTTGCAGTCTATCCCATGTTACTATCTTTTTGGCTATGCATCTGTTGCCTTCCAGAGTCAGAGTTTTTAAGTGCATTTAATTATTTTATCCGAATATTTGTGATATTCTTTTGATAGGACAAATTGGATAATATTGAATAGAGAAATTTATTAAATAGATTTAATTTAATAAAAAATAGTGAAAAGTATCTCTACTGCAAAGTTTATTAAGTGTCACACTCAAGGCCAATGTGTAGATTACAACATGGCATACTTCTCACTTTTCACCCTCTCTTTTTCTTTTTTTTTAATTTCAAATTCTTTGTTTTACTCTTTTTTTCTTATTTTATTTCATAAAAGAGAAATTGTAAACAAAATAAAAACAGAAAATGAAATTAAAAAATTAGATTAAAAGAAAAAAGGACCCCCAAAAAAAAAAGTTTACCAGGCAAAAATTGGAAATTAAAGAGTCAGGCAGAGACAATTTGGTCCCTTTGGAGCCAAACTTGCTACTTGTACTCTGCCTGCTCCATTTGGCTCTCTGAAAATTTTCCAGATTACCTTAAATTTCCATGAACTTGCCAATCTTTTCACAGAAGAGCCCACTAAACATAAAAAGTTCGTCATTGGCCGCAAATATATTTGTCACTTTTTAGGGTTTAGTTAAACCTTTTGCTTCTCGCCTCAAGAGAGACAGAGTGTGTAATTCCAAAGAGGCAAAGTGGATGGCGTATATGCAACGCGGCATCAATGCCCTCCGGCACATAGTCAAACAAAATAGTCTCCAGAGGACTGATGGTGTCCTGCATCACCCACTGTTATATGCCTGTCAAGGAGTTAGATACCGAAAGTTGGAAGTCATTCTTACCTCGGTTTGTGGGTTAATTCATCAATTTTCTTTCCTTGCTTCTGGCGTTTTTCGAATTGATGTCCATTTAATTTGCTTGTTATGCGCAGAACATAGAGAAGCTTGGCAAGGCTGGTGAGACAGTGAAGGTTGCTCCCGGATATTTCCGGAACCACCTCATGCCCAAATTGCTTGCCGTCCCTAACATCGACAAGTTCGCTTATCTCATCAGGGAGCAGCGCAAGGTTTTAACTCTTTTGTAAATTAAGTATCTTTCACTTTTCTCTTTAATTGTGAGGTAGAAACAGTTCATTTCCTTTACAGTGATCTGATTATGATAAACTGAGACCTTTTCCCACGGATTATGATAAATGAAGACCTATATGTGCTCAATTGTTGCATTACCAAAAGAGGAAAAGTTAGTGCTGCTTATACTAGGAATCTCCAGTTAAAATATATAAAATGTGGGTCGAGTAGAGTTTTCCTGCATTATGCTGCTAGTTAGTGGTTAGTGATGCTTTCATTCCTTAAATATTGAATTTTATGCTGTTAGAATTTCATTTTTTTTTTCTTTTAGAAAAATCAGAATCCAAGGTATTATTTCACAGGCTTTCGTTTAGCTATCATCAACCATTGTGTTTCTTTCTTGTGCTTCTGTGTATATGGTTCTTGGGTATAGTTTTTATGAGCTTAAATCAATTATCCTTTTGATACTCCATGGACACTCCTAAATGTATATTACCTGCCTAGTTCATGATTTGGTTAGTCCCGGTGCCTTTCCTTTTTTTCTTTGAGGAAAGAGTTCAAAATGTCTTATTATCTTATGGTTGAATGTACTTTGATCAGATTTACCAACCCAAGGAAGTGGAGGAGGTTAAGGTAGTTACAAAAAGCGAAGAAGATAAGACTAAAGAATATGAAAAGGCTGCGAAACGTCTGGATAATGCTCGGCTGGTCTGTATCCCATCTGCTAAGCTCTTTAATTCTGATGGCATTTTATTATCTATATTCCCTTGTTATTTCCTTATCAGAGGCTGAACTCTTATTCGTTTCTCTGATTGTTTCTCATACATATAGGACTATAATGTTAATTTATGTTCAAAGGCATTGTTTCATTTTTCACCTTTAATTTCCTGTTTTAACTCAAGTGTTGGTCCCAAGTGTTTGAAACAGAACTCTTAAGATTGTGAAACATGCTGGGACATGCTAATTGATCTAAGTAATACCATGATTTACCCTGTGCAAAGTTCCTAGGAGCCTTTGAAGCAAGAATCTGATGTGCACTTTGAAACCTGTTCAATTGACCTGCTGCCGTGTTGCATTTTTATAGGTCTTGAGGAGGTTCATCAATGTTGAAAAATTCCGTGCTCGTGCCACGAAAGATGATCCCATTGAATTGCGTACACCTGTGACTAAAGATGAGCTTGCAGCTGAGGTATAGTTCCTTCTTTCTTGTGAGCGATTGATCCCTTTCAAAAAATATTATGGCTTTGCTTTTGTTCAGCTATGTTATCTAATAACTTTGGAGTCATAAATTTCAATTAGAGAACTTTCTACTGCATTAAGGTACCATGAATGCCTAAGACATTTGATTTTATTCTGTAGTTAGTGGCCAACTAACTTCAATCCAGAATCAGTAAGATATAATATGTTCAGGACCTCGGTAACTTGAACCACAGTTATCAATGCTGCTGTTGCAACTTATTGTCATAAGCTTTATTTATTTATTTATTTATTTTTAATAGCCGAGCTATCCAGATTGGGGAATCCAGAGTAACAGATGGGGGATCTATCCTCCACAGAATTTTGAATTTAAAGATCAAGAAAAAACTCAGTAGTCATGAGTAGATTCAAACCTTGGATCTTGCCAACAAATTAACCCTTACTTACCAGTGGGTTGAACCCTCAGGGTTATTATCATCAGCTTTAACCATTGATTCTTGTGAATTCGTAACTACTCGAGCAATTTTGAGATCAGTTGTTGACTATACTGCCCTATGTTTCATTCAATCCTATTGTCATCAGCTTTAACCATTGATTCTTGTGAATTCATAGCGACTCAAGCAATTTTGAGATCAGTTGTTGACTATACTGCCTTATATTTCATTCAATCCTATTCTTTTATTTATTAATGGGAACGGAAGTAGTTTACATATACTCGAATGGAATTGCCTGTCACTTGAGCAAACTGGTGAGGGACAAAAGTTCTCAGGTTTGAATCCGTTGGGGAGCAAGAAAAATATCCTATTTTGTTCTTGGAAATTGTGTTGTACGGTCGGAACCGCTTGCTCGAGTTTTGCATGCTGCCTTGGATGGGCTCCTGGAATTAGAAAAATTAAAGAAACAGTTTAAATCTGAATAGATTGGGATAATATGTTTCCAAGTGTATGTTAACTAAACCAATGACATGCTAATTAGAGGAAAAAAAAAAAAAAAACACTTGCTGAGAGGTGGTGCTGTCATTGGAGCTTGCTGGTATAAATTGTTGGCTAACTGATCTCAAACTTTACCGTCTACCTGCCATGCAATGGTAGATCATTTTAGCTGTATAAAAACTGCTGGAGAAGTTAGATTCCTGGTTTTGTAATCATGCTAGTCTTTTACTTTCTAGATATATATGAAGGTTGAGCATGAGTTATTGGGTATGATCTAATAATTGCAAATGGTTAGCTACATTGTCTCATATTGAGGTCCTTAATTATGGGGAGTTAGATTCCATTTAGATGTTTCTAGAAGAAGTTTTTGCTGCAATCTAATGGGGGATCATTTGCTAGCATTCAGGGAGGTAGCTTCTTGTAAACATTAAAACCGGAATTTGATACAATTCTTTTGTTTCCCTTTCTTTTCCCTTAACCTTTGTTGCTCTGTTGATACAATATTTACTCTCTTTTTATTTCCCCTTCAGGTAGCAAGGCAGCTTTCTGTTTTTATCCAGCCTGAAAACTTGTATCTGCCATCACCTTTGGCAACTTTTGGAGAGTTTGAAGTGCCACTTCGATTGCCGAAGTCCATCCCATTGCCAGAGGGGAAGGTTCACTGGACTCTTAAAGTTAAAGTTCGGGGTAAATGAAAAGTAGCTGGGGTGCTTGATGGGATCTCAGGTCATTGTTTTAGTTTTCCCATTGTAGCAGTGAGTCTAGCTTGAATTTTGAAACATAGTTAATTATTATTATGGGAATGGAGTTATTTGGGGACTGTGACATGAAATTAATTATCAGAACTATCTACTTGACCACTTTGTGAACCGTTTGAATGCTCTTGATTATTCTGACACATGACAAGAAATCAAATGGTTGCTATATGGTCACCATGATCTCTTTCCAAATAAGTTATTTTTTGTTTTATGTTTTTCAAATTATATTGGTAAAAATTATTACTCTTCTTGTTCAGAGAGCTGTAAACTGGAAATGCAGTTGATTTTTGAAGTAGAACAATGTATTATGGGAGATTTTATTAATATTCTATTCATTACATTTAATTGCATATCACTTTGATCTTAGAATATAAATAAAATTTATTTTATAAAAAAATTTAATCTACATAATTAATTACAAGGTAATCATGAGAAATTAGATTGAAGTATTTTATGCATTATGATCACTGAGCAAGTTGCAAATGCTGGCCGCCCATGTTTTACTTAATTATTGGTAGGATATAAGGATTTAAACTAAAAATGCACTATTGTCCCATGTCAAGGATGGGCTAAATTGTTCTATAAAAAATATTAATATCTTATCACCTATTTAAGAACGAAAAGCGATTTATATATTTTTAATTTTTAAAATTATTGTATATATTAACATGATTCAATTGACTTACTTCTAATATATTTATATTTATATTAAAAAATTATTAAAATGATATAAATAAAAAATAAATTATTTAAAAAATAAAATCACAATCCATTTAATATTTAAAATTTTGATTTTATTTTGTAATTTTAATAATTTTACAAGTTAAATCGACTATTTTCTTTTGACAATGATTTAATAATAAAAAGTTATAATTTTGTAAACAAATGTGAATTTTATTATAATAATAAAGAGACAATCATCTATTATATATTACTAATCATTAAATATATATAAAAAAGTTATTTCGTTTTTGAATATGAAATTAAGATGCTTAATTTGAAAATGATCCAAAAATTAACTACATAAACTTTAGGTTCATGTATGATATTATATATATATATATATATCAATAAACTTCAATTTAATTTGTTTAATTTATCTTTTACTTACAATTATAAGACTAATAGATAGCTATAAATCAGAAAATTTGTTGTCATTGCCCATTATATTCTATTAGCTTTTCATATTCTCTTAAATTTTATGCTTAATATAAATTTTTAGAAGTATATATATATAGCGTACTCATCCAAACCAAACATTTCATATAAGTTGCGTATTACCTAACTTATATGAAATATACAAAAGTTTATCAAAATAAAATAGATCGGTTTTCAGTTTTATGGCAAGTGTGACATAAAAGTATTATCTCAATCCTTCAGAAAAACAAAACATTTATTGTTATCAATGCAATATCAAAATTTTATATTTTTCAATAATAAGATTTAATATGATTACATTCAATTAAATTTATCAGATCTAAAATGACATTACTGATAACATTCACATAATTATTGATGATTGTTAACGAAGATTCAACAAAACATTTTTCACAAAATCTAACATCTTCGAAAACAACACTCATATTCACATAGAAGAAGTGATACTCAAATTTATCTTTGAAATATATCATCCCGAGAGATTTCTTCATAGTAATAAAATCCTTGAAATAAGTATCATAACACTCTCCGAGACATTATATGGTGAAATTTTCTCCAATGTTTTTAAGAATATTAGCAATATGCAAAACAATTGTAATGAGATTGGCAATAGTCTGATCCATAAATATACGAACAAAACCTTTTGTACTTGACTTTAAATCACTTCAAGGATTAGATTCAATCAAAGAGATGCAAAAATCCTTATATTCAACTTTGTTGTACCAGTCATGGATCAGATCTCTTTTGTTTTCTTTATTGACAGCTTGTGCTATTATACTCGATAAAAGAACAAAAGTAAGGAATAAAAAAAATACAAAATTAACAATAACAAAAGTTATACCTTATTTCTGACGCAAAAAAAAGAGATCTATAATTTTTTTCTCTTAAAAATGAGATTTTAAACAAATAAATAAAAAAATATGGAAATGACTTAAAAGAGAGAGCATAAATGACAACAACTATAAATTTTCTAAATTAAAATTTTACTTTTACAGTCACAAGGATATTTTTTTTAAAAAAAATTAAATTTATCGAAACATTTCTTGAATTTTTTCTTTTTAGTATATAAACTTAATGTTTATTAAGTAAATTTTCTTTTTGAATCATCCTCAAAATTAAGCATTTGATTTTATCTTTGGAAGGATATAATATTTTTATATTTTTTATTTAATAATGTGTGATATATATTAAGTGGTTATCTTTTCATTTTTGTGATAAAATATATGTTGATTACAAAATTTTGTAATTAAATTATTATTAATAAAAATACAATTGATTTGACTTGTAAATTTAATAAAATAAAATTAAAACTAAAGCTAGAATATAATTAAGTGGTTGAAAAATATAGTAAATTATACTCTATGGATGTTTTTCTTTTAAGTATTGTTTTGAAAAGCTTGAAATTTTAAAAATATAAAATTTTCACTTATGAATTAAAAGTTCAATAAATAAAAAATATGGTAAATATCATTTAAAACCTTAAATTTTGCCCTCTCTCTCCAATCAAACCTTTACTTTTAAAAAGTATCCAAACAAGCCTTAGTATTTTAATTTTGTTAAAATTGAACCTCGTTGAAAAATTTAAATATTAAAAATATTCAAATTAGAGAGATTTTACAACGAATTTTGAATTATAATTTTTTATGGATGTAATAAAATATTTAAGCTATCATTATAAAAAAATTCAAAAATTTTTAAGTACTAAAAATATTTTTCTTAAAAAATATACCATCAAAAATTTAAAAAATTCATAAAAAATAGTGAATTAGTTAAAAAAAATTTCAAATTTAAGGAATAACATTAAAATAAAGTGTCAAATCTATTTGATAAGTTTTTAGTCATTTTTGACAAGAAAAAGCTTATTAATTTTTTATAATTATTTTGAGTCAGGTTTAATTTGGACAAAATCAATAAATTAGGGTCTGTTTGGATACATTTTGAAAGTCAATGTTTGATTGGAGAGAGAGCGTTAAACTCAAGGTTTTAAATGATATTTACCCTAAAAAATATTAACTAGTTGCAACAAAATGTTATTAAGCAAAATTTTATGAATCAAAAAGAACTTATCGTTAAAAAAGAATCTAAAAAATTAAAGAATTAATTGCTTAAATAAAATAAAATGAAATATTATGATTTTATGATTAAAATCTTAATTTAAAAAATTTGTTGATTTATCGATGTCTTGTGAGTTAGATATTATATTATATAGTTAAGGTTGGGTCTAAACTTGATTTTTTTAGTTAAGTTAATGATAGAATGCATAGTAATCATATATATATATTGTTATATTTTCTCATGTTTTTGTTAGTTGTAAATAAATAAATCTTGGATTTTGACTATGTTTTATATTTAATATGGTGAATTAAGACACTCGACTAAGATGGATTCATATTCAAGATGAAAAATTGGATTCTAAGAGATATGGATGAACTAGAAGATGCCTTTGGATAAGGCGTTGGCACATTTAATTACATTGAAATTCCAGTTAGCCATGACTTTATCTTTTATTTAAAAAGTAGTTGTAGACTTTTATCTTTATCCTAATTTATCTTTAAGAGTTTTAGTTAAAATACGTTATTGTATTTAGGAATTATTATATAAAGAGGAGGTAGTTCATTCAAAGGAATTCAGAGTTTATTTTTTACCTTCCTTTTTTCTTAGGTCTTTTATTTTTATAGATTACTAAAGATCTTTTCTAGTCAAAGGATAATCAAGAGTTTGATTCTTCAAGAATTGTGAGATCTAACTGATTTTACTTATTCTTTCATTTATTTATTGTTGATATATCTTCTGTACTTGTTGAAAGTATTATTTTGGTTGATTGTAATAAAAAAGACCTTTTGTTTAATCATAAAAATAATAAATCACTAATTAGAACTTTAAATCCGTAATTGTTTAAATGTTCTAATATAAGTAGTATAGTTGATTGTAAAAAAAAAAAAATTCAATTTATATTATGAAGATATATGATCTAGTTTAAATAAATTTACATATGTGTTTATTGTCTAGAATTGGTAGTTTATCCAATTCTTAAAGCTGTTGGTAAATTAAATTCTAAGATCGTATCTAAGATTATTGATCGTATCTAAAATAATTTATTAATAAGGAAAATAATTAGAAATCATATTTTAATTATCAAAGAAGTAAGGACAAACAAGTTGTTAGGTCATAACAACAACCATAACCAATTCAGTGAAGATTAAAAGATTTTTATTTTTGCATCAATGATCAATTCCTAAATCAAACCTTAAATTATTCTTTTGACTAGATATTTTATTATATTAATTTTTCTATTATTTTATTTTATCTACTTTTAATTCTCCAAACTCTTATTTTTATTTTATTTTACAAAAAATAAATCTAACCATTTTTTGTGAAAACAAACTTGTTCAACCAACAAAAACATGAGAAAATAAAACAATATATATAACAGTTATGCATTCTATCAAATTCTCCCACACTTAAATAATTCATCATCTCACCTTATCATCCTTCCTTCTTCTTTCTTTACTCATCCAAAATAATATATATTTTTTTCATGTATTAAAACATAAATTCATAAAAGAATTCTCATAAATAACATAAATGATGAGTAATCATCTTAATGATTTTATTGAATTTAAAATGCATAAGATCTAACACTCTCTCCTTAGATTCACTCATTCAGAGGAATATTTCATTAAGCTTTCAAGTCAATGCATAAAAAACTTTTACCATATGTTTACTTATATATCATGACTCTTTTACCCATAAATGAATTAAAACGCAAAAATTTAAAGGTTTTGAAATGGATGTTAACAGAATTTAGATAAGGTATGATAAAGGGATTTTGGATTAACGAAATTATTAAAAAAATCATACAAAACTTTTTTCGCACAAAACTTTATGAAGTAATATTAAAAAATTACTTCAGTTACATCGCGTACATCCAAATAACGAGAATTTATACTTTTTTTCCTCAATCATTTTCACATTTTTTTTCCTTTTTTTTGAAATTTCTTTTCTCTTTTTTTAAATTTTTTTATTTTTTATTTTTATAATACAACTTGGATAATTGATTCCTAATATTTTAGCAATCTTGCCTAAGATAAGTTATTTCCTTTATTTTGGCAATTCCGAAATCAATAATCCAAGTTATATATATATATATTAAAAAAGAACCTCAATCTACATCATAAATCATCACATTAATAAGGTAGCAGATGCACATGGTGGATATTGATGATTTACTTTAATTATTGGTAGGATATTAAGTAAGCCTAAAAGAAGGATGTTTAAGCCAAGAATACACTGTTATCCTCGCTAAATTAATTAAGATTAGCCTAAGCATTCAGTCAGATCTCTTTCTTGCTCTAAGCATCAGCGCCTGCATTGTTAGTAAAGATTCGCCTGAGCCCTCTTCTGTTGCCAACAATAGTAAGCATCCCATTAATGCTCAGCCATCTTCAAGAGGAAGAGGAAAACAGAGGAGACGGACATTATAATCACATTCCACAAAGAGAATTAACTTAAGAGTTGCGGACTCTGCATGCGCCGATGCGGCTTCACAAAAGTAAAAAGGTGATGTTGATCAAGTAAGTCGGACTTCAGATCAAAACATCCAATTCTTCTTTGGCTCTCTGTCTAGCCAAACATTTATGGAAATCATACTCACAGATTGCCAACAGTTGGCGCCTCAAGCAATCACTAAGACTAATCCCCTTGAAACGAATCTCACTCAACTTACTGCAACCATCGATCTAACTGAAGATTTTATAGGATATAATAATAACCTATGGATTGCTTTCAAGAAAGAATCTCTCCACCTTATTTCTACTAACCACATGGTACATATAATCACTTCAGGGATCATCCACCATTACTCACAAACAGTGACAAGTTGACCACAAACTTTGTGTATAACTCAAAAACTTTCCTCTTCTTCAGTTTGTCTGCAAATCGAAACTTGCAAGCAAACCAACATTTCCAATCTAAAACGTACCTTCCTTTGGCTACTCTCAAAGTTGCTCTCCTCTGTTTTCTTGAATAAAAACAGAGGTGAGTTATGCTCGGTTAAATCAAGACAAAACCTTCCTAATTTCAAATCTAAACATGATAAAATGCAGATACGGTGGCCAATTTTACCGAACGGTGTTTCTAAGTTGGACTATACCCATTCGGATTTGAGCATAAGCTTCACTGAATCGCAATGATCAGCTCCACTAAGTAAATAAAGTTTAGGGCCGTGAGTGAAAGAATCTCAACTGGACAATATATTGTGTACTTAATTTTTTAAATAAATTAATACAACTATCATTGAAGATTTTGTCAGTATTTATCACAAAAGAATTTGGGTTACATTTATGTGATTTTGTTTTTATTTTTTGATAATCAACCATGATTTTGAATTAATATTTCAATCATAAAATTGTTTTATTGATTTATTTTTTCCTTGAGGTCATAAGAACGACGAAAGTTTTCAGATTTTTTTTTTTTTTAAATAAACCCATTCAAGATCAAACGTTTTAGTTATCTCACTTAACATATATGAAAAATGCAAAAGTCTGTTCAAATAAAATCTTCTCATTTACATCAGCTTTTAATTTTATTGTAAATTACATTGAAAAAAATAAAATATCTCAATTCAAAGTATAAAGAAGAACAAAGATTTTATCTAAGTATATATCAAAGTCTTATATATGTCAACAAGCTTCGATATAATTATATTCAATTAGGTTTATCACATCTAATGTGATGCTAGAAATAACATTTATATAATTATTGATATTTGTTAGAGAAAATTTTTGAAACACAAAAGATTCACTGGAATAATCATCACAATATAAAGCATCATCAAAGATATTAACAATATTCAAATTGAGAGATATGTATATAAATTTATCTTCAAAATATATCATCTTCACACCAATAGTATTCTATAATAAGTCTCATAGCACTCATGAGACATTATCGGGTGAAATTATCTTTAGTATTTTTAAGAAATTCAGCAACATGCAAAACAATTGTAGTAAAATTGACAATAGTTTTATCCACAAATATACAAATAAAACTTCTTGGATCTGACTTTAAATCACTTTCAGGATCAGATTCAATCAAAGATATGCATAAATTTTTGTATTCAACTTTGTTGCACTAATCATCGGCTATTAATAATAATAATAATTTTTTTAATTTATAGATTTACCTTGTTAGACTAAAAGAAAGATATTTTTAAGAAAAAACTTAAATTTGTCAGGATGCTCCTTAAGTTTTTTGTTAGTTCATCGTACATAAATGTAAAGTTGATTAAGTTAAATTTTTTTTTCTTCGAATCATCCTGCCGTGATTTTATCCTTAAAATGACAAAAATTTTTAAATTTTTATTTAATAGTTAATGATATATATTAAATGGTTATCATTTTATTTTCATGATGAAATATACATTCGATTATAAAACTCATAAATATTTTTATAATTAAATCATTATTAAAAAAACAATTGATTAAGCTTGTAAATTTAATGAAACTAAATTAAAACTAAAGTCAGATATGATTAAATGGTTGGAAAATCGTACTCTAGATAATTTGTTTTTTAGTATTATTTTGATGACCTTGAGATCTTAAGAATCTAAATTTTTCATTTATAAATTAAAATTTTGATAAATAAAAAATATTAAATAATTGCAACACAACTTCATTGAGTAAGATTATATTAAATGAAAAGAAATTATCATTAAAAAGAAATCTCAAAAAATTAATGAATGAATTGTTTAAATCAAATCAAATAAGATGTTACAATTTATGATATAAATTTTAATTTAAAAAAATTGTTGATTTATAAATTGTGTTTTTGATGTGGTTGGTGACTTGTGGCCATGACATTATATTATATAATTAAGGTTGGGCCTAAACTTGATATTTTAGTTGAGTTGATAATTTCAATTTATATGCTACAAGTTTGATTGGGCTTTATGGAATTCAAATTATATATTTCATATCTTGTTTTTATGGAAAAAAAAAGATTTACAATTTTTTTCTCTTAAAAACAAGATTTAAAATAAATCAGTAGAAAAAAATATGAAAATAACTTAAAAAGAGAATTTAAATGACAATAATAATAAATTTCTTAATTTACATATTTATCTTTTTTGTCTCAAGGACAAATTATTTTTTTTAAAAAAACTTAAATTTATTGGAATGCTTTTTGGATTTTTTTTTTTAGTTCACCATATATAAGCGTAATGTTCATTAAGTTAATCTTTTTTCGAATCATCCTCAAATCAAGCACTTTGATTTCATCTTTGGGAGGACATAATCTTTTACTTTTTTTATTTAATAATGAGTAATATATATTAGATGATTACTTTTTATTTTTATGATAAAATATACATTTGATTATAAACTCATAAATTTTTATGACTAAATCATTATTAATAAAGAAACGATTGATTCAATTTGTAAATTTAATAAAATAAAATTAAAACTAAAGCTAAAACATGAGTAAGTGGTTGAAAAACTAGATAATTTATTTTTTTAGTTTTTTTTTTAAAGATATTGAGGTTTCAAAAGTCTAATTTTTTTTACTTATGAATTAAAACTTTGATATAAAAATATTAAATAGTTGCAACACAACTTCATTAAGTAAGATTATATAAAATGAAAAGAACTTATAATTAAAAAAGAATCGCAAAAATTAAAGAACAGATTGTTCAAATCAAATCAAATAAGATATTATGATTTTATGATTAAAATATTAATTCAAAAAGTTGTTGATTTATAAGTTGTTCTTTTGATGTGGTCAATGTCTTGTGGCTTAAACTTGATTTTTATACAGTTGATGTTGGTCTTAAACTTGATTTTTTTAATTGGGTTGATCATTGCAATTTATTGTAATTGGGCTAAAGTCTAATTTAGAGAAAGTCTAAATAATCCAAATTGTATCTATCACCATTTTTGATAACTTTTAGTTTTGTATGAAATCATTATAAGTAGCTAATTTTTAAAGTAGAATAATGTAAGTAGGATTAATGTTCTATCCACTTTACTTAATTGCTTCTTCAATATAAATAAAACCTGTTCTATAAATAAAAAATATTTTTTTTATTTACACCAAAATTACCTTATGTAGTAATAAGATAGCTGATGCATATAACTTTCATTTTTAAATATAGACAAGATCTATTTTACAAAAAAAAAATTAGTGTATATAATTAATCATAAAATATTCATGAGAAATTAAATTCAAGTACCTTATGCATTATGATCATTAAGCATAGAGCACATGGCTGATGCTAATGTTTTACTTAATTATTAATAGGATATTAAGGATTTAAACCAAGAATGCACTGTTGCCATGTTTCTTCATCATGAAATTTATCAAGGATGAGCTAAATTAATCGATAAAAAATATCAATATCTTATCACCTCTTTAAGAAGGAAAGACAGTTTATATATTTTTAGTTTTCAAAATTGTTATATTAACATGATTTAATTGGCTTGCTTCTAACATATTTATATTTATATTAAAGACTATCAAAATGATATCAATAAAAAATAAAATATTTTAAAAAATAATTACAATATATTTACTACTTTGAGAATTCATTTTTTTAATTTTAATTTTATTTTAATCATTTTACACGTTGAGTCTATTAATTTTCTTTTAACATTGATTTAATAACAAAATATTATTTGAAATTAAATGTGAATCTCATTGAAACAATAAAGAGAAAACCATCTATTAACTATTATTAATCATTAAGTACACACTAAACAAAAAGAATTATTTTGTTTTTGAATATGAGTTCAAGGTACTTAATTTGAATATGATCCAAAAATTCATATAATAAACTTTAAGTTCATATATCATTTACTAATGACATATATATATATATATATATATATATATATAAGCTTTAATTTTTTTGTTTAATTTATTGTTTACTTGAGATTCGAAGAGTAATAGCTAGCTATAAATTAGAAAAGTAGTTCCCATTGTCCTTTAAATTCTCTTCAATTTTCGTATTTTATAGATTTTATTCTTAACATAATTTTTTTTAAAATTAAAAAAATATAAACATCCTCATCCAAAACCAAACATTTTATATAGGTGGTATAACACTTAATTCATATGAAGTATGTAGAACTTTATTAAAATAAGATATCAATTTTTAGTTTTATGACAATCTGGACATAAAAAAAGTATCACAATCCCAAATAAAAATAAAAGCAAAACATTTATTATTATCGATGCAATATTGAAATTTTACATTCTCCAATAACAAAGTTCAATATGATTACATTCAATTAGATTTATCAGATCTAAAATGACAGTAGTGATAAGATTCATATAATTGTTGATACTTGTTAATGGAGATTCACCAAAACATCTTTCACAAAAGTAAGCATCTTGAAGAACAACACCAATATTCATGTTGAGGGATTGGTACACAAATTTGTCTTTGAAATATATCATCCCAAGAGACTTCTTCACAATAATAAAATCCCTGAAATAAGTGTCATAGCACTCCCCGAGACATTGTCTGGTGAAATTGTCCCTAGTGTTTTTAAGAAGATCAGTAATATGTGGAACAATTGTAGTGAGATTAGCAATAGTACGATCCATAAATATAAGAAGAAAACCTCTTGGATCTGACTTCAAATCACTTCGAGGATCAGATTCAATCAAAGAGATGCAAAAATCTTTGTATTTGACTTTGTTGCACCAGTCATGGATGAGATCTCTTTTGTTTTCTTCATTGATAGCTTGTGCTATTACACTCGGAAAGAGAACAAAAGCAAACAATAAGACAAACATAAAATTAACAGTAGCGAAAGCCATGCCTTGTTTCTGATGCAAAGAAAAGGGATCTATAATTTTTTCTCTTCTGAAAATGAGATTTTAAACCAATAAATAGAAAAAAATATGGAAATGACTTAAAAGAGAGAGCATAAATGACAATAACAATAAATTTCCTAATTTACAAATTTACTTTTTTAGTCACAAGGATTTTTTTTTAAAATTAAATTTATCGAAACATTTCTCGAATTTTTTTTTAGTATATAAACTTAATGTTTATTAAGTAAATTTTCTTTTTAAATCATCCTCAAAATTAAGCATTTGATTTTTGTCTTGGAAGGATATAATATTTTTACTTTTTTTATTGAATAATGAGGGATATATATTAGATGGTTATCTTTTTATTTTGTAATAAAACATATGTTGATTATAAATTTATAATTTTTTAATAATTAAATCATTACTAATAAAAATACAATTGATTTGACTTGTAAATTTAATAAAATTAAATTAAAACTAAAGCTAGAACATAATCAAATGGTTGAAAAACATTGTAAATTATACTTTATAGATATATTTTTTTCAGTATTGTTTTGAAAAGCTTGAAATTTTAAAAATCTGAAATGTTCACTTATGAATTAAAACTTCAATAAATAAAAAATATTAACTAGTTGCAAGAAAATGTTATTAAGCAAAATTTTATGAATGGAAAAGAACTTATCATTAAAAAAAATCTCAAAAATTAAATAATTAATTGTTTAAATAAAATTAAGGAAGATATTATGATTAAAATCTTAATTTAAAAAAATTGTTGAGTTATAAGTGGTGCTTTAGACTTGATGGGTGTCTTGTGACTTAGATATTATATTATACAGTTGAGATTGGGTCTAAACTTGATTTTTTAATTGGGTTAATGATTGTAATTTAGTATGATTGGATGATAATCCAACTTAGAGAAAATCCAAATTGTATTTCTCATCACCTTTGATAACTTTTTGTTTTATAAGAAATCACTATATGTAAGTAAGTAATTTTGGAAAGTAGAATAATGAAAGTAATATTAGTCTTCTATCCACTCTACTTGACTGCTCTTTCAATATGGAAAGAACCTATTTGAAAAAAAAAAAAAAAAAACCTTAATCTACACCGTAAATCACCATGTGCATTAATAAGGTAGCAAATGCACATGGTGGGTATTGATGTTTTACTTTAATTATTAGTAGGATATTAAGTAAGCCAAAAAGAAGGATGTTTAAGCCAAGAATACACTGTTATCCTTGCTGAATTAATTAAGATTAGCCTAAGCATTCAGACGGATCTCTTTCTTGCTCTAAGCATCAGCACCTGCATTGTTAGTAAAGATTCTCCTGAATCCTCTTCTGTTGCCAACAACAGTAAGCATCACATTAATGCTCAGCCATCTTCAAGAGGAAGAGGAAAACGGAGGAGACGGGCATTATAATCACATTCCACAAAGAGAATTAACTTAAGAGTTGCAGACTCTGCATGTGCCAATGCGGCTTCACAAAAGTAAGAGGTGGATCTTGATCAAGTAAGTCGCACTTCAGATCCAAAACATCCAATTCTTCTTTGGCTCTCTGTCTAGCCAAACATTTATGGAAATCATACTCACAGATTGCAAACAGTTGGGCCTCAAGCAATCACTAAGATTAATCCCCTTGAAACGAATCTCACTCAACTTACTGCAACCATCGATCTAACTGAAGCTTTTATAGGATATAATAATAACCTACGGATTGCTTTCAAGAAAGAATCTCTCCACCTTATTTCTACTAACTACATGGTACATATAATCACTTCAGGGATCATCCACCATTACTCACAAACAGTGACAAGTTGACCACAAACTTTGTGTATAACTCAAAAACTCTCCTCTTCTTCAGTTTGATTGCAAATGGAAACTTGCAAGCAAACCAACATTTCCAATCTAGAGCATACATTCTGTGTATATATAATCAAACCGGCAGCTTCATGCAACTCAAACTGTGCTTCCAACTTTGCATCTCGGTTCTTCCCTTGTCGTTCTTGCTTTGCTGCATTTTGTTTCAACAATGGCGGTCCTGTACCTTCTTTTGTCCTTGTCTCTTCGCATTGCTGTATGCTTGGCTGAGAGCTACAATGTCACTGTAGCTTTGGACGGAACTGGACAATACGATACCATCAGTGCAGCTGTCATAAACGCCCCTTCGAACAGCAAAGTTCCATATACTATACATATCAAAGAAGGCATTTATCATGAGAATGTCATCGATCCAATAGACAAGACCAATGTAGCTTTCATCGGAGATGGAGCTGATAGGACCAAAATCACAGCAAACCGCAGCAACGCGACAAACATTTCAACTTATGACTCGGCCACTGTTGGTAAGTTGATTAGCCGGTTTTTATGCTTGCTGTGTTCCTAACAAGTTTATTTTCTGTCTGATTTTGTCATTTTTTTTTGCAGCGGTCAAAGCAGATGGTTTTATAGCGAAATTCCTTACCTTTGAGAATTCAGCAGGTCCAAGCGGGAGACAGGCAGTTGCGTTCATAAATGAAGGTAATTTGACTGCTGTGTATCAGTGTGTCTTCTTGGGATATCAAGACACACTGTATGCAAAAAGTAATACACAGTTTTATAGAGAGTGCGACATTCATGGCACGGTAGATTTCATTTTTGGATACGCGTTGGCAGTTTTTCAAAACTGTAATCTTTACGCGCGTGATCCAAATCACGAAATCACCCTCACTGCACAATCTAAGATCGATTCTACAGACGCATCAGGTTATGTTTTTCAGAACTGTACATTAACGTTGTCTCCCGGACTACAAAATGTGAGAAAAAACACTTATTTAGGAAGGCCTTGGGCTGCTTTTTCTACGGTGATTGTAATGGAGTCGTGGTTAGATGATATAGTCAGACCCGAAGGATGGGTGAAATGGGAGGTGTCTTTAACTAATATAACTTATAGAGAGTATAACAACAGAGGACCAGGTTCAGATACCAGAGGTAGAGTTAATTGGCCTAGTTTCAAGGTTTTGTATAATTCAGCGGAGGCAATACCTTATACAGTAAGTGTAATTTTGAAAGGTGATGAGTGGCTCCCGCAGACAAACATTCCATATTACTGAGGTCTAGCATTGGTGTGAAATGTAATCAACTTATGTATTTTGTATATGTTTGATTAATAGAAAACGAATTTCTTTTTATTTATTCTTGTTTATATGTATTCTGGTGTCGCAGTAGCTGCAGTCTCACCAGCATTTAATTAAGTCGAATTTTCTCTGTATTTTGTGCCATGAATTTCTAAAGTTATATGCAATTGGACTTGAAGTGAATCGCTTCGATTGGAAAGAAGTTATATCATAGATGAGTGAAATTTTAACAAAGAGCAGTTCATTCAGTGGATGTTAATATAACGCTGCAGTAGGATGGAACTGCCTTATTGTGGTGCCAACCCGATGCTTAATGCCCAAAAAAAGTGAGGAAAACCATCTTTTTTTTATTGAGCTCTGCTGAAAATCAGGTGACAGCTTTTTTCAAATGGCTTTTATGCTTGTAACACAATTTTGCCAATGAAACAGTAACCCTAGGTTGCCCAGAATATTCCGCAGCAGCAGCCTTAATGCTTTCTTCCTTGATCAGTTCAAAACTCTCCTAGGGAATGGATTAATCTCTTGACAATTAATGCTAACAAAATCGGTCGTCAAATATAAATAGCAATTCAACTAAAGTGCCTAAATAGTAATTTAACTTATGCTGATTAGCAAAAGGCATTACCTTTCATTTATCATTCTCTTTTTCTGGCCGAACCAGATGAGACTGCTCACATGCAAGAGCCAAAAACTGAGATGACTTGGAAAAACTGACATTCTAAAGATGATATTGAATCAAATTACAAAATCCTGCCTTTAACTAGGCAATAAAATTACATAATATGTGGATAGTAGAGTCAAGCCACCACCAAATTCTACTAAATAGCTGGAGATTCTGTTGATAATAGCAACAAAAACAATTATTCCCAGGCACCAAGGTAAGGTGCCTTACTAATCCTGATACCAATGTTTTGTCCAACTTTTACCTTCCTACAAGATGGAGTAACTTTGCCAACTCTGTTCTCATACTCTTCAAAATACTGTCACCTAAAGCCATATAGTTTGAATCCTTGATGACCTGAAAAGCATTTTTATATAAATCAATGGCTCCATCTGCATCCCCTGATAAAAAGTTAGGACATGAAGCTGTCACCAATCGCGTACAAGCTATGAGAGTGATCCATATTCAATATAGGCTCAGACAACCTGATGATAGGGCCACAGTCTTTTATCCCCAGATAGTTCGGCGTATATATTTAAAATTCTAGAAAGAAAGAGACAGACAAAACAAGTTAATGATCATAATAAATTTCACACAATTTAATCACAACACAAGAAAGGCAAAGTAACCTGATAAACTGACTTTCTGCCTCTGTAGCCTGCCTTCCTTAATTAAAAGACTGCCAAGCCCAAGTAAAGGCACTGCCAAGTCCTCACTCTCAGCACCTTTGCTCATTTCCAAAATGTTTATTGCATGGTGGTAGATTTCTACAGCTTTTGTGGCTCTCCCCATACAACTAAGAACTTTGGCCATCCCCAACAGTAGTGAAGTTTATTGTCACGGCCGGAGCTCCTTAAAGCTAAATTGTGCGGCACTTACTGAAAAGAACGATCAACAGATTATCTGAAATCTGTATAACGGTCCAAAATCATCTTATTAATATCTTTAACATCTTTAAGATATTAGATAAAGTTTTAAAATAAAATATTTTTATTTACAAAGAAATTAAATATTTTTATCAAGAAAAAATTATGTCTCTTTATAAAATAAAAAGTATCTATTATTCAGAATGAAATTTCTATCTTTGGATGTAGATCCCATTAACACAATAAATCTCCTGAAATGAAGCCTTCAAATGACTCCACTTGTACGGGCCATGACATTATGCCCAAATCCGATTGGGCTATGGTCCAACTTAGAAAAACTGTTCGGTTTATCCCACATAAAATTCGCTCGCTACGTATCTCCCTCATCCGGATTTTCTGTCTCACTTCTACTGAAAATGGCGACTTCTTTCTTGTCCCCTTCGCCTTCTATGTCCTTGATTGACTACGGGTACTCTCTCTCTCTCTCTCTCTCTCTCTCCCTCCCCCGCGCTCGTGTGCGCGCCCGCTCTTAAGGTTACATGTTGATATTTATGCTTTAATGGTGTTTTGCTTCTCGATTCATTTCTTTGGTCTCTCTGCCCGTGTGATTGTTGATTAATTCATTTTATTTTTTCCTTATTTTGTTTGAACTTAGGTTCTTCTGTACACCTTTGGGGTCATAGTTCTACTGTGTTGTTAAGTAATTATTTAGTTAAATCTGCTGATAAAAAACCATACTGGTCATGTCTTTACTGTCATAGATAGTGAGACTTTAGGCTTTGACCGAAAGGGTATCCGTTCATCTTATGCTTGCATATGAATATATGAACATATATGATGCGCCACTTGAGGACCTTGCTGCTATTCTGGGAATCTGGGTTTGTCCTTGATGGCTCTTCCTGAAAATTTTCAGAGTGAGTCAAGCTTGTCTAAATTTGAATTCGCGGCAATGGCAAAGAGGCGTGACCGGTCTCTCAAGCTGTCTCCGAAGTCACCAATGCAACTTCAAGTTTCACATGATTCCGACCCATCAGTTTCTGTTGAAAACTTCTACATCGGTTCACTCTTTACAAGCTCATACAAATCAACAAAAACACCATGCTTCCTCAGTTGTTTCAGCTCCCAATGACTTCCAAAGGTACAAACTTGACTTATATGCCTTTTAAATTTTTTCAATCTATTCCTCTTAAATTAGTTCATTCTCTCGACGTTACCGATGCAGCCCATTATCTTTCAAATATTTGTTAATTTTCTAAGGTAGCTCTTGTCGGTTTCTATCTGAAGATTAAAGGTTTAGGATATCTTGAATGTTCAAAGAATTTACAATGTGTATGGTTCTCTTTCACCTTAGAAAAGTTACTGATGCCTATTATCGTTTACTGCAAGATCTGTATGACTTACCACATTGAGCTTTCGTCAATGTTATATCTTCCATAGTTATAATGTTCGAAGAATGCTAAGGAATTGACAATGTGATAGCTTCACTTAAGAAAATACTATACCAGTTCTAAAATGTTGTTTGGCAGCACAACCAGCAGCTTTGGTGGCATGGAGGATTTTGAGATTCAGCTGCAAGAGTTGTTTAATCAAGTCAAAACTATGATTAAGATCGGGAACAAGAAGGATGCGATAGACATTCTTCAAGCTAATTACGAAGCTGTGAAAGAACAGATGGATGCTGGTGTAAAGGGCATTGAACAAGCTGCTATTCTTGACATCATTGCCCTGGGATACATGGCTGTTGGAGACTTGAATTTTGTAAGGTCTTTGTTGGATACAGTAAGTCATTGCCTTGCTATTCTTCACTTTTTCGGCCTAAGTATTAAACCAGCGTGAGAGGATGTTCCTTGCCCTTCCTCTCCTTATCCCCCCCCCCCCCCCCCCCTCCCCCCCTTTTTTTCTCTCTCTTGATTTTGAGAAATTAGAACTGCTTTTTTTTTTTTTTTTTGGTGGGGGGGAGGGGGGGGGGGGTTGGTCTTAGCTTCACATTTAGAAGAAAAAGGTTAAATGGTGCATTAGCATAGAACATCGATGTGAGAGTTGATATATTGTTTAGAGCCACATTCATGCTCTGATTTCTCTGTGACAGTCGCTCTTTTCTATTTTGGCATATTTCATTGATGAACAGATGAATGAATTTCTTGGCCATCTAAAAGATGATGAGCCCCTTCTTGATTCAATACTCATACATGTGGCAAGTATGCATTCAACTTTGGGGAAGTTTGAGAAATCCATGTTCATATATCAGAGAGTCCTCAATGTTTTGGAGAGTAAATATGGTAAGCAGTGCTTTGAGCCTAAATGTTTGTGGTCTCCATTGTTTGCATATGTTGGTTTAGCATAAGCATATAACTTTTTGCTTCAGCTGACCTAATTCTATCACCATTGTTCCGCTTGCTATTCTTGTAGGACGTTCTATAAATTGGTTATCTTTTATTTATTACACAATAATAGGAAGGTAAACTTGATTGTTGAAGATAGGCATTGAGTAATCTTCTATTGCAAGGATCCAATGCTAAAATATTTATGCAAATCATCAATTTCAATTTGAAGACTTGCGAATGCTAAATTCTTTGTGTTTCTTTGTATGGTTATTGTCATTCTTGACCTAAGATTAAGAGCCTTAGGGTCATCACATAAGTACCTTACTTTGATCATCGAGTTCTTTTAGTTTGAGATCTGCTGATGTTAATTTCTGTTTCTTGTCATAGAATGCTCATAGGAGACTGTTAATAGTTGCAATTACACCTATCAACATTATATGAACTATTTTCATGCTGTATATAGCTTCTATTTTTCATAAGCTTTAAAAGGATCAGGTGTTTCTTCTTAGGGTCACTTTCAGTATTAAATGGTGCTGAAGATTAGCACATGTGGGTTTCTTCAAGCTCTTGTAATAAATAGCACGACACTAAGACTTTCCTTTTTTGTAACTCTTGCTACGAGGAACTTTCTTTCTTCTTTAGTGACAAACTGAAAGCAGCAAACTTGAAAGTTAATGGTTTTTCTTGAAATAATGTCTTCTTTTAGGGAACACTTGTAATTTTCTTATCACACCACTGTTGGGGATGGCAAAAGTTCTTAGTTCTATGGGGAGAACCACAAAAGCCGTAGAAATCTACCACCGTGCAATAAATATTTTGGAAATGAGCAAAGGTGCTGAGAGTGAGGACTTGGTGGTGCCTTTATTTGGGCTTGGCAATCTTTTAATCAAGGAAGGAAGAGCTACAGAGGCAGAAAGTCATTTTATTAGGTTACTTTGCCTTTTCTTGTGTTGTGATTAAATTGTGTGAAATTTATTATGATCATTAACTTATTTCATCTGTCTTTTTCTTTCTAGAATTTTAAATATATACGCTGAACTATACGGGGGTAAAGATGGAAGAGTTGGAATGGCTATGTGTTACCTGGCCCATGTGAAGTGTGCAGAAGGTAGTTTTTCGGTGATCTCTCCCTGTTCCTTGTCCTTCTTGCATACCCAATATCACGCAAACCCCCCCCCCCCCCCCCCCCCCCCCCTTCCCCCAACCCCTCTTCTATTCTCTCTCTTAAGAAAAAGAAAAACAAGGAAAGGAAAAAAAGAAAACTATCGAAACGACTGGCCCTATCATCAGGTAGCCTGAGGCTATATTAAATATAGATCACTCTCATATTTTGTACGTGATTGGTGACAGCTTCATGTCCTAACTTTTTATCAGGGGATGCAGATGGAGCCATTGATTTATATAAAAATGCTTTTCAGGTCATCAAGGATTCAAACTATATGTCTTTGGGTGACAGTATTATGGAGAGTATGAGAATAGAGTTGGCAGAGTTACTCCATCTTGTAGGAAGGTAAAGTTGGACAAAACATTGGTATCAGGATCAGTAAGGCACTTTAACTTGGTGCCTGGGAATAATTGTTTTTGTTGGTATTATCAACAGAATCTCCAGCTATTGAGTAGAATTTGGTGGTGGCTTGACTATACACTATCCACATAGTATATTCTAATGCTCTCTGTTGGAAAAATATAGGGGACTCAATCCTTGCAATTTTCTTTAATATTGTTGGATTTTGGTAAAATGGTCTTCTTATTTCCTATTGTTATTTGGTTGGTTGGATTTAGAGGAAAAGAAGGGCGGGAGGTGCTGGAGGAATGCTTATTGATCACTGAGCAATGTAATGGAAAAGAACATCCCAAGTCAGTTACACATCTCCTAAATCTTGCAGCCTCCCATTCTCATTCAAAGAATTTTGTTGAAGCTGAGCGCTTGTTGAGAACTGGTTTGGACATCATGAGGAAGACACTGGGACCTGAGGATCAGTCCATTACCTTCCCATTGTTGCATCTTGCTGTTACTCTCTACCATTTAAATCGTGAAGGAGAAGCTGAGCAACTTGCTCTACAGGCTTTATGCATCCGTGAGAAGGCATTTGGGAAAGATTCCCTTCCTGTTGGTAAGCTTATCTATTCCTTGGTAGTCATGTGATGAAGCTACAAAGGAGGAATAGAAGATTGAATAATGAATGACAATAACATGTATATTTTGAACTTATATGAATATGATTTGTGTCACATGTAATATTTTGTTTGCTTATATGGCAGGGGAGGCACTCGATTGCTTGGTATCCATCCAGGCAAGATTAGGGAAGGATGATGGTCATTTACTGGAGCTGCTGGAGAGGATTCTGAGAATTCAAGAGAAAGAGTTTGGGTTCGAGAGCCAGGAGATACTAGTGACGCTGCAAAAAATTGTATTTTACTTGGACAGACTAGGGAGAAGGATTGAGAAAACAACTCTACAGAAAAGACTATCTATGCTCAGGAGGAAATACCAGCAAACTGTTCCACATTGAGGGCATCTCCTTAGAACACCCTATTTCCTCATGGAAGGAAACAACCAAATTTTGTACTTATTCAGTGACGATAATTGAGTACTTGGCTATTCTGGTGGTTGCCTTGAATGCAGAGAAATGTAGTGTCGCGGTTATGTTTAAGGAAGTCTTTTTATTAGGGGACATATGGGGGATTTGATTAAACAAAATCTCACTTTAAATGGCTTATTTTCATTTTCTATATGGATTTTGCAATGTTGGGTGAAGCTCCTTAAGAGAATCTGATAAATCTAAGCGAAAGGGTTAATGGTGATAATCTTTTATGAAGAAGAGAAAATGTTTGACAAACATAATTTTTAAAGAAAATTCATGTTTTTCTTCCACGCACTTTCGTAAATTTAGCATAAAACTTATTAGGACATTTAATCGAGTGGGTTGATAGGATGAAGCTTTAAGAGGTCTAAATTCCATTTGCTTCTGAATTAAAATGTAAATGATATTTGGTCCTGGCGGCTCAAAGTGTAATTTGGCATACCGTTGGTGGCATAGTGCCATTCTATCATTGTCATGGTCTTCGGCTGATTGACTGAGCTGCAAGGAGCATCACAACAAAAACATTATCTCGGTTTGCCCAGGGAGCTCATTATGGCTATGGCTGTGGCTCTATCTGCTCTGCCCTCCATTTCTTCTTTGATTCCACAGGTAAAATTCTCTCCCGTGTTCTCTGTGTTTGGCTTCTGAGAAAACGTGGGAAAAAGTTCGCGTTGGAGCACTATTTTACATCTCACTGTTTATTAGTCAGAACCTCGGTGAACTGAGTGTTCAAAGTTGTTCTTTTGCTGTTTTTTTTTAGAAAAAAAATTCTCCTTTATATTCATTTTGTTTAGGGAAATCAAATCTGTCTTTCCAGTAGGAAACCCTAATTTTCTTTTGCTTAGCGTGTTCTTGCAATTCTACCTAATTCAATGTTCTCGGTTCGTTGCTGCAGAGGATCGAGGTCAGACCTGTAAATTCGCGAGTTTTAAACTTCTCTATTGCATCCAAGGTATCAAAGTCTGAGTTTTATCTTTTATTTCCTTAACTCATAGAATTGTCGGTTCTTGTGCACCCCAATTTAGTTGATGAATAAGTCTTCACACAGATGCAAAGTGATGGTCGGGGACGACGGGTATGGCGACGGAGAAAATTGGTAGGGAAGTGAAAATTCCGGTAGCTTGCTTGCACTGTGAAACCTATGTTTATTTAGAATTCATATTCTTATTGCTTTTCCTTGCTTGGTTAATGAGGCGTCAGGGACCAGAAGAAGAAAGAAAAGGAAATTGACATCTGTATATTATATTCTGTGGCACTAAGTGGCCTGTTTAGAGAGGCAATATATGAGATTGCAACATTGAGAAAGCTTAATAATTTGATTAATGGAATTGGATCACTCAGTCTCCCCCTATCATGGGGATTTGAGTCATTTGCAAATAACTTCTGCTATAATGGTATAACTCTAGCTCAGGTTAGTTTAAATGCAAGCCTGACACAATTTCGTTTGTAAATTTGTTGCTTTTATTCAGATGCTTTAACTGGTTGCTGATCAATCATATGAATCCTATTCTTATGCTGAAATTTTGCGAGTTTCAGGGGAAGAAGGATGACATGTTGCAATACAAAATGGAACGAATTCCGTTCTTGGAGGAGCAGGTGAGGAAGATAAGGGAAGGGGGAAAGCTGTTGACCATGGACATTCATAGACTGTTGCTATCAGAGGATAACCGATTTGATTTTGTGAATGAAGTGGCGGCGGAGGCTAAAGAGTATGTTGAAAGAAACCGGGATGAATATGGTGGGGAGAAGAAAGCCATCCTTCATGTGCTCAGTAACCGCATGAACGATGCAGGGTTCTACCGGCCAGATGGATATGCAGAATCTGACCCTTACAAGCCAGGACCTGGCTTTTTAAAGGAAGAATTTACCTAACTTGAGATAGGCATATAATTTTATTGCCTAGTTAAAGGCAGGATTTTGTAATTTGATTCAATATCATCTTTAGAATATCAGTTTTTCCAAGTCATATCTCAGTTTTGACTCTTGCTTGTGAGCAGTCTCATCTGGTTCAGCTAGAAAAAGAGAATGATAAATGAAATGTAATGCCTTTTGCTAATCAGCAAAAGTTAAATTACTATTTAGACTCTTTAGTTGAATTGCTATTTATATTTGACGTCTGATTTGATTAGCATTAACTTTCAAGAGATTAATCCGTCCTGTGGGAGAGTTTTGAGCTGATCAAGGAAGAATGCATTAAGGCTGCTGCTGCAGAATATTCTGGGCAACATTTTCTGCATTCTGGGTAACATAGGGTTACTGTTCCATTGGCCAAAATAAAAGCCATTAAAAAAAGCTGTCACCTGATTTTCAACAGAGCTCAATAAAAATAAGGTATCTTTTCCTCACTTTTTTGGGCACTAAGCATCACGTCAGAAGAAGATTAACACAGCCACAAGGCAGTTCCATCTTACTGCAGCGTTAAAATTTCACTCATCTATGATATAACTTCTTTCCAAACCAAGCGAATTCACTTCAAGTCCAATTGCATATAACTTTAGAAATTCATGGCACAAAATACAGAGAAAATTCAACTTAATTAAATGCTGGTGAGACTGCAGCTACTGCTACACCAGAATACACAAACAATAATGAGTAAAGAGAAATTCGTTTTCTATTAGTCAAACATATACAAAATATATAAATTGATTACATTTCACACCAATGCTAGACCTCCGTAATATGGAATGTTTGTCTGCGGGAGCCACTCATCACCTTTCCAAATTACACTTACTGTATAAGGTATTGCCTCCGATGAATTATACGAAACCTTGAAACTAGGCCAATTAACTCTACCTCTGGTATCTGAACCTGGCCTCTGTTGTTATACTCTCTATAAGTTATGTTAGTTAAAGACACCTCCCATTTCACCCATCCTTCGGGTCTGACTATATCATCTAACCACGACTCCATTACAATCACCGTAGAAAAAGCAGCCCAAGGCCTTCCTAAATAAGTATTCTTAACCTTTTTCTGTAATCCGGGAGATAGCGTTAAGGAACAATTTTGAAAAACATACCCTGAGCCTGGTGTAGAACCGCTGTTAGATTGTGCAGTGAGGGTGATTTCATGGTTTGGATCACGCGCATAAAGATTACAGTTCTGAAAAACTGCTAACGCGGATCCTAAGATGAAATCTACTGTGCCATGAATGTCGCACTCTCTATAAAACTGTATATTACTTTTTGCATACAGTGTGTCTTGATATCCCAAGAAGACACACTGGTACACAGCAGTCAAATTACCTTCATTTCTGAACGCAACTGCTTGTCCCTCGCTCGGACCTGCTGAGTTCTCAAAGGTAAGGAATTTTGCTACAAAACCATCTGCTTTGACAGCTGCAACAAAATGACAAAATCAGATAGAGAATAAACTTGTCAGGAACAGAGTAAGCATAAAAGTAGAGTAATCAACTTACCAACAGTGGCCGAGTTATAAGTCGAAAACATTTTCGCGTTGCTGCGGTTTGCTGTGATTTTGGTCCTATGAGCTCCATCTCCGATGAAAGCCAGATTCGCCTTGTCTATTGTAACGATAGTGTTCTCATGATAGATGCCTTGTTTGATGTGTATGGTGTATGGAACTATGCTATTGGAAGGAGCATTTTTCACAGCTGCACTTACGGTATCATAATCTCCACTACCGTCCAAAGCTACAGTGACATTGTAGCTGTTATCCAAGCATACTGCACAGCGAAGAAACAAGGACAGGAGAAGGTACACGACAGCCATTGTTGAAACAAGCACGCAGAAAAGCAAGAACGACAAGGGAAGAACAGAGATTCAAAGTTGGAAGCAGAGTTTGAGTTGCTTGGAGATGTCGGGTTGATTATATATATACAGAATGGATGCTTTCTTGTTTGACTATTGATTCCAGAAATGTCTGCATGTCAGTGTCTTGCTGGCCATTGAACTTCCTTGTTGGTTCTGTTGTCTGTTTCCCTTCGTTATCAATCAAATTCATATTGTTGACTCTGTAATCTGAAGATTACATCTATATACAAAAGGATAATATCCATATTATCGTGTTTAGATTTGAAAATAGGAAGGTTTTGTCTTGATTTAACCGAGCACAACTGACCTCTGTTTTTGTTCAAGAAAACAGAGGAGAGCAACTTTGAGACCAGCCAAAGGATGGGACGTTTTAGATTGGAAAAGTTGGTTTGCTTGAAAGTTTCTACTTGCAAACAAGCTGAAGAAGAGGAAAGTTTTTGAGTTAAACACAAAGTATGTGGTCAACTTGTCGCGGTTTGTGAGTAGTGACGAACGATTCCTGAAGTGATTATATGTATCAGAGGGTTACTAGAAATAAGGGAGAAAGATTCTTTCTTGAAAGCAATCTGTAGGTTATCATTATTTCCTATAAAAGCTTGAGTTAGATCTATGGTTGCAGTAAGCTGTGATTATAATGTCCGTCTCCTCTGTTTTCCTCTTACTCTTGAAGATGGGTGAGCATTAATGTGATGCTTACTGTGGTTGGCAACAGAAGAGGATTCAGGCGAATCTTTACTAACAATGCAGGCGCTGATGCTTTCTTTAGAGCAAGAAAGAGATCCGTCTGAATGCTTAGGCGAATCTTAATTAATTTAGCAAGGATATCAGTGTATTCTTGGTTTGCACATCCTTCTTTTTGGTTTACTCAATATCCTACCAATAATTAAATTAAAGTAAAACATCAACACCCACTCTGTGTATCTGCACATGGTGATTTGTGGTGTAGATTAAGATTTTTTTTCTTTTTTTTGTAAGATAAGTTTTGTCCATATTGAAGGAGCAGTTATGTAGAGTCGACAAAGCCCTAATCTTACTTATATTATTTTACTTCAAAAATTAGCTATCTATAGTGATTTCTTGCAAAACTAAAAGTTGCATCAAAGGTGATGACAAATACAATTTGGATTATTTGAATTTTCTCTATGTTAGGTTATAACCAATCACACTAAATTGTAATGATCAACCAAATTAAAAAAATTTTAAGTTTAGGCACAATCTCAACTATATAAAATAATGTCTAAGACACAAGACACCGGTCAAGTCTAAAGTATAATTTATAAATCAATATTTTTTAAATTAAAATTTCAATCATAAAATCATAATATTTTATTTAACTTTTATTTAAATAATTAATTCAATGATAAGTTCTTTTCATTTCAAAAAAGTATGCTTAATAACATTTTGTTGCAACTAGTTAATATTTTTTATCTATGGAAGTTTCAATTCATAAATGAAAATTTTAGATTTTTAGAATTTCAAGGTTTTCAAAACAATACTTAAAAAAAAATTCTATAGAGAATCATTTACAGTATTTTTCAACCACCTACTTATGTTTCAGCTTTAGTTTTAATTTTATTTTATTAAATTTACAAGTAAAATCAATTGTTACTTTGTTAATAATGATTTAACTATAAAAAATTTATGAATTTATAATCAAACGTATATTTTATCACAAGAATGAAAAGGTAATCATTTAATATATATTACTCATTATTAAATAAAAAATAAAAAAATTATTTCCTTCCAAAGATAAAATCAAAGTGCTTAACTGAAGAATGATTCAAAAAGAAAATTTACTTCATAAACATTAAGTTTATATATGATGAACCAAAAAATAAAATAAAAATCCAAGAAGTGTTTCGATAAATTTATTTTTCTTTAAAAAAATCTTTGTGATGGAAAATATGAATTTATAAATAAGAAAATTTATTATTATAGTCATTTATGTTCTCACTTTTAAGACATTTTTATTTTTTTCTATTTATCTATTTAAAATTTCATTTATAGGAGAAAAAAATTATAAATCTCTTTTCTTTGCATCAGAAACAAAGTATGACTTTCACTATTGTTAATTTTATATTTTTCTTATTGCTTACTTTTGTTCTCTTACCAAGTATAATAGTACAAGCTGTCAACTAAGAAAACAAAAGAGATCTGATTCATGACTAGTGCAACAAAGCCGAATACAAAGATTTTTGCATCTCTTTGATTAAATTTAATCCTCGAAGCAATTTAAAATTAGATCCAAGAGGCCTTCTTCGTATATTTATGGATCAAAGTATTACTAATCTCACTACAATTGTTTCGCATATTATTGATCTTCTTAAAAATACTAGAGACAATTTTACCAAATAATGTCTAGGAAAGCGCTATAATACTTATTTCAGGGATCTTATTACTATGAAGAAGTCTTTTGAAATGATATATTTCAAAGACAAATCTGAATACTATTTCCTCAACATAAATATCAGCATTGTTTCTAAAGATGCTATATTTTGTGAAAAATATTTTGGTGAATCTCCGTTAATAAATATCAATAATTATATGAATGTTATCACTACTGTCATTTTAGATATGATAAATTTAAATGAATGTAATCATATTGAATCTTGTTATTAGAAGATATAAAATTTTGATATTAGATTGATAATAATAAATGTTTTGATCTTCTTTTTATTTGGGATCAATATACTTTTTTTAAGTCAAGGTTATTATAAAACTAAAAGTTGATATCTTATTTCAATAAAGTTTTACATACTTCATATGAGTTAAGTATCATATCACCTATATAAAATGTTTGGTTTTGGATGGGTACGTTCATAATTTTTTTTATTTTAAAAAATTATGTTAAGCATAAAATCTAAGAGAATATGGGAATCGAAGAGAATTTAAAAGGCAATGGCAAAACATTTTCTAAGTTATAGTCGGCTATTACTCTTAAAATCTAAAGTAAAAAAATAAATTAAACAAAAAAATTAAAGCTTATTGATATATATATATACATATATATATATATAGAGAGAGAGAGAGAGAGAGAGAGTAAATGATATGTGAACTTAAAAGTTTATTAGGTGAATTTTTAAGGCATTTTCAAATTAAGCACCTAGATCTCATATTCAGAAATGAAATAATTCTTTCTTTTAGATTGTACTTAATGATGAATAATAGGTAATAGATGGTTATCTCTCTATTATTACAATGAAATTCACATTCAATTACAAATACTTTTTTATTATTAAATCATTTCTAAAAGAAAAATAATTTACGCAATTTGCAAAACGATTAAAATAAAATTAAAATTAAAGAAAAAATAAATTCTCAAAATGGTAAATATAATGTGACTATTTCTCTTAAATATTTTGATTTTTATTAATACCATTTTAATAATTTTTTAATATAAATATAAATAAGTGAGAATTAAGCCAATTGAATCATGTTAATATAATAATTTTGAAAACTAAAAATATATGAACAGTCTTTCCTTCTTAAAGAGGTGATAAAATATTGATATTCTTTATGGTTTAAATCCTTAATATCCTATCAATAATTAAGTAAAACATTAGCATCGATCATATGCTACCTATTCAATGATCATAATGCATAAGGTACTTGAGCTTAGTTTCTCACGAATATTTTTTGATTAATTATGTATATTAATTTTTTGGTAAAAATAAATCTTATCTATATTTAAAGATCAAAGTTATGTGCATCCGTTATCTTATTAATGCATAAGGTAATTTTAGTATAAATTAAAAATTTTCTCTTTTTTTTTTAATTTATAAGACAGGTTTTGTCCATATCGAAGGAGTAGTTAAGTAAAGTGGATAGCGCATTAATCCTACTTATATTATTCTACTTCAAAAATTAGCTACTTACAATAATTTCTTACAAAATTGAAAGTTATCAAAGGTGGTGATAGATACAATTTGGATTATCTAGACTTTCTCTAAATTAGACTGTAGCCTAATCACAATAAATTACAATTATCAACCCCCTAAAAAATCAAGTTTAAGACCAACATCAACAGTATAATATAATGTTTGAGCAACAAGACATCGACCACATCAAAAGCATAACTTATAAATCAACAATTTTTTTGAATTAAAATTTTAATCATAAAATCTTAATATCTTATTTGATTTGATTTCAATAATCCGTTCTTTAATTTTGAGATTCTTTTTTAATTATGAGTTCTTTTCATTTCATATAATCTTGCTTAATGAACTTGTGTTGCAACTATTTAATATTTTTCATGTCGATAAAACTCATAAGTGGAAATTTTAGATTTTTAAAATCTCAAGATCTTAAAAAAAAAAACATACCAAAAAAAATAAATTACCTAGTTTTTCAACCACTTACTCATCTTCTAGCTTTAGCTTTAATTTAATTTTATCAAATTTATAAATCGAATCAATTGTTTCTTTATTAATAATGATTTAGTCATAAAAAATTTATGAATTTAGAATCATATGGATATTTTGTCATAAAAATAAAAAAAATAATCACCTAATACATACATTCATTATTTAAAAAAAAAAGATTATGTCCTCCCAAAGACAAAGCCAAAGCGATTAATTTGAGGATGATTTGATTGAGACTAAAAAGCTAGATATGTAAATTAGGAAATTTATTACTATTATCATTTAAGTTCGCTCCTTAAATTATTTCCATTTTTTTTCTAGTTTTTTTGTTTAAAATCTCATTTCTATGAGAGAAAAAATTGTAGGTCTCTTTTCTTTGTATAAAAAACAAGGTATGACTTCTGCTATTGTTAATTTTATGTTTGTCTTATTGCTTGCTTTCGTTCTCTTACCAAGTGTAACAGCACAGGCTGACGATGAAGAAAACAAAAGAGATCTGATTCATGACTGGTGCAACAAAGTCGAATACAAAAATTTTTGTATCTCTTTGATTGAATCTGATCCTCGAAGTAATTTAAAGTCAGATCCAAGAGGTTTTCTTCGTATATTTATGGATCGAAGTATTGTTAATCTCACTACAATTGTTCCGCATATTGCTAATCTTCTTAAAAATACTAGAGACAATCTTACCAGACAATGTCTCGAGGAGTGCTATGACACTTATTTCAAGGATCTTATTATTATGAAGAAGTCTCTCGGGATGATATATTTCAAAGACAAGTATGGGTACCGCTTCCTCAACGTGAATATTGGTGTTGTTTTCGAAGATGCAAAATCTTGTGAAAAATGCTTTAGTGAACCCCCTATTTTTCAAAAATCTCCGTTAACAAGTATCAATGA
Source organism: Moringa oleifera (assembly GCA_021397835.1). Classification (NCBI taxonomy): domain Eukaryota; kingdom Viridiplantae; phylum Streptophyta; class Magnoliopsida; order Brassicales; family Moringaceae; genus Moringa; species Moringa oleifera. The sequence goes on along the minus strand of JAJFZO010000658.1, from coordinate 400,869 downwards.
TTATATGAATGTCATTACTACTATCACTTTAGATCTAATAAATTTAATTGAATGTAATCATATTGAGTTTTGTTATTGGAAAATGTAAAATTTTAATATTGCATTAATAATAATAAATGTTTTGCTCTTCTTTTTATTTGGGGTTGAGATAGCTTTTTTAAGTCAAGTTTACCATAGAACTAAAAGTTGATCCATCTTATTTTGATAAACTTTTGTATATTTCATACAAGTTAGATAACAAGCAACCTATATGAAATGTTTGGCTTAGATGAGTACTTTGCAATTGTTTTTTTAATTTTAGAAATAATTATGTTAGGCATAAAATCTAAAAGAATATGAAAATCCAAGAGAACATTGTGGGCAATGACAACAAATTTTCCAATTTATAGCTATCTATTGGTCTTATAATCTCAAGTAAAAGATGAATTAAACAAACTAAAGCTCATGTTTACTGATATATATATTGATTTATCGCTAATATATCATACATGGACTTAAAGCTTATTAAGTTAATTTTTGGATCATTTTCAAATTAAGCATCTTAATTTCATGTTCAAAAATAAAATATTTCTTGTGTGTGTATATTTGGTGACTAGTAATATCTCATAGATGATTATCTCTTTATTATTATAATAAAATTCACATTTGATTATAAAATCATATTTTTTATTATTAAATCATTGTAAAGAAAATAGAATTAAATAAAATTAAAATTAAAATATAAAATAAAAATTTCAAAGTGCTGAATATATTATGATTAATTTATTTATATCATTTTGATAATATTTTTAATATAAATATAAATAAGTTAAAAGTAAGCCAATTGAATCATGTTAATATAAAAATTTTGAAAACTAAAAATATATAAACTGTCTTTTCCTTCTTAAAGAGGTGATAAAATATCGATATTCTTTATGGTTTAAATCCTTAATGTCCTGTCGATAATTAAGTAAAATATTAGCATCGATCATATGCTACCTATTTAACGATCATAATGCATAAGGTATTTGAGCTTAATTTCTCACGAATATTTTTTGATTAATTATGTATATTAATTTTTTTGGTAAAAATAAATCTTATCTATATTGAAAGATCAAAATTATGTACATCTGTTATCTTATTAATGCATAAGGTAATTTTGGTATAAATTAAGAATTTTTTTCTTTTTTTCATTTATAAGACAGGTTTTATCCATATCGAAGGAGTAGTTAAGTAAAGCAGATAAAGCATTAATCCTACTTATATTATTCTACTTTAAAAATTAGCTACTTACAATAATTTCTTACAAAATTAAAAGTTATCAAAGGTGGTGATATATACAATTTGGATTTTTAGACTTTTTCTAAATTAGATTGAAACCCAATCACAATAAATTGCAATGATCAGCTCCTTTAAAAAATCAAGTTTAAGACCAACATCAACAGTATAATATAATGTCTGAGCCATAAGACATCAACCACTTCAAAAGCACAACTTATAAATTACCAATTTTTTTGAATTAAAATTTTAATCATAAAATCGTAATATGTTATTTGATTTGATTTCAACAATCTGTTCTTTAATTTTTGCGATTCTTTTCAATTATAAGTTCTTTTCATTTCATATAATCTTGCTTAATGAGCTTGTGTTGCAACTATTTAATATTTTTCATATCGATAAAACTCATAAGTGGAAAATTTAGATTTTTAAAATCTCAAGATCTTAAAAAAAAATCAAAAAAACAAATTATCTGGTTTTTCAATCACTTACTCATCTTCTAGCTTTAGATTTAATTTAATTTATTGAATTTATAAATCGAATCAATTGTTTCTTTATTAATAATGATTTAGTCATAAAAAATTTATGAGTTTAGAATCATATGTATATTTTGTCATAAAAATAAAAAAAGTAATGACCTAATATATATCACTCATTATTAAACAAATAAATAAAAAGATTATGTCCTCCTATAGATAAAACCGAAGTAATTAATTTGAGGATGATTTGAAAAAAGATTAACTTAATGAACATTACCCTTATATATTATGAACTAAAAAAAAAAAACAAGAGGCATTCTAATAAGTTCAATTTTTTTAAAAAAAAAATAATTTATCCATGACACTAAAAAGTTAGATATGTAAATTAAGAAATTTATTGCTATTGTCATTTAAGTTCTCTCTTTAAATTATTTTCATTTTTTTCTACTTATTTGTTTAAAATCTCGTTTCTAAGAGAGAAAAAATTGTAGTTCTTTTTTCTTTGTATCAAAAACAAGATATGACTTTTGTTATTGTTAATTTTATGTTTGTCTTATTGTTCTTGTTTGTTCTCTTATCGAGTATAATAACACAAGTTGACAATGAAAAAAATAAAAGAGATCTGATTCATGACCGGTGCAACAATTAAAGTTGAATACAAAGATTTTTGCATCTCATTGATTGAATCTAATCCTCGAAGTGATTTAAAATCAGATCCGAGAGGTTTGCTTCGTATATTTTTGGATTAGAGTATTGTTAATCTCACTACAATTATTCCGTATAATGCTGATCTCTTTTAAAATACTAGAAACGATCTTATCGAACAATGTCTCAGGATATGATACTTATTTCAAGGATGTTATCATTATGAAGAAGTCTTTTCGGGATGATATATTTTGAAGACAAATATGGGTACCACTTCGTCAACACAAACATTGATGTTGCTTTTGAAGATGCTAAATCTTGTGAAAAATGCTTTAGTGAACCCATTATATTTCAAAAATCTCCGTTAACAAGCATCAATAATTGTACGAATGTCATTATTACTATCACTTTAGATCTAATAAACTAATTGAATGTAATCATATTAAGTTTTGTTATTGAAAAATGTAAAATTTTAATATTGCATTGATAGTAATAAATGTTTTGCTCATCTTTTTATTTGGGATTGAGATAGTTTCTTTAAATCAAGTTTACCATAAAACAGAAAGTTGATTCATCTTATTTCGATAAACTTTTGTATATTTCATATGAGTTAGATAACAAGCAACTTATATGAAATGTTTGGTTTGTATGGGTACATTATAATTGTTTTTTTTTTAATTTTAAAAATAATTATGTTAAGCATAAAATCTAAGAGAATTTTAAATCTAAGAGAATATAGTGGGCAATGACAACAAATTTTCTAAAATTCTCTTAGATTTTATGTTCTCTTAGATTTAAAATTCTCTTAGATTTGCGGTTAAGTAAAGTGAATAGAATATTAATAAAATTCTTAATAATACATTATTCTACTTCAAAAATTAACTACTCATATAAGCATTAGAGTTTATAGTTCTTTGAACATGAAGAGTAATAATTTTTACTAATCTGATTTAGACAACATAATACAAAAAATAACCCAGTTGAAAAGACATTATTGTGACCATATAGCAAATATTTGATTCCTTGTCATGTGTCACAATAATCAAGTGCACTCATATGATTCACAACTTGGTCAAGATAGATAGTTCTGATAATCAATTTCATGTCATAGTCCCAAAATAACTTCATTCTCATTATAATAGTTAACTAAATCAAGCTAGACTCATTGCTACAATGAAAAAACTAAAATTATCATCTGGGATCCCATCAAGCTCCATAGCTGCTCTTTATTTACTCTGAACTTTAACTTTAAAAGTCCAATGAACCTTCCCCCCATAACAGTAGAATGGACCTTAGCAATTATCCAAATGACACTTTCAAAATTGCCAAAGGTGATGGCAGATACAAGTTTTCAGGCTGGTTGCATACAGAAATCTGCCTTACTACCTGAAAAAAAGCGTAAGAATTGTATCAACAGAGCAACAAAAATTTTGGGGAAAAAATGCACGAACAAAAGAATTATATCAAATTCTAGTTTTAATGTTTAGTAGAAGCTACCTCTGGAATGCTAGCAAATGACCCCAGTGGCTTGTAGCAAAAACAACTTCATGAAACATCTCATTGGAATCTAACTCTCCATAATTAAGGACCTCAATATGAGATAATGTAGCCAACCATTTGCAATTATTAGATCATACCCAATGACGCTCAACCTTCATATATATCTAGAAAGTAAAAGACTAGGATGCTTAATCTCTCCAATTTTATATAGCTAAAATGATCTACCATTGCATGGGAGGTACAAGATAAAGTTTAAGATCAGTTTGCCAACAATTTATAGCGGCAAGCTCCAATGACAACACCACCTCTCAACAAGTGTTCTTTTTCTTCTAATTAGCATGTCATTGGATTAGTTAGCACACTTGGAAACATATTATCCCATCCTATACAGATTTAAACTATTTCTTTACTTTTTCTAATTCCAGGAACCCACCCAAGGCAGCATGGAAAACTCGAGCAAGCAGTTTTCACCCTACAAGACAATCTCCAAGAATAATGTAAGATCTTTTTCTTTTTTTTGACTCCCTAACGGATTCAATCATGAGACCTTTTATCCCTCACCAGTTCTTCAAGTCACTGAGGCAATTTTGTTGGAGTAGATGTAAACTATTTCCATTCCCATGAATAAATAAAAGAATATGATTGCATGAAATATAGGGCAGTATACCAAACAATTGGTTTCAAAATTATTGTGATGCTTACTAGTGTTAGCAATGGAAGATGATTCGGGCAAATGCTTAATGTTATTAGCCGTAGAAGATGATTCAGACGCAATGCTTACCATTGTGAGCAAAAGAGATCCGTTTGAATGCATTTAATGTTGTGGAGATTAATGTTAAGAAATGATCACATAAATATTGGTAATTAATTAATTTGGTAAGGGAAGAAACAGGGTGATAGTGTATTCTTGGTTTCAATCCTTCTTTTTGGCTTACTTAACATCTTATAAATAATTAAAGTAAAACGTCAGCACCCACCATGTGCAGTTGCTACCTTACTGATGCACAAGGTGATTTGTGGTGTAGATTAAAGATTTTTCTTTTTTTCCTTTCTTTCTTCATTTGTAAGACAGGTCTTACCTATATTAAAAGACCAGTTAAGTACAGTCAAAAAGCACTAATCTTTTTTTTTTTAAATTTAGATTATCTAGACTTTCTCTGAGTTAGACTATAGCCTAATCAAACTAAATTGAAATGATCAATCCAACTAAACAATCAAGTTTAGGTCCAACCTCAACTATATAATATAATATCAAAGCCACAAGACGCCAACCACATCAAAAGCACAACTTTATAAATCAACAATTTTTTTAAATTAAGATTTATTTATAATATCTTGTTTGATTTTATTTGAACAATCTATTTTTTAATTTTTGAGATTCTTTTCATTTCATATGATTTTGCTTAATGAAGTTGTGTTGCAACTAATTAATATTTTTTATCTATCGAAATTTTAATTCATTAGCGGAAAACTTAGATTTTTAAGATTTCAAGATCTTCAAAACAATACCAAAAAAAAAAAAAAACAAATAAACAAATAAACCCATGAATCATGTTCTTGCTTTAGGTTTAATTTTATTTTATTAAATTTACAAGCTGAATCGATTGTTTCTTTATTTATAATAATTCAATCATAAAAAATTTTATGAATTTATAATCAAATGCGTATTTTGTCATAAAGATACAAAGGTAACCATCTAATATATATCACTCATTATTAAATTAAAAAAAGTAAAAAGATTATACGCTTCCAAAGATGAAATCAAAGTGCTTAATCTGAGGATGATTCAAAAAAATAATGGATTTTAAATTTATACATGATCAACTAAAGAAAAACCCAAGAAGTATTTTGACAAATTTAAGTTTCTTTTAGATATTTTTTTGTTGAGACTAAAAGGCAAATTTGTAAATTAAGAAATTTATTATTACTATCATTTATACTCTATCTTTAAATTATTTTCATGTTATTTATTTTTTTTAAATACCTTTTTTAGAAACCAAAAAGATGAGAGAAAAATTAATATATATATATATATATATATATATATATATATTAACATCAGAAACAAGTATGGCTTTTACCATTGTTAATTTTATATTTATCTTATTGCTTACTTTTATTTTTCTTACTTAGTACAATAGTACAAGCTGTCAATGAAAAAATAAAAATGATCTGATTCATGATTTGTACAATAAAATCGAACACAAAGATTTATACATCTTTTTGATTAAGTTGATCATCGAAGTGATTGAAAATTAAATCCAAAAGATTTTTTTCATACGTTTATGAATGAAACTACTATCAATCTCACTATAATTGTTCTCATATTGCTGATCTTCTTAAAAATACTAGAGACAATCTCATGAGCCAATGTCTCAAGGAGCGCTATGAGACTTATCATAAGAATATTGATATTGTGAGAAAAATTTTTGGGATGCTACATTTCAAAGACAAAATTGTGTATCAATCCCTCAATCTGAATATTGGTGTTGTTCTTATCGATGCTAAATATTGTGAAAATTGTTTTAGTGAATTTTTTGTATTTCAAAAATTTTTGTTAACAAGCATCAACAATTATATGAATGTTATTATTACTCTCACTTTAGATGTGATAAATCTAATTGAATGTAATCATATTGAAGATTGTTAACGAAAAATGCAAAATTTTAATATTTTATTAATAATAATTATCTCTGAATAAATTTTATACTCTTCTTTTTTATTAAAGATTGATATAGTTTTTGTTTTTCTAAGATAAGCGTTACCATAAGAATAAAAGCTTATCTAACTAAAATGAGTTTATTTCAATAAACTTTTCCATACTTCTTATGGTTAGGTAACACATAACCTATATGAAATGTTTGGATTTGGATGAATAGGTCAATAACTTTTTTGGAAAAAAATTTAAAAATATCACGTTAAGCATGAAATTCTAAAGGGCTATGGAAATGACTTAAAAGAGAGAGTATGAAGGGCAATGAAAACAAATTTTTTATTTTATAGATACTTATTTCTAATTTAAAGAAAAAATAAAAATAAATTAAACAAAAAAATGTTAGAGTTTATTGAAATATATTTTTTTAATCTATCACTAGTTTATCATATACGAGCTTCAGGTTTATTAGCGTTAATTTTTAGGTCATCTTCAAATTAAGCATCTTAATTTCATATTCATAAAAAAATAATTTTTAATTTGTATATTTAGTTATCAGGGACATGTGATAATTGATTGTCTTTAACTTATTCTTATGATAAAATTCACATTTGACTGCAAAATTATAATTTTTTTCTAAGATTAAATCATAGTTAAATGAGAAATATGTGATTGAACTTGCAAAATCATTTAAGTAAAACTAGAGTTAGAAGGAGAAGAACTGATGGATCCCCAAAATAACAAATTTATTGTGATCCTAACTCTAAGTATTTTGCTTTTTATTATATTGTTTTGATAATCTCTGAATGTACATAAAAATATGTTAAAAGTCTGATATATTGAATCATTTTGAAAATTTTATTCATGCCGTATGGTTTTATGCAATGGTTTCAAGCCGTATACAAAATGGGACGAGTTCCGTTCTTCGAGGAGCTGGTAAGGAAGATAAAGGGGAGGGAGAAAGCTGTCGACCGTGGACATTCATAGACTGTTGCTATCAGAGGATAACCGATTTCATTTTGTGAACAAAGTGGCAGCAGAGTCTAAAATGTATGTCGAAAGAAACCGAGGTGAATATGTTGGGCGAAGAAAGCCATCCTTCACGTGCTCAGCAACCACGTGAACGATGCAGGGTTCTACAGGCCAGATGGATATGCAGAATCTGACCCTTACACACCAGGACCTGGTTTTTTAAAGGAAGAATTTACCTAACTTGAGATAGGCATGTAACTCTAGTGCCAAGTTAAAGGCTGAATTTTGTAATTTGATTCTATGTCATTACTAGAATATGTGTTTTAGTCATACTGTAGTTTTGACTCTTGCATGTGAGCACTCTCATCTGCTTCAGCCAGAAAAAAAGAGAATGATAAATGAAAGGTAACGCCTTTTGTTAATCAGCATGAGCGGAGCTGAAGCAGAGCTTTTTATATGAATTGATCATAAGCGTCCCGTTGGATCCAACGGTTAATGAGGCTACTGGCTTAAGATGTAGCCACGTCAGCACTGGGCCTACACAGCTTCTGGGCTTGTGCATTACTGTACTACTGAAATATAATCCGTTAAATCGGTTAGAGGTCAGGCTTGGCTCTCTTATCTTCACAAGAATCAGGCACCGCAGCCACCACATTACCCGAGGTTCCTCTGTACCACTACTGAGAAAGTACTGCTCCTCTAACTTGTCCAATCAAACTCAGTCAGTGAGTTGATGGCGTTGTTGAGCCCGCAGCTGCAGAGATTCCTCCTAATCAAGCTCCACTGCAGCTCTCCCTCGAAAACCGCGGCAGCCGCCACCAGCAGCCGATTCAACAGTCTCTTCTTGGCCACAAGGTCCAAGAGTCATTGCTGCTGCTCCGCGATTGCAATCGATGGTCCTGCTTCTTTAACCGACGTGGCAGGGGTTCGATGGGGCTCCACCGCCTTGCAGGGTGCACGCGAAGAGATGGAGGATGATCTCGTCATTCGATCCGATGGCCTCCATGGGTTCTCCTTTGCCGCCGTCTTTGATGGCCACGCTGGCTTTTCTTCCGTCCAGTTCCTCAGGTCAATAAGCTTACACGATCTCACATGCATACATGGGTATAAAGTATGTATTTTTACTCGTATTCATGTGATTGAGCAACAATCATATAGGGATGAACTGTACAAGGAGTGTGTGGCTGCTTTACAAGGTGGATTGCTATTGAGTGGAGGAGACTATAACGCGATCACTGAGGCATTTAGGGATGCTTTTGAAAATGCTGATAAAAAGTTGTTGAACTGGTAAGCATTGTAGATATTCAAACAAATGCTTTGCCTTTTCTTTTCCTTTCTTTTTTTTTTTTTTTGTTGGTGATTTTCAAACGTTTAGGTTCAAATTTGTATTTGTGTATAAATATGTATAACCCAGGCATGTTTCTCATGTTTGTAAAGGCTTGAAACTACTGACAAGGAAGATGAATCAGGCTCAACCGCCACTGTTATGTTCCTTGGGAATGACGAGCTCTTCATTTCACATCTTGGTGACTCTTGTGTGGTATGCGGTCTATTATGCTTTCTCAAAATTTCCATTCTTTTGATCTTTATTCCAGCAGACATATCAAGAACTTTTGAAAACCTGGAATGTTATAGACTGAGTAAGCAAAGAACAGCCATTATAAAGTTCCAATTTTTCTTCACAACATGATGGAACAGGTCTTGTCTCGTTCTGGAAGAGCAGAGGAGTTGACACATTCCCATAGGCCATATGGCAGCAATAAGGTGTCTCTTCAAGAAATCAGAAGGATTAGAGAAGCAGGTGGATGGGTGTGTTTTTCTGTTCTTCATTTCAAGTTTCACTTGTCCTCTTGTCTTTTTCTTAATGCTTGTAAAATGAAGGGCAAAAGAAATGTAGTAAAGCTTATCTATCAAATATGCTCAACTTGTGAAGATACTAGGTTGGTGTTATGACTTCTTGTTCAAAAGGAAGCTCATTTTCTGCAATTTAATTTAACTTAAGAAACTAGAAAAAAGAAAAATTATGTAACAGAAGATAAATGTTTATGGCCTCTGCATGTTGCAGCGAGCTATTTGTCCATGCATCAATTTAGAATTTCCTTTTCTCATGCACTTTTATATGTCTTTGATTTTTAACCAACACATAGTGTTTCTCACATGCTTGTGATTCAAGGAAATCTTATAAGAAACTCCAGTGCCTCTTAGAATTTCACAATCCCAGCTCACATTATGTAGCTGATGATAACTTTTACATTCAACTTCTAAAGATTGTCAATGGAAGGATTTGTGGAGACATATCTGTATCCCGTGCTTTTGGTGACATGCGGTTCAAGACGAAGAAGATCGAGTACAGTTCTTCCCCTTTCCTCTTATCATATCAGTTGTTGATGATCTACGAATTATTATACAAAATGGTTCATTGCTCATACTGGAATGTTTTTCGCATGTATAGGATGTTAAAGAAGGGAGTAGAGGAAGGAAGATGGTCTGAGAAATTTATTTCACGGTAGGTAATCCCTTTGAACTTGTTAATTTAGGTACTTTCTTCCCCTTTTATAATATGGGTGACTTGGGGCTCAGTTTTTGTTTTCAAATTAGTGGTGGAACTGGTAGAACGTAAAATTTGTGTATCTAGAGGCATTGTGGATTAAGTAAATACACAATGTATGTCTATCTGTTACATAAGCTCAAACAGTGATGTCTTCCTCCTTTTAAGATGTAACACCAGGAACAAGGAGCAAGTCTTCTGCACTTTGCCACTGGTTTGGCTGCTTCCGAGTCTTATTACGTATGAACTACTGTCTGAATGGTTTAAGGCCCTCTTTGTGATTGCTCCATACGGAATTAATTTCTGCCATCAGCTTTATTTTGTTTGTTTGGTTCTGTGTATACCATCTAGAGTTACTAATGAATATAAGAGGAAAACTTGATGGGAATCTATGATTTAAACTTCTTAATTCTAGTTGGCCTAAAATTGTTAAATCCTTGTAAATACTTATGCACCCTCCACAGGAAGTGGAATGAGCTTCTAGTGTCTGTGAATCCATTTCTCCAATTTAGAGTTTACAACATTGGTTTGACAGTTGACACATTGTGGTTTGCCAGGATACAACTCAGTGCGGACTTGGTTATTGCATCACCTGATATCTTTCAAGTTGCTCTCGGGTCAGATGCAGAATTTGTACTATTAGCATCTGATGGGCTATGGGACTACATGAACAGGTTTCCTCAGCTGCTGTTTGACTGTTGGCATAACATGATCCTACATGTGCCTGCAAAAATAAGACAACTTCTTTGTAGTAACCTTAGGTTTTAAAATGATCACTCTGACAAGTTTACTATTGTCATTTCAGCTCAGATGTGGTTACTTTGGTTAGGAATCAACTTCGCCAGCATGGAGATGTCCAGGTAACCATTTTTCCTTCAAACTAAAGACCGTGGCATCGCCACATTGTAGCTACCTATTACTAAGTATTTGCTTTAAGTATATAGTGGTGATCTTTACTCTTGTTCTAATTTCAGCTTGCCTGTGAAGCACTTGCAAGAGCAGTCCTGGTAGTGAGTTTCCTTTAATGATTTCTTTCCACTATTTGTCAAAGCTGTAACTAGGTTGTTCTACTAACTCAAGAATACACTGTATTGTCCATGCAGGACCGACGGTCACAAGATAATATTAGCATTGTCATTGCTGATTTAGGGTATGCCCCAGTTTGTACTTGTATGATTTTGCTATTATGCTGCTGACTCTAGGGTTGAGCCAATGAGATTTGAGTGGGTAAGATAAAAGTATGAGTCAATTGCAATTATGTTAGTTTTGAAACTTATGCTAGCAATTCTTCCACAGCCAGGAGGTCAATCTAAGACACAACCTGTTCCATGAGCCATTGTTATGATCTATTTGTAATACTCCCACATTCAAACTTTTCATGATAAAAATAATTCAGAAAGTCAGAGAAGGGACGGGGAGGAATTTAGATAATCTTTGAAATTCATCAAGAAATATGAAACAATAAAAGACGTATTGTTGAATGGCTTTGTATTTTCCTTATTGGCAGAACTTGAAAGACAAATGAATATGAATATACTGAATTGAGGACCAAAAGGTCCATGATGCTTTTGGGTTGCCAACTTTTTGACATTTCTGTGTAATGCTGTCTGTGTTTAATTGTTAACTTAAGAAATCTTGCCTTGTTACTTGGTTGTTAACCTTACCTCTTCTTGGTTTTGAGCTGTGCACAGGCAGACAGACTGGCAAAATTTGCCACTTGAGCAACAAAATTTTGTGTTGGAATTAGGCCAAGCTTTAGCAACTGTTGCTGTAGTCACCCTTGGAATATGGATGTCATCTCTGCTTTCCTTTTGAATTTGAAATCTGCTGGAATTGTATATAAATCAACAAAGATTCCAGAGATGTTTGTCTGTATAATGAAATTGTATATTTCCCATACCATACTGCCATTAGTGTATGTAAAATTTGGGATAGTGTCAGACAGAATAACAACCACAAGAAAACACCTTTTTCACTATGTATTTCGCTTCAGTTGTTGGATATTATTATGCTGAAGAACATATGCACTGAGTTACATGTATCATCCTATTGTATATCTTACTAACTCCTGCAGGGTAAATATGTTTGGCTTACCTGAGTATGGCCTCTAAAGGTTATGATGTAGAAAGACTGGATTCTGAAAGATGAATGATTGATGATGAGTGGGCAATTGGACAGCCAGCAGAGGCAGCTATAAGATGAATGATGTATGCAAAAGCTTCTTAATAGTCTTTCAAAGCAGATCAACAGTTAAAAGAATTCTGAGGTCAAAGAAGGTAGAGGCCTTTTCGGTAATGAAAGAAAGGTAAGCAAACACAGTGGGAAAGGTATTATACAGAAATGTTTTGTGTGTTCATCCAAACAGTCCTCAAGTACAGAGTGATGAAAGGGCTGTGTTATGCAGATGGAACTGCCTTGAGAAAGCGCTTTGCTTTGTCAAAATATGGTTCTGCAACGGCTGGGTCCTGGGGCCCTCAAATTCCATTATTGCCTAGCTACTACCGACATACACTGTTCTCAGTTTATCTTACCAGATATATTCAAAATGTGAAGGAAGATGGAAATTTGACCTGAAGCCCTGAAAATCCCCATTTGCTAGGTTTCAAAGGGTGATGATTCAAAGGAAGAAATATTGGAAGGTCAGAGGAAGATACACCTCAGAAGCAGATATTACCAGTAGCTGTCCTTTCTCTGTCTGGTCTACTTTTCAGTGCATCAAGCCAGGTACCCACATTCATCTCTCCACTCCACCTTCCCTGAGAAGAGAAAAAAGGCGAACTTGGATATAATGAAACAACAGTAAGAGTCCTGCTCTTGCACTGGTCTCATCTGGTCCACATAATCATTGGCAATTGCTCCATGTATCTGCTGTACTCACTTGATCATTGCATACTAATCTCATCATACCATCAATCATGATACGTTCTGGATTTTAATTCGGATCCTATGGTAGTCTCTTTTAAGTTGTCATAGGTTCATTGTTAATTGCTCTTAGAAACTGCTCCGGGGTGATAATCAGTTCATTAATTCTCTTGCTTTGATGAGAGATCTCTGGTTGGTTGGTTGGTTGGGTGGTCTCATGTATGTATAGCATAGTACTGAGAACATGAGTTGTTCTTTTATTTAATATGTAAAACAGGCAATAGCCAAAAGGGTACATGCATATATTAAGAAGACCTGAAGATACAATGGGATATCATAGTTTAAGGCCTTTAGTACACCCCACTGGTAGGGTTTCACCAAAATTATTGCTAAATAAACTCATTTAAAATGCCATATGACTTCTTCTAGCACATAATCAAAAACTCTAGATAGAGACAGAAGAGAGACAAATTAAGCAAGAGTTTCCATAAATAGCTCTGGTTCAAGGCTTGCCACTACCGTTGCCAGGTTTCTTCCTTGGGTCATGCTTGGGGTTGGCTCCTGCATCATCGTAATCAAGCATCGCATCGAGCATCAACAGCCTCCTCGATTTCATTTCCATGCCATCCTTCATAAAGAAACAGTACACATAACACATGTAGTTAATAAATTAAAAGAGAAAGCCTCATTCCTTTCTAATCTATATATTAATTTGTTTGTGCCTGCACACACAATGCAACGCAGCAGACAAGTGTGTATATTACATGAGCAGGTCTGCATGTATACAATCAACCGAAGAGTAGGTTCATAGAAGCTGTAGCTAGAGTAGTTACCTTGTGAAGTGAGTGTCCTTGGTACATGCCATGGCTAAGGACACCTTCAACCATGCCTGCAAGCAAAAATGAGAACCTAGATGCTAAGCACAATCAAGCCTTTGAAAATGTGGTTCATAGGACGATCTTAAAAAGAGAAGACACTCACCCGATGAAGAAGATAAGGGAATGAGGAGCAAGAGGAGAAGAAGAAAGAAGGTCTTCATCCTAAGAGCCATCACTAATATTCTCTACCCAGTTTACAGCCAGAGAATCAATGTAAGGACTGGCTATTTGATCTGTGGGTTCACAGAAGGAGGAGGAGAGGAGTGGAGGTAAGGTCTGCTTTTATTGTGAGTGTGTAATGGGTGGTGTGGCAAGTGTTGGCATGATCACAGAGAGTGTAGTGATGGTGCCCCCACCCAATAGCAACAGAACCATGATGAAATGCATTACCCCTTAAGGTCAACTGCATTATTAATTTTATGTTACATCACAAAAACCAAATAGGAATCATAATACAGGCTATCGCATAGGTTTGTATATATGCATGTGCACAAAGTAAACAGTCCTCTTGCATGGCTCATAACCATTTCTAAAGCTTGGCTTTTGTGATGGGTTATCAGTATTATCACCTTCTTTTCATAAGTCAATCTGCTTTTCATTCCCTCTCCTTCCATCTCTTTACATTGTTAGATGTTCGTTAAATTTATATGTATATATCTAAGTTAGTGTGTACTAATATTTCAGGTTCCCATTGTTTCACCTGCAGCACCTCATATTACTTGGGCGCCTGTTGTTTCAATACAAGTCATGGCCTCACTGGGTGCTTTAGTGAATGACATGTGGTAGATATGTATTTCTGTGGGTGTTGAAGCCCAGTGTTGATAAGGCTATAGTTTGTTTCAAACATGAAATTTGTAAAGAAATCCAAATTAATTAGCCCCTCCACATTGGGACTGGCAATGAATGAAATGTGAAGTCGATTTTTTTGATCAAATTATATTTGATGATCGTGTGGTGCGAGCATAGGACATGTGTATTAGGTAGTGGGAGCTGCTTGTATTTTCTTTTTCCGTGGTACCAAACAGCACACTGGTGAATAATGCTTTCGATCCTCATATTTAGGCTTTCATCGCTTTCCAAATCAATTAGATTGAGACAAACATGGTGAGTGGGCTACAGATGAAATCAAATAGGAAGCAATTTAGAGGGCTGAATTCTTTTGGTGAGCCAATGTTAGTGGGAGCACTAGCAAAGGGGGGAGACAACTCAACACTTTGAACTCTCCAACAATAATTTTTATTTTAATCATTCATTAAGACAAGAAAAGTTAGATTAATCATCTTTCCGGAGACCATATGCTGGCAATGATGGTGTTTATTGGGTGGTGATTCATTAACAAAAACTTACTTGAAACTCCATTGCTGGCAAGGGTTTGAGGTTGTCGGGGAAACTCAATGGCTTAAACTCTTCCTTAAGCATAAAAAAGATGTCAATTGAAGTATAAATCCGTTCCAGTACTTGGTGGGTGGTGGAGTAGTGAAGAGGCACCAGCACATTCAAGTGAAGCTAAGCCAAGCCACCAGCTGAGTGATTTTGTTAAAGGTAGGTTCTCTTTTATGGTCCGACCATTGCAGGATCCATCAAGTACTGTTCTGAGTGGTTCAAGCTATTCATTTTGGATGCTTACTGTAAATTTTCTTTTCTTCAATATCAATCACTTTAAAATTAGATTGCTTTTGTATGGTAAAGAAAGGTACTCATCACACATTTTATAAGAAAACAAAAAACAAGAACAAAGACATTCAGTGACTTTGTTAGATAGGGGTGGTGGCAGTCATATCAGAGCACCTTCTATGAACCTTCCTCTAAAGCAAAGTCTACAGTCCATTCCTACTCAAACTTTATATGTGTATAACCCTTCAGATGCCTTTAGCCAGGAGATTAAGAGCTGTCTTACTACTAATAGCAATAACAACAGCCAATTCATTGAAAGCAAAGAAACTTGCCTCTTCAAGCTAGTATGGGTCATACTGCTGCTCCACTAGCACCAGGAGCTTCTTCCCTAGTAGATTACATTAACATGTGATTCTAATACCTCATTATGCAGTGCTTTGACCACCAATGAATTAACGGATAACATTATTCATCTGGCAAAACCAGATAATCTTAATGTCTTTTACGACTATAAAATTATAACATGTTTTGTAAATTAATTATCCACATATATATATACATACATATATACATACATATATACATAAATACATATACATATATATATGCAGTGATTTTAAATCCAGAGGATGCAAGAGAAGTACCGAATGACATTTTAGCAATAGGCCCACATCACCCAGCCATAACTCCCTGCACAGTTTCAAGATGTAATGCACACGAAATGTCATGAACTAAACACTGAGCCAATCAAAGAGCTATATTTCCATCACCATTCCATTCATTAGTACCAAAAGAAAGGAAACCTGGGCAGGCCAAATTGGCTAAAAGGACCTCACAAAGAAAAAGAAAAAAGGGAAATAAGAGAATCCAAATTCACAAAAATCATTCATTCATTCGATAATACCACTCAAGATTTGACAGATGAGGAAAGACCACAAATATAATGCCTCTCCCAACCAGTAATACTCAAATCTGTTATACCCTTTCAATATCAATGTCATCACAGTTCGTGACATTTAATAGAGCTATCTCTACAAGCAGAGATAACCAAAACATGCTTACATTTCTCAAAGCAAGCTACATATCTATACTCCAACAAAGAAACAAAACAAGAACAGATAACTTTATGAATGCATGTATTTGACATTTGGACTTGAGACCTACAAACAATGATAAAAATGAAATAATGCAATGCAGAATGTGATACTTTCAACAGTATGCTGGAGACCCCGACCCCACACAAGTGTACAAATATAAGCGGAAAAAAAAAAGAAAAAAAAAAGTGAAGGAGATCAAAGTACAATCCAACCATGACATACTGATGAAAAGTACAGACTCAACTCAAATGAACAGAAAGCAAAGGCAAAGGCCCAAAAAAAAAAGACAAGGGGAAAAGTCAAGAAAGAAAACTGGGTGAAGGGGAACTCTGAAATGCTGCCCTTGGGTGGTCAGTAAGCGTATAACCCAACTCCTCCAGAGTCATCCATGCCAAAAGACCTCAAGCCCTTTGGTTGAAGGCAATCAAAACTTGGATAAATAACTTTGTTAAAGTCTCAACCACAAGGGCCCACCAACGGTCAATGACCGAGCTGCCTCACTGAATTGTCAACCCACATCATAACTACCACTACCCGACTGGCATGGTCCATACCCAACCCAATTGTTGTTTTTGTTTTTCCCCTGTTTTAAATATTTACGGAGGCCTTCACCCTCTACCCCTTTCCTCCGTGACAAAACTGATACTGACCCCATGGTGCTGATGCAAGAGTTAGTGACAACTTGAAGACTGATGCTTCTGTTGTCTGAAAATGGTGATGACCCGACACATGCAATGCTGGACCCAACTCAACACACCCAAATGCATGCAGTGACTTCTAAATTAAAAAGAATGTGCCTGGTATTGCCTCAGACAGAAATGGCACGGCTAATGGCAAGTTTGGCCCATTCTGCAGATTCTTTGATCATATGGTCTTCTGAAGACAAACATTCATTTAAGAAGTCCTTGCTCGAGAGAGATTGCTGTATCAAAGAACCTACATGACTTCCTAGTGTATCAGCTAGATCTCCTAGAACCCCGATGGCAGTCTTCATCACCACATCATCCCTGCAAGGAAATACACAAAGATCATTAACCATCAAATTGGAATACATATTTTGCATTGGAAAGAACAAAGAACATGTCTCAACAGATCTTACATGTCTTTCTCCATGTATATGCTATCCAAGAATTGGAGGATGTGAGGTGCATATGGGATCAATAGCTGGGTTTTCGGGGAGTTTTTAAAACCTTGGAAAATCCCAGAATACGCCTCCAGAATTCCATTTCTCAGGGAGTTGGTATACTCTGTCATTTCATCATCCGCACCTGATGTGTGTGTAGATAATTCGGCCGCACTCTGGAGCATTGGCATGGCATACATCAGGTACTTCTCAAAGTTCTCCCCTATTGCCAGTGCTATGTCACCAAAGCATGAGAATATTGGAGGCTTCACTGATCGGTGCAACTGGTTGCTTGATAAATCCTTGAGAAGTTGTGTCATAATCCCATCACAGTAGGGCAAAATTTTATCTTCCAAAGCTCTGCAAATATCCCCCACGACACCAACTGTGACAGCACAAACTTGGTATTCCTCAAAATTCTGAAGACCCATTTCCAAGTACTTGTAGAACTCCGGCATATATTTTGCAAAGTCTGGGCCTGTTGCATAGGCAAGAGCTCCTATTGCAAGCATGGCCTCCTCATGCACTGTTGCACTTCTACAAGCAAAAACCCTCAAGAAGAGTCCCATTATCTGATCTGCATACTGCATGAAAACATACTTGGTTGGTTCTGATGACCCTAACTTCTGAATAATAACCTGTAAGCATCCACATAAAAGGCCTTGTAATTCACTCTGCTTCTCTCTTTCATCTGATGAAAGCTTCTGCCCCTCCAGAGTTTTGTGAAGCTCCATCATGATAACAGGCACTAATTGCAACACCATGGGTGTCGTTTCATCGGTTGAACACCTTACCACTTCATTCAGAGCCTCATATGCAGCAGTCCTTAGTCGTGACTCCCCAGCATCTTCCCTGTGTGTAACGGTGAGAAGAGACTGAACGATTTCCTGGAAAAAGGGAGTCAAAGGAGATGATGGGCCTACTTCCTCATAGCCCTGAGCAAGAAAATACAGAGCTCCGCAGGCCTTCTCGGCAACATTTGGAGCATCCTTCATGCTCTGAAGCAGAACTGTGATAATCTGTTGACAATTTGCTTGTGTGATTATGGGTGTGTCAACAGTTGAACCATGAAGAAATTCAAAGATCCGCCCAAGCGTCCAGGCAGTAGTATCTTTCACATGGTTATTTGGGTCCTTTGTTAAAGCAGTGAGCATGAAGGTTAAAGCAACATTAACAATTGATGTTAACTTGTCCGGGGAGGGGCCCTCCAAGATTGAACCAAAAGCATAAGTGGCCGCTTCCCTTTGCCTCCAGTCTGGTTTTGTTATGTTCTCTTCAATGAATGGCATTACAAGTGGCACAATATCATCTCCCACCGTCCTTGCAACCAAACCGAGACACGTTCCCCCAGCCATTGCAATATTCCATGCTCCTTCATCCTGATCCTGATCCTCCTCTTGCTTAAGAAGAGTCTCCAATAGCATAGGTACAAGTGCAGGAAGAGCCTGCTTGATAAAATAAAAGCAAGGAATATCTGAGTCCCCAGTGAAAACCCCTCCATATTCTTCCATGATATCAATCTCCTCATCACAAATCGAACTCCAGAACTCAATGGCTTGAAGAGCAACAGGTTCTTCATCTTCCCTCACCGCCTTTGCTGTGATATTAAAAATGTCCTGGATGTAAAGGGCTAATTTCTCATAGTAGGTTGATGAAATGGATACCAAACACTCAAAAGCTGCCTGCCTTATCTTCACCTCTGAGGACATAGTTGCTTCACACACAACTCTCATGATATAATCACGCTCCATGTCATTACTAAAATTTGCCTGAGCAAAACTCAAAGCATTATACAAAGCCCGAGTGGCAGCAAGCCGAACATCATTGTTCCCTTCGGACGCATTCATGCCTTGAACTACAGCTGTAAGTATTTTATTTACTTGGTCTTGATCAACAACATCAGGAGATACTTCCTCGCACAGGTATCCAAGAGTCTCTAAAGTGGCTTGCTTAACATTAGCTGGTAGCTGGTGAATATTTGATAACAGTGATCCTATCAGCTCAGGCCACTGCTTCTGTGGCAACTCAATGCCTGCAATCTTGGCAATGACTTGAGATGCAGTTGAACGAGCATCAGGTACAGGAGAAGAGAGGGTCTTCAACAAGCATGTCTTAATCTGGGTCTTCACAGTAGTCTCCAATGACAACCATCTTTGAACAAGCTCAAACTTTCTGTGCTGTTCCTTGGCATCCAGAGCATTCTTAAGTATTAAACCTGCTAACTTTCGGCTATCAACGGGCTTTTCATCGTTTGCGAGCTCCCCAGAAAGTGATAACAAGAAACTGGGAAGATTTTGCTCCTGAAACTGTTTCAAACTTTCTTCCGCATGCTTCCGCACGGTTCCGTCTATTGACTGTGCATTCAAAAGCACCTGGGTGACTTCCATAGCCATACGATATCTGCAAGCATCAAACATTCAAGTAGTCAGATACAAGGACCTCAAAACTAATTAGTCAGATACCACTGCTCCTTTATTTGATTCTATACTAGCTAATGATAACAACAAGCTGAGTAAAACTGAGCCAACATAGGTAGAAATAGGTATACAAAGAAAGCTTTAACCCTCAGAGAAAGTGGCAATTAGAAGTACCTGCAGGCTGTGAACTATGGTCCTCAGAGAAACATATGAAAATCAAAGGCCAAGAAGTCTGTGTTCATTAATTGCTTTACTTATACACTTATCCATTTGTTAGGGACAATACTAATTTAGATAGAGGTAAGACTGTCCAGCAAAACACATACAAGAGTGTCAAAATTAAGCTAACCAAGGCAAAATCACACAGATTAACATCAGTAAATAAAAGGGGCATTTCCCTTTAGACCCCAAAGAATCGCACTAAGACACTGACCCATGTAATCACTGGACACTAGAAATTTTAAATGCATAGAGAGACCACAGCGATCCATCAAAACTCCGACTTTATCCATTTGCATAGTCCGTGAATACCCAAAACAATACACAAGATCGTACAAAATCATAGATCGAATCCGATTCGATACAGTAGCAAATCCAATCAGATCAAGTTGAGCACTTGACAAGTAAAACCACTATTTTAAAGAAGAGCAGAGAGATACGAACCAGTAAAATTAACACGAAAATGGATCTAATCTCAATTTTGAGACAACAAAATCGAAGCGATCAATATATTGGAGATCAAACAAATCAAATCACTAAGTTAAAACCCTAATAAAAAATAAAATGGAAAAATTATAGAGGGGAATTGATGCAAATACCTTGAAAGTCACGAAATTGTTGCAGAGCACGGTCACTGATCGGGAAAAGCGAAACGGCGCACTGAAACCCTAGAAGACAGAAGACGGTGGTAGAGAGAGAGAGAGAGAAGAAGACGCGGATGTTTAGCTGGACTTGAATAAACACAAGGTTATATCTTTTTTTTCAAAAGAAAAATAATAATATTTGGTTGTAAGTATTTTATTTTTATTTTTTTTAAGGGAGGGGTGGGCTATTATTGCACATTGCGCGTTCCCCCGAGTGTGCTTGCGGGTCCCACTTGTTAAAAGCAAGACTGTTTAGCTTAAGCTTTAGTAATACAGTTAAGAGTGAGTTTTGTGAACTGTGATTAAGATAATGATAATTCATCAGTCACTTTATCAGACGACAGTCAACTCATTAGACGGCTAAGATTGATTTATCATAAAATGGTTGACCTTGTTACGTTTCTCTTACATGGACCATCCTCCACCGTTGGATTGCAAAAAGTAATGCAATATCAAACGGTGGAGATCATATCATGAAGGCTGGCCCTTAAAACCTTCATATGTTGTAGTCGATAAAAGACACGTAGGTGCATATTGAGAGACGAAGATCTGAGTATGAGTTTCACATGAGTTTAGATTATTCGAAATTTTTTATATTATATATTTTAATAATAAAAATAAAAAAAATAAGTATTTAAAAATATCTTTAATACAAGTCATTATTTTGAAAAATACATTAATTAATGAAAATCTAAGCATTACCTAATCCATTGGTTGGGAATCCAATTTTTCCACCTCTGAAGAATTGGGATCATAAATTCATAATTAGTAGCAGCATGTTCATAAGAAGATTTGGATTGAAGAAAATCTGCAGACAAACAGGTCCAGACCGTCAGAAAAATTACAGGAAATCTTGAGCCTACCAAGAAAGTTCAGTGTCGTGGGTCAAATTTTTTTATTGTTATAAATTGTATTGAGTTTATAATAAAAAATAATTTAATAAAATCAATAATGAAAATTATATATATTTATTTTTATATAATATTATAAATTATAAAAATGTTATTTCAATTTTTAATTAAAAAACACAAAATAAATTCAGATTAACAGCAAGTCTTCCTCTTATGACCATGGAAAGGCAGCAAGGGCATGATGATACAGATAATTGGTGGGACTGTTAATGGAAACTTGGGTACTGGCATTTTCCCGAATGCATTTTGCCAATCTGAAATTTCTGACTGCAAATCTTATCAAGAAACCTGAAGCCCATTAAGGTCATCAATGGCAGGGCTATATAACTGGCAGGACAAAGACCTTGTCGGCGTCAAGAAGATAAAACATAAGCTACTGCAGAGACGTCACTGGAATTTATGGAGAATATAGCCTAATGAAGAGCAGCCATGATCATGGAGAATTAACACAGGTCCAGGTATATATTTGGCTGAGCTGCTTCTGAGTGAATGAAATCACTGGTGCCTGGGCATCTTATGCATTGTCTGAAGAAGAAAGACGGAGAAGCAAGAACTGAAACAAGCACAGAGTCAAGACTGGTAGAAGCCCCATAAAAAAAGTTGAAGTGAGATTCTCAAAAGCAATGAAAAATTAAGCCAGCTGGACTCACCTTCTGCAAATCCTGAATACTTGAAAGAATATTACAGTTAACAATTGGCCAAGAAAAAAAAAACAAAAAAAGAACTTTCTTCTATTTTCTGGCATGAAAACTACAGAAAAAATGGAGTGCCTGGAAGTCCACTTGGACTGTACATTATCTCAAAGCTCATCATGGAAATCGTCACCGTCCTCATCCATGCTATTTTCAAAGATGGTGTTGTAGAAGAAGTATTCATGATCAAGCATCTCTTCAAGTGATAGCTTACCATCTCGGTTGTCATCAGCCTGAATCAGACAAGACATGACTAACTGAAAGTTAGAGACTTTAATCTTCATATATACTGCTTCCATGAACATAGCTAAGCATATCTGTAATTCTACATTGGTTCATTAAGGACAGTTTCATTATATAGTCTCTTCTTCCACATTGGTAGGGAAATTCAGAGAAATCACCTCATGAATCAGATAAGTGGAGTAATAGTTAGCATAAGACAGCTCTCCTGGTTGAAGATAATGGAGCATTGGCCTCAATTCGTCTGCCACCAGATATCTGCACATCCGTTTTCCCGATTTGAGTGTTGAATGATATCGATCATTCTAACATAAGAATATCTTATTTGAAAGATCGTAATCAAGGTTAAATGATAAGTACTTGTCGCTGTTCTTGTCAAGCTCTGCAAATTTCTCTTCAGCTGTGGGTACTTTCTCTCCAGCATTTTCAAATTCTGCATAAGTCTTGTAGATATCATAGGTGCGCTCAAGAAATTCTATAAAGTCAAGTTTACCATCATGATTGTAGTCCATACCCCTGTCCATGCAAGAAAAAGCATCATAACAAGCTTGTAGCCTGGTTGATATTGTTTCATGGCTGGCGAGCAAGAAGCAAGAAAATATCAAACAACTTACTTGATCTTTTCACTCAAGAGCCATTTCTGGATGTCTTCATTGCTGCTATCTTCTGGGTGCAAGAAACTGCGAGAAAATTTGGTTTTAATTTCCCAGAAGTTTGCAGCAAACAGTGCATTCAGAGAGGAACAAAGAAGCAAATGGAAGAAAAGGAAGATATATATGATTACTTGTTGAACTCATCTAAATCAAGAGATCCGTTCCTATCTACGTCTGCATTAATAAATTGCTGCATCCACCAGCCAGCTTCACCATGCCCAGTCCCGTTTTTCTCTGGTTTCACAATCTATTTTTATCAGCACATATCCAAAGAAGATGCCTCTAATTAATCACTCCATGTGATCACCAAAGAAAATATGGGAAGGAAGAAGAGAACATTCAAAATAAGTTTCCTTTCAACTACAAATATTCTTTCATTTTCCTTCCATTTTCTAGGCCACCAAACGGAAAATGAACTCACTGCATATGCATTATCAAATAAATAAAAAGTTTACCTATATCTTTCTGGGAAAACTGAGGCAAGTACTCGCTAAAACTAACAGCATCATCCCCATCCTTATCGCGCAATCTCAACTCTTTAAGGGTTCTAAAACTCAAACGTTCATCAGCTTGTTGTTCATTCCACATAACAAGCTCCTCCAAGCTAACCAACCCATCTTTCGGGGCTGTGTCCAGCAATGGGAACAAAATAATCAACCTCAGCGTGATATTCAACCTCCCATCGTCATTGAAATAATCATAGGAGACATCATCGTCGTCGTCTTCATCAATAGCCTCCCCAACAATGGCTTTAGCACTGATGTGGCCGTGGTTGTTGCCTAACCCTTTCTCTTCTGCCAGTCGCTCAATCTTTGTGACTAAAGGATCAAAAGCCGGAACGGGGAACTTGTAGCCTAGGCGGCGACTAGCGCCATTGTTTGCATGACCATGTTGCTTTTTAGGGGAAAAGACCATGAAGATAATGAAGGCGGTGGTTAAGAGGGTATAACCCACCGCCTTCGCCATTTTCTGGAACCGAAGTTCAGGGCCTGAAGAGAGGGATAGGATGGCCAACAGGGAGAGACGGGCATAGAGAGAAGCTGATGACTTCCTTCTTCCTTCCTTCGGTTATGTTTTCCATTTTTTTCCTGACAGTCCCTCTTTAGCCTGGATGATCTAACTTGGTGGCGGGAGAAACGGGTAGCGACTGTTAGAAGCTGGGGGCAGAAAGAAGGACCAGCCAAGGGGATTAAATTTGTTGGTGTCCGTGGAAGGTAACCAGCTTGTCTCTGATTTCTGTTCAACTTTAGCCACTGAAACAAATATTAACTTTTTTCTTTATGCAAATACCAATTAAAGAATGATGATATGCACAAGCCCCGACTTTTAGAGATTGTTTTATTATTTAATATATATATATATTAATGAATTATTTAAGTTATAATTTGAAATTTTATTTTTTTAAAAAAATTATTTATTAAATTTTATTTAAAAAATCATATAAGCATGGAAAAAATCAATGAGAAAAAATTAAAAATATTAAGTTAATCATCTAAAATAACTAATAGGGGATGAATTAAGAACAAACAGTCTCATTTTAGAGAAAAGAATTAATAGCTTGAACTACAGAAAGAATTAAACGGGTGTACGTTATAATATCAATCTCATATCCAAAAAGCCTAGCTCAAAGATGTCTCTAATATGACCATAAGATCTTTCTTTCAAAAAAAAAAAATCACATTATTTAATTAAATTATATGAATAATTTATTTGTGATTTTTTTCTGATTAATCGATGGGATCTTTCCTATATTTTATTATTATTACATCATAATATATATTTATTCAATTTGCACAGATTAATAGAAAGTGAAACTATCAATTTTCTAGTAATTTTGACGTACGTTGACCGTGTCTATCACTTTGGAGTACGGGAGACGGAAGACCTGGCCACGTCCAGATTAACGTCATTCTCACTGACTGACCGCGTTGTTGAGTTTCGTTGATCCACGTCATCACGAATGACAGATTAGAAAAATCTGAGCCCCCACAATTACGGGACTCCGTTGATAACCAAACGCCAGGAGATTTTGCAATCCCGATCACGATTCACGCCATAGGCGGTTCCTTGCGGGAACTCGCCGCTTTCACTGGACTACGGGTCCTTCTGTTTGGTAAGTGTGATCTGTTGTTATTTGGAGCCTCTGTTTGGCTGCTCAGAAAAAGAAAGAACCTGATGGTTCTAGTCTTAACAAGTCTTAATTAAGCAAAACAGGTAAGTGTCTCTGACTGTGTTATCATACATCATCCATCGGTTGATAGATTGATTATTTGGGCCTGTTTGCTTTAACCATCTGGTCCACTAAAATCGCTGGAAGAGAATATTGTGAGTAAATAATGTGGTGGTGAATTGCTGCGCAGGGGACAGCTGAGGCCATCCTTGGAAAGAAGATCAAATAGGCTGATATTACTGTTACTGGTAATAAACATGCTACGTATGCAGAATCCAGTGAATGTTGAACTAGGATTGATATGCATCATTGTGCAGATTGCTCATGTTTTGCTTTATGAATGTGTAGATTGCTTTATGTCACCGGGAACAGTAACAAAGCTCTTGGAAGGCTGAGAAGAGAACGTGAGCGTGCCAAGAGAGCCTTGAGGAGCCAGCACCAGGTCCGTGTGGAGATTGGATCTCTATTTGATGTGCAGAATTCTCTGAAACACTTACTAGAGCTCCACTTGAAAGGTTGAACAATGACCTGTTCAGAAAGACCATGGAACCTGTTAAGAAGGTTGTGAAAGCCGCAGAGTTGGAGAAGCACCAAATTGGTGAAACTGTTCTTGTTGGTGGAAGCATCCGCAGTCGTGTATATATATGTATTCTCTCTCTCTCTCTTTCCCTCCCGCTCCCAACCCCTTATTGCTACTGCTGAGTCCCTGAAGAAAGAAAGGGAAATAGTAGGGTCAGTATGCAGTTTTTCCTTTGATCAAATAGAATGACCAGTGCCGCTTTCTCATCACTGCATCATTTTTAGGTATCCAGGCTTCACGTGCAGAGAAACTCCCATATTGAGTGTGAGAACTTTTTACCCAGCTATAGACAATGATACTGGAATTCTTTCCCCTGCTATACTATTTTATTAACAATGGAATTAGAATTCTTTCCCCTGTTATTGTATTTTACTAACAATGGCGTCCAGTGAATTACTGACTCAGGCCTTCATGCTGAAATTAATTGTGCTGGTTACTTCGTATTTGAAGATGTGACGTTTAGGAAAACCATAAAGCCAAAGAACTTTTATAATCCCTCTACAGTTCGACAATAGGAAAGGAACTATAGAGTTCATTTTAAATCCATCTAAATATTCAATAACAATTCAAAGATTCTGCTGGAACCAGAGTACTCCCATTTATAAGTCCAGAAACATAAGAATGGCTACCATCCACTATCTTTCTTCTTCCTTGGTTTTGACAAAGCAATTGCCAAAAAGAATGAAAATGCTCACTATTTCAGCTTATAAATATGAGCTTTCTATCTCTTGAATTACTAAAACAAAAGGATTGACAATACTAGATGGGAAGTAGGGCAGATAACAACATACTGCCCCATCTTACCATGAAATTGAGATGATTAAGGTTAAACGGTTAGACATAGCCATGTAAATCTGCACTTTGTGCGTGGCCATAGCCCCAGCAAAACATAGAATAAACCATCAGTCTATCTCTTTTGCATCGCGTCTCATCCAAGGCCAGTCTAACTCACAGAGATCACAAGGGGTGTTGCCTTCATTATCCTTTATATCGAGTTCAGCATTTTGATTCACAAGAAATGCAGCAATGGAGTCTCTCTCACACATAACAGCATAATGCAATGGGGTTTGGCCTTCATTGTCCTAGACAACAGAAAGATACAGAAGTCAACACAGCTAACAAAAGATCGACACCAGCCTACACAACGAAGAAAAACGCAAAAGTTGAGACAAATTTGGACACTTTCACCCTAGTGAAATGATCCTCTCAAATGCATGAATCAGTTTAAAATGTTTCCCAGTAATTCCTTCATCACTCCTCGAACAATAACTAATTCAGAGAGACAACACCATGAGTAAACCATACACCAGTCACAAACGACAATAATTTTGCCTCATAAGCCATCCTAACTAGTAGCACTTGAATCTGGCCAAGCCCCACAATTACAGAAAGATAAAATCCATCCTCAACACATAATGGACAATGCAACATTGGAAATTCCAATACAAGCATGAAAACAGGTTCACTTACCTTTACATTTATGTCAGCATTCTTGCTAATAAGCACTTCTGTGATGTTGAAGTGGCCACGATCTACAGCCCAGTGCAATGGGGTTCGACCTTCACTATCTGTCATCGTTGCACATTAACTGTTTAGAGGGACAAAAACTCGAATCTCTTTCAATCAAATTAACATTAAGCAAAAGAGCCGAATGAAAGTAAAGCAGGATCATAGAATAAACAAGTAGGTAAGTTGTTGCATTTAAACCAAGTTTTTATACTTTTGTGTCTAACAGAATTGATTAACATGACAGCAACTAGGAAGAAAAGCTTGAGTTTCATAAATAGTGGGCATGCAAATACCTGCGTGTGCCATGTCATTATAATGAGGTGAGCAAAAAGCAAACCTAAGTTAGAATGGTTCGAGCTTAGCAAAGCACCAGGCAACTTGACTCTCAAACTCAGTCTGAGAGCTTAGAAGAATTCATCTTGAGGATACACAGAAGAACTTCTTGGTACATTACCATAACATGCACCAAAAATTACTATTTCAAAAGCTTTGTCATTCTTTCATAGGGTATATTTTTTAACAAAATTTTGGTTGTAATTATGCAAGTTATTTTAGTATGTCTAATGCAGTTAGTTTGGCGATTTCACTTGGTGACTTGGGACATGAACGAGCAAACTGAGCTGCGCTCTTTTCATAAGTGGCATAGTGTAACATGATAAGATCTCCATTGAGAACTTCAGTATTGATATAAGTACCACAGCTATCAGGATTCAGCAGAGCCATTATAGTATTAAAACATCATATAAGTGAATAAAAGAGAGAAACACGAAATGAGACAAATATGTAGAAACTAACCCTTCAAATTCACTGAAACACCACCTTCAATACACTTAAGCAAATTCTTCACATCTCCTTCTCTAGCAAAAGCATGAATAGCATCCATCTTCCTGATTATAACATTTTGCACAGTCATTGATATAAAGACTACCTTTTGAGTAAACACGAAAAGTTCACCATGAAATTTTAACACACTATCCAGAAGCAGGTATTCCATTATCTCAGCAGGGAATGGTTATATTTGGAACAGAGGCATGAAAGTCAATATCACAAGCATTTTTCTGACTGGCAATCATAAACTGCAAGGTTACTGCTTACAAACAAGAATTTAATATCAAGCATCCTCTATACCAGAAAGAAAGAATAATGATGAACTGGTTTTGGCAAACTTTTCTTGAGCTAGTAAACTAGTAGCAAACCCCTCACTCCCGGAACTCCAAATGCACAATTTCTGCATCATCCCATCTCAAAAATGCACCTAGAAAATCAAGCTACAGCAGAGTGGTTCAAATCCACTTGGATGACTAATTTCAAAGCATGAGTTCATTATGATCCAAAAAAAAAAGCCACCCCCAAAAACAGAAAACTTTGATAATAGAGATATAAAGTACATACTAAGTACTAAGAACCTTACAACTCATTTCCAGATTCTTCCTCGTATACAAACGAGCTGAAAACTGGTCCCATCGGTCCTTTTACATCTGAGCCTCCACCATCACCGCCTCGACCTTTGCCCTTTTAGGCATCAAAAATGTAATAAAAAGAGTAAAAAGATGATATCTAACTGAAGGAACGTAGATGTACAAACCAAAGGAATGGCAAGATAAAACAAGATTATAATCTCACAGCTGAACCAGCAAGCCAATTTGGATATAACTCTGTCACAATATCGATATATTTCTGCATAGCTTCTTCTGGAGGCATAGCACCCAATTTCTGCCATGCTTGCCTGGTACCAGTCAACAAGAAATTAAAAGAGGGTAAGCTTTCAACCATTCAGCCATTAAATGGTTGTACTAGGAACAGAACATTCATCACAAAAGATATATTTGGAGCTTAACCCCTGAATGACTGAGTAGGAGAAGACACGCTTGAAGTACAAGTAAGTTGAAACAATAAGCCTGTCAGTATCAGGTCATAACAGTGTCAGAGGCTTCCATGATTTCAGAGTAGCTGACATATAGACCCAACAACTTACAGTGCACTTTTTAATTAATCAATGATCAATTGGTAAGCTAACCATCATCATTAGCATCATTGCTGATCAAAACAATACGAACAACAAAGTCATAATTCAGCCATTACCTTAAAATCCTTAATTAGGAATTCCTTAAAATCTAAAAGGCATTGTGCATTATTACTTGGATTACCCTTTCACATCTATCAAGCCTCAATAACATCCAAACTGAAGAATAACTCAAGAAACATGATCCACAAATTGACAAGAACTGCAAAATGACGCTGAAGAAGCAATACCACTTTGCTCGGGCAGTCATCTTGAGGGCCGAAGGTTGTGGGCTGCTGCAAGGCCCCTCTGTGGCAATCTTGTACAACCCATAGAGCTGCAACTGCACATCAGTTGACACCTTTGGGGAGAGCCGATCGGCCGCAGTTGCCGCCACGAAAGCCGTGGCTGCACTGAAAGCCTCGTCGAGCTCCGTGCTCTCCACACCCTCCCAATCATCATCATCATCATCAGTACCACTCGCGCCCTCGTTTCTCACGCTACCGTGCTCTGCGATCACGGAATCAGCCTCGTTGGGCCCGCCTAGATCGCGACCAGCTGTCTCAAATCCACGGGACGCATCGCTGCCGATACTTTGGGGTCTTGCTGTTGATTGGTTTTGATTGCGAGTGATGGAGAGATTGTCCTCTTTGAACGAAACCACTATGGAGATGAGCTTAGCGAGTAGGTAAGAAAAAAGGAGACCTATGAAGATGGATTGGAGAAGATGGTTCCAGTCACCCATGGTGGTAAACAAATACCCAAAAAGAAACTAATTGTAGAAAAAATTCGGGGAAGGGAACAGGCTAAAACCCTAGGACATGAGAGCAAAAAAGGGGAAAGGGAATAAAAACCTAAACCCTAAAAGAAAAAATGTGAGAAATCTGCGGGGAGAAAAGTAAGGAAGGGTATGTCCCTCACTGTTTGGATAGCTTTTGTTGCCTTAATTTTCCTTTCGTATCGCAGAAGAGAACGACAGTTCGGCGCCGGAGGCACAGAAGTGGCTGTTGGGGCGTAGTGCGCACTTCGGATTGGGATCGAGATGGTCACGTGCTCCGTCGGCTGTGGCGGCTCATCGCTGGACCGCTACCTTATTGTTTCAGTTAACACGTGGCCTAATTACCGAACCAAAGCGGCGCTTCATCGTCGGTATTAAGAAAATTAAATTTCGATAGGTACAACATTATAATTAAATTGAATTTCTTAAAAGTATAATTTAATGTCTACCAAATAAATTGACCTCTTCAATACTCAGAATTAATAATTAATTAATTTTTTAGAAAAAAAAAAAAAACCTTGTACAATGGCCCCGTGTGAGCCCCATTTTGAGTGGGCTTCACATCTAAATCGACGTCGTTTCAGCTATTAAAAAAAATCTATGGGACCCTCATCCCAGCGAAGGAAGGAATAGTATAAATTCTTCAAAGTTGATTGAAGTACGTACAGTTGTTATTACATGTATGATCAACGGAATCTCAAGAACATTGAAACTTCAAGAGTTGTTGTTAGCTAATTAACATTATGACTAACAAATTACCGCATGTTCTGTCTTGGTCATCGGAAGCTACCATAATTATCTTCTCCTCCTGCTTCTTACACTATTACTATAAACTAGGATCAAATACAAAATACAAAATTCTTTTGCTCTTGGTTTCATCACCGCAGCTCTGTTCCTCGGCTGTCAATATTTGCAGTCCCCATAACCTGGATTATCAAAAACAGTCCGTTGTTTTAACTATTAATTATATATCCTCTGACATGAGGGGATGGCATGAGAACAGATTAGTAGCTAGATTATTTGGAAAATTACTTGGATCGACGTCAGTGACGGCTCCAGTTTGATCGAAGTCACAGTCGTTGTCGTTCCTCCCTGTGGCTTGATAGTATGCATTCATCGCGTACGCTGCATGGGCTCGAACGGTGTTGGGAAGGAAGCAGGGACCTCCTTCTTGAATGGGTTCACAGTCCAAACCCAAACCGCACACATAATCAATGTTCCTCTGCAGAGCTTCCGTATCGGCTCCTCTTCGAGGGAGACACCAAAGACTCGATCTTTCCTTGGGCGATGGTGGCCGAGGTCTCACTGGTGTTGGGTTCATTGGAATGGATGATCTAGCCTGCATCAAACACCAATTAATCATACAGGATAATTTTATGATGATTGCATGATCGAGAGAAGAGAAAATGAATGTTAAGTCTTTTCTAATTACTGGCAGATCATATTTTCACCATGGTTATTAATTATTACAAGGCCGACTGTAATGACAAACAAATATGCAGTAGAAACACGGTGATTATGATCAGCAGCAGCAGCAGCAGCAGCTACCGTGGGCCGTAGAATCCCGATATCGTAGACAGGTATCATGTCTGGCCGGAACAGACCGAAGTTCCTCTCACATGTTGGCCCTGGCTTCAGATTTTCATTGAAAAGTGCAAATATGTACGTCTCAAACGTCCGGTTGGGCATGAGCGGTGTGCCACAACCGGACGTTACGTGCCTCATGAGATTGCCATTGTACTCCGCCGCCGTCGTCGCATCAACACCAACTTGTGCCGAATCCCCCATTGATGGCCACCCGGTCTCGGCTATTACAATCTCAACGTCTGTAAATCCTAGGACTTTCATAGCTGAAAAGACTGCATCCAGTTGAGCATCTAACATGTTTGTGTAAAGGAGCTTTGTATTTTCATCAAGAACTCCCGAATTAGGCCTAAACAGCGCATAATCAAGTGTGTCAGCCGAGCATCCGAAAAACGGATATGGGTTTATCATGAAAGGTGAATTGGTGTCTCTAAGGAAGGTAAGCAAAGGTTTAAGCACATGGGAGTCATAGCCTTGTCGGAATTTTCCGGTGGACGGTGGGCTTGAACTTGACAGAATTCCCAAGGAGTGAGGAGTTGAGACTTTGATCCTACCGTCTATAGATGCTCTGACGAGAGCAGTGTGGAGGTTCTGCATGGCTGTGACAAGGCCTGCTATCAACAACCTGTTTGCGGTGGACAATACTTCATTGCCAACTAAGATGCGGACGATATTGGTGGAAGGAATGTGAGGTTGGAGATTGTTCTTCAGCCATTGTTGAGCAAGGGTGAGCTTGGTAAGGTGAGGGATTTGATCATTAGGGACAGTGACAGTGACTGCAATGCCAGTGTTAGCAAAGGCCTGTAACATTTGAGGATCTGCATCAAATAGCCTTACACGGTTGATAATGGTGGATTCCAAAAGGAAATGAGCCACTTGTTTCGGAGGAGGCAGATTGTTAGCAACTGTGCCGTAATTGACTCCAACACTTCCCTCCACCCCTAAGAAAATAATGCCATATATATTCAATCAGTCATTTACATTGATCAGATATAAAAAAAACCTCATGGGTTGTGTTACTTAAGATATAATATTGACTTTCTAGTCATTACCTTGGAATATTACTTGCTCAGATGCAAGGAGGAACAGGAGAATTCCTCTGGCCATTGAAGAAAAGAAAGCAGCATAGACCTTCTCCATGACTGTAATGGGCATGGTGAAAATGGCGAATGGCGTGTGAGGGAGGCAGCCATGGCTGAAGAAGTGGACTCGAAGATGCTTTGCTTTGTCAATGGGGGAGTTGGGTGCTACAGTTTGAAGTTTGTTTGCGTGAGAGCTTTAGCGATCTGTGCCTGCTTTAGATGGACCCTTTGAATTTCAGCTTTAGTTCCCTTTGGACTGTTCTTTTATTCTTCTTCCTCTCAGCAAGGAAAACTTGGGACTTTCGCATGAATTCAATTCAGATCTGCTGATGTATGTTACAGTAACTTAGGTACTCTAAAGACTTTATTTTTGAGCTGCCAAAAGACAAATTCATAAATGAGCTACAACCCTAAATTAGATGTGATTAATCAGTCTTCTAAAGGGCTTTATCCTTTGATTCTCAGACGGGAATAATATCTTTTCTTGCCATGCAAGAGAAGGTATTGCCGAAAGCGAACTGTCAAAATTAAAGAAGCTCTCTCTCTCTTTTCTCTCTCTGAATTGAATTTCATTGTCTTCAGAAAGATCTAACTAAAGTTGATAGTTGTTCCCTGTTAACATCCAGGATTCTTCTTTTTTAGGGTTAATTAATTAGCAAAAGTGACAAATGTTAGGGGAGAAGAAGGAAAACAACTGGTAAGGGAACCAGTGATATATATAAGCATAAATCTGTATGACAAGCAAGAAAATATTGCAGCAGCAACTTATCTGTGAGGGAGGGACTGAATAAATAAAGCTCCCCCTTTTGAGTAGCAGAAAGAAGAGCAAAGCCATGCGAAAGAAAATTTTCCATTTCTTCCACTTTTAACATTGCTTGCTCAAATGAGCATCTCACAAACAGAAGCACCCACCAAAAGAAACACACAGAAGAACATGTGGCTCTGTGTGTACATATGCAGATGCAACTGTGCGTTGGAATACTCATTTGAGCAAGAAACGTTACAAAGAGGATCCTCCCTGCCGCCCCATTCTCTCCCTCTACTAGGGAATAATGAAAAGAATCTAGGTTCCCTCCTCATAAATAGAGAAAGTGCTAACACAAGCAACCAACCTCCTGCTACCTAACAAGCAGGATAGAAAATTCAATTGGTAGGTGGGATGTACAGGCTTCAAAGACTAAACTGCCTCTGGGTCCTCTGTTGTGGAGCCAAAGCCTCCATGAAGCTCTCGTGGGCAGTGATGAAAATTCACAGTTTCCCCGAGTGAGAAGAGACTTGAGAGGAAACCCACTAACGAAAGCTACTTGGCTGGAGATTACAGGTGAGACAAGACAAAAGAATGAATTATAGGTGTTGAATGTGGATGGAATGGCCGCTGGATACTGTTGATGGGCCAACAACCTAAACCAAGCTACCTCAGTAGTGAATCACAACAGGACTTACCCTGCGCGTAGGCTGCAGCTAACAGATAATGTTACGGTAGAACTGCAATTCCTGATGCCCAATAATTCAGGATAATAATGCTAAGGTTGAAAATGAAGGGATCACAAATGATAATTAGGTTGAAAAAGTGCATAAATTTTGAAAGAAAAACTAAGGCAGGCAATTGAGGAGGGGACTGAAAATGAAGGGAAGATCAATGTTGGGGTTTGGTGGGCCTAATCTATCAGCAGGCAGTGGATTAGTGCCGAAAAGGTCTAAAACGAGGCCTACAGGCCTTTTAAATTTTTCTCTTTAACTTTTTGTTTGTTTTGTTTTTTATTTCAGAGAAGATCCACCCTTCAGATCAGCTTTTCGGCACGCCGGCCAGTAGCCCACCGACAGAAGATACCAGGCATTGGATTAATAAGCGACAGCCATATCCTGACGAGAGGTACTGGACCTTCAGGATGGTGACAGGCCACTGCAATCTTACCATATATTAAAAAGTTAATTTATATTCATGCAGGTAATTCAAATTTACATCATTTACAAGATGACAGAGTTTAAGGACTTGGTCACCTGTCACTGAATTGTAATTAGACTCGGACTTTTGGGTTGAAAAGTCTCAGAAGCCCAGTTTGATCCAAGACAGAGTTACGAAGCTGCCCATAGGACCAGTTTGATTTGGCCCAAAAAAGGGGCGTTGCGCATCCGGGGAATCGAACCCCGGTCAGTACCGTGGGAGGGTACTATGATACCACTACACCAGATGCGCTTTTCTTGTGAGTTTTTCTTCAAATATTCAATTCGTCTATGAGTTTCCTCTTGGGGTAATTTCTTCAAGCCGTAAAACAGAGCTAGAAGTCACAAAGCCCATATAAAACAGCAGAATTATGCTCTGTTATCTTCAGTTTCATCTCATTCGATTTACTCTGTTATTGGCTGTCACTTAAACAAAATCAACATTGTGCAACAGCAGGCTAGAATAAATGATGAAACAGCAGACAAGAATATGGACAATGATCACCGGCAACCCAACTCAGCTCTTCCTTCAGGGCTGATACTTTTGTTTGTACACAGTTTCTGAAGATCAATGTAACCTATAATAGTGTCTTCAAAATCTGCATCTTCTAGTTGAGCTCCATCAAAAGTGGAACCAGACAACACAGTGTTCTTGAACACTGCTCCCTGGAGATTGGCTTTCCCGAAATTAACCCGGTCTAACACGGCATTCGAGAAGTTTACACCTGCAAAATTTTGTAATCTCCTGTTATTCTCTGCAGACCTATATCATATGACTTCATACACCTAAAATTTCCAAAATTATACCACTCAGCAAGCACTTCAAGGCTAAATGACAGAAATTTTCTGTGGGTTTGGTTTCTCTAGTTGCAATCAACTACTTATGGTTGAAGTTGGGAAACAAAGCGGTGGAAGGGACAAGGAATCGATATCCTTTAGAGTTATCACTCTGAGAAGATAAATGCTTTAGAGTTTACCAGATGGGCTACAGGAGCCAAGGCAAGTTAAAGTTAACGGGAAGTTGGCATTTTTATGATTCTGTGCCTCGTGGTGAGGGTAAACACTTCGATTCATATTGAGGATGAAACAGAAGATCACCTTTGAAGCTTGCTCCAACAGCATAAGCCTTTGACATCACAACTTCTGACATGTCTGCACCATCAAACTTGGCATCAGACATCAGGGCTGCTGCAAGAGACTTCCCTTTCAGATTAGATTTATCATTTGTGTAATCACAGAATCGGAGATCAATTGGCTTGTCATAAACACCATTTGCTTGACCTATTGTGTTACCAACAAACGCACGCTCACATCTGTTGGGCTCTGTTGAAAGTGGAGGCAGCCTCTGCAGGGATAACATATTTCAATTTTTCATTTCTTCTATAGCTCTCTTAAATGATATCAAAGTCAGTGCACAAGCATATCAGTGTAGCAACCATCACTATTGAATTCATAACTGATCTTGAAAGCTGGGAGAAGGAGTAAGCTTGAGATATACGGAATGGACCACCAAGTCCTGATTTCCTATCAAGATCTTATAGGAACTTTTTTCCCCAGAGAAGAACAATCTGCCATCAAATGAACCTTTTCATGAAGTGCTACTATACTTCATCTTCAAATTATTAAAGTGCCTAAGAAGGCTAAAACTCCAAGGATAAGAATACCGAAAAGCATTTAGAACTATCATTTACCCTTTAAAACCTGCATTTTGCATTAACTACAGCAATAGGAACACTCATGTAACCCACAGACACAACAGTTCATAACGTACAGCTTGCATCTGATTGAGTAGTATTCTTCCACAGTGCTCATTTAAAAACGCTGCATCTTATTTGTAGAAAACGATAGTTTCTTCAATCATCCTTTAATTATCTACTGGTGAGGATGATTGGTTCCTCTAAATTGTCATAGAAGCCACACCATGTAATGTTTTAACCCAGCCTCCCAACATTTAAGAAAATACAGATTGCAGATAAAACCAAAATGTCGATCTAATTGCCTAAGTGAAATTAAGCTATTGTAAAGTTGATCAGTATTGTGATATGAAACAATTTGCTTCACCATAGATAATGTTTCTCATGTGCAGCAGACAAAAGCAATGCTGAGAAGTTGCAGACTGAAAAAAATGAAATTAATATGACAAAATTCTCCAATATGACAAACAAAAGCGTTGTGCTTAACCTGATTGGCAGCAATTACAGGAGAGGCAGCCGTCACAGCCCAAACGGCGAAGATGCCACAAGCTAAGCTTTTCAGTTCTTTAGAAGGAAACAGGCTTGCCTTGGAATTAGACTCATGTCCAGTAGCTGCTCCTGAGCAGACAAGCATAAATGAGAAACCAAAGATTTCAGAAGCAAGGAAGCCAATAAATTCGAGGTTAATGGGTCTTACCAGAATTTTTAATTGGGTATGCAATGAAAAGCAAATTGGGGTGTTTTTATCCATGATACACAGAAATAAACATGAATCACAAACTTCAACAAACAAAATCAACCAGAATGGAGGAAGGGCTTACCAAAGCAACTAACTTTGAGTGGAGAATGGAGTACTGCAGTTTGAAAATAATGGCGTTTGGTTGACAAATGCATGAGAGAGAAATTACTTTGAGATAGTGAGATTGAAAAGGTAGCCATGTCTGAATGCACTTTCTCTTTCTTTCTATCTATCAGCTTCAAGCAGTGGGAAGTTATCCATCGATGGCTTCATCCAGGACTTACGTTCATCAATGGATAGCTCCATCTGGCATTACACCTAGGATTCGTCTTTTCACGGACTCCGTCTACTTAGGCCCAAACAGGCCCATTGTTTCTTCCCAGTTTGATCTGGGATAAAGCCCTTTAAGCTCAATTTTTCCCACTGCCAACACCATCACTTACCTGGACGCAATTGTCATGAATGTTTGTGGTGACATTGGTCTGTCTGATTCCGAGTAAACCAACAGCAAATCGAAACACTTTGTCTTTTTGTGAAACAACGTTGTTGGGGTGGCAGTTTTGGCACAACAAAAGAAAGCCCCCATGGACGTGGAGTTGTCGTACCATCAGATCCCAAAGTAAAATATTTTATTCAGTTTTGCCCTAAGTAAAATATTTTATTGACTTGTGCTGCAATCGGTTTGCAGCTAAGCCTGTTAACATTCATGTTTTGTCCCTTCAAAGCCAATCATGTTTGTCCTTAAATATTCATTCTTTAGCTTTATCACTCTCATAATGATTCACTTCGCCTTTTCAGCCCACCCAAAGCAAACGCCTTTTTCTTTTCTTGTGCCTCCCTCGCACACGACCCCTGATCTGATTTTTCTGTACACTGCATGATTCTCTTCAACAGGATTTCATGTCCTGCAGTTTCATACACATTGCCTGCCATAGATTGAAGTTGTGAGCTTGGGCAATCAGTCCCACGAATACTCAGTAATTTGCAAAGCCAAAAGGAAAAGGTCCCCAACTTTCACACAAAACTTGGGAATAATTGGTATCTGGTTAGCCCTCGGTTACAAACTGTGCATCACTCATCTTAGTTCTCATTATAATCACTGTACAATCACCTGGGCAATTCTGCTAAAGAAGTAACCCCTCTGATTCTATTTACAGTAAGTAGGTAACAGTTACATGTATGCTCAATTTGAAAGACAGTCTATCAAATTTTCTTCTCTCACCAGAAGGCTTAATTAACAAGAGCGCTCAAATATAATACATAAAAACTAAATCAGATGTTAGTATAGAGACTGTGATTATGTTAGCAAAGACAAAAAGGAACAACTGTGTATGACCAGAACCAAGCAACGATCAGCCATCCAGCAAATGGCACGACCAATTCCAACCGGAAAAGTGCTCAGCAATAGCCGGTGGAACCCATTACCACCAGCACGCCCAGGCGGGATTAGCCCTACCATGAGGCAGACCTTGAAATGGCAGACAAACAATTCAATCATTCAGGCTATGAAACATATCATAGTGCCACAGTTCCCCACCATTTCTCCCAAATAATCTCCAACCACTGGCTCCGCAATTCACCCATCTCATCTTGGAGCACAAAAGAAAAAAAGGCTCTGAAAGACCCCACAACCACCTCTGTTATACAAAGATTTATCTTCAATTTGCCCTCTCTGACACATGACTTGCACATCTTTTTCTAGGCCGGCAGACAAGAATTTCTCATGTGGCAAATCAAAAAAACTGTGACATTCAGCTCAGTATCCAGATAAGCTAACCTTGGCCACTTGCTGATTCCATGATGGATAACGCTCAACCACAGAGCTCTGCCACTCGTCACTACCTAATTTGGTTGAAGCACATCCCCATGATCTGAGAATACCCCACTTGAAGCTACCAGATCTACAATGCACAGGCAAATGAAGCACTGAAATCTGAACCTGCCATGGTCCTCCACCTCTCCTGTCGGCGCAGAAATCTGTGTGCGTGGAACATTTCAACCAACGGGGCTGCTAACCATAAAAGATCCCCACCAAAGGAATAACTTCTGATTTACCGAACATCCTGCCAAGGGACTAAAATTTCAGACAGGCACTGGTAACCCATAATTGTGGAATGATCTAATTCGTCCATCCCATCCAGCAGTCACAATAACCAGACCCCATACATGAGACCTTGATGTGCTCTGGCATGATGCTTTCAGAAACTTGTATTGGGACTTATGCATTGAAGATGGAGACAGTGGACTTGATGCAGGGAGCTTTTCCTCGGGCCAAGTCGCAGATCCCTTAGGGAAAGACTCTAAGAAAAACTCTTGGCCCGGAGGAAAACCAGCTAGGGAAGAAAATGGCATGGTTTCATTTGAATTTTCACCCAAAATACCAAAAGGGGACCTATTTTCTAAGTTTCCACCCTGGAAGCCACACCACGGTATTGCAACAGATGCATCAGTGGAGAACCGCTCACACGACCTAATATTTTTCATTTGGGGAAGAGCAGCTTCTCCCTGACCAATGCAACTCCACATATATACACTCGCATCATCGCAGGCTGAGATGATGTGCTCACCATCTGGAGTGAAAACCGCAGAAAGATGGCTGCCCGCATTACGAAGGCCTAAAATGAGAAAGGACAGAAACTTTCGAAGCTAAATTACTCTTGAAAGAGAAGCTCTGCAGTTGAGATAGGAACAAAAAATAGCAAAAACTAAACAACTTCCCAAGTGAGTTTGACAAAATAAAAGATTCAAAGATGGACTAATTAGTGTCAGCAACCCACTAATCCAAAATAAGGGGAAAAAAAGAAAATAAAATATAAAGGAATTTAAAGAAACAAACAAAATATACCCTTGTATTTGCCAATGACATTGAGCCCATGAAGAATTCTGACTTGTGAATCAGCAGAGGTGACCATTACTTTGCTTGGATCTCTTGGGAAAAACTGGAACGTGTAACATTTAATGAGTGAACTATTGTCTCTAAAAAACCAAACAGAAATGAAATAAAATTACCAAAAAGCAGAAGATAATACAACAAAGGGTAACAACGAACTACCTGGAACCTAGTTATCCTTCTGCAGGATGACTTCTTTTTATTATGCAAGCATATCTGAGCATCCAGTTGCAAGTGATTGTCTGAAACAAGAAAAGTTCAAGAGTAAGGAAAAAAAGGAAAAAAAAAAGGTAATTAACCATCATCGTTTCATATATGGAGATGTAACGTCCAAAATTTCTATTTATCATCAGCATAAACCGCCCTAAATTTGCACGCCATTGAATATCAATGCTGCACTAACAGATAACTGCATTCCTCTTTTAAACAACAGAACATTCCAAGGAAGCCTTCTTTTTCCTCTTTTCGTATTATCTTAAACTAGTTCCCGTAATTATCTGAACAAAGTATCGTACCTGACATGCTGTAAAAGCGACAATTGCCAGTCAATGAGCCAACAATTCCTCCCTGAGATAACAGAATGATGTTTATCGAACCAGTCAATACCATGTAAATATGCATTCCCATTTCTACATGATACAGAGTATTAAAAAAAAAAAATCTCAAACCTGGCCATCCGGACGATAACATACTGCAGTTACAATATCTCTTATGTCTGTCCAATCAACAACTTGGCAACCAGCAATTTCCCAAATGCGAACTTTTCCATCTATTGAACCACTAATGAAGTAATTATCATTTACGGGGTTAAACTGAACACAAGTTACTGCATCACAAAATAACAAAAAGAAAGGTTTGTTTAGATAAATATTTCAAAGAAATGAGATAAAATCATGTACCAGTTTACAATCAACCATGACTGACACCTCAACTAAAATAATGAATAAGTAAATATTAAGAAAGAACACAAAAAGGAAGAAGAATACCATAATTACTATGGGTATAGACTCGAAGGCAATGATCACATCCTACTCGCCATAGCCGAACAGTCTTATCAGCAGAAGCTGAGAGCAAGTACTGCAGCAAGAAAGTATGAAATGACAATCTTAATTTACTTGCTATAGAACATATTAAACTGTATATTTTTCCTTGCTGCTTAAAGAGTGCCAAATTTTTCAAAATAAATCACTTACATTATTCTTTGACCAGGAAAGATCTAAGATCTCACTGCTGTGCCCATGGAGTTCATGCAATGGTTTCTCCAATATCCGGAATATTTTGGGAGGAAGAATAACACAAGCTGAATCTGATGTTTTCCTCAGATTCGTCAATTTCCCTGCGTTCTCTTTATCCACAAAAAGAGGTTTCAACTCAGAAAGATGATTCAAAGTGAAGTATAAGCAGGATGGATCTATTTCTGGAATGTCATGCTCATCAGATCTGTCATCCTCCACCACTTGCCACAATCGTACAATCCCATCTTCACCAGCACTGGCAAGGTACTGTCCATCAGGACTGAACTTCATTGTCAAGATTGAACCCTCATGAGCAGAGATATCTTGAGCCTTATAAAGAGCTGAAAGTTCCTTCGACTGCTTCCGATACTGCCTAACTTTGACTCTCTGGATCCCCAGCCCCAAAACTGCATCAACATTGTCAGGTCTTAATTTATCAGCTTCACCTGGCCCATGCACCAGGCATGATATTGAGCGTAACCTATCCAACCACCCCTTCTTAACCCTCTTGGCTATTCCTACTAACTTACTCTGCTCCTCAACTTCCTTCTCCATAACACGCTGAAAAGAGGGAGATGACATAGAAGCATCATCAGACTCTACACCTGTTAATGACTGCTCTGAGCCCACTCCAGCACATTCATTTAGATTTCCATCCTCCCCTAATTTATCTACATCACCTGCCCTTCCCCCGTCCAAATTCCCTTCTCTGCAGACAAAATTGGCCAACAAACTGACCTCCCTGGACAACTCTGGATTGTCATTAGACCAACATGACATTGAGGACCGACAGGAACAAAATTCATCTTCAAACCCTGAGCTTCTCAACACAGCCTTACTACCCTCACTAATTCTATCAACATCCCCTTCCAAACTACATACATCTACCAAATTCTCCTGTACAATTCCATTTAAACCCGCTCCCATCCAATTCAAGAACTTACTTCTCCGCTCCTTAAGACTTCCTGGGCTACCAATCCATACATCATATGGAAGACTGCCAGCAACGAAATTGTTAAGATTAGACTTGGCATCAGTTGTCCGGATGCTTTCAGAATTTACAACAGGCATTGGCATTGCGTCTCCATGGGCATCGAAAAATCGAAAGTCTTCGTCTTCCCTTAAGCTACCCATTATTCTTTGAGTTCAACCCATGAAAACCACCTCCAGAAGAGCAACTTTTTAAGCACTGGGCAATGTGCTAGATTCTAAATTCCCTCCAGACAAGCTACCCAAAGAACTGATATAAAAACGAAAAAAAAAAAAAAGAAAAAAAACAAAGATAAAACACGAAATCCAAGATCAGCACAATAGAAGCACTTAATAAATCAACAAGGAAAATAATAACAATTAAACTAAAACCAAGAGATCCAACATGGATCCCTATCCACACCCATTGAACCTGGTCTTTCCGTTGAATAAAAATTCATAATTTAATATAAAAAACGAAAACTAAAACTAAAACACAAGTTTTAGATATTAAGAAAGTAAAACATGATACGAACCCAGATTTCTGCAACAAATGAAGGGTCCGAAACAGCTCTCAGTACACAGAAATGAAAACCCATCGAATGGAAATTGAAGATCTTATTATCAT
This sequence comes from Moringa oleifera, assembly GCA_021397835.1. Classification (NCBI taxonomy): domain Eukaryota; kingdom Viridiplantae; phylum Streptophyta; class Magnoliopsida; order Brassicales; family Moringaceae; genus Moringa; species Moringa oleifera. The sequence continues at coordinate 357,661 of JAJFZO010000658.1, read as the reverse complement.
ATTTTAAGAAATGAATCGAAGGAAAATGTATAGATATATATATATAGTGATTAAAATAGAGCAAATAGGTGGATTCCAAAAAGGAATATAAAATTTCGCTTACATGGGTTTGTTTTTGTGAGATTTCTCTGGAACTGGAAGGCAAATAGATCGAAGCCTCCATTAAAAATTGTGGAGCTTTTTGGACTCGCTGTCCCCAGGAAGCGAAGAGGGACACTGTATTGCAAAATGGATATAGAAAAGGGAAACAAAAATAATAATAATAATAATAAAAAAAAAGCGGTAGTACAAAATAAAAATTAAACAAAAAAAAGGAGGGTAAAACCGGGAAAATGGATTGATTTCCTTGATATTGGTGAAGAGATGGCCCGAGAAACGAGAAACAAGATATGGAGAGTAGGTTGTGTTCTTGTTTTAGTGCTCTTCCTCTTTCTCTTTCTCTACACAAAAATTATGTTTGTATTTCTACAGTGCTTACAGTTGGTGCCTCCATTTGTAATTACCTTTCTAAATTAATTAGTTAATTAATTAATTAATTACTATTATTAGAATGTCTCAAACCATGTGTGAATGCTTCATTAAAATATATTCAGATTTAACTTCCCTTCATTTAAAAAATCAACTCATCTACTTATTTTAATTCCCCTTTTTTTTTTTGGTAATAAAAATGAAAACCAACAACCGTTGGATCGTTGAGATAATTGAACGGAGGGATTGGAGTTGGCCGACCGCAAAGGTCACATAACCAGCAAGTTGTCGAAGACTCCTCTGTTGTTCTTATTCTCCTCGGAAAAAAATTTGTGGTCTGCAAATCAGAGTGACCAAATTCGTCTTTTCATTATTTATTTGTTTTTTATTATCTGAAAAATCAACCTTTACAGCAGAAATGACTACATGCTCGTCCACGTTACCTTGCGTTCCAGAGACGGCCCACGGTCAGGTCAAGACTGTTATGGCCAAAGGGAAATCATCTTCAATGGTACACCACCACCCATGTTACGTGGCATCATCCTAATAATTAAATTCATACAATGTGTACCGAGATCAATCAAAAATTGGTATAATGACTCTTGATTACTCCTTAATTAAATATTTCGAGCCGGTTCATCATTGTATGTTGTTAGGGCGGCACAATGATTCATCCCAAGTGGGTCGATTGAGGTGAGATTACTAGTAATTTACCTGAATCGGGTTGGTTATGTCCCCATTAGAACCATACAAACAAGCCTAATAAGTCAAAAGGTTAAAGTCACCCGTGTTCCCTAATCATCAAACAATTAAGTTAGCTAAAGTGGGATTAATCATGATGCTCCCCAATTAATTTTGACATTAGGCATGCACAAGGTCGTAGTTGTCGAATTATGCCGATCCTACGGTTAAGATTTGTAGGTGTTTGGATATTCAGTGTACCCAAAATTAACTTGGGCAGGAAAAGTGAGACTGTCATGAATAACAAGGTAGCTGAAATCACCCAAGGGAGAGACAAGAAGACATTAATAATGCAATGTTCCAGCTAATTCTGCGTCTGCTTTAGCTATACTTTTTCTTCTGTTCTTTTCTTTGTTTTTAAAATTTGATGGTGGTGACTTATTTACACAACAAAGGGACACGTGCACTTAGCTTCATCTTCCTACTTGGGAAGCAAAGCAACTTCAAGTTTCTTATGGTGCCAATTCATCGTCCATACGTGTATTTAAAAAATTAAAAAAAAAAACCGTAAGCAGCAGCGTCATGGATGATCAAATTGACCTTCTGATTAAGCAAAGTTTTAAAAATTAACAACATTATAGATGAAAACAGCTTGCAAACGGGAATATTTGGCCTTTGAAGCTTTTGGCACGTGTGTGCGCCTTTCATTCATTCACTCACGCACATGACTGACACGTATGGCATGATCATATATGTATTACATGCAAACAAGTATAGGAAAAACAAAATGTAATTATTTTCTTTAATTTTTATTGGAGAAAAAGGAGCTCCCATTTGTGTGATGGGTGGGCATGAGTTGTAAATCCATTCAACGGACAGACGCAGCTTTTAAATGTCAGAATAATTAATTTTTGAAATAATACAGTGTGAGAAAGAAATTCATTATTAAAAAAAATTATATAATTGATGCCCAACCAGCTTAGTTGCAAGAGAAAATTTGAAAAATTAAAAAAAAAAAGAAAAGAAAAGAAGAAAATCATGTGTGATTGCCTGGTGCTTAAGCAACAAATCATTCTCTGGAACAACACACGCCCACCCAAGATTCTAGCCTTAATAATGTCGACTCAGTTCATGGTATTCTGTTTATTCTTGTTCTACAAACAGAACCAGATTCTCCTCACTCCTTCATCATCTTTCTTGCAATTTTATTATATTATATCTTCCGCTTGTACTTCCTGCATCATTTTCAGATACCCTGAATTTTTTATTAACTATGAATTATTTTATTAATTAACATATAAAATTTTAATTTTTTATTTATTTACAAAAGCATTTTATACAAGACTCAATCAATATTCACTCATTTAATCACTACATGTAACATAATTTCTTGATATATTTTTTAATCCGAAAATATTTTTAAACATTAAAAAATCAAACAATATCTACATTTATCTAAAGTAGGTAGATCTAAAAAGAAAGAGGAGAGGATGCATGCGGGCAATGTGTTTATAAAAAAGAGGCCTCACGGAGGGGTTGTTGTCCAAAGTCACATGAACGACACCCTAAATTACTCCATAACTTACTAGCCGACATGGTTAGATAAGATTTAATTATGCGAAGATGTTGGACTATACCTTCATTTTATGTACATTTTCAATTATTTGAATGGACCGTCCATAAACCTTATTCTATTTTTAAAGCATACGACGGCCCCACCCTTTAGACCAATACTGTACATATAACCTCATCAATATCTCCCTCTTTGTACAATGAGATTTACTCTGTCTTTAATTGATTTTCAAGAATCATAAAAATGATTTCTCCAGTTGTATATACAAATTTAACAAATTATTAGCGTAGATATGAGTTGTTAAGGAAATTTAATTAGTAACAGTGCTGATTTCATTGATTAGAGAGAGTTGACTGGTAATGCACTCATTCCATATTCATATTAACTAATGATTACCGCATTAGTTTACCAAATTTACTCGAATCAATCCCTCAATCTCCCGGATGGTCGCCTTTTTATTTGTAATTATTCATCGTGCCCAAATCGTCTGCACCAAATAATAATGATTAAACAGAAAAAGAAGAGAAGTGGCGTGGGTAATGATGTAATTCACTTTTCTTTTTTTTTTATTTTTGGAGTTTTACTAAGTTGGTATCCATAGCCTAATATATAAAATGTAATGATGAATCATTCACATTTTACTGGCACACTGCAACGTGGGCTTGTTTAATAATAAGAAAGAGAAAAGGAGGCTGCCGAAAAGGGGGAAGCGGCGGTATTTACGAGAATGCCACTGCATGCAAAAGCTGAGAGAAGAAGAGAAACAGTCCCCGCTCGACGTGAGATTCAATGCATGCATAAAAGCTGTATGGATGGATTTAGATTCAATGCATTTTGCATTAATGGTGTCGGATGTCGGCAACCGTCCGATCAACAGTTGACTTTCGAAAGTTAGATTGAAGTTGACGGAGACGTGGCACGTGAAGAGTGGTGGAGGCAGAGGATCTGGGGAGAAAGAGGCCGTGTGGTATTTGTATAGTGGAGATGTTTGGAGACGGGGAAATATGAACCCCGACGACGCCATGAGAATCCAGAAGACGAAAATGGAAAGAAGAGAGGACGAGGGCGAGAGGTGGCGGTACTGCTAAAAGTGGGTACGTCCGTAGTTAATAGCTGAGAGTGCGAAGACTGAGTAGTGGCAGCGCGGAGGAGTAGTCCTGTGGGTGGATCAGTTATCTGATTGCTGCCCTTTCCCTGCTTTTCTGTTGTAATTATTAATTACGCCCACTGCCTACTGGCTATCTACCTCTTCTAACTCAAATTTCTGATGCTTAATTAGAGGAGCTTAGCCATTACTACATTCAGAGGGGTTTTTTTAAAAAAAAATAAAAAATAAAGTTTATATAACATGTTAATGAAAACATGAATAAGTGATATTTGTTTAAATAGATTGAGACCTTATGTTTATAAGGAGACAAATCCAAAATAATGTGATTTGTTGAGCCAAAAGTGTCAAAACTTTTTTTTACATGGGTAGACAAAAATCCTGATTGGGTATGCTTTTGTACTATGGATGATAATAATAATAATAATGTTGAGTGTAGTGGCGGGACCAACAGTCAGGCATGCAGATTATGCAAAGATTGGTCTTGTTTTAGATACAGTGGGGATTGGGTTTCTCATATTTTGGGCTTTTTAAATATATCCATGTGCTTGGTGTTATAAAGTGTCAGGAGGGGATTAATGAGAGAAGCCCAAACATAAGAGTCATCTGTACTTTATATTTGAATTGGGTGGGAGACGGGGAAGAAAAGTGAATGGCTTTGTTTTTCTGGGAGGACCACTAGTGAAATGGATCGGCTGGGTGGAGTGGCCCAGTGGGGCAGTCTTAACACCCAAACAAAAGTACATATTTTACGGATTTGATCCACGAGAAGAGGACCACTGTTGTATGTTGTGATCCATGATCAAACGGTCTTCCTTTTTTGATGAGTGGGACCACTTCACCCTCTGATCTGACTCTGATGCCATTGCCAGCTAACTGTTACTACGGACTCGGACCACACCGTGAGGGAGGGAGTGAGTCGTTGATATATTTGGCGATCGTAGGGTGGTCCTGTGCTTCTTATGCTTCAAAACGAGTCATAATCTTGGAGGAGTATGTGATGGCTGTTCACTGCTGCTGCTTCCGTACTACTTGCATCCTCACTGTACTCCACAACCACCACCATCAGTTTCATCATTTTTAGCACTGTAAGGCAAACATGACAAAGTGGGTTGGACCATTCCTCCTCTGCCCCAACTCTACCGTTAACAATGAATATGTGCCTATGGCTTCTTCCCATTAGGTACACGGCATTGTGACACTATTGGGCCTCGCTCAATCAATCAGGCACTCCACGACCACCATATTGCTCAATTCATTTCTGGCCCATTTTCTTCTTGATATCTTGTACAGGGAGAATATGCGATAAAAATGTGCAAAAACCCCCCAAAACAAGCATTCAACACATGAAGCATGCAAACAGCATTTTGCCTGTAAAGATTTGCCATCTCAAAATAGCTTTTTCAGAGATGCTCATTTCAATAAGTTACAGTACTTTTGAACTGAGGCTAGGCAAGCAATCAAGTATGAGGTGTTAGGGGGTTGACCGCCACAAAATTCTACAACTGATGGTAAGAGGGACTAGTAACTAGGAGAGATCAAGATATGTCAGACAAAGTGCTCAGTTGGGTATTCATGCTCATATCCATTGTAATCATAATATAACCTCTCTCCCTTTTTTATATCCCTGTTTGCAATCAGCAGAACACGGCATTCTCCATTCACATCATATCTCACGCATTTTAAGTTTTGCTTTCTTTTACCATCCCTGCATCAAAACAAATCTCTTCTTAGAATGAACCCACAAGACAATAATGTCCCCCATGACAGAACTTTCCTTCTTTAGGCAAAGAACTTGGTAGAGAAAAAAAATAAAATAAGAAAAGGGACATTCAAAGTCAAACGACTTATTGACTGAAAATAAAGCATCATGTGACATTTAGTCCACATGATAGCTGAATGAACACAAAGCAAGAGGCCTCTAAATTGCAGGAATAAGCTAGCATTCAGGACATAAAACCATAACATAATCCAAGGCAAAGATGCACTTACAGTGTGTGATTGTTGATGCCACTAATAAAACGGGCAATATTGCTGCGCTTGTCAGGACAAATAACAAGGCTTTCCGAAGGATCAGCAGCACAAAGTAGGGTCATCATGCTGTCTCCATCATCTTCTTCACGATTTCTCAGGTAATCAACATCTCCCACATATTCTGTTATTATTGTTAGATCTTTTATAAATCCATCTGCATGTACAGTGAACCTGTTCCATTTAATTAAACATGGTTGAGATAACAGCTGAAAAATATAAGCAGCTTTGGTAGAAAAGCAGATATTACATGTACCTACCCTTCCTGAGCATCAAAAATGACCATGAGAGGGGGCCATTCCCCTCTATTCATCATGCTCTTGCACAAGTTCAAAGTTTCAGTATCTTCTTTTGACAAAACCTGAGACGCATCATAGCACAATTTTACTAAAACCTCAACCTGGTAAGTCAATATAACAGTAAATTTACCAGATGAAAAAAAAAAAAAAGAATAAAGAAGTAGTGAAAGCTACAGATTTCGTTTCAAATTAAAGAAGTATATGATAAACATGCATTTGTGCACATGCACATGGACAAATGATCAATTTCTGGCTCCTAATTCAACTTATGTTCATCATTACATGGGCTGGAAGAATAAAAAATGGATCAAAGGACCTCATTTATCTAATTAACAAGCCAACCATCCATGAGAGAAACCTAATGCCATTCCAAGAATGCAATGCAGCAACTTTTATGCTAGATAATGTTCAAGTCAATCATGGTCTATTGCTAGAATGGGCTCATACATCAAAAAGCTTTGAGTTGACTCCTAGCTAAGAACTTCAAGCCAAGCAAAAGATCAAATAAAATTTCTTTTCAGCCCATCATTCTCCATTATACCTGCATTCCTTCTTTCTCAAGAGCTGCACAATTTGCAGATCTTGGTGCCATGTCTGGCCTGTAAGTGAGCTCATTGCTGAACTCTGAGTCAGAGGATCTCAATGCTGTTGCTAATGAAGCCATTTGCTCTAATCTCCTATCAGCGTCCTTGGTCGGATTGAATGGCAGCAGTTTCCTTTTCTTTTTTGACATCACTAAGCTACTGGCCCTCCTTCGTTTTTTCTGGCTATCTAAAAGAGAACGAGAGAGGTAAGGAAATTGAACAATGGGAAAAGAAAACAAGTACAAAATTGAAACGCCATTTACCTTCATTGGGTTTTTTAGTTGATTCCAGTGGCTTTTGAATGCGGAAGAAATCGATAATTTTGGTTTGAACGAGAGGAAAAGCTGTCAGTTGTTAAAGAGAAACATTTCAGCAGCTAATCTTGAAAGTGAACTCAATCGAAGATTCAAAAGGCACTGATAGAAAATGCAAATAATAGAAATTGTAGGTTTCAGGAGGTAAGAAATACAAAATAAAACGCGAAACTCATTTGGTAACCCATAGAATGGGAAAATGACATTTCCGATTTTAGAATTCAATACAGAAACTGGGCCCTGACTTAGAGGCCATATTAGGTTTCTTTTCTCTCCACAGCTTCCTCAACTACCAAGTAGCAAATGACTAAACCCCGGAGTAATCTAAAGAAAGCAGCCCATAAGTTTCTTCTCAAACCAAGGCAGGAATCTATTCCATGAAATCTTGCGAAATTCCATGTGACTTTCCTCATAACCAAATGAATCCCGTGTCGACAATAACATCAAATCACACAAATGAATCCAAATAACTTCAAAAAAAAAAAAAAAAAAAACACGGAACGAGATATCATGAATACGACGCATGCCCCAAACACAATAAAGTATCAAATACCCAAATGTATATCGGAGAAGTGAATAAACTACAATGAATTTTGCGAAAAAGAAAGAGGAAGAGCCCAGGAACGTACACTTGGGTTGCTTGAGCTTCGCACAAGAAGGACAGAACCAAGACCCTTTGGGCACAGAAACAAGAATGGGTCTGAGACAGAAGAGGTGATAACCTCTATCACACTTGTCGCAAAGAAGAAGCTCTGAGGCAAAATCGCCAGACCCGCATTTCTCGCAGAAAGTCTGGTCATAATCAGAGGAATCATCTGCCGCAAATGGATGGTCAGAGAGAGGGCTTGGGGCTTGATTTCTGCGCCTCAGCACCATCGCCGTTGTTGAAGGGGCCATTGCTAGCTAGCTACACGGACAAAAAGCGAGAGATTATATATTCCAGTGGATTTTGTGTAGTGGAGTGAAGAACCGATAAGCAGCATTGGCGCGCTATTTTGGTTTCGCGGGAGATGGATTTTTGGCGCCATTATTTTCGGTTTGGAGGGGAGAATCACGTTCTCCGACGTGACTTCCCTTGTAAGAGCCCACGGTACCTTCACGTGCTTACGTGACCCTTGTATTTGCCAAACCAGGAAAACTTTACCTTATTAAATTTTTTTTATTCACGTTAATTTATAAATTCAATAAAAATATTAAGAAATCATTGGAATTTCTTAACAAAAATAATAATTATTATTTATAGTGGTGAAATTAAACTTAATAAATAGGATCTCATGCCTATGTGCCTAATTATATAAATTATTCTCTAAACAAAAAAAATAAATAAACCATCAAATTACATTTTAAAATATTGAACCGTGCAATTATTAAACCTACAAGCAAACTTCATATTTTTTAAAACATTTTATTTATTTTTCTCAATTTTATTTTATTTGAAGAAACTTTAATTTTCACGTATGCCATTAAAATTGAAGTAACCAATATTTAAAATTAAATTGAAACTATAAATATTTAAAAATACAAGACTCTTAAATTATAGGACCAAATTAATTTCAAGTAAACCTAAAAAAATTAAACTTTATTTAGATTTGAAATCAGACAAAATTTTTGATCGATTTAATTTTATATCTAAAATATTATTTTAATTATTTAAAAATTTATCAAAAAAAAATAAAGATATTCAAATTAAAATTTGTAAACCATAAATTTTGATTTAAAAATTTTTATATATCAAATTATTGTCAAATTTTGAATATTAAATCCATATAATTTTATATTTAAAAATTTATAAGTTTTATAAAAAGTATAATTTATAAATAAAAAGTTATTCAAATTTTAATGATAGAGTTGGAATGAAGTATAGAAGTTATTGAGTTATTTTTAAATATTTTAATAATAAAAATATTATTAATACATTTATAATTGAGTTAATGTTCAAATTAAATCAAATTAAAATTTTAAATATATAATTAAATCAATTAAAACTTCAGTGCTTAAATTGAAATTTGAATAAAAATTTAAGGTTTTTTAAAAATATATTTACCTTAATTTTTATGAAAAATTGTTTAATAAACTAAAAGCTGCAAATATAAAAATATCCATTTAAGTTTAATTTTGTATAAGTTTATTGAACAGTCACATTAGTGAGTTTTTTTTTTAAAAAAAATAAATATATTTTTAATAGAATTTTTTTTATTAAACAGTTTGCTCCTTCGGTAATTCCTAGTTTTTTTAACAAAAACAGCAGTGGCATTATGACGCAGAGCTAGGCAACCACTGTGGCCTGACGACTTCGCAACCCGAAACAGAAAAGGCCAGAGGTCCAGAGAACTCACCGGCCTGACTCTCGTCGGCTAATGGATTGCGGTGACCAAAAGCCCCTGTGTATCCACCTGGTCTCGTCCACTGACTCACCCGAGTTCACCCACCTGGCCTGGGCTTTGACTCACTGCTCAGTCGTCGGTCTCGATGCCGAATGGAAACCCATTCGTTCCCACCAATCCACGTTCCCCACGGTTACTCTTCTCCAACTCGCTTGTCAACTCTCTCCCCGAATTGGCCGTGACTCATCCGAGTCTTTTGAGTCGGATGAGTCGGTGGTGTTCCTGCTGGACCTGACCTCAATTCCTCTACGTTCGGTGTGGGAATTGCTCAAAGAGGTGTTTGTTTCGCCAGATATATTGAAGTTGGGGTTTAGATTTAAGCAAGATTTGATTTACTTGTCTTCTACTTTCTCCGCTCAAGGCTGTGATCCTGGGTTTGACAAGGTAAGTGTTCGACTTTAGAGTTTGGCTGTTCTGAAACCAAGAAATGCAGGATATGATGGGAGTAATGGAGTTTTTAAAGCTCGGTTGTCTTCCTTCTATAATGGCCAAACTTCCGTTTCTTGTTGGCCAGTTTGCATGTCTTTTTCTGGTCATCTGACCCAATAGTTAATATTTCAATCGCAGTTGTAACCCAAGTCTCCTGTCTTTTGACAAATTGATCATCATTAAACCATCAAATTGATATTATCTGTATCAGTAATTCATAGGGGTTGTCAGTTGCCAATATAACGTATATTTACCTTTGCCAAACAATGTTGAATAGGTGGAACCCTACTTGGACATTACAAGCCTGTATAATCATCTGCAACATAAGCAACTTGGAAGAAAGATACCTAAGGAAATCAAGAGTTTGGCAACTATCTGCAAAGAAGTACTGGGCATTTTTCTTTCAAAGGTTTGATCCTTCGACTCCATTTTCATAAATTATCTGATTTGCTAAAAGAGATGAGTGATCACTTTTACCACTAAACAAATACGATTACACAATCATGCATATGTTGAAGTTACATGTTGGTACTATAGTGTCCAGCCTGTGGTTGGATCAATTTGTGGTTGTAGTATTTTGGAGAGTTACTTGTTGCACTGTGTTCTTCGCCATGGATTGTTGTTAATGAAAAATGCTACTGTTAAGTTGTTAATGCACTCCATATCTGGTTTAGGAACTTCAATGTAGTGATTGGTCACGTCGTCCTCTTACAGAAGAGCAGAAAATGTATGCAGCTAAAGATGCTCACTGCTTGCTCCAAATATTCACTGTCTTCAAGGTCAAGTTTTCTGAGGAAGGTTTGTGGTGCGTGAAAATCAACATTTTTTTGCCACAATATATTTAAATTTATTTGGACAGAATTGCAAATTGTACAGGATAGATGGGTCATTGTAGTGAATCAGTGTAAATCCAGTAATATCTTTGTGATGGCTGAGGCTTTTGAGACCTAAAATGTTTCATAACTTGGTGCTGATGATCTGTTGATCTTCTTAATGCAGATGATGCTCATAACAGCATCGATCGGCTGCATAGTTATCGTGTGAATCTTGGGTTGAAAGAAATTCTGGAGAAGCCAGATATTGGTTGTAAAATTATTGGGATCAAAGTCTGTAAAGCTTTGGATATTGTCAGAGCTACTGCTTCTTCTGAATATTCTCAAAGAATTGCTGGAGGAGCAGTTTCCAGGAATTCATGCAGAAAAACCCTGCCTCTGGATGAATCCCTCTTGACAATAGTAAGAAAGCATGGTGAGAAGCTTCTCTTGAGAGAATCAGACAGACGACCAAAGACTTCTAAGAGGAAAGGGACAAGACGAGCCTCTGTAGTTGCTGTTAATGGAGAACAGCAATTAGGCACATCCAGTGATTGGCAAGGGCCTCCACCATGGGACTTGTCCTTGGGGGGTAATGGATGTCCCAAGTTTCTCTGTGATGTGATGGTAAATATTTAACTTCTGCACGTTTGTGATTTCTCATATGATGCTTAAGCTTTTAAAATGGCTACTACTGATAGCATATTGTTGAGATGCTGTGCACCCATGCGTTGGGTGGCCCCATGAATTTACTTCTTTCTGCTTCTCTCTATTGGGATACTTCTAGCCTAATGGCTCCTTGGATGTTTCCCCTTCAGTGTAATATAAATTTGCGACTCACTTTCATGTTACATACTCAGGTTGAAGGCTTAGCAAAGCACTTGCGGTGTGTGGGGATAGATGCTGCAATTCCTCATTCGAAAAAGCCCGAACCCAGGTTCTTCTGCTTGTAATTAGTTTCACAAGTTTCATGGCCATGCTGCTGTGAAAATTGTGCTAATATATTTCTAAATATGTTTTGGCTGTTGAAATTGTAAACCTCATTCATTATCTTTTCTGAATCACATGCAGGGAGTTAATAGATCAAGCATACAAAGAAAAGAGAGTGCTATTGACTAGAGATGCCAAGTTATTGAGGCATCAGTATTTGATAAGGAATCAAATATATAGGGTCAAGACTCTTTTGAAAAATGAGCAGCTACTTGAGGTATGTGGTCAGTCACATTCAAATTGAGATTTATTCTGAGCAAATTTAGTATGAATTGAATTAAATTTTCTGTCTATTAATCAATGGGCTTCCTATTGACTTTGAGGACATCCTCCATCTACTTGCCTATCTCTAGAATATGTGATAATGGTTGGTATTCAAGCTTCAAGCAACTAAATCTGTAGTCTCTAGAGGTGATGTTGTTGATGTGATTGAAAACCCGTCAATCAGTCGCTATAAATGGAACATGAGAATGTATGCACTCGGTCCTTATTTGCTGCCACTGCTATTTTATAGTTTGGAAATGCTGATCTCGGGTGTGTTTTTTGGGTGTTTATATGGGTTAGCATGGGAACAAAAAGATGCTGAAAAGGTTACCTGAATCATGTGGTAACATTGACTAATAGACAAGGTGTCATGCGTCAGCTATCCTTCCTTAAAGACTGGCCTGTTTGGTAGAAGAATTTTTTCTACTCATAAAGCCTAAATCTCCTCAATGCATATCACAATGTGGGATTCTTTTCGGAAAGTCACCCTTGTGATGAAAGTCTATTAAACTAAGTGGTGGGACTGCTTAACAGTGAGTGGTTGGATAGATGTTTATGGGCTGGGTTCACGTGGGTGGTGAGATAATTCCCATCTATTGCATCTATCACTGTATTAACTTTTTGTTTAAAATGTTACATTGCTTGGTAGTCATTTTTCAATCCTTTTCCTGCATTGACACCACTATCAGGTAAATGAAACTTTCTATAATTGCATAACTTCTGCAGGTAATTGAAACATTCCAATTAAAAATTACTGAGGATCAACTCATGTCAAGATGCACGAAATGCAATGGGAGATTCATTCAGAAGCCTTTAACTACAGAAGAGGCTGTTGAAGCAGCAAAGGGTTTTCAAAGAATACCAAGCTGCTTGTTTGACAAGGATTTAGAGTTTTGGCAGTGCATGGACTGCAGCCAACTCTACTGGGAGGTAGCGTCTATCAATATAGCTGTTTCTTGCTTGCTTTACTATCTGCTTGGTTGCATCTTTTTTCTGTTTTGAATAGTCAGTCTGCCTAGACCCAGTTGAGAGTGTTTAAGGAAACTCATCTCATGGTTTGAAGCATGATGGTGTAGTATGCTTAGTGTTTGACTCCTTATGTCCACGGTTTTGGAAGGACTTGTATGATCCTGTGCACAGGACAAGTTTGCCATGCAGCATTTCTTTGAAGAAGCTGCAGGGACTTGTTTGGTGTGCAAGAATTTAGTGGCCTAATGAGCCTCGATCTTGCTGGTGAGGGAAACAAAGGGTTTTGAGGTCTTTGATTGGTGGCATAAGGGAAATGTTGACAGCATCTTTCCGATCTTTATTCAGGCATTTTGAGAGTTGCTCTGCAGGATTTGAAAGGCTCTGTTAGAGCATTATGTTGTCCTAAGAAATATGTAATCATTTCTTTTAAATAATCTTAAGGTATTGCATGATTATGAGAGGGTATCTTAAATAACCCTCATGATTATCTTTGATGGTCTCTTGAATTTGTCTAGGAAGAAAGCCCCTTCAAATGGATGAGTTTTGAGTATATTAGGCGTAACTATTGATATCTGACATGAATTAAAACATTGTACAGCTTATTATTGTTGGTATGTTTCAAATCATATAATGTATGATAAATGCACGAATAGATAATAGATAATAAGCTTTGTTATTTGCATGTCTTTCTCCACTAATTGCAGGGAACCCAGTACCATAATGCAGTGCAGAAGTTCATTGATGTTTGCAAATTGAGCGAGTGATTGCCATTGATGAAGAAAACATTGATGATTGATTTTGTTCCAAAAATTTGTGTGTTTGTAAATGCCTTCTCTACGTTTGTCATGAACCTATTATTAGTTTAATGTGAGTCGTACCTTTTGTTCTTATAAACTTGGAGATGTATGTATAAAGAGGAAGCTAGAATTTAGTGGTAATATTGAAGTAGGGACCCGGGAGGAAGCTTTTATTCCTCTCTGCAAATTTTAGTTTGTGCGTTTCTACTTAAAGTGGAGGAAGCTTTTATTCCTCTCTGCAAATTTTAGTTTGTGCGTTTCTACTTAAAGTGGAGACTCCTCTTGGGTTGCCCACCCCACCCCCCCCCAACAAAAAGGACATAATCAAATAATTAAGATGGCATTTATTGATAATGGAAGCAAGCATGATGAAGATGTGAAAGGGGTGGGGCGGGGCGGGGAAGGGCAGGACAGGCCTTCATCACCAAGCTTGCAGAGTTGTAACCCAGTGGGCTGACATTTGGGCCCCACAAGTGTTGGAAGTATTGGATTGAAAGTCTCTCTGTTTGTTTACTAAAATGGGTAGTGGCTTCGTCATTCAGCCCGAAGGAATGTAACTTGTTGCTCTCCTCTTTTTTGACAATCAAACCCCTTCAAGTTTTCCTTTCGATTTGATTCGATGGCTAGGTCAGGGCTAACCTTCTAAGCACGTGCCACACGTGACTAACCCTCCTCGTGTATGCATGTGCTCCACGTGACTGGTTTTCAGATTGATTGCAGCCCGCAGAATTGCAGAATTGAATTGAAGTGCAAGCTGCCCAAGGCGGTCGTCATCTATCTTCTTCTATAGGCCACACGTCTACCGTGGGTCCCATGATGTGATCCCACCGCTTCCCCACCTATCATATCACGTTGACGTTAGAAGTTGATCGAGGCCACCCCTCGCTCTGATCAGCCTCTGGGTTGATATCACATTAACATTATTTTCTTAAAAAAAGAAAAAAGTAAACAAAACCGGGAAAGTTTTATTATACTGAAATTTCCATTTGGTGGAAGAATTTGGAGGAGGGACTACATGGTTGGCGTAGGGCCACAGCCAGGTGATCAAAATTCACGGGTGGGTGGGTATTGCTGACGTGTGACGCACAAGCAGGAGGGCACGGGCGATGAGCAGCCATTCGTCGTTTGCATCAAACGGTGGTGGCACATTCGATAGGGAGGCACGTTCCACGGTGAAGCTTTCTTGAGCAGACCTACATATTCTCCCACTCTCTCTTACGCCATGGACACGTTTCGTTATCTACTGAACTCTATGTATTTTGTGGGTCCCACTGTTCTCTGCCACGGGCTCTAGATATAATAATTTATATACACATACAATGCTTAATTGAGGATAAGCTTAATTATGTGTATCCACTTAACAAGTGAATCGACTGCTTAATTTTGACATAAACTTATCATTTCATACGGTAAAACAGTACTTTAATATATTCTCTTTGCCTGTACTTTTGTGTCTGAAATGAGTCCAGAAGGTGTAATTTCTGTAATAATTGTGGTGGTAGCATTGCAGTATCAGTGTGTATCATCTTCTTCTTCTTCAGCACCACTCACCTTTTGTTTTTCTCCTGTACTGTTGCTGTGTTTGCTCGGTCAGATTTAACAAGTGAGACCCACTTCGTCTTACAAGAAAAGAAAAGAAACCATTAAAGAAGAAAGAGAAAGAATTAATGCTATTTTGGGTTGGAAGACATGCGTCGTTTGACCATGCTTGCTATATATATAATGTCTTAAATTTAGGGCTTGCAGACTAAACCCAACAACTCATCAAACTTAGCATGCAAAGGGAGAGGGAGGAATGATGCTTTCCTTCTACAATCTCTGGCCGGGGAAGAACCGAGTAAAGTGAACAGTGCACATGCAACAAAGAATAAGATTGACTAATGGGCATTAATCAGTTGGATATGTGTGTGTCTGTACTAATAAAAAAATGGTCAAACTGAGATGTGTGCATGTACACAAATATCCCAAATATTATTATGATAATGAAATGTCAACATAAGGACGCTTTTGCCCCTGTTGTTGCCATCTCTCTCTGTCTCTCTCTCTCATATCGGAGTCCTACACATGGAACCACCGCAATTACCATGTCAAGGTCTTCCATCCCATCTAGCGCGAAGACCTGCTGATAGAAAAGTAGGTGATTTTCCTCTCTTTGAAGAACACTCCATACCCTTTCCTCTTCCTTTTTCTCCCTCTTAATCCATGGATACTACTGCTCAGTGGCCGCAGGTATAAACACACCCTCTTTCTTTTTCTACTACTGAAATCATGAGCTTTTCTTTTCCTTTCTTGGTGTGATTTTCTAGCCTATTTAACTAGAATATTAAGCTTTGGGGTTTCGGAATTGCATGCCTTGCTATAAAGTTTTTACCTTTTCGTATATATATATATATATATATATATATATATATATATATATATGAGGTGTTGTGAGGTTGAGCCCCCACTAATATCTGAGTTTATGTTGCTGTCGTTAAAGATCTTTCATCTGTTCTTGAAAGTACTGCACTTCTTTTCTCCTTTGCTTTTCCACCATCTGATGATAAAGCCCCTCTACAGAAGAAAAAAGTTATTAATATGATTTGTTTTTATTGCTGTTGTAATATATCCTCCCAAAGTGTAAAGCCGCTCTCTCAGCTTGTTTTCTTTGTCTTGTTTGTTTGCTTTTTACTTTCTTTTTCTTCAATCTTTGTCCACGATTTTTGTGAGCGACAAACGCTTTTGTTTTGATCATGAAGTCATGGCTTTTTTCTGTCTTTTCTCTTTTTGCCTTTTGCTTTTCTTAATTTTCAGGGAACTGGGGTGGCTAAACCCATGGAAGGCTCAAGACCTTTGTCAGAGAGGAGAGCAAGGCCTCAAAAGGATCAAGCCCTCAACTGCCCTCGCTGCAATTCAACCAACACCAAGTTTTGTTATTACAACAACTACAGCCTCTCTCAGCCCAGATACTTTTGCAAGACTTGCAGAAGATATTGGACCGAAGGTGGGTCTCTAAGAAACGTTCCTGTCGGAGGCGGCTCTAGGAAGAACAAGAGATCAACTTTGTCTTCTTCAACATCATCACCCGCTTCATCAAGAAAGCTTCCTGATCTGTCCTCACAGACACCGAGTTTGCCTCAGACAGCTTCCCAAAACCCTAAGATCCATGAAGGCCAAGATCTCAACCTCGCTTATCCTCCAACTGATCAGGACTACGACTTACCCAAGTTTGTTGAAGTACCCTATGGTGCTGCTGACAACAAAAGCTACCACCAAAACCCTGCCTCTTCAGCAGCTTCATCTAACCTTACTGCAATGGAGCTTCTCAAGACTGGAATTACCTCCCCAGGTTTGATGAGTTCATTGAGGCAGATGCCGGTTACTGGTTCTAATGCAATATATTCAAGTGGGTTTACATTGCAAGAACTGAAACCAACTCTCAATTTTCCCCTAGATGGGTTTGAAAGTGGGTATGGTAGCCTTCAAGGACTACATGAGAGTGGTGCAAGGCTTTTGTTTCCTGTAGAGGACATAAAGTCTATCCCTACAAGCAATGACATTGAGCAAAATAGAGGACAAGGAGATTCCAGTGGTGGATATTGGAGTGGTATGCTGGGTGGAGGATCTTGGTGAACCAGATGAAAGTTGGTGTTATGTATTTGGTGTTATGTATTTGTTTTCCTTTTACCTGCTGGGTTACTTGTTCGGAATTTGATTGGAGCTAACAGTCACAGATAGGGTACATGGGTTCCTCTTCTTTTTTTCTTATTCTTTTTCCATCTTTGCCTTTAGTACCACTTCTCTTTACTTCTGCTGCCATAATCTCTCTTTACTCTTCTGATATATGTGAATATTTGAAGCTTATTTTAGGTTATAGCTTCAGAAGGGTTGTCCTGGAATGATGTGCAAAGATAGACCACAAGAAGCTCCATACACCTCCCCTTTTAGGGCTTCACCTAGAAGAGAAGCTTAACCTCCTCATTGGGCACTGCAAATATATCAGCTATGCCTATGAGAGTCTGAGTCTTCACTGGTGAATGGTCACTCAACATTGTTTGTCCTTTCTATGCTAGGAATAATAATGTTACATATTGTTGATCATGGACAGAATGACTGTTTTAATAACTTGGTTTGTTTATATCAATCTTAATTATGTTTAGATTCTTGGTTCATTTCCTTGAGGGGTCGAAGTGCGTTGCAATGATGGTAGTCAATCCTTGGCAGCCAAGAAAAAACTTTTTTTTTTTCCTTCTCTCTGTCTGTCTGTCTCTCTTTCTTTCTTTCTTTCTTCTTTTTAGTTGCCAACAGGTCCCAAGTGTTGGGTCTTATCAGCACCATCTGGGTTTTTGAGATTCTTTCACTCGATTAAAGCAACCTTCCGGGCGGCAGCAAGTAGGATCTTCAAGAGAATAACCCCTTGGGATGACTAGGTATGACCCATCATCCTTACTTTCACATGCTATGCACCACGTCCATCTTTCTGTATAAACAAATCAAAACCCAATTTATTAATCAAGTAGAAACTTCTCCAATTGGTTTCTTTTTGTAGCTACTCAGTATTTGAAGGGTTGGGCTGCATCATCACCACATGCTCAGTTTCCATGAACGATCATTGCTCACCATACATCTATGTTCTTTCTTTTACTATTTTTATATTTAAAGAGAGAGAAAGCTTTAGCTTCGCCAATGAGGCAATGCCCACCATTAATACTCTCTTGGTAATCTACTCCGCTCCCACAAACATTCCCCTTTGTTCCTGTGCCAGTAAATCCTCAATGGACATGGATCATTTCATTTAATACGTATAACATGTGTAGTTATATATAGAAATAGATTAATGCAATTTCGAAGCTACGGTTTCTTCATATTCCTTCTCTGATTAAAATTATCCCAAATAGGGATAAATGTCAAAATGCCTCACTTTCTCTTTCTATTTGGTCCCATTTTTCTCCCTTCCAAACATAGAATAATAATAAGAGGTGTGTTAAAGCCGTGAATTGAGGTGCACCACTCCATAGTGGGAGTCCATTTCTTTGCCAAAATGGGTGTCACCACTATTAATCTTCTCTTAGCATAGTTTTTCCTTTGTTCATCCCAATATGTCAAATGAGACGGAGAAAGATTTTCAAGACCCACACTGGATATCACCAATCTAGACTGTCGGTGATACTTAAAAGATTCATGTTTTCTTCCTTTTTCCTCTTTCTGATTGGATTAGCGTTCATGGGGAGGCAACCCCTTCCAATTAGTCAAAAACCAGAACTTTTAATGTGAACAGCTATTACAGCCTATTTACTGATTCTTTTATGGCTAAAAAACCAGCTGCTGTTTGCAGTTTGTGGTATTGTTTCAGAATATCTTTTGTTGAAATTCTGTCACAGAAGTTCATTGATTTTCATTTCCATGGAAGATAAGTCCAAAACTCCATGAGGCTTTGCGAAAGAAGGTTGTAATTATTATATATGACGCCCTGTTTAAGTAAACAGGCGTTTTGGCATTCAGTCCAGAAATGGAGCCACATGTCCTTTACGAGCATTTAATCGTGACAACTGATCAAAACGCCCAGAAAACAGAGCAGAAAATAAAAGGACAATTTAAGATGAAGCAACGCATGGCTTCAATGTCTTAACATTCCTCATTTTCTCGAGAAAAGAGTGTGACGTGTGGTAATTGCAGAAGGAATGAAGCCATCATTTTGCTAACTTTTTAGACTGTTGGCGATCGGTGGTAAAAGAACTGAAAGCAGACTCGACAGAGTAATTTAAATGAAGTTGAAGGCAGATAATAGTTGGAGAAGCAAAATCGTGTTCCTAATAATTGTACGTGTGGTCATCATGACCTTCATGATTACGTACATCAATGATATCTAAGCATCTTTCACCAATGAAACTAGCATAAAGTCATAGTATGGCTGTCTGCTGCACTCACAGTCACCACAGAGAAAGAAATTTATGAATCTTGGGTCTCAGACCATACTTCTGTGCGTGGACCCAGGAATGCGTTGAAGCAAAGAAGGAGAAAACGAAGAGAGAACCTTAAGAACAAGATCCAGTTAGATATTTGTTGGGTATCTTCTGTAATTCTCTGTAGGTGACTGGTTTTGGCAGTAAGTGTGAAGTTATTTCTTTGAAGTCTACTCTGGTCCTTAGCTTGTGAGAGACGCATGCTGCCGACTTCTATGCATGCCATCGTTTGACTCTTTCCACCCATACTCATAAAATGCACGCACGCCTCTGGGAGCCCATCTCTCACCTACCGCCATTACCAGTGAACCATGATTCTAACGATAATGCTTCTAACAAGTCCACTAGCCTTTCCTTTCAAGGACAAAAGTGGAGGAGGCACCTATGCCAAGGCATTTCTCCATCACCAACTGACCAGGCCCACCTTTCCCTATTCGATAAACCGATAAATTCAAGCACATATGCTTCTCTTCTTGAATATTGCACGAGCCCAGAATTGGGGAAGCAGATACACGCCCACACTCTCAAAACTGGCTTTCACGGGCTCCAGTTTGTGGAAACAAAGCTGCTCCAAATGTATGCCAGGTGCGGCTGTTTGGAGGACGCACACTCATTGTTTGATATAATGCCGCATAGGAATTTGTATGCTTGGACAGCTATGCTTAGTTTGTATGTAGATCATGAACTCTTCCAACAAGCTTTGTCACTCTTTCAAGAGCTACAATACGATGGTATTCCATGGGAGTTCTTTGTGTTTCCTCAAGCTTTTAAGATTTGTAGCTGCGTTGATGAGCTAGAACTAGGAAGACAGTTACATGGGATTGTCATCAAGTCTCAGTTTGCTTCGAACATATATGTGGGTAATGCTTTGATAGCTATGTATGGGAAATGTGGAAGCTTAGATGATGCCAAGAAGATTTTAGTAACAATGCCTAAAAAGGATCTTGTGTCATGGAATTCTATTGTCACAGCTTGTGCTGCTAATGGCATGGTTTATGAGGCATTGGACATCATAGAAAGAATGACTTCGTCGGACAATTTAGCAGCACCCAACCTCGTTTCATGGAGTGCTGTCATAGGAGGTTTTGCACAGAATTGTTATGATAAGGAAGCCATTGAGTTGCTGCTTAGAATGCAAGAACAAGGGCTGGAACCCACTGCAAGAACTCTGGCTAGTGTTCTTCCTGCTTGTGCTAGACTGAAGAAGCTAAACCTGGGCAAAGAATTCCATGGTTATATAACCAGACATGGATTCATGTCTAACCCTATTATGGTTAATGGATTGCTTGATGTGTACAGGAGGTGTGCTGATATGGGAAGTGCTTTCAAGTTATTTTTCAACTTCTCTGTGAAACATGCAATCTCCTGCAATACGATGATTGTTGGGTACTGTGAGAATGGTGATATCTCCAAAGCCAAGGAACTATTCTATCAGATGGAGCTACTGGGTATCAAGAAGGATGTAGTTTCATGGAATGCAATGATAACTGGATTCGTAGACAACTTCATGTTTGATGAAGCTTTGAGCATGTACAGGATTATGCTGATTGAAGATGGGATTGAACCCAATTCTTTCACATTAGGGAGTGCTCTCACTGCTTGTGCTGATACCGCTTCTCGGAGATTGGGGAAGGAGATACACTCCTATGCCATTGCTAGAGGTCTGCAATCTGATACATTTGTGGGCGGGGCTTTGGTAGAAATGTACTGTAAATGTCAAGACCTAGTAGCAGCTCAAATGGCTTTCGAGGAAGTGGCAGAAAGGGACATAGCAACATGGAATGCTCTGATCTCTGGCTATTCCCGCTGCAATCAAATTGAAGATATTCAAAATCTACTCAGTAAAATGAAAGAAGATGGTTTCGAGCCAAATACTTATACTTGGAATGGCATCATTGCGGGTCATGTGGAAAATGATCATCAGGAAACAGCAATTCAGTTGTTCTCAGAAATGCAGACTTCAAATGCGCAGCCTGATATTTACACAGCAGGGCTAATTCTATCTGCTTGCTCAAAGTTAGTCACGATTGAAAGAGGCAAGCAAGTTCATGCACATTCTATGAGATGTGGATATGACTCTGATGTTTATGTGGGAGCAGCCCTTGTAGACATGTATGCAAAATGTGGAAGCATGAAGTATGCAGTCCTTGCTTATAACAGGATATTAAACCTTAATTTGGTTGCTCACAATGCTATGCTCACAGCGTATGTCATGCATGGACATGGCGAAGAAGGAATTGCTCTCTTTCAAACAATATTGAACAGTGGGTTTAGACCAGACCATGTGAGTTTCCTCTCTGTTCTTTCTTCATGTGTTCATACTGGGTCAATTGAGATGGGACGTAAGTTCTTTGATTTGATGGGATATTACAATGTGAAACCAACCTTGAAACACTATACATGCATGGTGGATCTACTAAGTCGTCGAGGCCAGCTTAATGAAGCTTATGAGCTAATCAATAATGCTCCCATAGAATCTGACTCGGTGATCTGGGGTACTTTGCTCGGAAGCTGTGTTACTCATGGTGATGTTGAGATAGGAGAAATAGCAGCAAATAGGCTCATAAAGTTGGAACCAGATGATGCTGGCAACTACGTTCTACTGGCAAATTTATATGCCTATGCTGGGAGGTGGTCTGATCTGGCAAAAACAAGACAGAAGATGAAGGTTAGAGGACTGCAGAAGAGTCCAGGATGCAGTTGGATGGAGGATAGAAAGGAGGTTCATGTTTTCCTTGCTTCTGATAGATCTCACCAAAGAAGTGAAGAAATTTATGCTACTTTGGAAAATTTAACCCTTCACATGAAAACATGGTCTGAAATTGTCTTGTGACACAAACTTTCTCTGCATTGTATATCTTTTCTTTACAGAATAAAGTAATTAGTGACTAAGAGTCTCACCTGAAAACTAACAGTTACTAAGAAACAAAAAAGTTATTAACAAACAACAGAAGAATGCCTACATACCTATTTTCTCCACTGTCCAATCAACATGTGGAAAATTGCGTATAAGCAGCAGCAATGTTGAGAAAGAGATTCTACAATCAAAATGCATATAAGCAGCAGCAATGTTGGGAAAGAGATTCTACAATCAAAATGCATATAAGCAGCAGCAATGTTGAGAAAGAGACTCTGTACTAAGACTCAGTATAAGTCCACTGACTCAAGAACCCTGCGAGCCTGAATGTGCAGAGCTGTCAGTCTTTGCTCTGGATCGAGGGTTGAGCCAAATTGACTTGCTGCCCAAATCAAGGAAGCAGATTTTTCACCCAGAAGTCGCCTTATGTCTTCATGTATGGTTGCCATAGGAGGTCTCTCTCTCCCATTTACATGCCCAATAAGTAGAAGTAAGAACTCTCCACATTTCAACCTAATCAGCGGGAAGTATGATTCTTTATCAGTAAATGCTGAGTAGGACTCGGCCTTGAAGAATCAAAATATGAGTGGTGCTGAAAAGGGGAACACCCAAGTTTAAACCTGGAAAGGAGACTGCCCCATAAAGGTTATGACTATCTACAGAGTCAGCAGGTAAAATCTCATTTAGGTTTTAGTTCTACCTTATTGGATATAGTAAGAAATGAACAAGAGCATAGAAGAAGAACCTTTCTCTTCTTCCGTATCTAATCTGGACAGAGGGAGCAGCAAAAGACTCCAGCTGAAACTACCTAACCTCAGGATATGGATTGTGAATTGTCAGTAAAATAAGTGAGAAAAGCTACAGGGATGTGGCTGCCATTGGGTAATAAGGCAAGCCAAAATGACAGATACTCCTACATGATTTTCCATGGTTACTGAAGCATGGAAGAAGATGTGTTATGTCCTCCAAATGAAACTCTTGGAAAGGGGAAGAGGGGAGGAAGCCACGAAGAAGAAGCCATAATACATAGCAGCAAAGATTCACAGTCAAGAGTTGGGTCACTAAGATGGAAATCACTATTATGAGCTTATCATCAGAGACACAATCAACAAGGCAAAAATGAAGTTACACTTTAAAAGGTCACTATTTAACATGTCCCATGCAAGAACATAAAAGACAAAAATCAGCAGGAAAAGTACCTGAGATTTTCATCCACTTGTTTTTCTCTTAAGAGCTCTGCAACTTCCTCAATGCCATCACATGCCTCAAAATCCTAGATAATAATTGACAAACAATATATGCAGATGTTATAGGTAGAACGAACATATGACAGATATCATAACTCAAAAGACAATCGGGAATGAGAAGATCTCTTCTAAATTTCAAGATTGAAAATATCTCCTTCTGGCTATTCCCTAGGTCAATCATTCTACCCTAGTAGTCACTGTAGTACAGTTCTCAGCCCGACTGCATGATTGCAAGAACTTCTATGTGAACTAGGTCTAATATGGAGAGGGAAACCTATGTGATGGAAATGGGGGGATAACTTTGACTGGCGCCCAAAATACATGGTGGATAGATCTTTAGAATTTTGAAGATAACGTAAGCATAGCTAGCTAAGTATGCCTGATTCTTCTCATCAAATCGACGTTGATAGACTAATGTTAATATATACATACAACTAAAAGCAAGAAGCATTGCGATGATTGGGACAGCAATGAATAAAGTATCAGCGATGTCAGCAGTGGAATCTGAAATCAGGCAAACAAGAGATAACATACCATTTGATTGGCTGACGAATCCAACATTATTGAGATTAAAGCATCTAAGCAAGCACCTTGCTCAAGTACTCCACGAGTTGATAATATATTCATCAAAACCTACAGTGTCGCAGCACTTGAAGATTACATTCAAAACCATATGCAGAAATGTTAGCCAGCCAACCCAGGCAAGCTTCAGTTATCACCAGGATTTTATTTAATTGGATTGTTATGGAGACAATACCTACACTCTTGAAATGTTCCAAATTGATGTGTATTAATCATCATTATCCATTCCCAGTTCACATCTTCTATATCTGCTCATATAGTATTCATTTAATCTAATTTGGTTCATCACTGTATTCAATAAAGATGCAAGGGGTGAGGGAGATATAATTATACTTCCTGGTCCCTGAAAAAGGCAAAAATTGGAGATTTTTCAGGGTAAAGAGCTTAGAAGTGTCACTTCAAGTTGGTAATTTGATAGCTTTTTGGCACTCCCATTCATCAAACTTAGAAGTAAAGGTTTTTCATTGATATCACACCACATGCATTTCTCTTACCCATCACAGGAAACTTGAAGAGAAAGAAAATCTGTGAACAAAGATGTGGTAGTAAAAATGAAAAATAAAGTAGTATTCCAATATAAAAATTAGAAAGCCTGGGGTAGACAGGAACCTTGATTGCCTTGTGCTGATGGGCTAAAATGGTACTCCCTCGATGCAGCAGACAACAACCCTCCAAAACTCGAAGCGCAAGCGCAACTTCCACATCTGTGGAAGGACTGGTTATATTCATGGGTTCCACAGTGAATATATGATCCAAGCTTGTTACTCTGTCATCTTCTGTCTCTTTCAGTGAATGTTGAAAGAGAACAGGAACCACTGCACGCAACTTCATGATTCTTACCTTAAAATATATTACCAATAAATTTGAAAAGAAAGAAGGAAAGAGAAAAGCCATACTATGATCTGAACATTTTTAAGAAAAGGGAAATAGGGTTCGCGCTTTTAACCTTGGAGATCAGGTATGGATTGGGTGTGGGCGAAGAGGTGGATGGTGGAATCGGATTGTGCGAGCGATCGTAGGGATTTGAGGAGGGAGCGGAGACCACGAACTCGAAGGAAGGAAAACTCGGCCCGGGCGTCACGAAGGCCAGTCCGGAGAGAGAGCGTCAACTCTCGGTATACCCTCTGTTTGCTAAGGGAGTTCACCAGCTCCCCCACCGCCGTTGACGCCGTTGATACGGCCTCTGCCTCAGATTCTTCACCCCCAGCGGCATTACTCTGCTTCGGCACTCCCTCGCTCCACAGTGCCTTCTTCAGATACATCTCGCCTGCTCTCTCTCTCTCTCTCCCCCTCCCCCTCTCAAAAATTCTAGTTGTGAATCCAAGTCAGACCTCAAAGAAAGCGAGGCTCTTTTTATCCCTTAAAGGGTACAAAAGAAAATAAAGTTACTGTTTGGCAATTCACATGAAGAAGCATTAGTTTATTTATACACCTGTCCAAATTAATTATCATGCAATTTTATTATTATGGCATCTCTATTACTCTTTTTATTATGGCATCTTTATTACTCTTTCTTCTTCTTTTTGTTTGGTATCCCCAGAAGAACACTGCGTTTTCTTTGTGGAGAAAAAGACCAGAGGCTGGTTATCTTCTGAACCTCTACACCATATTTGTCCTCTTTTCTGAAATGTCTCCTTATGGCTTCTGCAATATCCATGCTTTTTCTTCTTCACAAAGTAGGATGATGAGAGTCCAGAACTTTCTCAGCTGGGGAGCATATATGTTCTCTAATGGAATTCTCTGCTAATGCAATCTGCTCCGAAATGGCAGAAAGGAAAGACACTTTAATATCACAAAATTTGATCATTACTTCTACAAACTCTGGCAACCACCTGAAGTTTGCTATGAATGAAGGCACGATCAGTTCCACACAATCACCTTATCCATTCAGTGACTTTTAATACAACATCACACTTACATCTCAAATGCAAACCGGATTGGTTTCATGTCATCTCTGACATGGCCAAAGCATCATATTTTTTATGCCCGGTTCATACTGCGAACTTCTAACTTAATACAGGATGTAAGCACCCAAAGGCAGATGATTGACCTCAATTTTCACCATTGAATCAAAAGAGTGAAAAGAGAAGCCATTAGTAATGAATTACAAAAGCTGGCTAACCATATTACCCTGATTCTGCATGGCAGTTTTGAGAATGGCACTGTATTCAGTAGAATTTCAGCTCAACATCTTAATATAACCAGGCTCAAGCTGAGAGCTGAAAAGAATTTCAGACTCCGTGTTTCAGATGATTAGCATTCACATAATTTAGGTAAGCAAGGCACCAAAATGCTACTCCATCTATAACATGCTTTCCACAACAGGACCTGGTTCATTAGCTTGCACTCTATCAATGCAGACCCTCCAAAATGCTAAACATCCAATAAACAGCTGAACTTCTCCTCATCTTATTAGACCCAGAACACTTATCTTTGAGACTAAACACCAGAAGTTGGTGAAGGAGAAAAAAATATAGATTCAGAACGATCGCTTCAATGATAGTTTGAAAGATTTTGGATGCATATATAGTAACAAAATAAACAATAGCAAACTTAAGAAATCCACATTTTCATTAACACTGGGAGTACTAATTCATTAAGCATCTCTTTGATGCAGTTAACTAGAAGAATGAAATAAACAATTGACAGATTTACAAATGTGATGAGAAGTGTTTGTAGAAAAAATAAAAATAAAAAAACAAGCATCAATATGCTTGAACTGATAGAGGAACAAATGTATTGGAGGATTACTAAGGGGGTGCTACCAATTTTCCTTAACAATCTTTGCCTTCTCAAGTATGAACTTCCCTTCTTTGTACTTCTGCGATGCTTCATAAGCTCGCTCATACTTCCAGCCTAACACCTCCCGGCAATCAGCGCAGTAGACATCAGCAACAGTGTGGAGACCAGTTAAGAGATGCCTGTCTTCTTTAGGCCCTACAACAATATTCATTGCGTGGGCGAACAGAAAAGCACGGCCAGTTCTTCCCTAATAACAAAATTACAGAAACTAATGGTTGGAAGGGTCTGTCTTGAGCTCGTCACAGTGAAAACCTGATTTTAAGTTACATATTTGATATGCTGATGGGAAAGCACATCAAATGCAGTGATAAAACCAAGCCAGCAAAAGTAGATTATAATCATGTAAATTCAATTTCAGTTAATTTCATTAGTAATGTAAGAAGACGATGAAGGGTTTCAGTGTAAACTATCTGGTTTTCTTTATTTGTGAACCTTTTCTCATCTAATGATCAATTGACAAATCTAAAAGCAACAGACAGAGAACCAGTAACTATGATCATAAGATTAAAAACGAAGCACCTGAAAAAGCTTGGAAACTATGTCATCGTGAAGAGAAACATGATTTCGACAATTCCAGCAGCTGTACAAGCGCGGACCCACCAATTCAGCCATTCTTCTACAATTTTGCTGCCAGCAGAAACGCACACACAAAGTAAGAGGAAACCAAGTCGCAGTAATCGAAATTTTGATGGGTGAAAACTAGAAACCCGATCAACAGTGCGGGTTAATGAGGTTTGGAACATGATCAAAGGGAAGAGAAGAGATTGTAAAAGTCCTCACCTGCTACGATTCCAGTGACGGACCGACAGTCTGCGAGAAAAAGATGAAAATAAGAAACGGAGATAGCGTGCAAGATTGGAACAAAGTGGATTACAAGTCAGAATTAAAGATTCCACATAAGATACTTAACAGCTTGAACAAACAACTGAGAAGTGAGTGATTGAGACGGTCTGAGCTTCAGCCTTCAAGAATAACAAAGAACAATAGCTTAAAAAACAAACAACTAATAATAAAATAAAAATCAAATAAACCGATCTGAAGGAAGTTTGGTGAAATAGGCAAGGAAATATTATAACGGAAATGGATAGGTATCTGACCTGTAAATTCTTGAAACATGAAGTCATCAGTGCAATCAATTTAAAAGATTCTTTGCTTGAAGGATAAAATTCAGAATTTTCGTAGATTACCTGCCACTTTTAAGATAATCAAAAAATTAAATCCACCTTTGTGACTTTTGAATTCACCTTGTGCAATCCACTGAGATTATTACTGGTCAAGGATTTGGATATTTCTTTTTTTTTTTTTTTTTGTAGTTACTTATTTTTAAACAAATACTAATAAGCAGTAATTCAACTAAACAGATAATTAAAAGATACATTTTATTTAGCGTTTTTATTAATATAATAAATCATAACAATATTTTTATTTTAAAAATTAATACATAAATCTAATAAAATATAAATTATATGCATTTTAAATTTCATTCATTAAGTATTGGTAGTTAATGCTTAAGAATTATTTTTAAAAATTTACAATTTGTTTCGAGTTCATTTTTTAAATTTTACAAAAAAAATTAATTTTCTAAATTTTCAATCATATCAATATTAAAAAATTCAAAAATTTTATAATGATAATTAATAGATGTATTTAAAATTATATAAAATATTTAAATTTATCTCTAATATTAAGTTAAATTAAATTTAAAACATAATTATTTTATTTCATATATTTAAATTTAATATATATATATATATGATTTTTTAAAGAAATTCAAAATTAATAGACACCATAACTGCATTTTAAATTTCTCCACCAACAAATTTATGGAGGGAAGAGACGGATTTTCTTTTTTTTTCCCCTTTGGGTAGTGTTTAAGTTTCAATAGGAAACCATCGTGAATCCAACAGTGACGTAGTGCAAACCAACGCGCCATTGCATTGGGGTTTCCGATGGGCCCAGCCGAGAGAGCCGTGAGGGATGTAAACAGTTTACTTTTCATGCAGTGGAGACGAATCACGTGCGCGTGGGACTCTCCGTCACAATTTGGGATAGAGAGACGGCATCTTCTTTTGAGACATTATGTAAAAGATAGATCCTCGGTTGCATGCTTAAAAATTAAGGAACTGTATATTGTATGTTTTGCATATTAATATATTAAATGAAGATAAATTCAAAGAATTGATAATAAATCATTGGATAAATATAAAAAAAAATTTAATTACATATATTTTTGATATAAATATAAATTTAAATTTAAATTTTATATTAAATTTATTAATTTAATTTTATTTAAATTTTATCAAAAAATAAAATAAATTTAAATTAAAGGTCTTGCATAATAAATTTTGATTTGAAATTTTTACATAAATATAAAAAAAAATCACATTACTGCAATAAAAAAATTTTCAAAATTCTTTGAATATTGAAAATATTTTTTAAAGAAAATTATACTTACAAAAATATTTTAAAATTTTATAATTAATTTAAACCAAAAACAATTTAAATTAAACTAATATTTTTGACAAAAAATAAATCAAATTGAAACTCAAATTTTAAATTAAAAAATACTATAAAATTTATTTTGTATATTTGCCTTAAAAATATTTTTAATGTAATGTTAATTTTATCTTGGTTGGTTTAAAATCTTTCTCCTGACATGATTAATCACTGTTAATTATATTCCGTTTCCATTTTGGTGATCACACATAGTCATGATCCCCATCGACTACAAAGAAATGGAGAAAGTGCAATAGAAAAATGTGATAGAAATGACCGCGCTCTTGTCTAAGGGCCCAGATTGGGACCCAAAAGTCTCCATCTTTGCCTTGAATTATTGAGCTTCGCATCAAAATCGATATGATAAAACTTATGCTACACACTTCAATACAAGATCCCAAAATAATACATAGCGATAAAAAGGATCAGATAAGGTCAATAAAGATAAAATCCTTTGTTGATGTGTTTTGTGTTTAATATATTTTAATTATTTATTTTATCAAAATTGTTATTCATTTTAAAATTTAACACAAAAACAAACCAACAAAGAATTTAAATCAGTTTTCTGGGATGATCTTCAATTTCTCGACTATGAACTTGCCCTCTTTGTACCTTTGTGCCACGTCATAAGCTTGTAGGTACTTCCAGCCCAACTCCTCCCCACATTTGCTGCAGAAGATATCAGCAATAGAGAAGCGACCCGTAATCAGCTGCTTGTCTTGCCTCGGCCCAATCACTACGTTCATGACGTGAGAGAACATAAACGCCCGCCCTGATTTTGCCTGACAGAAACCCAACCCATCAGACACAGTTCAACATAAAACTGGGAAGAGAAACAAAGGTGTTAACTAGTCACCCAGAAGGCTTTGGACAGAAGATCTTCCCCGAAGGCAAGCGGATTCCGGCAGTTTCTGCAGCTGTAGAAGGGATGCCTATCCGTCTCCTCCATTGTTTCTGTAAGCAAGAACGCTGATGAGTTCCGTCCTGAAGAGAAAAGAAACAGTAGGAATGGAAAATACAGAAGCATGGAACTTATCACATATTTAAAGGAAACATAGCTTGGCCAGCAAGCAAAAATGAGTGGAGACAACATAAAGGACAAAAATGTGTAGCCATCAACAGTGCAACACTGTACTTAAAAATGTCTTCTAGTCTCTTGGTCTTCAGTCTTTGTTTTTAAAGAGAAACTCTTATCTGTTTTACTTCATTTTTTATGAGAGGAATTTCTGTTTTTTGATTAGTAATTAATTAAAATTGATTATGTGAATATCACATTAGTTTAAAATAAGTAGTCATGAATTGTTTGATCCACTCCATATATTATTACTGTTACTTTTAGCAAAAACTCTGAAACCAATATCAATATGTATCAAAATGACACTTAAAATATTACTCCAAAATTTATTCAACATAAAAATAAAAAATCAAAAGCAAAATAATATGGAATTAAATTTTGACAAATATTATTTAAATCATAAATTTTGCTTTTTTTTCAATCAAATTTTAATTTAAAATACCTTCAAACAAATTTTCATATATCAATTTAATTGAAATTCAACCTTATTAAAAAACTAAAATATTTAAATAAAAAATATTTTATAACAAATTATGATTTAAAATCTTTCACCGATCTAAAAAAATATTTTAGCTATTATCAAAAAAATTAAAATTTTTTAAATACTTAAAATATTTTTTAAAATTTTATATTATAAAATTCATAAGTAATCAAAAATTATTTAAATCGAAAAATTAAAATAAAGTATAAAATTTATTTTAATAATTTTTAAATATTTCAAAGAGAAAATATTATTATTTTTAATAATTAATTTTATTAATATTTAATCTAAATAAAATTCTTTAAAAAAATTTTAGAAGTAATATTTGATTTACGAGAATAAGAAATTTAAAATTTAAAATAATGTTTTTAAATTTTTTAATATTATTTAAATTAAAAAATTTATATAAAAAATTTTAATTTTAAATATTTTATATTTTAAAAAAAATTAAGATCACAAACAAATTTCAGAATGTTTTTAATACTAAAATTTTATTAAAATTTTATAATGCAAATGAAGAATTTTAAACTAAAATTTGTTCAATAAAAATTTAATTTATTTTTTAATATTTACTTAAAATTAAAAAAGTAAATATAATTTAAAACTCTAAGTTTAACTCTCTTTCTTCAATTAAACACTAATTTTAAAAATACATTCAAATAGATTCTGATTTATTAATTTTATCTAAATTAAACTTTAATTTAAAATAATTATAAAAAAATTAATATTTTTTTGTTATTAAAAATAATTAAAAAATTTTCAAATAAAATTTATACTTTATTTTGTTTAATTTTTTAAATTTAAATTTTTTTAACTAATTAACTATCTTTTAATAATTTTTTGAATTTTTGATGATATATTTTTTAAGAAACATAATTTTTAGTACTTAAAAAAATTTTAAATTTTTTTCGATGATAACATAAATATTTTATTACATCTATTAAAAATTATAAATTAAAATTTATTATAAAATATCTTTAATTTAGATATTTTTAATATTTAATTTTTAAATAAAATTTTATTTTAATAAAATTAAAATATTAAATTTTATTTGAATATTTTTTAAAATAAAAATTTAATTAAAAATAAAATTTTAAATTTTAAATAATATTTATCTAAAATTAAAAAAAAAAAAAAAAAAAAAAGGAAGAGCAACCAAGTAATATCAGCAGTTTTAACTTTTAACCACGTTTGAGCCTGTGTCTTGACATCCACGCTTTACTTCCCCCGGGAAGAGGAATCTAACGTGTTCGCTCTTCACTCAACTTTAATTCGCATATTACGGACATAACCCTCAGTATCGCCTAATCTTCTCCTTGTTGTTCTTGTTATTATTCTTTCCTCGCTCTTCAGTCAAACATGGCGGATGCTTATTGGAGGTATGGGGACTCGAGGCAACAGTCCGCGTCTTCGATCTCTACTCTCATTGGAAAACGCCCACGCTCAGACTATGGTAACTTACTCTTCGTTTTTCACTTTTTCATGCTTAATTAAGCATGACCTTCTCGCATTCCTCTGCTCAAAATTAGGGTTGTCTTCTTTTTTACCTTTTGCTTTTGGGTTTTGTTTTCTTGCTATCAAATTCATGTTTATTCTCTTGTGCTCTGTCTTGATTTTCCTTAAGCAACTAAATAAACCTTCAGTTGTCTTTTTAGTTCTATAATTTGAAGGTTTCTGTGTTATCTGCATATGAATTGAGTTGAATAAAACTTTGTCCTTTACTTCTAATTTTGCCTTAAACGAATGAGTATTATCAAAAATGATATTTCTGAAAGGCCATCAACTATTCAGCAGTTATACTGACTATCTGCTTGACATTTGAAAGTTATATTGGGAATTGTTTGCTTAAATTGAAAATTAATCAAGTGAGTGATATGATATTACTGCATTCCTTTTGTTTGATGATTCTGGTATAAGTCTGTCTGTGTGTCTCCTGTGTAAAACATGGACTTCATCTTTAGGTGCTAATAATCTAGCTTCATCTTAAGAAATCTTGAGCTTGGTTGCCATGTTTGATGCTTAATGGTTTTGGTTACATTTGATTTTGGTAGCATGTTGTATTAGTATCTAAATTAGGAACATATTTTTTTGAGTAGAAACAAACTAAATTAGGAACATATGAATCTTATGAATATTAGAAAGCCATTAATTAGTCAGTGGGCCCCATGGGGGCTCTATTATTTCTAGCTATATGTTGGGTATTTTTGACCACTGGATTTCTGATGTTCTAAATGTAGTTAAATTGCCATAAAATGAATTCAATTTTTTTGGACTGTGTCTTGGCCGGTCTTGGCCGCTCAGTCATTTCTGTTGTCTTTTCTGGAAGGCCAAGGTTTGGCTTTATACGATTCTGGATTTGAGTCTTCGCATGTGGTTGTGGTTATCTGTATGAATCTTTTATTTTGGATGAACTGATATTTCACCAATGTCGATTGACAGGGGCAACTGATGGTTACATTTGTCAATAATTGCTTCTAGTTATGGCCTTTTTTTTGTTCATTCCTTTCTTTAATATGAAATATCTTTTAAATATGTATTGGTTTGGAGATCAGTTATTTATTTATGATTAATCTAGGTTACAACATAGTGGCAGGCTTCTAAATTTATAGTGGATTTTGCAGCTCCTATAACATGCTTTGTTTTCGTTTAATTTATAGCGTCGCTTTATTCAATATCTTCAATTAGAACTCCCATAAAGTGATTACTGATGTAGCCTTTTGAAATAACTTAGGATCTTTCTCCTGTAAAATCTTATGGAACCAGTCAGTTTGATGTACTAGAGCTTTGTCTGGGTATGCTCATGAAAATTGTAAACCATCTTTATGTGTTAAACATAAGAATGGTGTCACTTAATTTGATCAATTCTTTATCCATTATGATTGGTATCTTGATGTACAACCAATGTGCTAATTTGTAACTAGGTTTTGGAAATGGATGCTTGGAGCAGTGAACTGGATGAAATTATAAACTTTGCTGTAGCTGTTTGATTTCTGCCTGTACATCATTGGTGTTACTTGTTGCTTCTTCTTGTTTCCTTAATGGCTGTGTTAGTGAAAGTATGTGCTTCATCTCATAGATATTCACAGTGATCACGAGCTGCCCAGCTATTATTCCCGTGATGATGACCGAGGAGCTCTCCGTGGAATGAGAGATAGTGACTCCATTGGAGCATCCTACGATCGCTATCTGCGGAGCACGGTATTCATTCTTATTACCACTTTGTCATTCTGGCTGTTATCATATGATTATAGCTAATGGATCAAATCATGTTTCAGCAAATTTTATCGTACAGTGCTGGACAGTCTGGTAGATCCACGAGTGGAGGATTATCTAGTCGTTCTTTAGATGATGCACGAATGGGGGGTATTGGAAGTGTGGAACCAGTGGTGAAAGACCGGTCTTTGGGAATTGGAAGTGGAAGGCAA
The DNA here is from genome assembly GCA_021397835.1 of Moringa oleifera. Classification (NCBI taxonomy): domain Eukaryota; kingdom Viridiplantae; phylum Streptophyta; class Magnoliopsida; order Brassicales; family Moringaceae; genus Moringa; species Moringa oleifera. The sequence continues at coordinate 323,054 of JAJFZO010000658.1, read as the reverse complement.
GAGGTTCCTCTTCCTCCTGATGCGTCAAGTACCCTATTTGTGGAGGGCTTACCCTCTGATTGCACACGAAGGGAAGTAGCTCGTATCCTTTCATTTTGCTACCGTATTGGATCCTTGTATCTTCTTTTTGAGTTTTGTCCCTTAACTTGGGTCCAAAGACATCTTCCGTCCGTTTGTTGGCTACAAAGAAGTAAGACTTGTAAGCAAGGAATCAAGACATGTAAGTTTAAGCTTCTTTTGGCTATCCAACCCCCTCCCCTCCTCTCTCCCACCCCACCCAACCAGCTGATTTCTTTTTTCTCTTTCCCAAGTCCGAAATTAATATCTGGTACTATAATGGATTCGTAACTCCTGCAGGCTGGTGGAGATCCGCTGATACTTTGTTTTGTTGATTTTGTAAGTCCTGCCCATGCAGCCACTGCCATGGATGCTTTACAAGGTGAGCTTGATGTGCAAATTCATTTTTCCCTTGTAGAAATCTAGGTTTCAAGATGTTTTTGGTAAAGAAACTTCCTCTTTTTGACTGTCTTTTATGTGGTTGGTAGAGGATATTCTCTCTCTCTCTCTCTCTCTCTCTCTCTCACACACACACACACACCACACACACAGAGGCACAAAGAGATGTATAGGAATTTTTGTTTTTTTTTCAAGTGATGAGAAAGGAAACAATGACATTGGTAGATTTGTGAAGAATCTTTACAGGAGTATGGTCTGTTTATCTTGTGTGTGGTACGCATGTACATGAGCAAGGAGCAGGGTGTATCAACAATCATGACAAATAATGAAAGTCCTTTGAAGATGTAACCCATAGGGCGATCATATTATTTACACAGTGCTTAGATGGTTTCAAGATAAAAGAGAGAATTCAGCAATCAATTTAGTGTTCTTTCCGAAGCTTGTTATGAACATTTTTGTTTCATTCGAGTGTTGTGCTTGTCTTTTGAGGGAATAAAATTTAGAACCTGGAAAGAGATTCTAAATTGACCACATGATGGTGTTGGAGTAGGTGTCACTTTCAATCTTAGGAAGAAATTTTGAAGAAAAAATTTTGAGTGTTCCAAAGGATAGAAGCATTGATTTGCTACATCTCATCCCATATGGTTAAGGTCTTGGCAAAAAAGATTTTATTAAAACAAAATGATGCATACAATCCCCTGGAAAATGAGTTAATCTTCCTGTTTTTTGCATTTGGAAACCTTGTAGGCTTTGAGTTATTTCCTTAGTTTTACAATTCCAAAAGACTTTTGTGTAAGATTAATGGCCCATATCTCTTGACAATTTGGTAGTTAAAAAGGTGAACAAGAGTGCTGGTGCCCATATGTTCTAGTTCGCAATTGTGTTATTTGATGTTTCACACACAGCCTTTCTTTAGTCCAGTACTTCTTCCTGTTATTTCAGTTAAAATTTTCTGCGTAAATAGTTTCAGACATCATATGTCAGCTGTATAATTCAGCTGCTGGATAGGCAAACCAATTCTTAGGACTTAAATCCTGCCTTAGTGTGTTATACCCTAATGGCCTGGCCTACTTATGCTTCACTGGACTGCAACAACTTTCATTAATTTTTCGCTTAATCAACCTGATTGGCTGGCTAGATAGATTTGCTGAGTACACATACCTGGTTGTGTGTAATTATCAAGTTTTATAGGGTTCCATACGAATGCTATTGATATCTTCATTTGTTCTTCTCTACTTCTCACCTCTGTCATGTTGAAGCAACATAGTAACCAAAGCTTGAGCGGTTGGTTTACAAGTGCTCAAGGTGCCATCGCAAGGGTGGATTGCCTTACGAGGCTGGAGCAGCTTTAAGCAGGTGATAATATCTTCTCAGGTTGACTGGGGAGCTATAATTGCCACTTAGCCTTGGGATGACTTTAAGGATGCAATGCAAGTGTCTTCTTCATTTTTAAAATTTAGTGTCAGATACTTCTGCATTTCTCTATGTGCATTAAGAAGGAACCAGATAGCTAGCTAGTAAACTTATTTAGGGTAGGTTGCCTGCTTCTTGTCCCATTCCCTTCTTGGGTTATCCATTGTCCCACTAAGAAATGATTGGTGGATTCAGTATGCGCATTAGATTTCCAGATTTATTTAACGTTTTAAAGGTGAACTTTGGGTTGTGTACTTGAGGTATGCAAGGCTTGTAGCGTCTCTCTACTGACTTCCTGATTCCCATTGAAAACGTGGTCAGTTGTGCAGCGTAAAAAGTCACGCTAAATTTTGCAGGTTATAAATTTGATGAGCATGACCGTGACTCGGTCAAATTAAGGTTGCAATTTGCTCGCTATCCTGGTGCAAGGTCAGGTGGTGGGTATCGTGGGAAACGTTGAACTATACGGTTTTGCAGGTGATTAATACGCCCTCTTTTCCAGCCGACATTTAATTAATCAACGCTGATAGGTGTTCTACGAGAAACTTCTTTACACGACTTTGAGTCATTCTAAATCCTGGAATGAACATTCTCTGTAGGATTTGCGAGAGTTGAGGAGATTATGATAATGAACGACGATATGACACTGCAGTTTCGTGAATTGTGCGAGTCTCCCATTGGGTGCTTTCCTTAGGATGAACTTAAGTTACGCATTCTATAGTTGTGAGACAACTGCTAGACATTTTAGTGCGTGTTTATGTTAGAAGACGGAGCACTATATTTGCTATCAGTTAATTGAGAGACTTGATTGACTAGATATTCCTATACGGTTTACTAATTGTAACATGTTAAAGGTATTCTTGATTTTGTCTCATGATCACTGTTGTAAAATATATGATCTGGGACAGAACAGTAGTAAGAAAGTGTGGTGCATAGAAGAGACTTAAGTTGTTATGCACTTTGAATTTTTTCTTGGAAATTCTTTTTCTTGGATCCTATTCCCTTTCTTGACCATGCCGAAGTAGTGAATGAGGGGTAAAAAGAGAAACGGAATTAGCTACCTGGTCTGATTTCTGATTTCATTTTCTGAAAACTTAAAACATTTTGGTGGTTGAGTCCTCAATGTTTGAGTGGGTCTAGTCGACTAGTCAAAGACCTGTTCTCTTTGACAGAGGCAGTCATTTTATTGCCCTTGTGGTTGAGAAGATTTTAACCAGGATTTGAAAATGAGATTATTGGCCTGGATTTGGCTTCATCTTTTGCCCTTCATAGTATTTGTTAACAATTGGGTCAAACAGTTATTAAGGGGATGGATTTTAAAATTTTCTTTTACCTGGAATGAAACATTTAATAATCATATATCATCTATAAAGAAAAAAAAATTATATATATATATATATATATAATGTTATGCAGCAGATGAGTGTACAGGGCTTGCCTCTCAGTAGCCAATGGTCTTGTGTCTTTGCCGAATGCATTGCAGGGGAAGCTGTTATTCTTCCTGGGGCTGAAGATGATGTTTTGCAGAGAATTATCTATGGTTCTGGTGCCCAAGTATTCCCAGAATGTATTTAAGTTTTGTATGTTGCGGAGGCTGGAATGCATAGTCTAAACAGCTAATGGGCCAATTGGGGCGATGCTTGGACATTGTGAAGGATCAGAGTTGTGTTTTGCTTGATAGGATTTGTAAAGCTGAAATTGTCATACAGAGCTGATGGAACAAGTGAATGCTATGTTAGATTTTGCAAGCTTAGCCATAGGGATGAGTTTCATGTAATGCGGCACTGTCAACTGTCATCTTACTCTGACAACTTGACCATATTTGTATTGTCTTCAATAATGATTGCTAAATTGAATTAAAAATTGTTTCATTGCGGTTTGCACTTTCTTCGGACGAAAAGCAAAGATGGAAGTGATGATACCTTCTTTGGACGAAAAGCAAAGATGGAAGTGATGCCGTACTTAAAATGGTTGGCCAAGTTGTGATCCATAATGACATTATTGGTTGACTGACGGCCAGCAGGTGGGCTGTACTCAAAACCTGAAAATGCAATGAAGAGAAGGGCCATCAGTCAAACAATGAGGCTCCTCTTTTTTTTTTTTTTTTACAAATATTTTATTACTTGCATTTTCTTTTTCATACTGTAATTAGTAAAAGTAAATAAATGGAGGTAGATCTAGCAAATCATTTTATCCCCTTATCACTTCAAAATTATTTAATAAGCAAGTTTAAAAATTTCAACTTCATGAACAAAGTTAACTCAAACTAAAAGTTGAATTATAAATTATTATTAGTGTAAAATTTAAATGTTTAAACTAGTAAGAGATTAAATTTATCGTTAAATTTAAAATTTAAACAAGAAATTGTTAGTAGTTTGAAACTCCATAATTTCAAGATTGAACTTATCACTAAATAAAACTTAACACTATTTTAATAAAAATTATCAAATTAAAATATATTAATCTTTCATATGAATAAATTAAACAATAAATAATATATATGTGTATATATATATATATTTAAAAATTAGAAACTAATGTTTTAGAAAAAAAACTTCATCCACTTAAGTTCTTTTTTTTTTTAGAAAAAAAGATCACTAAAGTAAAATTAAGAATTATGTTTTTATATATAAATTTAAAGTATTATGATTAAATTTTTGTAGATAAATATTATTGAATTAAAATTTTAAAATTGTGCTGACAAAAATGATCAATTATTAACATATTTTTAAGATTCAAAATCACTAATCACTAATCCCTTTATCCGATTAGGTTGGATATTATCTTGGGTTTTCAGTTATTGAACCCAGACAGATTCTTATCTCCCAGCCTTGTGTGTCATTCTCTTCATATATCAGCCTATTTTTGTGAAACAGGAAGCCTGCATTTCACGAAAAAAGGATAAACTCTTTTGGAAAGCCAACTGTGATGCAACCAAAACAAGATATTATCTGCTCACAGTTGGAGGTTCGTTCCATTTTGTGGAATCTTTCAGAATCCTAGCTAGCCGACACAGAATTCTACATGTCACTCTCCATCCAGCTTCACTTGAATTCTATATATAACCATCAGGGTCTTTTCGCTAAGGATTCTTTTCTTCTAGTGTCTAGATCTGTATATATGTCAATCGTGTTCCTTTGATATTTGCCTTGCATATATATCATATACAAACATTCACCTATATGTGATTAATTGCTTCTGTGTTGCCTTCGCATAGAGGATACACGTAGCATTAGGGTGATGGGTGAGATATCTGAGGTCGAGGCCATGGAGGTGGAGGTTGAAGAAGAAAGTACCCTCATCAAGGAAGTGGATTTAACTGTGCCTAAGACCGATGATCCGGCCATGCCAGTCCTCACTTTCAGAATGTGGGTTCTGGGCACTGCTGCATGTATCATCCTCTCTTTTGTCAACCAGTTCTTCTGGTACAGAAGAAACCCCTTGATGTTATCTTCCATATCAGCCCAGATCGCTGTGGTGCCCATTGGACACCTTATGGCAAAAACGCTGCCCACTCGGCCCTTCTTTGCTGGTACCAGATGGGAGTTCACCCTGAACCCCGGCCCTTTCAACATCAAGGAACACGTCTTGATTACCATTTTCGCTAACTCGGGTGCCGGTACTGTTTATGCCACTCATATACTGAGTTCTGTTAAGCTTTATTATAAGAGGGAGCTCCTCTTCTTTCCGGCTTTGCTTGTTATGATTACCACTCAGGTTCTCTTCTTCCCTTCTTTTACTTTCTCATTAACTTGCATATTGCATACTTGGAGCTACTAATTACTATCATTAAGAAATTCTATAATACGTTCTGATGAATTTCCTCCTCCATGAACGGTAGGTTTTAGGATTTGGTTGGGCTGGGCTCTTCCGAAAATATCTGGTTGAGCCATCTGCAATGTGGTGGCCGGCCAATCTGATTCAGGTCTCATTGTTCAGGTATCTGTGTTTTTGCAATACGCACAGATCTTCTCTAAGTAACTAGATCTTTGCTGCAGCTAGCCTGCTTGTTTTATTTTATTTTAATTTATTGTTTTTTTTTTCCGGTTTGGAACAAATGTCCGTCTGTGGTACTGAAGAGCTCTACATGAAAAAGAAAAGAGAAGACGAGGAGCAACCACGCGTACGCAGTTCTTCCTCATTGTCATGCTGACTAGCTTCGCTTATTATGTGCTTCCTGGCTATCTTTTTATGACGATAAGCGCGGTGTCATGGGTATGTTGGCTCGCACCCAAGTCGGTTCTTATCCAACAACTGGGTTCTGGTCAACAAGCCCTCGGAATTGGTGCCTTTGGTCTTGACTGGGCAACTATTTCGTCATACCTCGGGAGTCCTCTTGCCAGCCCATGGTTTGCCACAGCCAATATAGCCGTCGGTTTTGTTTTGGTAATGTACGTGTTGACACCCCTCTGTTACTGGCTCAACATCTACAAAGCCAAGAACTTCCCCATGTTTTCCAGCAGCCTTTTCATGGGAAACGGTGAGAAGTATGACATCTTGAGCATCATCGACGAGAGGTTTCATCTTAGCAGGGACGTTTACTCGAAGACAGGGCCTATACATATGAGCACCTTCTTTGCTGTTTCTTATGGCCTCGGATTTGCAAATCTAACTGCTACTCTTGTCCATGTCCTCCTCTTTAATGGAAGGTAATCAATGATATTAATTAATCACTTGGCCTCTGCTTAATTTCCTGGCATTCGCTCAAGGGCTTCACCGTTCATTGATTTGATGTTTTATTTATCCGGTGCAGTGATCTGTGGAAGCAAGCTCGAAGAGCCTTTGGAGGGACAAATACGATGGATATACACACAAAACTTATGAAGAAGTACAAAGTAGTTCCTATGTGGTGGTTTGTAGCTATTCTTCTGGTAAACATCGCTGCTATAATATTTGCTTGTGAATATTACAATGAATCGCTTCAGTTGCCATGGTGGGGTGTTCTGTTAGCTTGTGGCATTGCCATGTTCTTCACCCTTCCTATTGGTGTCATCCAAGCCACCACTAACCAGGTAAAAAAGAAAACAAGGACATCTTATGTATGACTTGTTAAGTGTGACAGAAATTAAATGTTTTCTTCTTAATTTATTGTGACAGCAACCAGGTTTGAACGTTATCACAGAGTACGTGATTGGATACATGTACCCAGAGAGACCTGTTGCCAATATGTGCTTCAAGGTCTACGGATACATCAGCATGGCTCAAGCTCTAACCTTTCTTTCCGACTTTAAGCTCGCCCACTACATGAAGATTCCACCCAGAGCCATGTTCGTTGCACAGGTCGCTTCTGTTTCTCGCATATCCGCATATACTTTAATTTGAAGAATTAATATACACTGCTAAACTAAACTGGACGCCATTAATATTAATTGCAGGTTGTAGGAACACTTGTAGCAGTGGTTGTGTACACCATAACGGCATGGTGGCTGATGGGAAGCGTCGCAAATCTCTGTGATACCTCCAAGTTACCAGCTGACAGCCAGTGGACCTGTCCACTCGACCGAGTTTTCTTCGATGCTTCTGTTATATGGGGTCTTGTTGGGCCTCGCAGGATCTTCGGAAATCTTGGTGAATATGCAAAAGTGAATTGGTGCTTCCTTGTTGGAGCCATATCTCCTTTACTAGTCTGGCTTGCGCACAAGACATTCCCGACGAAGACCTGGATATCCAAGATCAATATGCCTGTCCTTTTTGGTGCCTCGGCAATTATGCCCCCGGCTGCTGCAGTGAACTTCACCAGCTGGATCGTTCTGGCATTCGTTTCTGGATTTGTTGTTTTCAGGTACAGACAACGATGGTGGCAGCGCTACAATTATGTGCTGGCTGGTGGGCTTGATGCCGGGACTGCCTTCGTCACCGTCCTCCTATTTCTTGCCCTACAGTCCAAGGACATTGGCATAGAGTGGTGGGGAAACAGAGGAGAAGGCTGCGACTTGGCTTCTTGCCCAACTGCGAAAGGCATTGTCATTGCTGGCTGCCCAGTCGCCTAATCAAACTCTAGCTGTATACATGTTTCACCTTCTTTCACGTTCATCATTGACGTTTTTCTGGATAGAAACTTGTCTTTGGATTCTTTTAGCAATCAATTTTTCGGTGTAGTTAAGAGCTAGGAACTGTTGGGCTTTAGTTTAGTTAAACATCCTCGTCCATAAAAAGTTGCAGTTTCTTTAGCTTACATCATGATGAAGTTTTAGTCTTTCATGAAAATGGCATCTGAGGTGAGGATCCATTACAGAGGGTGACCCAAAGTGAATGGAAGATGATAACACTTCCATCATTATTGTTTTATTGGCAACCAGGATTAAGTTTATCGACCATTAATAATCAAAAACAAAGAATTAATGTCCAGACTAGTAAACAACAAGAGGACTGTTCCATCAAGTAATTTATCTTTCTGAAGCATCCTCCTGCAAACCAGCAGAAGATGAAGTCTGATACTTTTTATGACTGTGGCCATGGCATTGGCCTCAGAGAACGCCTTTGTTTGCACCATACCCATCAACGTCCTTGGGATGATTTGTGTTACTTTGATAACTTTTATCAAAACACTGTTAAATTTAAATTTGATGATAAATCTAATATTAAAATAGTAGAGTTTTAAATCGATTATGATTCATAGATGAATATATGAAATAGAAAAAGGGAGACTGATATACACATAGAATTGGTATGTTTTTCATGAAATATCGTTCCAAGGATGTTAATAAATATGGTAATTATTAATTTTAATTTAAAAAATCATTTAAAAAACATATTGTATTTTTTACAAAAAAAAATATATTATAGAAAACAATACCAATAAATTTATTCAATAGTATAATTATCAAAAACAATATATTAAATGTACAAAATACTGTAAAATTTTAATTTTAACATTATAATAAATATATTAAATATATATTGTGTATTATGATAAATAAAAATATAAAAAAGCATAATTTTAAAATTAATGTTAAATTATTCCCTGTTCAGGAAATTACCTAAAATAAAGCCATAATCTGACTCTCATTTATAGAATCGCCAATAAATACGCGTGTAGAAAATGAAATTTATATGATTCTAAGTTTTCTCCTTGTGGTGTCTCTTTCTCTAACTGTCCTTTGGGGAATATCTTTATTAACCCAATATATATAGTGAATCTTATCTCTTATTTGCTAATATATCATTCAGTCCCCTTTAAAGATTGGAAAAGCCAGCAAGCGAGAAAGCATCAATATTGCAATTATTTTCTTAATTAATTATGAAAAGCATCGAGTGTCCTGTGTCCAAACTGCTTTTACCATGAATATAATTAAGAGTCAGTGACACCATAAGTCATTCACATAATCAGATGCATAACGATCGTTTCAGATTCATGTGGGTTGTCTAAAGTTTATAGCTTGGCCGGCTGAAATACTTGAAATATTTGAGGATATTTTAATCAATCTCTTTGCTTCAGAGCTTTTCATGGCGGTCTCTTCAGTCTTCTTCTTCTTCTTCTTCTTTTTTTTTTTCTAAAAAAAAGATCAAATTGACATGGTTTCATTCATCGGATGAGTTTCCTTCAAACCATCTTGATATATATAGATTAATCAGAAACAATGTTAGCCAGCCGATGAGTCACGCAGAAACAGATATGAATCAAGAAAAAGATGAAGATTCCGCGGATAACAGCCTTCAATTCTATGTTGTAAAGAAGGGTGAAACCAGGAAAGGAGTGAGAGGCAATACACTTTTCTCTGGATGTTGAGAAATAAAATGAAAGCCGGAGATATATATGCCATTTACACAATCCATGACTTGCATTATCAGTACATATTTTCTGCAAACCAAGTTTTAATTCATTCCTAAGTATACATGTTTATCCTGCTAAGAAATCAATCGCAAAACAATCATCGGCTGGTAACCTTTTTTTCTTGTCTAGGAGAAGTACAAGAAGATTTAGATCTCTCAGTTGTCGTGCATAACCAGTAGTTTGTGCTAAGAAAATATTGTTCAAAACCATGAAGAGCTAGCTAGAAACCAAAAGAAATGGGGAGGGTGGGAGGAAGAATATGTTGCAAGAGTAGTAGCAAGGAGTCACCATCAATGGACAACTGAGTAGCACCCAGACCTTCCTCTGAAAGAGATGATGACATACAAAGAAGCATACAGAAGTGATATTGATTCGGCTCGTCTCAGAGTTTTTGATCTGAGAATGATCAGAAGATGAGCCAAAGCAATATCACATCTTGTCTACTTCTCAGAGATGGCTCCAGCTGAGACCTGCTCTCCATGAGAGCATGCAGCTTCATTTGAGCTCTCCTCTATAAATAGGAAATCACAAGGGTTTCTGCACTGTGGACTGCCAGCTCCTTCCAACAAGGAATATGGAACTATTATCATAAGAAGATTTTGGAATCCCACTAGCAATGCCTTCAATTATTTATAAAGGCTGGACAACGTGGAGGGTGTGTCAGTAGTACGGCACCCAAATTAATTAGTGTCAATTGAATAACGTCAAAAAATTAAAATGATCTGGGCATGCTTAACAAGGCTAGCTCCTCCAGCTCTACAGATCACACTCAATATATGTTCTCCTCTCATGGTTAATGCATTTCAATGCCTTCACATGTGAAGTATTAATGATCGATGGACTGTAAGTTACGGGAAAGAAGAAATTAAATGAAGGACTTGTGAGTATATATGTGGCAAGATATATGAAGATTTCATACTTTTGAAGAAACTGAAGAAGCTGAACCTTACAACTAAGGACATGAAGAACACTGGTCTTTTGTGAAATAATTAAGCTGGAATGTCAAAGCAGAATTAATGTTGCGACTCCCACCTTACAAAAAATTAATAAGAAGTTTATCCTTCTGGTTTGGTCCAAACACTGGAACGCATTAGCAGAAAAGACAGAAAGGTGAGGATATGATTAACTATAAGTTTATCAAAGGCTTCCTGTTTAAAGTATACGAACGATACAGGATATTGGTTATATAAACTTATCTACAGAGCTGCTTCTTTCTCATCACTGTTCCTTTTGAGTAATTTTGGAAACCGACCAGCAATTAATAAAAAGGGAAGAAGAAAAGGAAAGCTGTCTTTGGATGGTTACGAGTTAAGTTTCCCCATTTTGAAAATAAAGGGTAAAATCTGAGCCACCAAAACTGAGAAGATGGCATAGAATCTTCATTCTTGGCAAATTCAAAGGTTCCTCTTACTCTAATCAGTTTGACTCGAATTAAAAACGAAGCCACTTTGTATCCGGGAGAGGTTCCACTTGACTGGATGAGCTGACAGTTTTTTAAATATTTTACATGCACCTATCTCTTAGATATTTCTGAGAGATTCCAAGTTAATCTCCGACCATGACTTACTGAAAAGGTCAACACCATTGCTTAAGCTAGCTTCTCCCTCTCGCTGCTGGAGAAGCTTGATCACATGCCAACATAAACCAGAATGGGTTTATGTACTGTAGAGAAATTGTCTTTGTTGACACCTAAGCCATTGCTTACTTATTGCTAATTACAACTATTTGTACATATTTATGCCTGAAGTTCATATATTGGGTTGTCATCAATATCATAGGTGATCGCTTGGCCAGCTACCTTTGCTGCGTTCAGACAATTTTGTCCCTGAGTTGCAAAGCAAACCTTAGAGAATTGAAAGAGCGCTAGGTAAAGAGCTTAAAGTCTCCCGAGAATTGAAAAAGAGCGAGTACTGCAAGGTTAGCTTTGCATTGCCATGGAACTTTTGGCTCTCCGCGTATTTTTAACCTTTTGATGTACAAGTGATTTGGGTATATATAAGAGGCCACCTTATCAACAAATGATCGAAATTCATTTGATTCTACCTCTGTGGTTTTGTCAAAATCTTCCTAATAATGTTATAAATATTTTTATGATATTTTTGAAATGCATTTTTAAAACATAAACCTTAGATAAAGGCCAAACTTTTAAGATATGAACTTCAAAAAATAAGCCAAATTTTAAGAACTCTTCGAGTCAAAACTCAAAGCTGGCATTAAAATCTCAGGAGATATTTTAAACAGAAAGGAATTTTAGGGCTTCGCTTCGTTCGGGCCACAAGCCCACGGCCTAGGCCTGTTAATTCTCCAATTATTGACCTGATGGAAAAGGCTGTTTTTTAGTATCGTGTTCAACCCAACTCTTAGAAGCCCGGCCCAATAATGGGAAAACACAGACCATTTTTGCTCTAATGAAGAGAAAGATAAAAGAAAAAAATAAAATAAAATATGGGAGCGAGGGGGAGAAAAAGAGGGGAAAAGAAAAAGAAAAGAAGCGGGTGTGTTTCTGTCTGACAAGATCACCGGAGTTTTCTGGGCACAGAGAGAGAGACAGAGAGAGAGAAAGAGTAAGACACTATTTGGTGATGGATGAGTCAGTTGGACAAGTGCTATACGAGACACGCTATCATGCTTCTGGGCTGTACACTTCTAATTACCCTCCTCTCCCTCAGGTTCTGAGATCTCTCTTTCAATTCATATCTAGATTTAAGCTTCGCAGTCACCTGTTCATTTTGCTGCACGTCTGGAATAATTCACTCTCGTCTGTATATCCAAGCATTCTGCTGATCAATTCACTTAGTTTTTCTCTGAGTTTAGGCAAATAATGAAGGTGTTAAGAGGGGCTTTCTATCGCTTCTTTCCTTTCCAGGTTGGTTCAATTCTTCGTTTTGAGCTTTGCTTCGATTACATGAGGTTTGCTTTAGTCTTTGTTTTCTTTTACCCGAATAATCAATGTTGGAACGGAAAAATGGAGCTGTTTGTTAATCTTCTCAAGTCGCTTCTTGGTGCCAGACAGTTGAAATGTATAGACGGTTGGGTTTGTGAACTGTTATGAATGAGTTACATATGAGGTTTCTGCTGGATTTTCTATGTGGTTAGTGTATTGATAGGAGAATCAGCAACTCTTCTGAAAACTATTTTTGGCTTTGTACTGGTGTCAAGTTATCATGAACTGTCAATCAGACCTAACTTTATTTGTGATAGGATGTCAATGACTTTTTTCTTTGTTCTAAATTGTCAAATTATTATTTTGCAACAAAGTTAACATCATTTGAAAAGGTCTTGAGCTTTACCATAATCTTAGTTTCCACGAGTCAATGATCATGATGGATCCTGGTAGTAGCCTAGGAATAGCATTGTTAAAGTGAACCATAATATGAATACTTTTTTCCCTATTTTTTTCTTATCGTAAGAAGCTTTCTGTTGTTTGTTACTTCCTATGACTAGATGCAACCTTTGTGTCTGATAAAAGAACATACAACTTTTGTTTTGGCTTCTGTTTCTGAACTTAAAAGCTGTATCTCCGCATTCATGCTTCTATTACATTAATTGATTGTCGTTGCCACTAATTAATGTTGCCTTTCCTTTTTCTCCTTCTGTCATGAAGGTCTTGGTCACTTAAAGGATAAATGGAGTGAAAACAGGCATCCAAGGAAAATTAAGAAGCAGATATCATTGTTTGTCTCCCCTAGAGGTGAGCGTGTGGCTGTAGCAGCTGGAAAGCAGATTACAATATTGCGGAAGGAGGATGACTACTTGGAGCCTTTTGGCATTTTCACCTGTAAGATCTCCATACTGATTTCATAGTTCATATAAAATGGATTAGAAATATAGGGATGATTCCATGATATCTGTATGGGCTCATTAATAAGTTTTTAGATGTACTTTGAAAGTGCCTTGTCAGATTACTTTAAATACAGTGACTGTTACCCTGTCTTACCAATTTGGATCCATGACTAGCATCCATTTTAGCTACCTCGACAATATTTGAAGGAAAGTATAGTCTCCTCTTGTATGCCTTTGATAGAGAATCAGCAGAATACTTGATAAGAAACGAACTTAGGATGATTATATAACTATTGATTTGAATCCATCCCCTTTATGATATAGTTGCTCACTGAGATTGATATGGGTGGTTTGTACTGGCAGTCTGAGCTGTGACATTCTTTCTCTTTTAGAAAATGAGAAAGTTCCTGGATCCTTTCTAACTTGTCTTATATGCATCAGGCAGCAGCCTCGGTTTATTTACTTCTGGAGGGTGGTCAGAATCTCATGATGTACTTGGATTTGCCGATGATACTGATACACTCTATTTTGTCAAAGCAAATGGTGAAGAAATAACAAGAGTCACAAAGAGGCATTTAAAAGTCTCCTCACAAATATTAGGCCTGTTTGTAGAAGATGATACTGATGCACAGAGATCTTTCTTGTAAGTTTTCTGTTTGTAATTTTTCCTTTTAAATTTTTTACCCCACTACTTGGTTTAACCTTCCCGAAGTCCCATGAAAAAACCAATATCTGTCTTCAGTTTATCATACAAGAGTATTCAATATTCAATTATTTATATATGGTAATAGTTTGTACACCTTGCAAGCTACATGAATATGGAATAAATAGAATGTGGCACTGTTCTCAGGTGTAGCTTCACCGTTCTAACATCAGATGGATTCCTTCATCGAATTGAGATCAGTAAAGAGCCAGGTGCCTCTGTTTCCTCTAGACAGACATTAAATAGTGGCTCAGTGAAAAGGCGGTTCCCTCATAGAGTCATCTGCTCTGATTATTACCCGGAATTTTCTCTGCTTGTTCTTGTTGGTACTGATGTCAGCATCTCACTAACCTCCAGTGTGAATACTGGTACGGTTTAGTAGCATTTTGATTTTCCTTATATCTTGATGCATACCGGAACTAGTATGTTGTACGCTTGGCTTCAAGTAATTAAATTTGGACAAAAGAAACGACGATATCTATGTATTACTTATAATGCTAAAGCTTAATATGATCTCATGAACTCCAATCATCATTTGTCTTTTTGTGTTTTTGTTTTTTGATATTTCCTTTCCAGATTCATGACAAAATCTTAAGTTATTTCATAAGTTGATTGTCTTAAACAATCATGACTTTGGCATACTAACCATTCAAGTACGGCAGACATAATAAACTTGAAGATACTTACTGTATGAGGCTCTCTTCTTGTACTTTATCTCTCTAATATTTAGATTTGGTTTATCTTTAATCACTTTGAGGAAAAGGAACAAGTGCATTCGACTGGATTTGAACCAAGATCTCTATTGAGTTCTATAATTATTTGCTTTCATTTCAGGGTCCTGTTACATTTCTCTTTGGCGTAAATGTCAGAATTTAAGTCTGGAACCATTGTTCACTACTCAGTGTGAAGGCTTATATTGTGAACAAAAAGACTCTGTGGGTCAACCAGCACATCCGAAGGTGCTAATCTCATCACGAGGCAAGTTTGTTGCTAGTCTAGATATGACTGGATGCTTGCACATTTTTAAGCTGGATATAGAAAATTGTTCACTTTTACGCGTTGCTCCCCTGGAGAGATATGACTCCCAAGTGAATGATAATCTATTAAATGGGTGGAATGAGATTTTAAGGAATATTGTAGATTTTACTTGGTGGTCCGATCATATCCTTACTCTTGTAAAAAAGAGTGGCGTAGTCACTATGCTTGACATCCTTAGCGGTTGTAAGCATCAAGAGAATGATCCTGTGTATTCTGTGCCTGTTGTGGAAAGAGTAAATAAGTTTGAAGGACATCTTTTTCTTTTAGATAGTTATTTTGAAGAAGGATTGGTTCCATCTAACTGTAGCAGAGAAACAAGTGACTTGCATCATAGGGAGCAGATTACTGAAGACAAATTTAATCAGTTAAACATTTCTAGGCTCCATTGGAGATTGATATCATTGTCAGAGAAATCAGTTCCTGAGATGTATAATATTCTAATTAGCAGCCACAAGTATCAGGCTGCGCTGGACCTAGCGAATTGTCATGGGTTGGATAGAGATGAAGTTTTGAAGTCACAGTGGTTGCACTCGGAGCAAGGAGTAAACGAAATAAATACAATATTGTCAAATATTAAAGATGAAGGTTTCATACTTTCTGAATGTGTAGATAGAGTTGGACCAAGGGAAGATGCTGTGAAGGCTATACTTGCATATGGTCTGCGCCTAACTAGCCGCTATGCATTTTCTGAATTAGAAGATCGTGAATGTAGCCAACTCTGGGACTTCCGTATGACCAGACTTCAGCTGTTGCAATTCAGTGACAGATTGGAAACATATCTAGGGATAAACATGGGCAGGTATGTGCTTCTTAAAGCTGCTTTTGCTTGTATGAATCAAGCTAAAACTGTTCAATCAAGATGTCTTTTCTTCACCTTGATCTTCATCATTTTCTCACAAGTTAACTGATTCAAAAATAATGCGGCCATGCACTGTTATAGTGGAGGGCATTTGGTGATGTTTTACAATTATTTTATTTATTTCTATTTTTCTGGTAACATATGTTTCAGAATCTTCACTTTTAGCCTTCTTTTCTGTGACTAAATGTTTAAATAGGATGAGTCCCTTAATGTATTTGTTTCTTGTTCATCCTGCAAGGCTTTGCAGATGAGAGACTCTTACCATCTTTGTTTTCCTTATTCTTTTTTTATTTTTTTTGTTTAGTCGTCCCCCTCCTGCAACGGTTGAAAAGAAATCAAGTTCTATATTATTTTCTGGCTATGTAGCAGAAACTTATTTTCATTACTAATAGAATGTTCCTAATGTTAGTTTCTGCTGATCGAGAGCTTAATAATGTAGTCTTGTGATCTACTTGAAAAAATAATGTAGTCTTGTGCAGGTTCTCTGTGCAGGAGTACTCTAAATTCCGTGTAATGCCTCTTAGTGAAGCTGCAGTAACACTTGCTGAAAGTGGGAAAATTGGGGCCTTGAACCTACTTTTCAAGCGTCACCCTTATTCATTGGCTTCTTTTATGTTGCAAGTTTTAGCTGCTATTCCTGAGACAGTTCCAGTGCAATCATACGTGCAGCTTCTTCCTGGGACGTCTCCTCCTACAAGTACTGCTATGAGGGAAGAAGACTGGGTTGAATGTGACAAGATGGTAAGCTTTATCAATAAATTGCCTGAGGATTTTGAGATTAGTACTCAGATCAGAACTGAACCAATTGTCAGGAGGTGCCTGGGATCTTTTTGGTTTTCAACTGATGAACTCTTAGTGTGGTACAAGAACAGAGCTAGAGACATTGATTCCTATAGTGGGCAGCTAGACAACTCTCTCTTCTTGGTTGACTTTGCTTGTCACAGAGGTATCTATGAGTTGCAGCAGTTTCAGGAGGATATGTCTTACTTGCACCAGCTTATTTTTTCTGACGAGAATGACGGTGAAATATGCTTTAGCATGAGTCTTGTTGATTGGGAGAAGTTGTCTGACTTTGAAAAATTTAGAACAATGCTTAAGGGAGTTAAGGAAGAAAATGTGGTTCAGAGGTTACACAGTAAAGCAATTCCATTTATGCAAAATAGGTCTTGGGATAATGCATCAGTTACTGGGGATCATGATAACGAGGAGACATTTCTAGTTAGATGGCTGAAGGAGATTGCATTGGAGAATAAATTAGACATATGCTTGACAGTATTTGAGGAAGGATGTAAAGATTTCCAAAGTAATTGCCTTTTCAAGAATGAGATTGAAGCTGTAAATTGTGCCATCCAGTGCATATATTCATGTACACTTACAGATAGGTGGACCACCATGGCGCTGATATTGTCAAAGCTACCACAAAGACAAGGTAAATTCTCCAGATGTATTCACTGAAAGTACGAAAGGAAGTTTTGTTGTTTGTTCAATATAGGCATCAATCATCATAACTGTAGGCCTGTTTTGTTGTTTGTTCAATATAGGCATCAATCATCATAACTGTAGGCCTGTCAAGAGAGTTAAATTGCTTGGAATTAGTCATTTGTTTTATTTCCGTTTGATCTGTCTATCTATGAAAGCACTATAAACATTTTATGTAATTTGTTGGGAATTTTATGCTTCTATTCGCACTAAATCTTGGATTGTATCATATGACTATCAAAATGAAATCTACTGGTTCAGCTAATTCTGTGTTCCTCGGTTGAACTGCAACTCCATTTGAATGATGAAAACTTTCATCTTATCGTGATTATATATGTGCAATATGTAGTTGCTTATATCAAAATTGGAGTTTACTGTACATAGCATGTACTGGTCAGCTCCTAACTGAGGTTGTTTTCTGTGGGTGGTTAGTGTTTATCTGTTGCTATAGTGAAGGTCTTATCATACAGTAATAATTGCTAGAGAGAGGAGAAGAAACCTCATGAAGCACTAGCAGGCCACCTAATGTGGAAGAATTAAGGTTGATATGTATTGGTAGAGAACTACTGGATTGATTGAGTTAGGAACAGTTGGAAAGATATGTAATTGCATCAATTTAACTCATCTCTCAGATCTGGTTAGTTTTGATTTTAGCAAGTTGCTGCTTTCTTACTCTTTTGCGACAAGCTGCTGTTTCATGCTTGGTTTCGCTCAATGAATGCAAGATAGTGTAACTTCAAGCAGATCTAGTACCATATAGAGGCTAATTGGTTTATCATATTAATTACTACCAAAAGAATCTTGCTTTGTTATTTTTAATAAACTGAAATTTGCATACATGAGGACACTGATGATAAAAATATCAGAAATTTGGGATTCATGTTGTATGCTTGTCATAACCTTGATTATTTTGATACTGGAATATTTTGTTTCTAAGCATAACAAAAAGTATCCACCGTACAGACTCTGAAAGCTGTATTGAGGACATTGAAAAAAGATGCAAAGTGGCAGAAGGTCACATTGAAGTTGGGAGACTCCTGGCGTTTTACCAGGTCTGTGTTGTCTTTTCTTTGGGCTGATTTCTGATGGTCATTACATTTGATGAATGCTTTTGCACTCATAAGGATGATGTCCTAATCCTTGGTTCTTGGTGGCATTATGTTACATTCTTTACAACTCTGCCTGAGTAGTATTGTCTAAGTGTACTGGATGTGCAACAGATTTTTTGGCTTTCTTAAATCTGTCAATCCCATATATAACTACTGACCCTGAAGGGACTGTCAGGATAATAGTTTTGGAACAGGAAACCAGAATGGCATGGTGACAGGAGATCAATATTATCTTTATGTATGTTTTGATTCTCTAACTCAAAAAGTGTGAATGGTCCCCAATTATCCCATTGAAAGTAGTACGTAGAAGTTATTAGATGTGAAGATAAAAATGGGGTATATTAGCATAGACGATTTTTATCCAAACTACTGTATTTTATGGTTGATGTTTCTGAATAAAATTGAATCAGCAAACCATTATTGGATCTTAATTGTGGTTTTTATTTTTATTTTTTGTAGGTCCCAAAACCAATAAGCTATTTCTTGGAGGCTCATTCAGATGAAAAAGGTGTAAAGCAGATTCTTCGCCTTATACTTTCAAAATTTATTCGATGTCAGCCTGGTCGAACAGATAATGACTGGACAATAATGTGGCGTGATCTGCAGTGCTTGCAAGAGAAGGCTTTTCCTTTTCTTGACCTTGAATATATGTTAATGGAATTCTGCAGAGGACTTCTAAAAGCTGGCAAGTTTTCTCTCGCAAGAAATTATTTGAAGGGTACAGGTGCAGTTGGTTTGCCATCAGAGAAAGCAGAAAATCTTGTTATTCAGGCAGCAAGGGAGTATTTCTTCTCAGCTTCTAGTCTTGCTTCCTCTGAAGTAAGTATACATCATGGTTATTGTCTGTTATGGCTGTAGTCTGCAGGAGTCATTGATACTTCCGAGATTTCCAGGATAATAAATGGTCTGCTG
This sequence comes from Moringa oleifera, assembly GCA_021397835.1. Lineage (NCBI taxonomy): Eukaryota > Viridiplantae > Streptophyta > Magnoliopsida > Brassicales > Moringaceae > Moringa > Moringa oleifera. The sequence goes on along the minus strand of JAJFZO010000658.1, from coordinate 303,528 downwards.
TAGGAAATTTTTTCTGCTTGTAATTTCAATAGAGTCTCACTTCAACTCAACAAAGAATCTCTTTTCCTTATAGAACGTCTAGTCATTAGACACTACTAAGTTTGGATTTTTTCTACATAAATTAATTGATTGCATTTCTGCATCGTGTTTCAGATCTGGAAGGCAAAGGAATGTTTAAACTTGTTTCCTAGTAGCAGAAATGTTAAAGCAGAGGCTGATATCATTGATGCACTTACTGTAAAACTTCCAAAGCTTGGAGTGACTATTCTACCCATGCAGTTCAGGCAAATCAAAGATCCGATGGAGATTATTAAGATGGCAATTACAAGCCAAGCTGGAGCTTATCTACATGTTGATGAACTCATTGAGGTTGCCAAACTTCTTGGATTAAGCTCCTTCCGAGATATATCAACTGTCGAGGAAGCTATTGCTAGAGAAGCTGCAGTTGCTGGTGATCTGCAATTGGCTTTTGATCTCTGCCTTGTTTTGTCAAAAAAAGGTCATGGTCCAATTTGGGATTTATCTGCTGCAATAGCAAGAGGTCCTGCCCTTGAAAATATGGATATAACTTCTAGAAAGCAATTACTAGGTTTTGCTTTGAGCCATTGTGATGAGGAATCAATTGGTGAGTTGCTCCACGCGTGGAAAGATCTAGACCTGCAAGGCCAATGTGAGAATTTGGTGATGTTGACAGGGACAAGTTCTCCAAACTTTTCAGTTCAAGATTCCGAAGTTAGCTCATTTCCAGGCTACAGTATCCAAGATATCGTAAACCTAAAAGATTGCTCTGGACTGCTTGAAGGGGTCAGCAATGATGATCAAGAAGCATGTCTGAATACTGTCAAAAATACACTTTCAGTTGTTGCTAAAAACTTGGCTTTCCAGAATGAGACGAATTGGGAAACTCTTTTGAGAGAAAACGGAAAGATTTTTTCTTTTGCTGCTGTACAACTTCCATGGTTGCTCAGCATGATTAGGAAAGAGAAATATGGGAAGAAACTGATTTCTGGCTTAATACCTGGAAAGCAATATGTAAGTCTAAAAGCAACAGCCATCATTACCATCCTGTCCTGGCTGGCAAGGAATGGTTTTGCACCCAGGGATGATCTTATTGCCTCCTTGGTGAAATCAATTATAGAACCACCTGTTACTGAAGAGGAAGACACCATAGGGTGTGCCTTCCTGTTGAATCTTGTGGATGCATTTAATGGGGTAGAAGTTATAGAAGAGCAGCTGAGAACAAGGAAAGAGTACCAAGAAATTTGCAACATCATGAATATGGGGATGACATATAGTTTATTGCACAACTGTGGAGTTGAGTGTGAGGGTCCTGCTCAGAGAAGGGAGCTACTTTGCAGGAAGTTTAAAGAGAAACACATGCCTCCTAATTCTGGTGATTTGCATTATTTCTTACAAACAAAACCTAGATGCCAGCATTTTCTTTTACTGACCTACTTGCAGTATCCTTTCTTACTCAGATATTTTAGGCATATTACTTTTTATCTGTTTATCTTACTGTTTTGTTCCCCCCTTCATTGCTTTTGCTTTCAGATGAAATAAGCAATATCAACAAAGTACAGTCCACATTTTGGAGGGAATGGAAGCTCAAATTGGAAGAAAAAAAGTATGAAGCAGAATGCTCTAGAATGTTAGAGCAAATAATACCTGGGGTTGAAACTGCACGCTTCATGTCTGGAGATATCAGCTACATTGAGAGTGTTGTTTTTTCCCTAATTGATTCAGTAAAATTGGAGAAGAAGCAGATTTTGAAGGATGTGTTGAAGTTGGCCGATGTCTACTGCTTGAACCGGGCTGAGGTACCTGGCACTTACCTCTCAACTTATAATTATGGAAAGATAATTTCATGCTTGTTTGATGTCAGATGATGTGTTTTCTTGCAGGTGATACTCCGGTACCTAAGTTCTATCCTTGTTTCTGAGGTCTGGACCAATGATGATATCATGGCTGTCATCTCAGGCGTTAAAGAAGAAATACTTGCTCTTGCTCCACAAACAATCAAGACTATATCCTTGGTTGTATACCCAGCAGTTGATGGGTGCAACAAACTGCGGCTTGGTTGCATATATGGCCTCTTGTCTGATTGCTACCTGCAGTTAGATGAAAGCAAAAAACCTTTGCCCGGGGCCAAGGTAGATCCAAAACATGTGTGCTCTCTTGGGTTAGCTCAATATTATAAGATCATTGAGCAGGAATGTAGAAGAGTTTCCTTTGTTAAAAATCTAAATTTCAAAAATATTGCAGAATTAGATGGTTTAAATTTGCAGAGTTTCAGAAGTGAAATCTATGCACATATCAATGAGTTAAGCTTGGAAGCCTTGGCTAAAATGGTGCAGACATTGGTCAGTGCCTGCGCTGATCAAGTGCCTGAGGGTCTCATATCCTGGCAGGATGTTTACAAACAATATGTGACAAGCCTGTTAACAACTTTGCAGAGTAAAGTTACTGTTGATTTCAATATCGAAAGCCCTGAAAATTTCCAGGGCTTCATCTGTCAACTTGAGCAGACATATGATTTGTGCAGAGGGTATATAAGACTCTTAGAACCTTCAGAGGCTTTAGAGATTATGAAGCAGTACTTCACCGTAATGATACCTCTATATGGTTGTCACAGAAATTTACCGGACAGCTCAACATGGCAGGACTGCCTTATCTTCCTTATGAACTTTTTGATCAAATTGACTGAGGAAATGCAGGAAGTGATATACTCTGATAATTCAGCAGAAAATCTCAAGTTTTATCCTGACTGCACATTGACTTGTCTGAAGGTTTTCATGAGGTTGATGATGGAAGACTGTGTCTCCCCAAGTCAGGCCTGGGCCACCATTCTTGGCTATCTAACTTGTGGTTTACATGGTGATTCTGCTGATGAAATTCTCAGTTTCTGCAGAGCCATGGTGTTTTCTGGCTGTGGATTTGAAGCCATCTCAGAAGTTTTCTCTGAAGCATCATCTCAGTATCAAACTAGCTTTGCCCTGAATGCTGACCCTGGATTGCAGGATCTTCCTCATCTCTATTTAAACATAATGGAATCTGTTTTACAAGATAGTGTTTGTGGATCTCAAGTACAGCAGAAATTGTATCATGTGCTGTCTTCTCTTAGCAATTTGGAGGGTGATTTGGAAGAGTTAAAGAGGGTTAGACACGTGGTTTGGGAAAGTATGGCCACTTTTTCTGAAAATTTGCAGCTATCAAGTCAAGTTCGTGTTTATGCTCTAGAGCTTATGCAGTTTATATCAGGTAGAAATATTAAGGGATTCTCATCTGAACTGGAATCAAATGTTCTACCCTGGGAAGGGTGTGATGAGTTGCTTTGTACAAATAGAAAGACAGAAGACACTGCTAATCAGGGGTTGCTGGATCAAACAAATGGTTCTAGCAGGTTCACAAGTACTTTAGTTGCTCTCAAGTCATCTCAGCTCGCGGCAACCATCTCATCTGATATAGAAATTACCCCTGATGACCTCTTGAATGTGGAGACTGGAGTTGCTTGCTTCTTGAAGTTGTGTTCAGCTGCTAATACAGCTCCTCATGTTGTTGCCTTGTTATCCATTTTAGAAGAGTGGGAAGGACTTTTTATTATTAACAGAGATGAAGTAGGCACTGGAGACACATCCGATCCAGGAACTAACTGGAACAATGATGATTGGGATGAGGGATGGGAAAGTTTTCAGGAGGTAGAACCCCTTGAGAAAGATAAGAAAGAGGATTCCTCTTCACTTCATCCTTTGCATCTGTGTTGGCTGGAGATTTTCAAAAAACTTATTACTTCGTCCCGGTTTACAGATGTGTTTAGACTGATAGACCAGTCATCATCAAAATCTAATGGAGTACTAATTGACGAACATGGTGCTGAGAGCTTGAATGAGATTCTACTTGGGATAGATTACTTTGTGGCTTTAAAAGTAGCTCTTTTGTTGCCATATGAAGCAATAAGGTTGAGGTGTTTGAGTGTAGCTGAGGACAAGCTGAAGCAAGGTGGCATCCCAGAACTGATCGCGCGAGACCATGAAATCTTATTGCTTGTGCTATCTTCTGGGGTTATAGAAGCTGTCACAATGAAATCTTCCTATGGTACCATTTTCTCTTATCTATGCTACTTAATCGGTAATTTCTCTCGCCAGTTTCTGGAAGCTCAGTTATCAAGGTCAACAAAGAAAGGAAAGAATGAATTTGGGGACAATGGGAAAGACTTTGTATTCCTTTTCAGAAGAATCCTCTTTCCCTGTTTTATATCAGAGCTGGTGAAGGCAGATCAGCAAATTCTAGCTGGATTCCTGGTTACGAAATTTATGCACACAAATGCTTCTATCAGTCTCATTAATGTTGCGGAGGCTAGTCTTGGTAGATACTTGGAGAGGCAGCTCCACTGGTTGGAGCATGAGAACTTTTCAGTTGAGGAGGTTGGTTCTCAAACACTAAAGAACACTGTTTTGAGCTTAAGAGACACGTCAAAGAATGCGATCCAATCCGCCTTATCATTACTTACTGTGAACAATAGATGAGGAAGTATCTCAAGATTTTCTTATAGATAAATCCTGAAACTTGTCTTTAAGGACAGGGATTCTTTCTCCGTTATGTAAGTCAAAGCAAAATTGCACACTAGACATTCTGTTACATCTTCAGGTGAACATAGAGTTTTAGGTGGATGGAGAGTTTCCTTTTTCGGCTGTAAATGAAAACTGTAATGTCTCTGTTCTTTTAATTTTTTTTTTATTTTTTGGCTTTTGTGAGCTATGTCCTTGGACTCAATATGTCGCGTGGGGACTGGTTTCTGAGAACCTGGGCCATCAGATTTCAGACTATAGATTTATGAATATTTCAGATTTAGATTTACAAATTTCACTGAAGTTGGTTTGTAGTTGGTGGTGAGAACAAAAACAAAGAAATCCAGCTGGGATATTGGAGGAACTTTTGTAGCTTTTTCATATTGTTAGAGTGAATATGAGACCATTTTCCTTTTTTCTTTTTTGAGATTGTTTTAGGCAGCTTTTAGGTGAAGTAGTAAATGAAAATATTATGTGCAACCTATAGTGAGTGTTATTTCCTGGAGAGAGTTGCAAGTAGACCTAAAGGCACATCTCAAGTTGCCTTTACTTTGTATGTCTTTGGTAGAAGTGATTGTTTTGAGTTTCTTTGATGTGAGTACTAATTATCACACAGGAAGTGCTGTGTTTATGTTTGCAAGGGGCTGCTGATATTTGGCAGAACTAAAGGTTGTGGTTACTGTCTTGCTCATGGAGGACAAAGCCATTTGGGTGCAAGGAGTGGTAGGGAGATGGGCTTTGCTTCTTTGCACAGTCGAGGAGAAGCGGATGTAAGCTTCGAGGCGAAGGGATACCAGGAGACTGCAGACTTGGAACCTGCTCCACTGGACCCTAAGGGCAGTAGGCTGCAGTGCATGGTCATGGTCACATTTTTTTTTGCTACACGCATGCTACTGAATGTCACTGGGACCGCATTATGTAAAATTTGTTCCTTGATCTATTTTATTTGAAAGATTAGATTCATGCTTATTATTTTATAATTCTCACTCAGATAATAGGAAATCTGCTGGAGAAATTTACGCTTCATCAGGGAAAATTACAGATCTAGCACTTGAAAGAATGACAGCAGAATTTCCTTAAGTAATAGCCAAAATGACTAATGGATGCGCTACCCTGTTGATCTAATGACAGTAGAGAACAATCACAAGGCTCCAGGGCACTCCTCCCTTTGCTGGCTAAGCCTTTGATTTACAAGTACATTTAATCTCTACTATTAAGTGAAATAACTTCAATGGAAACAGGATTGCAGCCTCTGTGGTGAATCCAAGTGTTGGTCTTCAGGTTGACATTCATCAGATATTGAGCGGCTCAGCCTCACTGTCCCTTCCTTTCAGTTGTGACCTATCTCCCCCTTATTAGACCAAACAAAATTGCCAATTGTAAGCACCACCAAGTTAAGAAAAAAAAAATTGTCAGAATGGCTAAAATTAGTGGGAAAGAGCACTGGATTGAAATAGAAGCTCTATATGTATGTGTGTGTATACATATACATATATATATGCAATCCACGTAAAGAGTTAACAGCAAAGGCCTGAAACAAAGTGGTAATCTCCATTTTATATTTGAATATCTATGAAAGTAGCAAAACTGGAGTGATTATACATACTTGGCTTGTCAGCTATAACCATGAGCCGTCTTTGCAGGATTGATGCAACAAGCAGGAAAATTGAGCACATACCGAACATAACAGTGATAGGAAATGCATCGACCTTCAAAAGTATTTAAGCAAACCAAACAATCAATAACCAGATCACAGAGAGAGAGAGAGAGAGAGAGAGAGAGAGAGAGAGAGAGAGAGTGAGTGAATCAGCATCTTCTTTTTTTTTTCTCCTCCTTCTCATTCCCTCACGGAAGAGGTCAGGTTTTAAGAATATTGTAGGAGCACCTAAAAGTTTTGTTTAGTCTACACGCATGGTGGTGATGGCCACTAAGGGCTTAGGCTGGATTGCTGGTTTGACTGCTAATACTGGGCAAACAAGGTTAGCATAGAAGCCGAACTTCAGGTCCAAGTTGGAATCTGATTTATTGAGGATGCTTGAACTTTATAGATTGTCACAAAAGAGGATCAAGGCTGATTAAGTTTGGGTTGTCTATATGTATACATAACCCTAAATATTTGGACTTCATAATCAAAAAATGAAGAATTCCTGTAACTTACATTGTACAGCACGATGCACACAAAAATATTCAGAGGAATGCGGAAGAAGTTCATAATAGTGCTTCTGGCCTCCTCAGGAATGTACTGGGACCTCATTTTCATAATGGATGGCCAGAATATCCCTACACAAGCCTCAAACGTACAGAAGCCAAGCAGCTGGATACAATCTGAAAATGAGATGCTACCACCTTTCACCTGAGAAGGTGCTACCAAGAACTGTTACAAAAGAGAAGTTAGGGATCAGTTGAACAATATATCGTTCAGGATGGGAAATAGATAAAGAAAAAAAGGAGAAATACAGAAAACAAAAAGAAGAGAGAATAAACTAGAACTGTTAACTTACACTTGTTACAATGGGAAGCAAAAGAGAGGCAGCAGAGACTGCAAAAACGATCTCCATGTAGCTCTCCACTTTCAGTTGAGGACGAGACATCAGCCGAGATGCAAGGGAACTTCCCAACATTGAAGCTAACATGAAGGTTGCAAAAATGAAACCGTGTGGAACCTCTTCATCGTTTGGGGATAGAGCAGGGGTCCAAAGGAACACAAAGGTATACATTGAACCTTCGAACAAAGATTGGATGGCACCCAACAAAGCAATTTTTTCATCTGAAGATATGAAAGATCACAGCAAGCATGAAGTTAACCAATAAGAGTTAGGGAATCTGAAAGAAGCAGATACATATAACACAATTATGGCAGATAAGACAGGCAGCAGCTAAACTTAACAAGTATTGAGCAATTTTGATCTTGAAACCCTACCTGAAGCAATAGCCACAGCTGCGACCTTGAATTGGGTAAGCAAGTCCTTGCTCTCTGAAGGATCTCCATAATTCTCAGTCCATGATGATAAAATAATAGCCATCCCAATAGCAAGAAAGCATGCAGCAGCATCAAATGGGACCACAGGCCCAAGAGCCAATGTCTCAACAAGTAGATTTCCAAACAATCCAGAAAGAATAGCAACTAAACCATTGCCAAGAAATATAGCCTTTGAGAAAGTAAGTGACAGCCATTGTTGCTCAAAGCCCCTCTGCACACATTACCGAGACAAAGTTCTAATATGAGCTTAGACTTGTAGATGCATCATTTACTGAAAAATCCTGGAAAGGGTCTCAGAAAAAAAAATAAAAATGAAGGACCAGAATCACAGTATTGAATTCTTAAGTACTCACCGTTGCCATCGTTGACCCTAGGTAATGCATAATGCATTACCAAAGATCTACAAGTAAATTTTAAGCAGACAATAGTTACAAAGATTATGGGCAAAGAAGCCACGACTCACCTTATTGTGTTCTGCAACAAGCCATGATTCAAATGCGGAGAATAGGAGAGAAGTGGCAATACCACCCAACACACGGCCTATCATCAAAATTTTGTATTGTGGAGAATGCTTAGTGAAGCAGCTCAATATGTAAGATATGCAGTAAGTGACACATGCCCTCTTTCGGCCCCTGAATCCGTTGCATCCGTAGTTATTTACTAAAAGAATGAAATGTATCCATAAAGCTTTACATAGCACAACAGGATTCAGAGAGAAGTCTCACTGTTTGTCAGCCAGAGATCCAACTATTGTCCCAAACAACATGGAGGACCCAAAACCAGCAATAAAAAGCTGCCCAATCTCCCCTTTTCCAAAGCCATACTGACTGTAAAGGAAGTACACATAAGGACCCTGCAGCCAGTCCCCAGCTATAGCCGGATAAATGGAAATAAATCAGACAAAGACTTAGGCGTATGATCAGTCATTTCTAGAGAAATATTTCATCTTCATCGCTAATGTTACCCAGATTAATATTTGCAATCATATGCAAAATAATAACAACTTCAATTGACTCAAGAGATCATATTTCTCTTCCCTAAATTAGATCTTTAATTAGTCAACTAGATTCTGTATTATAGCACATGTAAATAAATCACAAACAAACCCAATCAACCAACGTGACCTCAAAAGCTCCTCCTCACTTCTTTGCTTTTTGCAGAACCTATATTTAAAAGCGTAAGTTCAACTAGATAACTAGCTGGGTTAAATTAATTTGGAGTCTGCGATGTTATCCTTGGTTCCTACTTCGCAGACAATGGAATACTTATATCCAAAATAAATTTCGTTTTCTCACCGAAAATTTGAAAACCGGCATGTCCTAAACATTCCTAACTAATACAAACCCCATGCAATCATCAATCTCTCACCAAAGAAGATCCAAATTCTGAAGAAACTAACTAAGTAGTATTTACACGTCCCTTTCTTTATGACGACAAAACGTGAGAATCAGTTACAGTAATAACTCCAAAGAACACACAAACTTCATATAAGATCCATACGTAAATATGCGTCCTTGCATTAACCAAACAATTTGATTGTAATCTAGAGGATGAAAATGGAGGTAAACAAAAACGTTCAGATCTGATATAGAGAGAGTTGCCAAGAGTAATGTACCCATCATGAGAGAGTAAACAAGGAGATAATTGTTCTTGAAGGAATTGAAAGCAGGGGATGTGTTGATTCTATCCTTGTTGGTTTTGCTCAGCTCCAGGGCTGCCACTACTGCACCCAATGCTCCAAAGACCAAGTAGTAAAACACCTCCATCGTTGCTCTCTTAGTTGCAGCAGAATGAGAGAAACAGAGAGGGAAACGGAGACAGAGGGTTTTAGAGAAGCTGACACATATCCAGTGCAGAGTGAGACTCTGTTTGAACGCGCAAAGAATGATGAGGTTATTTATACAGCGTAGAAAGAGTGATGGGATTTATCCTCTACTACTGGATTTATCCTCCTCCACGCAATTAAGGTTCGCTTTGCGTTTAATTGTACTTTTGACTTCGATTTGACAGAATAATTCTATAGAGGTCAGGGCGTACAATCCCGGACAGCGAGGCAGCACAGGAGAAGTGGAGGATGGCCTGACAGAGGATGTAAAGAAGAGGGACGCTGTTTCAAGTTGAACGGCATATTTTATACAATGATTTCTGGGAAAGGACACGTGGCGAGAGAAGAGATGTCCGATGGTGGCGGAGTGTGTCGGCAGTTGATATGAGGTGAGAGAAGTCCCACACAGCATGTCTTTAGGCCCACTGTCAGGATTAATCTCGACCGTCGGGGTCATCATGGGACGCCACATTGGTCTGAGGACATGCAAGCCATGACAACTCAGTGCTGTCTCCGAATGCAATAATAATGCGTGCCCATGGGAGGTGGTGCAAATAGTCAAAGCCAAAATGAAATGAAGAATACCTTCTGATGGACCTGTGTGCTATAATTCTTTTCTTTCTCTCTTTTTTTTTTTTTTTGGTCCCTGAGCCTTTTGGGTTCCTTCTTTTCCTTAAATTCTTTTCTGGGGAGTTAGGAACCTGTAGTTGGTATATTTGTGTTAGCTAGATTTAATTGGAGGTGTCGGTGGAAGGGAGTAAGCCTATGAGACAATGTTGAGAGATTTAAGTGTGACTGCCAAGACTATGCTTTGACAAGAGTAACAAGCCATTTAATGGGATGTGGCTGTCAAGCTCATGCGCATGTGATGCATCGACATGGGTGCCTATGTGTGTTAACAAGAGAAGGCTGCATTAAGTTCGGCCAGTATGATTTCACCGGTTAAGCTGTTCAATTTGTGATGGTGACAGGTCATGATTTCGGCTATGGGTAGTTCTTCTGTTTGACGACACCTGAAAAGGTGAAAGATGAGTGGGTGGGTAACTGAAGATAATCCCCCTCCAGACAGCTCGAACAAAGTTTCTTTGTCCTTTTGCTTTTCAAGCTATGATTTTGGTGTTGAAGAAAGAGATTGGGATGAAAGAAATCTGTAAGGGAGCAAGCCCCATGAAACATGAACCACAGGTTCAGATTTTTAGAGAGAGAAGAATCAACCATTTTCACATGTAATAAGCATTCAAGGTCACCAAATAACAAAATCAATTACCCACTTCGCCATTGACCTACGATCTCGAAAGTCCCATTACTGATTTCTCCATAGGAAACTTACAGATATGGTTGCACTCAACTCAATTACTCTACACCCTTCTTCTTCTTCTTCTTCCTATCCTACTTTTCTATCCTCATCGCTGATTTCCTCTGCAAAAACCACTCAATATTCTATTTGCTGTTTCACAGTTAGATCCGTTGGGCCTGTGAAGCAAAGATCATCGTTACAGCCCACAAGGACCTTGACAATCAAAAGTGCAGCAACAAAACCTGCAAAGTCACCAGGTACTATCTCTTCCAAACCGGGTTTATTACTAAGATTTCCCCTGATGTCTTTAACACACGGTATCTTCGATCAGACAAACAATTGTAAGTACCCTGACGTGGTTCTTTCTTTTGGAGGGGTTAGCTGAAGAGGAGTGGAAGGTTAAGAGAGAGTACCTCCTGGAAAAAAGGGTATACGTCTTTCAGTTCTCTTTCTCTCAGACAATTTCACACATCTGTGACATGGAAAATTAGTTCTTTTATGGATGTTTTCAAAACCGAAAGCAGAGAAATATTAACAACCAGTTTGAACTGTCTCCTCAGAAACTTTTTGTGTCCAATTAACTCAGACAAAAGAATTAAATCGTGAACGATGAGAACATATAGAGATTCTTGGATTGGATGCTAGAAGAGTTACAGTATCACTTCTTTCCAGGTACGGAGCGTGGATGTCAAGGAAGCTCTGCGCCTTCAGAAGGAAAATAACTTTGTGATTCTTGATGTACGACCTGAGGCAGAGTTCAAAGACGTAAGTCTACTCATTTTACCAACATAAGTAGCAGAGTAATCAGAGTGGAGAAGACTTAAAATTCTGCTAAATTTGATCATAAGCATTCTTCAAGATCACACTCTTCACTCCTACTGTTTTGGCATTGATGCACTTATGATCTTGGGTGTAGGCTCACCCAGCAGGAGCTATCAATGTGCAAATATATAGGCTTATAAAGGAGTGGACAGCATGGGACATTGCTAGGCGTGCAGCATTTGCATTTTTTGGCATCTTTGCTGGGACAGAAGAGAACCCTGAATTCATACAAAGTATGTCAAAGTATGCTTTAGCTTCATGGCATTGAATACAAGACAATTACAGATATGGAAGCACCTAAATATTTGGTATCTGCTCGCAGGTGTGGAATCAAAATTAGACAAGGATGCAAAGATAATAGTAGCTTGCTCAGCTGGAGGTACCATGAAGCCATCACAAAATCTTCCTGAAGGTCAACAGTCAAGGTGATTATGCCTCTCCATCCTTCCATAAGAAGTCTCACTCATTTATATCTGACTTCATCCCACAACACAGTTCACAATGAACTTATAGTCATTATGACTAGTGAAAACTTCGTACTAGTAAAACACAATTAAGTGATTAAGGAAACCTACACACTCAGAATTTACCTTAAAAATCAAATTTGCAGAGGGTGATTAACAGTGTCACGTCAAATCAACAGATGGAAATTGGGGCACCACTCCGTCATTACCCCACAAAGAAGGCTTTAAAAACTGGAAAGCCATAAATGTGGCTTCAGTTGTTCTGTCTTATGTTGTTATGGTACTTACCGAGTTTTGTTAGATGTCTAACTGTTTGGTTATTGACCAACTGAGAAAAGAGTATCACTGCTTGCATTTGCAAATTCTTGCAGATCACTGATAGCAGCTTACTTGCTCGTCCTCAATGGTTACAAGAATGTCTTTCACTTAGAAGGAGGCCTTTATATGTGGTTCAAGGAGGGGTTGCCAGCAGAATCCCAGAAGTGATATTGTCAAAGATTGTGCCTCGAGCTGGTGCTCCGAGAAGCTCAAGTTTTTCCTCTTGTGAGAACATTCTTGTCATTCTCTCATGCCAATCCATTTCGTTGTCCATAGACTCATAAGCTTTTTGTGACAAACTGAGATCTAATCATATTGGAGGCTTTATTAACTGAACATCCTCTGTGAATTGTGGTCTTCAAAAGTTTGTAATGAAGAACGTAGATGTAAATGAAATGATACTTACAAAAGTTTACATAGCTTTTATGTTACCGATAAGAAGAACTCCATCAAACAATAAGCCGATATTTTAAAAATCCAAACTGAACTATCCAAATAGTACTGGTTGATTCCATTCAATCTATTGCAGTCAGTTTTAGTAAGGACTACCATTTAGAAAATGAACACTTTTCTCTCGGATCATCTGAGTAATTCAAAGTTACCACTCCATCACCAAAAGAAGTTATCAACAACAATTATTTCTGTACCAACAAAAGGAGCACAAGATAAAATAAGTGGACTAGAGATTGATAAATACCTCTTCAAGAAGATTGAGTGTGGCATTACCTTGAATGGCTCATTCAGAAAGCCTCTGGAGAAGAAGCAGAAATCACAGGTAAGATTACCTCTGATATCCCCATGATATGGTACATGGAATCATACTAATTAAACACAAGTCTATGAATCGGCCCAAGTGCATCATAAGATGGTTAGAGGCTCATATGAGCATAGATTCCATTTTTGTGCTGCCTATATGGTATTTCCACTGAGAGCATTCTTCTTTGCTTAGGCCTTCAATGAAGCTTTTGCCATAGCCAAAGCACCGCCATTACTTCGATTTCCACCAATGAATCCACTCATATGGACAAAAATGCAACCAGGTATCCCTGCCACCTCGGAGAGCTCATCATTTTCCAAACCCCTCCAACAAAGTGGTAGAGGTTTCCGGCTCTCAAATCTATCAGGTGAAACTGCTACTGCCTGCACTCGCCAATTCTCACTTCTGTCATCCTGCATGCAGCACCAGTTATTACAAGTATCTTGTCCAGAACAACTTGTAGGCAATGTGCATCATGGATACATGCTGGTATTCTTGGTTATGGAAATACAATAAAGTTTGTGATTATTTTCAAAGTTAGTGAAATTTTACTTGTGAATGCTCACCCATGTAGTGTCCTCCTATTCACAAAATCTAATATAGTAAGTTTATGAGTGTTTGTCAAGGGATTGGTGAGATTTTGCTCGTGGATCCTCATCAACGTAGCATCTTTATTGTTCATGGAAATATAATCAAGTAGATGTCTCTGAGAATGTTGTTAACGAAGGTGGTGAGATTTTGCTTGTGGATTCCATCCGCATAGAAGAGAATAAAATGGTCAAAGATATCACCAGCACACCTGGTAAAGAACATATTTGATGGAAGGATCAATCTTCATTTCCTCCTCAAGCTCAAAAATGTGGAGCTTCCACTGTCAAGAATATAAAATCTAGTTAGCTTCCAACAAACTAAAGATGTTACCAGGTTAGAGATAACATTATTTACCACATCGAGTCATTTTATTAATGCAATATTAAAAATATTTATAAAAAGGGGCTATAAAAAAAGATCTAGCAGTTCAAAAGATATGCCAATCCTTTTGCATTAGTCAAACAAGAGACATTATATCACGAGATATAAATAGCAAATATAAATCATAAATCATAAAAATCAATCTTCACACTTAAAAGACATAAACAGTGCTCACTTACAGGGCAAGATTTGGTCAGTATCATAATTTCTCCGCTAGAATCAACATTGCCTCTTGCTGCAAGACACTCCATCACAATGAAACAAGCAGGCAACCAAGATTTTGCATGAAAATGAATACTCTGTCGCACAGAATGCTAGTAAGAATTTCTCATATACATGATATCTCAAGGCCTCTCTATGATCAGTTCTTTACTGTTCTCTAAGAAAACTTTCAGCCAACGATTAGTTAATTTTAACATGACAGAAAGATGCAAACATGAAACACTCTTGAATGCCAGACCTTCAAAAATTCACTGCCTGCAAGTTTCATTGCACATTGAAAGGCTTCGTGCTCTCTCTCATTGATTGATCAGAGTCCATCCAGTCCAAATTCAATCTCCTGACTCTAGATGATAAACCTGTATTGGCCACATATCTAGGTTGTTGATCAGTGTCACATTGATTGATCCCATTGCCAACAGCATCAATTGCCTGTTATTGTGAGCAATAGATTAGCATTACATCGATTATAAACATGCAAATACACAATGATAAGTTACGAGCTCCTACTTCATTCTCCCCAACTTTACCACCACTACCAGGGATTACCAATTCCTTTCCAGGTGTAAAACAAACAGAAATACAAATTGAATATGATGCAGACCCCATAAGAAAGATACATCAAAAATAGGAGTTACCATGACTATTAATCATCCAAATCTCACTGCAGAAAACTCTAGGGAAGAATACCATGAAAATTTGTGATTTAGAAAATATGATATGCCGATTGGGTACCTCGATGAAGTTTTTATATAGTGCTAGAAACAATCGATGTACGATAGACTGTCCTTGATGTAGCTGAAGCTCCTTAGCAATAATCTCTGCCCCGTAATGCCGGAGTACAATATATTTCATCAGAATGTCACCTCACACAGATTGGCGGCCTTGTATAGGGTAAGGCTTTAGACAATCCCCAAAGTACAAAACATTTGTTTTGTTATGAAAGGGATTACCTTATAGACAAGGCCAGCACTGCTGAGTTTAGCTTCGAAGCCATGACCGAACACTTGATCAAATCCTTTCTGATGATGATCATAACGATCTCGGCTTGGATCATACACACCCCCTACGTCAAGCACAGCATCAAGCGTGTCCAACACCTGTTTAATGATCACAATAAAATCAACCATACAAAAAAAAAATCGCAATAAAATAAAATAAAATAAACTAGTATTGTATTGATGATGACGGGATCATGAAATATTTGAAGTTCCCCATAATGGATGATGATGAGGAGGAGGAGGAGGAGGAAGGAGAAATATATGGCAATTACTCAAACTTAGACATAGAAAAAAAAAAACAGGCTTTCTAGGAAAGCGAACAGGGACTACTGCACCAGACAATGAGATATGAAACCTGGGGGTCTCTGGTACGGATGATTTGAGCATTAGAGAACTTATCGGTAAGACGAATCATGAAGCAAGCTAGAGCTTCGTCGCAGTGAAAGCTGCCATTGTGAGTACCCACTTGCTTAGCTACTGTCGAGAAAGCCAGGCCCACATGCTTTGCTGTTTGGGTTAACAAATTGCATGGCGTGAAAAGAACCTGCTTCCCGCGCAAAATAGAGACCTGTCTTATGCGCAACTCTCTCATTGCAAATCGGTAAATGTCCATATCCGCCTCTCCGTTTGGCCTAGAGATTGTAAAGCTGAAATCTATAATGCCCTAAAACGGACACCGGTCCCTTCATTGGGCGAGTTTCCTGAAAGCAAGAAGCTGTCTGCTCCCATGAATTTTCGCCATTAAACGGCCAACCCAAGTGATGAAACCCACACCTCTCTGGGCCAGTGGGCCTTTTAGGCAATGAGCCCCGTACACTTCCGTGCTTGTACTGGTACCTTTCAATTTTAAGCAGTTTGGGTTTTCAGGTCTCAAATGCCATTGAGGATTTTCACAAATATGAAGAGCATGAAATGCTTTTGCAAATAATTGGAAAAGGCAGAATGCCATTAGTTCAGATCTTATCGGCTGAAGAATCCTTTCAAACTATTTGAATATGTTCAAAAAAAGGCAATTGCGTCAGTGTGATCTGCTCACAGTTTGGGGTTACAAATTTCTTTAGCTAACTGACTTAACAGCCAGCACAAACCACAGACTGCACAGAGAAACCTTCTGAAATTAAATCAACCAGAAAATCAAAGCCATATAGTGTTATATTTCTGAAAGCCACAATGACATGCTGAGTCAAAGATACCAAAGAATCCCACACAACAAACAGAAAGGAATACATATCAACTTTGGCCTTCCCTGGAAGCACCTCAGGGGTGTAACAATTTCAAAGAAAACGTGGATAACTATTCAAATGTCAGGTCACAATGTCTTGAAAATGGCAAATTTTCGATGTAATCACAAACACTAGCTAAACAACATAAGACATCACACAAAATAATCAAGATAAGGAATCAGGCCTAATCATGCGATTTCCTGGAAGAACTACATATGAGAAGTCAGTCCCGCCCCAAGCAGGGTACTTGCCTGCAACAGTAAGGCAAACGTCTAATGTCACGAGGTAAGCGATTTTCACTCAACTTCAAGTAGCAACCTGAAGTCTTTTACCTCGCTCACATCATGTACATTATTGCAACACCATTGAATTGAAGCTGCAAAAAGCAAGTATACAATGCCATTGTAACCCATAGGGAAGAAGACCTCCACTCCAGCAATTTCAGTACAAACTTTAAAAGCTTTACATGGTGAGAAAGCACTTAATCATCTTTTCTCTTTTTCATAAGACAGCCAATTCCAGATCACGAGGTTTCCTGCAGCCTATATATTGTAATTTCCTGCTGCTTAAAATATCGGCGGTCCTCTTCATCAACCAGAACGAGATTCAAATAATACTTAACACTGAACTTGTTATTGATGTTGCGATGTGTTGGAGTCAGATCGTAAGGGCTGAGGAACAATCTGATTGGTATTGATTCACCTGCAAAAACCAGCACAAGGTCAATAACACAGTAAAGAATGACAAATACCAATAGTATCTCATGTTGAAATCCAAACCTAACATCACCTTCTGTAGAAATTAACTTAAACTTTCTATGACATACTAATAAACTAAATACATGGAAGCAACCATATGCATGCGCAGCAGTAGCACTAGTCCGGATGGCAAGCCAGTTAGGATATAAGAGTCCTGACAATACTATGCATATACCTCTCACAGGAGCACCATCCATCAACTCAAATTTAGCTAATGTCTCTGTCTCAACATGAGTATTGGCCCCTGCTCCTGTTGATTCTCGGCGTCTGATCTCAAGGTCCATATTTTTTATCTTGATTCTTACAAGAAGAAAATATATCTTCCCAATGATAACATCTTTCAAGTGATACCTGTACTCATTAAAAGCTAAAATAAGCAATGATGAAGAAAATCATCGAGCCACATGAACCCCAATAAACCCAAAAGAAAATTAATGAAACTACCAAATTAAACTCTATAGTTGTGATCCTTAACAAAACTGAGAAAGAAAAAAGAGTGAACCTTAGTCAAAAAATAGTTCCAACTTACTTGCTTTTATTGTACTCAAACTCAATGTGCAGGCAATCTTCGATACCAACTTCCATCTGTACAAGGCATCAACAATTGATGAAATTGAAAAACTATCGATATCAATAACCTTCATTCAGAATGTAAAATAAAATTAGAAAAATATCAAAACAATACCCAACTCCCTTGGTCCAACAGCCCAGGGTACAATGTACACACTACAAATTCACCATACAAATATTAAGACACCACACTCACCTTGATGCTATTGTTAATTGAAGGAGGTGGAGAATAGTTTCGGACCTAATAAAAGAAAAAAAAATGAAAAGAGGAAAAAGATGAAGGTTTGTTGTTAACAACAAATAGCACAATCAATGTTCAGTTCACTTGATGATTGATATGCTTTCTTGAGCAAAAATGCAGTGCAGCACAATTTATCATCAATGTGCTTTTAAGTATAGAGAAAAACAATTTCCCACGGTTTCTTTCAAAATTAAAGCACCCAACATAAATATCTCATACCAACACTAGGTTTTGTTGCAGCATACAACAAAGTCAATTATATGCCTATATTCATCTAAATGTTGATTTTTTCTTATGGTTTTATGCATGTGAGAGAGCCCCATATCCCATACTAGTTAATGCATTGAAGAAGATCCTAATATAACATGTTGCCAAGAGATCCGTGGAGCAAAATAGCCAACACTTTGCATAATGAGGCTGTGGATATCACTAATATGAGAGCCAACCCAGGCTCACTATCATATCGATATGATGATTTGTGAAATCCTAATTGGTCTAATGGGCTGGGAACGTTGAGATGTGATCATCGTGTTAGAGAGAGAGAGAGAGAGAGAGAGAGAGAGAGAGAGAGAGAGGGGGGATGAGGAGAATGACACAACCTACCACAAAATCCTGATATTCCACAATACTTCCAGCATAACCGCGAGTCACTGTCACTTTCAGGACATACCTAAGGTCCAAATAAGTAAAAGATTGTAATACAAGTAAAAGAAGAAAGGAATGTAACATAAGATATCAATTATGATATTACATTCACCATTTATCTATCCACATCAAAAACTAATGTAGCAGAAGCATTTGAAGTTTTAGAAAAAGAAAAACTGATAGACAATCCAAAACTTTGTATCTGGGCACTCCATTACTTCACTGTTACACCACCCACATATTATCAAAATTCTTTTTGATTCAAACATATATTAGCAAACAGTGAAAATGAGTGCAAAGTGCTTCCAAAAAAAGCCGAAATCTTTACTGTAGTAAAACCTTCAGAAGAATAACATATGAACACAAAACCAACAACTAAGAAAGCAAGGTTCACATATACTCCCCATAGACATAGCAGAAAGCAATGAAGAAAAGTCCATGTCTTTTCATATTGTTGCCCCCTTTGATTGAAGCAATATCATGGGATAACCAACAGAAAATCATAATATAGATACCTTGTAGATCCCCTTCCCCCCCCCCCCCCCCCCCCCCCCCCCCAAACAGAAAAAAAAAAAGGTAAAATAATAGCATAACATTTTTTTCATGTTTCATCCATCCGAAAACAGTTCGAACGGGAATAATTCTTTAAAGTGGCAACAAAGTGCAGTTCCTACCCATTCATAATAGTAACTCATTTAAAAAATAAATTAATTAAAAAATGATGTTTTTATGAGTGGGGAAACATACCATGCCCAAGGTGCCAAACGCACATAACAAAACTATCGAAAAATCATCTCTAAGCACTCAAACAGCTTTGAGTCATAAGAAGACATAGCAACTGAATGTTCAATGTTCACCAAAACCTCCAGAATCACCATGTCAGGAAAGACACACAGACTTGATAAAATCTTTTATATTCGAATACTTGACATACCTAAGCCGCACATTGACGCCATTGTATGTTTCATATGGCATTTCAACTGTAGAAAATTCAAATGGATACGTTTTTCTTTCATATATTTCTCCAGGAACATCCAATTCACGTACTGCAAAGAAGAAAAATGAGATCAGAACCAACATTAAGATACTTGACGTCTCTGACAGGTTAACTAAGAAATCAGCATATTCTTTGAACCTTTAAAAGGTATTAAACAGATAAGAAATACTACAAGCGTAATGCAAAGAGAAAGTAATAATAATCATAAGCGCGATGCAAACTGCAAATAAAACCTTAATGTCTTTCCTCCAAGGCACCATACTTTGCACAAAACACAGGTTGTACAAAATTCAAAAAGTTATCCAAAAACTGTTACTTAAGATTACTAAAACCATAAAGCAGTTTATAGGTGTGCAGAGGGCAAAAAAAAATAAAAAAGCCAATGCCCGAGTGTACTCACCAAGGGAAGTAAAGTCATAAAAGTTTCCTCTATCAAAATACATTTCTGTTACAACAAAATTGGAATTAATAAGCACCCAATAATAATTAGGTGAAATAAAATTGATGGTAAATTCCATGGTTCTCTTCTTTTACAAGAAATGTGAGCAATTGACAGAAACACACCAATCTGACCAAGCAGCTCAACTTTCACACCATTGTGCTCTATTTTTTTCCCTTGCACTGGCTCTATAGAAACCTGCACATGACACCAAATAGAAAATGTTAAAAGCATGAAGAATTATTACACAGAATATCGAGACCATTTAGCAAATATAAGCTGTCTATGCCATAATTATTGGCATTTGCAGTGGTAGTAACAAACAAAATACCTTCCCAGTGATATTTTCTTGACTTTGGAAAAGTGGCAGCATAACTGTTTGACCATTTTCCTTCTTCATTGGAACCTAAGTGAACATAAACACAGCCAAAGAAGAAACTAACATCGTGAGTGCAGTACCCATCATATCAATGGGAGCATGTACACTTGCGAGGTCCCTCTTAATTTTTCTAAAAAGAAAAAAAAAAGTCCATAAACAATACTTTAAAGTTATCTGCAAAACAATATAATTTCACAAGATGATTAACTGCATTCTCCACCATAATTAACTCTACAAGCTTTCTACAAGTGTTAAGTGCATAGCTACTTCTGACGAACTCTAAACAACCATGAGACTATCTTCAGATTTGAATAAAATCCAGAAAGAAACTTGCAGAAATTCAAGAAATCACATAGCTAGTTTTGTTTGTATTTCCCCAAATGAAATAAAGCACATATTAGCCCTCAAGTAAAAACTGCACACCAAGAATACCAATGAGTTACCTGCTTGCGAGTTTTTCCATCAGAAAACGTGATAGAAATATTACACGCTGGCTTGAAAGCTCCAAGAAGATAATTCTGTGAGAAACAAACAAATAGTCCAATAATTATGAAGAACTTCATTTCGAGCTTCCAGGGCAGATGAACACAGAAGAAAACCAAAGCTAAAGATAATTAAAACTGTGGGAAATAGACAATACCATGTTGTTTAGAGGTCAGTCGCCAAAAAAGTACCTGTTTAAGACGGGTAGAAAATTCGATGTTAATTTCAAGTTCAATAACCAATAATCCACAGTAGCTAAACATGCAGGATAAAAAAAAATGAAGATAATGATAACTTAAATTTTAGCATTAAGAAAAACAAAAAAAGGAATCCAAGCTCATATTTAGCTTAAGGTAAAGCAACTGCGGAGAAACAAAAACCCTACATCTCAACAGTGCGCACACGTCGAAACATTAACATCATAAGCTCTGAAATGTATGTAGACTAATAAGTCACACCTAATATTCGACCTCGGATGCAATGAGCATCGATAGAGATGTTAAATAATCGAGATCAAATGAATTCGAGTCTGGGTCAGTTTAAATCAAATAAGATACCAGAACCGGCGAATCTTGTTAGTCCCCGAAAACCAAAATCCAACAAGAAGTAGGAAAATTAGTACCTCAGGGTTGAAGACTAAGATGCCTCTGATTCAGGAGGGCACAGAGGTGACCAAATCGATGAGACGGTTAGGAAGGAAGCGGAACAAAGACCAGGCGATGGCATGGTTTCCTAAACGCCAAGCTGATTTCACGTGCAGTTCACGTGACATCGTGAGAAATAAGGAAGTAATTACTAATCAAATTCAACAGATTTGGCACTTATCAAGGCCAATTCACAAGGCCCAATTATGTCACGTTTGAGCCTTTGGGCCTAGGAATGTACAAGTTGGACTTGGAGAAATGCCATATTTGTAACGTGATACATGTCTACTGACTGGTAGACTTTGTCATATTAACTCAAAAGGCAAGCCATATCTTTTAAAAGTCTGTAGGCAATGATATTTGTAAAATATTTGGAAATAATATCTTCATTTCCAATTATAAGGTTCTACATTCATCATAATATCCGGGCCAGCCTGTGACAATAAAGATAATGTAGAAGGCACAGAAAAGCATCCAAACCATCTTTGGACAAGAGATCAGTTTCTATAAATGGCAGGATGCAGGATGGCTGGACCTGTGCAAATCCCGCCAGGTTGTGGACAAACATGGATCGGTCTCCTTTATCATACCACTCAAAAGCTGATACTTCAAGCCTACAGAAAAAAAGAAGCCATGAGTGCGTGACACCATTCGACATCACATCATTGTTAATTACACCACTCACCCATTTGACTTTATATAACTGATCTGATACTTGAAAGAGATTGAAACAAAAATTTGACAAGCATGCACTTGCTTCAACTTCCATTAAATCTTGTAATGAACAACTCAGACCTCAAGAGTATGGCTTGTTCTACTTTGATACCTCCAAATTGAAAAAACAGTATGATGGATATTGAAAGCAAGTTTCAATAGCAGGCATTCTCAGAAATGAGATGGTAAAGCAAAACTGTGGAATTCTCTGACATCAGTAATATTGAAGAATAGCTAGATAAAACATTGGGTATATTCACTGCAACAACATCAGGAGTATTGTGTAAAATACCAATAAGCATAACGATTATCTAAAATAATTTTTTGGTAATTATACAAACACAAGATTACTCTAGCCGAGTTGGATTTATGCTGAGAATTTAATGGATCCTGAGAATCTGGTTGAAGATAAATGATCACGAATTTGATGGATCCTGAGAATCTGGTTGAAGATTAATGATTTGAGAGACTACAAGCTTAGAGAGCTCATTTATTGCAGCCTGGACCTGATAATCATCATTGTCCCCCTGCCTTGACCACCCAGGTGACAGTGTGCTTAGCCCACTATATTCACTTGCAGCAACCTTTGTTTTTCTTGATGTGGCAAGAACTTTCTTCAAATCTGATTCTGACAAAGGCCTAGGTGCCTGTAAAAAAGTGAATAAACTCAGTTGAAAATTATTCATCATCTAGTTAAAGCATAGCTTGCTAACATTATATACTACATTCCTCTATTAATATGAAAAAAAGAAATGTTGCTTTCAGTCAAATTCCAAAACTGAAGAAAATGCGGTGACACTTTTGTGCAGCATCAAGCAAATAAATCGAGAACTAAAGACTATGGTGACTCATAAAAATGTGGCTGAAGGATTTAAAAGTAACTGATCATAAAAAACAAGTGAGATAAAAGCAACTTGGTAATGAACACCAGAGCTGTGGTCTTTCAGAAATTTTCCAATCAAAACTCAAGTCATACCTCTCTTTTTGCCAACTAAAATATATAGATCCTTAGCATTTGCATGATAATCTCGAAAGTACTAAATAATTCAATATGGTCGAAGGAAAAGAATAAACAAATAGACAAACTCACCCTAGACTGTCTTCCATTCCTCTCCTCATCTAACAGGTCCCTGATAGGAAAGTATGCTGCCTTCTTGCAGAGTTCGAGAAGATCCGACCCTGTATATCCTTCACAAAAACTAGCTATATGGTCATAGTCAATATTGTCTTCAACCCTCTCACCCTTCAAAATGACCTTCAAGATCTCAGCCCGCTCCCTCCTGTCAGGTATCCCTATCTCAAAGGCCTGTGGTAGACGCCGCAGAATTGCTTCATCAAGTTCTGATGGTCTATTAGTTGCAGCAAGAACCATAACTCTTGCATGCTCTGGAAAAGACATATGAAATCATGATTATTTAAACCTTGATTGTAAATTTAAATGCCCACTTCTTTTGTAAAAGAAAGCAGTTATACAGAATGGTTCTCTAAAGTCCAAAGTGTTGGTGGACTCACGATCTGTGGTAAATCCATCCCATAAAGCCATGAACTCAGTCTTCATATTTGTTAATGCCTCGTGATCAGTAGCACGGCGCTGACCCAGGAAGCTGTCGACCTCATCAATAAATATAATTGCAGGCTGAAGTTTATAAGCCAAGCTGAATACAGCAGCCACTGCAGAAGGAAAAACTAATTAAATACCAAGCGCATCTAATACATGTGCAATGAATCAAACTTCGTAAATTGCTTTTATTATCAATTCTGTTAGGCATAAATCAAGGAAAATTCACATGATCTACCAACAGAAAAGAAAAAATGATCAGCAACAAGGCCAGCCAACTTGATAGATTACATTGATCAGAAATTCCATGCAATAGCATATGGAAAGTATTGTGTCACGAATACAGAAAATCCAGTATAAAAAAGTAAAAACATCTAAACTGACCAAGTTTCTGTGCATCCCCAAACCACTTGCTCATCAGATTTGAAATCCTCACATTAATAAAAACAGCTCCAGATTCCTTTGCAATAGCTTTGGCAAGCATGGTCTTCCCAGTACCAGGAGGTCCATATAAAAGAACCCCTTTCTGAGGACCAAGAAGTTTCCCATGAGCAAACAACTCAGGCCTCCTTAGGGGGAGAATCACAAGTTCATACAAATTTTGCTTGATGGTTTCGAGCCCCCCAATGGACTCAAACTCGACATCAATGTGGTCAGGGTTTATAACATCGCAGGCTATTACATCCTGTTAAATTAAGAAACATAGAAGTCAAACATAAGAACAACAGAAGAACGGAAAATATACGTCATTATTTTAGGTATCACATCCCAACATATTCTTTTTCAACCTTCCATAGAAAAATTACTAAACACAGTTTCTCTATGCCTATAAATAACTAACAACAGAGACACATAGATGACCAACATCAGATAAAACGATAACCACTTTCTACATACACTAATTCACCCACTACATTGTGCATTTTCCAAATGCAACTATTTCCTATCCAAATTTAAATCAGTCTCCACTCAGTTAGTGGTGTAATTAAGCATAAATTTTATGTTATTTAGAGGAAAATTCTTCCATCCATTAGCAGCATAACCAATAGCAAAAAATATAGGAATCATTATAAAAAGTAGTATAAGTAACATTGTCATATGGCAGTTTCATGATGCACTAAATTAATTGTACCATTTATTTAGGTGCAAACACTATTTTCTTCTACAATCCAAGTTCCAAACAACTAACTCTTGTCTTTGAATAATTTGACATAAGATGGAGTCACACCGTCCTGGATGCATGAAAGATGCACCTTAAGAGGCAGTTCAGTTGTTTATTTCCAAAAAGAATAAATAAATAAGGGAAGTACTATATTAAGCATATTTTCAAAAGGAAAACCACTCCATAAAGCAGGGTGAAGCATGCCTTCAGTGCTTCTATCCAGATAGAAATCATAAGAGTATAGCCATTTTCCATGCACTGTTAAACCTTTGTCTCAGTGCCAAATTAACAAAGAGCCAAACAAAGAAGGAACTGCATGGCAAACTGCTAGTTTATGTAAGCATAGAATAGCAATACTGAAATTGGATTCTATCAAATGGACAATACAGACGCCTACATTCCAAGCTTCCAATCCACTACTTGTCATGTTAAGTGTATTTTAGTCAATTTGAAAAGTACAATTTCCTGCTAACTAAGTATAAAAGGAAATGTTCTTAAACTAGGTATAAATGGATGACCAAATTGCACAAGTGATGCACATGAAGATGGCCAAGAAGAAAAAGTTCACCAAATATATGGCCTTACTTCCCAAATATCCAAGTTCACACGTAAGCAAAAAATTGTCCAATTAATTACAGTACATCCTAACAGGGGGAGGGGGGAGAACAGATGTTGTATGGAACAAACCAAGAAAATCGAACAACTGATGCCTTTGGACCATACCCTCCAAGAAAGACAGAAACGGAAAAGGAACATGCCCAAGGGAAAACCAAGCGTAAATGAAAGGGTACCTCGTAGGGAGTAGTCTGAATGAGAGGGCGACCCAAGCGCTTGGCGATTTCCTTCTTGTGCTGTAGCGCTTTCTTGGAGGCCTCCCGGTTGGGATCGAGTTGACGGAGGCCGACGAAGAGGACCAAGCAGCTCATGGCCGCACTGGCTGCGTATAAAATGAGTTTTTGCAACAAAGTCTCCGAACCCTCCATTCTTCAAAGCATGTATCAATGGATGACCAAACTGTATTAAACCCTTTTGGCTTTGTTGGTTTATCCTCTCCGCCAGTAAAGCAAGGAATTAGGAATATCAGGGTTTCAGGTAAAAGAGTTGTTTCCGACGTCGGGTTTGGAATTTTTCACCTAAACGGCGAGAACAACGAACTGGCTCCTTTTCACCCTTTTGGGGCTCCGATGGGGCGCGAGGAAGGAGGGAGGTTACTCTGGAGCCACCCGGACGATGTCTAGGATACTGAAATACCCTCATCAACCACGTTAAGTAAAAATCTTGGGCTTTTTAGGGAACAAGGATTCGGCCCATTCCGATATAAATGGAGGTTGGGCTGAGACTAATGAGTCCGACCCGAGTATCATGAATTGGACCGGGCACGCAAGCATCAGAATGCCATCAAATCGAACAGTTTGGGCAGTACATTTGTAACAGCAATGTTGCATTATTATAGAAGCACTTGGAAGAAAGGCTAACCACTTTCTGAATGTAGCAATCCGCAAGTTGGGCGAAACGACAAAGAGCTTATCGGAATAGAATATTCATTCAGATTATGGCTTCGGGAGAGATAGCGTCCATTCTTTATGAACATTTGACTGGTCTTTAAGTAAGGGCCTCTGAATAATTAGCTCCATTGCAGTCAAAACTATTATCGAAATCGCTCACGAAATCCTCTGAAAGGGAACAAATCAGTTCACACACGTCACATGGAATCTTAAGAGGATTACGTCTGCCATGTGAATGTCCTTTCCCTGCTTGGTTTAAACGCAATTAATTACTAATTGTTCTATTATCCTGTGCTTTCAACGTGTCTTTAAATTGATTAAAATACTATTTTACAATTAAAGTTATAATTCACTTTGATTTCGTTTGTTTGTTTAAGTATTTATTGTCCATTTAATTTCTAATTTATTTTGTGAAGGAAAAGGAAGTAATTTTCAATCATTGAAAATGGAATAGTATATTTGAAAATAAATATTATTTCTGTGATCCCTGAGCTTCAATAGCGTGCTGAGTGTGCTTCGGAGGGTGTGAACACCCTGTATTTAAGCGGCAGGGTCATCAAAGTGGATTTCAAGGCAAGGATCATAGACTTGATTTGAGGTCGTTTTCTTTCGTCTGGTACTAACAAACTTCATTTCCATCCCTCACCCGCTTCCCCATCAGAAAGAAAGTGGATACTTGTCAACGGGAGAGATCAAAATAATTTCAGACCCACCATGTGTTGCAACGACTTTACAAGAGGAAACGAGTGTACTGCAAAAACCTGTTCTTGTACTTCTTTGCAGTACATGCAAAGGTCGTCCATGAGTAAAGCCCCCCAATTTAATGGTTTGTTTGGTGAGCTGTTGCAGCTGTAATTGATTTACCACAAATATAAAATCTGCTTAAGGTGTTATAAACATCCTGAATTGGAGACCTTGCTCAGAATCCAGATCCTTGCGGGCATTTGATTTTTGGACAAGTAAGTGGCCGGTTCCTCTTCCGGAAGAGGGTTTCTTGTGTTGTTCATACGTTAACTTGCTTGGATTGGTATGAAAATATAAGCTACTGTATCCAGTTCCCTGTTTCTGGATGATATTTTTTTAGTCCACGCCTGATGATGACTCGTTTCTGTCAGGTGCGTTGAGATTTTCATCCTTTCTACCAAGGTCTCCTTCCTTTCTCAGATTACAGAAAAGGACAGCAGACCCATTTGGAGTGCTATTTAATGCAGATTCCTAATGGATAGTGTGACAAGAAATTGAAGAAACAATTTGACAAATTGTGAGCTTCTGCTGGAGCTAAAACGAGCTGAAAGAGAAGAAAACTACGAAGGCAAGATCGCTGGTTGACATACTACATGTATCTGTTCTTTGATCATCTATTGATGTTTAACAAAATACCTCATATTTTAGTTTAAATGGTATATTCTTGATGATTAAATTTGTGTAGGAACATGAACATGGAGGAACTGAAAGAGATTGAGAAAGCTGAGAGAGAGGGCTTAGAAGGAATTAAAAATCGGCCAAACAATGTGGAGAGGATTGCACCATGGACAAAACAGATAACTGTTCGAGGACTTATTGCAAGCATAGCTATTGGGATCATATACAGTGTGATAGTCACCAAGCTGAACCTCACTACTGGGTTAGTGCCCAATTTCAATGTCTCAGCAGCTCTCCTTGCCTTTGTATTTCTCAGAAGCTGGACTAAGTTGCTTCAAAAGGCAGGCTTTGTATCGACTCCGTTTACTCGGCAAGAGAATACAATAATCCAGACATGTGCTGTTGCTTGTTATAGTATTGCTGTTGGAGGTTGGATCAATGTTTTGAAACTTGTTTGTTGTTGTTCATTTGTGTTTCCTTCCCAACCCACCCCCCACCCCCCTTTCTTGTTGGTCTAAAACTGATATTCTAAAGTGGGTAGCGCTTGGCTGATTGTTCTTGATTTTTAATTATGTAACTGCAGGTGGTTTTGGGTCCTATCTTTTGGGCTTGAACAGGAAAACATATGAACTATCAGGGGTTGATACAGAGGGAAACAGTTCTAGCAGCGTAAAGGAACCTGGAATTGGTTGGATGACTGGTTTCCTCTTTGTTAGCTGCTTTGTGGGGCTTCTGGCATTGGTTCCTCTTAGAAAGGTAATGGCTCATCCCTTTATTTTTGTGTTCCCACTTTCACTATTTTGAAGGTGGATTGATAATGGCCATTAGCTGCTACTTGCTCAGTTTTGGTTAGTTATCTCATATATTTCATAATAGTCTCAGCTGCAGTCCAGTTTTCCTTTGTGAAATTGCAATGGTGTGGTCACAATTTGTCTATTGTCAACAGATTATGATAATAGACTACAAGTTGACTTACCCAAGTGGAACAGCTACTGCAGTTTTGATTAATGGATTTCATACTCCTAAAGGGGACAAGATCGCAAAGTATGAATCCTGAAGTCTTGTCTTTCCATGTTAAAAAACCTAATCAGGGTTTTTAGTATGAAACAACTCAAACATGCTGTAATCATTTTTACAGGAAGCAGGTTCACGGCTTCATGAAATTCTTTTCAATCAGCTTCTTGTGGGCTTTCTTTCAGTGGTTCTATTCAGGTGGAGAGAAATGTGGATTTATTCAGTTTCCTACCTTTGGATTAAAAGCTTGGAAAAAATCGTGCGTGCTCTACATCTGTCCTTTGTAGGTGAACTAGTTTAAGTGATTGATCAACCTATCAGCACTGATTTAAGAAATTCGATTTTGCAGATTTTACTTTGATTTCAATATGACTTATATTGGTGCTGGGATGATCTGTTCACATCTTGTAAATTTGTCCTTGCTTCTTGGTGCAATTCTCTCCTGGGGAGTAATGTGGCCCCTAATAGGTGGGCTTAAAGGAGATTGGTATCCTGAAACTTTGCCAGAAAGCAGCATGAAGAGTCTAAATGGTTATAAGGTCTGTGAATTAAAACATCAACATCCATTTTTTTTAGACCATTAATTTTGTGGAATTTATTCTGGACTATTTGGCTTTATCGTCTCCCATGTGTGTTCCAGGTTTTCATATCTATTGCTTTGATCCTGGGAGATGGGCTCTACAATTTTCTCAAGAGTCTTTATTTTACTGTGAGAAGCATCCAAGGCAGGATGAAGAACAACCACCTCAAAACATGTAAGGAAGCATTTGATAGTTGGCTTTCACATATGGCTTTTCTCCACATTAGCACATTGCTAATTTAGGCTTTACCAGTTACACCTCCTGTATCCTATGGTCCAATTTCTTCTGTTCTTATCTTAATTTATTTTGCTGTCTTTTCAAGCTGGCTGGTGCCAGTGAGCTGTCCTTTCTTACTATAGGGTTGTGTGTTGGAAGTGCTTGTTGAACTAGATTCATGCTTAACTAGATGGAGGACAATCATAGTTCTATTGGATCCTTTTGGAAATATGAAACTATTTGTAACTTTGTTTTTTTGAAAATACAGCTTTGGATGACAATAATCAGCCTCTTGATGATCTTCAACGAAATGAAATGTTCATCAGAGAGAGCATCCCAATGTGGGTAGCATGCATAGGGTACATCTTTTTCTCCATCATCTCCATCATTGTGATCCCCCTCATGTTCCCTGAACTGAAGTGGTACTATATAGTTGTTGCCTACATTCTGGCACCCTCTCTTAGCTTCTGCAATGCTTATGGTGCTGGACTAACGGACATGAACATGGCCTATAATTATGGTAAAGTGGCACTCTTTGTGCTATCTGCCTTGGCTGGAAAAGACGGTGGTGTGGTGGCGGGCCTTGTGGCGTGTGGTCTGATCAAATCCATTGTTTCCATCTCATCCGATTTGATGCATGATTTCAAGACTGGTCATCTCACTCTCACTTCCCCACGATCAATGCTTCTTGCGCAGGCCATTGGAACAGCCATAGGCTGTGTTGTTGCTCCACTTACATTCTTTCTCTTCTACAAGGCTTTTGATGTGGGGAACCCAGATGGTGAATACAAAGCTCCTTATGCTGTCATCTACCGCAACATGGCAATTCTAGGGGTTCAGGGCTTCTCTGCCCTACCAAATCATTGTTTGCAGCTCTGTTATGGGTTTTTTGCCTTTGCCATAGCTACCAATTTAATGAGAGACCTTGCCCCCGAGAAAATAGGAAAGTGGATTCCACTTCCAATGGCAATGGCTGTGCCTTTTCTGGTTGGGGGTTACTTTGCAATTGACATGTGTGTTGGGAGCTTGGTTGTGTTTGCTTGGCACAGGCTTAACAGCAAGAAGGCAGCACTGATGGTTCCTGCAGTTGCTTCTGGCTTGATCTGTGGAGATGGGTTGTGGATTCTCCCTTCATCGATCCTTGCTTTGGCTAAGGTCCAACCTCCAATCTGTATGAATTTTGTCGCATCCCACTAGAGTTCAGAGAGAGAGAGAGAGAGAGAGAGCAAAGACTGCCACAATTAACAAGTAAAACTAACTGCAGGCACAATTGGATTGATACAGTTCCAAATAGAGAACAGATAAAGATGCAGGAGGTTGCATGTTTTAGAAAACAAATAAAGATGCAGTATTTCAAGTATATAAACCAAAGCAAGCTGTATAAGCCTGGGTAGCAGGCAATAGTGTTTAGTCATCACGTAGAAGAGTATGTTGCAATAAACATTTTTGCTGTATTAAAATCCATATGATCAAGCATTGTACTATCATCAATCCTTTGAAAACAATGCTGGAAAGTGTTGATATGTTTGACAATCTTCTCCTCTGTCTGTATCTTCCTGAATTCAGCTGGTAGGCTCCTGCGTTTCGAAGAATATCAGATTATTGAAAAGTTGGAAGATGCCTCTTAGTTGATGCCACTGCTTGTCTTGTTTGCTTAATTTTGCCTGATCATTTCAGCATCATATGCCCATCTCTCTTTATCCTTTCGTAGATGGAGGCAACAAATCAGAATCTGAGAGTAGTTGATTTTAGATTGCAAAGAAATGCGTTCCAGTGAAGTCCAAGTTCCAACAGGAATGGATTTGAATAACCTACTAAATTTCAACAAAATTCGTCAATGGCGCATTCAAATGTAGGAGTCAGCATTTACAAGATTATGGTAAGCCAATCTGGAGGACTTGTATTGAATTCTTGC
Organism: Moringa oleifera; assembly: GCA_021397835.1. Classification (NCBI taxonomy): domain Eukaryota; kingdom Viridiplantae; phylum Streptophyta; class Magnoliopsida; order Brassicales; family Moringaceae; genus Moringa; species Moringa oleifera. The sequence continues at coordinate 271,902 of JAJFZO010000658.1, read as the reverse complement.
AATTCTGGAAAAAGACCCTCATCCAACCCTACCAATTATTTTATTCCTTGCGGGCTTAAAACTTTTTAAGACCTTTTAATTTTATCTGAGACAGGTCTGCTTCAACTCTTTATTTGATATGAGGACCACTGAGACCAAAGTACCCTTAGTCTGCTGTCCTATGCTGACGACATTCTCTCAAGTTTTAAGGATATTTTGGTCACTGTGTTATAGACCTCGGGATATCAGTACAAGAGAGGATCCTCACAGTACCGCTTGGCAGTTTTTGGCACGGAACCAGGAGGAGAGACTTCCATCTCTAGAAGCCCTCTTCCTCTTGTAAGCCAAATATGGATTCCTTGCTCAATTTTCTTCATGATTTGCATCTCCTTTTATCACTTTATCCTGTTATGGCCGCAATCTAATTGTCTTTCTGTCTGAATTTTCTTGGTCTATCTTTTGGTACTTTGGATCTCTTTTCTCAGTCACTTTCAGGTTTGGGTTGTGCCTTTTGTGGGTTTTCATATGTTTGGATGTTGTAATTTGCAGGAGTGAAAAATGTCTTCAGATCCAAAGATTCTCCTCTTTGAAGAGGTCGAGAAGCACAACAGAGCCAAGGATTGTTGGCTTATTATTTCTGGCAAGGTCAGATTGCTCTCTCTCTCTCTTTCTCTCTCTCCCCCCGATTTGATTTTATTTTCGTTTCTTGTATGTTAAATCCAGATTGGAAGTTTCAGGCATAATGAGGATAGGAGCTCTTCTTGTGCTATACTGTGTGATGAATTTTTTTGTGAGATTGGTTAATCGCATTTTCACTTTGAAATTTTAGTCCCTGTTTCGTATCTGCGTGATTCATAGAAGATTCTCTTTGGCTGCTGTTGAACTGATTAGATAAATTAGGTCAAATTACTCTATTGTTTCAGATCAGAACCAAAAGCTCCTGATACAAATTTGTCATGAAATTTTGCGTCAATAATCCTCCCGTTTAGTTTACACCTTATTACTGAGAAGATATGTGGCTTGTCTTGTGTATTGCAAAAGGAGTTCATTCAAGTTCAACATTGTATTTTTCTTTCTCAATTTTACTGAGAAGATATGTGGCTTGTCTTGTGTATTGCAAAAGGAGTTCATTCAAGTTCAACATTGTATTTTTCTTTCTCAATTTTAATTGTTGATGGAAATTTTCAACTTTAATTTCAGGTGTACGATGTAACCCCCTTTATGGATGATCATCCAGGAGGGGATGAAGTGTTGTTGTCAGCAACTGGTAACATTATGATATTAGTTCTTGTATTTTGGTTGCTATGATACTAATTCTATCCCCTTCCATATATCAATATCTTTCCTGAATAGAGCCTACAGGTAAACACCTTATGTCTGAGCTTGATTTGTGGAATTTTTTCTGAAATTTTGTAGGAAAGGATGCTACAAATGATTTTGAAGATGTAGGGCACAGCGATTCAGCAAGAGAGATGATGCAGAAATATTACATTGGTGAGATTGATGCATCGACTGTCCCAGCAAAACGCACTTACATTCCACCACAACAAGCCCCATATAATCCCGATAAGACTCCAGAGTTTGTGATCAAGATACTACAGTTTCTCGTACCTCTGTTGATTTTGGGATTGGCTGTTGCAGTGCGCCACTTCACCAAGAAAGATTAGGTGCATTACAAATTCCCTTTTTTTTTTTGGGGGGGGGGGGGGGGTTATCAGTGGTCTGGTCTGCATCTTTTTGTTAGTTTCCTCGCCTTGTTTGTGGCAACATTGAATACTTGGTTTATTGTATGGTCTATCAGAGAGGTAGTTTCTTGAAGACTTATAAATAAACAGTTATGCAGTTGTGGCTGGACGCAATCTATTTTTATTGAATTATAAGCAGGAACTGCTGTCTTTCCAGGTTTATTTATCCATTAATTCCTCTGATTTGCAAGCCAAGAGTTTATGTTGTAATGGATGTTAACTTTAGTAATGCAGATTCATGAAGATGTTTTCTTTACATGCTCATCAGTAAGGTGGGAAGTGAGAATTTGTGGGACATACAAATTGAGAGGAAGCTTAAGTAGAATACAATCAAGCAAATCTTGAACAGAAAGCTGGATGGGTTTTTGGTCTTGAACTTCTCTGATAAATATGTATATGCATATGACAAATGGGATGTCACAAGTTTTTCCACATGTCATCAACAGCTGTTAGAGTTGAGGAATGGCTGGGCACTTGAAGCAACTGCATCAGTTGCGGAAAATTCATGTGCTTGAACAAGTAGGGATTAGTTGGTTCAGCAGGTTATGCAGAATACATTCTCTAAAGTCCTTTTGTGGGAATAAACAAAGAGGCAAGAAAGAGAGAAATAGAGACGACCATAATTTCAGGATTTGCGTATCCCTCATCCAACATTGGTAAATTGGCCGGTAATACAGGCCTTCAGGCCTTCCCCGTCTGCCATCCAAATATAAATACACTTAAGGAAATCATGGCCCCTATGCCAAAGAACTGGTGCAGTACAATGCACAAACAAATCTGAATCACTCAATATTGAGCTCTGAAAGCAAGCATAGCCAGAATGACCAGCCGAACTCTATATTGATAACCACTTGAATACTTGTTTCAAGCTGTGAATAGACCAAAATCAATCAGAGATCAAACAAAGAACCAAGGGATATAAATTAGTGAACTAAAGTACTTGGAAACAGAATCATAAGAAGGATGTCTCAATCTTATCGTGGAGATTCACGACCAGGTCATGTGCATCATCTAGAAGCTTCCACACATCAAGTTGCCCAGCCATGCTATTGCACTCCCTCAAAATCTCATCCATGCTGTTATATTTCTCTATGATCAATTTCCTCCTCTGCAGCACTGAAGCTGCAATTGCAAAGAGTATCAAGTCATCCCTTGGTGGGGCACGCTGCCTTATCCTACTCCACGCAGACTTACCAATCCCAGCCCTGATTGCTGCTCTATCTGCCCACATAACTTCCCAGAGGCAAAGTGTCTGCTCAAATGTCAATTCCCTCCTGAACATAACCACCACCATCCTATAAACAAAAAAGCAATCCTCAGCCTGGAGCTTCTCCAAGTGCCTGTAAAGGTAAGAGTCCTTGCATTTGATTATCTTGGAAACAATACTGAGTTGCCTTCGGATCCCTACCTCATCAAGCCTAAAATTATGCCGAGCCTTCTTCATACAACCCACAAAACACCAAAAAGCCTCATGATCCTCAGAAATCACAGCAATTATTGGTGAAAGTAGATCACTCATGCCTTGGCAATAGCCAATCTCAGGATCATAGAGCGCATAGGCTTCAAGAATAGCAACAAGTCGGGCAGCATGAAAAATTCTGCAGGGTTCAAGGTGATCATAATCTTTCAACCCAACAGCTTCTGCTGAACAGTGTGCTGTATCTTCTGATACTGTAGCCTGAGAAGGAGAGTATGAAATCCATTCAGAGTTGGCACGCAGTGCATCAAGGCGAATGATGCGCTGCCAGGTTATAAAATCTTCGGTGGCACGTAGTTTTGATAGAACTTCAGTGCCAGAGGGAGAAAGACTCTCTTTGCAACAGATATCAGGACTGTTTTCTTCCCCACCCTCAAAACAAGGGAAAGCTTGCATCACTTCGGGATCGTCAGAGGAGTATGAGTCAGATGATTCACTATTCAGTGCAAAGGCATCAGCATTTGTTATTCGTCTTAAACTACCACCCCTTTGCAATACTACACTGGAGGTTTCACCAGAATACTCAACATCTGGGCTCTTTTCCTCGCTAGAAAGAGACTCCCTAGCACTAACCACCTCTTCAGAACTAGAAGTATCGGTTTCTTGAATTAAAATTCCATTATTCCCATTGTGACCAGTGCTGCATTCTAGGAGACGCTGGCACTGCCTACGTAGTTTCTCATACTCCTTTCTGCATTCACAATTAACATAAGATATCTGATAAAAGAAAAGCTTAAGAGGTACTACCGGCTAAGAAACCAATATTGAATTGTCTAGCAAAGAAATATAGCTTAAGGAATAATGCAACTCTCATTACCTTTTCTGAGTTCTTATAATCTCTCTTTCTTCCTTGGAGCTGTTCAAATCATACCTGTTGGTAGGAGGGACAATAAAAAAAGATCAGTCATCATCGACACCAAATCTAGGGTTTAAGAGTACAGGATACATTCCATAAAATACAAGAAACGTTATTCCTGCAAAGAAATTGAAGGCTTATTCATGCCCTATTGACAAAGGGGATGAACAGCATCTAACTCCAGTTATGAGCGTGTTAGACAGCAAACTACCCAATGAACTTAAAAGCCAACCACCCAACCAGATGCAAGCTATAATGGAGTTCAAAAGATCGTAACCAAGATATCCCTTAAGAGATACAAGACAAAGAGAGAAGCAGCACAACATACAACAATCATAAATGTAAAGTTGATTATGCTTACACTCCAAGGAGGAATGGCCAAACTTCTGCCCTGATACTTGGATCAACACCCTACACCAGAAATATAAGGGATGAACATTCCAATCATAAGAAAACCAAGAGATAAGATAATCCAACGGGATGACAGCAGTGAAAACTCACTCTACTACGAACAGTCTTCAAGAATTTGACTCCACCATCACGAAGCTTACCACCTGGTGTAAAAAATCTCTTCCATTGCTCAGGTGTAAGGGCACGTTTTCTTTTACGGCGAGACCATGGTGATTTGAGGCGAACCCTAAAAGCGAGAGACAGCCATCAGAATCCTTTAACATACCAAGCCAACACTAATATCACACTACAAGCCAACAAAAAAGGGAATAAAAAGCTTATAACTTAAAAATCATCATGTCAAAACAATGTCTACAGAAAGAAAAAAATAGTACAAAAACTATTTACATACCGCTTATGCAAATTATGGCAGATCCAAGAAGTAAAGATTTGCAGTATGAGTTGCAGAACAATAAAAAATGACAACACGAATATGAGAAAATCCAACTTTAAATCTTTAATGCATAACGGAAAGTATGATCTGTTCGGAAGGCAACTATAGCAACAAATTCAATGGCAACACTGCAAAGGACGATGGGAAACAAATAACAGATTCACTTCAATCTTGGTCAATTAAAGCCTACTGAGCAGATAATACTAATACAAATTCAACCATACTGTGTCACAACAAATTCAATGATTGGAAGATGAGTATTTCAGAACCCTAAAGAAATGGAAGAACAAAAAAAGAAAAGAATACTATGTGAGTGCATCCGAATCAAAACAGGGAAGGAAGCTAAATTAACCAGCAGAAGTTGAATGAACCAAACAAGGGTACTTGTCCACGATGGTAAGTGCTCCTGATACAGGGATCTGAATCAAAATCAATAAACGTTGCAAGTAACTAAAGAATAGTGTTTTAGGAAGAGAGAGAGAGAGAGAGAGAAAGGGACTCACCGATCAGAGGAAGAACAAGAAGCTGGTGAGGAAGAAGTGACAACAAACAGAACCGAACGCAAATGAATCCACGAAGACGACGACGAGGACGAAGATGACGGTGACGACGAATTTGAAGACGACGTCGAAGTGTGACTTCGTCTTAGAGCTCTCATCTATATGATTTTTACTCTTCCTTTCTCTTCTTAACCAAACTAAACCTAATGAACGCTACGATTTACGGTAATTTCTCTGTTTCTGCTGTTGGTCATGTGATGATTGTTAAGATTTTTTTTTTCCCCTTTTACCTAGTGGTAGTGAAGAAAACTACTGCAATCAAGAGGAGTCCGGCCAAGGCCGTGACGGCGACGGCTGCTCTCGACTGCGGCGCGGCCACTGCCGACCAGAAGCCGCCGCCGCCGTCGATTCCTGCGCTGAATGGGTGTATTCTGCTGGGGCTGTTATTGCAAGAGCCGGACATCGAATGCCGAAAATTATCCGACGGCCCCTTGTTCTTATTCCCCTGGTAGCCAGTGGCTGTTGGCGGTGCTGTTCCTCCTCCTTCCTCTCGGACAGACGGAGTTAAAAGTTGTGCAGGGAACAGCAAGTAAGAGCCTGACCCAAGTGCTTTTCTTTGGGTTTCTTTTGCTTTTTCACTTTAGTTTTTCTCTGCTTTCAAGTCTCTTTTGTTTTCTCTTTCTAACAGTTCCTACTCGCCTCTACTCTCTAGTTTCTATGGTACGCAGGAGTGTAATTAGGTAAAATGATGGTCGTTTTACTCTTTACTTTTTTACCTTGCCCACTTCATTGTTATAATATCTTCTCATCTCTGCAATTCCTCTCTCTTCACAATTCTTTAAATTTAAATGAAAAAGAAAAAAGATGACATGACTGTGCCCACGGCCTAACAGAGGCACTACTGCACATAAATGCGAAATTCAGTAAAAGCTCACCAAACTTGTGGTCTTTTCTCATTATTACACCGATAAATGCAGGGTTACCATATCGACCAGTCCACCACGGGATTGCTTTAGCTTTGATTTGGTTGAAATTTGGCGTAGAAATCAAGTTCCATCTATGCTTCTTTGAGGGACCATCATGACCCATTGTCAGTTTTTGCAGCAAGCGAACGCATGATTGTTGCTGGTGGGTCTTTCCAATTGCAATTGAAGCTCTAAGGTCAACTCTATCTCTGCTTGCTCATCTGCACAGTCAGCCTTCGGCCTAATTGGGTTGTGTCAAATCAGATGACGATTTGGTTAGACCATGTCCAATGCTGAGGGATATGGAGACTTGGCAATTGGCATGAACCATGATGGTATTTGTTCTTCCTTACAGGACCAAAAACCAAAAGAGTAAGAAATAAGAAGTAGACGAGAACAGCATTTAGCTTAACAAATGAAGGATAGGATAGGACAAGAAAGAAGTGTCTTTTGCATATCCTAAATTAGGCAGAGATCCCACAAAAGCTAAAGTATACCTATGTCTATTCCGGTTCCCTAAAGTTTTGAAGCGTATCCATTACAGACATAAAAAGGAAAAAAAAGAAAAAAGAAAAACGGGAAGATGGTCAACAAAATCAGGCGCAGAGAGATGACACAAATTGAAAAGAAAGGAGATGGGGCATTGATCCATTTTAGCCAATTCCAGTCTTTTTAAGAGGAATATCCCAATTTAATTTAATCATACAAGTTTGTATAAGATTTCATTTCTTATCAAAAAGGCAGGGCATGGTCTGCGGTTCCTCTCTTTCCAAATCCTTACCTGTAAACTATAGGATTATGTTACAAAAACTTTTTTCTTTTTCCTTTTTGGATTGGAGACAGAAACGATTGTCTGCCCCGGCCCCCCCCCCCCCCCCCCCCCCCCCCCCAAAAAAAAAAAAAAGGATCCTGGGATATGTAACACACTAAAACAGCAGTTTTGTCTTATTTCCTGTAAGGACAACAGAAAAATCAGATAAAAATCATATTGCTGCATGTCTCAACCTCTGTGCTCTGCAGCATATGACATAAATGTGAAATGTAATAGATACCCAGAGGGGCAGAGCATGGAGATCACTTGTATCAGGCTGATATTTTAATGCATGGACGATTATGAATGTGGTCACGGCATCCTTTTATCAGATAAGCTAGCCTACCTCAATCATGAAAAGGATTCAATCAAAGCTGCATAAAGAAGGGTCCATACGCATCTCTATGTTCCATGGGATAGTGACCACACATTAAAAGTATGTCTCAAACTCTCAATTGGACATGTTCACGTTGATGGGCCTTTATTCTGTAGATACATGAATGTGAGAAACAATGCACCAACATCAAAGTAGTTGCTTTGCCTTTTGCTTTGCTTCCAATTTCAAGTCTTCCCATTAATTAAGAACGCATTCTCATATCAAATGTCTAACTTCTTGGCTAGATTTTAAAAAATTAAACTACCATTGTGCTTTTTGTTGTGTTAGTTCGGAAGGGATTAGAGGATCTCTGAGACAACGGTCCTTAGTAATTTAATAATTTAAATTAATAAATTATTTTTAATACAAACTTAAATCAACGGAAAAATCTTTATTGGTTGGATGATCTAAAGTCTCCTTCCTAAACAGGCGTGAAAGGAAAACCAGAGCACATGAGTAGTTATAAAAAGTGTTATCTTCTTGGGCTAAGCATCCATAGCTTGAAAGAGAAGACATCTGTCTTTTGGGCATGAAGAAAAGCTAGGAAAGAGCAAGATGTCAATCCCCATGCCATGGTTCAACTAAAGAAATACCTAATCCATCTGATTAGGCCCTAACATCCCACTAATCATTTCTGATAATGTTTTTATAGTAGGAATATCTTCCATAAATATTCAGTTAAATGTACTTATCCTCACATGATTGTGTTTCTGAGTAAAGTATAACCATTAATTCTTGCATTTAACGTTCTTCTTTCTAGCATCAGTTTCATCTTATTGTTATTATTTTATGTATTGTTGATATCAAAGATCTATACTCCATTGTTAAAAGAAGAAACAATAGTACCATTTATTTGGATGCACATGGAATATAGACCTAATTATCTGGTACGGATTTCATTTTAAATGATCAAACACTTCTCCTAAAATGAACCTGCTCAATCGTGGGCGCTTAGTGCTAAGTTTACATCAGACACATACCTATGAAGCATTAAATAGAGATGGTACAAGTTGACCACTTTATTCATGATCATCAGATTTCCAAGCAATTGGTCCAATTGAGGAGCAAGCTGTGATAATAGCAGTGGTAGAAACCTTATCCCACAATCTAGAGCGCTGGTGGAGTACAAGAAGTCCCAAGAGAATCTCTTGCAGTAAACAACAATCAAGTCACGTAGACATTATTTTAATTCAGATATCAGATTGGGCTGAGCAGAAGATGGCCCTTCGGGGTCACAGACAGGCCCTGCTGTGTAGCCGTCCATTTCCAGAAGCTGACCCAGTAAAGAAAATATATGTCCATTGACAAGTGAAGAGACATTATCAAGATTCAGAAAAAGGATAAACAGATAATCGCCTTTCCATTCTTCTGCAACACAGTAAGCCTAAGAAGACAATCTGAAAGAGACGAGTATTAGCTGAGAAATTCAGCTGATCTGATTAACTAAGGGGAAGAATCATAAGAAGAGATTTATAAAGGATAATGTAGATCAGCTCAATAGAGAAGTCTACACTAGTCCTGCATTAATGATCTCAAGCCAGTTAAAAAAAGATGACATAATTTTATACAAAATGGTAGGCAAAGTGGAACAAAGAGGAAAAGAATCAATATCTAACTGAACGAGCACCACCATCAAGCCACATTTTATTGAAATCCTGTGCAGAGTCAAGCAAAATCCTTCTTAGCACTTGGCCACTACCAAGACCACCAATACAGTAGTAAACAGTTCAATACATACTCATAACTTATAGAGATAAACTCACAAAAGGATTGCTATTCCCTTCTTACAGTTTTGAAGCTGCATCTTTGTCCAAAAACCAAGTCAACTCATCTTCAGCTGAAACCTTCTGAACAGGCAGCACATCAGATTTTTGACTGTCTCCCAAAGCTGCATGCACTGGGCCAGATTTACCGGCACCGCAGATTACAAGGGCAATATATGCAGATGAGTTGATAACAGGGAAAGTGAAGGTGATTCTCTCTGGAGGTGGTTTTGGTGAGTCCTTAATGAAGGTAACCCATTTTTCACTCTCCTGGACAAGGGGATGCCCTGGAAATAGGGAAGCTACATGCCCATCTGGCCCCATACCCAGGAGCATGAGATCAAATTTTGGAAATCCACTAGCTGATGATGTTTCGATCACCTTGTTTTTAACCAACTGTCTAAGGCAGGTTTCATAATCATCAGCTGCACCCTCAGCTGACAATGCATCATTGATGGCATAGACATTACCAGGTAGAATAGGTACCTGAAGAGCAAAAGCCAGAATAAATAAGTTGATAGCGCACAACAAGTTTAACATGCCAAGGGAAATATCAGGTTATAATCATAAATTATTGGCCACTCATGTACCTTGCTGCATATATGTAAATCCTCAAAATGTAACTCTTGGAAATCACAAGATTCCCAATCAAAAACATTCTCATAATTACTTATAGATGTAAATTCTCCTACGTACTCACATGAAATTATCAACCATCCATAGATATTTACGAGATTCATAGGAGTGGCTATTCAACATTGTCAAGTTCAACAAAATTCACTGCACTTCAAGTAAGCTTTATTTCTGAAGTACCAGGTATCTCACTCCCGAGTGCGTAAATGGATATTTCAGATCTGAACTGAATTACCAATAGCATTGCCCGGATGGAGGCAAATACATTTCCAGGGGGAAGGGGCTGGAATCCAAAGTTCACCATTCAGCACGAGATAACAAAAGATGTCAAGTGAATGCCTGACAAGCAACAACTATGAATATTTTCGAATGTCTCATACAAATTGAATTACCTATTTTGGTTATTCAAGGATCTCATTCCTTAAAGCCATCAAGGTGTCTGCAGCCATCCTTAAGGGAAGAGCAGCAATCAATATGAATAATAATGAAAATCAGCAAATGGCACCCTAAAGCCAATCCAATAATCTAGATGCAGTACAGGTTCCTAATTCCTTTAAAGTCTCGACTGTAAGGATTAAGGAATAGTTTCGCCAGTGTCATAATTAAACTCAATTACTGGGCCACCACTATCTTACAAAATTTTTCTTAAGATAATAAGGAAAGCAGTTACTTAGACATGCCTGGCAAAGCCGCCCTAGTTTCAAGCCACCCTAACTAATAACAAAATGGCTGAAAACTTATACCTTAGAGAGAAACCCATCATAAGCGAGTTTGTAGTTACTGTCTACATGATCCTTCGGAACGACCCTCTCGTCAACCCAGAAAACGTGCCATTTGGACCACTCTATTGAGTCAACGTACGGCGGTTCCACTAATTTCCTGGAATTCCAAATTCAATTTATCAACAAAGAGCTCCCCTTAATAATTGTCAACTCTCTGCCTTCCATTTAATTGTTATAAATAGCAAATTAGAAGAACAGAAAGATCCGGCGATCAGGCTCCATTAGGAAGATCGTATGGTCTTACCAGGCCTTAGCTATTTCCTTTCCAGTTCCAATCGTCCCAAGTCATAAAAATGGAGCCAGTTCTCAATTATAAACAAACTAAATTTAATAAAATTCAGGGAGAGAAAAAAAAAAAAAAGAGAATGCTTGTGACCTGAGTGACTTGATGAGGGAACCACCGGACAAGACGACAGTGAAAGCGCCTCTCCCTTTGGTAAACTTATCAGATAGATCGGCAGTGTACTTGGCCAAAGCCACTGACAGATCCTCCTCGCCATCAAAAACTTCCACCTTGCCTTTTCCTTTCTCAGCCGCCATCCCAGCAACCGACGCTCTGGCGCTGCAAACAAGTCTCTTTGGTTTTGCGCAGACAACGGAGACCCTCCTGGATCGGAGCGAGCAGTAAAGCCCCTTAGGTACTACAGGCTGCGAGACCAGCGAACTGTACGGCTTATAACAAAATATCTGTGGTACGGACGATGAGGAGAGAAAGGCGAAATGGGATGCAAAGAGAGACAGAGCAGAGGATGCCATTAGCAGGGCGGCCCAGTGGGGCAATTAAAGCAACCGGATGGGGCCTCACTGGTTTAGTTTGTTCCTTCGGATGACCATGACTAAGCGATGGTGGCTGGCAAGGGTGAGGGACACGTGTGTTTCATGTCTTGTTGGCATAGCTATCGAATATCTACTGGTTTTTGTGATTTCTGAGCAAAATTGCAGGCATATTGTTGCACGTGCGGGCGAATAAACCCTTTTGTCCAACTCTCGTTGGTGGATACCAAAATACTACGTCACCAAACCAACGCAAGGTTGCCATCGGCAGAGACTGAAATCATTCAGTTCCCAAGAAATGATTGTCAATATTTTAGGCCGGGCTGGCTCTTTGGGCTGTAATTCTATGGACCAAAATAGATTCAGATTTGTTAATTGGCCTATTGACATCAGTGGGCTAGGCAGGCCCAGGCCTAATAAAAAAAGAAAAGGCTCGTGATGTGACCCGCGTGCTTGATCATATGGGTCTCACGCGGATTATAACTTGCATGGGATCAAATAATCGCGTAGCCAAACAAGAGCTAGAATACCCAGGAAACCCTAATTACCACTTCCCACATAAATATAGACACATAGGCAACTCCACCTTTCTGCTTAGCGACGCAGGGAGGCCGAGAGGAAGCAGGAGGCAAAATGCAGATCTTCGTTAAAACTCTAACCGGTAAGACTATAACCCTTGAGGTTGAGTCGAGCGACACCATCGACAATGTTAAGGCCAAGATCCAGGACAAGGAAGGTATACACTCCTGCTCAATTTTATGCTTATATATAGACATACATTTTAAAATACGGATGATATCAAGTTGTCGCTTTGTTCATTGATACTGGGGCTCTTACGGGTGAAATTTTTTTGGTGTAAAAAAATTTAGGTATCCCTCCTGACCAGCAGCGTCTGATTTTCGCTGGTAAGCAGCTTGAGGATGGCCGCACTCTTGCAGACTACAATATCCAAAAAGGTTAGTGTTTTGTTACCTGGAAAAATTGATTGAAAGATGAGGAAAGTGACCTGATGTGTCACGATTAGAGAAAGGAGTGCTATGTTTTTCTTTTCCCTTTCTTTAAGACTATACTCTCCTATTCCGATAAAATCTAACAGAGTGGAATAAAAGAAATCAGAGGATTGCATCTGTCACTTGCTAGGCTAGTAAAAAATTGAAGCTTGACATAATTGAACTAAATAGTGGCAAAATCAATGTGAAGTAATTGGGCCTACAATCGCCTGGTGTGTGTTTGATTGCTGAGAAGATCACGTGGAATTGGGCTAATGGAAGTTATTTTGGTGTAGTAGTTATTATTTGCTTTATGGAAACCATAGTCCATAAATTGATCAGTTTAATGTCATATTGAAGTTGGTTACTGAGAAAGCTGAGTGAAAGCAACTTGATGATGAAGGGATAAGTTAGGTGTACTTTTAGTTCCCAAGTATTTGGATGATTAATTTATTTCAGACAAATAACCATAGTAGTTGAACCTTTAATGAGCAATGGAGATTTACTAGTTAATGTTTTCTCCACTTCATCTGTTATGGGAGCAATAAAAGAATGTAGTAATTTAAAATTTTTCTATACAATAAAGTTATTGCTTTCCTTATCTGAATTCATGTCTATGTAATTCCCCAGAGTCAACTCTCCACCTTGTTTTGAGGCTTCGTGGTGGTATTATTGAACCCTCTTTGATGGCCTTGGCAAGAAAATACAACCAGGACAAGATGATCTGCCGCAAGTAGGTTTCAACAGTCTTGACTATATGTATTTTTTATGCAATTGTTTCTTTTGCTTGTAGGCATTTTGTTGTTTGTTGTTTTATTTGCTATCAGCTTGTAAATAATTGTACTAATCTGCTAATAAGATGTTGATTATTGTTGATGTATGGAAACTCTGGTGTGAGAGTTCTCTGTTCTTTGTAAAATTTTAATTTTCTGTCTTGCAAATGCAAATGAGAGTCTATATTAGAACTGCATTCAACATGGTGGCGGTTTCTGCCTCCGACATGCTTCTTCTTTTACATAGTTGTGGTTAAGGACATATGACTTTTGTTGAGTATCCTGTGAGGGATTTCTTTTATCTTTGATGTCTTGGTCATCTGACCATGTTATACATCCAATGTTATCCATCTTTTTGTGTATCTCGCCTAATCGACAGACACTGGCTTCGTTGGATGGGTTATAGAAATTTGATGTATGTTATTTGAACTCCTTGCAGATGTTACGCTCGTCTGCACCCCCGTGCTGTGAACTGCAGGAAAAAGAAGTGTGGACACAGCAACCAGGTAAATCATATGATTGTGCTATGTTATCATTTTTTATTGTTCTCATTTCTCTCATGCTGCATCCTTAATCCTTTCTTTGTTTTATTGCATTTCATTTTCTCAACGTTTTGCTGTTTGTATTGCAGCTGAGGCCAAAGAAGAAGATCAAGTAGACTGCTGAGTTTAAGGACAGCGTAGTGCTACATGAATCATTAGGTTATTGGATGTTTTGTTTCAGTCATGTAGCACCAAACATTGTGCTAATAATAGACTTGATAGTTTCATTTTTGGATGGATGGGATTGTTTGTTCTATTAATGTTACTTGCTGTTGTTGAAGCTTCTCATTTTCATTGTGCTGATGACTATGGTGCTTTTCATATGTTTTTTATTTTTATTTTTTATTTTTAATATATAACCACATTTTGTGCTAATTTTTTTTTTTATTTTGACTGTTGGGGAGACCTGTTTGGTTTGTGCGCAGGGTGTGACTGATATCTCTTGACCAGGTCCCATTAGATTTAGGATGGGTTGGAGGTTTGATGTAAGCGCAACAAAGCCCTGTGTAGCTCTGATTATGGCCAGTGGGGTGGGTGAGTGTGACTAAACATAGTTTTATTAAAAGCCATATTCTTATCAGTCTTCATGGTGATGGTTGGAGCAGCAGAGGCTGCAAGACTTTGGGGTTGGAGGTCAATAGCATTGGAAATAATGGACTTGGAAATAATGGACACTGAAAGGCAATCACAGGCTTAAAGAAACAGGTCCTCAAGACTAGGGCAAAGCATCCGAAAGGAAATTAAACAATTGATCTGAATGAGCATCCTAGAAAGTATTACAGGGAAATATTTGGGCAATCACATGTTCAATTTTGATATGCACTCATCCTAATCCTGGGATCGATATTAGAGCTCTCAATACAATCCAGAATGAAGACCATATTTTACACTGAAAAATCCTTCAATTTACTTCTGTTCATATATCATCTGCACAGCAGACCAAATGTTACTGAGTCTATATTGTAAAGATAGATGTGGCATTGAATGAGAACCTACCTTGTCTGAAAAATATTTTGGATCATCCTTCGAGGTGACTTGCGAGCTGCATATTCTAACTGAAGTAACTCATCTGAGCTAAGGCGCCAACCAAGAGAGCCCAAATTTTCTTCTGCTTGCTTCACCGTCTTCACACCAGGTATCGGGATAGTACCCTTGCAGATGCACCAGTTTATTGCAACCTGCAAATAGAATTTTATTACACCCAGAAGTGGGAGCTACTTGGCAATTTCAATGAAGCATTGGATTGATAAAACCTGAAACTTACGCCTTTAACATTTGGACTACACAACACAACATTAATCTGACATCAATTGACAAGCATACATTCATATGTTATTGAACAGTGGTTATTGAATCAAATGTATCTCCTGCCCTAATATTTTGCCCCTATATGCACCCAAAAACATCAAAGCTTACTTTCTTAAATGAAGCAAGTTTACATTCTGTACAGTTGATTTAGTAACTTGATGGAATTCCGGCAGTAAGAAATACCACCTAGCATACCAATGTATTAAAACAAAGTAAAAGAAACAAATACCTGCGGTATTGTTTTACGTCGTCTCTCCGCAATTTGTCCCAGTGACCTCAATAAAGGCTCTAATCCTGGAAGAATTTGTCTGAATAGCAGCGATCTGATAGAAGACAAAATCCCCGTTAGACGACATGGGATAACAACCCTGATCTTTGACCCCTCTTGTACAAGGTGTTAAAGCAATAAACTAAAGTTTAGATACTACCGAGGTCCACGAGGAAGTTTAGAAGGTGTATATTTCCCTGTAAGCATTCCCAGTCCTAAAGGACTATATGAAATCAAGCGGATACCCAGAGAATCACATATATTCTTAATCTCAAGCTGATCCTTTCCAATGCTTAACAGAGAAAATTGCACCTGCAAGCAGGGTCTTTCTAAAGGTAAGATTAATAGAGATGTGCCAATGCAGCCATCACTAGCATGGTGATATAGATTCTTGAAAGTTCATATCAAGTTTCGAATATGACATTTGTGATCTCAAGTTCTGATTATATCATGCAGATCACACATGCTTTTCTATCCAGGGTACTTCAATGATGCATGGCCAATATGTGCAGCAGAAACCGTGAATGCGAATTTTAATGAGACAACATAAATAAAATACCTGAGCAGAGCACAGGGGAACTCCTCGGGCTTTCAGGTAATCATGTATCTTTATAAGCTGCTGTGGGCCATAATTGCTAACTCCAACTGCTTGAACTAAACCCTACACAGTGCTGTTTCCATGAGTTCATCCACTTAAAATGGACTTTTCTACAAGCTTCCTTTAACAGAGTTTTGGAAAGTTATGGAAAGTAACATCAACTATTGAATTATAAGAACAGGATCAATAACCTCCTTTCAAACATTATTAGAAACAAAAAGGGTGTAATAGTAAAAGATAAATCTAATGTCAACCAACAAAAAATTATGCGTTTGAGAGTAAATTATGGTAACCTGCTCGTACATTGCCACTAAGCCATTCCAAAGAGCTAATTCTTGGGGAGGAGCATAATTTGCTGTAGACCAATGAAGCTGTCCTATTCCAATTTGCTCAATCTGAATGCGGTCCAGAGAGGCCCTAAAGAAACCGTCCTTTATTAAAATTTATATCATGAGAGTTAGCAGTAACATAGCAAGACAATGGGATGAATGTGGCAGTATCACTAAGAAAGATCATCTCATAATTTTTCTCTTTTTTGGAACATAAAATTCTTGTCAAAGTAGCTTTACTAATATGACCATACAAACTGAACGAAAGAAAAATATATTCATTCAAATGAGGAATTTTTGGTCAAATAATTCAAGAGGATAAAACACATGTATTATGTACACAACAAATTAGCACAAGTGACGGACCTGCATGCTTTCACAAACTGCCCTGGTGTCAAACGCCATGGATATGCTGCAAACTTCGTAGCAATCACAATATCATCTTGTATCTGCTTTCTTCCTGGGAATATAACCATATATCACATTAACTGAACAAATTTATTACATGAATCCAAACTAGACAATCTCTCCAATCTCTGCTTTTAAAATGCACTCTAAGATATTGTCATGATTTGAAGAAGCAATCCTGCTCGGTGACAGTCTACCATAATTCCTAACTTAATATCCAATAGCATCTGGGGCCAAGCAATGAACCCACCATACATGAAACATTACATCTCTAGCTCATCAATAAACATGTCAATTCTAGCAAAAAGACTTATAAAAGGAAAATCACATTGGATGATCCTCACAGCTTGAAATACTGTATTTTACTTAGTGACCAACCATGATATCGTCTGGTGTCCATGTTAACAACTAGATCCATCTAATCACTACTACAGATATAGTTGGATTGCATGTTAGATGGGTATAAATCTTTTGAACATTGAGCAATAAGCATATAAGTAAGAACATGACTGAACCTTAAAGACTTTGTGCTAGTTAAGGTGCTAACCTTAAACAGAGATAGACCAATCAACAATTATACCACTTAAGGGTTAGGAGGCTACATTGTAATCCACAAACTTTCACAAGACGGCTTTGTCTCCTTCACTTTTCATCAATAAAAAAGACCTTCTGATTATTGAGCAATCTTTCATATGTCAACCACACTGGGTCAACATAGCTTCTAGAGAACAGCATTCCTACATATACATACATACAAAAACATATGTGTATATATATATATATATATTTGGGTGGTCAAAAGGACCTCAAAAAGTTTATGAAAATCGGACAAAATTCAAAGTGTTCTTCCAATGAGTCAGACACAACAATTGAAATACAAGGAAACCAACCCTGAAATTCTCGGATAAACTTTCCAAGAAGCTTTTCGCTCCGCCCATTAAGCCTGCCAGTCCCGTAAGAATCAGCAGTATCAAAAAGATTGATACCATTCTTCACAGCCAAGTTAAAGGTTTGTTGAAGCTCAGTGTCCATTGATTCTTTGTAACCCCAGAGAAGCTGGTTGCCCCATGCCCATGTCCCAAAACCCATCGGAGACACACAAAGCGGGCCCATCTTCAACTGGCCATCACCATAAAAGTACCAATCTTAAGCTCTTACCAAAGAAAGTTCACCCGGATATGTATATATACTCTTAGGGTGTGTCGCATACCTTTTGCCATGGCCAAAACGGAGGGAAGTTGAGGGACTTGAAGGGCAAAGATGGAATTGAGGTTTGCTTCGAAGAGCTGCAACAGCTTATATGCGCCTTGGGCGTTGAGAAGGAGAATCCTGTCACCGCCATTCTCTCTGGGTCTCAATGGCAGGCGGTTGCAGGGAGTTTTACGTGGTTTTGTGGCCAGAAATTGACATTGGGACTTTTTTAAGTGATAACAAAAGCGAGCCCTGGGTCAGCTTTCAATTTATTGCCCCGATTCCCAGTAGAACGTTGGTTTTATCAATTTACTGCAACAATACTTATTTGAAATATTAAGAATTTTTTTTTTAAAAAAAAAGGGTCAGTTGACAGCTGTGGGATTTGAACCCACGCCCTTTCGGACCAGAGCCTAAATCTGGCGCCTTAGACCACTCGGCCAAACTGTCTTATTTGCATGATGTCACTGACACTGACAAATTAAGTGTTAAGTTAATGGGTGAGGTCCACTTTACTAATAGATTCAAACCAGTACCCAAACCCAACACCATTGACCCAAATGCTCAACACAACAAGCCCAAATCCGAGAATACTGAAAAATGTAAGAGGCAAAATAGAAAAGCTCAACAAGAAGCCCAAAGCTCCAAACACAAACGGATCATCGTGACATAAAATTTCCCTTATGTCATGTGTAATGATTAAAATTAATGTAATATATATATATATAGGACCTCAATAATTTTTTGAGGAGCCACCATACTTTTTATAATAAAAGGAAAATCTACCCTTTTATAGTATTCTGAATTCTTCCTTAATATCAAAGCCTTTAGAGATTTATTGCCATGACTTCCTTTACTAGCTCTAACTCCAGTATTAATGCTGTAAATAATCAGCCCTTCAAGAATTTATTTTCCTTCTCTGCATCTTTCAGTTTTTAGTTCAGTTTCAAGCTTGATAGAGAAAATTATATTATCTGAAAAAATCAAGTTCTTGCTCTAGCAAAATATCACAAAATAAACAAATCTCTACTAAAAATTAAGTATTGTCTACCAGCAAGCCTATACTTCACAAATGATAAAGGAAAAATAAGAGAAGAAGATAAACTAGAATATCAAGAATGGATCCAGCAAGACCATTTATTGGTAAGCTGGTTAATGTCCAAAATCTTCTTGGACATTTTAAGTCAAATCAACACCTATACTACAGCACATGGTCATGGTCAGGAGCTGAAAGACTTAGCCTCAACTACAACATACTACAACCAACTCAAAAATATCTTAGATAGCCTAGATATGACAAGTAAGCCAGTTTTAGACTTGAAATTCATCACTGCTCTACTTATTGACATTGGAAAGGATTATAATGTTGTGACTTGAGTAGTACAACCAATATATTATAAGCAATGTCAATCCAGTGGTCAATATAGCTATCAATAAAAATCACAAAAATTTTACCTCGTGGAGAAATGGCAACTTCAATCGAGACTGCAACAGAAGGAGAATGAATAGTCGTGGAAGAGGCAGAAACAACAGTAGGCCAATCTGTCAAATATGCATAAAGTAAGGTCACACTACCTATGACTATTATACAGGTTTGAAAACTCTTTTTAGGCACTAAATAGTAATAACAATAGTAATGCAAATCAAAATGTATACCTTGCATCAACTGACTCCATAAATGATCTTGGCTGGTATGTTGACAGTGATGCTTCCAACCATGTCACTGCTGACTCAGATAATCTTTTCTTGAGGTCTGATTACACTGGTAAATAGAAACTAGCAGTTGAGGATGGTAAAGGTCTCAATATATCTCATATAGGTTACAACACCTTATCCATTCATTTATCGAATGCTAAGTTGCATCTTAAAAATATCTTGCATGTGTTTGTTATTTTTAAAAACCTTATAAGTGTTTCCAAACTTATTTCTAATAATAATGTCTTCGTTGTGTTTGACAATAATTACTGTTTCGTGAAGGATCACGTCAGTTAGAGAATATTATTAAAAGGAGAAGCTAAAGATGGTCTCTGTCTATTGCATCCCCTTGTTGCCACTGCCATTACCAGTCACAACTCTTTTAACAATAATCATCTCTCGAATACCAATCCAGTAGTCAACAAGGTAGCCCACAATGTTAGGTCTAAGTAATGTTAAGGTAGCCTACCTTTGTGTTTTTCCAATTCTATGTCAATAGATAGTGACATTTGGCATAGACACCTTGATCATCCTTCGGTTTAAATTGTTAAGACTCTCAAAAGACATTGTATCACTTTTTTCTAAAGTAAATACAAGCTCTTCATTTCGTTTAGCTTATGCTATTAGGAAAAGCCATAATCTACCATTTAATTCTTCTTAATCTAAAACCACTTCGCCAATGAAATTAATTCTTGTAAATCTATGGAGTCTATCTCATTTGTTATCTAAAGGAAAACAATAAATATTATATTCATTTTATTAATAATTTCATTAGATATACTGGGATATACTCACTCAAAAATAAATCACAAGCATTACCAGTCTTTATATACTTCAAAAAACAAATTAAAAATCTTTTAAACAATAGAATCAACACAATTCAAAGTGATTAGGAGAAAGAATACAGATCATTCTTACCATTTTTTCATTAACAAGGAGTAGCTTTTAAGCATCCATGCCCACACATACACCAACAAAATGGCAAGACTAAAAGAAAACACAAACACATCACAAAGTTAGGATTAACATTACTTAATCAAGCTTCTGTGCCATTACAGTTCTGGTGGGAAGCCTTTGACAATGCAGTGTACCTGATCAATAGGTTGCTCACTCCCCTTCTATCCCATAAATCACCAATTTGTTTACTTTTTCATAATCAACCTAACTATAATTTCTTGAAAATATTTGGTTACACTTGTTATCCACACTTACTACCTTATAACAAATACAAAATGGAGTTTAGGTCTGCTAAGTGTTTATTCCTAGGTTACAATCCTATTCACCAAGGATATAAACGTTTGCACCCTTACATCACTAGAAATATCACTTTCAATGTGTTTGAATTTCCCTTCCCTACCCTTTCTTCTAGTCTAACCTCAATATTTTCTAACACTTCTTTCCTTTTAACCACCTCTCTATCTATTTAATGTAATCATGAATCAACAACTAGTGGTAACAGTGGCACATAACAAAGCTTTCTGGAATCTGCTGCTTTACTTTCACTGGATTCTCCTTCTAGTCCTTCTTTCACTTCCCTTTACTTTATTCCCTCTATAACTACTTCAACAATTCTTTCCATCTTACCTTTTATCCCTATTACCCAACCTCACACTTCACTGTTTACTAGACCAACAAGACCTCTCAAACTACGCACTTATCCAATAATCACTAAAGTACAAGCAAACATATTCAAATCCAAATTATTTCTTACCTATACAGCTGTACCACAGCTTACATCAGCCATCATTATTGGCAACAAATGAGTCTTTAAAGTCAAATGTCATGCTGATGGTAATGTTGAAAGATAGAAAGCTAGATTGGTTGCAAAAAGGTTTCAATAGTCATTTGGCATTGATTTTTCTCAAACATTTAACCCTGTAATAAAGCTTTGCACCATTAGAATATTGCTATTTGTTACTGTTTCAAAAGGCTGGGACATTCAACAATTGGATGTCCATAATGCCTTCCTCAATGATCATCTACAAGAAGCTATTTTCATGTCTCAAATAAAAATAGCTTAGTTTATTGATCCTTTTCGACCTCAATATGTCTCAAAAGAGCTCTTTATGGTCTCAAACAAGCTCCTCGAGCTTGGTTTCACAACATCAAAAATTAACTTTTGGAATGTAAAATTTTCTTAATTCTAAGGCTGACATCTCTCTATTTTTTCATCTTTCTGGTGATCACTGCATCTATGTCTTACTTTATTTGGATGACATTCTTGTGACAAGCAACAACACACATCACATTTAGCAGTTCATTTCCCATCTCCATCAAAGGTATCCACTTGAAACTCTTAGCTCTCTTAATTATTCCCTAAGGCTAATCGTTCCTCTCAATGCCTCTTTTTAACCCAAGCCAAATACATCATTGATCTTCACAAATCCCATAATTTATATCTCTTCAAACCCGTCTCACTATTATCTCCACTAAAATATAATTATCCCTATCTTCTAGTTCTTCTCTCCTACATCCCACAACATACCAAAAACTTATTAGCTCCCTCCAATATCTCAGCCTTACCGGTCTTGACATCTCTTTCACGGTTAACAAGTTTAGCC
Source organism: Moringa oleifera (assembly GCA_021397835.1). NCBI lineage: Eukaryota > Viridiplantae > Streptophyta > Magnoliopsida > Brassicales > Moringaceae > Moringa > Moringa oleifera. The sequence continues at coordinate 249,735 of JAJFZO010000658.1, read as the reverse complement.
AATTCTTATATGTGCCTACTATTACTCACTGGAAAGCTTGTAAACCTCTTATTCGTTGCCTCAAAAGGACAATGAGTTTCGACTTTATATTTTAACCCTCATCATAATTTAAATTAACGGTTTTTTTGTGCTGGTTAGGCATATTGTCTCAATGATCAGCGTTTCATTAGTGATCACTATATGTTTCTTGGCAACAACATCATTTTTTGGAGGTCTAAGAAACAAAATATTGTTGCTCGTTCTAGTACAGAATCTAGATATCGAGCCCTAGCTCAAGCCATGGCTGAAATTACTTCAGTAAAATCACTAATTAGAGAAACAAAGCTCATACTTGACCATCAAGCTACTTTGTGGTGTGACAACCAGAGTGCCACTGCTTTTGTAGTCAATCCCATCTTTTGTTCCCTCACCAAGCATATCGAGGTTGATGTTCACTTTGTTCGTAACCACATTGCCAATGGATCTCTCAAGATTAACTACATTCCATCCCCGGAAGAGCTCACTAGCGTTATCACCAAACCCCTCTCTCAATCTCAATTTCAGGTCTTCCTGAACAACCTTTCGGGTTGATGAATCTCCCTTTAGTTTGAGGAGAGTGTTAAGTCAGTGGGTGAGATCTATTTTCCTAATGGATTCAAACCAATATCCAAACCTAAGGTCACTTACCTTAAGGCGCAACACAACAAACCCAAATCCAAGAATACCAAAAGAGGCCGAAAGCAAATTAGAGAAGCCCAAACTCAAGAAATAGACTCATCAACATTTATTCTATAAATAAAATTTATGTTATATCATGTGCAATGATTAAGACTAATGCAATTTTTACTTAAATATATGTGACTCAGTAATTTTTTTAGCAGCCACCATACTTTTTATAGGAAAAGGAAAACCTAGCCTTCTACAGTATCCTGTATTCTTTCTGCAAGTAAAAGCTGCTTTTGTTATCAGCAGCAGTAAGGGCAAATTCAAGCTGGTGGCTCTAAAAGAAGCAGTCAAAGATGAAGTCCCAGGCTTGCGTCAAAGAACAACAAAATTATTATATCATTCATTTGTAAGCCAAAGCTTCAAATATGAAGCTTTGCTAGTTATATTATTATAAGAAGAAAAATGTAAGCAAATGCATTATTTTGAACAATTTCATTGTTTTACAAATCAAGCATTCTGTCACTTCTCTTGTGCATTTGATGCGTGTACTCATCTGTGTCCAAGGATACGGCCTAGCAATCAAACTGCATGCACTGATGTATCTATGGCTTATTCTTTCTTCTTCCTATAGATTCTCCAGACCCCTTTTTGGATCTGCTTTCTCTACTTTCTCTAGGGGTCTGGATTGAGCTTTCACTTTTCTTTGGCTAAATCTTTCGAAGACCTTTGAATCGAATGCTTGATTTGACATTCCTGTCTTGCGTTTGCAGCTCAGTCTACTTGTCAATCCTATTTTCTTCTGCAATCTTCGAAGGCAAACTGACATCAAGAACTAATTTTCATAAAGCCATCAAGCTTTATGGAAGTAGGCTGTAGGCTTCAGCTCCAGAAGTCCAAAACCAGAGGGAACTGTTGCATGACTGATCAAATGAGCCTCCTGAATCAAAACTATGCCATTTTTCAGCTGATGTTGAAGAACCATTTGTTTGATCCCCAACGTTCAGAAGTTGATCACGACCTTCTTCCCTGTACAGCTCCAAATCTCTGGTATTATCATTGCGTGGACACATGAATCCATCATAATCCAAGCCTCTCCTTGAGAAACCTGGTTTCAGTTCAGGGTCACACTTTGTCTTTTCATTTACAGAACCGCCATCTGCTTTACTTCCTTCCAAATCCTTGATAGGAGAACTTCGATTGCTATGCTTTCCTGCAAATTCGCTTAGATTCTGCAACTGTTTTCAAAGAAAAAATGGAAAAGAGAAAGAATTATTCTCTTTGATTGATGTGATTTTGCCGGTACTGGTTGCTCAGAAAGTATTTTCAGATCGTGAGAAAGGAAGAAAGAGATAATTAAGGTACCTGTATGAGCAAGGACTGTTTCTCTTTCTTTAAGGCCTCGAATTGGGAAGCTAAGTTATCATAATCAGCTTTGAGTAGTCTGTACTGGTGCTCAATCTGTTTTGACTTCCATCTAGCTCTCCTGTTCTGAAACCATATCGCCACCTGCTGAGGTTGCAGCCCAAGGTCTCTTGCTACCTGCTGCTTCTTTCTTGGGTCAAGTCTCGTCTCTGACTCAAAAATGGTTTCCAGTAACCTCACTTGTTCATCACTGAACCTCCTCTTGTTCTTCATCTTATTAATCTTCTTCTTCCCTGAATTATTTGCTTCTGCAGCAGGAAGATCCTCTGTTCCCTCCATCATTCAAATTCTATAGCTCAAGTTGTGATGCGCTCTTTTTGGTTCCTTTGCTGTTATTGCGGCTGCGTGCTAGAGAATTTTAGGCAGGAGGAATGCATGTGAGATATATAGTTGGGCATGAAGGAGGTAATCTCACAAGATTTCGCTTTCCTGGTGACTCAGACCTTTCTTGTTCTGTCTTTACCAAAGGGGTTGCATATCGTGCGGCCTTCTTCTTCTTATGCCTTGTGGAGACATCAAGTCTTCTTACTTTCTATATGTAAATCATATATATACTGCATCAGCATATATTTGTCACCTTTACAAACACCGCTGCTTCCCACCTTGATGAAAGGGGAGCAAGTGCAATGATGATGGGAAAGAATAAAAGAGCTAGCTAGCCTTTCAGCTTTCTCAACAGTGTGCTTTACCTTTAATTAATAATTGTTAAGTTTCCTTTGCAACTTGAGATATTGGAGTTTTAACTTCTGAATTTAGGTTGAGCTTGACCATGGGATATGCAGAGAGATTGATCATATATATATTTAACAGGGGCACGTACAATGGGATCTCTTTGGCAGAGTATTCTTTGATCTCTGCATCTAACTTTCTACACCAGAAACCCTTTGAATAAAAGACCTTCATCAGCTTGGGCAAGTTACATTTGGCATATACGCAGGCTCAGGGGGATGATCTTATCCTAAGCAAAGCCAGTCTTTGGGGTAAGCCGTCCCCTCATTCAAGTTCTCCGGACAACAAGATGAGGACCATGAATAGGGTCGCCTGATATGGACAAAACTAGGTAGGAAAAGCATGATTTTCAGGTTAAATCACGCAAGAAAAGGCAAAAGTTTTACACTTATAGCTAATCATGGGCACAGTTTTGCCTGTGGACAAAGTTCATCTCTCTGTCATGTTGAGCTCATTGAATGTAAACTCCACATTTCATGACCAAGTACAGGTGTCGGCCAAGATACATGCCTTCGGTACTGTTTGAAATTAATCAGGCCAGTTTTATTGATGAGGAAGTTGACGGACACATCACAAAGAACTTAGTTGCTTCCTGGACATGTAGGGAAACACACAAAATTGCATGAATATAGATTGAGGGAGATAAGAGAGAAGGATGAAGATAAATTCTGGAAGGGGTCAGTTGAATATCAGTTACCGAAAGCAGTGGGTCATGCTGGGTTTGGTGTTTCTACGTGGTGGGTCTATCACAGAGGCATCCAAGTCTGGGCAAACTAAGTTGCCTTATCCCAAAAGACTGCGGCGTAATGCAAGGGATTCATCACCTCTGAACCAAACTGCTAACGAAAATGACCGTGTCGTTTGTCTTTAAGCGCTAATGATTATCGTTTCTTTCCGTTTAGGCAAAGTGGTGATGATGATGACCTGACCCAGCAACGCCAAAATTGATCTCCGCTGTCGAACAATCAAATAAATAACTTCATGCTGCTGGGCCGCATGGTTCTCTGGTGTCTCTAAAGCATACGTGCTCGTCACATATTTGCACCAAGTGGGACAAGTAGGTGAGCAGAAGTTACGTGCAATAGTACTGTGTTTCGTGTGTTGGTTTGGTTGGGTGGTTCTCTTTCTACACTGCCGACAAAAGTGAGCACCTTGGTGCCAGAGGCCAGGAGCTAGCAGAAACTTGCCCATTCAGACGGCTGGGCTGAAACCTGAAAGATAAGAAAGGCATTGTAGCATCGGCCCATTTATAATGGTATTCAGCGGATTGGATATTTTTCTTATTTGCTCCAGCTTGGAATTGGATTATATAATTGAAGGTGATGGAACAGTGTTGTCGGTTGCATTAAAATAAGGGAAATTGTGTAGTTGGGTCAACCGAAGGTTCATGCACCTGCTATTCTTTGTCTTCTTTAAGCAACTTGAACAGATTTGGTGATGAATTTGTTGAAATTTCTTTAAGAAAGTGGAAATTTCTGTGTTGATTTTGATGCCAACATGGTCAAATCAGTGGATGGAGCTAGTCATATATCTTGAATATCAGAAAGAACATATATAATTATTTAGAAGAGGATGGTGCAAGTAACTTTAGCCATTTTTGATGGGTACGTGAATCATTCCTCCCAAACAAAAACATGAGGAAGTAAGGAAACATGTTGAGTATGAAAAGCTGGGATAGTCTGCTGATTTACTCATGGAAGTTTTCCCTTCTTCATCAGCATCTGAATTACTAAACTTGCATTTTCTTTTTCATATATGGAAGCAGAAAAAGAAAACAAAAAAGAAAAAGTAGGAGGCCAACCATTGTCATGTCATGATGATTACCCAAATCTAAGGGTAGGTTCGACAGGATTGATTTTCTGTATATACAGTGTACGGATGGGGCGTCTACGTACAGTAATTAATTATGAAAGAGATACAAAAGGGACTCTGATTGCCCAACCATACTGCTGCCTGCAGAAATGACCACGACCACTTCTCTCTCTCTCTCTCTCTGTGTTCTGTTTCCGTCTCGTAAATCAAATCATTATGTCCATGATGAGATTTATGATATATCTCACAATAAATGGTGACGCTCACAGGAGCAGAAAACTGTAAGCAAAATCAACGAAAAAGCCTTTCTACCAAGAAAGATGATTGAGAACTTTACAGGAAGCTTTCTTTTTGAGGGGAATGTTGTCTGGTTCAAGGCCGCCATCTTCGTCCATGCCATCAGTTTTCAAACTTTCAATCAAAGCCTTCTGATCCTGTTTTCAGTGCCCTCGGACCAGGCTTCATTCCCCTTAACTACAGCTTCCGTTATCCAAGACATAATCATGTTTCTGCTGTTCGATCTGCCCCGATGGAGCGTTGGATCGCGCTTTCGTAAGTGGGTTCTGATCTATATTCTTTTCCTCTTTGACTTGCTTGATCTTTCTTCTTAATCTGCCTCCATTGGTTTTTATTTTCATTAAAGATTCGAGAAATGATGGATGTTTTTGACTGCTTATATGCTTTGTTCTTTCATGTTACGCAAAGTTTCTTCGTCATTTCTCCAGTACTGTTTTCGCTTTTAATCAAGTACATCTTAACACTCTCTAGGGTACTTGAACTTTTTTATCATCTAGGTTTTAAGAATTCCACGCAGATCACTGGAATGGAAACAACAGAATAGGTCAAACAGCAACCATATATATATATATTAATTTTGGGAAGAACAAAACCCTATACTATTCATATATAGATTAAGTACAAAATAATTCCTTTATTATATTGTGATGAAGATTTCCTCTATCTGCTGGGCGGGGGTGGTAGTTGGGTGAAGTTGCAGAGAAGTGTTATCACCAGCCTCGCAGCTTTACTATGTTATCTGGTGCATTATTAAACAAGAAGAGGAGATTGAGCTGCGCTCAAGTTTAGCAGTGGGGAGATATATGCATTCGATTCTGCTCCGCTTTAAAAGAAAGCTTTCTTTATCAAAGGAGAAATCTTTCTACTGCCTTTTAAAAGTACTTTCTACATTCCTTTTCTGAGTGCCTTTGTCTTCGTATTTCATTAGCTAAGTTTAAACAAATTACCTCTTCATCACATCCTCTGATTCCATCAAGTTAATATATATTTATCAAAATTTAGAACTTATAAATTATGCCTATATTATATTATCTGCAGTTCCAACCCTTTTATTATTGATCATCTTCTCAATATCATCTTCATGTCACATTTCTCCCCAGTCAAGTGAAAGACTTTCCAACCCTGCCGCACATCACATCATGATCACTGAGAGCTAGAGTGATATCCATATATACTGCTAAACTATAAAGGGAAGAAAGAATCGAAGGCCAAATCCTCACTTGTTTCGGTTAAAAAGCGTGCGATCCTCATCTAAGGCTTAAAGAACAAGCTGGGCTTGCTTTTCTTGGTGACGTCCAGCTATAAAAAGGCAGCATATATTCCTAAGGTTTATACGGATATGAAAGCACACATATATGTGCATTAATTAGCATGAATTATTGAGTGCCCTTACAAGTGATCAGTCCAAGATAGCGGTGTTTCTTTCCACGGTTTCATTTGGTTAATATTTATGATAGCATTACACATTCTGTCAGCGGAAGCAGTACAGGAAATGAATACTGAACAAGCTTGCTTTATTGTGTATGGGCAACCCACATGACTTTGGTTCCATATCTTTCACACGATAGAATAAGAATGATGGTCAGTTGCATGCGGGCAGAGTTTACAGGTGATCTTCTTTTTGTCACCTTGGACTTTTTTTAGTCTGAGGAGATCATTAACTCTCGGACTCTTCAACTTGCATCGCCAAGGTAAATCCTCATTGGAATTCATGCCATGCATCGCTGATCTCTCCTTCTTTGATTACTTGGCCTTTTATTCCCTCCAGACTCTAGCGATTGACATATGGCGTTTAATAGTGCACCATGTAAGCAACTAATAATTAAAGTAGTGAATCTTTTACTGTAGTGTTCTCCTTTCTCTCGGAGCTCTTTCTCTTCTGAGAGAATTCTTTCATGCATCATGATATTTCACTTTACAGAAGATCAGCAACTGCTGAAAGCAGAATCTCATTTATTAATGGACAGTCATTTTTCCTCTGGTTGACAAAACGACACTAACACACATCTCCGTGCCAAATCACAACAGACAGTCTTCTTTCATGTATGTTTCTGCAACTCCCAAAGTTGCTCAGTGCTCTCAGAAATGGCAGCATGGGGGATTGGTACGTGCAGCAAGATACAGGCTTAACAATACAGATGAATTATATATTATGGAACAAGCGATCAATACATATGGTGTACGTTGCTAGCTAGAGCGAGAATGAGATTGTGTAAGATGGTCTTCGGTAAATTTTACAAGCTAGCTAGTAGGCTTGATAAGGGATGAATGCTTAAGTTGAGAACAGTAGAGAATTAATTCAGACTCAGTGATTAATTATCTGTCTCTGGGTTTTTTTTTTTCTATTCAAGCACTTGGTAGGGACTGTTAATTAATTAGCATAGATGTTGGTGATCTTTTCTCGATGATCAAATGATGGTGTCCTGGCTGAACACCCAGGAAAAGCCAATCAAATTTCTAGACACGAGCATTGTTAAAGACTAATATACATATTAATTATGGTCATCAGCATAAAATAGTGAGGTGTTGGGACCATAGAGATATTGTCAAATAATATATGAAAGAACTATTAACACATAGTGATATCTATTTAATTAAATCATATGGATCGATCTCTAGTGGGTGAAAGCATAATCAAAGAAGAAAAATTTCTTATCGTGAATGGTGGGAATCAAAGTGATTACTGGACATCTAGGTCTTATATATATGCTGGCCAAAGAATTAGAGCAACAAAAGTAGTACTGGCGCTTGCATGGTGTAATTAAGTGATATGCATGGTTTAATTGAGTTTGTAAATGCAGGTACCTGCTAACTGACCAATATCCAAAAAGCACAAAGAGCAAAAACGTGGTGGAATCTACTTGGGGCCCGCCGGGGAGTGACCTTAATTCCTGCTCTTAATTTCTTCTATATATATATATAGTTTGCACAGCTGATAATGATGTTGTGGATAAAGCCATAATAGATATGCAATTAAGACATAATTATAATATGATAAATTGTTAATTAAATCTTACTATTATTCCTACATTATGATGAAAAAAGAAGGAATTATGTCCTTAGCCGCACAAATTAACCCGATATCAGAGCACCTAACGATGATCATGACACCGCAAACACAGTCCTTTTAATAAGTCTCTTAATTCTCTCCAAAGGATAACACCCCCTCACACACATTTGCTTTTGTTTTGTGTAGCTGTGAAACAGCATCAGCAATTAAGCACCAGCCTGTTTCCCTCCCGGCTGGGAATAGGGGAGAGGGAAATAACCCAACGAAAAAAAACCAAAGCACAGAGAGAGAGAGAGAGAGACAGACAGGGAGCGAGAGAGACAGGGAGCGAATAGAAAAAAAAGGATCAAATTTCGTCTCCTCTCTCTGTCTCCTTCATTCCCCCCCCCCCCCCCCCTCCCCATCCCGTCACCAGAAGAATTATGCCTTGTATTGGCTTATCCTCGTTGTCATCTCGTCGTGACCACCATTACCATCCTCTGTATAACATCCTCTACGGCGATCTCCACCACCACCGCCACATTTTCATAACACCACGTCCCCGTACGTGAAATGTGCTTCATTCCTGCCTCTGTATTCCTCGACTCCACCTTCGATTTTATCACTCTATCTCTGATCGCCGCTCTCCTCCTCCTATCCTCCCTCTCCCTCTGCTTCATCTTCTTCCTGTGCTTCAAATCCCGTTATTCTCGCCATTTGCAGAACTTCAATTCTCTCTGGACTGTCCGTTTCCTCCTCATACTCTTCATCACCCTCTGGACCATCAACGAACTCTCCCGTTTCCGATTCTCCCGCTGGCACTCTGTTTTCCCTTTCTTGCCCAGCCTATCCCTATCCGAACAGGCTGATCTCTGCAAGATCCACGTTGTTCTTTCTTTAGGGTTCTTCCAGCCGGGTTTCCTCGTGACCCTTCTTTTCCTCGTTAACGTCTCCATCAAGAAAAGAAACCCTCGATGTTCTTGGGCTCTGGCCTTCATCTTTTCCTCATGCCTTCCTGTTCTAATCCTTCAACTAGTGCTGTTGGTATTCTCGCAGTTGAAACTAAGAACGCCAGAACTTGTCCACAGGAGTTGGGTGGTTTCGAGGAACAATGGCGACGAGGAGACGGTGTTGTGTGCGTACCCATTGGTTAGCACGGTGGTCTTCGCAGCCTTCGTGATGGTGTACTTGGTGTCATTCTTTTTTTCGTGTTGGAGGGCATTGTCGCTGGTTATAAACAAATCCCTGAGGATGCGCATATACGCGCTGGCTTTCACGGTGTTGATCACGCTGCCCGTGGAGATCGTGTTCCTAGGGTTGTCGGTGCTGTGGAGGCCGGAGAGGAATGCGTTTCAGATGGCAGCGCTGGTAGTATTCTTGAGCACGTGGACGTGTGCGGCGGTAGGGGAGGGCATTTTGATAATTAGACCAATAGCGGACTCGCTTGCTGCGGGAAGGGAAGGTGGAGATGAGAGGTGTATGAGAAACATTATCGGGGAAGGCGGAAAGGAATTTGATGAAATTATGTGATCTTTTATTTTTTATTTTTATTTTTTTTATTTTTTCTTTTTAAATTCTATAAGTATCTACACATACATCTCTCTTTCCCTTTTCCTTTAGATTTGTTTTTGATTTATTGTTTTGGTACACAGGACAAAGATTTTGTGTAAATTAAGGAAAACTGCCTACATACAGCTTACTTTTTTTTTTGGGTCTCGTTTTTTAATTTTAAAATTTGTTTTGTTGATGATGGAGCAGCAGGGTTATGTTGATGATCTGCAAATATATAAAAAGCTTAAGATGATTGATTATGTTGATGATGCCAATTTAGTTGTGGGCCTGGATCCAATAGAAGGTGTTGGGTTTTCAGCAGGTGTTTGGTCCCAAAGCAAAAGGGCTTCTCGTTGCTTTCATATTACAAATCCTTGATCTGGAAAGAAGGCGCCAACTGGAATCCAATCATCCCCTTTTGCTTTAATTTGGAGTGAAACATGTGCCCATTTCGTACAAATTATCATGAAATTTGGTTGTAATCTTAGAAGAAAATGCTCGTGGCTTTGACCAGAGAAGGATACAAGAACCTAATTGCAGGCACGACATCCGCTCCTCCCTCTTGAGTTAGGAACCGCATAAAGTATTTCTTCCTGGAAATAGAGGACTGACCCCTAGATAGCGCGTCAAAATTGCAGATGTAATGACCGTGTCAGCTGTTCCGCTCTCTTTCTAGAACCCAAAAAACAATATCCCTTTGTGTGTAAACTAAGCAAACCTTCGTTGTACCTGCATTTTATCTATCCGTCCATCTATATATATATATATATATATGCCTAAAACTCCTTCCTCTCTTCCATCTCCTTCCTCATCATATGTGGGTTCCTTCTGTTTCAGATCTATCATGACCAACATACCAACATCTTTAACAGACTCTTCTTTAAGCCTCTTCAAGTTAGCCATTTCTGCATCTGATCCCTGGCCTTTCTCTTCCTCTTTTGCTGTTTTCTTATAACCTAGCTTGCTACGTCCTTTCTTTAATTTTCTCCAAAACTATCTATTCTTTGATTTGGTCTCGTAAGTTGCTTTTTGTGGTTTGAGATTATGGGGAACGGAGACAAGCACCAGCACTTGAGTTTTCATCTTCACATGCCACACCTGATTCCCTTCCATAATAATCACCACGTCAATAGCGAGAAGGGACTGATGAGAGATCATATCCCGAAGGGGTGTGTCGCGATCCTGGTGGGTCAAGGTGAGGAGCAGCAGAGGTTTGTGATCCCCGTCATGTACATAAACCACCCGCTCTTCATGCATCTCTTGAAGGAAGCCGAGGAAGAGTATGGGTACGACCAGAAAGGCCCCATCACCATCCCTTGCCACGTCGAGGAGTTTCGCAGTGTCCAGGGCATGATCGATAAGGAGTATCATCACCATCATGTTTGGTGTTTTCGGGTTTAGATTTCATTTGTTTATGAAGTCGTGTAAGTTTTGATTCCATATGTGTTGACGATGATGATGAAAAAAGCTGAATGACAAAATTTATTTAGAGAAGGAAAAAAAAAAATCTCTTTCTGGCTTTCTCCATCTTTCGTGGGCATGTTTTGCTTCTTCTCCAATTTACCTATGATAACGTCAACACAAGAAAAGTGTGAAACAAAGTTGGCTAATGAAAAATTAAAGGACACGATTGAATATACACCTAATTAAGGTGCTCTATCAATTTTACCAATGCAGTACTGCTTGCAGGTAAATTGATCCGCTTCGCCGTGGATATGCTATGTAAATATTAATCCACAAGAATTATGATTCATAATTATGCATGTCCATTTCATGATGCAACAGCATAGATTCTCACCCAGATCAAATAAACATCAAGGCGTTCAATTGAGTGGCAAATTTCTTGCCGCCCAAGCAACGCATTAGTGAATTCGGTTTTGTAGCATATATGATGTCTTAATTCCTCAAAATCTACCAATTAGGCAACATCCATGGTTAACAATTCTGTTCCCACTCTGGTGGCTTTAGCGTGAAGGATATGATTTTATCTTAGGTGGAACTTCACCGTGTCTATTTGCGGAATAAGCTCCTAATGAGACCCGTTTTGTGGAAAAAAAAAAAAAAAAAGAGAGACCTAACAAGTTGTATACCTCTGTGGCCAACCCTCAAATGGAATTGTTTTAACAACTTGTTTGTGCTGTTGTGCATGATGACTTTCAGCGCAAGGCTAAAGTTAAGTTCCCGTGTCTTACCAGGAAATACCTTTTCAACATCGTCTAACAATTTAATCTTATACAGTTATTTTCTCGAAACTGCACGAAATTTGTTTGACTAAGTATATAAAAGTATATCTGCAATTTTGAATTATGGATTAAGAGCCAGCAGCCCTCCATTCTACTACAATTCAAAGCCACTTGTTTATGTTTGCTAATCTCTTTACCTGAGATTTTACAACGTGGAAGAAAAAGTCTTTCCGTCTTAAGCAGGCATTATAAGTTGTGCTTATCTAATCAACCTGAACGTGGCTTTCTGAGTCACGTCACACTTCAATTATCCTAAAACAATAATAGAATGCTCAACAATTATAGAAAGCATTCCGTGGAGAGCTAAATAAAAATTGATATTAATAGTTTTCAAACCACTTGACACAGGGAAAGCGCCTCATTAGCTCTATCAAAACCCAAGTAACACATGGCTTCTCCTGTATTATAATCAGTATTCTTTGGGGTAAACAAAAGCTATACTGCACTAAGTGCATCATCAGTTGCTGTAGCCTCTGGCAGTAAAATTGGACCAAGAAAGGTACCCAATTGGGAGATATTAAGTTGCAGGAAGCATTTCCTTCAAAGAAGAATATCGAATAAAGAAAATCGGTTATGCTCAACTAAAATGAGCCACGCTCAATGAATACAAAGCACTGTGTGCCAGCAGAGATTTGGGCTTCCAGGAATATCCTTTGCGTTAGAAAGGAAGTCACGGTATACAAAGGCAATGCTAATAAAGTAAGGATGGCCAAGGGAATTTGATAACTTTCAGGCATGGATGGAGGAGGAGGGCGTACCAGATGCTATGCTGCCTCACGTTCCCAGTGATATTCCCCAGTTTGCTTTCTTTGAACTTAATTAGGCCCATCATCACAAAACAAGAAAATTATTATAACAAACAACTCATGCTTTTAAGAAGAAAGTATATTGCAAGAAACGTCCAAGTATGCTCTGTGACAAAAACTTTATATAATATAATTTCACCACAAGTGATGCCAGCATCAAGTACCATGTACATATTAGTTTAAAAATGCTGAGGGTTACAAAAATCTTTACTTGTCCTAAAGGATTCCTGCACATATTAACAAAAAAATAAAAACAAAAAATTCAGAGTATTGGAATAGAGCGATATGACCTCAACCTCCTTACCTGTTATCTATGGAAATTTATTTGTACTTTTTTCTCTCCACTCAGAGAGAAAGAAAGAATATATAACACTCCGAAAAACCATTTAGTATTCAACTCTCTTCCCTGGCAGAATATGGTGTGGTTGCTACCGATGCCTTGTATTAGGATTTCGCATTGTCACACCATGTAAAAATTTTGTATATCCCAGGAAGCTCAGCTTCCCATCTGAACTCCGGATCCAATCTTTGAGTAAATTATGATTTGTAGGCCCAAGATTCATTTCCTGCACAGAACACCTATAGAGTTTGCATAGGCTCAAAACACATCAAACTGACATTTCTGAGCAGAGAGATATGCATACCAGTGCTAATTCCTGAACAGAAATTACACGATTTCCTTCCTGTTCAAAAAACTCAAAAGCTGTGCTTGCAATGATGTCCCACCCTTCCACAGCCTCAAGCTGATGTGTACTGATAGATGCAGCACAGAACTCTTCAAATTCCATTTTTTTATGAGAGAGCGGTTCCATCTTTAAAAAGGTGGGAAATTGTCACCATTAGTGATTGGAGGAAGAACAAAACAAAACAAAATAATATGCTTCCAAGAAATGCTACTTGACATTAAAACAATCGTTGCCTATTAACGTTATTCATTTTAATTTTAAAGGTGCAATTATCAACAAGGAAAAAAAATCTGCAGGGCTAAGTCATTGAAAAGGTTGATATTTCAGATAAGACATTTCCTTCCCAAACAAAGGATGTTTTACAGTATGCCATTTGAGGGAATAGACTGCCCATGCATGTCTGAACTCATCTGAATTCACGAAACAACATACTTGTTGTCATATCATGGAAAGACTTGCATGAAATATTATGCAATCTTGATGATGGAAAAAAACAAAACATTGGAATGTTGATGTGGAAACAGAACATGTTATGAGCTATGCCAAATGCTTGTCTAAGGTGAGTTATGAGTTATCTGTTATGATTATCAATCTTGAAAACCCAGTGAAGTCCAAGATATCTCACCACATTTAGAATATCAAGAACTCTTGACTCTGTCATGGCATCAGTCACATGTCTCATTAAAGCCTGCACTTACATTCATAAGAAATCAAATGACGTGAGAGGACATCAGAACACATTTTAACCAAATTATAACATTAGATAGAAACATTGAAGGTATGGCATCAATTGAATACTAGACTTAAAATGGGAGAGAATAAGAACCAAGAACAAAACCACCAACTAACCGTTCTAAAATTACTAAGGGAGACACATCCACCTTTAGGTTCCAAGAGCCTAAACTGTGCCCTGAGATAAACCAGCTCATCCCCTGGCAGAGCTTTTGAAAGAGCCTGTAATCACATTACGGACAAGCAAAATGAAATATTATAGATCAGGAGAATGCAAAGAAAACAATGCCCAATCTTGCCATAAAAGTTGAAAGACTTGTGTGCCACAACTCACCCAATGATGTCAAATAAGGGCAAGTTGCCCATATATATCAAAAATGAGGTACTTAATACTGATTGTTGTTGTTATTATTAAATTTCTTTTACCAGGTAGGCAGAGATAGAGGATGAGAAGAAATGTAATCTGTCCTATATATATGACAAGATATCAGGAGGCTACCTTTAGTGCTGCTCGTTTCAAAGGTGTGGCACGGACATATGACTTGACTAACTTGTAGACCAAAATATCCAAAGGCACAGCACGGTTTTCATCATGTAGCCATGGATGAGCTGCAACGCAAAGCATTATTCCTTTCCATGATATATATATATATATATATATTTATTTATTTATTTATTTATTTCCACTATTAGCCATGATTCAAAGAAAAATTATGAACATCTAGAACTCAAAGCCGGGGCTTGAGATGGGGAGAATTATAAATTCTAGGGGTTGCTAGCACATAATACAATGTTGTCTGCATGAGTCTTTAAAACCAGAATTAATCTTCTTGTTCACCTACGGTAAGCTAGTTCTGCATAACATACTTAGAGCTTGGGCTGCAGTCATTCTTTTTCTGTAGTCCTTATTCAGAAGCCTCTTTACGAAGTCTTTGGCTTCTAGTGATACTGCAGGCCAAGGTGAATCCTCAAAGTTTGGATCAGCTCTTAGCACAGAGCGAAAAATTCCAGATTCTGTTCTGGCCCAAAAAGGTCTGCTTCCACATAACAATATATATGTTATAACACCAAGGCTCCATACATCTGCTTCAAAACTGTAAGATCTCTGGAGTACTTCCGGTGCAACATAGTATGCACTGCCCACAACATCGTTGAGACGTTGATCTGCACATGTACAAGAATTGATGCTCCATTTAAATTTTATGGCCAACAAGTAATGTCCCATGAACTAAAAGGAAGTGAATTAATCCAGAGTACACTCACAATGTCAGAAATTTTACAGAGAGAGCTAGAATAATCGCAGCTGAAAGCACATGAAAATAAGAGATCCATCTGGATCACTCAAATGGAGGAATCAACTCATCTAGTGAAATTGCATAACCAGTGGCAAGGAACTATTTCAAGTCATTATTTGATTACAGGAAGATCAATTTAAGATGTAACCCAGGTTAGAAACTTCAATTATGCGAGGTCCAACCATTTACATCTGCTTGCAGAAATAATTTCTTTTCATGCTACATTGTCTGCATGAGCTTGTTGGAAAAAGATTAAACCAATCAAATATCATAGAGAGAGTTTCCAACAATCAGGCTATATCACCAGGAGGCAAAACACAATTCTTTAACATCCTAACGTTAAGTTGGTAAGCTACATACAGGTGATTGGCTTACTAGCTTATCACTAACAACAAAGAAATTTTCTGTACGTGAAGCATGTGCTGGGGGCAGTGAGGAGCATTATAGGCTCTAAAGGATTCACAGCTCTATCCATTTGGAACTTCAGATAAGAGGAAAAATACAGCCAAAAGAGTTGTAATCAGGTGTGATTGAGGTAAGCCATTTTACATAATGAAAAACTTGTTCTCACTCCTCAAAGCAAAAAATTGTGGTTGCTTTGTAGATTCAATCCCTTAATGGTTAAACAGTTTTTACTACTAGATCTTGTGAAAGAGGAACCCAAATTTAAATTTTACAGGAATCAAAGGTCAGGAAGGAGTTCAACTCAAACCCATTCTTCCAACCATCAAATTCTTTCTACATCAAATAATGATTTAAAGGAAACAGCAGGAAAAAAAAAAAGAAAGAAAAAAACCTTGGAAATATAAGAGATATCCGGGGCAATTCATTTTTGCCACATCAGGGCAGTTAACTTCATAAAACACCCACTGAAGCAAAATAGAAAAGGCATTGAGGAAGGACTTTTACCTGGCCTAATGAAATCAGATAAACCAAAATCTGTAATCTTCATTGTAGCATCCTCAGCTCTTGTGGTAAAGAGAAAATTCTGCACATTCACATGCATCAGAATGTCATTTCAATAACAGATACTGATATTAAATTAAGCAAGTGAATTAGGATTAGAAATACCACATTTACTATGCTATACCTCAGGCTTAAGATCACGGTGCACAACACCTTGAAGATGACAAAAAGAAACCCCGGTTAAAATTTGCACGACAATACTCCTAGCATCCTCCTCAGTGTATCTACCACCTCTGCAAGAGATAAGTAATAAGGAGCTATGAAACTGAAGTCATAAAAGTTAAAACAAAAACCATCACTCACACCAGATAATACAAAGATCAAGAGATAAGATTCATTTATACCTAGATAAAATTCTGTCTAGTAGCTCTCCACCTTCACATAACCTGACAACAGTATGAGAATTTTAAGCTTACTTCAGCACATAATTCCAAATACTCTGATGATGCAGAAAATATGCCTACATTTACAGAGAATTTTTTCACATTGACTTTAAAAATGTGGGCAAAGATACCAACTACACATAAGCATTTAGAATACAAGTACCAAAGGGAAGGTTGAACAACAACTACCATCTACCATAAATGAGTCATCAGTAAATCAAACTACAATAAGAAGATGCATACTCCATGACAATGTAGACATTATAGGCGTCCTCAAATGCATCATAAAATTTGATCATATGCTTATGGCCGGATAGTGCTTTCAATATTTTCACCTCCCGACGGACATCTTCAATGGATATTGCTGTTTTCATCTGTCAAATAATGCTGAGTCAGTGACCATGCCCCTCAAGTTAAAACCCATGTGGATAAAGTCAGTAAAGCAAATAATTTGAGTACATCATAAGAAAATGTAAATGACCTATGCAGAGAATATTAGCTTGGAAGGTAACAATATTATATTTCTTTTGTCACCTTAACAGTGAGGTTGAATTTTCCAAGATATAGATGCCAGCAATTAGATTGGGTCAGTCAGTAACTTTCTTTTGGCTGATGAATTCTTTTTTTTTTTCCCCAAGCATACAGGAAGAAGCTAACTCATCAACCACTCTAAAAGTGAATTAAAGAAGCGACTTCAACAGAACTATTTGACTTCAGCTGACCACAGATCACTCAGATAACTTCCTCAATCTAACTCTGAAGCATACTGTTACTGCTCCTGGAACTCACAACAGAACCAGATGCAGCAATACATGAATTTAATCCCGGCTAATCCCCAAACCTCGTGTCAGGTAAGATAGTAAATATGAAACCAAAACCATTCCAAGATTATTGTTATTTTACTTACTGTGGCATCCTAATTACCTCTGCCTTCAGTAGAGTTATTGTATTCCAAATTGAAATCCCCAGTAGAAAACTTTGATCTTTACATGGGTGCAAGATTATCTTCAATAAAGATGGTGCAGTCGCATATACCATTGAAGCGGAAAGGAGTAGACAGCATGAGTTTACCATCACCCACTTTCCACTCTGCACACAAGAAAATCCTCTAATGCTCTCTGGTAATCAACTCAACTGCCAACAAACTGCGGTAAATGTAACTTAGTTTTCCCGCTCTTATCTTCTAATGTATTTTTGTCTCCTCCCTCCAGAAGGTGTACCAGTCCAAAAATTTTCCAACTACTTCAGTTCAATGATATTTTCAATGTCTCTGCCTCTACTGAGCAGACGTGCATTTCTAATCCCAATAATGCACGTAACACTTCTCTTCTACATATATAACGTGGAAACAAAGAAAATTGAACTTAAAAATTTAGTACTTCAAACCTGGAAAAGGAAATGGACACAACCTTAGCTTTGGAGATGATCTTGACAGCCACAGACTGTCCCTTGAGCTCTCCCTTCTTGGCCCTGGCCCAGCAAGTATGACCGAAATGGCCGCGTCCGATCTCTCTTCCCAGTTCGTACTTTGCCCCGATGTTCTTTGAGTAGCCGAAATTTTTGTCCAGCGTCCTCTCAGATTCTCGTACTGCTTCTCCTCCGTTCTCGGCAATCGGGCTTTGGTTTGGCGCCTTGGACGAGCCGCGCCTCCTCATGATCGCTGACATAATAGGCTTGGCAGGAGATGGAGGCGGAAACGGCCATCTGAGCTTCCTACCAGGCGTCCTCGCCGGAGATGGTGACGGTGAACACCCCGCCGGCAGCGGGCTCATGAAGGGGCTGCCGCTGTAGGAGTTGGCTTCGGCGGATTGTGATGTTGGTGGCGCAGGAGAAGCAGGATGCTGTTGCTGTTGCGATGACTCCAGTTGGTTTCCAAAGGCATTGGCGTCATTGTTGACCACGGAGACATTTTTGCTGCAGCAATGGCCCATGGTCGGATGAAAAGCTGAGTGAACTGATCGATCAAAGTGAAAACATCTAACACTGATGAGCCTGGGCTGGGGAACGTGATTTGCTTCTCCGGCGGAATGGGATGTGAAAAATAACAACAATGGAGAAAAAGGCAGCCGAGGTGGGGGAACAGAGGTGTTGAAAATGTTGGTAGTTAGCTATAAATTTGAAAGTTGGAAGAATAAAGCTAAGGTGACAGGACACAGTGGGTGTTTGACGGTGACAGTCGGATCAGTTGCTGTTGGTGGGTGATTTGGGCCATATGGGTTGTGTCTCTTATTTAATTCTATAGAATTTTGAACTCAACATTAATTTGAGTAACTATAATATCTTCTCTTTAGTTCACATAATCCGTTCTATCACTTGGAAAAGAAAAAGATTGTTGGATTTTCGATTTTTTTTTTTTTTTTGGGTTATGAATTCAATGATCTTGAGGTAGAAATGGTCTTTCCTTTTCTGATTTGGTATCCATAATTTAGTGCCACATAAATGTACAACATTTAAGGCTATAGCTTGCTAATTGAGCAGGTGAGCATCATCCACATAAGAAAGAAACTAATTGCAATTTAAATGGATTTATAATAATATGAAAATAGAATATACTGTTGAGTATCTTCTAAGTTATTGAAAATATATATATATACATAATACCATGTAAATTTTTTGTTACCTTATATTTTTCATAAGTCATAAACATGTTTCTAATGACCGATTAAATTTAAATAGTTTAATTTAAAATGAAGCAATGTACATGTTTGATAAAACGAACTGGTCAAATCCAATGTGCTATTTGTTTCTACTCTTCGGGTAATGGACTGTAGCAGACTTTGATCATAGCATGGCGGGAAAAAAAAAAATCGAACAAAAAGATTCTTGAAGCCACGTGGCAAGCTCAACCGTGATGTGATGAGAGGTGACTGTGATTGTGGCTCGTCACAGCCTGGGCTTCCTGTGGAGTGTCAGCCTGCGAAAGATCAAATACAAGAAAACGCGTCCCCTGTCAAAAAATAAATAAATAAAAATTGTACAGAGGAATCCGCGTATGTGCTGCATTAAAACGGTGCGTAGAGCTTCTTTTCAAGCCGTCTGTTTCATGTTTCACTTGTTAAAAGAAGAACAAACAAACAGTGAAGATGCCAAGAAACTTGTTTTGTAAAGCAAAAGACAGAATTGTGTGTTAGGGTTCCTAGAGGAGAGAGTCCGACCTTGTGGAGAATTCTTTGAGTACATCGCCCCTGCTTTGTTCATACTGTAGTATGCTAGTTAGGAGACATTGCTGTGGGGCTTCCAATCACCACTTGATCGAATAAAATTCGATTTTGATTTGATGAATAGATATGTCATCGTCCATGCCAACACGCTTGTTCACATCAAGAAGAAGAAAAACGAACTCATAACTCCAACTTAATGGGTCAGGGAATGCACATTCCAATTCGTGGATGATGAGTTAAAATGACCACACGCTAAGCCCGCCATCACTGTTTACTGGGTTGGATTTGAAATTTAACTCATATCAAATAGATCAAATAGATGCTTGTTGATTTTGAAATTTGTATATAAATTAATATGATTTTTAAATTACATTGAAATTTTGAATTCAATTTACATTTTTTAAAATTTTTTTTTGATTTAAAAAAGTTAGATTTTAAAAATAACCCTTTTATGCATTTTAAATCTTAAAAGTATGGTGTGAAGTTGAAAATTTATCATAAATAAATTATTATAAAAAAAAACAATACATACCAATTTCACGGAAAAAAGTATATCAAGACAATTGATCGGTTAAAAATTTAAAACTTGATTGAAAAGAGAATAGAACTTAATTTTTTAAAACAAAAAAAATAAATTAAAAAATAATATTAAGTTTACTTGCTTTTTAATACTTTAATGATTTGAAGACATCATTTTATGATGAGTTTATAAATAAAACTTAATAGCTTTTTTCACATATTTGGATTGGTTTATTTTTTATTAGTTTTTGAACGTGCAATTTTGATTAATGATTAAAGTTATAAAATTTTAACCCAAATCGCTAAACCAAACCCAATAATTTCATTCGATTTCAGCGATTTAATCATCTTCTTTTTTCTTGGTCCTACCATATGATAAAACAATGTGATTCATAATGCAAAGTTGTGAACACGAGTGAGTATCTATTCGGTGTTATGGACAAGAACCATTTGTCAAATTGATAGTCTGATGGACAAAGATTCACTAACTACACATTCGTTAACAGGACAACAAGGAAAAGTAAGGTTAATAGCAGTAAATACAAAGCCGATGTCATGTTATTATGTGTAAAGCTCAATAAGTCCAGCTAAATTAGGTAACCTTTCAGTTTTAAGAAGGGACGCTAATGCCTTTGAATCAAACACGCGCTGGGACGTTAATACCTTTTTTCCCTTTCTTTATGGGCTGGGTCCTCTGTTTCTTGTCAAACCAGTGCTGACTAGGACTGACGACCTTCCTTATCTAGGAGCCCGACCCGTACCAACCACGCGCCACCAGGATGCGTGGGCGCCTCATCCCTAACCCAACATCTGCCCCTATATATGGCGGGAGCCTCCCCACTATCGAAACTTCCCGCACGGCACACCCGATCATCTCTCCCTTCCTCTCCCCTCTTTTGCTTCAACTTTTTCACTAATTACTCTCTTGACCCTCCAAAACCCTCCAATCCCCAAAACCTCCCAAACTACGCCCCACAAATCTTTCTCCTAAGGTGCCTCTCCTTCTCATTATCAGTTACCATCCATTATCCCCAAGTTCCTTAACCTTTAATTTCTACAATTCTAGGGTTTCCTTTGTTTTAACTGTATTTTTGCTGCATACGGACCCAGAGTTGGACAGCTATCGGAGCATTTGATTCGAATGGAGGCCGCGGCGGGTGTCACCGCCACGCGCGGCGGTTCTCTGTCGATGCCCCCGTCTTCGTCCCGGAAGGAGTGGCGCGCCGTTTCGGAGCACCATTCGGGTCGAAGCGCTGGGGAAGAGGTGATAATTTTGCTTTACATACGCTTGCAATTGGGGTTTGTTTGGTTGATGAGAAAATGTAGGCGAATGGGTGAAAGCTGATGTGTTGAATCTGAGTTTTTCCATTGTTTGGTACTGGGATTAAAAAGAAACACAAAGTTTTCTGGCTTTTAGCTCGATGCCAATTATTTGATTTCTGAAACTGTTGCTCAGCTCCCAGCTGGATCATTGGGTTTATTTATTTTGATTTCATTTTTTGGTTTTATGATGATTATTGAGCATTATATATATATAAGCAACCAGAAGAAGGATTACGGTTTACCTGGTTTTTTGGTATCTGGGTGTTGATAATGTGATTGAATTGAAACATATCTGCATACAAGCATTGTTTGATGGATTTCTTGCTGTCTATTTGGTTGCTTTCAGATGGGATGTAGGCTAGCAGTCATACAGCTCAGTTTATTTTTGTGCTACTATTCCATTCATTTATTAGCAATCACTAATCAAAGCTTTCATTTACTGACTTTTATGTTCTAATGTAGGAATTTATTTTGATTGGATTGCAAGTATTGATATCCTTTGTTTCCTGACCATTAAAGGCAATGGTGGTTATTGGTTCTACTTCTATTACTTACTTTCCAGCATCACTTTGAATTTTTGATAAACAGGATCTGGAACGAGCAAAATTGGGCCAATCAGCTGAAAGGACAATATATGAGGTAAGGCTTTTGATGAACTAGAGGTTAGTTCAAGGCCATCGGAGTGAGTGATCATTGTGTCATGTTTTTCAAGGTGCAGCATGGTAGGGAGCCAGTTGATGTGGACTTCTGTTTAATTACGGTGGATGGAAGTTCAGATAGTGATATATTGCAGCAGCGACTTCATGGAGTTTCTAGACAGAGAGAGCAACTACAACAACTAGAAATTGAGCTTAGGGCTCAGGTGATTGCAGGTTCAGAGATCATGCAAATGCAGAACAGCTTTGATGCGCAAATCAAAGATAGTACTAATGCTGCTGCCAAACTTCAGGTTTGAATTTATGGCCTGATACATTTTAAGGAGTATTTGCAGTCAGCAAATTTTTCTTCTTTTAATATTGTTATTAGTCCTTTCCATCTCAGGCTATGTTAGTTATTTGTTGGAATGTGATGTTGGACGCTGACATTCATTCTCCTTGAAGTTCTTCGAGAAACACCACAAACCGACATTTCCAAAGTTTCTGATACTGGCTCACTTTGTTGTCCAGGAGCAACTTCATGAAAGGGAGCAGACCATACATGAATTGGAAAGGAAGATGGAAGAGAAAGATAGAGAGCTCCATGCAATTAAATTAGATAATGAAGCGGTTTGTTATTTTCATAATTATAGTATTGGACTTTTCTCCTCTTTTTCATTTAAATAAAAATTTTTGGAAGAATTATAAGTTAGGTTTTCCTTGTGTGATTTTGGTAGGCCTGGGCTAAAGAGGACCTTCTCAGAGAACAAAATAAAGAACTGGCAACTTTCAGGTATGTCTTTTGTCTGCATTGGACTTGTTTTTAATGTTTTGAACCTTTTTCATTTTATGATTTCTGGTTTATTTTTTCTAGCCATAGCTTCATATACTGTGATTCATATGGGAACATTGTATGGGTTGGTGTGTAATAAGGAGGTGTGGGTGAGCGACCATGTGGCAACGTTGGAGGATGGGCTCACTTGAGAGGTGGGCTTTAAGGGGGAGGCGCGAGATTGGGATTTGGATACTTTTGGGCTGTTTTTTGAGAAAATTTATGCTATCAGACCTGATATTGAGAGGGGGGGGGGGGGGGGGGAACAACTTTTTGGAAAGGGGGGTGCCACTCAGAAATTTTCAGTCAAATCTTTTTTCAGGGTGAGGGAGGACTTGCAACAGCATGGAGGATGGCAACAATTTCCTAGGAAATTGATCTGGAAGGTGAAGGCCCCCTCTAAAGTGGTTTTTTTGCTTGGGAGGTGGCATGGAAAGGTCTTAACTATTGATAACTTACAGAGAAGGAGGATGCATAGATGTTTTCTTTTTTCAAGATGCAGGGGGAATCAGTTAATCTTGTTTTACTGTGGTATAGCTATTTGGGAGAATGTGCTTTCCGTCTTGAGGCAACAGTGGGTGGTTTTTGGGTCGGTTGTGGAGGATTAGAAACTTGGAAGGGGATTATGAGCTGATCGAAAAGTAGTGGCACTAATTGGAGGGAGAGAAATAGGAGAGCTTTTGAATGGGTTGAACTCCCTTGGTGGTGATCAAGAATAGCTTGGGAACTCTTGATTTATTGGGTATGATAATTATGATGTAAATGGGGAAGACCTTGTACAGTTTTTGGAACATCTAACTAGTTAACTTTACTTGTACATGGGTTGTGTCCCCTTGGTGCTAAATATATATATAACATTTGATACTCGTTTCTAATTAAAAATGAAATTCTGTGATTCAGTTGGCATCTCTTTTGAGGAAGGAATTTTTGTTATTTTTATATAACACTGATTTATTTTATTTTATTTTTGTTAATGCACTACCGTTTATGATAATTTTTCACTGGTTATATTAGGTTAAGATTTTTTTGGAATCTGTAAATGAAATTTTGATGGATTCCTTCTCTTGGCAGAAGAGAGCGTGACCACTCTGAAGCTGAGAGAGCCCAACATATAAAGCAGATACATGACCTTCAAGAGCACATTCAAGAGAAAGAACGACAGCTTATTGAGTTGCAAGAACAGGTCTGTGCATTTGCATGTTCCTAAAGTAGCTAAATCTATGGCAAGAAATATCGGTGTTAGCCATGTGACATTCTCCTGTACTCAGTTCAGGGTTGTATATATTGTTAAATTATTACTGAGAGTTTAATACACCATGCATCTATTAGTGCACTGCTTCAATTGTTAGATTCTTTATTTAGGAGTTTACTTCACTAGCATGCATTACATCTTATATTATTATGTTTCAGCATAGGGTTGCCCAAGAAACCATTCTTTACAAGGATGAACAACTCAGGGAGGCACAGGCCTGGATTGCCCGTGTTCAGGAGATGGATGCTTTGCAATCTACTACAAACCACTCTTTGCAGGCTGAATTACGGGATCGTACAGAGCAATATAACCAACTGTGGCTGGCTTGCCAAAGACAGGTTTATTACCTTCTGTGTCACTTTTTCACTTTTCATTATCTGTCTTTCTTCTAGGTGGATGTTATTTTAGTTTTGTAAGATTGACCCTCCTCTTGGTTGCTATTGTTAGTTTGCAGAGATGGAGAGACTTCATTTGCATACAATACAACAGCTTCAACTTGAGTTGGCTGATGCTAGGGAAAGGAGTGGTTCTTATGCTGATGAATCTCGTGTATCCCGAACAAGTTCGAAGGATGTCTCTCAATTTGCTCAAAACAATGGAAACCATTTAGATTCAAATGGAGGCAGTTCAGCAAGTGCTACTTCTGGTGTGCTTCTGAATGGGAATTCCGACAGCATGCAATCTTTTGCTTCAACTGGAAGTGCATCAACTCAGGTTAGATTGCTCTTCTTACTGAAAGCACTACATTCTGTGCCTGGTGGCAAGGCAAAGTGCACACATTAATTGTGCTAATGTTTAAAAATGGCAGTCATTTCTTATATATGTGTTTCTTTTAGATATATAAACTGCTAGATATTCTCCCATTTGAGCATCCCATCCACTGAATTATAGTTGCTGGAAGAGTCTACCCTCTCGCATTTGAAGCCCTGACAAGTACTTGTATTCTGTTTCTCGGAAAAACTATTACAGTCTTCTGCTTCTGTAAACTTGCATTAGTTGAAGATTAAACAGGACTTGTTATTGCAGTGCAATGTGTTTCTGGAGAACAATACCATGTTCTGTTGTTGCATAAACTCACAAAAGTTTGCAAAATTTTGAAAATAGAAGGGTAAGTAGAGTGTCCGAGTGAATGAGTGGAGATCTGCTTATTGAAAAGACAACAAATAAACAATAAAGCTCATAACATGCTGGGATTTTATTGGTAGTAGCAGCTGAAGCCAGAAGCAATTTTCGGTAGCCTTGGTTTACTGATGACCATTCATATAAATGATGAATTTTTTTCTTTAAGGCCCCAAGATCTTTACTAAGATGATCAGTGAATTGAATAAGGCTCAGTTGTATGCCTGTCCAGGCTATAAGAAGCAAAGAAGAGAAATGGCAACAATACATTTTAGTGCCATGTTTGAGGTTCTTTAAATCATAGTTGATCATGGTGCATAGTTAGCTTTTTCTGGTAACTCCTTTACTTATTATTATAGTATCTTTCTAGAATGTGTGATGAGTGGTATATTTGCTTGATTGATGGCTCATTGTCAGTGTGGTTCATGTGGTTAACATCTTGTGCTGATGAATTTCCCTCCCCCCACCTGTTTCTGTTTTTCTTTTTAAATAATCTAATAAGTTCTTTTGTTCCTGTTAAAAAATATAGTAAGTTTTGTGAACCTGGCTAGCTCACATTAAGTTCATCGCTGACTCCTTTTCCCACTGACCATTTATGCTTGAATTGGACGTTGTTTCATGTTTTTAATGTTAATCTGAGATAGTTGTGTGATAGGCTCACAACTGTTGATACAAAGAGCTAAAGCTGTAGCTTTTTCTGTGGTTCATGTTTTGGTTCACACATGCAGTTTTCGTTTGATTACGTTTGTGCTTGTGTGGTTCAATGCCATATTCCTTTGTTTTTTTTTTTTTTTTGGGAGGGGGAGAGAGGGACCTATTGGTTAAACATTACTGGGTAGCAGGTGAGATTATTACCCCCCCCAAAAAAAAAAAATGTTTGGTTGTGCATAAGAGCATCAATACGATGCTTTCGTAAGTCATTGATGTTTATTTTGAAAACTGCTTTAGATAATTTTACTTGAAGATTCTAACTTTGTCACTTTGACCATTGTGGATGTAACCTGATTTCTCATGTGGTTAGCAGGACGTAAGAACATTTATTGGCCTTCTGCTGACTACATAGTTCTGCTTGTTTTTGAATTGGAACAAGTAAAATACTCAATTAATGCCTACTTGTTTATCTATGAATCCTTTTCTGAAATAAACCTTCATTGACGTTAGTGACAAAGTAAAAATTAAATGTTTGTGTATTTTTCATAATTTTTTTTCTTTTGTGTTGCCCTTATTATTAGACCAACCATGTTCCTGGTATGCCAATTGCTCCATCTTCTCTACTTGGGATGCCTACCTACCTTCCACCTGGACAGGTGACTGCTCTGCATTCTTTCGTCATGCATCAGCAGGGGGTTCCTCAGTCTCTGCCGCCACATGTTCCTCAGTCTCAAGTTGGGCATTTTCACTCAATTCCAGCAATATCATCCATGCAACAATGGCAAAATCAACAGGTATACCAATGAGACAGTATAATTCTTCCCTTCTTCATGTTTTACTTATCGTTATTGATGTTCCTCTCATTTTCTTTTTTCTTCAGAATGTGTCGGAGGGTTCACAGATAGTTTTGCAGAATCAAATCCCACCACCTCAAGCTGATCAAGGCCTGGTGCGGTCAGATGCAACTTACCAATATGAAGTGTCTGTCAATGGACAAGCCATTCATCCGGATTATCTGGATATTCATATTAGCCAAGCAGCAGAACCTGATTCAATGATGTCATCATCCACTGGGAAAGCACAGGTTATTTACCTGAAAAGGTTTCTCTTCAGACCGTTACTCATATATGATATGCTTGACAGGACCTAGTGAAACTCTTTCTTGCAGGTTCTTGAATCAATTAATGGAAATTATCTTGGTAGCCCCCAACCTGAGCAGAACTTGAAACAAATTTCTTCACAATTTCATGATGCCTTGAGATTGGACGCAGTTGAACACAAAAGTGAATCCAAGGTTTGTCTTTATCTTTGCTTTCTCTTGTTTATCTGGTACCATAAGGTCAGCTTGGCTAGTCCTGAAAGTGGTCGGTAAGGTCGATACTAATTTTCTGCTGAATTTGAGCTGGCACCAGGAGCAGAATGCTCTGAACTTGAATAATCATGGACTGGAGAGCCAGCTTTCTTCATCAGATCAAAAAGGTTCTGCTGCAGGTGTATCTTTGGTTGATACTTCAGTACATTCAGTTGATGTTGGGGAGACCACAGTCCACAATGGCACTGGTACTATGCTGCCTGAAGCTATGATCTCCACTGGGACAGTGGGGAGGACCACTGAGATTGGGCTGCTTGATGAAAGATCATTGTTGGCTTGCATAGTTCGCACAATTCCGGCTGGCGGTAGAATCCGGATCAGTTCAACGGTGAGTTTGCAAAGAGTCTTGAGGTCATCTTGGCTAGCATGACAAATGATACCTGTGTAAATTTGGTCTAACTAATTGTGTCTGTCATCTTTGTCAATGATAGCTTCCAAATAGGCTGGGGAAAATGCTTGCACCTTTGCATTGGCATGATTACAAGAAAAAGTATGGAAAGCTGGATGACTTTGTTGGCAGTCATCCTGAAGTGAGTTGCTTGAACGTTCAGTTTTGTCTCTAAATAAATGTATGTCAGATCATCTGAGAATCTTATTTTGTGATTTCAGTTTTTTGTGATTGAGGGTGACTATATTCAACTTCGGGACGGAGCACAAAAGATGATAGCAGCTACAGCAGCTGTTGCTAAAGTTGCTGCAGCAGCTGCAGCATCATCTCCATACTCCTCCTTTTTGGCTGTTACTCCTATGGCACAGACTCACCGATTGAAAAAGGTTCCTTCTGTGGATTCTAACCATCTGAAGACTGACAAAACTATCTTCAAAGAGTATGTCATGACTCCACATGCAGCTGATGATTCTTCCCAGCCCTTGTTAAAGCAGAATCAGCATCCGAATGGTGTTTGTTTTGGTATGGCTGAGGGCCTCTCAAGTGTAAAGATTCTGAGCAAATCTAAAGATTCTCTTGAACTCAGTGAAGCCAATTTTGACAGAAGCAAGGGCTCAACTCAGGGAAGGCCTAACTCAATTTTCTTTGGGAAACAGCAGGGCAGGTAAAGCCTGAACTTATCAGAAGGCTGCATTCAATTGGGATGTATTTCTATGTAGCTACAAGACTCATTAAGCTGAATGTATTGTGTCTTGCAGGAATAATGGGACTTCATTAACCTCCAGAAGATAGTAAGTGTGCTAACCATGGAATAATATGATTCGTCTTTACCTTACTTTTTAGATATGCATGCATCATTCTTATTCACTTTGGCTTTTCTACTTTTAAGTGAAATGATTTGTTTATTTGCTATCTTCTTGAACTAGACTGATCATTTCAGATTAAGAAAGGAAAGAATGGAAAGAAAGGAATAGGATATCTTATCTACTGCTCTTTGTTGTGTGTTCAGTAGTTATTGACTTGTATTGACTTATACAAGGTCTTCACTGATCAAGCAATATAATAACCGAATCTTCTCCTCAAGATAATCAGATGTTTCTGAAGTACTTCAACTGCATCTTGCTATGTTTCTTACTTTTGGTATCGGTCATTCTCTTTGATAGTTATAATCTGCACTATGCGTGTGATATACTTAATCAAATTCTGTGCATGGTGAGGTTTCCAGTAGAACTTTTTGGTTTCTGTTGAAACCTTTTGGTTTCTGTTACCCTTGAGTCAGTAGGATATTCTTTAATTGTTATCTAGTGCGAAGTGTTCCTGTCAAGATCTGTTATGGTGTTTGTTAAGAAACATATGCTACGTTCTTGTTTACATGGTCATGAGAGCTCTTGTATCCCTTTTGGTCTTGTGTACATATGCCTATGATTCATTGGATAGTTTCAGAAGGTATAGAACTTGGTGGGAATAATATGATGCATAATTCTGTTAGCCGAATCCAAATTATTTACCTCATGAGGTCTTGTTTGGCAATGCGTGAAATTATAGCATAAATGTTGTCAGCATATGATATTTGTTTCTGAATTATTTTTACTGTACATATGACACAACAAGGTCTTGTTTGGCAGGATATGTGGAACCGATAGATCAATGACGAGTGAGCTTTCAGGAATCCAGTTTGTGGTGGAACATTTCATCTGGATTGGAAATCACCAGCAGTTTGTTGCTATCTTACTGAAGTTTCTGAGTGGAATGACCAGTTGACATTTTAAAAGTCTTTGCTACCCCCACTTCCTGCTCTGTTGGAAATATTATTTACTTTTCTGCATGTTTTTGTCATTACTCAACATGGCACTGTCAACTGGCTGAAGTTATATTCATGCACATAATTGCATCTGTGCATTTGATTGATCAATACTTGTTTGGAGTCCATTGTAGCAATAGCGATTTCCTGAATTAGCTTTCAACTATTTTGACTTTGAAACTTGTCATTTGAGATTCATGTGCAAATGACATGTCAGAAGCTGCAAACTGGTGGGGTATTTGCTGGTAAGTGTTGAGCCACATATAGTGGAACAGGTGGAACATTATATGCAAGTGGATGTAGATTATGTTCAGTTTAAGTTCTTGGTAAGCTTTGCACAATTGATAGGCGTGGTTGGTTAGGCTGGGGTTATCTGGATATAATCTGGAAAGATGTTGGTGGGCTTCATTTGTAAAGGAAATCAACCATTCTTTCTGCTTGATGATTAATCTGTTTTTCGTTGTTGTGGAAGATTGGCTTAGCAGTCTCTGGTAGGGTAATAGGTGACTTGCCACCTGGGGTGGGTTAATGTAAATAACTTGCCATGTACGATGTACCTGGGAGCTAAACTGTCATGTATCTGAATAGTTGGTTCAAGGTTATGGTCGGGGCAGGTTAGATTAGCCCGTGAACGCACTCATGGTCAAGGTTTTGATCTGCAAAGAAGCTTAACAATCTTTTTCAAATTGACAAGTTTGACCAAATCTGTTGGATTTAAAAAAATGTAACTGTTTGATTCCTTTATAGATTTAATAAATCAGATTATATTTATGATTTATTTATTAGATTTTAATTATGCATGAATTGATTAGATAATTTTTTTATAAATTTATTTTTTAAAAAATTAATATAAAAAATATTAAAGTAAGATGATTAAACTTTTAAAATATTGAATATATAATAAATTCAGTATATTTTTATGTATAATATTAAAATCCCTAGAGGTAATAACACATGTTATAAGATAGATTTTAATATGTAAACAAAAAAATATTAGTAAGCAGTTAAAGTTATATATAAAATTTTTAATAAAATTAAATATATTAATTTCACTTTTTTAAGATAAATTAATTTATAAATAATATGTAAATTAAAAATAAAAAAATTTAAATATCTTATCCTTGAATAGGATGATGCGTTTTTTAAAAAATTTATTCTATATATATATATTGTATTAATTTAATATGTATAAATTAAAAATATTAATGAATTATATTATATATTGTTATAATTGATAAATTTTATATATTTATAAAAATTATTATATAAATTTAATTTAATTTAACTCATAATCCGTTCATTTATAAAAGAATAGATTTAACTTGATCCAATTATTATACAAGCTGAGCTAATCCCCATCTGACAATAAAGAGGCCGACCTTCTACCCTGCGTCGTTTGGACTGTTCGTACATGCAGCCTGCTGGCAAAGGACGAGGCATAAAAATGGTGCACTGCATGCTGTGCAAAGACTGTTTGAATAGAAGCAGAGTCTTTTCTTGAATTTAGCAGCCTGCAGGTTTTTATGATCCGGAAGAGAATGTCATGACAGGTCATAAGCTGTGTTGGGCTGACATATTGGATTTCAGGAAACACTTCACAGCAGTCCATAGATTTGATTTCCTTCGGATGATGGCAAGAGCATAGACCTAAGAGTGGAAAGTGTTTATAACCAACATTTTAGAGGACAAATCCTCCACTGCAACCTCAGGTTATAAAATTAACAAACCAAGATGAAGCTGTTTCCTCACCATGCATGGAGAATAGTAACCTTCAAAAAAAAAAAAAGGAAAATAAAATATTGAAGGCTATGTACACCTTAGACATTTCTTTACAGCTCAATCATCAGCATTCTCTAGCCCTCATGGCTCAGTATCCTCAATGTGGGTCAGTGAAGTCACTTCCCCATGCCATTTCCAATTGCCTCTGTGTTGTCTTCCTTGGCTCCCTGTACATTCATGAAATTGCCTCCATGTCCCATATGCATGCTCTGATATATGCAGTTGGGGCCATCAGGTCCCATGCTCCTCTGGGCTTGAATGAGTTGCTGTTGTTGGAGGAAAGGTGGTTGATGTTGCTGCTGCTCAACGAGCTGAAAAGGTAACTTTGTGCCAACAGAACCTGGTTGCTGCTGAGATATTGTAACCTGAGTCGGCTGTGCATGTGGGTCTTGCTGCACTGTACCTGGTGGGAGCATCTGCAACAATTTCTCATCAGGTAAGGTGGGGCAATCTTCTGTTTTTTGGATATTAAATGGCAAAGAGGTCTTGAAATGGCACTCAGCAGGTAACCCACCTGAATTGTTGTTGTTGCCTGGGGCTGGGCATCGGCAATTCTGGCAAGATACATGAGGTTCTGCTGTAGCTGTGCTTGGTACCTAAATCATTTGAAATGTCATACAACCACCTAAATTCATACTTGGACAGCTAAATAGAAGTTTGTATCCCCAGGACATGGGCAAACAATGAGCTCACTACAAGCATAAAACCAGCACAATCTCTCATCTTTTTTATAATAGAATCAGCAGAAAGCCAAGTGCGTTCAATAATGGAAAACAGAACGAGGGACCAGATTCTGATGCACTGTGAAACATGGAAATATAATATCCGTATGAAGCAAATAACTCGGCTGAAGTCATAGCAAAAGCCTCATGCAGACACCTGATCAATACATATATCCTTCATGAAGTTACTGAACCAGCAACCCCAGTTAATTTAGCCTTCTGCTCACCATGCTTAAGATTATGATCCAGGCTAGGCAAAGAGATACTTAATGCAGCACACAATAACATCAGAATACAAATAACAATTCATAATATTCAAGCAAATAAAAAGGCTAAACCAAGGGTAGACCATCCGTTTTCTTGCTACCATCCAGGTTGCAATCACTGATATCATTGATTATAAACCTTGCCAAAACAGGTAACCCACTAGAAGAACACCAAACCAGGAAAAGAAGTCAGTAATATTCTGCTGCTTTCTCTTCAGAGAATGGTGGGGATACTCCTTCACTATGCCTCCATTTCAGGCAGTCCCCTAATATAGGCTTAGCACAGATAAAGAACATGCTCCATGCAGCACTTTACCATTGAATGAGTAAATCATGTAAAACACCTGCCTGAAAACGCCAGTAAATAAAGACGAGTCCTCTTTAATTCAGAAAAAGAGATGGTAAACAAAAAAGTTACCAGACACAATGAGTCACATGAAAAGGAAAGGGCAAACATAACTAGTGTACTTCAAGCAGTTAAACATGGCTTCATGCACTCACTTAGAATACAACTCCAAGAGGTTAGAACCTGGTACCATTTGCTGCCATAATGCCAATATATGAGAGAAAATCACAATAAATTGTCACTCACGAGGCACACTCAGCGATCTTTCCCAGCCTTTGGTTTTCCAGTATTGCCATTATCAACTGCTTATTCTCGTCGAGGTACTGCATCAAGCAAAATACATCACTAACTTTATATGATAGTGTCAAATTAATGATTCTTTCCTTTTCTCATATTGCCCCTTTTTCTCTAATAAAAGTCAGGTTAAGTAGAATTGAAACTACTTTAACTTGATGCTTCAAAAACAGGTTCTTTTGGGGGGCCTTCTTTATAATATATTTTCACACACAAATTGATAAGAGTCAAGCTTAATATGGATGCATGCTAATCCTAGGACATAAATATGTATAGACCCATTTGAATTCCAGAGAAATCAGATAACACTTGCACAAACCTGTATTTTGGAAAGAAAAAAAAAAGTTGCTTCTTTTCATGTTTCTGCAGAGCTCAAATCATGTATATAAAGAAAGGTAACCATATTTACCAATATGGAAATAATTTCATACGCTCCATCAAGAGAGAAATACTCTTGAGATAGTTTTTCAAAATCTAACTAGCCATCACACACATCTTAAACAAATGCCATCTCCATGTATACTATGTGATCTTTGAATGAAGATAAGAAAAAAAGGTCAACTAAGTCAAGGAAACACCCATCTCTATAAGAGAAAAAGAAAAATGGAATTAATAAGACATAATCAAGTTTGTGTTCAAGGTAAGCAAAGAGAATTCAATCAGCCAAAAAACAGAAAGAAAAGGCCAAGTATCTAAAATATCATATTAAAAGCTGAAATTTCAACAAAATGGCATACTTCTTAGAGAGACAAGAACGCTAAACACCACGAAAACAATGAAGCAAAAGAAAGCTTTCATTATTGGCTTTTAGGAAAAAACAAGGGAAAACCAAGAACACAAAAATAGTAATGGCAAGTATTATCTCATATGAACGCAACAAAGAGCTCCCACCGGACTGGAATGCATGCAAAACCCACTATTACCACACACAAAATATACATATCTGATAGACAAATGATATATATGTCCATAAGCATGTTTTTACCTTTATGTGCATGTAAAGGTCCTACCTTTTGAATCTGCTCAGTTGTAATCTTCGTAGGAGGGTTTAACATCTGTGGTTGCTGCTGCATTTTCACTGCCAATACTCAAATCCTAACCCTAGTTTTATAGAGGTAGGGAAAGAAGAAAGAAACCTCAATGGACTCCTCTGCTATACTGCATTTGGGCTGTATCACTGTCTTCAGATGCAGGAAAGAAAGAGTTTCACTAAAATAAAGTAAAAACTAACGAGGCCGAGGCGAAGTTTTGTAATACAATCTAAACTCTAAGGGACAATCAAGCGATGTCGTTTTGCACATGAATACGGCGCCGTTTATTGGAAAAACAAAGAGGGCCGATTTACTGTGTATTTGCATATAGAGAGAAGTTGGACGTATCATAAATCCGACACAGAAGAAGAACCAGGAGGAGAAGAGGAAGATGGGATACTTGTTGCGGGTGAGATTGGCGTCATTCTTCACAGGAGCTGCAACGTCGTCATTGTTGGGCTTCTGCATCCTTTACAAGGATTACAATATTGCCCGTGAATCCATCTCTGATCAGGTACCCAATATTCATATTCATTTAATATGCGCTCGTGGCTGTGCATTTGGAGTTTTAATCATCTGTGCTTTCCTTTAGCATATAGCACTCGCTATGTTTCTCATCAAAAGGAATTAATTGTTTGTTAGATTGATTTCATAGATGGGATGTGAAGGTCCCCGAGTTATATTTGTTGTATAGAGCTCCCAGTTATTTATAGTTTTGCTTTTATATGAGGAGGTTTTTTTTTTCCCCAATTTTTGTATGACAGATGCGCAATAGCTAGAGAATATTTTGAGAAAATGGAAAATATTCAAAATTGATGACAAAAATGCAATTGCTAGAGCCATTGACGCCCTGCTAGGGTTCTTGGCTACGTACAGCCTTCATAGATGAAAATAAACATTCATACTATGTTCCATTGACTTGGTATAAAGCTTGTAAACGTTAAATAGTTCAATGGAAATTTCTTTAACTTTACTTC
Organism: Moringa oleifera; assembly: GCA_021397835.1. Lineage (NCBI taxonomy): Eukaryota > Viridiplantae > Streptophyta > Magnoliopsida > Brassicales > Moringaceae > Moringa > Moringa oleifera. The sequence continues at coordinate 214,711 of JAJFZO010000658.1, read as the reverse complement.
ATGTGGCTCTTTTAAGTGCCTCCATTTATGCTTTCAATTTGTAGCCCCTGACCCATTTCAATGATTTTTTCTTGTTAAAATTTTCCTTTTTATGCATTCTGAATTTATCATCTGCCTTTACTTGATCTTATCTTAGGCATTCGTTTCTGTTCCCTTGATTTATTGCTTAAACAATCATCCATGGATGTTGTATTGAATGGATGTTGTTTTTGAGTTGCATGGATGGATGAATAAAGTAGATATCTTCTCCTTTAACACAAGAATGCAATGTATTTGGTTCGGATAAAGAGGTAAATTGTAATCTTATTGTGTGTGTGTGTGTGTGTGAGTCCATGCCCACGTATTGGGATCTTGTCTACTCCATATTAGATTAAGTGGTCTCTGACACAGGTATTTTCTGATGTGTGATGCTTATTTGAATCATTATCTTATGGGCAGAGTTGCATGTTGCCTGGTCGATTTAGTTTTGAGTTTTGATTTGGAAATGTTTCTTTAATGTAATTTCATTTTCTGGGCGAATACGCCTGAATATGAACTTGGGCAGTGATGTGTTATTATCTAACGAAGAGCTTAGGCACAAGGTTGAAACCTTGAGATGGAATAGGTGAAATGTTCGAGGAGAAACATTAATTTAACTCCCTCTGCTTCCTTTGTTCACGTAAGCAACAAGACAGTCTTCTTATTTGTTGTAGTATTCATGGAGCTCCTACTGTGTGCAACTTGTAAGCATTTAATTGCTTCTTGTGATGTGGAGGGAGGAAGTCTGAAAAAGATGCAGAAATACTGAATTATTCTGACACATTATTGTGACACATTGCTAAAGCAATCAGGAAAAAGAAATTCCCATTAGCTCTTTAAGTGGAAGTTTTTGTGTTAGTTTTAAGTTGATGTATGGCCTCTTATGTTCTCACTTCTTCACAGTTTTGGCTTCTCTTTGTGTGTATGCATGCAAGGGCTTGAGAGGGAAACCATTGATATGGACTTAGTTATGTTTCTTCTGCCTTTGTTTCTCCAGGTGGCAAGTCTTCATGAATCTCTAGATCGACGAATCTCTGCTCTGGAAAGTTTTAAACAACCTGAAGCCTCTCATCATGTGGAGGCAACAGAGTAGTAGCTCTGATGGCATGCTATTGGAGTTTAAATTTGTGGTTACAAGAATGTTTTTCTCTTGAAATGCAATTGGCTTCTTAAAGGGTTTTGCCCTTGGCCTTTCTTTTCAAAGAACAGTTACAACTCAAGTTTCCTGTGTCACTGTATTGTATACTAATCGAGTTACCCAATTTACCTGAAGCTTGTGTCTTGCATACTGTCATGATTGAAACTTGCCAGCTCGTTTGAAAATAAATTAGGGTCTAGATAGTTCTAATTATGTCAATGGTTGCTGTAATCAGGCATCTGGGAGAAATAATGGATGTTGTATCGATTATTTTGCTGTGGTTGCTACCTGTTAATAATGAAGTATTCAAGCCACGCCATCATGTTTACCATAGAATTTGAAGGAACTAAAGCTTCTTTATGAGAATAGAAAGGAAAAAGGGACCCATGCTGTATAGAATGGTGAAAATTCCTTGAACAGCCTGATTTAATGAAATGCAAAGGATCTTAGTGCATGCAGCATTATAAGCTTACTGAATTTGTTGTGAATGTTTTCTGGACAAAATTATATTGTTCCATTATGATGATTATAATCCTCAAAGCAGGAAGAGGAGAGTTTTTGGTAAAGATTGAAGAGTCTGAGCTTGCAATATTGGTTTTGGCGCGCACACATTCTCCCCTTGGATCTGGTCATTTTTTCCTTTGTAGCTTGCTTAGATATGACATGTTGAAAGGACCTTTTATTTTCCCCTGCGTGACAGATTTTGTGGTGTTTGGCTAGTAATGTTGGTGGAAACCTGGCTCTTAGCATTAGCAGCCATACTGGAATGTGAAGGTACTGAATTCAACTCTAGTAAGAGAGATGATGATGCTCTAATACGTTGTTACTCATCTTGGCACCTGATGACATTTGAAATATGTTGCAAAAAAGTTATCTGCTTGCTTCAAGTGAAAATATTAGACGATCATGCAGCTATGAAATGGTCTAATGTAACTGGAATGACTTTGATTTCTGGTAAACTGATATGAACTTTGCCATTTTTATCATGCAAACAGGGTAAGCATTCTGATCAAACCCTTGATCTACAGAAAATTGCAACAGCGGTCCTTGTTTATAAACATATGACCCAAGTTAGTGGGTAGGGTCAATGAGGATCAAGAAGGTCCGTGGACCATGCCCAAGCAGCTCACCTCCTCTGCACCACAGATGGCCACGTGCCCAAAACCATCCAAAAGAGGTGTATGTCATCTTAAAAGTCCCCAAGGACTATTTAGTTGCTATAGTTGCTGCAGATTAGTTTCAAATAGCACTTGGAAAATGATGCAAAACATTGGCATTGACTACTAAATAATGTTATTTACAACCTCTGATGTTTATCATTAAACTTGATAAGGATTCCTACTACTTCTCTCATGGAGGGTCTAATATCAGCTGCTTGTTCAGTGCATTGGAGTGCCAATTCCAAAAGTCTCAGGGCCTTCTGTTGTTCATCACTGTCCCAGAGATTGATCTCCTCATCAAGGAAGCAAATACATTCTTCATTTTCCTTTAGATTCTTTCTTGTCCAAGACACAATATCCAGGCCTTCCTCGAAGCTAGGGTCCACAGGCAATTTTCTGCATAAAATCTCCAACAGAATGACTCCATAGCTATAGACATCACACTTCTCTGTCAGTTGAACTGAGTACGCATTCTCTGAAGTGCGGAAGAAAAAGAAAAGGGAAAAGCCACAGGATTAAATTCAGATTAACATAAATTCTCAAGATTGTTGGACGTAAGAGAAGTGTGATGAAAAGTAACCAACCTGGTGCTATGTATCCGAGTGTGCCCACAATGGCAGACCCCGTGGAGCTTGAATCAGAATCATTAACCAACTTCGCCATCCCAAAATCTCCAATCTTTGGTTCCAGTTCAGAATCCAGAAGAATGTTATCTGACTTGACATCCCTATGGACGATCTGAGGCACACAATCATGGTGAAGGTAAGAAAGACCCTGAGCTATACCAAAAGCAATTCGGTAGCGGGTGCTCCAGTCCAAACCCAAAGGGGGTTCACTACGATGCAGCACATCAAAGACGGTACCCCCAGGCATGTACTTGGTGAGAAGGAAACCATAACCATCTTTGATACAATAACCTGCCATCCTTACCACATTTCGGTGCCTAACCAAGCTCAGAGTTCTCATCTCGATGATAAAGTTAGCCGCAGACATATTGACCTTCTTAACAGCCCAATGCTTTCTAGACTTTGCAGATTCTGTCCTGTAAACGGTTCCATGTTTACCTCTTCCAATCACATATTTGTCATTCCATCCTTCAGTAGCACGCACTATATCTTCAAGTTTTAAATCCTCTGGCAAATCTTCAGTTGTTGATTGATATTCAAGGAGACCACATTGATCAAGGGAGTATTTCTGTCTAAGGCCTCGAACAACCAATATGTAAATTACAGCACACAGCAATGCCACAGAGACAGACATGCCAATAATCACGGCAGCCAGTAAACGCCATCTGGTATGGCTATCTTGAACTTCCCTACAGTAATCATTACCAAACAGGCAAAGTTCTGAATTTCCAAGAAAAGACCCTGGATAGGAAGCCACCAACTTCATCCAAGCAGATGGGATTTCTCCCATCAGGTCATTGGATGAAATGTTCACAAAATACAGGGATATCATTTTGTTTAGTTCTGTTGGTATCTTGCCGGAAAGTCGGTTGCTTGAGAGATCAAGAATCTGTAACTTGTCGAGGTTGCCAAGACAGCCCGGAATTTCACCAGAGAGCCTATTATTGCTCAAATTAAGAACTGAACTCAAATCGTGAAGATTACTCAAACTGCAAGGAATTGAACCTTGAAGCATGTTGCTTCCAAGCTGCAACTCAATGAGATTTTGAAGGGATGAAAAAGAATCAGGTATAGATCCACTAAGTTTGTTCTCTTGAAGGAGAAGACTTTCCAGTTTTATCAATGATGTTATCTCGGAAGGAATGCTTCCAGAAAGAAAATTCTTGCTGACGTCCAGTTTGATTATCTTTTCGCAACCACGCAACTCAGTTGGAATGCTTCCAGTCAGTCTATTAGAAGAAACTCTTAAAATTTGAAGATTCTTCAGCTTTCCAAGCTCAGGAGGTAGAGACCCAGAGAGCCTATTCTGTGAAAGATCCAACATTGACAGATTGCTCCATTGACCAAGAACCATGGGTACACTCCCCTCAAGCAAGTTGCCCTTAACATCCATGAAAAGAATTCCAGAGTTTTTATCCATACTGTCTGGTATATTTCCTTGCAAACGATTGTTTCTAAGAATCACCCTCCTGAGAGATGAACATTTTGCAATTTTAAAGGGAAAGCTACCATTGAATCGGTTGTCCCCGAGGGCCAAAACTGAAAGTCTATTCTGGGTACATATACTGGAAGGAATAGGACCATCAAGGCTGTTCCCAGACAAATCTAATTTCACTAAACCAGGAGAACTTTTTCCTAGCATGGTTGGCACCTTGCCGGTCAGATTATTGTGTGCTAAGGAAAGAAATGTAAGTTTCTTTAAATGGGTAATTTGAAATGGGATTCTCCCACTCAAACTGTTGTTATACAGAGCTAACTGCAGAAGATTGCTCATAACACCAATCTCTGGCGGAATAGGGCCCTCAATACGATTGTTAAACAAAAGAAGAACTTCAAGATTTTCAAGTTTGCAAATTTCGGCAGGAAGAGTCCCTCCAATAAAGTTATCCTGAAGCCTAAGTTCCACAAGGGAGATGCAGTTTCCAAGTTCTGGAGGTAATGAGCCCGTAAGCATGTTATCAAAGAGAAGCAAATAGTTCAAAGCTGTTAGATTTCCTATGGACCAAGGAATGTGACCCACGAGCTTATTACCCGAGAGAGCAATAACAGCAAGTTGATTGCATCCAGCAATCCTCTCAGATATAGTTCCATTAAGGTTGTTCCCTGAGAGAACAAGCTCTCGCAAACCTTTAAGATCCCACAAAGTCTCTGGAACGCCGCCTTCCAGATTGTTGTCGTTAAGGTAGAGAACTTCGAGTCGCCAAAGACCCTTAAAGACCTTTGGTGGAATCACCCCTTCAAGATTGTTGTTATTTGCTATAAACGTGGTAAGGTTTTGGCAATTACTGAGGGTAGGAGGAAGAGATCCTGCAAATTTATTCTCATGAATCCAAAGATCAACAACTGCACATGGAGGTGAGATATCCGGCAATGGGCCAGTTAGGTTGTTTGTGTTCAAATATAGGAACTTAAGTTTTGGAAGAGAAAATATTTCAGTTGGAGCCTCTCCGGTCAAGAAGTTGTTGTATAATCCAAGGTATTCAAGATTGGTACAAAAACTTACCTCAGGAGGGATTTCACCAGAAAGGAAGTTACGCCCCAAGTCAAGCCTTGAAAGCCACTTGGATCGAAAGAGCCCTTGGGGAATTCGCCCTTGGAAGCCATTGTCATTTAGAAGAATGGTACCGAGTCGGCCACAGTTCCCAAGCAGCTGAGGTATGGTGCCGGTGAAATTGTTGCCACTGAGGTCAAGAGAAAGTAAATGTTCGTGGAGGCAGAGATGGGAAATGGACTCATTTAAGATGCCAGAGAGTCCAAAGCCTGAGAGGTTTAAGGCCCTGAGTTGAAAACTGTTGTTTTGGTAGCAAGAAACACCAGGCCAATCGCAAGGTGAAGAAGGTGAAGTGGATTGGTTCCATGGCAAGAGTTCTTGAGACTGTTTAGGGAGGCTATAAAGGAACTGGAGAAGGTAAATAGCAGATGGATGCAGCGAGAGTGAGGAAACTAGTGAAAGGGTAAGAAAGAAGAGAGCATAATATGGTAATGAGAAGAACATGATAGTCTTGTTAAACAAAGAAAGGAAATAACATTACAAGGACACGAGGGGTTCCATACTCCTATTGTATTCTTTGTTTTGGGTGCTAATTTTGGTTGAATCCACTTAACAGCATGAAGATCTCTAACTCCAGGTGCTGCAAATGGCTCCTATGGATACCTTAATGGAATTTGCCAAATGCAGCACATGCGAAGAGGCAAGATTCCAGACATGTTTGTCTGTTTATTTTCTGTGCTTGAAAATTATATAATATTTGAGAGACAGCAGACACTTCGATTTGAAGAAAAGCTACCACATTGAACCCAAGTCGGAGAAATCCATGTCCACCACCAGAGCTTTCAAATTCTAAATTGGTCATCTCCTTTCTCTCTCTTACCCAAAAGAAAATGATGTAACAACTCATGTCAATCCATAATACCATCAAACTTGCGTATTGAATATTGCTTAGCCCTCGTGTTAAAAAGACAAAACACAAGCATGGCAAACTAATACTAATAAATAGATCCCGAAAGCGAGAAGGAATGATGTGAAATGTTTAGCAATCAAATTTGCCTGTATTGTCTGGTATTGCTCAGCTTGACTTCCAATTTATCATGATGATGATGTCCCCAACGTTGGCTGTTTGTTGCAGATAAAGGCCATGGCTCAGGCCCAACCACTAAGTATGGTGATGCAATCTGCAGGACCAACCAAGAATCAACATCAACCATAAGTTGTTTCAGAGCCCCATTTCAAGCACAGTATCCTATCCTTTGAAAGCCTCGATTCTGCCAACTGCGCAAGAACGTTCAGGTAGAGTCGAGTAAAACCCCTATATTTTAAGAGCAAAAGAACGGAAAGGTGCAGAGCCCATCTCCAAACCTCGTGGCTCTTGCCAACGGCAAGATGGCGACAAGTGTGATTTAAAGAAAAATCAAAAAGATTTTGACCTGAAGTAAACAATGATAGTTGCCGCGAAACCCAAGGCAGTGTTTAATGAGATATATTTTGTAGAAAAGAAAGAGGATGAACGGCAAAGGCAGTGTTTCCTTGGCGGTGGTAGCTTGGAAATCAGCGAACATATCAATTACGAAGCAAGCGGTCCATGCCGTCCTTATTCCTTTGTTCCCTATTCGTGACTCGAGACGCATTCATGCCTCGTAGGAAGACATAAAAAAGAGAAAGAGACAGCGGGAGAGCATCATTTGGTGCAATGGTTTTGCTCTGTCTGTCTGTGGGCCGTCTTAGTTTTATTAAGGGACGCATCTACTCTTTCAATGATGCAGTCAATTTTGAAAGACTAAAGAAGAAAGGCAGAAGAGAGGGTAAAGGGGACCCGGTTTCATAACGATAACGAAATAAAAATAAAAACTGATCAGTCAAGTGTGGGGTTCGTATTTCGAGGTGGGTTTAACCTTATCTACTACTTCACAAACAACAGCATTCGCTGACCGTCCGATTCAAGACAAGTCAAGATGGAAATTCGAGAGAGAAAAGGGTGTCCATTAGAGAGAGAAAAAGAGGAAGAGATCAAAGAGCTTTGTATTCTTTCGTGTGATGGGGACACGGCATTCGTCTGTCCAGCTGTCGTTCCCAAACCCTACTGGCGTACCATTAATGCTTCTTTTATTTCAACACGTCTCTCCTTCGCTCTCCCATACACACACTTACCGACCCATTTTCCATAATGTCAATCTATCTCCATCCCGTTTGTTTCGACTTTCAAAGGATCTCTGTGGCTCTCCGAGCATTACCCATTTTGTAAAATTCTATTCTTTTTATTTATGATCTTTTCAAAGCTCAGGTTTTTAGTGTTATTCATACCCTTTTTAAACATGGATGTTGAGTATATATGAAGCAAACTGTTTTTGGCTAAAGAACATCACATGCATTTCCAAGTTTTTCAGAGCATTACTTTTAGATGATAACACATCAACTTTTGCTTCTATAGTCCCATGGAGTGCATTTCTATGCCATATTTGACTTCTAACACAAGTCTCTGCAGTGAGCCCCTGAACTTGCTGCTTGTGAGGAGGCAGCCTTGGAACCATAATCCAGCTACATATCACTTTGACAAAGTAGGAAATTTTTCTTGGTACCCTCGTTATTGGTTAAGAAAAGATTCAAAAGAATAGCCTAATTTGTCTGTCTATAAAACAGAAGCAAGGTACATATATACCAAGCAAATATAAATGATAATACTGATGCAGCAGCCCTGAGAAAAGAGTTAAAGTGTTATCCTCAAGAACAATATAATGAGACATGTCCCAGTGCAAAGCTTATTAAGTTTTCCTAAGCGCTGTTAGTTAGTTAATCTGTCATTCAGTGTCCTAGGCAGGTCCCATTTTAATGGCTGCTAACGTCTCATCATCTTAATGCATTACCGAAGGTACAGATTGTCTATGATGGAAGTTGAACAACCACCGCCAATCAATGTCGGCAGGATGCACAGAAATGAAGGGAACATTGAACAGTGGAACGATGGGGTTCAACTCACGAGGGAGAAAGGGCAAGTGGCTGGTGAACTGAACGTTGAGTCCTGCTGTGAAAAGGAGGGCGGCATCTGTGGAGGCAATTAGTTAATGCATCACGTGTGCTACTGTCCTTGTGGACCGTGGTGCACCCCCCAGGCAGAAAAGGGCTCTAACCATGATCACATTGACAAACGTCACGGCGTTTATGACACTCCACAAAGTGTTTATGCTGCCTTGTCAATTTGAACTTTGATATCCCATTCCGAGGATAGTCCCACTTCCTAAGCTTCTAAAGAAACGCTATTTAACCATTAAAGACGGTAAATTCGTAACACTGAATGGGTCAATTCATGCTCTTCATCTTTTTTCGTGAGTGGAACAATATCCTTGATTGCGTTACCTAATTACATGCCACCAGAAGCAGGTAGTGGATTAATTGTTTGGTGCTAAAACTGTCTTGCCATTTGACTACACATGCAGTGAGTTATCCTTTTTATAATGTGTGTTTTAAAGGTCTCTGTGTACATGTTCCACAAGTAAAAAGAGCACCATCCTTGATTCTTTATGCATGGTAAGAGAAGACAGAGACATGAACAAGCTTTTTCCTAATATTAAAAAGCTTAAAAATCCTCCTAATATTGGTTCTGTATATATAGAAAGATCATGGTTAGGGGAGAGAGAAAGTGGTCAAAAACTTCTCAAACTGGAGAGGTAATGAAGAACACAATGACGGGACATGCATCGCCTTTTCTCCGGTTGACTATTCCTTTAACTAGAAGTCTAGAAAGCATGTTATCGAGAGGAGCAGTGGATGCTGTGGAGGATTTATGAGGTGCCCACATCCTGTGTCAGTTTTTTTCTTAATAAAATAATGAACCAAAGTGGTTCAGTGGTTTCGTAGGGTGATTAGGTTGACACGCAGGAGACCATAGATACCGCAATAATGACGAGAGCGATTGAAAGGGTGTTGCTTTTACAAATTTGTCGACTAGCAGTGGTGCGAATGTCGGAAGCATGGAAGCAAAGCAGAGGCCGAGAATGGCGGTAACCCATCCCTAAATCTTAAATCCGCCACACGATATTCACTGTTTATTAGCAAATACAGGGCAAAGGAGCTATTTAGTCAGATCTTACGTACTAGCTTAGCTACAACTTGCGAGTGGTCTCCAGCTGAGAAAAAGAAAAGAAAAGAGAGACCCTTCAGCATTAGCTTCGTTTTTTCTTGAAGGAGATCCAAAAAGGAGGGTGTAGCCTGTAGAGTTCGAGTTGGTTGAGGAGCTTCTTGCTCTATTTCTCTGGGGGTTTATGTTCTTTTGATGGAAAAGGCAGTTTCCCATATAGGGAAAGTTATTTCATTATGAATACCAGTATGGAAGGCTTTAGCGTTTCCAACAAGGCACCCAAAGACGGTCGGAGTAGCAACGATAAAGCAACTGAGTTGGGTTTGAAGCTGCATCGCGGAGAATTATTCCCTTGCAGGATGAACATGGTTCATCATGCGAATCACCAGCGTCCATTTCCATCCCATGATGGCGGTGTTGATGGTCCCACATGTAGCAGCAGGCCTTGGACCAGTGATATTTACCATGTTGCTGGCGCTGCAGTTGTTGATGGCGGTGCATTTGGTCTAAGGTCCCTGCAGCCTTTTGACAATTCCCCTACTAAAACTTCTGCCACTGCCTCTGCTCACACTGCCTTCAAAGCTCCTGGTAATAGTATAAGTGTTCTCTTTCCCTATTATCAAGTCAAGGCAAGCAAAGCAACGTTTTTGTTCTTACTAATCCTTGCTCTCTCTCTCTCTCTCTCTCTCTCTTTCTCTCTCTCTCTGTGCCTCTCGGACCATGAAAAATTACATCCTCCTTTAATGAAAGGAGGTTGAAAATCATGGAGAAGCCTGATGAGTTTTGATGTATGCCAATATTTGTAGGACCAGAAGAGATGGCTGCATCTTTGGGGTTTCCTTTTACAAATGCGCAGTGGAATGAGCTAGAGAGACAAGCAATTATATACAAGTATATGATGGCCTCCGTTCCTGTGCCTCCTGATCTCCTCATTCCCATTACCAGAAACCTATCTGTCTCTGCTGCTTCCCGTTCTCCCTGTAATTCTTCCCCTTTTAACTAGTTGAAAAGAGGGAAAAAAGAAAATCTAATTTTTTGTTGCCTTCTACAGTTCCATGCATAATGGGTTTGAACAACTGTTGAAAGTTATAATTTTGTATAATTTCTAATGAATATTACATGAGCAGTGGATGGTCGTCTAAATTTGAGATTCTCAAGCGGTGGAGATCCAGAGCCAGGGAGATGCAGGAGAACGGATGGGAAGAAATGGAGGTGCTCAAGAGCTGTGGCCCCTGACCAGAAGTACTGTGAGCGTCACATGCACAGAGGGCGTCCCCGTTCAAGAAAGCCTGTGGAACTTGCTGCCGATTTTAGCAATAAAAAGACTCGTCATGGTCAAGCTCTTCCTGCTTTGCCTCCTGTTACTGTGGCTATCACCAACAATTGCAGAAATGATGCTTCTCTGTCTCCTCGTCAGTTTGTTGGAACTCTTCCCCAGCAATTCCATCAGAACACCCCTCTGTTTCTTGATGAATCCGATGAAAAAGCTGCAGCCTTTGAGTCTATGACCTCTTTTCCATCATGCAAGGAACCCAGGTGGGTTGAAGTCTTTGACATTTGCTCGTGGGATTCTTTTCAAAAATCGAAACTTCGTGGGCCTCTTGGTGTTGTTTCGCAACATTTGAAGAATTCCATAATTAAATTTAGAATCATTTTGTATGTTATGCGTGTAATTGTGTCCCTGATTTTTGATTTATGTTTGAAAATGAAGAAACCTAGCTTGGATGATGAGAAGAGAACCTATGCCCTTGACTGCCAGAAGCTATCAACAATGGCACAATCTGATGCAGTCGGAGATCTCAATTGGACTGTCCAGTGAGCGCCCCTTTTGTACCGAGGAAGTTTCTCTGTTGAACTCACATTACGCAGAAGAGGCTGTGAATCTGAATTCTTATGGGAACATCGTATGTGGAGAGGATCGACAAAGCGACGAGTGTTCCTTGTTGCTCAAACGAGATATGGGATCTCTCGGAAAGCCCGAGACAGAGACCCCAAGGGGTTTGATTGACGCATGGTCAAATGGAGCATCAGATGAGCAAGGGTCAAACTCTGCCAACGAAGGCTCTGTTTCCTCTAAGGGGAAGCTCCACCTGTCCTCACTCACTCTATCAAGGGGAGCCAAGGACTCCGTTGAAGGGAAAATGGGTCAGATCCAAATTTTAGAGGTGAAAGAATCCAGCGATGATCGTGTATGTGGCACCAAATCACATGTCTCAGGTTGGCTTCCTCATGGGTGCGCACATCCCTCCTCACCAGGAGGACCTCTAGCAGAGGTCCTAAGGCGGAGAAGTGGCACCTCGGCTGCCACTGGCGGAGCCTCAAATCGACCATCTCCTTCAGCCGGAAATGGAGATTCAGTTAGTATTCCGGCAACTGCAGTCTCCTCACCATCTGATGTTCTGCAGAAGACCTTGCTTTAGTATCTGATAGCAGTTGTAGCAGCAGCCCATCCCGTGGCAGTTGTAGAGTCAAACCCGAGATGGGCTTGCTGTGGTGGAATTAAGACATTTGCTCCTGATCGACTTGGCATTAAACAACAATCTTTATGGATTAACTGTGTTGTTGTTGGTTTTCCTTTTTTTTTTTTTTGGGGGGGGGGGGGGGGGGGGGGGGGGGGGGGGGGGGGGGGGGAGGGCTCTTTAGTTAGTCGCGTTGCGTCTGATTGCGATCTTACTTGTAGTGGGGTCATGTGGTGGGGATTGTTTGGAAAGTGTTAGTGAAATTGAAAGAGAGGGACTGGCTTTGTGATCATGTGTTGGTGCGTGTCCCGTGAGGGAGACAAACTGGATAATGCCATCTTGAATCTATTACGGGTAGCATGGTGGAGTAAGAGGCTGTTTTGGCCTGCTACACTAATTAATGTACATTTGTTGATGGCCCTTTTATTATATACTCATATGCACATTTCCAATGCTAACAAAGTTGCCAAGTTTCCCTTTTGGTATTCCACTGAGACCCTGGATAGGATGCCCAGCCTCATACTACAAGGTTCACAAGAAACCCCCAATAGGCAGGGAGGCCCGAGCAACTTGTCCTGGTATGAAAAGGCCCAAGTAGGCCAGAAGAAAGTATCCTGCTTGGGCCTTCCAACATAGTTCTCATTATAGAATCTATGGTGGCTAACGTGCCACTTAAAGCCTACTTTCCAGTAAATGGCCCATTTGCAATCCCACAAGTCTGCAGAAACGCACAAAGTGACAAATCCCCACGTTTTAATATTTAGTTCCCACTTAAATTCCCCATTTTTTCGGCTAGGCTTAGGGAGATTCTCCACCCATAATGGTTCTCACTTTAAATTAAAACCAATCCCGTGTGCAGAGAGGAGGTTATAATACTTGGTTTGTTCTATTCAAATTCATTTGGAAAAACTTAGGCTTCAATATCTCCAGGCATTCACTAAGACAACCTGCTTCTCTTCGCATTTTTGAGATCTCCACTCCCACCAGTGGTCTTTCAGCCACTGCCAATGCTTCACCACACATTGATCGTATCTTCCCATACAGAATCCTTTTTTGCAGGGCTTACCTCAGCCATTGACTTAGGTGACTGATAGGAGGAGGAAACCTTTCATCACCCGGGGTGTCAGTACAAGAAGACATGTTAGACTTGTGTTCCATTCTAAGATGGCCTCCATGGATGCCTTCGTAACTCGGGCTCCTCAAGCTGTACTCATAATCACTACCGCCACTGATATTGTCACCACCAACCGCACATTGGTCAGGAACTGGGAATGACAAACGTTTCCTCGCCGGCCCCGATTTCTCTCTCTCTGGGTTAGAAGACCTCTGCCTTGGTGCACTTCGGGACCTAACCCTAGCCATAGCAGATGCAGTGGCAGCCATGTAGTTTGGCATCGCAACAACACCGCTCATGCCTACAGTAGGGCCGTAAGTATGACCTGGGTTAGGACTGTGGAGCACGGCGTGGCTCCTTTCTTCTCTTAGGCAACGAGGGCTAGCTGATTGCACCTGTAGAGGCCTTGTCTTGGATGGGGACGGAGTGATGATTGAGTGCCGGGGATTGCTGTTGGTGGCTCTGTGGAGAGGAGAGGTAACAGAATATGAACAAGGACTACGTTGGTGGTGATATTGATGTTGTGGTTTATGGGAATCGGCCCCTGAGTAGGAGTATGGATGATATGTGTCAATTTCAACAGTTTTTATGGGGTCTCTGATCTGATCACAAGACATCCTGCCGGTGCCCTCCAGCTGTTTCCTTGTTGCCCGCTGGTCAAGCCATCTTGGTCTGACATCAAGCTCTTCCTCACTTTCATGACCTTCTCCTCCGATTCTCCACATCTTTATATTCATCCATGCCACCAATTTTTGCATTGAGGTCAGTTAACTTCCCACCACCAAAAAAAAACGTATAAAAAAAAAAAAACAAATTGAGAGAGATATGTCGGAGGCAGAGAAAGAAAGGTAGAGGGATCACGACCTGATGAGAGAAGGCGTGGGTGAGAGCTTCTTCACGTTTCAAAGCAGTCTCCTTTGTCTCCTGCAATATGGTCTTTAATTCCTCGAGAGTTTCTGGGCGTCCGTCCCAACGGATCCAGTCATCCGAACAGCTGCTCTCATCTCTAGAATACTGCATTATCAATTGGGACAAAGAAAAGCCCAATTACAAGACAAATATGTGATGTTGGTACTTAACATATAAAGGGCCAAACTTCTTACGATGGATTTCCTATCCGCAAAATATGATACCCATAAGCTGTTGGGATCACTTATTATGGAATTTGTGCTCCCTTCATGAGAAGAAAGCCTCTTGCGTTGATCACGCACACGAGCTTGCACTCGAACCAGAGCCTGCATGCATCGGAGAGTCGTCTTTGCTCGCTGTCGAACATTGTGGCCTCTCACCAAGGCCTGCAGTTTGACCAGCCCCTTAAGTGCCCGAAGCGCTCTCCTTGCCTTCAAAACCAGCACCTTTTAACGGCCAAACTACTTAAGCCTATAGAACTGAAACATATTACACACAAGAAATGAACTCTTAATTAACTCTTCATGTACCAGATATCCTCTGAAAGCCGTCTGTATAACAATGGCGGAAAAGTGTTCTCTAAGGAAAGTGGAAGGTCTGGTGAGGTGAACAACCTCTACGGCAGCCTGTGCTGATGCAACTGCAGCCTGAGCAGCTGCAGTGGTCGCCATTGCCACAGCAATAGCATGTTTTTGCTCAGCATCGACGGCTTCCGTGACAGTATTTGAAGCATCGTCGGCTGCTGTAGCATTGGCACTAGTTGTTATGGTCCTTGCTTCACAATGTTGTATCACCTTTTCCTGATACGAACGCTTCTTGAAAATCCATCTTCGTTTTCCTCTCTTCTACAGAAACCCAACCCACAAACAAATTCAATTTACGCTATCAGTTTGCTTAAGGATTATTTTGAACAAATAGGCAGGAAAAGTCCCAAGAAAACAGGAAAGTAAGAACATGACTAAATTTGTGGTTCAGGAAAATCAGACTAACCTTTTCTTCTTCCTCTTGTTCCTGATCTTCTCTCCGTCTGGAGCTCTTCTTCTCATTCTCCTTTGCAGGAGACCTGAAAGCCCTCTTCACTGCAGTCAACCAAGAGCTTCCTCCGATCTTCCCCATGAAAAGCCAAGCAAAGTTCAAGAGCTACTTAGTTTCTTCATATGGAGTAGGTGGTATCTTTAAATGCGGAAGGCAGGGAGACATAAATGAAGGGGAAAGCAACAAATGTGCAACCTGCAACTGCGCACGGCCTGTCCATGCAATTAGGAAACAGACCCTGCTACAGCATTACATAATACATATACATAGAGCAGTATAACAGTATAACGTTAACATGTTTACTGCATAGTTGGCAGAAGAAATGGCGTTTTCTAGTGGCATGGAGCAGGCGAAATGGAGCTTTGTGTCAGAAAAACATGAAAGAGTGAGCACTCTCGAGAATGCTGAAAGCTGGAGAGAAAAGAGAGGGAGGTGAAGCCTTTTGCTTTAATGTTTTGTACAAAGAAACAAACAAGCAAATTCTCATGGCTTCACGTGCAGAGAGAGTTGAAAGGATTAATAATGTCGTAAATTTGGGGATTTGGAGACGCTTCCAGTAGGCATGATATGCTGGCAATAATACGTACGAGGGAGCCATGGATGGTCAATGGTTTTGTTTGGGTTGGGCGTGCCTTGTTGCGGAGACAAGTACGTGGACCAGTCAACCATGATTTTGCGCCCTTATTCAGGGTTTCAGGGTACATCAAGAAGAAAAAAGAAAATAAATAAAGAAAATATGTTATGATTTAGAAAAATAATTAGCAAAATAAAAAATGTTTTTTAAAATTTTAAAATAATAATTTAATTGTTGAAACATTGTAGAATAAAAATGCTGATAATTTACGTGATTATCTGATAAAGCACAATGGAAGAATAGTGGCCTATATGAAAATAAAGCAAAATGGAAGTCTCAAAGTATAACAAGCTCTCGTCCGGAACTGTGAATACAGAGCCACAGATGTTTCCGGAGAGACCTGGGCGTTGCCAGACATGACATCTCCAGGCACAAACAAACACATGAACCCACTCTATCCCTCTCAAACGTTCAGGATTCCTCCATAAACTTCCTCTCCCCTTTCCCTGTACTGTCTCGCTTGCTGTTTTACTCTCTCTATATATGGAGTGTCTCTCTCCGGAGTGATCACAAAAGAAGCAAGTTACTGAGTTACATTTCTCATTTCGCTCAAGTTACTCTTGTTTTCTGTGGGATTGGAGCGTATATTGTTGTTCGAGAATAACAATGACATCAAAATTGTCATGGTCATCTTCTTCACCTTTGCTGTTACAGAGGACTAGACCTGCCGCAACCAAAGCAATTGCGCCATGTTCCGTTGCTTTCCCGTCGACTTTCAGAAAGTCGGGCAGCGGAAGGACTGGCCGCCTTCCGGTCGTACGAGCTGAGGATACCAAAGCTACGTCTGTGGATGTTCATGTTAATCAAGGCAATGAAGGGAAACAAAGAAGTGCTGTGGAGAGGAGCCCAAGACGCCTGGCTCTGGATGTCCCTCCTTTTGGTAAGTCCTTTCCCAGTTTAGAGTTTGTCTTTCAGGGTTTTCGATCAACATATGCCTCTTCCCCTCTTTTTTGGTCACTTGGTAAACCGTAATCACAATTTCCTCTGACTTGGTAATCCCCACTCTCTATTCGTTGTTCTCTCTTCCTTTGCCCTTTTATTACTCTCCACCTTTTCGGGTAGTGGTCGACACTATGCTAGCATGCTTCGGATGCTCTGTATTTTATGCCATGGGCAAACCGCTTGAAAGAAAAAGACACCTGCCTGAACAACAAGTCTGAATTTCAGGTTAAAGTGAAAAAGGAAAAGGTGTAAAAGAACACATTAATGAGATACCAGTTATCATCATTTCATTTTTTATTTTTATTTTTTTTCATCAATTGTTTGATTGCATGTCAAGGCACGTTGGTGGAGTGCTGTTCAACAAGCACTTGAGCTCAATTAAAAGATTTTCGGTCATCACAGAGCATACGCATTCCGACTGGACTAAAAGTCAAGAGAACTTTGTAATCGAGTAGCTAAGTGTCATCCCAGTATTTTAACATGTTCGAACTTTTGCAGGTCTATTGGACCCCCTGTCTCCTATGAGGACCATGCAGCAAATGCTTGACACGATGGACAGGCTGTTTGAGGATGTCATGACATTCCCAGGGAGGAACAGGGCACCAGGGATTGTTCGTGCCCCTTGGGACATCAAAGACGATGAACATGAGGTAAAGTTGCGTTTCGATATGCCAGGACTCTCCAAGGACGATGTTAAGGTCTCTGTGGAGGATGATGTTCTCGTCATCAAAGGTGAACACAAGAAGGAAGAAGGTGGAGATGATTCTTGGTCAAGTAGGGCTTACAGCTCTTATGATACTCGACTTCAGCTTCCTGATAACTGCGAGAAGGATAAGATCAAGGCAGAGCTCAAGAATGGAGTTCTCTTCATTTCTATTCCTAAGACAAAAGTTGAACGCAAGGTCATTGATGTAGATATTCAGTAGACGGTGACGCTCGCAGGCTTCTTAAGTAGTGGTCGGAGATCGTTTAAAACTTTCTTCGTGTAGTGACGTGTTCTCTCTCTTCCTTCTTCTGTTGCTCTGTGTAACCGTACCCTGTAAATGTATACATAACTGGAAATAAACCTTGGTTTGACTTGCCATCCGTATAACCCTTATTCCTTCCAGATTTCTCAGTTTTGAGCACTGATCTTGGGTATTTACTCCCATTAATCTTCAATCATTGGAGTTTTTGAACTTACAGTGCTCTGCTACAAACTAGGGCGTCCCAGTTTCTGTCGTCTCTGTTTCACTAGACTCTGACACTTAAGAAAACACCTTCAATAACCTACAGAGATGATTCTAAATTTTGTTCATGTTATAATTTTCGTCTCCAAAAATTTCCGTTATATTACACATTTATGTCAGCTTCTTTTACACTAGAGATCGTCATTACAAAGACTCCTGAAAATCTTTGCATCATTCACGTCCAAAAATTACTCAGCTTCCTTCAGGGATGGCTTCAAGCTTTGGCTTCCAACTGCCTGGTGAATCAACAGAGAGAAGAGTTTCTTTGTGGAACCCCGAAAGTACCTGCTCTACCGATAATTTCTTTGTCAACAACTGTTGAAGCTGTTGCTTTGTTATAAGCACTTTGATCCTCCTGACATCAGTGCCTTGCACTGCGTCATCGGTTGAGGAGGTATCCCCATGGCTGAAAGTGCCTTCAGAGTTCTGCAGAGGAACAAAATAGTAAACTTGTCCTATCTGCATCACATAGTCAAGAGGAAGATGTTGTGAAGCTTTCGTTGACGCACTGATGCCGCAGCCTGAGAAATTGACCAGGACATCCTTAACAAGAATGGGTGCCTTCAACTCTAATATCTTCCCGTCCATCTTCACAAGACGCAAAACTCTATCATCCTTGGCAGCGATAGTTCCAATACGAGAACCTAGACTTGGCATCCAATAAGCAACAGAGTTGCCCATCTTGCGTTTGTGACGGGAAATTGTTACATGAGGCGACTGCAGCTAATGTTGCAAGGGAAAGGGGAACGAACCATATGAGACAGAGACAGGAGGTAGGGGTTTGTATTGGGAATGGTAATATGAAGGACAAGTTATGTAGGAGGTGATGGGTTTGATTTTGTATTGAGTGGAGCAGAAATCGAGCTATCTTTTTGTTAAGAAAGGCAATGCTATATTATAATAGGCAGCAGAATGAAGGAAGATGGTGCGAGCTAATGTATTCATCTTTGTGAAGAAAGATAAATTAGTCAACACGCATGCAAGGGATGTCGGTTAGTGGAAGGTGAAACGTAGCTATTGCTCTTCGATCTGTTCTTTTGTGTTCATTCCCTGTGTTGTATGTGACAGAGAGTATTCTTTGCCATCTATGCACTTCATGACTCCACTATGCACCCAACAACAGAATGCTCCATCTTTTCAAATCTGCAAGAAAGAAAATGATGCTGTGTATTTAGGGATCTATCTGGCCTTTCACGAAATATCTTTGGTTGCAGACGCCACCACTTTGTACTCTTTCTCTGTCTCTCTTTTTCTCTCAGATTTTGTGGTTCATCATTTATGACGTCATCCCTACGGTTTCTCTGATGTCAAAGAAGCATAAACTAAAGTTGCCGCCAGAATGGTGAAGGTGGCTGGGTGATGGTGGAATTGCAATCAATAGTAACCCATCGAATCATAAGGACAGATTAAGGGTGCAGTTGGGTATTATATGGCTTAGGTTGCATTATGTCAGCTTATGTAGGATGTGATAAATTAAGCATGCAGTGATTCAGGTGGATTCCAAGAAATTAAAGTGAGGCTAACTCGATAGATTAATTAATTAAATTGGATTAGGTAAGTGAAGAAGTCACGAGGCAGACATCTCATAGGACCGAATATATTTGAAAGAACATGCATCAATTCGATGAGTCCATTAGTCAGCCTTAAACTCTGATGAGCCCTTCATTTGCATAGCATCAGGTCGCCGGGGCTGAAACAAAACCAAGCAAGGTCATCTCTTTGTGCCCTTGTGTTCCAAGTGATGAAATTGATATTCTTTGATAAACAATTAACAAATTTATTTGCTTCCCACTTAAAAAAAAAAATGCATAACAGGGAAATTGTGTCAGAAATCATGTAATGTTTAACAATAAAGTGTGCTAAAATCCTAGACTTTGTAGATATGTCCCATCTTTAACAGATAATTTAGTAATGAGGATTGTAGCCACAGCCAGGGCCTTGCTTTTTTAGTTTGCTTTTCAGGGTAGATTCATGGTTTGTCATTTTTGCAAGAGGCTGAGGGATGCCTGGTTAGTGGTGCAAAAGCTTCTGATCGCTGACTCCTCGATGATTTATGATCATTCTTAATTAATGGGTGGTTGGGGGCAATTGAAATTGAAGCCCGACTAGGTCTCTTTGTCGTAACCTTCAAGCACAAGGTTGCTTCTTTTTCTCTCTTTTCCCTTAAATGTATTGAATTTGAAGTAAAATACAAAGCCATGTCGCAGCATCCTCAAACGGGCTAACAAATGGGGAGGTAGGAGCCCATTTTGGCAAAGCATCTCTTCGTCGTTTTTAGGCGAGTGAAAGGGCCGAACGAGGGACGCACATCTTCAATTGGGCTAACCGTAGGGCAGAGTGGAAGTTGATTATTGTCTAAAGTTAGTTGGCCTGACCCAAAGCAACCTCAACCTTTGATTTTCAGCCTCCGTACCAGTTTTTTTCCTCTTTTTTTTTTTAATTGTTAAATTTCTTGGTGACTGTGATCTGATAAAAAGAAAGTGTTTTGCAGATTGGGTTGCTTCTGACCTATGAAAGAAGCCAGAGTGTCCCGTCAAAAAATTGGAAAAAGCAAAGGGAGAGGGGGAAGAATGAAACCGTCAACTTCGGTAACCTGAATCATACGGTATGTTGAGGCCTTCATTATGTAATGCTAGAGAATTTCCCCAATTCAATTCAACTGAATATGATCCATCTGAATCAATTAAATTTGAGATGTAAATCAAGTTTGAGAAACTTGGCTTTTGTGTTGATAGCGATGGAAGTAAGTCAGGTGTTGTGTTGGAGTTGAGTGGATCTCTAATCTAATCCACTGGACGCCTGATTAAGAATAATTATGAATCCAGCCGAACCAACAAAGCCTAATAATTTGGTTGACAAGGCGGAGCCAGCTCATCCATGACAGACATGGAATGGAAGTCAGTGTCGTGCATGCACATAATCACTGTAAATGTTTTTGGGGGATTATATAGCTCAACTAAGAAGCAAAAAAAAGAAGAAGATTAGCAAGAGAGGAGGAGACTTGGCATGGCACGCCTTCAAGTTGAAGCGCGCTGCTTTTCATGCCATGGATGACGGATTATGGACCCAGAGCAGCAATTCACTTTTCAAGCAAGATAGCCTCAATAGAGCCATCTGAAACCAAAGCCTTATTATGCCTTTTGCAGCTGAATAAAACAAACAAGTTGAAAAGATAAAACAAAACACAGCCTTGTCTCTTACAACGCAACCAAATCGCAGGCACGTTCTCCTTCTCAGTCATATAACCACCGCGCCACACACCCCCCCCCCCCCCCCAAAAAAAAAAAAAAGGAAAGAAGAGAATATCTGTCTTCAACCGCAAGTCACGAGGAGGAGACCCCAAATGGCACAGCGCATCAAACACATATTCTATCCCTAATAAATTACTCATTAATACGTAATGGAAAACGAATATATCGTTAAATAAATTACTAAACAGTTGGAGGGAAAGAGGGAGATAGAAAGTTGGATACAGCGAGGCAGGCACGTATCCTTGCACCCATTAAAATTATGGTAAGTATTTTTATTGATATCTTATAAAGATGAAAATCAAAACAAGTTTCTTGGTTTTTCATTGGAAATCTTCTGTTGCTGTTCTTTTCGCCCACTAGCGCATCTTTTGTATATTTCCTTTCTTCACAACTGTTTGGACAAATCCGCATTGTGTACGTGGGTTTCCTCTCTTTCCTTCTCCTTTCATTTTTCCTTTTCTTTTTCTCGAATTTCAACCGCTACACAGTAGCAATAATTTTCTTGTTGAGGGTATCTTTGTTGGGGAATCTGAGACTTGGACTGTGGAAATCTAGTAACCTTTGTTAGAAAGAGAAGACAGAGGAACATATAAAGATGGAAGCCGTTCGTTGGGATTGATGTGATAGATTGCTCGCCATTCATACTTTGTGATCAAAACGGCTCTTTCCTCAACAGTTCCTTTCCCTTTTTCACTATATTTTGGCTTCTGGGTTTTGGTCTGTGGGTCTGCTCTGTTCTGGGTGGTCTTACTTGTTCGCGACTGGTAATTGTATAGCATGTCTCATCAGAGGCAGAACAAGATGGTGAACGGAAACACAGAGTTCGGTGACACTACCTACACCAAGATCTTTGTCGGAGGATTGGCTTGGGAGACTAAAAGAGATACCATGAAACGCTATTTTGAACAGTTTGGAGAGATCCTAGAGGCTGTTGTCATCAATGATAAAACTAATGGGAGATCAAAAGGATATGGCTTTGTAATTTCGATTTCCTCTGTTTCCCTCTATCTCTTTCTGTTTCTGTCTTTCTGCAGACTGATTTTTTAACTATGATTTCAATAATGGTATTGTAGGTAACCTTTAGGGATGCTGATTCAGCTATGAGAGCTTGTCAGAATCCATATCCTGTGATCGATGGGAGGAAAGCAAATTGTAATATTGCATCTTTGGGTGCTCAGAAGAAGAATCGCCCAGCCTCTGGGCAACACGGTGTGCTTCTTGTTTCAAGTTTCAACCCCCTGTTCACTTAACAATGCTCTCCAGTTGGTGATGAATATTATCTTATCACAGCAGAATTCCATACTCATATACACACAAATATAGATATAGATATGTTGTCTAATCTTTGCATTTGGGTTGCTTACGTGCAGCTTTTATCATTTACTAACTGAAAAAAAATGCTTGCTCAAGTATCCATCATCATTCTGATTATGTTAATCCATGTTATGGTTTGTTTGTGTATTTATGTGTTGCCTCAGGAATGCAGAAATTTGGGCCACAGGGTAGATCCACGCCACCATCCACCATGTATTTTCGTCAACCCCTTCCCCAATATGCATTTCCTCAGGCAGCCTACGGGTAATCTCTATGTACCAAATTATTTCTGATGTTTTTCAGACTGGCTGGTGGCTCTGAAATTTTTCTGGTTTGATATTTCAGATACCCTGGTTTCCCACAGGACATGTATGCAGTGGTTAGTCGTGCACTCTCTTTAATTTGAGATTAACAAATTGATGCAGATTTGATGGTCTTTGAGAAAACTTGTTACATTTATGTGGACACGAAGTTTTCATTTGGCATAGCAACTTGGTCCCTGCAGCATGGTCATCAAATGATTGATGTTCATGAAGAATCATCAGAATGAATAATTACAAGGTTTGATGCGAAATTAGTGGTGTTTATTGCAGAACTATTACAATGTGTATGGAGGACAGCAATTTGCATCCTACCACACTACGGCTCCAGCTTTGTCCTCTGGGGTCTACTTGAGTTACTATCCATTATATGGACAGAGTGGACCAAACCAACAACCCAAAATGATTCACCACCCATATTTGTCTCAGCAGCATCGACCTTTAGGGGCCGAATCTGTTTCGACGGCAGCTACCCCTTCACTCACAACCAATGGTATGTATTTGATCAAATTGCCAATGTTAAGCTTTATAAACAACTGTACACTCCAGTACATCATCGATCTATGCAATGCAGTAGGAGCATCCGCAGCCACCAAAACGCCTGCAGCTGCCTCGGAGAAGAGTTCGTCAACTCAACTTGATTGAAAGAAAATTCGAGTTACTGAGTAAGATCAAAGATGTCCTCAGAAACGGCATAGGTAAAAGAAGTGGCAAAACCAACAAGAGAAAATATCAAGGGGAGATGAAACAGTACGTTGATTTCCTTGTAATCTTTTAGCATTAGCTAAGCCTTTCATTTTCTTTTGAATACCATATTCTTTCTGAAAGACAAAACATTAGTATTCCATATAAAAGGGTTAGACATTGTTAGATGAATAGAGAGAGTTTGATTGATTTTGAGTACATGATCAGAACAACATTAGCAGCCCTACATGAAAAAGGGGAAGTGAGGAAACAGAAAGGCTTCGTTAAGCTTCATTTGATTGTTTGGAACCTTAAATGTAGTGAAGGGTGAGATACAGGGCATGTCAGATGATTATGTCTCTGTCGATTGTTGTTCCATCTTTTGCATGTTCAAAAGACTTTTTTTTTTAACTCACAGAGGATGTCAGGAATCCAAGAAAATGCCGGTCCATCTCCATTAGTTTTCCTGTTCCAGACTGGTGCATAAGTTGTTAGATCATTATTTGCTTCAAAACCAGAAGAAACAGTAATAAACATGGGATGTAGAGGGTTTTTGAAAGAAAATGACCTTACTTCCACCAGCATATATTTGCTCCAAGATGTTAAAAAGATATTTTTCTTTATATGGGATATGTCAAGGGAAAAATAATGTTTCATGAACTTAATCCTTCTATAAGTTGCTTTCTGAACTTAAAGAAATGTAGTTGTCCTATTTTAGGCTCTCTGGTTGAAACTCTAAGATAGCTGGGCCCTGGAATGAGCAAGCAAGCAAACTAATAGTCTTCACAATGGTCCATGCCATGGAGGAAGTGATATGTCAGCTTAAAAGAAAAAACATCGGTAGTGAAAAAGAGAGAAAAGACAGAGAAGCTGTTGTGCATATTACAGTGCGAGAGAAATTTGTCTTAAACCCACCCAGTAGTAACACAAGATCTCATTCAAATTTCTTTTATATTTTGACTGCAAGAAAAAAGAGAATATTACTTCAAAATACTTTGTATGAGTATATACAAGTTCATGAACTTCAAGTGAATTCCAGGTAACCTTGTGAATTTCCAGCTACTTATCCTTATAAAGTGTCTGACAATATATATATATATATGGCCCGTCTGTTAAACCAAACATGAGGATAAGTCAGGATCAAAAAGACTTGTTAAACCGGTTTTTTGTCAGATATATGGTCTTTGGGACCAACCCAATAAAGTTCATGCTTGCAACATAAAATTAAGCCATTCATATCCTCCAACTCTATAAGCTAAACAAAGAAACCACAAATAACTCCTATAGGTAACAAAGATACCGGGCTCAGATGCTGCAATGCCGAAACCATGTCAATAAAAGCCACAAGTACCTTAACATATACTTCTTTATCTATCTATGTATGATGTAAACATTTATATATATAAGCAGTTGATCAGCTCAGGAAGCATAGCAAGGTGATTCAGTGCAAATGAGGACGAGGAGCACGGGGCCTCACAGGCGTCTTCGATGGACTTACCCTGCACACACATTCACAGTTCTTTGTTTATTTCTTTCCTTTGGGTTGGGAGGCAAGAGAAGGGGAAGGAGAGGAAAAATACAAAGTTTTATCTTAAACAACAAAAGCAACCTTATTGGCAGCGATCCCAAGATAGCACCACTACAGTTAAGAGCTGCAATCGCACTTTCCGCCTGAAAAAAGAAAAAAAAAGTACCCAAGAGGTCATTCTTCTGAGTATTCATGCAGTGGAGAACATAAGACAAATGAAAAGGCTTCCACATGTTTAGGCATTCTCCACCAACATTAATCAGGAACATGATCTACAAAATATGATTGTTTTAATCAAGATCACAATATTAGGGACAATCCATCATTATGATAATTGGATCCTTCTGCATCTCTAACATCTTAAAACTTTTGCAATAATAAACAAATTATTCATTGAAATAACTCCAAGACCCAATTAACGAGTTCACATTTCTCTGGGAACAAGTACCATGAGCACAGGTCTAGGAATCTAAAAGCACATCTGATTCAAATGGATTCCATTATGTTAATGGTGGCTAATAGAAGGGACAAGGAAACAGAATCAACATTCTGCCATATGAGTCTCAATTTAGGAAGAAAAAACAAGCGGGACAAAAACCAGAGTATAGACGACTATCTACCAATGACAAGCAAATTCACATACTGCTTTCATGATGTAAAATTGATGGCAGGCCATTCTACATCAAAGTTCTGCCGCAGACTATTACAGTTAAAAAAAAGTGGGCCTGGTCACAGCCAACCCATCCATCAAATCTCACAGAGAGACACTACAAACTCGATTGTAGGACTGGCAATAAGCAAAGTCAAGACATATCATATGATAATATTATCATTAAACTAGAATATGTGCAGTAGATTGATAGACTTGTGCGCACTGGTTATCCTACAGCAACCTTTATTGTTTATTTTGATCAATAGCAAGACAGACAAAGAAAAAAGAAAGAAAGGCAAATGATACTCTTGAAAAGGTAAAACTAAGGTGGGATGCTTGAGATTTCCATTTATCATCACTCAAATGTCTCTATCAAATCAAATGAAACTACGTCAGAAGACAACAAAAATTCATCATTGTGTGCTACACAGCCGCCAGGAAATCATAATGTGAGCAAGAGAAAATGAAGATGGTGGAACAACTTAAAGAAAAAAAGGCCAGCAAGGACATCGTGAGGAGTTCAACCCTGTCTTCAGAAATAAAGCAAAGATTCAGACACAACTATTGAATCAATGTGGCCCTTTATTGACTGAAGTTAACCAAGCCACATGGATGGCCCGTTCCAGCCACGACAATTGTCAAACACCAACTCAGAACCAAACGAGTGTCATAATTCCAGCAGTTTGACAGGTGCTTCTCCTATATTTTACGATATCTCAGTGAAGTTAAGTGAGTCAACCAAAACAAAAGGTCAAAAAGATTGTATGATCCAGAAAAAAAAGACCCAAAGGAAAGTAAGGATTATGGCCACAAAAGAACACACGTTCTGTGGTTCCTGAGTCCTGACTTTTTAGTGCCCATCCAAGGATTCACAGGAAATGCACAAGCACATGTAAAGAATTAAAAAGCAATGTGAAGAAGGATGAAGTAACACCGATAGGGTAAACAAAAGAATAAATGCCAATCACTTTAGAAAGAAAACTTACAAAATATTGAAGAGCAAACACATTAGTAGATTATCTGTTACTACTATTAAAACAATGAAATCGTCTTATAGCAACACAATCACTTCTTCTCTTTTCTTACCATAGGGTTCGTAACTTACTAGAATTTTGACATCACCAACAACTTTAGATATTAGATACATGCATAGGATTCAAGCTCTTCTTGCTTACATACTAAACATACAATGTTTGTAAAATAGAATAAATATATAATTTTCAGATTTAGTTTTTTTTTTTAAACTGAGTATGGTTAGCCTTTGGAGGTTAGGAAGGACATCGAGTAACTTTTGATAGTTTGGGGTATGCTTGCTAAATTTATTAAGAGCTATCTAGAATCAATTGCCTTCCTGAATTGGTCAAAAAACACTATCAAAATTGTTACTCTGAGATTAAGCTGTTATTGTTGCACTGGTGCTCTACAAAATTTGACTAAGTACAATCTGAAAATGAACCAAAGATAAATATATTGCTAAGTGCAGCTGAAATGAAATGAATTTTCTTGTAAGCCAAATAAATATCTTGACTCTTACAATTACGATATTTTTCTAGCATTGATACCAAAAAAAGTAATGCACTAGCATCCAAGGAGCATTAAGAACTTATAAAACAATCAATTGCAAACAAAACAACATAGAAAATCCCATTTTTTCATTCCCCATTTATTCTGCAAAGCCATCCATGATATTTATTGATTTCAATGCTACCTTGATAAATCTGTGTTAACAAATTCTAGACTTTAACACCATGACTTGTTCGGATATTCCTGTATAAATTCAAATAAGTAAAATAAAACAGAGCCCTTAGCAAGTATGACGTGAATGGATGAGACAAGGCCCACAACAGTATAAAGAGAAATTTGATAAGAAGAGCCCACGTCTAAATGCATACCAGGGTGAACTCTACAAAGGCAATACGAGTTGAATGATGGTAGTCTCCAAGCAGCCTTAAACGTTGAACCTATTTAAGGCAAAATTATCCAAAGAAAAGTTTAGTCAATTATAGAAAGATCGAGCAACATACATCTACAGGTTCATGACATAGCTTCCACAAACCTCTCCACAGATTGATTCGAAGAAGAGTTTGACATCAGATTGAGTAACCTGCAATAGGTAAATAAGTCAGGATCAAATGCAGCAGTGATTGTAGTTAATTACTTTCCAAAATAATTGTCAATGGTCAAAACTACCTTTTTGTCAATATTTGTACAGTAGATAGTCCTTGAGCACATTTCCCGTTCATCTTCAGACTGAAGACCATGATGTTATTAGAAAGCCAGTAAGAGATAAAATTTAAGATCAGTGATAATTTTCCTATTAGTTATGCAACCTTTCTATTGGTTGAATTTTCGATTGAAAAGTGAGATATGTACAAAATTTTCCAGTTATATAGGGTGAACAAATGTGTAATATAGGCCTCACCCTTGGTAAAAAGGTTGGGTTAACAGGTGCAATAGCAGTTTTGGAAGGCAGCACCCTTACAGGGTAGTATCCAAGCATAGTCCCTGCCAAATTCAAAGCAGCCCTCGCGCCCTCTGCAAGCATGTCATATTGTCAATTAAAACAAAACATATTTTGTAAATTGCATGTCAAAAAATGTAGAGCTTGTGATAATACCTTCATCAGTGAATTCAATGAATGCAAAACGGAGAACAGAGTTTGGATCACCACATATTCGACAATCAACAACCTTGAATGCCACGAGGCGATAAATGGTTAAAAGCGCATTGCATGAACATCAATTAAGGAGATAAATATAAGCAGAGTGAAACACCAAGCACCTGCCCACAGTTAAGGAAAAGACCTGCAAGCTGCTCCTCAGTAACCTGTCACACAACAAAGAGTAACAATTATACAAATGTGTGTGTATATATATTTGGTGAATGAGCAAAACAATCATCAGATAGGATTAACAATAAGGGTACAAAGGTACGAAGTCCTAAACCATCGCTTCCTATTTACCTGCTGATCAATGTCGGATACATAGACAGTTCTCCTAATTACCTCCTCCTGCTGGGCCATACTTGTTCTACTATTCATTCTTCGCTTGCCTTGGCTGGTCTTCTTCTGCAGAGGAAAAATGTCAACAAGACAAGTCAAACAGCCAGAGAATTGCTCATACAACTTGAAAAGAATGAAGAATCACATCATAAACAAACGCATTCTATATGGTACAGAAACACAGGAAAATATAAGAAATGCAAATGAAACCAATTAAGAAGACAACAAAGGAGGTAAGAAACTTCAGAACTTTTTAGCTCTCCTTTACTCCATTTTCCCATTAACAAAACAGAAACAGAAAATAATAGTAAAAAGTGAAAATGGTACGTACCCTTCTAGTAGTATGTCCGTTTGCATTGGCAGAATTAGTTTGCACTACAAAATTGTTAGTATAACCAAACCCATTACCCAAATAGCCATGACTATAACCATGGGCAAGTGATGTAGGCACAAATTCCTCAGCCATGGGATTCAACTTGGACAAAATTTCCGCCAAATCCCTCATGTCACTCTTGAAACTGTCACCCCCATTGTGATTTTCTACATTTCTGGTTCCATTAGAAGGTGTATTAGTCCCATAGCCACCAGCCTCACTAGTCCTTGCCACAAGCTGCTGGTTCTTGACCCCATTGCTATCAGACCCATTTTGCATCTGACCGAGGTGCGTTTTAAGATTGCTTGTGTTGACTGAGAAGGTGGTTTGGTGACGGTAACTGGGGTTGATGTTCTGATCATTGTTTTGGGCCTCGAAAGCTGTTTCTTTACTCTTAACCACGGAATCATTCCTGGACTTTGATTTCTCGAGATCACTTGGTGGTGCTTTGGAGTCCGATGATACTACAGTGTCGTCCAAATTTTGACTGGAGGAAGCGATTTTAGCTCCAGCATTCTCAGCAACCGCCATGATCGAAAGAGAATCTGGCAACAAAAGATGCTCGCTTTCAGATTTCTGCGTCAAAATTTTCCATTTTTGCATCAATGATCGGATGATAATAGTTTTACTTTGGAAAATGCGAAAATGATGACAACGAAAAATTGAACAAAAGCCGGAGAAACAAAGTTGAGGAAGAGCGCATACCTGGTTTATCTAAATCAGTTCCATTGATGGGAAGGGCAAAGGGAGTTGAAGATCAAGCAGTATTAGAATGAGAAAAAAAGAGATATAAAGAGATGCAGCGTAAATGGGCAGAAGAAAGCACACATTAATCGTATAATTTTTTTTTCTTAAAATATATATTTACTATGATAGTATGTATGATGGGTCATAGCGATGATCCAATTCCTCTAGATAGATAAAAGAGAGAGAGAGGAGCAGAAAAAGGGTTGTTTTCTCTTGGGATTGTCCGTTTGTCCCAAATGATGACAATATGACATTGTGAGTTAGACCCAATATCCGTCACCCGTGACCCATGACCCATGACCCGTGATGCTTGGTAATTGGTATCATATTGGATTTTATTTATTCCATAAATGGGTCATGTTTATCATATTTATTTCTTTGGAACATCACATTCCATTCTGTGACGGATAATTTAATCATTGTTCGTCCAGCTTGATTTTATAATTAATTGCAGAATGCAATTACCATATCAAGTAATTATATTAATCCTATAAAGCAATAGATTAAAATGTATTTAATTTTGCATTGGAAATTGAAATCATCAATTTGATTGGGTAAAGCATGATGAATTGGCGGTGCATTAAATTGGGGAAAAAAAAAAAACTGTTAGCATGCAAATGAGTGATCCTAAAGGGCAATCGTGATCACGACACGTGTAGTCTACGTGTTGGTTGGGGTGGGATGGCCTCGGTGAGCAGGAAAAAGCCATATCCTAGAGGGTTCAAAGGTTGGGAAGCTGCAGATAACGTAACAGGGGTCATCGGCCATGGCAATGGATAATTTTTATTTTTATTTTTCAAAGAAAGGTAAGAGGCTTAGCTTGGCAACCTTCCATCGCATGCTGCATTTTGGGTTCGATATTACTATATGCATTAAAACTGAAGCATGGTCGATTTTAATAATAAATCTTTAAGTCAGAGGTGCGCCTGGGAACCTAAAAGTAGGGGATTAGCATGGCAAAGGGTTAATGCCAAATAGCAGGGCAGGGCAGGGCAGAGCCCCAGTGTCGCAGGCCCCAAATCCTGAAAACGACCCATCGACGGCGGAGCGATTTGTGGTGGGCCTTCTCTCCTGCTAGAGGTCAGGCATATATATATATATATTTATATAGAGGAATCGTTAGCTGCTCAGGCTCTTTGCAGTTTGGTGTTTGGGTGTCATATTCACCCCAGACATCATGGGGCCCACCTTTCTTCACTCCCCAGGGAACCAAAGCCAAAAGGCCACTGCTCAGTCCTCACCACTAACTCATAGCCCTTCACCAAACCATCATGCTCACTTCCTTTTTTTTTTTTTTTTCCCTCCCCAAAATTGACCAACTGATGCACAGAGGAGAGAGCTACAGGCTAATGGTGCATTAGCCCCCAAAATTTGCACTACCAACTACTTCCGTGTTGTGGGTACTGGAACTGATTTATTTTCCCATTCAGCGAAAGCCAAAATAGAACATAAGGTGTAATTATGAATAATGCCTGAGAAGCTTTGGTAGAATGGCTTGTGTGCTTGCTGCCAATGTTTAGTAGCTGTATTTGGATAAGGAGGTGCGTCTGTTAGGCTGTTTGTTTCAAATTTCGAGAATGATTTAGATCCCAAGAAATACAGATAAGGTTAAGAAAAAGGGACATCTAGCTCACTAGATTGCATAAAATTGCAATTTGTTTCCACTAATGTGTTTTATTAATTAATTACTTGCTCTATCATTTGAACAGCATATGAACATCTAATTGCTCTTCTAATGAAGGCATGGTTGGGTTGATATCTCATTTCTGTGGGCGCCTGCAATTCAGTGTTATCCATTGTGTGTGTGTGTGTATATATATAGGGGAAGATTTCAGTCTTTTGCTTCATATCCAAATTGGCAGAATATGACAAAAAGACAAAATGTAGGTGGATGATACCCTTACTGGTATTTATCCCCTTCTGCTTCCAGAAACTAAATAAATATGAAAATCATTCTTTTCCATCAAGGCTCAGGCATGCATGTACATTTGCAGATCCCAGAACAAGCAGGACCAATTTCCCTTTGAATGCTGAATTTCCGGGGGGCCCTTGACCATTGAATTGATGAACAGACAGTATCTATTGACTTTACCAGCACAGTTAACATTGTTGGACTTTCGTAGTAATCTTACCAGATATTTCCACATTCGCAAGCAAATTTAGGAGAGACTTACTCAACAAAACACTTCAAGGAATTAGTCATTCTAAGCATTTTAAACAAATTTGACCCGCAAGGCCTTGATATTATAAATTTAAAACATAAGAAGAATGTTCTCCAAATTCTGCAGAGAGCAACCCTCACATGGGCCTCCTATTACACGAGCCTAAGCTAAAGTTAGAATTTTTATGGGGTTACTAATGCCTCCGGTGTAGGCCATTTTGGAACACACTGCCAAATATGTCAACACAAAGAAGCCTCTTCCACTCTTCCTGTCCAAAGCTAAAGTGGTTTATTGGTTACCACAACGTTGAAGAGATGCAGAGATAGCACCTCTCTTCAGGTAGCAGAGCATTAGGATCCCACTGTCACTGTGCAAGAAACCCCATGAATTTCCTGATTGGGCAAGTTCGTATGTAGAATCGTGCTGGAGAAAGATGTACTTCTATACAGGTGATGCAGAGAGTAAAAATTCTGGTTGTAATCTCTGTAGAAGTATCCCACAAAAGGGACACAAAGGTTTTGAGATCTCTTTTACAACTGAAGACTCTGTCAAAGACTTCAAATCTAGAGGATATCTTGGCATTGTAAAAAGGGTCTCCGGTGCAAGCTTAGAAGTCCATCTATGACAACATTTGCAAAACCACAAGGAAGCAGCGGGGCAAACCATCATAGAAACAGCACACCTTTCTAGTCTGTGCTTCTGATCAATGCCATTGTTGCACACCAATCCTTGGCAAACAGCAACTTCTGGTGAATCAAAAGGAACTGCTGCTGAACAGTAACAGCATTCATCTTCTGCTGCATACATGCTAAGCTGCACCCTGTTCAATTAAGCACAGAAATGAGTAAGACTAACTCTTCAAAGAAATACCAAACTAACTTAGATGTCACGAACTAAAACTCCACTCACTTCTACAGCCATTTTGATCCTTCATCAAAACATACTGTCGAAGGCACATCATAGCTTTCTAATTAAAAGCATTGACAGCAAATCAGAAAGGGGACAAACACACTGACTCCCCCCCCCCCCCCCCCCAAAAAAAAAAGAAAAAAAAAAGAAGAATATTGAAAATGGTGGAGAACAAGAGAAACTAAAAAGAAACAGAGTTTCCTTCAGCCTTCACAAGTTTCTTGAACCACAGTTTCAGTCATAACAAGCCCATGAGCAGGGGAACAAAGGGAGTGAAAGAGAGAGACAGAGAGTTAAATAATTGTAGTGAATATATTTGCATGATGCAGAATAATACCTCCTCTCGTATGTTTTTATTTCAGATGCAAGAACTTTTAGTTCATCCCGTACATCATCATGATTAAGTGCAACCCACTGCTCCATTTGCGTTAATCCATTAGGATTCCAATAGCCCAGGTGAGAAGCTGTTGTGGCTGAATGGCATGCTAGACTTAACGAAGAAGAAAAAGTAAAACCCACTAGCCTTTCGCGAAGTTCTCTTTCACTTCTCAACAACACCTCCAACCATAAAGACAGCTGCTTGTCTTCAGCATCATGGATTCCTCTTAAATTCTGAACTTTGCTATTGATTTGGTCGGCCTTTAGCTCGGACAGCATTATGCATCTAGTGATAACATTGAGGAGGTGCAATTGGCGTGAAGCAACTTCAGAGAATCTTTTAGAGACATGTGACAAAACCTTTTCAGTAGGAAGGGCAATATGCGATCCTAAATAAGACATAGACAGCCACTTAACTACTATATATTCTACATACTTTGGTATAGATTTCTTGAAAGCCAATAATGCTGCAACAAGGTCCCAAATGACTAGAGGCTTTCGCACATGTTCGTATTGCTTCAAAGACCAAAAGATATTGGATTCCCAATAATCTAATTCCTCCCTAGGGAAACCAGGAAAAGCTTCAATACCAATCTCTATGTAGTTATTTGATAAAACGTTACATTGTTGTGCACCATTCCAGAAGAATTCCACGGCAGCCTTCTGAGCCCTGAGCAAGTTCAATGAGAAAATTAAGTTTCCACACCAATGATCCTATTATATTCTGTTGAGGTTAGTTGAATAGTGTCCTCTCCCCCCACCCCCCCTCTTTTCCATTATATCCAAAATCTTTCTGCCGATTCTCCTACCACACCATTTGATACTGTACAAATTTCATGCATATCATTTTCTAACACAAAAAGGCAACAGACGTGCAACTAGCATCAGACATTAAGAAATTTTTACCTGGCCTGGTACATCTGATCCAATAGATCAACATTAAAACTGCGAACCTGCAAATACAGGGACATTCATTTAGTTTCTCTTCTATATTAAAACACTATAGTTTCCACCAAAACAATCCCACTGCAGCCTCATTGATTCTCATCTTTCCAATAGGTCTCAATAGTAATATGGTCAGGTATCAAAGATTACACCCATGAATATCTAAAATAAGTTCAGCTCCAAGCATCCGTAGCCTCGTGAAGAAAAGCAACAAGCAGCCGCACCCACCATAACTTAAAACTGTTTCAAAAATTAGATGAGTGAAATGATACCATAGCAACCACCAAATTTCCGGGGGACAGTGCCACACCGAGGCATGAGAGAAATACATCAGGAAGCTGCAAAAAATAGTTCACATCTTGATAAAGCTATAAGAAAAATGTTCACAGAAAAAGTTGACTAGAAATATTAGGATCTTACATCAGTGGGGCTCCTCAGCCCAGGAGTATTTGATGGCATGGGCACTTCAGAAAGGGAACTCCCATGTAAAATCCAACTCCGCACAAAATTATCCTGCTCATTTAGAAAGCAAGACAAACAAAAATAGAGAGGCAACATGTTCAATTAACTGTCCAAAACTTAAGCAACTCATAACCTTAAATGATACCCGATATACATGCAATGTAAGAGCATAATGAGGCCATGATCAATTAGTTGTTCATCTGTTGAAACCCTTTAATGTCTTATTCTTTTCATGAAGTTTAGACAGGTTTTATCTGGCAGAATGTTTAACCAAACAGTTCAAAGAAAGATAAGAAACTACATTTCAGGAATAAAAAGGTCTAAATGAAGTTTGTGGCACTTCTGCAAAAAGAACAATAAGAGGACTAGAGCGATGGACAGTCATCTTCATAATTTGGTGCACCTTGAAACTATAGTGATACTATCGTCTCATACAATTTATACTCAAATTAATCCAGGCATGCAGCTATAAATCTTTGAGGATCCACATTAAGGTGATGTATAGCTATAGAGTAAGTTCCACTCAATGATGAGTCACAACATATAAAATGTCAAAGATATTAGACATGAATCAACAAATGGTAATAATAGAACTAAACCTTGGTTACCTGGCTGCAACTGTACAAACAATGTCCACCAAATCCCCAAGCTAAACCTGTCACCTGATAAATTCTTGAAAACATAAATCAATGTGGATATGCTACCAAAGATGGATCAATCATACGAAACTTACAACTTGATCATGAGCATCATATGAGCCTGCTTTATCAAATTTTCGGCTACATATGTCACATATCCATACTTCAAAAGATCCAGAGCCTTTACCAACTGCCAAGAGCATTTTACGGGGGGGTTGAATAGGCACAGTAAGTGAAACTGCTGAGACTGGGATGGTATTAGGAGTTATAACCTACGACAGACATTCCAAAAGTCAGCATTGTCTCATTAATTAATATAAAATAATGTGAACACAAAACACTTGGGATGGCAACAGAAACCTCCTTTAATAGGAACATTGGAGAATTATTAACTTCTGATGACTTCAGCAGTTCCCCAGTACACCCCAGCCAGATCCTCACACTGCAGGAAGAGTATACAGAAACCAAGTGAAGCCTTCTTAGTATTCACACGGAAGCTTATGAAGTGAACAAATGAGAAAAGTAATTCCCTTAACACCACTTGAAACACTTCAAAGGTATGTTATAACACAAAGTATATGAAAAAACATTTCTAATACTCATTCACAATTGAAATTTTATGCAGTGAACTGGTTTAAAAGCTGATTATATGGGCAGACCTAACTCACCTCCCATCAGAACTCCCAGTAGCCAAGAAGACCTGAGGATTTGAAGAATCTGAATCAAGCAACCCCCAACTAATTGTTGTAATCCATGAATTGTGTGCCTGAAGCAGCCCAATGAGCACCACAGAGATGGACACATTACTGTGCTCAATGTAGTAGCATTCGGGTGCATAAATTCTCCAAATGGATATTTTGCCAGATTTTCCACCAACTGCTAGTAGAGAGAAGCAGTTGGATGCACCGTTTTGAGCAATTGGAGAAATTTCATATGGTACATGAAGCATGGGGGACCAGGCAACAACAAGTGATGATAACATTGCACTGCGAGAAGCATACTGATCCGTGGTAATCAGAGGGATGGGGCAATTTTTAGGTGTTTTGTTGAGGACCTTCACTTGAGCTTTAGACATGGAGACACTCTTACATGAATTTTCCTCATCTGTAATCTTGAAAACCTGGAATCAAGGAGCAAAGGTAGAAATGAATGTTTAAGTGGAAGGGAGAGGAAGCATGTAAGCTTCCTTGGAAGAGAAGTCACACCTCAGGCACCCACTGTTGCACCATTTCAGTGGAAGTGCTGAAGCCAGCATCAATATCCTCGCTACTTTCAATAGATGATGATTGTTTCCTACAAGTTTTGGAGCACTTGCTGCTGCATCACAGTCATTAATGAAGAGAAGCTGTGTTAAGGATAATATGTCGTGTTAAGGATAATGTCATGTTAAGGATAATATGCCGTGCAGACAACAAGACCTTGAGTAGACAGCCAGTAAAAAAGACTGATAGGAACCTAAAATATGGTTTAGATTCATCTGAGGCCCACTTGAATCCTCCTTACTCTAGTTAAATCACCATCCTCTCCCACTCAAACGGATAGACCATTTTTTTTTTTTTTTAAGGGGTGGTGGATGATGATTTTTTAAATTTGGCAGTATAGGGCATTTTTTTGGATATTGTTCCTTCTTAAGCTTTGCTCATGAGCCTCATGAGGTTGATTTTCCCAGCCAAAGTTTCTACATAGAGCAGTTCCAAGATTTGAAATCCAGGTTCACTAAAAAGGGGAAGTAATCAGCTTTGCTAGGAGCAAGGCCTAGAAGTTATGGTATCTTCTTGTTCTTCTTTTCAACTGTCTGGAGGTGGAAAATTCATGCATCTAATTTCCTCAACTTATGGAAATATGGAAGCTATGAAAGCAAGCCCTTTTCATTCCATGTTTGAACAATACACCAGTTTTCCTCTCCTTCATTATTTCCCAGACTCTTTGTAGAAACCATACGCAACATTGATTGCATCCTATATTGATCTGTAATAGCACAAACAGTACAGATTTTCTGCAGCTTCTTATGTTAAGTATTATGTGATTTTTATACCTATCTCAAAGAGAAATGCAAAGGAATCAATAATAGACAAAGAACTGCATAGTAATTAGACAAGGAAAGAATGAGAAGAAGTTACATTTGTCCATTCACCCTTCTTCGTTTACTCTGCTTTCTTAAAACAGAGATTAGTTCATCATCTGCAAAGCCAAGCTCTGTTACTTGCTCCTAGGAAGGGAACACAGAAAGGTTATATGAGCGCATTAAGGTTGACCGGATCATAAGCATACCAAAAGAGACATCCAACTAACATGCTATAATATTATACAAAGTGTTTGGGGAGCTAATGCAAGCCAGGCGATTAAAATGTAAACAACTTACTTCAAAGGAAAACGTACCTTAGAAAACCCAAAAGAAAGGACATTTAACTCCCCAAAACTGATACGTGAGAGATAATCACAAAGCATGTCTGTTATGTCCATTACCTACAGAAGAAGAATAGGAGGCTGTAATTTCATTCTTTCTAATTTCTGCTGCGAGTGTGTATTGGGAGAGTGTTTGATGAAGGAACTATCCTAATGAATTGAATATAAGAAATGAGGATATAATAATTATAGCTTCGAGGGTCTTTTATATATATGATCATTTGTCTCTGACTGTTTTAACACGGAGTATACATTATGTAATGAAGATCATCTAATCTCATAGATTAAAAAAAAAAAAAAATTGATCACATACATAGACGTTAACATGCAGATAAGAACACTTTTGAAAGAAGTTAAATTGTATAATGACCATGATAAATGTGTAAGTTGCCACACTGTTTCTTGGTTTTGCAATCACTCCATTTAAAATGAAGAACTTGAAACCTGGAGATTGATATCACTTCACAGCAGATTCCAAGTATCCCTTAAAACACAGCATTACCTGTATCCACTCAGCACAGAAATCGCAAAACGGAGGACGATAGATCTTGATCCGTCCCTCTGTTGTGCAAACAGCCAGCAAGCACCTTCACAGAGTTACATCTCAAATGCAATTAAATTACTTGATATGGTATAATAATGTCTAGAATTTACTTTAGGTCCTCCAAACAAGAAAATGTTTTGTCATCAGAATGTCATGTCTTGATAGACTTGAAGTTCATTACCCTGAATTAGGTGCCATTCCAATATGAGACCATGCAAGTGATCGGACACAAGGACGAGGGTCCCGATTCAAACATGTTGGTAACAAGCAGGCAGACAGCAAATCTGCAAACATTTTGTTTTAACATAAAACCAAGCATTTTAAAAATAGCCTAAGCTAATCCTGTTTTCACAAGGTGTGACATTCCCACAACAGATACAAACAAAAACCTTCTCTTTGGATGACCCCAATTGGAAAAGGTTCGCTGCTCGGTAGCGTGATCAGCCCTCGAGGTCCAAAAGGCAATGCAGGATTCTGATTAAAATTTCAAAAGGAAAAAAAGATATTAATGTTTTTGTTAATAGTAATGCAACATTTACCTCAAGAGTCACAGTATTACTACAGAAATGTACTATAGAAGTTGAGGACGAGTGCAAAAAAGAGTGGAATACCAGGATGGTGACGAGGTGACCGGAGGCAACAGCAATCAGGTTCTCCTCGGACCACGCTATGGCCTTGGGGTACGATGGTGAAGCGACAAGTGCGGCTGCCTGGAAACGCGAGGCCATCCCACTCTGTTCTCGTTAACCGGCAAACAAATAGCCATATGAGAAGTTAGTGCAAACAGAGACAGAAAAGGAGAGAGGAGGTGATTTCTGGAGGGAAAATTACAAACTTGGAAAAGACGATTAGGAATGGAGTGACAGAAGACAGAGATCCTGGGATCAAATCTAGGAGGCTGCCGATATAACGAGGTCCCTTTTCTTTTTTTCCTTTTTCTTTTCAAATCTTCGCTTTCCTTGAGTAGGGCCACTGATCGAACAGGGAAAACCCTCGTTCGAATCGCGTTGGTGTAGCCAGCAGGGGCAGAGTTAAGGGCATTTTATTTAGTATTCGTTGAGCTCTCGTGGTCCGATCTCAGCCGTCCATCTTCTTTTTTGTTCGGCGAGGAATCAACGGACGGATACCCGTCTCCTAGCCTAAATAAATTTGAATCCTAATGTAATTCCCGGGCGGATCAAATCCACATCCGGATCCATGCTCTGATTCGGGTCTCCTTTTTATAGGCCAAGGCAAGACCACGCGCTGCGCAAACTCGATTGAGGTCAGGGCACGAGCTACGCAAACATCAAATCGAACCCTAGCTTGTCTATCTCTGTTACGAGCGTCCGGCTTTTGAAGGTTGCAGGGACGCCAAGTTAATCTGTCGGCTTGGCCTATTCCTCCAGCTCTTCAATCAAGGGTACCCTCCCGATTGGCTCGCTGTACTTATATCGGTTAGGATTTTGAGATTTGTTCATGTTAATATCATTTATATCTCTTTTGCTGGTTTTTTGGTATCTTCTGCCGTATTTCATTGATAACTTCGCATAATTGAGTGTCAGTTTATGTGGATTATTGGAGGAGACTTGTCTGCTCTTATACTCTCTCTCCTCTTCCATCTTCCCTCCTCTCTCTTCCTGCAGGAATTTTGGACCTTGAAATGGGATAGTTGGTTCGATCGTGGATAGTTTGGTTTAGCATATTGTCTTTATTGTCTGTTCGATTGGTTGCATTTTTTACTTATATCATTAAGTGGAGAAGGATTATAATGCCTACAACTTGCTTCAGTTTGTTCTTGACTGATATTGGTCCATGTTACTTTATTCATACTTCTTGTCTGGTTCTTTTTAAACTTTTCAATGTCAAAGACGCCTCATGATAGTCCTTATCCGTGTGTACTGATCCCACCTTCACAGCACAAAATCCCCTTCTGGCTGTGAGAGGCAATCATTTCGATTGTCTTTGAGAGTATTTATTTGTATCATTTTAGCACTTCCCTGCTTAGAATCTATGGGCTAATATCTGTAGGGGAGCAAACATTTTTAGTATCCTTCTGAAAGTAACAATTTTACTGGCATTTTAAGTTAATTCCTGAAACATGATTCTGTGAGAAGTTGTGTCAACCAAGGAAAATATCATAACTGCATATTAAGGCGTCTTCTGTGAATACCTTTATATGTCTTCTTTACACGTTTTAATAAGAGATGGAAGAGTTATGTGACCTCCTTTACCTTAGGAGAACCTCTGCAGTATTTCATTTTCTGCCAAAAATTATGGGATTGGTGAATATGTCATTTATTTTCCAGGGTTCTTTTCTTCTGTGAAAAAGAGAGCTGACTAAGGTAAATGCATAATATGTCAATCTTACCTGATCTCATGACACAAATGCTTTCTTTATGATAGATGACAAGCGCTTGGACAAATATGAGCTTTGCAATCATACATAGGGATAGAGAGGGGGAGTGGGAGAAACAGGGTGGAGTTATTGGTATTATTTTTAATTATTGGAGATTCTTGCTCTCTCTCAGAAGATCTATACGTCTGCAAAAAATCAGGGGAGGATGAGGAGACCAAATTAAATTTCAAAATTTTTATAGCTTTGGAGCATCTTGGAGCAAATGAGCAATGGAGCTTGTGGAGCACTGCTCATGGAGGATTGCTCACTTGGTTTGCTTCATATTTTGGATTTACTGTGTCTTTGTTATTGTCTAGACTACATGCTACGGATAATTTTATCTTAGAGTGGAAGGAGATAAATTATTTCTAAAAGATAGATTGTTTCTCTATTTATCTCATTCTGTTTTCCAGTGCAGTGAGAAGTTTGCTTTATTCCTCTACCATAAAAAATGAGCAGTCGATTTTCTCGTACAATCTACGTTGGCAACCTGCCTTCAGATATAAGAGAATGGGAAGTTGAAGATCTGTTCTACAAGGTTTGCGTTAAATATTCTCATATGCATCTATTGCTTTTAGTTTAACATGATCTTAGTCGATTTTGAATTCTACCTTTCTTATATTGAGCCTTAAGTGACTTGTGAATACGTCTGGCTCTGGGAAGTTGGTATGTGTAATTAACTGATAGCACATGGATGAATGCACATGGGTTTGAATGATGGAAATAACTAAATTCATAATATACTGCTATTGATTTCTACCAAAACAATAATAATATACTTGCATTAATGAGCATGACGACCTGATCTTGTATCATTTGCTGGCATTTATACTGCTTCTCTAGTGCCTTTATGACGAATCAAGTGGTATGCTTGATGTGACTGTATATAGCTGTACAACTTCAGTTTAGTTGTTTGGTATATCTACCAGGATATAATATTGTTTCCTTTATTCGCAGTATGGCCGCATACTGGATATTGAACTGAAGATACCACCTCGTCCGCCATGTTATTGTTTTGTGGAGGTACGCGTCTCATCTCATACTGCTGTTGCACATATGTCACAAGTAGAAGTTCCTTTCACTCTTTTTTCGTCTGTTTGATTGGCAGTTTGAGAATGCCCGGGATGCTGAAGATGCAATCAGGGGTCGTGATGGCTATAACTTTGATGGCTGTCGTTTAAGGGTAAATGGATTCCAATTCTATCAACAAGTAGTTTTCTTTTTCATTTTCTTAATTACTTACTGTTGTAAATGCAGGTTGAACTTGCGCATGGTGGGAGAGGGCAATCTTCAGCTGATCGTCGTGGTGGGTATAGTGGGGGTGCTGCTCGATTTGGCATCTCACGCCATTCTGAATTCCGAGGTGTGTCCACTGGCAAGAGAATATATTCATAATAGGGAGAATGAGAATAATATATTGAAAGAACACTTTTTCCATCATTTTGGACTCTGTATTCTGGTTTTGTTTTACGTGTCTGCTAATGGTTCTAATCTGCATTTAATTTTTATGCAGTTATCGTACGTGGACTCCCTTCTTCTGCTTCATGGCAAGATTTGAAGGTTTGAGAAGCTTTTCATTCTCTCAAGCAACTTATTTTGTCTGTGTAGTTCTGTTGGTTATCCTATGAGTATACTGGTTTCAGGATCATATGCGAAAAGCCGGTGATGTGTGTTTTGCTGAAGTTTCCAGAGACAGTGATGGTATGCCCTTGCGATGTATTTTAATTAGCATATCTGCTTCATGCTTTTGTCTTTCATTATATTTGTTTGCATTTGAAGTTGACATGCGGATTTCATGTTTTTTGGATGGTTAAGAAACCTGGAGATGCTTAGTATTAGCGGACAGTTAAGTTGTATGTTACCGAACATCTTTTATATTTTGGATCTTGGAGATAAGTTTGCTGCACAAGAAGTGAAATCTTTCGTTTGGATCATATGGAATTGTACTAATGCTGTTTCTTATTTCAATATTGAAGACAGAAGGTTGAGGACTGAACTTAAAAGATGTCTTAGAAATTTAATCTCTTGGGAATCTTTGGTTGGATTACAAAGTAAGATGCTAAACCCAATTTATTTGAAGAAATGCCATCAGTCAGAAGCCATGTGTGTGATTAAAACTTGGGGTAATGCTATCGTGGCTTTAAGATGTTCTACTGGCTTGGGGTATCTGGAAGTTATTGTTACTGTGGAAATCTCATGTCGTGCAGAACGTAGTGCACATTCAAACTGAAAAAGCATCCTTAAAAACTTGAGACATTTGTTGATAGTATGGCTTAGTTTTATTCACTTTATTTTTATATCTCATTATATCCATTGTATAAGAAATGGATTTATCTCTCTATATCTCTGACTGCACTATAAACTGCCTCTATTTCCCTGTCCGAAATGTTTCAGCTGAATTAACATGGTTCTTACCTTCACCATGACTTTGATAATTTTCTTATTCGTGGACTCTTATGTGTATGCAGGAACGTTTGGAATTGTTGATTATACTAATTATGACGACATGAAATATGCAGTAAGTTGTTTTAGGATATGATCTTCCCTTTTACCACCTCTCCACAAGAGGATGTTTGCTTCTGTTATGTTTGCTTAAACTTGATGACATTGTTCTGGTGCTCAGATCCGGAAACTTGATGACACCGAGTTTAGAAATCCGTGGGCAAGAGCTTATATACGGGTAAATTTTATATCCATTCTTATTATCATTTTTCCCTGCACCTAAAACGTTGATTTGCTCTGTAAATATATATGCTTAAGAATCCCTATCTCTCTTTGAGACAAGACCATCATGCTGTCAGATCTTTATTGTGCTTATTATAATTAGAAAATTCCAAAGCATATTAGCAGAGGGGAAAATGTGGTATCAGGCTGCTTGATGAAAGTGAAATCTCTCTTTTTAGGGGAGATGAATAGTTCATATAGGAAAAACGGATGGTTATTGTATAACATTGGTAACGCAGTACCAAAAATTACTAATATCAATGTGGCGAAGATAATGAATGAGAGGGGGAAGGAGAGCAGGCCTGTAAAAGGTCGGGCCAGGTGAAGAGAGGGTTACAGATAACGTTGGTAATGTGGTTCTAATGATTACTACTATCAATATGATGAAGATAATAATGAATGAGGGAGGGAAGAGAGCAGATCTGTAAAGATTGGGCCAGGGAAAGAGATAGAGGGGATAGATTGGGGACAGGGCTGCCAGCTATCGAAGAGAAAATGAGAAGACAATAAGTTGAGAACTCATCACTCTTTTATGTATGTAAAAATTTCACTAAAACATGAATGCTATTCAGGTCGGAGGGGCAATTGTAACCTGCCATACCTAGATTGGGCCAACCCATAAACTGTCGGAAACCTCCTATTAGAGTGAAATATCCAGCTTTGACTGCAGGAGATTAGATCAGGGCACCATGGATCAGGTCAATTTGGCCGTCCCTGAATTATATGGAATGCAATTGTTTACCAATGTGCTTTGTGTAACGTCTAAAACTTTGATCTTTTCTAGCTTTAATGTCTTAGCAATCTGGGCTGCAATAATTTTATCCTACCATGCAGTACAATATATACTAGTTGGTCTACATTTGCTTGTC
Organism: Moringa oleifera; assembly: GCA_021397835.1. Classification (NCBI taxonomy): domain Eukaryota; kingdom Viridiplantae; phylum Streptophyta; class Magnoliopsida; order Brassicales; family Moringaceae; genus Moringa; species Moringa oleifera. The sequence continues at coordinate 170,594 of JAJFZO010000658.1, read as the reverse complement.
TAGCTTCTGCACCAATTTTTTCTGGCATGGTCAGACCATGCTTTAGAGAGAGTCTGGAAGTATCAAGTTTTTTGGTATGAGAAAATTGTCTTTCCAGCTTTCATTTTGATGAGCTCCTGATGTTGGTCTGTACATCAATTGGTATAGGTGAAAAGACATGAGGCTAGTCCAACAAGGAGCAGAAGCAGGAGCCGCAGCCGAAGCAGAAGCAGAAGCAAAAGCAGGAGCCGCAGCCAAAGCAGAAGCAGAAACCGAAGCCCAAGAAAGAATCGGAGGTATAATCCCTTTTCGTTTATTTTCTTTTCCTCAATTTTCATCATGTTACTTCTACATTGTGAGAGTTTTGCTCCTATCGCAGTAAATCATTGGAACGATCAGTTTCTAGGTCATTGTCAAAATCTAGATCTGCATCTCCTGTTAAATCATCAAGGTAACTGTTATCTGTTATGCCATGCTTTTTTCTTTTGTCATGCTTCTTACCTTTGGGAAAATTTTATTTCTTCCTTGCAGAGCAAGATCTAGATCGAGGTCAGGGTCTCCTCATAAGGTAAAGAATCTCTTTGTTGTGAATCTTTGGATGATGAAAGGTACAGGTTGTACTGAAATTAGGGAAGTCGAAATATCTGGTCAGTAAGAGAAAATGTTGGTAAATTTCGGGTGCTTGATGTGGCACATTTGGAGGAAAGGCACATGAGAAAGAGTGAAAATGGTGGGCCCTTCGCTTGCCTATCCTCCCTCCCAATTCATCATTTCCGTGTTTGACAATCTTAAGAAGTTCCTTGCCCTGGGATTTGGGCTGAGGTAAATGGGCACAGTTTTGGGGCTGGAGATTGTTGCCTGTGTAGTTTTACGGAGAGCTTCTTTTCTAGGATGGTTCTAATGTTTGCATGCTGATCATTCTATTGGAAGAAAAAAAAAACATTTTGAAATTTTCATTGCAGAATTCTTGGTTGTCTTATTCTGGTTATATTTCTTTCAGGTGCAGCAGTCAGGTAGTGACTGATTGACTGAAGCTCTTTCATAGCCTGCTGTGGTCAAGCATGAGGGCTGGTTTTACTTGATGCCAGAGTGGAACTGTCTTTATGAAGGCCTGGAGATGAAGTATTCGATTGTATCTTGCATTACAATCTATGGATTTTGTGCAATGTGCTGTTTGTGAGCATTCAGGACTTGTGCTTGTGAACCTGTTAGTTAATAATCAGGCTATAGTCTAGCAAGGTCTTTGGCCAGGAAGCTGGAAAGCTGTTGTGTAAGAGGTAGATTAAATTTGTTGTCCTAGGAGCTTCTTCCCATGATTGTGGCTTGTTTGATTACTGTTGATGTTGTCGTGAATTAACTTCTCACTGAGCTATTGCTTAATCCATCACTTTTTTCTTTTCATTTCATTTGCCCCACACCATAAAACAATTTGGAAATTGTTTCGGGGAAGTTTATTGTCTAATGAGATGCAATGGTGGAATTAAGTTGCTGAACTGTCAGCGACCAGTATCTCCTAAGTGTCCTCTGAGTGACAAAGGTACACCAAATAGAATTTGCTTTAGTCATGAGTTGGTTCAATTCAAAACACTTAATTTTGAAATTGGTTGGAGGTGTGTAACGTCAACTCTCAATCAGTGGAAGGGCCCATTTATATTTGATTCATCCAGTGAATTAATTAATTCTGCCGAAACACATTTTTGCAAATTGTAGGTACATTGGAAAGATAAGAAGTGTTTGATTCATCCAGTGAATTAATTAATTCTGCCGAAACACATTTTTGCAAATTGTAGGTACATTGGAAAGATAAGAAGTGTATTACACAGATTGCATCCAATTTGATGAAGACCTCCAAGACCCATGGAACCTACAGGAATATAATGTTGATGCCGGTCCCAGCCTTTCCAGATCACAACAAATAGCCTTCAATTCTCCGCCTCTCTTCCTTCCTTCCTTGTTTCCCTCATCCTTATGGATCTCACCCTAAAGCCAGAGCTCTCACTCTTATCATCTTCTATTGCTGCCTATTATCTTCTTCATTGATATGTCATCGGCTTCATCACCACCTCCACCACCATCACCAGCTGTCAGGAACTGCCACAACCATCCTTACGCACTTTCACATATCCAATTCCCTCGCAAGCCCACCACACTACCCGATCTCTTCCTCACATCGCTCTCTCTTCTCTTCCTCTTCTCATCCTCGAAACCCCATACCAGCTCTACCAGTGGTACTTCCTTCCTTCTCAGAATCCCCTTTCTCTCTTTCCCTTTAAACTCCCGCCGATTTCCCAAAATTCCCTACATGGCCCATCAGTTCACCCCTTCAAAACCCGATAACCATCATGGCTTTGCCAGCCCTCAGTCTCTGTCCGATTGGCTCAAGCCCCGTTTGCCTTCCGATTCTTTCGCTTCATGGGGCGTTAAGCCCGGCACCAAGAACATCCACAACCTCTGGCTCGAGCTCTCCCAAGGCGAGATATCTCTCGCCGACTCCACCCCTCCTATTCGCACTGTCAATGTTGTAACTGTCCGGATTATTGGCAAAGACAATAGAGTCCTGGTCGAATCTCACCAGGAAATGTCCGACGGTAGTGTCAGGTACAGGTGTCGACCCTTGTCCGAGAAAATGAAACCCAATGAGACCCCTGAAGAGGCCATATTTCGGGCAGTTAAAGAAGAGCTTGGCTCGCTGATCACTGGGTCCCTTTGTGATTGTGATATCAGTGATATTGTGAAGATCCTGCCGGGTTCTTATCACAGCAAGGTGGAGGAGAGGAATTCAGTCTCGTATCCGGGATTGCCGGCGTGTTATGTGCTTCATTCGGTGGATGCGCTGGTGGATGGTTTACCCGAAGGAGAATTTTGCACAGAAGAGGAGGAGTATAGGGATTCTGAGGAGACATGGGCTGCAGATAAAGCCATCTCTGTAAAGAGGCATCATTGGAAATGGGTTAGTTCTGATTCGGTCCAATCTTGATATGGCCATATGGGCTCTGATTAAGCTGCCCTTATTTCAAGTTTGAGTTCTTTTCTTTTTTCCATTCTTTCTTCTGGTTTTCTGAATAATAAGATAATGTTTCTAGTTGTCATGAACTGCCAGATATTACGCTGGTTATGGTACAGAAAGGTTAAGAAACTTGACGAGGAACTTACTCTTTGTGTTCCCAATTGTTGACTGTATATCATTAGCTCAAAACCTTCAACCTCTGCTTTAAATTAACTGCTGACCAAGAGTGGAACTGTAATTTTGCTTTCGGCAAACACATGGGCCATTAGACCTCTGTACTTATGATAAGTTTGAGTTCTGAATACCTGTGGCTGAATCGTAGGCCGGGATTGTGTTCCTTGCGTTTGTGGCAAATTTTAAGGGGCTTTTGGCAAAAATTGATGAGCTAGAAGTTTCAAAAGTTGTAATATTTGCAAGGTTTGACGACAGAATTTCCATAGCGAAGGCATCCAGTTAAATGACCAGGCTTTCTTTTTATGTGCATATAATGCAAGCCAGGATCAAGTAGGAAACCTACGGTTGCACTCTTGAATTGTGGATAAGCCTGGGAGGGCTTTTGACCTTTGGTCTTAATGTTCTAATAGGTCTTATGCCTTTGAATATGTAACTCGTCAATCATTAGGAAACCAATTATTATAATCTCTTTGCTGGTGTAATCTGCATTAAGGTCTGCAAACTCCAAAGAATCCAATGGGAAAACACATAATTAGGAGCTCTGGAACCCTTTTATAGGAATCTTGACTTGACCAATTCATGCTACTTGGGTTTGATGATCTTCCTAATGATTAGGCAGAGCAATATGTCCTTGGTAGCCCTTCCTGCCTACCAGAACGTGATTTCATGATACTGAGTTTCATTAATATTGTTTATATTTTGCACTCGTTGTACCAATGTTTGTACAGCTGTTTTTTTTTTCTTTTTTTCTTTTGTAACACCAGGTCAAAGTCAAGATACCATAATCTGTCAGTTAGCATCAATAGCAAGAATGAAAAATTATTCCAGCTTCCTAGGAAAACGGGGTTGAGTTAGATTTGATGGCGACTTCAGGCTTCGGGGAATCAATTAGTAACACTTGGTAGAGTTTCACCTGTACAAGTTTGTAAAGAATTTTTGATTATTTGGGAGCTTGGTGCAGGAGTTTTAGACTCCCATTCCAATCTTAAACAATGTCAATTCGATTTCCCGTGAGTCTTATCTGCCATTTAAGAAGAATAAGTATGATTAGAATGCTTAGTTGTCTTCAACAGTCTAGCATGGACTTCTCCTCTGTATACCTGCAACTTATACCTGACTTTTATGTATGTACTTGTCCGTTTTCCCATGCCAATTCATTTTAAAAGAGATTGTTACAGAGCTCAAAATTCATTAAGGGACCACCTGGGGAAAACAGAGTGCCATAGTCACTTATATTTATGACAAGAAACAAAAAATCAGCTGTTTGGCTTTGTAGAGATGTCATGTATCAGTGGAGAAATGGCCTCCTTTCAAATCCTAAAGTAAAGCTCAATTGCTCTTCAATGTAGTGCTTGTGGTGATAATTTTTTATTTTTCTTTTTCTTTCTTGTTCTCTTTCGTTCTACCCTTTTCTGAAATGGCAATGGAAACAGAACTACTTTTGTCTTAACCTTTTAATTTTATAGCATAGAAATTGATCTGAAATGGTTGGTGAGTTGTTGGGTAGTTAAGCTACTCTTAGGCCATATCAAGGGTAGACTTGGCACAATGAAGGGACCAAGGAAAATTACATAAATCAAGTGATGTTTTTTGCACCTTATCATTTCTTCCTTTCCACAAAGCGTTACCTGTTATTTATGTGCAGTATGCTTTATCATCATCCTTTAGTTAAAACATAAACTTATTGGCATGTAATGACCTTTGATGAAGACAGATGCATTTTGAAGTTGAACATTTTCTTCTCCGATTGTTCTGATGCAGACAGATGCTTTGTGGAGTTAAAACATTTTCTTTTTGAATTATCATTTTAGACTGTAGCTGTTGAATTATGAACAGAACATCAAAGACCTGGATTGAAGATGCAGAGAGCAGCATTAGTAGCCAGGAGAGGAATGTGAAAGTTCACCTTGGGAGATTCCATAGAATATGTTATAGAACTCGAAAGAGAGAAAAAAGGAAAAGAAAAAAAGAGGAATCTGTTGGTTCCTGCTGATAATAGTATAGATGGATGTATCCAAGTTTACCCGATTTTGATGTTAATGAGAATATTCTTCCAGACCGTTGTGGATTCAAAGTCTTACACAAGCACATCGATACTGTTTTTTTTTTTTGTTTTTCTTTGGTTGGTAGATTCAATGTGAGTTTAGATGTGTGGAATAACATGGGCAAATTATAAAGTCATAAACAAAAGTTTTGCCCAAGCAGAAGTGATAGCATTTAAAAGTGGGAAATGGATGGAGGAAAAGAGAAGAAAAGGAACTGAAGTGGCAGATAGAAATAGGGCCGAGGCAGTGAGTGGCTAATACAAGGAGCGCTAGACTTCCATTATATGCATCAGCCAGGCCACAATTGTTATCGTTAAAGTTGTGGGATTTGATGATTCCTTAGACAAGAAAGCAACTTCTTTCCCCTTTTTTCCTTGGAGTCTCATCGACTCTAATGGTGGTCTACTCATACCAACTATTTTTTCCTGCTCAGCAGACAACCAAAGAAGCAAAGGTGTAAAAACCCTCCTCATCCTTCCACCTAGACACGTGGAAGTGAAGACCAGATAAAACAATCCAAACAAAGCTTAAACTCATCCTCTCAATCTTTCTGATTTTATATAGGTTAATCTTAATTTACAATCTGTAATACTTTTAAGCATCAAAGCATACAGTGAAGCAACACAACATGATGAAACACCAAGCATATGAAAATAAGCCAACCCAAAGATTTCAACTAAGCAGCTATACTAATTAAGGTCCCTTAATTGATTCTTTGGTCTGTTGGGTCTTGTGGCGATGGTGAAGCTACGAATCATGTTAAACTAGTGTAAATGGAAACTCTAAATACTGGTAGAACACTGAGTGCCTTGCCTCGAGGTCAGTGGACCTGTGGGGATAGTCGGTCCAAAAGGCATGACAGCCACACAGTTGACGTTAAATCGATATCGGCCAGAAACCCAAGTGCCAACCTTCCACCGTAGCTTGCCGTTCACCTTGACATTGAGAATCAGCTTTCCAGCAGTCTGATCCCGCCCGACCTCATAGCCGAAAGATGGGGCCACAGGTAGGCCTCTCCCCTCCAAGGATGCTGTTAGGAGGTTGCCATCTTCGTGTCCTTGGTAGAAAGGAGGAAGGGAGGTATGGACAGTTATCTGCTGACCTTTGTAAGCAGCGTAAATTTGTAGCTCATCGTAGTAGACGCCAACTTTTTTATTGGGGTTCTTGGAAAGACAGGTGAGTTGGATGGAGGAGTTGAGAAGGTGAGGTCCCGAAAGATTGAGTTGGTAGATATCAACCTCTTTGAGGGAGAACTCGGGCTTTGCAGGGTGTAGGATGAGCCAGACGAGGAATATAATTAAGAGAAGTGTGGTACAAGATGTAGAGAGCACAAAGAACAGCTTCTTGTAGCGATTGTTGATGCTTAGTCCTTGCTTATTGGCACAGTGTTTGGGGGATTTTATGAGGACTTGAGACATTTGCAGCCTGCCAATAAAGAGAGAAGAAGAAGTTTGCAATGTTAAGGAAGCAGTGGGGATGGGCTTAATATATATAAAGGAAGAAGTGGGCAAGGAAAACAGAAAACAGAAAGCAGCAATTATTATGCCCAATCATGCTTTTGACAGAGTGCTGCTGCCGCTGCCACTGTGTGCTCATCATTTTCAAATTCAATTAAAACGTTGAAGGATACATCTGAACCGTTGGATGGGCACACCAAGCTGCATGTTATCTTCGAAGCAAAGTGTTCGTTGGCACGTTTTTTTGATTATAATGCATTACATCGTTGGGTTGTGTTTAATGTTACAGAAACCACAACTACAAGACATGAAAAGTAGTAAATTGCTTTTTCCTGATTGATCGACCAGGTGACCCAGACTCCGCTCCATCTATATGCAATGCAAATGCAAATGCAAATTCAAGCGTGTGATGGAGGAGCAGTGGTGGTGATAAACAGCTGTGAGAGTACAAAGGTGGGGTCCCAGAATTCCCTGTCAGCAGAGCAGGCAGAGCAAGTCTTGGCTTGAATATGCGTGCATGCAGCATGATGATTGATTGATAGAGGGATGATACGGGATCTCTTTCTCACCCACAACCACAGGTCGGACTGGCTTTTAGAATAATTGCAAGGAAAGCTACGTTTGCTTGCTTGCTTTTTTATTTCAAAAGGAGAAGAAGAGGTAGAAGAAATGAAGTAGCCAATCCTCTTTTCTAGTTGAATGGGCAAGTGGCAGCACCATCTTCTGACTTTACCCAGCTTGTTTCTAGTAAAAGCAGCATACTCATTATCTGAAACGGTTCGACAAGTATTATTATATGATAAACGAGCGGTGAATCATATTGTTTAGTTTTTTGGGACTTCTGTGGGTCTGTTTTGTTGTATTGGGCGCTGCATAATTCAAAAGAAGAGAAGACATGAAGAATCTGTAAACTAGCTTTTTGGAAAATCCTGGAAAAGCAAGTCTAGTCATCTACTGATGACTTCTTCTGGGGCTTAATGTTGTTGTATGCAGCTGTTGCTTTTATGTTAAGAAATACGGTGTAAACAAGTATGTGAGGCCCTCTTTGCTGGCCCTGTGATTAGTATGTCCTGTTTGACAAAGAAATGGGGTCCTCTTCATGAGGATCTGAAAGAGAATAACATTACAGCTTTGTCGCAGAGGCGCTTGGAAAATAGGAGCCGTTTGGCTTTGATTTGCTTTTATTGGATTATTGAGCCCTTCAATCAAAGAGAAAGCTGCTGCTGCTGCTGCTACTGGTGCTGGTGGATGACCCCATGCCCTCAGTGATTTCATATCTGCTCAGCTTTAACTCCTATATTTTGCTAATTTCTTTGCTCTCGGACCTAACTTGCTTTAATCAAAAAGATCTTTTTCTTTTTATTGGGTTGTGTTTTTGAAAGATAAACATGAAGGGATGATAGTGGCTCCTCTTGCTTCCCTTTCAAAGTAGGCCAAACCCCACTGCATCTGCATTATCCTCTTCATTCCTCCCATTAATCTCAATCCTCTAGAAGACCAAGAAAAGAGAAAGACGGAACAATAACAGCACAGAGACTATCAAGCTTAAATAACCAAAGTTGCTTTCGAAAGAAAATACAACAAAACATCAACGTATAATCTGCTGCTTGCTAATGACTTCCACTGCCTGAGCTCCCCAACACGCCAAATAGAAGTTCTCGAAAGGAAAAACTGAGAAATAATGTTTCATAAAAATGCAACTGTTGACAACTCTACAATGATTATACTGCTCAAACAAATTTACATGTTTAAAAAGAAAAGTAAAGAATTAATGCAGCACACAAATCACAAAAATTGCTCAGTAAACTGATTACAGTACTATGTTACATTAAATACATGATAATCCCTATTAATATCAACAACAAAAATTGCTTAGCAAACTGATTACAGTGCTATCTTGTGTTAGAAAGCACCTCCAACACAATCACAGCCCTGCCCCCTTTTCCTTTCTCATACTGCTGGAACTAAAAGCAGGAGAAACCATGTCTCTTCCTTTCCAATCCTAGAATTAGTTGTTGCTAGCCATCAGAGGAATTGCCATAGTAACTCGCGCATGCTGGGGCTGCAGGTTCATTGTGCACCTGTCGAACAAATTGTCCTTTTATCCTGGGACGCTGCTCTGCTAGCTTCTTCCTACTCTCATACCGAACCTGAGAATCAAATTGCGCAAATCTGTAAAACAATTCTGTTCACAGATTTATACTGTACTGCACACTCAAATAGTAACATTTTTAGTTCTTCCTAGTTATGAAGACACAGGGTATCACAGCTCCACTGACCTGTTCACACTATAATATGACACTGACATTACTGGTACACACTACAATAAGATCTAATGGGATTACAATTATTTACCTTTTTCTCAAAGCATCTATCTTTTCGCTTTAGGCGGAACTTGGTCAGAGCTGCTTCTCTTTGGATGGAACGTTGGGAATTTCCGATGGGAGTTAAAAGACCATCCTGATTCTTGCACTCTGACACAGTCCTGACAACAGCAACCTGATCAACATGGCTATTACTTCCACAAGCACTGCCATACCCCATGCAGTTGAGACGGTTCATAGCACCGCTATAGAAACTACTAGTTCCACTCTGATCCGTAGCAGGTGAATTATGTCCTCGATCCTCCAAACAATCCAATCTATGGTCCAGCTTGTGCGTGGGTTGATTGACCGAGCTTCCATTTGGACCCAATTGGTCACACAGCTGCTCACATTTATTACTTCCAAAACTGGACTGATGAAATAGATTTGCTCGAGAGGAGAGTTCCTGCTGGCTGGCAGAACTAGGACTTGGTGTTGGTGATGGAGATGATTGTCTGCACAAAATTGAAGTAGCTCCAGAACCATAGCCCTTGTTTAGACTACTAACCCTTAGGCCTTTTACCAGAACTGGGCCAGAAAATACTCTCTGCTGAGGCCAAGGAGTTGTCACTTCAGATTGTTTTGGTTGATTGTCAGATCGATCAATAACCACAGGGGGGATACTTCTATGAGTATTTGGCGGGGGACCAGGAGCATTGGAATTAAAACCAGTGACAACATTGGATAAGTTCTTCTCATAACTAGTTACTAGTGAGGTTGAACACTGAGTCTCTTTCAGCTTGTTAGTGTACCTGCATGAAACATCATTAATAATTAGCAATCAATCCAGTCTAAGTATCTAAAGGCCAGTAAGAAGCTATAAGAAAACATTGACCTCCCTATCAAGGAACTTACTAAAGAAGAGTTCAACCATTCAATCCTTACATTCTGGAACTTTTCATCTATACATTTCAACCATGTCATTGTTTTTCCATAAATTCCTTCCAATAATAATAACTTAAAAGCTTCACTGATTGACTTTTCAAGGTCTCTAAAAGACCAGATTTAATGCTCTTAAATGACCTAAAACCTTCACATGTTTATAATTACATTTTTTTTCACAGAATTGATACCCATTTGGTGTTATTAGAGATTCAAGGGATGACAACTTGGATCTGTTAAGTTGTTGATTATCATCTGATCCAATCAATTTGTTTTAATAAGTATTATAACCCATAGAACAAAGAAGGATATACAGCCACCAAATCAACAGAACCTACTCATTCTCACAATAGTTTAGTAGCTTCAAAACATAAATCTGCAAAATTTTTAAAGAGAAAAGAAGTAAAGAGAGAAAGAAACTAACTTGGTAAAAGCTGAGGCATTACAGTGCCAAAACATAGGCCTCTTTTCAGAAACATGATTCTCCAAGCCACACAGGTGAGATCTTCTCAAGGAAAGATCCAGTGATGCTGGAGAATCAAACATGCTCGTAACGTTGTTTGAAGAAGAGTTGTGGGTACTAAATGCTCCCATGAAGTCAATGGCTTTTCTTGAAGAACTGACTGGAGCATTATAAGCCTCACCGGTTATATCACCACCCCTTTGGCATTCTGGCTCGACATCCTCATTCCTGTATGCTTTATTGGCCTTCTTGCAGGTATCCAGTGCTGATCCTAATTTGATTGACACATCAGGCTAAATGCTTCATTACGTAACCAAACAGAAAATATCATATATAAATTGAAATTTACCCCCAGCGTCACTCTCATGCATAGGCAATTTCTGATAGAAACCAACACATTCTTCGTGTTTCCGCACATTTATGTTATTCAGTAAAGATTTTCCCCATTTCAGCAGCTGAAAATCCTGCATATTCTCCATGTCCCCACCTTCAGTGTCCAAATCTGGCTTTGTACAAGAGCTCTGCAAGAGACAGCAAACATGCAGTCTCTACATGAAACTTCATGAAGCCAACCTAAACTGAAAGGAGATTCCTTTCAATCATGAGCAACCTCATAAACACATACACATATTCCTTGGACAACGCACATATCAAGTGTTCCAATAACTGTTTGGTACACCTCATATGAAATCCACATCACTCTATAAAGGTGACACTAGATTGAAATAAACGCATTATTATTCAAATAGTATCTGAAATAATTTGATGTGCATAGGAATAAATAAGTTCTTGATCATACAGTGGTGTAGACTTAATAATATCAAGGTCGCATTCCCATATTGTTAGATGAAAGGCTTGAGTGCAAAAGTTTCCACAACCTCAGTTCAAAGAGTTGCCTTGCCAAACTACTTGGTACAGTTTCTCACAGTAAATGATAGAGAAAACCTAGCGTATACTTTTCAAAAGTCAAAACACATTCAGACTAGCCAAAGCCAAGTAGAAATTTCTTTATTCCTTTTTCCTTTCCATTTACAAATCAATTTAATTAAACCAAGCATTAACAAGTCATCAACCTGGATATAACAACAAACGGCATATGATTGTACATAACAGACGGCTTTACAAACCGTGGCTTGTAATCAAGGGACGAAGCCAGCAATTCTAAAGGTCAAATTGCTCTATCAACTCCTCTATATACAATTCGAGAAAAACTCACCTGAGCATCACTCCCTTTCTCATTTTTCTCCTTGCTTCTTTGTAAACAATCTTGGAATCCACTTGACCGATTACTTGCAGCATCATTTTCAGAAGTGGCTTCAAGTTTTTGCTGTCCAACACTCTCATCGTGGGGGCCGGTTCCACCAACTATTGACTGTCACAAAATTGGACAAACCAAGACCCAAGTTAGAACAGGGAGTTACAATTTGAAGGAACATAAAACAGGAGAGAAAGAAAAATGCATACAGATTGTCTTCTCCATACATGCTGCCACAAAATTCTGAGTTCATTTCTCCTTATAGGCTTAACAAGATAGTCAGCAGCACCTCTCAACATGCATTTATATACTGTGCCAATTGAATCCTGTGAGGACATCACTGCAAAATCACACCATGACAGAGAGAAAATCACTCAAGTAAGTTTGTTGCAATGGAAAATTAACGAATCCCATATTATCAAAGTTATTTTTGTTCTTATCATACTTATAACAGGAATGTTTTTGCAGATCTCATGCTCCATAATTAGCGTAAGAAGAGCATATCCAGATATTGATGGCAAATCCACTTCTGTCAGTATGAGGTCTATGTTATGCGGTCTTCCTTTCAATATCTCCCATGCTTTCAAGCCATCAGGAACAGCTGCAACTGGTTAAATATAAGACAAAAACTCTTTTCAGTTCCCAGCATAGCATCCCAACTTTTTACATTTGAATTGAATTCAACATTCAAAATTTCAGCCATTATTGAAAAGCAGCATAAAAGTTTGAATTAGATCCTGCATTTATACTCTCTTATAGAGTAAAATGGGTTGCACCTCTAATAGGGCTTTTGGACACAACAAGAAGCAGGAACATACAGGATGGATCCGGAGGGAAAGGAAATGAGGAACAGCTTGAAATAGTATTTAAATTAACCCCAAACGTAAAGCACGTTACAACAGAAGAAAAGAATCATCATTTCTTCTTGCTTAAACAAGACTCTTTCGTAAACTTGGAAGAAAAACCCAGTCCATAAAGTATAGGGTAAGGCTAAAAAACAAGATAAAAGAAAGATGCCACTCTCACTACGTCAAAATATACAGCTAGTTGTCAGTACAATATTCATCTTCAGGATCTCAGGGGTCCTGTGAAATGGTAACAAGACTATACAATACTCCCGAATTCGTCATGTCAGTCGACTGAAGCAATATAGCTACAGGCTACCACGGAGGAATGGACATGCAACAGTCACCAAATGAGCCACAGCTCAAAAATGATTTAAGCCCCAGAAAAGTACACTTGCATAACTTCAAACAAGATATTCGAGACATGTAACGGCCCCGAGTAAATCATGCCAAATCCACCTGTTATCTATTTATTGAAGAACTGCATAGCGACGAGAGAGTGATCTGCTAAACCGTCTAAAAACCAGTTCATCAATTCGAATACAAGAAGTTAAAATTAAGCAAGAAGAGAATTGATAAAGCAAAGGAAACTGACCTCTGTAGCTGCATTTCCTGAGAAGAGCTGATATTATCTGCCGGGTGGAATCATCAGCTTCGACCAACAGTACCCTCAACGCCATCCTTGGCAAGAATTTGTCCCACTTCACCACCCCATCCTTGTTCGTCTTTGCCTCCGTGCCGCTGTTTGTGTCCTCCTCCATCCTCTGGGTCTCGCTCTTCGTCTCGGCCTCCACGTTCTCGCTGCTTACCACCACCTCAGCCATGCTGTTCAGTGTCTCTGCACCACGAAACCGAGCCGAGGGAAACAAAAAGCAAAGCTGGAAAGAAAAGAAAAGATTTTTTTTCTTTGTATCTCATTCATCAGCAAAAATATCTCAAACTCATCGGCCAATACGAGAGATGGACGGCCTTGATATGGTGTCCAGTGCGAACCGACTCCAATCCAATGGTTGGTAAATATGAGAGAGTAAAGTTGGCCAGGTCAGCAATCCATGGCCGATGATGGAAAAGGCAAAGGAGGTGGAGTTTTGGTGGTGCATAATCACCATGGGCACCGATCCTGTCATTGGGATATTTTCACAAGGGGACACTTGGCACCAGCGGGACCCACTTGTGAGATATTTCATGTCACTTGCACTGCATTCTCAGAAGATATTTTTGAGTGCTCCAAGGAGACAACGAATCTCATGGACGCCCTGCCGACACGTGGAGCAGACTTTAGGTGGGGCCCACCCCCCGTTTGTGGCTTTCGATCTTCCATGAAGTCTCACCTCGGTCACCAGTTCTTCGGCCTGCCGCCTGCGCCAGCCACCTTCTTCCTTGCAGCACTTTAACCACCGTCGGATTTTGTTTGTGGAACACAAAATAACTTTGCAATTTTAATTGAGATAAAAGGATTGTTTTTTTATTTCTTCCAAAAAAAATAAAATAAAAATTTAACCATCCATGAATGCAGGAAATTATCTTTAGAAGTAAAAAAAAATTGGAAAAATCTAGCAGCTGGGCTGGAGACCAAGAGGGGACCAACTGTACCTCTGCCCTCTGACGTGTCCTTATCCATTTCGCTCCATCTTAATCTCCGTTCCCTTGCTGAATCCACCCCGTGTTTTGTCCAACTCCCTACACAGCTAACGACCGAGAACTTTCCCCCTTCGCGCACTCTCATTTTTCCACGCCCGGACGCTCCTTGCTTCATCCAAAACCCTTAATGGCTACTCTATTAGCTTCCTCCCGCACCAACTTTCATCATCATCATCACTGTCTCTGCATATCATCATCTTCTACATGTTCGTCTTCGTCAGTATCTCTGATGGGTACCACAAAGCCTCAAATCCCTGTGTCATCCACTCTAAAATCCAACTTCTTGGACCATTTGAGTAAGGATCTGAGGTGCGTTGAAATGGGATCCGGCACACGGGGTCGCAGCAACTTCATGGTTCGGATGTCCTGGGATGGTCCACTCTCTTCGGTCAAATTGATCATTCAAGGCAAAAATCTTGAGGTTTTTCCGTTATACTCTTTACCAATTCTCTCTTGTCTAGAACTATTAAGGGCTACCTAAAGAGTTATTAACAAAATCCTAACTTTGGGCTCTACTGCGCTCTAGTTCCTCAAGATACTAAAATGAAAGCCTGGTCTTTTTTTTTTTTTTTTTTTGGATTGAATTGATGGGAACATAGATAATTAGAAACTGAAGGCCTGCATTTTCTCAACAACTAATTGAATGTCTCTTTCTATTACCTTTCTCTATGTTTGAAGTTTAAATCTCTTTTAAATGTATTCGTCTAAAATGTTATACAGGAACAGCTTATAAATTCAATCATCTCATAAATGTTGGGCTTTTTTCTCTAAATTCCTTAAGGACAATAGCATGCAACTTAAAACTGTATTTCACGTACTAGAACTGAAACTGAAATGTAGCCCCGTGATCTTTGTCTGGATACAGTTGACAGATACTGTTAAAAACCATGTGGAGGAGAAGCTTGGTAAGGCGATCCAGAAACATAGTCATCTTGTGCGGGAAGTTGATGTTAGGTTTTCTGTTCGAGGTGGAGAGTTTGGGAGAGGCCCAAGGGTTCGGAGATGTGAGGTGTTTACCAGTGGATAGCCCTTTCTTCTCCTTTATTTAAATGGGAACTTTTATAGGATTGCTGAGAATGGATCATTCTGTTTGCAGGGTGAGGTGTTTTGGCTGATTGGTATTTTTGGTGCCTATTCTGCAGGTGACTTTGTACACAAAGAAGCATGGAGTGGTCCGTGCAGAGGAAGATGCTGAAACAGTATATGGGAGTATTGACTTAGTGTCATCAATCATACAAAGAAAGTTGAGAAAGATTAAGGAGAAGGAATCAGACCATGGTCGCCACATGAAGGGGTTCAACAGATTGAAGATCAGGGAGCCTACACCACAAGCAGTGGAGGGTGACGAAGATGCAGTTCACCCACAAGAGGAGGATGATTTTATTGATGAGGTTGAACCATTTCGTTTACTGAAAATCATCTTGATTAGTTATATTTTTCTTTTTATTTGAACCAATATGTATTGAAAGCCCTTTTGTCTTCTTTTTTTTTTTCCCAACTTAAACATCCTTTCAGAACATTGACCGATACTTTTTGCACCATTTGGATTCTTATTTACCAGCAAAACTTGATGGCTTTAAAAAAAAAAAAAATTCTCCTTTTCCCCTTTCTAATCTGTTGGGCACTGGTGATTGTAAAGTTTGATTTTGTTTTCACTGTTTAAAAGCTAACGGAAGAAATTGGAGCATGGCACACTCATGAAATTTTTTTGACCAATGTGTATATGATTTGCTGACAGTTCATGAATCATAGTTGATTCCATTTGGACATTTCATAGATATTTATCAGATTAAAATAAAAATCTGACTTTTTTTTATATAATTTTATCAATGTTGACTTATTTTCATTCATCACATTAAAAGTTTCACTGGCCATTTCATCCTACTACATGATTGGACAATGCATAACTTTGTGAACCTATCTTTCAGATTGTCCGTACAAAACACTTTGACATGCCGCCGCTGACTGTTACTGAGGCAATTGAGCAGCTGGAAAATGTTGATCATGATTTCTATGGTTTTCGAAATGAAGAAACTGGTATGAACATGTTCTGTCATGCACATTCCTTCAGAATTGATTATTTTGATAGCATTTGAATTGAAATTTGTTGTGTGCTGTGTCCAGGGGAAGTTAATATTGTCTACAAAAGGAAGGCTGGAGGATATGGTCTCATTATACCTAAAGGAAATGGTAAAGCTGAGAAATTAGAACCTGTTGTGGCAGAAGCCTACTAGACAACCCTCCTTGGCGGAATGATGGGGTGAGAATGAAAAGATCCTTTGTCGAGATGGTTGAGGCTATGTTTCCATGTCATCTGTAGATTTCTGATTGGGGTATGTGGAAGCATCTAGAAAGGAAGCTCTTTTGGGTGTAAGAGAAGCCAACTTCTCAAATGTAGGATCTTGTTGGGAAGCTGATTTCTTTTTTTCAAAGGTCAGATGCACCTTGTGGTGTCCTATAGAAGGATGAAAGAAAACATTGTGTAATAGCTGTGCAATCTTTATACAAGTTTATTAGCTTAGTCTCCTTCCTCTGCCATAGCCAGTTTTGATGTAGTCCTGCTGTTTCCTGTAATTTTTTTTTTTCTTTTTAAAATTTCTAGCTCATGTATTCTGCTAGAGAAATATGCTATGCATGAGATGGTGCAAGGCTATGACTTGCATAAGGTTCTGCTGAGGATAAAGCATTCCTCATGTGCAAGTATAGTCGAGTAGAGAAAGAACGACAAGGAAACAATTCAGCACAAATGACATCACTGAAAACTTTCAATTTGGAATCCCTGCTGTGTTCATCAACTTTCCCTTCTTATTAACACTAGAAGATATCATTAATCGGAAAAAGTTCAAAGCCGAAGTTTTTATGCTTCCAATAATGCTCGGTAAAACAAGAGATTGAAAGGGAAACAGAAAAGAAGATGATCTGCTCTCTTACACATGTTGGAGTATTATGGACAAGATGTAGTCCCAACAAAAGCTAATCTGCTAACAGATTTCTGGCTGTATAGACCTCAAACTCCAGAAAAAGCCCTGTATTTGCCCGGTTGATATGATCATTTCAGTTTCCCAACTTGCCACACTGTGTATATCATCGCATCACGAGGTGCACCTCCACAAGCTCAATGAGACAACAAAAGTTAAGCGACAGATTCTGCTGAGACACAAAGTCAACCAAATGGGGGATACAGAAAACATGAACACGCACTTATCCAATGTCACTGTACCGTTACTTGCTCATTCAAGTTGTGGATCATGAGCAGGAATTTCCCTTTTCTTCTTGGTTGAGAACCTTTCAGTTGAAACTGCTAAAAGCTTGTTGAGTGACATGTTTTCCCCTCTAATATTCCTCTTTACTTCATACCTATGCTTGATCCTCTCATTGAGCTTGTAACCCAGAAATGCAGGGAAAACCAACAATTCTTCAACCTCACGACCCATCTCATCTATCAAATACTCCATCTTCTCCTGTAAGGAACTAGGATTGTACTGCAGTACCTGAGGGTGCTTCTTGCTCATGGTGAGAATTTCAACGCATGAAAGCCCATAACTAAAGAATAGCCCTATTACCTTTTGCATATTTTCACGGCTTGTTCTGGTCACAGCTCCCAGTGCCATGGTGAATTCCTTAGTTCTATATTCATACCCGATCTTCACAAGAAAGCCGAGTTTGTGCACAAGGTTCTCTTCAAAGGACAGGGCTAGAAACAAGGGGGCCTTCGTCAAGAACTTGCAAATGTCATTAGAATCCAAGCCACACTGCTTCAGAAACTCTATTCTAGGACGCAGCTTCCTCTCCTTGCTGACACTTATCATGTTAGGGAATACTTGCACAATCTTGAATATTTGGTCATAGCTGAGGCCAGCAAAAGACCTCAAGAACTCCACCTGGCTGTGCAGATGGCCCACGCGGTAACTCAAAATTGCAGGGAGTTTATAAAGCACCGTCCCTGTGGCTTTCTCATCTCCCCCACTAAGCTCCAAAAGAAACTTAATTCTAGGAATCAGCTGAGTATCTAAATCACAATTAAGAATGGCTGGGCGCCTTACAATTATATCAGCGCCGCCATAAGGGTTCAAGAAGTTCATGGTTCTTTCAATATCTTCAAGTGACTTCTTACAAAATGCTTTTGCAAGGTTGACATTGTTGAGAACACGAGTAATCTTTTCTTGGGGAATTCCATGGCGAAGGAGCAACCTAACCTTTTGATCAAAACCTACCAAGAATGTTGCTTCTGTTGCAGCCAAGACGCGTTCGATCTGCTTTGGCTCAAGCTGTTCTTCCACGTCACCGCATAGAAAGCGTATGAATGGATCAATTTCCTCTGCTGTCAAAATAGTTGGGCGTTTCGTAACCAAGCGGTGAAACACAATATCCTCAATTCCAAGAGACCGTAAAGAAAGAATACGGCCGCTTATCTTATCCAAAGACGTTGTTCTCAGAGAAGGGTTCTTGAGCAGAAGAAATTCAATTTCTTCTTGGTTGAGTCCGACTTCTCGAAAGAGTGAATAGAGAAGCCCTGAGACCAACGAATAGACAAATGGAGGTGTTACTGAAACCAAGCTTGAGAATACATATGCATCTGTAATGTTTAAGAATTGACCTCTGAGAAAGGGAAAGAGAGAGTTACCCACCCGAGGCAGTATGAAGATTGGTTGGCGAGTTGAGGCAGCTGCAGTGGGTAAGAAGGTATCCAGGGGCACGAAAACCTACAGTGGTTACTAACGGTCTTACTTCAACCCTTGATGATGCAGAGAAGTTGAGGGAGAAGCATTCATGGTACCGAAGTTTTGTTGCATGCCAACGAAAGGAAGTAATAGCAGCAGCAGCAGAAGAAGAAGAAGCGGAACATGGAGAAGAACAAAGGATAGTGAACATGGCGACTGATAATGTTCAATGTTGGGATCGGATTAGGAATGAGTTGAGCCTTCCGGGTTAATGGCCGAGCGTTGCAAAGAAATTATACAAGTAATGATGATTGGAGATGATACCCTGCTGGCCTGTCTTTGGTGGCTAGTATTTGGGCTTCATTGTGAATGAGCCCTTTTCTCAGGAAGGGACAGGCCAGACCAACAATTGTTGGTAGGAAAGGCAGACAAGAATCTGCAGGCCTAAACGTCCTCCATGTTAATCTGTGGTTGGCAATTGGTGTGGGCCTTCAACTGGGGCGAGGTAACTGTCCACATTATAGCTTAAAAAAATTCGCCAAATAATTATCCTGTCAGAAATGGGAGTTAATTTTAACTTCCACAATGGTTGTTAACACAGTTGATACAAAGATAAGGCATACCCGCAGTACATTTGATTGACTACAAGAATTTACTTTCTTGCAGGGAGAGACACGGATGCCACTTAGAAGTCATTGCGAATTGAATGAAAGTGCCAGTGCCATCACAGATGGCACAGCCAAATAGAAGGGTTAAATAACAGAGCTAGCTGCCTTCCCATCACTGCCTTTGAGACAGAATCTATCAGGAATTTATTGCCTATTGGTGTCCTTGGGACGGCCTTTGCGAAGGTTTGCTCCACTTTTCTTGCTTGTAGGAAACCTTCCTACAACTGATGAGCCTTCCTTTTGTGATTTCCTGGGCAATCTGGAAAAAGTAAAATTTAATAAAGTAAGAGCAAAGATATCTTCAATAGGAATTAAATGAGAATCATACTGGATTAAATACACTTGCCTTGTTTTAGGGGCTTGGCAAACATTACCCAGTATTTCATTCGAAACTTCTTCCCTTTTGCAGTGAGGATTTTGTCCCTGAATAAGGCAAGAAGATAAAAGTCGGGTACAACTCACTATTATCCCTTTTATGTCACACCAGTATCAGTTCAATGCTATATCCTGAAAAAGAAGGGCAACCCCTCTGTCCTACCTACCTTTTTAAACACTGTAATTGTTAACTTTACAAACAGAGAGGGAACAAATCTCAGCAAGTATATCTATCTACTGATAACGGGAACTTGCAAAGTTAAATAACTAATTTCACTTGCTATGCTCTGGTTCAAGTAAAACTCATGGAAAAGTAGATAACATCCGCCAACTAATTTTATGGAAACCTTAACTGAAGAAAAACCTCACTGTCAAGCATGGCCCAAATAAAAGATGGTGATTTTGAAGAGGATAAGACAGAGATATGCAACAGAAGCAATGAGAGAGAAGTAATAAAACGAAGAAAATTTAGTTTCAAGAATCCTTTAGCTGAAAATAGAATAAGAGCATTCAAGAAAATGAGCTATTTAACAGCTCTTACGCAGCAAAAGGTTGACCACTTCTTAAAATGCAGGCTCATGCCAAGCAGTAAGAAAATGATACTTCTCTTGTCTAACTATTAGGAACACATTTTCAATCAGGCAATACAATACAGCAGCATATTATGGTCATAAGATTTGAAAACTCATAAACCCTAGAGGGCAGGTATAAGCTCAGAAAGTATTGCGATTTTATATGCCAAGAAATCATATTGAAACCTTATATCAGAATCATCAACAAAAGGTCATCTTCTACACTTACCCAGAAAGATGTCAGTAAAAAATTAAATTCAAAGATTTACACCATGTATCATTATGATTGACTGTAAATTATGTAATGCCAATTAATGGAAGATATAATTGCTGGTCTCCCAGTCTCACCAAAAAAAAAAATCTTATTTAGATTCACTGTTGCTGCTATTCTGATTAATAAGGATACTTTCAGTGCACAGCGGTGAAAAGAAGGCCACAGTAAGAACATCAGAGACAAAAATAGACATGAATCAGAAAAAGAACCCAAACATAAAGCAGAAATATATGAGATTGGTACCGGGTGGTGAAAAAAAAAATTTGTAAAGCATCATGCTAAATTAGCTTCTATTACAGCCTTAAAAAATCGCATACAGCATATGAGCACGTCCGAGGCAATTTTATAATTCTTTTGCACTCATATTAGTTTAGTCAATGATGCAATAAGGGTGGCATATAATGGGGAGTTCAATTATTGTACTAGTTACATTTAGACAGTATAACTTCACAGAGTGCTTTTTCCCTCAAACTTTCACATAAAATATAATTGTTTGTCGATTAGTCCCCCACAGCACAGAACAAAATAATGCACTCAAAGAAATATAGTCTGGTAAATCCACGAAATATATAAGATAATTAACAGGTAGATATATATAAGACTATTAACCATGAAATATAGTCCAGTAAATCCACCAGTTCTATTGATGACTGTCCAACATACTTGCAGGCACCTTCATGTATGTTTCTCTGGAAACTTTATATGCAATAGAAGATGTCTCTTCCAAATTATCAATCATGAGGCCCTTTAAATTTTTGTAAGGGAGAACCACAGCTTGTAAGACCAAAAAAAAAAAGAAGTAACTACAACAATTGAAGAACATTAAAAACAAAGCTAAGGCAACCAAAAAGTTTTAACTAGAAACAGCAGGAATTAGAGCCAATCTCTGAAGCAGAAGATCCAAGAGCAGTATCAAACATAGCTAGTAGCTGAAGGACTACATGGTAGACCATGAACCATCACGAAGTATTAGCATGAAGTTTACTCATCCGATAGGACAGGAAAGAAAAGGCCAAAGACAACCACCTTCAAACTTAAGTTCCTGATGTAAAAGAAGTACCAAATTCTAATAACATACCATCATGAAGTAGAGAAGATTGTAATTTTTCTAAGTCAAAATAGGAGTTGATCCAATGTGATCTAAAACACATGCCAAAAAGATGAAACTCCTCAACATCTTATGAGAACATTTCACTTTAAATGCAACTCCGCAGCCAAAAGGAGAGACAGCGAGATGTGCAATTGCATTGATGACAATATTTGAAAAATACAATTACCTAGGGATGAGTATAGTGCAGGAGACAAAAGAGGATTGATATCCTTAATATCTCATCGTTTACTTGTGGAACACGTGAAACTAAACCTAAATGATAATGAGGTATTCATCAAATAACACCTTCCATGGCAATACACACTCATGCAAGCAACAACAAGAATGTTTCAAAGCAGTATACTGAGCAAACATCAAAGACCTCGAGTGGGCTTGTGAATACCCACGGTTAACCAAAACAAGCATCAAGTGACACAGGGTACGAGGAGAGAAATTATCTGTAATGTGTACCTAACACAAGAAATAGAGGTAACGTGTATGAAAAAGATCTCACATGAAAATGGGCACCATTGGATTCCTGGGAGTTTTTGGCATCTGATTCCAAGACCGGAGTGCAAACCTTGGCCTTCTTGCTGGCGACAAGGTTGCCATCTGATCCATTTCCCTTCCTCTTCTTCTTCCTCCCGGCTACGCGTGACTTGCCCTTTTTGTCCCTCACTTTCCACACATTCTTCCTCCTGTACACCAACTTGTCGAACTTCCACACCCCAAAGCTCGTGTCTATGACCGTAACTTCGCTTCTCGAGTAGCCCAACAACTCCTTCTCTCCCTTCTCCTTCTCCTCTTCGACATCCACCTCGCATTCCACAATGTTATCGTCTCTGCTCTCATTCTTCGTTTCCGCTGATTTGTTGTTATCCGAATTCAACGAAGCCGTCGCAGGCTGGGCGTGCTCATCATTTCGCACGACACCAGTGCCCTTGGCTGGTGCTATTTCTGCTTCTTCTACAGGCAAGTTGTTAGGCGACGGGATGACGCAAAATTTAGGGTTTGTTTGTTTCCTGGAACTTTTTTTGCCGGAAAATGTAGAACTTCTGTTGGGGCCACCCATGTTGAAGAGCTCCGACAGCACATTGGTCATTACACCGAACCATTCTCCGTTTTCGTCTTTGTCTCTGTCCTTGTTTTCACTGGAAATCTTCGCCCGATCAGGGACTGGGTTGGCGTCCGACGGAGTCGGCTCGGAGTTGGAATTCAGAGAATTGGATGCATTGGTAGCAATTGGTGCATCTGAGGGGTCAGGATTAGAGTGGCTGCGGAGGTAATGGTCGAGGCCAAGGTTGTCCTCGGTGGGGAATCCCTTGTTGGAGCGGAGCCGGTCGAGCCAGTTCGAACCGGACTTGGCGGTCGAGATTGAGCAAAGCATTGATGAGGTGGAGGCGACTTGATTGGGCGAACAAGTAATCAAAGAGAAGCCAGAGAAGCTGAGAGGTGTTAGGGGGAGGAAGACTTGAAGAGATGTGGGCGCGGGCTCTGAGGTGTGAGTTAGTGAGTGTAGAGAGAGAGAGAGAAGACAGCAATCAAAGAAATGAAAAGAGCAGAGTGAAGGTGAGGGCGGAGTTGTGTAAATGCGGACGGATGATTGAATGCAACGTGGAGCGCTGTGGAAGCCTCTCCCAGCCAAAAGTTGAAAGTACACTCCCTTTTAGGGAAAAAAAATTAAATTGATTGAATAAATGGGGCTTGAAGCCTGAGGATGAACACGAGCCATGATGGCATTGCTAAATCAGAAGTCAGAAGGGGAGTTGGTTGGCTGGCTTGGGTTTAATTCGCATTAATTTAAAGCGAAGCGGAAGTGGAAGCATTCCTCTTTTGCTGCATTCTTCAGCTACTTAAAAAGCCCAGCGAGCAAAGACCAACAAAACCTAGCCTTCAGCAGATGCGACCCAACACTTTCATCCTTCACATATTTGCTGGGCCTCAGCAACAGATACACACCAACAAGAGCCTAGACGGACATGTTCAAACGGCATCTTTCTGTCATCAAGACACAAACCAAGAAAAACCAGGGAAAACTGGATGTCATTCCTCACCATCGCTATGCAACATGACAAAGGCTGCCAATCACATGCGATTCCGCCCACGTCCATATTTCCCCTTCACAAACTATTGAAGAGTTGACCTGGTTTTGGTCTCGCTCTTATCGTCTCTTTCTGAAACAATCAAAGGGTGGCCTACAAGCCTGCTTCTAAGATCGCTCTCCACCGATAAATCAGTAGCTCAGTTTTCGAGTAAGTGAGCTGTTTCTTTCTTCTTCTTTTTTTTTTCTTTTCCCTTATAGAAAAAGAAAATTGTAGGAGAGAAATAATCATGGGAAGACAACTGAGTTTTGAGTCTTTTGTTTAGTTCACAATTGTGACATTGCTAGGACTAGAAGGGAGAAATAGAAATTTAAGCGTCTGTATACTTGAAGCCGGAATTCTTCCCTGCCCCAAGGAATACGAGAAATTGCATATATGGCGTGATGACAGCTCTTGTGCTGCTCCACGGTCCGTCTCGATTGCTAATATTTTACTTCTGCTAATACAAGAACAGGGAACTGACAGTCATGGTTTTCTTGAGCTTTTCTTAGTGATCTGCAAATATTTTTGCACCATCCTACTAGCTACTGCTAATTTTCCATAGAAAATACTTGGAGCTTCATGTAATGTGGAGATGGTTTGTCCTTGGAAAGAAAGAAGATTGTTTATATTCCTGCTCTTTTGTGATTGAGGAGAAACTAATTCCCATCAAATGCCAAATATGCAATTTAAGATTTGGGGATGAGGTTGTGTTCCATTTTCATGACCCCAGCCTCAATACCCTGCAGATTATGCAAGATACAGAAAGTACTCATAAATAAATCCTGGTTTGTGTCTGTAATTGATTGAACATTATTTGTCGGCCTGGCAGCATCCGTTAACTGCGAACCAGGGTTTCAGAAGAGTGCAACCCGTCAAACTGTGGAGCCAACATGGGCAAGGGAGTGAACTTGGTCTTCATGCCTGCCTTCGGCTGTAGGGAACCCTGAAACCCACCTGCAGGCTGCCGGAGTTGCAGAATTGAGATTTCTCACTAAAGAGAGAATTCAAATAACATACTAATGACTCTGAGGAAAGCAGGGTTACCTCTGGTTTGAAATTGAAATGATATGCATGAAAGAAATAAATGCCAAGTGCAGCAGCAACAGCAGGTATCGTGGCGTGCATAGTCGATGTAGCCATAGCCCCAGTAAGGCGTACCTGTGATAGCTGAGAGGTTATTCAACTGGGAGAAGACCCGATGGACCTTTAATGCTACGCACATGCAAAATAAGATTTAGTTGGAGATAGAGAAGAGAGTAAAGCCGAAGAACAAGGGATGGCTGATTGGCTTGGTGGTGAAGACAAAGCAAGGAATTTCATCAAAGAGGGTAAATTAGCAAGAAAAAGCAAAAGAACTTGTTAATGTAATTGCTTAGGAAAACAAAAAAAAAGGGAATAAAGTAATTCATAAGCTTCTACTTCAAGGGAAAGCCAGATGTTTGCCAACTAAAACTTTACACCTCAACTGTTACTATTATATTGTTGCAGAATTTGTAATAGCTCCTGCTTCTTACTTAACAAAAGCTCATCTTTCCCAGTTGCTCTTATAAGAAGAAGGAGTTCATTCCCAATATTTTCTCTGCGATGGATCAGTAAGGAACGATGGTCTCGAAACAGTGAACCCCATCAAGCTCAGGCGCAAACCTTGGTGTTCTTCGCTGTTGGGCCCATTGTTGTTGGGAGCTGAAATTGGAATTGGAGTTACTAAGATGGCCCTCTTTCCCGTTGTTGATGGACTCCACAGAAGATGGCTTCATCACTGTTTTGAAGTTCACCTTTCGGCCGTAGGATTCAGCACAGGCAGCTTCGAAGGAGCTGAACATTGACATCATCATCCGAGAAGCAAGCGCGGAGAGGAGAGAACTGGGGCTTGCTGCGTCACTTGCAATGAAAGAAAGCAAGTTGCTGGGGGAGCTTCTCTGTCTCTAATTGTTGCTTGCAGCAGGGAGGAGAGACCAAACTGTATTTAAGGGAAAAACTGGAAATGAGCAAATGAGGCAACCAGAATCATCTCGAAGCAAGCCAGTCCTCTTCTCCCCCCACCCCACCACCCCCCTGCGCCCCGAGGGGTGTGGGACCCCATCTTAGTTGGTGCAGCAAAACAGGTGGATTGCTTAGACTTCATCCAACTGGGAATTGATTCATGTAGGGCCACAGTTTCCGTTCCGTGTTAAGGTTATCACAATGCGTGGCGTGACGTGTCGGGAGAGGGAGGGAGAAACCGACCAAAACAATCACGGAAGATACATTGGACACTAATTTATGGGATTGATGAGTGGACACGGACTGGCCTGCTTACTGGAAGGAGACCTGTTTTTATTGGCTATCATTCTATTCTCAATAGATAATGGATGGATTATGGATAAAAGATTAGCGGGCTAGGGGCTGGGCTCATTGCTTCAATCTGTTTTCATTCCTTTGTTGGGCACTAACAAGATAAGAGAGATGGGCCAAAAAGGAGTCAGATTGCCACAACACTCAAGGACTACAAGATGACAAAATAATCCAAATGTAATTTAGTTAATGGTCTCTTTTTATGTTTTTTCTAACCACCAACCTCAGTTGCGTTTTCAATGGAACCCCTTCAGCATCATACATCTCTTTACATGTGTTCCCTCCAACACCTAATTGTTCTTGGAACTGAGTAGAGTTTGATTAACTTGTTTAACTAACCAAAAGATCACATGGGTAAACATAACATGGAGATCTTAATCAACTTAGCCAAACACAATTAGTTAAACCAACCACTCATCAATATTATTAATAAAGAAGAAAAGAGAATATTTTCTAACAAAAAGAGTCCGCCCTCAAATGTAATTGAAATTCATGTCAAGGTACACCACTTAAACAACAAATGCTAAAACACATATGCCAAAATCCCATTTGGGCAAGAAAAACTAAAATGACAAAGAAAGCAAAAGTGGTGCCTAATCAAACAAGCTGAATCCCATGTCATCGTCACTCTCTTCTTTAGGCTCCTCCTGTAAACATTGACAATTCAAGGAAATCACTAAATCAATGAACTAGCATTACCAACATCTACACTATTGTCATTTACCACAAATTGGGCAACGCCATTAATCACAGAACAAACATATGCTTTCATCAACTGTGATGTTTCTGAAACCGACTATTTTCTACCAATGATTTGAAATCATTTAATAAGGCCAAAATAAAAAAACCAAACTGATGAAACGACATATATATATATATATATAGAAGCCACACCTTTTTCTCCTCCGCAGCAGGGGGAGCTGCAGGAGCGGCAGCACCACCAGCAGGGGCGCCCACGGCCACGGGAGCAGTAGCAGCCCCACCAGAGCCCACGTTCATGATGAGGTCATCAATGTTTCTCTTCTCCGCCAGCTTTGCGAATAGGCTAGGCCAGTATGATTCCACCGTCAAATTCGCTGACTTTACCAATATGGCAATCTTCTCGGCCTATTTTTATTTACCATTAAACGAAAATTAAACTAATAGAAACGAGCAGCATACATAGGCTTGCAAGAAACCAAATACCAGGAAATAAAGATTTTGAAAGTTATGGAAAGAAAGAGTGTTACAGTGACTGCAATTCCGTCATCGTGAAGGATGAGGACGGCGTAGGTGCAAGCGAGTTCTCCAGTTGCCATTGCAGCGCAAACGCAAGATCACTGCAGACGTGCCTATACATAAGCACACTGATTAAAATGGAACCAATGCGAATACAGAGACATAAGAACGCGAGAATAAATCTTAAGAGAAGGGTTACAAAGTTTTGCTTATAGACGAAGGTCCAGAGAACACACAAGTAGAGAAATAAGGATCAAAACCTCAATCTATAAAACAAAAACAAAAATTTTCAAAAAAGTATACAGATTCATGGGAAAAGAGAGAAGGGGAATAAGGAGAGGGAGCAGACCTAAGAAGGATCTGGTGCAAAGAGAGTACACTGAAAGAGAAGAGGGGTTTATAAATGAGGTATTTATATTGTTAGAGGTCTAGGGTTTTGACCTGACCAGAAATAGCAATTGAGCTGGGCTTCACTAGGCTAACTCCAGTAACAGCTAATTAAGGCCGATTATTACATTATCAGGCCCACTACCACTACATATTTGGTCCAACTTGCATCTTTCTCCAAAAAGAATAACAAGAAGCCAATCATTTGCACTATCCTTCAGCCCTCAAGTACTGTGTCAGTGCAGGAGGCATGGCAATGTGTGATCGATCATGTGATTCTTTCTGTGTTTGACTTCCCTGCTATTTATATTTTCCTTGTGATTCAGAAATCTTTAACAAGCTATGCCTACCCTTCAGCCGTGGTGGATATTACAGAACCCTGCTAAACAGCGGAGAAAGCTTCGCCATAAGGGCAGGACCAATGGGCTGGCTACAAAGTTGTGAGATAAGCACCATCAACTTTCTCATTGATCGGGTATGACCAACTTGTCCTTCCCGTATTACAATCAGATCTTGCTCGCTAGTTGTGACATTCTCAGTTAAATGATTGTCTGAATAGACACATACAGCAGTTCAACCAGAAACGGCTTAAGGGAGAATTGAATTGTCAGCGAGTGGCATTCCCAAGCTAACCTGTTCTGGGCAAATCATGCAATGTTCACTTCTCATTAGATTCTTTTCTCTATTACTTGTTTTTGTTTGTTCTGTTGAACATTCAGTAAAACAGATGACTGAAGTCAAGCAACAGTCAAGACAGCTTCTTTAGGAAATCAGAAAATGCAGTATGATATGATTCACCAGGAGAAGCTGAATGCCTTGTGAGAGATAACCACCATAATTTAAAGGGAAATCCCCATCTAACTAGCTGTGTTGCTGGTTCAACAAATGCGAAGCCTAGACTACTTTAAGCAATTGGTTGCTCAGCGGTGCCCTCATCAGGGGATGTGCAGACACTGAAAATGTGAAACTTATGCAATTAAGAAAACCTCTGGATTCAGCCTTAGTTCGTTGTATTTCCAATTAGTAACACAGCCATCCAATGTGATTACAAAGCCCTACTAGAGCTCAGCCATCCAATGTGGCTGCAAAGCCCTACTAGAGCTTAGCAAGAATTGAATAATTAGACAGCGGACTCCTGAAGAGAGTTGTCTAGATGCACCAAGCAGTCCCAGGAAGGTGTTTTCCAACTGATTTATGCAATTCCAACCCAGAGAGAAGCTTGAAACAAGATATAGCATCCAGCAAAACTTACTTGAGGCAATAATGGGATGAACCTTCAAGAAAGGGCAGATACCCTAGAGAAACTATGATATCCCACCTCATAATACATCACTAAAAATCATCACAATCACAAGTTTTGTTTAATGGTGAGCATGAGACATTTGGATTGAACAGGAAAAGGAATTTACTCACCCATCTCTCATAAGCACCCCACTACACATCTAGTGGCCACGTGTTTACTTCAAACATAAAGGACTGATGATCATTAGTTAGTAACCTCCAGAGAGCTTCTACTTGTTATTTCCAAACCAATCAATGTGTCACTAGCGGGGACAAGGGGTTGTACCACTGATGAAGGTTGTAGCTATATGCTCGGAGGTAAATTATTGGGGGGGTGAGGCTGCAAGATAAGACATTAAGGTTTATCAGAAAGGTGGGTTGATGAACAATGACTGTCATACGCAATTCCAACAAATGGAAGAAGCATAAACCAGAGACAACTAACATTTTGGAATTGAAGCAATCAACTGAATCACCCATAAGTACTGATTCTAGCATAAACAGAACAACAGTGAGCTGTAAACTGCAAGTAACTCCCAGTACAAAATCAATGTCAAGGGTGTAGCAACAGAACGCTAATGTCATATCAGGTTTCAAATTGCATCAGTTTACCTAGCCCACATTTGATCAGAGATGCAAAAGTCTTGGCCTGGTGCAAAATAACATCAGAAAACAGCGTAACACTTTGACATCTCAAACTTTCAGTAGCTGCAGTTTGTTGGAAAAGGCAATAGCAATCCAATCAGGCTGCGATGCAGCCCACTGCAGCTGGTTAATTTCGGAACCTGCCGAGTACATGGACATTGGATCTATCCCGTTGGGCCCTGCCACCGTCGGTAGCTCCCAGATGAGCGCCAGGGTGTCATCGCCCGCCGAGCAAATATGCCTGCAACTCTGTGGAGCCCAAGTAATGGCGTTCACGCTCGCCCGGTGCCTCTCCAACTCAGCAACAGGCATCGTTGGAGACCGGATATCCAAAATCACAACCTTGCTGCTGTCCATCAAAATCGTCGCCATGTACCTCAAATCCTGCTTGTTCCAAGCCAACCTAAGCAAGGGAGTATCAGGTTGAGGGCTCTCGTAGATGATGGTGGAGTGCTCTTTGTCCCTTAAATCGAAGATTCTGACGGAGCCATCAGCGGAAACCGAAGCGAAGACCCTGGCCTCACCCCAAGCGATGTCGTAAACCTCCTTGTCGTGGGCTATGAGTTGCGTTTCGACGACACCCTTCTCAATATCCCAAATGGTGCAGGTGGTGTCAATGCTGGAAGTGCCAATCCTCTTGGGCTCGACCTCGTTCCAGTCGAAGGAAGTCAACGGGGCGCAAAACTCGCTCGTTTTGCTATTGTTGAGGACAGTGACGGGTTCGATGGAGGAATCGCGAACCTCCCAGAGGCGAAGGAAGTCGCCGGAGGAGGCAAGGATATCGGAGGAGGATTTGGCAAGGGAGGAGGGAGAGTTAGGGTGGAACATGAGTTTGGTGGGCGGGTAGGGATGCTCGAAGGTAAGGGTGGGCTGAGTCCTGAAGGATAGGGAATCCGGGTCAAAGGAAACGATGTCGACCCGGTTGGTATAGTCCTCGATGAAGCTGCCGACGGCGATCCGTTGCGAGTGCTGATGGTGGGGGTGAGTAGAAGAGAAGGCCATGGCGTAAAGAGGGTAGGGGGATTCGTAGGTGATGGAGTTGTCTGATCTCATTTGGGATTCTTGAGTGGACTTGTCCATATTTTTGGAAATAGTACCAGAATTGTTGAGATAGGGAGAAGGAGTTGTGGGGAGGGGGCTTGCAGTTGGATGAAGAAGGCAGGGGGGGTCGCGCGGGCTTCGTAATGAAGATCTGGGGAGCTTTTGGAATTTCCAGGAAAGGGGAGGAGAGAATAGGTCTAGTCACCAGTGCAGACTAGGCATGAAAAGAGAAGCACAGATTTTATGAGCCACGCTCGAGGGTTTACCAGCAGTAACTTAACTATTAAGTCGGAGCGAATGCTAAATTTCACTGTGAAAGTGTATTCTGAGTAGCTGATTTCAGAAGTGAAATCAGAAATGAAGGAGAAGAGATGAGAATGAAGAAATCAACAGAACAGAGAAAGGAAGTTCCCGTAAAGAGAATGAAAAATGTTGAATGGTCAAATCTATGGAGGCACTCTCCTGCTTCAACCAAAGATGTTTGGCAGTTGACGTGACAACTGGGCGGGCTTTGGCTTAGGCTTCGGCTTTGGGTTGGATGAGTAAAAGAACAGTTATGGGCTTTGAGATAGGTGATAAAAACCCAAGCGGTGTGAAGTTGTGGGTTCAGGGAAGAGGATGCATTGTCTTGGGGCCACAGAGGCGTATGTCGCCGAATGAGAGACCCAGAAGAAAGGGGCCGGAACCCATCCGGAATTTCCGAATGCCATTAAAGCTCTCAAGTCTCGTTTTAAACGCCATCGATTAAGCACGCTGACTTTCGCTTATGCAAATGAAATAAAAAGTCACCAAAGCAAGATGCATGTTTTGAAATACCAAAATTTATATCTTCAAAGGGAGGCAGTTTGTGGCCACAAATGAAAGCATATGGGGGATAAGTTTGGAGATGGTTAGAGGTTGCAGGCTACTAGCGGCTTGGGCTACTGCCATCCTCTTTTTCTTATGAGAAGAAAATAGATGGAGATTGGTCCGAAGTACAGCTGTCCAAGTGGGTGAGGAGGTGTGTGGTACGTCATCACCATGACGCACAGCACTTGACATAATATGTCGTGGCTTTTTAAGTTTTTTATCAACCCCAAATCCGAATAAGCGTTAGAATTTTAGAATGGTTAATTAGGCAGTGACAGACTTGAAGAAGAAGATCCAGCAGGCAAATGAACGTAGGGAGCACGTCCCCACGTTGGGCTTCTTCTGCCATTTTCCAAGCCCACGCCACACGGCAATGCCCTTTCCTTGTTCTAAGGTCATTACCATCACCCTTTCCAAGGTCAAGTCTTCCCACCAAAACCGAGTGACTCAGTCGCAAAGTCTTCCCAGTGCATCTCCCATTCCCAACGTTTTTTAAAATAAAAATAAAAATCTTTAGTGGCCGCAACACGATCTTCCTTCTTAAATCGCTATTGGCTGCTTGGCTTTTCTCTTTTCTTCTCAAATCATATCGAGAATGAACATGTGATAAATGTCCACAGCAACAAAGTAGTGGAGGAGTATGCCTTGGGGTTTTTGAGCATCCTCCCTCCTCCAAGCCCAACCACGTGTCATTGAGACTTTCCCATATCTTCATTTTTATTTGGGTTTTCTCAAATTTGCCTTCCTTCAACTTCGAATTAAGACCAAAGGAAAGAGGATTCTGAAGGGAAAATGAGGTTGCTACAGTTGAGAGCAGTTGACCAGTTAGTTCTTTTGTAGCGGCCCGGACAGCCACACAAGAAAAAGCAGACAGGGCAGTAGACAAGAGCGACTAAATTCAATGAGTGGGCATCCTGCTACCGACGGTGCCTCGTTCACATCCATTCTTTGAAGTCCGCATCTCACCTTCCAACGAAACAATTACTCGGCTGCGCCATTCACATGTATACTATAATCAAGGCCTGAAGGGGGGCACTCATCTTCAATCTAATTTATGTTATTACACCTAACATGCAAATTCGTTATCATTCCCTAACAAACATGCATCTTTCACGCCTCTCCCCACTATATTATTTCACCACCCAAGAATGTCAACTTGAGCTTCATTTTTTACATATTGCAATTATGAATAAAAAGCATTTACTCCTAAAGAAATCCCATTCACGTTAGGTGAACTGATGATTCCTTAATTTTCCGAACAGCTCTCTCGCGCCATCCCCCCTCTTTTTTTCAAGTTGTAAACACAAAAGTCACTCTGTGGGGGCTCAGCCCTCGGCCCTCACGTGCAACCCCTTCAGCCACATGCCTTGCCAGATGCCTTTACCGAGCTTGGATACCCCAACCTTCCCCACTTCATCACTCTCTCGCTTCCTCCCTCCTCTCCTGCTGGCTGCTCTACGGTCAGCTTCGCAAGAGTGATAGCCAATTGCTTCATCCATTAACAATCACTATGCAATTGTGCTCCAATTAAAGATTTTAAGAGATTGCTTGTCTAATTTATTAATAATTAATTACTATTCTGTAAGTTTAACCAGAGAAATATATGGTTTTATTTTTTTCAATTTAAATAATAATATGACTAATAAAATTATTAATGGTAAGAAAACAGTAATTACGGCGATGGCCTCGTGTCTATAAATAGAGGGAGCTCCACGCTAGTGCTCACCTTCACTGGAAGCTACCAGTGAGAGCTAAGAAATAGAAAACCAAAAGATTGCAATCTTTGTGGTCCAGTCTTTCCCTTTTCCCACTCCCTCTCATCCTCTCCTGTTTTTTTTTTTTTTTTTATACATAAATTTAGTGTTCAAACACATACATATATAAATCCGATGGAAACCAAGATGCTGTCGTCCGGCATCCGCTACTCAGAGTTGCCGGCGAGTTACGTCAGAGATGAAGCGGACCGTCCGCGTCTCTCCGAGGTTACTGAATGTGAAAATGTTCCGGTCATAGACTTAGGTTGCGACGACAGGAGCCAAATCGTTCGGCAAATCGGCGATGCCTGCAACAACTTCGGATTCTTCCAGGTACCTATACATCCTTCAGAGCTGATGTACATATATGTATTTATACTTAGAGCTTCGTGTAAGATTGCATGTGTGGACGAATTGATTAGATTTGGGAATTATGATTAAGGTGATAAATCATGGAGTGTGTGAGGAGTTAATGGAAAAGATGTTGAGAGTAGCGAGAGAGTTCTTCAGCCTGCCTGTGGAGGAGAAGATGAAGTTGTACTCGGATGATCCATCGAAGACAATGAGACTCTCCACAAGCTTCAATGTGAAGAAGGAGAAAGTTCACAACTGGAGGGATTATCTCAGGCTCCATTGCTATCCCCTCGAAAAGTACGCCCCCGAGTGGCCTTCCAACCCTCCTTCCTTCAAGTAAGTAACGGGCTACAACCTTGGCCGAATCTTTTACTCCAAACTTTGGAGTGATGCCCCAAGTCATTTAATCGTACAACCATTTTTCTTTTTAAAAAAAAAAATAATTAAGTATTCAGTACTATGATGCTTATTCTATCATTTTATATTTAGCAGATGTTAAGTCATTTTATTAACAATAAAATTTATGTGAACTAATAACATATAGTTGATAAAAAAGTAATTATGATGTATTTAATTTTAATATATAAATAACTAAATCGTATTATATTATTTGTATGCATTAAAAATAAATATACTTTCCAATAAATGCACAAAACCTCTGTTGATTTGTTGCAACATGAGATCGGAGGCATTAATTTAAAAATTATGTATTTTTACGAACCTCTAAAGAATATTCTTTTAGAAGTGGATGGCATGAAGCAGGAGTGGTAACCTATTAAGTTGGTTGTCTTAAGCACCGTAAGGAGTAGCATTCAAAGGGGTTAATCAGTTAAAACTCCAGCTAGTCATGAAAAATGAAACCAATAATGCATAGTAGAGGGCTAAAGGGCACAAAGTCAAAGTCTTTGGGTAAATGTTTTCTTTTTGGGTCCCTTGTTGGCATTGATTGTTTTGTAAACTCTCTGGCATGTCATTTAGGCTATAGTATAGTTGGAGATATGCATGAATGTGAGTATGGTCCACCATCTTTTTCTATTTATGAAGTGCAACGCTACTTGACATTTAAATTTGACAATCCGACCTTGTGAAAAAACAAAAATTTTGGAAAGTGACAAAACATAATACAAATTTAAATATATAATTTATTGTTATTATTATTATTGCTTTATAAAACGCGTGTTGTAGTGCACGCAATCAAGCTATGATCAAAATGGGCGATTAATGCGTATAGATCGAGTCGAGGGCATAGGAGAGAAGGATAGGATTACGTAGCAAGAGGTGACGTCATACAGATTAATAGCGGGACAGCAACCGTTAATAGGCTAAACCAGGTGAGCAGGTGGCTTTGGTTCTAGTAGATGCCGTCCAATAAAATATAAAAAGCTAAAGGAGGTGCGGTCGGGCCTGAGCCATATTGGCCTCGGCAGTCGGCACATGGGCAACATGC
Source organism: Moringa oleifera (assembly GCA_021397835.1). Taxonomy (NCBI): domain Eukaryota; kingdom Viridiplantae; phylum Streptophyta; class Magnoliopsida; order Brassicales; family Moringaceae; genus Moringa; species Moringa oleifera. The sequence continues at coordinate 135,449 of JAJFZO010000658.1, read as the reverse complement.
ACTTGCTTCCAAACCCGCTGCCGGTGATTTTCACTCTCTTTATTTAGGAGTAATAATGACAAAAAAAGCAGAGAAGAGCTACTATTAGCATTTGTTTGGTTATGCATGGGTGACATCATGCCTCAAAACCGCGTTTACGTCCGCAGATTGAAATCATGTGGCTCATCGTCCTTAAATTTCGTTGTCATTTTTTTAATAAGCTCCACCCATCTCACATTTTTCTTGTTTCTTCTAGATTTCTCTCCTATTCAAATCTCATTTGTCTTTTGGCTGAGCAAATATCTATCCCTTTTATATTTGAATAAACAAAAAAAAAAATAAAAATTAAAAGCTCAGGTGGTGAAGTGGATGATGATGCTTACTCATTCATCGCTAGGTTTCTTCACTAAGCTGCAGTTGCACTTGACCTTTCTCAGCCATCATCGTTTTCATCTGCTTCATGGTTATCCCTTTTATATATTGGTAGGCCACAACGCATTTAGGTTGTGGGTGATGGATCAAGTGACAGAGACACCCTCCTCAATTCCCACCTATTGCAGTAGCCGCCCAATGCTTCCCGTTTTGTACACTAGCCAACTTTCGGCCCAATTTCGATCCTATGGTCCCTTTCATTTTCTCGGCCCAGGTCCTTTAGCGTACTTTACAAATTGTAATTCCCATAAATCTCTTGTATTGACAGGGACATCGTCAGCAGTTACTGTACCCAAGTTCGAGAACTAGCCTACAGACTGCAAGAACTCGTCTCGGAGAGCTTAGGACTGGACAAACATCACATAAAGAATGTGCTGGGTGAACAAGGACAGCATATGGCCGTGAACTACTACCCACCGTGTCCTCAGCCGGAGCTCACTTATGGATTGCCCGGCCACACTGACCCCAATGCCCTCACAATTTTGCTTCAAGATCTACAAGTAGCAGGCCTCCAAGTCCTCAAGGACGGCAAGTGGCTTGCTGTCAATCCCCACCCGAATGCTTTTGTCATTAACATCGGTGACCAGTTGCAGGTAACTTCATCTACCATCCTAAAGATGACAATATTGAAGCACATAGCTAGTTACTAGTTACCATATATTTATATACATTGACTTGGGAGTGAGTGTTATTCGTGCGCAGGCACTGAGTAATGGGAGATACAAGAGTGTATGGCATCGAGCTGTTGTGAATGTTGAAAAGCCAAGAGTGTCAGTTGCTTCCTTCCTGTGCCCATGTGACGATGCAGTAATCAGCCCTCCCAAGCCTCTCACAGATGGTGGATCTGGTGCAGTGTACAGGGATTTCACCTATGCAGAATATTACAGCAAGTTTTGGAGCAGGAACCTGGACCAAGAACATTGCTTGGAACTTTTCAAGAACTAGCTACTGACCATATCGTGTATCTGATTCCCCCCTCTTATTTAATTACTACTGTCATGACTGTCTCCTTGTTAGCAGTAAAGAAAGTTTCATATGATCGATGATGTAAATGGCATTTATTAACTGTCTTCAAAGTAGAGGACCACTGCCATGCCTATAGTTGAACAAAATAAATTAAAGGACCATGACAAGGGGGCAGTCAGAGCAGTGGTCGTCCTCCTCCTCAATTTGCAGTCTGTTAATGTCCAGCTGTGGGTGCGGCAGCATATATACACACACACACACACGGACACGCCCACAGAGACAACCGCCTTGGGTTATGGGTAGGAGAGTTTTAATTAATTGTTGTTTCTAGTAATTTCAAGTCTAGCTGAGGGCTTTATATAATAAATTAAATGTTACAACTTCGTCATTGAACTTTTTTTTTTTATTGTTGGAAATTATTACTTTTTTTTTTTATTTTGACTTCAGTCTCTGGGGAATGAGAGATGGAGCAAGTTTAGGCACCTTATACAAAGTCATATGGATGAGTCCTGACTCCCTTCATAAGGTGATGGCCATAAGTCCATGTAAGTGAAGCCAACATTGAGGAGAGAGAAAACATTTTGTTGTCCTCTTCCAGATGTTGGGCCTTCAAAAATCTCATTACCATGTTGGAGAATCCCCTTTGGTTCACACAAATTAAGGACAGAAATTTAAGCAGCAAGTTTATTTCTTATAAGCACAGAAAAGCACTGTGAAGACACAAGGTCAACCTCAAAAGCCAAAAGGCCAAAAGCCTTCGTGTCAATTTCCAACTGTAGACTCAGACGTTCTTAAGGAACTCCATGATATAGCTCCCGAAAGCACTACAGACAACTTGGAAACCTTGAAATCCAGCTCCCTTAGCTAAGGCCTCAAATTCCTTCTCAGTCCTCTCTTTGCCACCTGGGTTATGAGCCAACATGATGCAGTCAACATGGACTACTAGCTTGGTGAGAAGGCTGGGGTCCGGGGCCACCGGAAGAATGGATTCTGCAATGATCACCTTCCCATTGTTTGGAAGTGCTTCGTAGCAGTTTCTCAATAATTTCAAGCAGTGCTCATCACTCCAGTCATGGCATATCCACTGCACAATATAATTAACCAAGTGAATGCGTACCATTAGCAACGACTTCCTCCAAATTAAGCAAAGAAATGAAAGCCAGTCACCTGTAAAAAGAGGTGCCACTAAATTCAAAGTGGGCTGACCTTCATGAAAATGGCGTCTCCTTTGGGAACACTGACGAACATATCTCCTCCAACGTGCTCCACACCTGCACCACAAACCCATCTCTGTGTAAGATTAATTAAAGCGATATATGGAGTGATCAAATCGTGATGGGTATATATGCATGTGAATACCAGGATAAGATGGGGCATCCTCAATGACATGGGGTAAATCGAAGTTAATGCCCCTGATTGTAGGGTACTTGGAGACGATCATGCTGAGGGAGGCTCCAGTGCCTCCACCAACATCCACCACCGACGAGAGTCCCCCGAAGCCTATGTAGATCTCAAGAATTTTCTTCATGGTAATGGTAGAGTGGTTGGACATGCCTTCGTTGAAGACCTTGTTGAATCTGGGATCTGTGCCATGATACTCGAATGCGCTCATCCCATACGCTCTGTTGAATGGAATTCCACCTTCAAGCACTGCATCTTTCAAGTGATACCTAAAAGTACGGTACTCAAACCACAGGCACTGTCAATCGGCAACAGCATCTCTAGCGTTTACATTTACAACATGGTTTGCTTAATTAGAAGCAATTACTGCGAGACCCAGGGGATATAATAAGGCAAGCGCTGATTTTTCTAATCAAAGCAAAGTTTTCAAGAATGTAGGTTGGATTAATTAGAAGACGAAGACCAATATTTGCGGTAGGTGGGACAGGTGTCGTGGTGGCTTTTCGGCCTCCCCTGCCCACCCACTCATGTAATTAGTCCAAAGACAATGAAAGTGGTGGGGCATAAGTGGCCCATATCTTACCAGCTGGATCAATGGACTCCAACTCTACCATAACCAGTTTTCAACTTTCCCTTTTTTTTTTTAATAACTTGATAGAGGTTAGCAGTGCCAAAGGATGATATCGATAATGCTAGGTCACCACCCAGGAATAAAAAGCTAAGCACATGGAATCAAGGTCTCCCTTCCATATCCAATATCATTAATCTCTTCCTCATGCTGTAGAAAATTAAAGAAGGAATAGTAGAGGGAGGGGAGGAAAAACTGGACTCCCCTAAGAAACCTATACTTATGATCACATTATGCATCATAATAAAGAGATAAGGGACCATATGTAGCTACCCGTTGGGTGTGTATATCATAAGATACATAGTCAACATAGCATACTCTACTCATGTTGTCCCCTGAATCAGAGTGTTCACAGCTAACTAATTAAGCCAACAAATGAGCAAAATGTCTTCCGGAATATAATAAGGCAGCAGAAATCAAAGAAGACAAAAACGGAAAGGTGAATTACCAACTCTCCATGAGGACCTTGTCTTGATTCATGAGGCAAAGAGCCGAAAGAGACACACCATCCTCGTTCTTGGTCAAGAATTTACAGACAGGACCAAGACCGTAGAGCCTCTCGGCTCTGCCATCCGGGAGGGAGCGTAGAGAGCAAGTGAGGACAGAGTAGCTAGCCAGCAGGCGGAGCATCCGGTCTAGCATGACGGGTGCGTCTGGGTTCTTGGTGTGGAGCTGAGAAGCGATGTATGTTGGGGAGAGGAAGGCACCAGGCCCTGCTTTAGCCATGATCTCAAGGAGGTCGAGCTCTATGGCTGATTTGAGAACCATGGGGAGCACAGAGGCACTGGCCAGTTGCATGGCGAAGAGGTTTGCTTCTTCATCGGATACTTGGGTTGGTGTGATCTGGGTTTCACCAGTTGAACCCATTGGAATTAATTGTGGGTTTTGGTTGCAGAGGTGGATGAAAGTCAGAGGAGAAGCAAACACGAAAAGTGTATGGATATGGGAATGAGAGGGTGAGGAGAAAGATGATTTAATACAGAGTGGGGAGGTCGTTTTAGTCACCAACCATCCGTCCTTGTCTTTCTATGGGGGCTGTCCACTACGGCACTACCCAGTCTTCTGGTTGTGTCGGGGCCCTTTTTAGGATTTACTTATTTTATACTCAAAAGTTTGAGAAGGATGGGAAACAGTAACAGGGTAACCAAAACCTCAGCATTTATTCTTGGCCATGCAGTCGTATTTATAAAAAAAAGAATTTACACTGGCGGCCAGGTCTCATAATTAACAGTCAAAATTTTTGATCTTTGTAAGATATGGACGTCAAAGCTTCAAACCTTGAAAAGTATATCTCTCAAGTGCGCAGGGTGGAAGTTGTAGAGAGAAGCAATTGTTTAGGAGTGTCAAAGTAAAACTTACAAATCAATTTGGAATTTAAATTAAGCTGAGTCGAAACATGCTTGCCCTTCTCATTAGGTTACCTTATAGTTTAAGTCATGGTTAACCAGTCCCATCTGTGGTTGGGGATAGATTCAACTCACCAACAAAGTTGGTGGGTTGGGGCCCTCCTCACAGCTTACCTGCTGCTGACGTTATTGGGCAGCTGCTCTGATCAACTTATATACATTTTGAAACATAAATGAACTCAACTCGCTGCAATTAATCCGGTCAGAATTTGAATCATATGGGAGTGTGCTGTTTTATTCACAAATGAACCAGCAAGCAAAGAATGGGGCCGCAATCTTTCTTACCTACTCGCTTGAAAGTCCACAGACTTTATAATAGTTGTTGCCTTGTTGGTACAAAATAGAAAGTTCAACAAGTTATCCCTGTAAGTTGGATGATTGGCATGATTTTTCTTCTCCTCTCTTTTGCATTTTAGGGACAAAATAATTCTTAACTAAATGGATGATGTCGCAGTCACGGAAGTTACCCTGCTGCAGCAGGGGATGACCGTGTGTGGATTGGGCTTGGCCGAGCAATCGTGTTGGGCTTCTGGGGATTCTCTACTGGGCCGTCATTTAGGGAACCCCATCAAAGCGTCAGTTGCCTCACCCAAATTCCAAGGACGGCTTCTTTCTACTTCTACATGCTGCGTCAGTCTGCGGGTGACCAGAAGGAGAAAGCAAAATGGAGAAAAAGGAGGTGATAGCGATATCGCCTTCGTCTTCGGAGAAAGAAGAGAGTCCACTCAGGTCCATGGTCTGCCTGAAAAGGGACATGGACATGAAGCAGTTTGAGGAGAAGGCGGATTGCTTCATTCTGGATTTCGATCCTTTTGATTCTATTGGCTTCACCAGCCTCTCTGTCCCCGAAAATGTCGACGGGGATAATGGTGACGTCTCGATCATTGGCGAGAAAGGCCAGGTGAGGGTTCCTCTTCGCCTTTCCCAACATCTCTTCAATATTTCTATTTAAATAGTTGTAATTTTGTTCGTATGATTTTGTTCATGACTGATGAGATCGTCTTTAGCATCCAAAGGCAGAGGTAGTTGTAATATTGTCAGTGTGATTTTGTTTTGTAATTGTGGATATGGATAGGTGGCATGCAGAGATTACCCACATCCCAGGCATCTCTGTTTAAAATATCCCTTTGGAGACACACCTTGTGAGAAGCATTGCGAACTGGTAATGTGGGTTTAATGGTCTTCTTCTTCTTCTTCTTCAGCAGGTCTTCTTCTGTGCAAAAAGCATTTTTTTGACACATTGCAAAATGGGTGTGCTGTGCAGTGTTGCTGTTATGTTTGCGATACAGCTGCACCGTGTGGTCAGTGGACGGAGCCTGGATCACCACATTGTCGAGCCTCAGACCACTCTCCACGTTGGAAGTTGCAAAGGCTTGCTAGGAAAGGCCAACCCGGCGCTCCTCAACTCAGTCCTCCGCAGTAGCACTAAAGTCACTTCGGTGGTACATAGAGATGCGGGCGGATGCTGGATGTTTTTGTTGCACATTAATGACAATATTACTGTTCCTCTGGCATCTTAACTGTCTATTTGGTGACTATGGCCACTCTGATGAAAAAAAAGAAGAAGAAAACTTCGCTTTTGGAGTCCAGAATGAACTCCGGAATCATGTTTCTGTTCTTTTGGTTTTGTAACGTATTTGTATGCCAATGAAGAATCTCTTCTCTTTTCACTTTAAAAAAAAAAAATTCATTTCACATTTTATGTGGCTAATTGATGGGCTCAATAGGCGTTCCTGACGGGCTTAAGTCTGACCCAATTAAACCCAAAAGAATCAGGTCCAACTTAAAGGCTAACCCTTATCATCACTAGCCAGTTGCTACCAGCTAACTTTATCCATCTCCACCCCAAACCCTCCTAGCCATGTCGCCAGCTCCTGCTGTTGAAGCGGCCGAACCCCTCACCGACTCACAGCTTCCTCCCATCGAGGACGAGAAGAAGCCTCAGGTTTCCCATGCATAATCTTCTTTTTTGTACGGAAACATGTATGCCATCTATAGTTTCATTGTCCTATGATTTTTATGTGAGCGAACATGTTCTGCAGATCGATGACCCCGTCGTTGAGGACGTCAAAGAAGATGAAGATGATGAAGACGATGACGACGACGACGACGAAGAGGACGACAAGGATGATGGAGCCCAAGGTGCGTGTTCCTCTTCTTCCCTTTTAGGATTTTCTTTCTGATGTCTTTGCTTGTTCTTTCCTTCTCGGACTTATTCCTGATTTAAATAAGGGTTTAATTGAACCTGCTGTTGTAGCTGTGATGGGTTTATGGCGAAATGTTAGCTCCCCACATTCAGCATTGGAGCATCCCCCCCAAAAAAAAAGAAGATGCAAAGGAGTATTTTTGTTGGATGACTATGTGGTGTTGTCTTCATAGTTTATGCCAACAATAAATTTGTAGATTGTATTGAATGAATGTTATTATTTGTGTCTCTTCATGGAAGGAAGAAAATGATTAAAGAATGCTCCTTCAAAACATTTTCCTTATTATATTAATGTCTTTAAGACCAGTGGGCTCTGAAGAAAGTATATTTTAAATTTAAGATATCTGAAAAACCAAAACAATAGAATCTCAGCTTCATGAAGGCTAGCTCATGAATGTTCTCTATGGCAGAGTGGACAGTGGGGGTAGAGCCGCAGTCCAATTGATATGAGTATCCTATAGGTGGGAAAGTGTAATTAAGTCATGGCCCAATATCGAGGCTCTTTCATTGCATGCATGTCAATGGTGGTAACTATTTTAAATCTGGATTCATTGGTGAATTAAGAACGGTGTCCATAAGCAGAATCTGTGAATCACATGCTGGCTTGGTGAAGTTGGACTAGAGAGATTTGGAAGAGTGTGCTGGTTTTGATGGGCCAAGTTTGGGTAACGTTGTTGGGTTGCTGGCCGCTGAATTGAGGGCTTGCGGAAGCATAAGGACTGCATTGATCCCACTTCTTATTTTTTGGCTAGTATGGGGGGAGAGGACAAGGAGAGGTTTTGAACGGATGGCAAACACCCTTTAGAGGGGTAAGGAATAGGTGGATTCATACCCTAAAATTATGGGTAATGGGGATTCTTTTGTAAGTGAGGAGGGTCTTGTAGAGTTCATAGATGTCATTGCTTCTAGATAAGAACTAACTCACTTGATGGATATGGGTGGTACTCCCAGGGTGCCTTACAGTTAATATAATATATTACTTTGTTTCTGATTAAGAAAAAAGAACAGTATTCATAAAATCCTCAAACCACTATCATTTGTCACCTGGACTAATTTTATTGGTTTCATACCTCCTGCATTAGCATGAGTGTAGTTAGCTTTTAGAATTACAGGTCTTTAACTGCAGCTCTCAGTGCATCAGAAATTACTGTGTTTTTGCCTTTCTTTATTAGGATATCAGTTCTCTTGAGTTCTTCCCTATCCATTTTGTTACTTACAGTTTTCACCCTTATCATCATTTAAGATGCATGATTTTATAATATTTATTTCACCATGTAGATTTTTATTGGCTCTGTTTTTCTGGTTATGTACCCTTTTCCATTGCATGAGATGCACTAAAGTACAGCTACTTGATAAGTGATGCTTCTTGAGTGTGTAGTTATGGATGTGTTTTGAACATGACTGTCATATATACCTTTGTCATTTTTATTTTAAGTTCTGTTTCAGTTGCATTTGGCATCTTGAGCATCATCCTCATTTTCCTTTAAGTTGTCTTTTCATTGGAGAATGGGGTGCAGGTGCAAATGGGAGTTCAAAGCAGAGCAGAAGTGAGAAGAAGAGTCGCAAGGCAATGTTGAAGCTAGGCATGAAACCTGTCACTGGTGTTAGCAGGGTGACTATCAAGAGAACCAAAAATGTAAGCATTTTAGTTATATTCCGTAGTTTATCTGCATGTATAAGTGACATAAATTTACCTGCTGCATTGCAGATATTGTTTTTTATCTCAAAACCTGATGTCTTCAAGAGCCCAAATTCTGAGACCTATGTCATATTTGGTGAGGCTAAGATTGAGGATTTGAGTTCTCAGCTGCAGACGCAGGCTGCCCAGCAGTTCAGAATGCCAGAAATGGGATCTTCTATTTCAAAATCAGATGTTTCTTCTGCCGTTGCTGCAGGTCAGCAAGATGAGGAAGAGGAAGAAATTGATGAGACTGGTGTGGAGCCTCGAGACATTGATTTGGTGATGACACAAGCAGGTGTGTCAAGAAGCAAGGCTGTAAAGGCTCTCAAGACTCATAGCGGAGATATTGTTAGTGCCATCATGGAACTTACTACTTAGTTGGCCTTGTGATCTTTTCCCTATCCATGAGTTTTTGGAATTAATCTCAACAGTTAGTTACTGTAGTCAAGTTAGCTTCCCCATTCTGGGTGGCTGACTCATCCTTCTATTTGGGGTACCTCCTGGTTATTTCACTGAAAAATATTGATGAACCTTTCAGTTAATCATAATGTTTGGGCATTTTCCAAGGACTTACCCGATTTAAAGTTTTTTTTTTTTTTTGCGTGATATGAAAGTCTATTTATGTAATCATTGGTAGTTAAGAACTCAATTATAGGCCTGCACTGCTGTCAGGTCAATGGACTGCAGAAACTGAGGCAGTTTCAGATTAGGTATTTTATGCTTGCTCTAATTCTTCTCTTGATCAGATCTGGGGGTAACATGCAACAGCATGTATGCAGTCTTTGTGACTTTAATCTGTTGTGGTTTTCAAATAGTTTTCTTGGGGTAACGTATCAGTGGCTTGCAGTTCTTCACTAGCGCTCTGACCATTGGGTTGAAATTTCCCCACTATATTCTCCAACACAACCTCCTAGCAGCATGCACAGTAAATTGGGTTAACATAGTTATCCTGAATGAGAGGAGTCCAAAGATGCATTATAAATGAATTTACTTATTAGGTTACAATCACAGTAAAGCATCGTCACTCCCTAAAGATATGTAATCTTTTGCTCACGTGTATGTGCACCTTCAATTTCATTGAGTTTCATTCTTACAGAGGAATGAGCTTTGCAACAGCTGAGAGGAGGGTTTTGGGAACTAGAAAGAATTTCTTATTTTCTCCCTGAATCTTGTTAGTCCTTAGAGCTCGTGAACATACCTCAACTAAGAGAAACCTAAGCCCCTAGCAACAACTGGATCAACAAAAACACTTGAAAAAACTTACAGTGAAAACTATACAGACTGCTACATTAATAAAAGAAGAAAACTAAAAGGAGTACAGAACGGATCAGGTTCACAGAGGTCTCAAGCATTTTACAAGTAATGAGGGTATCTGTCAGCAAAGAGAGATATCATTCAGCATTGATAGAAAAAAGAAAAAGAAAAAGGAGGTCAACATTCTAGCTCACCAGCTCCTCCTTGAGTACATGTTCCCAATCAGATGAAGAGCTATCATGCCCCACTGCAGGAAGTTGATTCCCAAACATATTGGTCCACCGAGGTTGGATCACAGGGTCATCCTTGACATGAAGATAGAACTCTTTCACAGTCAACTCATCCCCAGTGTAGGGGGCCATAGTAGGTCCTGAGATAGGTTGCACATCTACATCCAAAGTTCCAGTTTCTGCTGTGTCTCCAATAATGGAGCAATGCTTTCTTTCACCTGCAAATCCAATATCAAGAACCTGCTGTTTCTGTTGCTGTTCCACATCCCTGAAACTTGAATTGTCACACTGGGATTTCAGGATTTGCAATCTAGCCATTACTGAAGCCTCAAGATCATTTGATTGGCTGGCTGACCCAGAAGCAAAAGAGTCCTGGTTGGACATATTTGCTATTGAGCTACCGTTCACTTCAGTCAGTTCATCAACCTTACCCAGGTCTGGAGAGACTTCGAAACTTGACAAGTTCTCTGCATGTATAGCACTGATGGCATTCAGGTTGTCAACCTGGCATTTCGGAATATAAAATTTGGGCAAAAGATCATTTAAAATGGTACTTGCACCACTAAAAGAGGAATCTTGAATGGAAAAATGAGTTGGATCACTGTCTGTCACAGGTTTTGATTTGCCAACCACATGCGGATCAGGAGAAACCTCGGAGCTTATCAAGTCCCCTGCTTCTTTGGCATTCAAGGAATTCGAGTGGTCTTCCCGGCATTTCAGGATATGAAACCTAGTCATAACATCATTCAAATGGTTGGGTGCACCTAAGGTAGATGGATCCTGATCGGAAAAAACCGGGGCCTGGCATCGACTAATTACAGGCTCTGAATTTTCAACTGACCTCAGATCCTTAGACCCTGGTGGTGACTCTGCCTCTGTGAGCATTCCTGTCAAATCTAAATAGAAGAGCAATAATATGTTACACACGAGGGGGGTTGAGGTAAACATTTCAAAAATCATAACCAAAGCAAAGCTGGTATACTGCTTTCTGCCTAAATTTCCAACCTTTTGCAATGTGCAACTTGCATTTCTCCATCTCAGTCTTCACCCGATTAAAGCGAGCCATGTAGGTGATGGAACATAAATTGGCTTCTGCCTCAAGCCAAAGATTCTTATACAGGACAACTTCTGGCTGCATTTCTTCTTCGTCAGGAAAATTGTCAGTAAGAACCTTCTTAATATCCTGCAAATTATTATGAAGTGTGATAATGAAACTAAATCATCTTTTTTCTACCAAAAATCAGAAGAAAGTAGAATGATCTGCTTTATATATGGAAATAGAAAACCAAGCTGGTAGTACTTGGGTCATCTTATCATCTTTCAGTCGTTCTGCGTCACTAGACACAGTATGATGCTTCTTTTCCTCCCGGACATGCTGATTATCAGACTCATCCAGAAAATCTGCAGTAATTACCTTTGAGACCCGGGGGCTGATCACATTCACATCCTGAAGAAAGCATTATGAGATCAGAGGTAAAAGATTCCAGTATCATTGAGCAAGAATTGTTAACAGATAAACAAAATCTCTTCTTTTGTTTCCGGACAAAGGTATTATTCATTATGCAAAAACAATGTGCAAAGCAGCACTGTGCTAAATGAAGATGCAGAATAGACTATCCATAGCAGAGGATTTAAAACCCCAGTTCAAAGCAAAGTACGTCTGACAAAAATTCATGAATACTAGCAAAGCCAAGCACTCCACTCTGCCTCTTAAGTCCGTTAAAATACTATCTAAAACTGTATCAAGATTTGGAGAAATATTTTAATGAAGTCCCCCATTCCTCTCTTGCCAGACATGAATGTAAAAGCTCACTTAGGAGAAACAGAAAGAAACGAAGAGACAACAGAACAAAGAATCAGAAAAGAAAAGACAAGAGGAGAAGATGAAACAAGAAGAAAGAAGGTAAGAAAAGGCGAAGAGCAGGAGAAATCAAATTCTCTTTACCATGTAGCAGACCACCTCATAACAGAAAAGGGGTGCTCATTTATAGGACCCAGATATTATGAACCAAACCAAATCAGAAGAAATCCTAACAATAATCAAAATGAAAAATCTGGATTATCAAGCAGTGAAAAGATCTCCATGTCTACATGTAAAACAAATATGTCTACAATCCTACACCAGTCCTCCGTCACAAACATTCCCAGCTAATTTTAGGACAAACAAAGAGATATCTTGTAATATGCTTCATACGCCAACAAAGCTCATTTTGCAATTCACCAAGAGTCAGGTTGATGGAGTCACACTTTCTGCCCCAGGAAACATATGATGAAACATGAGAAGATTACCCCAGACTTACAAAATATGATTATGTTGACAATGCATTTAACTAAAAAGCAACAAAATCTCTCCAACCAGCAGCCTCTCAGCCCACCCAAAATCGAAAAAAAGAATAAGAAGAGAAACTATAATGAGCCAGACTAGAACGAAAGTAATATGTGCTTTCTTGAATTGCTGAGACTAATTAAAGATAATTTGATCCTGTCCAGTGAAATATATGGCAAGTGCATTTTATCATCAAAGTCATCTACATTGTCCCGATCTACTCCAACAGCTGGCCAGACTGTTTACGTAGATATCAGTTCTATTATGTTTCTTTATATTTCAAACCTACTCATTAGATTTTATATTTTGCAGGAAATTAGACATCCTCATCTGGAAAACCTTCCTCACCGAGCTGGTTTTACGTTTCCAAATGGATAGAACTTTTAATGAAAAGGATCAGTTTCTGCAACAGTTTGCAAAAGAGCTCCCCCATCTTATATGTGTCCTTCGATGGGTCAAATGAGTTCTTAGTTTTTACTAGTGAACTTCAATACAATAGGGTTAACATTTCACTTCAAAATAAATAATATATAAACATAGCATACCTCATGATGCTCAGCTTGCTCAGAAGCGGCTAGCTGGGAAAACAATGCTTCTTGCGTGGGGCTCGTTTGTCTGCTAATACTAATTGCACACTTATTCAGATTACTTACAACATTTTTAAGGGCCTCATGCTCCTCTTCCTTCAATTCAAATGCATTTTCTGAACAATGATATAGAAGCAATTCTGACAGGTTATTCATAGTACTAAGCAATGTCAGGACACTAATCTTTGGAGGTGATTCTCCACCAAGGGATTCAGCGGGCTTAGCAGGAACATCTTCTACAGAAGAAGGTGATAGCACAGAATCTTTTGTAGCATGAAATGGTCTATGAGATGAAACACAGTCTGAGGCATCCATCGTATTCATTCCAACATCTGCAATAGAGCTCCCAGATATATTCTTCTTTTTAGAAGTCAATCTACCTTCTTCAATACCTTGTTGGAAGATTTGAAAAGGCATCAAGTCAGATCCATCAAACGAATGGTTGGACATGGCATCTTCTTTCCTTGGTTCGTCAATTACATCAGAAGATTGAATGACATGGCTAGGGTTCCGTTTTGTACCACTGGATCCCTTGTTTGTACCATCATCAGATCCGTCTTCTCTACATAATGCATTATTAGATGAAGGCCTCTCCGGAGAAGGTGCTAAACTATTATACAAAAACCTGCTTTCATGGGACACTGAATCTTGACTTGGGTTCTGAAAGGACAATTTCCCAGAATCATCAGTACTTGTAGGGAGAAATTGAGACCCCTGATGACTGGAAAAATTGCATCCTTCTGGCTTCTTTATAACCTGTGGAGAAGCAACCTTAGAAGCTTCAAATGACAAGTAATGTGGAAAGGGAGCTCCTCTCCAGCATGGTGAGTCCACAGGAGGGCTATAATAATCCAAACTGTCACAAGCATTCTCATGAGTAATGATGGCTTCATCACGATCAACAGAAAATGTGAAGCTATCTGGACCAATCTGAGAACCTTGAAAATCAGGTGTTGGCTCAAATAAATGACCTAATACATCTGTAAAAACACTTCTCTGACTTGGGTGCTCCTTTTCTGTGCATGAACTCTTTGGCAAGATAAGATCATTTCCTTCCAATTGAACATCGAGATGGCTACCATGAACAAGAACTTTTCCTTCAGAACTTAGTAAGGGAGAAGTTTCCTTCGAGTTAGGATTACTGCTCAATATATTCATATCAGTTGCATCATTGCCACTGTACACATTTTTAGATGGACCTATACTTGGTACCCAAGTCGAGGTGCCAACAGCTGGCAGTGCCACAGAAACACCAGGGGAAGACTTCATAAATGACAACCCACCATTTTGACTAGCACCATGCTGTTTCATGCATTTCTCATATGAACAATCGTATTTGACTTGATTGCTCCTGCAATCAATCGGTTTTAAGGATGTTTCCGCAGGATAGCTTTCTGGAAATATAGGAGCGGGTTCCAAAATTGAGGTTCCCAAAAAACCAGACGGACTGAAGTCAAGACTTCTCTCTACGAAGGAATTGCACTCTAGCTTTCCGGCACCAGTACACTCAATCTGCTTTTCTCTTGCACTGAGCATATCTCTGCTGGAGCAACTTACTTCACATTTGTTTGGCCCCTTGGAGGTATGAGCACCTGTTATGAATATAAACATTAACAAAGGGATTGGCCAATGCTACATAGAGTCCCACATTTTCTTCTGGTTTCCCCTAATGTTCCCACTCAAAATCTCTAAAATAAAATGGACATAAAAATAAAAGTAAAAAGAATGAAAAATCAAATACATTAATTTGAATTACGGTGAAGGCATTCAGGAGACATAATCCTAAAGTGCTTTAAACTGTTGCTATATACAAAACCTCTCCCATGATAGCGGCATATTGCATGTGATCTTAAAAGAATCAAAGTATGAAGAAGACACCAAAAGGGAAATGAGAAGTGCCTAAACAATGTACATATGCTCCCTTGTTACTGCTTTAGGGGGAAAAAAACAAGAGGTGTCAATGATTAAGGTGGCTAAGACTGATAGGGAATGTGACATGAGCAGGAAAAAAGCAAGCAAGCTGAGGCTAGTTCAATATGGTGTGTAACAATTAACCAGAATTCTGAGGTCTACTAATCAAAATCCGCCAAAAAAAAAAAAAAAAGAAGCAATTTTGACACCAATTGAAAGGTCTAAGATGATAACTAACTTCTGTGTAAGCAAATTATTGATTCAAAATGAAGAGTGTTAGACATGCAAAAAAGTGCTCATATTAGCTTTCAGTTGACGTATGCACAATGTAGTAGACACCCGTTGAAACACACATACACCAAAAAAATTAAATGGAATGAGACAACTACATGCATGATCACCAATAAAGCAAAACTCATATGCACAATGGGTGTACAAGAATAGAATAATATAAAGATGATAAAGCAGATAAATCAATCAACTGCTTTAATAACATCAATGAGAATAATTGCAAGTAAATTAGAAACTTATACTTCCACATTAAGCTACAAAGGAACATCAGAAAAAAGTTACCTGGGTCAATATGATCCCTGTAAAGAGATGGAGCAGCTAAGTCCATGTCCTTCAAGCTACAAGTCCCACTGAGATTGGCCCCTTTAAACTGCTCCCAACCACCACCCCAAGGAGCTGTATGCTTCATATCCGACAAGGCTGGAGTATAGCCATCATCGGATGGCCTTTTAAAAGTTGTAACATCTGAAGCAGGCAATACATCATATCCAGGTTGGACTGCAGATGACACATAGCATGGATAGTACAGCTCGGGTATGCCATCAGATTTTAAAGGATAGGGAACAGAATCAGTGGAAGCGTATGGGTGCAAAGGAGGCATATGAGCAGACGGTGACTTGAATGTCTGTGGACCGGAATATCTGTAAGTATTTAAAGAAGGCGTGACACCAGATTCGGGGAAAGAATTGGCCGAATGGGGATTTATCCAGTTGTGTAGAGAAGAATTCAAGGGGGCATTAAAAGATGGTTCACTAAAGTCGACAAGTGAGATTGGTATGGGTTTTTGAGCGGAGCGATCCACCGTAAAAGGTGGAGCCGAGGCGGATAAATTGGATGAAGATGCCGAAGATCCTCCGCCATTAGCATAATACCCAAAACCCATCATCTCATGTCACGAAGAGGATGCGATAATTGAATCAACTGATCAAAACCCATAAAAGATTGAATCAAATACAAGAGGAGTGCGTGAAATAACAGTAAAGATAAAAATTGAACAGAATCACGATAACAAAGAAGGAGATATCAAAGAGAAGATATAAGCACAAAGATGAAATCGCGTAGATTATATCAGAGAACAGGGGCGACGGTATCAGAAATTGGCGAGTACGAGTAAAAGAAAGATAAGAATCTTGACGGTCAAGCATACCAGACCAGCGATGGCCGTGCAAGACTCTTCGCCTGGGAAGGAAAGCCAAATGATGATGACAAAGAGGTCTACTTCTCTGGTTTTGGGATAATGGAATAAACCCTTAAAAAGTATTTGTTTTCAGTGTATAAAACGGTACCGTACTCTACACATACCTACACCTATGGGCTGTGTCTTTAGGGAGTTATTTGGAGCACGTCTTCACAAAAGCATAGGGGTCACACAAGTGGCAATAAAGGGCGGAAAATGGAATTTCAACAATTGTGTGTGTGTTTTTGTTTGTTTTTTTTTTTTTTTGGGGATTGAAATTAATTTTTATTAGAGTTTCCTTATCTTTCTGTCATTTAGATGAATAGGTTTTGAAATATAATGATAAGAAACGAGTGAGATGGCATGAGAAATTATGGTAACATTTCAAACCTAATTTTTTAATTAAAAAAAGCTATTGAATGTCATATTCATTCAAGCAAACAGCACTTAAGAAAGTAAGCTGTCCTGTTCAGCATATATGGAATGAGGCAGTTTTACATGTTTCCTCCTCGTCCTCTTTTACTCTATGAACTTTGGCTGGTAAATCCTAAAAATTTTAGAATTAAACTCAGTGAAGGCGAAGGCGAAAGCGGAAGTACAGGTACTTTGTAGGGACAACAGCTTTACACATTACATCAAATTATACGAGGCCATGAATCAACCTCACCTTTACAATCTGAGCTACTATGACTCAAAATTACAAATTTAATCAACAAAATGAAAGGCGAAAAAAGAATAAAAATCGAAAGAATGAGGAGTTGTGCAATCAGAAATAAACAAGGAAAGAAGAAGAATCCGAAATGGAGGCGGTGGAAGAAGAGGAAGCCGCCAAAGGAACACCGCGGAGGCGGCGCAAGTGAATGATGCTGCGCCTATGCATTTGAGGTAAAAGCCTGTGAGTAAGTCTCGCCAGAGCAAGCGTGAATTCTTCCAATAGCTCCGCCATAATCGCCACCGTTATCATGATCGGGAAGATGCAGCGTGTGGGAGAAGCGTGGCAAAATGCAGCCAAATGTATAAATGGGTGACGGGACTTGAGGAACTCCCTCTTCTGGTACTTTCTGTGCTTGGCGATCTAATTCTAATATATATATATATATATATATAGAGAGAGAGAGAGAGAGAGAGATAGATGCATATCGTGTGTGGGTAGTAGCGGAGGCATTGGCCTCCATTATTAAAGAATAATTGGAGTCTGGATTAGCTGGGGTGTTAGAGTCATTAATTCCAGCTTACGCGTTAATTAGCAATGATTATTATGAGCGCAAATTGGTCCAACTTGGCCTAATGTGGATTTGACCTTAGTCGGCTGGTTGACGCGGCATGGGTGAATTGGAGCATATGGGCAGACGTGGAGTGCGGATATGGCAATCCCATGCACCGTTTCCCCAACCACCCATCGGTTGACGCGTAGGCATACACTGTATGGGTGCAGCATGCTCTATCTGTAAGATTGCAATCTAATCTAATCCATTGCCTGTTTTCTGGTATCTGCCATCATACTTAAATCATTTATATCGGCAGAGTAAGAGTTTTAAAATTGAATAGAGGCCCTTTTTCCTTTTAAGATCATGTCATGCTTTTCTCAGTTAATGTAAATCTTAAACTAGGATTATTTCAATGAAAACTGAAGTGTCAAAGTAGGAGAGTATTCTGCTATCAATGTGTTGAAGAAAGAAAACTGGATTACGACTCTGAGCTAATTCAATGTTACCTAACCAGCAACGTTGGCGAAAACGAGGATCAGACGCGTGACAAGTTCAAATTCTGCCTAACTCCCGCTTTGGGATAAGGAAGACAAAAAGGACATTATCATAGCTGATTAAAGCAGAAACGGTGGACCAAATTAAAAGGGCATTATGTACAAAATGACATGGCTGCAGGAACATGCAACATTGATTAATGTACACACGAGTCCTTGAGTTCCTGCTCTCTCTCTCTCTCTCTCTGTGTGCAAAAAATCTCCGTGTTGCGTGTCAAAACGAGTAGGACCTAGTGAAGACCTTTTTAACGGCTTTCCAACTTAGGGATCGAGCTTTCATTAGAACCAGTGAAGGCCTCGAGTTCTTGTTAGAGGGTGGTGGCGGCGGCTCTGATTCTTCCCTCTGCGCGTTGTCTTCTGGTTCGGGATTCCAAAATCGAGCTGCTTTCCTCTTGCTTCTCATTGTGTCCAACACATCGTACTTGTTGCATATTCCCCACACTGTCACCTTCTGCTGCTTGTAGTCCACATTTACCGAGTATATACCTGCCAAAAACAAAGTGACGAGCCAGCCTCTATCACTTTGGGCTTACGAGTTGAGCCCATTAGACTTGCAAATGGGACTTGAGAAAACTTACCTTTGAGATGAGATAGCGTCTTCTTCACTTTCTTCTCGCAGCCGTAAGAGTACAAAGGCACCATCATTTCCACGTACTGTGGCTCCACATTCTTGCCAGCCGGAACTATTTGCATGTCGGCCATCACTTCCCTTCCAACTTGTAGCTTCTTTGTTCTTTTATGTCTCTCTCATTGCTTCTAAACCCTGATCGAGTTGGTCAAGTTAGCCTTATATAGCTATAGCTATAGCTAGGAATAGCACGCCCACTGCCCTTATCTAACATCATTAATGTATATGCTCGTTAATACTTTATGATCCAATTAAGTTAAATTATGAATTAAAAAGGCACTTTAGTTAGGGAAATTATGGGTTTGGAGGGATGTGGAGTGTGAGCTGGATGAGGCTACAAGATGTGTCAGCATTTGTGTTTGTTAATCAAAAGTGTTAATGCATCTGCTTTTGATGCCATCGTTTGGCTCCCATGTGCCCTGTTTTCCTTATCCAGGAAGTTAAGTTGCCTTCGTCCCTAATAATATGATGCGCATCACCGGCTTCTTTTATGTACCTTTTCTTCAAGTAACCAAGGTATCCCCATCCATGTATCACACCATGCCAGCAATCCGAAGCAGTCGAAACGCTTGCTTTACGCCGGTAGGTATGTGACTTGGCCATGAGGGTCAAAGAAAGTGGCTGATCTCATCTTTATTACGTTGGAAAAAGAGAGAGTTGGTGTATAAATTAAAAATTAATAATCCTTTTGCTAAAGGAGCAACTATCCCCTCCCTTGTATCTGAGATCAGATCCTAACCGCCTTTACTTTTTCTGCAAAGAAGGAAAACCGAAAATGAATCAATTCTTGTGCGCAAAGTTAAGCCCTACACCACGTAACTATATATATATATATCTTGTGTTGATTGCTATTAGTTTCATAATTATGTACAGTAGTACTAAATTACAAATTACATGGTTTGAGTTGGGAGTTGATTTTAAGTAATTCTGATTCAAGCGGTCTGCGTTCAACGCAGTGTTAGGATAGCTGGGGGGAAGGACGAGAGATAGGTGTGATGGCACGCATCACGGTGGCCGACTCTGATCACGTCTATGCGTCCTTTCAAGCTCTCTTGGCTTTGTGTCTGGGTGATGACTCAAAGAATATTGGTCCTGGTCCTACCATGTGAATCTCAGGCTTCTGCTTTTATATATATATCAAAGGAATCTAAACCTATAATTTCCACGCTGATCTCCACATTCCTTACATACCTTGCAGCACTAAAAGCCCCCATCCATAATATGTTAATCTTTTCATTTGACTCTATTACTTTATACTCTCTGCATATATCTATCCCCCGACTAATTTAAATTACCTGAATTATTCTTCTTTCCTTTTTGCATTCATCATCTACCCAAAAAGAATTACGAAAAAGGAACCATTTTGGGTTCCTTTTTGCCTAATTAATTTTGAGGAAAAAGCCAAAAACATAGATGATCAGATTGCACACATCCTTCATACATACCCGACAAATTAACACATACAATTATGTATTTATGATAATGTGTCTTTGTAAAAACACATACTCAATTTGATGTTTTAACTTATGTGTAAATACACTGATGATATATCGGAGATACACAACAGCTAGTTTTTTAATTTTTTTTAATTTTTTATTAATCAATATAGATAGCTGTACACATGATGCAGTTCTGTAACACGCCCCCCTTCAATGCGTCTAAAATTGTTTGTCACTATTAATTAATTTGATTTCCAATTATTGAAGTTGGCTATGAGATGCAGCAAGCATTGGGATTTTCATCACTAAAGAGTTGAGGAGCCGGGATCCGTTCCATCACGTAAATTGGTTGGTGATAATAGTGCATCATCCTCCTCATACTCTCCTCTTCACTCAAACTGTTGCAGCTGTTGTTATCATCGCTTTCTCCTTCTAATTCCTTCTTCGCCTCTGGTACCTTTTCTTCTTTATTTCCCTCACCCTTTTTGCCGCTATTTTCCGTCTCTCCTCCTTCCTCCTTCGCCTCCTCACCTTCTTTCTTTGCCTGATCCTGATCAGGTGCTTTTTCCTCCTCTGCTTTGATCTTTTCTCCATTTCCTTCCTTTTTCCGATCTTCTTCCGCTTCCGCTTCCTCTGCTTCCTTCTTCTCTTCTCGATCAGGCTTCTCGGCTGCTTGGGGCTCAGCTTGTGGCACGATCTTCGCCTGCTTTTTGGTGCGTCTGTAAACGTAATCCGCTAGCTTCTCCGCATCCATGGTACCAGTAACCGTGACTTTGCCAGTACTGAGCTCAGTTACAGCGGTCCGCACTCCTGTGATACATCAACATCATACCTGATTCCATCATCATGTGATTATGAATCAAAGACGGCTATAATGTAAGAGGCCCTTCTAATTGCCATGTGATGTGCACAGGGCAAACTAAAGAGCTAGCATGGAAGCCTTATGTTTATCACCGTGCATAATTACAATGTTCCTCTTTACGGGGATGATGATACCATAGAGACTTCATCGTATTCATTCTTTAATTTGCTGGCCACCTTTTCGTGAATGCTCTTATTGGGTTTAGTCACACTCAGGGCTAGTCCACGAGTTGCATCCCCTTTTTACCTTGTACCACTTAACGTACGTAATATACACCCGCACACAGCATATTAATTTATATATATATATATATATATATATATGATATCAAGAATTAATGAGCCAGTAGCTAGCTGCATCAACTTCATCGGAAACTAGCTGGCTAAAACAAAAAGGAAGAATATATATATATATATATTAATCACAAGTAGTTGATACAGATGTATATATAGACCTCTCATCTTGAGTATCTTTCTCTTCAGTTGCTCCGCACAGCCCTCGCAGTGCATATTTACGTTAAGCTCCACCGAGACTAGTAATCCAGTAACCTGCCCACGCATCAAAAACGTGAGGAAGACAAGTATTCTTATCTTAAATACATAACATGGCGCACACGCATAATCAGGTTCAGACCTGTGAGCTGACAACTTCTGGCATAGGTTCACCCTCCGCAGCAGGGAGCGGAGACAAAACTTTTGCTCTTCTCTTGGTTTTCTTCAATATTTTGGTGCACACTGCTTGAGGTTCTACTATTCCTTTGACCGTTACTTGGTTTTGAGCCATGTCTACCACAACTCCTTCCACTCCTGCTCACATAATTAATTAATTAACTAAATACCCAAACCCATTAAAGACATAAATGAATCAACTACACAGATCGTCCATTAATTACTATGGAGGGTTTAATTTACCTCTAATCTTCATGACGGACCTTTCGATCTTCTTGGCGCAACCCACGCAATGCAAGTCCACAAACAACACAAAAGGAGATTGCGGCTTTGGCTCATCTGCTGGTTTCTCCTCCTCTTTCTTTTCTTCCTTTTTCTCTTGCTGAGACTCTGCCTTCGGTTGTTCCTGTTCAATCACACAATTCAAACACTAATTAAGCCTACAAGTACGCTGCTTCTCACCACCGATTGGTACGTGGCGTGCATCTATGTATGTAAGTAAAAAGCATCAACACGGTTGATGCTAAGGTCGCACCTGCTTAGCTTCCTCACCCATTTACAGTAGCTAGTACGAAGTATAGCCGATATAGGTATAGAAATTCCGCAAAGATGCGAAATATGTAGGAGGAGGGAAGGGGAGAGGGCTGCAATAATAGCAGTTATAAGAGATCAAGAAGTGCGAGTGTATATATGTGTGAAATAAGAGTGAGAGTAAGAAAGGGCAATGGGGATGGACGGTGTGGTTGATGGCAGATAAAGCAAAACAAGGGTGATGCCGCAGCACATGCAGGCCCACTAAGAAGCTCTTATAGTTTATTATATCTTTCTGTGGAATCCTTTCAACTTTCAGGGAGATGGGAGGGTTCGCTAACAGATTTATAGACAGAAACAGAATATGGGGACACAGAGAGAGAGGAACAGGAAAATAATTCCACCGACTGCATGGATTTTTACAATGGAGAAAGGCGGTAGGCACATTGGATACGTAGTGGATGACTTGTCTGGATTTGGCCTATGATTGTTGTTGTTTTGGGCAGGTAAGAGCAGGTATTATGTATTTAATTACTGCTTCCGGAGGGTGCTCTCTCAGTGTCTAAGCTAACATTAACTTCTGAAAACTAAAACACAAAGAGCAAAGAATGTTGTTACATAGTGAGCCAATTAGTAACATAAGAGTATTAATTGAAAGTTGTTGTAATATCTTGTTGACAAGGACATAAATGAGCATGCAAAAGAAGGGTAATTTAAGGTCTTCTTCCTTTACCCAAAGTTGAATCCATGCATGCACTGCATAGATATAGTAAGCAAAGCGTTTCCTGTTCTCCAAACATAGTAGTTGGGGATACGTAAAACCGTACCTTTTTTTTTTTTGGTTTTTTTACGTGTAAAGATGCATTTGTTTGTTGAAGCCACATGCCCCTTCCCCCTTTTTCTGTTGTTTTTAGCAAAAAAATTAAAAAAGCTTCATAAAGCTTACCGCTTACCAAAGCGCTCTGACTTTGAAACGGATGGGACTACCACCCACCAAGGCTGTTTTGCCAAATTAAACAATCGTGGTTGATTCATTGTATATATTGAGTCTTGCCTCAGAAACAAAACCCAAATCTCAAAGTCTCAGACAATCTGGACTTTCCCCTCCTCTCATTATTTGAAGCTAATTAATTAGGTCGTTACAGTGTGCAGATTCAGAAGAGAATCAACACCCCCCCCCCCCATCACTTGCTTTCTTTCAACCTCCAAATATATCCATCATTCATTCTTCATTATTGCACATGCACATTCCAGACGCTGTAGAACATAATCTGGTTTTGCTGGACCCGCTGTCTCATTACCCTCTACTCATCTTATGACAAGGAAACTTACCCATCATCACTTAGCATAACCAAAATGCCCTCTCACTGAAGCCATTCTCTACCATGCTTACATTTCCTTAATTCACTGTTCACACATCTATAACCCTTTCCACTGCAACCCTCTTAGCTGGGCAGTAGGCACCATTCCTCTGTCCTTTTGCCTTACTTTCACCTTCAATAAAGCTGTTTCTTCATCCCAAACATTTTTGGAATCCTCTGTTCCTGCTCCTAATCAGATAGCAGCAGCCTACCTGAGCAGACATAAGTGCCATCACTGCAGAAAATCTAACTGTCCTTCCATCGATGCACCATATTCTGCAAGGATGCACCAATCTAAAAGAACAAAACGTTACTCTTTTTTAAAAAAAAAATAAAATGAAATGTATCCATAATTGCTTTTGCTGCACATAGAAGCTCCATATACTGAGCACTATGTAATCATTTTGCTTCACTTCAAATACTTAGTGTACAACAGAATGCTGATGCTCGTTCAGATAAATCTCTGCAAGAGCAGTGTGTAATGCTGCCCCAATCGGAAGGACATTCTCATCAAGAAAGAAGTGAGGTGAGTGTGGGGAATGTATTGAGCCCACTTTCTCATTTCTAATCCCAATACTAAGCATGTACCCTGGAATCACTTCTTGAAAGAAGGCAAAATCCTCCCCTGCCAGCACCTTTCTGCCCACCTTCACACTCTCAGGACCAAGCAGAAGTCTACCAACCCTCTCAACATGCAGATGCAATTTATCATCATTCACAACAGCAGGATAAGGTGGATACTCTTTTTTTTTCAAGTCAATATATGCACTACATCTATGTACAGCAGCTTGTCCTTCCACAACCTGCAAACAAGCTCCTGTTAAACATGCTTGCCTGAATTTTGGAACATTACAAATCCACTCATTTCACATTTTCATTTGTTTTTCTTCCTAACAAACCAGTTGGCAGTTAGATGCAGACTAGTAAAGAGTTCAATTCAAGAAACTGATGCCGTACCACTATGATATAACTAAGAACTATGTTTACATCCAAGTGCTCCCTGACTCGAATAACCCAAGAAGGTTAACCTATTGACAACTACATTTATGATATGGGTGCTCATAGATTCAGAGAAATGGAATGCTATCATGGGAACACATTTAGGATAGAATTTCGAGAAATGAAAAACTGATGCATAAAAGCACCTCTGCAAACTGCAATAAGGCTGAAAATTAGAAGGAGCTAGCATTATACCTCTACTCTAAAGACAAAAGAGCATGATGATCATAAAGATCTCTGGTAGGCAGGAGCACCATAAGATCATGAATATAACATTGTTTCCAGGTAAATGTCCATGGAAAATGATGATTTACTTGGCTTTTTTAGTTTCTAAACCAAAGATGAAATGTGAATTATACCTCTTTCAACCTCTTCTGGAGTTGATACAAGCCCTCAGTTGTAAGACTCCTCAGTGTGCCGCCAAATTCAACATAGTGCGGGATTACGTTAAATGCAGTCCCACCCCTAACATAAGTAACGGAGAGAACCTTCAACCAAAAAAAAAACTATTAGCATTTGCATGTTTTAGCACATTCATAATACTGAAGGATGTCAAATCTGCAGAATAATAAGCATCAAATTTCCTCTGCAAGTTGAAACAGTGACATATAAGACCTGGCATTGACTATGGTGAGTCTAAGAATGTAACCAACAGAAGCTTTCAGAGGAAAGTGTGATGAGAACTTTTAAATAAACTGCAAATATATGAAGGGTGGATGAGTTTGATATATTCTCTCAAATAGCAAAGTTGTCACATATGGTCACTCACTGTTGCCAAGATGGAAACCAGATGATTGAGCCAACAGATAAATGATATGAACATACTTGACTGTGAAGAGGATCAGCCTCTCTTGAGATAAGTTGTTGAAGTGCTAAAATTGCAAATGATGCAGCTAGTGTTGGATCTGCAGTAGAATGGGGCTCAGCAGCATGCCCGCCTTTTCCTTCTATTTTTGCCTCAAAGAAGCATACAGCAGCTAAAATTGGCCCTGAAATAGTGGCTATGCTTCCTGTGGGGGTTTCATAGTCGATATGCATCCCAAATATTGCTTCAGCATCACCAAGAGCACCTTCTTTTATCATGTGAGACGCACCAGCACCTCCCTCCTCACCAGGTTGGAAGAGAAGTCTTATAATGCCCTTCAACAAAAGAAAAAGCTGATCAAATTAGATAGGTTTGAGGCATTGAATTTACAAAGCTACAGGGACACAAAATTTAGGATATTAGAAAGTGGATGATAGCACAGAAAGACAAGGAAGGAGGGAAAAAGAGCAACATTATTTGATTTCATAACAGAACCGAAATAATAGAGCAGATATTCTATTCATGGCGATTGTTGGATGATATTTAATGTAGAAAATTGGCTTGATTCCTTGGTGTTAAATAAACAGGATTTATTGAGAGAATTTTGATTCCAGGCGGTGCTTGAAACATCTACTTGTAGTCTTAGAAAAGTTTAGCCATTTGGACAAGTGACAGAGCCAATTTCTGAAAGAACCATTATCAGTTTATATGATTTTTTCAGTATTTTTTTGAGGTGACGCGAAAGAGGTATCAGTAAAATTAGAAGAATTGTTGTCTCCACAAACTAGAAAAGGATGTTATCCATTTGTGGAATATTTAGTCAATGAAGAAAATATCAAGACGCTAAGATACCCTTTTTCACTGTTTCTTTATCAGACAAGGAGCCATTAATCTCCTTTTTCCACTGAGGCACACATCCTTTTCTCCTTTTCCAACTCATGCATCCGTTAATCCATTGGATTGACAAGAACATCCCTTCCACTCCCAATAGAACATAATTTAGACAAAAATTTAACTGATGAGATAAAAACTAACTTTGAGTTTATCCTCGCGTTGCTTAAGCAACTTGGCAGCACCCAGGAGCATGGTTGTGTGGGCATCGTGTCCACATGCGTGCATTTTGCCATCAATTTTGCTCTTGTGCTCCCACTCAACCAGCTCCTGCTCATGACCAACAGCAAATATCAACACCAGGAAAAACACGGCAGAGTTAATGGGTAACAATCAATCGAATCATATGATTGAATTAGAAAGCAAAGAAGAAAAAGGTAATTTGGGACTCATATCATAAGAGGATTACTTTCAGAGGAATGGCGTCCATGTCGGCCCGAAGAGCAACCATAGGGGCAGTACCGGACCCGATTTGGGCAACTATGCCCGTCTTGGCAACTGGGTACGCATAGGGGATACCCAGTTTGTTGAGTTCTCGGCGAACCAGAGCACTAGTGTTGTGTTCTTGGAAATGAAGTTCAGGGTATTCATGGATTTGTCTCCGCACAGAGACCAACCAATCTTTATCTAGCTGGGCTGAGCTTAAGATTTCCTCGGTGTAGGTTCGCTCGTAGCTGCAAGTCCCATCGACTGCAGCAAGACAACGCAGTGAGAGAAGCAAAACACGCATAAATGGAGCAATTGAACAAGAACCCATCTGACGTAGTGACTAGTGATCAAAGACCAGGAACGTATGGAAACAAGATGGGTAGCAGAGATTAGAACTTAGGAATGAGTTTTTTCCTTCTATTTTCAGTCATCGTTCTAGCCTTCCTCTATTTTATTAAAGAAATATTAATGGTAAGTGATTCAAAGTGATGGCCCATGAGCTGGGTGCTAAAGAGGCTGGATTTTCTATGAGCCATGAATTAATTTGTTGTCCATTTCCACTTGACCTGTCCCTGTCATTCAAGTATCACTAAGAAAATGTTGCCAGATTTGTGTTCATTTTGTTGAATGATAGCAGACACCAAGCACTTGCTTTGTTTTTTTTATACTTGCATTGAATTAGCAAATGTTATGGAATTCATTTCCTTTTTCAACTTCAAGCCTTGCAGATAAATTCAAACAGGTATTAGTGCACAGTTAATCGTTCATGTAGAAATTCCCTTCCATGGTAGCTTCACAATCCAGGTTGATATAAAATGCACATGATTCTGTTATCTAAACTTTGATCCAGGATCCCTTTAGGTAAAAGGAAACTATGAATATTCCAAAATTCAAAATGGTAGAGCTTTATGTATTGAACACTATCAGTCTGAGCATATGTTGCACTAACTAAATACATGTACATGAATATTTATCTAACAAATCTATCCCCATGAGCAGTAAAAGCCTCACTGCAACCTCCAAGACAATCATACAGGGCAGACTATATACCGAGGCAACTTCTAAGTGACTCAGACTCTCAAAAATCTCCATGCGGAGACTGACATCAGGAACACTATCGCCAGCACAGCCATCTTTAGCACAGTAAGATAACACATTGTGCACCGAGCTGATGGAGGCTTTGACAACATAGAGGCAACCTTTTCGTAAGTGAAAACAATGTTCCTTGACTTCAGTTTTGGCTCAATATCTGTCCATAAGTCTTGACAGATATTCGAGTTTTGGCAGGACTTCCCGGCATCAAATGTCTTCAACTTCAAGTCCTTGTTTGCAGCATTTACAGAGACTTCATAACCCCTAGTACCCTTCTCTGCAGTCTTTTCCTGCAAAGAAAGTTTCATAAAATCAAATCAATCAACATCATCAACTTTATAGCATTTTAAGCCAGGTTGATCTATCAAATCTCTCACCTCTCTGTCTATCACTTTCATTTCATCAAGTTCTGGCCTTAAGTTCCCACTTTGAAACTGCAGTCTTAATCTTCTTGGTGCATCACCCTGCAACATGAAGTTCTCAGTAAATGGTTGATCTCGTGGCTCCCGAGACCTAATCCTAATTCCACCTCCTAAAATGCCACTTGTGCCAATTGCATCCATGTGCAAGCTTAATCCATCGTAGTTGACAGAATTCTGCATTTGGCTTGCAGCAAAACCAGACGAGAGCTTATCCTGCTTCCTACAATCATTATGTGACCAGCCTTGATTCATCAAGTGCTCTTGCTGTTCACCAGTTGCCTTCATGAGCAAAGAACTTCGATACTCTGGCTGAAGCTGTTAACAGAAGAACAATGATGTGTCAACCTTGATGGGATAAAGAGAAAGAAGCAAAGAGCATGGGAACCAACCCAAAGAAACTCAAATGTTGTCTATTGAAACATCAGCATTACTATTAAATATATGAAAGTTCCACTCAGATGCATGCTAGATGCCAAATTTTGTTAGAACAAATGGAAGAACTAATGTGGAACTTGGCAGCTTCCACCAACCTGTTTGGCCACTTCGGCACCTGACTCGCTGCATGATCCGCTTTCTCTGAAATAGGCCATGTTATTTGCGATCACACTTTCAGGAGTTGAATTCTTCTGACTGACTGACTCATCATAAGAATACTCATGTTCAATAAAAACAGAGTCCAAGAACTCCGAAATACAGGCATCTGGTTCATTTGAACCATACTGAAGCTTCACCCCACCATGACTGTTGCTCAAGACACTGGTGACAGGGTAAAACATGCAAGAAGATCCCAACTCTGCTTGCATTAGCGAATGCAAGGGAGAAAAAATTTTGCAATCTAGTGGCTCAAATGAAGGATCATGGAACAAATTCAAATCTTCTTCTAGCTGGGGATCCGCCTGAAGTAGAAAGCACAATTAAGACAAGCTAAGTACTTAGTCATGTCACAATCCTATATAAAGATTTTAGATAATTAAAAATATAAGTTAACTTCTTCCTCTAACCTCTGGAGCTGTTACTTCCTGATCGTCTACATCATAAGCATTATAACGGTCGCTCTGACCATCAGCAAGCATTAGAGCCTCTGAAGTTGTTCTGTCAGAGATACCAGCAAGAGAGGATTCAGTATTCTCAGAGTGCTTTTCTACTTTCTTTTCCAATGAGGGAGGTTCTTGTGGCAACTCAAACTCAGACAGCATATCTTCAGGAGAAGATTTAACAGCAGTAGGAGATGAAACAGCTGGTTCAATTTCATCAGAGTTTAAACCTTCAATACCATCATCTTGCTTCTTAAATAGTTTACAAAGGACAAAGGCACTCTACAACAAGTGAACCCAAGAATGAATCAGAATTTGAGTAATTTGGTTAAGATCTACAGCCTCAGTTTCTTACAAAATGTCAACAACCAAAACAATAAGCTAGTGTGTGAACTACAAACAAGAAAATCCAAAATGTAGTTCTGTACATAAGTCAGACAACCAAGAAATAAGAAATCCTTCAAAGCTGAATGCAATATGCTGTATATAAAACGTAATCTGAAAAGGACTGTTAAGCAGCCACTTTAATCTTAATGCCACGAGCAAAAAAGTCCATGAATTTTTGTCACAATACTCATCCAAACTGACATCATATAATTATAGTAAAATAAACAAATAAGCACACAATACCATCCACATCAATAAAAGCTTCATGATAGTCATCACACAAGCCACCTACAGCAAACCACCATATATGAGCAACTCTTTATGCTTTATAGTTGTTCAGGTTCCGCATCTCCAATTGCAAGCTGGCTTTCCTTTAAAAAAAAACATATTCTCTTTCTCAATAACTTTTGAGACGACCTACATTCACCAATTACAAGGTCTCCTATTTGTTGCTGCACTCTAAAGGGGCCAATGGGTTCCATCAACTCTCATAAATATGTAAGTGCCATTATCTGAGATCAAAAATCAACTTCTCCTTCCCACGCAGGTAGTAATATAGGTGAAAGATTGTGACAGCTAAAACATACTAAAGTTCTGCAGAGCAGAGGAAAACAAGGGTAAACATTCCCTAAAGCATTCACCCAAAAAAAAAAAAAAAAAAGCAGAATTAAATCAAACTCAAGAAACAAAGAGAGATGCTAGAAAGAAATAGAAGAACGAAAACCTGGCCAGGTTTGGTGCCATCAAGGTCATCCTCTGTTGGGCGGTACTCATGCATAACCCAATTGGTCCTTTTTCCCTTGGGAGCTCGGCCAGTGTAGAAGACCAGAGTTTTCTTCATTCCAATGAGATTGGTTCCAGACTTAATCTTGCGATCCTTGCCAGTAGCTTTCCAGTAGCCAGCCTCTGTTGCCCTGTTCAATCTGCTCCCATTTGGGTACTTCCTGTCCAGCGGGCAGAAGAAGAACCATTCGGAGTCTCTTGTTTTTATAACCGATAAATCTACATCCAACACAAATGAAATTTATGGTATCGGTTACACAAACTGTCTAAAACAAACTCCCCTAATATGGGGACGAAATTCATTTCAAGCAGAGAAAG
Source organism: Moringa oleifera (assembly GCA_021397835.1). Taxonomy (NCBI): domain Eukaryota; kingdom Viridiplantae; phylum Streptophyta; class Magnoliopsida; order Brassicales; family Moringaceae; genus Moringa; species Moringa oleifera. The sequence goes on along the minus strand of JAJFZO010000658.1, from coordinate 104,563 downwards.
ACCAAAAGTTTTCTGATCTCAACAAGGGATGATTTAAGGAAAGAGCAAAATCTCATTGGGCAAGATTCAGATGAGCAAGTAAAGCATTGTCCCCATAAAGGAAATCGAAACAAAAGTAAGCTAAGGCCAACTCATTTACGGGGAGGGGGAAAGAAGATTTCGACTAAAGATCAAATCTCTGTGGAAACTATGGAATTGAAAAATAAGGGGAAAGAAAAGGAAAACAAACAAGAGAATCGATGGCAGGGAAAGAGCAGTACCAGGTAAATCCCAGGGCTCCCATTTACAAACATCAACCTCGCGAATGACTCTGACTTCATCGTTGTTGCCGTTGATTTTCAAGCGAAGGTAGTAATGAACCAACTCCTCGTCCGTCGGCCGGAATCTGAATCCCAAAGGCAGTGAATCTAGCGACAGAACTGCCATGTCTAGGTTCAGTCACAGGGGGAGGGGAAGGGGGAGGGAGAGAGAGAGAAAGAGAGAGAGCAACAGAGAAGCTTTGGAGGAATTAAGGAGCAAACCACAAGGAAGAAAAATAAGAGGTAAGAAGAAGTCCAGGGAGATTCAGGAATGGGCCATGTCCTTGGCTTTTTCAAGGGAGAGATTAAGAAAAAGAAGGAAAGAGCAGAGAGAGCAAGGCGTCAGAATTTGGGGTCGTGGGTTTGGAGTTTAGTGCCCGCGAACTAATCTAACCGCGTAGGAATGTCGGGCTCCGATTTCCAATTCTGTCCCCTGCCACTGTTTATTGATCGGCGATTCCAGTGCGGACACGTGGCAAAAAATGCGTGACATAGGAGAGTGGATCCGGAATGATGACGTAGCAAACTAAGGAAGTTGCCTGGAAGCTGAGCATGGAGCTCCGCGTGAAACCGTTGGGTTTCCGTGTTTTCTTAATTTAATTAAATTTTCATATTCTTTTTTAAAAACCTTTTGGGCGTTAAAAAGGCGAACTTAGAAAAGCCAATGATGCGCCTTTTTCTTTTTTGTTTTTGTCAGTGAAAGCGGCAGCACCATGCTCCTGCCCGGCTGCTCATGCTGCCAAATTAATCTTCTTCCTCCTCTTCTTATTATTATTATTGAAGCTTTGTGAAGAAAGGCGAAACTTAAGCCTACAAATCCGACATCCATAAAAGATTTGGAAATTTTTTATTTAAAAAAAAAAAGAAAAAACTTTCCCTCTAAAAACTGCCACAGTATTCCCTTTTACCTTCTATCTTTTAATAATGTCATCATTTCAATAGTCAATGGGAATCACAGGTAAAGCCCATCCTCCACTATTGTCTCCGAGCCCAGCATTTCCCAAACATGGATGATCAACAATGTCACTACTTCTACAAGTCCTTTCCTGTTGAAATGAAAACCAACTGTTAGGTGCTAATCAATCTGATCAAACTTGTATCAAACCTCTTAGATTCAATTCATGTTAACTTCACATGTGGTTTTCCTCTTTTTAGCCTCTCTTTCTATTAATGGTAGCCATTGTCATTTCATTGCCAATAGTGCCAAAATTCAATACCAAAAGGATATGCAAGCCTATTACAAACTTGTTATCTGCTTTTTGCCTCACTTTCTATCTCTCCTGAACCTGTTTTTTTCTCAGCTTCATAAGTAAGATCTCCAGTTCTAAACAATCCTCATCACTCCTGAGCAACTGGTCTGTCATGGCAAAAATGAATCTCTTATGAAGTTGTTGTTACATCCATCCTGAATGCACCCTTAAATGCAAGAGACGCATTCACTTGCTACAACAGGTGACTACTCTTGTTTACATGTGTTGCTAGTATACAGACCTGCACTTTCTTTCTTCTTGCTTCTTCTTCCCTCTTAATAGGACTAACGAAGCACACACCTAACACAGAACAGGGTAGTGCAGGATAAGCTAGTCCCATTTACAATAGCCAACAGGAGAGGACCAGGAGAATTGCTGAGAACTGACGTCTGTTCTTTCATGTTTTCCCTCCATGGAAAATGTGATTGAGGTGATATCCTATATTATAGTGAATAACAATGCAGCCATTATTGTCCACTCCATGAGGGAAGGGCTCAAAGCTCTCTATGGACAAAAGGATAGCTGTTTTAGCATCCATGGAACAAACTCTCCACCGCCCTCAAACCCTCTGTGATCCACACTTTAGTTTCCATACAACTCTAAACGCGAGATCAGGATATCAACTGACACGGCATTGTTATTGGCGAGAACACCACGGTAAGTCGGGCATGATCAGAAAGAGAATAGTTTTCCGGCCACCTTCCCTTTTCCACTTCAGGAGGGAACAGAACAGCATTCTTCACACTGAAACCAATAGTTTGCTTTTGAGTGGCCTGCAGCTCAGCATCCTGAACTTGAATGTTGATTTCGTCTCTTTGTTTCAACCATGTATGGTTCCAAATTCTTTGCTGCAATGCAATCATTTGATAACATCTGCCATAAGATAAGAAAACAGAAAAATCTCCACTTCTACAGAAATGCATTTCTTGCCCATGGATGTTCATGTGCTTGTGTCTGTGTTAATTTTATTTTCTCTGAGGGGTGGGTGGGCACAAATGTGGAATTGTCTTAATCATCTAGTTAGGGTCTGTCTTAGGCTCAGCAGTTCACACTTTTAACTGCAAATCTAGGCCCTTGCACCTCCAACAAGTTCAACTACCACAATGAACTAGAGTAAGGGATAGTCCAAAAATTCTTTGAGTAAATGAGAGCTGAAAAGCAACAAGGATTCACAGAACATGTTACCTGAAATTCTTTATAATCAAGAACACCATTTCCATCAATATCTGCTTGGACCCACAATTCCTTCGTCTCTTCATTATTGAGCCCATGTCTATGAGCCGTCAAATTAAGCTGTATATACACACTCAATGAAGTACTCCTTGTGCAACCAGGAAAAAGAAACAAGAAACATAATGTAGGACTGATTTTATGAATATACCATACCTGTCGAAGAGCTTCACAAAATCCTGAGTAGGTAATGTAGTCACCATTATTATCAGCTTTCAGAAAGGCAAAAGCATCATCTTCTGTAAGTGAAGCTCTCCGAAGTAGATACTGAAATTAGAAGGCCCTGCGTCAGAGGAAAAAGTCTACGAGATTTATCTCCCTGGATACTCCTTCGACATCATTGTCATACCAAGATTCCTCTTATATAGCAAGCAAGAATTGGATACCCAAAAAAAAAAAAACCTAAGATACTTCATTTTCTTTGTCTCTTTTCCCCCCCTTTAACTTTCTACCACTGCCACAAGGAAAGCCAGCTTAAAATGGACTCTTTTACCAGGTAGTGCATTCAGATAGAGACCCTTAATCCATGATGAAGGCATAAGCAATAAATGAAATTCATAATTATATGTTAAAGCAGCAACTTAATCAACTACCTAGTCTCCCAGACTCCTAGAAATATTATGAATATCTAAATCAAGCAAAAATAGTTCCACAACATCATCTTTCTTTCAAGGTGAAAGGAGGCAGTAGGACCTGGATTCCATTTCAGGTAGTCCATGCAAGCTGCAGCCATCTAAAAAGTCACATGATAAAGGATGCCAGATCTGCCTCCACAGGAGGCAGGAAGAATTTGATAAGGAGATCACTACTCTAGAATCTGGCAACTTTTCTGGCCAGCATCAGCAAATGTTACGCTGTCAGGCAATAAAACTATAGGCAGGACCCAGGAGCAGCTGAAGGCCCCACGTCCTGTGGGCGAGGGGCACACCCATTACTCCATTGGGAAAGCTCGTTAATATGTCAGTTCCAGCTTCTCAGTGTAGTGTTAACCAAAAATTGAATTAACACTAAATACATTGAAAAAGGTTGCATGGTCAACTTTCATATGAGGAAATGTGTGTAGAATTCAAGAGTAAGAACAGAAAGCATTTAATCCGAATATTTTGGATGCTGAAAATAACAAAAGACAAATACACTAGAAAAAAAAATTAAGTACTAGATTGAGTAAAAGAAAGAAAAACTTCAACCTTGAACATGCCAAATACTGCTTCACTCCAACTTGTTTTCAGTAGCTTCCGGTACCTGTTGGGATTAAGAAGCCATATAAAATCCACACCACATATGTTCCCCCGATGATTGCGGTGGCTAACCCACTGTGTCAAGAATAGGAATAGGAGAAAAGTGATAAGCTGAAATGAGCCTACAAAAGACTTTTTGCAAAAGCAAACGAGTCTTAATGTGAAAATGAAGATAATGACCTTATGAGCATCTGCATCAGTATACTGATGAGCAGTATCATATGATGACACAAAACCCTGTGACCGAAGGAACCTGTAAACATGTCCACTTTTGCTTCCATTCCAATCACTGCCAGAGTACAAAAGATGCCACAAAAAGAAAACAAATGAATGTTGTTCTGAAAGGCAAGAACTCTGAAAGCATAATATTGTGTATTCACCCGCAAAGTATTATGGGCATAGGACTAAGACTGTACTCCTTCTGATAAGACTCCACATATTTCAGAATTTTATATACCTGTTACAAAATTCATGGGATAAAAGTAAAAATGAGGGTCAGTGAGGGGCAACATGGATAGGTTGAACATTCAATCCAAAAAATATAACTTTGAAAAAGAAAAAACTTTGAATCAAAGATGAATCTACCTGCTGCAGTCGAACTATAGATAGACTAGAATCATGAGGAAATAATAAGTGGGTGTTCACTATAAGGACTTCTTGCAAAATATCATTATTTCGGCACTGTGAAAGTGGAAAAACTAATTCAACATGTAACAACTGAGCAACACGGTCTCCGAAATCATTAAAGAGCAACTCGCGATAGTTGAGAACTCTGAAGTAGTCCTTGTGCACAGAAGTCAGAAGACCTGTAAAATCACCAAATTCAAAAGAAAGATTTAAGATGGATGCTATGAGTACTACTTTCCTAGTTAGAAATGACATGCTAAGTTAAACAATAAAAAAAAGAATTTATATATCTTCTAATGAAAGAAATACAGAACGAAGAGCAGTGGCCCCTCCCAATGTCTGTAGCTGCGGTTAAGGTATTGACGACAAAAGGCAGTTCATCCAACACATAGCTGAAGACTAACATCATCAAAGTTAAGACAGAGTGGTCAGGCTAGAGCATCTGCCATATGTTTTGGAGTTTCTAATAATGAATATCTGATTACACAGTGACAGAAACCCTGTGTTTAGGAAAATATGGCAAAATATGGGGTCACTCTCAGGGAGAAATAGGATTACACTTTCTATGATAATGACGCAGCAGTGCAGTGCAGTTCTGTCAAACAAATTTGAGGTTTGTAGCTTGTTCAGGATCTCTTTCTTTAACTTAATTTTTAATCATGAATCCAAATGGGTGTTGTGACAAGTAGCAGCCTCAACACTTATTATACTGCAGATGCACAAAACTAAAGGGGTTTGGCAAGGGGTGATTGATTGATACTGATATGCAGGATAGGGTGAAAGTGAAGATCAAATGGAGACACCACTCCACAATCTCGCGTTTGATACAGGTTTTGAGAATTCAAGGAAGGAAGAAGATACCGTCCCCGCGGTTGTTGGTTCGTGCGAGCTTGTAATTGAGATAACCAGCGTCACCGAGTCTTTTTTGGTACATACTGACAAGCTCCTCGTTTCCCACCCAGAACTCCTGTGCAAATCCATTCCATAAAAGAGATAATCGTCATTGTAAGTTACTTCTGAGATAATATTGCAATAGAAGGCGGTGAGGGCGTTCATACAAAGACAGCGGAGGAAGAGAGAACAGAAAAAGAAGGAAATAGAACCTGGAGACAAATAATGGAAGACCTTTCACACAACAACCAGTCCAAAATCCTTTGGTTCCTGGGCAGCCAATATGCCCGGTAATCGCTTTCGCGGCGACTTTGATCCTGCGGCCGAAGAAAGACAACAGGAATAACATCTGGAATGATAGGGGATGAAACGGGGAACAGAAGAAAGAAAAAAAGAGAAGACAAGGAATGAAAGGCAGGAAGACCTTATGGGAGAGGCGCTTGTAGATGGGGGCGAGAATGTTGAAGGTGGTGCAGGTAATGCAGGGCTGTTGGTGGTGGTCCGTTACGGATGAAGCGATGGCGTAACTTCCTATCCTTGATAACCTTCCCTTCATGGTGATCGATCTGGTCTGCCCTCTCATTCCCCTGGATTCCAGTGTGGTTCACTGGATTGAAAAGAAATTTGGTAGGCAGAAAAGGTTCATTGGACGGTGGATGGGCGGTGGTCTGACTATATATCTGAGAGGAAAAGGGAGGAAAAGGAGAGAGAGTAAACTGTTCGGGATAACCGCAGGCCCGCCTGGGTTGCACGTTGGCAACGACCAACCCAAATATTTGTCGCTCTCACCCTTTCAACTTTCCCTCTCTTTTAAGGCTTGTGGTCTTTTCCATCCTTTTGGTCTTTAAGATATTTTATTATTTGTTTTTTGAATTGAAAAGGGAGAAAATAAAATCATGCTGATCATCAATGCCGCAACAATCATGATCGTCAAGACACCCTTACCATCAATTAATTCTTCTTAAAAAAAAAAAAAAAATCATAAGGTACCTTTAAAATATTCAAAATATTAGATATTTTCTTATATTCAAAATAAATTAATTGCCTACGTGGTAAAATAATCATTACATCACCAATAAGTATATAATTAAAAACAAAAGAACAATCCAAACCCCTTGCAAAAAGCACAAGTCCAGGGTAGACACTTAATTTATTGAACCCAACTTGACTTAGTTTAATTAGTGAATACTTTGGTTAATTGCTTCAATTAGGCTTTGTTTAATGTATTATGCTTAATCTCATATAAAAATAATTTATTATTTTATAATTATTCAAATATTAATTTTAAGATAAAAATTTTATAAAACTTTAATATTTATCTTATATTATTAATCAAATTTTTATATTTAAAAAATTTCAAGTCAAAATTTATTGCATAAGATCTTCAATTTCAATACCCTTAATTTTTGAATTTTTTGATAAGATTTAATTTAAACTAAATTAATAAATTAATGTTAGATTTATTTTTTTAAATATAAAAGTTTGATTGATAATATATATATATATATATAAAAAATCAGAGTCTTATGAGATGTTATCCTTAATTATAGTACAAACTTACCCTTAACTAATGTTGTTGGTTTTTAATGGACCAAATTAATGTAACCATCATATTAATAATTTCATCAAAAAAAGTCCTCTCTATATATATGTCACTGCCATGACCTTATTGTTTTCAAATAGCATCACAGGCTTATTGTTTTCAAAAATATTTATATGAGGTAATTGTTAAAAAATGTGTGATACATATTGATATTTAAAAAATTATTTTTTAATAAAAATTAAAATTGAATTTTGTAAAAGTGAATACTTTTGAGATCCGAATCAGTTTTGTATAAATCAATAATATACATTAAAAAAAAAATAGAAAAAGTGAGAGAGAGAGAGAGTCACCCATTTAATGAAAAATACTTAAACCTTATAGGTTACCACTTTTTCTTCGGGTTTGCACGAATTTCATGCAGATCTTGTAAGGAGAAAACTCAAGGAGCCATTTGCAGGTCTTTATTGTTATAGTTTTTAATGGTACAGTGTGTTGTCACATAGAGTCTTGTGGACGTCAACATTGTGGATCGAGTTGAGTTGCGGATGACAAATCTCTCGAAAGTATAATGGAATCTTACTTACCCAAAAGTTGAGTTGAACAGTGTCGGAGTTAATTTAAAATATTAATATCCAAAAAGTTATTAGTTTTTTAAACGAATAAAATATCATATACATATATTAATATTTTGAGAGTGCTCATCCTCAGAGCTGGAAGCTGGAAGCCGCAAGCACTGCAAACTGCGTGCATATCTTCTAAAAGCAGGTGCTTAACTGTTGTGTACATTATAACCAGTTTTAGCTGGTCCGGCTCTGGAGCAGCCAAACCCAAAAGGCATTTCACATTCCGATGGGCTTGAAAAATCATCGAATTGGATTGGGTCTAACATGGCATTTGGAATGAGGGCAATTGTTGGCTGGGTCCTGGTACAGGTCCAGGTCCAGGTCCAGGTCCTGGTGTCCATATAATATGACCTCTCACTCCGCTAGGGTTTATTGGGGCGACCTCAGGGGTGAAGAGGGGAAAGCCGCTCGATAGGGGCAGAGAGGGAGGCGCAGTCACACAGACGCTCACACCGAGAAGATGAAGACCATACTCTCTTCCGAGACCATGGACATCCCAGAGGGGGTGAACATAAAAGTAAACGCTAAGGTGATAGAGGTCGAGGGTCCCCGTGGTAAACTGACCCGCAACTTCAAGCACCTCAATCTTGATTTTCAGCTTGTCAAGGACGAGTCCACTGGCAAGCGCAAGCTCAAGATCGACGCTTGGTTCGGCTCCCGTAAGACTAGTGCCGCCATCCGCACCGCTCTCAGCCACGTTGAGAATCTCATCACCGGGGTCACCAAGGGTTACCGCTACAAGATGCGTTTCGTCTATGCTCACTTCCCCATCAACGCCTCCATCACCAACGCTAACAAAAGCATCGAGATCCGCAACTTCCTTGGCGAGAAGAAGGTACTACGCTTTCCTTTTTCTTTTCTCTTCTTTCATTTTACCTGTTCTGTCACCTACTGGCTGCTTCATGGTATTCTGCATAATGTTCTCTTTGTGCGCATTTGAAGCGGATTTTTATTTGATTTGATTATCGAACGATTGATTTCATTGATTGTCTGGTTGAATGAGGATTCTTTCTTTCTGCTTAAAAAAGAGGTATTCTTTCAGATAGATGATAAATGATATGACACTTTGATTTAGGGTTTTGTAATATGCTGTCAAACTCAGATTGATTGCATAATAACATTCAGCCCCTAGAAACTTGTAGGTACTTTCACGTGCCATATGAGTTTCTGTTCAGAATAGAATCTAGTTTCATGCTCTGTTTCAGTAATCCTGGTTAAATTTGTCAATATGTTCATTTATACTATCCCAGGCTATTACAACTCTTACAAATCAAATATTAGATCTTCTTAGTTCTGCGCTTATTTTACACTCTAATTTTATGTTCCATTGATTTATTTTAATGAATGACAGTCTGGGTTTGAACCAACTGTAATTGTGGTAACCTAGTGGACACAGAATTAATGTTTGGGTTAGCAAACCAATGCTTGTTTGAATGTGTTAATTACAATTACCAATGTGCTGATTCACTGTTGCACAACATTGTATCTAGTCTAGTTCCATTGTCGTAGTTAGATCTTCTGTGGCAGATGACTTGGTTCTTGCATTACAAAGTAGTTGTGGATTATCTCTGATCAAAATAAAAAAAAAAAAATCTGTGGATCATCAGCATTATTCATCGATGTAGACAAATAAATTATGTGCTCCTCATGGTGGCCTTAGGTGAGAAAAGTGGATATGCTTGATGGAGTTACCATTATCCGGTCTGAAAAGGTAAAGGATGAGCTTGTTTTGGATGGAAATGATATTGAGCTTGTTTCACGGTCAGCAGCCCTCATTAACCAGGTACATATCTTGAAATTGTTCTTTGCTTTGACATGGAAAACATGTCTATATATACAAATACATATATGTATTTATGTTCATGTGCTTTTAGTTACTTTGCTTTGCTAATGCTTTTTATTTTTTGTTGTTGGGACAGAAATGCCATGTCAAGAACAAAGATATCCGGAAGTTCCTTGACGGTATCTATGTTAGCGAGAAGGGAACCATTCTTGAGGAGGAGTGATTGCAGCAACAGTATTAGGCATATAAGTTCGTAGTTTATTTACTGAAGACAGCTGGATTTTCTCTTGTTATCACCAAGTTTATGTGAACACTGTTATAAGTTTTTTTTCCCCTCCTTTGAGACTGAGTCAGTTTTGATTTTCAAGGTTTTTCACTTAAATGATTTCCTCTGTTGCCAACTTATGAACTTCTTCCAGTGATATTATTCTCCAATATGCATTATATGAGTATATCCTTCAGCTTGATTATTGACTTTACCTTTATTTATTCCTTGAGATGGCTTGAAGGTCTATTGTTTGAATGTGACTGGTGGCTTGAGCTCAAAACACTCTTTTTTCCTGTAAAGATTTTCATTTCATCCTGGTAGCCAAAATCATGGAGTTCTGGAACTACCTGGCATTGTAACTATTGGCTGGTTATTGGAAGTCAATTGAGATATGCTTTATCAGCATGTTTGGTTCGCATCGCAGGAATATCAATTTTTTTTTATTTTATTTTGTACGGAATTATTTTTTTAATGTTTCGTTTATTTTTATCACAAGAAATTTTTATTCCTTGAAAATTTAGAATGATTATTTTGAAGTGAATTTTCGGAATAACTATTTTATGAAAACAAAAAATTGTTATATTTTTTTATTTTTAACATATCTGTGATAAAAATTTTAAATTATTATCATTCATATTTATATATATAATAATTTTATTTTTAAATAATTTATTAAAAAATAAAAATATTATTATTATTAAAATATTAATTAATATTAAATTTAATTTTATAATATTAATATTTAAAATAAAAATAATTATTAATATATTATTTAATTAATATTATTTTTATAATAATAATATTTTTATTTTTAAAATAATTTATCAAAAAAAAATATAAAAATATTATTTTTATTAAAATATCAATTAATTTTAATTTTATAATATTAATATTTAAAAATAAAAATAATTATTAATATATTATTTAATTAATATTATTTTTATAATAATTTATTATTATAAAATATTTATTAATTAATATTATTTAAATAAAAATTAATTGAATTATAATTAATTTGGTTGAATGATATATTAATCATTTAAATTTGTTTCAATTACTTTTTACTTTATTGTTTGATGAACCAAACACATTAAAATGAATTCATACTCTATTCAATTTTAATAAACTAAACATAACTCTATTCATTTTTTTTTATTTTTTTTATTTCTAAAAATTATCTTTTTTATTTATTTTTTATTCTATTCTACCAATCAAATATGTCATAAAAGTTTCCTCTGAAAATAGTCAATTGAAAGAGGCAGGACACTGAAGTTGCCAACCCAGTCATAGAGTGGCTCCTCATGAAGAGTGATTTTCAAGATTAGTGCAAATTTTCTAATCCCAACTCTGTGGTAGTCGTGTGAATACTTTCATCCCAATGGAATTATGGGAACAATGTGAAATACTTTCATCACCATGAATTACAGGATCGAAGAAGAATATGCTGCATATCCACCAAGTAATTGTAGGATCCAGTAGTTTAGAATCCTGGTCATGGAGAGCCGTATCCCTTCTAAAATTCTGGTTTTCTTTTACATTTGATTGCATCAATGAATGTGTCCTCTCAGCAGTCTTGATTGATGTCGTTTTCTTCTCTCCAGCTGTGCAATCAGAAGAGCACTAGGCCAAGATGTGGTCCAAGGAAAGACCACTGGGCAACTAATATGCACCTTGAATCTACATGTGTACCCCACTTCAAAGGATTGGTTATTCTTTTAATTCATAATAGAGTTCGTACTTATCTGTGTTTGTATCATATTCCCAGCCACTGGCCCAAAAAATTGCCGAGACACAGCTTCCTTCTTATCAGGTGGGTTTAATTACCGTGACTGATTTTCTGATGCATCCGAAGACGATGGGGAGGGGCCTTTCTTCTTTCCTTCCAAGCTCTGGTAAGAGGTCTGGGCAGTGCTTTGTCTTGTTGATATGGTCCCCTTTTCTTCTATTTTTGTTAGGGTGCCGGATTACAGTTGAATCATCAGGTGGTGAAGGGAGGCAGGCTGGGGCTGTAATTAACGTGACCAAGCATATCTCTTTCCCTCATTTCAGCCTAGAGAATCCCAGAATTATTGATGATGTGAAGTTCTTAGGCAGTGCTAAGCTGTCAAATGCGAAGGGCGCAGTCCAAATTCCGGATGCATCCCAAGCTGTTGATCTGAGACATCAAGCAGGCAGAGTCATCTACTCCTCGCCTATTCGTCTGCTCGATCCACTCACCCGCGTCTCAGCTTCTTTCCAGACCACGTTCTCTTTTCAATTTAGCTGCACTTCTTCTAGCACCGAGACTGCTGCAGATGGTGGCAGTGGTCTCAGCTTCATCGTGGTTCCTGATGAGTTCACCCTTGGAAGACCAGGGCCATGGCTAGGCATGCTCAATGATGCCTGCCAGGATGACTACAAGGCTGTTGCTATTGAATTTGATACGCATCAGAATCCTGAGTTTGGTGACCCAAGTGACAATCATGTGGGTATCAACCTGGGCAGCATCATTTCAACTACTGCTATCAATGCCTCAGATGTTGGGGTGTCTCTCAAAGACGGTCTAGTTCACCGAGCTTGGATTGAGTATGATGGCCAGAAACGATGGATGGACGTCCGCCTTGGACTGGATGACACTACTTATCCCTCCAAACCTATCTTCTCTGGTCCCCTGGATTTGGCCCCATATCTTAACGAGTACATGTTTGTAGGATTCTCTGCATCCACAGGCAACCTGACTCAAATCCATAACCTACTCTCATGGAACTTCACTTCATCAAGCCAGGCTTTCCTTCGCATTCCTTCGTCAGAAACGTGCGAGAGTAAGCTCCTACGGACAAGTGCTGCCGGTCAGATTAACCAGAAGAAGGCTAACATAAACATTTCTAGCTGCTTGATTTTGGGAGCTGTGGCCATTCTGGTTCTAGCTGCTTTCTTCTGTGTCTTCTTCAATAGCTGACATCGAAATGATAAATCGAAGACTACCATCTTCCCAAAGGACAAAAAACGACCCAGGCCTCCCAACAAGCCCCGCCGGTTCAGACTCTCTGAAATTTCATCTGCCACTCGAGGTTTCAGTGATTTAGAAGTGCTGGGTGGCGACTCCAGAGCCGTTTATTACCGAGGAAAGCTCTCCACTGGATGTCAGGTTGCTGTGAAACGGTTCTCGCCGCAGCTCTTGAGGTCACAGAAAGGACTAGATAGGCGACGCTTGCTGAAGGAAATTGGTGCCATTAGCCGAGTTCGACACCCCAATCTTGTTCCTATCAGAGGATGGTGTCATGATAATCATGAATTGATGGTTGTGTACGACTTTTGTTCTAATGGGAGTCTTGATAAATGGCTGTTTGGGGTTGGCGTTCTACCCTGGTCTCGAAGATTGAAGGCCATCAGAGACGTAGCTGAGGCTCTGAGTTTCCTCCACTCCAAGCGTCTTGCTCACAAGAATATGAAGACAACAAGCGTGTTCCTTGACATCAGCTTCCGGGCAGCTTTGGGTGATTTTAGTTTCGTGCTCTTAGGCACGGAATCAAGGCGGTTTGAATCAGCAGTGAGCCAGATGGTGGACGTGTTCGAGTTTGGTATCTTTGCAATGGAAGTAGTTTCCGGGAGGAAAAGGTTGGATGCTGAGGTGAGGCAAGAAGAGAGGGACCTGGTAGATCATGAGATGGATGAGAAAGTGATGGTGGTGGATAGGAGGATGGTGTCCTTGGTTAACTTGGAGCAAGCGATTGCGGTGTTGGACATCGGTTTGCTTTGTACACTGAACGAGTCTAAAGGTAGACCTAGTATGGAGGAAGTTGTGGAGTTTCTGAGGTTGGAGAAGCAAATTCCAGGGCTTCCGGCAAGTAGCTTTGATTCCCTACAGTGGTAGTAGGACTGGTCTTTGCACTGGGTATTCTTGCACCCCGTTCAACTGATCTTCTTACTCCATTAACGCCTTCATGCTATGCTGATGACGTATGGTTATTATGTTTTCTGAGATATGCAAGGCTCCGGATGGTTTGTGGGAATGAAAGATGAGCAATCAGAGCGGTTATTTAGTGCATTTGAGATTGCTTCAGCACCTGCACTAAGATGCAGGAGACAGTTCTTAATACATATATATAATTGTGGAATGAGGATTGTTTCCAAAATCACCAGATACTTTATAACCTCGGAAGCCTGACCTGATTCATGTAATGTTTTCTACGTTTAGAGAGAAAATTGTTTGAGTATGTGTGGAGACAATCTTATTTAAACAAGGTATATATTTATTTGAAAGGAAATATATTTATCTGAAAGGGAATATACTTATCTGAAAGGACATATACTTATCTCAATTGGGAGTGAATCATTATAAATCTTGTGTTCCTGTGGTTATTTATTTTTCTTCTTACTTTTATTATTGTTGCTTTCAAGTTACAGGGATTTGATATTTGATCCATCAACTAAGGATCTGGTTGTCAAATTCTTAATAATTGATATCAGAGTTTCGAGTTTTGAGATTGAAAGCAATGGGTAGCGAAAAAAACTCATTACATGGGATCATTAAGTTCAATGGTACAGATTATGCCTTCTGGAGAATGCAAATCGAGAATTATCTATATGAAAAAAAGCTGCATAAACCACTTTTGAGTCAAAAGCCTGAAAAGATTTCAAAAAGCGATTGGGATCTCCTTGATCGATAGGTGCTGGGGGTTATTCGGTTGACACTGTCAAGGAATGTTGCTCACAACGTGGCAAAAGAGAGAACAACTGCAAGTCTGATGAAGGTGCTATCTAACATGTATGAAAACCTTCAGTAAATAACAATATTTTTCTCATGAAGAAGCTATTTAACTTGAAAATGGGTGAATGTAATTCTGTGGCAACTCATCTTAATGAGTTTAATACTATTGTTAATCAGTTATCTTCTATTGAGATTGACTTTGATGATGAAGTATGTGCCTTGATACTATTGACATCATTACCAAATAGTTGGGAGCCCATGAGAGCAGCGATGAGCAATTCTATTGGGAGTTCAAAATTGAACTTCAATGATGTTCGTGATCGAGTTCTTGCAGAAGAGATTCGAAGAATCGATTCAGATGAAATATCAGTTGCAAATTTTGCCCTAAATCTTTAAAATAATAGAAGAGAAAGTGACAGAAATTCTAATCGCAATAAGGGAAAATCTAAGTCAAAGAATAAAAGAAGCAAATCTAGATCTGAAAGAAATCTGGAATGTTGGAACTGCAAGAAAAAGGGCCACATGAAGAAAGATTGTAGCTTATTAAAAAAAAAAAGGTGAGAATAAGGATGACATTACAAATGCTGTAACAGATGAGGTAGATGATGCTTTACTCTTGGCTATTGATAATCCTTTTGAGTCTTGAGTTTTAGATTCTGGGGCGTCTTTTCAAACCATTGCATATGGCAAAATAATGAAAAATTAGGTTACTGAAAATTTTGGGAAGGTTTATCTTGCTGATAGAGAGCTTTTGAATATTGTTGGTATGGGTGATGTTAAATTGAAGATGCCAAATAAAATATCTGGAAGATTCAAAAGGTGAGACATGTGCCAAAGTTGATGAGAAATCTAATTTCTATTGAACAGTTTGATAGTGAAGGGCATAAGGTGATTTTCAATGATAATGTATGAAAAGTTACCAAAGGCGCTATAGTTGTTGCTCAAGAGAGCAAAACTGGAACTCTCTATATGACTTCAAGTTGTAAGGATACAATGGCTGCTATTGACACCGGTATAAACTCTAACTTATGGCATTGCAGACTTGGACATATGAGTGAAAAGGGAATGAAGGTCATGGTGGCAAATGGTAATTTGCCAGATTTAAAATCTGTAGAGCACAAATTATGTGAAAGCTGCATCCTTGGTAAACAGAAAAGGGTCAGCTTTTCCAAAACAAGAAAGTAGTTAAAGTAGGAAAAACTAGAGTTAGTTCATACAGATGTATGGGGCCCTTCAACTGTGACATCTCTTGAAGGATCCAGCTACTATGTGATTTTCATTGATGACTCAACCAGAAAGGTATGGATTTATTTTATGAAGAATAAATTTGATGTATTTGATACTTTTAGGAAATGAAAAGCTATGGTTGAGAATGAAGCTAATCTTAAAGTTAAATGTTTGAGATCCGATAATGGTGGAGAATACATTGATGGGGGTTTTAAACAGTTTTGTGCTAATAATGGGATCAAGATGGAAAAGACTACTCCAGGTATACCTCAGCAAAATGGTGTTGCAGAAAGGACAAATAGGACACTGAATGAGCGTGCAAGGAGCATAAGAATGCATGCAAGGCTACCCAAGGTATTTTGGGCATATGCAGTTAAAACTGCAACCTATTTAATCAATAGGGGTCCTTTAGTTTCTTTGGATTACAGAATACCCGAGGAGGTTTGGAGTGGCAAAAAGGTAAACTTGTCTTTTCTAAGAATATTTGGTTGCTTGTCATATATCCATATTAATGCTGCTGTTAGAGGTAACTTGATCCAAAATCAAAAAAATATTTTTTCATCGGATATGGTGACAATAAGTTTGGTTATCGTTTTTGGGATAGCCAAAACAGGAAGATCATTAGGAGTAGGGATGTAATCTTCAAAGAGTAAGTCCTATACAAGGATAGTTTGGGCAAGAGTTCAGAAGTAACAGATTCTGAGTTAAAAAGGCTTGAAATGATCAAGTTGAGAGACATTTCAGTGAATCAGTTGCAATAGAGTACTCAGGAAATTGAAGATGGCATTGCTCAGGAAAATCAAGAAAGTGTGGCTCCAGAGGTAAATCCAACCATTCTTGTGACAGAAGTGAGAAGATCTTCCAGGACTGTGAGACCACCACAGAGATTTTCACCATCTCTGAACTATATCTTGTTAACTGATAAGAGTGAACCAGAGAGTTTTGATAAAGTTTTGCAGGGTGATGAATCAATCAAGTTGGAGTTAGCCATGAAAGATGAGATGAGTTCTCTTATGAGTAATCAAACATGGGAGTTAGCAGAACTACCACAAGGAAAAAAGGCCTTGCAGAACAAATGGGTTTATCGGATAAAAGAAGAATATGATGGCAATAAGCAGTATAAAGCAAGGTTAGTAGTTAAAGGCTTTCAACAAAATTAAGGTATTGACTACACAGATATTTTCTCCCGAGTGGTTAAGTTGACCACAATTAGAATAGTGCTTGGGTTAGTAGCTCAAGAAGGTTTGCATTTGCAGCAAATGGATGTAAAAACAGTTTTTCTTCACGGTGACTTGGAGAAAGAAATTTACATGAAACAACCACAAGGATTTGAAGTCAAAGGTAAGGAGAAAATAGTATGCAAACTTATGAAAAGTTTGTATGGGTTAAAATAAGCTCCAAGATAGTAGTACAAAAAGTTTGACAACTTCATGGGTGACAATGATTTCTTAAGATGTCAGGCAGACCATTGTTGTTATGTTAAGAGGTATGATAACTCTTACATTATACTGTTGTTGTATGTTTATTATATGTTAATTGCTGGAGCTAATTTGCATGAGATAAAAAAATTAAAGAGTAAGCTTTCAAAAAAATTTGCTATGGAAGATTTAGGTTCTACCAAATAAATCCTTGGGATGAGAATCACCAAGGAAATGGAAATTCTCAAGTCATCTCAGGAGAAATACATCAACAAAGTGCTTGCTAGATTCAGAATGGATGGTGCCAAACCAGTGAATACACCTTTGGCTAGTGATTTCAGACTATCCAAGAGTTAGTCTCTTTCAACTGATGATGAAATTGCATATATGGGCAATGTGCCTTATACTTCTGTTATTTGGAGTTTAATGTATGCCACAGTATATACAAGACCAAACATAACACATGCAGTGAGAGTTGTTAGTAGGTATATGAGCACTCTAAGAAAGCAAAATTGGGAAGCAGTTAAGTGGATCTTCAGGTATTTGAAGAGCATTACAGACTTCACTTTGTACTTCAGGAAAATAGATATGAGCTTGCATGGTTATGTTGATGCTGATATGGCTGGTTATATTGACAGCAGAAAAAATACTACAGGGTATGTTTATACATTAGGTGGTACTGCAATTAATTAGATATCTAAACTACAAAAGATAGTTACACTTTTTATCACAGAGGCTGAATATGTTGCTCTTACAAAAGCAAGCAAGGAGATGATATGGTTGTTATCTTTTTTAAATGAACTGGGGCACAGGTTTGGAAAAAGTTTGTCGCATTGTGACAGTCAGAGTGCCATTTGCCTGGCAAAGAACCTTATGTATCATGCTAGAACAAAGCATATACAAGTTAGGTATCACTTTATAAGATCAGTTTGGAAGATGGTATCTTATCACTTGAAAAGATACAAGGAAGTCAGAATCCAGCTGATATGTTGACCAAGACTGTTGCAATCAAGAAACTGAAGTTCTGTATAACTTCAGTGGGGCTTCTCAGCTACTGATTGGGAAGTGATGGTCATTGCAAGGTGGAAGAAATAATTAAGATAATGAATTAGTCTCCAAGTAGGAGATTGTTGAGTATGTGTAGAGACAATCTTATCTAAAAAGGGTATATATTTATCTGAAAGAGAATATATTTATCTAAAAGGGTATATATTTATTTGAAAATGTATATACTAATCTGAAAAAGGATATATATGCTTATTTAAAAGGGAATATACTCATCAAAAAGAGTATATACTTATCAAAGGATATCTTGATATTTTCACACATCTATTTTTTTGGCATTGGGCTCTACTATATAAAGGGAGACTTCTACTTATGTAAATATCAAGAGTCTTAGGGTTTTATTCTAGTAGAATGAAGGCTAAAGAAACAATTATCTCTCTTGTAATCTATTTTCATAACGAAAAAGATTTCATGCAGTGGCTGCAAAGTGGATATAACTCTCAATTGAGGGTGAACCACTATAAATCTTATGTTCTTGCTTTTAGGTTACAAGAATTTGATATTTGATCCATCAACTAAGAATTTGGTTATCAAATTCTCAACAAAAGTTTGATCCATAAATGAAGGTACTTGAATGACATGATTTTGAAATGGGATTTAGATAGTATTGATTCTTTTTTTTTTTTTAATTTTAAGAATATAATTATAACTTATTGTATTAAAATAAATAAAAATATTAAATCATTTATTTTATTAAACTATTGTTTATAAATTTAACATGAAAAACTTCATTTTTTAAAATCAATCAAATCATTATTTTTATTATTTTCAGCTGATTCGTGTTGGGCTACAGCAATGATCATTCAGCCGTTGAGGTTTGGCGTAATCGGCTTCTGATTTGGGGCAGTTAAGGCCCAGCCCAGGTGTGCGACTCTCTTTCCCAAAGCGAAACAATTGGAAATGGCATAAGGCAGGCATGTCCAAACTCCGGAAAGGAAAAAAAACAGGTGCTTGCACAAAAAAGATATTATTTATTTCTCTGACAGAGAGAGAGAGAGAGAGAGAGAGAGAGAGAGAGGTTTTACCAGGGGTTTGCTCTACCTACGCATTTTCTTGACGGAGAGGAAAGAAAACTAAAACCCTTCTTTACATCGCAATCTAAGGAGAAGAAGAACAAGTAGAGCGAAGGATAGACAGATATAGAAAGATGAACAATATGCGGAGTTCGAATTCCATAAACAACGCAGTGAGATCTCTGAGGTCCCTTCGCGGATCATCGGCATCAAGGGCTCTCTCAAGCAGCGCTACCACTCCATCGATTCTGGGGAGGCAGCATTCCTCTTCCTATCCTCTTCGTTCGCTTTCTTCTCCATTATTCCTCACCTGCATCCGCCATATCCGCACGGGCCGGGAACCGAGTATCAGGTATTGTATTACTATTCTTTCCGTCTGCAATAGCCGTGTGCATGTGTCTTTGTGGGTGTCTACCAAGAGTGTGTCTGGCTCTGTTATATGGTCTGTTTTCAATTGTTGATGAATGGTGTTTGCTTGAATGAATTCGAATAGTTACGAGATACCTCCCCCGATGAACTGGGGCATCCGCATTGTGCCGGAGAAGAAGGCGTTTGTGATTGAGCGTTTCGGTAAATACGTGAAGACTTTGCCCTCGGGAATACACTTTCTCATCCCCTTTGTGGATCGGATAGCATATGTTCATTCCCTCAAGGAGGAGGCTATTCCCATCCCCGACCAGTCAGCTATCACTAAGGATAATGTCAGCATCCTCATTGATGGTGTCCTTTACGTTAAGGTCCTTTTCCTCCTATTTCTCCGCTATTATTTTGCAGGGCTCGATTTCGTATGTTTCTTACTTTCTATGATTCTTGACTCTGATCCCATTCACTCATCTCTTGCAGATTGTGGACCCTAAACTGGCCTCTTATGGTGTTGAGAACCCCATCTATGCTGTTATCCAGCTTGCCCAGACTACCATGCGAAGTGAGCTTGGTAAGATCACTCTTGACAAGACATTTGAGGAAAGAGACACCCTAAACGAAAAGATTGTGGTCAGTTTTTGCCATCTATTTCTCCTAAATTTCACACTTGAAGGCCTTAGACTTCATCTGTTTACATGCTTTGAGATTTCGCATTGTATTATAAAGCTGATGCTTACTTTTCCTTAAGTAAGACCCCCATGGTGGCGCAAAATTAGTGTATGCTGTTGTGTGCTGGTACAGCAGTGCGCTTTGTTCACTACAGTCACATTTTTGGCAGTTAGGTCGTTATTATGCTTGTCATTCACATGTTATGCCATGTGTGTCTCAATTACATCTTGTAGTTAATCTGATTATTTCTTTTTTGGTCGCTGTGAGGTGAATCCCTAAACGCCGTACAAAGAAAAAATGTTGGGGCTAGGATAACGATTTGTGTAATTTCCATTGTGATTTTATTAAAATTATAATTTTTAGAATCCTCTTTTCAATCAATTACAATAACTTCATTAAACGATATGGTTTGATTTACATTCCCTTGACTATCTATTTTTAAAGTAAAGAACATACTCAATTATCAAGAACACAAGTGAAATGGATGACTATTGTTTTTGAAAGCATCAATGTTGCAGGAGGCCATCAATATAGCTGCAAAAGACTGGGGTCTCCAGTGCCTCCGTTATGAAATAAGTGAGTGAAATTCATTTTCTTTAATGTTTCATGTCTGGCTTGTGTTGATCATTCCTAATATGACAATACGTCTTTTATCTGTTCCTGATCAATGTGGCTCCAGGGGATATATCTCCACCTCGTGGAGTGAGGGCAGCTATGGAGATGCAAGCAGAAGCAGAACGCAAAAAGAGAGCACAAGTTCTTGAATCTGAAGGTAACGCGGTGTGTTTGACAAGCTTGTTGAGATGTTTTATGTTAACTAATAGCATTATCTCATCATCTACAAGCTTGCTATTTATCTGTTGTGCTTTTGGTCATCCAATGAGGCTGCTTTATGTCTGTGCAAAAATTACTAATTTTTAGTATGTAACAGGAGAAAGACAGGCCAACATTAATATTGCTGATGGGAAGAAAAGCGCCGTGATCTTGGCATCTGAAGCTGCAAAGATGGATCAGGTTAACCGAGCACATGGTTAGTGATCATTTAAAAGGGAAAAGAAACATTGCTGCATTATATGCTTAGGAGTCCCAATATGGATATGTAGTATCTTTAGAACATTTCTGTACTATATCCGCTGATACATTTTGTATGACCAAAATTTTCATTTTCTGGACTGCTAACCTGCTCCAAATTGATTGGTGTAATTAGCTTAGTTTCTTTTGTCCTAATCAATTTTGATGCCTATCAGGTGAAGCCGAGGCAATACTAGCTAAAGCACAAGCAACAGCCAAGGGACTTGCCTTGGTGTCACAGGCCATAAAGGAAACTGGGGGTGTAGAGGTCAAGTTTCTTAGTCTTTTCCCTATGTATATATGATAGTTCAACATTCTTAGTCCCCTATGAGTAATAGCAATGAAATGTTTGGGAGTCCTTAAAGATGTGTGCTTGATGATTTGAATGTTACAACCGTGTTTGCACATGGTGTACAATCTCATGCAGTATGCTTGCAGTTGTTAGCACCTCTAATCTGATGAAGTTAAATTGGCTTCATTACGGAAGCACCGAATAATATGGAAATAAGTACTGAAAAGATTACTTAAGCTAGTGGAAGAATAATGAACCTCTACAATTGCCTCTATCATATTGTTGCTTGAAGGTGTATCTCTGCAACTCTAAACAAGTTCTTTGCTCCATGAAGCTTTCTGAATTTTATGTTGTGTTCACTTTCAGTATAAGAAGCTAACTGTGGGTCTAGGTTTTTCATTTGAAAAGTAATCTTTGATGATTTTAGTTGGTTCTCGTTCTGGCTCTAGTTTTTGGTTCATTTATTTTGTCATTTTCAGGAATTGATTGTTGTCCTTGTACAAGGATTTCAGTCATGTACATAGAAGTATCAGCCATATCTAGCTCTGTTTTTGTTCATGCCAAATTGCACAAGTAGGCAACAGTTAGTACTTGATATTAGTCTGAGAGATGAGAGAATGTTCAGAAGGTTTGGCGTCCGAGTTTGCATGAAATATCAAGCACCCATACTAATGAAAGAAGCCATTCTTTAAGTTATTTTAATATTGATGAAGCTAATTCTTGTTTTATTACCATCTTCAAGGGGCCAAAAAAGGTGTATTTCCTCTTCAGATGAGGATGAGTTTAAGTAATGTGCTAATGGGATATTGCATGTAATGATAGATAATTAAAACTAAGTTAGTTGAATATCCAGAGTGACCGAGGTATCTGCGCATATTTGATGGTGGTGTAATTTGCAGGCAGCTAGTTTGAGAATTGCAGAGCAATATATTCAAGCCTTCAGCAACATTGCCAAAGAGGTAAAGGACTTTAGATGTTAAATGTAGCATGCAAGTATTGCTCTTACGTGCAATTGTTTCACCAAAATGTTATCTTGATTGTCCTGTTTTCCCATGTTTTCCTTAGGGCACAACAATGTTGCTTCCAAGTGCTGCTGCCAATCCTGCTAACATGATTGCTCAGGCTCTGACAATGTATAAAAGCCTGATCAACAATGTTTCAGGTGATGATTACCGGGAAATAACTTCCCCTACAGTATCAGAAAATGACGACCGCAATGGGCCATCTGGAGAAACTAGGAATGAGACCCCAACAACTGCAGGAATTGATAATATTGGTCATCTTGGTGAACCAGGATTCTCTCTTCAGAGCCCCAAGAAAAAGGAGTAGATTTAGTTATTCTGAACCTCATTAAAGGGGCTTTGAGTGAATCACGAGTGCATTATTGGCTTCGGACGGTCTCTGTACTGCTTTATATCTATGATTCTTTCAGAAAGAGAAAATGTAGGATTGATACTAGGATGCTTCCACCACCCCCTGGGTTTCTTTTTTATTTTTACTTTTATTTTTTTGTTGATCTTGGGAGTAGGATTCTGGATGCATGTGGTAGAAAACAAAGAATGTATACATGCCTTTTGGAAGAAACAGTTACTGAGTTTAACTTAATGACAAATTGCATTAGGGGATGCAAATGAAACTAGAGATGACATGTCTTTTTGACGGGACTGACAGCATCAGACCCAAATTCTCTTAGCCGCCGGGTATGGCTGAATCCCAATACTTAGGGCTGAAATTCTGTCAAATGTTCTTATAAAGGCAACTGCTCCCAGGCCCTTTTCACCTGAATGAAGTGATCTCTTTGATTATAGGCAATTTCTTTTTTCTTTTGGAGGACAAAGGAAGACGATACTTTTAGTTTGGATATCTGCACTTCAGAAGAGTGTGGGACTAGTGATCTCCCAGCTTGACTTTAAGATCTTACTTTATAACCATATTACCGTGGCCGACAGCTGCAAACTTGTTTCAAGCAACTTGCGGCACATTGCCTCTTTGTCTTGCCAACTTATGGGTTCAACTGTACTCCTCAGGTGCCATGTCAAGCGGAGCAACAAGCATCTATTAAGAAATGCCAAAATCATCAACATATATTTCAGTAATCCTGTTCAATGTTGATATGAGTTATCAATTTTTTTATTTTTTTTTCTGGGAAGGTTCTGGCCTGCATAAATGCTTATAATACAATGTCCGTGCATAAAGCTCCTTTGACTGGACAGAGGAGTTTCCTTTATAATTAAGAAGCACATCCATGAGGCTAATCAGTTGCATCCATTACCTATTTGGCTTCCATGATTTCTGCATTATAAGTTGGATATGACAGAAAATTGGTAGACAAGGTAAGAACATCCAGGTGGAGAGTGGAGACTGGCGAGAGAGAGAGAGAGAGAACCGTATGTAGGGAAAAGCACATATATAACTGCTATAACTAACTCCAAGGACTGTCTCATTTCAGCCGTGAATATTTGAGGGACGTGAGTGAAGAGCACCCTGTCCATATGAAAAGGTCAGATAGCAAATGGGCCACAGAAAGCAGGACGCCAGAATAGCATCTCCTAAAGATCAGAAGGCGGTCGCCCTTATATTACTAGCTTGTTTCCTTGCAGTCCAATCCCCAGCCTGAAAGCAACACCCTTGGAACTTGGAAGGATCTTGTATCGGAGTTACCACTGCGTGCCTCCTCCACAGCATCCCCACTCGGCCCAAAAATTTCTTGTCGAATACAATGGGAGGCTGTGCAAGCAGACCAAAGGAGTTTGACATCCAGGCAGACTCCTTCCCCAGCCCCAAAAAGGCTGAGGCTGAGGCTGAGGCTGAGGCTGAGGCTGAGGCCCCCGCTCAGGTTCATTCTCCTGATGACACACTTTCGCATTTCATGATCTACAACGACCAGGATGCATGATTCTGTACTATCAATGTTTTTGTTGTACATTCCAATTCACAGTATCTGTAATGCAAACATGCAGGAGAACAGCAACAACAAGAGCGAAGCAACTCCGGTAGATGTATCTGAACCCAAGAATGAGGCTGAGGCCCAAGGGTTATCGTCTGAGGCAACGCCAGCTGCGACTCACGATGCTCCTGCTGCTTCAGAAGATGCAACTGCCAAGGCTGCAGAGCCAGAGGCAGCAAAAGAAGCCCCTGCCAACAAAACTGAGGAGAAAGTCGCTGACGCTGCTGATGACACCACCGAGCCACCCAAAAAGGAGGTAGATGCTCCTCCAAGCTCTGAGAAGGATAAAAGCGATGCACCTCTTGTCACCGTCTGATCACATTTCAATTTATCCCATCCTCAACTCCCATAATATGCCCCTGCGACTTGCATTACCGCATTAAAATTATTCCTTTCCGGGGCAAGATCTGTGGCCATTGGATATACATTTCTTATGGGTACGTGAATATCATGGTGGCAATAAATTATTTGATTACTTCTGTATTCCTACTGCTATCATTTTATTTTGTTTTTTCAATCAAACAACTCATGCAAAAACCAAACAAACAGCTGCTACTAGTTAGCAATCTGCTTCTCTTCAATTTATCCATCTCATTACAGCTTTCACTTGATAACTTTAGCTGCTATTAACATCTGGGCAAAATCACATTCTGTTGCCTTTTTCAACAAAATGCAATGCAACTTAGCAGGATATCCCCAAACGAACGGCTAGATTATCCTGCCACTTGAAGTAGAGCATCTTAATTTTGCTTGCCACAAATAGATTTAAATCTTCTAGAATGCGCAGGTTGTTGGCCTCTCACCTTATCTTTTTGCGAAGACTGGAAAAAGGAAACCAGTAAAATGAACTTCAGTTGGCCTTGGTTTTTTGTAGCAACTTAGAGTAGCGGCATGCAGGTGCAGGGAAAGGCAGCGAGCAGAGGAGATCATGACATTCCTCTATTGGACTTTGTGTTATAGAATTATCCATATCAACAATCTCTTGGTGATTTCAAGTCAGGATAGGACCCGAGCCGACCCGAGTTTGACCGGCCCGCGAAATCGTGATTTAAGTTGAGTTCGTAATAAAACTTAACCAATCTTTTATTATAGTAAAGAGGCATGTTATGTTCGTTGATTTTAAAAAATATGATTTATGATTTATGATTCATAAATCATATTTATTGAATTATATTTTAAGATTAATTTAACACATTTTAAAATTTTTATATATGAATGGATTCATAAATTTTATATAAATGAATTTGATAAATATTTTTATTTATTTTATTATTATTTTTAAACAAACAAATAAATAAAATTTAAAATTTAAAATAAATATTAGTACAATAACATTAAAAATTATAAAATTAAAAATTTCAAAATTTCAAAATATTAAATATATAATAAATTTAATATATTTTTTAGATATAATATAAAATTAATAAAATTAAAGAGTAATATATATTTTTATTAAAAAATATAGGTTATTGATTTTTTTATATTTTTGTAAAATTTAAGATAAAAATCCATAAAATCTTATTATTTACCTTATAGTATCACTCAAATAATTAAATTTAAAAAATGACCAATTGAATCATGATCTATCAATTTGATTTAAATCAAATTTTAACTCAAATTATTATAAAAAATTAAAAATATGTTTATTATTAAAATATCACAAAAATAATTCAAATAAAATTTTTACTTTATTTCAGATTCATCACTCAAATTTAAATAATTTTTGATATAAAATATATTTTTTTATCAATTTTTTAAAAATTTAATTATATAAAATTAAATATATATAATATTAAAAAAATTTAATTTTTTATAATAATTTAAATATTTTTTAAACTATAAAAAAATCCAAATAAAATTCATGAATTTATAATTTTTTACATATAAAAATTCGGTTAATAACATAAAATCAAAATCAAAATTTTATGAAAAATTTACCTTCAAATTTATTATATAATTTTAATTAAAATTAAATAAATTAAAAAATTGATTTGTTTAATTGATTTTGACAAATCAATTCATCAAATAATTAAATTCATAATTTAAAATTTATAATCTAATTTATTTATAAAATAAATAACCATAATATGATCTGCGAGCTCAATTCAATAATGTTAAATTTTAAGGCCTAACAAATGCACAGAAAAGAGCATTTCTCAGAAATGAAACGGAATACCTAGGGCCTCCCTTGATAGGTGCTAGCACATCAGAGCAAATGAGGTCTGATACACCAGCCCAAACAGAGAAACATTTTGTAATACGGATGGCGCTGGGAAGAACACGAGCCCCACAGTATCTGGTGAAGAATGGAAAATGTAAGTTGAGAATATCTAAGTAGACTGGGCCGAGGTTCCATTTGTGGAGGCAAGGTGAGTCTCCTTGCCAGTCTCCCCTTCAGCGCTCTTTTCGTCCTTCACAGCCAAGAAAACAAGTAGTAGCAACAACGGATAACTCAGCGTGGTCAGTGACCAATTCACTATCAGTTGCGATAGCAGAGGAACTTTGTTTGTATCGATTTGCCAAGCAACCGCTGCTCCTGCGCTCTGCACTCCCTTGTAGAATCCGCTATACCTTCAAGAAGAGCATTAAAAAAAAAAAACAAAAAACCAAGGTTCAGCTTTAGGAGACAATAATTATTGACAAGATAAAGCAATGCCTTGCATATAGCTTGCCCCCATTGCTTCTGAAACTTCTATGGAAAGCAATAGATCTACAAGATTGCAGAAATCAAAGGCCATGATTGACCATGCCACATATATATTTGCGCTCCTTGTGGCCTGAATTACCTGCTGAGGGTCTCAGAATCATCTGCCAAGGCCCCAATGACCCAATAAACCATGCTCTGGAACATCGCATCCAGCAAGCCATAGCTGAAATACAAGACGAAGGGGCCGGCGAAATCATTTGCTGAGTCCTTGAAATCCAGCCTCTCCCGCGGCGGATGATTGAAGGAGTAGGTGAGCTGATTGGCAAGTCCACCAGCCCAAATGGCAGTGCCCAGCAGAGCAACAAGGGCGATCCCAAAGAAGCCCCTCCTCCTCCTGCTCCGGAAGCTGAAGTCCAGAACATAGCCGATGCCGGCCGAGCCCAACATCTGGGCACCCCAGTAGAAGATGTTATTGAACCCCCTGGTCCTAAGATTGAAGAGAAGGCCGTTTACGTTGTTGAACTGGTAGCTGTAGAAAAAGTTGCTGGCCCAGGCGGCAGGGAGGATGAGGAGCATCCTCCAATTCAAGAAGAGCTTGAGAATCTCGACGGCCTCGGTGGACACGTCGGAGTACCTGACATTGGTGCAGGGGGTACCGTCGTTACGGATGACGAGGGCGGGCGGTAGAATGGTTAGGGAGAGGAGGGTCCCAGCGGACATGAAACACATGAAGGCGATGTAAGTGCCGTCGTTGACAGAAGCGGCTTCGCTGCGATGGTAGTTGAGCACGAAGGGAATGAGCCCGCCGATGACACCTCCCATGTTGAAGATGCTCCAGAAGAGAGATATGTAGGTGCCCTTACGGTTCGGGGGAGGGTAGGAGGTCATGATGGCCCCCTCCCCGGCCCATAGGAGACCCGCCCCGACGCCCAGAAGGGCCCCGGCCGCAATGGCGAAGGCCTGGTGGTGCTGGTGGTTGTAGTAGAGGAAGGAGCCTGCGTAGACGACATAGGTGGAGCAGCCCGCGGCCAGGGTGAGGCGAGGGCCAAGGATGTTGTAGATGCCGCCGCCCAGAACGCCGAAGATGGCGAAGGCGGTGTAGAGGGCGGTGTTGGCGTTGTTGGAGGCGGTGGGGTCCACCTGACCCCCTCCGCCCATTCCGGAGAGAGCGTTGAACATGCCAGGGCAGCAGAAGCAGACGAGGCCCATGAGGATGACTTGGACGAGGGGGGAGTTGTACCTGAAGAAGGATGTGTTGGGCGGGTGGGTGCCGGATTCTTGGTCTCCTTCGAGTCCCATGATTTTGGAAGTGGATTTGGGTGTATCCGGACAGCTAGTCCTATGGATCGAGTTTCTCTTCCTCCGGAGGATGGAGGCAGGCAGGCGACTGGGTCGTGGGTGCACTTTAGAATCCGTTGGGGTAAAAATACAAGAGAGATTCAACACGGATACCCTTTCCCGGAAGGGATGGCGTGGCCTATGGCCCACAAACAGTATAGTCGGTCCGGCAGAGAGAGAGTGATGCGTAGCTCAACGTATTCATCCTTATTGTTTGAAAAATTAATTTATAACGTTCAACTTTTCCCCTTGGCAGCGGTGCAGCCGGCCGGCCCGTCTCCTCCCTCTGAGTACTGACAGGCCACAAGTTCATCCAAAAATTAATTAATCCGTGATTGGTGCTTTTTTGTATTCTTGATGACTAAACATAATAACGTTCATAACAATATCAACTGATGAATAGGAAAACATCGCCATCGATTTGGCGAACTCAAACAACTATTAACGAGTATGAACACAGGAAAGCCATATTATAACGCCTCACATTAATAATGGATAAAGTCTTTAAATATACAATAAACATTTTAAAAGTTTAATTTGCCAGATAGTCTGCGGACTCGTATCCCCAGTTACTAATCCTCAGTTGAGTTCACAAGTTTGAGGCTTCTCCTAAATTCCTGTGGGTCATGGCGCACTTCGGGCTCTGCGGCCCTGCCCCGCCACTTCCAAGTCTTACTCACCCACCCAATACAGTGCTCTCTGTATCTGCTTCTGGCGCTGCTTTTCCGGTCACGATTATTAGGAGTAAGAAGAGGAAGAGTTTGCTGAGATTCAAGAATAAACAAGCCTTCTGCTGCCTGCCCTCATGCTCTTACCCATCCTCATCCGTCAACAACAATTATTCAAGAGTTCAATATGATAGTCTGAAGGTGTTAGAATGGGACAAGATTTGCGATTCCGTCGCCTCTTTCACCCGCTCGTCCTTGGGCCGTGATGCAACCAAGGTCTCCTCTTTCTTTTATTTTTAATTGTCGCCTATCAATCACTTTGCTCAAGGCTCTTGTTGGTTACCTGACAGTTTGCATATTCTTACAGGCTCAATTATGGTCTCTGAACAAGACATTCGAGGACAGCTTGAAACTTTTGGATGAAACAAATGCTGCCATTGAAATGCACAAGCATGGTTCCTGCAGCCTTGATTTGACCGGCGTCGACCTGACTCTGGTTACCTCTTTATTCCATCCTTCCTTAAACTTGATTGTCCTCCCTCCTCCTCCTCCGCCCCCCCCCCCCCCCCCCCCCCCCCCTCTCTTCCTTTCACCCCCTTTTTTTTTCTGTTACATTTGTATAGCTTCATTCTTATTTCTTTGTTAAAAGTTCAAACTCTCTCTTGTTAATATTGAGGAAGAATACGAATTTTATGAGCCTAGCAATGTAGCTTTATCATGTCGCCAAGGCTTTGCACCTGTTTTCATCTTTCATCGCATTGTCCTCTTGTTCTTGAAGGTCAAATCTGCTATTCAACATGCTCGAAGGGCTTTACCTTTGAGTGCGAAGGAAGCTTTAGCTGTTGTTACTCTGCTTCAATTTGCCGATGCTTTGCAGCTTAATCTGAAAGCTGCCATAAAGCAAGATGCAGATTGGTACAACTGTTTCATGCCTCTTACAGAAATGGTATTTGCACTTGTAGTTTTAGGTAGCCACGGTTCTCTCCACATGTATACTTACTGTCCTTTGATTTCACTTGCAGATAATGCAACTGGTTGTAAATAGATCATTACTTAAGTTGATACAGCAAGTTATAGATGAAGATGGTACCGTTAAAGACTCTGCGGTTTGTACTTCATCTCATTTGCTGCCTTTCCTACTTTGAGATTCTTTAAGTATTCTACCACCCTGTGGACTTTTAATTGAAACAATTTTGCCCTGTGACTATTCCTAGATCTTTCATTCAGAGTTTTTTGACATGTATTCCTTCCATACCATTTCATGGCATCTTTTGCTTGTTCCCTCAAGAAACTTGTGTGCTTCCATTTTTCTTGGTTCAAATTTACTTTGTGTAATTATATGGTTCCTCACCAAGCATGTAGCATGATCATTTTGCTTGCTCACATAAATTCTTTGCTTCTTGTTTCAGAGTTCTGCCCTGAAACGCTCACGTGATCAAGTGCGGTTTCTCGAAAGAAAGGCCAGTTACTTGGTTTTCCTCCATGAGGCTTATTAATTATGATTTATCATTACAGTCTGTTGTAGCTATCTACCTAACAGTTCTGCTTAACATCTCTTTTCTTTTTATCAGCATGCATATTATTCTTTAGTACTTACAAGAATGTTGTCCCATCTATTGGATAGTCAGGTGCCATTTTTTGTCTGTATAAAGTTCTTACAACTTGTTACGTATCTTCTTTAGAATATCCATCTCTGAAAACTACATGTTAAAATAAGAGATGCTGTGGGCATCAGTTTAAGTTCAACGCTTGCATTCTCATCGTGACTTTAACAACGCATAACAGCTTCATGTGCTGGTCAGCATTCGTTGGAGATCACCCTGACATGTTTATCCGCCACTCCTCCATCTCAAACTGTCTTTGTCTCTCTGTACAGTTACATCAACTGATGGACAATCTAATCAGGAAGGAAATAGATGAAGCATCTGTTCTGGTAGGATTTTTCTTGATTATAGCTCTATGCTCTTTGCATCTTCATGACTTTTGTCCTAATTTTTGTTCAATAATTGGATTAGGAAGTGAGTGCTATCAATGGGAGATGGTGTATAACATCAGGGGCTGATCAGACGAGTATTAAGGGCCTTTTGATCTCAAGGTGCATTAGATGTTTGTCGTAACTTTCAGTTATCGTTCAAGAATGGCTACATATTTACGAGTCCAGAAGCTAACATAAGTTGTTGAAAACCTTCTGCTGAGGAATTAGTACATAAACAAGAACATTATATTCACTTTTCTAATTCCTGTGAATCCAAGAACTTAAATTATGGGACACTCAAATAAATTTCAGGGATCTATTCTTTTATTTATTTTCATTTTATTTCCTTCTATCAGTGAGCTCCTTATTTCTTGGGAGCTCTACTCCTGTATTCAATCTCTGAAGGGTAATATTCGGTTCTAGTGGTTCACGCACAGGAAGCATATTGGAGCCACTTGTTGCTGTTCCTTTGAATGATGAATTGCAACAAGCTAGAGCATTAGTGGCAAAGGCTGAGGCAGATGTACTTTTAATGTTGACAGAAAAGGTTGCGGCTTTTTCTGCTGAAATTTCTTCTCATTATTCATGTCAGTCATTCACTCATCAGGTTTACATCTTGCTTTTATCCTTGCAGATGAAAATGGATCTTGATGAGGTTGAGAGGATCTTGAATTGTGTGATTCAACTAGATGTGGTAAGCGTCCGACATGCTTCCTTTTTTAAATAATATTGTTAGTTATATATAAATAATAAAGAAAATGAGTTTAATTAACTTCGAATTCGAGGGGAATTATATATTGTTTGTTGTGCAAATCCTTAAGATGTTTGGAGGGGCTTTTGAAATTTTAGTTTTCAAGACAGAGTTTCAGCTAGACATATTGGAAAAGTAATCAGTAGATATTAGATTTAGGCAACAGTTGAGCTTATTATTAGTGATTAGATTGGGAAACTCTGTTGAGTAGGGATTTGAATGAAAACTTAGATGATGGGGCCAAGCTGAGCTTTTAAACATATGTGGCAAAGTTAAGTAAAAGAGCATGCGAACTCATTCTTGTCTGTGGGTCATAGGGGCACATCTACCATGTGATGGATTCCTAAAGGTTTTTATGACCTTTCCTTTGAGTAGTGCCCTATGGGTGGGACTTCTCTGTGACTAAGGTGGGGAATTGACTGGAGGCTGAGGTGCAGATCAGTTTTCTTTGACCAGTCCTCTCAAGCCTTGAGTTTTTTTAATTGGTAAACAACAATGGATGTCACCAACATACTGGGACTTGGAATGTAGAGGATCTAACCGAGCTTTTAGAGATACTAATTTCTTAGACCTAACTAATCATGTAAAAGGTTGCATCCCCTTGGTGCCCTGTAAATAATATTTATACTTTTGTTTTTGCTCCAAAAAAAAAAAAAAACAAAGGATGAACACCGACATAGGGGAAGCCAGAAGTCATCTTTCTTTTTTTTTTTACTTTACTTAAGGCACAACCGCATGAAAACCCATAATCTTCACCCACCAAAATAGACCAGTCACTGACTGATTGGTCACTTTTCCCACAAAAGTACTTACTTTTGTGTTTAGAGTTCATTCTGAAAGGGACCAAAGGGTACGATGGGGGAGAAGCACACATAATCAGTATATATTATACATATTACCGATACAGTTATTGTTGTGTTGAGTTCTGTATTTGGTTATAGTATTGTATATGCTTTTGTAACTTGATACCCTTTCTGATGTTAAATTATCTGGCTGTGGTAGTTATATACTCGTGTTTTTTTATGTCTAGATCAATGCTCGAGCAACTTATAGTCTTTCATTTGGAGGCACATGTCCTGATATTTTCCTAGAAAAGAATATTGGATCTTTAACTGCAGAAGGCTACTCAGTACAGAACAAGTCTTCAAAGGCCTCATACACCAAACAGGAATGGATATTGTATCTGCCTAAAGCTTATCATCCTTTATTACTTCAGCAACATAGGCAAAATTTGAGGAAGGCCCAGAAGGATGTTATTGATGCTACCGCTGTAAGTTATATGGCGTAATATGCTGGTATCTGGTGTTTTATCTTGTCTGAAAATATTATCAAAGAATTTTAGTATTTTACATAAAAAATTCTGCAAATTGGGGTCGAGCAGCTTCTAAAAAGGAAAACGAAAGGAAAATATGCACTGTGGAAATTATATGCATTTGTATGAGGATTAGCTCTGCACTGATTGTTAGTAGTTATTTCCTAGTCACAACCATATAGGTTCATGTAATTAATACCTTGCTTCTTGTTTGCATTCATCTTTTCTTTCTGTCTGTTACCTTTTTCTGCTTAGGAAATTAGAAGGAGAAAATTACAAGGAGAGAATACTATACGAGAAAGAGATATAAATCTGTCATCATTGAAAATGCAGGTAACTGTTTAGTATTGTCGGTTGGCTGTTAGCAGTGCAAGTGAACAACAGATTTTTCATTTGCCATAATATGTTTACGGCATGATATTTCATTTCTTGGCAAATTTACTCTTGATTTCCAGGTAAATGCTCTGGAACAAGCACACCCAGTTCCAGTTGAATTTTTTATTGCTCAGCAAACAAGAGTTGTTGTTATCACTGGCCCCAACACTGGTGGTAAAACTATATGCTTGAAGACAGTTGGATTGGCTGCTATGATGGCAAAATCAGGTTAATTTTACATCTTCTTTACCATTCCATTTTATTTCCTGCATGCTCTTAGGTGTTCTATGATTAGAATTCAGCCTGAAATCTTCGTATTGGATGTCAAGTGCTGCAGAGATTCTTTTGAACAGGAAAAAGAAAATCATATTCCAATTTCCAACATTATGTTGCTACTTTTTCTGGACTTGCTAACTAACAAGTTTCTCTAACTAATTTGATCAAAGGTTGTTTCAACTACAACATAATCTTGTCCTAGTTTAATTTTGCAGGCCTTCATGTTTTATGTTCTGAACCTGCCTGTATTCCTTGGTTTGATTCTGTTTTTGCTGACATTGGTGATGAGCAGTCCTTGCTCCAATCTTTGTCTACCTTCTCTGGCCACCTGAAGCAAATAAGTGTAAGGACAATATTCTTTGACACTGTCTTAAGAGTCAATCGTTTGATATTTCATGATGATTAACTTGCCATGTAAGGCATTGCTAACTTTGAAGTTTCTTGCTTTAAGATATATGACTCCTTTCAATGCTAACTTTCAGTATTTTGCATCGATTTAACGATATGACTGACTTTTCATGCTAATTCTGGCATGGCATTTCATGCAGGTACCATCAAACTGAGCACTAATTGTTTAAGCAATATGCATGTCACTGAATAGATAGAAGTAGCTTCTGTAGTGGCATAATTCTTGAGGATCAACTATATTAGTATTGTTCAAGTTCATCAGATACCTTGGTCACAACAATCTTTTAGTGATTACACAAACTTTAGATTATTTCAGATTCTTATCATCATGCTTCTTTGTATAATATTGGTGTGACATCTATTTGATATTGCTCTTTTGATCATGAAAATTTAATTTAATTAATTCAATTTGCAGGACATTCAATCACACTCAACAAGTAGGTCATTGGTGCTTCTAGATGAAGTATGTTTCAAATTTGTCTTTCCATGATAAGCTTGCCTAACATAATTTGTACTTGGTTTAACCGCTTAAGTAACATATGAAAACGCAAGTATAAGTTGTGAGTTCAAGTTTACATAAAAAGGGGAAGAGAACAAGAGAATATATTATTGTGCAAAATTTAAGATAAACACTATGTCCTTTTGCATTTTACAGGTTGGAGCTGGAACAAACCCACTAGAAGGAGCAGCACTGGGGAT
This sequence comes from Moringa oleifera, assembly GCA_021397835.1. NCBI lineage: Eukaryota > Viridiplantae > Streptophyta > Magnoliopsida > Brassicales > Moringaceae > Moringa > Moringa oleifera. The sequence goes on along the minus strand of JAJFZO010000658.1, from coordinate 69,607 downwards.
GTCACTGTTGGAATCATTTGCTGGACGTGGGGCTTTATTGACTGTAGCGACTACACACCATGGAGAACTTAAGACACTTAAATACAGGTATTTGACTTACAAGCGTCTTTTGTGTAGAATGTCAGATATTAACCCTATTAAAATCTTAGGCTGATGTGTTTGGAATGCATCTCTGATAGCAATGGTGCATTTGAGAATGCTTGCATGGAGTTTGATGAAGTAAATTTAAAGCCGACTTACAAGATTTTGTGGGGAGTACCAGGTTCACTCTCAATTTCATGACTAAGTGAAATTTATTTATATGGCTCTTAAGACATTTCTAGATGTTCAATAACATCATACTTTCTGCTTTCTAATTGATAGCTTATGTAAGGTTAAAATGTTTTGTTCACAAAATATGGACATTTTTCATTGATTAAGCTCCTTCTTTAGCCTTTGAGTTCTGACTTACTGAACCAGCTGTCATTGGCCACAATTTTGTTACATTCTTCATCGAGAGACTGCTACACACTAGCAAGGGCCTTACTTAGCCCAATTATGCTTCTTGTACCATAGCAAGCTATAATGATAATGAAAGTTATTTGAACAAACTGCTTTATGTTAAAGGGCTGAACTTGTTTCAAGATTTTTTTTTTTTTTCAAAGCTTGTTAAATGATCTGACTACCTTGAACTTAAAGGCCACTTTGTGCTCTTGAGCCATAATAAAACTCTCTCATTCTCTTCCATGGTCACATGACCAAGTGCAGCATACAACAGCAATAACAGGAGTAAGGAAACCTGCACCATCAATAAGAATGAGGTGTAGCTTAAAAGCAAGAAAGCAACCAAATTAGGTGTAAGAAAATCTGCAGCATCAAGAAGAATGAACAGCGTAAAAGCAAGAAAGCAACCACACTATGTTAAGAAACACGCTAGGATGCACTTTGAGAATGTTATCACTGTTGATTATTTGGTGATTCTTTGTGGTATATATTGCTCTGACATCAGATCATATGACTAAATTTGTAGGCCTTTTGTAGGTCGCTCAAATGCAATAAAAATAGCTGAGCGATTGGGATTACCCAGCTTAATTGTTGATAATGCTCGTGAACTTTATGGTGCTGCTAGTGCAGAGATTAACGAGGTAGCATGCAGTTGTTTGTATTATCTTTGCTTTGCTTAATGAAGTTCAAGATACATTTTTTTTTAATAAAGAAGGAAATGTTGGCTTTTTAAGAGGGAAACAAATGTGATTGTGATAAAACCAAGGAGAACTGTAGAAAGTAAGAAGGATAATAAACAAGAAGATAAAGAAATTTTGGAGCTTGGAATTGCTCATTTATTTTGTTGATAGACATCTAATTTATAGGGGAAAAAATAGTCAAAACTTAAAATTAAACTTATCTAGATATCTTGAAAATCTGAATTCAAAATTTAAACTTATAGATTGTCTTGTTTTCATCCAAATCTATTTGAAGTAGCAAAAGAGTAAGTCGTATTTTATCTTATTTAAAAATATGCAACAAATAAAGCATAGTACTAAGAAAACGAAGCTCTGAGCATTTAACAATTATAATGTTATAATACTGTACCTTGTCTGGAGAAAAATTTGAATTATTCTCTATTTGATTGTATTAAATGCAAAATGAGACTTGTGTACTATTGTTGCTAGAGCTGTAGTCTTCCAGATTTATTTGACTGTTGGAATATCAAAAAGGAAACTTCTTGTGGGGAGTTTTGCTCATCTGACAGAGGGAGTTTGCCTTCTTTTGTGATTCTCTGTGCCCAGCATCAGTACAAGTACTCACAATTTTGGCCATTAGTATGCTTAGCAAGTATCATACTGCTTCTAACAGGAGATTTACTGTTGCTAGCTGTCATTTTCAGCTTGTTTTCAACAATACTGGATGAATAAAGTTTGTTCTTCCTTTGCTTTTTAGAAATGGCATCTATATTCAGTAGGTTGTCTTTTATTTAGTGCAGGTCATCATCGATATGGAAAGGTTCAAACAAGAATTTCAAGAGCTTTTATATGGTTCACGACATTATTTAAAGTAAGAACCCTTTTCTTTTAACTGACTTGTGATACAAATTCCAATGTCATCGGAGATTACTAAGTATGGAGTATATTATACATTATACATGCATACATATGTACATGTGCAGGTGCGCACACAGACATATTTAGAACGCCACTAAAATATGATGATTATGGCAATTTTCTATTCGAGCTATAAGAGGTCATCATCTGATGAACAAATTCTGCTGGAATTTGTTTCTCACACAAGGAGAAGCACATTTAGCACTCAAGAGTCTTCTTACTCTTTTCATGATTATTCCATGGCAATTAAAATCTGTAAAATGTGCTAGTGAATATGTGATGCTTGCTTCAATTTAGCCTGTTCATTCTTGGGAGCTGCAAAGGCCAGTGTGTAAGCTGGCAGATACTCCATCTCGTTTCTCTTTGCATTGTTCTTGTAGGATCTCAAGAGAATATCATGAAGATCTGTTGCTTGCCAGAAGAATGATCATGGGACATAGCATTGAGTACAAATATAAGAAAATAGGAGAAATATCTATTGCTGCTTCGAGAGCACGTTCTATCCTTCATAGGATAGCGCAGCAGCTTCGTGCATCTACAGCACGAGCTTCTCCATCAACTGCCGTGGTCAAAAGCCGGCAAACCTTGGCAAGTAATTATGAACATACTGTAACAGATAACAGTGAATATCCTGCAAGAATCAAAGGTTCATCTGCTGTTCAATTTGCGAAGCAATCACCAGCAGGTATTAGTCAAAACTGATAAAATCTGTTTTGCCTGGTCGAATCTCGCAGTAATTTAGATGGTTTGCAGGACCTTTTATCATGTCAAAGCTCTTCATACTACAGCTACCTATCTTAATTTTGTCTCTGGCAAGTGAAGTCATTGAATTATTATCTAATAAATATTTTTTTCCCTTATAGAGAATCTGGTAAAGGAAACTGAGATTCCTGAGGTTGGTGACGTGGTGCACATTTCCTCCCTTGGAAAGAAAGCAACTGTTTTGCGAATAGAGCCATCTAAAGAAGAATTACTAGTTCAAGCTGGCAATATGAAACTGAAGTTGAAACTAATGGATGTTGAGATCTAAATGGTAAGAGAAGAATGCATGCATGTCCACACAGATGATGAAACCTTTTTGGCCTGTGTGGTATCCTTCGTATAAAATGCTGTGTCCATGAATGACTCTAAAGAAGCAGTACAGGTTAGTGGTGCCTTTTTCTTACGGTGTTGATGTCATTTTAGCCAAATAAACTGTTATTATCTAGATATCAATAAATCTGCCGAAAATCTAGGAAGTCAATTGTTGTTGTTAATAATATTTATTATATTTGTCATGCATGGAGACTTAAGAATAGATATGTTTAATCTTTACATGAAAGTTTCAAACACAGAGATGCTTTGGATCACCTCAGACCTGAATGTATGGTTGACCTTTGTACCCGCTCTTGCTTAAGGCTCATTTACAGGTTACATACTGCTGTAAATGTATGTCAAGTTCTAGACTGTTCAAGCTCGACTCTTGCTCTGAATATATATAGGTCTCATGGGCATTGAAATATTACAACTGTCTCTCTCTCTCTCTCTCTCTCTGTCATTCTCTCTCCTTATCTTATACACTATCATGCAAAAGAACATGCATTATGCAAGATCTTTTTCAAATTTATACATCAGAGCTTTACGGAAGGGTGGGAATCCTGTTGGATGTCATCATCTGTAGGGATACATGAGGAAAAAGGAATGAGGGTTGCCGGGCATGGAATTTGAAATTTAAGAATTCAAGGAAGTCAAGTTACAATGTACAGCAGAGTTCAAGAGTGATGCTTCACAATGCAAATGACGTGCTGATGGAGACTTTAGGAAGTTACTTCATAGGCCTTTATCGGTGAAGGTGCTCTTACAATTTATGTTTCTTCTCTTAGTTGAACGAAACCAGCTTGAATAGCTCCATAGGTAAATAAAGGAATGAGCTGATTACGGTTCTGTAAACCTTTCCTTCTGATGGAAACCTGATTTATCTTTTGAGTCATGAAATCTGTTATTCATGTGTAAAGGGTATCTGTGGTGCCATAAAACTCAATATTATCCCATGAAGCTTCTATGACAAAAATAGTACAGGTGGTTGAGCATCTCAATCTTAAAGGCCATTTATAGATCCTGGATACTGGATGGGACCAACCCCATCATTGTTGTGCTGCTGCAAAATACGACAGGTATATCATAACGTGATGCTTCCCCCTTCTTGAAATGGTGTAGAGAGGCACCCCATTGGCTAGTTAGGTGCTGTACTCTGTAGTTGCTCATGAATTGTAGATCTAATTCGGAAAATATGCCATTGGGTATGTGGTGATTGAAAAAGTGAAAGTGGCACTGAGGCAGAGACCTTTGATTCTGAGTAACTGATCTTGGCAACCAAAGTATGCAGATAATGTGATTGGTCATAATCATCTTAAGAATCAAGGAGAGGTCACTTCACTTGCATATTAGTTATTAAAAGAAAGGTTATGCTAATATTGAATTGAATATGATGGGAACATCCCTTCTCAGGTGCTTCGCATGGTGTAGCCCTTTAAGCTATAACTTCGCCTCTCAAACACTGATTACTCTCTTAAGGATGCTTCCGCATCTCCCCTGGCATCTTAGAGGATGCTCCCTTACAGGGTCAGAGCAGGGAGGAGAAATTAGAAAAAGGGGTTCAAAGATTCGTTAGCTACCAACCCAACAAGTGACAGTGGCGGGGTTAATCAGTGTCCGTTTCGTCGTGTGCTGAAAAGTCAGTTTGCACAAAAGAAAAGTTGCAGAAGAGAAAAAAGAAACAAAATGGAACTGAAGATTCTCCCCTGCTGGTAGAACGAAACAAGCTGTCTTTTAGCGCCCCGAAACTGCAAAGGAAGCTCTCTTTTGGAACAAAAAAAAGACAAAAACAGAGGACTTTGGTTATTATTAAAGTCCTTGGCAATTCAATTCAACTTGGATTGAACATGAACCGCTCGTTATTCCTATAATGTCCATCATTGAGGTAGCTCTGCTAATTAACTTAAAACCTGTAGTATCATATCTCAGCATAGATCAAGGCTTAATTTGTAACCCCTCCTTCCTCGTCTCCGCGGCGATCATCATCGGGAAACCCCACAGGCCAACCAAATTCAAAGGTGACGTCGAGGAAATAAAGCATGAGAACCAGGAGAAAGCAGCACAAGAACATAGGGATGGGCCCAAAAATCCACAAAAACAGAGGGAAAGAGAAGTAGAAAGCACGTAAACCTAAAGACCAGAAATAGCTACCCCTATTGACAACTGTGGCTACATACTCGACGGTGAGATGGTGATGCTGATGCTGATGCTGCGGGTGCATCTTTTTGAAGGGCACGTTGATGAGGATACTTGCATGGCTGTAGTATCTTATGGACTGCACGTTGAACAAGAAGGCGACCAAGAAGCACAACAATATGGAGAAGAACTTTATGGAGAAGACAAGCTCGCTCCTATCCCCAAAGACAAACCATCCAGATCTATCCTGCGAGCCGCTTGTCATCAAGACGGCGATGAGAGAGCTCAGCATGATCGCCGTCGACGCCAACAGCGTTGATGCCATTATGTTGTTTCTTAGCGTTTGCACCGCAAGAACCCCATTCTTGGACGCGTCCTGCCAGCATCATACACAAAGTGAGATTCATTTGCTGAAATCGAGATCATCAGGTAAATGAGAGAGACGGAGAAAGTGGAAAAGGCAGAGAAATAGACAAAGCAACCTCCATCATGGCGCGAATCCAGAAGCGGCGATTGATTGCATTGATGCCAATAACAGTCTTGGTGGGGCGCCTCACGATTCGATTGAGGAGCCAAAGGTGGTATGCCACCATTACAAGCATCCCCACCGGAACCAGCGTATAATCAAGAAACTTTTTCTCCATGGTTTGTTCTAAAAGAGACGTACTTTTTCTCTGGTATTGTATCTGACTTTTCCCCTTCCCTTGGTTTTCCTGAGGCGCAGAAGGAGAGAAGAGAGGAGGAGAGCCCAAGTGTGATACGGATGCTACAAGGACTAAAATGCGGGGTGGGATTTTAATTTATACAGACAACAGTAGGGCCAAGTAAGTCGTTGAGGCTTAAGTGGGTCTCATGCCGTCATACGTGGATGACACTCTGACCAGCTCCGTCCCACTATGACGATGCCCACCACCAACACCCATTACTCTGGTTAAAGAATGCATTGTGATCGTTAATCTATAAATTCTTTCCTTTAAATTAAGAAATTCACCCCAGATGATTATAATTGATAGTTTAATTAAATAAAAAAAGAAAATGGAGGTATACTCCAACGCTGCAGGGCTTTTTTTTAAAAAAAAAAAATTGGATTTCAATGCAGCTCATAACTTGCATGGCATGCAAGCATGGATTCAAATTGCGGGGCGTCAGGATCTCATGAATAAATAATCGCGATAATCACATTTTTTGACAAATGACAAATTTGTATGACTACCAAAGCACTCTGGAGAAGGAAAGCCAAAATGATATCAGCTTGAACAAGTCAACAATGCATATCAGCACCGCTACCCTCTTTCATGCAAAATGTTATAACAAAGAGTAACTAAATTCAGCGCTTAAGTTATCTGTTCCCTAGGAATATTCATTTATAGCATCCACATGCAGCGTGATAAACGAGTTGAGCTTTGTTACGAATATCAAACATTGCCACCAACACTGTGCACTATCTTCTTCTAGCTTCCTACAACCTAGCACACAAGTGCCTAACAAATTTGACATCGGAGCAGGTGCGCATCCCATATTTGACCATCAATCCAAAGCTTCCTTAAGAGTCCATAAAGCAACCATATTTAAAGCCCAAACAGCAGTGCCTCAGTAAGATGGGATTTAGAAACTCAAAAGCCTTTAAAACTAGAAGCATTATTATACAAGGCACACTCCCCGAAGTACAAAATATCCAGCCACACCTCATCTCTCACGATGGCAGTTCAAAATCTTCAAAAACTGCTTTTGTTTTTCTTTCAGAATGGCAAGCCTCTTTAGTTTTACATTTCCCCTTTCCTTTTTTTTTTTTTCCCCAGATGCAATTTGAGTTATGAAATACATTAGCCCACTTAAATTGTACCTAATAAAACAAGTTATAAACTTATCTATTACTAACAAAGAAGCAAATTTGATATTCTTTAGAAAATTACTCTTATCTTTCATTGCCCATATGATACCTACCATTCAGAACATTTAATTAAACTATTAAAACTTCATTCTTTTAACTCCTTAATAATTTATGCACATATCTATAGATATTCACTATAGAGCTCATCTGATCATGCCAATCATAAAACCAGTTATAAGGTAAGTAACAAAATTTCAAGAAAACTTTAGTGACTTATTATATATACATTTAACATACCTGATCAGAATTAGTTATTTTTAAATTTTATATTAGAATTATTAATTTCAAATTTTTTAGCTTTAACTTTTCACTTTTATGTATACTATATTATCATGAAAACAAGTTCCCCCCCTCTCCCCCCAACTGGTTTGTGCAACATTAAAGCTTGCATAGGTTAACATCATTATTCAGACAATAACCTACTTAAACATTCAAACACTAAATCGGTTCATGGATTTAACAATTCTAATAATAGAACACGTAAATAATGGAGTAAAGAAAACCATAATTGTCAAATCAGAAGGGGCTAAAAAAGGTTTGTGTCATCCTCAACGTGACTGAATCACCTCACCTGGTCTCTTGGGTGATGATCACATTTACTTATCTCAAGATTCACAAAGATACCACAAAATACCTATTGCCTCCAACTATTGGCAACAGCATGGAAGCCCTCACAAAAAGCAATTAGGGGCATAATGCCATGATGAACTTTGAACATGACAAAGGGAAACAGCTTCTCTGAAAACACTAATGCTACCTGCACTCCTGAATGTGCCACTCATCAACACCATCTTGTGCTGTTGGTTGATAGGCAAGGAAGAGTTGCAAGACAGGCGCTCTCAATTTACGGTGCACAGCAGTATAGCAGAAGGGGTTGCATATAGCACCACAGCTCACAAGAATACAAGTTTAAACCTGTTAACTCTCCACCAAAAGTGCTTCAACTGCCTTATAAACACAAAATATGGGCAATTTGAGTTCCTTTTTAGCAATCACTGACTGCCTACCTAAAAATATCACATCTGACAAACACTGACTTAAGACCATCTAATGATAATAATTAAGGTATTGCATAAAAATCAGCTCAGGGTCATGCAAAACAAAAGTGATAATGAACAATTGTGTTTATATACAACAAATTCAAGCAGATTGAGTTCAGAATGAACCAAATCGCGTGCAAGCATAACTGAGAAATTGGCCATCGCAGATGTACCTTTAGCGCTCCAATACTTTGATCTTTTCCAGATAATTTTGCATGCGCCGAGTAACATCAGCCGAGAGACGTGCTCCAGCCAAAAGACAGTAGTGGTCAAATTTCAATTCATCACACTTCAAAGCAGCGACTTTACAGGCCTTGATACTTCCTGTGGTGAACAAATAAAATGAAACCAGAAGTTAGTTTTTCCTAAACAGAAGTCATTCCTAGATCCAATTATAATAATCTTATATAGAACAGGACAAAAATGAATCCCACCTAATAATTATGTAGAACATTCAAAAATCAAACTGTATATTTAAAAAATATGGCGAACCTTCAAGCATAAAAGGAAAAAGAAGTAGCATACCCACCCAAAAACATAGAATTCGTATTTTAATGTTGTTTCTTATGCGAGTTATGCCCTAACAAAAATCTGCATCTCAAAAAGGAACAGTGGAATAATTTTTATTTCACAACTGGGTTTCAGAACTTAATCATGCTCAAAAATGATGACAGCAATGAAGTTGGTATTATTATCTTATCTCCAGCTTCTTTCTTAAAAAAAAAAAAATGACATCACATTTTTCTTTAAACTTGTTTGAATGTACTGATAAAAAGAAATATAATTCAACTCCAATGAGCTATTACAATTCGCATTTGCACTGTTCAACTTACCAGTAAGGTCCAGCAAATTAAAAAGCACCGGGCAATTAGCAATACTTGTAACCAGGGTAATTGCAGACCAAACTTTCTGATACTCGTTCCTTGAAGCTCTGATGATACACAACTTTGTGATGGGATTCACATACTTGACTACAGAAAAATGATGTGTAACATGAGAATGAAGGGCAAGATGGTGTATTCATAGTAAGCAACATGTTCTTACCTTGGAAGGATCCAAGAGATGAAGCCAGACCACATTCTCCAAAATTCACAAGAATTTTATCTTTGATTGCTTTTGACACATTGAATTGGGTAAGTATGATGGGATCTTCTCCCAAAAGGTCTCTATTTGGATCCAATAAAACCTCGAACACCATGTACCTGTTTTTAAATCCCACCATATTCCTCTGCCTAGCAGACAATACTTAGTGTCATCAGATCACGCCATCCAGCATAAATTTTTTTTTCTAATGAGATACAAAACAATAAGTAGTATGCAGTTGATTCCAGAGGAAAACAGATAGATGCTCATGCAGTCAGGTAACAAGTGGGTAGGAAACACCAAAACGAAATCATTGCACTACAAATTGCAGAAAATGGAACACCATAAAAAGACTCGTAAGTTTTTCAATGAAAGAATTATCACAGTAATAAATGAACATAAACCAAATTACTGAGATACAAGGAACTGACCCTGTATTTGAAATCCAAAATCAAGCCAATAGCAATTAACAGAGAGTAGTAGTAAAAGCTCAAGATGGTACGTCGAAGACACTTCCAGTGCTCGCCCCAGCAGCAGTAGAGTTCCAACTTTCAAGATTTTGAAGACGTCAAAGACGTGACTTGTTCAAAATATTGGGGCTCCGAATATTGTTCTGGAGAAGTACCACACAGAAGTTGTAGCAGCTTCTCAAGCTTGTGCTGGACTAGGTTGTGTATTGGGTAATTCAAGTTTTCTGGAAACCCTAATTTGCTGAAGACGGTGGACGAGGACCATTTGATTTCGTCGGAATCCGTAAGAAAGAGAGTGGTTTATCCGACGCGGAGCAAAGCCAAACAAGTTGGGAGGGAATGAAGACTTGCTCGTGCTCGTCTTCCGCCTCGAGGAGGGTCCTGGAGAGGAGCGGCGCGAGAGAGAAGGTGGAGAGAAGAAAAGATGCCAAAGGGAGGATATGTTATGGGTAAAATTGGAATATCGGAACTTGGATGTAAGGTATTTTAAAGGAAGAAAATATTAAATAATTAATAAAAAAAAAATCTTATACGTTATCAATTAAATTTTTATATTTTAAAAATAATAAAGAATATAATAATTTACATTAAATTAAAGTTTATTAAAAAATGAAAAATATTTTAATTAAAATTTTTATTTAACAAATTTTAAAAATTTATATGGTTAAAATTTTAAAAATTTTAAATTTTTCTGTACCAAAAATTAAAATTTATATTTATTGAATTTTTAAAAAATTATATTAAAAATTATTTAAATTTAAAATAAATTTAGAATAAAGTGAAAATTTTATTTAAATTATTTTTTACTATAAAAAATTAAAATTTTTATAAATATCTAAATTAAAATTAAAATTATTTTTAAAATATAAAAAATTAATTAATTATAGAAATAAATATTAAGTTGGAAACAATATTTGGCGGGCCGCGATGGCATGGCCCACAAATTTTTGTGGGCTTTGTATGGAGACTCGTCTTTCTGTGTAGCTTGCGTGAAAATCTACGACACCACGAAGATGAAGGGGTGACGTTAGACGTGTCAATTGATGACACGGAGACAGAGTCTTGGTCGTTTGTCGATCTTGTAGGGAGAAGACCGTTTGAATAGCAATTTTCTCCACTCCTAAGATGTAATAGTTAATAAAAGCAGTTGGTAATAATAATAATAATTATTATTATTATTATTTATTTTTTGAAAAAGAAGATAACTCAGAGAAGATATTTTTATATTAAAAGTAATAATGAGAAAAAAAAGAAAAAAAAAAGTGAGGGGTGGGTGGAGGGGGGAGACAAAGAGAACCGTTAGACACGTGCGAGGCCGCGAGGTTATCCACAGTTGTGGGTGTGTAGTGATTTGAGGGGATCTGGAAATTGACCCAAATTTCCACGTTTCTTTTATTTGTCTGTTGGTTCGAGAGCGCGTGGCTTTGGCCCCTTTGTCTACGATGTCAACCGCACCCCCACTGTCTAATCTCCCAATTTTATCTTCATCTATAAATACCCCCCACCCACTCTCCTCCTTTCTCTCATTTTGTTTTTCTTTTGGCTTCTTCGCTGTTGCCGCAGCCAAAGATCTCAGGAGGGTTTTCTTTATCTAATTTATTTATTTTTTATTTCCGTCTTTAAGCAAGTGAGAGAGCCGGGAAAGCTCTTGCTTGGTGCTGGGCGCTTCTCTGAAGCTTCTGCTGTTTCTCGCTGTTCCGAGATCAGGTCTGTTTTCCGGCTTCTTTCTTTCTTCAGTTATTTATTATCGTCTGTTATGCTCTTTGCAATTTTCTTTCTTTTCTGTCAATTCACACTCCTGTGTTATTTATTATGTTTGTATCATGCAAAAGATGAAAGTTTTTTCCCTTTTGTTTTCCCTCTTCCTTTAAATTATGTATTTTCTATCGAAGCTTTCTGGTGTTCTTTTTGTGTTCATGCATGTCCTTTTGAGTCCACTTGAGATCTACATCATTTATTCATTGTTCCTTAATGTTGCTTAATCATATATATCCGCGAAGCTGTTTTTTCACCAAGTCTTGAAATTTTAAGCTCCTGTGCTCTCTTCTTGCTCCTTCAAAGGGAATTCCAAACTTTAATTTGTTTCTGTGGTTGCAGTCCATTTTATCTGACTTACCTGCTATTTTACCTCTGTAGTTTCTCTCTTCCAAACCCCACAAACAGCTTGGTTTCTCTCTTGTTATATGCCCGGGTATTGCTCACTAAATTATTTCCACAGTACAGTACACGCTCTTTTTGGTTCTTTGCTACTCAAAATACCATCTGATCAAAGGCCCTCCACCACACCCCCCCCCCCCCCCCCCCCCCCCCCCCCCCCCCCCCCCCCCCCTTTTCTCTTCTTGTGACATTGAAGGTTGAGACAAACCTGCAGTTCAGACAGTTTCTTCCCCCAAAATGAATGCCTTCAAACCTCCTTGACAAATTTGACAGTTTTTTCTATTGTCTTGGGCTCTGCAGAGCAAGAAGACCTTTGAACCTTTGGATCAAGAAAGCTGTTCATACCTTGAAACAATGGAGGTATATGGCAAATCTGCTGTTGGTGGCCCTGCAAATGTTATTTACTTGTCAACTATTCTGGGCCGAGATGGGCCAATTCATGTCCACAAATGTGATTGGAAATGTGAAAATGAACGCATTTGTGGAAACATGTACCGCTGCAAATTAACAGGACTTACTCACATCTGTGACAAGAATTGTAACCAGAGAATTTTGTATGATAACCATAGTTGCCTTTGCCGAGCAAGTGGCCAGATTTTTCCCCTCACACCAGCTGAGGAGCAGGCAGTTAGAGGAGTCCGGAGAAAGCTTGATGCTGAGAATTCCCCCTCTGACAGCTGCGCTTTTAAGCGCAGGCGTGATGGGCAATTCTGTCCTTCTCCTTTTGAGAGGTCTTTCTCTGCTGTCAGTCCAATCTGCAGCCAAGTTGGAGATGGCATGGACACAAGCTAGATTGATATTCTTCTACATTACAGCCGAAAAGACTATTATCCTTTACCTTATCATGTTCCTTTGAATTTTTCTTTTCCTTTCTCTTTTTGATGGAACAAATTTGGATAACAGACTTGATGTGGCTACTATAATGGTGGACCTATTGCGTCCTACCTGCCTGTAGGAAAACTTTATTTTTAGTATTATTGCACTGTAGCTCTTCCACAAACTTTGCCTGTAGGGACACTTTTTTCCTTCCAACTCTGCTGATAAAATCTGAACTGTGACTAGTACTGGGAGCTTTGAGGTCCTTTCGGGAAATTTGGATGATGAAATTTGATTAGCAGGTTCAATTTATTTACTTATTTTTGCTATCTATATGCATGCAAATCTTACTATGATTCTTTCCAGTGGACTTGCATCTTTGTAGACGCTGGGACATAGAGTGCAATGAGTGGTGTTATGTGTTGAAGTCATTGATGGATATACGCTTCTATTGTATCAAACATTTATTTGACAGTTCATGTGTTTCTTGATATTGTTGATTGATGCAGCACAGGTTTTCTCAACATCTTCAAAATGAAGGTCTTTTTGGATTAATTAGTTATCTGGTAGAAAAATTAACTTGGTTCTGTTGCTTTATTATGTTTGGTTAATTGCAGGTTGAAAAGGAATGATATGGTTATTGCTTTTTATGACATTTTTGTCTTTCCGTTTACCCGATTTTCTTCCTTGTGTCGTTCTGTTATATATGTTCCTGAAGTATGTCTTGATTTTGCAGGGTATGAAATTTGCAATTAAGGACAGTTTAGTTATCCTTTCTGACAGTGAATGAATTCTTCTGTTTCTGAAGTTTTTTGAATTGTGAAGAGTATCTAACAACTAGTGGTTATCCTTTTCCTATGCAGGTAGTTTGTTGGAAAACAAGGGCACACCAGTAATGCTGATGACCTAATATGTATGTTAGTGCTGGCTTTTTCAGATGTTGGGTCTCTTAGAGGATTGCGCTCCCCTGTTCGATTAGGTGAGCCTTTCTGAAGTTTCAACTCCTAATGTTAATTATACATGTTAACAGGGAACTATTTAAACTGTTACCATTAAATAAATATTACAGTTGCAGTGTTTATCTTTGGTTTAAGAAGAAACCATGGGGCATTCCTACTTGGACATAGCTACCTTCATTTCTGCTGCCTTCTTGGTTTATGTAAAGAGTTTCAAGGTGGGACATGATTTGCTTGCTGGTTTATAAGTATTGAGAATCTGGGAAGCAACAATCTGGATGCTTCCTCCAGTGGAATACTCAATAGCTGGTGTGCGTGGTGCATCTTTGGTGGATACATCCCTGTGCTCTGGCCTTGGGTATGTCTGACATCTTTTCTGTTGACTTTGACCAAAATGTATAAAGGCATGTCCCTAGAAAGATATGACCACTGGTCTCTCTCAAGCACGTACTTACAGTTTTGTTAATTTTCATTACATTATCATCTTCCCTGGGCAGCCTGGCAATTGGGTCCCCCTGCTTTGATAGAAGATTGGATTATGCTATATAGTGTTTTCGGCCTGGTATCTGTGTGGCTTGTTAGATTCCAAGGCAAGCCTAATGGATGGTTGATTATCAGTGATCACTTGTCGAGCTGATTGAGCAGTTTATTCCAGTGGATGAGCTTAAATGCAAGGAAGAGAGTCATTAAGGTGTGCTGACTTCAAATGTATGAATCAGAAGTACAAGTGACTTTCAGATCGTTACTAGGGTGGTCCTGCTGTAAAACTGTGAGCGTATGATTTTTGTTAGCTTATGGTACTGGGAGGGCGGCTTCCCATAACCTTTCTCCAGTTTGCTAGCATGAGAGGGAATTTCAAACTTGGTTGAATTTTCTAATTTTAATAACTTGTCTGTCGGTTTTAGCATAAAGGATTTTCACCACTATACTTTCCCACTGTACCAGTAGTGTTCCTGATGTACTCTTAACTTGATAGGATCTGATGTTCCTGTTACACTGATTCTTTCACTAAAGTATGACACAGAATGTGGTTTGTGTTTCCTCCTGCAGAGTGATGTCCATGATCTCTTTGAACATTGGCACCTTGTTTCCTTTAGAATGATCTATATAACTCACCTCCCAAAGCAATGCAAGGGACTATATTCAGTTACACCCAACTCAATCCTGGGAAGACAGTTCAAATTCTAGGAAAATATAGTCATAAGAACATGGGCTGGTAACATTGAGGTTTAGGTATATGTCCCACCCACCTGCCAATGTCCTCCACCACCCCCCCCCCCACACCCCCCCCCCCCCCCCCCCCCCCCCCCCCCCCCCCCCCCCCCCCCCCCCCCCCCCCCCCCCCCCCTTTCTACAGGGAGGCTTATGGTCCTCAGTTCACTTGTTGACCACTTCTCAGCATTTACCTTGCGTCTTGAAGGAGACTTACAGTTTGGTCAACAGAACGTCTCTGTTCAGTTCTGTAAGTAAATTATTATTATGTCCAGAAAATAGTGAAATGCTTACTAGTATGCTTGGTGTTACACACAGTAGGAATCATCTGTAACTTCTGTAAATAAGGTTGGCAGGAGCCAAGCTGCACAATTGATTGGTACCCAAGGGATACGAATCCTATGCAAGTGCCAAAGAAAGGAATTGCTTCTTAATGAGGCCATTGCTGATAAAAGAAATACTAAACCCAAAAGGATCACCTTGCCGCTGAGAGATTCAGCAAAGCAACGTAGCCGATTTTTTTTGAATTGTCATGGCATGCATTTTCTTCCCCCATAGAATCTCCTACCTACGATATGTAGGGAAGGGAGGATCCCACCTGAAAATACAAAAGCAGACAAACAAGCCACATATCCTGCAACGCCTAAAGCTTAACATGATATCCTGGGTATTCACGGGAGCCATCCAGTTCATCTCCATTTCCTTTCTCTTCTCCTGTGCTTACTCTTGCACGTTCACTATAACAAATAACTGCGCGCACACAATATGGCCTGCTACTCTTGCCGGTTCTGGGAGCCCCCAACTGCCAACAACAGGATTCCGGCTGGACTCTGGGCAGAGTGTGAGAATCCCAACCGTTCCAGGATGGTCAGGTCGGGTTTGGGCAAGGACGGCTTGCACATTTGACGAGTCTGGGGTCGGTGCTTGTCAAACCGGGGACTGTGGAGGAAGGCTAGAATGCGACGGCAACGGTGCCACTCCACCTGCATCGCTCTTTGAGATTACGCTCGGAACAGGAAACGAGAAAGATTTTTATGATGTCAGCATTGTAGACGGCTACAATCTGCCTCTGGTTGCTGCACCCCGTGGAGTTTTAGGTGGATGTAATGCCACTGGCTGCGCTTCGGATATCAACATGGGTAAGACTCCACTTTATTTTTAGTTCAATAAACAAACATCGATTTACATCATATCTGGTGAACCAAGGCAGGTTGTCCAAAAGAACTTCAAGTGGTGGGTGGAGATGGTGGACCGGAAGGGGTTGTCGCGTGTAAGAGTGCATGTGAAGCATTTGGGCTGGACCAGTACTGCTGCAGCGGCGAGTTTGCTAATCCAACAACTTGCCAGCCTTCCTTTTATTCCACAATTTTCAAGCGAGCTTGTCCCAGGGCTTATAGCTATGCTTTTGACGATGGCACCAGCACTTTCACTTGCAAAGCTTACGAATATGCCATTGTTTTCTGTCCTAATGCTAACGGGTAAAGTTTCAGCATTTTGTTGCTTCTATCTGCATTATTGTTTCTGCTTTCCTTTTCCCCATCCAACAAATAAATTCCATTTTAATACAACCCGATCTCTTGAATTAAACCTATGATGCAGGGTCAAAAAATCAAATGGTGTATCTACAACTACAACCACACCAACTCGAGGCCCCAGCAACTGGAAGGTTGTGGAGACAGTTTCTTCTTCAACAATCCCCCCTGCTCTTCCTGTTCCTGTGTTAATCCTTCTCATCATCCTCAACCTAATCAACATTTTCCATGAACATAACCTCATTTGTGCCTGATTGGTGAATAGTTTGAGTGCCTCTGGCAGCAAGCAATGCCAGAGCCCTGAAAAGGGCGAAGATTCATGTTTGACTAGGAAAATCAGAATGTTTCATGAGGTTGTACATATCATATCATGACATAAATAAACCTTTTGGCCATGTTCATTCAACTGGATAGAAGTAAGCTTCTAGACACATCTCATGTTCTCCATTTCGATTAGGTAAAAACACAAGCAAATAATTAAAATTTAACACATGTAAACTGAATGAGATAAGTTATACTAACTCTAATGAACATGCAAACCCGATCAAGATAAGTAGCATTTAAGAAATCATTCACCAGCCAACCATGGGCAGTTACAAACTCCTTTCAGAAAGGGCAAAACAATAATATCGATTAGAATGAAGCAGCAATTGCTCAACTACAATACAACCTATTTCAGTGAAACTAATTGTTCGCGATCTCTGTTCTGCATTGCTGGCATATATAACAAAAGGCAAAAGACACATCCAATCAATTATTTCTTGGTCTTGGTTTTCCTTGAAACTAGGCTTTTCTTTCTCACTTTCTTAGTTGTTTGCAGCTTTCCTCCAGTACTTTTACCTCCTTTCCTCATCAGACCCTGCATCCAGACTTAAATAAGAACAACTAATTTACAAAATCAAAAGCAAGGTTTCCCCCAGGCACTATATATATATATACACACACACACACACACACACACTCCAAATCCCTGAAGAATATTTGGAAGCATACAGCTCTTTCCTCCACTAGGCCTTTGTTTCTTCCATTAGCTTGTTCCTCAGAGCCATCAGTTTGATCAATTTGATGAGAACTAGCTTTAGGCATCTGCTCAGCATCATCTTCTGACTCAAATAAGAAGTCATCCAGCGTCCCTGGCAGTATGAACATGATAGGAGAGTAAGTCTTTATCAAAACAGGATGAGATGACTAACAAGACATAGACCTACTCTCAAAAAACTGACCTTCAACCATTGTTTCTGCTTCATAAACATTGGACTGTGGCTTCAGCTCAATGAAGTCATTCATGATAGCCTCAATCTGACCACGGAATATATAGTTCACAGTGAACAAATCAGATAGCACTTGCACAATAGTGCCAAAATTTTCTCAATAGTCTCCGGTTCATGCAAAAGTTTCAGAAATGAAACATTCAAATTGAAAATGTAAAAGTTGTGAAATGATAACTGTTGGACATCCAAGCAGTCATGCAATCATGCATCAAAGAAGAGAACCCATAACAAACCTTTGCCTCCACCTGCCCAAAGGTAACCTGAACAAGAAGAGATGAGTTATATCACAGAAACAAAATCCTTCTTAGGAGTAGATCTTTTGACTACTTTCATTAGAGAGAGAGAGAGAGATTTCTAATAGTAAAGTACGTATGTGCCAAAAGTATAATTTAAATTTGCAATCCCCTCTTCCTATTCCTCTTCTACATCCTTCCTCTTCCCTTTTTTCATGTTCGAGAAGGAGAGTAAGACTGATGACCTACAATGCAAAATGTCCTGGAAGGAACTATTGTTGTTCTGTATATGGTTCCTGAATCAAAAACCAAATAAAAACAGTCAGATGGAGGTAGCTATCAATAGAAAATGGCAAAAGACAATGAATGAGTTCGAGCTCAGAGAAGATAAAATCTTCTAAGTGGAACTGGAATACAATCAAACAATAGAACACATTCAGGAAAATTAGGGATGAAAAAAAAAGATCTAAGAAAAAATATTGAAAGAGAAGTAAACTGCTAAAAGTATATCAGCATATATTGGGGAGCTTCTAAAATTTATGAATAACAATTTCACGAACAATGGATATGTAAATCTCCATTGCAGGAACAAACATGCATTCGAGCAAAACATACCTTTTAAGTCCAAGTACATGTCATCATTTCCAGATGCTATAGGTGGAACCACTATTCTTCCTACTGCCCCCATATCACCGCTCAAATCTATGGATTCCCCTTCACACTCAACAAGTGCCTGCACAAACAATGAAGCCCTCTAGTTAACCATTGTTTCCGCCATTGACATTCATAATGCATATACAAATGTAGCAACAACAAAGCATTCTGCAGCATTTCTCATTAAAAAAACCAGAAGACCACCACAATAAAAAACAAAACCAGAATTTTATACTCAAAATTCATTTTGAGCAACGCCATTATGCAGGTAAAAGCAAATCATAGTTGATGGATCTCCATAGGACACTAAGGAAAGGTTGGTAGTTGAACAATCAGGTGACCAGCAATTACTGTCCTCTCTCCTCATCCTTGTGACCTAGTGATTTGACTGCTGCTATAGAATCTTCTCCACAAACGTAGAGATAATAACACTTTAAAGTACATGAAGGAAACGAAATCTAACTGTTTACTCATTTTGAGAGAGCTCCTTAAACTCATAGTTACTCTCTTAAAATAAGACTGAAAAAAGAAACCATAACCAAGCAACAACATGAGTCATCACCTTCGAACGATGCACTTTGTCAGAGAGCACCAGGGGCAACCTTGAGGTAGAGACCTAAATTTATAAACCCATAAGACAGTTCAGTGAGCATTAACTAGAGAAGTAATTGCAGTAGGTGCTTCTGAAAGATTCTTACATGAGGATCAACATGATTATCAGGTGTTTTTCTCTCACCAACGTCGAAGTTTACATCAGGCTCTATACAATTAGAGAAAAGTGTGTTTATGCTTCTAAGGTATGAGATAAGACATGCATAATGACTTCAAACAAAGAGGTATTATTTCACAGAGCGTTGTCTTCACATTCACTTGGAGAAGGTTTTAAGCTGCTTAACTTTCTCAGGGGAAGAGAGGGATGCTAAATCAGTTATTACCTTTTCCTTTCAAGTTATCAATTACATTCTTTTCTTTCTTGGGTGTCTGACCTACTTTTTGCCGTTTTCTTGAAGACTCTTCCTCAGAAGCCTTCTTTAATGGCGCCTGTTCACCTCCGCCAATCAAAACTGCATCCTCATGCTTTTTACTTGCCTTGAATTCAGATTTCTCCTCCTTTATAAGGCTATCATACCCACAAGATTCAGAATCTGATGACACTGTCAAAACTAAATGATTGAGTGCCTGTCAAACAATGTAAAGGGTCATCAGCATAGACAATGTAATCACAAACCTGGATATATTCCAATAGACGGAGATTTTAATACCACTTTTTAGGATATTGTAGGGCATTGAGTAACTAATATGCCACTAAACTTTAAGGTCTACTCACAAATGAAAACCATGACTTCTTTGATGATTTGAGCAGTGTGTTACAATTGTCTAAACATTTGCAACAAGGCTAAATAACCGGACTAATGTCACCAGCCATGCATCCGAGGCCAAAAATCATCAAAAACACAAGAAAAATACAATTAACAGTTGAAATTAAAAGGTCAAATTCTTTCAATTGCCTGGGTCAGGCCAAGTCAAAGAAGAGTATAGATAAGGACAATCTGAACTGGATATCATTAAAATAATAGATTGATAGTCCAATGGGCTTGCAAGAGAAGCTGATGCAAGGCTCCTTCCTCAGCATAGCTCCCAAACTATTTTATCCTTTAGGAAGAACTAAACATAATTTAGAATTATGCACCTCTCTCAGTTGCTTTCTGGAGACTGCTATGAGGCACCAATATACCAGCATTTTCAATGACCTTTGTCAAGCAAAGACAGCATTAGGACAAATATATCAAATGCGAATTGACAAAGTCATCCTCATCTGTATCCCATGAGAAAATCGTCCTTCAATTCTTTCCCACCTCCAAAACATTAATATGCAATGGCATAAAAAATTAAGCCTCAATCAAGTTTTTGCAGCATAATATATCAAGAATGGCATCTTGCTTTGGTGTTTCACATAGATCAACAATGGAACTTCCACTAAAGTTTGAACGCAACTACGAGAGCACATCCAAGATCACAGATTAATTCATATTTTTAACCATATTAATATGCTTAGGTACTCCCTAATTAGAATCCATCTTTCACCATCCTCTCAGTAGAGTTGTTTAGTCTTTAGTAGTCTCCTAAAAGATGCTAGAAGATCATTCACTTTTGCAGTTCCAGAAGTAGTTAAGAACATCAACACCAAATGAAGAAGAAGATATTAGCTCATAAAAACATTCACATGATATCCATTCTCCAATATTCTACTTCAAGTTGGCACAACAACAATGAAACATCAGATGATTCAAATCATTTATAGTATAGATGATCTTTCAAGAAGAAACAAATAACCATCTACAATAATGTTTACATTAAGATAAACAGGTCAAACTTCAAAGTGCTGAATGAGTTTATTATATCTTCTCTATTTTTTTTAATTTTCTTTTTTTAGCAGAGGAATATGTTAAATCCTCCGCTTTGTAAAATCACATTGTAATTTGGCCCTGAAAAGATTTTATGAAATGTTTGGAATGAAATAGAGGCTTTTCTTGAATGATGCCATTTCTGTCAGGCCCCCAGAGGCAACAAAGCTTGCAAAAGTAATGTATCCACGGCAACTGATGTTAAGAATGCTGTGGCAGTGCTGGTAAATAGTGTCTTACTTGAGGCGCCATATGCTTCTCAGATGTATCTTCCTCATATACTTTGCCATCACCCCCATTCCCTGTATCATTGTCAAAAAGTTTACATGATATAAACCTTGGAAAGGAATATATTATCTATCAAACAATAGCAACAGTTTTAAACAAGTCAGGAAGAGTTTTTTAAAGTAACATCAGTAGGCAAACAATCAGAAGTTGAACCATTTTTTTGCCCTCAGTTTAAAGATAATCACAATCTCAAAAAGGATCTCATACCGTCACTTTTGGCACTATCATCTACTTTCTTCCCTTCTGATAACGTGTGATCCACATTCAGCTGCCTTTTTACACCCTTCATTTTCAAATTCTTCTTGGACAGAGACTTCACAGTATTTCCACAATTCTTCTCTCTTTCCAGAAATGGATAGGATTCCTGAAGAGGTTGCTCTTGTCGAATTCTGTCCTCCCTCAGTGGACTACCCCTTGGTGAAGAGTCAGAACCTGAGGATAATGTCAGCATACAACAAGGTGGTGCCTGTTCAACAAAGGAAGGAAATTAGCACCACCTGGACAAAGATTACCAGGTGTAACATAATTGCTGCAAGCCGACGTTGGTGAAGAAAGAGATCCACAAGTATCATTTGATTATTAGACCTTTAACTTAAAGCTCTGCATGCCAAAGATTAACCAATTTAGGCAACAAGAATCCAGCGAAAGAAAACATTATTACACTCAGGAACATTTTTATTAAGTTATTGTGTCACCGCTTTAGAAATTTGACTTAATAAGTTATTCAGGCTGGGCTGTTTTAAATGGACTTCTTTTGTGGGTACAGGTGAAGTGACAACTTGGGGGTCTGATAAGTCAACTGAGATTTGGAGATGCATACCATGTGGGAATCATGAGGACTGAATTTTTTAGCACAAAGATTGGTTGATATGCATAGTCATTGGAAAGTACAGGTGAAGTGACAACTTGGGGATCTGATAAGTCAACTGAGATTTGGAGATGCATATACCATGTGGGAATCATGAGGACTGAATTTTTTAGCACAAAGATTGGTTGATGCATAGTCATTGGAAAAAAAAAATATTCAAGTATTCTAATTTACTATTTCAGTGAAAATTATAGGATGTTACAATGTAAAATCAATTGAATTCAGTATAGTTACCAGTTCTTGACTATGTCTTCTTTGAACATAACCAGCTTGCTTTTGAGTTTAGAGTTTAGAGTTTTTTACAGTTAATACAATTTCACTTATGCAAATAAACAAATAAAACTCACTTACTATTTAATAAAAACCCTCACTTATCCAAAAAAAAAGGTCTGTATTAGAGCCAAGGAAAAGAAGAGAAGAACTAGTATTCGAAAACAAGTAAAATGTTAATTCATATGTAACATTTAAGAAAACCTGGAAAGATTGCAACCAATCAGGAGATTCCTCCCTGGAGCTGCACATGTTGAACTAGATTGGGTCGCCTTCACAACAGTTCCTGAGACTGAACCACGTTACAATGTCTAGATGTATGCACAGTGACGGTAGATGTAGAGAGAGACCATACCTAGAACCACTAATCAGTCGAAGCATGCACAATGAGTGACGGATTACTAAAAAATTCAGAATTGGGAAGAATTGTTGCTTTTTATACAGAAGCTGCATGGAAAATAGGTGTTTATAATTTTAAAAAAGGAATAAACCTCCATAAATTCAATCAGTAAAGGGAGAAATAGAGTACGAGAGGAAGAAACGGAGTAGGATCTGCAGATAACCAGAATGCGCCTCAGACAGTCGGGAATCAAGACCTGGACTTTCGAATATGAAGAAGATTGCTCGTTTTCACAAACGCCAATTCCAGATTCACCCCTGGCCTAATTGTCTGCAAGGGCTATACCGTTTCGCAACAGCAAGAAAGGCGATATGTTTTTACTTGCTCTTCCGATCAGACGAATGCAAAGGCTGATTAAAGGCCCGTAATCAGGGTAAGCCTGATTCCAACACCGACACCATGGGAGCCCAAGTACACAATGAGCACTGCTGTTAAAGCCCAAGTTTCCAACAAGGACGAATCTGCTTATAGGCCCATCTTTCAACAAGGCAGAAATGGAGTGAAAGCCCAATCTTCCAACAAGGCAATCATTGGTTCGAAGCCCAAAGGTCCACCATACAAACGGAGGATAAATACAAGAGAAGGTTGCTATCCATCATTTCTTACTATGTCCATACGGAGGTTCTGTAGCCAAGGAGGACGGGGCAATTGCGAGTAGCACAGAACCCCAGCAAGGCAAAGGCAAAGAGAAGGTAAGATGGAGAGAGGGAAGCAACAGGAGCAACAACAACCAGAGG
Organism: Moringa oleifera; assembly: GCA_021397835.1. NCBI lineage: Eukaryota > Viridiplantae > Streptophyta > Magnoliopsida > Brassicales > Moringaceae > Moringa > Moringa oleifera. The sequence goes on along the minus strand of JAJFZO010000658.1, from coordinate 46,033 downwards.
GACCAGTGATGGCGGTGGCGAAACTGATACCTCAGCAGAACCCGCTGGAGCAAGTCCAGGCGAAGTTCAAAGAGCTTGAGAATGGGTTCAGGGCTTGGTTAGCCAAGCAATCAATGCCTGTGGAGGCTGCGGTCGTCACCGCCACCAGCGCTGCGCAGGGAGCGGCAATTGGGGCCTTCATGGGGACTCTCACCAACGATGTCTCTTCCTCTCTTCCAACTCCCCCTCAGGCATCCCTCAATCCTCAAGCCATGGCCTCTCTCAAGCAAGCCCAGGTCACTCATTTTCTCTTCTTAATTTTTTTAACTCTGTCCTTGCAAGTTTATGATAAGCCCACTCCTCCCACCCCCTCCAACCAAAAAAAGTAATAAAAATAATTATGAGTGGTGGGATGTCCTCATCAGAGTCAAATTTTGGGCTTCAATTTTTTCCCTTTTAATCTATAGGCTTTGGCTGGTGGTCCTTTGGTCCAAGCTCGCAACTTTGCTGTGATGACGGGTGTCAATGCTGGCATATCCTGTGTCATGAAAAGACTCCGAGGCAAGGAGGATGTGCAGTCTAGGTGAGATTTCGTTCGCATTCTTCTTGTTCTGTTTCATTTGGCAAGTATCTAGGTGGTCATGAAGTTTACTTTGAAAAATTATTTGTTTGTCTCAGCATCTGAAATGGAGAATCAGTTACCTTTCTCTAGGAAACATGCTTGTAGCCGTTAGCATTACCTTTGGTATTAGAATGTCCCTGTCCTTGTGTAACACTAATTACTGGGGAAGAGTAGCCATCTCTTAAAGGAACAAATGTTTACAACTCCCAGAGATAAGAAGATAAGGGAACCTTTGTTCTCATCATTCATGAAGCCGAGGGAATGCACTACCTTGCTAATTCGTCACGCTTGTGTAACTATCCCATGCGTAAAATTAATCACATTTGGTCTTAATTTATGAGCCTGTATCCACATGAAAAGACAGACTGAGGATTGTGGTTCAAATTTATTTCATTTTAACATGCATACATGTTCTATCATGCTTTAGCATGCAAATTTTACTTATTCTGCTTTGTGGCTAATTGGTGTATCAAACGTCAAGGAGATCCTAAAAGTTTCAGGATATGGTCAAAACTCAATTACAGGAAACTCCAGTTTTGTTTTCTCTCTGATTCTCAAAGATTTGATCTTTCAACAGCCAACTGGATTTTTTATTATTGCTTCCTTTGTTTGCTGACAATGAAGAGATCATGATACTAATATTATACCTGATTTCATGAATATGATGAAAGATATACAAAGTTGTATTTTCTCCTTGGAAGGGTCCAAAATGAACCTACAATCCCAACCTATAATTGTGGTGTAATTATTCAAGTTCTTTTAATTGGATCTTTAATATAGATGCATTAGCCAGCAACCATCTCAGCACTTTAGCCTGTGAAACAGACATGTTGGAGTTCTGGATTCTCTTGTGAAAATATGAAATTGGATCTTTAGTATAGATGCGTTAGCTAGCAACCATTTGAGCACTTTAGCATGTAAAGTCTCTCTCTCTCTCTCTCTCTCTCTCTCTCTCACACACACACACACTCACACATGTTGGAGTTTTGGTTTTTCTTATACTAAAAAATGTGAGATATCTAGATTCAACTTTTGAAATGCCTGCTTTCTATTAGATCCTGAACATGGAAATGTGGAGGTCCATTAACCATTTTGGTGTTGTTATATTCTCTCTTATTGATAATATACCAAACTTGACATAGTTCTTATCTTATACCTACAGCAGACCTCAATTTGGTTGAAAATTCATCAAAAACTAAATTGAAAAGTCAGTCACTAATCCTGACCTAGTTCTTATCTCATGTATACAGCAAACCTCAATGTGGCTGAAAATTCATCTTAAACTTTAGTGAAAAGTCAGTCCCATTGGTATGAATAAAAGCGGTATTGTTCAGATTGGGTCAGATGCAACTGTTACGGTACTTGTTATGAAATACTGTCCTCTATGATTCAATAATTTCCAATTGCAGAAGAGAGCTGTACTTAAATGGGGGCATGGTTGAAATGGAATAAGTATAACTAGCATATTAGTATTGTTTCTCTTATTCATCATCATGATCATAAACCTAGTCTCCAAAGACTACGTTTTCCTTTATTCATATTTTGAATTGAGAAAATATTTTAAGTATTCCAAAGAATATAACATTATTGAGTAAAACATCTTGTTTGATGGCAATGAGATCCCATTTATGGCTAATTTGGATATATGTCTAACATCAATCTGTTGCTTGGGTTTCTGAAAGTCGGCACGTAGAACATCATTTGGCATTCATCTGCTTCTATAAATTCTGAGGTGAATCACAAAGCTGACAGAAGTATGTGTGAGACATGTTCTCATAAATATTCTATAACACAGAACTTAATGTATGGAGAGTACCTTTAGAAATATGTTGGCGGTTATAAATTTTATACAGCCTTTTAGAAGTTAACTTTAAGATTCCATCATCTCATATTTGTTGACTTTGCGCTTTCGTTTTCTGCATTTCTTTAAGATTATTTATTTATAATTGCAGTATGGTGGCAGCTTTTGGTTCTGGAGCCATGTTTTCCTTGGTGAGTGGCATGGGTGGCCCAAATCAGGCAGCCAATGCAGTCACTTCGGGACTGTTCTTTGCACTTGTTCAAGGTGGGCTTTTCAAGGTGAGCAATAGGAGAAAAGATAGATTATTCTCCTCATGAAAACTCAGATAACTAAAATCTTGTTATGTTAACTGGATGGGACAAGTAATGTGATGGAATATACATAGGTTTGTACAGGATATGTCTTATCAGTCTTTTGGAATGACAAGATGACATGCTGAACAAATGGAACCAATGCTTGAGAAGGGCAATGCTTTCACACGCCAACTAGTAAAAATTATCAAATAAAAAGTTGATTGTTAACAACACTTTATCAAGCTCTGGTCCCATTTCAATTTTAGGGAGAAGACATACTACGGGGCACATTTTCTGTTGGCTGTGAAACCTGGGTGCATTGATGGCACCAACCTCATGAAAAATATCTTCCACAAAATGAACTTCTTGGAAATATCCCTGCTGAAAGTTTGGTTTTCTGATGCAATATTGTTGATTGTAAGACTGCTCTATGGTTCTCCTGTGCTGAGAGTTTATCATGCAATTATTCAGTTAGGGCAAAAGTTCTCTCAACCACCAGCTGAAGATGTGTACTATGCCAGAACAAGATCCATGTTAGATAAGCTTGGCCTCCAGAACTACGAGAAGAATTTTAAGAAAGGCTTGTTGACAGATAGCACTTTGCCTCTGCTCACTGATAGGCAAGTAGTTGGATTTATGTGTTTCTGTTCAACTCTGTGTTTTAATTGTTATCTTATTGCAGATTTGTTACGAATTATGTTAACCTATTCTGATTTGGTAATCTATTGCAGTGCACTTAGAGATGTAAGAATCCCTCCTGGGCCAAGGCTTCTCATTCTAGATCACATAGAGAGGTTTGACTTATATTCCATGTATGGCATTATTGGTGATTGGACCATTGGACTTTATCTCACTGGTGGTAAATATTGTTCCTTAGGGACCCCGAGCTGAGAGAGAGGCGAGGAAGCTGAGGTTGAATCGTCTATTGCTAGAACTGGTTTGCCATTGAAGGCACTCTTTAGTATTCCATTTGGAGAATTTTATGAAGGATATAAAAAATAGTTTGTCCTTGGACACGATGTTCTCTTTTTGTGTCGGTTGACCTTACTATCCAATCACTGTTGCAATGCTCATAAATTGTTCATTAATGTTTACTAGAGCTTTGAATTTCTGCATGAGTCAATTCTCTCTTTAGCTGTTTTTCTTTCTGGTGAGAGTTGTTATATGTATATATATCACCAGTGATTTTTAATAAAAATTTGGAGTAGTTGAATGCTTCAGTTTTAGGATAATCCTAGGAGTAGCCAAGGCCGGGCCTTAATTGGCAGATTTAACCAGGCAGCAGTTACTGAGGTGCTTTCCGGAATAACTATTGCTGCTGGCAGGGGTGAGCACAGGTCATCCTTTTGAGTTTGATGTTCCACCCAGCAACTGTGAACTGCCAAGATTTTCTTTGTTTTGTTTGGATTGTTTTCCGGGCTTTTGATGGACCCTAGACAGCATCATGATAAACCAACTTTTTTTTTTTTTTTTGAAGGCTGAGTTTATTAATCATGAGTAAGAAATCCAAATGGATGTTTTTTTCTAATTATTTTTAAGATGGAGTTAAAAACATATATATGTTAATTTTGTTTGAATTTAAAATTAAAAAATAAGAGTAACAATAGCAAGTTTTTCATAAGATTCATATTGATTATTAGTGATTTATAATTTATTTTATATTAGTAATCTAAAATTTATTTTATGTTAAAATTTATTAATGAATGATTATATATTTCATTTATGATAATGTTGATAGACAATATAAGTTGATTATTTATTTTTTAAAAATATATTTGTTATTAGTGATTTTATAGTTTTTTGATATTAAGATTAATTACATCAATGTGACATGTATTTTGTTTAATTTCAAATTAAAACTTAAAGAAAAATTATATTTATTTGAGATTTATTCCATTCATTTTCAATGTGAAATTTTTGTTCATAATTTTTTATTAATTTTAATGATTTTGTGTAGACACATAATATGTATGTAATTTTTACTGGTACTATAATATTTTAAAATTTTTAAAATATTATCAAAATAAATAAATATTTTTTATATTAAATTTTGATAAAAATATATAAAATACAAATATTTAAAAAAAATAAAAAAATATATTTTATTTATTTTGATAACGTTTAAAGAAGAGTTAAGATCATATTATGTCTATGCATAAAATCATTAATATTAATAAAAAAAATTTATATTGAGAATTCAATTAAAAATACAAGTATCAAAATATATGTATAAAAAGAAAATATAAAATTTTTTCATATAATTATTTATTATTAATAATCAAAAATATATAATATTTAATTTTTATTAAAAATATATAATTATATAAATAAATTTATAATATTTTATTTTGATTATAAATTGAAATAAATATATTTAAAAAAATTAAATAAATATTTATTTTTAATTTGGTTTTTTATTTTAATTTCTACTTATTTTTGTTTATTCTAATTTCCGATAAATGAGGGTCGCATCAATAGCATCATTTTTTAACTTCGAAGCTTTGTTGTTAGCATGCCCACTCCCCATCTTATGAAAAATGGGACCTATTGTCCGCACCTTTGGGCCAAGAGATGGTTGGCTTTCGGCTTCTGGCATTGGGCGCCACTTCTAAACAATGGAAAAGACACTCAGCAAATTACTGCCTGGACAAGCTCTTTTGTTATTTATGGCGGTTTGCAGGTCCCTTTCCACCGATCCGACCTTTTGAGCTCCTCCTACAGATTCTAAGAAAAATATAATGCTCGGCCCCAAGGCCATTATTCTGAACACGTTACCACTTGCCACAAGTACGCAAGAGCATATTCTTTGGTAGGATTCTCTTTCTTTAACCTCGTTGGTTACTCTTTTTCATTGAGATGATATGCATTAAATCAAAGTTTTGATCAAGCATAAATTAAATTAATTAACACTCGCAGAAGATAAGGTGCCTCTGATACGAAAATATCTTCCTTTAAGGGCCCTTTTTTTTTCTTGCGTTCCATCATCTTCAAGTATTCTGATGAATTTTCATTCAATACATCTGGCTATCTGACTTAGTTTTTACTCTAAATCTCTGATCAAATTAAAGGGAAAAAAAAAACAAAACAAAAGATTCAGACATAGTGGAGAGGAAGTAAAATGAATACAGAAAATTAAAAGTCCCTGGAAGCGAATCCAAGTGGGAGAAAATGAAGAAGAAAGGTTAGAACAATATTTAGGAAGAAGATTGGGACAAAATCTTTACAAAACTGTTAAGTATAAACTAATATATGCAAAAGTTTACATCAAAGATGAGAGGAAACAAAGGTAAAGAAAAAATACTCTGACCCACTCTCTTGTTGATCATCCTTCTGGACTACATTTTATCAAGCTACGACATAATTACACACCCATAAGAACGGAGAATGAAAGACAACGGAGAGAGAGAGGGCTAATTATGCAAGACTGGAATATGTCCTCATCATATGTCAATTAGGGAGAAAGCTGGGAGAGCTGGTCCACAAGGGAAAGAATTCGGGCGTGGTAGTCACGCGCCTGATGGAGAGACTCAGCTTCTAGCTCGGCAAGCTGCGAGCAGAGCCTCTCCTCAGCCTCCTCTGCGACTCGCAGCCTCTCCCAGGCCCGCTGGAGCTCCATCCTCATCTGCTCCTCCCTTTCCTTGCTCTGCCTCAGTTCCCTCTCCAACTCCTCGTTCTTCCTACGCAACATTCTCGACTCTTCTCGGTCTTCTTTCCTCCCCTCGTTCTTTACTGCTATTGCTGGAGCCATTTGCTCTACCTGATCTCTAATTTCTTCTTTTTCTGCGTCTTCTTCTATTGTCCTCTGATAAACCAGTCCTCCCTCCGCCCTTCTTTATAGACGTTGCAACATATGTCCAGGTTCAATGTCTCTGCTTTGCTACCCTATTCACTTGCTACAATGAGGCTCGCTTGTTTGTTTCGCTCATTAGTATACGGGAAGACTGGTAAATTATAATATTTTAATTATAGTATTTAAAGCGTAGTCATGTCTGACAGCCAATATATTAAAATCAAAACAGAATTTTTTAAAATAAATATATATATATATATAACAATATACTATTCATGGTTCAATTTAAAGATTAATTACACTAAATAAATTATATTTTATATAAATTATTAAACGAAAATCTACAAATAAATGGTATCAATTAAACATATGAGTTTTGATATTTTCTTATATAAAATTTACAGTCTTATAAATTTTTAATACTTTTGTTTTTATCATATAAAATTACAATTACATTATTGTAACCTTACACATTTATTTAAAATAAATAAATAAATAACGTTTTTTTGCTTCTCATTAACGGAAGAAAATAGGATAAATGCATGATTTTTTAATTATTATATTATATTATATATATATATTTACACATCACAAAAACATGATCGTCCTTTCCACATTAAAACTATTAATGTTAACTTTAAGAGAATATATAGATAAAAAGTTTCACATTCAAAAAATATTATGATGCATGTGTGTCATAGTTTTTTTTTAATATATTTGCATTGACTAATCTTTCATTATAATCTATGAATTATATATATATATATATATATATATTCACATCTGTGCACTCACTTTCTAATTTTCGCAACTGTCATCTCTGGCGCTATATACATTTTTCTCGAATGGAAACTTTCACCATCACCAATAACTAATTTTTTTAATCAAAATATTTTTAAAGAATTAACAAAAATAGAGCGAAAGCATTAATTTTGTCATGCTATTCAAAATCAAATGTTTTCATCCGGTAAGTGGTTTCTTACAGTATTAATTTGAAAGTAATGATGAAGCAGCTGCTTCTATCGGTTGGAAAAAGATGTATACAATTTGGGCGGGAGAAGCTCCCAATGTGATCTTAAAATAGGAGGAACCTTGAATTATCTCCCTCACACCTACACTAATGTCCTATTAATTTGTTTTTTTCTTCTCTCTTGCCTGGTGGAGATAGCTCACCCAATCACTCAACCATCGCAAATGCTATTTATTCCAAATTTTAATTCCACCAATATATCCATTCTTATTTTGTTTCTCAGAATTTGATTACTTCATTTTTTCATAGAATATTTAAAAAGCTAATACACTTTGCACTATATATAGTTGCAATTATTTATCAAAAACGAAAAGGGCATCGGAGTGAAACTCAACCATTCGATTTGTAACTCTTTAAAAAGTAAGAATAAAAAAGCAATTTGTATGGCTCTCTTAATTCCCATCTATTTGGTTGTTTTGTCGATAAGGCGCACTGATTGGGTGAGAGGAAATTTCATTGGGCTCTTTTATTTATTGTGTTATCTCTAAAGAAGTTTCGTTTGTAAAATCAAGAAGAGACTCCCCGTAGAGTAGGGAGAGTACATGGCTCTCTGTACAAATGAAAAGCACAGTTGATTGACACGCATGCCAATACAGGTTATATTTACGAATAATTATTTTGCCGAAGAAGTTCAGTTTGCTGGAGAGTCTTCCACTCCGTTGCCACTGACCGCAGAAAAGTTTTTTTTTTTTTAAAAGAAAGAGAGAGAGAGAGAGAGAGGAGAAAACATCAACTCCAATTGAAATGTATAATTTGTTTAAATTATTTTAAAGATATTTTGATAATAAAAATATTTTTAATTTCTAAAGATCATTTAAATTAACATTTAATTTAAATCAATATATCAAGATATAAATTAAAAACTATATATAATTTAATTTTCACAAAAATATTTACCCCAAAATTTATTATATTTGATAATTGATTTTATGAAAGGTTGATAATATGATTAGATAATAAAAATATTTAAAAAATATAAATTATTAAAAATACACATACTTCTTTTTTCAAAACTCAACAATATATATTATTAACTTAGTAAAATATCCCGTTTCCGAATTAAAATGGATGTCTTTGGACCATATAAAAGTAGGGAAAAGAATGAAGCACACACCTAAATCAGGGCAGGAAAGCAAGTTTGGGAGAAGCCTGACTCAGTAAGGTGGCCAACTTTCCGATTCCAGAGCCTTCACTGTGTCAAAATTGGAAAACAACCAATAATGGGCCGGTTAGGGCTAACAAGGAAGTTACTGTTTTATCCGCGTCGCATCGTGTTGGGCCTAAGGGAGAACAGAGCACGCATGGTACAGGAAAAGTAGAGACTGACAGATAAAATTTTTTATTCTGAACTTGCATTACTTCATATGTGACGCTTATTGACTAACTTATTTTATAATAATTAACAAATTAGTTATATTTGAAGATATAATTGCAATAAGCTGCTAAAATTTTTTACAATGAATATAATATCGCGAAAATAATCACATATATAAAATTTGTAACAATATTACTATTATTTGATAAATATTAGATGCATAAACATAAAAGTTATTAATTTTAAAATTAAAATCATATTTTATTATTAATATTTGTCTATAATATTTTATAAATTTTAAAAAAATTAAAAATAACTATGCCCGAAGAGAATAACAATTATGAAGGCTCACAAATTTCCCCAAGTTTTACGCTTCAAACTAAAACAATTCTCTTTGAATCTCTAAAGTCATACCTCATAATTGTAAATTAATATAAAAAAAAAAAAAAAAGAGAAAAGAATAACAAAGTAGGCTTGAAAGTTGACACTGAACGGGAGCGTGGAAAAGAGATTGGCTGTCCTGTTGTCATTCGATTCTAAGACTCTACGGAACTCCTTCGGAGGATCCCTGCCTTGTTGCTTTTGCTATTACACCTCAACAACAATTTTATCTATGGCAAGGAAAAATCTTTCCCGGCGTTGAGTGGGATTCTCTGCTCTGTACGGATTGTTGTTTCGTTTTGGATTCTTTCACCTTCTCTTTGGTGTTGAGCGCGCAGCAGATAACCAACATCACCTCGATAATTTCTGCTCTTATTGCGGTAAGTTAATATCATTATCTGTTTTATTTTCATTAAATCGTTCTTCCCTATTATCCCAATTCGGCCAACTGTCTCAATTTTATCTCTGTACATATATTCGTTGGTATTTTGTTGGCTGATCACTTAAACGCGTCTTGTTTGTCCATCTGTTACTTTCAATAGCGTGGTCTTACCTGGATGCTTGTCCCCTAACATCCTGTAACTTGGAATTTGTTAGATTGCTTCTAACCTAGATTAGGTGATCATGATGATTCAAAAGTTTTTCAGATAGGATCTGCTTTTTTTGTTGATTCGGAAATTGTTTGTACGTTCATCAGATGCTGCGGATGGGCCATGGATGATGGCTGTAAAAGTTCCTTTTTATCGGTCAAAGACTTTTGTTCCTTCTCAACCCCTCTTCACAGTACATTGGCAAGGTATCACAAAGCCAATCTGGTGCAACAATTCATGTCACTCCCTTGTAAATTGTGAGTAACTTACTTCGCCTGATCTATCCGAGTATGGATTGATGGCTGTGGTGAGATGAATGGCAAATCCGAATGAATATCACTTTTGTTTCCATTGGAAGTTAGAATGAGAACATGGATTTGCAAGGAAACTCTCAGCCTGAATCTGGCAAACTAGAACAAATTGTTTTACAGTTCTTTTTGAAGACCTTGCATATTATTTTGGACTCCAGAATTCCTTTTCTACACCCGCATGATCATCGGGCTGACATCTCATCAGTTCCACGGGTTAGAAAGAGTGACAAATGGTTCAATTTAGTCCTAGGAGACCGCCCTGCAGCTCTTGATAATTTGAATTTCTGGCACAGAAGTCTCGTTGATCCAATGATCATCGACATTATACTTGTTCATCAAAAATCTGCTCCTTCTCCTGCAGAGAATCTGTGTGCTCCTTCTGTGGCAGGGGTGTCTGTTGAGACTGTAATAGAGAGGTGGATTGTTCAGTATGAGTCTCCTTTGGTTGTGGCTCCTCATACTGGTGAAAGTTCCACCTCATACAAGAAAACATATAAGAAGTCAATCATACTTCTACGATCCCTTTATACACAAATGAGGGTTCTGCCTGCATATCGAATCTTTCGGCAGCTAAGTTCATCAACTCAGTCTTATAATTTTGACCTCATTTATAAGGTGTCTTCATTTGGCAAACCATTCTCCAGGTCAGAGGAGGAGATTATGAAAGAATACAGTTTTGTCCCTGTTGAGGCCCCTCCCGGCCGCCTTTCTGTCTCCATGACTTACCACCCAATGCTGTCAGATTTCAACCTTGAGCCATCATCGTCTTTGCCACCAAAGATTATTACAGACTACGTTGGTAGTCCCTCCACTGACCCTATGAGATCCTTTCCATCTTCAGGTAAGGGTGTTCGTGCTACATCCTTTCCATCGAGAGGCCCACAGCCTCCATGCTCTTCTCCATCTGAACGGCCACATAGCTGGACAAGTGGCTTTCACAAAGCAGCTCCCTCTTTACATAATCAATCAATAGGTGGATCTCCACCTACTGATACTTATGGTAACCGATATCAAACTTTGAGACAAATAACTCAGCAAAAGACTAGCAGTTATGATGAGTGTCAGCTTTCACCTCCATATTCCCCATCTGCTTCTCCCTCTACCCCAACATACTTCTTAGGTAGCAATTATAAGCAAACTCATTTACGTCCAGGGACTGCTCCTGTAACCATCCCAACCCCAGTGACATCTAGAAGTTCTAGATACCTTTCTCCTAACTTTTCTGATCCAAGTAAAAATTCTCTTCCACCTTTGTCTCCTAGAAGTGTGAAATATGATCCTGCATTACAGGAATCTCCTTCTGGAATCCGGTCATTCAGGAAAGGAGAGGCTTTGAGAATTGGACAGTTGCACTCTGGCTTAATTAATTATTTTCCTGGACAGAAGGTAGTCTTTGTTTTCTGATCCTTCTTTTGTTCTATTTTTGTGTTATATATTTATCTTTGTGCCTTTTGATAAATCTACTTCTTGCTTTGTCCTGTAGGTGGTTAGAGATAACATAGATGATTCGGGGCGGTTCTCAGGATTGTTGTCTTCCAGTGGCTCACAACGTGTTGGATTTTCTGGAAGTTCTAGCAGAATGTCTTTCCAGGACGAGTTGGATGATTGTGGTTTCTCTTGTCCTTTTGATGTTGATGATGTTGATAGTTCAGATTCCCTTGTTAGGTAAATCATTTTACCTTGGTTTTCTCATGAAGTGCTAGGCTTATTTGTAACCACCAGCCTTACTTATTCAATGAAAGTTGTCCCACTATTTATCTTTTCCACCTCATTGGTTGCGATTTAACCATTCATTGATATGTTTCAACTTCTCAAGGAAGAGTCTCTCAAGGTTTCCTTTTGACCAGTTTGTCTTAGTTTAAGAAATGCAGTGTGTCAGTCAATCAGTTTGTGAGTTGATGATCAGGTTTGATATCTGATATTAGTTAAATGCACCTGACCTAATAGAGGTACTAATCTATATCTATAATTTACTGTGTGATTTAATTTCTTATTATGCTCTTCAAAGTTTAGTCAACGGTGCTTGTGAGAAAAAGAAAATCAATAGACAAAAGGATTTATGGTTGGTGATTTTTTTCCCTTCCCCATGACAGCTAGGATTCTTAATGCTTGCTTATTTAGTTATTTGGTTTTAATAAAATTAGTTAAGAAGTTAAACACAATATTACGATTTTGCCATTTCATAAGCTTTAAAATATCACTTCTCATTATTATTTTTTATTGAAATTAAAATTGTAGTTTATCTTCTGTTTTATAGCACATATAGGAGGCATAGTATACAACAGTTATATCATGTGCAGTGCATGTATATTGGTAGCTAGTGTCATGTTAAGTGAAGGAATACATGAGGAGGAAAAAAGGAAAAAATAGTATCTTCAGTGAGCTTACTAGGTCTTTTAGGTGGCATTGGTGACGTAGCGTATAAACTTAATGATATGGTATTTAAATATGAGAAGAAAGGATTAAAAAAAAATGAACAAGCCAGTACTTGCTCATGTTTGATCTTCATCATGTAGCTATTTAAAATATAGAGAACTTGTTAGTCAATGTCAAGCCTGAGTAGTTCATTTCAATTATCCTGCAATTCATTATGGTAATGCAGTGCAGTGAATTTTAGCCATTGAAGCTTGTCATTTGGCTTCATTTTGTTGGCTAAAAAGCTGTTCTGATTGAATATTTAAAAGTGTTACTATTGAAAGTTCCACAATTTCACAAGGATATGGTTCACTTTTGAGTTAGTTCCTGCGCTAGCGGGAAAGTATTCCTTGGCCCTTTGCATTTTAGATAGCTTTGATGTATTCACGACAGTGACCTCCATTTATGTCAGTTAAGATCAGTAGTTATGCACATTGCATTAGGAAAAGCATGCTGTTTCCTGTATCTATGGCACTCACTATATACTAATTGCCCATGTGAACACTCATTGCATGTTTGCAAACACCAAATGCCAGATGACATAGACCAATACTGACAATTTACTGATTAACAGGAGCTAAGCCCATCATGCATCAGTTTCTTGTGAGCATTTTTTATCTCTTTCCCATTGACCTATGAAGTTTTTTTTTTTTTTTTTTTCCTTCCATGTGTATGCAGCCACTACTATGAAATATAACACGCTGATTTTCTCTCTTTTTACTTCAAAGTCTCAAAGTTGCTTTTAATCTTTTTTTTTTTTTTCGGCTGTTAAGAAATGTTAAACGATCAATGATAATTTGATGGTTGATGAAATTAGCTATTCTTAGTGGGAGAAAGGAAGCTCACATGTGACCTGTGTGTGATCCTGCAGTCCCCTTCTTTATTTACTTGACTAATCTAGATCTATGTATTTCTGGAATTCGTATACTGTTCTTCATTTCATCTTGCCATTATGCTGCTCTCCTTTTTTCTGTTTTAATGCAGATTGTTTACTTGTATCCTTCTCATTTTTGGTGTATCTAATGATTCTTTATTTATCTTTCTGTCTTCTTTCATTTTCTGAGAGTACAGTCAAAACCTTGATGGGATAAAAACTTGCGATATTACTTCACAGTCCCTGCCAGTGGGTAGAAAATCGCAAGATGCTGCTGTTGGTGTTCTTGTGCACATGCTGAGGACAGCTCCACCTCTGCGTCAAGACCCAAGTTATTCCACATCTCACTCTTTGGGAGCTGAAGTTGAAGGAGGATTTGGTACAGCTTCCCAATTCTTTATGCCTCGCAGAACAGCTGATGCCTTGGAAGAGCTCAGGAGTTACAAGGAGATGAAAGATTTGCTATGTTCTAAGAGTGGAAGTCGGGTTGATTAGTAAAGGAGCTTGCTGCTATCTTGCTGGGTACATCTGGATGATGCAACTTCTGCCACTAATATGGTATTACCAGCATCACATAGTTGCTTCTACGTCAGATTAAAACTGAAATATTTTCTGAAGAAAAGATTAACAATTTATGTATATAAGTCGAAAGAAAATTTGTTTACAGTGATTAAACTGATTATTGAATTTCACTAACTGTTACTGTTCACATTCTTGGGTCCCTTGCATTGAATTTGTTAGTTGGCATATAGTTTATTCTCATCATTTACAGCACATGGGCGGTTTTCAACCTGAGTGCAGAAATCTCTGAACTGTAATGACAGTTCCAGGCCTGCCCCAAGATGGAGTAAAAGGACCTTGAAGGCTTTTGAACATTTTGCACTCAAACTGGAATTTGCAGCCTCACGGTACCTGAGTGTGACGCTATTTACGCTTTGATTTCTATGCGCTAATACTCTCAGCCCTTGTTGAGGGAAGAAGACTTCTTTTCATTGAGGTGGAGAAAACAATTGTATGAGGGAGCATTATTGATGGATACACCAGTTTCTTGTGCCTTCTGTAATCTGATGGTTAATCTCCCAGAACTTGAACGGTAACTACTTCGGTGATAAATTAAGTGAAAGTCAAGCTTTTGGGCATTGGTTGTTCCTGGTGGTTTATGAACTAGCACAGCAGAGGCTGCAGAGTGAATAGATAACACATTCTTAATCATCTAGCTTCATTCAGTTTCATAAACTTGCTATTATGGCTAGCTCATAAGATTATATTTGTTTCAAGCTCTCTCCAAAACCCCTTCCACCATCAATCATTATGGCAACTTAATATGTTTAGTGGTCACATTCATTGACCAAAAATAAAATCACATCAGTTTACTGAAGATGTGACTGGAGATAGAAAGCTCACATAGCTTTAGTATTAAATAATTCTTGGATGCTGTCAGAGGCCAAGCTAGACTGCTTTCTTTCCTTCCTTTGAAGACCATTGTAACTCATCTCCGAGGTAAGCAGAGGAAAACTTGAGCCCGAATGTCATATGTTGTTAGTTGATGGATTTAGTATTTTTGTGTACCTATGTAAAGCTTGCAGCTTGCTGATCATGTTTTCTGTCCTCCATCCATTGACAATAATGTTGGCATCTCAAGAAAAATGAGAAAAAAGAAATAGAGCTTTATCTTATTCAGAAGTCAATTTACAACCACCATTGTCAAAGGCCAGTAATCAGTATCAAAAAGTTGAAGAAAAATTGGGTGGTCAAAATGCAACAAATGGACAGACAGATGTGGTTGATGATTATACTGGTGGAGCATACAATACAAGGTCACGAAGGAGCTCAAGATGCAGAGTCATGCCAAGGGGAACAAATTTTCTCTGAGATTTCTCTGTTTTCCTCATTTTTTTTTAAGAAGATAACATATGGTATAAACTTCGGTCACATTGCTGAGTGGAGTGGAGGTGGAGGTGGAGGTGGAGGTGGAGCTGTTGAAGACAATCGATAGCATCTTCGTTGAATTCTAGATAAGTATCCTCAACTTCTATGCTACCTGCTCATCATATTAGTAATCTTATTTGTTCTCCTTTTTCCCATGATAAAAATGAAGACAGCCTTTCCATTGAAGTCTTAAAAGGAAAATTATGGTGCCGTGGTTTCTTTTGCGTACTTTCCCTAGTATAAATCTTGGAGTTGATTTAAACTGCAATACATCCAGTACACAAACAGATTTATGCAGACAGTCATTAGTATCCTATCTAACTCTGAAGCTGAAACAATCTGCAATAAACCCCCTCAGTATTTGATATTAGAGTTGCGTGGGATCCACTCTCCACAATTTGACCATTATCCATGACGATTATTTTATCTGAATTTATCACTGTGGACAGCCTATGTGCCACTGTGAGTTGTGTAGTCCTGGATAAAAAGCCACTGATTCTCAATGAATTTATTGAATCCAAAGCACTCACTACAGTCCTTTCAGACTCAGCATCCAGTGCACTTGTTGCTTCATCCAGGAGCAAAATAGCTGGTCTCTTTAAGAGAGCTCTGGCAATGGCAATTCTTTGTTTTTGTCCACCTGAGAGTTGGCAGCCCTTCTCCCCAACAGTTGTGTCATACCCATCTGGCAAACTGCTTACAAACTCATGTAGATTTGCATTCCTTGATACCTCTATGATTTCAGCTTCAGCAGCCCCATCAGTACCGTAGGAAATATTTTCTCTAATTGAGGAATTAAAAAGAACTGGCTCTTGTTGCACTAGACCTATTTGTGTCCTCAACTTTCTCAAATTGTATTCCTTTATATCCTTCCCATCAATCAGAACCTTTCCTTTCCTAGGATCATAGAATCTTAGCAGAAGGGCTAGGACGGAGGACTTTCCAGCTCCACTTGGCCCAACCAAAGCCACCTTCGATCCAGCATCAATATGCATACTGAAGTTGTCCAGAACACTTACTTCTAGTCTTGATGGATAGTTAAATGTGACATCCTGAAAGTTAATTCTCCCTTCTATTCTCTCAAATGGTGAATCTTCTGGTGTATCTGGTTCTATCTCAGTTTTCCGGTCAAGGGTTTCAAAGGCAGGTGTTAGTATGCTGATGGCGGAAATGACAGTGGGAATCAGCATCCACAATTCAGTGATTGAAGGCACTGTGAGAGAGAAAATCTGGTACGATCTTATGCCATTTTCAAAGGTGGCCTGATTTTTATCGACCAAAATTGTAGTATACCACAATGCAATAGCATGTGCAATGTTCCATAAGCAAAGGGAGATGCCTTGAATCATTCCATACTTGATACTCTGTCTCCTGCACTTTCTCTTTGGGTATTCCAGGGATGTTTTGGCTTTCCTAAGTATTTGCTCTTCATGGCAAAATGATGCTATGGTTCTTATGTTGGCTGCTGACTCAGAAGCCAGAGCAACGACTTCATAGTGTGCAGCAGCAGAGTCACCTGAAAATCCCTGGGCAGATTTGGCTTGAATCAATCCACCAATGAAGTGACAAGGCATCACAGCCCAAGCTACAAGACCCATTCTCCAGTTGACAACCATGCTGACAACTGTGGCAATTAGTATGGAGGAGATACATTGAACAATAACGGACATTTTATCGGAAATGACAGTCTTGACCATGGAGGTGTCGGTGATGATCCGAGACGTAAGAGAACCAGCACCATATTTAGGTTTCTCAAACCAAGCCACTTCATTACGCAGGAAAGCTGCAATTTTTTTAATAAAATGGGTATTAATGCCTACCTAATTCCATGAATTGAGCTTCTGGAGGGTGTTCATACACATAGATAAGTGACTACTTTAAGAAAGATGAGGTGTTTATGCATATGATGCGATGAGTGTACCTGTATACAGAGCTTGTCTGAGGTTTGTCATGGCTTTCTCTCCAACCAACCCAAAGAAGTAATGTTGCAAGGTATGAGAGAATAATGAAAGCAATCCTATTAGAGAAAAGATGATTGAATACTTTCCAACTTGCTTCCTTGCATCTTTATTGTAATATGCAACTCCTATGGTTATGATGAAGAAGCCAAAAAAAGGCTTTGAGATACCAGAGAAAGCTGCAGCAAAGGAGCCAATAGCAGTCTTCGCAAGTTCTTCCTTTTTCAAGCCAAACCAGATCTTGAAGAAGATAGCTATCTTTCTTCTCCGGTTAGGTTCCACTTGCTTGAGAGGTTGGCCCATATCTCTGCTGGGTTCTCTAGGTTGCTCATGTTGCTCAATGTCTAGAGATGGAAACTGTAGGTGTGTACTAGATGATTCAACTGAATCTGGAAAGCTGTACATTCTAAGCTGGTTAGAATTTGGTTTGCTAACTGCCAATGTGTGTGGAGACGTAAAGTCAGTTTTACCAACCTTGAGCCTTGAATTTGGCTTGGCTTCTGCAAACTAAATAAGTTCTTGTAGAATTTGCTGGTTTCAAGCAAGCTGAGGTGTGTTCCCATCTCTTTAACTTTTCCATTCTCTATAATTGCAATTATATCTGCATTTACAATAGTTGATATCCTGTGTGCAATCGAGATGACTGTCCTGCCCTGCATAGCATTTTCTAGGGCATCTTGAACTAACTTCTCTGACTGTGAATCTAGTGCACTCGTGGCCTCATCAAGTAAGAGGATTGGAGGATTCTTTAGAATGGCTCTTGCTATTGCAATCCTCTGTCTCTGCCCTCCTGATAACTGGACTCCCCCTTCGCCTACCTGGATTTCATTTCAGCATTCAAGGTATAATCTGAATGTAACATAATTTTTCTGAAATTTATCATGATGCAAAAAACATACTATCATAGATCTGATAATTCAGAACTATGTTGGCAATATCAAATCTGTTCACTCAGGGGGCACTAAGATCGAACTTTAGTTCGTCACTGTCAGTGAAAAATGTCAAAGAGGCGTTTGACTTCCTAATAGAAGAGCAGGAGAAGAAGAGTATAGCTTTTCTATGTATTGCTTACTGAGAATTAGAACGTCTCGGAACAAAATTTACTATCTCCTGTTGACAAATAATTTACTTTTTTGTTAAATGTTTCCCCTGTTGCTTTTGAAATGTTCTAAGACTGTTGGCATCAATCAAACTTATTAAGCTTGGGAAAATAACAGAAGAAACGTCAGTGAGAACTTGCAATTTCTGGCTCTAAACGAAATAGCTGAGAATTCTTGAACTTTAGCTTTCAGGTAACTTGAGTTCAAGCTTATGTTTCATAGCTTAATGTTACATGTATCTGGTTAGCTTTCTCTATGTGATCGTTTCTTTGTAGTGTCTTTCAATTTTTGGTTTCTGTGTCAAAATTAACCAAAACATTTGTGGGAACTCAGATTTGATTAAGAGTGGGCAAATGAGACAGGGTTTGTGATAACCTGTGTTGCATACTGATTTGGAAGTTGTGATATGAAAGTGTGTGCATCTGCCATCAGTGCTGCATTTTGAATCTGTCCGTCATCAGCATCCATGTTTCCTACTTTTATGTTATCCTTTATGGTTCCCGCAAAGAGTGATGGCTCTTGAAAAACTGCTCCTATATTCTTCCGAAGGAACTTCAAATCAAGATCCTTAATGTTATGGTTGTCGATGAGAATATTCCCTGTGGGACAAACACATCTTGTTAGACCTGGCAGAGATCTAATTCGATCATGCACAACCTGCCATTTTCATCAACTTATATGCATAGGAGAACACAGTGGGGGAGTATATGCAGGCAGCAAAGTTTGCCCCTCTCATAAACATTGTTTTCTGGAGGAACTGAACTAGGAAGGAAAATCTTTAGAACCTTTGAGGAATCTCATGGTAGAAGCTCCATACCTTTTGTAGGATCATAAAATCTTGTAAGTAAGGAGATGACGGTACTCTTTCCGCATCCGCTACTACCCACTAGAGCCATCATTTTCCTTGCTGGAATCGACAGCGAGAAGCCTTGCAGGATTAATTTATCTTGCTGGGATGGGTAAGCGAAGTATACATCACATATATCAATTTTGCCATTAATCCCCTCTGTTGCTGTTGCTCTTGGATCATAACTTATAACAGGTTTTCTATCAATCACCTTGAAGACATCATGTCCTGCAGCCTTCGCCTGATTGAAGATTTGCATGTCTGGGGCAGCATATGTAAGAGCTCTGCAATTTGGGGGAAAAAAAAAAACAGTTCTAAATCTATGAAGGTAAGATTATTTTCTTTTGCTTCAGGGTATGATATTGTTTTACATTGATCCAAAGAGAATGCTCATCACTGCAGCTATGACATCTCCTCCAGTGGACTTCTTGGCAGTGACTACAATGGCCCCAATCCATACTATCAGCGCCCAAGAACAGAATGTCACAGTTTGAAACATCCCTGTTCCAACTCCTTTTATCAGGGCCTCTCCTTTGCATATGATGAGCTGTTTGTCCATGCACTTTGAGAAAGACTTGATAGCATGGTGCTCGCCCACAAATGCAAATACTGTTTTTATTTGAGATATTGTCTGTAATATGTAGAAAAATAAATATTGGGATGTTTCCTGAAAAAGTTCATTGTCTCAGAGCCTTTAATCTTAATATTATGACCAAACTTGTTACCTCTTCTACCATTGATGTAGCTTGTGACAAGTATAACATCTTGGCTGCAGAAATGGTGTTCATTTTCTTGGTGTAGGTGGCTCCAATTATAAGAATGATAGGAAGAACCACCAAAGTAAGCAGTGCCACTTCCCAGCAGCATATGGCGGCAATCACAATTCCAGAAAAGAAAGTTGCAAAGCTTGACAGAAAATGGCCCAACTGTGTGTAACGAATGAATTAAGTTAGGCATTATATCTTAAATTCTGCAGAGACAGGTGAAGGGGCATAAATTTTATACCTTCTCCCCGATTGCTTCTTGTATGATACTCATGTGGTTACTAATTCCAGTAATGATTTTGCCACTAGTTAACTCTGTGTCAAAAACCCCAATCTCCTGGCTAAGTACTGCCCTTAAGAATGCTAATCTCCAACGTGCTAATTGTCTTTCGCTTGCATAAATCCAGCACGCAATCTCTGCAAGTTGAAGACATGAAGATAAAAGTTGTAGAAGAGGGTTGTGGAGGGTGATTAGTAATCCTTAGTGTATATCTAAATGCAAAGGCCAGTTAATAGTTGTTTATCATCATGCTATGATCTACATGCCGCTCAGCTGCATATTGCTGAATGAAGGTGGATTTATAATTTATACGTTAAAAAGCTGCCTGGCATTATCATAGCATGCATCCAGAAATGGCAATGGACTTGTAGATGGGGTAGCTACCTAGCATTCCAGCCGGAAGGGTGGCGCAGGCCATGTACCAAACGAACGGAAGAACCTAAATTAATAAGCAAGAAGCAAAGTGAGTAGCAGAAAAAAGAAAACTCAATTTGCCAATACTGTTGCACGCACGAAACTCTCCTCCCTAAACGTCTTATGTTAAAGCTACATATACCTTGTAGAGGGCTTTAACCATGGCATCGGTGTCATTGATGTTGTCACCAAATGCATTGAGGGCTTTGCCTAGCAACAGATAACCAACAGGTTGAGCCATGCCGTGCACTACAGAACCCAGTGTCCCTAGTGCCATCAGAGTCCAATCAGTTGCGTCCGCGTAGCTCAAAAGCTTGTGAAATGGCAAAGCTTTGTTAACGATCGGCTCCTTCTCTTTGCCATCCTCCGTTACAACCCTCTTGCCCTCTTCCTCTTCTGTGACTTCCTGGGGTGCCATTTGCACCATTACTATGGGGAGTGAGGAGTAGAGATTGAAACTTGGTGATGCTCTTGCTTTGTTTTTGAAGGTTATATGTAAGGGCAACAAGAGGGTTTCTTTATATATCAAGTGCATCTCCAGTTGAAGGAGTTGCATCAGAGGCACTGTCTTATAGTTTTTGTTTCTTTAAGAATTCACGTGGACGGATATACATAGTTTTATACAAACTATGTCCGCTGGGGAATATGTGAGGCATATACTCTGGCATTTGAGAGAAATCAAGTCCAGCAAAGTGGTCTGTTTCTCTTGTTGCATCTCATCTCAGCGCTTCTTTTCTTAATGCAAATGAGCCTGCTTCCCCCTGACACCCCCCCCCCCCCCCCCCCCCCCCCCCAAAAAAAAAAAAACATGCACAACCGCACACAGTTCATGATTTGATCCCATTGGTTTTCACCTTTCCATCTAGACCAGATTTATAGATGGATTGGTAAGACTAGATATGTGCATATTTTTATAATTTATGATGCTAATATTATGCAAAATAAAAATTTTGCATGTCAGCTTAATCCTGCCCGTGTTCAATCGTTAGCCATAGTGGTGGGACATGGAAAATTATAGACAGCAGAGCTCGGTTCTCTCCAAATCTGAATGTTGATTTTGTCAATCTATATAAATGAGGATCAAGATTCACGGCATATGGTCATCAAAGCAACAAACAGAGCAATTCAAATCGAAGGATTAAACAAATTTGTATGACCTCATTGTTCTTCGTTTGTCTCTTTCTTTTTACCTATTCCTCCCTCCATTTATTTATCCTGTGAGTCTCCGCTGTGATAGTCTTTCTGTGTATTGTCGTTGACTTTCTCACGCCGCTTTAGGTGTTTCATCGTATTATCATATATATGGGGGATGAAAATCTTTTGCTCGCCTGTCACCTCAATTTATATTGATTTTTTTTAAAAATGTTTTTATAATTCTCATATTAAACATATAAAAATATTTTTAATAAATTAATTTACAAGTATTAACATAAATCTATATATGGTCTTGGTGACTAATATTTATGGAGGCACGTCATCCTGCCTCTCCATGTATCAATCTCTTCACCTTATGTTTTTCGTTTCATCCTGTCATGACATGTAATTGAAATTCCAAAATCACTCCGTATAGCAAAGTAACAAAGCAGCGGCATTGGCACACGGGATGCACGGCTTCTTCATTCGGCTTTTATCTTTCTAACTGAGTATTTCATACATTTTGATGTTATTGAACTTCAAAAGTTCACCTATGGTGATTTTAAATCTAAACTGAAGTGTATGCCAAAGTCAAGAACAGCTCATGGATTGACACAGATAAGTTGATTAAGTTTAATTATTATTTAAAATTAAGAATAAAAATCTCATAAAATTTTAATATTTATTTTGTATTATTAATTAAATTTTTATATTTAAAATTAATAAAAAATTTTAATCTATCAATTTGATTCAAATTAAATTTTATCGAAAAATTTAAAAATTAAAGATATTCAGATTGAGGCTTTTATATAACAAATTTTAACTTAAAATTTTTCATAAATATAAAAATATATTCAAATTATCATCACAATTATATCATCAAAATTTTAAAAATTTCATAAAAATTAATTTTACATCTAAAAATTATTCAAATTTGAGAAATGAATTTGAAATAGAGTGAATAATTTATTTAAATTATTTTTGATATATTTTAATAACAAAAATACTTTTTAATTTTTTATAATCATTTAAGCTAAAATTAAATTTAAAGTAAATTAATAGATTAAGGTTCGATTTGTTACTTTTTAAATATGAGAGTTTAATTGATAATATAAAATTAAAATTAAAATTTTATATCACTTTTACCTTAAAAATAATTAAGTTACAAATTTTAATTTGTAAATTGAATCCTCCATTGAATTAATTTGTTATGATTAATTAAAGGAGGAAACATGGATCATAACTTGATTACATCGTTAAAAGTATCAAATGATGATATTATAAACATGTTGATTTGATTCATTTAATTTAAAATCAAATTTTGTATAATAAATTTTATTAATAAAAAAATTTAATTGTAAAAAATTATGATCCATATGTGTACATTATAATATAAAATTATATTATTTAAAAAGTTATTTGATTTTAATTTTATATTCATATTGAAAAATAAGATAATATTTAATCTATATTTTTAATCATAATTTTAATTTACACATATAAAAATTAAGATGAATATAAAAAATTTTGAATTATCTCTACTTTTTATTTCACATGTCGAAATATTGATTGGATCAATTATGCATTTGATGTTTTAATTTAGTTCAATTTGAACTCTGACAATAACTTTTTTAAATGAGTTATTTCAAATCGAGATATTATACAATAAATTTTGATTTAAAATTTTTTAAATTAGTTAAGTTTAGCATGACCTAAATTTTTCAAACATGTAAAGCAAGATTTTCACTTAAGCTCCTAATCTACAAGACTAAAGTAGGGAGCTCTCTTTTTACACTCCCTAAGTCGAGCTGCTACTTAACCAATGAACTGGGTGTTATAGTCTAGCATGACCAAGGCTGAGCTAAATTGCAGGACAAAAATAGGAAGCTCGATAGATCAGACGTGGACTTGATTAGTTTAATTAATATGAGTGACATGGCTTTTTCAAATGGGCTAAATGTCAAATATATATATATTACTTGTTCTCTCACAAAGTGTAAGAAGTAAGGCTGACTTGTAGGAAGCCTGAGATCTTGAACTAAGTTTAGTTAGGTTTAACCTTAAGTATTTTTTTGGCTTCTTGTTGGTGATCAAATCGAGTGTTGAAATGCCATCGTTTTTGGCAACTCTTGGATTGGAAGCTCGAGATTGTTTTTGTTTGAATTATTATATTTGTGCCTCTTAGTATTGGAAATGTCTCGTGTTGTCATTTGATTGGCTATGTCAAATGTTGATGGGCTTCGAGACCAAAAGTATCATTAGAGTGTCATTTCTTATACCCATCCTGCTTTTTATCACTTTTCTTTCTATTGCCTTTGCCCATAATTTTCTTGTTTAATCTTGCAATTTCTCATACTTTGACGTTCAATCTCGTTGTGCTTCGAGGTTTCACTTGCTCACTTGTTTTTGTAGTTACTTTGATCAATTTTCTTGAGGTTTTTTTTTTGGTTTTCATACTATTCTTCTTTGTTATGTTTCAAATAGCGAAGGGTGATAGGTTTAGTATTGAATTTGAAGGTAATAGGGAGGCAAATAAAGAAAAGGAGAAAAAAATTAGAGAAAGAGTTAAAGGAGGGGTATGAGGAAATCATGGTAGATGTTGCAATTTATAAGAATACATCATCCAATATTGGTGAGAAAAAATTAAAATGGACTATGTCAAGGTATGGATTAAATTTTGGTTTTACTTTTGTTATGAGGTAGAAATTTCTCCCACCTAGGTGATTCTTAATTGGTGACGCTATTTTGTGACTTTCCAAGCCGAATGTCAAGAGGTTTTTTCTCGTTCTAAATGCTTAAATCAACAGTTTGGAACTAGGCTTATTAGTATTTATCTGAAGCCCAAGTGGTTGTACAAGGTTTGCATTTGGCTACTTTACCTTCCTAAATGTTAAGCTCTTTGGTAGCTCTTAAAAAAAAAAAAAAACAAGACTGGTACTTCTTGATTCATTGTACAAAAATCCTCGTGTTACCCGATTAAGAGCCTTGTCTAGAACTTTTCCAAAGATCGTAATGCTTAGGTCTCCCAAGCTAAGAACACTGCTCCAATAATCGGTGTTGTCTCTAGCTAATAATTTCAATTTCTTTTTCTATACACACTTATCCTCATCTATAAGAGTGCATCTTAAAGCAAGAGTACTTGATAACTGATTTTGAGGCCCTTGCTTTTAATGGTAATTTTTAATCCTTACTTTTTGTTTTGTTATTCTAGAGCTAATATTAAGATGTAGGCAATATTAAGGGGAAATATAAGACAAATCTAATATGAAGAGAAGTGGTTTGGATTAATTCTTTATTAGGCTTTTGCATTTTGCTATTAACTCCTTGAATTATACAAGCTTAATTTATTAAGCTTTGACTTAATATTCTTGTATTATAGACATCAAACTTATGAATGTTTCTCGAGGTGAAACTTGCTTGCATAGGCTAAACCCTAAACCATTGGTAGTGGTTCTAAGCAGAGCTCGGGAAGCATCGCCTCAGCTACTCCTATTGCGATGACACTACTGTCAGTCATAAACCCTTTTTAAAGTTTGGATATGCCAAGTTCTAGGCAATACTTTCACCTTTGGAGTTTCGAAGGAGTATATCTAGGTCATATCACGCGAACTACTCTGTAAGGCCCTTCTTAATTAGCTATAAATTTGTTAATGTGTTGTTAGGGGGTCCTCATGACTGCCTAGCAGAGGACTAGGTCTCCTAGACTAAATTGATGATTCTTTACCTTCTTATTGCTTTAGCTTGGGCTAAAGTCACACTCAAGTTTCATCTTTGAACTCATCTATAAGGTTGATATGGACTGCTAGATGCTCATCATTTTGCTTTTCATTAAATTTTTCAGTTTGATGAGTTTATGTACCAGTTTCCACTAGAATAACTGCTTCTAACATACTAAGTTCAATGAGCGAACAACAAAAAAGCATCATGGAACCTCTTAATGTGCATTCAAGGATCAGTGGTGTTGTCACAACTTTGTCTTTATTTAAGGATTTTTTATTATATCTGGGACTAGTTCATTCATATAGCTTTGAAAAACATGGGATTAATTTCAATTTGGGAGATCAAGTCCGACTAATTGACCTTTATTATCCATCGTATGGATCATTAGTTAATTAGCCTTTTACCATAAACATGCTGCTTAATTGGTGGCATGTCTGGTATGGGATTGGGTATCTGAGTAAGGACCGGTTGAGGAAAGGCATAACAAGTGAATGTGGAGTTGCATGTTCTAGTTGTGATAGAGGGGAAAGGGGTCAATGGCGAGACTTGGCAGTTAACAACTTAACTTGCTGCTTGCATGGGGCAATTGAGGTATCCCTATGTGTTGGATTTATTGGTGCTCATCGGATGATCCTTTGTATCTCTTCCATTTATTTTTGGTAGGCCTCAAACAAATAGGGTTATTGATTTATCTTTTGCTCAACAGTTTGAACTTGATGGATCTCTTTCATCATCGCCAGGACATTGGGAGCCATGCTTTGGGTAACCATGACAAATCTCAGATTTTGCTTAATAGCTGTATAATTTGAGGTCCTTCTTCTAGATGACATTGCTTTTCATTTGAGTTTTCGACATATGACGCTAAATGTTATTACTTAAAAATTGTTGACAACTTTAGTTGGATTGATTGGGAAAGATTTGCTCAACTTGCATAATAAAATGCACATAATGCAGAAGTTAATCATCCGTATTTAAGTAGACATTGAGAATGCAATAAAGAAATACCTAATGTCTTTTATAGGCTTTAAGATGAATTTGGTAGTTTTTTTGATGGAAGCTCTTAATTTTGAAGATATCTCGTGAAAGATTTTATGTAGACATAATGAAAAATATATTGAAAATTCTTGATGATCGATTATAATAAGATATATTGAAAAATCTAAGCTGGTCTCAAATTTCTAGAACTATATTATTGTTGGTTGATTAAATGTTATGTTTGAGCTAAGATGCTGGAGCAGAGAAATTTATTTTTAAACTCTCTAAGTTGAGTTGCTATTTGATCCACGAACCGAGCGATATGATTTCACGTGTTTTGAACTAAGCTGAATTGCAAGATGAAAACAAAAATTTTTATAATTTTAGGTGATAGACTTGACATTTAAAATACTTGATTAATTTAATTTTACATAAAATGACAGTTTTTTTTAAGCGAATTGAATACCAAATGCATATATATATCATAAAGTAATAATATGATTTACATAAACTTACTTTCTTTCTCACGTAACGTAGCTTATAAGTTTTTGATGAATAACAAATATATGAGCTAATTCTACTACTACCCAACGCGATCTCAGTACAAACCCGAACAACATGTTCCTAGAAATACCCTCATCAATGCAGCTTTGCAAATCTCAATAGGAATTGTGAACACTCAAACAAGGGATTTGAGGGTGTTTTGGTAAAGATAGAAAGAGACATACCCCTTAAGAATGGGCTGAGTGATTGTCATCACTCTCATGGTGCTACTACAATAAACAGTTGATGTTCCACAAATTGTAGACTACAATTATTTTCAATAGAAATCACCGGTTACCGCCACGTACGTCAACGTCAGTCTTTCTAGCCTCCAAGGTGTGTGTCTTTTCAGCTGCGAATTAATTGATGAGAAGACAGGTTGAAATTGAAAATGCAAGTAGTGATCAGATGGTTAGAAATCATTAAATTCGATGGCAACGGACAATGGGCAACGAATTAAAACTCTCACCAAGAGTGGTTAGACGTTGGCGAATCGGACGGACCAGAAGCGGATGATTTGGATCAACGCCAAGATGTCCTCTGCCTTACATTTATCGTCTCGGAATCTGGTACCGAGACTTGGTGGTTGACAGCTAGATGACTGAGTGCCAGATACCCGTCAACTTTTACCACCCCGTTGGCTTCAGCAGCAGAGTTTTTTAATTTTAATTTAAATTATTTTGATTGGTTTAGAAATATTTATAATTTAATAAAATTAATAGTTTTTATTTATATCAATTAAGATTTTCTTAAAAAAAATTCAGTAAAAAATCAAACCAGCAAAAAGCTCTTACTCGCGACAATGTGACATCCGAGTTGGCCAAAGCGACAGCCATTTGCACCTAATTAGTTTCGGCCTTCACACTGGTTTGACTGACTTCTATCTATGGCGCCCCCTCGTGATGCGCATGTTCATTATTAATTTTGTTGAAAATATATAAAAAAAATAAAGACTTTACGCCATTTCCACACAACAATAACCTGTCCCATTTTTTATTTTTATTTTAATTTTTTTTAAAAGGGTATAACCTGTCCACGTTCCAATAAAATCTTGCGTCCCATATTATAATGTGCATTATTTGAAGCTAATTGTTCGCACACAATTATTACCTATGACGGGTGCACGTTCCAATAAAATAGGTCGCATATCTTGGACATGGGAAGATCGTGCCAACGTTATCTCTGGAAAAACTAAGTTTTTCTTGTTTTTTGTCATTTTATAACATTATTCGTTGCATTGCATAACCTCTTTTTTGTTTTCATTTTTATTTTCACTCTACTAAAATAGAATACTATTTAAATATGTTTTATATAATATCTCCTGTTCCAAAATTATTGTTTTAATTTACTCAAAATTAATTTTAGATATATATCATTACAAAAACCAAAGAATATAAAGATTTTGTGAGCTGTCCCTTCCGGGACATTCCATAAATATTTTGTAAGGCAGGGGCCACGCTCTATTTAAGACGAGATAAAACTGTGGTGTCTCTTGTCTCAATCTCTCCCTGTAACTCGGTGCGGGGAGCCATGGAGCCAAGGCAAGAGCATTCTAAATGGGAAGAGGCCGAAGACGAAGAAGAGCAAGAGATGGGTCTGCGAGTGAGGCGATCAAAATCTCGGCATGGGGATGCCAACACAACCTCTGCTCCCGTTTCATTTACCGATGGTAGTGGCACCACCAGTGTTAGCAGTACTCCGTCCAGCCCCGCTGATGACCACGGAGTTGAATCTGGATGTCTTAACGGAGAACGGGGTAAAGAGCCGTGCCCCAATAACCACCAACCTAACGTTGACAAGGAAGACCGGGATGCGGATGTTGGTTCTGCGGACTCACCAGGATCAGGACAGGATGGCGAACTAGTCCGATTGCATAGTAGCGTTTACCATGACGAACAACAAGGTAGCCCTCCCAACCCACACGGACCCGCGTTTTTTCTTTCTATTCTTCCTTGCTTCTTCTTTCAATATCTTAGCCATCCGCGGCTTGAGCTGTTTTAGTGCCTCTCTTTTTGACTTCTGATCCTTCCCAATTTTTTCTGTGCTTCTACTTATCATAGTCAGGTCATTTCATTGGTCCAACTTGATTCACTTGTGAGTCTTTCTGTTTGTTTTTTTTTTCCGGCTTTGTAATGTTCTAGTCTGCTTGGCTCAACTAGCAAAAAAAGACATAACCTGTTCTTATTTTTACTGGTTGAATATGTGCTTGTTCCCTTTCTAAGGGCACCCGTGTTTGAACGTCTTCCCTTATTTACCTTTATCTAAGAATAAAAAACCTTCTATCTGATTGGTAGAGTATTTTACTAGAAGCTGTAGAGGCTGATCCAAGCTTGCATGTTATAGGTATCCCGACGTTTTTAAGCAAAGGAAAACAACAAAAAAAAGAAAAAAAAAAGGACTTGGTGAACCAATATGCGTAGAAAAAGAATGTTATGAGCATCGGAGTGTGTCAAACAAAAGAAAAACCAAGGAAAAAAGAAATGACTTCGCTAGCAAATATAAATCTTAAAAGTAAAATGAGGATCTCTTATGCTTGGATAATTCACCAGCATCATAGTATTGGAAGAGAAGACAGATCCTATTGCAGCACTAATTTACTACCACCACAGAAACTCCAAATTGGGATGAGAAAGGCAATACGGTTTTCTTATGGAATGTCTTTCAAGTTTTTTGGTAATCCATCTAATTTCCTTACTAAGAAAGGAGAAAAATTTTGTATGATGTGATGAAAATAATTACGATGATAATGTATGTTATCAATTACTGAACTAGGAAGAGATATGAGGCCAGCCTCTTTTTTAACTGTAAGTTGCAGAATGGCTGAGTCTTAGCACTCACTAGATAGTAAGAAATATCATTAATTAGAACCATAATAGTTATGTTTGAACATTAGTTTGTCTTAGGACTGAGATATACCACTGATGAGGTCAGAAGTTTAATAATCAATGTACACAAAGTTCTTAGGAATAGAGAGAGGCTGGAAGTAAGTGCTTCAATGTTGTCTTTGATGCAAGTAATACTCATGACATTGTAGGTAAAACAAAAATTAACATAAATATATATCTGGCAGTTCTTATCCAAATTTCTTAGCCTTGATTTTCTGGGTGAGATCTTGAAAATGGGCTGCTGAACGTAGATTGATCTTTGCTGACCTTCTACATATGGAAACAGAGAAAGTTAATCTGAAAACTGAAAACAAATAGGAATACAGCTCTTTCTGAAGGATAAAAACAGAAAATGAGTGCCCTTTAATTCTTTGAAATGCAGTGTAAAAAGAGTCACACTTTTTATTTGTATTTTAAAAATAAAGCTTAGCGTCTAGGTAATCCGAAGTTGCTCTTTCATTACCACAATGGTTTGTGTTCAACAAAACAAAAAACTTCAGATTTTAAACTTACTTGATGAATTCAGCAAGAGCTCTAGTTGCAATGGAGAATTTAATCCTTGTGACTGCTTTTTATGCTATCAAATATCTTTATCTTGATGATAAACATCTCAGAATTTGTCCACCTTTAGCAATTTTTACCTATTCCAATTTTCTTGACCAGTTGCTGAGAGATTTATTTAAAAGTAGCAGCATAGAGATTTGTTCCTTATTCTGCTTTGACAATCTGTGAGCACACAGAATCTGATACCTTCACGTATCATTGTCCTTGCAGAAATGCATTCCTAGCTCCCAATAGTGATGCATGCTTGTTTCTGAGATCACTAAGATTGTTTTCTGTGGTTTTCCATTCTAAATATGAATTCTGTGGTGATTGTGGTTTGGTGATATGCCATCTTTTTCTCATTGTTTCCGAAAGAAGGATTATGGAAATGTCGCCACTGCAGTTGGACCTACAGAGTCAGGAATCCTGAGACTTCTATTCAGAAATCAAAGGAACACTTGGATACATTCATTCAGTTAGCGTTATGTAAGTTGATAAGTAGTCATATTTGGTACTGCAAAGGATAGATACAGAATGATAATTAGGTTTTCTTTCACTAGACTTATAAAGTGCCTTTAAATTCAATTTAGAAATATACGGTTCATGATCCTTGTGTAGGTTGTCATGGGGGTTGGGTGGGGATATCCGAGATTGAGATATCTCAAGCATTTCTTCTTCATTATCACCTATTTCAAGATAAGTCTGTGGCAAACTGTAGTAGGTACTGTGATTCATGCATAATATTCTGGATTTGGGTGATGAAATGCTACTCTGCCGGTTGGTTGCAGGTACAGGATTGACTGATGGAGTTTCCGATATGGAGCTTTGTGGTGTTGAATGCTGTGTTGATGAGAACCTGGATTTAGAAGTAAAGCAGTTTGGAACATCGAATGAAATGGCTGCTAAAGCCAACTATCACTTTGAAGAAAATTTGGGAGATAAAAGTTTTCCTGTCTTGAATTCATCAACTTTAGAAGAGTTATATGAAGGAAAAGGTGCAACTTTGTGTTTTGAGGGTAAAACTGGTATAGATGTAGATGTTGATGTCATAGAAGAAAGTGAAAAGGAAGTGACAGAATTAGATGTAGAGAGATTGCTAGAGAAGCAAGATACACATGATTTGTACTGTCCTAATTGTAATTCCTGCATCACTAGAAGGGTTATTCTTCGCAGAAAAAAACGAAAAGTTCGCAAATTACAGAACAAAGTTAATCGTGGGAGATTGCACACTATAGTTCCCTCTGACTTGGATGGTAGTCCAACACCTGCACCTGGTGATCATGATTCAGAGAGAGAACCAGGTATCTGTGGATTTGGATGCTTAGAATGCTTCAGCTTCTTCATTCCTACAGGTATTTTTTTTTCTTTTTCTCAATCACTCTTGAAAGTGGTAATTTGATATATTCAGTCATTTTCATTCTAATAGAAGAATGATGGTAATTTCTGAAAGCGCTTATGTTGATTTTGAATTGATGTGTATACTTGTTTGGTAAATTACTGCAGATGCCATCTCTAGGAATATTATTTGATTTATGCAAGTGTTTAGAAGAGCACTTCATAATTCTGTTAATGGTTCAAATGGATATCCAACTACGATGAGAAAATGTTGGTGTACGAATTCACACTCCATGCTGTCTATCTATTAACTTTTATTCTCTTTATATATATATATATATATATATTTACTTTTGTTTCGGTGAAAACTGATTCAGTAACAGATTTAGACATGCTTTACCTCATTTTATTTCAACAAGTTTATAGGTTTCATCAATTTTCTGTTCATTTCTTTGTTAAGTCATTCCTGCAGGTTTCTTTTTATGGAAGAACTAGTCTCATTTCTGATTGTCTTCCTTCACCCTGCGTCTAAACCTTTTTTATTTCAATGAGCTTTATGTAGAGTCTTTCTTATGTAGATTTCAAGGCACTGACTCACTTCCTCTTCTGTTCTCCTTTTGCTATGTATCAAGAGCCACTCAAATGCCTATGAATCAATTTCTCAACTCATTGTAGTTGTTGGTACAAAACCATCTACTGAAAAAATATAACAGAGTTAAGCAGGCATAATTCCAGTGTTTATGGAGGAAGGAGATATATTTCTGGAATCACTCCATGAAATTTAAATCCTACTATGTGTTGTTCTGGAGAGAGAGCATGTGGCTGAAAAATACCTTGTGAAAGATGTATCAACAAGTTGGCTGATGATTACTTATTGACAGGCTTTAATATTTTGTGGTTATCTACTAACTTTTCATGTAAGATGTTCGTATGGAAAGTAGATCGGCAGTTCAGTGTTTCTAAATAGATCCTATTTATGAACTCTAAGCTTTTATGATTTTGTTGAATTGGCAGGAAATGGTTTACAATTCTTAAGATTTTCAAGAGATGACATGGATAGTGACAACGTGCTGAATTCTCAAAGTATAGCTGGAGCCAAGACAAGTTGTTTCCCCTTTTTTAAATCTGATAAGAGAGACAAAGCTACCGTGGAAGGTAACGCTTTGTGCAATTCTTCAAAATTCGACGCATATTCAGTTGTTATTTTTAGTGAAGCATCTTTCTTTTTTCTTTGAAACCTTTGGCTAATGGCTTTTGACTGGTGGACTTTGGTATAAGCAAAAATAGAATTGTAGGGAAGTTCTGCTTCAATTAAGCTCTCATATGCGTTTTGCAGAACAAAGATTGTGAAGGGGTAAAAAAGCATATGGAAAAAGGGCTTTTCAAATAGCTCATAAAACTTCGTTTCCATTCTATTGGTCCTCACCTGTTGTTTATGAGATGTGACTGATTTGTTAAATTTGGCTATGATAAAATGGATGGCATATTTTGTTGCATATGAAAGTTGTTATGAGTCAATCTTGTGGTCCGTATAGGAGAACGAATTATTGCCTTTTAAATTATATATCTGCCATCTTTGTTTGTGCTAGAATCTTTTTAGAGTTTTTTATGTGTCGTTAATGTATGTTACTAATCAAGTATGTACTAGATATATATTCAATTTTAAATGCATTTTTTGTACTATGCATCTCTGTTCTTATTCGCTGGTGGTACTTATCGAAGTGGGTTTTTGCTGAACAATTGGTGTAGATGGTGTTGCTGGACAGTTGAACTCCTCAAGCTGCAAAACTCCTGATGAGCCCGCTGGAGATGCCAGCAAAACTCCTGATGAGCCCGCTGGAGATGCCAGCAAAACTCCTGATAAGCCCGCTGGAGATGCCAGCAAACTTCACCCCAGTGGAGGTAAGTTTCTGGTTTTATCAACTTTTGGCTCTCCATTGGTGGAGCACTTATTGATAGATGCAGAGAAAGAATCCCATGTTGCAATTAGAGATGAAATGCCTATTCAAAATAGCTAAAGGCCATTAATAGAGGTGAATGCATTATCCCCAGGGCTCGTAGCAGAGAAACCAGATGACGATGTGAAGAATAGCACGGGTAATTGCTGCATTTTGGCTTTACAATTATGTTGTCTGTTTTTCTCTTTTTTGAGAGAGTTACTTAATGATCAAATTCATTACTGGGTCATAGCAGATCCAGCAATGAAGTCCAATGTTGCAGTTGGATATGAAGTCCCTATTTGCCATTTAATATGATGCAGATCATGTGATACTGACTGTTGAGCCAACTGATTGGAGTCCTCAGGACATTACTTCAATGGGGGGAGACAATTTAATTGGCAGTCAGACTCTGCCAAGCGCAGATGAAAGGCAAGAAGAGGATCATACTGAAGGGCGTCAGTTGGATATCTTAAAAAGCATCGTGTATGGTGGTTTAATGGAATCCATCACAAGCCTTGGTGTTGTATCATCTGCAGCTGGTGCTGGTGCTGCAACTTGTAAGAGTTGTATTTTCTTGAAGTTTTTAATTCTTTTATAGCAAAGTTCTCTTCCTTACATGACAACAATCAGCTAGGTTTAATTTGAATTTTGTTAATTTTTCTTCTAGTCTAAAGAGGATTGCTACCAATTTCTCAGTAAGTACTGGGTGTAATGTTTTGCATTTAACAAAAAGAGTGGTTTACATTTCAAAATCTTTTTAAATTTGGTTTATTGTAATATTCAAACTATCATTGTTTTTCTATAATGATAGTGTTAAGAGGACACGAATCAGAAACTTAATTATCCTTGTTAGATCTGACTTAGAATATCACCAAGCGAAACTACTGCATCACTGCACATGGTACGTACATCAGCATAAGTTTTGCATGTACCTTTTGCACACTTTTTGAGGTTCTTGTTTGATTACTCCTTTTAGGTATCTATTATTCCTGCCCTCCCTGTTTCTCCACAGAAATTTGAGATATTCTTTCAGTAATTAAATACTCATTTGGGTGATAATGTGTTTTGCAGTGAGCATTTTAGCATTGGGGTTGGCGAATTTGATTGGTGGGCTTGTTGCCATTGTTCATAATGTGAGTGATGTACCTATGCTTCTTTATAATATCCATTATGTCCAGTACACAGACAAATAACAACTCTATTTGCTGTTTATGCTTTCTTCTTACTAATTTAGTGCAGTATTAAAAAGTAATTGAGATTTACATCTAGTTTTGGAATCTGGCATGTAAACCACTAAATAGGATTTAGGAATTTTCTATTAACTTGAGGAGATTGATGTGCATGATACTTCAATAATGCATACTCCAATATTTAAGATAACTTTAAGACAGTTTTTATCAATTCTGTATATTTGACGCCAACAATAATCCTCCTAGTTCTTTTTAAATGGCTCTGTTTTGTCGTGGCTTAGTTGGACTTACAGTGAAGTATTGCAGCTCAGAGAATTGAAAAATGATGATTCCGAAAGGGCTAGCAGCCGAATAAATGAGCAAGATCAGTACCAAGAGCTGCTTGGACACACAAGAGATTTTCCACTTCATGCAGCACTTGCTATCTTATCATTCCTTGTTTTTGGCTTGATCCCGCCTGTTTTATATGGTTTCTCGTTTCGCAAAAGTAACAACCGGGATCTCAAACTTGCGGTAGTTGCAGGGGCTTCTCTATTATGTATCACTTTACTTGCTCTGGGGAAGGGTCACATTCGGAAGCAATCTTATATTAAAACTATATTATATTATGTAAGCATAGGCTTTATGACCTCAGGCATTTCGTATATTGTTGGCGATTTGGTGGAGGGACTGTTTGAAAAGCTTGGTTGGTTTGACAATGGTTTAGCTGCCCTGCTGATCATGGGCCCAGAATCAAAGGAGCTGAGATGGGCATCCTACTAAGGTCACCCAAGCCTGCAGAACAAAAGGTTCAGTGTTGAATTTCAAAGACGTTGCCAGGAAGGCTGTGAAATTGAAGTTTTAGCTGCAATTTTATTCTGAAAGGATAATAGTGATTCTCATTTATTTGTTTCTTTATTATAACTTATCCTTATATATTGAAAACTTTCTATGACAGTTTACAGTTATCCTTTTTTGGATATTGTAAACGAGGTAACTGGAGCTATTTTCGAGCATGGCTGATGGTGTTATCCTTAAATCTACTGTTTGATTTTCAAATGACAAACATTCATTCTGGTTTTCTTTCTAGGCGTGTAGGTCAATTAAATCGTCCAGTTGTCATGGAAATGTTGGTGTCAAATTATGGCCTGCAAATTAAAGTTCAAATTAGTGGATGTTGCCAAAGGGAATGGTGATGGTATACAGAAAAAGGAAGATGCTGACAGCAAATGAGGCTTTTTCATATTTTTGTTAATCCATGAGGATGATTTAGCATATTTTTGTTAATCCATGAACAAGATTTATGTTGGCACATAGATGCATGGATCCATATATCTTGATTAAGATAAACTAAATAGATATTCTTTATTTAATTTTTTACATAAATTAATAAACTTAATTTTTATGATAAAATCTAATTCAATTGATCTTATAATATTATATTGGTATTATTATCATCTTATGTTTGTATTTTCTTTAAATAATGAATGATTGAATTTATTTAACTATTTTTTGAAAAATTGACATTATTGTTGCCTTCAATTTACATCAAATTTTTAAAAAGATTATCTTTTATCTATGTTATTATCATTCAAATTTTAATTTACACAAAAAGATCACCTTTCATTAGCCATCATTAAATAGAAATCGTTGAATGTCTATGGATTTTATTAATATCTTTGCTTTACTTAAGTCATTTGAAATGAAAAAAAAAAGATTTTATTAAGTTAATATTTTTTGATAATTAACCATATTATTACTTTACAAAATTATAATATACTAATCAACAGTTATTGTCTTTTTATAATTTAGCTCAATTGACCTTATCACTCCATGTTGAGCTTATTAAGACTTTTTGTCTGTGTACTTTTAAGATAATGTAAAATTAAATTCTAATAAATATTCTTTTTTTGAAAAATTGACCTTAGAAGTATAATGTGATAATAAAGTTTTATTATTTTTCTCAATTGATCTAATCACATTATATTGACATTAGCATCTTTTATTTGCAATTTTATGAGATAATTAAAGATTAAATTTTATTAACTATTTTTTGGAACATTCACCTTACTATAACTTTCAATTTAATTTTTTTTAAAAAAATAATTATATTTTACCTAATATATTATTGCTATTTTGATTTACAGAAGGAAATAGTCTATTTTAAACTGTCATTGGAAAAAAAAAATTGAATTCCCATAGGCTTTATTAAACCTTTGGTCTATTTTAGTCATCCGAAATGAAAAAAAGTTAGATTTTATGTAGTTAATAGTTTTTTATAATTAACTTTATTATTACCTTACAGAATTATAATGTATTAACCAAGAGTTGTTGCTCCTTTTTTGATAATTTAAATCAGTTGACCTTGTGGCACCTTGTTGACCTTATTATTATCTTTTTTTTTTGTATTTTTTAAGATAATAAAAAGTTAAATTTTATTTATTATTTTTTGTTAGAAAAACATTGACCTTATTATTACCTTTCCTTTACATCAAACTTTAAAAACGATTACCTTGTGCTTATTTTATTATGATTATTACTTCAGTTTACACAAGCTTTCTTTACCTATCATTAAAATGATTATCTTGAATGCCCATAGGCCTTATTAATACATTTGCTCTACTTCAGTTATTTGAAATAAAAAAAAAAACCTTAGAGTTCATCAAGTTAACAATTTTAGATAATTGACCTTATTATTAAAGTATAATGTAATAGTAAAGGCTTATTATTTTTGGTAAAATTTAATTCAATTGATCTAAACACATTATTTTGATAATGTTATTAGCTTTTATTTTTAATTTTACAAAAATGAGAGTTTAAGTTTTATTAACCATTTTCTTTTTTTTTTTTTGGGAAAATTGAACTCATACTTTCATCAAATTTTAAAAATTGGTTACTTATATCGACTTTATATTGTTATTTAAATTAGACAAAAAAATCAAATTTCATTGACTATTATTAAAAAAAGTTTTTTTCTAGTGGCCATGGGATTCATTAATTCCTTGCTATATTCTAGTCATATGAAATTGAGAAAAGTTAGAGTTCATTAAGTTAACATTTTTTGATAATTAACTTTATTATTACCTTATAAAATTATAATATATTAATTAACTATTTTTTATTTTTTTGATAATTTAATTTAATTAACCTTATGGCACCATGTTGATCTTATTATTTCTTATTATTTTGTGTTTTTCTTAAAATATTGAATGATTAAATTTTATTAACTATTTTTTTACACAATAACCTTATTATTACTTTTCGTTTACGTCAAACTTTAAAAATGATTATCTTTTACCTACTTGAGTGTCATTATTATTTTAATTTACGCAATCTTTCTTTATCTATTATTAAAAAGATTTTTTTGAATGCCCGTTGACCTTATTAAAACATTTTTTCTACTTATGTCATTTGAAACTAAAAAAAATTAAACTTTGGGGTTTGGGGTCTGGGTTCAGGGTTCAGGGTTCCGAGTTTCGGGTTTCGGGAACAGGGTTTCGGGTTCTGGGTCCGGGTCTAGGGTTCGGGGTTTGGGGTTCGGGGTTTCGGGTTCGAGGTTCGGGGTTCGAGGTTTCGATCGGGGGTCTGGTGTCTGG